>OY720432.1:82812664-85551454 GCA_963082735.1 Pocota personata | reverse complement strand
TTGCGAAAACTAAGTCAACTCTACTGCGAAGGCATAACACTGACAGTAGTCATATGGCTGAAAATGCAACTTGATCGTGATTATGGCATCAGGAGGATGGAAAAAATTACTGTGAATCATGAGCAACGACAAAAGTAAAACAAACAAGCTCCCCAGTTATCTGGACGCTACCCTTGGAGTTCTTCAGAAACTTAATACCATCTAAGTTCCAAACCACTACACTAAATCTTTCTTTCTCTCTCTCCCTCTCTTCTTCACAACGCCCGTGTCCTATATATGAAGTATAAGAGTATTCATATCCTCTTTGGCGCGTGCAAATTACAATATATAAAAAAAAACCTCTACATATTTTGTAGAGTGAATATTTTTCAGTTTTTAATAAAAAAATATTGAAAAAAAGTGTGTTTGAAAAGTGAGCGTATTTGTGGGCTGATTTAAAAAATGTTTACGCTTGTATTGCTTGAGATTCGAAATTTGAGGCCTAAGAATTGGTGACATACAGATAGACCTGTCCGGACGGACATGGCAAGATCTAAATAACTTTCGATACTGATTACAAATATATACACTTTCGTGAGTCTTTTGTTATTATTTTTCTAGGTCACAAACTAAATGGTTTTTCAATAGGGACATAACAATTTTGTATTTTAATAAAAACGAATCCTTAAATTTCTTTTATGATCTGCTAATGTCAAAACGTCAGTTTACATTTTTACCATGATGAAGTTCACGAATAAGCAAGTTTGGAAATTATTAAAAATTACTACCGAAATTCTGACTCGGTGGTCGCAACTTTAAGAGCGCTTACTCCAATTTTCGGTCGTAATAATCGTCCCACCAGACAGACTATGCTGGCTGTAGTAGATAAATTCGAGTCAACATATTCACTATTAAATGTTCTTGTGCCAGTGAGACAACGCACCGGTCTAGGTACCGAAAATATCGCTGCCGTGAATGCTTCAGTTCAAAATGAGCCAAATCAGTCGATTCCACGCCGTTCACAGAAATTGGGAATCTCTCAGTCCATATTGTGGTGAATTTTGCGTAAAGATCGTGGCCTATACCCTTACAAGATTAAATTAACTCAAGAACTGAAGCCTCTTGATCATTTGAAGCGCCGAAACTTCTTCGATTGGGCTCTGCAAAATTTTGAAGAAAATCTTGAATTTCATCGAAAAATCATCTTCAGCGATAAAGCTCATTTTTGGCTTAATGGCTTTGTCAATAAACAAAATATGCATTGTTGGACAGCAACAAACCCACATGTGCCTCAAGAAACTCCATTGCATCCACAAAAAGTGACCGCGTGGTGTGGATTTCATGCCGGAGGTGTAATTTAATTCGTCGATGGAATGATCGCCATATTACGGTCAGTGGAGTTCGCTATCGTGTTGAAGGAGAAGTTCGGTAATCGTGTTCTCGAGAAATGATCCGGTCGAATGGCCAGCTCGCTCATGCGATTTAACGCCGATAGATTTATTTTTATGGGGTTACGTTAAGTCCTTGGTTTATGGAAACAAGCCAATAAAGTTAGAGGAGCTGAGGAACAATATCGAACGCGAAATTGCCAACGTTCCGGCGGATATGTGTGGAAGATTGGTGAAAAATTGGCTCCAAAAAATCAATAGCTGCAAACGTATTCGCGGTGGTTATATGAACAACATTGAATTCGTACTTAAATTTATCAGCCCGATATCTCAATTATTTTGTGTTTTATTTAAATACAAAATTGTTATGTCCTTATTGAAAAACACTTTATGCATATATCAAAATTAATATATCCCGTGGGACAGGGTATAAATAGCTTTCAGCTAGTTTTGGGTGAGGAATTTCTGATAAAATCGAGTGATATTTTGTTCTATAACGAAATAATCCCCAAATTCGGACCTAAGATCCATACAGTATTTTGTTTATTATACATTATTTCTGAAAGAAAGAAGTGGTTCTGGATTTACCCTTAATGCACCAAAAGTAGCGCTCACATGCAGTTCTTGAAATATCTTGTACATAATGAACAACCTATCCTCAGGCCACCGCTCTATAAAATTTAATCTGAAGAGTCGCGGTGCCACTTCCCAACAACACGCATGGAACTGACTTGTACGAATAATACAGAGAACTCAAATGCGACATCTTTTTACTCAGAGAATGTTTCAACAATTTTTAGAGATTCTATCAGAAGAACTTCTGTTAAACTGTTACAACTTTTTCTTAGAAGAAAGTAGGCATGACTGTAAGTATTTGTAAATTAAGTTCACAGATTCTGATGAGATGTTACTGTAAATAGTAGTGATCAAACGATTACTCCTTAGTGATTACGACTACTTCTACGATTATTGCAGAAAATAATCGACGATTATAATTACGATTACGATTATTTGGATCCACATGTGTTATATGTACATGTAGCAGTATTTTTTGCTTAAGTTTTTTTTTTTTTTTAATATGGTTCAAAATAATACAAGCTGATTTATAAACATATTTTAAAGGCTGCGTAAAGATACGAAGCCTTTAAAACACCTTATAACATGAAAACGTTATTCGTTACCGTGAAGTTGAAATTGATTTTTCGCGTCATTGATTGTGTTTGTATTTCAATTCACAGACCACTTCATGATTCAGCTGCACCATCACCATTGCGTTCTAGCAGTAAAGGCTTCGTAAGCTAAATGCCAAAATCGGCGTTTAGAGCTTGTTTAAGGCTTGCAACTAGAAACGCAACGGAGTGTGCCTATACTTGTAGTTTAACACGGAAAATGGGAATAAAAACCAAAAATAAAACAATTTCTTGACACCATACAAAAATTATTGTCTCAAGAGGTTAAGCTGATTGATACTGAAGTCCGGAATAGTTGATTCCGGTTTTTTGGTGAAAATTAGTGCAATAAAGACACAGACCCTGTTTAAAAGTTTTTTTTTTATAAATCACGTTTTGAGCAAGGCTGCGTAAAGCCTGCATAAATGCTTAAATGATGTGGAACTAACTAAGCTTGTAATGGTGTTCTAAGAAATTCTAATTAATAAGGCTGAGTGTTTATATTAGTTGGCACAATCTATCATACATTTACATAGAAGCGAGTTCATAATGACTAAGAAAGTGCCAATAGCAGTTGAAACCTTGTGACAGCTTTTAACTTAACCTTGGTAAGCACTCGTCTGTAGAGGTATTTACTATTTTAATTTGCTCTGTAGACTCTGCTTTAAGAGTGGCGAAACGTGCTCATAGATTTTAACGGAATTCCCAGCTTATTTTTATCCTAAAAAGCTGATATTCAGCCTCTTGAAAACCCTGATGCCACTGCTGTAGATTTCAGTAATCGATCGCTGAACAGGTTTTAAGTAATCGCAAATGTCAAACTTATCTCAAATCTCAGAAAGATATATTCGTTTATGTAGACAGTCAAGCAGGCATTACTCGTGTGGAACAGCAACTAGAATCGAAAACGGTTGAACTCTGTAGAAATTAGAACCTAACCGAACCATTTGTTTCCAAAAACTTGTTTATTTCCATTGAAAACTCACCGATAAAACATTAGCGCCATCTCCGGGTTGTTGTCGTAAAAGTAATTGACTGCAATACTAGCCAAGGCCTCAACGTTGATCGGATTCATTTTGGCGATCGTTCGATAAACTTGAACTGATTCTTCAGCCTTCTCCATCACCTCATAGATCCGCCCTTGTTCTGTCCTCAGCGTTATATCATATGAACTCTTTTCCAAAGCTGCACTTACAAGCTGCAACGCCCGCTCCGGTTGACACAGTTTCTGATACATTTTCGACAACAACAAATGCGTGTCGGGATGAGGAAAATTGCTCAACGAACGAAGAAGAAAACTCTCAGCCTTTCTCGGATGATTTAATGCGATTAAACAACGTCCTCGTTGTTGATCCCACCACCAGTCAACATTTTGTCGCTGTGCATCAGCCACAGCTTCACATAGGCTATAGGCCTTATTCGCATCACCTTCGTGGTAGAAGAGAAACTGGAATAGAGCCTTGATAATGTTTGGCCGTTCCGCATAGATGGTTGGATTCATGCGAGAAGCTTGATACAGAGCTGTTGTTCCATCACCCAAACTAAATACCGCTGCTGAAGTAATACGAACACGACGAGCAGTTCCGCAGCGTGATGAAGGACGACCACCCATCGATGAACCAGGTCTAGCAGTTGCTGTACCAGGACGTGCCTTGAAAAGAGCAAAACCAAAAATTACGAATGAACTCCAATGAAATGAAGAACTTACTATTCCCGAAGTTGGTCGCGAACCCAACTGCGTTGATGGTCGCATACCTGGAACCATTAAACTGCTACTTGGTCGCGGTACAAATGCAGTCTTGAGTGAGGTACCTGGCCTGGCTGCCGTTGCAATACGCTCAAATTCGATTTCCTCATTGTCTGGTGATTGCACCCAAACAGATTCCAAACGATTACAATGGAATGTCCAAATAAAAGAGCATGATTCGAACACACCAAAGAGGAATGCATCAAAGTATTTCGGTTACTCACCTGCACCGATATCATCGTTTGCCTCCAGGTCATCGATGAAAATCCTCTGAGTGAGAGCACGCATTTTTAATTGCCAAATTCCTTCCATCATCCAGGTGGGCATTGCCGGTTTCTTGCTGTCTGCATCTTTGTAACTGCTGCCACTGCTACGACTGCCAATGCTTTTGTTGTCCTCATCTTCATTGGCAAACATTGGCACATTGTTTTCGTGGCCCATTTGCAGTATACCATTGCATACTTCTACACATTTTTCGTACGATCTTCGTCGATAGAGGGAGACAGCTTTGAAGTATTGAAGCTCCATGCTGGATGTAAAAAAGGTTTTCTTTGTCAAATACTGTAACTCTTGCTATGTGAGTTAGATACTAACTTTAACGTTTAGAGATCATCCACATTCTATCTTTATTGCTGATTGAAAATCTTTGAATAAAAATAGTTCTAAGTTTCTGACTCCAACTTAACAGCGCAAAATAATTTTTAAAGTTATCACTCTACGTTGATACATTTGTTTTAAACTGCTCTAAATTTATTTATTTTTTAATTTTTCAAGGAAAAACTTTTGTTATGGCAGGCGTACGAATGGTAACTATAGTAATTCATTCGATATAACGTGGCCACAACACCAATCCATTTCACCTGTTGCCTATGCAAATGTGAATTCATTTCAATCGATTTGACTGGTGTATGAAGTAATTGGAACGTTTAGGATAATATATTGAACTTTGTACTCGTATAGACATAGAATACATAGAACGAGGGTGTATCAAAAAGGAACCAGACAGTGTTCCTAATTTTGTTGGAGCAGCCGAATGGTTTGTAGCATATTTGCAGAATACAGGACAACCTAGCTTCTCGAAACCACTAGTGCTGTGCGCAAGGGTGGATCCAGGGGGGTGGCACAGGGGCACGGGCCCCCCCAGACACGATTCAAATAAAACAGGCCAGTCGAAAAAGCACTAGCAATTAGAATACTAGATTAATACAACCTACTGCTGTTGGAATGTTTGAGGCAGGCAGGATAGCTATTGTATTTTAAGCTCTTCCTTAACGTGTGATGAGCTTTAAATAAATAAATATTTTGGCGCTAATAGCCCAATGCAGGTCCTGGTCTAGCTTCTCGCAGCCAGTCGTGCTCTGCGCCTCACGAATGGTTGGGACCCAAGGGCGGATCCAGGGGGTGGCACACGGGCACGCCCCCCCCCCCCCCCCCCCCCCCCCCCCCCCCAAACACGATTCAGATAAAACAGGCCAGTCGAAAAAGCACTAGCAATTAGAATACTATGGGGTACACTCTTTACCTATCTGGCCTTTGTGCCCCTCCCAGAAATAAATCCTGGATCCGCCCTTGGCTGTGCGCCGCACGAACCTACAGGACCTACAGTTTTTATGCTATTTCAGAAGGAAATTTTTTTTTGCGATTGAGAGAAGCTTCTCATGACAATTTTACTCTCGAGGGTTTATCAAACGTTCGCAAAGAAATTTTTTTTTTTTGTGTTTTTGGGATTCGAACCTTGAATCTCCCCCTCAGTGATAGCGCACTTAAACACTGAGCCACGGCGCCCATTTATTGTGTGTAGTTAATTTCAATATTTTTTTTTTTTTTAAAAACTAATTATTTTTTTGCACAATGCAAAATTTTCATTTCGAAATTCGATAAAATGTTTCGTCAAACTCTTTACGAAACTTTACGAACCAATCATTGCATTTATTCAAATTTTTGAGTGATTTTAAAGAAGGCAGGAAGGAGCTCAAAGATAATCAAAATCCATTGTGTTCTCCGCAGATGACACTTTCTAAAAATAAATAAAGAAACAATTGGGTATCGTGCTCTTGCACCTTTATGCCATTAGCTTACAAATCAAATTCAAGTGTCTTACTCTACATAAAATCAGTTAAAAACCTAAAAGTTTGTTATCCTTTAATTTTGTTCAGAATTCCGATACTTACAAGGTAAACAAATTGTCAAGCGCTAGTCCTTGCGCACTTAGAGGGTCCTGTTAGAATGAAGGTGCTTATACTATTATTTTATACAGACGCCGTGGCTCAATGGTCAATGGTTAAGTGCGTGATCACTGTCTCACCTCTCGCGAACGTCTGACAAACATCCGAGAGTAAAAATTGTCATAAGAAGCTTCTTTCAATCGAAAAAATTGACCTTCGGAAACGGCATAAAACTGTAGGTCCAACCATTTGTGCGGCCCCGTATTAAGCTGTATATAATATTTTATACGAAAAGCAGACGGGGCATTCTGCCGATCGTTTTCTTGTATAACTTCTAAATTATTGAACCGATTTTGGTGAAACGGTTTTTTTTTAAAGACTTTCTTAGAAATTGCGGCCGCGTAGGGAAGCGATATGAAACAAACCTTCATACAAAATGTGGTATCTAACAAATTAATTGGACTCATTTGCCGTTGTGGATTCGAAAATACTTTCCTTCCATGATTTTTTCAATAATTTTTCACTGACATTGTTCGACTATGATGTAAGTGCAAGTATAAAAATCTTAATTAAAAAAAAAAAATCTTGCATTCTGCTAAAAAAAAGAACTCTTTTTAATATGTTTCCGTCGATTATTTACGGAACCCTTCGTCTATTTAAGGACCGCAAACCTCACAGTGAGTGTCAGTTATCTGTCATTCCAGTCTGCCTGTCAGACTCTCATAAATTTTAAATCATTTGACTTAAATTTGAACTACAGATAAATTTTGTTAACTCGCAGACAGTTCCGAACTAAAATTTTGGAAAATTGAAAGAAATGGAGGCTAAGGCTAGACTAAAAGTCGGTAAAAATATTTTCTTGTATAACTTCTGTCACGAAAATAGCCACTAGCTATTTATAGTTCTTATTACTTCACAAGCTTTAGCACTATGGGTGGTTAAAGTACCCAATAATCAGACGGATCCAGAAAACTTTGCTTTTTTAGTTAAAAAAGTTGTAACCACAATATTCTAGAATGCCGAATGAGTTATTCTGGTAGACTTATTTGGAGCATAAGAAGACAGTAACAGAAGACAGACAACTTATAACATTAAGGTTTTACAAAAACTAAAAACTGAAATTCGAAATAATTGACCTGGAAAGCTCCATCAAAGTATCGTGTTCCATCACGATAACGCTCCAGCAAGGCAAATTCGAGAAGTTTTAAGGGAATTTCGCTGAAAAATGGTGTCCAATTTCTATTTGTTTTCCAAAACTAAAAGGACACTAAACATGCTATTTTAAGGTGGTTTTCGTTGAAGCATGCTGCCTTTTATAAAAGCAAAAGCATCAACTTTTAAATAAATCGAGAATATAAAAAAAACATACAGACAAGTTACATTCCGTTTGAAACGAATCGTATGATATCCTATCCCTCATCTTCTAACCCATCCCTAATAAAGTGGGTATGGCGTTGTGATCTTTTTTGTTCAAATGCAGTGCACCTACCCAGAGGATATTCTCTCGATTTTTAAGAGATGTTACCATATGATTTGTGACAAAGACTGTTTCTAAGAAACTCTGGTGAAATATTCACAATAAGACTTGATCATCGCCATGAATAGCTTCAAGGTGGCAAAATACTTTTTGTTCTTTTTTTTTTTAAAGAAAACTCCTCCGAAATATGGACAAATTGTAACGGGGCATGTCTGTGGACGGATTTTAAAAATGTTTACACTTGTACTGCTTCGGGTCCTAAGAAGGAATTCCATCTTACTAGCTCAAAATTGAAGGACTAAAAAGTGGTGACATACGGGCGGACGGACGGACATACCTACATCGATATCACTTTTGAAGCTGGGGATTATCAGAAATATATATACATTTGGGGGTTCACCGTTATTATTTCTTTATGTTACAAACTACGAGTATGTATCAAAATTAATACCCAGTGGGATAGGGTATAATGACGGTGGACTTTTTTGAAAATTTTGTTCGTCTTAACTTTTAAAACTTTCTTAACTTTTTGCATCGAAATCGTTTGTACACATTTGTAAAGTTTTTACTTTTACTTGTACAAGCAATTAAATCAAAAACAAAGAAAAGAGTGAGGATTTTTTTAAATAAAAAAGAAATTCAACAAAACAAAAATTCCAGCAACAATGACGTCAGTCTATATATGCATGTAGCTATATGTATCTATATATATGTATGTATATAAATCTTAAAAATTCTAAACCCGGAGCTTAAAAGAATATACAAAACAGAAGTTTGCGCAAACGCTTCCTACAACAGAAAGAAAAACAATTTGGAAAGTAGAATTTGGACGAAATTTGCCCAGTCACTTTTTTTTTTACTAACATCTATAAAGGTCAATATTGGTTTCATTGAAATTTGTATATTCCATTTAATTCAAAACTGGTGCTTGTACAAACGAATGTGAAGGCTGTGCAAACGTGTACAAAAGATGTACAAACGGTTTCAATTAAAAATGCAAAATTATCGAAAATTGAGGGGGCAGCAGGTGATAATTCCAAATTAGCCTGACATCGGGATATACTTCTAGATACTTAAATTTCCTGAACACTTTGATTTGATTTAAAAAGTATCAAGAGTTGTAACTCTCGATGTTACTCTTCTTCTAATGTAAAGACACTGTTCCTGGCTCCACCACTTGGAGTGTATTTTTTAGTAACGTCCATGCATTTTTCTCTCGCCATTATTGTTAAATCGTCTGCATAACCAATTGCGTGGATGCCCGTTTCCTCAAGTATGTCCAGAAGAGAAAATCCACAGTCATTTTCCACAGAATAGAGGATAATATATCACCCTGTGGACAACCTTTGCTAGCTCTACCTCTTGATCTTCAACTTAACTTGAACTTCTCGGCCGAATATCTATATCCCTGTTCTTAAACATATAGTCCAAACAGCCTTAAATCAGTGGTTTAATCCTACGTCTTTTTAAGGAGAATTACAGAGTATATTTTGTCGAATGAAACTTCAATCTCCATTATTGTGGTCATTGCTATACCTCCGGTACTAACCTCGTGGTCTGCAACTTTTACAACTTGACGTATCGCTGTTGCCGATGGATATCCGCTCTGTAGTCTACTATTAAGGGAATACTTTTCAGTGCTGTTCTATTCATATAGTCCTTTAAATTATCTTTAATAAAAATGACGTTAGGGCTATCGGTCTGTAGGACCTCATTTCTGTGTTATCCCTTTTACCCAGTTTTGGCAGACAACGTTTGTTTCTCTCATTACTGATATATACCCCGCACTGAGGGTCGATCTGACTTGTAATTTCTAGGAAAGCGCGCTTCTATCAGGAGCTCATTTGTACGAGTATATTCCAAAGTTGCCGCGATCTTCACCGTCCTGTCTCGAACGAGTCCAACTCTAGAAACGCTATCTCTGGTAACTTTTTTTCGATGACTTCTGACCTCAGACATGTGTACTATCCATACTTGAGTAGAAGCCCTCCCCCACGCCTGCTTTTTCGTCATCGTCGAGGTCTCTTCAATTCTTTCTTTTGGTCTTGTAATCTGATGCCTTGTGTTTTCCCTTCTCAAAGCCTTCTTCACCTTTTTCTTTAGAGTATTCAGGTTTCTGCACCACCAAAGCATAGCGTCTTGATTTTTTCACCAAAATAGAAGCACATGCTTTTCCTCAACAACTGTTTGTAAATATTTTAGCTTGTGAGTGGTCTTGGGTACCCTCATATACCGATTTTTCGTAACACTTGGCATTTTATCCTGTTCATGTTCTTTGGAAACCTGATGAAGTATCGATCTTTCTTTGCTTCAGATCCATACTGAATGTCAAACAAGATGGCTGGATGGTATGATCAGACATGGATACTGTCTCGAGCATTCTTTTACTGTACAGAGTCACATTAATAATTTCACTTAGCCTGGCATTAACGAAGGTAAGTTTTGTTCCTCAATTAATAAAAACTCAATCCATACACACTATAAACTCGTTGTAAAGCCTCTCCTCTATGGTGGTGCTACCCCACAATGTATTATTATCATTGGCATCACAATAAAGATATCTTCTGTCTTGTTCTTGCAGATATTTACCCCAAGCTTTAACTCTTTTACAGGGCATACCCTTCTGGATTCTATTACCGTCTCGAGCTTCATCGCTGTCGATTCAGTGACTTCAGAACCTGCCCGACGTCTTCAAAGACTTTTGCCATACCTTCGGAGATTACAACTTTCTTATTTGTTTTAATTTTTTAACGGAGCTAATATTACGAGTTGGGGAGATATTTACCATCCGGTTAGGAAGAGATGTCCTTAAATACACTAAATATGATACAATAACCTTCTAACAGGAGAGTTAGTGTCGCTGATGGAACAAAAACAGCAATTCACCTTACCATTTACCCTATAGTCCAGTAGCACTGACTCTGGCTTATTAACCTATCTTCAGGCTATCCGTCTCCCTCGGCATGGCGTCTACAACTTTGGAGTTGGGGTTTTGGCATCTTAGTTTTCTAGCCCCATTCAGGCTACGTCGCGGTAGTTGTAGCTCATTGTCATAATTCCTGCATGTGATCCTACTAAAGCTCACCTAATTGGGACCAATTTTATCAATTCATTATGTGGAAGCTGTGGTCCAGTGGTTAACTGAGCGATCACTGAACGAGAGGTTCAAGGTTCGAATCCAAGAAAACAGAAAAATAAAAAAAAAATGAAAAAAAGTTTTCTAATGGTCCCAATTCTCACGAACGTCTGACAAACATCCGACAGTAAAACTATCATGAGAAGCTTCTCTTAATGGAAAAAATTACCCTTCGGAAACTGCATAAAACTGTTAGTCTCAACCATTCGTGAGGCGCAGAGCACGACTGGCTGCGAGAAGCTAGACCAGGCCCTGCATTGGGCTGTTAGCGCCAAAATATTTATTTATTTATTTATTTATTTAAACCTCATCTCACGTTCATATGACGCAAGGACATTTACCATTTCTAGCGAGCCTGTGAGGTACCGAGTAGCATTACGTATAAATCAGGTTAAGGAAGAGCTTAAAATACAATAGGCTATCCTGCTTGCCTCAAACATTCCAACAGCAGGAGGTTGTATTAATCTGCTGGATACAACAACGTATATCAGAAAGGACAAGTGTATACAATTTGCGTCTGGCTATAAGTTTTATTTAAAGTATATGCTGAGAATAATAATGTGCTTTATCTC
Source organism: Pocota personata (assembly GCA_963082735.1). Classification (NCBI taxonomy): domain Eukaryota; kingdom Metazoa; phylum Arthropoda; class Insecta; order Diptera; family Syrphidae; genus Pocota; species Pocota personata. The sequence continues at coordinate 85,539,821 of OY720432.1, read as the reverse complement.
TAATTCTATTCATTTAATGAAACGACTTAAGCAAATTTTAATTCTTTTCCAACCATTCATAGACTTTATCAAAACCATCCTTAGTAATGGAGCTGACTTCAACAATTGTTATGTTCTGTTTGATTTCCTTTCTAAGTTTCGACATTTGCAACATCAGCAAGGCTTCATTACGCATTTGACGATAAGCGTAGTCCATCTTTGTAAGAACCAAAAGAAATTTGGTTTTCTGCAACTTGGGTTCAGCAAGAATGGAATACAGTAGGACACCTAATTAAAAAGAAAGAAGTAACTATGCATGTACAACCTTGATGTTGGATTCACTTTACCTGCTGCAGAGATTTGACACAAATTTGATGTATCAACTACGTAAATGATTTTCGACACATTTTTAAAAAACTTGTTCCACATTGGAGCCATACCTCCTCCAATCTCAATTATGTCGATACAAGTTATGGCATCTTTTTTCTTTTTCGGTATTGCCACGTTATCTGGAACGCTGGGGGCTTGTTTTTGTGGAAATTTTATCGTGTAGATACTTGTGCCCACTGTAGGCATTGAATATGTCGTAAAGTCGACATTTTTAGGATCCTGTAAGGCTTTTAAAAGGTGAGTTTTTCCAGAACGTTTCGGACCCAAGCAGAGGCAGGACATTTTATTTTTTTATGCGTTTCTGGTAAACAAATATGAATTGCCAATGGTAACCAATGCAAAAAGGGTGCTCCTGTATATTTGGTATTTCCAAGAATAACGTTCGAACATGCAGGGTGAACCTATTATTCACATGATTTATTCTCATGGCACTTATGCATGTATATTATATGATGAAAAAAAGTGATTGCATATTGTGCAGGATTTTGAATACCTTTGTAACGGATGGGCCATCTGCTGGCTTCTTTTTAAATTACATGTTATATTGACACTGATAGATCTTTCGCGCTCAAAATATTTACCGTAATATCATATCTCCGCGGTACGAAACGAATAGATTTACGCTTGAAGAACCTTGGGAAATACTGAAAACTTATTTCCAAAGTGAGTGCAGTGTTGTCAATGCAAAACGATGTCGAGCGGAGACCTGCGTGTTCGACGTCGAGAGTTGTATTAAGGTATTCTTTGCTCTGATCTAGGACTATTCTATCATTTTGGCACTAAAAACTCAAATACACGTTTCCAGTTCTCATAATAGGAGACGTATTATGAGAACTGGAAACGTGTATTTGTTCTCATACTAGAATTACTTGAGTATTTTATTAATTATCATCTTTCACTCGTCTGGCAAGCTTTCACTTTCCCACGTTTATGAGAGGATGCGAAAAACACTGCTGATATATTCGCCTCGAAAAGCTGGAAGTGGTATCAGCAAAGTTCCACAGCCTTATTCCTCTTGAGTAACTCGGAGGACCAGGCTGAATATACATAGATATTGATATTTCATTCCACCTTCGCGAAGGCTTTGTATTAACTCTAACTCGCCTTTCTAGCACATTCTGAAAATAAAACGAAGAGGAAAAGAAGAAAATGGGGTTTAATTGGTGGTGAGTTTTTTTTGTTACTGCAAAGTAATGTCCGACTTCACACCGCTGATTACCTTATGGTGATGTGGAGGATGTCAGCATTCAAGGATATAATGACGAAGTCGCAGTCTATACAAAAATCGTATAGAACATGTCTTGGGTGTGCAAAAAAGCTGAGTTAGATCTAATTCAATCCATCCAGAGATTCTTCGCGAAACAATAATAATGGCTGAATGGAAAAATGGAAATCCCATTTAGGGTGTTTCAAATGGCATGCAACAATAATTAGGATTCTCTTATTAATATGGTAACACCCTTCTTTAATTTTAAAGATTAGTATTCTTAAATTTTTTGAAAGTAATTTTTTTAGGGGCATACATTTGTTCAAGAGAATTCTAGAAAAAGCTATGAACTTCATTTAATACAGGGTGAATCCACTCCTATCGTAGGCAAAGTATTTAGTAACGTTAGTATGAGTGTGTTTCAGGCTCGTCGTGTTGCAGTGTATCACAGTTAAATTGCTGAGTGGAAATAAGATTAAGTGGGATCGGGAGTTAGTCGCAATCAATTTTAGTCTGTCACGGGTATAAGACTGATTGCAAATTGTTCCATTTTTTCAATTACAACTGTACAACAAGCAATATAGACATTTCAATATCTAGGTTTTTTATTTGTTAATTTTTTTTATTAATTTTATGCTATATTTCATTTTATTCCTTAGCACACTTACCTAGTTCTGTCATAAGATCTGTTACAAGTGCAAAACGTTATAAAAATTAAACAACAAAACATTAGTGTTTATAAAATTTATTTTCTTAAACAATAAGATTTTTTTTTTAAAAGAAAAAAAGCCAATTTATGCAAAATTATCGTCTTTTGTTTTAACGCACGCCCTCAAACGGTGTGACCACTATGCTATAGTGGCACACAAGGTTTACACGGGGTATGGAAACGTTACTATAGTTAAAGCACTTTTGAGGATCTTCAAATTTCGTTGTTGTCTCTAGCAAGAAATTTAGGGTCTTTCTGAATGCCAATTCTCAGATGCTATAAAAGCAGGAATATTGATTCTAAGCCACTTCTGAGTTGTTTTGGCTTTATATGCTGGAGCAGAATCTTGTTCGAAAACCTATCTTACTCAATTCCAGCTCACATAATTGTTTGCTACCGATGGGGATTTCTTCGAATTTGCTCTCGTACAGCTCTTACAGTCGCTCTTACACCACTTCTTAGTTTGTTTTCTAATTGCGACGATTCAACAGCGATTTATCGATTTGTAGAAAAATTTATCGATTTATAAAATGATACACAAACATTTTTCATATCCCAAGCGGTTATATCAATTCAAAAATTTGGCTAGCATTTTCTCCACACTTATGCAACGCTATGGCAACTTACCCCACTCCATGATAACCAATCAGTAGCTGAAACCGACCTGGGTGACATTTATTGCGTTTTATAGTATGTGTTCTCAAAAAAAGTCAACGGTACTATTCCTTATATTATTTTCATACAGACAACACTAGGTATTTTCTAATCTGGAATTTTCTACTCCAAAATTTCCTGGCAATGCTGGACACATTTATTTCTGATGGTGCTCCACTACACACTGCTTTCTCCTATTTGAAGAAAAAAAAAAAACTCCACCTCCTGAACATCCCCATTGAAAATCCATTGTGAACTGGCCATTTTGGAAATGACAGGCGACTTGTTGCTTGTCAATTTTGACTTGTCCGTTTTGGCGCTGTACACGAATCGTTGAGAATAAATCTTTTACAAGTTAAAAGTGCAACAATTGTTTAATTTTATAAATTATTTACTTAAAATAAGTGTTAGTTCATCCGCAAAGAAACCACCATGGATTTACTGCCAAAAACACATCACGAGTTCAATCAAACCGAGTATTGGAACACATTTTTCAAGAAACGTGGAGAGAAGGCATTCGAATGGTTAGTCGTGTACAAGGATTCCAAGAGCTTTTCTGACAGAAATATCCACCCACAGGTATGGAGAGTACTTACAGCTCATAGTACAGATTCACAAGTATGTGAAGTACCAGGACAAGATCTTAATGGTTGGCTGCGGTAACTCCCGGCTCAGCATGGACATGTACGACTCGGGATTCAAGTAAGTCGATGGCTAATCCCTACCACTTATGAGTTTCCAATGAGAATCCAATTGCAGGGATATCACCAACATCGATATCTCACCGGTGGCCATCAGGAAGATGAATGAACTCAACGAGAAGCAGCGTGGTGATATGAAATTCCTTCAGATGGACGCAACGGCGATGAGTTTTGACGATGAGGCATTTTCGGTGATATTCGACAAGGGTACTCTGGACGCCCTCATGACAGACAACTCAGAAGAGGTCCAGGCGACAGTACAAAAGTATTTCGATGAAATTGTACGAACCATGAGGTCAGAGTGAGGTGAAATCGGTGGTCATTCGCATGCCTAAAGTTGCTCTTTACATTTCAGGAATGGCGGTCGGTATATCTGCATTAGTCTGCTCCAGGAGCACATACTTAAATATTTACTAGAGTACTTCCCCCAAAAGTCGTATATGGTGCGAGTGGTGCGATGCTTTGAAACCGAACAATGCTCGGAAGAAAGAGATTCGGAATCCCTCTCGATGCCGGTGTTTGCTGTGATTGCTACGAAATTTAAGGCTCTGCCGCAACCTGTAAGTGGTTGTAACTCTGGCTATGGATAATTAACACTTTCTTTTAGATTTTAGAGGTCTGCATGGGTGGCGCTAAAATGCAACGGGTTTGTAAGACTGAAGACGTGATTGAGGCTGTGACTGCAACACAGAAAGCAGCTATGGTGTGCAATGGTCTGTCGAGGAGTAATATTGTTGGTAAGGAGTTAATTGTTGGGCCAGCAGGGAGTTATTAATTTAAAAACACAATTCTAGGTCTGAATGAAGTCACAATGGATTTGCTGAAGCCAGGAGAGGAGACACCACGTTATACGATTCATATAATAGACCAACCACCTGCCAGAACAAATGGAAAATATGCTGCATTCATTGTACCCCAGGGAAGGTAAAAGTTGCTTTTGTAATTTGATTTTGTTTTTAGGTGTTGCAACAAAAGTGCTTTGTGATACTGAAACGTAGGGACTCCTCGAAATAGATCATGAATTCATGCGGTATAAATACAACATGACCAATGTGTGTGCGGAAACATTAACCCTAACAAGACACACTATTGACAAGCTCCAAGTATCACAAATAACGATGGAGAGGGGAATGCTAAACATTACGAGAAGAGACTGAATACGCCATGAAGAAGTACCTAGGAGAACAAGAGTATCGCAAGGTAAAGTGAAGATAGGCAGGACACGTAGCTCGAACGACAGATAACAGATGGACAAAAAGAATGCTGGAATAGAGACCAAGAGAGAACGTAAGACACAGAGGAAAACCACCAAAACGGTGGAGCGATATCAGAAGAACAGCTGGAACAGCATCCACTGGATGAGGGTGGCCGTGATGTAGTGGTAACATCAACGCTTGTCACGCTCTTGGTTCACGGTTCAAATCTTGATCTCAACAATCATCTATTTATTTCGTCTGAAATAAATAAAAAAGTCGATCAATTGCGAAAGCTTAGTCAACTCTACTGCGAAGGCATAACACTGGCAGTAGGGTGGTCATATGGCTTAAATGCAACTTGATCGTGATGACGACATCAAGTGGAGGGAAAAAAATACTGTGAATCATGAGCAACGACAAAAAGCAAAACAAACAAGCTCCCCAGTTATCTGGACGCCACCCTTGGAGTTTACTGAAACTTAATACCACCTAAGAAACCGAAACCGATGGAATCATTTAGAAGAAGCCTACGTTCAACTTTGGACACAACAGGTTATTTAATGATGATGATGATGAAACACAACACAAAAAGCTCCGCTTAAGACATCGCAGTCTTCCATAATTATCGATTCCCTTCACATCGCCTTCAATTCTTTACACCAAGGTACTTGGCATTCTTGACAAACGTAACAAACAGATGCGATAGTAGAACCGTTTATAGAATCACAAAGGAACTAACAGGTGACCAGAGTTTCAAACTACATTCTGTGAAAAGTCTAGACGGTTCCTTGCTTGCGTCCTGCCGGCGATTGATTCCATTCTCGATGTCGAACAAGCAGGTTTTCGCTCGAGATCCTCCTGCATCGACCACATAAACAGCTTGCGGATCATCATAGAGCAATGTGTCGGTTATTAGGTCTCCGCTTCACTTGTTGTTTATCGGCTCGAGAAAGCTTTCTATAGTGTAAACGAGGTATTCATGAGAAACTTTTGTCAATTATTAAGGCTACCTATCTGTGTGATCAATTTTGAAGTCCAAAGTGGTATGTGTCTGGTGGTAATCAGTGATGTTCTTCGTACAGCTCTGACAGTAAATAACAGCGGTATACAATGGACAATTACATTTTACCATAAACATCTGGACTACGCTGACAACATCTTTTTCCTTTCACACAAAATCATGAACTTGCACTAAATGGTGCACAGTCTGGAAGCCGAAGAAAATAAGGTTCGACTAAGGATTAATACGGCCAAGACAAAAGGCCTCAGTCTTCCCAACATCGCCTTGCTGGGCAGCAGGTTGAACAAGTTGACAACTTTTTTTACTTGGAAAGTATTATCTCGGTGGCACCGAACTCGATATGGGCAGCAGAATCGAGAAGGCCAAGGCTGCGTTTGAAATGCTTTCCAAAATTTGGAAGAGCAATAATTACAACACTTGTACGTGGAACATCACCAACATTGTCATTTGAAAGCTGGAATCTTACGTTAATAGATGTCTACGCATCATTCCTAAGATTTTCTGCCCTAATCGGATCTCGAACGAACAGCTTTATATGGGAACGAGTCAGCAACCTACCTGACACATTCCGTTGTGAAACATGTTATGCAATGGAATCCACTCGCCCAATCTGGGAGAAGAGTGGGTCGCCTCTGGCAAACGTGGAGCAGAATCCAGAATGAGTTGAAGAGAGTTAAAATGCGTTATGAATACGATGGCATGCATACGTTGTTGACGCTCTATGCCTCACGGGGGGTATCAGGATCTAAACAAACAAACAAGCTACCTGGCATCTGTGATGACTTGATCTTTAAAACAGAGACTCAGTCTTCTCAAACATGGGGCTGGGATTCAAAGATCTTCTTGGCTGGACCATTGTTGTTCATTCGCTCTGTGCGACCCAACCAATGTATTCGCAGGTCCTCGGCTTTTTTTCTTCTATATATTCTGCATCACTTGAGACTATGTCCTTTAAATATAATTAACCTAGCGATGAAGATTGGGCATAGGATATAGGAAAGAATTGAAGATTAGAGAGGAAGGAACGATTTTGGGAAAATTAAAACCGACGTGCTGGCCCCGAATTTGTGATTTCAGCCGCTCCTAACCTGGACTCTACTCCCAGCCGTACATTTTGGGCCAGAAGCTGCGAAGGGAATCATGGCTTGATGCTCACTAAGGCGTCATATGTTCGCTTATCTGAAGAAGTTAGCATGCCCAAGAGATACTGGTTCTTCAGAAAGCTTGAGGTGGTCATAGCTGATCGCCACATGTGGAGGAACAAAGGTCTGATAATAATACAGAATTTTCAGATTTGGTACACGAATGGTTCTAAGTTAGATAACGATAGCACTGCAGCTGCAGCGTTTGGTAAATCTCCAACAAACTTCCAAGCGGAGGTGTATGCAATCCAACTATGTGTACGAGAAGAGTCAAAGAAGCGTGCATCTAGTCTAGGACTATCTAAACCTTATAAAATCTCGCACCGTAGCCTGGATTCCAGGGCATGAAGGCTCCGAGGGAAATGAACTCGTGAACGTTCAGTCGAAAAGAAGCCTATATCGCCCAATCGTGGGTCCTGTTTGGGGTACCACCTAGTAGTGCTCACTCCAAAATAATGCAGTGGGAAGTCTATGGCCTCGCTGAATACTGGGCCAACTCGAAGGACTTGTGGTAAGCTAAAATGTTTATCGACTCTAACCAAAATAAGGCCAAAAAGCTACTCGAACTGAGCAAAGAAGTTTTAAGGATTCTAACGGGTTATCTGAATTAACACTGCCCACTCAGGTACCATCTGCATAAAATAGGAGCAAAAAGAGGCGGCAGAACATATTATCTGAGAATCTCTGGCGGTCGCTAAGAAAAGAAGTGTGCTGAGTCGTCGTGGCTTTGAACACTGGCGCAGAATACTGCTGGAACACTTATGGTCTTTCTTCACTCACACTATCTATCCAGGGTTTAACAACTGCCTCTAGCAACTCTATGTATCCGGCGGCATTCACTCGAAGATCATGAACTTCTTTGCTCACTACTCCAAAGACCCGATGGTCAGGAAACTTGGTGTGCATCACACAGGGTATATCTGAAAGCTCCGCACATAGCAATCTATCAACCTTCTGGTTCTAGTCGAATTTTTTTTCATCGGAAAAAAAACCATAGCAGGCCTGGATCTTCCGGGTGCTTCAACTTGTTGAGGAGCACACGCTGTTTTTTGTTTCCTTCAACATAAACCAGCCGCTTCTCATGGCATAAGACTTACATCGGTGGTTTTCATGAACCACATCGGAAATTACTCGCTCAGACACTTGAAGGTCCCTTGCAATTGAACTCATCGAAGTTCCAGGGTCTTGGTGAATGTGATGTTGCACTTGTTGAACGAGTTCCGGACTTTTCTTACTGCCCGAACGTGTTGATTGCTTTTTACGTTTCAGTACAGGCGAAACATCGCCGCCAGAAGCCTCCAACTCGACGCGAACCTTGTGAACGATTAATCAGGCGACTTTCAAAAAGCACAATATTTTGAGATCACTGTGGTCTGTAACAAACACGTTGTACTCGTATCTTTTCATTACTTGTGTTGGGTATTTATTGGACATTGTTCCCTCTATTTGTGCCTTAAGCTAGAAACTATGGTTGGTGCTGGTGCTTATGTGTTCTACGCAATTGCTATTCACTATTTCTAAACGATTGGCTGTCGATGATGCTCTTGTTGACGCTGATAGCTGATGTAATGCAGAAGCACTATGAACCTAGTCATGAGCGTAGTTTTAGAAATAGTTCTCCATGCTACTTCATGAAGGACAAAGTCAAATACATCGACAATCATGGGACACAACCACATAATTACCATTCATTTGAAGGCTTCCATAATTTGTTCCTTATTCATTTACAGAGAAATCGAATGGCTATTCTCTACACAGCAGGGAAGGAAAAAACTCGTCGAGAATGCTCATTACAATCGGCTAGCTATTGTAACAATGCACCGTGATCAAGTGTACGAATCTTGGGAATCTGTTGAGGCTGAATTAAGTGAAAGTATAAAAAATGTAGCACCTAAGGGCCTTGTAGAGCAGGTTAAACAAAAGAAACTGTGATAATGAAGAAAGATTCTCAATTAACTTTTTTTTTAGATTCCATACCTATCACTGGGCAAGGATGTTGGAAAACGTGAAACTCTAGTGATTGGATTTTCAAAAATCTCTGGCGACTTTCGAATTGAAGAAGTCGAAGGTCAGGATGGAAAGCTTTTCAGGAGATTGATATTCCTATCCAATCAGAATGTGGTACAGTCTGAGGCGTTGGTTAAGACCAGTAAGTGATTTTGTTACTCTAAAAGCTTCTTAATTTTATATTTTTTCTCAATAAAAAATGTTTTAGTAAAACCGCGAAACAAAAAGGCTCTAAAGAAAATCGATGTTGGCTATCTAGCTTGTCAGCATCATTTGTACATGACCATTGGTGTTCAAATGGCCACTTCGAGTGTCAGTAGTGAAGATGGTATTAGAAATGTACTTGTTGTCGGGTTAGGTGGTGGCGGCTTATGTACCTTCATTCGAGCGGCATTGAAGTAATTAATTTATCTTTTGAATATTTGCAGTTGGAATTTATTTATTTTCTTTTAGAAATGTTTCTGTTACTGCGGTAGAGATTGATCCAATTATGTTGGAAGTGGCAGAGCATCACTTTGAACTGAAACAAGACAAACGACTGCATGTGGTAATCGATGACGGTCTCGCTTTTATAAAAAGATGCAAAGAAGAGGGTAAGATATTTATTTCTTGTTTTCATTTTCAGTAGAACGGTTATGAGGGAGACTTTACTTACTTATAGGAGGCAAGGAAACCTTCCAAGATTCGTGGCATCCAGGATCGCTTAGTCTTGGATTTTAGGACTACAAGTTGACTGTTCTATCTTCTCCTCTATTTGCCCTCCTCTAATACATATCTGAAAATGTTTTCTCTAAAAAAAATCTAATATCTGATCATCTTTTCTACTTGTCGCCCAATACTCGGCATCGTATATCATAACTGAGTTCCGAACTCAGTTGGAATCTAGATATGTATGTCCGAGGTATATGAATTCCTTAACTACTCGTATGTAAAGGGTGTCCCAATCTTGCGTGAATTTTGGGACACCCTTTACACACTTTGAAGTTATGGCTGTTGTTGTGCCCACACACACGTTCTGTGAATTCTCCTATAGTTCAGCGGTGATTCATTGTCTTTGTTGTTTATATTCTTCTATATCTTGATGTTCTTTTTCCCAAAAACAACACTCTTGTAGTTCACCGAGTATCTAAACTAATTACCACAGAGTAATGTGACACTATCATTGAACGAGGGTCACCGAAACGAATTATACCAACATGCTGTTGCGAACTCACATGCAGGCCACCGAGGTGACAACATATAATATTATACAACACATGTCGGTTACAGAAACAGTTCCGCCTTGGGTAACCAAATAAGTCACAAAAGCAGTTACCCATTAGGTAACAGAAAAGTCGAATCTTAGCAGCAAAAACGACACAGTCGTATAAAATACAGTGTTTGACTAAATTTAAGATCTTCACAAGGTTCAAACACAACAAATCTCGGTTCAAACTCAACACTGTGAACTGTGAAATTTTGTTTACCTCACTGACGAACATTCGAGAGTGAAATTTGCGCTTCAGATACGGCATAAGACTGTAGGACCCTTCCATTCGTATGTCGTACAGCACGTGGAGCATGAGATGATTTCGATGTTGTCTACATAACTCAGCTGTTAGACAGTGTTGTGCAATACAGTAATTCGGTATGTCACCTTTTCCCGAAATCTGGTGTGCGCTTGGAATACTTCGGGGGAACTGTTTCCAAATTGCACAATACACAGCGCATTTTCAATGCTTACACAGAATAACTGGATTAGTTTTCTGGAAATGCCGAAATCAGTCATCGCTTTGTAGTGCTGGCGTTTAAATTTAACATGTCGTTCCTTGATACCTAAACATCTCCACTAAATTTCAACTTGTCACTGGAAATGTCCGGGCTTAATAAAAAAAATGGCACAACTGACTTGTACTTGTTGTCAAAGAACTTTGTGCACAATAACTGCGTCGTTTCTCGCGCTGTGTGCCAGGTGGCACCGTCTTGTTGAAACTGTCAAAAATAGTTTATCATATTTCGATATCGTTTACCATTGACTAATCCAGCAGCACCAAAAGAATTTTTAAAGCAGTACGGCCCAAAAATTCGCACTAAATAGTGACTTTTTGTAGATGCATTTGTTGTTCGTGAATGGCTCGTGGGTTTGCATGATCCTAAATAGGACAATTTTGCGTGTTAACGTATCCTTTCAGTTGAAAGTGAGCCTCATCGCTGAAGATAATTTTGTTTCAAAAATCGTCATCAACTTGGTGGTTCTCTGACACCCAATAGACATGCAGATGCATGAGCGCGAAAGAGTTGTCAGTGTCAAAATAACATGCATTTTAAAAGGAGACCAGCAGATGGCCCTCCCCTTATAATAACTTTTCCTCACTTTCTGTACAAAAGCCTTTGTGCAAATGATGAATTACCTGCCCAAAGAATATGTATTTATTTACTTTTTTTTATTACATTTCATCAACAGCAATAAAATTCGATGCTGTCCTGTTTGACGTTGACAGCAAAGATCTTACCCTTGGTATGAGCTGCCCGCCCAAGAGCTTTCTAGAACAAGAAATTCTCGAAAGCCTCAAACATGTGATCGGTCCAAAGGGAATGTTCATACTCAATCTAGTCTGTCGTGATGACCAACTTCGCGACCAAGCTGTTACCGACTTGAAAAAGGTGTTCTCCTCCTGCTGTTGCTATAAACTTGATGAAGATATCAACGAAGTCATCTACTGCACGAATGATGAAAAATACAAAAATATTACGGATTGGAAAAAGATCCTTGGCAACTCAGGCAGAAGCCTCAACTCCTTAGCAAAACAGTCTAAATTCTGCAACGAGGATATGTTTGACGTAACCGAGTTCCTAAATGAATTAAAACTTTAAATCTTTGCCTCCCACAATACAGAACGGAACCCAGTACCTACGGAGACACACCATAAATAAGTAAAAAAACAAGTCCTTGTTGTTATTTAATTTTTAAACATAAAACAAAGTTTTGCAAATTTTATTTTTCAACAAAATATCTCAAGTAATATTACGTGTTGTGTATACAATTTGTTTATATATAAAAAAAAACTTAAATAAATGAAATAAAAAAATTATTAAATTAAATTAAACTAAATTAAGGTAATAAATAAATTTTATACATAATTCAAATATAGTACGCATAGATATATATGTATATTACAACAAATTACAAACATAAATTGTATGTCTTTCTATAGAATCATAAAGAAGAAAAGAACGTTTCAGCCATGCTTGTTTTTTTTTTTTTTAATATTATCTTTTGTAACAAACTCTCACGTTTTTATTGTTAAACTAACAATTAACAGTTGTATTATTTATTTGTTTTTTTTTTTTTTGTTTACTAGTCTAAGTCTTAACACTATCTATGAGCTAAGCTATGATTTTAATTGTTTATATGCGAGTTGTCTCTACATTTGTTTAGAAAACAAAAACAAAATATCAATCACATTTGTCAGAGGCGTTTCAGTTCCCCAAAACACTTCTCTTGTTTATCTAAAGGAAAAAGAAAAGAAAAATCGTTTTTTGAATAATTTTCTTCTTTTTTTTTTTTTTGTTTTGTTTTGTTTTGTGTTTTGTTTACGAATTTTGTTTGGTGCGAAATATTAACAAATGTGTAAAAAAAAAAAAAAAAGCAAACGATGCAACATATAAATAACAATAACACTAACAAAATTTAAGCGCCCTCTTATCAAAATAGGGCAATGGCAATATTACGGTAGATGGATGCGGTTGCTCCTTGTATGGAAGGTGATAGTGGTTTTAGTGAAACTCTTACTTGGTATGGTTATGCATGAGTAAAACTATGTATCCAATAGCAAAAGGAATGACATTACAATGAACGTATTTGCTTAGAGTTGATAGAAGCTAATCGAAAATTCAAGTTTATTTCTCCGCTGTAGGCCTTCCTTTCCACGGTTTCTAGGCTTGTCGTAATATTTTCTATACAAAAATGTTTTAAGAGGGGCAGTCCTAGATATATAAAAAAAAGAAAATATGTTCGCGCTAACAGCCTAATGTAGGGCCTGGCCTAGCTTCTCGCAGCCACACGTGCTGTGCGCCTCGCGAATGGTTGGGACCTACAGTTTTATGCCGATAGAGCTCATGACAGTTTTACTCTCGGATGTTTTGTCAGACGTTCGCGAGAGGCGGGACCGTCAGAAAACTTTTATTTTTTGTGTTTTCTTGGATTCGAACCTTGAACCGTCTCGCTCAGTGATCGGGCACTTAACCACTGAGCCACGTCGGTCCTAGATACTAAAGGAAAGCAATGCCTATACAGAGCTTTGATAAGCAATGCTTGTAGTATACAGTGATCATATTATTAGAGCCAGTCTAAGAGCAAATATGTTCTGAGCTATTTAGAAATGAAATCTGGAAATCAAGGGTTGTTGTCGCTTCATTTGTACATTAGAGATACTAATTACATACAAATATTGAAGAAAATATAAATTAATACAGTACCGAGCACGGAAAGTGTAACATCCATTTTTAGGTAGCAGCTTTTTCTTAATGACTTCTGTTCTTTTTAGGTACAATATATACCTGCATAATAAGTCATTTGCAGTCATTTTAGTGTTTGGGATTTTTAAAAGAATGCCAAATTATAAACAATTGACCGAAGATTAAAAAAGTCGAATAATTGAACTATTTTATGTGGGAGAGTTGACTGTTACCAAAATTAGTAAAGAGGTTGGATGCAACAAGTCGACTGTGAGCATGTTACTTAAAAAAAATGGGCACAGCTGAATGGAAAAAAAGGGACAGGAGGGATTCGCAATACATCTAAGGCAGATGATCAACTTTTACACCGACTATCAATAAGCTCACTTGCGGAATCAGTCCACGTTTCGCTTGGAGCGGTCAAGGCAGAAATCTCCTCAATATTCCTTATAAAAGTCAACCTTAGATGGACTAGGCTAACAAACTGTGTTATATCCAGAAGGATGTGGCCAGGCTACAACAAAATTAAAACAACCGACTTTCTAAATATAACGCGTAAAGGCGTCGCCAGATTAACAGCGATCACTACGTGTCACTGGCCTATCGGAGACGACGCAGTCAAACTAGGTATCCCACAGAACACACACTGTCGCAGTTGATTGTACAATTTCAATAATCATGGCGTCAACAACCGGTGGCGGCGATGCACAAAAGCGCAAATCATTTTCTTTACAAACAAAATACGAAATAGTTAAACAATTACCAGTGGAATAAATCTACAGTGCACCCTGATGTTCGAAATTTAGATTTCATCAAATTAGTTTTCGTGCCTCCTAACACTAGTGCAAAACTGCAACCGAACTACCGGCGGATTCTTCGTTCAAAAATGATTACCTTGATGAAGGTGGACAAAATGATGGTGTGTAACTCTTCTGGATGTGGTAAACTTTATTCACAAGGCTTGGCAAAGTGTGTCACTAGAAACCTTCCCTCAAATGAATGGTTGAAGAAAAATTAGCGCGGATAGTCCTAGGAGCCTTAGACTATAGCTTTGAACCAATAAAGTTGACCGACATGACTGTATATTAACTTGTTAAGTCTTATTGGGCTATTCACACAAAAGCCATGAACAAACTCAATCTTGAGCCGTGTGCTAAAATTTTAAAAAGTTGTTCAAAATCTCACTGATGATACTCAAAGCCATGGATATGTAAAAATTAAAATGTGCTACCACATAAACCTTAGACCCTAAAACCTGTACAAAAGATTTGATGATGAACTCAAAAACAGAAAATTTGAATGTTGCTCTTTAAATAAACAATTTTAATACATATTTTGTAAAAATTTGAGTTATACATCATGAAGTACCGTTATGTAGCGTTGACATTCCTTAAACGCCGACCTTCAAAATATGTAAACAAAGCCTGCGGGTGGTCTCTCTGGATCCCTTGTAGTATTGAAATGAGAAACTGATTTCATGTTCAGTCAAGGAGACCAGAGGCCGATTCAATTATTCATAATGGGTGAAAGATTGTAGGTTACTGAAACCAAATAATTGGTATTTGCTATGGCTAGGGAAATCAAACAGCTCTACTAGATTATTATACAACAGGACATGAGTCAAAGGAAAAAGACCAAAACCATTGAAAGCCACTCAGATAAGTTATCGGCCCCAATAACCTAGAAATAATCAGTCGGTAATAATAATGAGACCAAGTAACACAGCAAATTGTAAAAAGGTGGGACCGTCTGATGTCGCAGAAATTAAAGCCAAACACCGCTGCACTATAAAGGACAAAACTGCACATTTAGCCACTCAATGTCTTTCTACAATCTTTTCGTTGTTGGACAAAACTGCGAATTTTATTATTTAAGGGCTGACCAAAGACTACACAGAGATGGAGATACTACAGGAACTCTGGAGGGTAATCCAAAATATAGAGGAAAGGTCTCAAGTTTTTACATTCAGAGTCAAGACTAGGAAGAGACGGAGGTACTACAGAAACTCTGCAGGTTAATCCAAAATGTAAGGGAACAACCCTCAAGGTTTGACAGCCTGAGATCAAAAAAATAGGACACTAGTTATACAAAATATGGCGAAGCAATACAATCAGTTTGAACACCAAGCTAAGACTGTTCCGCTCCAACGTTGAATCCGTGCTGTTATATGGATGCAGCACGTGGAGAGTGACCACTGCTATCACCAGAAAGCTGCAAACATTCGTTAATAGGTGCCTGCGCAACATTTTAAGGATTTTCTGACCCAATCATATCTCTAACGAACACCTTTACGAGAGTACGGGTCAGGAACCAATAGGCACAACCATCCAACAACGGAAGTGGCAGTGGATTGGTCACAAGCTCCGAAAGGGTGACAGCTCCATAGCGAATCATACTATGCAATGGAACCCCTTATCTCAGGACGGCATAAGACCTGGTGGTCCAAGGAGAACATGGCGCAGTACAGTCGAGAAGGAAGCACAGCAGTTGGGGAAAAGTTGGGGAGAGCTAAGACACATTGCCAGAAACCGTACACCATGGCGCGAAGGCGTAGTCGAGGCCCTAGGACCCACAAGAGGATATAGGACAAGTAGTTATACAAAAACGTCGAATTTTATTCTTCAAGGTTTGAACAAAGACTACAAAGAGATGGAAATGCTACAGGAACTCCGCAGGCTAGTCTAAAATTTAAAGCAAATGATTCTCCGCAGGCTAATCTAATATTTAAGGGAAATGACTCTCCGCAGGGTAAACTATGATTGAAAGAAAATGACTCAAAGTTTCACACCCTGAAGAAAAAACAGGACACTTTCTATAATCTTTTTCGTAGTTGATGGTTCTTTGGATTTGAACCTTGAATCGCACACCTAACACTGAGCCACGGGGCCCATTTGCCTGTGCACAGGAATATTTCAGGAAATCGTAGGGCTGATGATCTTGCCCAGGCATGGCACAACTTTGCAGATTCTACCGGAAATCTCGGCATGCTTCTCGCTACATGCAAGCAATTGTTCAAACTAAATGTAATCAAGGAGACTGCCATCAAGTGTCACGTCACTGCACAAATTTGACCTAAGCTGGATCGGAAACACTCGAATAAATAGTCCGGCCTCCCTTAGTAGGAAGCATAACAGCGAAGGCATGTCAAAAGGTTTGGCCTCTTCTCGAACGACTTTTGTAAAAAATGTAGGGACGAGGAGGAGGAAGGGACAACTCTCCATCTCCTCTGCATCTGTCTAGATCTTTCTCTCTCTATCTGCAGAAGACTTCACTTAGGAGCTGGCTAACTCGAACGTGAGGAACTTTCATCGTTTCATTAGGAGCTCCAATTGGTTGCAAGGTAGGACAGGAGAGATCCCTTGATCCTGTTTTATTACAATGGATCTGCTTTGGTGTCTGTGTTTAAGCGCAGGCAGCCACTCGAAGCCACTCACCTACGATATAAGGGAGTTTTAAAATGACAAAAGCATAATCAGAATTTGCGCTCACTGTGGAGGATTGTCTGCGAAAAATTGGTGTCCTTCCCACCTCAATTTTCCAAAGTACGTCACGAAAAAGTTTCAGAAAAAATATGGCAATAAAGCATAGCTAGAGTTGCATTCGGCTTTTTTTTCAGTACGTGAGGGAGCACAGTCAGAACTCATGTGGAACGGGCAGAACTAGTTACACCAAATAAAATTTCACTAACAAAAAAGAAAAGCCTACAGTCCTTTTCCTGCTGACTGAAAATGACATAATACTCGTATAATAGGTTTCTTCAGTTACTTTAGAATTAAAACTATTAAAACACACAACCTACAGGTTATATTTGTTCGCGCTAAACATGCGTTCTAGACCACAACAGACCTATAAAGTGGTCCCACTGTATTGCATCCTTTAGTCCCTGAATCGTTGAATCATAACCGTGGAAGTAAAGACCTACACCCACTTTCCAATACATAATAGTAGCTAGGCTCTTATTAATAGTTCAGCAAAACAGTCTCTAATACTGACTTCGTTAAAAAAAAACCCCCCGCGGTTTTTCACCATCAAATCATACACCCCCGGGGGAATGATTCCCGAAACTCAAAAATCGGCATCGCTGAATCCGGTTCAAGTGTACCATTCACCGCACAAATACACAATTTGAAGTGAAAGTGAATCGAATGATCGAATGGAGTCTCCGGACCGTCCGACTGATAATGCTACTCTTCAGCAGATTTAACGATGCCGATTTTAGAGTTTCGTGAATCTTTTCTCCTAACAAATTCTATGATAGGGGTGATGACCTAAAAACAAAAAACAAAAAAAATCTAAGTCTCTCAGTTTCTAATAAAATTTTTCATGATAACTTACATTCAACAGTAAGTTCTGCACTACACACACAAAAACGCGTTTTCTCTTTAAAAGACCTTCTTGAATATTCGATTGAAACTGCGATTCTTTTTCGAGCTTCTACCACTACCAGCACTACTTCCACTGTTGCTACCACCCCCACTATTACCATTGCTGCTCGATGATGTCGCAATTGTCGATGTATTGATAGCCTCCTCGAGTATTCGAAATGAATTATCGCTACTCCCTTGGCCACTGTTTGGTAGAATCTCTGATAGTGATGACGCCGGTGATGGCGCACTTCCAAAGCCATTCACTTTGTTCGACGATTTGTTGGTGGTGCCGCCGATTTGCGGATGTTGCTGACTAGATGTTGTTGATAGTGATGACTTCTTGGAGCGATACCACTCCCAGCTGGTCGGTTCGTGTGGTGGTGATTTTTTACTACTTTTGCCGAATGGTGATTTGAAAAATGCCGGCGACGACAGTCTTCTGGATTTTTTGCCATTTTTTCGTGCTTCCTCTGGTTTGATGGCATCGCTGATCTGATAGCCTGATGGTCCATCTGGCATGAATTCATTGTAGGCCAGATCTGCTCCGGGAATAAAATTCTCGATGTCGTCCTCGTCGAGGATAACCTTTTCATCGAATGTGTCGTTTGTTGTGCTCTGCCTGGTGTTGCAGATGTCCGCTGGAGCTGATTCTTGCCGCTTGTAGATGAGATTGGTTTTCTTCGACTTCTTCCCACCTTTGCCATTGAATATGCTGCTGAGTTTTCGAGATGAGGATTTGCCATTTATCGGTGGTAGCAAGTCAGATGTACAAATTGAATCCGATTCACTTGCATTGAATTTGTCGTACTCCTCGTCTTCGAGAACAATGCCAGAGGCGGGTTCGGCTGGTGGGAGATCCTCTATTCCGGGATTGAATTCACCCGGTTGGCTTACTTCGGGCCATGAACGTTTCTCCCCCTTACGACTCGTCTTCCTTCCATAGAACACGGAGATTTTTCGCTGCCTCATCTTGGCGTTGGACACCTCACTCTCCGGAGCTGAGTTCTCTGCTGCACAATCCTTCAGAATCAGCATCGCTTCCTCGCTCGGGCGACGAATCTTCTGCTTCCCCGTCGAGGCGTCAGAGAAATCATCAAAAGACTTTCGTCGATTTAGCTTCTTCTGTGCTGATTTTCGTTTGTCCGCTTGTTTGTTGTTAGGCAAGAGATTCCTCGCCATCGAACGATAGAAAACCACTCCCAGGACTGTCAGAAGAATCATAAACGATCCAACAAAGATGATGAGAATAATGCAAGCGTGCACTTGCAACGACACATCGTCCAATTCATCTTTAAGCAGAGCATTCCGCTCGAGTAGTACACGCTCCTGTTCAGAGTGTCGTCGATTTTGATCCTCCAATGCTCGTACAGTTTTTGTCAAAGACAGCTGAAGCTCCTCCACCTGCTTCTTATAGCGCCGACTGAGTTCCTCCAGATACTGACCAGACAACGACATGTTGCGCTCAAGTGACTGCAAAGAAATAGAGAGAATACTTGGATTAGATTTTTGGCAACTGGTCAATGGAATATATAGACTGGCTGTGCAAAATAGAGAAAGACAGAGTGAGAGCAAAATGTTTAGTCGATAGTCCATGGTGGTTGCCGTGCCCACTGTTATCAGATTGGGATTCGATTTTTTTTTTGGAATTTCTCACGCAAATTTGAAATAAAAATAGAGGTGCAGCATATCCACCACTACCGGTGCCGCCGGTAGTGACGTCTAAGAGCATTGATTTTCTATTTAGCTTTCGTTTTTCCCCTCACACTGTCGGGCTGGTGGCGAAAAATTGGAGCTCATTTCCGTAAAGGAATAGAAAGTAACCTCATCGTGAGGGTGATATCACTTCGAGGATTTTTCCTTGCAGTGTAAAGATTTATTGACTGTTTCACTGTTTTACATGTGTTTCTAGTTTGAAGGCCCGTCATGGTTTGTTTTGGTGGAAGAATGTTTGATGGTTTACTGCTTTGGATTTATGCTGCAGTGATAGTTCTAGTTCAGTCGGCCTTCAAATTTCGATTGCAAATGAGGGTAATTGGAGTTGCTACCGTGTCGAAATAATTTCCTCCTTTAGTAGATTAACATTTAGATTGGAGTCTAAACGTCTAAGGGTGATTTTGTGCATAAATTTTAGGAAAGGAATTCGGTCGGAAACATTTGAACTTTGATGCATTCCTTACGTTATGGAGAGTTTGCGTTTATGTATTGACATAGCGTGAGACTTTGTTGTAAAGGAATAAATGGGAAAAAGAAGCATGGCATGGTTTTGATTTTGCTTAGCCATTGTGGTGGTCGAAAGAATCATAATTTAAGGTGGACATTACCACTTTGATCGAAGCTTATATCGAAAGAAAACTATTTCATTTCACAGGGTGAACATCCAGCAATAAGGCGTGGGTGACAATAAAATTTCCCAGCATTCTCAAAACAAACTTTCGTCATCTTGGGAACTTAATACATAAGAAAGATCAAAACAAGCAATGACAGTCTTCTACACTTACAATAGGATTCTCGGGAAAACCTGGGGACCAAATGATGCTCTAAACGGCAATCGTAAGACCCATACTAACGTGTAGTAATCTGGTTAGGTGGTCAGCTTTGGAGCAATTAGAAGCAAACTAACAGCAGAGCTCGGGACCATTGTCATTCTACTCAATCAGAATGCTGGAAACCCATCTTGACAGGACATGCTCAAAGACTACATAACGTCCCACTTAGACTTTTCTTGCTCTTTTTCCATCAGGGCAGAATAGGAAATTAATCAGACACCAAATGGCCTATCCATTTCCATCTACATTGAGGGCTCTAAGATGGATATAGAGTTGAGAGTGGAAATTTTCAAAAACAATCAGACTTCCAGACTACAGCAGTAGTCCTCCAGGCGGAGGTAATGACGGTGACAATAGCCTCTTGTGAAGTTACAATCAACGCGATGATATTGCTTTTTTTCATTGACTGGCAGGCGAGTTCTACAATGAAAATAAAATCGAAGATTGTGCGTTGTTCCTGGTATGCAACAAAATGTAAAGCTCTGTTGAGTTCCCGGTCACAAAAGAGTTTCGGGTAGTGCTAAACACTGAACTTGCTTCTTATTTTTTTAGAATAATGAATTTCCTAATCCAGGCGCACTCAGACTCGATTTACGATCCATTGTACTACCAGACAGAAACCCTTTTTGGTGTAGCCGTTTATCTTTTATTCGCAGGCTTGAACCTGTACAGCTCGGGTCAAAAGCAAACCCACTACTCACAAAACCGCGGCAACCGTTCTAAACTAGTTTAGGTTAGGGTAGGTTGAGGTGGCTGTCAGCTAAAAGCCAACACAATTAGACCAATAATAGGTCCATTGTGATACCACGTGGATTTGGGAAGCGGTCTTAGGCCTACTCATTGAACCATTTGGAGCTTCTGATGAAGCGTAGGAGGTCCCTAACGTCTATTTTTTCAGATCGTTTAGGTCGCTGAAACAGAAGGCTCCTAAGTGGAGTTTCCTTCTTTAGGAGGGAGCTGGGCAGGTGCAGAGAAGGTGAAATAGTTTCCTCCTCCTCCTCGTCCACGCAGCTTCTGTATAAATCATTTGAAAATAGACAGTGTCCAGTAATGATACCAATTAGCGCTGATATGCAATCTATTGAGAGAAATCAAATTCTTATGCCATTTCAGATCCAGCTTAGGCCAAATCTGTTTTGTCGCTAGGCACGTTGTACCACTTGTCCACCTAGAACTTGTTCTTTCAATAGCATCCAGCTTTAATTTAAGTTTGCATGTAGCGATCGGCATACCCAGTGAACTTTTGTCTGGAAGGATGGGTATTGTTGTTCCATGTTTGGGAAGTTCATCAGCCTTACAATTCCCTGGAATGTCTCTGTTCCCCGGAACCCAATTTAGGTGAATATTGAACTGCTCCGTCATCTCTATAAGAGACGATCGGCAGTCTACTAATAGTGGATTTTACATGTATGTACAATATTTCTAAAGTGCTGCTTAGCTCGTCACTACAGCAGTACATGTATAGTCTCTTGACTCGCCGCTGCGCTATGTTCCTTCCTATAGCCAGTTCTATGACTTACAGGACTTGAGAATTAGAAAGTACGAATAGCGAATGCTAGATACCAGTTTGTTGGGTCTGCAACCTGCGTCTTTAAAAAAGATATGATGCTTCGCAGAAACAAGTAAGTCTTCGATGATGGAAATATACTCCGTTGACGACCTTTAGCTATCATTGAATTGTGGAACGTTAGGACACTCCTCGAATAGTCTGCAAGAAGTTTCGCCCTTCCACCCTTGATTTTAAAGAACTTAGATGTGATTCATCACGGAGGTGTACAATTCGCCGAAAAGAAACATAGTCTTGCTCTGCTTTGAAAAATCAGTTTGAAGCGTGGAAATGCTACTGGTCCCAAGGGTACGCAAAAGCTTCATATACCTATTATGGGAAACTTTTAGTGGCCGGATATTAACGACAAAATCAACGACTGAATATCCGCAATGCCAATCGCATTATCCTGTTTAATCAGTAGATCTCTTAAGCGTCAGACATGGAACATTCAGCGTATTTCATTAAAAATGAGTGCGAGCTACCAAAAGGCACCGAAAAACTAAACCTAGTCTGCCATCTAAGTCTTGGCTCTAAAATTTCAGTACATCAACCCGAGACGGTGCCTCTAAAAGAAGTTTATGTGGTCAGAAATATTCTAATATTACTGGACAATCAAGCAGTGATCGGGCACATGAAGTAAACGGAGATTATCACATTATTGGTGAAGGAACATGTGCAGCAATTCAATGATGTGCTATTCAAAATGAATGAATCTAATATTGGTATAGTACAGGCCGAACTCAAGTGAGTTTTCCATGATCTGAATTGTAACTCTGTTCTACTATTCTATGGTTCGACTGGGATAAACCAACCCGTCGGATAAAATTCTGTGAATTATAATTCAATGGCAATGTTGCATTCACCTAGCACCTTTCTGAGTGTTCTGTGATCAACAGAGCCAATTGTAAATGGTACTCACTTCGGCAAAATGTTGACTAAAGATTAGGGTGACGCATGTAGGATTTCAAACACAGACAATGGGGTTCTTAAAATCAATACGCAACCACTGAGTCAAGCGAAGGATTAATATGGCCAAGACAAAAGGAGATTTTAGCTTAAGTAAGCATTAACAAACAATAGGCCGAGGTGTAATGTGGCAGCAGAATCGGGCGCAAAAACTGTTTCGTTTAAATAAAATGTAGTCACTGCTGATGTGTGGATGTATAGGTAGTACGTAGAAGGTGACTGCCACAGTGGATTGTCCTTCGTAAACAGATGCTTTCTTATCATCTAAAGGAATTTATTTCTGAGTCCTATCTCTAACGAACTTTATGCGAAAATGGGTCACAAATCTATAGACATCACAGGATGACGAAGGAAGTTGCAATGGATCGGTCATATCTTACGGTAACAGAGATATGAAATACTTTGCGGAATTGTGATGGCGCGTGAAGCCCTTTACCCCATGAGAGGTAAGTAAGTAAGTAAGGCCTATATAGACCGCCAATTCATCTACTACCTATCGACTTTTAGAATTCATTGTCGAAGGTAAGAAAAAGAGACATTACTCAAGTCACTGACATTTAAAAAAAATAAATAAATAATACAACATACGTAGCAACAATAACAACAGCAATACTCACTTTAATTCGATTATTCAGTCTTATGAATACGCTCTCCGAGTGTGGCCCACTGGGGATTTTTTGCTGATTGCCATGACTGCCACCGCCTAGGGAAGTTACCGTTCCAGTGCCGACACCCTCAGACAACAGTGTATCTAAATTGTCCCATGAGGATGGATCATTTTCGGCCGAAGTTGCAGTAGATGTAGCCTTAGGCGCCAACTCCACATCCACTTTTGCCGGTGGTACAACTTCACTCGCTGGGTCATCAGTTTTCGGTTCATCAGTCGTAATAACTTCAACTAGAGGCGCTTCTATAATAGCTACCTTGTCACTATCCACCTCTGGCAAGTTGTAAATATTTATGTCTAAAGTCTCCAAAGTAGGAGGCAACGTCTCCGTTCTTTCTGTTGAGGTAATAATGTCCTCATCTTTGCGCGGTGGTGGAGGTATTTGAGCAGCAATCTCCTCCCTTGGCTCCACATCGACTTTAGGTTTTTTCTTAACCTCTTCGGGGATTTCAGGCAATTTCTCCAGAGTCCCAAAGGCTCCACCATTGCCCTTATCTATTGTTAGATTCAGAGATATTTCCCCGTTCTGCTCCGCATCTGAACCGACATCCACTGAGTCGTTTTGAGATTTCTTTTCTCCGCCAGCCAATAACTGACACAGCGCTCCCACATAATCATCAGGCAGCACACTTAGAAAGTAACTACTTTTCTCATCCATTCCGCTGCTGCTTCTGCTGCTACTCTTACAATCTAAATGGCTATCAAGGTTAACACTAAATCTTTTGGCACATATCTGCGATGTGAGGATATCGCTTTTCAACCGCTCGATCCCTAGCAGACTTATCAGTTGTGTATGTCTGCACGAGAGCACATAATTTACTCTAGCCGCTAGCGATGCGTCCTTACACTGAGTACACACAAAGTCTCCTGTCGAAGGAGTGAAACAGCCGCGCTCACTTTTGCTTTCCATCGTCGTTCGATTGGAGTTTGTCTTCACCAATACCTCGGCGGCTTTCTTCACAATCGATAGTACAGCGTCGCTTGCGGATTTGAACAGATTATTCTCGTTCTTCTGATGTGTTTGGTCAAAGGCAACATCATCATCGTACTCATCGATGTCTTCAGCATCACGATCCTCAGTCTCGAAGGCCTCGAACTCTGAAGTGCCGTACACCCGAAATAACGAAACCGGACAGAAATGCTCGGAATTGTAGTGCGAATGGATGTCGGCACGCACAAACTTCCCAAACAGATGTGGATGCAGATCGAAACTTTGTACCGTGCGTTTGTCGTCAGCTATGAAACGCCCCACATTCGACCAGTCTCGAGTGGGAAATCGATTACTCACCGCAACTGTGAAGTTCTTCGGCGACGACGAAAAGAGCTCGAAGTTGGCCAAATCTATTGTCTCAGCTTGTATGGCTTCGCAGAGTTCTACAACGAACCAAATGCGATTTGTACATGGACTCAGCATGTATTCGTCTTTCGACGAGGTCAGCACAGCGCCGGTATTTTGAGCATCCGAGTTGGATGCGATTATTTTCGCCCCACAATCGGGTGAAGCGTAGTTTTTCGTGCGTTGCTTCCCCGATGGTTGCTTTGAACCAGTTGTTAGGTTTTTCTTTTGCGCTGAGGAATTGACTACATCCTGCTCGAGCTGCTGCTTTTCAGCAGCTTCCATTTGTTTTTGGGCCCATTCGGAGAATACTGGGATTGGTATCTCTTCGGCAGTAAGATTCACCTCGTGGGTGTTTGTCGCATTTGTGGATGCTTTAGTAGGCATGGGCGATGGAATGTGACTGCCGCTATCAGCAGCTTCATCACTATCAGGCGGTTGTGGTGGGATTGATCCCCCCGAATCGTTTATTTTCTCAATTTGATCTTCTGCGAAAAGGGAGGAAAGCGTTTTAGTCAAGGTTAGCAGTTGGAATACTGTTATAATTTTTACCTTTCTGATCATTTTCAGTGGTTTTGGCGTCATCGCCGTCTCTTGTCTGATTGATTGTACTCGATTCCGGTTTCGAAATGATCACAGGATCGAGTGTGTGTTGCTCAAGACCGCCAACCAGGGGTAGGTCGGTGGATGTTATTTCGTTCAGTGGTATTACTGTGGGATTCTCTGATGAAATGTCTGGCAAGCTGTTAGAAAAACAAATTAAAAGAATAAATTGTTAATTAGTGAACAAGGTTTCAAATAATACACTTAATAGTTCAATGGCAAAGGAAAAATAAAAGGGGCAAATGGTTTGGATAGATCATTAGAATTGGGAACTATTCTCCATGCTGATTTGAATTTTCTTCTTCCCATGCATAGTCACTGATTGTTGCTGCAAGCCACGGCCTGGTGTCTCTGCGAATTATCGTAACCAGAGACAGCGGAAAAAAAAAACACATGTCAGTCACTGTAGAAAGTCAACCAAGACTAGAGTAAGAATTATGCATCCCCTAGTTACCTATGACGTGTCCGTAGAGCTTCCGTTAAGTCAATGGACAGAAACGGCAAGCGTGAAAGTCGAGTGGGTAAAACTTGTTAAAAATATTAAAAGTGCCACAAGTTTGAAAAAGAGCGCGAAACTATAGTTGCACTTGCGTAGCACTGTGTGCGAAACATGTGAAAATATAAACCACTGGCCAGTCTGTGACTAACTAACGGCCTAACTGGCGCTTTCTCTAGTATAGAATCAAAACCGGGCAAGACAGGTCTGGCTTTAAACGATGATACGACGAAGTGTATATTGTCAGCAAACTACGATTCCCAACACCTACCTTGGCCTTGGACAACATATGAAGTTGGACAAAAATATAACTTGCAAGGCAGCCAAAGAAAAGGTTCTGCAGTTAACATTGCAGGGATAATAGGATCATAAGTTTCCCCTCAATGATAGGTTCATTGTGATACCACATGGACCTTGGGGGAACAATTTATTTTACCTACTCGTTGAACCAATTGGAGTTTTTGTTTTGTTGTACATTGTACAACTTGTCTACCTTAGATTTGTTCTCTCGTTAGCATCTAGCTTTAAATTTCAAAGTTTACATGTAACGATCGGTATACCCAAAGTACCTTTATCTGGTTGACTGGGTATCGTTGTTCCATGTCTGGTAAGTTCATCCCACTTACAATTCCCTGGAATATCCCGAACAAAGGTGAATTTTGAATTGCTCCGCAATGTCTATGAGAGACGATCGGTAATGTAGAGCAGTTATTGAGTTTAGAGAAAACGATTCCAAGGACTTGATTGCTGCTTGGCTGTTAGAAAAGTTGAGGTATCTACTGCTGATATTGCGTATTTCTTTAGCCAGGATAAGTCTTTTATTGCCATTATTTCCGCCTGGAACATGCTACAATGATTTGGGAGACGGAAGGAAAGGCTAAGATTGCTATCAGAGAAGACGCCCCGACGGTGTAGAAATCTATGGACTTGTCATCTAGAAATACATCTTCCTCCCAGAATGACCTGGAAGGGATGTTGATTTGGAAGTTTTTATCAAAATTGGCATTGTGTAGTCGATGTTTTTAACAAAAATTTGTGTTAGTTATTCAAAATGGAGGCGTGGGCAAATTCTTTACTGGACTATTGTTAAGTTTTAAAGCAACTAGTTGCACACGGTGCCTTTTGCCTACCAAAGATGTCGAGGGGTGTCAGATGAAACAGAGTGTCCTGTGCTGCAGAAGCTGCCATGCAGAGTGCTCCGCTTATGAACAAACAAGCTGATCCTTGGACTTTACTTGTTTTTTTTTTATGGTTTATGTCCGTATGTGAGGATCGGCCAAATGATCGAGATGTAGAGCCGGTGAGTTATTCTGGGTTGTAAACCCCATTTGTTCCCAATAGCTTGCTTGCAAGAGAAAAGTGCTATCTTGGCTTTCTTTACTCTTTCTTGTATGTTAGGTTTCCAGTTTACTTTCCTATCCAAAATAAGAACCAGATATTTTGCTTAGTTACAAAAAGTAAAGCTTATTCCATTAAGAGACGGAGGGTCATTGATTGAAATTTTATATTTCCTGAAGAAGAGGAATAGTTCATTTTTATGGGGATTTACACCTAAACCACACCAAGCTGCCCCTCTAGATAGGGGTGTATTGTAGGAGTTCTTTTTAGGTAATAAGGTGCTTTCCAGAGACTACTACTTATATCACCTTACATCCCTCAGCCTCCAGGTAAGAAACTCAATAAAACGCGATTTAAAATCCAAGGGTTAGTGTGCTGCTGATTAAGAGGGGGAATTCACCGTAACAGCACGATGACGCCGCCAGTCTACAGCGCACACCCAACTGTCACCTGTAGTGAATGCAATGGCATCTTATTTTTGTAGTAAGACGCAACAATTTGAATGCTGTGGTTAAATGATCCATATTGTAAAATAACAAAGCAAGACCTAACTACCTGTCACTATGGATGACAGATCGATTTGACAGATGTCATTTGGCAGGGATGTGAAATCCCAACCTCGAAATGAATAACCCTTTATGTATGCATGAATTAACTTATCGTTGCATAAATCTGTAGTGAGACTATTGCTCCTGGCAGTTCATTTGCAACTTTATGGCGCATTTATGACCGTAGCTTCACGAGGAACAAACTCCATCAATACAACCTCCTATCACATTTTCAATTTGAATTTTAATTCTTTTTTATCATCACAAAATCACAAAAAATATACACTTTTAAGTGTTGAAATTAATTCCACCACAAACTGTTGTCACGTGCCGATCGTAAACAAAATCTACAGTAATGAATATTCATGTGTACCTAAATAAAGTCATAACATTAAATGCAGATCAGGCCCGACAAACAAACAGTGTCACATGTGAATTGTATTTACGTAATCGAAAAGAAAAAAAAAAAACATTTTGTACATCTCTTGCTCGCTCGCAATTCATTTTATGTATAAACAAACCAAGGCCCCATCTTGAGTTTAATAATGCGAAAAGATCAAAATGAAATTGAAGCTCACGCCGGCTATGTTAGAAACTAGCAAATCATGATCATCATTGTGTGGAAATAAATGAGCTTAACAAATTGTTAATTTATCTGCGAAATTTATAACCTCGAAGCCTGTGTTTGGAGATGTCTAGCAGAACTAACCACTTTCCATTTATCTAGTTGATATGAGTGCATTGGTTTCATTTACAGGTCATTATGAGCTCTGTGGAACGAGCGCTATTGCCTGAAACTGATGTGGTAGTTGATAAAGCGCTCCCAGACCTTGAAAAGCACTAACGTTAATTATGTGTGTAGTCAGTTGGAAGAGAAGGTTTTATAGATGTTTTTAGATTTGGTTGGTCGTGCGGGAATTCACACGTATCGGGTCAAATTTCTATGGAATACAATAAGTGGTAGAGCTTCCAGAATTGTGGAACATTTCTTCAAAAAGTAAAGTGCACGAAGTCTTAAGAACTCGCGTGCAGCCGTTCAATATGCCTTAAGGCTATACAGGGATCTTGGGCTCGTGATGATCGGACTCTTCCCCGGGAGTCTTTAAAAAATCATCAAAAGACCTCTTCTGAACTAGCTGCTTCGCTTCAGGAATGCCAAAATGTTACGCTGTCTGCGAGAACGGTTAGAAGAAGTCGGCCTTAGAGATTGCAACGCCAGAAAAAAAACCTGGCTTTTTGAGCAGAACAAGAAACGACATCTTGAGTGGGCCAAAGAGTCACGAAGATTGGAGGACTATCGTGTGGTTAGACGAGGCAAATTTTGAGGCAAGTAAATTGCATACTTCTAAAAACAAAATCAAAAGCGGATTTAAAATTTTTAAGGATTTTAAGGGTCCGAACTGAACCATCCCGATCGTGTGGTGTGGGGCTGTATGGTGGCAGGAGGCATACGACAGCTTTTTAAGTGCGGGTGAAATATGATTAGCGATAGCTACTCGTATATTGATGTTTTAGGGACCTCCTTAAAGGCATCCTATCGTGAAATATATGGGAACGGGTATTACCGAAGGATAAGGACAATGCTCTATGCCATAAATCAAATCAAAAAATGCAGGGCTTGGAGTGGCCAGCTCAATCGTCAGACCTAAAACCGATTGAACACCTGTGGGCACTTTTAAAAAAGAGGACAATAATCCGGCATCCTTAGTATGCCTGAAGAGCGCTAATATTTTTTTTTTAAGATATTCCAATACTTGATACGCTATAATTATGTACCTCTAGTCATAACTACTTTCTTTTTTCTTTTTTTTTTAAGGAAATTTCCAAATTCCGGAGCACCCAGACTCAATTTTCTGTGTTCATTGTACTACCAGGCAGAACACCTTTTCGTGTAGTGGTTGGAGAAACTTAGATTTTATTCGTTTCTCTTTTATGTTCGGGTGGCTGTGGTTGCTGTTCCCCTCCGGGCTTGAACCTGCACAGTTCGGCTTCACAATCGAACACACTACTCACTACACCGTGGCCACCTCTAGTCATAACTACTACTACACGTATTTTTTGTGATAAAATAGACTTTGAGTCGGTCACTCATCGATCGCAGCACGCACCTCGTCCATTGGAAAATTGTCCATTGCACGGATAAGCTTTAAGGACTCAATATTGAGGTGTCGAGTAGAACAAGCCATCTAAAATATTGGGTTTGTAAGAAAATAATTTCGGTTTTTTAGTGTGAAACTTTTTTTTTATACAAAGAATAAACTTTAATCTTAATTATGATATATATTTTCCATTTTTTTCGATGAACTTCTGCCATCTTTCTGGCAACTTCATGATTCCGTGCTCATAGAACTTCTTGCCCTTATTAGCACAAAACTGGATCAAATGCGATTTCAGATCATCATCATTGGTGACAGTTTTACCATTCAAAGAGTTTTGCAAACTTCAAAACAAATGAAAATCTGATGGTGCAAGGTCGGGGCTGTATGGTGAATGTGACATCAATTCCCAATCAAGGTTCAATAATTTTTCACGAGTTATCACCAAAGATGTGTGTGGTCTAGCGTTGTCATGGTGGAACACGATTCCCTTATGATTTGCCAATTCTGGCCGTTTTTCTTTGATTGCTTCCTCCAGTTGCATTAGTTGTTGACAGTAAACATCTGCATTGATAGTTTCGTTCCTTGGAAGCAGCTCAAAATACACAACACCTTTATAATCCTACCAAATTGACAACATAACCTTCCTTTGATGCTTTTGATGTAGTTTGTGCTGGTTCATCACGTTTAGACCATGTTATTGTAGACGATCCATTTTTCATCACCAGTGATAATTCGTGTGAAAATGGAACAATTTCATTGCGTTTGAGATGCATATCGCAAATATTGATTCGCTGTGTTAAGTGAATCTCTTTCAATTCATGTGGAACCCAAATATCGAGCTTTTTTACGAGTCCAAGACGTTTTAAGTGATTTTCAATTGTTGTGTGTAATGCATTTAACCTCTCTGCAATCTTTCGCACAGTCATATGACGATCTGATTCAATTATGACTTTGATTTGGTCATCATCAACTTCAGTTGGTCTACCAGAACGTTGGTTATCTTTGAGTGAAAAATCTCTAGAACGGAATTTCGTAAACCAATTCTGACACGTGCATTCTGTTAGGCAGTCAACACCGTAAACTTCACATATCTCCTTGTGAACCGCAGCAGCTTTCTTGCTTTTACGGAAATAAAAAAGCAAAACATGTCGAAAATGTTCGGTTTTGCACTCCATGGTAAAATTGACACTGTACTAAAGGCGAACAAACCATTTTTATTAAATTTAAAGGCACACCATTGACAACTTTACTATTCCAAAAGAACAGACCTTAATTTATCTATCGATTAATAGGAAAAAAGTTAAATTTTAATTAGTTTTTACGAACAAATTAACAATTCGCTTATTTTTCCGCGAATTGGCGAGTACTTCTTGCGAACTGTCAAATTTTATTCACATTCCACAGATGTGGAATGCAAACCATATTCGTGCGACCAAAATATTCGCGAGAGTTTAACCTCACCATTCTTTTGTTTGGTTCTTGGTGGTAACGAATGACAAGTGAAATTTGCAGATTACTGCGACTAGAGAAAAAAGTTGCTGTGAATAAAATGTAAAAATTTGCGAATATTCGCTCGTTCGTATTCGTAGGTCGCTGAGCTGTAAATGGACCTTTACAGGTGTAAACAAAATTAAACTCGATTTGCTTCTAAAGTAAGCTTAAAGTGACATAAAAAAATCATAACAATGACAAAACCAAAAATCGACAAACATAACGCCATCTACTTGTAAAAATCGAAATTACTTCTTTGCCAACCCAATAGAACCCAGCTTATAATCCAAAAGATTGAGGCCTGGACTGCCTTGTGTTGTTTAAGTCGTATGAGCTGGCGCGGAATCTTGTTGGAAAGTCCACTGGTTGTTTGAAAATAATTGTTGGTTAAGTCCCTTCACAATATTGTATTGGAGTTCGCTGGACGAACAGTACGATTCGTACGACATAGTTTCCCGTTGATACTCCCCATGATCCCAATATATCGAAATCCCCTCTCAACGCATAGTTCCCAAAGCACAGCACTATTCCTTACAATTCGATAGACGAGGGGAACACAACGGGCCCAATGGAGGCCCGCATAAGCTCACCCTCTTAAACCAACCAACCAATTAACCAAGTCCCTTCACAACGCCTTCCAGAACATCCGTTTGGTCGATTTTTTTTCCGATGTTTTTATTCTCTTCTCGCAAAAATGAAGGTCGGTAACGCCTTCGTAGCTGACTCCCCACTAAACCATCGTAGATGCTCGCGGAATGAGTTCTAATGTTTCTTTGGATGACCGGACATAGACTCGTTTTGCTTATTGAACGATTCCTCAATAATGATAACAATTTTTTCATCCGTGAACAAAATTTTCCTGTGATCATTTTGCGCGTACCGGCGGCGTAGAGATTTTAATCTTTCATTCTGTTTTTGCTTTAATTGGGCTGTGAGTAAGTTGCCAGTGCTTTTATATTGAGTCCCAAATTGATAATGCGAGGCATAGATTTCTCCGATATCTTCATTTATCAGGACAAGATTTTCTGGGCTTTAACAGCCTTGATCGCCTGTGGAGTTCTGACAGTGCGGGGGTGCCCGGATCTTTGACGGACAGTTACACCACCAGTGTCTTCAAACAAATTAACAGTTCGATACACAAAATTCCCGGTGATTCCCAGCGATTGCAAGGTCCGAAAAATATCGCCTCTTGCCATATTACACTTGTGAAGGCCAATTACCACAACACGGTTTTCAATATCGTCCCACTCCATATTTACAAATGCTTTTTGTGTAAATCGTTTTCCGCGTTAACTTAGTATAAATGTCACTCATTAAACACCTGTCAATATAGAATGAATGCGTTCAATGCTACTTCCACGATGAGTGCGTTTAAACGTGTACCAGTATTTATGACATGACTAGGTATATCTATTTTAGGAAAAGTTTCAACATAGTTCTATGTTTAAATGCTAATGCTAATTATAAATAGTTCTTCAATAAATCATTGTTTCTTACAATCCCCGATGTATATTTTATTTTAATACTTTTTTAAACAAAAAAAATATCTTACCCCATGAACATTGTGGATATTGATAGAATCTGCGAGAACCATAGTATCCAAAAGAACAACAGGAACAAAGTGAAATTTTGTCCTTTTTTCACCTCACACCACAAATACTTGACAATGTATATCATTTGTATTAACATTTAATTGGCACTGTGATTTGTTTCTTTCGTTTTTTTTAAAACACTTTTGTTAAGTTAAGATACGAATAGACGAACAAATCAAATCCGCAGCTACCTTAAATAAAAGTAAACATAAAATGAACCACGTATTCAGTTAGTTGCATGATTTTATGATTGATTTTCACTATCAAACTTATTAAAAAAAAAAAAATAAAAAATAGAAACTCATTTAAATGAATTGTGGCAATTAAATTAGTTTACCGCGATAGGTTTGACATGAGAAACTCCGCTGAAAGACCACGTCAGTGGGCGAATGCGAGTGATAAGCGATTGAAAATAGACACGAGTCCGCCCCCTTAAGTTCAGTTTGATTTTTGTTCAGACATGAAATTGTGAAGATCGCTGTAGGTGATAATATGTGAGTTAAGATGCTTCGTAGATAATAATTTTAATGAAATTACTTCTTTTTTTTTTTAATTCAACAAAACAAAATTTTTAGCAGTTTTAGCAAACTCTCTGTAAGCGACCTTCATTGTGACATACATTAGAGATAAAATCATTTTTTATGGCAGCGACGCAATTTGAATTTAATTTACTTAAGATATACGTTGATTATATTTGCACTATAAATAATAATAACAATAATTGATCCGTAATTAGAGGTGCGTGCTTGCTTATTTGAATGGAATGTAAACAGATAAGATATAACTTTTACAAAATTGGGTTATCTGGCAAATAAAACAAAACAAAAAACATACTACATACTAAGTTAGTAATTTTAAATTAACATAACATTTGTTTGTATATCGCGACAGAATTTTAAATATAATCTGTTCTGTATACATTACATGGGTTAAGAATCAGGGTAAACATGTATTTCCGTAGCGGAAACGATTGAATCATGCCCGTCCTAGAGAAATTAAATTTATTACACAGGCTACTTAGATTCAATAGTTTATGATTTTTTCAAATACGCGCACAACCATTCCCTCAATCATGTTAAATTCAACCATTGACCATATACATAGAATCATTGACGTAATTGAGAAAGCTCTTGAAGGAAAAAAAAATCGCTGCAGTGTATTTCTTGATGCAAACCTTTGATAAAGTATGACTGGTTTTGCCTGCATGCCTATATGAACATACTGACAACATATCTGGGGAATAGACTCTTCCATGTCAGAATCGAATACTCGCAATTTAAAGAATTTCACCTGGCGTACCACAAGGAAACCTTCTTGGTCCACTTCTGTTTCTTCTATATACCCGTGAAGACACCATCTTACCTAGGTTTGCCGCTGACACTGCTTTCCTAGCAATAGGTAAAATAACTGATCGAAAAAACAACTATAGGTATAAAACTGCAAAGCGCTTCGAATAATGTAGAACTCGTAAGGCAAGGTGGATCGCCCTCAATGAAACCAAATCTGTTCATGTGAATTTCACTTAAAAGAAAACGAACAGCTTGCTTATCATTATAAACTCGGTCCGCATTCCATTCGCAAACGAGGCTAAATACCTTGGAATTACACTCGATGCACGTGAAAAAGAAGCATAAACAACTCGTGGTGTAGTGGTAACATCATCGCTTGTCACGCTATTGATTCACGGTTCGAATCCTGATGTCAAGAATCATCTATTTATTTCGCATGAAATAAATAAAAAAGTCGATCACTTGCGAAAGCTAAGTCAACTCTACTGTGAAGGTATAACACTGGCAGTAGGGTGGTCAAATGGCTAAAATGCAAATTGATCGTGATGATGACATCAGGGGAACGGAAAAAAATACTGTGAATCATAAGCAACGACAATAATAGCGAAAACAAACAAAATACTCCCCAGTTATCTGGACAGCCACCCTTGGAGTTTACAGAAACTTAATACCACCTGAGTTTCAAACTACACCACTCTGTCTTTCCCCCTGTCTCTTCCCCTTTCCATAAAAAAAAAAAAAACGCACGTGTTCTAAAAATTAGTATAAGGGTATTCATATCCCCTTTAACACGTGCAAATTATAAAAAAAAAAAAGAAGAGAAATGCACTTGTTACTTGAAAAATATTCCAAACTAAACATTGAGAAATAGCTGCTCTTACATAAGCAAACGCTGAAGCCGGTGGACTTATAGTATACAACTCTGGAGTTATACCAAGAAAACTCTTGCCAATATTGTACAAATTTTCGAAAATGAAGTTCTAAGAGAAATTATCCATGCACCGTGGTACATAAGAAACGACGATATACACAGAGATCTCAGAATTCCTGCAGTCAAAGATGAAACCAAAAACTTCGCACGAAAGCACAAAATTGGATTAAATGGACATTCCTACAAATTCTGGACTTGAGAAATTTATTGCGTTGTCTACAAAGGACCAAAGGCTTCGACTTAGCCCGATAAAGACACCTGTCAAACGTCTTTACTTCGTGATAGAAAAATTGGTTGATGTCTTTACTTAGTTGCAGCAACTAACAAATTTATATCGAAGGGAGGTGTTTTTTATTTCAGGCTTTTTATGTCAATTATTTTACATTTTTTCCATCAATTTTGCTGGCATTTTTCCAATCTTCGGTGCTAGGATATTAAGCAAGTAAAGTTAGTTTGGGTGGGCGCCGTGGCTCAATGGTTAAGTGAACGATGACATAAAGAAAATATTTTTTATAGGGTCCTACATCTCGAGAACGTTCGACAAACATCCGAGAGTAAAACTGTTACAAGTACGAGAACTTCGGAAATGCTATAAAACTGTGGGCCTCAACCACAGCGTGAGTTGCTGCGAGGCCCTATATGGGCTGTTGGCATCAAAACATTTATTTATTATAAAGTTTCTTTGTAATCTACGTTTTTATAAATTTGGAGAAAAAAGGTCAACAATTAAACTGGGTCATAGTAGTCCACATTTTTTTTTACTAACACCTGTCTGTCAGTTCTGATTGTCTGTTTGTATGGCCCACTGTAGCTTAAGCAACTGAACGGGTTTTATTCAAACTTTATATCTGAGATCGGATTTCGAATCGAAATCGGAATTTTCATTCGATTTAAAAAAAAAAAAAAAGAAATTCTCGTAAACGGCTCTAACGATTTTGTTAAAATTTTATATTTGGATTGAGTAAGACATGTCACTAGATGGCGTATCAATTTTGTTGAAATTATGGAGAAACGTTTTAAGCTGTTTAACGCATTTTAACAAATTAGCTTAATTTTGAAATATAACTGATTTGAAAATGAACATCTCATAGTTGCATGTACATACAGTGCCGTTCGAAAAATGTTGGTCAAACATTTTATTACCCTTTGCGGGCGTAGTTCTTGGAATTTATGAGAGCTACGGGGTTTTTTTTGCACTAGGTAGCAAAATGTCGTTCAAATAGTGCATACAAGTCGATGTTATTATGAATAAGAGGTGCATTTACCTCGTGATAGATAGTCTGAAACGAACCGAAGTAATTTAGTGAAAAAAAATGGGAGAAATCAGTTCGGAGTGCAAAGCTAATATTTCGTGACTGTCACGTCTCAATTTGACAATACGTGAAATTTCTAGAAGATTAAATGTTGCACAACAAACTCTGGCATGGAATTTAAAAAAAATATCGTGAGACCGGGACTACCAGCAGAAAGAAAGGCCAAAAAAGACGACCCCAGTGAAAGACCGTTTTTTGGTGCTGTACAGCCGTCGGCATCGGTTCAAGACTTCGGTGGATATTAAAAACGATCTGTGTCGAGCTACAGGAAAAATAATTTCGTCAAGCTCAGTGAGGAAAAGGCTCGTGAAAGCTGGACTTAGAGCACTCAAGCCAGTATTGAAACCGGATTTTCCAAAAAAGAGTCAGAGAAAAACGATTGCTCTGGACTCAAGAGCATCTTAATTGGACTCAAGACATGTGGAACAATGTTATCTTTTCCGACGAATCAAAGTTTAAGCTGTATGTTGGAGATGGGAGGATAGTTGCGCGAAGGGAACCAAAGGAAAGACTGAGTTCTGAATGCATCTTACGGATGCGCCCCAAAACTGAAGCTGTGATGGACTGGGGATGCTTCTCTGGAGATGAAAAAGGTACAATGGTCTTCCTAGAATCGAAAGTCACTGCAGAAGTTTACCTACGGGTTCTTGAAAATGTATTAGAGCCCTCTGCGCTGGAGCTTTTTGGTGAGACTTGCATAATATGAAAGACTAATATCAAGCTTTTAAATAAGCTACAACTTTTATGACTAAAATAATATTTTTACTTCTTAGGTTAAAAAGTACTTCGAAGAAAATAATGTCGATGTATTACTCGTAAGTTGGCCTCCCTACAGTCTAGATCTCAATACAATTGAGAATATCTAGTCAATAATGAAACTTAAGGTTACGAAGAAGCGTCCAGAGTCAATTGAAAACCTAAAAAATTTACTTATCCGGACCTGGAACACCATACCTGGTTCCACATGGAAAAACCTATCTGAGTCAATGTCTCACCGAAGTGCAGCTGTAATAAAAGCAGATCCAATAAAGTACTAATTAGATAGAGAATGTTTCTGAGAAGCAATAAAAAAACAAAAACACTGCACGAATAAAGCATTTTTCTTTAATCCCTAAAAATGAAGCAGGTACCTAAAAAACTCATTTTTCGGTCTAACAACTTTTTGCTCCCGTGTCTGCGTGTCAAAAATGTTAACACTCTAAATGTATCATGAAACGATTGAAACCGCATAAGAAAACAAATCCTCATTAAAAATATGTAATTATTGCAACAAATTTCAAAAAATTCGATAAAAAAAGTTTGACCAACATTTTTCGAACGGTCACACTGTATGTGTGACCCAGTCGTGCACTTTATTCTCTCAATGCTTCGTTTGTCAATTTTTTAGTGTCAACTTCTTAATTTTTTTAAAAACTAGAAGTAAAAGCACTAATTATTTTCATTTAAAAAGAAAGTATTAAATATTTTTGGGATTAATCAGTCAAAAATTTGCCGAATGTAAATGTCCACTCCAGTGGTGACCTCCTCCAATACTTCGGCATGACGGAGATGAACTATTACACTGTTCTGTTCTGTATACCCCGAGCTCTTGGTGTCTTGGCTTCCCTTGTGTGGGATCGTGCTCTCGGTTTCCCAATTGAACTACCAAAATCTTTTTCAACTGACTATTTAATAAAATCTGTTACCGTGGCTTGTATCTAAGTGCGCGATCACTGAGCATAAGACTTAACGTTTGAGACTAGGAAAACAAACAAAAAGAAAACATTTTAAAAGAATGTTCTTTTTTTTTTTATAATTTGCATGTGTTAAAGGGGATATGAATACCCTTATACTAATTTTTAGAACACGGGCGTTTTTTATGGAAAGGGGAAGACACAGAGAGAAAGACAGATTGGTGTAGTTGGTTTGAAACTCAGGTGGTAGTTAAGTTTCAGTTTGAGTGAACTCCAAGGGTGGCTGTCCAGATAACTGGGGAGTATTTTGTCTGTTTTTCGCTATTATTGTCGTTGCTTATGATTCACAGTATTTTTTTTTCCGTTCTCCTGATGTTATCATCACGATCAAGTTGCATTTTTAGCCATATGACCACCCTACTGCCAGTGTTATGCCTTCACAGTAGAGTTGACTTAGCTTTCGCAAGTGATCGACTTTTTTATTTATTTCATGCGAAATAAATAGATGATTTTTGACATCAGGACTCGAACCGTGAATCAACAGCGTGACAAGCGATGATGTTACCACTACACCACGGCCACCCTAAATGTAGATTTGAAAGTACTCGTAAATAATAAATAAATAATACAAATTCTCAAATTTTATGTAGGAATTTTGAGATTTTCGACAGCTGTTTGTTAGAGATTTTGTTTTACAGAAATCTCCTTTAACAAACGGTGTAGTGGGTAGTGTGTTTGCTTGTAGCCTGAGCTGTACAGATTCAAAGCCCGAACGGGGTAGAGCAACCAACAGTCATCGGAAATATCTACGTTTCTCCAACCACTACACTAAAATAAAGTTTCTGCCTGGTAGTACAATGGACCGTAAATCAAGTCTGAATTTTCCGGGATTTGTAAATTTATTTATAAAAAAAAAAAAAAAATCTCTTATGATGCCGGCTCGTTAAGTTCATTATTACATTCTAGGACTGTTTAAATGGTTTATGGAAGCATCAAGTGTGATTAACACTGCTTAAGTAAGGTAAAGATTTTCAGACACAAATAGTGCTCCATGCTTATAGTCGCGTCCCTGCTGTGAGTAGAAAAAAGGATTTCATTACTTCTGCCACCATACTATCAATGTTGTTTTCCAACCTTAAGCCCTTATGAATCAGTAAGTCGTTAATATAGTTCGATAAATTGACATTGTTACTCGTATCTACACCATGTACATGTGACACATCGTTGAAAAGAGCACTTTGAGCA
This sequence comes from Pocota personata, assembly GCA_963082735.1. Taxonomy (NCBI): domain Eukaryota; kingdom Metazoa; phylum Arthropoda; class Insecta; order Diptera; family Syrphidae; genus Pocota; species Pocota personata. Next base: position 85,500,329 of record OY720432.1, on the reverse strand, counting down.
GAACCAACAAAAAAAACTTGAGAAATGTCTTGGAAAAATGGGGACCTCCGACTCAATTTTCCAAAGTACATGACCCAAAAATCATGGCAATAGATATTTCCCAATTTCGATATTACAATTAATTTGCGACATATCAATCACATTTTTGTTTATTGTTCATTTCCTATTGCTGCTCCAAGCATCTTGAAGGGGCGACTAAAAAAAAACAATCTCTAGACTTCTCAAGTAACAAACAAAATTTCATCAAAATCGGTTCAATAAGACGACAGGATAGTAGGTCGACCGAGAAGTACATGGCGCAGATTTGAAGAGAGCTGAAACTCATTGCCAGAAATCGTACTCGATGTCGCGTAGGCGTAATAAAGCCCCTAAGACCCGTAAGGGGATACAGAATATAAATAAAGCTCGTTCTAACAAAACCCTCTATGTGAGATCGGAGTCGCGCTTGAAGAATTTTTTAGATGCTGCAATACAGAATATGGATTTTTGAAACATAACCAGCTTCTATCGTCTTTCAATGTGCTAATTTCAGGAATGCGATATCATAGCTGATCCAAATATGCATGCTTTATTAAATATACTGTTAATACGACGTCAATCGGGAGATTTGTTTCATTTCTAAGAGCCCTTTCACATACATACATTGGTGGTCAAAATAATAATGAATTGTGATGCTCTCGAAGCTTCATAAATCCCATCTTTGTAATCTATTCTATTGAAACAAATTAGGTGTATGAACTTTCATTGCATTAACTGCAACATACTTCCAGTGACACCGGTAAATTTCCATGAGCATTTGTCAAACCACCGTTACTTTCATGTATGAAACTCACTTTTACTATGGACAAAATAATAAGAGTGCTATGTAGATCTCCTGTAATTCGGGCATATTTCACCTCGTTCTTCAATTATTTAATTGAATTTATTACAAGAATTGTATTTAAGTGTGTTGGGAGATTATTTTTAAATAGTTATGGGACGCGGAAAGCATTGTTCGGAGGAAGAACGGCGTTTGATCCTCCAACTGAGAGATCAAGGCAAATCTACCCCTAAAACAGGTCGAAACAAGAAGGCGTCCGAAGAAAACAACAGCTTTGCTAGATAATCGAATTGTTAGAGAGGCACTTAAAGATCCATTTACAACATCTACCTCGATTAAAATGAATTTATCTTTGGATATCGGCTCTCGAACGATTCGAAGACATTTGCAGGAAAGGAATTTGCACGGAAGAATCGCAAGAAAGGTTCCATTGCTCAGCGCTAAGAACATAAAGCAACGGTTTGAGTTTGCGGCTGCAAACCAAGCATCAGCGAACACACGCAATTGGAGGAATATCTTATGCAGTGATGAAACTAAGATAAATTTATTTGGATCTGATGGTAGAACGTATGTTAGGAGAAGAAAAAATTAAGACCTCAATCCTAGGAACACCAAGAAGACAGTTAAGCATGATAGTGGTAACATCAAAATTTGGGGTTGTTTTTCATATGATGGAGTTGGTCCTATCTTTTGGATAAAGGATAATATGAACAAAGAACTGTACCTCGACATTTTGGAGAGCATAATGCTTCCTTATGCAGAGGACAATATGCCTTTAATATGGACCTTCCAGCAAGATAATAACCCCAAACACACTGCCAAGGTGGTGACTAGGTAGTTTGAGCAGCGTAGTGTGTCGGTTTTGCCATGGCCATCACAATCGCCAGACTTAAACCCTATCGGAAATCTATGGAAAGATTTAAAGAATAGGGTTTCTGTCAAAAAAACATCTAATAAACAGGCGTTGTGGAAAGAAATTGAAAAGTTATGGTATGCCACACCTGCCGAAATGTGCCGAAACGTGCCGAAATCTTATCGACTCTATGCCAAGAAGATGTGAAGCAGTTCTCAAAAACAAAGGTCACGCAACAAAGTACTGAGGCTGTCAGGTGACCCTTTACTCATTCTCTTAATAAAATTGCCTCTTAACTGATATTTTATTCTTTTTTTAGAGAGCTATAAGAAACACTCTTATTTTTTTGACCAGCAGAAAAGACCAATGAAAAATATTTTACAAGATTTTGCTTTTTAAACAATAATTATTGTAAATGAAAGTTTGTCTAAATTACAGAAATAACTTCTAATCATACATAATAAAATATAGCTGTTATATCGAAATAATCGAGTAAAAGGGTTTCACTCTTATTATTTTGACCACCACTCTATATCGGTTTCCGTCATTGTTCCGTTTCACATCGATTTTTTTTTTTTGTGGTGAAGTTATCTTAGTCGTATCCTTTATCAATATTTGCCTCACACATTGCTTCACTCACCCAACAATTGTCACACATGAATAAACACATCTCGGAGCAAACTAACAAACAAAAAAAAACTGACGCAACAGCCAGCTAAGTGCCGGCTTGTGTGAAAGCACTTATATAGCACTATACATCACTACCCTTACTACACCGGTCGGGCGACCGCCCACTGCATAAGTACAACCGGCAGACACACGGGGATCGTGCTGAGACCGGGTCATGTGAAAGTTCTCATTTGAATGCATATTCCCCTATGAAAGAGCCGGTCTTTCGCCGTCCGACGGAAACCGGTAGGTGTGAAAATAAAAATTCAGTCAGTGAAAGCTGGTTAAAAGGACGTGCATCAACATTCACCATGATAAGATAATAGAGGCGGACGAAGTGCTGGATTAATTATCTAAAAAAGAAAGACCCATACAACTAATAAGCAAAAGACTTTTAAGTTTTTAACTGATTCTAGATAGAAAAAACCCCCAACGTACATTTTCTGGCTACGGCCCTGGGCACACTTAACAAACAAAAATTTACCACATTCTTAGAAACCGATAAAACTCATGTCACACATCATAAGAAACATTATTTTACACCGAGCCGAGCCACAAGCAACATCGATCTTCATAAAGTTTGAGTGAAATATGGACTCATTTGTACTCACTGTCCGTAATCTAATATTTAAAACTATTTTTATGCACAAACTCTGTACCCGTGCACGGTGGCGTATGTGGAATTTTTTCCGTCCAAACACATTTCGAGACTTTTGACATTTCCCGTCAAATCAGATTATTTCCAAACGTTTTGTGAGGCAAATATGTATAGTGAAGGTCATTTTTCTAGACTTTCCACACAATTTAACGCAAATTTTCTATCTAATGTATTGTATCTCGAAACTACGAAGTTCAACTGCCTAAGCGAGTGTAAAACAATGCATCGTGTAGCGTTGTTGTATGTCGCATTTAATTTTCAAAAAAAGGAAAATACGTTTTCCAATTTTGTTTTGTTGTCCGTTTTCATCGCGACAACAAAATTGCGTATGTAAAAAAAAAAAGCAAACACATCATGTGACGAGTCTTTTTTTATTAATCAACGTCTTGCTCTTAAATCGGTTTTCTTCTCTTCTCGTTTTGAATTCATTGGACTAACGGGGGGCGGACTGGTGGCGGGTCGATAACCTTTTTTTTTATTTATTGATATGCATGTGACATAATAATCGTGTGAACGGGCGCCACTCCAATGTGTATCCATAGTACAAATTGTATCTCTCTGTGTTTATCTGAAGATGTCATTGAATTTTTAATGAATGAATGAAAATGATGACAGCTTTTTTGTTTATGCACTCTAAATGAACTACATTTTGATATATCACAATCGGTTTGTTGATTGGTTCCGTATTTATATTTTTTCTACAACCACATGTTCCAGAATGTGTAAACAGCATCAACTAAGAGATATGGATTACAATTCAAGTACGCCAAGCACGAGGCTTAAGAATACATTATAGTGACGCAAGCAAAAAAAAGTGCTTAAGAGACTGACATAGATTGCGTAATGAAACCTGAGATAACGAATGCATCCGAGGAGGGTCTCCGCAAACAGTGAATGAACAATAATTAGGTGTGGTATTGTGCAGTTGCATCGATGGAAGTATTCCTCCGAACGGGGTGCAAGTGGAAATAATATGGCGCACAGTGGTTACGAGTTGGCTTATGCAATTTGTATTTGCACGAATAATGCGGAATGTATTGAAATTTAATTAGTTCAACGGATTAAGTGACACCAAGAGCGGGCGTCATTAAAAGTTTCCACTCTGGGCTTATACAATAATTTACAATCAATTTGCGGTTACGACTGGTTTTGGCAAGTTTAAATTTAAAAAAAGAGAATTCTGATTCTGATAAATGAAGTGATGTCATATTCGAATTGCGATCCAAACATAGCAATTGGACAACATACTCGTACAGGCAGTAGTCAAGTATAACGCAGCAGGAATCAAAGACAAATAGAGGCGGGAATGTATCTAAACATAAATCTACTTAAGTTAAGCCGATTAGAACGAGTTTATGTCGAACATATGTATACTGGTAATGGGTACGACCATTACTTTACTTAAATTTTTCCAAATGGTTATTTAAGCATTTCAACATAATTCTTGAACACAGTTTTAATCTTCATGGGGGACTATTAGGCGAGATCCAAAAACCTGGTTTGGCACAGTCGCACAACAACCAAGTTCGCTATCAGGTATTTGGCAATAGTCCCCGATAAATACCTGTATAAGTTCCAATGAAATACATACACGGGCACAATTACGAGAGCGCAAAAAAAAAAAGTCAAACAGCCGGTTCAAACCACTAATTGTCAAGAAGAAGTATGGAGGAGAACGAGTTAGGGTTGCGAGCTATGAGAAGCAAATTTGAAATTGGAATTCTCCATTGCAATGCATGATTAATGCTGTACGTGACTCCGATCCCCGGCAGGGCCTTCCTAGGCAGCAAGTTCATAGTTGAACGGTGAAATCGAAAGTAAAATCTAGCTCCGTCTGTCACACAATGTGTGGCACACTGGTCAGCGTCTGACCCAAAATGGTCGGCTGCTACACACACAAGTGATAGACAGAGACCCACCCTCTTACCGCCCGGTGAAAAACCGTAACATCTTGCTGTAGGGTAGGTGAAGGAGTTGTTATTACATTTCGGAACTTAGCAGATACTCGTAAGGGTAAGTCAATAGGCATCTCCGGACGCTTTCACCGCGTTATGGGTTCGTCTTTCTGAGACAAGTTTGTAAAAAAAAAGCTTCACTCGCAGATACCGTCCATGGAATCCGTATCAATGAAACTTATGAGAATCGTTTCTGTGTAATTTCGAAAACAAAGCAAGGGAAGGATTTACGTCCTTGCGAGCGCTGTGTACAGTGCAATATTACGAGCACATCAACTGTCGTGTAGAAGGACTCTATCATAAAAGACATCTTATAATAGAATACAATGCAATTTGCACCATACTCGTAGATGGGAAGAAATTAACTTCCTATGCTGAATTATTGCGATATACTGCCAACGTATGTTGTAGTACACCAATATTTAACTGACGTTTCCAATAAACCATGAAAAGCTGTCCTCCAAAACAAGATAGTAGCATCGCGATAAGAGTTTTGTGTGGTATTTGTGAGATCCTTGACTCTCGAATGACAAGGACTTGAACGAGAGAAATCACTAACTTTAGAAGAAATTAATTTATAACTTAAGACAGATGAAAATATCATCATCTACAAGATGAGGATATGACGAAATATGCGAATAACATTTGCTCTCTTTCTAGTAAGTAGGAGGCTATGCAAAGAATTCCTCACACTTTTATGGTAGGTTCCACTGCGAAATCATCTAGGAATGTACTCAGCTTCTTTAACGCGAATACTTACAACCATTATGCGCAAATGAAAGACAAACTTCAAATAGGGTTAGAGTAGTTATTAAGGTCAATATATTCTGTATTACAAAGAAGTTAATTTTGTAAGACAAAATGCATTAAATAGAAGCTACCATTTAATCGATCAGCGGTAAAAGATTTTTTCACCAGCAATATTCAATTTTTTGATCAGCAACTTAATAGTTTTTTGTTCTCATTTTGTGAAATTCGAAATCGCTCAAGTTTGTCCTTGATGCATTGTTTCTTTCTGCTGATAGAATAATTAATTTCATCTCTCCACTTAAAATTCTCTTCCTAAACATTAATTTTTTCTTCTGATTTTCTTTTACTTGTACTGCAGGTCAAAAAAATACTTTTTGCTGATCATAAAATCCCATTCTTTAGTCGAAATTTTCCAGCATATCATTTATTGTTCTGCTGGTTAATTATTATTTCTACTGGCAATTTTTGCTGGTCGTTTAATTATTTAGCTGATTACACAAATTTTTTAGAAATACAAAAATAATAATAATAATTGTGCATCACTGTTTAAACTAAGTATCTATGTATGTAAGCACATACGTACAAAATATCGGGTAAGATTTTGGACACCTAAGATCTAATAGCAATGGGGAAGTTTTCTGAAGCTAAAAATGCTAGTCAAAGCTAACATTAACATAGCGCCCATACGTATGCTCGAATATTGCAAGATCGAACAGCTTGCCGTTTTAGGTCATCAACTGGAGAGGTACAAGATCAGTGATAAAAAAGAGGTTTGAATAAATAAAAATAACATACCTGTACATAATACATACTTGTACATTGCAAGACGTAAGTAAAACTATTAATTTCTGTTTTAAAATTTGTCAAAATTCAGAGAGTAAAATCCCAGAGAGTAGCAAAGCAACAACAGTAGTTTTGTGCTAAAACTTGAAAAACGCCAGTTTGTGTGAAGCCCCCCTACCAAAACAGAATGGAGCGTGACGAAGACCGTTAATTCTAGCATGATGTGAGAAAAGTGAATGCTCGTCAAAATGTTTAGTAGCACCCCACTTGAGTTGGCTCAGATGTCATTAACTCATCGGAATTGGCTTTAGTTGAAGGTCCTGAGTAGATTGAATGGTTATGGTTTCGTTTCTCTGTTCCAAAACCCCCATTCATTTGTTAGAACTCTCAAGCAAGCTAAATCGTACACAAACACACACTCCACTGAGGTTTAAGGCGAAACACAAAATAGATCTCCAGACAATCTTCGAAATGCCTGTTAGAGACAGATAAAAATTGAGTAGCTCCAAATAATCCGAAGTTTTCGGTTGAAGGTGCAGAGTAGACGATGAGTGACAAAATACCTGTAAAGTCATTTTCGTCAATTTGGCGTCGCGGTCGTAACGTAGTTTAATTTGAAATGCAGAACGGACAAAGTTCTTAACCAAGACGCGGAGAACAACATCATCAACGTTTTGGTTTGGGAATCAAATTGTCATGGAGGATTTCTATTTTTTACAGAAAGGACTATTACTACTCTGAATACTACGGGTTTAAGTCCCAGTGGCATTTCAATTGCTCAATTTTTTTATTTTTTTTATTTACAATGTGGCGCAAAAGTCATTACCCTATCGGAGGATGCTCAAATTTTTGCAAATGGCGTCTTATGTCACCGTGACTTTGACATTTGTGAAGTAAACAGAAGCAGAATGCACGTAGACAAACCATGGATTGGCATAATTGTGTCAATGTTTTTGACAAATAATAATCGGTCGGTGGTTTTGGCTCATCGTAAATTTCGTCGTCGATTCCCTGGTCGGGTGGCACCAACTGGGCAAACACTATGGCGTTTAGCCATTTGACTCGAGGACACTGGCTCAGAACGAGACAGTGTCAGACGTGGCCGGCCCTGAAGCTGCTGTGTGGCTGCAGATGTCCAAGAGGACCCTCAAACATCAACCAGACGACGGGCCACGCAATTGAGCATCAATATACGCTACAAAACCATGATCAACGACTTCTTGCTGGCGCAAATTGACGAATTGGATTTGGAGAACATGTGGTTCCAGCAGGACAGTGAAACCGCACACACAGCACGAACGCCAGTAGACATTCTGCAGCAACCATTTCCTGGCCTCTTAATCTCTCGTTTTGGCGATTTACACTGAGCCGCCAGATCGATCGATTTGACCTTTTCAGACTTCTTTCTGGAGTCACGGGTCTATAAAAACAAGTCACAGACATTGACGGCCCTAAAGGAGAACATCCGATAAGAAGTGGAGAATTTATTGCCAGACGTTTTGAGAGAAGTCATGGAATATGCTGTGGAACGAACCCGAATGTGCATTAACTCTGGTGGTGGCCACTTGACCGATATTATCTTTACGACTTAATGGAAACAAATAAACATAATCAACAAACAGAATCAATTCCTTGTATTTACAAACAAAGTTACAAAGTGCCTTAGGAAATCGAGTGAGGACTTTTGCTCCACCGTAGACTTAAAACTTACTAGCTACAGTCCGCATAATAAAGGCACTATGAATTTTAATCGAAACGATATTTCTTATATAAAGCGATATTTATTTATTATTTTAATGACAATATCTGGTACAACAACTTCTCACTTCGGTGGTTCTCCAAGCAATCCTCGTTTTTTCCAAAAGCTTCGAGGACCTCGATAGATCATTCAATCTCATTGGGCGATAGAACGAGCGATCTCATTGGCTGAATCGTGGGCTGTCAGATAATTCGTGTCGATCGCCCAAAAGTAGTAGAATGCCTAACCGAGAGGTTACATGTGTTAATTCTTTATCCTATTTTTTCTATATCACAGAATATGATATCAAATTGTGATGATTGCTGGCTAAAACCATACCTACCGCAGGGATGATAGTCTGCCCTGAAGCACATATTTCCTTCGCTGTGCAATTTTCCATTAAATATAAGGCAGTGTCACCACAAATATTTGAACAAATCATTTGAAACTTACATCATTACAACATCGTAAATGTAAGTTAAAATTAAATTTCTAAAACAAACAAAGCAAAGTGACAAGCCCTCTATCAGGGTGCATCTGTCGGAAATGTCTTTCAAATTCAAACAAACATAAATAAAAGTCTTTAGTAAGATTATTATGTCCGATGGATATAAATGTATTATAACTCTGTACACTGACATAATATTAGTCCAAACAAAAAAAAACACCACAAACGTAATAAATGTTGAGTTGTGAAGCGCATAAATCTCTGTACCTTTGCCTTTTACGATAAAAGTAAAAGTGACAAAGCCCAGCTCACTCGAACCCCCACACATACACGGTGTGATTGAAGTTGAATTCAACTGGTTTACTTAATGGCAACGCTGTCAACTTTAAAAGTTTTTGAGTTGAATTATGACAAGCCGCCTAAAGTGGTATCTTACAGTCGTACATAATGTATCAGCATGACTTTTATGCAACTAACGGTTTTAAGGAAATAAAACAACAACGCGACAACACTTCCTCGAGCATCCATGCGGCGTTAACAATGTTTATGTAAGTCAATGGGGAACCACAAAAATCTCAAGAGCCATTGACGCGGTTCATTACTGTTAAACAATGAACGCCTTTGGACAAAAGTGACATAGGGTTCCTTCTTTCGGTACTTGTTTGAATGTTCACAATACTTTACAGTATGATAGAATGTGAATCAAATGGACAAGTGGTTAGGAGTTTGTGAGAAAAATAGATTGAAGATGCAATTGGGTGAAAGTAGAATCTAAGATGCAATTTCTTTAGGAAGATATGCCAGCAGGTTATCCCAAATTCAAATAAGTGACATAGACAGATGGATAGGTTGTGCAAGTGCACTACATATCTATTGCACGTTCCCGAACTGCAACTGTTGTTCATAAGAGGCGTCTTGACGTTTCGATGCGAATAATCAAAATCTATTTCTGGTCAAACGCATCATCACCTTAGTGCGATGCCTGCTGGATTGGGTTTATCTGATCGCCCAACTGAGACAGAGTTGTTTTCTCAGATAATTTGCGACTGTATGAAGAGTCGCTTTAAATAACCAGCTATGGTTCCACTCGTCGACAGCTCAGCGACAAAGTGACGGAGCAACAACAAACCTGGGACTTATCTTAATGTGGACGAACCGTGTAAGCTTACTCTGGATAACAACTGCGCCTTGAACAGACAGATTGCATTCAATCAATTAGAGGAGGTCCTCAACTCACATAAAGCAGACATAACCACTATATGGCTATGGTTCGGGCTCAAGAAAATCTAAAGAGGTTGGAAAACTACTATGTTCCTGTTCCACAGGGAAGGAAGGTAAAGTTACCAAGAACTGTTTCAAAGAACTGCATAAGAACACTTATGACCAATGTCTCAGATACAACGCAATTTGAACGCAAAAGTCATGTCGCATTTGCTGTGGGACAGAACATGTTAGAGCATAGCACGATAGTCCTATAAAGCAACGTAACATGGCATCTCCTGATGAATCTTATTACTCCGCGATCGACGGGAGACACTTCTGCCGTGTACTGGATTCGGTCTATTACCTGGTTGTAGCGCAGGTAGGGAAGGAAGCAGGCCATTAAAAATGCCGCAATTGATGGCATAAGTTTCAATCGACCACCTGCTTGAAACTATGGGCTTAAAGCCGATTGTCCGGTGCAAAGAAAAAAAAAATAGAATTGCGCATCAGCTCTCCGATCGAAAAAGGAGGGAAGAAAAAAACCTGCTCAAAAGAAAGAAAATCATTCAAATCATCACCCTAATAGTGCTGTACGGCGCTAACGGATCAAAGTTGCATGAAATCATTCTTGGAGTTGTCGAGAGAATCACACAATTTATGGTCTAGTTAAATAACTTTTTCGTAAAACAAGCAAAATAATTCCGTATACAAACAAATATCTGTAACAAAGTACGATTCCGCACTGAATGCGACAAAAAAATAATAAAAAATTGAAAGCAGACAAATAACCAAGAAGTAGTCGTGGAGTAAAAAATAAATTCAATTCGAACACAGCTACGCAACTGTCAGCTGTGAACTGTCAGAATGACCGACCTAGTAAAAAGTAGATCTACTCAGGCGTTGCGATAAACTTTTACGATATTTGGGTTTCAGGCGCGTCCATCGAGACATGATAGCTCTATTTACAATAAATGGGAAAAATACTGTCCGCTATAAATCATCATCGCCAACAGCGGTGCAGCAGTAGATGGATTTGTGCGATTGTGGGTGTTTAGCAAAGGCACAGGGGTGGAAAATGTTTTGCATTGATAAGACTCTTTGTTTTCTTTTCACTCACCTGTTTCAATGGGGTTAAATCAGAATGTAGAGCAGTGACTATTGTGATTGTGAACCGATTTTGGTGAAACATTTTGTTTTGTTGGTTTGAGGATTTTTTGGTGCACTTGGAAACTATATTCTCAAACAGGTGCATAGTATTGTGAAAATGTTCAAATCGTCAAAAGGAAATGGATACATTATGTTCATTTGTTCTTGGGGGTGCGAGCCTCTAATCCTCGGATAGAATCCTATTTTGATAATACCTTTATCAAAAAGTTTCAGGAATTTATTCCGAAAATTGAAAATACAAGTTATAATCGATATTGCCTCCTTCAAAGTACTCTCCATTGATTGAAACGCACTTATGCTGGCATAAGCTTTATCCAATCCTCGAAACATTTTTTATAATCGGATTTTGGTATAGCCATCAGAGCCGTCTTCGATTTATCTATTATCTCGTCTCGGCTGCTAATACGCGTTCCCCGGAGCGGAAGAAATCGCAGGGAGCCAAATCAGGCGAATTCGGTGGTATTCGTACTATTCTTGGTCAAAAACTCACGAATAAGGCTGGTATTGTGCGACGGTGCGTTATCGTAGTGCAAAACCCCTGAGTTGTTTGCCCATAAATTCGGTGTTTTTGACGAATTGCTTCACGCAAACGTCTCATAACGCCTAAATAATAAACCCTGAGACTGTCTGATCTTGTGGAAAGAATTCATGATGTACAATACCGTTGTAATCCATGAAAACCGTGAGCATCGCCTTCTTTGCGTGGATTGCGTTTCTTACTCATAAACTCACGTCTCGTCTCCCGTAATTATGCGTTTGATGAATGTTGGTTCGGATGGCCGCTAAAATCATATCTTTCGCGATGTCAATGCGGTCCCTTTTTTGTATGAAATTTAGGTCTTTCGGTACCAGCTTTGCAACGACACGTCTGAAGCCCAAATCTTTAACCAAAATGTCTTGAACGGATCCATAAGCAATGTTCAAGTCCGCTGCCAGTTCTCTGATGGTCAATTTGCTGTTTTCGGCCAACATTTCTTTGATTTTATTGATGTTTTCGGCGGTTTTCGATATCCATGGCCTACCACTGCGTTCGTCATCCTCGACGGACTCACAACCACTTTTGAAGCGTTTGTGCCACGCATAAACATTTGCTTTCGATTGATTATCGTTGCCGAAACACTTCTCCAACATTTCCAAAGTCTTCGCACCGTTGAATCCGTTTTTAACACCAAATTTGATGCAAACTCGTTGTTGAAAAGTGGATTCCATTTTTAAAATCGTAAAAAATCGAAAACACACACGAAGGCAGATGTACTCTCGACAGCGTAGCTTTTACAAATGTCAAGCTACGACGCTAATATTTGGCGGGAATGTTAATGACAGATGTGTCAACCAAAAAAAACTCGAATCAGATAACTTAAAGCGCCACACGGTAGTCATTCCTGAAACTTCGTGATAAAGGTAGTATGTACTTCTTTTTAGAGGGACTGGCAAAACCCGCTTTCGAATGTAATGTCGACGTAAAGTGTGTCTTCTTAGCGGCCGTTCCTTTAAAAGAACCTATCCTTCACAACAATTAGAGATTTCAAAAAGCACACGAATTTTGAACAAAATATTTGTAACTCTAACTTACAAGATTCAACTGCAGTCAACTGATTATTCGCAGTGTGATGCATTGAGTGTTAGAGAACCAATAAATTAATAAAAAAAAAATTCAGAAGCGAAGAGTATATTTAACGCGCCTGTTTTGTCTATGGTACGAGGATTTTTATTGACACTGTATTTGCAGACGTTGAATAGAACACTTTCGAAACATAGACACTTTGCAAGAAATAAAATTCACATTAAACGATTGAAGAAATTATTCATTTAATTCTCCGACTACAAGCGAATCCGGGTAAAAGTACTGGCAAATTTGCATAAAAAAAAATTCATTAAATTCAAATTGTATAGTAAAATATTTTACAAGAATAGATCGTACGAATTCCAGCTATAATACGAGTACATTAGCATTGATAACATTTAAGAAATAAAATATGTAGTATAGGTACATTCTGCAATAAAGAGGGAAAATGTAAACAAGATCCTCTACAATTATTTTTCTAAAGACCTAGGGGCAATTTGAAAATCATGCAAATGACATGCGATATAAAATGAGGAATTTAATTTATTCGTAGGAAAAAGAAACTTTCCAGGCAATCAGTTATTTTATGCCAACTTTCTAGTACTATAGTTCCTATGTGATCACCATAAACTGAAGGCCATTATTGTAAACCAAATTTATAGCGTGGTGCAAATAAATATGAAATCCTTTTGACTTTCATTGAAAGCAATAAATTGATGTACTAAGCCAAGATGAAGATGCATCAATGTACAAAGAATTTTATGATAATATTGCAGACATAAATAGACAATGATGAGTAGGTAAATTTACGACTATGGTCTACACGTTCAACCTCTGCAAACCACAGAAAATTGTATTTCTTAACACTTTGTAACTTATTGATGGATAAGGTCAACATTTTTTCAACTTCTCGTCAATAATCTCGTCAATACTCGTAAGTAGAAAAGTTTTCTTCAATTTGTATTTGTTGAGGAATTATTATTTTTAATTTTCTCAAGAGAAAATAATTTTACTTATCTGACTGTTAAGCTGTTTTAACGTCTCAAATTCTATATAGATAGACGCCCAATTCGAAATACAAACAATGGCTTATTTGATTGCCCGGAGAGTCTCTGAAGGTGGCTCTAAGTAATCTGCAGAAATTGGCAACGAACTTATTGTCCGAAAAATATATAGATGTCGAGATTTGTTCTTGCTATAAGTAACTTTTATGAGGAATTTTAAAAGGGGGTAAACATCATAAAGAGACGTCGAGAGCAACATTTTCAATACAAAACATGCTCTTGCATAATGAAAAGTCAAATATTTGCTTGAAATTTTATTTGCCAGTATGCAGTCGAAAGCAAAATATGTGTCAAGACTGAAGTCTCTACAAATATTTCGCCAGCATTTTATTGTCCAGAACAATAAAATGAAGCAATATGAGTACATATCAATGGGCACAACAACTCACAATAAGTCACACAAATTAATTTTGCCTGGTTTCCCTTGGATGACTAGCAAAAAGTTAGTTTTGCTTGAGCAGCGTAGCTTTATAACAACACAATTCGATCCATAAACTCGTTTAAAGTTACCCTTTTCGGCGACAAAACGTGGCGGCAAAATGTCTGTGAATGATTGCGCGTTATTGTATTTACAATGCAAATGAAATGAGTATATGCTTTGATTTCGTCATGACAATTTCTGCCATACTACACCGATTTGAATGAATCTCTTGCACGATATTTGGTCTTAGAAAGCGCTGAAAGTATATCACTTATAATGCCAATCGGAGGCTTTGCAAATATACATGCAATTATTTATCCAAATTTGTACATAATTGGTATCTATAATAATATCTTCTGAGTACCTACAGTGGCTTTGGCTCGAATCTATTTTTGTTTAACATTAGCAGACCCACCTGGCTTCGTCCGCACCAAAAAGCCATCTGGCACTCTTCGGTGACCTTTCTGTTTAGAGATTGTAGCCTATTTTAGTCTTCTTTAATTAATACGAGTATCGTAAATGATATCTGGTGATATACTTGCGAATCTTTTCAAAACATTACTCGTAAAATGCTTACATGTTAATTTGAGATATATGCTTAAGCTGACTGAGTGTTCGTTTCTCGATGTCGGACATTAATGAAATGTAGCTTCAATACTTCCTAGATAAATAGTCAATAGGTGAAAGAAAACTATTTTGAAATTAGTTCAACCGTTCTCAAGTTATAAGGTTCGGAAGCAAACAAAACGTTAAAACATTGAAAACATAAAAAGTGCTAATTGCTACCTATCTACTGATGATAGGTATATAATCGTATATGCTCTCGCGGCCTTTACTATGTACAGACCATTTATAGCTTTTCTATCGAATTAAATCCACCGTAGTGATGGTTTTTACGCGACTTAGATTGCATATTGCTTCGCAATGGAATACAGCCTAGCAGGTGCTCAGAAAATGTTCCAAACCACACAAGTATGTATTTATTGAGCTATAAACGGTCACGCAGACACACGGATAGAGAAAGATTTTCTATGTATGATATGTAGAGTACGAGTTCATATGTATACGAAGGTGGGTCAATAAGTCCCTGAAAATTAACACAAATTGTGTCGTCACCTTAAATTTAAATTTTTTTTTGTCAAGAATCATCTTTCAAAAGAACACACGCAAATTTTCGGACAGATCTGTCAAATAGTTTTATTGTGGCAGCCATTTTATATTGACGCCTATTAGTATTTTCGTTAAAATGGAAAAAAGTGAATTTCGAGTGCTCATAAACACTATTTTTTGCGAGAAAAAACTATCACGCAAACCAAACAAGAGCTTGACAAATATTATGGGGTCTCTTCACCATCGATTGGAACCATTCACCACTGGTTTACTCAATTTCGATGCGGTCGTTCAAGCACAAGTGACGGCGAACGTTCTGGTCGCCCAATTGAGGTCATCACACCAGAAATGGTCGACAAAATCCATGGTTTGATAATGGACGATCGGCGAGTGAAAATGCGCGAGCTTGAAGAGGCCACAGGCTTATCACATGGTTCAGTGATTTCGATTTTACATAAATATTTGGGCATGAAAAAGCTTTCCGCAAGATGGGTGCCGCGTTTGCTCACAATCGACAACAAACGCATTCGTTTGAGAACTTCACAGGTGGGTTTGGCGATGTTCCAGAAAAATTCGGCTGAGTTTTTACGCCGTTTCGTAACCGTGGATGAAACCTGGATTCACCAGAACACACCAGAAACCAAGGAACAGTCAAAACAATGGACTTCTCCTGGTGAATCGAAGCCATGGCGACAGTTTTTTGGGATGCGCGCGGTGTTATTCACATCGATTACCCTGAAAAGGGTAAAACGATCACCGGCGCATATTACGCAGAGCTGCTGGATCGATTCCAAGCCGATTTGAAGCAAAAATGGCCACATTTGGCGAAGAAAAAAGTTATTTTTCACCAGGACAACGTACCGGCGCACAAGTCCGCAGTCGAACTTTTCCCTCATCCAGCATATTCCCCAGATTTAGCCCCCTGCGACTATTTCTTGTTTCCAAACATGAAGAAATGGCTCGGAGGTAAGAGATTTGGGTCGAATGAAGAGGTCATCGCTGAAACAAACGCTTATTTTGAGGAGCTCGAGAAATCGTATTATTTGGAGGGCATCAAAAAATTGGAAAAACGTTGGATGAAGTGTATAGAGATAAAAAAAAAGTCGTCTAGAATGGCCACGTGAAAGGTAGAATTGGACCCGAAATGACTGACAAAAGATCATATTCTCAGATGAGTCAAAATTTAAAAAACATGAACTCCACTGTTATTTTGATAATTTTATCATTCTTTATGGTGTTTTTAATGTTTTTATAGGTTCAAAGTTGCAAAGAATAATTGGGTATAAATTCACTCCATTGGGCATGTTTGGCATCGAATGGGTGTAAAACTAAACAAAAAAAACCAAGAAATTTGCAGCAATTAAGAAGCCACATCGAAAAAATGTATAACGAAGAAATAAACACGTGCTACATCACCAAATTGTTTGCGTGTGTATTAAATTTATATTTGGGAATAAATTATTAAGCTCTACTTTATTTTTCATTATAGATCGCGACCCCCTTGAATTTGCTTCCCACACTTTGAAAACCCCTGTATTAGTACACCGTGTTTTTTGTGTTCCACGTCGATGTTGTTTTGCCGCCATTTTAGTTTGGTTGGCATTTGTCAGTTCGCATTTGATTTACTGCACAAAATATTGCTGCAGTGAGAGACAATATCGGCGAAAGTCTGGGTACCTCCGTTAGAGGCCTTGCGCAATAATTTGGAATGCCTCCAGCAAGTTTGTTTAATATGATAAAAAAAAAGGATTTGCAAAAAAGGAATGACCACCGTGTGGCGCTTTCAGTCATCTGATTCGAGTTTTTTTTTTTAGGTTAACACATCTGTCATTAAAATTTCCGCCAAAACTTAGCGTCGTAGCTTGGCATTTGTAAAAACTACGCTGTCGAGAGTACATCTGCCTTCGTGTTTGTTTTCGATTTGTTTACGATTTTAAAAATGGGATCAACTTTTCCACAACGAGTTTGCATCAAATTTTGTGTTAAAAACGGATTCAACGGCTGAATTCGACCCAACATTCATCAAACGCATAATTACTGGAGACGCAATCCAGGTATCAGGCGAGTAAATGGCGTACAGCCAATGAGCCAAAACCGAAAAAACCACGTCGTTTTCAGTCGAAAAAGAAGGCGATGCTCACGGTTTTCATGGATTATAACGGTGTTGTGCATCATGAATTTTTGCTACAAAATCAGACAGTCAACAAGACGTTTGCGTGAAATAATTCGTCAAAAAAGACCGGATTTGTGGGCAAACAACTCGTGGATTTTGCACCACGATAACGCACCATCGCACAATGTCATCCTTATTTGTGAGTTTTTGACCAAGGACAGTACGAATACCATCTAATAGCCACCGAATTCGCCTGATTTGACTCAAAAAACCGCTCCGGGGAACGCGTTTTAGCAGCCGAGAGAAGATAATAGAAAAATCGAAGAAGGCTTTGATGGCTATACCAAAATCCGATTATAAAAAATGTTTCAAGGATTGAATAAAGCTTATGCCAGCATAAGTGCGTTTCAGTTAATGGAGTACTTCAAGAATAAACTTGTATATTAAATTTTTGAAACTTTTTGATCAAGGTACCCGTATAAAATGCAATTGACTCAAGAAGTAATGGAAAATGACCATACACGCCGACGAGAGTGGAGTGAAAAGGTATTGCAGCTCCATATTGACGACTCCAATTTTTGGGAAAAAAGTCATAATAAGTGACTAAGTTCTTTTCAAGCTATCTGGCTTTGTTAATAAACAAAATATTCGCTATTGGGGCACGCAAAAGCCTCAATTGATATCACCCTCGTAGAGTTATTGTATGGTGTACAATTTGGGGCGGCGGCATCATTAGGTCACATTTTGTTTGAAGACGTAAGAGACAATGCTTTAGTAACAATTACTGGTGATTACTATCGTGACATGTTGTAAAACTTCTTGATGCCCGAATTGGATCGATTGGGCCTACAACATATGTGGCTCCAACACGAGGGTACCACATCACGCACACCTAACGATACGATGGATATTTTGAGAGAAATTTTCTAATTTCAAACAGAGATGATATCCATCGACCGTTATATGGAGTACATACAGAAGTACATACAGACGGACAGACAGACAGTTAAGAGACCAATTTTTTTGGAATTTCTCTTTTATAGTAATGTCAAGTTATTATTATTTTTTGGTGGAGAAATTTTCGAGTTTTACGTTCTGTCGAACGGGTATTTACTTGATTTATTCGATGAAGGGGATACTGAACAATAGAATGCCAGCAACTTGACCAAACTTTTGCGTGATATGAACTCGAACGCAGAATGCGAAAAGCTTGTGTTACTAGATTAAAATGCACACAGCAACCACGGAAATTTGTAAAAATAAAAATTAGTAACATGCATGTTTGCATCATGCGATTACACAGCCACACTTCAACATCATATCGCCTTGTTCAATGAAATAATTTCCAGTTATGGCACTTGAACAAATTACAATTTCGTACACTTTTTCCGCTTAGTAATGAGAAAATTAAAAATATGTTGTAGCTGTTGAAAGTACAGCTCCTTATTTAGATAATTTTCTATTGAGTAAGTCATTCCGGAGCCAGTTACTTACATGTCCTAACCAGGTAATGGGGCAACATTTAAAATTATATAACACTTGCAAGTCCCACAAAATGTTTCAAATTGAATCCCACATGCTATATACAGAACAGATTATGCATCGAAGTTGAGTGACACAAACAAATAAAGATACGACAAGAATTGAGTACACTACCACCCTTTCATGTGGGCAGAATGGACTTTATTTTCTGGTAGGAGTACATCATAATTATCGCAACATTGTTTTCTAAATGAAATAATTAACTCAACTTCCTACGTTTCATTTACGCCCTTCTTTACGCAGTTGGCGTTCATTTCTACGCAAAGTTTTTAATCTCCTACTCTAAATGTCAATACAAAAGACAGACATATACCGAATTAAGTAAATAAATCAAAACAAGTCAAGCAAACAAATAATAATAAAAAAAAAAAAATTAAAATCAGCTTTTTTGAAAGCACTTCACTCAAGAAAACACTTGATATCGTACAACGATAACGAGACGCTATCCAAAGAACGTATGTACGCTCCAAAATGATAAACAACAGAATCTATTTGCATATAGGGGGCCCCCTATTTGTTGATTACACTCACACACACACACACATTTCATAATTTGTTTCTCATGTCAAACAAAAAAAAAAAAAAAAGTATCTAAATTTTTTTTCTGGTTAAATAAAAAAAAAAAAAAAAAAACAACTCAAATGACAATGACACTATTCGCGATTATATGCGACTTGCGACACATCACGCTGTACGCGCTTTGTGACCCCATAAATGGAGTCTAAACCCCCCCCCCCCAACCTTATCACTTTGGACGGACAGAATATGAATCGCTTTCCACTATCGGGTAGAAATTTTTCAAATCTAACAGCATCCGATCGAGAGAAATTATATTTCCTTCAGCGTGTTCAGTGTTTAACGCGCGCGCGCGGCAAATTAAAACAAAATCGTGATCTTGACCGCGAAATAATTGATCTCGTGGCCGCTTTCTTTCGGCCGACTTTCCACAAATGATGCTCCTAATTCATGATCCTTACGTGTGAACACGCACTAGTACACGCATCGCACTTTAGGATGTGCACCCGAATTCGCTATCGTCACGCGACCAAACCAACCAACATCAGTGGTTCACAACTCCGTATCCATATTTCGACGTCAGACCGTGAGCAAATCTCAACGTCAACTGAGGAGAGTGGCATTAAATGATTTGCAAATAAAAAATTAAAAAAAAAAAATATATAAGTTAAATATAGCACGGGCGCAAGTGAGGGGAGAAACGCCACATACTCGGAAACCCTTCCTTCCATCAGTCTCGCGTTAGCATTTGCGTTCCACTGCACTTCAAGAGTGTAGGACGCAATTGCATTCCGAGCAATTGTCGGTCCAGAGAGAGAGTGAGCCAAAGAGAGGGGGGGTCGCCCAGACCATATGTTCCATGGAGTGCCAAGCCGGGCTGGAATGATATTTGATGAATCTGCACTGAGGAAGTGGGGAGCAGTTTGCCATAGCTGCGATCAAAAATTGATTCTTCCGAAGTATTGACGCTTACCACGATACTTAAAGCCGGTTTGCCGGCTTCGAACAGCAAACAAAAAGTGGGACTTACGTGAAAAGTTTTTCTGCACAACAAGAAATCGTGCCTCTAGTCAAGCGCTAGACGTGCGATAGATACATACGATAGACACAACAGACATGGTGGAATGGGAATGTCTTAGAGTTGTGTACAGCGTCCCCCCCTTCCTTCTCCAGTTGTGTGTTTAGTAACGACATACAGGTTGCAAGGTGTCTACGGGTTGCAATTCATTAATATTGTTATTGCTTTTTTTTTATTACTTATGTTTTGGTTTTATTTATTAGAGAGGCGCTCAGCCAGACACACAACTGGGGAAAAGTGCAAGTGGGCAGTATTAGCTGTATTTGCAGTATTGGAAGTATCTGCACGCCGCCGCCGCCGGTCTCCTCGAATGAAAGGAAAAACAATTCAAATTGCAAAAGTAATGTATCTGTGTGAATGAATGATTTACGTGAGGTAGGTTTAGATTTCCATTTGAGGTTTGTGCGATATCTTTGTTTCAAAACTTTAATTGAATTCTCCCAATTTTGGTTATAAATTAAGTTAATGGTGGCAGGGAGTGATAGAGAATAAAATGTACTTCTAGGCCACAACCGTCACAGATGTCGAAATAGTACTAATTGAGATCTCATGATACAGATGGCAGGTGACCGAATTTTTTAACACAACAAAAGTTTTGTATGTAAATGAGAAAGACAAAAAGACATTTCATCTCGTGCATAGATTAACGATAAGCTTTAAATGAGTTGAATGACTTGTTAATACGAAGAAATATTTATTCCGTTTTCCGAATCAGTTTCACCTTTGATTTTGATGGGAGTCTCACTAGATTGATTGGTTAGCTGAGAAGTTATGTTGGAATTAGATTTTAATATATTATTTGCTTTAAAGTATCATAAATAATAATTTTTTTTCGAAAAATTCGTTAACTTCCCGACATTTTTTTTCCTCTAAAACATGGTGCGCCATGTATGTACATATGACAGAGTTTGGCATCAGGCTCTTTTGTCGAAAATGCGTGCATTTGGCGTCGATGAGTCTCTTCTTCAATGGATTAGAAATTACCTTTCAATACAAGTTGTTTTGGACGGCTTCAAGTCTGCAATTCACCAAATAAATGCTGGTGTTCCCCAAGGTTCTGTTTTGTCTCCGACTCTCTTTCTTATTTTTATAAATGATCTCTTGTCTGCAACTTCTAATCCAATCCATTCCTTCGCTGATGAACCTCAGTTTTTCATATTCGTTCCCTAACTCACGTCCTTGCTCTTTGGCCGTAGAAGGGGAACGGCAACGTATGTTAAACACATTAAATTCCGACCTGGACAGCATAATTAAATGGGGTTCAACCAACAGAGTGGAATTTAATGCTTCCATAACACAATGCTGTCTTCTGTCTCTCAAGCGAAACCAAAACCCTCAACCATTGTCCATGGATGGTACTTGCATCATTGAAACCGAAAGACTTGCCATTCTCCGTATGTGTATTAATACCCATCTTCGGTGGAACGATCACATATTCGAGGTCGCCAAAAATGCTGCAAAATGTCTAGGATTCCTTAAGCGGTGCAAGAAATATTTTACCCCGTCTGATCTGGCCTTAATTTATAAGGCATTCATCCGCCCTAAGCTGGAATATAACGCCCATATCTGGTCCGGTGCACCCAAGACCGTTCTGCACATTCTTGATACAGTGCAGAATCGCGCGTTAAAACTTATAGGTGATAGAGACATTGTGAATTCCATTCATTCTCTAGAACATCGGAGAAATGTCTCCTGTCTCTCCCTGTTTTATCGTTTTTTCCACAAAAAATGCTCCAGCGAAATAGCCAGTTGCATTCCTCCCCTTCAAAATTTCACCCGCAATACGCGACATGCTTCGAATGCACATCAGTTTACCCTAAAGCCAAACTTCGGTCGTACTGTCAAATATAGGGATTCATTTATAAGCCGAACAACACGAATGTGGAACGATCTACCAGGCTCTGTATTTCCCCATCACTACAACCTTCAAACATTCAAAGCCAACGTGCATAGGTATCTCCTCTGTTCCTCTACCCCCTTTTCCCTGACGCCCGTGCCCTGAAACAATTAAAGGGTATTAATACTCTCTTTGGCGCGCACAGATTATAAAAAAAAAAATAAAAAATATGGGCAATTGGCCTTAAACGTACAATTTGAAGTTTTGCCAACAACATCGATGATAACAGTGAAAGGCACCCGGTACATAAGCCTATTAGACAGTGGCCACTAATGGCAGAAGAAAAGAGAAAAATCAAATTCTTAGAGCGCTTTAGATCCAGCTTAAGCCAAATCTGCTTTACAAGTTGTGCCACTAGTCCACTTAGAACTTGTTCTTTCAATAGCATCCAGCTTTAATTTAAGTTTGCATGTAGCGATCGGCATACCCATTGAACTTTTGTCTGGAAGGATGGGTATTGTTGTTTCATGTCTGGTAAATCCGTCAGCTTTACAATTCCCTGGAATGTTCCCGTGACCAAGCACCCAAATTAGGTGAATATTGAACTGCTCCGTCATGTATGTAAGAGACGGTCGGTAGTCTAAGAGCTGTTAGAGAATTTATGGGGGATGATTCCAAGGATTTGATTGCTGCTTGGCTGCCTGAAAAGATGCGGATATCAGCGGTTAATATCACGTTTTTATTTAGCCAAGACAAGACTGCCTTTATTGCCATTATCTCCGCTTGGAACACGCTACAATGATTTGGGTGATGAAAAGAGAGGATAGGTTTAGATTAAGCCTATCAGAGAAGACACCACCACCCACCTCGTCGTTAGTTTTTGAACCGTTAGTATAAAGTAAAGTAGCTTTAAGGCGGATAGCTGAGCTAACTGCCATTTGCATATCAAAAATGTCGAAGGGTGTCAAATGAAATAGGGTATCCAATGCTGCAGAAGGTGTCGTTCGTAGTGCTCCGCTAATACACAGACAAGTTGATCGTTGGACTTTGCTTAATTTCTTCTGAATTATCGCCCTATCCAAGGCAATCCACCAGACAACCCCGTACATAAGGATCGGTCTAATGACCGAGATATAGAGCCAGTGAGTTAATCTGGTTTGTATGCCCCATTTGTTCCCAATGGCTTTTTGGCAAGAGAAGAATGCGACAGTGGCTTTCTTTACTCTTTCTTGTATGTTAGGTTTCCAGCTTAGTTTTCTACCCAAAATAAGACCCAGATAGAGAACGAGTTCGGTTTTGTGCGGATTCACTCCTAGACCTCGCCGAGCTGTCCACCTAGACAGCTTATTTAAAATGTTTTCTTTTAAGGTAATGATGCATTTACCAGAGACTGCTATAGCAACGTCGTCCGCATAGGCGATATCTTCGCATCCGCCAGCCTCCAGGATTATCAATAGTTCATTAACCCCAAAATTCCAAAGAAGTGGGGATAGGACTCCACCTTGTGGGGTTCCCCTACTGACATATCTTCTAACAGATATTCCACCCAGCTTTGAGTTGATAATCCAATACACAAAGGACGTGTTACTAAATTGACTAGTCGACGTTTTAGAGTTAGTTCTCTCTTGTAGGTCCGCACTATCTTATGCTTGCCTGCATATCTGTTCGATATCCCACAGATTAAGGAATCTTTCAGTGCGCCATCTTGTGCAAGGAGTACAGACAAGTACTAGCAGTGTTTTGTCGTAAAATTTGCCTCAGGAATGATTAATGCTACGATGGGCGTTCGATAATCCCGTACAATAATGAAAAAAAAAAAATAGGATGAACAAGAAAAACCATTCAATAGTTCCAGCAATACATGTTACGAGTATCTTTCATTTAAATTGCATGATTTGTTATTGCTTTTTATATCGTATTACTACTTTTCAAAACAATTTTCTTTCCTTAGTTTTCATAAGCAGCTGATTGCTGAAGTTTCATTCAGATTGAAGTTTTTATGATGATATTCTTTAGCGGCGATGTGTTTTTTTCAGATTATGTTTAGCTTATAAAGGATACCTAAAGAACACACCTAGACATTGTTGCATACTTCATACTGTTTTCAGTCATTAAATAGTTAAAGCAGTATAAGTGGTCTCAGGTAAAACAAACTTCTAGCCTTCATAGCTGTAAAAGTGGGGGAAATGGATAAACAAATTTTCTGATCTTATTAGAAAGTTAATTTTTTTGGTAGGATAAGATGCACTAAAAAATCGAAACTTGATTGTTTCACCTTTTACCTCCTCTAGCGGCTCAGCCCTGCCCTCTTTCTTCTATAAAAAGTCTTAGCAAACGTTTTTTTCTGATAAAATCTTCTAAAAATCGTGGAGATATGTTCTAAGTTCTGAGCTCACATCATAAAATTTTAATTAAAAACACCTTTACCTATTAAGGATGTTTTAGAAGGACTAGGGTTAGGGTAACAAGCGATCCGTTCCAGACGGATTATAAATTTTCTGTATATTCTAACAATAACTGTAATATCTCAAAACGTATTTTGTATTGCAACCAAAACTAAAAAGCAACGCCGAGCGAGTCAGCTAGTTATACGAGGGTGGGTCAATATGTTCCTGAAAAATTAAATAAGGAACACTCTTTTCGGTATAAAAATATTATATTTTTCAACATAGTCTCCTTTAGAGCTATAGAGCTATAGAGCTATAGAGCTAATACACTTCATCCAACGTTTCTCCAATTTTGTGATGCCCTCGAAATAATACGATTTCTCGAGCCCCTCAAAATAAGCGTTTGTTTCAGCGATGACCTCTTCATTCGACCAAATCTCTTACCTCCGAGCCATTTTTTCATGTTTGGAAACAAGAAATAGTCGCAGGGGGCTAAATCTGGGGAATATGCTGGATAACGGAGGAGTTCGACTGCGGACTTGTGTGCCGGTGCGTTGTTGTGGTGAAAAAGAACTTTTTTCTTCGCCAAATGCGGCCGTTTTTGCTTCAAATCGGCTTGGAATCGATCCAGCAGCTCGGCGTAATATGCGCTGGTGATCGTTTTACCCTTTTCAAGGTAATCGATGTGAATAACACCGCGCGCATCCCAAAAAAACTGTCGCCATGACCTTGTTTGCTGACAAACCCGCCTTGGCCTTCTTCGGCTTCGATTCACCAGGAGAAGTCCATTGTTTTGACTGTTCCTTGGTTTCTGGTGTGTTGTGGTGAATCCAGGTTTCATCCACGGTTACGAAACGGCGCAAAAACTCAGCCGATTTTTTCTGGAACATCGCCAAGCACACCTTTGAAGTTGTCAAAGGAATGCGTTTGTTGTCGATTGTGAGCAAACGCGGCACTCATCTTACGGAAAGATTCATGTCCAAATATTTATGTAAAATCGAAATCACTGAGCCATGTGATAAGCCTGTGGCGTCTTCAAGCTCGCGCACTTTCACTCGCCGATCGTCCATTATCAAACCATGAATTTTGTCGACCATTTCTGGTGTGGTGACCTCAATTGGGCGACCAGAACGTTCGGCATCACTTGTGCTTGAACGACCGCACCGAAATTGAGTAAACCAGTGGTGAATGGTTCCAATCGATGGTGAATAGTCCCCATAATATTTGTCAAGCTTTTGTTTGGTTTGCGTTAGTTTTTTCTCGCAAAAAATAGTGTTTAATGAGCACCCGAAATTCACTTTTTTCCATTTTAACGAAAATGCTAGTAGGCGTCTATATAAAATGGCTGCCACAACAAAACTATTTGACAGATCTGTCTGAAAATTTGGGTGCGTTCTTTTGAAAATTAAATTTAAGGTGACGACACAATTTGTGTTAATTTTCAGGGACTTATTGAACCACCCTCGTAACTATTGTAAAAGAATCCATTTATTGTCGGCTGTCTCTGAACTACATATTAGTTTCGTGTTAGATCGTAAATTGTTGTTTATATAATTTTTGAAGGTAAAACACATTACGAGTACTCTACTAATTTTTGTGAGAATGTTCGTGCAAGAATAGTAAAAGTTGCAAAACTAATGGAGCCGCTTTGTAGGAGCTTTTTAAAAAGTCACACGTTTCAATGAGTCGGAGTCTGAATAGTCGTATAACTGCTTATCGTTTTTAAATTGTTCATAATCAGCCATAAATTACGTTGTTTAAAGTTTAACTACTAGTTAATTGGCTTATTTCATTAGACGAGTATTATTGAAATCTGCATTATTAGGGACTCCATCTTCATCAATCAAAATGGATTGTTTGTCGTTTACTACATTTATGAATAACGCTAATAATAATATGTACCTATATAGTAAAATATCAATTTTATTGTTGGAGATTACAGAAGTCGACACTTGGCAACTTTTTTTCAGTTATTCAGACTATTCTCTATTGTAACTTTTGTTAACTGTGTTGGTGTTTGGCTCTGGACTCGCTTTCTACTATATTTTTAGTTTTTTTCACTTTGTTAGTTAGAAACTTTGTTTTCAGATAGCTGGAGATGATCGAACCAATAGAGCCGCAAATACGCTCTGGTTACAATTACGCATGTGTACTGGATAGATATGGCTTCGTTGAAGGTACCTGCGAGTTGTTTGATAAGATTGTGATGGTATATACATGTTAAGTGATTTAGAATTCCTGTCCTTCGACCATATTTCCAAACCATCTATCTGGATTGCAGTTTCTGTCACAATAGTATCCACTCTGTCAGGGCATGAACATCCTCTTACCCTTACATATCAAACGAATTATTAATCCAACTAATTTTAAAAATGTACGATGTACCTTTTTTTAAGGAAATTGCCAAATCGCGAACACTTAAACTCAATTTTCGGCCCAGTGTATTACCAGGCAGAAACCTCTTTTTACTTTAGTGGTTGAAAACTTAAATTTTAATTGTTTCTCTTTTATGCTGTGGCTGTGGTTGTTGTTCGTCGCTCGGACTCGAATCTGCAAAGCTCGAGTCACGAGAAAACACACTACTCACTACACCGTGTCCAGCCACGATGTACCTTAATCTTTATGTAATTTGTTATTTTCTTGTTGTTTTTATGTATTATACCTAGTCAAGTCATAAATACTGGTACACGCATTTTTTGCGATAAAATAAATACGAAAAGGTATTTTTTTTTTTTTTTTTGTAAAACTTTCATCGATCACAGCAAGCACCGCGTCCATTGGAAAATTGTCCACTGCACAGATAAGTGCGCGCTTCAAGGACTCAATATTTGAATGTCGAGTAGAACAAGCCATCGCCTCTAAAATATCACAGATTGTAATCCAAGGGATTGAGGTCTGGACAGCCGGACGTCCAATCTTCTGCTGCTATGAACATTGTTTTGGAACTGGGCATACGACCCGTGAAATGATTTCTGATGCTTCTTCGGATGACTGAACATACTAGTGGACTCTGTCATTTTGCTTATGGAGTAATTCCTTAATAGTACACATTTTTTCACCCGTGAACAAAATTTTCTTTAACCAATATGCGCGTACCAGCGGCGTAGAGTTTTCGATCTTTTATTCCGTTTTTGCTTTAATTGGGCTGTGAGTGCGAGCTCAAATCTTATTTGAAATGCGACGTAGATTTCTGCGATATCTTCATTTCTCGTGAGAAGATTTTCTGCTTTCGCAACGGTTTCCGACTAATCCGCCTGTGGAGTTCTGACAGTGCGAGGGCGTCCAGGTCTTTGACGGTCAGTTACTCCAGCAGTATTCTCAAACAATTTAACAGTTCGATACACAAAATTCCGATGATTCCAAGCGGTCGCAAGGTCCGGAATATATCTCCCCTTTCCATGTTACACTTGTGAAAGGAAATTACTAATATCGCCCCACTCCATATATACAAACGACTTTGGTGTAAATATTTTTCCGCGATAACTTAGTACTCGTATAAATGTCACTCATTGAATACCTGTCTATATAGAATGAGTGTGTTCAATACTAGTTTCACGATGAATTTTGTAGAATTCTTGAAGTAGAAATTCTTGTTTAAAACAGTTTTATTTGAAGAAATCCAAAATTCATTAGTCATGCATGATAATTATTGTTTACCTGCAGTTGAGATCTGTTTTGCATAATTGTTTTCGGTTCATAAATTTCCAAGCGTATTAAATGAATTGTTATCAGATTTAACTCAAATTGGCGTAACATTTTAGAAACACTTTTTACAATAGGTTATTTCTGCTTGTGCACTGTAGCCGTCAGAAACAGCGAGAGCACAAAAGCTATGAGACACATAGTTAGCCGGTATTTAGCATTGTGTGTATTGTAAGTAGTAATTTCTATTAAAAAAAAAAGTCATTAACTCACTGATTCACATTTGTAAAATTAAATTGTATTAAAATAGTTACCACTTAGCTCGAAGTTTATATTATCTTCTAAACTCGTAAACTCTAGATCTCATTAAGAAACATTTGGAATTTGAAATTCGAAGCGATGCAAATGTCCTGCAAAACTGTATACCATTTTACAACATCTCAAATACCTCGGCTACTCTGGCGACGATTACACCTATCAAATTATAGAGTTGCACTAAATACATCTGGTTGTCCGCTATAGAAAGTAAGTAGGTTAACGATACCCCAACATGTTGTATATCAATCGATTTGTCATGAAGAGAAGAAGCTAACAGAAGTAAATTTAGGATACAGGCCTGTTTTAAAGTTTTGTATGGAATACAACATCCGTTAAATGACCGCCACGAGAGTTTTTGCAAGCTTCGATTCTTCTGAGGTAATTTTCGACACTAAAGATTGTATTGGTGTCATAACTTCACGAATGTTAGTTTTCAAGTGCTCCAAAGTTTGGGGATTGTCTGCATACACACGATCTTTAGCATACCCCTACAAAAAGAAATCCAACGGGATCAGATCACACGATCTTGGTGGCCAATTGATGTCGCCAAATTTCGAAATTAAACGGTCGGGGAACTTTTCGTACAATAGAGCGTAATTTTCCCGTGCCGTGTGGCACGTAGCGCCGCCCTGTTGGAACCGCACGTCGCTCAAATCAATGTATTCCACCTTAGGTTATCATTTTGCTATAGCGCAAAGAATTCCCCGTAACAGTGGCGCCTTCGTCGTTTTAAAAAAAGGCCCGATCACGCCGCTGGTCCACAGTGTGCACCAAACTGTCACCCGATGTGGATGAGATGGCCTCTCAACTGTCACATTTGGATTCTCAGAACCCCAAATTCTGCTTATGAAAAATTGGCATCAACTTACAGATACATAGATACGAGTATTACAGAACTGTTATTTCTGTAGTAAGATGCAACAATTTTAATGCGTTGAGCGGTGGTTAAACGATCCATATAGGCAAGAACTAATTGCCTGTCACTATGGGTGACAGATGGATTTGACAGATGCCATATGGCAGGAATGTGAAATCTCAACCTCGAAATGAATAACCCTTTATGTACTTTAAAACATATTTTGTTTTAATTTTCACGCATTTAACTTCAAAATTGAATTATCTGATGAATGAGTTAATTGGTGAAATGTTTGAGATATTAATCATCAATCTGTGGCTCCTAGAACCGCCACCAGAGTAGTAAGCACAAATCTGAGTTGTTGCTGTCGATTTTCTCGAAAATTGTTTAATTTTTAATGCATTTTTCAAAAACTTAAATTTTAACAACTTCGATTAAATTTAAAATCTGGGGATTTGAATGAACAGCACCACTTTATTTCCTCTTCTTTTTCTTCTTAGATTTTTCTTTTCCTACGATCGCACTTCTGAAATTAACTTTCGAGGGGATATCCATAAGTGATAATATCTAAGTACCTACATATGTACGAGTATGTGTACACTACTGGCGAACTGCGAAAGAGATTGGACAAAGTTGCAGGTAAGTATCTTTAAAACAAAAATCTGTGGGAGCATAACGATACTTTGATGGTGTGCACGAACCTGTATAAGATATTTTGGAAGTAGTAGGTGCGCAACTAAGTTATCGCTGTTTTTTTTGATGAAAATGCAACTTTATTTTGAAAAAATGGTTACAAATGAATCATTCAAAGTATTGCCCATCGCTAGCTACAACTTTTTCCCATCTTTCTGGCAGAGCTCGAATACCGTTACGATAAAAGTGTTCATCTTTTGAGGCTATCCACGAATCAAGCGGAATTGCTGATCAGCCAGACCATAAGAAACCCAAGTTCCTTGTTTTTGAATCATTCCAAACGCATGCAATCGCTTGGAAATGACTTGACGGGTAACTCCTAATGCTGAAGCAAGCTGTTCTTGCGTTTGGCACGGATCCTCATCGAGCAATGCCTCCAATTCAGCGTCTTCAAAGGATTTTGGCCTTCTTTCACGCGGACGGTCGTCAATATCGAAATCACCGTCTTTGAAGCGACGGAACTAATCACGGCACGTTGTTTCATTTAGAGCAGCATCTCCGTAAACTTTTTGGAGCTTCAGCCGCCGATGCGCTTCAGCCGCCGTTTTCTTCGAATGAAAGAAGAAACTCAACACTTCATGCATGCAATTTGACACAAAATCAGATATTTTCACACAACCAAAAGTATACGAGGGTGGGTCAATAAGTCCCTGAAAATTAACACAAATTGTATCGTCACCTTAAATTTAATTCATCATCTTTCAAAAGAACGCACCCAAATTTTCAGACAGATCTGTCAAATAGTTCTGTTGTGGCAGTCATTTTATATAGACGCCTACTAGCATTTTCGTTAAAATGGAAAAAAGTGAATTTCGAGTGCTCATTAAACACTATTTTTTGCGAGAAAACTATCACGCAAACCAAACAAAAGCTTGACAAATATTATGGGGACTCTTCACCATCGATTGGAACCATTCACCACTGGTTTACTCAATTTCGATGCGGTCGTTCAATCACAACTGATGCCGAACGTTCTGGTCGCTCAATTGAGGTCACCACACCAGAAATGGTCGACAAAATTCATGGTTTGATAATGGACGATCGGCGAGTGAAAGTGCGCGAGCTAGAAGAGGCCACAGGCTTATCACATGGCTCAGTGATTTCGATTTTACATAAATATTTGGACATGAATCTTTCCGCAAGATGAGTGCCGCGTTTGCTCACAATCGACAACAAACGCATTCCTTTGACAACTTCAAAGGTGTGTTTGGCGATGTTCGAGAAAAATTCGGCTGAGTTTTTGCGCCGTTTCGTAACAGTGGATGAAACCTGGATTCACCACAACACACCAGAAACCAAGGAACTGTCAAAACAATGGACTTCTCCTGGTAAATCGAAGCCGAAGAAGGCCAAGGCGGGTTTGTCAGCAAACAAGGTCATGGCGACAGTTTTTTGAGATGCGCGCGGTGTTATTCACATCGATTACCTTGAAAAGGGTAAAACGATCACCGGCGCATATTACGCAGAGCTGCTGGATCGATTCCAAGCCGATTTGAAGCAAAAACGGCCGCATTTGGCGAAGACAAAAGTTATTTTTCATCAGGACAACGCACCGGCGCACAAGTCCGCAGTCGCAATGGCAAAATTGCATGAGTTAGGCTACGAACTCCTCCCTCATCCAGCATATTCCCCAGATTTAGCCCTTTGCGACTATTTCTTGTTTACAAACATGAAGAAATGGCTCGGAGGTAAGAGATTTGGGTCGAATGAAGAGGTCATCGCTGAAACAAACGCTTATATTGAGGGGCATCAACAAATTGGAAAAACGTTGGATGAAGTGTATAGAGCTTGTTTACCATATGTCTAAGCTCGGTTCATGACGTTTTGGATATGTCAAAATCGACCAGCACTTACTGCTGGAGCCATCTATTGGCAACAAAAACTTAGTTGCGCACCTAATACATACTAATATTACGATCGACAATCAGATGAAACGTTAAGATGCGACTGCGACGCTGAAACATGCAGTCGATATTGTTACAATTACAGACTATAGTTAATCTTTGCCTCAGAAATACATATACTCGTATTGGGGTTGTTTGTCCCTAACCATATGCCATTCTTATACGAACCGTATTGTATTGAGAACATTGCCCAAAATCGTGCAAGCGTAGGAAGAATATAATAGAATAGATCCACACATCTGATATAATCTCTTCGTACGAGATGTCGCATTTTCCCCATAAATCTAAATTTAAAACAGGAAGTAATGGGATTTCCCCATAATTTTCCTATAAATAGTATCCACTGCACAAAGTTCCATTTTCATCCACATACGAGTCGTAAATGAATTCACCATCTAATGAAGGAAAAAATAACCCACACAAAAATATTGCGGATACTTTTAATGAGAGTTTATGAATGAAAATCTTTCTTGGAATTTTTTTTTTCCTTTCCCCCACAAAGAGTAGGTTGGAATTCAACCAATTTGCTGGATTAAACCAAGTCTTAAAATCAAATGAATCACATTACTGGCGGCGTACAGGCAACCCACTCGCAGAAAATCGAATTAAATTCGAAATTCCGTTCGCATGAACTTAAATGGCTTCCTTTGCCTGGAAAAGCCGGAGCCTAGTCAATATTTAAATGATTTATGCCCACTCAGATGTAAGCGTTTGCATGCTGGCCATTAGAATGCTTTTTATGAGTGTTGAATTGCAGGCAGACAGACCGCATTGAAATGAATAATCTTTCGCAGTACCACACTACGAGTATATTTCACTTTTGGCGAGTGTGAAAGAATTAATGGCCATGCGATAAATAAACAGATCAAGCGATGTATGGTGTGTTTCCTCATATTGCCAAACGCCAGCCGATCGGCGAATGAAAGTGAAAATTGTTTTGAGAAAAAGTGAAATCACCCAGAGAATGGTGCAAAAGGACACTCGCTTAATGGGCGAAAGGATTAATTACAGTCCCCGTGGCCTTTGAATTTGATTAACGAAGCTGCTACAGCTGCAGGAGAACATGGGTTTAGCCAGCTGCCATTAAGGCAATTAGCTTACTGCGCGCGCGCATAAGGTATAACATCTCCCACGCTCTTAGCCATTTGCAACAAGCTTCTCACATATGTGTTGGCGGCGGCGGCGGCGGCGGTGTGCAATTGCTGGTGTTCGCAGAAGCCTTCGGCGGCGTGCACTCGCCCGCCTCACATTTCGTTTAGTGAAGAAGTTAACTCTCTTTACTTTCCCAAAACAATGCCACCACCGCAGTATCCAGCAGCAGCAGCAGTACATACCACATTCACTTTTTCCCAGGGAAAAATTCCTTCTGCATC
Organism: Pocota personata; assembly: GCA_963082735.1. Lineage (NCBI taxonomy): Eukaryota > Metazoa > Arthropoda > Insecta > Diptera > Syrphidae > Pocota > Pocota personata. Next base: position 85,466,867 of record OY720432.1, on the reverse strand, counting down.
GAGAGCCATTTCAATTCCACAATGGAAAATGCAGCGCGCACATACGAACACCATCTCAACATGATAAATTGTCTGAACAATGTTTATTATCGTGAGGCTTGATCTTTCGCCAAAGAGTTTTCAGTTTTCAGTTTTGGATTGCCGGCAAAGACCAGTTTTTACGGTCTTCAAGAAGGTAGACCTTCGCGATTGAGCTTGATGATGTTTAAGCGCGGTGGCGGCTGCTTCGGCTTCGGCTTCAGCTTCGTTGGCGGCGGTCAAATGGAGAGACAAACAAATGATGTGTGCTGTTGCTGCTGCTCCAGACTGAAAATGATTTGTACTTTCACTTTCGGCGGTACAAGGGGTGCACACAAAAATACTTATAGTTGCCTCTGCATTCTAAAAAGTGCGCATAGTAAAATAATTCAATTTACGATCCTCATTCAGTCATACCAGCAGCGCCTCGCGCAGTTCACAGCTCATTTGGAAGGGGCACTTAGAAAGGAAACACGTTTCTCACGATCAATTAAGCACAAGTCGTAGTCGTCGTCTTTGTTGTTGTTGTTGTTGTTGTTGAAATCCAACGTCGAAGTTGTCGATTGAGCCTTTTCATATTTACGATCGATTGGAGATCAATTAATGTTTTGACCTGCGTTCAGGTGATGCGAACTGTTGTTGTTTACTCGACGATCTCGTGGTGAAAAATGTTATGGTACGGACAATGTTTGGGGCGCAATTTCTTTTCGCCATCGTGTCGTCTTAGTGGCTGTGGGAACACAAAAACATTTGTCCAACAGTTGTTAGTTCCAGAAATTAGCGTTATTTGCAAGGCTGAACCCATGTGGTTGTTGCATGAATGTGCTGCATGAACAAGGTAGTTTGTTAAGGCGGTTGGCATAGTGCAATTATGTTTGTTTATCTTTCCTTTGGGTGTTTGCCGCCGCCGCCGCAGACGATGTAGGTACATACTTAGTTAACATTTCCTGGAATTTTTTTTGGAAGATATTGATAACTATTGGCGAAGCCGTTAAATTTTTTGCATACCCATAAGGAATGTGGTCTTTATAAAGTATAGACCTTTGCACTTTGAAGGAGGATTGGCAATTGGCAACTAAGGAGAATCTATTTACCAATACCTAGTTAAGCAGTGATTGTTCGTCGCCTCATTTAAAGGCTTTCGCCTGGTATGCATTCCAGTTCGGACGCCAGGGGTGACCTATTCCAAAATTCGAAAAATACCTCATCGATTTGGTGGAGCAGTAAAACAACTGATGCAAATCTTCATTGGGGGTAATGGTTGTGACAATGTTGCTCGACTTGATACTTGGCAGAATATAGTAGTTCGTAAGGAGTAGGGCTCTGTTTCCCCAAAGAATTATTATTTTCCATTTATCAACTTCTCAAGGAGAGAATTGAAAAGAACTCGATAAATTCGTTATACTCGTAATCGATTATTTAGTACACAAATTATCCAATTGCTGTTTCACCAAATAGGAAATGTACAATTGATAATTATTCCATTGAAAAATGATTCATTACTTCTACTTATCTTATCAATTTTCAATACATAATTAAATTGGTAATTTTAGCGAACTTTGCCAAGAGAAATTCCTCATGTAAAACATGTTCGTGAAACACTTATTACTTATAATTACCAACAAACAAAAAAATGACAAGGAGCTTACTCTCCTGATGGAATCTACTAAGATGGAACATCGACGTTGTTATTGCTCGTAAATTGATTCAAATTAATTTTTTTTCTTTGAATCCGACGCAATAGAAATAAAGTGGACGACTACATGCACCTAGTCATGTCATAAATACTGGTAAGTGTTTAAACGCACTCATCGTGAAATTGGTGTTGAACACACCCATTCTGTCAGGTATTCAATGAGTGACATTGACACTAAATTAACGCTACCAGCAGTTGAAACAGTAGGAGATCTCTCGGAACATCAATACTCGTACGGTTTCCGTAAGGCACGCTCCACGATAGATGCAATAAATGCGGTAATAACGAGAGCCCGAACCGCTACAGAAGGCAACGTATGTATGACGAAATCCTCCGCCTACCGATTCCAAGAGAAGCATCAATCATCGGCTTTGTGGTGGTGGTTGTAGCAAAAACAATCATAACGGTACGCCATTGGCTAGCTAAAGCTGATTTGCAGCTTGCTGACCATAAAATCGAGGCGGTGCTTGTTACAAGTAGAAAAGTTCGCGAAACGATATCGTTTAGAGTTGGACGGCACGAAGTGGTTTCTCAACCGTTTATTAAGTACCTTGGAGTGATTATTGATGCTCGTTTAAGTTTCAAACACCATCTTCGAAAGCTATTAGTACACTTTCAAGGCTGCTAATGAGTAATATAGGAGGCCCACAACAGAATAAAAGACTTCTACTTGCAGGAGCTGCCAGTTCTATATATATATGTACGCAGCATAAATATGAGCAAGTGCCGCGAAAGTTAAGTCATACGTGTGTGGAGTTAAATCTGTTCACCGTCTTAGCGCACTAAGAGTAGCCATTGCGTTTCGAACTGTCTCGAACGATGCTATACTCGTCGTATCTTCAATGCTACCCATCGACTTACTCGCAGAAGAAAAGACAGGACTAAAAAGCGAACGAGTTCGAAATGGCCGGGTAGACAACGAAAGAAGAGAATACGAAAGAGTCCGCAGTATTGCTACCTGGCAATAGCAGTGGAACGTATACGTAAAGGGGAGACGGACGTATCGCCTTATACCAGCGATCAATGGATAAAACGAAAACACGAGAATGTCGTAAATTACATGCTTAAGAATGACGAAAACTGGACCATAGTAAGTAATGTGGCGGTACGCATACTTAGCTACCTTAGGCGCATAGAGCGCCAACGTAAAGCGAATAATCCGAACAGTGGAGAATCAATCACTTAAGAACACAATAGGCCGGGTGTAGTGGTAACATCATCGCTTGTCACGCTGTTGGTTCACGGATCGAATCCTGATGTCAAGAATCATCTATTTATTTCGTAAGAAATAAAAAAATCGATCACTTGTGAAAGCTAAGTCAACTCTACTGTGAAGGCATAACACTGGCAGTAGGGTGGTCATATGGCTAAAATGCAACTTGATCGGGATGATGACATCAGGAGGACGGAAAAAACTGTGAATCATAAGCAACGATAATAATAGCGAAAACAAACAAAATACTCCCCAGTTATCTGGACAGCCACCCTTAGAGTTCACTGAAACTTAACTACCACCTGAGTTTCAAACCAACTACACCAATCTGTCTTTCTTTCTGTGTCTTCCCCTTTCCACAAAAAACGCCCGTGTCCTAAAAATTAGTATAAGGGTATTCATTTCCCCTTTAACACGTGCAAATTATATAAAAAAAAAAAAAAAAAAATTGACGTAGAAGAGAACGTTGCCTAAAAGGCTAACCGCGCGGAGAATGGTTCGATGTATGCAGGGTGTGGTTTATTGTAGCAACCATAAAAAAAAACACTAAACTAACGCGGAAAAAGATTTACACAATAATCATTTGTAAATATTGGCCTTCACATGTGTAATATGGAAAGAGGCGATATTTTTCGGGTCTTATGACCTTTTAGAATCACCCGAAATGTTGTATATCGAACTGTTAGATTGTTTGAGGACACTGGTAGAGAAACTGACCGTCAAAGATCGGAACGCCCTCGCACTGCCAGAACTCTATGGGCGATCAAAGTTGTTAATGGAAATATCGCAGAAATCCATGTCTCGTATTATCAAACAAGATTTGAGAATCAATGCATATAAAAGACACACTGGCCACTTACTCACAGCCCAATTAAAGCAAAAACGCAATGGAAGATCGAAAGCTCTACGCGGGCAGTACGCGCAAAATGGTCACATGAAAATTTTGTTCACGGGTTAAAAATGTGTACTATTGAAGAATCGCTCAATAAGCAATATGACAGAGTCCACTCGTATGTCCAGTCATACAAAGTAGCATCAGAAATCATTCCACGAATTGAACGCGCCAGTTTATACGGTGAAAACTACACAAGGGTGGCTCAAAAACAATATGCCGAACTTCATAGCAGCAGAAGATTGGCCGTCCGGCTGTCCAGACCTCAATACTTTGGATTACAATCTGTGATCTATTTTAGAGGCGATTGCTTCTTGTACTCGCCACCCAAAAATATTGAAGCGCGCACTTATCCGTGCAGTGGACAATTTGCCAATGGACGAGGTGCGTGCTGTGATCGATGAGTGGCCAGAGCCACTCAAGACCTGCATAAATGAAAATGGCGGTCATTTCGAATAAAATGTTCAAATATGTTTCCTAAATAATCAATTAAAGTTTTACAAAAAAAAAAAAATCATACAATACTTCTTCGAATTTATTTTATCACCAAAAGTGCGTGTACCAGTACCAGTATTTATGACTTGACATTTTGGATGATGGTTCAATACTTCCTGCCTATTGCAACGTGTAGACACACGTGCCACGTGTAAACAAACTTCAGAGTATAGCATAGTCCAGGAACATGTTTTTTTTTTTCTGAAAAACTATATAAAAAATAAAGTATTTCAAGAGTTCATGCTGATAAGGAAGTAGTTACGCAGTACACACGCTTCCGTAGTGTGTTTCCTTCTGCTGTTATCTTGACCCAATTGAAACTTAAATTCTCAATGAACTACACGAAACACGAGGCATTTAACGTCGACAACCGGCGCTGCGACGAACAAAAGTTAAATCTATTCACAGTTGAGCCGTCTAATTTGGACTGGCTGTGTTGATTGCCAGAGTATTGATCTTCTATCGGTGTCACCGGCAGAGGCGACAGTGGATTGCGACAAATGCCACATAAATTTAATTTAATTGCATTCTCTTGTTCGATAAGTTCAAGGTTGGGTGTGTTGTATCACAGATACAAACAGAACTTTACCCATTCGTCGTCTGTTATTATGAAATTAAATTTCACAAACCGTGAACAAATTGCTTGTGACGTTGAATGACTCGGAGAAATTGTGCAGAATTATTTTGGATTTATTGCATGTGATTAGAGAGTGGGTGGTTGCTCCATATTTTAGTATGCAAGTTGTCTGGAATAATTTGAGATAGCAGTGTAATGGGGGCTTATGGAATTTTTTTTTTTGTTTGTTTGTATCTTGAGTGGAATTTAAGTTATAACCATCTTAAAGATTAGATTTAAATGAGAGGGTAACAGACGTCAATGCCAAGGTGAGCAATGATAATAGTGAAATCAAATATGTGATGGGAAAATATGATATCATCAACCGGATTTATCCAGCATTGAGTGAAAGGGAACGGAATTCTAATCAAATCTGAAGGGTATTTCTCATACTTAATGTTTTCGCTTGAAATAAAGTGCACGACTTTATCGTAACTATGCACTGTTAAACAAATCACTTATTTAAAATTTAAATTAAATTAAATTGTTATTATGTAGGTAATTCTTTTTTTAAATAATCCGTTAAAAAAGCAACACAAAAAAATATTTTGACAATTGTCCAAAACTTGGTATGCCACATACTTGGATATGTCAAATATTGCTTAGGTGTCGATAGCTACAGTGACGGTCGCAGCAACCGAAAAAACTAACCGTTTTCCTTCGCATTGCTTCCAAGTAGTACCGTTATTTTTTATTGGTATAGGCGATGCTCTCGTGCTGCATTATCGTTCATTTGGTGTTAACTTTTTGATGAGTAAAGAAGTATTTTAAGTGTAAGAAGAATTTTAAAAAAAGTGTCGAAAATGTCAAAATTGACGCCTACAGAAAAGGCGCGGATTGTGGGTCTTTCCGAAGGTGGATTGTCTGCGAGGGAATATCCAGGAAAATGGGACGTCATAGCACGACAGTGGACCGCGTTTTAAGGAAAAATGTAGAGAATCCTGGGAATTTTGAGAGAAAGAAGGGGTCAGGCTCACAAAAGAAGACTTCTGCCTCACAAGACCGATATATTGTGAAGATGAGCCTACGTGACCGGTTCAAAACTGCTACAGAGATTCGAAGGGACCTCGAGGAAAATTCGAAAATACAAATTAGTGTGGAAACAGTTCGCAGACGCTTAAGAGAATGGGGATTGTTGGCAAGGAAACCAGCAAAAAAACCATTGCTTACAAAAAAAATGAAGGCTGCTCGGATGAAATGGGCCAAATTTCACCGAAATTGGACGGTGGAGGATTGGAGAAATGTCGTCTTTTCGGACGAAAGTAAATTCAACCTTCACGGTTCTGATGGCATTATTTACGTGCGAAGAAAAGATGGAGAGCGCTACAGTGACCAATGCACTAAAAAAACAGTTAAGCATCCCGCTGGTAAAATGGTTTGGGGATGCTTTTCGTTTTATGGGGTTGGTCATTTAGACATAATCAGTGGAACTGTAAATGCAAAAAAGTATATTGACATATTGGAGCGAAGACTGATACCTAGTCCTTAGAAAACCATCTCGCGTACGCTGATGACGTAATTTTTCAAGACGACTCCGCTCCCTGCCACCGAGCGAAAATTGTATGTTATTTTTTTTTTTTTTTTATTACACATATATTGCAGTTATTTCATAAGTTTTTTTTATTCTTAAATGTTTCATCTAAAATGCAGGTTAAGGATTTTATGGAAAGCCCAGGGATAAAAACCTTAAGTTGGCCGGGAAACAGCCCCGATTTAAACCCCATTGAAAACCTCTGGAATTCAATGGGGGTTAAAATATCAAAGACCAAGCCTTCCTCAGTTAAGGAACTAGAAGTGCAACTAAAAAAAATTTGGTATGAAGAAATTTCTATGGATACAATAAGAAGTCTGGTTGAGTCCATGCCCAGGAGGATTGCCGCCGTCATAGCAGCTAAAGGTGCATCGACCAAATATTAAATCTTCCTTCTATATATTCTCTACCCAATAAACTAACAAAAAATAAAACATTTGATTCAATAATTTCGTTTGTTTATAAGTCATTTGTAAGCTTTGGCAAATAGCCTTATTTTGTTAAAAATAGATATTTTTAATGGGATATCGTTAAGCAGTTTTTACACCGCGCTTATGCGACCATTTGCTTATTTTCAAAAGTTCTGCTGTATGCCGAAAATAATTTAATAAAAAAATAACCTTAATAACGAAACGATCATACGTAAAACCATATTTGTTACCGAAAATGTGGGTGCTGCGATTTCATTGACCGCCACTGTATATTCGATAGCCATGTTCGAAAAATAACCAATTCTCAAAAATACGTATAATAATAAAGTACCGTTATACGATTTTTTGTTTGTCAAAAACTTACTTATTAGGAGCCTTATTATGTTCGTAACGATAAAAGTGCGATTAAGTATTACGATTTCGGGCATACCTATGGTTATAGTTACGAGAATGGTATCTGTCATACCTCACAGCATGTCGTTAACCGTAGTACAGGGACTGGGGTAAAATGTTACCCCAACGCAACTTTGGAATCGAATAATTTTTTTTCTGACAAGTTTTGAAACCTGGGGTCTTCTGCTACTACTACAAATTTTGTCCTGAGTCCATTTTAAATGTTTTTAGTGATCTGGGGGAGTCCAATATATTTTTGCAAAAGTCTACGAGTTTGATGGCTGGGGTAACATTTTACCCCGCGCTATTTTGTCTGCGTTTTAGGTAATTGCGTCACAACTGCTTCTTGAAAACAGTTCGTTTCGTGCTACAGTTATAAATATTTGGTATTGTGAAAAAGTGTATTTCAGGTATGAAAATTGATTTGTTTAGAATAAAATAAGAAGAATTGTGCAAATTCTCAGTCAAATGACTGCCGAGGAAAGTGAGGCATTTGTTATCGGTTTGCTTTATGAGAGCTCATCAGACGAAGAAGAAGATCCCTTTCACGTGGATGATGATCATGAAATGGATCCGGATTTTATTCCAGAAACCGAATTACGTGTAAACGCACATATGATTGGTTGTATATTTTCATTGAAAATGTTCACTCAAATTTGTTGTATTTTAGATGTTATATCTTTGTCTTTTTAGCTGATTATGATGACGATAATGATGATGAAGAAGTGATTCCTGTATCCGATATAAATGTGGCTCACGAAGTTGTGGTTGGTGAGGATAATACCGAGTTTGAAAATGATGAAGATGATGAGGATGATGAGGATGAAAGTTTTGATGAAGATGAACATGAAAATTCAAATTGTGGTGTCAATCAGTATCGTGCACGAAGTAGAAGAATTTGGACCAAAGAACCAGTTGTAAGTTCAACAACTGCTTGAATGCCTGCAATCAACGTATTTCGACCAGCCAGAAAGCCTGGTCCTCTGCCTTCTTTGAAGCACTACTCGAATCATGAACCTATTTGACAAGATATCCACAAACGAAATCATGAAATGGACCAACGCCAAAGCCGAACATTGCTACAACCTTTTGAATGAAAATCGTCAAAGAAAACGTCAATGGAGACCTTTGACTTTATCTGAATTCGATGCATATCTTGGCTTTTTGTTGTATATTGGTGCAATGCGAGATGGGCATCGTGATAAGGTTTCACTATGGATTGCTGAAGAAGGTAATATCGTTGTTCGTGCGGCAATGAGCTACGACAGATTTAGATATATCACCAAATTTCTACGTTTTGATGATGCACTTTCTCGTCGATCACAATCACTTGGTAATCGATCTGTTTCACATCTTCGACCAGTTCAAAATGTGGTAGATATTATCAACCAGAATTTGACTACGGTATACCAAGGAGGTGTCGATCTGTATGATCAATTGGTATCTACCTATTCGAGTGCCCGTATAACAAGAAGATGGCCAATGGTTATATTCTATAATTTTGTTGACTCCTAATTTAATGTGAATAAATCTGCTACATCTGGCTTAATTTCCCGTTTACCTGGGTTTTTTTAATTCGCGGGGTAATATTTTACCCCAAGCTATAAAACTTGTAAATGGACCTTGCCCCTGTACTAGGGTTAAGGGCTAATTACCATACGCCATTGTGTTTATGTGATTGTTTGGAAAATGTAATGAAAATAAAAGATTGTGAAAATGTTTTGTATTTTATTCATTTCCAGGCTTAAATTAAAAACAAGAAGGTAGCTTGGTTTCTTTCATGGAAAGAAACCACGACATCGAGAAGTACTATAACAAATTTTTTTTACACGTATCTAAGAAAGCAAAGTTAGTTGCGATTCTGAAAAGCATGGATTTTTGCTTTTTAGCTGGCAACATTTTAGTTGGCATCGTTCTCGTTACACATAATCATTACAAGTCGTGGGTATCGTTATTTGGAAATCGTTTGTCATGCCTCTCGTTTCGTAATACAAAACTAGACCCCTGAAAGGCAATCTGTTAGAATTTATATCTACCGTAACTCAAATACCAAATTTTATCAAAATCTTTACAACCGTTTTCGAGCAAATCGAATTTTTCCAAAATGGACCATTATTAAAGTACCGTTAATTTTGGGTTTAGAATGAAAATTCCGATTTTGCCTTGAATTGTGACTCCACAGACCCCAAATAAGAAGTTTGAAGAAAATCCATCCAGCCGTTTAGGCTCTGGTGGTGTCTACAAACAGACGGAATTGGCCAACACACTTTTCGAGTTCTTCTGTAGAGAGGACATGGAATACAATTTTTACTCGCTATAGGGCAAGTATTACTCGACTAGTAATATCAGAATTGATCAAAATATCGAATTCGAAAATATTACCGAAACCAATACCTGCCCTATAAGTGCGAGTAAAAATGGTATTTCAAACTTTAAAGCTTCAGTTAAGAACATACTTATAACTAGGGCAAACGAGGAGTTCGGCTATAGTTAAAAATCTTAGACTTCTGTTGGTTTCTTTTAGTTTCGGGTAATAAAGTTAAAAATGGTTATCGAACAAACTGATGAAAGAAACGATTACGGTTATGAGTAGTGATGCGAACTACCGAATAAAAACTATAGACTTAATCGAAAATACCGCAATATTTTAATTTTTATTCATTGAACATTTCATTCGTTCGGATCGTCTGTTATTTGTTTCGTACATTACCTACTATTTTCCGTCATTAAAATTGTTCTTTCATTCGTTTTATTTCATTCAATATTTCGATGAACGAACTGAGTAGATCCGCATTCTTTCAAAATGTTCGACTTTACTTCAAAAGCATGTAATTCTGGAAAACATTTTTGAGTGCGTATATCTGCAAAACGGTGGGTTGTACGAGAAAATTTTTGGCGAGCGAAATTTTAGCTTTTAAATTCACTACAATACAGATTCCGGATTTGTAAAAATTGTATGTACGCAATCCTCTAAAATGCCAAGACTTTGTCACTGATCTGCGTTCCCGTATTTATTGTCCGCCTGTCTGTCACAGCCTGATACCTTTGATCCGTTAAAAGTAAAAGGTTGAAATTTGGACCAAAGTTGAGTTTTACTAACCCGCAGAGAGATCAAGGTTTTCAGGAACAAAAAAGTTTTGATTTTCATTTTCAAATGAAAGGTGGCGATACCTGATTTCACTATTTTTACTTTATCGGGTTTCGAGAAAAATCAAAAAAAAAAAAATTTCCAAAAAAGGTATGCAATACGATACATAGAAAGGGATGGGCCATCTACTAGTTTCTTTTTAAATTACATGTTATTTTGACACTGAGAGCTCTTTCGCGCTCAAAAAATTGACAGAAACACACACCTTCAAACATTTAAAGCCAACGTGCATAGGCTTCTTCTCTGTTCCTCTTCCCCATTTTCCTAAACGTCCGTGAATACCCGTGTAAGGATATTCATATTCCTTTTGGCGGGCGCAAATTATAAAAAAAAAAAAAAATATCTCTGCGGTACGAAATGAATCGATTTACGCTTAAAGAACGCTGAAAAATACTGAAAACTTATTTACAAAATGAGTGCTGTGTTGCCGAAACAGTGCGAATTTTGAAAATAAATTTCGTTCTAAATAATGAACTTCGTGAGAACAAGAGAATATTGCTGCTGTTACCGAAAGTTTACGCCTAAACCCGAGGACCTCAACTCGCTTTTACGCAATAATTTCAATAATCGTATAATCACCGTTTTGGTGATGTTGCTTAGCTTTCGCGGAGCTGCGATTTAACGCCGTTGGAACTTTTTTTGTGGGATGCCGTTAAAGATGAATCCAGAAACGATTCAGGCACTTAAGCACAATATTGATAGAGCCATTCTTGATATAGAGGCCCGAACCATTGAAAATATACTGCAAAATTGGGTTGACAGGATACTCGTAAGCTACTGCCAAGCCCACCGCGGCAGCCGAGGAAACTTACAGATGGCCCACCCTTTATAATAACTGTAACAAAAAGTAGTACAATACTATTTAATTGTTTAATATCTAGTAATATATTTGCTATATTTGTGGTATAACGAATTCAACACGGTGTCTGTGTGTCTGTCACACACTTGTAACTTTGAACCATTTGACTTAGAGAGCTGAAATATAGAACCTGGTAGACCAAAAAGAATCTAGAAACAAATGCAAAAAACATTTTTGTTGGGAAGCTTTTGGGGCATAATGTGAAGCTGAAAATGCTTTAAACCAATCCCCATATCATACTCCCGCTCTATTTGATGTCGATCAATATCAAGTGGAACTACTAACGTGGGTATCAGACTAAAGGCTCAACCATAATCAACATTGGGAAACATAAGCTAATGTCATATCTGAACAAAATGCTTCCCTATGTTCTGTCAATTGCAACCGATGACAATAATACTTTTGCCTGCATACCTACCTGTCAAATCAATCTACAAATTATTTTTCTCTCATTGTTCTCTCTCTCTCTCATGATTTGCCCGTTTCTTTTGAAACGTCATCCCATGCCTTTTCCTTTTTCATTGTATCTCTTTTATCGAAAAGGCACCTATTTTTGGGAACACTTTCTATTAATATGTGCACAAATTCATAGTCCGACATTTTTTTTTCGAAAATGTTCATAACAAACATGACAACTGTCAGATTTACATATGCAATGAACGACTGAGACTTCGTTCATATTTGCAAAAGTGAACGAACATTTAACGAATCGATGCTGGGGCCTATTATGTGTTGGATGATCAAATTGTGAGTATTCGTGGGTTTACATATGAATGCGTGCATATGCAGGCGAATGTTGATCATGTTTCTCACTTAAGTCTGACAAATTTCTTCGAAATCCATTTATTAGTGACTTAAAGATGCTTGAAACAGTCTTTAGACGAAATGACCTACATATCTGGATATACATGCATACAAATTACATTTTATCAAAATGTCCTTAGTATTTCTCAAGCGATCCTTGTAAGGACAAACATATGGGCATACATGGAACGTGTTTGCTTGACCTGACCCTTTTACAGTTAAAAAATGAATGACTACATACCTAATTAGTCTAGTTTGTCATTAAGAAATTGGATGAAGTAATTTCACTTTGGATATCCAACCTTTTGTCTAAAATCAAATTATCTGGATTAAAACCAAAATAACGATGGAAAATCGATTGATTGATGGTTTTATGAATTTGAAATCGATACGCAACACCCTGTTTCAGAAAAAAAAAATTAAATACCTCTACCGTGCTATGTCTCGTTTTTTATATCGTTATCACCCGGAGGTGATGTAGAACGCTTGGTAAATAATGAGTTCGGTCATAACTATTATTTTAGTTAAGGCGAGGCATTTTCATATCACCTCTTGTAGCTCGAAAATATTGACGCATTTGTGAGTATTATAACTTGAGCTACAAAGATGAGTTTAGCAATAAAATATAGAAATTAAATAAAACAAACAAAGAACAAAATTTAATACGAAGTTATCTTAATTAATTAACTTGGCTCTTACTTAATTGGAAATGAAAACAAATATTACACGTGTTAATTAATTTTAGCAAGTGGTAGTAGGCTCACATGTATCATAATTACTTCGACATTGAACATACACTGAATTATTACTAAACAAAGGGTGGCTCCCCAATCCAGCATTAAAACATTCTAAGCATAGAATGCCAGAGATATTAATATAGCTGCAACCGGTTGGTATAGGAACTACATAGGTATAAGTGAACAAATTTTGTTTCGTTCAGAAGTCAAATCTATTGAATAGAATAAGGCAGATCGAACAGGTCAACACACGGTAATTCCCGGAGGGCAAAACGAAAAATATTCCGCTGAACAAGTTCAATATGGTTCACAAAGCGACAGGCATAATTAAGGTAAGTTCTCCACTCGCACTCGCAAGCTACATTCGACCACCTATCTTTGAGATGTGGTTTTCTTTTTTTTATATTTAAATCTAAGCAGAGTTCGAACACGTCGAGTACGCTCTGAAATGAACCAGCTTAGAGCACTCTGATTTAATTAGTTTTATTTTTATTACCCAAATCCGTCATTTCTATTAAGTTTAATAGGTAAACTTTCTCTTGAAATTTCTTTTGAAATCTGAAATCAAATATCAAATTGCAAATACAAAACTGTGTCTGATGTAATACGTGAGCACGCAGTAGTGAGGTTTTAGGCCTTCGAAATCTACAATCAACCAGATCTAACGCTAGATTGATTAAAATTCCCAAGAATACTGGTTATATTAATTAAATATCCACCACTTTGTTTGTTGGAAACGCATTTTGAGCAACGTCAAAAGTCAAACCGTAGCTGAGAATTTTAATAATTTTAGGTGAAACAATTGAGTATGAAATCCGAAAAACCCGAAAAAAAAATCCCCAAAGAAGAAGAAATAGAATAACTTTATCTATGTCTAACTTTATACGAGGGTGGGTCAATAAGTCCCTGAAAATTAACACAAATTGTGTCGTCACCTTAAATTTAATTATTTTTTGTCAAAAATCATCTTTCAAAACAACGCACCCCAATTTTCAGACAGATCTGTCAAATAGTTCTGTTGTGGCAGCCATTTTATATAGACGCCTACTAGCATTTTCGTTAAAATGGAAAAAAGTGAATTTCGAGTGCTCATTAAACACTATTTTTTGCGAGAAAAAACTATCACGCAAACCAAACAAAACCTTGACAAACATTATGGGGACTCTTCACCATCGATTGGAACCATTCACCACTGGTTTACTCAATTTCGGTGCGGTCGTTCAAGCACAAGTGACGCCGAACGTTTTGGTCGCCCAATTGAGGTCACCACACCAGAAATGGTCGACAAGATCTATGGTTTGATAATGGACGATCGGCGAGTGAAAGTGTGCGAGCTTGAAGAGGCCACAAGCTTATCACATGGTTCAGTGATTTCGATTTTACATAAATATTTGGACATGAACAAGCTTTCCGCAAGATGGGTGCCGCGTTTGCTTACAATCGACAACAAACGCATTCGTTTGACAACTTCAAGGTGTGTTTGGCTATGTTCCAGAAAAATTCGGCTGAGTTTTTGCGCCGTTTCGTAACCGTGGATGAAACCTGGATTCACCACAACACACCAGAAACCAAGGAACAGTCAAAACCAAGGACTTCTCCTGGTGAATCGAAGCCGAAGAAGGCCAAGGCGGGTTTGTCAGCAAACAAGGTCATGGCGACAGTTTTGGGACGCGCGCGGTGTTATTCACATCGATTACCTTGAAAAGGGTAAAACGATCACCGGCGCATATTACGCAGAGCTGCTGGATCGATTCCAAGCCGATTTGAAGCAAAAACGGAAGAAAAAGTTCTTTTTCACCAGGACAACGCACCGGCGCACAAGACCGCAGTCGAACTCCTCCCTCATCCAGCATATTCCCCAGATTTAGCCCCCTGCGACTATTTCTTGTTTCCAAACATGAAGAAATGGCTCGGAGGTAAGAGATTTGGGTCGAATGAAGAGGTCATCGCTGAAACAAACGCTTATTTTGAGGGGCTCGAGAAATCGTATTATTTGGAGGGCATCAACAAATTGGAGAAACGTTGGATGAAGTGTATAGAGCTAAAAGGAGACTATGTTAAAAAATAAAATGTAGACAACAACTGACAACTGCCGGTGAGACAGAGTAGGTTATTCTTTTTCATCGGCCAGGGTTGTAAGGGTTTTTCAGTAATGACATAACAATTTTGTACTTAAATAAAACACAATAATCGAGATATCGGGCTGAAATTTATTCCAAGTGCAGTACGTAGGAACTAACAAAAGTTCGCTTAGTTGGTGTCAATTTAGTAGTTTTTAAAAAAAAAAAAAAAAAAAGGATGCATTTCTGTAGCTTATAATCTAACAAAATTTATTTCCAAATTTCAGAACAATAGGTAAAATTGGTGACGAGAAAGAGAAAAATTAGTTGCGTAAGCTCGGTTGAAGTTCCACCGCCAACAACTTTTATGCGCTCTCGGACATCAATGAAATTCGCCCAGCACCTTATTCTCCGGATCTAGCGCCGTGTGACTTTTGGCTGTTTCCGAAAATAGAAAAAAAAGATTTGAGGGGAAAACTCTTCACATCTAATGAGGAGATTATTAATGCAGTCAATGTCAAAATCGAAAAGCTCCAAAAAGAACATTTTGAAAGCTGTTTTGAAAGATGAATCTATCGGCTGAAGAAATGTATTTAAATAAATGGGAATTATGTGAAGAAATTAAGAAAAGATGAAGATTAAATATCTAAAGTGAAAATTATTTTTGTGTTTTATCAGAAAAGTTTCGGCGCTTCAAATGACCAAGTTGAGTTAATTTGATCTTGTAAGGGTGTAGGCCAAGATCTTTGTGCTAAATTCACCACAATGTGGACTGAGAGATTCCCAACTCCTGTGAACGGCATGGAAACGACTGATTTGGCTCATTTTGAATTGAAACACTTGCGATATTTTCGGTATTTCGACCAGAGCGTTGTCTCACTGTGAATATGTTGACTCGAATTTATCCACTATAGCACGCACAGCTTGTCTGATTGGGACGATTATTACGACCGAAAATTGGAGCAAGCGCTCTTAAAGTTGCGACCACCGCCGACTCAGAATTTCGGTAGTAATTTTTAATAATTTCCAAACGTTGCTCGTTCGGGAACTGTACCATATTAAAAAAAATGTAAACCTTGACTGACTTTTTCACATTGACAGATCATAAAAAAAGTGTAAGGGTGCTGTACGAATAATTGCCTAAAAAGTATTTTGGGCGAGTAAACTATGAAGGGTAATTAAATGTCCCTGTTAAAGAAGGCAACAAACCGAAAATGGGGATTTCCCTTTTTGCTTCATTAAATTTGTTCAACTTTATCATCAGGTAGCACAGAAACATTTAAAAAAAAAGTTTGAAAAAGTGATCCCAAGAAATATTACCGCTGCATTATGATTTAGATCGAAATTTTAAATGAGGGTAATCAAATGACCGACAGTGTATGTATTTCCGAATTCGGATTATTTCTTGTTCCTGACACCTGGTCTAATATTCTTCCACAAATTAGCAAAATGTTACGAGTATATGTTAACTAAATTTACTTCAACGCTCAAGCAAATGAAAATATGTTGATAAGATGGCAAAACAGCACTAATACCTGAAGCAGAAACTTTTGTAATTGACATCTTATCAATTAAAACTACTTATGGGTGTGAAGTATGGAATGTGATATTAATATATATATGTAGGTCGTGAGTGTTTTGATGTTTTGGCAGAAATGAATACAGTATTGTTGTCGGAGATTCGAATGTTGACTGGCTTAGTAATAAAAACTACGAGTTTAATTACGTGAACGTTGGTCTTAAAAAACTGGTAATGGAATCAACAAGAATAACGTTGACAACAAAAACTCTGATTGTCTATGTGTTAGCTGATCACACAATTAGAATGCGGGTTAAGGTTCGTAACCAGTGGAAGGTTTCTGATCATGAGTCATTAAGTATAAAATTGCACACCATATCTGTGAGCAGTAATAAAAACAAGCAAATTAAATATATTAAGTCCAGAAAGTATAGTTTTGGATACTAAATAATAGTCATGTCATAAATAGTGGTACACGATTAAACGCACTCATCGTGAAACTAGTACTGAACACATCCATTCCACATTGACAGGTATTCAATGAGTGACATTTATACTAAGTTAACGCGCAAAAAGATTTACACAAAAGTCGTTTGTAAATATGGAGTGCGGTGATATTGAAAACCGTGTTGTGGTAATTGGATGCAGTGCAATAAGGCCCACGGAAATAAAGTCCGTGGGTGTTATTTCCTTTTGTTTGGGAAATAACAACAATGGGCTTAATTTCATAAGGCCCTCCATAGAAAAGCAATAAAGCCCACGGTTGTCATTGCCATTCGGAATAGGCATTAAAACCCACCCGCTATTAATCAATTCCCAATTGAGAGATCACAAATCCTATCGTAACTAATGCAGTTAAATTGACTTATGTACATTTTGCTGCTGTTAGGTGTGAATGGCTCCAAAACAAAAATCACAAAAGGCACACTTTGAAGTCATAAGAATTTATTTGAGATTCTTCACGTCTTGAGTAATCAACTCGTTAAAAATGGGAAAAGACGTGGAAACCACAATTGAGAAACGATTTGCAATCATCACTTTTCTTAAAGAAGGCAAATCGCAGCGGGAAGTTGCTTCACAGTTGGAAATATCAAAGTGCTGCCTTCAACGTACCATTGAACGACACACTCAAACCGGAAGTCTTAAGGATAAATCACGGTCAGGACTGCCTAGAGCTACAACTAAACACGAGGATCGACTAATATTCACAACAAGCAAACGAAGTAAACGATGAACGAACGACGAAATAAACCACTGTCCTTGACAACGGTCAAACGTAGATTAAGACATGCTGGACTATTGGGGATAGTTGCTGCAACAACAAAATCAGGCAGAAAAGGGTAGAATGGACCAAAAAGCATAAAGACTGGACGGAAGAAGGTTTCAACAGAGTTTTATGGAACGATGAATCCAAATTCGAGGTATTTGGCACAAAACGGAGAGGTTTCGTTCGACCGTCAAGGTGGAGGCTGTTCTGTTGTGGACTGGAGACGTTTCTCTTCAAGTGAAGTGGGAGATCTGGCTCGAGTGATTGGACAAATGATTAAGAAAGAAAACAATACAATATTGACAGAAAAAGCTGTCACCTATGGACTAAGATTAATTGGCGAAGGATTCGTATTTCAACAGGACAACGATCCTAAACACACGTCAAGACTTTGTAAAGACTACCTGAAACAGAGGGAAGATGAAGAAATTTTACAAATCATGATATGGCCGCCGCAATCACCAAATTTAATCCCTATAGCACTATTGTGGGAGGAACTGGATAGAAAGGTCCGGGATCAATGCCAATCATCTGAATCTGTATCGTGGAATACACTAGTGGATTGCTGGAGCAATATATACCACAGGCAACGATTCAAAAACTGAGAGCTAGAACTGTAAAAGAATTGTAAAAAAAAGTAATCCAATGTAAAGGTGGCTTTTTCGACGAAAAATCGGTTTAAGTCATTTTTTTGTGTTAAGAACAAAGTGAAAATATTTTTCTTCTTATTTTGGTTTCATACATGATTATTATTCTACTGAAGAGTTTTTTCGATGTTAGATGTTGCTTTTCCTTCGTGCACTGAGGACGTACTCAAACGTTTGGCCTGCAGTGTACATATTTGGTTACACATCGTGTAGCGTCGCCCTGGCCACCTGCGTGTGAGGCCGAAGGCCGTCTGGTGTATGAGTAGAAAAAATGTCCCATAGTGTGAAATCCCAAGCACTGTTAAGATGTAGGCGTCTGCCAGACATAACTCCACATTAAAAGTGAAACTAATTCCCACGGAGTAGACTATATTTACATTTCTTGTTGGAATGAAAGACAATAAAAGCCACGGACTTTAATGCTACTTCAGAAAAGAAATAAAACCCGTGGTTTTTTTTCTTTTTGGGAAATAAAACCCTCGGATTTATTTTCGCGGGCCTTTTTGCACTGCACCGGTAATTGGCCTTCACAAGTGTAATATGGAAATAGTTATACGTACATATATATTTCGAACCTTGCGACCATTTGGAATACCCCGAATTTTGTGTATCTGTCAAAGATTCGGACGCCGTCGCTCTGTCAGAACTCCACAGGCGATCAAAGCTGTTAAAACCAGGATTAATCGGAAACCACTGCGAAAACAGAAAATCATGTTACGGGGAATGAAGATGATGTAGAAATTCATGTCTCGCATTATCAAACAACGCATATGAAAAACTCACTGGCCACTTACTCATAGCCCAATTAAACCAAAAACGGAATGAAAGATCGAAAGCTCTACGCCACCGGTACATGCAAAATGATCAGAGGAAAATTTCGTTTACGGATGAAAAAAAATGTTTACTTTTGAGAAATCGTTCAATAAGCAAAATGACAGTCTATATCCATTCACTAACCGAACGGGGCTAATATCCCGCATCTGTGATGGTTTGGTGGGGAGACAGCTACGAAAGCGTTACCGACGTACATTTCTGCGAGAAGGAAGTAAAAATAAATGCAAAAATCTACCAAACGAATGTTCTGGAAGGCGTTACATAACCAACAAATGTTTTCAAACAACCAACTTGTTTCCAACAAGAAAGGGCGCTCTAAGTCCTCAAAGTCCTCTTTTATGGCATCTGGGCTTATGAATTGTTTATTGTGGAGGTGATTGCCCAAACTTCGGAAAAGATGGTAATCAGTCTTGGATAAGTTTGGTGACTAAGCCGGATGAGGCAAAACTTCTTATCCCAATTGCACCAGCTGTGCATTATCTTGCAGCTGTATGGGACCATGCCTATTTACCAGTGACAGCTGTTTTTGGTGCAATTTGTTGTGCATTACATCGATTTCTCTACAGTATGTCTCAGCCGTGATTATTTCTTCTCGTTTGAGAAACGAATAATGGACAACTCCATCACTCGTCCACCATACTGTCATCATTACCTTTTCGAGGTGTAGTTCTGCCTTGGTAAGTCCCCTGGGAAGCTCACTCGCGTCTACCCATTCTCCCGACCTCTTCCAAATATCGTATACGATCCACTTCTCGTGCAAGTGACGACGCGATGCAAGGAAGGTGTCTGTTGGTCAAAGATATTGCAACCTCGAAACGTCGTAGCATATTCGCCTAGTGTTAAGACGTGGGGGACCTATATCTTTTTTTACCTTTCCGATGGCTGAAAGGTGACGACATATGGTTGCAGTTGAGACGTGCATTGAACTTTGCACCAAGGCTAATAACAGTCGAAGCTGAATTTCCTTCAAAAGCTGCTGCAAATTCTTCATTATCAATAACCTCCTCTAGTCTACCTCTTGGCATATTTTCGAGCGAAAAGTCTCCTTCGTCGTTTCGAACTGTTCTCTCGCTACACGTTCCCAAACCAAAAGCGCCGGACACTACAAATTGTTATCAGTTGAAGAAACCAATTACTGCGAAGTAATCTAATCAGAACTACATATGTTAAATTTGTTCTAATGTTGATTCTTCACGTCGATCGATGCTTGAGATACAACTCAATGGGAATACCTGCAGCGATTAAGGAAAGACTGGCAATTTGCTAGTGCTCATGCATTGAAACTGAATCAATTTAAAAGCGGAAAATCCATTGTTTGTATGCAGTTTGAAGTGAAGGTATAACTACTATTAGATGTGGAACACTACCCGCAAACTAGCGGAATGTTTTAATCCTGCTATTATATCCATTAAAGCATTAACAGCCGAACTGAATTCTTTTATAAAGATCTTGAAGATACCTACACACAGAAAGTGAATTCCTGCGTCAAATGGCATTTATTTAATTTTAAAATTCATTAGGAATCTCGTTGCAAAGAAAGTTGCTGAGCATCTGCTTCCCCATAAGGACATGAGTCAATTCAATAGTTAACCACACAATCAGCGACATCTGCTTACCCAAAACAAACAAAACACCAATCAGCAAAGCAGATGGCATGGAATATCTGCACACACAGCTGTTGTGTCAGTAGGTAGTAAGGACTGTTTCAAAATGCAAACATTATTCGACGAGAAGAAAAAATCGATGAAAGCAATCAATTCATCCCACGAAGAGTCATCAGCGCCCACACAGAGACAAAAGGTCACCAAAACTAGTTTGTCTCCCACGCATTACAGTCAACGCAAACTTATTTGGCATAGGTCATGTACATGAACCCACGCAACAACCCCTGATTCCAGAAAACTACTCATTTTAGTAAAGTACTCACCTTGGTGCATCAATTGGCGTTCCAATTGTCACTGCATTCACAGATAAATCCTCACTGCTGCTACCGCCACTCTCGCTCGCTTCCTCGTGCTGCAACACACGCACTTGTGCCGCTTCTAATTGTAAAACATTCACATCCTCACTAATTGGCACAACAACGGCATCACTTAACACACTGCCATCACTATCTAACGAATTTTCTTCTTCACTTTTATATTCTGCGGCGGGTGAAGGCGCTTCTTCACCCTCACCGGCAGTCGCTGAAGGCGACAACGACGACGGCACTTCAACATGCACAATTGGTAACGAATGAATGGCTTTCGCCTTGATACGCGACGCACTATTCTCTCTCTCGACTTTAACGAATTTATCGGCATTCAAATGCTTGGAATTGACGCTAACGCCACTGCTGTCTGCTGCTGCTACTGCTCCTCCTCCTCCATCAGCTACGTTTGCAATAGCATCGTTCGCGGCAGCGTCAATATTCCGAGAACTCGACTCCGATGCAACAACCAAAAACAAAAAGCAACTGTACAAGAGGAAATAAAGAAACAAATTGAAACATTCATTAATAATTTATTGCATCTGTCTAAATTTACATTTTTATTTAACTGTATCGAGTTGATGCATTTGAAAATGCCTATTGGCGACGGTTTATGTCGATTTTTCTCTTTTTTTTGTTGGCTTACCTTGAGATTATTGTTATCGAAACTAAACACCAGTATGTTAGTTGCAAATTGAAACGCATTTTATGGAGAAACTGAGGGAGACCCGTTGATGAAATTAAATAAAATCAGATTGTTGTGTAGTTAAATGAACATTTTGACAAAGAAAATTATCGCCAAAACAAGGCAAACCCCCGGAAAATGGAAGCAAAAACGTCGGATCAACCCTTCGGAAAATTCTGAGAGCACAAATGTCTGACGTGTTGTTGGGGAGTGCAAATTTTTGACGTTTGCGATTTGTTTGACTTTTGGCATTTCATAATCGCGGCGGTATGCGTTCAGTTGGGCGATTGTTTGTTTGACAGTTCAGTTCTATAGGAATTCGGAGTAAAAATTATGAGTAGCCGTTGAATTTGAAAAATAGGCGTTCCTCAGAGAATATTTTTAAGTGGAAGACGAATTCTCCGCTGAAATTAGCTGCCAAAAACATCATACTCTCGCTCTTTTATTCTACTGCGTGTACTTTTTGTAGCTATTTTTTTATTAAAATAATTGCAAAATAAAATAGAGCGCAAAACTGTTTCTGAATTATTTGTAATTGCAAGAATCTTTTGCACCAATAAATCCTATGGCTATCATTTGTCATTTTTAAACGTCAATACACTGCTTTCTGGATTCTTGAGAGAGTCTCAGAAAATTCGAAAAATCTCCGATTCCTCATCTGATATATTAAGTGGAAGAGCGGATCCCTCAGAGGCCTTCGAGCGAACTAGATATATAAGCGGAACACGCCTAATGAATTTTACCCAGAGATAATCGCAACGTTCCCGACGCGATTTCTATTGCCAGGTGAGGCCATTTTGTTCATTGTTCACTTCCAAATAATAAGTAAAAGTATTTAATAGAAATATATAAAGAAACAGGTCTTAACGGATTCAGCATCGTCGAGCCGAAACCGCTGAAACTAGAACTATGAAATTTGGACAGTAGTTGCGTTTTAAGACGTAGTCACCCACTGTGAACCCCTAGGGGGTATAAAAGATTGTATAGGAAGGAATTTTTTTTTTTTTATAAATATTTGACAAAATGTATTCCCTAAAGCGTTTATAAACAACAAATCTAACACCAACGCTAGTGAAGGAGTGGGTGATTAGTAAAGCAAAGTGTACAAATATATGTAGTGTCGTTTTTGCTCTGTACATTTATAAAAATAAAAAGACTTTGCCCATGAAATGAAAGTGAAGTGTCTTCCAGGAATCCAGGGAATACGAATGACATTTCATTATCATCATTAATTAATTAATATTTGGCGCAACAGCTCTTTAAGTGCCAGGGCCAGCTTCTCGCAACCACTCGTGTTGTGTGCGTTATATTTTTCACACGAATGGAAGGGACCTACAGTTTAGTGCCGTATCCGAACGGCAATTTGTTTTGAGAAGCTTTCTTGTGACAACAATACTCTCGAATGTTTGTCAGACGTTCGCGAGAGGTGGGATCGTGAAAAACTTTTTGGTGTTTTCTGGGATTCGAACTTGGAACCTCTTGCGTAGTGATCCTACACACTAACCACTACGCCACGACGCCCACTTTCATTATCATCATGCAGTGTGAAAAAGCGAAATACAAACGTATAACATAGAAGATGATTCTGGCTCACTAAAAAGTGCAATAGATAGTTTAATATGCTGAAGAGTGGGTGGGGGAGCAAATGAATGGGAAACTCTTTCCTGAAGAATAAATGCGCCTGGTTAGAGCAATTTATTTAAGGTTTGTCTAATGAAATGTTGTATATGCATTGCAGGCCAACAGTTTGAGGCCGCCCTCAGTGCTAGAAGGAAAAACAAAATCTATCGAAAAAAAACTCTAGTAGAACAATAATTATCTAAAATGAACAGGGAAATTATATTTTCATTTTGTTCTTAACAAAAGGAATTTATTAAAACTTATTGCACCTTTACATTCGATTATTTTTTTTTTTACAATTCTTGGCATTCTAGCTATCAGCTTTTGAAATGTTGCCTGTGGTATATTGCTCCAGCAATTTAATTCTATAATCCACGATGCAGATTATGATGATGGGCATTGATCCCAGACCCTTCTATCCAATTCCTCCCACAACAGCTCTATAGGGCTTAAATTTGCAAGATTTCTTCATCTTCCCCCTTTTTCATGTAGTCTTGACAAAGTCTTGACGGGTGTTTAGAGTCGTTGTCCTGTTGAAATACGAATCTTTCGCCAATTAATCTTAGTCCAGAGGTCACAGCGTTTTCTTCCAAAATTGTTTTGTATGCCTGATTATTCATTTTTCCAATCAATCGAGCCAGATCTCCCACTCCACTTGAAGTGAAACATCTCCAGACTATAACAGAACTGCCTCCATGCTTCACGGTAGTAACCGCACAGTCTGGTAGCATCTTTTTTCAGCGTTGCGTCGAACGAAATCTCTCCGTTTTGTACCAAATACCTCAAACTCGGATTCGTCGCTCCATAAAACTTTCTTTATACTTTTTGGTCCATTCTAACCTCTTCTGCTTGTTTTGTGGCAGGTAGCCTAGCAAGTTAACCATTCAGCGTACAACAAATAACTTTAAAACTCAGTACACACTGGCAGATAAAGTGAAATCCGGGCGAGTTCGTATCATACTTTGTTTGTATAAACCAAATATGTCCCTGAAAATCCTCAATAGATAGACGTTTTTTAGACCATTTGAAGGCAAAAAAAAATATTAAATTTTTGCTCAGTGCGCCCCCCTCAAAACCTTCATTATTTTTAAAATATTACTCAACAATGAAAACGCGTAATAATATTTCACCAATAGGAGCTTTAAAACAGTTTATTCCGAACATGAATGTAGGCAGATTCCGAATTGTTTTACTTCCCACGGAATTCCATACACCAAATGTACACTTTCCACACGTGAACACTTCCCATTCCTTAGCTGTCAATTTTGAAAGAAGAAGAAAAAAAAACCACCACGTCAGGCGAAGTGGCCGGCTACTTTTGTTGATTTGTTCTTTGTAAATAATTGTTCTTTAAATCGATCTGTAGCTTTCATTATCTAGTTAAAATAAAATGCTCGAAACACTCTACAGCTTGCCGTTCTACATCCTTGTGCCACCGAACATTAAGGTTCGCCGCCCATCATGGTTCAAGAAACCCTCGCCCATGACGATGTTTTCCATCATCCTTCTGTCCTATTTCTTGGTCACTGGCGGTAAGTGGAACCTTTTCCAATCGCATATACTCTTAGCCATCCTCTTCCTCTCTCGATTAGGAATAATCTACGATGTAATCGTTGAACCACCAAGCGTTGGTGCCACCGTCGATGAACATGGCCACTCTAGGCCAGTGGCATTCATGCCCTACCGTGTCAATGGCCAATACATCATGGAAGGTCTAGCCAGCAGTTTCCTCTTTACAATCGGTGGCCTGGGATTCATTATCATGGACCAGACTCACACGCCGGGCAAAACGAATCTCAATCGAATCCTCATCACGTCCATGGGTTTCGTATTCATTCTTGTGTCGTTCTTCACCACTTGGCTATTCATGCGCATGAAATTGCCTGGCTACTTGCAGCCATAAAGACAGAGACAGAGAGACTCATCAAATGCATCAGTTATTAATATTTTATTAATTCTACCAATAAATACATTTTAATCGTACAAAGAAAATTGTTTGTTTCTCTTGTTTTCTGCCTTCTTAGTGTAATCAAAAATGGCTGTGTTCTGTAGCACTTTTTATTTCGTAGAATTGAAATATAAATATAAATAAAATACAAAGTATAAATAAATCTACTCAAAAATACAACAATTTTTGTTTGTATAAATATTGTGTGACAAGATCGAACCAACTTACTAAAATGCTAGGAAATAAATAATGTAATCGTATGTCGGTACAGATTTGTAAAGAGAGGGGCGAATAATATTTATACATGTAAAGAGAGAGAGAGTTGAATGAGTAAAGAGAATCCTATGAGATATATAAATGTAAAAATATTCATGCAGTTATTCGAGAATAACACTAATGTTGTTGAGCCTCTCCAATTGTTTCCTTTAAAGTCTTATTCTAAATGAGCTGCAATGAGAGAAGTAAATCAGTTAGTTGCCTTCACAGTGTAGAACTATTCAAACTTACTTGCTGAAATCGGAGGCCTTATCGATAACGTGCTCAAATTCAGGATATGAGAGTGCTCCGTCATCATCTAAATCAGCCTCGGCAAGAACGTTTTGTATGAGTTGTTTAATATCACTATCGTTGAGATTATTCGGGCCCGTCAGACGTTCGATGACTTGTTTTAGATCCGACACGCCCAGCATGTCGTCTCCATCAAAGTCTGGAAAGAAAAAAATAAAATAAATAAGAAAATCGATGCTTGGTTGCCGCACCATTTAGAACTGCAACTAATGGCAACTATTATTCTCGAGCGGATAAAAGTTAGAATCGAGACTACACTCAAAAGGCATCAAGCGGGCTTTCGCAGTGGTTGACCATGCGTCGACCACATCAAAAATCTTACTCGAGCAATAAGGCCGAGTTCAAGTCACCGCTATACTCCATGTTTATGGATTTCGAGAAGGCCTTTGACCGGGTAAACCGCGAATTGATATGGAGATGTTTTCTTAGCACAATAGACAGCTCTCCGACTCTTTCGAAGTGTAACAGGGAGTGAGACTGTCGCCTATCCTCTTTCTATTGGCGATAGACGATGCACTGATTGCCACATGACTGAGAGACATGGCATACAATTGAGACCGTTTGAAAGGCTAAGTCATTTGGACTATGACAACGATATCTGTTTGTTGGCAAGTAGATGTGTCAATCACTGCAGGTGAATGGAGAGTCAGTCGGTCTAAGGATCAACGGCAAAAAGACACAAATAAAGCCCAGAGGCCGCTCCATACATCAGTGGATTATTCTGAACCAGATGCCAATTCAGGAGGTCGAACAGTATAACTACTTAGTATAGTTTTGTATCGTCTGATGAACGGATCTTAACGTTAAAAACAGAATAAATAGAGCTCGCGCTGCCTTTGGGATCTTGTTTCCAGTTTGGAAATCCAGTCAAATCTCCTTCCGCACTAAGTTGAGACCCATCGAATCCAACGCTTCCATTATATGCCTGTGAAACCTGGAAAGTCTCAGCAAATATCACGAGAAAGTTACAAACTTTCGTTAATCGCTGTCTGCGATACATAATAGAAATTCGCTGGAAGCAAATTATAGCCAACCAGGAATTGTGGCGTATAAAGAATCAGAAGCTGTTGGGTGTCGAGATAAGGCCTTGAAAATGGTCACACACTGAGGAAGCCAAATGACAACATCGTGAAGCAGTTCTTTCTAATGAAAACCTCAGGTTGCAAAGCGGGTTTGGAAGACCAAGAACAACGTGTTGGCAGAAGCAGCGATTCAGAAGAAAACGTAGCCACAGTTGAAATATCTAATTGCAGACCGAGAAAGATGGAAGAGATTTGTTGTCGCCCATTTAGAGCTTGAGGCCCCTACACGCCTGGAATAGCTAGAGACATTTGAGAAAAAGAAGATTATACACGTTGGGCTGCCAAGCTTTAACGTATTCAATGGACAAGCGTGATCGGATGAGCCATACAATCTTGATGCATTGCAGAACAAGTGCAGCGCATAGAGGAAAGAGTATCGACCCGGAAAAAGAAAAGAAAATACTTCGCTGAAAGAACAGAGTGAACGCAGTCTCCCAGCTGAAGGTTAGATCTAAGACTCTCGCAACATCTAGCTAGCTAAACTCCAGAATGAATGCTTTTGTGAGGAAAACATAGTCATCGATGGTAGATGTGCTACGACTGCCACTAAATGGATTTTGCTCTTGAATAGATGGAATGGAATTCCAAAGTTTACTTGTTCTGTGATAAATAGAATTTTGATGTCCCTATCGTTATAATAGTAGAGACATAAGTCTGCTAAACCCTTTGATGTGCCACAGATTATAGATTGAATTTTATTTTTTCTATTAAGCAAACTGCACTGCATGCTGTCGAGTAGATGAAGAAAATGTTTTGGGGTCGAGGTCCAAACGTGAGAAAAATACTTAAGACCCGGCTAAGTTGTGTTTTGTACAAGAGAAGGAGTTGTGGCAATATGAAGTATCTCTTTGCTCTAAAGAGGTATTTCAACGTCATGGATATTGATTTTGTAATGTTGGATATGTCGTAGTGCCATATTACAGCAAAGTTGTCTGTGATGCCAACAAATGTATGGTCGCCTTGGTTGTCCATTTGGTGTGTTTTACCAGTTGGTGTGTTGCTTTCAAATTTGCTTTTTTCCATTGCTAAATTGTCTTCAATTAATGGAGGGATTTAGTAGCGCCTTTGACGAAATCATTGTACTCATTGTGGGGTGTTTGCATTCACATGATCTCGACCCTAGCAGGTCGTTGATATGCAGTAGAAATGGAGGCACTGCAACCGTTTACAGCAAAACCCACCGACCACAACCTCAATTGATCTGTTTTGAAGGAAATATCCGTCTAATCGCAGAGCTGTTGTGGTTTAATGGGGCTATATGCCAGACTCGATCGAATGTTTTTAAGGTGTCCAGGCAACGGCTCTTGATTCCCCGAGTTGTTCGATATCTGATGTCTACAGAAAAGTCTACAAAAATTGCAATCCGAGATGGAGATGGTTTTTCATGCGGTCAACAATTCCATAACTCTGAAGTATAGATGCGTGACCGCATCTGTTTGTTTCCAAAGACCGGACGCCAGAAGACGAATTACGCTTTTGCCTGCTAGGCCTCTTATGTACTCCTGCAGGTGAAGAAGGTGAAGTATTATTTCTAACCTTGCTTGTGGTGCTGATTTCAGTGCTCCTGTTACTCCTATACATGTTAATCTTTGCACCTTAGTGAGGTTGTTATGATAGCAGCTTTTTTCCATTGCATTCCACCATACTAGTGATCCTTAGGTAAGTATGGCTCTAATGATCGCTGTATACATCCAGCGGAATATATGCGGTCGCATTCCCCAGCGTTTACCGAAGCGTTTTCTTGCATGCGTACGAGGGTGGGTCAATAAGTCCCTGAAAATTAACACAAATTGTGTCGTCACCTTAAATTTTATTTTATTTTTGTCAAGAATCATCTTTCAAAATAACGCACCCAAATTTTCAGACAGATCTGTCAAATAGTTTTGTTGTGGCAGCCATTTTATATAGACGCCTACTAGCATTTTCTTTAAAATGGTAAAAAGTAAATTTCAAGTGCTCATTAAACACTACTTTTTGCGAGAAAAAACTATCACGCAAACCAAACAAAAGCTTGACAAATATTATGGGGACTCTTCACCATCGATTGGAACCATTCACCACTGGTTTACTCAATTTCGGTGCGGTCGTTCAAGCACAAGTGACGCCGAACGTTTTGGTCGCCCAATTGAGGTCACCACACCAGAAATGGTCGACAAAATCTATGGTTTTATAATGGACGATCGGCGAGTGAAAGTGTGCGAGCTTGAAGAGGCCACACTCTTATCACATGGCTCAGTGATTTCGATTTTACATAAATATTTGGACATGAACAAGCTTTCCGCAAGATGGGTGCCGCGTTTGCTTACAATCGACAACAAACGCATTCGTTTGACAACTTCAAAGGTGTGTTTGGCTATGTTCCAGAAAAATTCTGCTGAATTTTTGTGCCGTTTCGTAACCGTGGATGAGACCTGGATTCACCACAACATATCAGAAACCAAGGAACAGTCATAACAATGGACTTCTCCTAGTGAATCAAAGCCGAAGAAGGCCAAGGCGGGTTTGTCAGCAAACAAGGTCATGGCGACAGTTTTTTGGGATGCGCGTGGTGTTATTCACATCGATTACCTTGAAAAGGGTAAAACGATCACCGGCGCATATTACGCAGAGCTGCTGGATCGGTTCCAAGCCGATTTGAAGCAAAAACGGCCGCATTTGGCGAAGAAAAAAGTTCTTTTTCACCAGGACAACGCACCGGCGCACAAGTCCGCAGTCGCAATGGCAAAATTGTATGAGTTAGGCTACGAACTGCTCCCTCATCCAGCATATTCCCCAGAGTTAGCCCCCTGCGACTATTTCTTGTTTCCAAGCATTAAAAAATGGTTCGGAGGTAAGAGATTTGGGTCGAATGAAGAGATCATCGCTGAAACAAACGCTTATTTTGAGGGGCTCGAGAAATTGTATTATTTGGAAGTCATCAACAAATTGGAGAAACGTTGGACGAAGTGTATAGAGCTAAAAGGAGACTATGTTGAAAAATAAAATGTTTTTAAACCGAAAAGAATGGTCCTTATTTCATTTTTCAGGGACTTATTGACCCACCCTCGTAGAATGTACATAGTGCTCTTTTCATGCTTTCTAGAATAGTCCAGTTCCAAGATGTTTACCTTCATTGGATATAATCAGAGGCATTCCATTAAGTTTTGGTAGGTTAAAATTAATTGTCTTCCTTCTTCTGGTGAATAGGACCAATTCAGTATTATCTGCGTTGACTTATAGTCCATTTGGTGCCGCCCATGAGGAAAGATCTTTCAGTTTTAGGGACTTCTTTAAAGACATCCTATCGTAAAATATTTGGGAACAGGTCTCACTGAAGGATCATTTCACAACATTCAGGTCTTGGAGTGGCCAGCTCAATCACCAGACTTGAACCCAATTGAACACCTGTTGGCACTTCTAAAAAAGAGGATAAAGAAGATGAAGAGCGCTATATGACGAGAATGGAAAAAAAATCAGTTCGGAAGAATGTTTTAATTTAGTTGCTAGCATGCCTCGTAGGGTTCTTGCAGTGATAAAGGCCAATGGAGGGCCAACTAAATGAAATTATAAATAAATCCATATACTAATTGTTTTTATTCATTTATACGCACTGAATTTTTCAGATACGACCATTTATGACCAAGGCTGTATGTTATTTTGAAGCGCATCTACCTTCACTTCCATTGGTATTGTGTCAAATTGCAGGAAAATGTTTAAAAATATTCAATATTCTTTGACAAATTACAAAAAATATATGAAACATTGTATTATGTTGAATTTCATGTGGCAATTGTACCAGATATACAATTTTGTTTTGTGAAGTTGAATTCAATGAGAATAAACCTAATGCATGCACAAGTTCACATGTCTACGTGTTTTCATTTCAAAAACAATCTTTATGCTATGTCAAACGATGTCTAAGGAGGTGTGGTACAATAAAAACTATTATCGTTGCCGCAACGATATGCGCATTTACGATAGCTAGGTAAATGTTCGAGTAAATATACACGCATATTTAAAATAGAATTACTAATTACGAAATTCAATGAATGGAAAAACTCAACAATTTTTATGCGAATAGGTTTGTTAACTCAAATCTCTGTCTGACTGTAGGTTCTATTTCATTTTGCTGAAAACAATACGCGGTTAATAGATTCCCAAGGATGGGTTTAATAAGATGCATGCGATATCTCGAATGAAAAATACCTCCACAAATTAATCAACTTGTTATCACGATTTAATTGAATTTGCATTGCAATGTCAATGGCAGTAGTTTTGCAATCGTCTAATCAATCCACACACTGTAACACACTTCGTATATACATACGAGCATGTATATCTGATTGAAATAGGTTCGCTGCGGAAATACACTAAAATTAAAATTAATCGAAGTTCGAAATTGCTTGCACGGTCACAGTATACAATCGTGAATTAAATTCTAATCTGTGAAAAAAAAAAAAAAAACAATTGAACGGATATTAAGTTAGGTACGAAAACTAATAACAAGATGAGTTATTTTTTGTTAGGTATTCTGTGATTGCAATCGCAGGCAGTCAGTCACCTGGAAAGTTGATATATACGAGTAATGTCCGCGGCTCAAATGTTACATGTGACATTGTTATGTTACATCATTCATTTGCGCAAATTAAAAACGAAAATGAAATACATTTAAAAAAATGATTCTGAAGTAAATAAATCGCTGCGGGGTACCTGTAGCCGATTCGCAAAAATCGACCTAAACTGCTGACATACATCATTATGATCCGCATGGCATCGCATTTTGATATGAAAAAATGTCCCGTTTGAAGATTATTATAAAGAGAGCAAACCAGACAACTTTTTTGTATTGAATTTCTCGACTGTGCTGTTCACCTATAAAAGACAAGCTACATATTGGTTTCGTGAAAATTGTCAATATCGAGATTTCTATTTATTCTGTCAACGATTCCCTGAACGGATAACTTGTCAAGGCCCCGACCCATAGAATCCGTTGATTTGTTGCTGCGTCGTTTTTAACTGACATATGGATAGAATACACGTATTCTTATGGAAGGTGGCCCATAACCGACGCATGTATGAACTTGGATGGATAAAGTAGGTTTACTTTCTACTTTTTTAGTCCGTTGATCCGTTGGCAGTCGGCAAATTGAGAGTAAGCACTTTCATTGGTGGAAGCATTGAGAGAAAAGAAAAACTGTCATCGCCGTTGATATTTCATGCCCGATTCACAATGCGGCGCGAGTTGTTATTTCGAAAATACACAATTACCACGTTTGTATGACCGGATTGAGAGATCGGATTGAAAGAGGATTGAGTTTCGATCCAGGTTTTCGCTGTAACCGAATTGAGGGATCGAGTTAGAATGGAA
The DNA here is from genome assembly GCA_963082735.1 of Pocota personata. Lineage (NCBI taxonomy): Eukaryota > Metazoa > Arthropoda > Insecta > Diptera > Syrphidae > Pocota > Pocota personata. The sequence goes on along the minus strand of OY720432.1, from coordinate 85,434,489 downwards.
TCAAAAGAAGATTGAGTTTGACACTTCTCTTGTGTGCGGAGTTGTGTATGCAAGCCAAACACCCTTATCGATATCTCTTTTTTCTCTATCTGTCAAACTTAATCTTTCGACCCGCGTTTACATGCAAAAACTCAACTCGATCGCAGAAAATTTTGTGATTGGATCGAGTCAATCCTGTTTCAATCCAATTTGAGTTTACATGACACTCAACCCGAATTGAATCCGGATTCAATCCGCCATATAAACGTGGTAAATTCTTTTCGGAAAATTGAAAAACTCTCGCGACGAGATAGCCTGTCAGCAGGCTGATGCGACTTTGTTATGTAGCCAGAAAGAGAATGGTGGTGTGTTGCCGTTGTTGCTTTTAGATAGATAATGCAGGCTCGCTGTCAAAAGTATCGCCTTCATTGTGAACTGGGAAACGATTTTATGAGGTCGAGGATTTCTTGCCTCGCTATAGTCTCGCTCTCACGCTGCATTGTGAATCGGGCATCAATTTGTCAACGAAGGTATGCGACGGATTGTATGGGACTGTTCTTTCCGGTAATACGTGAACGACACTTTCAACCTTCAACGGAACGATCGTTCGCGCGTGTCCAAGCGCTGACAAATTGGAAGCCCATAAATCATCAGAAGGAAGAAAATGGACATGACTGACGAGAGATTGATGAATTGGAGATATGTCCTAAATTTATATAGGGTCATCCAACAAGAGGTGTCAGCTCAATTTTCTACATCTGAGGAAACATTGACGTTTGCAATATGACTGCATAGTCAGTTTTCCGAAAATTGGTAATTTTTCGGACAGGGTATGACGATTTCATTCAAAATTAATGTCTTAGTCATCTTCGATATACTACCTCGACGTTTGATGAATGTTGGCTCGGATTAAGCCGCTATAATCATGTCTTTCGCGATGTCAATGCGGTCCCTTTCTTTGCATGAAATTCAGGTCTTTCGGTACCAGCTTTGGAACGACACGTCTAAAGCCCAAATCTTTAACCAAAATGTCTTGAACGGATCCATAAGCAATGTTCAAGTCCGCTGCCAGTAATCTGATGGTCAATTTGTGGTTTTCGGCCAACATTTCTTTGATTTTATTGATGTTTTCGTCGGTTTTCGATGTCCACGGCCTACCAGTGCGTTCGTAATCCTCGAAGCGTTTGTGCAACGCATAAACGTTTGCTTTCGATAGGGTATCGTTGCCGAATCACTTCTTCAACATTTCCAAAGTCTTCGCACCGTTGAATCCGTTTTTAACACAAAATTGGATGCAAACTCGTTGTTGCAGTTGATCCCATTTTTAAAATCGTAAAAAATCGAAAACACACACGGAGGTAGATGTACTCTCGACAGCGTAGCTTTTACAAATGTCAAGCTACGACGCTAAAATTTGTAGGAAATGTTAATGACAGATGTGTCAACCTAAAAAAAACTTGGTAGTCATTCCTCTTTGATCAAGGTAGTATACAGTGACATGGCATTAAAATTTTAGACATATTTATGGTCAAAACTGTTTTTTAGCCTTTTAAAGCATTTTTGGAAAATCTCGTCTCAACTTTGCATAAATTTTAAATCAAGGAAGTCGTGTCTTTTATTTTTTATTTGAAAGGATGTCGATTGTCTAACAGCAGAATTGAAGATTAATGGAAGCGGTATACGTCGGCCAAGAAAATATTCACAAAGAATGTTTCACGGGGGATATACACTGTTAGAGAGGACCTAAAAGAAGCTGGAAAACAACAGATTATCAACTTATTAAAGCAAAATCAACTTAAGCTTTCACAAAATAAAAATATTACGCTCTACTTAGGTAGGTAGGTAGAGTGGCGATCCTGTTAGGAAGAACCCAATTAGCACTAGGTGCCGTTTTGTTACCACAACTCATGTAACCTGGATGTTAAGGTGTGTTGGTGAGAAGTCTCTAGATCCAACCTGTGGAATTCAAGAAAGTACTAAGTTCTTTGATGTTTTTCTCTGAGACTTCCTCTAGGGAATTGAAGAAGGTTTCTCGTAATGCTCGTTGTCTGGCCCTAGCTAGTGCAGAACAGGTGCATAAATAGTGGATAAGGGTTTCTCTTTCAGTTGCGACATTTCAACTGTGACAGTGTGTGTTGTATGGGATACCTAGTTTGACTGCGTGGTCTTCTATAGGCCAGTGACCCATAGTGTGTCGCTGTTAATCTGGCGACGTTTTTACGCGTTCTATTTAGGAAGTCAGTTGTTTTAATTTTGTTGTAGCTTGGCCACATCGGTTTTGATATGACACAGTTTGTTAGCCCAGTCCATCTGAGGTTGGCTTTTATAAGGAAAATTGAGGAGATTTCTGCCTTGACGGCTCCAAGCGAAAAGTGGACTAATTCCGCAAGTGAGCGGTGGAGGGCTAAGCCTTGCCTGGCCTGTTCATCAGCAAGTTCGTTTCCACAAACGTTACTATGACCTGGAACCCAGATAAGGGTTACTTTGAATTGTCCATCTACCGAGACTAGCTCATTTTGGCATCCTGACACTAGTTTAGAGGATATAGTGACCGAGGCGATGGCTTTGACAGCAGGTTGGCTATCAATGAGAATGGCAATCTTTTGCCTTGGCGTTATATTTTTGTGTAATTTGATCTGGCGACAGGCTCTAGATCCGTCTAGAAAACACTGGCATTATCTGGAAGTCTACATGATTTTGAGATGTTTAAGGATTCATAAAACACACCTGCATCAACACCGCAGTCTTTGAACGGTCTGTGTAGATTGTTATGTCAAAATCCTTAATCACCTGCCCATCTTGCCATTCTGATCTTGTGGGGAATTGTACGCTTCGAAACGCTTTGTGAAATTCATTTTGGGGATAATGTAATCTGTTGATGGTGATACGAGTTGTCTCGGTAGAGAGTCCAGTATATTACTATGCCCATAGGTTTTCGCAGTCCAGCACCAAGACACTCTGAGTCTGATCGCGCTATGTGCTAGAGGTAAAAGATGCAGAAGGACTGTTAGAGCATCAGACGGGGTAGACGTTATAGCACCTGTATAGTGTCTATGCATGCTGTTCTTTGTAACTTGTTAAGTTTAGTTATATTATAGTCCTTTTTTAGAGCCGGCCACAATACTACTGACCCATATGTGAGAATCGGTCGTACCACGGCTGTGTACACCCCCCCCCCCCCAATTTTGATGCCGAATGTTTTGTTGCAGGCGTAGAAGGCTATACATGCCTTCTTTACCCTTTGTTCTATGTTTAGCTTGCAGTTGAGTTTAGAATCTAGGAAAACTCCTAGATATTTAGCACTGGACATGATATGAATAGGGAGAGTGGTTGACCATTTAATCAAGGAAGTGCGAAGTAATGTATTTTCGTTTTAGTGGTGAAGAGCATCAGTTCAGTTTTGCTCGAGTTAACACCAAGAACACACTTTTTGGCCCAGGTGCTTACCTTACTCAGAGCATTTTCCATGATTTCACTTATCACAGGAGGGAAACTTCCTGACACCAGTATCACCATGTCGTCCGCATACCCGACTACCTTCAGTGAAACAACACCGCCTTGAGGTGTTCCCCTGCTTACAAATTGGGTTATATTGCTGTTACCTAATATTGCCTGAATAATTCTAGTGCTAAGAACGCTCTACCTACAGAGGCATTGGCATTTTTAATAGCTCAACCAGCAAAATTTCTCTCAAATATCTTGAATCGAATTCTACAAATACATATACAGTGGGTCAATAGATTATCACCAATCAGACAACTTCCGTAGCACACTAAATATTATTCACTGATTATCGCCAAGTAAGCTAAATGAGAAAAAAAAAAAAACGTTCAACGACACAATATACTCCTCCCTCAATTACTCAGTTACATAAGCCGAGTTAAATGCTTCCATAAACGAGGCAATTTATAGCGATACCTCATTAATATATTCGATAACAAATCGCAAATCGTGGGAGTTGCTTAAGTGTTTTAAATTCTCATTCTAGTTGACATTGCATTTCGTGTTCCCAAGTGTTCTTGTTCTATTCACCCCCCAATGCAGCCATGTTAAGCATGCGTGCGTTAAAACGGTTTACGGCGCCCAAATAATAGAAATAGTTCAGGAAACCAATTTCCTACAGAAAAAAAAAAAATTGTTTAAATTTTTGCCTGCGGTATGTGGACCTACTCAGTCTATAAAAAGAAAAACACTTGCTAAGCGAAACGTGTCACGCATTGGTTTATCTCCAAAATGGAATTAGATACACAACGCTAAGTGAATAAATTGCAAGCAAATACCGCTGCTAGATAATGCAAAACATACGCTCGGCTAACCCACAACAACGGCGAAAACAATCGGCGGCCAAGATTTAATTAATAACTCAGAGCAAACAGTGTGTGGTCGACCCCTCCCCCCACTTACCGAATATACGGAACGCGTATTCTGCTTTCAGTGATTTAGGGCATGCATCACTGAACACCGACATCATGTCCAGGAAGTCCTCAAAGGTGCAATCTCCATCGTTGCTCGAGCTAAACACCTTACAGATGCGATCACCGAACGGATTCACCCGCAGCTCTGGATACTCCAAGATCTTGGCCTTTGACAATTTGGCATTCTTATTGTGGCCAACTTTTTCCGGAGCAAGAGATTTGAATTTTTTATGCGCCCTGCGGGGGAAGAGCAATTGAATGATGTGCTACGCCCTGGTTTCGGTTATACTTACAAGAGAATTTCCTTTTTCGAGAAGAACGTCAAGTCCTGTAATTTAGAGGAGGAGGGGGGGGAGGAAAATAAATTAGAAAATTCTTTTCATCCTAAACAAAGGGGGGGCGGGTGAGTGATGGAATGTGTATCATCGGAGACTTGCCTCGTAATCTTGAAGTTCCTCGTCGGTGAATTGACTCTTTGTTTGACCCATTCCGTCTCATTTACGTAGAATTTTGAGACAAACGTTGATTGGATTACTGTTTAATACATTTTTACGGAGAATTTTTAGAGATTTTATTGTTTAGTTGGCTCACAAAGAGACCGTCGGTGGAAGAACAAAAAACAACACCAACTTCCCAGCAGCACCCCGATTATGACACAAGTGAATGTCTTTGTTTTGACAGTTGCTATCAATTGGAATAGGGTGTGTGAGATGATTATTGGCTGGTGGTGAACCGCTGTAAAGTACTTTCCAATTTGAATTTTTCCAGCGGAATAAGTTATATATTTATTTACATATCGGCATTGTATCTCTCACATTGGAAATTTTAAAGGAGCTTAAATTATTTCCTTGGAGTTCGGAGTTGTTGTTTTCTCTGCAGTTGCCTGGTTGAATTAGGTTCCAGTGGAGTTACGAGCTTTAAAGTCGATTTTTAGCTGATTTAGCTTTACATTTATTTGGGAGATACCACTTTTTCTAGAATGGTGCGTTAATAGATTTCAACAAAATCTCATTTTTACCATAAACTGTAGCTGCGAGGTTTTCTTATTAGACGGTACAGTTTTTGCCTTCTAATTGTATACGAGACTTTCATTTCTCATCTCTTTGTGGCTGTTTACATTGGCGTAGAAATGATAGATGGTCGGGAAAGAGAAAGGTAGAAAAGTAATGAGTAGGAAGGAGATTTTCGATCGAAAATCCAATGGAAAAATAAATTCGGATGAAACATGAATGTTTTATTTAACAGTGTTCCGCTTAGCAGAATGTTTACTTTTGCAGACCGTCGACATTTTCGTTTACCTGACAGATGGAATTGAATTGAATTGAGATTGACTCAATCTATTATTTCTGTTACAAATGATGAAATTTGGAAGTCTGTAAAGAGTTGCTCTTCTGCTCTGAGTTGTTGATGTACAAGTACCATAGTTATGACAGTTTCTGGGCGTTTTGAGTTTATGCTCTTGTTCTCGGAGCCATTTACATTTTTTCCCAAAGTGTGAGTTGGGTTTCTGACAGGATGGAACAGTGAAAAAACTTATTATATTTCAGTGGAACGATTTTGTTCCATTCTGTGTCATCTGTTCAGAAATATGAATATTGATACGTAAATCAATGAAACAGTTTTGCTAAGAAACTTTGACTTTATTTTGATAAATTTATTTGATAATTCATAAAAACATATTTACGTTATCTGACTGAATCAAATGATAAATCAAAAGATATTGTAGCATAATAATAACTACGCGCCTATGTCTATGCAGCAAATTCCGAAGTGACTTTCCATTTTGGCAGAATTTTGGTTCAAACTGTCCTTTCATTCGAGGTTCGTGTCTGGGACGAAGTCTCCACAGCTCATGTCAACGAAAGAGACGAATAATATCAGGGATAAAAGGGAATTATAAATGCAATAATTATTTCTCTTGTTCCAGTGGTCGAAGAATTTGCTAGAAGCTTCTGGCTATCAGAAACTTCTGCTATATAAGGACAGATGGCGATCAAAAAAAAACACAGTTGGTTTAGAACCGTGGCGAAGAGATTAGAAAAGTGATAATGGGCGAAGTTGTAATTTGGTGATAAATTGAAAGTTGAGAGTGAACAAGAAAAAGTAATTAGTTTGGATTTGTGAATTAAGAAATTGAAAGGAGATAAAGTGATTTGAGAGGAAAGAGACCTTGTAAGAAAAGAATAAGGCGAAGAATAGTATAGTGTGAACTTGAATTGTTCTATAGAGTAGAAAATAAAGAAATAATTTCTCAGAATAATTGTTTTATCTACTCGAGCCGTAGCCCGCATACTACATTGGTGTCAGAAGCGGGATAAAACTTATTCTGTGAATAACTATTTCCGTGGTGTGAAATTGCACAAGCAAAAAAAAAAAAAAACGATTTCTGTGTTGAGTTAATTAGTTGCGCAAAATGGGTCGCAAATTGGGAAAACTAACTATAACTCAACTAAAGGCAGAACTCAGTAAGCGGAACCTCGACACAACTGGGGGAAAAGATGCCCTACTGATTCGTCTGGAAGAAGCAGTAACGCAGGAAGGTGAAAATCCGCACGACGTAGAGTTTGACGTGGAAGAGGAAGCAGTAAGTACAGCAGCCGACCCGGGTATAACAAGTCTGCTCCTGCAACTTAAGTTAGTCATGGACGAACAAAAGAAAGCAATAGAAGATCAAAGGAATTCTCTAGAACTTAAGCTGGACGAACAAAAGAAAGCGATGGACGAACAAAAGAAAGCGATGGACGAACAAAAGAAAGCAATGGGCGACCAAAGGAATTCTCTAGAACTTAAGCTGGACGAACAAAAGAATTCTCTAGAACTTAAGTTGGATGAACAAAAGAAGGCAATGGATGAACAAAAGAAAGCAATGGACGAACAAAAGAATTCTCTAGATGCTCTGGAAAGTAAACTTGATGAGCAAAACAAGAACTTGGAATCCAAATTCGAAGTGATCGAAGAGAAAATCGAGAAGGTAGAGACGCAACTCGAAAAAGTCGAAACTAGATTCGATGAAAATTTTGAGAAACAGGAAACTCAGTTCGGGAAGATAGAGATTCAGTTTGAAAAAGTGGATACGCAATTCGAGATAGTAGGAAAGCAAGTCGAAAATCTTGCTAAGGAGCTCAGCAACGTGAAGAGACAGAAAGCACGGGAATATTCCACTGACGGTCTGAGAAGAAAGGAGATGCAGCCTCCTATCTTCGATGGTCAAACATCATGGCCAATTTATAAGAGGCAATTCGAAGCGGCCGCAATGACCAATAGCTGGGACGATGAAGAGAAGTCTATTGCACTCACGCTTGCACTGAGGGGTCCAGCTGCGGAGCTCTTGCAGACCATCCCGGAAGATAAACAGCAGAACTACGACTCTCTGGTTCAGGCTATCGAGATGCGGTTTGGGGATGAACACATGCAGCAGGTGTACAGGGTTCAGCTGCGTAGTCGAGTCCAGAAAAGGGGGGAAACGCTCCAACAGTTGCAAGCGGATATAGAGCGACTAGCCCATCTTTCATACCCTAAAGCCGGTGAGGAGCTTATCAACGAAATGGCGGTGGAAGCTTTTATTCAGGCCATAGAGGACAGACAACTGCAAATGGCTGTAAGGATGGCTGAAAAGCGAACACTCCCCGAGGCATTGGCATTCGCTTTGTCAATGAAGGCTGCGGACCAAGCATACCAGGGAATACACCGTGTCAGGGAAATGTCCGTCGTGGAATGCTCATGCCAGAGAACAGCCATCATGGATGAAGACAGAGCTCGCGGAAGTCAAATCCGTTGCTGGAATTGCAACCAAACCGGACACCTACAACGGCAGTGCAGAAGTGCACCTAGACGAGGAAATTGTTCACATTGCGGAAGTAGGAGAAGCAGAGAGGAAGCACCCTGTCGGTCAGACTTCCCAAAACCAGCAGTCGGGAGATGCGTAAGGACCAACTTCGCTGGGCAGAAGTTGGTTACTGGAATCGAGGCCCCCAGGACCACCATTCAAGTTTCGCAAAGTAAACGGGGTAACAAGAGCCTGACAGTGGAGGCACTAATCAACGAGAAGAAGTGCGTAGCCACCATCGACACAGGTGCCACTGCCTCCATTGTAAGAAGAGATATCGTCAAAAGCTCCTGGCTGCACAACACCAACAGCTACTGCCTGAAGACTGCAACAGGGGAAATGGCGAAGGTATTTGGAGAAGTTCGTCTTACGATTACTCTGGCAGGACTGACGTTCTCCCATGCGTTTCTGGTGGCAGATATATGCGACGAGTGCATCATCGGAGTAGACTTCATGAAAGCAAATGAAGTAATCTTGGACATCGGGATGCAAGTACTGAGGTATCGAAATGTGGAGATTCCGATGGTGTACGGAAATGAGAATGCCGTAACTCTCAGGACAGTCATCAGCAAAGACGAAGTTTTGCCGCCGTCTTCAGAGACAATCATTTGGACGAAACTGGAAGGTGATCTTGGGAGCCACCGATTCTACATAGTAGAACCAGACCCAGAGAAGAATTCTCAAGACTACATCGTGGGAAAGACGTTAGTCGAACCAAAGAACACCATGGTTCCAGTAAGAGTTTTGAACGCAAGACCACACACTGTCAAACTAAGGCGAGGGGAGGTGACTGGAAAATGCACGCCGATTACCGCCGTCGCAACAATATCCGAACGTGATGCTCCAAAACCTCTCACATCACCTTGGACAGCGGAAACGAGAGAAACGATTCTCCAGTCCAGTGAGCTGAATCAGGAGCAGCGAACTATGGCAGAGAATCTTATCAATGAGTATGCTGATGTATTTGCCTCACAGGACGGAGAATACGGCCGAACACACCTGGTACAACATCGAATAGACACTGGTGATACTAGACCAATTCGTCAGCCTGCTAGGCGCCTTCCATTGGCAAAGCAGACAGAAGTTGCAGAGATGGTGTCGGCAATGGAGAAAGAAGGTCTGATTGAAAGTTCCAAAAGTCCGTGGGCATCACCGGTTGTACTGGTTAAGAAGAAAGATGGCAGCACGCGGTTCTGCGTGGACTATCGGCAGCTCAATTACGTCACCAAGAAAGACAGCTACCCTCTGCCACGGATTGACGACACGCTAGACACACTATCAGGAGCCCGATGGTTTTCCACTCTCGACTTGAAGAGTGGCTACTGGCAGGTACAGATCCATCCAGAAGACCGGGAGAAAACCGCCTTCACCGCAGGAAATGGGCTATGGCAATTCACGGTAATGCCATTCGGGCTGTGCAATGCTCCGGCGACTTTCGAGCGATTGATGGAATGTGTCCTGCAAGGGTTAACATGGAAAACCTGTTTGGTTTACTTGGATGATGTCATCGTCATAGGAAAAACGTTTGCGCAACACCGAGACAATCTAAGGGATGTGTTTCAAAGGCTTCGAAGTGCCCGCCTGAAGCTCAACCCCAAGAAGTGCGCCCTGTTTAGAGCGGAAGTCAAGTACCTGGGACACATAATTTCAGCGAAAGGAGTGAGAACCGATCCGGAGAAGGTCGAAGCGGTGAAAAACTGGCCAGTCCCCAAAGACAAACACCAACTAAGGAGCTTCCTGGGCCTAGCCACCTACTACAGACGGTTCGTGAAGGATTTTGCCGGGATCGCAAAGAACCTGCACCAGTTGACGGAAAAGGGAAAACAATTCAAATGGTCAATTGAGTGCGAGAAGAGCTTCAAGGCACTTAAACAACGGCTATGCGATGCCCCGATACTGGCTTACCCCAGTCCCGGGGAAACGTTCGTTGTGGATGCAGATGCTAGTAATGTCGGGGTAGGAGCCGTACTCTCCCAGGTGCATGACGGCCAAGAGAAGGTGGTTGCGTACTTCAGCAAGGTGCTCTCTAAGCCAGAAAGGAACTACTGCGTGACAAGGAGAGAACTTCTAGCTTTGATCTTGGCTACGAAGCATTTTCACAAATACCTCTACGGGAGGAAGTTCGTTCTTCGCACAGACCATGCAGCCTTAAAATGGCTATTACAGTTCAAGAGTCCTGAGGGTCAGGTCGCAAGATGGATCGAAAGGCTGCAAATCTACGACTACGAAATACAGCATCGTAAAGGAAGGCTCCACTCTAATGCGGATGTCCCGGAGACCATGCAGAACGGATTGTAAACATTGTGCGCGTCAGGAAGAACGGGAGCTGGTTTCCATCCAAAGAATGAGAGCCGAACCTATCGCCGGCTGGAGCGTAGATGAGATCCGGAACGCTCAGAAGGAAGACCCGGATATCGAGCCGATTCTGGCCTGGAAGGAGAACATGGAGAAACCGGATCATCAGGACATCTCTCACAGAAGCCCGACCTTAAAGGCATATTTTGCGCAGTGGGACTCCCTCCATGTCCAAGAAGGTGTTCTGAGAAGAAAATGGGAATCCTCCGACGGAAAGTCGTTTGTAATGCAGCTTGTCGTACCGCGGACGAGGGTCAAGGAGGTGTTACAGGAAATGCATGGCGGGGCGACCGGAGGCCACTTGGGAGTGAATAAGACGCTAGAAAAGGTACGAGAACGTTTTTATTGGTTAAAAGCGAAGGAAGATATCGAAGACTGGTGCAGAAAATGCGACGTGTGTGCAGCTAGCAAGGGTCCGAGAATCAAAACTCGAGGTAAGATGCACCAATACAACGTGGGAGCACCTTTCGAACGAATCGCCATTGACATCGCAGGGCCCTTTCCGGAAACCGACAATGGTAATCGGTATATACTCGTAGTGATGGACTACTTCAGTAAGTGGCCGGAAGCGTTTCCGATCCCTAACCAGGAAGCCAGAACCGTGGCGGAGCAGATCGTCTACAATTGGGTTAGCAGATTCGGTGTGCCCTTGGAATTGCATTCTGACCAAGGGCGGAACTTCGAGTCAAGAATCTTCCAAGAGATGTGTCAACTACTCGGAATCAAAAAGACAAGGACAACCCCGCTTCATCCACAGTCGGACGGTATGGTGGAGCGTTTCAATAGGACTTTGGACGAACATCTCTCGAAGGTCGTAGGTGACTACCAACGGGATTGGGACCGGCAGATTCCCTTGTTTTTGATGGCCTATAGAAGTGCCGTGCATAGCACTACTCGACATACGCCGTTCGAAATCTTATTCGGTGGAATAGCTCGTTTACCCAGTGAGGTGAAATTTGGATCTCCTACCAATGAGCCCAGAAATGAAGAAGAGTACGTGGCGGACCTTAGGGAAAGGCTTAGGGACATACACCAAAGGACCAGAAGCCAGATTAAGATGACGAGCGACCGCATGAAGACCAGGTATGATGCCAAGGCAACAACGTCAGGATTCCAGGAAGGAGATCTGGTGTGGCTGTATAATCCCCATCGCCAAAAGGGGAAGTCACCTAAATTACAGCGGAACTGGGAAGGTCCCTACAGAATAGTAACCCGCATCAACGATGTTGTCTACCGCATCCAGCGAGGACCGAGGGCCAAAATGAAAGTGGTTCATGTGGACCGACTGAGTCGATACAATGGCCGAAATGAGGATGCACTTGTTCGGGACGAACACGTCTAAGAGGGGGGCAGTGTAGCATAATAATAACTACGCGCCTATGTCTATGCAGCAAATTCCGAAGTGACTTTCCATTTTGGCAGAATTTTGGTTCAAACTGTCCTTTCATTCGAGGTTCGTGTCTGGGACGAAGTCTCCACAGCTCATGTCAACGAAAGAGACGAATAATATCAGGGATAAAAGGGAATTATAAATGCAATAATTATTTCTCTTGTTCCAGTGGTCGAAGAATTTGCTAGAAGCTTCTGGCTATCAGAAACTTCTGCTATATAAGGACAGATGGCGATCAAAAAAAAACACAGTTGGTTTAGAACCGTGGCGAAGAGATTAGAAAAGTGATAATGGGCGAAGTTGTAATTTGGTGATAAATTGAAAGTTGAGAGTGAACAAGAAAAAGTAATTAGTTTGGATTTGTGAATTAAGAAATTGAAAGGAGATAAAGTGATTTGAGAGGAAAGAGACCTTGTAAGAAAAGAATAAGGCGAAGAATAGTATAGTGTGAACTTGAATTGTTCTATAGAGTAGAAAATAAAGAAATAATTTCTCAGAATAATTGTTTTATCTACTCGAGCCGTAGCCCGCATACTACAATATGTCTGAAGTGAATAATACAGTTAGTCAGATATTTTTATATTTGTTAAATTCTTTTCACTTTTGCGTTTCATTATACTGTGATGAACAACAATTTTCACACAAAGTCACTTTTAAAGTACTCGTAATACAAAGATTTCAACGAAAACTGAACGAGATTTTTAATTAATTCTTTTAGGAAAATAATTATTCCATATTAAGCTATTTCGTAATATAGAAATAAAACAATATATAAATAACAAAATACATTAAACTTCACATTTTAGTATTAGATTAGATTTGACTGAATAAGATTGTGATACCAATACTTTCAAAGTAACTAAAAGCAAGAGAAGAGGGAGAGTGAGCAGTGCGAGTCACTTGTCTATCCGTCTATCTGTCTGCCTGTCACAGCCTCATAACTTTTGAACTGTTTGACGTAGAAAGTTAAAATTTAGACCAACGTTAAGATTTGCTAACGAGCAGACAGTTTTAAAGTAAAATTTAAAGAAAAAGTGGGAAGTGTTTTTTCTATAAATGCAATGTAGACATCAAATGAAAAGTGATGATTGGTTTCAAGAAAAATCAAAGAAACTGCCAAAAAAGGTATGTCAGCCCTTCTTTTCCCTGAACCTACTGAGCCGAACATTTTGAAAAATTCGCTATCAATTTGGTTTTGATGTTTAAATATTTGTTTTCGAAAACTTATAGGAAAATGGAAGATACACGAAACGGCATCTAAGGTCCACCATCTTGTTTTTTCTGAATAGATACGTACTTAATTTCACTCCCTACAGCAGAGCAAATCATTTAATACCCACTTCATGAAATTCGGATAAGTCGTTTAGCGTCTATAAAATGGTCACGTGCACGTAGGATAATACGAGCCTTTTCTTAGCTTCGCCGTAGTACGTGAACAAAATAAACTCCCCAAAAAAAAAAAAAAAAAAAAAATACAACGATGAGCCATTTAATTCCAGACGGTGCCCATAATTCCAGCTAGTCTGTCATTTTGACATAACACAATGAACGACGTAGACAGACAAAATTTGGGAAAAACAAATTTGAGGAAGTGTATAGTCTGTTTGTCAGGGTGTTTGTTCGCGAAAGGCTTTTAAACTACAAATCCTTTTTAAAAACTTGTTTTTCTATTATTTTAAATCACCTCGTAAGCTTGCTTAGCCAACGTTTTAATAAGCTGGGACTTGTAATGGTGGAATAATCAACAACGAAAGACAGCGAAAAATGATAGCACTGTTACGACGTAAGGTAAATTTTCCTTTAAAATGCCGACATAAACCGTACGAGATAGAACAAAATGGTGTTCCATCAAGTTGTAAACAAATTTGTAGAAAAGTTGTAGGCGACATATGCCCAATGTTTACGGTTAACCCAGAGCTTATCCACCCACTCAGTAATACTGGTCTATTGGACTAGTCCATTACACCTAGTCGAGTAATTAGCTTCAGTTAAATTCAATGGGGTTTTCAACCATACATAGCTGCTTCATTTCCTACGTATGTCTACCTGAAAGAGTCACAAATACTAGTTACACTCATTTAATAAAAGCAAAGCGATCACCACGCTTTATCAATTTGATATCGCTACGATCACCATAAAAGTAAAAAAACCCCACTCATACCCCATTATCGCATGTTTATTATGTATGACTACTGCTCTGACTAACTCAATCAATGAAGGTCTCTTCAATTGTGGGATTTTTAATTATCGCATCCAGTGTTGTCAGATCGTTGCTTTGAAAAAAACCGATCGATGAACTAAATAAAAAAAAACGCCTAAAAAATTTCACGAAGAAAAAACTTGAAAATTAAATTCAGTAATAAAATTTGTATTGTTCCATACCAGAATGGTATAAACAAAACACTAATGGATTCAACACGGTGTCTGTCTGTCCGGATGTCCTACTATCCGTGTGTCTGTCACATGCTTATAACTTTTGAACCGTTTGACTTGCAGAGCTCAAATTTCGTACAAAAATAGTAGGTGGTGGACCAAAAATAATACTTTTGTAGGGGGCTTTTGGGGGCATAATGTGCCTCAAGGCAAAAGTAAATTGAGTACCCTATCATGCTGTATATCAAATTAAAGCTGCACCTCCAAGGAGTCCAAACATATAAAAACAAACAAACACATCTCTATCTCCGAAACCATTAATGCAAAAAAATGAATAAAATTGAGGGCATGTAGGAAAATCAATTCTAGAGAAATATTGGAATAGGTGCGGTGATTTTGATCATTTTCAGAGTGTCTACACATCTGACGTAATTTAAAACCAAATTTTTGATTTGATTTTTGAAAACCCGCCCTCCCCCTATACGCCCTCAAATAACGCACTTAAAGTTGCAATTTTGGTATTTACTCGTACAATACGTAACTAAATATAAAGGAATTTCTGTATGGAGTTGGATTTTTGATTTTCGAAATACAGTGTGTGCAAAGGATACACATATCCCTCGGATCACCTAGAAAGTTGACATTTTCGAATTTAAGGCCCTTCTCACGCACTATAAGCTCCTAGATTATCTTGAAAGCTAAGATGTAGGTAAGGGTTATACAGTAGTAGCAACATATTTTTTATTTTTTCTAACCGATACATCTGCGGTTATTATTTTTGGAAACAATTGCATTTCCACGAAACCGCAACAAACTAGGAACAAATGACGAGGCCAACCACAAGATACTTTGATATGGTGCAACGCAATGCAAGTAAACTAATGAATAAGTTCTTCATGGTATTTTTTTTATTACTTATAATTTTAATAAACGATTGCGAGTAAAAACTAACGAGCCCCAATTAGGGGTCGAAAAATCCAAAAAATTAGAGAAATCGCATTCGCATCGGAGTTCGCAGTTTGGTTTGTTTGTTGATATGCGAAACGATGGGGCATTTTCAATCTCACTCATTCCAGTCATAAAGAGCAATAAGGAAAGTAGATGAATGATATACAAATTCGAGAAACTCAATCCAAAAATGGACTTACTCTAAAAACGTCTTCAAATTTTGCATCAAAAAAAGGACTCCTAGTTTCGAGAAAAACACATTCAAAGTTATATCTATACCGCTATTGTTCGTTTTGTGCGCTACGCACGCGCACCACGTCGTTCAACAAGTACTTACTTACTTTGGTCCTGTTTACACTTGTGAATCTTAGGGCATCTACAACGCCTACTCGCCACCGAGTGCTATTTCTAGAAATGCACTAAAAGTCTCCTAATTTTTCCTTCATTCCTCTTTAACTGTTCTGCATCAAAAGTTCTCGCTCCGTCAGGTGTTATGCCATCCTGGCTTAACGGGTTCCACTGCACAGTATAGCTAGTAATGGAACTATTGCCTTTTTAAAAAGTATGACCAATCCACTGCAACTTCCATCATTGAACACTGATGCCTTTTGATTTCTGAACCAACGTTTTATAAAGACGTTCATTAGAGACGTTAGGCCATAGAGACAGTTAGGCCAACGTGTCTGAGAATTGTTTTTCGTAGACAACTTGCATGCACTGTACCCTAAAATAATTTACTATGAGATATGGCTCCTTAACAGTGAGATCCTTCATGTTGGATGCAGGGACGCGACTGAGTAAGACGCACTTTATCCAGTCAAACATTTTGTTTGATTCCTTTTTTTATGCTTAAGGAAGCTATGTTATCATTTCAGAAAGCTGACCAATTTTTGATCTTCGGTATCAAAATTTCTGACCATTCAGAATAAAAGTAAACAATTTTTGGTTCGTATTTGTCTGTTTTCTTGTCCTTTAACGACTTGACACGTGCTTAACTGCGGATCCATTAAACTAAACACCCTACAGGGGGGTGAGGTTACAAAAATCTTTCCCCCTGCTAATGGGTGTGCGTTGGGCGCCATTTTTTTAATTTTTAGAAGAATAAGCCGGGGTGAAGATTTTCGGAAATAACTCGTTACGTGTTAATCTTACGGAAATAACGTTGTTTGCTATTTTATTTAGAATACTATTTCCTATAAAACAGATACATATCACTTTTTTTTTTAATATGAAGCATTTCGAGTTATGATCACTAGAAGTCTTGCTGTTTAACACAGATGTACACCAAAGCTGATATAGGTACTTTTTTTCAATTTACAATTCTTTAAGCCAAAGTAAAACTATTATCGTCTCCGACATGTCAATCATTGCTTTTATTCATCATCAACATGGTTTTATTTCTCCTAAATAAACTTGGTCACCACCGCCATCAGCACAGACATCCTGTTTTTCTAAGAAACTAAGTGATTTCATGGATACCATTTCCTCGGATATAATTGCACAAAAGATCTTCCCTGATATCGCAATATATCGCACAATTGCCAAGCGAGACTATCCTCCAAAACTCACATTCCTTGTCTCTATTATTACTCTGTCAGAAGAGCAAACACATGCGTTCACCGGGGGAAAAAAAAACATCACCTCCTTCGGAGCTATGAAACCCTATAAAATGGATGCGATTTATGTGACTTACAACACTGCTAGGTGTAGGTATTTTCCTTCTAAAGATAGATCCCACAGACGTTTTCGTTGCTATCACCGCGCAAAGTAAATCGCATCTATAATGCATCAGTTTTTATGTGTCGGTAGGTACCCACCCATACGTACTCCCACTGCATGTAAGGGACTGTCAGCTCCTTTAACACGAAACACGTTGAATGTGGGGTAAGTAATAGCTTTCGTTATCTCCTCGCGCAATCCACAATTGTATAAACATCGCTGTATCCTTTTACAAGAAAAGACAACAAAAAAAGATACAATTCGTTTTGGAATTGCGGCCAAATTAAAAGCTATCTTCGTGTTGTTTAGTTCAGTTTACTACGAATGGAGGGACTGCTGGTGTTCTTGTGCTCATTTCAAACTGTTCGAGTATCTGCTCTAGAAGAGCCATTCGATACTCATTTAATGAATGATTGCTTTTGTAGTATGTAGTTCTTTTTTTCTTCGATTCTACCTTTGACTATTTGACTTCTATGTGCGTGGGAAGCGAGGATATAAACTTTTTGCAACTTGAGTTTGGCATTTATGTGAACAGAAGAAGTATTTATGGACCGAAACAATGATATGGTGTCGGAAGCGGAAGAAAGTGTACATGTTCGTGTAAAAAACACCCCCAATTTGATGACAGCTTTAAGAACAATAAATAAAATCGTTCTACTTCCTACAATTTCAGTGGGCTTTAAGGTCAAATGCAGCAAAGGATATGAAAATGAATAACTGATTTATAATGGAACAATAACAATATGTATTGCATGCAGTACATAAAGAAATTAAATAAACACGTATACATTCTCGAAAGGAGAGCAAGGTTGCACAAAACTAAAGTGATAAAGATGATAGACGTCCCTGTTTTGGTTAAGGTTACACAGGTTACTAAAAGGGTTGATATGTGTCTACTTGGGTTACAATAAGTTCAGATGGTTGCCTGGATTATAAGAACAAAAATACAATTGAAACGGAAGTATATTCACAATGGATCTCATAGAATTTTGGTGGTTTTCAGTTCTACATGCGGAACTATTGTAGTTGGAGTACCTAATGAAGCTGGACATCACTTCCCAACGGTGCCCTCTGGATAGCTACGAGTATTTCATGGCAAACTAACGATGAGCGAGTCTGACTAGACATAGGTCATAGGTCTAGGATCAGCCTCATCTGGGTGCCTGGTCATAGTAACATTGACGGAAACGAATGGGCTGATGAATTGGCGAGGCAGGGATCTGCCCTTGATTGCTCCCGTGCGGAGGAGGTCAACATTCCGTTAGGGGCCCTTAAGGGTAGAATCTTTTCATTTCCTTGCAGAGGCTGGTTATAGATGGCGAACTGTGTCATATCCAGGCAGATGTGGCCCAAGTATAACTGGCGCAGAACACAAGAGCTATTAAACAGAAACCGGGCAGATATTGCTAGAGTTCTGGCAATTAGCACTGGTCATTGGCCCATAGGGGTCCACACAGCCAGACTGGGCATTACTTTTAATGCACTTTGTCGTAGCTGCAACATGACCAACAAGCCTGAAACAATCCTTCACTTCCTTTGTAAGTGTCCGGCCCTTAGTAGGGTCAGGCACCGTATGCTTGGCAGACACCTTTTTGATAATATTAGTGAGCTAACGGAGACAAGCATCGGGGACATCATCAGTTTCCTCAATGCCACGGGGTGGATTTAAATAATCTTTTCTCTCCTTTCCCACAAGTCCAACGTCAGTTTTTACAACAAATTAGGTCACTTGAGTTGTGGTATTAAAACGGCGCCTCTGCGCTAATTATGTTTCAGCATGGCATGCTGTCACAACCACACCTACCTACCTACCTACCTACCTGACTAGACATGTGGATCTGAACACTCGCAAGCACCGCTGGGTAAACTTCAAGACATATGTATGTAAGTAATCGGACGGGGTATTAGTCTACCCATCAGAGTGCCTAAGTGCGTCTCTGGATGTAGCCGTAAATGAATACTTGCGGTAAGGAGGAAGACTACACATCTTGTTGACCTGATCTGCTTTAATGCTTCTCAGATAAATCCTAGCAAGAAGCCCTGCAGACAAAAAAAATGGGTGTGCCGTAAGCAATAAATGTCGGCATTGATCCACAAATTTAAGTCGCCTTAGGCCTCAAAGCCTCTGTGAAGGAGAAAATACCGTGACGAAACATAAAACAGCATCGGATAAGATTGCTTTTGCCATTGATGGCACATGCAAATGAATTAAGGATAAAGACGTTAGGATATGTACATAAGTGAATGTTAGGACCCTTAACAAGCCGCGTGCTGCCCAACAACTAACGGAGACTTTGGAGGCCTATAAAGCGGACATAACTGCTATCCAAGAAGTACGATGGGTTGGGCCGGGCAAAAGGAGTATAAAAATTTGCGATATCTAAAACGGCGACTGCTATCGAGATTTTTGAAAGTAGACTTAGGCAAGAAGTTTTGAGCTTCAAACATGTGAGCGAATGCCTAGTGATAATCAGCATCGAGGATAAATTCGCTAATATCAGCCATATATACGCGCCCGCCCCTACAGATGAGAAGGGCGACGGTACAATGCTTCTACGACCTCTTGGAGAGGACCTATGATCAGTGTCCTAAGTACGACATTAAAATAGCGCTTAGCCATTCACATTGCGATCGACGGTGGAGACGTATCCAGTATTTTTGACGTCCTCACTTGCCAACATCGACTTGGACCACTACCTTGTTGCGGCCAAGACACGTATGCGGATATCCGGCGTCCAACGCCAAGGTATCGCAAGAGCCTGCCAGAACCTTTGCCACTCGCGTTTATTTCGACATCTCGATAAGTCCAGTGCCACCAGCATGAAGTGCAGGGGACTAGTGGAAAGGCTTTCAGGAAGCCATCAAAAATGCCGTCCCTGATGTGCTAGGTTACACCATACGACAATAAAAAAGAAATCCATGGTTTGATGCCGAACAAGAGGCATACCTTGCAACGTTGCATCCAAGGACGAGAGCTGAAAGAATGATTGCTTATGACACCTATGAGTATAGGAGAAAAGAATAGTTAAACTTTTATGAAGGAAAATGTGGGAATTTGAGAAACACGCGGTTGATGACACGAAGAATCCCGTCAACCCGATCAGGGTGAAGTGAAGATAGCCATAACTAAGCACCAACCTATCTGTAAAATCGGTCCTGAAGAAGGAAGACCCTCTGAACAGAGGCAATAGTCTCCTCAACGTCGCATGCCAGATTTTGTCTGCCGTATTATATGAGTGCTTAAAATCGATCATCAACAAAATGATAGGTCCTGATCAGTGCGGTTTTAGGCCGGAAAAGTCTACCATTCGCCTTACGGCAGATTTTGGAAAATACTAAGAAATTCCAAATCAATACCTACCACCTGTTCATCGATTTTAAAGTTGCCCATGATACTGTATATAGAGATGAACTGTACAGAGCCATGTCTAGTTTTGGCATTCTTGTCAAACTCGTCCTGTTATGCAGGATGGAGAACTGCCGCTGTTCCATCTAAGTAGGTGAGAACACGACCGAACCGTTTGATGTCAGAAACGGTCTTAGACGTGGTGACGCGCTTTCATGCGATTTCTTCAACATCATAAAAAAAAAATTTACGAAACTCACAAGCTAATACCAGAGGTATAATTTTTCAAACGTCTCAGCAACTACACGCATACTCGTACGTTGATGACATTGCAATAATCGGAAGAACTCAACGGGCTGTCAGTGATGTATTCCTGAATATTGAGGCCGAAGCCGCAAAGTTGTGTTTAGCGGTGAATGAAAGCAAAACGAAACATATGCTGTCTACGAGAAGGGACACTCAACATCAGCGTCTTGGACAAAATGCACGGATGGACAGATATTATTTTGAGGTGGTCAAGAACAGGGCTGTACAGCGATATAGGTTAGAAAAGTAAAAAAAAAGTCAGAATTCATCAGATGAGATAAATAGGCCATACGCTGTGTATGGACACCAACGCATCAGCCCTGAGAATCTTTGAATTCACTCCAGAGGGACAACGCGGTAAAAGAAGAACTTACCTAAGGTGGAGTGCGTAGTTGGAAGGAGACCTACACCAACGCGGGGTACAAAACTGGAGACATCTAGCAAAGGATCGAGCTGGTTGGAGAGGCATGTTGGTTGAGGCCCAGGCCCGTCATGGACTTTAACATGGACTTGAAGCGCTGAATAAATAATGCTTTCTTCTTGGGGAAAGAGCTATACATAAAGAAAGAATGTGAAATGTTTTTTTTCCCTCTATTCGTCCTTATCGACAATTTTTTTTTTTTACAGAAATATGGATTAGTTATATTCCAAGGATCGTATTATAATTCATGAATTTAGCTAGAGCATGGTAATAGCCACGTTTTTTCACAGCCATAATCCTTAAAATAATAATCGAAAATATTTAAAAAAAAAAATTAATTTGCGTAAGTAACAGAATTCCATGCCGACTTTTCATTAAGAGTTGAACCTAATGACGAAACTTTCAATCTGTTCTTTTTATCATCAGCAAACATTTCACATCAAATGTTAATCTCGAAATTAATCCGCCATTTGTTAACGCTCTATATAAAATCTTTTGATGACATCTCTGTCCTGTCTACCTGTCACCAGTGCTGGTATCCTTCGTTACCACCTTCTCAGTGCTCGCACACGACGTTGACAGAAATTTCGGTTTAATATTGCAGCGAAGATGGATATCCATTAAAGGAAAAGTTTTGACAGACATCCTAAAAATGCAAACTTAGTCCAGAGGAGGTCCGCTATCCACCTAAATCCTTTAAAAATTGCATTGTCTAGTGCATCCTTAGTAAGCTCCCTACAGCCCTCAGAAAAATCTTTTAGCTCCGCGCACTAACATAGTGGGTAAGGTGGCCTTACAATTTTTTTTGAATTTTATATGCGGTTGCGTAAACTTAGGTCTTGGGTCCCTTATAATCCCAACATAAGTCCAAGAAACAAATATTTCGTTTAAAATTTACAAGAAGGAGTTTTGTTTTTGAATGGTGGTGTCAGTTTAATCCTAGATCAGCCCACATGGCAGGAGTCCAACAAAGCTTCATTCAAGGAGCTTGTAGTTTTGCGACAATATTGTCAAGTAGGATGCTTCTTGGAGGGTCTGAAGGCCCATAGCAACAATTGGTCTTCATACTATTCCTAAAGACTGGTTGATTTGGAAGACTGAAGTGAGTGAAACGGTGATCTGAGCAGGATTGATCGTTGGGCGTGGACATCCTTCAGTCAGAGACTAGAGTTACGAGTATATTTAACATTTCCTCTCTATTTTTAGTAAAAAATGTTGGCTCCCATCGCGTCCTGTAGGAATACATATATGTACAAATGTTTGTAGGATTCTGTTTTCGGTTGGTTAGGAGTCGGATCCCTTCACTCTCGAGCTGCGTTCCCGGCCAAACTTATTTTAGCTATAGCTCGACGCAAACAATTAGCTTAACGTAGCTCTGATGCAATCTTCGGTTAACATCGCTCTTATTTATGAGATTAGCCTCGGATGTCGGAATTATGAACACCGTAACTTGGGTATTTCATTCTGTGACATTTGCCTGTTCGACGTAGAGCCATTCCTCAATGGGTTCGGGTAACTCGTCCTCTGAAATCTTTCCAATGTATACCAAAAGCTTAAATGCCGTGCGACTGGCTATATAGATTATTTTCAGACGGCAGACTTGCTACGAGCCCGATGCCGATTGACGTGTATCTCTTGAAGTTGGAGACTTTAAGTCTTCGCGGTCAGGACATCAGGACTGCTGCAGAACTCTTAATTTGTTTTCGTTTTAGAGGATATAGTTCGATCTATACAGATATATGTATGTTATATGGAGACAAAAAGGCTGATGAGCTCTTGAACAAATTGATTTTTGCATCGGAAAATAAAGAGAATATAAAGGGGTAAAGCAGAGGGTAGGTACTCGTAGTTTGATTTTTGAGTCTTACTCAGGGGTAGCTGAATAATTTCCTGAGCTCCTTATTCCACCAGAGTACGTTTCGGTCAGCAGATCAATTTTCGATTTGGCAACTGTGTTTGAAGGCTGCTTTAATATGAGCGTAGGGATGCGTATTAACTTTGCCAAGATGTGATAACGTTTCGAAGACGTTTCAAGTAGAGATGAAGTTATGGACTACTGCCTGCAGTTAGAGTTAAACCCATGGGTATCATTTCTACTGTGGAAATACTATCTACAAGTGGACTCTGCGTCAAATAGCTTTGCTCCAATTCCAATAACCCAATGAAACCCGAATAATTTTGTTAATGAGTTCCATAGTCATTAGATTAATGCAATGCTCTGCTTGATGCAAACAAATATAATTGGTGAAAAGTTTGTATACCAACCCCAAATCGTATCCTCAATGTAAACAAGGCAACAACAAGGCATACTCCACTCGAGGGCAAACAAAAAAATTTTTCGCAAAAAAATCCTCCCTCTCTATTTTCGGCAAAAGGACAACAAGAAAACTGATTAAAAATTCAAATCATACAAACAATCACCGCACGTACGGAACAAATTGAAAAAGCAAAAAAAAAAAAAAAAAACTATCACAAAAAAAAATCCCTTTTTCCCTTTATCAATCGTCCGCATCCTCGATATCCGTCAGAACAGAACAAGCAAAAACCGTTTGACAACTTAACCGACGATTCGATTGTCAGTAGCTGGGCATTCGATTTTCTTGCTATGCCACTCAAATTTCGCTAAAAACATAGAACCGAATCTCGGGAAAAAAAGGTCACATCCCTGACATGGCTTATTAGTATTCAATTCAGCTCATCCAGGATAATCGCCTCCATGCCTGAGGTAAAAAAAAACCCCTACGAAAGAAGACAGAGCAGAAAAACAAATGGTGTACCATTTAATGTAACAAATTGATTGTCTGCAGACTCAGAAATGCTTCTGGCACATATTGCCATTGTTATTGTAACCATCAAGGATAAGTACCCCACTCTGATTAAAAAAGGACCAAACAACAAATACCATCGGCCGACCAGAAATTAAGCAATCAAATGCAAACAAGGTTAAGCGCTTAATAAGGCGAGGCACTTAGGAAAATCACTTTCTTCCTTCCTCCCCCTTTATTAAGACGGCCTACTTAAGGAACAATTTTCCTGCTCAATGGAAATAAAAAAGGATTGCATTCTTAGCACAAGAATCCACCCTCTGGCCTGCCAAAAAAGAAAACTTCTCATCAACATAATTTCGGACATTTGTTGTTTTAACGAGAAAAGTTTTTCGGTACCTACTCTCTATCTCTCTTCCTTTTTAGCAACTATCATCATCAGGAACTGAACTGTACTTAAAGTATTCATACTGCGGGCGCCACCTGTTGTTGTTTACGAGTTAAGAATCTTCGAAGAAGATTTCACCCCCAAAAACCGTACGACTCTTTGGGTAGCAAATTAAAAAGATAAGTTACTTGGTAAATTGTTTAAGCAAACGTAGCTTTACTTTAGCGGAACATCTTTCGCCCAAGGGGTACGGTGAGAGAGAAATGGGCAAACTTAACTATGAAGTTGGATTCGCTTCAAAAGTCGTCCTTGTAGTCCAAATGCACCGCTATAAGACCCCTTAAACTGTCAAGATAACTTGTAAGATAAACTATTGCCTAGAAGTGAATGTAGAAGCAAGTCCTTAATCTCTATTTGCCTTATGCTACTCGTACTGTTAAACTCGTTGTCATTGTTGTCGTCGAAAACACACTGGCATTAAGTTTAATTAAAAATTGTTCTTTCTATGCACACAGTAAGGACGCATGTTGGGAGGATACCCTTGTTAAGGGGCTGGCTCTCAGAAAGTGTTGACACAAATGCCAGTGAAAGACGATTTTTGTATTTTCATGGAGAGAATTTTAGTAAAAGTTTCATTTTATGAGCAATCTTTTCATTTTGATTTTTGTGATATGATAAGAGATGGAAAACTTCAAAAGTTTTGAAGGATTTTTGTTTCAAAGCAACTTTACTGACAGTGTTCTCATATGACAGGTTTTCATATGGTCTATCCTTTTGTAATCGATGTAATGTGGATGTTGTTTATATGTTCAGCTCCGGTTACTTAAGAGAAGCCGAGGTTAGAGATCCTGACAGTAAATGTATCCTAAATGGACTCTCATATCAGTGATAAAACTGGGCAAGCAATACTTTGGCCTTTGAAAGTGATGCTAACGACCATCACAATTTGTTGGGTAGTACCGATATCAATGACAGAAGAGGGACATTGTTTAATTTGATGCTAAACTCTTATCTTCTTAAAATTAACTTTTAGAAGTCGCTTTTATGTCAAACAGGTTGTCAACTGGAAACAGGCATACTCGTAGTTGTCTGACCATTATTGATTACTATTCAGTTTACACGCTCAGTTTCAACAAGATGACTATTATTTGCGGTTCGCGGTTAAGTTGAGCAAAGGTTAGATTAGTAAAAAAACAAACTTATATGGGTCCTTTGAATCACTAAAGGTAAGGCACCTTACGAAACTTCTGGCAAAACCCTCAACGCCGACGTCCTGTATTAAAAGTGTCGATGGAAGCTTGACGGATTCGTTTAAGTCAGTGTTTCACAAACTTTTTCGGACTACAGCCCCCTTTGAGAGTATGCAATGCATCAACGTTCCATTTTTTAAACCCTATCCAGGGTATATTGAGAAACACAGAGAAATAAAAGCGATAGACCCCTAAAAGTAAAGGTACACCAAGCCCCATTTTCAAAGAAGAGTGGTCAGATGATACCTCCAGCCCAAAATCCGCACCAAACAGTGACATGTTGTGGATGCATTTGTTTCTCAATAATCACTCGTGGATTTTCTGAACCCCAAATTCAACAATGAGCCTCATCGCTGAAGATGATTTTGTCTGAAAAATCAGCATCCACTTGTTGTTGTTCCATAATCCATTCAACGAACTCTCTTCCTGTGTAGCACTCCATTTTTAATAACCCTGAACTGTCAGCTGTCACACTGTCTTTTTTTTTTCTTCGTTGGCAGCACTTTATCGCATAAATGGCAAATGGAGCAAAATGCAAATCTTGGGTGAATTTTGGGATACCCTTTATAAAGGGGCTTTCAATAACGGTGCTAGGCCTTTCAAGATGCATAAACAAAGTGTTACTCGTATCTGTAAAAACTTAAATTAATATATATTGTAATATGCAAGCTACGGCTCGAGTAGATAAAACGATATTCTATGAAATTTATTTCTTTATTTTCTAGTTTCTAGAACAATTCAGGTTCACACTATACTATTCTTCGCAAATTCTTTTCTTACAAGGTCTCTTTCCTCTCAAATCACTTTATCTCCTTTCAATTACTTAATTGACAAATCCAAACTAATTACTTTTTCTTGTTCACTCTCAACTTTCAATTTATCACCAAATTACAACTTCGCCCATTATCACTTTTCCAATCTCTTCGCCACGGTTCTAAACCAACTGTGTCTTTTTTTGATCGCCATCTGTCCTTATATAGCAGAAGTTTCTGATAGCCAGAAACTTCTAGCAAATTCTTCGACCACTGGAACAAGAGAAATAATTCTTGCAGTTATAATTCCCTTTTATCCCTGATATTATTTGTCTCTTTCGTTGACATGAGCTGTGGAGACTTCGTCCCAGACACGAACCTCGAATGAAAGGACAGTTCGAACCAAAATTCTGCCAGAATGGAAAGTCACTTCGGAATTTGCTGCATAGACATAGGAGCGTAGTTATTATTATGCTACAATATATTTTCTTTAAATCCGTTAAAATTCTTATTTTGAAAATTTTCCAAAACTTGGTTTGCCATAACCTTGAATATATCAAATATTGTTTAGATATTAATTTCGAATAAAATCTATTGGACCGTAGCCGAGAAATAGCTAATTATCAAGAACCAGTTAATAAGTAAAGTACCGTTATATATATTGTAATATGCGAGTTACGGCTCGAGTAGATAAAACGATATTCTGTGAAATTATTTCTTTATTTTCTAGTCTATAGAACAATTCAAGTTCACACTATACTATTCTTCGCAAACTCCTTCCTTACAAGGTCTCTTTCTTCTCAAATCACTTTATCTCCTTTCAATTAGTTAATTCACAAATCCAAACTAATTACTTCTTCTTGTTAACTCTCAACTTTCAATTTATCAGAAAATTACTACTTCGGCTGTTATCACTTTTCCAATCTCCTCGTGCGGTTCAAAACCAACTGCCCTGTCTCGATCGCCATCTGTCCTTAAATAGCCCCATTTCTAATAGCCAGAAACTTCTAGCAAATTCTACGACCACTGGAACAAGAAAATTCTGATGTAATAATTCCAGGATGACAGCTGCAGCCAATAATCTCTTGTTCTCTCTATCCGTGATATTATCCGTCTCTTATCGTGGACACGAACTGTGGAGACTAATTGCAGACACGAAACTCGAATGAAAAGACACTTCGGACCAAAATTATGCCAGAATGAAAAGACACTTCGGAATTTGTTGCATTAT
The DNA here is from genome assembly GCA_963082735.1 of Pocota personata. Lineage (NCBI taxonomy): Eukaryota > Metazoa > Arthropoda > Insecta > Diptera > Syrphidae > Pocota > Pocota personata. The sequence goes on along the minus strand of OY720432.1, from coordinate 85,407,025 downwards.
GCTACATTATGTTACATTATGTTACAATATTTTGTGGCAAAGACCTGGTACGCCATCTGGTAGCATATGTCTATCGTAACTCAAATAGGCCTGTTTAAAGCGATTACTATTTACACCCTGTCCAGATGGATATTAGTGTTAATGGAAATATTAAAGATACACCCTGTAAAGTGTATATATGAGCTAGCTTTTTGGTCCCACCAATTCTAAGCTAGTCAATCAATGTTCAAATTATTCCTTAACATGACCTTATTTCATCTAAATAAACCCACTCACCGCAGATATTTTCACTTTCTCAAAGAGTTAAGTGATTTCATGGGTACCATTTCCTACGAAATATTTCCGTAAAATATCCTTTCCGATTCCCTGTTATCACAATATATCGCACAATGTTCAAGTACATCTATGTATTCTCCAGACTTACATCCCCAGATTGCTTACATTCAAAATCGTCCCCATTATTACGCTGTCAGAAGCAAAACACATCTGTGTACGCAGAAAACCGTCTGTACACCGACTTCGAAAGTATGAAACCATATAAAAAGGATGCGATTTATGTGACTTACACACTGCTAGGTGTACCCTGCTGCTAAAGACAGTTCCCTAAAGACGCTGTACTTGTTATCGCCAAGCAAAGTAAATCGCATCTATTATGCATCCGTTTTTATGTGCCGGTAGTCGGTACCCAACCATACCTATGTACATCCTTCCACTGCATGTGGCTGTCAGCTCCTTTAACATTTAATATATATATATGTACATATGTATGTGGCGTAAATAATAGCAATTTTTTTATATCCTCGCGCAATCCGCAATCGCATAAACATTGTAGTGTATCCTTTAACAAGGAAGGATAAGAAGAAAAACTCACTTTGTAACTGTGGACAAATTAAAAGCTATCTTCGTGCTGTTTAATTCTGTTTACCAGGAATAAAGGGAGTGTGGATATTCGTTTGTCCATTTCAAACAGTATATGCTGTTGAGTAGCCATTTGGATGCTTGTTATCCTTATTTTTCTGTTTTTTTCGATTACACCTTTGACCATTTGATTTCTATGTGAGTGTAGAATGAGAATACTGACTGGACTTGAGAAGTATTTGTGGACCGTTCCAAGGATTTAGAGGCATTATAAGTAGTTTCTTCTGAGTCGTTCCTTAACGTACGAATTTTAGGAGATAACCTACCTAAGACTGGAGATAAGCGCACCTTATTCTCATAACCTTAACCGAAAACTCGGTGAATACAGCACAGTTCGAGATTGTAAAGAAGGCAATGTAAAAATCACTCCAGCAATAATATCCTTTTGCAACCTTGATAAGGTCAGTAGAAAAATGGGCATTGGGAAAACCTGACATAAGGGCTTAGAATGAGCATATCTATAACTATTAGAATAAATAAATAACAGCCAAATTTTGTACTCAAATTTAAAGCAGATGCAATGATATCTTTTTATACAGAGGATACCATAATTTTTAATAAATTTTAAAACAAAGTTGTTCTTACAACTTTTCCTTAGCAGGAAGTGGGCGTGACTCCTAAAATTTGTAACCGAAGTTCACGGAACCTGATGAGACATTCAAAGTAAGACTTAACCATCACCATAAATTGCTTTGAAAAAACAATATGTTTGATTTTTTTTTAAGAAAACTCTGCCAGAAAGTGGGCGTGGCTATGTATAATGTAAAGATGAAATATAGAGCAAGTCAACGTCTCTATATTTTACAAAGACAATATTTTTCAATTTCTAGGAAAAATATTGAGAAAAATTATATTTTTTTGAAAAGTGGGCGTGTCTGCCGGAGTATTTCAATTTTTTTTTACAATTGCACTGCTTCGAATTCTAGAAAGGCTATATATGAAATTTCATATTCCTAGCTCAAAATTTAAGGCCCAAAAAGTGGTGACTTACGGACAAAAGCACGGACGATGGACGGACATGGCTATAGCTGTATGATATACGAGTATAGATCTATAGATCGACAAAATTGATGCTTCCATTATTATTTCTCAGTTACAAAGTATGTACCAAAATTAATGTACTCTGGATAGGATATAAATGTACAGAAAAGTTACAATACATCTGGAACGGATCGTATGATATCCGATCCCTCATCTTTTAGCCCATTATTAATAAAGTGGGCGTGGCATTGTGAACATTGTGAATTCTGCATCAAGTGCAGTAAAATCTTTCCACCCAGAGGACATTCTCTCGATTCTTAAAAGATTTTACCAAATAATTTCTGGCTAAGACTTCTACTTAGAAGAAATTGGGAGTGGCAGTAGCTATTTGTAACCGAAGGTTGTGGATTCTTTTGAAATATTCACAATAAGACTTAATCATCATCATCAATATCTTTAAGAAAACAAAATAGGGTTTTTGGAAGAAATGTCCCCTAAAAGTGGGCGTGACATTATATAATGTCTTTATTGTGAAGAATATGAACGTGCACATATTTCGTCAAGGCTATATTTTTAAGTTTCTGGTAAAAAATATCTATAAAAGGTCAATTTGTTTTTTTTTAAGTAAGCGTGTCTATGCGCTCAAAATTTAAGGCCCAAAAATTGGTGACATACAGACGGACGGACATACAAAAATAATAATAACGATAGACCCCCAGAAGTATGTGTATTTGGGATCAGCAACGAAAGTTACATATGTTCATCTAGCCATGTACATCTATCCGTTTGTTTTTTGGGCTTAAATTAAGAGCTAGAAAGATAAAATTTAGTACATAAACTTTCTATAATCCAAAGCAGTATAAGTCAAAGTCTTTTTGAAATCTGTCCACACTGGTAACTGAAAAATATTGAAAAATATAATAGGGCCACGCCCACTTCGTGGGGGCGTTTTATTAAAAAAAACTATACTTTTTTTTTATCAAAGCTGTGTACTGTTGTTTATTGTGAATATTTGGCCAGCTTTCTTCTAAAAAATGAAGTAACGACAGTTTTTCTGATGAAATTTCATATTCCCCGAAATTTCTTAAAAATCCCGCTTATGACCTTCAAGTAGAATCATGCATTCAACAAATAATGACCTCACTCAGGTTTCTGCTATTCGCAGGTGAAATTTCTGCATGGGGAGGGGAGTTCGTAGAGAATTGTTCAGGAAATAAAACTACAAGACAAGACAAAAAGAAATTGAAAAAAAAAATGTCGAGAAAATTGAATTTTTTTGGAAAAAATAATTGCGAGTGGGTCTCGTAATTCTGTACTCGTACGTCTGCCCGTTTGTATCGAAGACTGTAGCCTAAATTGAAATTTTCATTCTAAACTCAAAATTAATGGTACTTAAAAATTAAATTTTTTTCAAAAAGTTTTCTAAAGATTTTGATTAAAAATAATATCTATGGTAACGTTCGACTTAATCGTGCCCTTTATTCCATCTGCCACACAATTTGTTTCTTGTCTTGATTCAAAGATTCACATCTCCCGGCAGATTGACTTTTTAAAACGAAACACCCTGTATAGCAACGGAGGCGTCTAAAACCGTCGTTACCAAGTTCATAGGGACAATGTGTCATACATAACCTACGTACGAGTATGTATGCGTAGATGCATAACAGTAAATTGAATGATTTCATCCATCAGTGAAATTTCAAGTAGTTGCGCTATCCTATCGAAGCTGTACACCATCGACAATATGAATCCATACTTGTATTCGCAAAACAAAGTGGATACCATTATGGAATCATCTCTTCGATTTGGATGAATTCTGTCCCTACACTTTCACGATTTACAGCCTCTTCGCATAGGAAACGTTTTTCCGTTTTCCGCATCAATAAGCCTCGTAGATCGTAGCATTTCATTGTGGAGTGTGAGCCTAATGGGCCACACATGCAAGCGAACGCCAGCTATAGCGAACATAAATCCTCAAAAATTCATAGCCGTCAGTAAATCAGCGCGGAAATTATTATTGTTGGCTCGCGAAACAGCAGTTTGGTTCTGGTAACCTTAAAGATTTATGCCGCAATATCCATTCGACGCGAGGGTGAATCAAGCCGGGAGGGTGCAAGTGCTTCATAGTTCCATATTTGAATCCAAAATTTCTCTCTGTGGATGCGGTTTCCGTTTTCACGTTAAATCGGTCGAGTGGGAGGAAGGGCTAGGTTTGGGTCATGGCAAAGGTTCGCAGTATGAGTATGTACCCATTGCACACAGCATGTATGTTTCGAGTATTGCTCTGTAAAGTTGGAAACATTGCAAATTGAGTTGGCTTTTCCTGGTAACGTTGCAATATAACCAACGAAACGCTAAAGACTTTCTAATTGCATTCGACATTCGTATGGAGAAAACGAAAAATATGCAATCCCAAGCGACAAGAGGAAAAGGATATGCAAGGATATATTTTAACTTCAAGTTAAATTGAGTTCAAAGTTAGTCTAACGAAATGGTAATTAACCACTTTGACCGAAGTGGTATCAAGAAGGAGTTGTTGTGGCGCAGTGGCTGCACAGAGATCTACTAGTACTTCGACAGGAAGTTTAGGGCAAAGTTCCGTTTCATGAGGCAGCAGGACTGTGTTGGCTTTGTCAACTTTTTAATAACCGGTTAAACTTGCATTAGGTGATTTCATAATTTTACGTTAGCGATGGAATGATAATTTGAAGGATATCCTGGAAGGAACTCTGTAAGTTTTCGTGCCGATGTTGCATTTGGGTGGGATGTAAACTTTTTAATAAGCGATTGGCTTTTTTTTTTTTTTACATAGTATGAGTTTCAGTGTTGAGTTCTGTGGAGGAAACTTTTTCGATTTCCTTTTAATAATACGAAAGATGCGATAGGGACTTTAAAGTTTTTTTTTTTGTAAGAAAAGTTTCCTTCATTGTGCGTCGCTCGATGTCGTAGATACATACATATGTATGTGAGCTGTTTTATGTGATGACTGTTTATCTTACCATCTCTTTACTCTGCATCTGGCATTAACTCCCATAGGTGTAATGGGTATTGTTTTAAGCATATAATTTATATTGTAATGAGACATACATGTGCCATGAACATGAACTTATGTACAACAGACAAACAAATTCATCACCTAGGAACACATTCGAAAGCTTCAGTGCGAATAGGTATAAAACGATTGCGAATCTCCCCTAATATTCACTTGGAATGGAAAAAGTCATTGAGTGACTCTTAAAAAAACTCAAAAACACTGAAATTAATTTCAAATAGAAAACTTCATCGGTAGGGAGGGCACTTTTATTTGAGCAGTAAAAACTTGAGGATGCGTTTATCCAAGGATTCAATGGCCGGGATCTCTAATTTGAAGGCGAAAGAGAGGGGCTCTGTTTTATTATTTTATAAAGGATGATCCAATTGGAGTTTTTTGGGTTTCACGGCTGGCCTTGCAGACTTCCACACTTTTGATTAAATTTTCCAGTATTTTTCGACATAAATCCAGTAGTTCATAAATAACGCGTTGAATCACATCCTTTAGCTCTCAAATCATTTGGGGATCATTGGCACCTTCTGCTTCCACTCCAAAGAAAAAAGTCCATTGGCCAATATCGGTCGCCGAAACGAGAGATGACGCGACCGGGAAACTTTGTGTGCAATAACTGCATTGTTTCTCGCGCTGTATGACAGGTGGCACCATCTTGTTGAAATGACATGCTTCCACATCAATATCATGCAATTGGTGCCAACAATAATTTGTTAGTCCCGATAACGTTCACCATTGACTATTACAGCAGCACCACGAGCATGTTCGAAGAAGTACGGCAGAAAATCCGCACCAAAAAGTGTTTTTTTGTGGATGCATTGGTTGTTCGTGAATGGCCAGTGGATTTTCATGACCGGCAATATAGCGGCAATATTTTAGTATGACCAGCCGATACGAAGATGCACTGGACTTTGTATGTACATCCAACACGCACCTGGTTCGATCGCATTTTTCCTTTAATTTCTTAACCACGGCATTAGATAGACGGTTATGTACATATATCGACATTATTTCGCAGTGCGCGAATCGTGTTGGTTGAATCTTCCCCATTTCGGAGATGGGTTTTAACAATTAAAATGCGTTCTTCTCTCGTATACTCCTCCATAATTACAACACAAATATCAATTCTTAGCATTCACAGATGTCAAATATCAGCTGTTTCTCTTTGACAGAACCGCAGTAGTGCCAGATTTAAATTATAACCTCTAATTAAATCACCCTTATGTTTATGAGGGGTGTCTGTTAAAAAGTGAATAATTACATTTTCTATGTTTTTTTTTTTTTTTGGTTTGGTTTATTGCACACGAGCCCCTGAATTTTACACGTTTCCAGATACCAATCTCAGAATAAGCAAAACGTAGAAATTTCGGCTTGAAAAGTTGACCCATAATTTTTCCATCCAAGGCATCAGAATTTGTTCTTTTTATGAAAAATAGTTTATGATCGAAATAACCGTTTTTGAACAGACACTCAAAATGAACAAATGGAAAAATTAAAATCCATCTGTAGCGAATCGTATGATACAGAATAAAGAATAAAAATTAGATCTTGCTGCTTATAGGATCTTGTCTCGATTTTTAAAAGATTTGATAACAAAGACTATTGAAGTACTAAGAAAGTGGGTGTGGTTGTCACCACTATAACTCTAAATCTCTGTAAAATATAACCCAAGCACCACTGTAACTAGCTACAAAAATATAAAAACTTTTTTTTAATTAAGAAAAGGCCTCCTATAAATTGTAGAGAAGGCCTCTGTCTAAACGTAAATGTATCGATTTTTATCGATATTACGAAATTTGTATTGCTTTGATTTCCAAGCAACTTATATGAAACTTCATGTCACTTAAAGCCCTAAAATTGGTGTGCATAAAGGCGAACGGACGGACATAATATATATAACTACAATATAACCCATGGAGTAGGCTATACAAACATTTACAAATGTTGCAATCCATCTGGAACTGATCGCATGACCATACCCCTTGATTTTTTATCCATCCCTAATAAAGCATATGCGCTACCGTAAAACAAATTGCTGTTGACTATTTCTTAAGAGAAAGTGGGCGTTGATGTCACTATATGTATCCAAATTTTAAGTACTCTGATGATTTATTAAATTTAAGGGTTAAACATAACCGTAAACAGCTTTAAAAAGCAAAATCATTTGTTTTCGAAGAATATACTCCTAAAAAGTGGGCATGGCCCTATACAACGTCTTCATATGTTGTTTTAAATTCCTTTTCAGTTTCTGGTAAAAATAATGAAAAAGAGTATTTTCTATAAAGTGGTCTTGTTTGTGGGGAGATTTAAATTTTATTTACACTTGCACTGCTTAGGACTTAGGGTATACGGATGCATATTTGACGCTTTTTTAAAAAAACTATTATAATATAGCAAATTATTAAATCTTATGAATAAATAATATTAAACAAAAAAATATATGTATTTTTCATTGCGCCATTTCAAATATATCTTTAGAAAATTCTAGCTTTTACTGTACCTCTGGTTGGTTGGTTTAAGAGGGTGAGCTTATGCTCTTCACTTAGGACTCCATTGGGCCCGTTGTGTTCCCCTCATCTATGTAACTGTAAGGAATAGTGCTGTGTTTTGGGAATTATGTGTTGAGAGGATTTAGGTCTAGGGATCATGGGTAGTGTCAACGGGAAACTATATCGTATAGTGATCGGGGAATCGTAGTGTTCGTCTGGTGAACTCCAATATATCCCCGATTATTTTCTTACTGAGGTGTGTAATATCCGGAATCCTTGGAGATCCCAGAATTTTCAGCGTTAGCGTCGCTGTAGCAGGGCAGTGACAGAGGAAGTGTTCTATATCTTCCTCCTCCTCCACACAGTTGGCACAGATTGTTGTATCAGCTATCCCGAGTCTGAACGAATGAGATTGATGTGCCCTGTTAAAAGTCCCACCATCAATCCCAATTGTGTTCTGCTTGAGTTAAGAGCTCTTTTTGCTGCGTTGTTACTCGGTTTTGTTATTACAGATCTAGCCACTTTGCACGTGTCTAGATTCGTTCAATAGTTATTGAACTCCTGTCGTATCTTTTCATTGATTATTGTTTTAATAGTTGTCAGAGGGATCCCTATTGTATTATCCGGGTTCAGTGATGTGTTGTCCGCTCCTTTCATTGCTAGTTCGTCTGCCTTTTCATTACTCGGTACACCTTCATGCCCCGGTACCCATGTAAGACGGACTCTATTGCGCCTGGCAAGTAAGTTCAATTTAGTTTTGTACTCCCTTACTAGTCGTGATTTCGACATGGGGTTTGTAATCGCGCTAATTGCTGCTTTGCTGTCCGAGCAGATGTCGATTTGCCTCCCTTCGCTGGTGACTTCTGCGAGCATTTCTTTCATAATTGCATAGACTTCTGCTTGGAACACCGATACAAATGGTTCTAGGTGAATAGCAAGTTCAATCGGTGGGTTAGCACTAAAGATGCCAGCCCCTGATATATTAGAGCCGTCTATATATACCGATATCCCATTGGAGTTTCTTGTCGTTTTTTCATACGTCCAATATTCTCTTGCGGGGAAAATTGTTTCGAAGTTGTTGGAGAACGTATACGATTTTCCAACAACATCACTGGGGCAATCGATGAGTGGTGTCATTACTCTTATCATTTCGGTGATTTTTCGATGTCCCGTATTTGCACCACCGGTCGATAGTTCTAAGCCATGAGGCTGAAATGCCGGCAATCTTCTTCGCTTCGAGGTGCACTGGTAAAATGTTTAGTATCGCTTCCATGGCCGCGGTTGGTGTTGAGGATTGTGCTCCTGTAATACCCAGGCAGACCATACGTTGCACCTTAGTTAAAAAAGTCTCTTGCATACTTTTTGCTCATCACTGGCCACCATACAACTACACCGTAGAAGATGATGGGTTTACGCATTGGTATATCCAGTGGACCTGTTTCGGTTTCAAGCCCCATGACTTCCCGATGGCCCTCCTGCATATCCAATATGCTCTCTCGGCTTTGGTGTCTCTTTCTTCCAGGTTCTTTCTCCAGGTCAGTTTCCTGTCCAATATATACTGTACCTCTAGTGCGTTGTCAAATATTTTGCTGTTCCGGCTACAAATTTGGCGCTTAAGCCATGTAGGTAAATAATGTTGTTAAATGGTGGTGGGATGGATGGAAGTTCCCCTTAGGAATTTATAGTTACGAAAAATTAACTATTGTTAATTTTATGTTAAGTTGATTAATTCATAAATTGAACACCTATCCTCAGATAGTGATACAACTGATTTTAATGCATAGTTTGTAACATAAATAAATAATAAAGATCCACCCTGTAGAGTATATAAATGTATACCTGGTTAATAGACAAATTGTTTGAGCAATATTCGTCCAACCTGCCGCCTGTATGTACCATGATCTGAAGCCTTAAATTTTGAGCTAGATGAATCAAACTTAGCACATTTGATTGTTACTTGAAACTTAAATTTAATAATGGTTGAATTAAAAAAAAAAAAAAAACACCCACTGTCCACGCCCACAATCGTGTTAATTATATATGCCACTTTTCAGGACATTCATGTGCATATTTCGACAATGTAGATCAACTGTTAATCATTTTTTACTACGTAACGCGAAATAAAATAGAGTGACGTTAAAAAATGTATAAAAGTCAAAATATTTTTTTTTTAATACAGTAGTGTCAAACCAAAAGAAAAAGTGTTCAAACCAATTTTTGAACAAATGAAAAACAAGTATTTCAGTATAGAGCATTATATTTTTATTAATTTTTTATTTGAAAAAGTCAAGAATTTTAGATTGTTTTGTTTGAGAAGATTTCAATTGGTTTAAAAACAATTCGACGTCTGCAAATCTATTGAAAATTCTTTGGGGATTGTTTTGTGATTGAAGAAAAGCACGAAGGCCCTCAGCAAAGCGTAACGCATCAGATATAGGTGCTGGAGCTGCTACAAATTCATCATTCTCACTTGCTTCGACGTCTTCATTCTCGTCAACATCTGCACTACCGCTTACAGAATCCACAATTGCATCATCATCCAGAAGTTCTACACTTATAATGTTGTCATCAAAGTGCACATATTCTTCAAAAGCATCGCTTTCGATAACTGTTGTTAATGCGTTTTGAGAACCTATGTCTTCATCGTGGTTAAGTCTCAGCCAGTCAACTAAGGGTATGTCGTCCTGTAAATCGAAATTGTCCTCACTTCTGATGAATCCGCCATGTCGAAAACTATTAAAAATGGTTTTTTGTGTAACTTTTTGCCATGCCATATGAAATTGCATCTAGTAGGTTTGGTGTAAAGTTTTCTTCTTTTTTTTCAATTGGATTTATCATTTTCATGAGAAGCAAATGCCGATAATTGCTCTTTAAACTGTGAATGACGCCTTGGTCCATAGGCGTCAAATCCTTTACCTCAGGATGTGCTGGGCAGTTATCCACTAGTAATAGAATTTTCCTATCTTTACGACGTAATTCATTGTCCCACTGCCTTAACTCATTTAAAAAAATTTCAGAAGTCATCCAAGCCCTCTGATTATTTTTGTAGTTCACCGGCAATTATTTGATGTTCTTAAAGCACTTGGGATTTTTTGGTTTTCCTATGACCAGCAATCTTCTTTTTTTTTGTACCCAACAAATTTGCCACCACCAATACGGTTATACGTTCTTTTGATAGTTTTCCACCAACGCATGTCTCTCCTTTAAAATGCAATGTTCTATTAGGGGTCAGTTTATAGAATAAACCAGTCTTGTCGCCGTTGAAAATGTCCTCATCCTTAGAGTTTCCCTTAATACTTGGCCATTTGTTTTGCAACCAATCATCGACAATACCCATGTCAACTGCTGCCGCTTCCCCAACAATTTTTCCGGTGCTAATATCATGCCGTTTTTTAAATCTATTTAACCAACTCTTGCTAAGACTGCATTCCTAATTCTTAAATTTCCGACCAAACTCTTCGGCTTTTTTTTGTAGAATCGCACTACTCACGGTCACATTGTTAGCCCTTTGTTGGCTAAACCACTTCAACAATCCACTATCCACCTTCTCGTTTGTAGGTTTTCTTACTTTTTTACCTTTGAATTTGTTTGATTGAAGTGGTCCAGGATCTCCTCCCTTTTCTTCCAAATTGTGCCAACAGTCGATTTACTTAGACTCATTTCCTTGTATATATCTCTTTGCTTTACACCTTGTTGTAAACGCTTTATTAAATCGTATTTGTCTTTTAATGTGAAACATTTTCTTTTTTTATTTGATACTAGATCTCCCATTTTACTTAAATGTCCTTTCTCTGTCCAGAATGTAACTCAACTAATTTGTGCTGCCTTTCGTTTGTAAACATATCGTTACTCGGGGAAGTACCGAAAAAGTTATATTGAAGGACAGAATGTTGACGTTTGAGAATGTTGGTACGCATGCAGCTATACAGTTTTCGGGGAAGTCCCGAAAAGTTGGGAAAATCCGAATGACAAATTTTTGGTTCGTTATAATCGGATATTTTCTTTATTTGACGCGCAAAATGCGTTCGTTATAACCGAAAGTTCGCTTTAACCGGGTTCGCTATAAACGATTACTACTGTATATGTTTTATAGTTTCCAAAAAAATGCTTCGAAAAAAATGGCCTCATACATATGTTTTCATACGACTTTCGAACTATTGAAACGCATTGTTGACAAGTGTACCTTCCATACTATAACTGTCATTTGTCAAATTGACATCTATCATATAATATAAAGTGACAGGAAAAAAAAAATCCACAGAAATGGTGTGCAATTCAAATCTACACCCTGTATTTTCATACAATCTGGGGTCCCTGATAACTGCATATTCAAACAGAATGTCATTTTAGAGAAACATTTTGAGTTTAAAGCCAAACTCTCTAGTATGTTACGTTCACAGACAATGAGTAAATAAAGAAAAAACTGCTACCGGATATTGTTCAAATACTGGAACATGTCCCAAATAATTTGCAAAAGGTGTCTCTTAGTTATAGTAATTGTTTGTGCTAAATGAAAAACGTGACTTGACTGCACTATTCCTGAGAAGGTGTAGATGAACACATTGCCATTATTTTTCATGTCACCATTAATTAAATGCGCTCCATATTCTGCCAATTTATCGGTTCATTTTCTATTAGAAAATAAAAAAAACATCGATGAACATCCGCAAATCCTTACTTCATATTGCCACATTCATCAATTTTCTGCTGTTTATCTTCTTAATTCAAGGCATCGATCAACCTACTAATCAATATTGTAAATCCTTCGCATAAATCCTTCTCGTTGAATTTTTCCCACTAAACGGAAACTCATCGAACAGTAACTTATCTCATCTAGCAACTTAATTGTGTACTTAAACAGGATATTCTTCCAACCACATGCCGGGTGTTTTTCTTTATAGAAATTCCGTACTCAACAAAAAGAAAACAAAAATTTAATCTTCTGTAGAAGTTTTCTTCGAACGTGACGCACCATAACCCAGATCCTTTCTAAGAATCCATCGACTGCCTTTCCATTTACCTCTCCGAACGGGATATGCCACTTCTAAGATCGACTAATACTCCAACTTTACACCAGCACCGCAGAGTGCGCTTGTGAAAAACCACAACCGTACCACCATCATTACCATTCAGATGCTGCCTTCGGTGGAGGCATTTTACCCCATGAACGTACCCACAAAGTAATCGTAATAATCATCGTCGTCATCAGGAAGAGTAGCTACTGTTGTGTATAACACCATCAGGCAAAAGGATAAGAATTTGAACGCAAAAAGGAGAAAAGTCTAACCATATGTGAACTTATTAAAAAGGGAGCTCCCACTCAGATACTCGTAGCTCGTGGGTTTGGGTATCCCGCCAACTATTCATGCGGAATTTGAACGCCTTTCCCACCACAGGGAGTTGTGGAGGGATTCATTTTCATCATTCCACAAATCCTTCCGGCAGATGTGTGATGTACAGTATGAGGATAGTAAGGAGAGGACATGGTGAGAACATATCTTATGCTCCATCGGAGCGAATTCAAATTAAATGCTTTTCAATTGAGCGATGATACGGAAGTGGATTCGAAGGGAAATCCTGTCAAATGGATCGCATGCCGCAGCATGTCTAATTTGAAATTAATTTTATGTCTCTCTTATAAGATGCAAATAAACTGATGAATTTCATTAAGAAATGAGTGAAACATTTGTACTTATCCTGGTTCCGAAAACTAAAAGAGTTGAAACAAGTTGTAACACCTGTTCTTACACTGTACTTAAGAACTTCTCTAAAGACCACTCAATCGCGCCCTCGTGTTGAAATGGATTAAGTGATTTCACCCTCACAATTCCTTTGGTCCTACATACTACATACATACCCAAAGCAGAGGCAGAGTGGAAAATTTACACTTGACTTAACAGAAATTTATTTGAAAAATTATTTATTTTACAAGCGAAGGAGTCAATCCTTCTTCCTTTTGCGCTCAGCTTTTTTTTATGATTTGTGTCGGTGTTTGTGGATTTGAAGTTCCACAATAACCAGTTGGGAGTGAGTTTTATTATTTTTTTTTTTTAAAAAAAGATCCATTATCTCGACGCCTGGTTGTTCCTGGTAGGGAAAGCTTATTTTAAGGATTATTTATGGTAATCCATTTCACAAACAAAGTTAGAAACCCACAATAGCAGGTGCTGTAGTAGTTAGCTCTCAGTTACATTCTTTGTTATTTATTTATATAAAAGCACATATTTGGGAGTACTTGTAGGGTGGTTAAATAGAAAAGATTAATGGATAAAGTGCACTCTTAAGATAATAGGTCCCGTAGAGTGCAAATTGCGTTACTTTCGTGGGCATTATAGGCGAACCAAGGGCAATCTGGAAAGCATTGCATACGGGCCTACTTAATAGGCTTACTTAGAGTTTTGAAGAATCTGCCCGAAACTTTATACTAAAAATCCTATCAGTGATGATGGGAATACGCTTGGGTCAAAAACTGCAAACGCATTGTACCATGAAATTAAATTTAACGATGTGAAGTCTGCAGAGCCTTAAGTGGGCCAAATCCATCTTCCAAATGAAAATAGAAGCTTAGGGAAATACAAATTTTACCAATAAGGGTAGGTCCATTGTTTTTGGAATAACTCGAGCGGTTGGTAAATTAGCTAAACTTAAGTTTGTGGTTTTATACAAAATATCCTTAATTCAAACAAAGCATTATGTATAGGGTGACCAAATACGAACGATAGGAAACGAAATTTAAATAAAACAACAACGATGTGAGATATCAAATTGATTCTAGCTTTATTTTGTAGCGACATTCATGCCATTATGTATGGAATAGCACATCATTTAAATGGAGAACTCGAGAGAAACAGAAATAAAATATCCTGTCGAAATAAAGGTGCTGATATTGGAAAAAAGAAGAGCTCGAAAGAAATGGCAAACTACGAGATTCCCAGATGATAAGGCAGTTTTTAACCGTCTTAACAACGAATTAAAAAAAAAAGAATCTGTGAGTTCAAAAATGATTCACTTAGTAGATTCCTGAAAAGTCTGATGACGGATGCTTCTACCGAATTGGCAAAATATTCTTGATAGCCCCAATTTAAATGTAGCTATGTTTAAAAACATAATTGATTCTGCAATATCAACTTTTGTGCCCATAAAACGTACGACAAATTTTAATAAGCCCATCTGGTTTAACAAAAGTTTGTCTAGATTGAAGAATGTTATGAATAAAATGTGTAAAAAGAGTAAATCTAGTATATCTCTGCGTGGTGAGTTCTGTCAATTAAGAAGAGAGTATGAGTTTTTAAAGAAATTCGTATATAGGCAATATATTTCTTCAATCGAGTCCAATATTAAAAACGATTCTAAAAGTTTCTGGAAATTCATAAATACTAAACGTACCTTCTACTATGACTTATAATGGAGCCACTAGTGATGACTTAAAGCATATCTGTGATATTTTTTTTTTTTTTTCCGAGGGTAGGTAAAAAATCTTCATGAAGACACTATGAGGATCGGTAGCGCGTGCTCATAGTAGTATGAGATTTTTACTCACTAAAAAAAACCTCCCTTCGTGATAAATTTCTTTGATTACATACTACAACTAAGTTTTGACTTATCCAGCAGTTTTTCTTTCACGTATTGAGATCGTTTGGCAGGTCCCTTTCCATTGAAAGTTCCTGCTTGTTCCGCAAATTAGGCGCGGTTTCTTGCTATCGCGTTAAATCGAAAGGTTTAGTCCTTTGTAGACGACGCAGTAGATTCCTCTCATCTAGAATTCGAAGGACTTCATTGTTAACGTGTCCTTGTAATCTGTCTTTATGCTTACGCGCGAAGTTTTTGATTTCATATTCGACTGTCGCAATTCCTAAATCTCTATGGATATCGCTATTTCTAATAAACCACGGTGCATTAACTATTGATCTTAGCACTTTATTTTCAAAAGTTTGTAAAATATTGACATTACTTATTTTGGTACAACCCCAAAGTTGTATTCCATATGTCCATATCGGCTTTAGCACTTGCTTGTATAAAAGCAGTTTGTTCTCTACATTAAGCTTGGAATGTTTTCCAAGTAACCAGTACATTTCTCTGTATTTGGTTTCGAGTTCTTTACGTTTTTTCTTCACGTGCGATTTCCACTTCAGCTTAGCATCAAGTGTCATTCCAAGATACTTAGCCTCGTTTGCAAACGGAATTTGAACCGAGTTTGAAAAGATGGGCAAATTATTTATTTTCTTATAAGTAAAATTGACATGAACAGATTTGTTTTCGTTTAAAGCTAGTCGCCAAATCCTTGTCCATTCATTTACTTTATTCAATGCTTCTTGCAATTTTTCAGTCGATTCTTCGATCGTTTTACCCGTTGTGTCGTCGGCAAATGTAGCTAAGACGGTGCCTTCTTCTTGCGGTATATCGCGAGTATATAATAGGTACAAAAGCGGTCCAAGGACACTTCCCTGCGGCACCCCAGCCCTTATTTCTTTAAATTCCGAATATTCGTTTCCGTGTTTGACTCGGAAAAGTCGATTCGTCAAGTATTTTTCTAGAATATTATATAAGTGTTCCGGCAGAACTTGTCGTAATTTATATTTCAAGCCTTCATGCCAGACCTTGTCAAAAGCTTGAGAAACATCAAGGAATATGCTCGAGCAAATCTTTTTTTCTTCGTAAGCTTTTTCAATTAAATCAGTTATTCTATGCACTTGGTCTATTGTTGAGTGCTTGGTTCTAAACCCAATCTGGTGATTGGGAATAAGAGATCCTTCTTCTATAACCGGCTGTAATCGCTTAAGTACTATTCTTTCGAAAACTTTAGACATAATCGGCAGCAGCGAAATAGGTCTATACGATTTTTTATCATTCGGTGGTTTTCCTGGCTTCAGAATCATTATTACTTCCGCGACTTTCCATTGACTCGGAACATATTCTAATCTTATCGCTGCGTTTATAATGTAAAGGAACTTAACTAACGCTTTTCTAGGTAACGATTTAAGAAGCTCTCCTGTGATTAGGTCGTATCCAGGAGCTTTATTCGGTTTCAGTTTCTTTATTTCTTGTTGAAGTTCGGTCAGCCTTGCATTTCTTACTGTGTAATTGTGAAATGCTATATCCGACGCATTATCATTTTCAGCAAGCGCTTGCCCATCAAATGGTTTAAATGTTTCTTCTAAATGGGCGGCAAAGACTTCTGCTTTGTCTTTATCATTCTTGGCCAATTCGTTGTCATTTTTCTTGATTGGGGCCGCTTGTATTTTCGGTTTTTTAATGCCTTTTATAGCTTTCCAGAGCGAATAATTGGAATCTTTGTCCGCTGTTAAGCTTTCAATGCTGGTTTGTATTGTCCGGTTTTTAAAATCAATAATGGCCTTTTTTAGCAAGTTACACAAGCGATTCAAATGCGATTTATGTTGCGGAGCACGAGTTTGTTGCCATTTTTTACGCGCTTTTCTCTTCTCCCTTACCATTTCTTTTATTTCCGGTGGATATTTTTGGGCATGATTGATTGGCGTTTTCCTTTGATAGGGAGTATTTTTCCACGCGGCGCGCTGCAGAACTTCAACAAAACGATCAATTTCGATTTCGAGTTCAGAAAACGTCCTAAGTGATACTCTCAGTTCGGTATGTTCTTCAACGTCTTTTTTAAAGCCTTCCCAATCAGTTTTTCTGCTAGTTAGTCTAGCAGGTACATCTTTTTTAATTAGGCGTTCGCTCATCGTTAGAATGATAGGGGAATGATCGGAAGAGAGATCAAAACTTTCATCAATTTTAATACATTTGTCTGGTATTCCTTTTACAACAAAGAAATCGATCAGATCGGGTATTTTGTTGTTATCAGTCGGCCAATATGTTGGTTTACCAGTCGAGTGAAAATCGCATCTGTGTTGCATGCAGGCGTTGTAAAGTGCTCTGCCTATCTGTGATATGTTTGCTTCGTTTTTTCAATCAAATTTCGTTAACGAGTTCATAAATTATAGTGCAACATCTCATAGTGAACCCGTAACAAATTTAGGTTTCTCCTTGAGTTGTCGTCTCTCGATTCGAGTGCAATCGTTGCACCTGATAATTTGTCGCCTTTGTTTATAAGAGCATGTAGACTTAGCCTGGTTCAGCTTTTAAAAATTCTATTTAATATGTCTCTGAGATGTGGTGAATTTTTAGATTGCTGGAAGCACTCATATACAACACCCATTCACAAATCGGAGTCCAAAAGTTAATTGGCTAAGTTGCAATTAAAAATAAGTTATATTCTGCAGTGCGCAACCAGATTTCTGAATATCAACATGGTTTTGTAAGCGGTAGGTCAACTTCTACAAAGCTAGTAATTTTTACAAACTATTGTCTCCAAAATATGGAAAAACGCCTTCAAGTTGACTGTATATATACTGACTTCTCTAAAGCTTTTGACCGGGTGCAACGTAACGTTCTTGTTAAGAAGCTTGAATTGTTTGGTTTTCACTCTAGTATCTTACGTTGGATCAAAAGTTATTTGATTAATCGTAAGCAGTACGTGATCTGTGCTGTCTAATGAGATCTTAAATTACTCGGGTGTTCCCCAAGGAACTCACCTAGGTCCTCTTCTCTTTCTGCTCTTCGTCAATGACTTGCCGTCTTGTGTTTCTTATCCGAAATGTCTATTGTATGCAGATGATTTAAAGATTTTTAGGTCTGTAAAATCTGTACCTGATGCTTTGGAACTGCAAAATGATGTTAACCTTGTAAATGACTGGTGCAGTTCAAATGGATTGTACTTCAACGTTAATAAATGCTCGGTTATAAGCTCTATTGTCTATGAGTATAGAATTCAGAACTCGGTTCTAAAACGAGTTACTGATCAAAAAGACTTAGGAGTGATTTTTGATACTGAACTAACTTTGTCATTGCACTTCGATTATATAGTTTGCAAGGCGAATCGTATATTGGGTTTTCTGTTTCGAAATTCAAAAGATTTTCAAGACCCATATACTCTTAAATCCCTTTACAATTCTTTAGTACGTTCTGTATTAGAATACTGCTGCGTAGTCTGGAATCCTTACTACTGCAATGCTAAGAATTGTATTGAAAAAATTCAAAAAAGGTATTGAATGGCAGTTTGCCAACATACTCAGCTAGGTGCGCACTAATTGATCGAAAACCTCTTACTAAAAGAAGAATATACTACTCGGTTCTTTTTGCACATGACGTCATAATGGCCCACATTGATTGTTCACTATTGCTTTCGATGATTAACGTTTATGCTCCCTCAAAACCCTCCAATAAAATCTCAAGATGGTAAATGGATCGGAAACCCGAAACAAAAGGCTGATCTCTTCGCTGAAAATCTCGCGAATGTTTTTAAGCCATTCAAAGCAAACACAGCTACAGATCCCTTACAGTTTGTTGATAGGAACGACGAATGTGGAATACCTTTTGCCACGCTCAAAGAAGTAAGAAGCATGTGTCAACATAAGTTGCCTAACAAAAAATCACCAGGCTACGATCTAATAACTGCTCAGGTTTTGAAAGAAATGCCTTCAATAGCCTTCAAGAAACTTTAATTTATAATAAACGCATGCCTTAAACTAAGAAGTCATTGTTATACCTAAACAAGGTAAGCCACCAACAGAAGTAACATCTTACAGACCAATATCGCTTATACCAATCATGGCAAAAGTTTTCGAAAAACTGCTCCTGAAAAGGCTTAGCAAAATAATAGAAGAAAGAAGACTAATTCCGAGCAATCAGTTTGGATTTCGAAATAAACATTCCACGATAGACCAAGTGCATCGAATTACGGATGTTGTGGAAAAGCGTTTGACTAGGTTTGGCACTTGGGACTTGAGTACAAACTGCATAGGGACCTCCCCAGGCAGTACTACGAAGTACTGAAATCCTACGTTACAAACCGACTCTTTAGAGTACGGTACGACCAAAATTACTCGGAACTAAAGAAAATTGAAGCCGGTGTACCACAAGGAAGTGTCCTAGGACCAACCCTATATCTGTTATATACTAGGGATATTCCAGTGGACATCAACGCTATCATGGCCATCTTTGCTGATGATACTGCAATATTGGTGTCAGATAAATCTGCTACAAAGGCTACTCAAAAATTGCCAAATGCAGTCGATATAGTTAGTGATTGGATGCAAAAATGGAGTATCAAATTAAACGAAACAAAATCGATGCATATAAAATTTACAAACAAAAACATAAACAATGTTCCAATTTTTATAAACAGTACTCCAATAAGGCCAAATACCTTGGAATGACCTTGAATGCAAAGCTTAAATGGAAAGAGCACATCAAAAAGAAAAGAGAAGAACTTAACTTGAAGTACAGAAAAATGTACTGGTTACTAGGATAGAACTCTGACCTATCTATCCAGAACAAACTAATGTTATATAAGCAAGTACTGAAACCCGTTTGGATATATGGTAACCAACTATGGGGCTGTACAAAAAAAAAAAATGCTGAACTCATCCAAAAATTCCAAAGCAATGTCCTTCGTGGAATAATTAATGCCTCCTGGTATATAAGAAATAGCGATCTACATCGTGACCTTCAAATTGAAATGGTTACAGAAGTGGTTAAAAAACACGCTGTATCACACAACCAGCGACTGCAAAGTCATACCAACTCCGAAATGGAGACCGTCTTAAATGTATGAAACAATGTTCGGAGATTAAGAAGAACCAAGACTCATGAGCTTATGGTCTAAAAGCTATGGGAAAGTGTTATAACTTTAAACTTCCTCCAATGCGATTTATAAATTAAGAAAGAAGAATCATTTGTCCATCTTCCATAGATTGGTCCTGATTTACCGGTGGTTTTAGTGCGGTAAGAGTCCCACACTACTTGGTACCGATTCTTACCGAGTGTCTTTTGAAGATTTCCATCGGATAAAAAAAAAAAAAAAAAAAAAATGTAAATGGCCGCCTCGGCTTCGCGGTCGGTCCAATTTTTGATGACTGGGTTCAAAATGTGCGGCGTTATTCCGGCAATAGCGTCTTGAATGTTGGCCTCGAGCTCATCCAAAGTGGTTGGCTTGTTAGCGTAGACAAAGGACTTGACGTAGCCCCAGAGAAAATAAGCGGGGGGTGTCGCATGATCGCGACGGCCAATTGATGAACGCTCGCCGTGAGATGACCCAGTCGCCAAATTTCTCCTTCACCACTTCGAGCTTTGCGTCGCTTGTATGATATGTAGCGCCGTCTTGTTGGAACCACAACTCGGATATATCGATGTTCTCGAGCTTTGGCCACAGAAAGTCGGTTAACATCGTCCTATACCAAGTACCATTGATGGTAACGGTGTCTCATTCCTCATTTCGAAAGAAATAAGGTACGATAATGCCCCCGTGCCATAAATCGCACCAAACACTCAATCTTTGTGGATGCATTGATGCTTGGTCGAACACTTGTGGATTGTAGTTGCTCCAATAATGGCAATTTTGCTTGTTGACATAGCCGCTGAAGATGATGATTTGGACAATATCCGGATCTCCCGCCAACATTTCCAGCGCCCATTTAACAAACTCACGGCGTTGTCTATGGTCGTCTGGCTTCAATTCTTGCGTCAGCATAATCTTGTATGGATGCAGGCCCAAATTCAACCGCAAAATAAGCCTGATTGACTCTCTGGCGATGCTCAATTCAACTGATCGGCACCGAATCGACATTTCTGGGTCTCCTTCGATACTGGCCGCTACGGCGGCTATGTTTTCTTCACTTCGCACCGATCTCTATCTGGTTGGTGGCTTAAGGTCCAAAAAAGTGCACTCATGCTCAAACTTTCCACGGTGCGACGAATTGCCTGCGAACTGAAGCCATGATGATGACCGACCTCAAAACGAAATTCACGTTGCGTATTTATGACTAAGTCAGAATTTCGATAATATTTTTTAATAATTTCCCCACGTTCGGGAAACATCAAACGATGCGTGATGAAATGGCAAACCTTACTGAATATTCTGACAGCTGGATGTCATTGGTAGCTTTGACAGCTGCTGAAACATAACAATTGGAGAAACTATCATTGCTATCTGGTCACCCTTTATATAGTCACGTTATGAATACAGTTTTTAAATTTGGCAATCCTCAACCAACTTCGTATGCAAAACTGAAGGTGGCTAAATCTAGCTTGGTTATTGGTTGAGGCCCAGATCAACCAGGACTCTGTAGCGTCACCTAAAGTAAAGTGATCTGGCAAATTCTTACGAGGCCTTTATATTGCCAATCTACAAGAAAGGTGACCTGAGTGATCCGAAGAACAATATATTGCTTCTAATTTTAAAATATATATGTACATCTCTGCTATCTAGATGATTTAACACGTGGGTACAAGGAAATGGCAAGTTAAGTTAGTTACAATCTGGATTTCGGGAGGAATATTACAGAATAGATAACATTTTCATTCTGGGGCGCCTGGCAGGACAAAAACTCTAGCATAACAAGAAACTTTATGATCTTTTTATTCTCGATTTCAAAGCTGCGTTCGACCCCATAGACAGAAAAGCTATGTGTATAAGCTTCGGCTGTCATTGGTATCAGCAAACAACAGCAGATATCTTCGATGGAAGTGGAATTCGAGAAAAACTGCATATAATCGGTGGTATCCTGCAAGGATGTAATCTCAGTCCACTCCTGTTTGCCCTTGTTCTCGACGAATTATTTTTCTTTAAAGGAAATTTCCAAATCCCGGAGCACGCAGACCCAATTTTTTGTGTCGATTGTACGAGTACTACCAGGCACAACTCCTTTTGGTGTAGTGGTTGGAGAAACTTAGATTTTATTCTTTTCTCTTTTATGTTCGGGTGGCTGTGGTTGATGTTCCCCGTCCGGGCTTGAATCTGCACAGTTCGGGTCACAGGCGAACACACTACCCACTACACCCTTAATCTCGACGACTTGGTAGACCGTAGTAGAGATTAGTACACTAAACCCAAAAGTCATTATGTATAGGTTAGGTTGGGGGGCTGTGCATCTTGAAAAGAGCTTACACGGGGGACTATTGGTCCATTGCGATACCCCTTGGGTTATGTTACCTCATCTAACACTGTTTCTAGTTAGCTGGTTCTTACTCGAACCAGCGTGTGCTCCTTATGAATCTCGTTAAGTCCATCAACGAAATATGTGCCAACTCACCCAATTCTCCGAAGAGTCAGTTTCTCATGTGGAGGAGGATTCTTGAGATTAGGGCAGTCGCTGTGCAGATTTCGGCCATAGTGCCGATCGCATAATGTCCAGTCCGTACACCTATCAAGATGTGCGGATTTCCTTTTTCCCCATAGCTAGTAGGCATTTGGCTCTCCCCTCATTTAATTGTGACCATAGGCTGCGGGATATAACACAATCCCCTCTTGATAATCAAGCAGTGCTGGTTCGTACCCTGGTCCTAAGGTTTATTTTCTCTTTCACTACACCAGTAGGGATGTCTATTTGTGTGTGTATATGCTCTGGTGCTCTAGTGCTAATCCTTTTCTGGCTGGTTCATCTGCTATCTCATTCTCTTCTATATCACTGAAATTTTGTATGCTGATGACATAGTTATTTTCGCGGATTCTCCAGCTTCGCTTCAGTTAATGATTAATAGGCTTCGAGAAATACTGCGGAATGTATATGCAGCCTGGAAGTGAATATAGAAAAATGGAGTATAAGGATCTTTAAAAAAGGTTCCGGAAGAATTGCCAGAGACGTTGGAGAGGCCATGGATGAAGTAAATAAATACACTTATAGATACTTGGGAATGGAAGTTACCTACAACCTGAAAATGGATAAACACCTAAAAATTAAGACCGACAAGGCAAAATCGGCCATTGTGGCCAAACTGAAGAATGTATCAATGTGAATAAAAATATGTATCTATCTCTGTAGTACTCGTAGTCGATAAAGCGTCACTTGATATCGGTCGGATATAGAACGACTTCTTAAGTTTGCAAGTCATGCCATTGCTATACGTACATAGTAGCTGAAGCTTCCTGATTTTACATTTACCCGATTTTCTGCATCAACATGTTCGCATTCCAGATGAAGTAGGTACTCCGGAACTTTTTTACAAAACTCATCTATTTTCAATGCTAAATGCCATTAAATTTTCCGCAAGCTTAAAACCATAATTGTTGCTTAGTATTTCTAAATGAAACCCACTTTGGGATTCAACCCATCAATCATGTAAGTTCCCACAGGTGTTTTTATATTTCATATTATATTCCTGGCCTCCTGTCTGTCCACTTACTAATTAGTAGTGCCGAACAACCATAATTACATACAATATATCCCCATCCAACAGTCTACTCCAACACTTAACTCTTAATCCCAATCCCAGATTTAATAGAAATTTATTAGCCATCCTTTCTAATAATATAAACAACTACAGAGATAGACACTATCAAACAAAAAAAAAAAAAAGCCTTATCAGCCGGTTTGTTTTCGGCTGAGATGCCAATGGGCTTACTCTCTGTCCTGGCAACTAAAGACCGCTGTTCGTACAGATATAGATAAATTATATCTCACTCTCTTTAACCTTTGCTTTTCGCCCTAATCTCTTTTAGATCCGTCCTTATCCGTTTTAATGCGAAGGCAAATTTAAGCTTTAATTCTCCTTCCTGACAGTAAATAGTTATAAATCAACTACTTCTCCCCCCAAAAGTCTCCTTTCGATGGGGCTACCTTTGAGTTTGAGTTCTTCATTCATATTACTGATTAAGCAGGAGAGAAAAAAAAAGATGTGCAAAACAAAAGTGGAAAAACACAACAATCCTGTAAAACTCAACAAAATAGGTTTCCAACTTTAGCTCTCAAGGATAATCATGATTGATGGAGTAGAATTTGTTGCAAATTTTTGTTGCCTTCTTTTTTTTTTGTAGTTTTATCCCGCGGCTGGCATGAATGAATGAACGAGTTGTTGAACTTTCGAGTGGTTGTGTTGACTGTCGAATCGGAAGTAGGGCAAAAGGATTAATGTTGGAAGATATTTAGTGCTCTGGCTCATATTTAGTTTTTATTTTTACTAAAGTGAACTTTGCTCTTGGAAAGGATTATAAAGGATATTGTGGAAATTTATGTCGTCTATGGGGGTTTAAAAAATTAATGAAACACTAATTCGAAACGAGAAACGAAGGGGTTTGATTGTTTCCGGTTTTAGATAGCATGGTAGAAAGTTAATCGGCACAGTAGGTTATACACTACGTATACGTAATCCTTTTTTTTTATTCGTTAGGATTTAAATGGCATTCGTTTTATTTGTGTTTATTGTAATTAAAGTGCTACGCCGCAGGCTAATCAATAGATTTGAGGAAAATAAATTTTACTTAAATCTTAAAGGTCAATTGAACGGGGATGCCTGTTAAAGGTAGATAAGGACAATTGAATTATTTATGTATTCTCGCGTGCCAATGTTGAAAAATGTTGTTTCTTAGAGATTTTATGAAATATGAAACTGGAATATTATTGCAAGGAAACGCTAAAATGGAAAAGAACGACAATTATTAGGAAAACCTTTTACTTATCTATTCGTGGTAGCTTTTGGTAACAGCGTGTAGAAATCCCTTTACATAAAGTCTACACACTTTGTCTGGTAAGTACGACAATTCTAGGCTGGGAATATGTTAGCTACAACATCTCTGGCTTCAGAAATGTATACACGCTGATGATTTTCAGCTATCGTGGCAAAACAAAGATTGGTTTGTAGAATGTGAGGACCCTCTAAAGGGGAAGCCTTAAAATGAAAGATTTCTATAAGGAACAGTTCATGAGGTGTAAGCAATACCTAATGGCGATATAGTTATTGTGATTGAGAATAGAGGTGGCAATCCCGTCCCGAAATTTGTTCCCAAAATCCCGGAATTGATAAATCAAAAGCAGTTTGATTTTGGAATTTTGCGGATTTTAATTGTTCCGCACACAATAATGCTGTTTTAGCACATATCTTGGTCAAATGGAAACCACTTGGAAATTCCTAAGCATCGCGGCGATTTATAAGAATAATAATTGCACAGCTATTCGAGATTTAGAGACCCGGGATTATGTATTTCGGGCATTTGTATTCAAGGATTTTATAACCCGTTTTTCCAGATTTCATATTTCTGAAATTTCAAATTCTAGAACTTTGTATTCAAGGGTTTTACAATCCAGAATATCGTACCCAACCCTTTTGCCCTCAAATGTGTTGGTACAGAATCCCCTAAAACAAAACTACCAAATCGAAATTCCCGCAACACAAAATCCCTAGAATGAAAATTATTAAAAAAAGAAAATCCCCCCGTAGAGTTGGAGTCTATTTAAAAATTATGCTTCGGTGTTAGGTCAATTATTCCGTGATTTTCCCTTGTGCTGCGAACTACAAGATCACCGTCTAGGTGGCGTACCTAGCCCTACCCGAGCAACTACGACGAGGACGTGAATGGACAACGGTGCCATTTGTTTCCTTTTTTTCAACTTATCTACATATGTTAGTCCAATTATCTATTCTACGCAAAAAAAGGACAGTTTTCAAAAATAATTCGTACAAGTACTACTCGTAAGATTTGTTTCCCTAGTCTTGTCAATGAAACTTTCTACTTTCCCCAAAACAAATGTTGTGCTCGAGCCGCCATCTTGGGAAAATGGAGGTCACAATACGGTTTTTGGCAATTCCAATGTCATAAGGGTAAATTCATAACACTTTCATATATTCAAAGTTTTTACCAAATTTTGTACTAATACTGTAATGTATGATATATAGTTTACACCTCTGTGCAACCGTTTTTATAATAGAAGCCAAAATAGAAGTACAGATGCACGAAATTACCCATTAGACAATTTTAAAAATGTATTTTGTAGTATCCTGTATTTTTAAATTTTAAAACCCATCTATGTAGGATTCTTCCCCGCGGTATGTGCTATAAGTGCCTAATATTGCTAGGTTATCCATAAGATCTTGAAAGAAGTGGAAAGGTGCGCACAAACGTTGAGGAATTGTATTTAAGAGATAAAAAACAATTTCTCTGTAGAAGCATATATTTTGAAAATCCAAAATCTGGCTACATAAAGTTCTACAGCATAGTCTGTGCTGTAAAAGTGTAAAGCTTCATCTCTCTAGATAGTCAAAGATGCACTGAAGGGACCCATCAATTATATTAAATGTGGAAAATATTTGGTGTAGCACCCTGTGATTTGAAAATTGAAAATGCGTCTCTGTTAGGTTCTACATCTTGAGCCACGTGGTCAGTCTTATATTTTAAAGTCAAAAGACACACACAGAAATTGGCAAATATTATTAAAGAGACACAAAAACGTTAGTTGAGTATAATACAGGCTGTTAAACCACTCTTATTGGCAAATCGTATTAAAGTGATTTTTAAGTGTTCTTTGTGACACCCTGTATTTTGAAAATCTGCAATTTTTTTATGTAGTTCCATTGCATGTATTTTTTACGGTAGGTTAGGTTGGAGGGAAGTGCACCTAAGTGCTTATCACGGGGGCCATACGGTCCATTGTGTTTCCCTTTTTGTTGTGCGGAACCTATATTTAAAATCTTTGTCTTGTGGTGGGTTCTGTTGCAAGCCAGCCTGCGTTATCCCCTAGTTCGTCAAAAATCCTGTTTCCCATATGACGGAGGCGGCGGTTTTGAATATTTGTGTAATCACATAACAAGTGTCTGATGATTTTTGTCTCCTCTATATCTTGACAGCTCCTGCAGTGGTCGGGTGTGTTGATGCCTAGTCTGGCAGCCATTTGCCCTATAGCGCAGTGTCCTGTTAGCGCGCCTATCAGGATTTGAATTTCTTTTTTATTCATCGCCAATAGGCTTTTGGTTCTATTTTCATCCACTGTAGGCCATAAGCTGAGAGATATGGCACAGTCGCTTCTGGCGGACCATGCGGAGTTAATCAGTTCTCTTGCTTTTAGGTCTATTTCCCTTTGGAGTTTCTACTGATGTCCGAGTATGTTGAAAGTTCAATGCTGATCCCCTTTTAGCTAGTTCATCTGCTGTCTCGTTTCCTTTTATATTGCTACGTCCAGGAACCCAGCAGAGAGTTACGTTATGGGTGTTGCATATTCTGTTCAACGTATCACGGCATCTGGAAACTGTTTTCGATCTGACTTCCTCGCTGTCTAGCTACTTGACTATCCACGAAAATTGTATTCTTTGAAGGATTTAGTTTTTTGCTATCAATGGCGAAGACCTCAGCTTGAAAGATGCTACAGTCATCCGGGAGTTTGTATGAATGGTTGATTTTAAGTGACTCGCATAAAATTCCGGACCCAGTTCCGATATCCGTTTTAGACCCGTCAGTGTAGAGCTGAATGTCCTGTACATTAATGGAGTCCCACTCTTGTCTTTTGGGAGTAAAAGTGTTGTTCTGTCGAGATCGGTTATACTATACTCTTACCTGTTGAGTATAGATCCTTGACCATAGGAGCTTTGTTTCCATGCGCCCGGTTGTTTGAGACTATACGCACTTTTGGCAGCTGTGCATCTAGGGAAGGGAGGGATATTTAGCATTATCTCTAAATCCGCTTGTGGTGTTGATCTCTTTCCTCCTGTTATGTTTATGCATGCTAATCTTTGTACCTTTGTGAGTATTTTAAGATAGCTGGTTTTGTCTGTTGTATTCCACCATACAATAATTCCATAGGTACTGTACCCGAAGTTTCTGTAATGTGCGGAAATATGCAAATGCAAACTGGGAAACTGTTTTTTAAGGATTTTGAAAAATCTTCATTTAAGCACATTGCATTTCGAAAATCACATATTCGGTCCGCTATACTCCGAAGATATTTTATAAAATGTCGATGACAAGGTTAGGGAGAATATGTGTATAAATCTCCCTGTCTTGTATGAATTTTGTTTCTAAAATTTTAATTAGAAATGAATGTAAAATGGTGTTAATTGTCGGTTACGAAGAGCGCATATTTTCCAGATGTTCACGGTAGTAAAATAACTTGTTGTTGATTCGAAGACTCGAACCTCAGTCTATCCTTCGGTGATCCATGTACGAATAAATGGAACCTGGTGCTGATCGCATGTTTGTCAGTTGTTGGCGGCGGCAAAATAACTTGTTGTTATTGTTAAGCAAAAGTTAATATTTGCAAGGACATGGCATACAGAGTTTCGGAGAAATTAAAAAAAATATTTTATTCTTCTTAACGAACAGGAATAAGCAAATACGTGCAACTCAGTTCTACACTTTATTTTATGTTCATACAGCATTTTCACTTTAAATAAACCTTTTTTGCAAACATTTCAGTCCAAACAATTTTACTACCAAAGCTTATCAACTACATAGCAGTGGCGTGGGGTTAAATTTCAAGAGAGGGAAGCCGAAAAAATTTTAAGTAAAATGTTTTATTCAAGACTTTCCATTTTGGTGCTTATTCGAAACACAGACTTAAGATATGCAATCTAAGCCACCTTTGTTATACTTTAAGTCATTGGAATTTACGTGACTTCGAAAGAAGCCGTTCTGGGCAGAATAATCTATATAAGTTATTGATAACTTGGAGCGTTGTTAAATATAAAAAAAATTTAGCAATTACAATTATGTACTACCTATTTGTACTCTAATTTTTTTTTTTACTAATTCTGCTAAAACTCTTTCATAAAAATTTGAGTTATTTTTAATTTCTAAAAGAAGGTGCTTTTCGATAGATAAAAGTGCCAGGTCTGAGAGTCTTCCTTCTTTGTGGGAATTTCTTAAGTGTGGACTATTTTTTAAGTCGAAAAAGATATTTCGACAGAGGCCACAGTCAAAGGCAGGGTTAAAAAGATTTCAGACAATGTTAGAAATTGAGAAAAAGTATCTCTAAGCATTTCCGTATTAAAATGCTTATAAAGTTGAAAAACCTTAAACTTTTTAAGTGAAGCGGTAGTGTATGAAACTTTGAGTTAATTTTTTAAAGTAGTAAAATTAAAAATGTCAGGAAATACGGTAATTAAAGAAGATATTTTGTCATCCGGCATTGAATTAGAAAAATATTCATATTTTGATTTGTTTAATAAATCAAAGAAAATATATGAACTAAATGAACTATAACTATTCTTAATCTGACTTGTAACATTATTTATAATTGCTACAAAAATTCGGCTATAATTTGTATTTGAATCAATATTAAGTAGTCGGCGTTTGCGTGGAGGTTCTGAGCAATTACTTACGCTCTCATAGATTGAGTCAAATGAGTTTAAAAATTCAGAATGAATCCATGACTCAAAACCCTCGATCTCTTGCTTCGCAAGCTCTATGTCTTCTCTGCAATTGAATAAGACGTTCAATATACGCGAATGATTTCTCTCTTATTTTCCTAGAAGAACTACAGTGTCTATGAAACGCTTCATTAAATCGCGATTGCGATCAACTTTTCTATTATGAGCCTCGTAAGAATTCCCTAAGGAAGTCTCTATGCGATATTCGCCAAATTCATGCAAATGCAAGCAGCTGCGTATATGCATTTGAATATGTTTTTTGGAAGAATTAATAAAATTGTTTATATCAAAGAAACCTGTGTGACTCCAAACACTTGAAGAATTAGAAAAAGAAG
Source organism: Pocota personata (assembly GCA_963082735.1). Lineage (NCBI taxonomy): Eukaryota > Metazoa > Arthropoda > Insecta > Diptera > Syrphidae > Pocota > Pocota personata. The sequence continues at coordinate 85,377,110 of OY720432.1, read as the reverse complement.
ACAAGGAAAACAAAACATTCTATTAAATTTGCAACTGCTAGTCAGCCATGGATTCTTTTTGTAAAAAGACTCATGAAAATGTTTCTGATACCCATCCTTTCGCGTATAATCAATTTTCGTTGATGGTTTTTTGTTTTTACAAAAAAGAAAGCTTACTGAACTCGTGGGTTTCTTTTAGAAGAAAATCAGTTAAACAACACCCAAAATTAACTAGAGACAACTTGTCTAAGAATAATAAGAATGTTCAATGGGACACCTCTTGAGTAGATTTATAATTACTTACTTGGTATATAGCTAAGAACTATTCACTTAGCTCACTCACTATTTTATAATAATTTAATAATTTAAAACACTTAACTACCAATATGTAATTGCTAAATTCTTAAAATTTTCTAATAATTAGCAGTTACAAAAATCACAAAAATTTGCATCCAAATTTTCAATAAATCACGCACAATTATAAAGGGTGGTTAAGTTTTAAGGGCCGATGTTGATTTTGAATAAAACACAAATTATTTAGGAAATTACTATCATTTCTTTTTATTATGATAATATTGGTATGGTTCAATTATGTATGGAACAAAATATCGGCCAAATGGCCGCCGCGACCTCGGCGGCACACTTCCATCCGACGGTCCAAATTTTCGATGACGCTGAGGCATAATTGAGGTTCTATGCCGTTAATGTGCCGAATTATCTCATCCTTTAGCTCTTGAATTGTTGCTGGCTTATCGACGTACACCATTTCTTTCAAATAACCCCAAAGAAAGAAGTCCAACGGTGTCAAATCACATGATCTTGGCGGCCAATTGACATCGCCACCACGTGAGATAACACAGCCATTGAATTTGTCGCGCAAAAGAGCCATTGTTTCGTTAGCTGTGTGGCAAGTGGCACCATCCTGTTGAAACCACATATCGTCCACATCCATATCTTCCAATTCGGGCCATAAAAAGTTCGTTATCATCTCACGATAGCGAACACCATTCACAGTAACTGCCTGACCGGCCTCATTTTGGAAAAAATACGGCCCGATGATGCCGCCAGCCCATAAACCGCACCAAACAGTCACTCTTTGTGGGTGCATTGGTTTTTCGACAATCACTCTTGGATTATCATTCGCCCAAATGCGGCAATTCTGCTTATTGACGAATCCACTGAGGTGAAAATGTGCATCATCACTGAAGATGATTTTCTTCGAAAATTGATCATCCACTGTTGCCATTTCTTGCCACCATTGTGACCATTGACGACGCTTGAAATGGTCAAGAGGCTTTAGTTTTTGAGTCAATTGCACCTTGTAAGCACGTAAATGCAAGTCTTTATGCATAATATTCATCAACGACGAGCGTGAGAGGTGCAATTGTTGGGCACGACGACGAGTTGAGGTGGACGGCTCTTCAGCCACACTATCGCGAACAGCAGCAATATTTTCTGCAGTACGAGCTGTACGAGCATGCACTGGTGTTTTTACATCTCCTACAGACCCGGTTTGCACAAATTTTTGCACGATTTTTCCGATTGTACGCACATTTGGACGATTAAATTGACCGAAAGAATCACGAAATGCACGATATGCATTTTGATGTGAACGCCCATTTTCATAATAAGTCTGAATAACTTTAACGCGTTGCTCGATTGTGTATCTTTCCATGGTTCAAATTGAGTTAGTCTGAAATTGAGAAATGTCAAATGAAATGCAGAAAAAAACTTGACATTTAGGTGTGGTTCACATTCAACATCGGCCCTTAAAATTTAACCACCCTTTACAACCGATTTGCAACTGTCATTTCAAATTTGCAAAAAAAAAAATACCCAACAAGTAAGAAAAACCTCAAACGCCGTTCGAACCACTACATCACCCAATAACTCGATTTTCGTCTGCTTATTTTGTTGCCTACAATAAAAAAAAAAAAACTCCCACGAACTAAAACCTATCTCCTCCACCAAAGTTCATCCACAAAAGCCGAGAAATCGCGGGTTATTTTCCTCATAAGTGAATGTATGTTAGACAAAGAAATCGCAAATAAACTTCTACTATATGCCAGAAAGGAATAGAGTTGAAAGTTCGTACTGTGAAGAAATGAATGCATACGAGTAAGCCGGAAAATGAACGGCTTTTCAAAAAAATTCATTGCACGATCTCTCGCTAGAGCAGTTCATAGTTGTCTCGCCTATGTGTGCAAGTTTGTGTATGAGTAAAAATGAATAAACAACCGAAGTGGTTGGAGCATTTCATCTTCGAGCGTGTATAAAGTTATGAAAAATGGTTTGATGAACAAATAATTGAATGTGATGGTTGGCAAGTGGTAAAATAAAAATGTTTGATATTTGAAAAGGGAAGCCGGAAGGAATCGGCTTGTATGGACGCCACGCCACTGCTACATAGGTATCTAATCGTAGATACTGAAGGAAAAGCCCTCCGAGAAATAATCCGAATAGTTCTCAGAAGGTATAACGTACTCGTAAGCGGATGAGTGAGCAAAAAGGAAAACAAGGATCCATTTTAGAACAATGTGAAAAAAATAGAAGGATTTAGTTTGGAGAAAAGTATGCCAATAAGGATTTCTATTTGTGGAAAAAATGTTCTATATAAATTCAAAATTTTCATCCCAACTCTTCATTCCACATACAACATCCAGAATGGAGAGTTGCGAGAGAAAATGTGGGTACCACAAATAAACAGAATAGTGGTTCCGTACTGATGAGGGATCAATGTCAAACGCAAGCTTGCAGAAACCATTTGTTTCGTATTTTCTTTTATTTGTGCATTGTTTAACTTTTGCTTTAAATAGGGGTATTTACAACGGAGTGTATTTTACTGTGTACTTTTAATTTGCTCTTACACAGTGTATTCACATGGCAGTTAATTTTCATACAAAAAACAAATGAGTTATTTAATCTAGGGTGAGTATGTTTTTCTAGTTTTTCTTAGCGTATTTAACGTCAGTTTTTCACTAATTTAATGCCGAAGTTTTTAAAATTAATAATACATTTGTTGATTGTTTTAGGAAATCCTGAAAGAGCAATTTAAAAATGGAGAAGTGGCAATAACTTGTTAGAGTGTTCACAGTTCGGTTGTATCTTTATGTTTAAATTTACGAGGGCAAGGTGAAAAGTTCTCGGCTTGGCAATGAAAGACTGCGATTTTCAGTTAAAAAATGATTTTATTTTTCTACATAACCTCCCTTGACTTCAACACACTTGGTCCAGCGTGTCTCCAACATCAGTATTCCTTCTCGGAAGTGCGAATCTGGAAGGCTGTGAAAATATTCATCTACGGCCCTCCCATTGGATGCGAAGCGCTTCCCAGAAACAAATTTCTTCAAGTTTGGGAACTTCGCTTTCTTTGGCGCTGAACCACCGGCTTCCACCCACTGCTTCGACTGCTGTTTCGTTTCTGGCGTGTAGTGGTGGACCCATGTCTCATCCATCGAGAACAAGTTGAAACTTGTCATACGAACTAATCAGAAGTGCACCCAGCAGCTGATTGGAGCGCCATCTCTGGGTCAGGCCGAGAACTTTTCACCTTGCCCTCGTACACAAAATAAGTATTCGCGTCACTTGTAAGCCCCCAAAGTAGTAAGATTGCCTATAAGACGAAAGAAGTTTGGATGAAAAGAGACTGAGATATAGTGGTGTGATTTTATATCTCACGTCTTCCAATTTTTTTCAAATACTTCTTGCGTCAGGAGACCTTTTATATTTTTTTCGTAACGTAACGTTCTCGCGACTCTTTTTTACTTTATACACAAAATATTTTTTTGCATAATGGAATTCTTTCAGCTTTTTAGAAAATATTGGTTCTTGCAGAATGCTTCCAAAAGACAAAAAAAAAAAATTTTTCTAACAATAATTTTCATCATCACAAACTTTTTCGTTCAAAATTTCAGCTTTCTAAGTCTTACAGTTCAAAAGTTATAGGGTTTAAACCATTACTGTTCCGTTTTACACTATTCTGGCACGAAGCACTAAAATCACGAGTAGTAACGAATACTAACCCACTTTCGAACATTTAAATACCGAATTTAGTATTTAACGGTTTAACAAATTTTGTTCTCACTTTTTGAATTGAGATAGAATGTGTTTATAAACGATAATTCAAATGGAGGTTACAATTGAATATTGGCACTACTGTCGTTCTGTCAGAGAGAAACAGCTGATATTTGACATCTGTGAATACTAAGCATTGACGTTTGTGATTGTGAAGCGGTGTTTGAGAGAACAACGCATTCAAATTATTAAAATCTATCTCTGAAATGGGAAGAATTTAACCAACATGATTCCCGCATTGCGATATAATGTCGATATACACAACCGTCCATCTCACGCCGCGGTTAAAAAATTAATGGAAACATATGACGGATATACTTAGGTACTCAAAAATATCACGTATTGAGTGACAGTATTCGTGGCAATCCGTCAAGATCCAATTAACTCAGGAATTGAAGCCAGCAGACAATGAACAGCATCGGGATTGAATTTTAGAGAATCACGAGATTTTCGCATTTTGTGGTCAAGCAAAAACGGCTCATTCACGGACAGCCAATGCATCACTTTCTGGTGCGGATTTTGAGCCGGCTGTCAATGATGAACATTATCAATGAAATATTGATGTTTCAACAAGACGGTGCCACCTGCCACACAGAGCGAGAAACAATGCAGTTATTGCACACAACGATTCCCGGCTGCGTCATCTCTCGTTTCGGTGACCAAAATTTGCCATCAGGATCGTGCGACATCACGCCTTTGGATTTTTTTTTTTTTGGGGTTATGTGAAGCAGACGCGTTATTTATGAACTACCGCAGGATTTATTCCGAAAAGTAATGGAAAATTTCATCAAAATGGCGAAAGTCTGCAAGGTCTGCGACCATTTGGCCGATATCATTTTTCATGTTTAATGTCAATATCTCAACATTACATGGACATAAAAATATCAGGAGTTTTTTTAAATTGTAACCACCCTTATGTTGTGCCCGATAGAGATAACATTGTTTCCTTATATTTTTTCGACGTGAATTGGGAGTCCTTTCAAATATCTGACATACAATTTGAAAATTACTTTCTTTTGCTTTCCAAATGACTGAAATTCGTTCCTTATTTTTGACTTGACATAGAAAATGTATGTAGAACTTGCAAAATACAGCGATAAGGCATTTCAGTCAACATTTTTTGACATAAATTCAGTTGCCCGACTTATTATTGACAGCAAAAGTAATAGATGTATAATTTGTTGGTATAGGTTATAGAAGTATTGCTGTTAATTCGTGACTTAGTTAAAGGGTGACCAGATAGCAATGATAGTTTTTCCAATTATTCTGTTCCAGCAGCTGTCAAAGTTACCAATGATATCTAGCTGTCAAAATATTCAGTAAGATTTGCCATTTCATTGTGCATAGTTTGACGCTTCTCGAACGTGTGGAAATTATTAAGAAATATTATCGAAATTCCGGCTCAGTTGTAAATAGGCAACGTGAATTTTGTCTTGAGGTCGGTCATCATCATGGCTTCAGTGCGCAGGCAATTCGTCGCACTGTGAAGAAGTTTGAGCGTGAGTACACTCTTTTGGATCTTAGGCCATCAATCAGATAGAGAAATCGGCCATCGCATTGTATAGCTCAGTGCGATGAATGCTGTCATAAGCGGCTTTGAAGAGATGGTGGGTATCGACTTGGAACTCGTTGGTCTTTTCCAGACGGCAAGCCGTCCGCTCTTTTTATGCAGTAGTTTTTTCTCCTCCTTTTTCCTGGCTCTGTATTCGTCCCGCGCTACCCTGGTTTTTCGCTGAAGCGCCTTCTGATATGCATCGTCGGTGGCCTTTTTCTTCTATACGCTCTCATCATCATACCACAGATTTCTTGTTGGGGGTGACTAGTAACCCAGAGTAGTTTCGGCTACTTCTTTGATGGCAGCGTCTTTCACTCTCTGTAGAGTCTGGCTGATAAACCTGCCCCCTGGATTTGGTTGATGGTTCGACCATCCGGAGAAAGCCAGGTTGCTGTGTGGATTTTTTTGTGAGGAAATCTCGTACTACTTATCAGCGTACCTTTAGCTGCCGCAAAGTAAGTGAGTCGAAAACCATTGTCTGTTGTCGAGTCGTGGAGGCTGTTCTTTCCGACTACTTCGCCGAAGATGTTTTCCTTACCGAATTTGGCATTAAAGTCCCCGAGTACGATTTTTACATCATACTGAGGACAGGCTCCGTAGGTTCCGTCCAAGAGGTCGTAGAACTCCCCTTTGATAGGGTCCTCAGCCTTGTCGTTAGGGGTGTGTGCTGCATGTAAAAAATATTTTTCACAAATACAGTAGACCATGCGAGATATTTATTTTTCAGCTATTGGAGGCTGGTGGGAATAAGTCTTGTGTTGACCCCCTAAATTGCTCTGTTGCTCACATTGGTATACATCATATTTTACTAAGGATTTGTTCCTAAAAAAAAGAGATTTAAGGTCACCACACAACTTCCCGTATGTCGTGTTCTTCTATCCCTAACCATTGCCAAAAGAACGCAGTAAACATGAAAAATCTAAAATGTCTTAGCTTCAAGATCTCAGAAACGATTAAGTTTTTGAAAAATTGTTTTCTTTGCTTCTGCATCACCGATTGGCCCAACTGATATAGGTAATGTAATGGTTGAGCCATTTGTTGTTTTTTTTTTTAAAAAATTGCTATAAAAAAATCCAATTAATATTTTTTTAAGTTTTTCAGAGAGTATACTTTCCGATTATTTATGGAAAATAATTTCATTTAATTGCTGCCGCGGATGGCTTAGCAGTAGCCCATCCTGTCAGCCAAATTTAGTATATTTTCGATGTTTCGATCGATTGTTGGACGGCTTGTATGGCACGTAGCGCCATCTTGCTCGGACCAGAGATTGTCAAAGTTCATTTGCTCATTTTCTGAAAAGAAAAAATCGGTTATCATGCCTCTGTAGCACTATGCGTTAACCGTAATGTTCTTGCCATTTTCATCTTCGAAGAGAAATGCTGAGATCTGTGGCGACTTGAGGCAAACACTTTCGGTAACAACAGAAATATTCTCGGCTGAGAATATTTGGAGCGTGAAAGAACTGTCAGTGTGAAAATAATATGTAGTTTAAAAAGAAACCAGCAGATGGCCCACACGTAACTATGGTGTTTGCTCAATGCAAGGTTGCAAGGAGTCATTTCCGTTTAGTACGTTCCGAAATACATATATACTTTTGGCCACTGTTATCAGCCAACGTACTCAATTTGCAAAAATTCTCTCCGATATTATCGCAGAGAATTAATTAGACTTAAGGCACATTCTAAGGCGAAAGACCTTTAATTCAACTTTTCCCATTTGCAGCAAATTGGTTGTCGTAACCCGCAGAGAAATTTCCATACGTTTGCATATACCCAAACGACCATAAAGTGCAACCAGCAGCAGTAGACTGACATTTACGCAAAACAATATTAACAATACCCCACACACAGCTTCTTGTCCAAGGGTGCAAACCACCCATAGCCATCAGCAGGGCAGTTTTCCACCAACGAACGACGAAGCGAATGCCATCACATTTGCCGCATACCATATACGAGCGAATTGTAATTTAAAATGGCCATCACCACCTACCCATTGAGGGTGAAATGTTAGAAGATAAATTCCCTTAAACCGCTTGATATGCATGCATTCATCCGTCATCAAGACACACACTTACACACAGAGATACAGACTGAATGCAAGGAAAGGAGCCAGCAAACCGAAGAACAAGGCATAGAAACTCCTGTTCGTGTATCACCAGCCAAAAGGCACACATGACAAGGCAAAAACATCTCCTGTTAGCACTGTTAGTATCCCACAAGCTCCCGCATCTCACACCCCTAACCAAGAGTGACATCCTCCACAATACAATCATGTGTGACTCCGAAAGCCAGCTTCACACAGGCAAGAGGGTAAATCTCGCAAAAAGGTTGTTGGCTTCCAGCCAAGCACTTGGTAACGACTGTTGTGCAAGCGCCTATAGGGTCCCTGCCATTCTCTATATATGTTCAAAGCAAGGCATCCTTAATTTATCCCGAGTCTACTAAATTTGCATCCGTAAAAGAGCATTTAGTACGCTCGCACACGGCTTGTGTTTATCATAACCGTATTAAGCTGTTTTGAAAGGAACGCTTGTTTTAAAATCAATTAGGGCTGTGACAACATTTTCGGGATTCCTTTTAACGTCACTTGCCCTCGGGTCGTTTTTCGAGTGCGTTCACACATCGAGTATATGAAAACACTGTGTGTGCTGATGATAGACTCTATCAGGCTAAGCGTAAATTAAAACTGATTTCAAACTCTGCCGACTACGTGCTACCCAGGGATAGAGTGCATCGTTTGTGCTCGTTAATTGACGATGCTGTCAGGGTATTCATTTGGTATTCTAGTCCTTTTCCATCACACGAGCAACTAAGCCTCGAAATAGACAGAATGTTTGCAATCTGAAAATGCACCAATATTCGAGCAAAGGGAATAGGTGATGATGAGACATGAAACTGTTGCTATCAAATTTGAATTCATTAAACGTTTTCTATCAAAATTTCATTAATTATTTGTGCCATAGAAATGAGTTTATCCATTAAACGATTTTTGCCGAATTTTAATTAATTATTTGTTCAACGAAGTTAGGTTCATTTTGAATACACTGATTGTATCGCATGTTTGAAAATTTAATGAAGGTCTCTGCATGCTTTCTGCTTAGTCACGAAAATTGATTGGAAAGGGATTAGTGTTCTGAGGGATATCAAAAAGGATTATGATTCTGATTGCTAAAACATTCTCAATGTTCAATTTTTAATGAGAGGATCAAAAGTAAAATGCGACATTATTAAAAGGGAGCTACTTGATCAAATATACGAGTCACGTCGATGCTGATAATCTCGAAAGGACTTTTGCTGACCAGCATTCTATTGTAAAAGGCAGAATGAACCATTTGAAATGCATATAATAGCCAATACTCGTATTTCTGTTTACGATGATAAAGCAACAATATTCAAGGTGAAGTCATGATGGAGCAGGACCTGGAACAATTTAAAGAAGCGGGAGATAATTCGGTGCAATAGATACGTCAATACGTCAATCCATCATCTCAGATGAAAGTAAAAGGTAAGCCAAGCCGTTCCAAAGATTCGTACAGACAGGCCTAATTGCCAAGTGCTCGGCGGGTCCTTTAAAGGGACACCTAGTTGCTATCGTCGATGTTATCGACCAAAATAGGGTACTTGTTGATGGACCATTGACTGGCGTACCCCGTCAAGAATACAGATTGAACAATTTGCACTTGACCAAATACCGCATCAAGTTCCCGTTCACAGCCCCAACCCGGATTGTGTGCAAGGCTTGGGTGGATAATGATTTGAAAGCCAAGTGGAGGCAGACAGCGTGGTCTGTTAAATCACAAAATATTTGCAAGCGCACCCGTCTCAATGACTTTGATAGGTTCAAGCTGAGGTATGCTAAACGCCAGAGGAACAAGCTTCTGACGATCGCCTTCAATACTCTGAAGAAGAGGACAAAGAGCGACGATACCACCCGTGTTTTAAAGAAGGACAGACGCGAAAGGATCCTTAAGTTGAAGGGAGAAAGTAAGGCTGGAGCCAAGAAGTAAAGCTTCTCCAGTTTTCTTTGTCACCCTTTTTTTTTTAAAGCGCCGTTAAAATAAATTTTAAAACATAAAAAACAAAGGAATGCTTTTAGAGGTATACTACCATCGACTAAATTATAAATTGACAGTCAGCGTCTGATAAAATCTCCAAATTTAGACTTTATAGAGAATTGACTATATGGCTAGAGCCTACCATCTTATGATGGTAAGCTTACATACGTAGCGAATATAAGCTTCATTTGAGACTAAGGGATCCTGTTGTGCACCAACAGCTTAGTGATCATCTTTCTCAGAGAATAGTAAAATCAATCAACACCGTCATGCCTTTAAACATACGAGTAGAGGAGCACTGGAGTGCTGTGAAAAATCGATCTCCTTGAAACCGGAGTAGAAAATATTGTTGAGAAACTACAACGAGGCTTTAGTACGCGATTGTCCCCAGATACCTACCCGGAGACGGGTCGAAGAATAATGAAAACTTAAAGTTTGCATTGCAACCACCCAAGCTTTAGTCCCAGAACCTTATGAAGTTGAGGAAATTTCAGAGTAGTGTGCGCTATGACAACAGAAAATTTCCTCAATGCACTGAACAAGTCGAACAAGCAGCAAGTTTATACGACATCAGGACCGTGTACAGAGTCGGAAATGAGCTAATAGGTGGTTATAGCTAGCGTCAACACCTTTGAATTTGCTGGTGTTATATTAAGATCAACTAACAAGATCCTCAAACCACATTGTGGTCGAATGATGTGATGCCCAACATTTTAGAATACCCATCCCAGTAAGGATGCATACAGCCTACTAACCTAACCTAACCTAATCCAATTGGCACGCTCACTTTATGGTCATTGGCATGGTCGTCTTTAGGCTCTATAACATACAAAAAAATTCTTTTTTGGTGAATTCTTTCAGAAATGATCGTGAACGAACGTAAGACTTTGTAGATGGCGGGGTGGATCTGGGAAAGTTGCAATCCGTAGCCTATTCATCATCTTCTAACCCATTCCGAATAAAAAAGGCAGTAGCGTTCTGAAAATTTCAATTCAAATTCAATGAAAGGCCATATTTTTTTAACTGATTTTACGGCTTCTTCTTATATCGTATCCTATCTTAAAGAACGGCAATACAAAATACTCTTAAGAAACCCTGTACCCCTTTACAGCCACATCCGGTGTGCCTCAAGGTAGCCATCTTGGTCCTCGGATTTTTATTTTGCCTGTTAAAGACGTTGACTGTATCATGGAAAACTCTTATTTATCTGTCTACACTGATGACATGAAAATCTTCAGGCGCATTTCATCTCCCGCTGACTAGTCCACTTCAAGGTGATTTGATCAACTTTTCAACCTTTTGTTAAAAAATTACCTTGAGCTTAATGTCAGCAAATGCAAAGCTGACCACCTGTTCTTAGATCTTATCTGATTTGAGACGAGTCTGTATTGCGTGATTTGGGTGTAATCTGTGACAGAGAACTACATTTTTGCTGCCATATTTACAACATTATTAGCAGAGCTAACACCGCGCTTGGTTTTGCGAATTATCCAACCTTATGATACAAAAACTCTTTTTTTCATATTTTTTAGAGCAATCCTTGAATATGCTAGCCAAGTATGGTCGCCCTACCAGGATACCCTTCCCTTCGAATTGAGACTGTCCAACGCAGATTCATCCATTTTGCTCTACGCGGTCTAACCTTAAAATGCCTTGGGTTGACAGATATAAGCTACCCCCCTATGAGGATCATTTAAAATTAATAAATGTACAATCACTCGAAAAATGTGAAATTGCCTACAACTTCTTTCTACATCATATATTATCAGGAAACATTGACAGTCCTGGCCTGCTAGAAATGATATTCCTCAACACCAACCCTCGCAAGATTTGTATCCGTCTTCCGTCTTAATTTTCACCGCAACAACTATGGCTGCACCGAATCTAATTAATTTAAGTCAAGTTAGGTTAATTTAGCTTTAAACGTATAGCCTTGTACTAAGCTTAAATAAACAAATAAATAAATAAATAAAATTATAAGAAAGTGTAAGAGTGTAAGGCTGTAACTATTTGTTCCCAAAGTTTATGCATTCTGATGAGATTTTGAAAATTTGGTTTATCCAACACCCTAAGTACTCGTAACTTTAAAAATGCCACATCAGGTTTTTTTTATTATTGAAGACGCCCCCAAAAAGTAGGTGTGGAATTTTAAAGCATTAAGGAGATGTTTTTCAATTTCTATTTAAAAGTGGGCGTGTATTTGGGCGGACTTCAACATTTTTACACTTGTACTGTGGTGCAGTTAGAATCTGACCTTATCTCCTTAGAACATGGAAGCAAGATTCAAAAAGTTTCACTGTTTATTAGAGCAATTAGGGAACAAAAAATAAACAACTTGAATTTCCTCGAAAACTATTGAAGTACATCAAAAGATATTAAGGGCGCAAAAATGTTTTCTACGAAGTTGAATCCGAATCCGAAGTCAGAATCTCAAATTGGTGGTTACAAAATAGCGCAGAAAAACCCTAAATACTCGTAATAAACAAATTCAAACTCTGCATAAACTAATAAAGTGAATCAAATGAAAATGTAGACAAAAATGTCCTCGATGTTGCTAAATCCGAATCCGGGGTTAAAACTTGTAAATTCAAAATGGAGAATTCAATATATACTAGACAGCAAATAAACCGGGCCACCCGCTACTTTCGAACTCCGATTCGATTTTCTTTAAAAGTATAAAACATACAACTAAAGAAGTGGTACCTACAGAAAATGCGTTTCATGTTAATTAAATGGAATGGAAACTCATTGGGATTATTAAATTTATTTAGTTTTTATTTAAGATTATACAAAAAAGAGTCGTTTTCCTGTTGTGTAATCAAAAAATTAAAAAAAAAAGAAAATTAAATCCAATAACAACGAAAAAATTAAAAAAGTTTTTGGTCAGTATTTGGTATTGCCTCCCCTTGCTCGGATAACTGTCAGCATCCTTGTATTCATCGACCTCACGAGCCTGACGATGAAATTTTGAGGAATTGCATTTCACTCCTCTTCAACTGCGATTCGCAGCGCTAGAAGCCTTGTTGGAGCAGGTACCCGGGCTCGAACCCGACGTTTCAGTTCATCCCATAAGTGTTCTATCGGATTCAAGTCCGGGCTTCGAGCTGGCCAATCCATCGTACGAATGCCGACGTCGCGTAGATACTGGGTCACCACATGAGCAACATGCGGCCGTGCATTATCATGCATTAACTGTATATCCTGTCCGATATATCCTGCGTAAGGAACCACATGGTATGCGAGGATTTCAGTAATGTAGCGATGAGAAGTCAATCTACGTGTACGGCCCGTCGGTTCGATGGAAACTAAAGCTGTATGTGCGGTTAAGGAGATGCCGCCCCAGGCCATTACAGATCCTCCTACATAAGCAACAGTTTCCTCGATGCAACATTGAGAATAACGTTCACCAACGCGACGATATACTCTCTGACGTCGATCACTTTCATGTAGACTCGCCCTGGTCTCGTCAGTAAAGAGTACATTACCCCACTGCTCTAACATCCAATCCCTATGCTCTCGAGCAAATTCAAGCCGTGCTCGACGGTGGGCTACCGTTAATGCTTGGTCTGTTGCAGCTCTCTTTGGACTCAGGAAGTCTCCTTCTGATGGAATCTGAACTTATGAACACTTGGTGTTCCTCATGCAGACTTTGTTGGACTTGAACTGCATTGAGGCGGCGATTTCGCCGAACAGTAAGTTTAATATAGCGATCATCTGCCCATACCTGAACGTCGATCGAATGCTCCAGTCTCTAGGTATCTACTGTAAACTCGTTGCACCGAAGACCTGCTGATTTGAAGTCTTTGAGCGACCTCACGTTGCGCAAAGCCTGCTTGAAGTAGTGCTGCAGCTTGAGCTGCTTCCTGAGGTGTCGTATCCATTATTTACCGAAAAAAATAGCAAAAACACACGCGGCGGTACAAACGATGGACAAAAACTAAAAAAAATTATAACAGACACTGACTAACCTCATTGTAGAAAAAAAGAACGGTAATCGCGAGATCTAGTCAAAACAGAGGAAATCGTTAGCATTGCGTTTGTTGCTTGATTAAAATGTGAGTTAACGGTACTTAAGAATAAATTTAATGTCATTTTAATCAACATGAAATGAACTTTCTGTAGGTACAACTTTAATAGTTGTAAGTTTTATACTTTTTGAGAAAACTGAATCAGAGTTCCAAGGTAGTGGGTGGCCCGGTTTATTTCCTGTCTAGTATAGTAAATTAAAAAAGACTGCAATTTTTTTTTCTTTTCAAAGCTCTAATGTAATAGCCACTTGAATTTTTGTGGAGTTTTTTAGTAAAAAATTGGGCGATGAATGTAATCTGTCAATTTGTACATCGCTTTACGATCTGTTATGGTCTGAGGAGGAATATGTTTCCCGAAAACAAATCATTTAGGCCTGTTTGTGTCACATGATCTTAAATTTAGAACTATGCTGGGAAATCTTAAAACTTAAATATCTCACTTTATCACTTTTTCGGCCTTACATGTTGAGCTTTCCAGAATCCGAAGCAGTACAAGTGTACAAGTTATTAAAATCGGCCCACATTTCTCAATATTCTTACTAGAAACTGAAAAATTTTGTCTAGGTATAATATTCTCTACATTTCTTCAATACATTATAAATGACGACTCCCACTTTTTAGGGGCGTTTCAGGTACTATATATTGCTATTTCAAAGCTATTTACGGTGATTCTTATTGCCTTATTTCCTAGGGCCTAATTTTGCGAAGTCAAGAAGAATCACGAAGAACCTCTAAAGTATATCTCGAGAAACCATAGGTACTCCATTCCGTTATGGTGGTACTAAAAGTCATATGGGAACACATTTATCAAGTTTCTTTGGCTTTTTAATTTGATTTTAATCTAGCAGATACTATTGATGTGTTACTTTTTTTCCGCTTGAATCATGAACGATAGTGAATTTTCTCCTAGCGTTTTTGGTTGAAGCACTTTTGGTTACGAATCTCACGCACTTTCCCGCTAATGAATATCATCATAGAAACTTGACAGCACATGTACCTCAATGGCACTTTAACAAGCAGCTGCAAAAACAATAAAAATATTTCTTTTTTAGAAAAAAAAAATAATAAGAAAACTCAAACCAAGCACAAATCATAAAATTGATTTTTCTTGTGCATCCATTATTTTTTTGTCATCTTCTTGATTTGCAATGGCGTCTTTAAAAATGGCGGAGTCATTTATGACATCTCCTTACCAATAACACGTAGAAAAAATTGTTTGGGCGCACTTTTTCTATCGCAGCTAAGTTAGCTGCAATATTGTCCCGGATATCTTTAGCTAACACACAGGCATTTTCCGCCAATCTTATACAGTGCTGTGCAAAACAAAATTGCTCAAAATTTGTCTGTAGGTGACAAATATGCAGACACATTGTATCTATAATTATGTAGTTTAAGCGCATTTAACCAGTGATAGTGGTTAGATAAAAGATTGTATTTGTGTAGAAAATAGGAAAAGTTGGCGAGGGAAAATTTAACTACGAGTATTCGTGATCATTCACCAACATACAGTTGCCGAAGTTTGAAAAAAATTCTGGTGACTGGGAGTACTGAGCGGAAGAAGGGCTCTGGAAGGCCAAGGAAGACAACCGCAGTAGAAGAAACGGCCATGTTCGAGAAACTGGAAGAAGAATTTCATGGGTTGGGGGCTGTCAAAATCCCGAAAACTTAAATCCCGAAAAACCAAAATCCTGAACATCCAAAATCCTGAAAGGCCAAAATCCCAAAAAAAAAATCCCGAAAACTAAATCCCGAAAAATTATATAAAATTAAAAATTTGTCACTTTCAAATGTTCAAATATATATATATATATATATATATATATATATATATATATATATATATATATATGATATCCATAATGCATAAACAGTAGAATATGTAACCCCCCTGCTTGGGGTCACTGCAGGATTTGGAGTGGGTGCGAGGTTGGGTGTATGTAAAGTTTCTTTATTTTCGGGAATTTGGCCTTTCGGGATTTTGGGTTTTCGGGACTTTGGGTTTTCGGGATTTTGGGTTTTCGGGATTCTGTCTGACTCCCGAATTTCATCAAGTTTGGTCCGAAGAATGCTGGTTAAATCCGGATGGAGTGCACTTAAACCAGTTCAGAAACGAGATACTCGTATGCCATAGGCTGAGGAGCATGTTTTTTCGACGTAGGAGTTTCTAACGAGTCCAAATTTAAACTGCATATTAGAGATTAAAGAATCCTCGTTCGGAGAATAGCTAGAGAAAGGCTCAGTGACGAGTGCCGTAGAAGGCTTCAGCCAAAGGGAGTTACGGTTTGAAGATCTTTTTCCGGAGCGGGGGCTTTAAAGAGAAAAATATTAACGTGGTAGATTGGCCCCCATATAGCCCTGATCTTAACAAGATCGAAAATGTCTGTACTATAATGAAACCAGAAGTAGCGAAGAAGTGCTTAGTATTGATTCCAACCTTGGGAAGTTTATTGAAGAGTACCAGGGAATCCATAGGTTCATTAACATTGAAATTTGTCGGAGTCAATGAATCGCAGATGTTTGGCTGCAATAAAATCCAAATGAGATCCAACAAAGTATTTACTTTTGGGTTAAAGAAAATAGAACAATTAGTAATTTATACAATAGTTTATTAAATTTTTTCTCATCTTTCTGCCCACTGGTCTTAAATAGTAGTTTGCATCTATCCTGTTTAGTTTTTAACTGGAATTTGATGCAAAAAAAAAAAAAAAAATAACTTGCATGTTTATAGAAATGCTTCTCAGCTGATTCATTTTAAATTTTTAGGTGTTTGCAAACTCATTTCTACAGCTATGTTCAGACGTTTGCCAGATCTGACAATATTGTCAGGTCTACAAATGTTCTGACAATGAGCTGACAATAGCGAACTACCTTACAATGCTAAATTGCTAGTTCACACGGTTGCCATATTTTGTCCCAAACTCTGACAATTTCATTGTCAGATGGTTGGCCTGACAATAGGTTGAAAATTGTCAGTTCACATGGTTGGCAGATGTTTGTTTACAAAAAAATTTGCAGATTCGTTGACAGGCATTGTCAGACAAATTAAAAATGTTTTTTTTTCATACTGGACTGAGTGAAGTGTTTTTTTTTTGAGAATTTTATAATAAAATAATAATAGAAATGGAAAAAAAGATGCACTTGCGATTGTTTTGGCCGGGTACGTATTGGAATGCAGCGAGGAGGATGAATTGTCACAAACACGTCGGCGTGTTTGGACGAAGGATTGGGTGGCCCGCCGTCAGCAGGACTTTACGCAAAATTGCTTGTCGAATTGAGAGCTGAGGAGTTAGAATTGTATCGCAATTTTTTGCATATGGATTCCAAACAATTTGATGATCTTCTAGCTTTGGTGACTCCACATATCCAAAAGCAAGAAACGAATATGCGCGCGAGCATTTCAGAGGCTGAGCGGCTTGTGTTGACTCTACGATACCTAGGTATCGTAGCTAGATACCAGCGAACATTTTCGGTCTATGCAATATCTGTTCCGCATTCCCGTGTCAACGAACTCATCTACCATTCCAGAAGTTCTGGATGAAGTCTAAAAAAATAGCACCGAAACTTCGTTTTGCTCTTTTAAATATGAAAAACAATTATCTGACAATAAAAAAATTGTCAGACGTCATAAGCATAGTACATCTGAAAATAGAAAATGAGTCTGCAAAAGTCCTAAACGCCTGACAATGGTACAATTGTGTGTTCAGACGATTGCCAGATACCTGACAATTGCATTGCCAGATGAGGATCTCGCAATGACTTGACAATGTGTTTCTGCAAATATTGTCAGACAAAATTGTAAGTTCCGACGGTTGTAAGGCATTTGCGACAATTTTTACAGTGACAGATCTGACAATATTGTCTGAACATAGCTTAAGGAAACACCCAACACATTGTTTGAGCATTTTTTTTCCACAGCACTGTATAAGATACGAAAAAAACACGCCTAATGTCGAAAGTAGTTATGGCTATGATTTGATAGGATTAATTTCTTGCATATCTAGAACTATCTTGAAACATTCTCGTATATTGTAAGTGTAGAACCATGATATTTCCAAAGTTCTGCTGTCAATTAAGAAAACATTTCCGACAATCATCCGTCATTTCTTTCGGTTCATTGAAACGTAAATGTACACACATCCTCGCCATCATGGCTGGCAAAGAAACGATTATTAAAATCCAATTTTGAACAGCATAAACATGAATAAAAATAAATGAAACCACCATCATCGCGTATAGAGTAGCACCAATAACAGTATAACAACAAACAGCACATAAATATAAAACAATAATACCGCCGTCATATTAAACGAAATTAAATACGAAACAACAAAAACAACACACATCGCAAAGGACATAGCCATACACAGTGGTAGGTTTTTAATAAATCCCGAATTGTCGACCGAAAATTTCCTCTCAATTATTCATTCTGTTGCGGCGCACAGAATGTCCCCCCATTTACTGGGACACATAATATCTCTTCCGCAAACAGGAGCGATGCCGCACAGTACACAATGGCAACACACATGCCGAATATTCAGGACATGCGAGAATAAATAAAAACGTGAAAATGAAAATGCTTTACTCTGTGAGCCAAATGGAGCAATTGCCCTTTTTTTATGGCCAGCCGGTCGGTGCAATGGTTCCGGAACTAATTGCCAATGACTATTGCTCTGCAGTTACTCGTATACGCTGTGTGGCCTTGTATTACGTAAGCTTGAACAGACTCACTTACTTATAGAGGCTCTCGTGAATTTCCCAACAAACTCCTATTCCGAATGTCCTGTGACATGGATGGTGTCCACTATATGTGCGTATGGAGGAATTTAACAACTTTTGCAATCGCCACACTGACCTCGGTTTCCGCATATATTTATTAAAGTAAAGAGGATATGACGGACCTGGAGGAATATAATAAAAAGCGAAACACAGTTCCGTGAATCTTTTTCACAAGTTTTTGTTATGCAATTAGTTCTGGGTGCGAAATATTATATAATTTACTACTTCGCAATGTCATAATCAGGATCCAATATATTTCTTTTATATTAGGGGTATCCACGTTTCGTTGTATCTTGGTCTTGCATCGTTGTCAAAGTGTAAAAGTGTATCGATTTCTTACAATACAACAACACTGGCTGTCATTTTGTTACACTTTTACAATGCAACATTGAATTGAACATATGTTTTTGACAGCTGGCTATTGTCGTTTGGGTCTTTCAATTAATAAAATTTCTATTTATTTATAACAATAAATAATTATGATTTTATAAACAAAAATCAGCTGATTTTGACATAAGCTTCAGTGTTGCTACAAATACGAACGAGTGCGTTCACTCTTTGGTGTAAAAAATACACTTTCACACTTTTACAAGACCAAATACAACGAAGCGTGAATACCACTATTGACTTTGGCTTGTTGTAAGAAGTGTATGGGTAAATATGTGCAAAATATTTTGAAGACTGGAGTACACTCTGAACAAAAAATTATTGCCGATAGTACTGAGACGACTAATTAGCAAGGGACCCATACTCTTTTCGCTCGGTAAGATTTTATTACTTCTTGTTTTAGGCTGCGTAAAATAGTCGTTTTTATGTTTCAAAGCTTAGCAGATGGTCTGATCCTACAAGAATATTGGGGTTAAAAAAAAGCTTCCACGTAAACTCTTCTTCGAGCTCGCTGCACAAATGTCAATCTACGTTAAACTACATACAACTTCGCGCTGATTGTGTCCTTCATTATATACGTAACACAACGTAACATACGGTGGATAAATTGTTAAAGAAGTAAATGATTTCTCAAGTGGACGTCAAAAATCATTTCCCAAAATCCAGGGAGGACTCCACATCTGTAACACTGATTGCGAACCAACTTTTGTTACTAGCAATCGACAGAAAGTGTAAAATATTACCCGCTTCTCTTAAAATATTTGTCATATGGTTAGGAAATGAGAGGTGTTTAATGAACTCTCCTTCTAAAATCACAGATATATCAAATTTGGTCAAATAAACAGATCTCTGAACCGTCCAGTCTTTAAGAACTATAAGAAGACCAATTGGTCTAAATATAGGGACATTCTAAGTATAAAAGAAGTTGATAACCTATGTAAGCCCTTTGGCGGGCTCTAAATAAAAGTGCATGTAAATCTCGAGTCGTCCGAAAACAACAGGTCAAGTATCTAGGTATAACACTAGATTATCTGTAAAAGATAGGAAGAAGCTGTGGTAGCCAAACAACGAGCTCTCATGGTGTGCAGAAACATCTCAGGTAAAACCTGGGGATGCAACCCAGCAGCACTAAGATGGATGTACACTATGATGGTCATGCCTATGAGTATTATAACGTACGTAGCAGTATCATGGGGCAGAAGGACCAGACCTAGCACGACAGGGAAAACCCTTGGTTGGCTTGCGTATTCATTACAGGGGCTATTAGAATCTGTCCCGCAGCGTCATTAGAAGTAATATTGGGACTCACTCTTATACATTTAGTGCTAGAAAGAATCGCTAAGGAAACTGTACTAAGAATAATTAAAGAGGGAGTCGGGAAAGGTGAATGCATCACACATGAAGAGCGAAAAACACATTCCAAATCAATCCCACTTCTGGACTCGCCCAGAGATGATTACTAAAAGAAACTTCTTCGAGAGTAAATTAAACTCAAAGCTAAGAAGTAAAAGAGAATGGATTAGTGAATCAGAAAAGTATTTATCAAATAAAATAAATCATAAAATGGAACACGGATGGATCCAAAACATCCACGAGAACTGGAGCAAGTGTATATGGGACTCATTGGAACTTCCCCCCATTATTTTCCAAGCAGAGGTACATGCAATTAAAAGATGCGCCCAATTTAACATGGACAGAAATTATCGCGGACTAGATATCGCAATATTATCGGACAGCCAGGCCGCCATAATAGCACTGATCTTGCATGAAATCAGGTCAAAATTGGTATAGGACTGTCTTGCCAAGCCAAATAGATTTGGGCAAAATAACAGAATCACCCTTTACTGGGTACCAGGTCACGTGGGAGTAGAAGGTAATGAAGCAGCAGGAACAGAGGAGAACTAAGAAGAGAAGAAAAGCACAAGAGAACCAAACTTTGGGTGGAACTCCCGAAGCTAAGACAGGCCAAAGAACTTCTCGGGAACTACAATCGGAAAAGAAGTACGGTCTGTATCAATATCAATAAAAACAGGCTCCGAATACTAACAGGTTTTTGACGGGTCACAGTAGGCTTAAAGAACATCTCAGAAAACTGGGCATAGAGAAAAATAGAAACATATTCTTGGGGGGCATTGAGGAAACCCCAGGACATCTACTTATCAAATCTGCAGCATTAATCCACGAAAGAAGGAACCACCTGGATGCCTACCAACTGTCAGAAGAAGATCTACCATCGTTGGATCCACTCAAGATATTCCGGTTCATCAATGTACTTGGTCTGGGAGAGATGCTTAAAGTCGAGTATATTATCAACTTGAGCTCCAAGTCATCGGAGTACAATAGATCTATAAAGGTCGCAGCAGTACACCCCTCTAACCAATCTACAACCTACAGTCTTTCTTTTTTTTTAGAAGCTGGCGTTTTTTTCTTCCTTTTCTGCTTGTAGATGTCGTAAGTTACTCTCGTCAACCTATGCAGCGTCGCTTTATAAACCTCTTGTTTTTCTGCGTGCGCTTGGCGGCATTCTTCATCGAGATACCCAGCACATCAGAGGCGGCATTCTTGATGGCGTATAACTATAACTACAAATGTCAATGCATAGTATTGACAGATGTCAAATATCAGCTGTTTATCTTTGACCGAACCACCGATTTAAATTGTAAACTCCAATTGAATCACCCTTCACCCTTCATGTGTTTACCTATATTTGTGTGGAAATTTTCATTCCTGTTTTGAAATACATACTCAATGGCGATATAATCATTTTCTATTTGAGAAAGTTTTTTAGAGGATCTACGAGGGACGGCTGATAAGTTCGCGGCTTGAGATACTCCACAATAAGTCATATTCTCATATTAGTGATAGAATTCACTGCGGCACTATTTAGTAGTATGTTTTGGGTCTTCGCATACCATAGTTAAAAAATGGGCTCGCGAGAGAGCTGTAAAGGCGACCACGCTCAGGACGTCCTGGGTCAGTGGTCACTGAAGAAAACGTCTGAAAAGTTGAAAAATTA
The DNA here is from genome assembly GCA_963082735.1 of Pocota personata. Lineage (NCBI taxonomy): Eukaryota > Metazoa > Arthropoda > Insecta > Diptera > Syrphidae > Pocota > Pocota personata. Next base: position 85,355,241 of record OY720432.1, on the reverse strand, counting down.
GTTCCGGCCGAGCGAAGAATACAAATATGGCAAATAGCGGACGAGTTGAACATCAGCAAAGAATGGATTCGAGAAATTTTGTACTAAAAATTTGTGGGCGCTGGGTACCGAAAATGCTCACGTCGTTCGACAAGCAACGACGACTCGAGTGCTGCACAGATTTTTTGGAGTTAGCCGGGGGACAATCTTGACGAAATTTCCAACCGAATCATAGCTGTAGATGAGGCTTGAGTTGACCAATACGATCCGGAGTCCAAACAAGAGTCTATGCAGTGCATTGAAAGGGCCGCCGAAGAAATTCAGGTGGAAAAGTCGGCTTCGAAGCTTATGGCGACTAATTTTTGGGACAGCGAAGATGTTTTGCTGATTGATTACCTGCCAAAGGGGACAACGATAAATTGTCAATTGTCATGACTCAGGCACATGAAGCGGTCATACGAAAGCGACGTGGAAAACTCCGGCACGGAATGTTGTTTTTGCAGGATAACACGCCTGTTCACACTGCGCGGGTTTCAAGACAGACCTTAAAAGATACAGGTTTTTCAACGATAGACCACCCATTTTACAGCCCAAACTTGGCTACGAGCTACTTTTTTCTTTTTTCCAATTTGAAAAAGGAGTTACGAGGCCGAAGATTGGCAGATGAGAACGAAATCAAGGCGACCGTAGAAAGTCATTTTGAAGGCAACGAATATTTTTTCGGTGATATAGGGTCATCCAGCAAGAGGTGTCATTTTAAATCAATTTTTTCTATTGTTAAGTCTCAATTTCGAGAAATCACTCTTCCAGGAAATTTGTCACGCAATAGAGCCATTATTTCACAAACTGTGTGGCATGTGGCGTCGTCCTGGCAAAAATAAGTCAGTCGACATCGTTCAGTAACACATTCACTTAAACGGTCGCACCAGCAAAATTTTCGAAAAAATATGGCCTAATGACACCGCCAGCCCAAAAACCGCACCAAACTGTCACTCGTTGTGGATGGAGAGGTTGCTCCACTATTTCTCTTGGTTTGTCGGAGCCCTAGATGCGATAGATTTCTTTGTTTACGTACCCAGACAAATGGAAATGAGCCTCATCACTCTAAATAATTTTGTGTACAAAATCATGATCTTGTTCATTCATTTCCAGCACCCAACCAGCAAAAGTACGGCTTTGTGCGTGATCTGCTGGCTTCAATTCTTGTGTCAACTCGACCTTACATATAAGCATGTAGGCCAAGATCTGTATGTAAAATGCGGTGCAATGTGGTTGCGGATAGGCCCAATTCTTCTGATCGTTTCGAAATGGATACATTGGGTTTTCAGTCACACTCTCAGCTATGGCGGAAATATTTTCAGCTGACCTTACCGGACGAACACGAGTTGGAGTCTTCACATCAACGTTCAAATTTATCGATTAAATTCACTATAGCTGTACGAGAAGATGATGACCAAAAGCAGTGCGAACTTTTTGAAACATTTCTGCGTTATTTTTAACGTTTTTGTAATGAATTTTCATTATTTCAACACGTTGTGCGAGTATGTCTCGATCCATATTTAATAATCTCCTAGTTTGTACTTATCAAATGTCATCGAAATGATATTTGAATGTTGACAGTTCAATATTGGAGCGAAATTTAAAATGACACCTCTTGTTGGATGACCCTATATTAAGGCACTGTATGCCCGATGTGAGAAATGCATTTAACTCGAGGGAGATTAAATTGAGAAATAATTTTTTTAATCAGATCTCTGCTTTCACTTAATGCCTTAGGCCGCGAACTTGCCCCTCGTAATCTTCACCGATACAGTCAAAGTCCTTAATTGTTCAGATGAGAATCAGAGGACCGAGCTGGTTACCTTGAGGTACTCCGGAAGTGGCTTTAATGTGATCAGATACAGGAGATCTAAAGAGGACTTCATATTGCCATTACCCTGATTGAAAACCAAGAGCGTGCGAAATGTTGCCCGATGTTAGAAATGCATTTCACTCGAGAGAGATTGTATTGAGAAATATTTTTTTTTAATCGGATCTCTCCTTTCACTTATCAGCCGCCCATCGTATTGAGAAAGAATTTATTTAATCCAATTTGCAAAATTTTATGCAGTTGATACATAATTTAATCCTATATTTCCCTTATTTACGAGTATGATACTCACTTCTTTATTGATTTTAAACTTGGTCTTTCCTTATGGCTCTCCATTTCACTCCATTGAAGTCTATTCCTTCTTTATCCCATTTTATGTTTACTTCTGATGTTGTGGCAAGAATTTCATCTATAAAATATGTTCCTTAGTATTCGAATTTTATTTGTTTCAATTTCATTATTATATATTTTTTTATTACCTACTTATGTACCTTTTCAAAAAGGAAACAAAAAAAATATCTATAAACAAATGGAAAAGAAAATTTCAGTTAATACATTAATTTTGTGTACATAATGGACTTTTTATAGACAATAATAAATTTTTACAACTTGCGAGTTCGCCATTTGAATTTTTATTTCAACATAAATTAGCTGGAGCACGTGATAATCGATAGGATCCACATCCATTGTATGGCATTTGGTTCCGGTGTGCTATGTAAAGGATTTTTCAATAAGGACATAACAATTTTGTGTTTAAATAAAATACAGAATAATTGAGATATGGGGATTAAATTTATTTCAGGTGTAGTACACATGTTATGTTTGAATATGGAATTCGATCTCGTTCATATGACGACTGCGAGCACTGTTGCAGCGATCGATTCTTTGGAGCCAATGTTCCAATACTCTTCCACACATATCGGCCGGAACGTTGGCAATTTTGCGTTTGATATTGTTCTTGACCTCCTCTAATGTTATTAGCTTATTGACATAAACCAACGACTTAACGTAACCCCATAAAAAGAAATCCATCCATCGGCATTCAATCGCATGAACGAGCGCGAGATTACATAATTACCGAACTTCCCCTTCAATATATCAATTGTTTGACCAGATGTGTGGCATGTGGCACCATCTTGTTGGATCCACATAGCACTGATGTCACTTACTTACTTAACGGGCTCCCGACCCGTAAAGAGTTTCTGCCTGAGACACTGTAGCCTTCCATCCTCTGCGATCTCGGGCACGTTGCTTCCAGTTATCCAGACCAAGCGATGGCTTGGTCTTTGAAACGGAAGTTCGGTCTTACTTGTCGTCTCGAACCTGGCGGCTGGGATTCGAAGATCCTCTTAGCTGGAGCATTATTGTCCATTCGCTCGATGTGGCCGAGCCAATGTAGCCGACGTATTTTTGCCTTTTGGACTACATCCACATCTTGGTACAGCTCATAGATTTCGCGGTTGTATCTTCTCCTCCATTCGCCCTCCTCGCACACAGGACCAAAAATCCGCGGAAGAATTTTTCTTTCGAAGGAGCCCAGTATCAGCTCTCCCTTCCTGCTTATCGTCCAGCAGAACTGGCAGAATAAGGGTTCTGTAGAGCATACATTTTGTCCTTCGAGTTAGAATTTTTCATGGACGAAAAAATACGGTCCAATCACACCTCCGCCATGAAATCCTCACCTTGTCTCTTGAATTACGAGTACATTTGGGTTTGTTGCTGTCCAACAATGCATATTTTAAGAATGAGCTTCATCGCTGAAGATGATTTTTCGATGGAATTCAGGATTTTCTTCAAACTTGTGCAGAGCCCAATAGGAGAAGTTTTCGTTCTTCAAATGATCAAGAGGCTTCAGTTCTTGAGTTAATTTGGTCTTGCAAGGGTGTAGGCCACGCCTCCATCTTACACAAGTTTGATATCTTCACTGAAGACATTGATTGAACTTCCAAGTTACCATCCCCTCCAGAGCTGGGAAGAAGGTGGTTTTACGGCAGATAAGTCGGTACATTTTTATACCGACAGTTCAAAAACTAACGACGCGGTCGGTGGTGGTGTCTTTTCTGATAGGCTTAACTTAAACCTATCTTTTCGTCACCCAAACCATTGTAGCTTGTTCCAGGCGGAGATAATGGCAATAAGGGAAGCCTTGTCTTGGCTAAAGAAAAACGTGATATCAACTGCTGATATCCGCATCTTTTCAGACAGCCAAGCAGCAATCAAATCCTTGGAATCATTCTCAATAAATTCCTTAACATCTCTAGACTGCCGATTGTCTCTTATAGAGATGGCGGAGCAGTTTAATATTCACCTAATTTGGGTGCTGGGGCATAGGAATATTCCAGGAAATTGTAAGGCTGACGAACTTGCCAGACATGGAACAAAAATACCCATCCTTCCAGGCAAAAGTTCTTATCGCTACATGCAAACTTAAATTAAAGCTGGATGCTATGGAAAGGACAAATTCTAGGTGGACAACAACTTGTCTAGCGATAAAACAGATTTTACCTAAGCTGGATCTGAAATGCTCTAAGAATTTGTTTTCTCTCAACAGAATGCATATCAGCGCTGTTATAGGTGTCATTACGGGACACTGTCTAATAGGCAAGCTTGCAACAAGGCTTGGCGTCTTCGCAAACAATTTCTGCAGAAGCTGCATAGACGAGCTCTCTCCCAAAGAAAGAAACTCCACTTAGGAGCCTTCTCTTTCAACAACCTAAATGATCTGAATAAAATAGACATTAGGGACGTTCTAAGCTTCATCAGAAGCTCTAAATGTTTCAACGAGTAGGCTAGAGGCCGCTTCCCAAATCCATGCTGGGACCTATTACTGGTCTAAGTGTTTTGGCTTTTTGCTAACAGCCACCTCAATCTAACTTAACCTAAGGGTGTAGGCCAAGATCTTTAAACAAAATTCGTCACAATGTGGACTGAGAGATTTCCAATTCCTGTGAACGGCGTGGAATCGACTGATTTGGCACATTTTGAACTGAAGCAATTACAGCTGCGAAAATATCGGTAGTAATGTTTAATAATTTCCAAACGTTTCTCGTTCATGAACTTTACCATGATAAATACGTAGACCTTGGCTGACGTTTTGACATTGACAGATCATAAAAATAGTTTAAGGTTGCGTTTCTATTAAAGTACAAAATTGTTATGTCCTTATTGAGAAACCAAAACCATTTAAGGCTTTACCAATCTAGATTCTTCAAATAAATTTTTTCAAACAATGAACCGGTTGTCCAACTTTCTGCTACGAATTAAGTAATTTCTCCTTTAATTCAGATCAAGTTTTCATTCTGCTATAACTAATTATTTTTGAAAGTAACTCCTCTTCTAGTAATTTCATGAAGCTCCTACTAATCCATTCTCATAGAATCCCTTTGTCAACTTCAGATTCAGTTAAAGTGCTATTGACGCGGCGCGACAGTGCCTCTTCACGCAATGCTAGGTCTCACCATGCGCCATCACTCGACAGCAAGTTTAAATATTTTCACTCCTTAATATCCTTTCGCTATCGATTGACAGGCACTCCTTCAGGCAGAATAAATTTATTATGCTCCATTACATTTACACATTCGATAAGGGAGGCGGAGGCCATGTTAAACAGCGGTCGGTACCTACCAAGTTAATCGAATAGCAACCCCCGTGGTAGTCATAAAATAAATTGAAAAATGCTGCTAGGAAGGGGATGCCCGTCAGCACCTAGTTGTGGCACCTGAGAAATCCCACATGACTTTGATGACGACGATGATGATGATGAACTTTCCCGGAATAGGAAGTAGAACAGGAAGTTAAGCTCTTCAAAGATTTCACACACATGTTACCTACATGCTACTATGTGGTATTAGTATAGTTCATCATTTCAACGACTGTAGGTCCTGTGAGTTTTCTCTAAAGGATAATGTCTGATGAAATGGAAAAAAAAAAAACACTTGCGGTATTCCCTTTCCCTAAGTACATACACCAGCTGGCATGTAGTCAGTTATCCTGTCGTCGTCATTAAATTGAAAACTTGAAGTATCTATAGGGACGACAGAATCTACAGGGACTACGAGTACAATGAAATTTCCAAGCAGTAAGCCGATTGAAGACAGATCAGGTGGATGGGTTGATCTTCTCTGGTTTGAGATGTCAATTTGTAAAAAATTGCTTCTTATTCCAGGATACATCCATGAAAATTTTCGGCGAGAAAATGTCAAGGATATTTTGTTTCACTTTGTTGTCGCGTTTTGGCTTTGTAATCGATAACTTCTGCTTGACTTCAATTATGCACAAAGAGCGGGAAAGAATGTGGCCTTAATTGAACACTTGTTGAGTGAATTCGTTATTGATGAGACATGGGAGTTACTTATTTCCTTTTTGTCTGTCAATGGGAATTTAAAATTCAATATACCACCGTAAGCTATTTATCTTTGCTTTGTTTTCTCAAAAAAAAAAAAAAAAACGACGACTCCCTCGCATCAGAGATATTGTATTGTTGATTTTAGATTATTTTGTGAAATATTTGCAAGCATGGAATCAAATGGTACACACTCTACCTACGTATAGCATATGTAGGTTCCGATACAACAGTATTGTGGTGTTACCAGATGTCTAGAAATGTAAAACATCTAATGGACTGCTGGCATAAGTTATTATTATTTTCGGCACTGATTAGCCACTAGTTGGTGAGGGTTGAATTTATGGTGAGGTTACTATTTAAACTAACTGTCACTGTAAGAAGAAAAAAGACTTAAACGGAGGTATGAAAATGAGTCGCCCAGAGAGGAATGGATATACATATAAAGAGTTATTTATTTCGAGGTTGGAATTTCACATTCCATATGACATCTGTCAAACCCTTCTGTCATCCATAGTGACAGGTAGTTAGTTCTTGCTTTGCATTATACAATATTCTTTATTTTTTTATTATTTTTTGTGCGCGCCAAAGAGGATATGAATACTCTTATACTATTACAGGACACGGGCGTTTGTGAAGGAGAGAGAGAGAGAAAGAAACATTTAGTATAGTGGTTTGAAACTTAGATGGTATTAAGTTTCTGTAAACTCCAAGGGTAGCGTCCAGATAACTGGGGAGCTTGTTTGTTTTGCTTTTGTCGTTGATCATGATTCACAGTTTTTTTTCCGTCCTCCAGATGTCATCATCACGATCAAGTTGCCATATGACCACTCTACTGCAAGTGTTATGTGTTAAGTTGACTTAGCTTTCGCAATTGATTGACTTCTTTATTTATTTCATGCGAAATAAATGGATGATTCTTGACATCAGAATTCGAACCGTGAACCTGCAGCGTGACAAGCGATGATGTTACCACTACACCACGGCCACCCGGTGGATCGTTTAACCTCAACTTAACGCATTAAAATTATTGCATCTTACTAAAAAAATAATAGTTCTGTAATATCCGTGTATCGCGATTCAAGGGCAGAATTTTTGAATAAAAGCTTCTTCAACGATGAAAATCTTCTTCTGAAATTGAAGACATTGATGTGCATAAGCGACATGTGGTTTCAACAGGACGGCGCTACGTACCACACAACACAGACAAATTTGTACGAAAAGTTCACCTGCCTTTTAATTTCGAGATTTGGCGACATCAATTGGCTACCAAGATCATGCGATCTGACCCCGTTGAATTTCTCTTTATGGGGCTATGCTAGAGATAGTGTCTAGTCTATGCAGTCAATCCTTAAACTTTGGAGCGCTTAAAAATCAACATCCTGAAGTTATGGCTGCAATACAGCCAGAAATGTGTCGAAAAATCATCGAAAATTACCTCATAAGAATCGAAGTTTTCAAAAACTCTCGTGGCGGCCATTTAACCGGTGTTGTATTCCATACATAATGACATAGTCCAAAACTTAAAACTGTAAACAAATGTCATTGAAATCTTTACCCGTATAAATTTCAACCAGAGCTGATCTGAGTATTGACTTATTCACTGCTGCACCGCTGCTGGCAATGGCATCCGCTGATTCGAAATGAAAATAAGGGAAATCTAGATTCTGGATAACGAACTTAGATAAGTTAAATCTTTATGTAATCACGAAATACATTGTTTAAAGTGGATGAAACTAAAGAGTGTCCCAAAATTCATGCAAGATTTGAATTTTGCGCCATTTGCGCGGTAAAGTGTTGCCAACGAAAGAAAAAAGATAGCGTGACAGCTGACAGTTCAGGGTTATTAAAAATGGAGTGCTACACGAATGAACAATGTGCATTTTTACTGTTAAGCAATATTTTAACAATAATGAAGGCTTGGCAGCTACAGTTCACAAATTTTCGTACAAAACTGTTATAAGTTTTTCGTGGTCAGTTTTCCGAGAAGTCACTGAGCTTTGGTATTGTGCCTTTCCAGTCCGGTTTTCCAAGACCCATAATCATCCGGAAAATTTGAAATACAATATCAACCTCAATCATATTGCATTCAACACGTGTCTATAGAATCATTTACACCTATATACTGATGAATAGGAATATTCTGTGGAAAAGCAATGAAAAGTCATTATCTTCAAAAGAACTTTGGATTGCCTACCTACGACTTACAGTGAAATCCATACAAAGGAAGCTAACTTCAATGATTGCCATTCCAAGAAATGCTAACAGATTTCCACCAATTTATGAAAGTTCATTCAAACTATAAGAATTCATCTCTCCTCCCTGCTTGAACGTCAATTTGACTTAAATATAATTTTTCCCATTAGGACTTTTCATGATTCTTCTTCGGAATCAATGGGCTGAAAACAGAAAAAAAAAAACAATTTTAAAGGCTCTTAAAGTTCACACCTTTTGGGTGTAATAAATTCATAGGATATAAGTCCCCTATTCCATGACAGTACCACAACGAGCTTTCTGAGATTTTCGCATTAGCTATACCCCGAGATTCTGATAAGAATAATGGTAAGGGATTTGGCACCTGACAAATCCTTATTAAACGAACCTTTCGATAACGCTTCGAGCGACTTAATTACATTAGTGTAGTCCATTACATGACTCAAGGGATTATGTCTAATTGTGATTGTTGGACTCTTTAGGAGATTAATGCAACTGCTTGAGTGGGCATGACTAAATTAAAACAAGTGTCAGGGATGGGACGCATTTGTTGGCCGAATTTTTAATTAAAATCATTTGGCATTTAGATTAGTATCTAATTGAGAAGGACCGTTGATTTCTCTGAAGTTCTTCAAAGGACTTAATTAATCACAAGGTCAAGGTTAGGTTGGAATGAGAGAGAGTTTTGAGAATCTGCGTCATTACAAAAAGACTACGCAGTTTTGGTATCTGTGGGATTCGGGTACCATATACGAGTAAGTTGAAAAAATCATAACTCAAATGCCACGAAAACACAGTGGGACCTCCTGAGAAGTGTACTCATATTTCCCAAACACACTTGCTGTCTTCTTTGAATTTCCACCAAATTCTTGTCAAAAAAAAACGATTTTCTTGTCAGAGTCCTTCGGGAAATGCTGAAATGTAAAGGTTCGGGAGAAGACGTTCTTCATCTCCTGATAATCGCGTAATTCCCTAAAGACGATACAACCGGTAAAATTCTTGTTAAAAGATTAAAATTAACATAGCTAAAGCAGTGTGAAGAAAAAAAACAATAAAAGCAGAGAGGCGGTTGCAATAAAGTCGCGGCACATGTGCGGTGATATGGAGGAGGTTTTAAAAGATAACAAGACCATAATTACCTAACCTAACACCGTATTATCCTTGGTATTATCTTGTGAACCCACGTGATAAGAACTTCGTGTTAAAAATTCATGCTTGTCATTTCGAATGATACGAGTATTTTTTATTTTATTTTTTTCAGAATATCCAATCTGATGGTGAGGAGCTAGAGACTGTGGCAGCCTATCTAAGCGGACAGCAGGTGATGGAGAAGACAAATTGTGCTGTCTTTTCAAGGCAGTAGGTGGAGTATGAGGAGGAATTTGTTTTGAATTATATGTAGGAAGCGCTGTGTTGTATTTGTGTTTTTTTTTTATTTTCGCGGGTAATATTTTGTGTTAGGTGTACAATGCCCCAGGATCTAATTTCTCACATCCATTCGTGTTGTGTGTGACCAGACAACCTTATTTTGAATGCCGTTCCAAAGAAACAATCCTCTATTAGCCAATTTAACCCGAAAAGTAAGAATATTTCAATGCCCGGAGAAAAGTATTCAGATGTCTAAAACTCTTTAGAATGCATAAAACGTAACAAAAGATACGAACTGCTTTGGAAGTATATGAAAAGTTCATGCTACGAAAGCTTGGTGAACACAGTTGCAACAGCGTTTACTGAATTTTGGAGTGCAATTAAAGCTATGTATTATCTTACTTTCACAATAGGAAATATAATTCATCCCGAAACTCTGAAAGGTTACTTCAACACGCTCCTGAATACTGCAACGAAAATCTAATATGCAAGCACTCTTATCTTAAATGATTCCCTTGATTCACGGTAAGCGAGGTTATGTTCATAATTGTATCTAAGGACAAGAAAGATCCAGGTTTGAGTGATATGTCTATACGAGGTCTATAAGTACGCCACCATAGAATTTATAGTCCAACTCACTAAAACTTTCAACAAAATGTTTCAGAGTGGAGGAGTACCCACGAGTTTCCGCAAGGGGATGATATTTCCGTATAGGGGCATTACCTTTCTATACTCGTCGGTGAAAAAGTCCGTTAGTACTACTTAAAAAGAATGATACCTGCTGAGTGAAAACCAAGCAGGATTTAGGAAATAATATTCCACAACTGATCATATTTTTACTCCCACTAGCATCGCTCAAAGTTACTGTAACAGAGGATCCAAACTGTACGTATTCTACGTTGTCTTTAAGGACGCTTTCGGTACCATCAATCGAACAGTTTTGCTTTATAAACTGTCTGCAGAATTTCATAGTCTTTACGAGATACGAGATACGATAGAGAATCTAAGAAAATCCAATACAATGGTGTTCAGAAGAAGGTTCAGGAGCTACGCCTGTTCTGAAACGTGGACCATTAGAGGACAACCTGTTGAAACTGTTGAATATACATAGATACCTGGGCGTGTTACTCAGATCAAATCGCAATATGCAACATCACCTGGAAGATAGATTAAACTCTGCGAAAATTGCTTTAAGCACAACTTGTGCGCATCATAAATCATAAACTGTTCGAAGCCACAGCTAAATCTGCTGTTGTTCGGGTACTTGTTCGGGTATTACTTATCCCCCCCCCCCCCCCCAATCATATGCTGTTCCTCGAGAAGGTTGTATTTCTGCTATAAGGGTGTCATCTGTCATCATCTGGCCATCTGCTGATATATTTTTAAATTACATATTATTTTGACAGTGGCAGCTCTTTCGGGCTGAAAAAATTGACAAAATCACAGTATCATATCTTCGCGGTACGAAATGAGCTTGAACAACGTTGGAAAATATTGAAAACTTATTTCTAAAGTCAGTGTTGTGTTGCCGAAATAGTCGGAATTTTGAAAATAAATTTCGGTCACCAACCGTGCCAGCTGTACGCAAGTTTGTGAAGAAGGTTCGTGAGATTAGGGGCTCGGAAATACCACACGTAGTCATAGAGAAGCGAATGCATTCTCAGCGTGTGACTGTTTGTGTCGTTTGTGAAATTTTCTCCGAAGATGAAGATGGCAACAGCGTTACGGTCAACTACACAGATATGATAACCTTTTTTTTTTGATCAGAAACTGAGGAAAAGAACTTGAAACTGAGGAAAAGAACTGCGTCGGATTGAGAGACTAGTCGGTGCCGAATGGTGGGGAAATTTTCGACGAAATTCACATTGTGTTCTTATCACTGATGAATTATTCCAGAAAAAATCGACACAGTTATTTCACGCTCTTGAGGAGTATAGCACTCCATTGTTCATCGTCATATTTTTGACATCTGTTTACTACACAACTGTCAATATTACGATGACAGGAGAAGCCATTGGGAAAACCATAGACAATTCATATAGCGTCATCACTTTTTTTTTTTTTATATTTGTATAATTTCCCTGCGCTTGTCTCTACGACTTACAGTTTTTCCCACACACTTTTGGAGAACAAACAGACCAACAGTTTAAGTAGGAGTTGATATCTCGTAACAGAAACATTACATTCAAATTCTATTGTCATTTTTGTAATCAGCAGGAACAAAAATCTTGCTAACTAGTGTCATAATTAGCCTTTTCTAAGCTCTAGGGCTAATTGGCTTTAGGCAATCTATGTATGAACTCAAGAAAAGCGTTCATACATTTCCAGCTAAAAAATAAGAACATTTCATCTAGAATATCTGTGAAGCGAATAAGTTTCTCTTTACAAGAAACGATTATATAGGGTCTTCCATTAAGAGCTTTCATTTTAAATTTCGCGGTATTTTTAACCTTTCAAACATAAAGCTTCATCTAAAAATTACACGGTTAAAGAAAATGGAACGATATATACGTGAGTAATGCGTAGAAATTGTCAAAATTCTCTACAAAAATGTTGAAAATTTCGCAATTCGCCCATCTATTGTGAACTTCTCGCCCATCTATTGTGAACCTGATCAATAAATTTGAGTCAAGCGGCTAGGTTAGTAATGCGAAGCTTCCAAATCGTGCTTGTAAAGCCAGGTCAATCGAAAAAATTTCTGCTGTGACAAAGTTCAGCCGAATCAAGAATTGAAACCGGCGGACCATGGACAACGTTGTGAGTTCTCTGATAGGGTGTTAGAAATGCAGGCGAGTGATGCTGATTTTTTCAAGAGAATCATCATGAGCGACGAGGCCCATTTCCATCTACAAGACTTTGTTAATAAGCAGAACTGTCACATCTGGGGCACCGAAAACCCGATAGTGATTGTCAAGCAATCTCTCCTTATTTATTCGGAAATTAAGCCGGTGCCACCGTCGCAGTCAATGCATTGCGCTACCGAATAATGCTAACCGATTTTTTGGCCTGAAGTTGAAGAACTAGACTTGAATGATGTCTATTTCCAGCAAAATGAGGCTACGAACCACACGAGCTGTGAAACAACAGCATTATTATACGAGTAATTTCCTGGACTCTTAATTTCGCGTTTCGGAGACTTGAATTAGTCGCCTAGAATTATATATATTATAATACAATTATAAGAATAAAATTTCCTCAAAATGATGGCTATTTGCAAGAGAAGCCGAGGAGGACAGTTATCAGATATCGTGTTCCACATACGAGTGTACTGGTAGATTCTGTACTTTAAAATGAAATTAAAATATCCGCACTTTTTCGGAAAAAAACCTTTTTTTACGAACTTAAAACGATAGCTCTTAATGGAAGACCCTATATTTCCACATGTTGTCGTTTGGCTACTCCAAAAATATTCTATCAGGGCTTCGCTATGTTTGTGGTTTTTAAACTTTTTTGACAAAATTCTTTAGCCGACACATATCCGGGCATCGGATATACGGTGTCGTATACCCGTCTTGAAATGTGCCATATACTCGGCACAGGAAATGTGTGAACGCTTTCATTTAGTTCTGTACATATCGCATCCGATATCGGATATGTGTGAAACGGGTCTTACCAAACCCACTAAGGCTTTTTTCACACTATTTGGTTTTGATCGGACGGCAAATAATCGAACGGCCCCTTTCACTTTATACGGTACCGGCATTTTGACGGTTAGCAGCCGTCCACTGCCACTGCAACCCACGGCGCCCGGACGGCGACTGATAACTCAGTGTGCGTGTACGTGACCAAATGCACGCTTTCACATTAGACGGTTTTAAATCGTACGATCAGTTGGTTTTAAACTTCACTTACAGAAACCCCTTATTTTGTTGTTTCAGGTAAAGAAGTATTAAGGAGATGGGCTAATCTTCGAGATTCGTTTGCAAAGTACAAGAAGAAGATCAAAGCCAACAAGACAAGGTGCTCGAAACCAATCAAATTTAAGAAATATGTATATTTTGATCAATTGCAGTTCTTAAGTAATCGTAAACTCTATGATGAACGAGAGACTGTGGATGGTATGGAGCAGAGGAAGAAACAAGAAAATGGAGGAGAAGAAAGCGTGGAACTGCAAGTTCAAGCTTCCGTTGATGTTTTGGGTGTTTCTACTCCACTGGTTACAAAATCAACAAGTACACCGAAAGCTAGGAAATGAACTGAGAATTTTAAAAGCATTAGAAAGCTTTCTTACAAAGTCTCATACCTCATCTGCAAAAACTTGATGATGATGAATTTCTACAATTCCAAACGGGAGTTTTAAATGTTACAGGAAATACCAATGAAAAACAGAAAGCAATCTACGCTCAAACACCTCATTTTTCTCATCAGAAATTCCCAATTTCAACTACAAATCAATGTCAGTCTCAACAATTTGTTAACGTCCCTAATCAGCCTCCTTCTTACCGTCAACAATTATTTGAGAGCGTCGAATTTTCCATGGGACAAGTCCACTTTCGCACTCGTACACAAATCTGCTGGTCCAGATGGTATCCCCCCCATAGTTCTGAAGAGGTGTTCTTCTACGCTGCCAAAACCTCTGCGTAAGCTTTTCTGTCTATCCTACTTTTCAGGGCTCTTTCCGAGTAGATGGAAAACAGCATTTGTCCAACCCGTCCCCAAAAAAGGCGAATCTTCCTCCCCGTCCAACTACCGACCCATTGCACTTACGTCCCTTCTTTCCAAGGTCATGGAAACGCTGATAAATCGTCAGCTTATGAAATATCTCGATTCACGAAAACTCCTTAATGACCGGCAGTATGGTTTTCGTAGCAACAGGTCCACTGGTGATTTGATGGCATATCTCATCGAGAAGTGGAACCAATCTCTCCATCACTTCGGCGAAACCAAGATGGTTGCGCTTGATATTTCAAAAGCATTTGACAGAGTTTGGCATCAGGCTCTTTTGTCGAAAATGCGTGCATATGGCATCGATGAGTCTCTTCTTCAATGGATTAGAAATTACCTTTCGGGGCGTTCAATACAAGTTGTTTTGGATGGCTTCAAGTCTGCAATTCACCAAATAAATGCTGGTGTTCCCCAAGGCTCTGTTTTGTCTCCGACTCTCTTTCTTATTTTTATAAATGATCTCTTGTCTGCAACTTCTAATCCAATCCATTCCTTCGCTGATGACAGTACCCTCAGTTTTTCATATTCGTTTCCTAACTCACGTCCTTGCTCTTCGGCCGTAGAAGGGGAACGGCAACGTATGTTAAACACATTAAATTCCGACCTGGACAGCATAATTAAATGGGGTTCAACCAACCGAGTGGAATTTAATGCTTCCAAAACACAATGCTGTCTTCTGTCTCTCAAGCGAAACCAAAACCCTCAACCATTATCCATGGATGGTACTTGCATCATTGAAACCGAAAGACTTGCCATTCTCGGTATGTGTATTAATAACCATCTTCGATGGAATGATCACATATTCGAGGTCGTCAAAAATGCTGCAAAATGTCTAGGATTCCTTAAACGGTGCAAGAAATATTTTACCCCGTCTGATCTGGCCTCAATTTATAAGGCATTCATCCGCCCTAAGCTGGAATATAACGCCCATATCTGGTCTGGTGCACCCAAGACCGTTTTGCACATTCTTGATAGGGTACAAAATCGCGCGTTAAAACTTATAGGTGATAGAGACATTGTGAATTCCATTCATTCACTAGAACATCGGAGAAATGTCTCCTGTCTCTCCCTGTTTTATCGTTTCTTCCACAAAAAATGCTCCAGCGAAATAGCCAGTTGCATTCCTCCCCTTCAAAATTTCACCCGCAATACGCGACATGCTTCGAATGCACATCAGTTTACCCTGAAGCCAAACTTCGGTCGTACTGTCAAATATAGGGATTCATTCATAAGCCGAATAACACGAATGTGGAACGATCTACCAGGCTCTGTATTTCCCCATCACTACAACCTTCAAACATTCAAAGCCAACGTGCATAGGTACCTCCTCTGTTCCTCTTCCCCCTTTTCCCTGACGCCCGTGCCCTGAAACAATTAAAGGGTATTAATACTCCCTTTGGCGCGCGCAGATTATAAAAAAAAAAAAAACCGTGCAGAAACCGTATACGAGTAGTGTTCCCGTCCGGTCACAACCAAGTAGCGTGAAAAGAGCCTAAGACTGCTACTTTTTTTTAAAGTTAACTTACGAATCAAATTCCATCAAATTCCGTTCAGAGATTCTTGTTTCTCTTATTTCGTTCCGAAAGTGAAATTTTCCGAAAACGAATATTTTCTACTCTCTATTTCGAAAGCGGAATGAAATCTACTACTTTCGGATTTATTTTGGTACTTGGCAACTCGTTTTCTAATGTCAAAAGCATTGAAATACGGAAAATTTGTTTCTACAACAAAAAAGAAAATCTTAGTGATAATAACAACTTAAGCAAACAAATTTTAATTCACAGGGAATCTTCAAAACAAAAGTTTGAATGCGAAACAAGAATAATTCGAGATTTTGGTGGAGTTCATGTGTGCATACCCAGATTTGGCCAAAGTACAAATAAAAACCGCTGATGCAAAGCAAACATCACATAATTTGTGGAAAAGGCTTGCGGCCGATTTGAATGTAGAAGGGCCAGCAATGCGGGATCCAGTTGTTACTTGATGCTGTTGGTTGTGACATGCCAATGTAGTAATCATGTAATATTTGGTGCTAAAAACTTTAGAGTAACAGCTACTTTTAAAATTACAGGAACTAGAGTTGATCTCAAAGGAGCAGCAAGTTCATCTCGTATGAAATTTAAAACATACAAGATAGCATCCTTCGACAGGCAAAAGTTCTGAACAAAACTAAAATAATAATATTAGTTAACGGTGATATGAATCCTTGCTACCAATCGAGTTTTACCTTTTATCACTTATTTCCATAACATTTGATCAATCCGTTCTTCACTAGTTTCATCGTCCATCCAAAGTGCAACAGAATCCATTTTCTTTTGCAATATTAAATTCTTTCTTTAAAAATCGCAATTTTTCCTTTTTCGACTTTCACCTACCTACATTTGTATTTGTTTTGGTTTGGTTATTTGACAGATCTCGAAAGAAATAAATCGAGACTCGACAAAGAAAAATCCTTAAGTGGAAAAAGCATCGAGTACTATTTTTCACATTCCGAAAGTGTTACAGAGTACCAATTCAAAAGCGAAAAGAAAAGCAATTTCGAATAGGATTGACTTTCGGAACGAAATAGAGAGTAGGGGGGCCCCTGGATTCCTAAAGTAAAAACTTCTTACCCGTATCAAATTTCGACGCCTTTTTTTTTTGAAAAATCACCTGAAATATGTGTAAAAATTGATATCAAGTAGTAAAATGAAACATTTTTGTTTACCAAAAAATGTAAATATATTTTTTTATTCATTTGTATAATTTACAGAAAAATTATTTTATTTTGTTCTTGTTCATATATTGTACATATAAAAATTCTTACGTTCATAATTTTCTTTTTTAAATATACATATAAAATAAAAAATAAAAAATAGTAAAAAAAAGGGAAACGTGTGTGTAAAACTAAGTATTTTATACAAAAATTAATTAAATACATTTTCTTTTTGTTTATCATTCGAGGAACACATTTAGTTGAGATATACAAATAATATAAATAGAATATTATAAAAATAGAAAACAAAGTACTCGTATAAACAAAATAAATTCATAAGGTTAAGCATAAATTAAAAAATAAAAATATTTATATAATAATAGAACAATAATTGCATTTTTGCCTATCTCAGTAACAAGAGTCTTATTCATAACATTTATTAATAATTCTTTTTTATATTTATGTTTATTTATTTTTTTTTCTTTTTTTAAATATGTATAGATATATAATTTATGATGGAGAAGTTTGAAAATAATTTGCTTGCTGGTGGAGCAAAATACAATAACTAGATATATATTCATTTGAATTGTTTATTCTATTTAATTAACAATGGTTTTACTTAAAGTTATTCTGGAATTGTATTTTATTATTTTACTTATAGTATATCTGTTAATTATTATTATTTTATTTATTTTTTAATAATTTAAGCTTTTTTATAATTTTTGTTTATTTGTTGATTTTATTTCACTCAGCTATTTCTTGGGCTGATTGTTTTTATGTTGGGCAGATGAAAGGTTTGAGTAATGACAGTAAAGATTAAGTAATTTAAGTGGGTGGAGGTGGTCAAATAGTTGGCTGGTTTTAGAGTAAAAATTTGAAAAGGTAATTTCATGAAATTCAACCAGATTCGCGAAAAATAAGTTGACTGTTGGAAGTAGAAGCGACTACGAGTATATGCTAATATTCGAAGGTGGTGAGTCCTAACACCGCACCTATTTTCTACTCGGACGTGAAAATGATTTCCGAAAAATCAAGTGGGAAAGTTTTTTTTTACAAAGGAGTACGTAACTCTAATTTTTAAGACATTTGATTCAAGAGTTTTAATCCAGTGCGCCTGTGAAAATGGATATGTGGCCCATTGAGGTTGTGAAATTAGCTATTGTGAACGTTAGAGGTGATGCAGTCAGATTTGAAGAGGCCGCTGACTTGGTGAAGGAAAAGAGCACAGAATTTCTGTATAAATATAGGGTTATTCATTTTCTTCTTTAGGATTTTAATTTAATTCACAGATCAGTCCGCCGGTCCACTATGTTTTTAGTTGATCGAGCATTACTATGATGAACAGGCCCTACAACATCAGAAACACTACCGATTTGTTCGAAATTTATGATTATGACGATCATAATTTGACCTTAAATCGCGATACACAGATATTACAGAACTGTTATTTTTGGAGTAAGATGCAACAATTTTAATGCGCAAGGCTAACTATCTGTCACTATGGATGATAGATGGATTTGACAGATGCCATGTCGCGGGGATGTGAAATTCACACTCAAAAATGAATAACCCTTTACAATGAATAAATCTTCACGTAGAAAAATCATGGCTTTGCTATTCAAGCTGAAGTCAGCGTCCCCTGGACGCTCTATATCTTCTTGGTTTTGAGTGATATTTATGGCCTTAAATTTACTTAGCACATCTATGTATCTTTGAAAGACGAACTATGACGAAAGACCTGCATTTAAAGTAAGAAACAAACTTGTGACGAGTCATATTATATACATACGAGTAGTAGAATTGGACATTAATTTTGTAGTCAACTAAATCTACAAGTAAATAATTTTGTCATGACTAAATTAGTTATGACTAACTTTTAAAAATAAGTAATTACTCATTGAAGCGCAACTATTTTGATTGAATTGTTTTCTGTTGCTATAGTCTGTTAATAATTTTAGTTGAGAAAAAATTAGTTACAATGGCAACTTTCAACTAGTTAGCTTAATCGTAGTTGACATCTAAGAGCCATGTTCCCACCACCAGCAGCTCCTTTCAAACTCTTCGGATCCGTGTAAGTCTTGGATTTATGAAAATATCAGTTTCAAATAACTTTTAAAAATAAAAAAAAGCATTCATATGAAGAGATATTTTCTACAGGGTGACACAACTGATATTGATCTCATAACTTTTTCGTTTTGCATTAATTTCTCTAGGGTTGTATGTAGAGCATATTTAGGAAATTTAAAATAGCTAGTTACGAGAATTTTATTATATTTCCGTAAGGTCTACATTTTACTTCGAATTAGAAAAAATTTAAGCAGTAGAATTTAGTTTTATTCGGTTTGAGGAGCGGAAATCAGTCGTATCAGTCTCTAAATAGGATTTTCGAATATTTCCCTACCAAAGTCAAATGGTACAGCAATGCCTGTAATATGCTACTCATTTTTTGAAGACAGCTAAAGAGAATGAAAACTTTTTAAGTGACTTAATAATAATTGACGAGGGTCAATTTCATTTAAACGGCTGTATAAATTAGAGATGGAAACTGTCTATTCGATGGTAGGTATCGAAATATTCATTCATGCGACAGTTATTAAAATTCCTCATTGCTATTTTCGTTCTTCACTACAATTCATTCAACTTTTCTTTGATTCATTACTGGTTTCATTCATTAATCTTTTTTTCATTCAGTTAATTTCATTCTATTGTTCGCTGAATGAAGTGAGTGAGAATCTCCAAAATGTCAGACTTTACCTCGAAGTAGTTTTTATTTTTTTTATTTTTTATAAAATAGTAAATTTTCAAGTCCCGAAGCGCTCAGACTCGGTTTACGGTCCATTGTACTAGCAGGCAAAAACCCCTTTTGGTGTAGTGGTTGGTTCGTTTCTTGTTTATTTATTCCCCTTGTTCGGGCTTCAACTTGCATAGCTCGGGTCACAAGCAAACACACTACTCACTACACCCTGGCCACCGAAGTTAATGGAAATCGTTTTTAAGTGAAAATATCCTGAAAAACGATGCATACAGTTTATATTGAAGTTAATAATGGAAACCATTTTCCAGTCCAAATATCCCAGAAGTGGTACAACCAACGAACAAAATTATTTCGATCGAAATTTTAGGCTTTGAAATGCAAACGAATGCAAATTTTTTGAAATTTTCGAAAATTGTTGGCACTAAGTCCTCCAACATATACAAACATCTAGAAAACGGATATTAAGACCGAAATTTTAGGTGTCGAAATTCTGTACAAAATGGATGTCGATTTTTTTCTTAAATTTTTGACAATTGTTGGTACGCAATCCTTCAATATAACCGACTTTACACCGAAGTTAATGATGAAAATTACAACCGAAATTTTAGGTGTCGAAATTCTGTACATGGATGTTTATTTTGTTTTTTAACGCAATTTTCTAAAATACCCGACTTAACCCATAAATTAATGGTAAAAGTCAATTTTGAGTGCAAACGTATCAATGTTCAGATTAAATAAGCAATCTTCAAAAATGTCAGACTTTCCCTCGAAGTTTTAATATAAATTTTTCTTCAGTTTGAATAAGTCGAAAACTGATCGCACATGGAGTTTGACTTTTTTGTATCGCTTTCTGAATGAAAGAATGAAATCTATCGATAGTTGAACTTTTCAGTTTCGATAGTCGATTTCATTCGATATTAGCCAACATAAATAAGCAAACTTGTAGACTTTAGGGAATTTAAGGTTGTTGCATCAACATCAACTATAATACATGCAGTGTTTGGTGCGATATTATAGCAGATCAGGGCATTGCTCTATACTTTTTCGAAATTGAGGAAAGTCAAGGCAAACCCTCTCTGAAGCATGGTATCGGACAATGATCGATAACTTTTTACATTGGGCTGTAGCGAACAATCGCTAGACGATATTATTTTTCCAGCAGGATGGAAACATACGGTACAATGGACCTGCTCCATGAAACTTCAGATGAATACTATCTGATATCGCTTCCACCAGATTTAACGGTTTCTCAAATCTGCCTGTGGAAAAGCTTACGCACAGATCCAAGAGGTAATTAACAATATTCGAGCTGAAATATCCAATCTTGATGTCGAATTTTTTCGAAATACACATCACATAAAATGCCTTCGAAAGAGCAATTTGTTGCCAAGGAGAAAACGACAGATATTAATTAACAGATATTAATTTGTACAAATAGTTCTTAAATATGCTCCAAATGTTATGAAAAATTAAAAACACTGTATTTGAAAAAAATAAATGATTTCCACTGCATTTTTGTTTAATACAGGGTTGCACAGAAGTCACGAACTAGTGTAAACAATTTATAACGTGTTAATCAGGTAACTTTTTAAAGTGAACCCTTATAATTAATCATGGAAGATTTGACTACGAAGCAACGAGCAAAAGTGGTCGAATTATTTTGTTCAAATCAACAGTCAATTGTTGGAACTCAGCCTGCATACCGACGTCATTTTAATACTGCAAACTGTTCACCGCGATCGGCTATAAGGCAAACAATTCAACGTTTTCGAGTACAATGATCAGTTACGGACTTGTCCCGAAGCGGAAGACCACAAACAATTCAAATTGCAGCCACGATTGAACGGGTGAAGGATATTATAGCTGAATATGCAACAATATCCACCAGGCGACGTTCATCATAGCTTGAGTTATCCAGAATATCACTGCGAAGAATTTTCAAGGATCTGCAAAATTTTTTACACAAAATTCAATTGGTGCAAGAATTGAATCCATTAGATCTACAAAAGCGCCTTCAATATTCCCCTAGACTCCAAGATTTTGTCAGGCAAAACAATAATCTTATTCACACACTCATCATGAGCGATGAAACTCATTTTCATTTGAATGGGTTTCTTAATAAACAAAACTGCAGGATTTGGGCTTCGGAGAATCCAAGAGCAGTTCACCAGCGTCAGTTGCATCTACGAGTACTTCGTTGTACAGTTTGGTGCGGTGTTACGTCAGCAAGAATATTTTTTTCGAGGATCACCATGGTCATACTTTGTCCATCACAGACGATCGATACCGGGCAATGATTGAACACTTTTTGGTACCAGCTATTGCCTAACACTCCACTGATGGAGAACGACTTATTTCGAAAAATTCGGTCTTTTCTTGGCCACCACGTTCCCCGAATATAACGGCACCCAATTTTTTTCTTTGGGGATACTTGAAAGACCGTGCCTATGTAAACAAGCCGCAGACCATGCAAGTGCTAAAAGTCAACATTGAGCATGAAATTCGAGCAATACACCCCGAATTATAGGGTGACCAGATAAGAACGATAGGAAAAGAAATTTAAATAAAACAACAACGGTATGAGATATCAAATTGAATCGACATTTCTGGGTCTTCTTCGATACTGGCCACTACGGCGGCTATGTTTTCTTCACTTTGCACCGATCTCTGTCTGGTTGGTGGCTTAAGATCCAAAAAAGTGTACTCACTCTCAAACTGTTCCACAGTGCCACGAAGTGCTTGCGCACTGAAGCCACACGTTCGGGAAATGTAAAACGATACATGATGAAATGGTGGACCCTACTGAATATTTTGACAGCTGAATGTCATTAGTAACTTTGACAGCTGCTGAAACATAACAATTAGAAAAACTATCATTGCTATCTGGTCACCCGTTATTAAGGAAGGTAATGGAAAATGTAGTGAAAAGAGCGAGTTTGTGTGAAGCAGAAATTGGAGGTCACCTACGTGTAATATGTTTTTGGCAATTGATGTGTAAAAATTCATTAAATAAAAAAGTCCAATCCTCATTTTTAAACATTCGTGACTTCTAGGCCACCATGTATTAAATGATTAGCAAAAACGAATCATTTGATCAGCATTAATTCTGTTGGTGAAAAAAAAAAAAAAAAACACTTTACGACTGTTCGATTAAAAGGTAGCTAATTTTAGATATGTAATTAATATTTTACATAAACCTGTTCTCTGTTTTTTTGCGGCCGATTCCACTAAAAAAAATTGACTTATTGGCAGCATCTTTGATCCAATTTGTGTTGTAAGTTGATTTATTGTACCATAGTACCTCTTCTGATTACAAAACCCTTTTTAAGTAGTTTCAGTTGCAATCTTTGATTAAACCAAAGTGGTTTAGAATTTGAAACAAATACCCAACTTTTGACCCCCTCGCATCCATTGATAGTATTTTTTTTTTTTTATTCAACAAAATTTTATACATAAACATTTACTATTTACAAATAATTATTTGTTATAAATTTCTTCTTAATTTTCGACTAAGTACATCAGTTTTAATACAGAAAAAGCGCTTACGCCCGGCCCCACTCTTAGAGAATTCATTTAAATATTATCTTTAATATATTCCACCTATTCTACATCTTAAAAATTTTTTTCAAATAATGGAAACAAACAAATTTTTAACAAATAACAACCTGTCACTGGGTTCTTCTTTGAATCCTCCACCTAATCCGAATTGATTCCAATAAAGCGGAAGGAAAGAACAAAAGTTTTCGAAACTTTTTTTTCTCTCCATCTTTATTGGAATCGGAAATGTTGTGTGAATCACAAAGAAAATTGAAATTGGAAACAAAAGATGAGAAACGTATATAAAAAAAGAAAATAGAAAAAAAAAAAAAATTAAACTTTTACTCTCACATTTCGAGAGAGATTTCCTTTATCATCCGCATGTCACGTCCTTGATGGGTCATTAACGAAACGTAACAAGGAAATAAAACTGAAATTCAATATCCTCTCATCCAATCAGAGAGAAAGGAAAAACAAAACAAAAAAAAAAACTAATTCAAAAAGTATAAACAAATATATATGTACTAGGGGGGGATAATATTAACAAAGAAGGACAAGACAGGACATCCTGTAGCTTTAGATGTCACCATTGGTATCAAGCACACATTTAATATTTCTCTCTCTCGCACTTAAATAATTTTATTTTTATTCTTCAAAAGGACATCGAAGGGTGTTGAACCAGAACAATTTATTTTCAATCAGTCAACTCACGCAAACTTAGTCACAAACGCCCATCGCTGCGTATCCAGCGCTGAATTGCATCGTTCCGCTGATATGCCACCTAGCTCATGCACATCTCTCGTGTCTAGGCAAATATTCATCTTGGAGTGCTTGATGAGGCCACCATCACGTAATGTCCACATTTGATTCTCGGACTCGTCACATATCTTCATTATCACCTGAGAGCCACGGGCAAATGTGACCAACGTCAGGCAGAGATCATGATGTTTAATTTGCCCGCGTTTCGTTAGTGTCCATTCCTGATTGCCACCGGTGTTGTGACACTGATAGATACCTAGAGGGAGAAACAGATACATTTGCAGAGCGATTAATTATGTGTTGTTTGGGTGTGTCAAGGGGGTTGCGATGTTCATCAATCAATCAAACAATGCACTAACTTACCGACACTACCATCCATGAGATGTCCTAGGGTATCCAAACAATACGGACCTTGTCGAAGTTGACCATATTGTTGTGTATCGGGCACCTGGAGGTCTGGGTAAACATGCTCCAGATACCATTTAAAGGGTTTGCAGTGGAGATTCTCCTTCAGAGCCATTCGGTCGGCGATACTGTGGATGGTAATAAGAAGGAGGCATACTTTCACGTGGTATAGTTTTAACTTACTTGCCGAAGGGAATATTCTTAGCTAATGGTACAGCAGCATAGTAATACTGCTTGTAGTCATCCATCCATACCTCAGCAGCGCGTCGGGTATTTCTGGCAAAGACATTGCCACTTCCTCCAGGGAATGTGTAAGGATGACGTTTACGGAAAACATGTCCAACCCTACTGCAAGGAATGATCTCTAAGCTGCCACCACACTGCCACACTCGGAAGGATATTTCGAGATTCTCGCCACCCCACACGTCCATTTTCATGTCGTATTTGCCGAGAGTATTAAAGTACGCCTTATTGATGACAAACAGTCCACCAGCAATCATGGGAGTACGAATTGCCGCTGTTGGATCATGTTGGCGTTCCGAACGTTCTGTTGCACTTAGGTACTCCCACTTGAAGACTAAATTCCAATCGAAACCACCACGCAGATCAGCCGAAGCACCAATATACTGGAAGTTATCCATACTAATGACATCGATGACAGGAGACACCACACGCGTAGGATCCTCAGCAACTCGTTCCAACAGTGGTTCCAGCCAGTTCTCGTTACATTCCACATGACTATCGAGGAAGGTGAGGACTTCGGCTACAGCTGCATCTGCACCACGAACTCGTGAACGAACAAGCCCTTCACGTTTGTTGTTGCGAAGGATACGAACTTTGTCGATTTTTGCCAACTCAAGACCATCCTCAGCTGGAAGGATACAAAAAATCTAATTTTTGAGTGGGGATATCTAATGGAAAACAAAAAAATCTTACGATGATCACTAAAGTCGTCAACCAAGATGATCTCCCTGATCAAATGTTCAGGACTTCGATTTAGAACACTGAAAAGGACATCAATCAGAACAAAAAAAATAAAAAAATTGCTCAAACTAAACACTTGAATCACTTACCTCACTATGGTCCTTAATAATGTAGAACGAGCTTCATTGTGGAATGTTATGATGACACTTGTCTCTGGTAAATCGTTTCGCCATTTTTTCTTACGGCACCTGCAATGGCAAAGAAAGTGTCGTCTCTCAAGAAATCATTCACAAAAGTGGTAGAGATTGTAAAGTCCCCGATTGCCCCGAAGAGATACTTCCTGATTAAATTCTTGCCGCACACACTACACCATGTCATGTCTCGGATGGATTGCCTGTGGAATTCATCGTTTTGATGGAGTTTTCCAGAAATGTTGGATATCATCCTTAGAGATATCTGAACTAAGTCAACAAAATGAGTACACACTTGGAATTTGTACATGTGTACATTTAGAAATGCATTCGGATGTGGAATGGGTGGTAACTGGATTATAGTTGGGGAACACCAACTGTGAGGACTGAGGCAATGACAAAATATTTGTTTGCTTTGAACTCAATCTGTGATTCCTTTTGGCGAGCAATACTCGATTACTGCAAACTGTATTTCAGTTTGCATTTTGTTTGATTTGGAAAACTATTACAAAATGATTTTGCACTTGCAACTGAGGGGCATTGTTAAAAGCATTCTAATTGCGATTGATAAAGAGGATATGGCCTTTACTGCAAAGGAATAGTAACGTTGAAATAAAAGAAATTATCTTTGCTGTTTGGTAGATATTACACAAAAGTGGAGAGGCATGTATAAGAGGAATGCTAACTTAATTTTCCACCTTTGCTTTAACTAGTCCATGCAATTAGGTCGAATTTCATAGCCTATTCCGGGCACAGATTTACCTAGACAGAGTCCTCTGAAGACTAAATCAGGATACCCTCTAGTAGCAACTATATATACCCGGAGTGCACTGAATTTTGACAAAGAGACGCGCTATCATGTGACTGCTTCATCCTCGTATATATCTCAAAGAAAATTTTAACAGCCAAACTCGTGAATATCCGAGAAGACTAACCCTTCGAAACCGTTGGTACTTTGGTATGAACAACAACTAGGTTCGAAACTTCTAATTCAGAGAACAAAATTGATGCCGATACCGAGTGCAGGACAATAAATGGGAAAGCTTGTCAAATGTTGGAAAAAAAAGCCGCTCTCGAGAAGACTGGCTCAACCCGGACAATATCAGACGTAGCTGGCCCCGGAGCAGACGTTCGGTCGACAATATCGCTGCTGTGGCTGCAGATATCCAAGAGGACCCTCGAATATCAACCAGACGATGGGCCACACAATTGGGTATGAATAGGCGGTCTTTACAGCGAATTTTGGTGAACGATTTCAAGTTATATCCGTACAAAATGCATACAGTCTATCAGCTATTGCCTGCAGACCGCCAAACACGTGTAAATTACAGGCAAACCTCGACCGCGATGAGGATGATTTTCCATTGAAAATCATCATCAGCCACGAATAAGCAAAATTATAGCTTCTGTCTGGGGCATGAAAAATCCTCATGTAATACATGGAGAGCCATTACATCCTCTTAAAGTCACTGTTGGCAACACTGTTACTGTGACTGGTGAGCGCTGTAACTATGATCAATGACTTCCTGTTGCCGCAAATTGATGAATTGGATTTGGAAAATATGCATTTCTATCAGGACGGTGCAACCGCGCACACAGCACTAGCGACAGTGGACATACTGCAGCAACCGTTTCCCGGCCACTTAATCTCCCGTTTTGGTAATTTGCCCAAGACCGCCCGATTTGACTAAATTTAAACGTTTAAATAAAAATAATCAACAAACAGAACTAATTCTTTTTATTTACAAATAAAGTTACTGCCTTAGGAAATCGAGTGAGGAATTTTGCGCCATTTCGGCGTACCTTAATTCAAATCCAAAGTCAGAATTTGAATGGTCAAAATGGCGGATTCAAAATGAAATCCAAAAAATTCAGTGAAAATTAATATCCACATATGTAAATATTTTTAAGGACACTGAAACCAAATTCGAAATCAGAATTTTCGATTTGAAAATGCCATCAAAAAATGGTGTTCAGAAATGTTAAAAAAAAACCGAAAATTCTGACGTCGGATTTGAATTCAGCGACCTCGAAAGCATATATGTCAATTAATGGAGGTGGGTAGGTAGGAAGGTAAGAGTGGCGGTTCCGTTAGGAAGAACCCAATTAGCACTAGGTACCGTCTTTTTACCACACCTCATGTAACCTGGGTGTTATGGTGTATTGGTGAAGAGTCTCTAGATCCAACCTGTGAAATTCAAAAATGTAATAAGTTCTTTAATGTTCTTCTCTGAGATTTCCTCTAGGGAATTGAAGAAGGGTTTTTCTAATGCTCATTGTCTGGCCCTAGCTAATAATTTACGAAGTTTCTTAAACTTGTTCAACATCATTTTGATTTACCAAATTTTGACTTTGAATTCGGAATTATAGATGTCGATTTTATTATTAGTTCACGAAATAAAGTAAGACCCCATAATTGGGACACCGATGGGACCAGTCTCTTGCTGTCCCCATTCGAAAGTGTCTGTGTTATATCCAAAAGGATGTAAAAAAGCCACAAAAAAATGATATAATATAAACTCAACACTAAGCAGTTGTAAACTCCACAACTGCAACTGACTTTGTGTCTAGTGCCCCGAGAGGTGAGACACAATTGCAGAGGTTCTACGGGGGTGAAATCAGTATTTCAGGTATCCCGTTTATAAATGGCATGTTGCATGAAACCCTACATGGCTAGCACAAGTGGTGACTCAATTGGGAGGTTGCCTTTATTACGTAGTATCCCAATAATTAGGTTTTACTGTACGTGAACTTGTTTATATTTTTTGGATTTTGGGCTCCATTTTGAATCCGCCATTTCAATTCAATTCTGACACCGAATCCAGATTCAACGATAAAGAAAAAGTTCTCACTTCATTAACGTTCCTTCATTTACCCCAATAGTTTACGAAGGAATTTAATTGGTTTATAGTTTTCTGCTTTTCAACAAATTTTTGGCGTATGAGGAAATTTTGAGATACAATTTTGGAATCAGAAGGTAGAAGTACATTTAAATCACCTATTTATGGTATTTAGGTACAATGTTTATATTTTTTTCTTGTCTAGTGGTTTTTTTTATTCTAAAGTTTTTCTTTAAAGTCAGGCATTTCGAAGAAAAGGATGAAGGATTGCTGTATCGAAAGCAAATAATATCCAGCACAGACAGTAAGAGCCGTTTTACACACACTGGTGCCGGCTGGCCGACGATTTTTTGCCGCTAAAGTGGTGTCCTTATCAATATTTCCTTCACATATTGCTTCAAAAACACTCCAAAATTGTCACACATGAATGAATCACCCCTTGAAGTAAACTGAGAAATAACTGAGGCAACTACCGGCAAAATGCCGTCGTATGTGAAAGCGCTCATAAAGTTACATGCGTTACGACATAAGAACAGCCGGAGCCGGATGAAGTGAAAGCTACCATTTGATTGCATGCTCAGAAATTTTCGCCAAAAACCGGTCTATGTGAAACGGCTCTAAACGGTTGGAACTTGGTGTTAATCTCATTGCATTGCTTACATTTGCAAACATCAGTCACACTACGAGTAAAGCATTCGCTTTTACTAAGTATTCTCCTCTTCCAAATGATACGAGTATTCCATTGAAATCTCTAATTTTACGGCTCATTCCGACTACGCGTATACTCTTTTGTACATATGTACAATGTATATATGTAACAAACTACCATCACCTGGCTTTTCTGATACTTCAAATACAGCATAAAAAATTTTCCTTTCTGTCAAAGCCACCTGTAGTCCATGAATCATAAAATATTCATAAAGTATCTACACAAGTGTATACGTACAGCCATTGCAGAATCCTGAACTAGACTCATTAATTTCAAGGTCAAAGCTCTGCCAATATATAAATATAGCTCCTCGTCTACAGACTTCAGTTCATCCTGCGTCCAAGTAATTTCGTGTCTATAATTAACGGCTCGTGTTTTAAATTGATTCTCAACCCTCGGCACTGCTCATTAGACGCTTCATAACAGTCAATTTCGTCCATTGTTGCCCTCCATTTAATCATTCTTCTTGGCACACCAACTCAATCATAAAACATTTGATTACCAAATATTTCCTTACACAACACGAGGCAACAAATCGTTTGCAGGACATGCCGTCTGCCCCCACAGCATGACTAGTATTGTCCTCTCAATATGTCTGAGTTCTCACAACAATTTTACCTCCTGACTAGGATGTCAATATATTTTCACTTCCTGTACTCAGTACATACTCGTAACTCTTACCACTGGCTATTTATTGAAATTATCTTGTAAAAGTGTTTTAATCAACAATTCGTGTCACGGTGTTCGGTAGTGTGTCCTTGTTTCGTAAATGGAGAGAAAAAAAATGCGAATTTATTTTTAACAAGATTACAAAGTGATGGAGACTCCGTTGAACTTGCTATAGTTCCCCACCTCCTCGGGTTTGAGAATATCCTTGGGATTGGCAGAGGAAAATTGATACGTCCAATGTGATACTGTTTAATTTAGCCATATCAAACAGGATAATAACGTGGTATTGGGAAAACGTGCCGTTTAACTATGAAATATCTCCAAAAGAAAAGATGAGATGATCCGTACCCAAAAATGAGAAAAAAGGTTCATAGAACATTTGTAAAAGGATTTACTCACAGAATTAAGGATCTTATCGGGAATAGATTGAAGTGTCACGAAAATTGGGGCCCAACAAGGAAAACAAGACTTTTAGGAGTGTGTACTTTTTGAGCCACACCGCGCGCCGTGCAGTGGGTGGCAAGGGCTAGGGAGGGACTAATTCGTGTAATCAACAATGAGCCACGTTTGGAGTGTGTAATTTGATTTTGGGCGAACACACGTTTCTGAGATTATCCCCGATTGAATGGGTACTGGAGGAGGGAGAAAAAAATCAAATACAATAACATCAACGATGACACAATGTCCTTTGCGGATACAACTAATTAGAATGTTAGGGTGACTTAATATGGCTCAATTATTGAACTGTTTGTGGGGATGGAAATTAATTTTGAGACACCCTATACATATTTTAATGTGCTACATGGATTATATTTGCTTCGTCTTGGTCATAAATCAAATTTGTCATAACTCAATAAATGTGGGATTAAGGATGCTCGAAATGCGAAAGAGAAATGGATAAAATATGACAACAAGTAGAGAATAATTCCAGGAAGTAGCATACTCATATTAGCGGCCAAACAATTTGTAACAAGATTTGCTGAAGGACAAACGAGATCTAGTTAGGCTTTGGAAAGATTTCAATACGAAGAATCTTTTGAAATTTAATTGGATGGCGATAATGATGTTGCTTCCTTTTATGTTTTTATCATCTCCCATGGGGCCTATACTGCTCACCTTGTCTAGGGAAAGATATCTACTGGATGTGATACGACATAATGAACCATGATTTGATGGAAATTAATACGTACCGAGTTAAAGAGGGTACTTAGGCCATCTTTCGTGCGTCCTTTAGGTTAGGTGGCTATCCCACTTCAGGCTAATTAACTTATTAAACGAAGACCTGCAGAAAATCTTACAGTGGGGAAAAGCAAACTTAGTAGACTTTAATGCGAGCCAAATCCAATTCACTGCCTTTCCCAAAAAAATACGTCTACTGTACCAGAGCTTCAAATGAACGGACAAACCATTCAACCCAAGGAAACAATGCATCTTCTTGGCGTAACAGTCAACTCATGGAACGATCACATAATCAATATAGCAAAATCGAGCTGACTGCTTAGAGCTGTAAGGTATCTCTTTACCTTACAGCGAAATAGCTCATAGCTCTTCTGTGTTAGATCGCGGCTTGAGTAATGGTCATATATATGTATAAAGCTTGGCCCGTAAATATCACCGACTTGACAGCATACAGATGTGAATAGTTTGCTTAATTGATGGCCCCACACTAACATCCAATTTCCAAAAGTTAGCTTATCGAAGACTGGCAGCAGACTTATACCTGTTTTGTAGAAACTACTACGGAAGATGTTTCGAAGACCTCAAAGGAATCGTAATTAGAAATTCGACATTCGAGCGTTATACTAGGCAAGCTCATCACCTATACGGTACCACCTGGTAACGGCGCAAAAATCTTTATATGAAAATTCCTCCTCCTACAGGACAAGTACACTTTGGAATTCACTCCCAGGAAACATCCTCTCGGAAGCTTTAAATCCCCAATTCTTCAAGAACATAACCAAGACATACGAGGGTGGGTCAATAAGTCCCTGAAAAATGAAATAAGGTACACTCTTTTCGGTATAAAAACATTTTATTTCTCCTTTTGAGGAGACTATGTTGAAAAATAAAATGTTTTTATACTGAAAAGAGTGTTCCTTATTTCATTTTTCAGGGACTTATTGACCCACCCTATACACTTCATCCAACATTTCTCCAATTTTTTGATGCCCTCCAAATAATACGATTTCTCGAGCTCCTCAAAATAAGCGTTTGTTTCAGCTATGACCTCTTCATTCGACCCAAATCTCTTACCACCGAGCCATTTCTTCATGTTTGGAAACAAGAAATAGTCGCATGGGGATAAATCTGGGGAATATGCTGGATGAGGGAGGAGTTCGTAGCCTAACTCGTGCAATTTTGCCATTGCGATTGCAGACTTGTGCACCGGTGCGTTGTCCTGGTGAAAAAGAACTTTTTTCTTCGCCAACTGCAGCCGTTTTTGCTTCAAATCGGTTTCAAATCGATCCAGCAGCTCTGCGTAATATGCGCCGGTGATCGTTTTGCCCTTTTCAAGGTAATCGATGTGAATAACACCGCGCGCATCCCAAAAAAAAACCCGCCTTGGCCTTCTTCGGCTTCGATTCACCAGGAGAAGTCCATTGTTTTGACTGTTCCTTGGTTTCTGGTGTGTTGTGGTGAATCCAGGTTTCATCCACGGTTACGAAACGGCGCAAAAACTCAGCCGAATTTTTCTGGAACATCGCCAAACACACCTTTGAAGTTCTCAAACGAATGTGTTTGTCGTCGATTGTGAGCAAACGCGACACCCATCTTGCGGAAAGCTTTTTTATGTCCAAATATTTATGTAAAATCGAAATCACTGAGCCATGTGATAAGCCTGTGACCCCTTCAAGCTCGCGCACTTTCACTCGCCGATCGTCCATTATCAAATCATGGATTTTGTCGACCATTTCTGGTGTGGTGACCTCAATTGGGCGACCAGAACGTTCGGCGTCACTTGTGCTTGAACGACCGCACCGAAATTGAGTAAACTAGTGGTGAATGGTTCCAATCGATGGTGAAGAGTCCCCATAATATTTGTCAAGCTTTTGTTTGGTTTGCGAGATAGTTTTTTCTCGCAAAAAATAGTGTTTAATGAGCAATCGAAATTCGCGTCTATATAAAATGGCTGCCACAACAAAACTATTTGACAGATCTGTCTGAAAATTTGGGTGCGTTCTTTTGAAAGATGATTGTTCCCAGCGTTTTAGGCTCGCCTTTAATGAGAGATTATAAAAAAAGGCAGTGATACACTTAAACCACTTGACTATCTGGTGATGCCCAAGCTGATCGGCGCCGAATCGACATTTCTGGGTCTTCTTTGATACTGGCCACTACGGCGGCTATGTTTTCTTCACTTCGCACCGATCTCTATCTGGTTGGTGGCTTAAGGTCAAAAAGAGTGTACTCACGCTCAAACTTTTCCGCTGTGCGACGAATTGCCTGCGCACTGAAGTCATAATGACGACCGGCGACGAAATTCACGTTGCTTATTTACAACTGAGCCGGAATTTCGCTAATATTTCTTAATAATTTCCACGCGTTCGGAAACGATGCATGATGAAATGAATATTTTGACAGCTAGATGTCATTGATAACTTTGACAGCTGCTGAAACATAACAATTGGAAAATCTATCATTGTTATCTGGTCACCCTTTACAATGGAATCTGCTCACCTAGGTAAACTCTCTAGGCAAACGTGGCGCAGAATAGTTGAGGAATCAAGCTCTTTGGGAATGAGTTAGAGGCAGTTCAAAAGCGTTGCAGAACTCCGAATAAGGTGGCGCGCAGACGTTGTTGACGACTTATGCCCCTCGAGGGGTGAAAGGATTTAAATAAGTAAGTAAGTACAATATTACTCTGAAACTGTCTGTCCTTGTGGTTTAGCAAAACAAATCTCTGATCCAAATCCGCTTTTCACTTTCTACGTCAAATGTAAGTAGGTAAACTGTGGCAGGCATACGATTATGTATAGAAAACTGTTTATCCTCATACTTTTTAGTGACGGAACGCTTAAGATATTTCGCAATCCATTACAAATGCTCTGTAGCCATTGCGTAATATTTTATCCAGCTTTTGATACAGAATGAACAGAAGCATATATGGTAACATATTTCATTCATTCCGCATACCTAATATTCTAATCCATTCACAATCTCACATAAAACAGAAGAGAAATATGAAAAGGATTAACGACATAGTAGTCCTTCACTGACAAAAGTAAGTACTTAATGCGTTATCCACATTATCCTTTTCCAAGAATCCATAATGGAATCTCATTATCCATTCAATCCACTACTGGACTGGACAGTGTGTCCTTAAACTCCCACATTCCAATAGGATTCTAGAACAAACGCCTTCTCACCGTGTCGCCATGGTCACAATGACATCCAAATACAGCTCAAGGAGAGCTTTTGTTTATTATTCATCAGCTTAACGTATTCATTAAAAATTTAATGCAACAACAAAAAAACAACATCCGCATACATTTTTTCATTTAAATGGAATAAATATTTTTTCTAAACATGTCTTCGGTGGGAATTATTCGTCATCGTCAGTGACAGCGACAGTCCTTGGACTGACATGCGGGAGTGTTGCACAACGACGTTTTGTTTTAATGACTGCTGTCATATTTATGTCACAATTGTGGGTACTGTGTGTGGTGTGCGAAAATGGAGAGAGAAATTTGTTATAAAAGTTTAAGTCCGCCTCTGTCAGCATCAGATATAATCGCAGTGTAGGAGTTTTGTACAGTCCTGCGGCGGCAGGACAAAATCACATTTGATTGACAGACAACAGAGATTTCTAACAACTTTAGCTACAAAGTTAAATATATAGTCCTGATGCAAAAAATAATTTCATTTCATTTTACTCGTATTTACGATAGAAAATTGTAAGATGGTAAGTCTCTCTCTCGTCTATTTGCTATGCCCCGGACAGTCGGTGGTTTCGAAAAGGAATCTCATCTGATTCATTTCAAGATCTCCAATTGCAGTTGCTTTCTATGCTAAGCTCCTTTGGATGTTTTTGAACTTGAATTCCTCTGAAAAGAACCCCGTTAACATCCTTGGCCTTAGGTGACGTATATCCTTAACCTTTCCAGTCAAAAGTTCTCGTGGAGTACCTCAGTTTTGGGAGTTTAGCTTTGCTGATGTACTCTCTCTCCTCGTAGTTCTTCTCAAATGATGTGTCTTCCCATTTCGCCGGAAGTTTCTGGCCATAGAAATGGTGAATCTGGGATTATATATCAGCTTCCTCATTATTTTCTAGTTCAACGTTACCTGGCAACTAAATTTACGAGAAGAGTGATATTGTTGATTTTACTCGTACATATTGCGTTTTATTCCTCTTACCACTCCCAAACCATAGGCCCTTTACGAAAGAGTTCAATAATGTCTGGTAGAATCGTAGTGCCCTCGAGGTTAAGATGAGCAAACCTTCCGTATGTTTGAATCTCCCCTTACATGCTTTTAAAAATGCTTTTAAAAAAACGTCTGCTTTCAATGTTCCGAACCAATCTCCTAGTAATTGTGTAAAAGAAACATTTCAAATGAAATTTTCTAAGTTAAGTCGGTATCTGTCTTTACTATAGAAAGGTGGGCTTCTGTGTTTAGTTCGGAATGTCCTTCTAGTGCTTTTTCAGTTTTCTTAGGAAAACTTGAAGGGTATATAAGTGACTGCAAAAGTACTAAGCAAAGGAATAGATTTAATAAAATTAAACCTTGGATCAATGACGTAATCTGCGCAAAAATAGAAGAAATATGCAAACAATAAGAGCAGAATGAACCAACCTTTAGTTAAGCAGGCTGGACTAATGTCCGCAAACTAATAGATAAGCAACAAATTGAATACTACAGCTACAAATTTGCAGAAAGTCGGTATAATCCTAAAGAGTAATGGCGTATTGTCAATAACATATTAGGAAAGAACAAAAAAGACCCGGATTTAAAGATTCTTAAATTAGGCAATAAAATCGTCAGTAGTAACGAGGACTTAGGCAACGGCATGAATGCTTTCTTTAAAAATGTAGCTGAAAAATGTAAACCAGATGTACATGTTCAATTTCGGGTCCATTAGTAATTCTGAACTTCCCGTTATTATTAACAGCTTGAAAGCTAAGAACTCATGTGGGATAGATGGCATTAGTAACGTTATCATCAAGAAGATAGGAAAGTTCATAGTAAATCCCTTGAGGCACATTGTTAATCAAAGCTTTCAGTGCGGAATATTTCCTGATTGTCTTAAAACCTCGTTAATCATTCCGATTTTTTTTTAAAAAAAAAGGTGATCCAAGCGACCCAAACAACTATAGGCCAATATGCTTGTTATCGGTCTTCTCAAAGATTTTTGAAAAGGTAATAGTTAGCAAAATACTTAACTTTCTTGAAAAGACTAGATTTTTTAATAAGTTGCAATTTGGTAAGTGCACTAAAGATGGAATTGTGGCCTTTTTAAAGAGAATTTATAATGCACTAGACAACAATCTAAAAATAGTTGGACTTTTTCTTGATTTAACAAAAGCCTTTGATTTAGTAAATCACGATCTATTAATTCGAAGATTCAGTAACGCTGGCTTTATAGGCAATATATCTGAATGGTTTAAGTCCAACTTGCTAAATCGAAAACAGCCGGTTAGGGTAAATGGATTTGTAAGCAAGGAAGAAGTCTGTTCAAATACTGGTGTCCCACAGGGGTCAGTTCTAGGACCAATCCTTTTCCTTGGAATTTTTTTTTATAAATTCCATATTTAACCTACCTTTAAACGGCCATTTAATTGGATATGCAGACGATCTAGCGCTCTCATATGCAGACAATTCTTTAGTTACGATTTGAGACCAAATAAATTCTGATCAACATTTGCTTAGTATCTGGCTTAATTACCATCAACTTATACTTAGCACAAAGTCTAAAGC
This sequence comes from Pocota personata, assembly GCA_963082735.1. Lineage (NCBI taxonomy): Eukaryota > Metazoa > Arthropoda > Insecta > Diptera > Syrphidae > Pocota > Pocota personata. The sequence continues at coordinate 85,318,404 of OY720432.1, read as the reverse complement.
GATGTTCTTTTCCTTGTCTAACCAGAACACAGCAATTGAAGGCATTACATCTCATCATCTTAGTTGCGACAAGCTGAACTGCACAAATAAATGCTTTGCTTTTGAATTCGTGAAGGAGTATAAGTATTTAGGAGTTGTAATAGATAACAAATTAAACTGGAAGTCACACATAATGTCTCTCAAAAAAATACTATACGTATCTTTAAACAAAATGTATCACTTGCGTAAGCTTGTTCCGCATAGTTTACTTTCAGCTATCTACTACGCATTGGTTTAATCACGGCTTGAGTATGGTCTTGCTTGTTGGGGCTGTGCCTATATATAATAACCTGAGTCCTATTATTACAGCACATAAAAAAATAATTCGGTTATTGCTATGTAAAAACAGATTTGAGCCCTCACTGCCCCTATTTCAATCAGGGAAAATACTACCACTTCGTTACCTTTTTATCTACAAAGCGCTTAAAGTATTTTTTGTTAGAAGTGGTAATATCCACTTTAGAAGAAATGGAGTATATTCGTTGAGAAATGGGTCTACAGTTGATGTCCCTAGGGTTAATAAAGAGCACAATCGACGTTTCTGACTTCTACAGCATCTAACATTTTTAACAAACTGCTGTCTGATATATCCAATCTAGTAACACACGGAAATCAATTCTTAAAAAAACTTAAAGCTTGGTTACTTTCACGATCTGAAGTTCAAACTCTACTTCAAGTTACATCTTAGCGTACCATTTATTTACGTTTAATCCACATTGTAACATTGTTCTTCTATTGGTTTATTGATCTTTTTTTTTTAAAAAAATATTTGCGAAAAAAAAAAAAAATTAATTTGCATTTCGCTCTACATCGCGTTCTCCTTTTCGTCTTCCCTTTTCTTATTTCTTGGTCCACATATTCTTGCTCCAGCAAGTACCATACTCGTAAGCTACCCTCGAAAAGTTTGTGTATCATTATTTGGACGTTATTTGAAACTAGGGATACATATAGTGGATTGACTGATTAATTTGTTCTTCTTACGAGCACTAGGCTATACGCAGATGTTTGACCTCCCGTGTCTGATCGATTCCAAATGTGTAAACCCACTGAAGACACCACTCAATCGTAGTTTTGAGTCCTCCCTGCATGATGCCCTAAGAGTGTCATGTTATTTATACCAATACCTATTAGTCGTCGTCATAGCTCCACTTCTTAACCTATCGGTTAGTTCATCCAGTACAAGGACCCAGATAAAAGGCGTTAGAACCCCTGCTAGAGGACATACTAATGTTGTACTGAACCAAATGATTCTCCCACCCTATTGGTTATCTCACCAATGTCTTATCAGTCTTAGTGCCCACTAACTCAAATGTCCAATTTTAATGTGGTTTCTTAACAGCTTCTTGTGATGAATTGTACGTACAAGTGGCCAATTATTTGACTTCTAATGAGCGCTCTGTCTATGAAGTTCATTAAGTGAATACTAACCGAGGGTTTAAGGTACTCTATCTAGAACCCTTCTTATAATACAACGAAGCCAGGCTAATACGTCTAACTTCAGAAGTGACGTCTTTCTTGCCCTTTTGGAATGGAGATTATCTTTGCTCTTCTCCATGGATGTCTAGGTAATCTTATTCAGTGTGACATGGTGCCCTGCTTTACTTTTTTTTTTTTAGTAACAGGACAGGAAATAGGTCATCTTCACTTGCTGATTTGGACATAGGGACATTTTCAATAGCCTAATCCAGCCGTTGTTTCAGTCCTACCTGCTTGGTTTTGCATTGTTAATGTTCAATAAGCTATCTAAAAAATTGATTTCTAGTTGCAGCTTCGGAATTTTATCTTCCAGGCATAGCCCGAGCGTTATTTCTTTAAGAAAAGCAGTTGTCTGTGCAGAAAATTGTCTGGATGCTCTCCAATTGGACTTAACTCCATCCGGTTCAACGCACTGATCAACAAAGTGCAGGTACCACATAACACCGTTCTCATTAAGGCCCTTCTACGTGGGTCACCCAGTTTGCCTAAAGCCTAAAGTCAGGAGAGGCGGCTGATTTTCTATCGACTGCTTTTCTGGTCCAAATTTGCTTCTTAATCTTTTCTTGTGTTGGTCCGGTAGCTGTTAGCTCTACTCTCACAAAATCTTTCATATTCTGCGATGCTTATCCGATCTCGCATAACACATTAGATTAGGGGGGGCTTGTCTTAGTTCAGAACTTGTCAAAATACTGCCAGACAGGAGCTAAAGTTTAATTGAGTCACTGAAGTTTAAGCCACTCGAGGATCAAGGTAAGTTAGTGCATTTTTGAAAGGATATGATCGAAACTTTTCGAATCTCGAATACAAAACGTATTTCTTTGAAGTCTACAATTATGGGCCGATTGTTTAATCGCAAACAATGCCGATCGGCTGATTTGTCCAGCCTATGGCTTTTGAATTCACTGAGTTCCACGTATATAACATCGATACGCATCACCTTTTCATCGATTTCAAAGTTGCTTAGCGTGTATAGAGACGAGTTATACGGAGCCATGTCTAGTCTTGGCATCCCTGCCAAGCTCGTCCGTTTGTGCAGAATGACAATGGAGAACTCTCGCTGCTCCATCAAAGTCGGAAACAACACCACCGATCCGTTCGATGTCAGGAAAGGTGACGCGCTATCATGCGATCTCTTTAACATAGTACTTGAAGGAATTGTACGAAATTCACAAATCAAGACATATACAACGACTAAGCAGATGGAGTCCAACGTTCCAACCAAGAAAGTCTTCGAATCCACCCCGACGGACGGCGGAGTAGAGGACGACCTCGTGGAAAGGTGGCACAAACAAGTGGAGGGGGACATCAACGAACTTGGTGTGCGCAACTGGAGGCAGCTGGCTCATAACCGAGCTGGCTGGAGAGGTTTATTGGTTGAAGCCCAGGTCCACCCCGGACTGTAGCGCCACCTAAGTAAGTAAGTACTATCAGAGTAACTTGGTTTTGAAGAGGAAAAATAGATTTCTGTCTATAAATAGAAAATGCCTAATCTCTATAATAGAAGCCCTCACTGCTTGACAGGTAGGCAACGATTTATGTAGAAGCTGTAGAAACTTTTGAGCACCTGTCCTTCCTTGTCAATGTTGACAAGAAAAACCTTCGGGATGTAATCTATCTATAAGTTTGGCCACAGCCGGAAGTACGCCCTCTCCAGTTTTCACATTCCGACAGGTTTCTCTTCTTGTGCAGCTTAACAATCATTTCCCCTCTTCTACTTTTCGGGGAAGGCGAGCACCAAGGGAGGAAAGTTATGGTGAGCTTCTGCCATTGCCTTTATTACCCAACAACTTTTACCATTTGCCTTCACTCAACTTTGAAAAGGTCACATTTAACTAAATATTGCCAAATAATTTTTATGGCTAAATAGGCCTGCCACTATTTACAAATGTCACATCCTGTCCACATGCCAGAATTTTGTTTATTAATTAATTCTTTTCCTATAAAAAAAAACAATTTCACAAAATGTCCATTCAATATGGCACACAATGGTTATGACACGACAGTGCCTTACCAACACAATTTCCATTATTTTTCTGTTTCACAAACTATTGATTAAGTTTATTATACCCTTTGGTATGTAGGCTATAAAAATAAAATGACACCGAATGTGTAGTATGTATGTACATACAAGTATAAAAAAAAAACGGTCGATAAATCCTTGCACGCAAATAAATTCTCGACAATGTAAAATTGTAAAGTAAAAAGGATTGAATCATCGTACCCAATTGGCCATAGAAATATTTCTTCCGATCGGACGTACTAAATCGAACATTTGTGACATATTTATTTGGGTCACAAAAGGGACTACCCATCCTCTGTTCGGGGAGCTTCTTGAAAATGCCTCCTACTTACTTTGCGTGTATGTTTTTACGACTCATTTACCAGATGACGCGCATTGACAGTTAAAATGTTTATCGTCTGGCTGATGTGTATCCTTAAAGAAAATATAAACCCTTCTGAGATTATTTGAAAGAAAAATATTGACAATCCTTAAAGTGTCTAGGTCCTTAATTCCAAAATAACTACAATTCTTCCAATAAATTTGCAAACAACTGTGCGAAATCTTCTTCCTTTTACAGTCTCAAGTAGGCAGTAGGTAGTCCTTAAGCGGTTTCTAAAAATAACCATAACCCGAACGAACATAACTCTCGATTCAAAGACCACAATTTCAACACAATTAGTTTGAAAGGATAACTTAGACCATAAAATCCTCGAAACATCTCTACATAAACTTCATATCTCTGTGCGGTGGGCGTTGGGCGGCGGGCGCCGGGCGGCCAAAGACATGGATTTCTATAAAAGCTTTTCTCGAGGCGCTTTCACTCATAATGCTTTTATTATCCTTTAAGTGGACCTTTTGTGTGGTAGGCAATTCATCGGCGGCGAAGTTTTAACGCCATTGGGGTAAATAAAGATTATTACCAAGTTGAAGTGGAGTGGGATGATTCGAATTTTAGGGATTTTTCCTCTCAGAATGAAAATTTTCTTTTTTATTGTCTTGGCATTCACCTTGCTTCTTAGAAATAAGTCTTGTATAGTTGTTGGGCACAATTGCTTTGCCATAAAATTGTTGGTAAAAAAAAAAAACACTCTGAGTAGATAAGCCGAAGTGGATTGTTGGAAAAATAAATTCAAACTCAAACCTTCATAGTCAAGCCTTATTCGCATTATATGGGCAGTTTTAAGGACTTAGCTATGATCCTGGAAAGGTGATAATTTTTCGTGGAGCTGATGTCCTTTATTTTGCGGATACGATATGGTACACGCATTGAACAGGCACCACTAGTCGCTCAACAAGCTGCAAATTTCTTATTCCTATTTGCGTTCTAATCCTTGTGCATCTTAGGTCCTGTTTTTTCTGTGAGTAATAGGTTGCTCCTACCCAAACATTCGGTAGAGGAAGAAATCAGTAGCAATGAAACTTAAAAGTAATCCCTCGGATAATATTCAATAAAATGGAATGAAGTGGTTTATTTCTCTGTTTTATACATTGCAACGCGGTAACTTAAGAACGGTTGAACCAATCTTTATACTATTGGCCTTGTTCATTAGGGAATTTCTCTGAGAATGCTTGTGTATAGTTACATTTTAGTTCAACTTTTAGTTGAATTGCATAAAGTTGAACAATTATCAAAAATTTATATCGCATGGCAATATTTTAAATTTATACGGTTAAAACGCTCACTTATCCGGTTTGAAGATACTCGCATTTTTATTTTATTGATCAACGAACATTTGAAGATATAAATAACTACTGTACTTTATGATAAAATTGAATGGAAACTCATTTTCAATATGCGTGCACTACTGCCAACAGCACTGCACCAGTGGATGATTTAATAAAGTTGTGTTGTGCCCCACATAAGGCGAGAGATTTGTGTTGTTTTGTTTTGCTTACATTTCTTTTGGAACATGAGAAGTTACTATTTGTGCGTCTATTTTGTGGCGTTGTTGTAAGTTATGTGATGGGAATGGATGGAGACACTTAAACTATTTAGAGTTAACTGGGCAGGCCATTAAATCAAAACTCCATAAGATACACATTATGAAAATCGATTCAATAGAAGACTGGACTTAAAGATCAGAACATTCGGAAAAGCTTATAAAGTCCCGTCTTCAGGTAAACAAAGCAACAAAGACCCTCCCTCACGGTAGAATGAAGACCTTTCTAATCACAAAAAAATAACTAGACCCATTTTCAACATCTTTTACAAATGCAATTTCTGGCAGAATGTCTAAAAAATATATAAGAAGCTCATTAGACTAGTGGCGACAAGTGGCGACACCATGAACACTCTCTCTCTCAGTCAATTCCAATACTTAGGGAACACAGCTTTGCCGCTCACAGAACCATAAAATTACACGTAAAGGAGATCATTTATCTCAGTCTTTTAGAAATTCGGGAAAAACGAACTGGGAACGTGTCAGTGATCAAGTGACACACTACAATCTGCGTCGCAGCAAAGAGTCCTGCAGTGTTCGATAAAAATACGAGTATAAATTTAATCAACGTACATAAATTTATTCAAGGAAACATGCCCCATAAGCAGGAGTAAAAGCGACAAAAATGGTCCTTGGTGGCCTAGGAAACTCATAGAGTACTGGAAGGAAAAAAAAAAACACTTCAGCGCAAATAGGAAACCAGGAGGTTTAAACGGATAACAATGAGTGAATTATGCAACAGGATAGAGACTGCGAATGAATTGACGAAGTTAAGGTTTCTGGAAAGACGCAGAAAATATATGGGCATAGTCCTGTTTGTAGAGTCAGAGCAAAGAATCCCTGTCAAATTTTGTTCGGTCATTTCTCATTAAACTTCCGGCCAATTCGGATGCATTTTGATCTTATTAAAGAGCTGTCGTGGAACATTTTAGGGCCAGGTATCGGCAATATCATTCAGATACTTGAGGTTGTTAAGCAAACCGTTTCCAGGAACTTGGTCATTTAGATGCCCGTCCAGGAAGAGACAAATTGTAGCACTGCTAGCAATCGAAAAATCATCAAACGCGGATCAAGGAAAATCAGCGTCAATCCATGTGGAAAATAGCCTCAGCCTGAAGGATGATCTTCACCTTCGTCCTTATAAGTTATATAAAACTCAACACCTCATGATAGCGAATATGAGCATAAGTCTGCAGAAATGCAATTCATTGCTATGCCAGTACAACGAAGGTAGTTGACAGTTGATCCTATTCTCCATGAAAAGCTACTTAATATAGAACAGTCTTTCAATGATCTCATGTGGTCTGTAGTGGTACTACCTACACAAGCAATTTACTCTGGCTATGTTTCTCGATGTAGAAGACGCTTCCAATAACAATGCTTTGTCTAATTGGCAGCAATGCAGAAACTAGACGTTGGTAACCACGGTCCACTCCATACATACATATAGTCTAAAATAGTAGTTAAATAGCTTGCTGAACATGTGGGAAAATACTCGAATATGTAAAGTAAATTCTAAGGGCAGACGGATTTTACAAATAGTCAACACTTCTGCAGCGATTACGAAGACCTTGACGTGAAGGAGGATACTTTTCACCTACTGTGGCAATATTTAAGCCTTATGAGATGTTGCTGAATTCTCCTTGGAAACTCATGCATCGATGTTTACCTTACCTTTGTCTGCAGTTGGATCCATGTTAAGGCTCATACGGGATGATCTCAACATGAAAGTCTTTCGTCGGTCAACTCGGGACATCTATTGACGGCTAATTTAAAGCAAATTAGCAAAATTGAAATATGCAAGCGTCTCTGGCACTAGCATGCAGACAACGGCCATGAAAATATCCTTTTCACCGACGAACCAATTTTCACCGTCGAGGAAGTTTTTAATAAACAAAATGATAAAATCTATGCAAGGACATTCAACGAAGCAAAGAATACAGTTCCTAGGGTGCAGCGCAGCTTACATCCTGCTTAGGCAATGGTTTGGTGGGGGGTATCATATCAAGGAGTTACTGCTCTCCATTTTTGTGAAAAAGGAGTCAAAACTGGGGCAAAGGTGAAACAAGAAGATGTTCTAGAAGGCGTCGTTAAAGGCTTAACGAATACCCTTTTCAATGGAGCTCCAGCATATCAATATTTGTATTACTACTATTTTATTGCATACGAGAATTGGCATCAGGATGCCCAGATTTGAATCTTTTGGAGAGTGTTGGAGAGTATGGCCTGCAAGAGACTCGCAAATTTGCAGAGCCTTAAAAGTGCTTTAACCACAGCAGCTTTACTCGTTCCCCTTACCCCTGGAAAACATGCGTGCGGGCTACTAAACCCAGTGGTCACACCGTTTGAGGGCCTGCGTTCAAGCAAAAGGCCGTCACTTTGAATAAACCGCCTTTTTTTAAATGCAAATAAATTTTATAAATACTAGTACAAAATGGCTTGTTGTTTAATTTTTGTAACATAACTTATGGCAGCACTAGGTACACATTTGTGGATATCCATGATATAGAAAACTTTTCTCCACTTTTCTTTAGAATTATCTGTGGAATAGTAGATCCTAACTCTGGTCCAAATTTTAAAGATATGAGGCTGTGACAAACAGAAGGATAGGCACAGGCAACTGACTGTCACTATAAGGGTTCCGTTCTTACTTTTTGTTATTTCGAAAGCACTGGAACCCTGAAAACGAATAAGAAGTCGAGTGGTGGCCCGTGCTTTATTGCCTCGGGCGTTCACATTGCCAAAATTCCATTCCGGGATATTCGCCAATGGAAACCGATTTCTATTTAATTTTCATAGGGCACACAGTTTTCGGGATATTCGCACACTAAAATGACTTAAAGCCGGACATTTAGGAAGATTGCGTAGTTTCTATTTTCGAAAATTTTTCAAAATTCGGCATCCAACTTGTAGAGAACTGCGAAAACTAAAATTTTGAAAGATATTCGCACTGATCAACGACTTTTTTTTTATTTTCTGGATAAAGTCCGATATTTTGGAAGATTCCATTAAAAAAAAATAATTTTAAGGCCTAAAATTTATATCGTAATAATATTTTTCGCAGAACGGACCATTTGTGAGAATTTACACTTAAAAACGATTTTTTTTCTCCACTTTCGGGTAAAGTCGGACATTTTGAAGGATTGCGTAATTTAATTTTTCGAAAATTTTCAACAATTCGGCGTCCATCTTGTAGAAAATTGAAAAGCTTAATATTGTTACTGTAATCATTTTCTAATTTAACCGAGATTGGTTCTCATATGCTCCTATGGATAGGCAGCCACTGGTTACACATACGTGCATATGGGGTCTGAATGCACATTCAGACTTTTAAGGTCTTTCTAAAGGCTTTTCTAAAACTTATTCAGGTGAGGGGACTTTTAAAAAATATAGTTTTCTCTTCAGGTTTTGTGCCTTTCATGCAACTACGGTGAGCGCAATCGATTCATAAAAGGTTATTCATTTCCGGAGGTTGGAATTTTATATCCCTCCCATATGGCATCTGTCAAATTCAGCTGTCATCCATAGTAGCAGGTATTTTGTTCTTGCCTTGCCATTTTACAATATGGATCGTTTAACAACCGCTCAACGCATTAAAATTGTTGCATCTTATTACAAAATCAACAGTTTTTTGCCATCTGTGTATCGCGATTTAAGGACAGATTATCGTCATTATAGCCGAACTCATTAAACAATTCGAAACACAATAACCAAATTTGAACAAATCGGTGGTATTTGCGATGTCGTAAGACCTGTGCATCTCGATCAACTGAAAACTGAGTGCCTCACCCGGAATTGTCAGTTCCACATCAGACATTTCCTACAGCTCCGTTTGGTGTATTTTGCGCTTGGATTCGCATCTTCATCCCTATAAGGTCAAGCTTACACAATATTTAAAGCCTGCTGACCACAGAATGCGCACAATATACGTGCAACAAGTTGACGCCGATTTTTCGAACAAAATCTTCTTCAGCGATATCGACCATTTCTCGTTCGGCTGCTTGTAAACAAACAAAATTGCAGAACTTGGGGTTCTGAGAATCCAAATGTGATCGTTGAGAGGCCATTGCATCCACCACGGGTGATAATTTGGTGCGCGTCGTGGATGCAACGAAGGCGCTACTCTTACATTGAATTCTCTGTGCTATGGTTAAATGATAACCAACTTATTTTGGCCTGAGATTGAAGACAATGATGTGAGAACAGGAAGAGGCTACGTACCACACAACATAGACAAATATGACTCCGTTGAATAATCAATTCTACAGGACTTGCTATACATAACTGCTGAAGTAATGCATCACCTTCAACCTTAAAAACACCTTCTGCAAGATTGTAAATAAAAACCATAATTTCTTACATCAAAAGTCATCTCAAGCCAATGAAATATTTCCTCTTTCCATATTTCAGAATATCTATAAAAAAAAGCCAATAAATACCAAATAGCTAGAGGTAACCTATTCGCTTTACGAGTTTTCTTCTGTCCTATTTTATGGATTCACATTTGTTTTTTTCATACCGTATACCGCATGATTGAACCATTCCTCAGCTCCATGCTTGATTAAAAATTTAGAAGGAGCACAGCATACTCGTATCCTGTAACAACTCATCAAACCAGCAGATGAAAATTCCAGCGAAGCATAAAGTTGTACTTCCACACAGACACACTCTAGCTACCTTTCTTCTCTCTTTCCGTAGACAAAAATCACTGTCTGCAGGTTATCTGCATAAAATGTTCTCTTCTCACTTCACCATCACGTGAATATGTGGGAATCCCGCAAAGAAAATTTAACTAACATCCTGGTTGTGTCCTTATGCTTGGTAAACCATGTACACACAGGGTACACTCGAAATTAATTTCATCTCGATCTCTTTCTCTCTCTCAAAATCGAAGCTAATCAATCAATGGAACCTAATACTTTGGGAAGTCTTTCCCCGATATCGACTTCAAAGAAGAAAAATCCCCCAAATAGAAATCATCATAGGTGTATGAAGGTAGATAATACTCACATGGGATGCCTGGTATCTGGAACCTCTCGATTGCTGGGCAATACATCACTTGCCTCCTGATTGAAGCGATTTCGTATATACGGATCTTCTCCGGGCCTTAAGGCACCGCCACGAATGTATCCGACCTCATCAAAGTACTTCCACTCACTGCCGCCACCGACACCCCCTGCACCTGCACCTCCTCCACCACCTGATGGTGAAGTTTCTTTTGGCATTAGTCCGTTCAGTCCCAGGCCACCAACACGTGGTGGTACGTGTTCTGCTCCTGCTGCTGATCCACCACTACTACTGCCACCACCGGATGCGATGGCATTTTGTTGTCGGTGAAAAATGTGCTGCTGTTGTGGCTTATCTGCACCGTAATTACGTTGCTGCGGTAGCGGTGTACCCGAGGGTAGGATCTCATCCTCGTATTGGAGTGCCGTTGCCACTTCACGTAGCCGCAGAGCTCGGTTCTCCACCTGAAACAAAAGAAAAGAAACAACAATCAAGATGAATGTACATATTTTGGGAGCTTTTCTTCAGAGGATTAAGTGAATGCAATTAGAATCAGTTCCTTGGGCGATATTCTAGAGAGCAGGTTGATGAAAGGAAGCATTCAAGTCACTCAAGATCAACAGAGAAAAATTATGCTAGGGATATTCGGGGGTGGTGTTTATTTTTTATTTTGTTTAATTTAGATTACACTTCTGGAGGGATAGTATTATAAACTAGGATGTCTTTTATCTGAGTAATTATGGTATCTGGTAAAATCTATTACAGATATTGTGGTCGGGAAGAATGATTAAGATTGCAAGTGGAGCAATAGCCAATGTAATTTGTTGTTTGTCGTTTTAGTACCTAGATAAAGCTATAAACCATGAAAAGCGGATACAATTTTATGGTCCTTCCCTTCGCCCCAATTAGTACAATGTATAAGAAATTCGACATTAAAGCCATGCAAAGAGAAAAAATTAGCTCGGTCAACTGTGGTAAATATGCAACCCAAATACTCGTAACTCTGCGTAGCCATCGATAAGAAGGGATTCCTTTCTCTAATTAGACTTAGATGCCCGGATTTGCAAGGCATCTCGGGCAACCTCTCTGGCTATTGCACCATTTTTAGCCATGCGAACTGTTTCAGGATAGTCCGAAATGGCTACTCTAGGAGCTAGAGTACCTTGATTTGAGAAACAGGGAACGCTGAACAAGCAAAATGTCCCGGGAAGTTGCAAAGTTTAAAGCGAGGCGAAAGGTTATAGTCAAATGAAAATGTCAAAGTGGCTTTTTAGTAATGGTGTAATCATATAAGTTACAATCAGTCTGGAACGGATACCCTATCCTTAATCTTTCAATCCATCCCTAATACTCGTAAAGTGGGAGTGGCATTGTGAAATTTACAATTGAAATTCACCTCTATGCGTTTCTATTTGGATTATACTTCCGCGACTTTTAAGAGATGGATGTGGCTGTAACTATTTCCTGTCTTAGTTCATAAATTATGATGAGATCTTGAAAATAAGGCTTATCCATCACCATAAGCAGCCTTAAGAAAGCATGTAGGTTTTTTTTTTGAAGAAAACGCCTTCGACAACTTTTTTTTATAATTTGCTCGCGCCAAAGGTGATATGACACTCAGGTGGTATCAAGTTTCAGTAAACCGTCCATATAACTGGGGAGCATTTTTGTTTTTTGTTGTTATTGTCGTTGCTTATGATTCACAGCATTTTTTTCCGTCCTCCTGATATCATTACGATCAAGTCGCATTTTCAGCCATATGACCGCCCTAGAGTTGACATAAGCTTTCACAATTGATCGACTTTTTTATTTATTTCATGCAAAATACATAGATGATTCTTGACATCAGGATTTGAACCGTGAACCTGCAGCGTGACAAGCGATGATGTTACCACTACACCATGGCCACTCTCAACGTTTAGACGAATTGTAGTCTCTACTATTAAACGTCTGTATATTTTGTTAAAACGATATTTTTCAGTTTCTAGTAAAAATGTTGAAAAAGCGAATTTTTTTAAAATGCATGATTGTGGGCGGATTTTAAAAATGTTTACACTAGTACTGTTTCGGGTCCTATAAAGCTTTTCATCTTCCTAACTCCAAAATTAAAGCCTGTGACATAATTTATGTCACTGGTGACATAATTAATACGGCGGTGACAAAAAAAATTCAGCTGACAGTGACATAATTTAACATTCTCAGAATATGTGACATATTTATTGTTTTGTTCAGTAGTGGTCAAACAAGATGAAGTTTTTGTAAATTTCAATTTGAATTACTTGCAAGCTAAATCTTATGGAAACACTTAACTTTGTATTTTGCCAGAGCATATATTGTGTGAGAAATTTTGATTGTAGGAATAGGTTTACAATATACTGTTTGTTAAATTACAAATGTCAATGCGACATAATTTGTAATATTTTTTTTTTTTTGGGGAAATGAAGCACGAGGTATAAGTAGGTTAGGTATAAGTATAAGTGAGAGGCATATTTAGAAGTATTTTTTACATCTCCGATTTTTCTGGAAGATTATGTCACGTGACATCATTTTAGCTTCGAAGTGACATATCTTTTCCAGATCGGTGGCAACGCTGTCTAGTCAATGGTTTTTGGTGCTTATACTTGGGATGATGAAATCTAAAATACAACTTTCTAGAATCCAAAGCAAAGTTTAAAAAAAAAATGCTCAGTTTCAATATTTTTCCTAAGAAATTGAAAGAAATTGGTAAAATAGAATATGCTGGCGTTGATATTCTCTACAAATTCTTTATACAAAGAGCCACACTTTGATTTCTTAAAGCTTTTTAAGGTAATGGATAAGCCTTATTTTAACAAACTCAATAGAATATGAATACACTTTCTCCTCAGAAAAATTATTCACTTAAAAATCTGAGAAATATCCCCCAAATAGCAAAGACATCATTGCATTTGAACTAAGAATTTAAGAACTCCCTTTATTAAGGATTGGTTAGACCATGAGGGATAGGGTATCATATGATTTGCTCTAAACGAATTTTTCCTTTTGTGTATGCATACTTTCGTCAGAAATTTAATTAAATTAATTTCTTTTTTAATGGACTATGTTTCTACTTGTTCTAACAGGGCAAGTATTGTTTTCCTGAAAATGTTTGATCTCGAGATTATGATCAATTTTGGTATTACATACAACTATAGAGGAACTTAAAAGGTGGGACTTGCGGCTCTGTGTATTTGACTATTCGTCTCTCTTTGAACCTCTGACTGCTGCCTAAACGTCCAACAATATTTCATTCTCTACATTGACATCAACTTATTAAAAATAATGATTTCGCCTATTCGCTAACGACACCACGGCAAGGGCCCCAAATCATAGTCTCAGAGGCAGCGAATACTCGTATCTACCGAACTCAATTCTGACACTGATGCGATCATAAATTGGGGTGCTAACAACCGAATTGTGTTAAAAGCGTCAAAAAGTGCTAGTACTGCCACCTGTTTATGAAGCGGGATATGAATATGGTCAAACTCAGAATGAGTGGACTTGATTTTGAGAAATTTAATCGCTTGTCAATGCTTGACCTTCGATGGAAGCAACAAAAGATGGTGCTGGATGCCTAGGATTCCTTAAAAGGTGTAAAAGATTTTTCATTTCTACAAAGCTAATGTTCGTCCGAAACTTGAATAAAACTCTCATGTTTGGGCGGTAGCTCCCGTCACATGCTTGAGTTTACTTGATCGTGTTTAGCGACAAGCATGTTGACTGATCGGTGACCAGTCTATTTGCAGCCAAATCCTTTTGTTCGAAGACCGCCGGAATGTTGTATGCTTAGCGCTCCTGTACCAGTATATAGGTAGTTTTGTGTCCCGTCTGACCGTCTGCTTAATCGTAATACATGTGTTGGCAATTCTCCACATGCATGTACTTTAGAGCGTGCATTCGTCCGCACCGATCACCATAGGAAATGGTTTTTTAGTCATTCACTACGAATGTCGAATAGGAATTCCTGAAATCTATCTCCTTATCTATCCACTCTTTACACCTTTTTTCTTTCACTTCATCACTGAGTTTTACAAACTTCAAAGAACACAATTCCAAGTGGTGGAGAACATTAAAAATATAATAATCCAGATGCTTACCTGAAGACGGATTGAAGACCAATAAAAACTTAAAAATTTACATTGCAATCATCCAACTAGACTAGCGTGCACTGTGACAACATAAATTTTAATGAATGCACTACAGGGGTTTCTACCTGGCAGTACAAAGGACCGTAAGTCGAGTCTGACTGCTCCGAGATTTGGAAATTTCTTAAAAAAAACTAGAACTTAAAAAATAAAAATAAAAATTAATAAAAGTCTTAAAACATTATTCGTGACACAACGTTTGACTCTCGTCGCAAGATTGATTAGTTAACACAAGGCTGTGTAACTCATGGCATGGTCAATGGCTATACTAGTAATTGAAGCATGCGATGCACTCAAACCTACCAAAGACCATAAAGAGAATAAATTTAACGATGCCAAAGCACTTGATTAGACTTCAATTAACTTTGCCATTTATACGTATTAGTGCTTCTGGATTCTAATATTTAAAAAATAGAAAATCCATAGAAATTTTTCACTCGGAGTTCTGATGAATACCCGCTGTTACAACCCAGATACGAGTAAACATCTATATTAGGCGTGTTTTTTTGTATGAACTTTATACCCAGGAATGTTCGAATTCACACTAGAAGCAACAACTAAATCCTCCGATAACATCCACAGGAAAGGCCTGCTTTGGATACATTGTTCGGATACATAATTCGAAGAGAGCACTAATTACTGAAGGGTACGTTGTACTATAGGGTGACCAGATAAGAACGATAGGAAACAAAATTTAAATAAAACAACAACGGTGTAAGGATATCAAATTTATTCTGACTTGATTTTGAAGCTACATTCATGCCATTATGTATGGAATAGTACGTCGTTTAAATGGCCGCCTCGGCTTCGCTGGCAGTGCTTCAAGCTGGCAATAGCGACTCGAATGTAAGATGACCCAGTCGCCAAATTTCTCCTTCACCACTTCAAGCATTGCGCCGCTTGTATGGCATATAGCTCCGTCTTGTTGGAACCACAGCTCGGATATATCGATGTTGTCGAGCTCTGGCCACAGAAAGTCGGTTAACATAGCTCTATATCTAGGACCATTGACGGTAACGGTGTCTCCTTCCTCATTTCGAAAGAAATAAGGTCCGATGATGCCGCCGTGCCATAAACCGCACCAAACAGTCAATCTTTGTGGATGCATTGATGCTTGGTCGTATACTTGTGGATTGTGGGCGCTTCAATAATGACAATTTTGCTTGTTGACATAACCGCTGATCCGGATCTGCGGCCAACATTTCCAGCACCAATTAGCGAACTCACGGCATTGTCTATGGTCGTCCGGCTTCACTTCTTGCATCAGCACAATCTTATACGCATCTAGGCCCAAATCCAACCGCAAAATAAGTCTGGTAGACTCCCTGGCGATACCCAATTCAGCTAATCGGCGCCGAATCGACATTTCTGGGTCTTCTTTGATACTGGCCGCTACGGCGGCTATGTTTTCTTCACTTCACACCGATCTTTATCTGGTTGGTGGCTTAAGGTCCAAAAGAGTGTACTCACGTTCAAACTTTTCCACGGTGCCTGAATTTCGATATTTTTTAATAATTTCCACACGTTCGGGAAGTGTCAAACGATGCGAATGAATATTTTGACAGCTGGATATCATTGGTAACTTTGACAGCTGCTGAAGCATAACAATTGGAAAAACTATTATTGCTATCTGGTCACCCGTTACTACAAATTAAGGGTCCAGTTTTTTTTATTGTTGTGTCTTCTTTTGCTGTGGTCATTTCGTTTTTTTATGCTGCCATAGAAACTTTTCGCAAAAACACGTACCTATTATTAAAATCTCTCATAACAAATGCTTACATGAATAATTATACTGAAAACCTATAACACTGACCAAACCGTGAAAATATGCGCCAATGTAAAACTATCGGATCCACTGGTGCTTCTCCTTTTTTATTACACCTTAAGCAGAACAAAAGCGCTGTCCAATGTCAAATGAAGCTCATTTAAACATTGACATTCACAGGCGATTGCAGTTAATAACACACAGAGCCAAGGTCAACTCACCGCGCAATTGACACATAATAAAAGTAATATGTAAATTCAAACTCAACAAACCGTGACTCTATTTTTTACCATCTGTGTATCCGCAAATTAAAATTTAATAGCCCGTACTAAATTACAACAGGCAATTCAAGTTGTACCCTTCTTCCGATTAACATTTGTCACAAAACCCCCCCCCCCCCCCCCCCCCCCCCCCCCGTCCATTATTAAAATCAATTTCAAGAATAAAAAAAATATTAAAAGCTCTTTTAAAAAACTATTACAATCTATTTTTTACACTCGGAAAATAAAAGAGTTGACAATTCACAGTGCAACAGCTTCGAATGAAATTAAAATTAATAAGGCGCTAAAGTGCTAAGTGCCCTGACCTTATGGTCGAGTGATCCAACCCGATTAGATGGATGATGGCAATTTGGGCTGATTATTGGGCGTAGTGGGAAAAATTATTATTCTTCGATGATGTCAGGCCAGTGAATGTGTGCCAAATTTTTGCTCGTCGTAGATGGGTTTTAATTGATTGTTCATGTCGATGACAATGTGGCAAATGTTTACACAGACCGCACTAATAATACTCGTAATCGAATCATCTGCAGTGCGTGATGAATTCAAATTTATATCCGCATTTGAAATTTTCTCGAATTTGCATCATTTTGCGAGCACTCGTTTAACGCATTTACATTCTGCAGGGCAATTTTAATTTTCTAATTTTAGATAGCGATCAAAGTGCGATCAAATTTTGTATGCAGACAGAACAATTATTTAATTTGAGGCAGATAGGTGTGAAGCTTTGCCTTACACATGGCGCGCAAATTAATGATTGCAATTTATAAAGCTGGGTGTGCAATAATTTTACATCTTTATGGGATTGACCTAGTTGTATTTTATTTTTACAATTTCTATCTGTAGATTGTAGTCAATGAAATCGAAAGACAATTCAAGTCGAAGTGTGGGCTTCTTAATAATTTCGGATACAGGCGTATTTATAAAGGGTGTCCCAAAATTGTATTGATTCATATAGTATACAGTATAGGGTTATGTATGGAATAGCATATCGGGTAGATTGCGTCCTGGCATATAGTCACTCTTTTGTCGAAACTTTCCATGACCGTTTTGCATAAATGTGGCTGAATTTCGTTGACACAGCGCTGAATTTGCTCCTTCAAGGCGTGGGTGGTCGTGGGCTTGCTGGCATAAACTATAGACTTCAAAAAACCCCAACAAAAAGGACCAACGGCTTTAAATCGCATGATCTGGGCGGCCAATTCTGATCACCAAAATGGGAAATTACACGACCAGGAAATGACTCATGCAGTGTTTGAGTTATTTTCGGGCTGTATGGCTGTCTTGTTGAAACCACTTGTCGTCCACATCCATATCTTGCAATTCAGGCACAAAAACTGGATTATCATGTCGCAATAGCGAGCACCATTAATTGTTGTTGCCTAGCCAGCCGCATTTTCAAAGAAAAATGGTCCCATGATGCCTACAGCCCTAAATCCTCACCACACAGTGACACGTTGCAAATGCAATTCAATCACTCGTAGATTTTCTGAACCCCAAAATTTGACAATGTTGACGATTAACAAAGGCATCAAGATGAAAATGAGCCTCATCCACTTGTTGTTGTTCCATAATCCATTCAACGAACTCTCTTCGCTGAGCGTAGTCAGTAGGCTTCAGTTCTTGAGTCAATTGCTCTTTGAATGCATGAAGATGCATATCTTTCGTGAGAATACGCTGTAGAGAACTTCTCGAAATGTCCAATTCTTAACCACGGTGCCGAATTGATGTCCCTGGGCTCTCAATAACACTCTCACGAACTGTTTCGATGTGTTGTGTTGAACGACTGTTGAAGGATGGACAGAGTATCTAAGATCACTAATTGATCCCACTCTGCCTGAATTTTTGAATTAATGTCTTTAGAGTTGATGAAGTTAAATCACTATTCCGACCATATGTATGAAAATTGCTAACTGGAGCTGCTGTAGCTAATCCTGAACTGTCAGCTGTCACGCTGCTTTTTTTTTGTTTTTCGTTGGCAACACTTTACCGCACAAATGGCGCAAAATACAAATCTTGCATGAATTTTGGGACACCCTTTACTATATTTACGATTTGCAAAAGTGGATACAATTTTTTGTTTGGATCCTGACACCCTTCGTGGGGTATAGGGCGTCAACAACGTCTATGAGTTCTAACTCTATCTAACTCATTTCTAACGCTCTGAATTTCTCCTCTACTATTCTGCGCCACTTTTACTTGGAGCAACCCACTCTTCTGCCAGATTGGGTGAGTGGATTCCATTACATGGTATGTTTAGCAACAGAATTTTCTTCGCGTGATGAAAATTGATAGCTTTGATAGCTTGCTGAGCTTTTCCAAGCAGCGTCAAGCACATCGATAGACCTCCTTCAAATTGTATGCAAATTTTACAATGTCAGTAATTTTAATACGATATACGAGTATTTGCTTATACAACTGCATCCGACATATCAAAGCGTGAAAACCGAGAACCTTTTATCATGAATAACCATATTACTTGTAGGAAAATGCAGGGTTTTCCTATGAAAGAGGAGTGAAATATGGGGTAAATCAAACAAATATGCAGGTGTCTTACATAACATATTTATTTAAAGCTAATATTATTAGCAATCATCTAAATAATAAAATGATCAGCAAGATCATCGTTGCTAAGAAAAGAAAAAAAAAAAAACTAATATATAAATCACCCACAAAAGAAAATCCTTTTCAAATCAGCAAAGTAATTTTTTGATCAGCAGAAAATATTTATTTGATCAGCAGAAAATAAAAAATCTAAATCAGTAGGAAAAGCAAATGATTGGCACGAAAAATCAAAGATAAACTGAAGAGAAAATGTCTCAGTAAAATTGTATTAATTGATCAACAGAAAAAAAATAATGCTTCAAGAGAAAGAATGATGATGTTTGTCGATCTATTTGCTAATCTTCCACTTTTCTGCTCAAAAAAAAAAAAATTAGCTTCTGGTCATCAAAAAACTATATTCTGCTGATTAAATAATTAATTTTTGCTGATAAAATATTTTTCTAGCTCATAATTTATTTTGTTTGCTAATCATTTATTTTTTCTGATGTTTTTGTTTTTAATGCTCTGTAGATCAAAAAAATTATTTGCTGATGATCAAAAAACAATTAAATTGTTGTTTGAATAATTTTATTTTGCTTTTAAAAAAACCATTTACTGCTGATCCACTAAATGGTGGCTTTTATTTAAGGCAAAGTCATTCGAAAAATTACTTAAATTTGTGGAACAATTAATCTAATTCGCGCTCATCATCGCCAGTGTCTCTTCCTCTTTATTTATATTTCTCAGTTTGTCCAATTTCTTAGACTACAGCTGCACTGTTTTAAGATTTGAACGCCCTAATCTGTAGATAAATGAAGAAATTGGTGTATAAGCGTAGCACACTGCTATTTACGAATAACAATGTTCCAATATGCAGGCAAGTTACTCGTATTTCTTCCTTCCATATTTCATTTGCCGCAGTGAGAATACTTTTTACAGTTGCCATCTTCCTCGGCAAAAGCAAAATATATTCAGGTATTTCAGGGCATTTTTTTTTTTGAATGCATGGTATTTAAACCCAAAGGTTGTCAGGATTGTTCCCTAAAATGCAGGATATTCCTATAAAATACAGGACATATGGTCACGTTAATCATGATTCATCCGAAAAATTTTAAATGTACCGTTAGTTTGGTTTCAGCTACTGATTGGCATTCATGTACCAAGAATATGTGCTAGAAAACGTCGTTAAAGGCTTGTAATCGGTTTTCCAACAAGACTGTGCTCCAGCACACACTTGTAAAGCCAAAACAACTCATCAGTGGCTTAGAATCAATATTCCTGCTTTTATTGCATCCGAGGATTGGCCTTCAGTAAGTTCAGATTTGAATCCTTTGAATTATTATTTGTGGTCAGTGTTGGAGAGTACTCGTATGGCGTACAAGAGATCCTACAGAAATTTGTAAAACCTCAAAACTGCTGTAATCACAGCCACTGTAGACCAGTGGTCACACCGTTTGAGGGCCTGGGTTAAAGTAAAATGTGGTCACTTTGAATAAACCGCTCCTTTTCAAATCCATATAATTATAACGTTTTGCAAGGAGTTTTAGTCAGATGTATCTCGAAGAATATGTAGTATCGGAAAACTTCATACGTGAGTGCCCACAATCCACCTGAATTAGAATGGCTACTTAATGCATTTTTATCATTTAGATCCTGATGAAACTTTTGCTACTTCAATTCTCATTAGACTTAGATCTATACGTATGTTCGACAATAGAAGAAGAATGTGTTGCATAAGGTCTCACCGTGTGTAGTTTGACATGCTCGTACATACAGTATGTATTTATTTGTACTCGTAGTACTGAACAGAAAGAAGTTTCGTATTGCTTACTCGTATAGTGGGAAATTCCGTTTTATCAAAGT
This sequence comes from Pocota personata, assembly GCA_963082735.1. NCBI lineage: Eukaryota > Metazoa > Arthropoda > Insecta > Diptera > Syrphidae > Pocota > Pocota personata. The sequence goes on along the minus strand of OY720432.1, from coordinate 85,297,327 downwards.
CGTGCTTTATAATGTTGAATCGTGATACGTGATGAATCAAAGAATCATCTGTGTAATTAAAAAAATTAAGCGTCATTACAGGGAGAGGCGATGATGCAAATAAACCTCACAATGAGGATGCTTTTGAGAATTTAATGGGTTGTGTGGTGCAGTTTATTTTGCAATACCAATTACTGAACTGAAATAACTACAGCTTAATATTTGAATAGTGAGCTTTGTGATCATATTCGAAGCATAAAAAAAAAAAAAAAACCACTCACTTTTTTCGCAGTCTTTCCCTCGCGAACGCAAACATTCGAAAGTAAAAACTGTCATGAAGGTAGCTTCTTAATAACGCCCGTTTTGGTACTCCAATAAACATTTTCTTCCTCGTTAATCCGCAGAAAGAGAGAAAACTATGACCATACATATTTGAAAGAGTCGGGTCAAAACAAACACTTTTTCCTCAATGTATGCCTGTCTGTTCTCATACGGCTCGCTCGAAAAACCCTGAAGAGATTTTGATGAAATTGGATTTGTATGTTTGTCGTGTAGGTAGTTTCTTCTAAAAATTGGCAAAGCCGTGTGTAATGTAGGTAAGGACGGTATTAGACCATCCTGGATAAGAGTGGGGTGCGAGTTTAAAAATATTGTGGGTTAATTTTTAACCGCACGTTTTCCTTCTTTTTTTTTTTCCAAAAACTACTACTTTACACATACGAGTACATTTTTTAGTTTTGGTTTTGAGATATTGTCAAAAATTGTATTACTCTAACAGAGAATCTTAAAAAGTAGGTTTGTCAAGTCTGTATCTCTGTATGTTTGTCTGTATGTCTGTCTATATGTCTGTCTGTCTGTATGTCCGTCTGTTTGTCTGTCTGTATGTCTGTCTGTATGTCTGTCTGTATGTCTGTCTGTATATCTGTCTGTATGTCTGTCTGTATGTCTGTCTGTATGTCTGTCTGTATGTTTGTCTGTATGTCTGTCTGTATGTCTCTATGCAAGGTCATGGCATATCAAGTTTTTGAAAATGTTGAGAAATTTTTTTCCTTTTTAATCGACTTTTTACGATTTTGTTAAAATTTCTGATCTGAGTGATTTGTCGGATAATATTTTCGGTGATAGAGGGGGAGGATACCCTTTAGTGATGTGTCATAAGCTCATTTGAAATATTTGAGAAATATTTGGATACGTTAATTCTTCAGCTTTCATTTGATGTTACTTACACAATGGAAACCTGTTCAAAAAGGACACACGTGAGTATCTACTGTAATAGTATGAAATAAAATTTGAACATATTTGCCAAGTGATGGCACAGCAATGCTAGAGCCAAAGCTAAGTTTTACAAGAAGAGATGTTTTGAAAGGCTTCCGGAAGCTAATTCTCAAATCTAATCTGAATTTGATTTTGACAATTTGTGAGTCGGGCCATCACAATGCCTGTAGATTATGTCTAGAGAGTGAAGAGACCTCGCTTTACATTCCTTCACGCGAGGATGCAGGCTCTAGGCAGCGAACTTATTATCACCTATCCCACTCGCTGCGTTACACCCTGAAAAGTTGATGAACTTCCTGATAGACTATGGAGTAAACAATTTACTCTAAAGTATGGGAGGACGAAAGCATGCCCGGCAACTATAACATCAGCTCTATCTGCCCCATCCACAAAAATGGCGATCCTATGTCTCATAACAACTGCCGAGGCATATCCTTGCTTAATGTCGTTTTGCACTACACTGTGACCTCCGGCCCTGTAAATCAACAACTGACTAAATTTGCACACTTCAGCAAATCTTGAAAAAGACCAATGAGTTTTAAGTCGATACCCACCATCTCTTCATCGACTTCAAAGCTGCTTATGACAGCATTCATCGCACCGAGATATACAATGCGATGGCCTACCGGTTGTGTCGCACCACGCTCGAAAACTCGCGATGCACCGTGCAACTTGGAAGAAGGATCTCCGAATTTTTCCAAACACACACTGGATTTCGGCAAGGAGACGCGCTGTCATGTGACTTTTTCAATCTCGTGTTAGAACGTACGTATATAGTGCGGCGGGCAGGTGTTAACACGGAAGGCACTATATTTTCCAAATCCATGCAGCTGTTCGACATGCTGACGATATAGATGTTATCGCGGGCTCCCAAGATGCCGTTATTGAAGCATTTAGGCGATCGAAGAAGAGGCTAGACGAGTTGGTCTTGAGATCAATGAGAGTAAAACAAAGTACATGCTGTCGACCAGAAACAATTCCGTCGCACACCGCATTGGACAAAATGACACCATCGACAGCCAGAATTTTGAGGTAGTAAAGGAGTTAACCTACTTCGGGGCAAACGTAAACTCCACAAATTACACTCTGGTCGAGATTCGACGTAGGATAACCCTAGGCAACCGTTGCTACTTCGGCCTGTCTAAACAGCGAAACAGCGAGGGTCCAAACCAAGGAACAAAATCATGTTCTACAGAACATTGATCTTGCCAGTCGTGCTGTACGGAGTCGAAGGCTGGACGATAAGCAGGACGGCAGAGCAGATCTTGGGCTCTTTCGAATGGAGGAGATGACATAACCGCGAACTATGAGCTGTACAAACATGTGGATGTAGTCCGGAAGGCAAAAATCCGTCGACTATACTGGCTCGGCCACATCGAGCATGGACGACAATGCTCCAGCTAAGAGAGTTTTCGAATCACAGCCGATTCTCAACAACAAGGGAGACCGAACTTTCGGTTTAAGGACCAAGTCATATCGGACGCAAGAAATCTTGGTCTTGCCAACTGGAAGCAGCAAGCCCGGAACCGTGAAGGATGGAAGGCAGAAGTTCAGGATCTGAGCCTCCAAGGGTCGCAGGCCTATTAAGTAAGTAAGCAAGCAATTTACTCTGGAACTCTATAGGTTGGTACAAAGAGTCTTCCAAAAAACTGCATACCAGAACCAAATTTCATCAACATACGTTCAGTAGTTGTTGAGTAAAGTGTGCAACAAATATTATTTTTAAATATCCTCGAAACTGCACTACACTGCATCGTCTTCCGATTTCATATAATTTTGACTTAATATACAGTCACAGTTTTTAAAGAGTCTTAGCTCTCATTTTTTAACTGAGAATAAGGTAGAAACAGCAAATCATTTTTCCAATTTTTGTACTGAAAAGCGATTTCCATTTAATTTGGGCTAAATTCGAAGGATTTTTGAGAATTTGGTACCTCCTCGTAGAAAAATCTGAAACCTAAACTGTGGATCATAATAGTTTATTGGTAGGACACCCCGTTTTTGAGATATTCGCAGTCAAAACTGTTTCGCAATAAATTTTGATAAAACATGTCATTTTGGATGCGTTTCTATAATTTTGGAATATGTCGAAAAATTCAGCATTCAGCTTGTAGAAAACTTTAAAGCATATACAGTGCCGCTCGAAAACTGTTGGTCAAACATTTTATTACCCTTTTCGGGCGCAGTTCTTGGAATTTATGAAAGCTACGGGGTTTTTTTGCACTAGGTAGCAAAATGTCGTTCAAATAGTGCATAAATGTCGATGTTATTATGAATAAGAAGTGTATTTAGCTCGTGATAACAGTCCGAATCGAACCGAAGTAATTTAGTGAAAAAAAGGAAAAATCAATTCGGAGTGCAAAGCTAATATTTTGAGTCTGTCACGTCTCAATTTGACAACACGTGAAATTTCTAGAAGATTAAATGATGCACAACAAACTTTGGCATGGAATTTAAAAAAATATCGTGAGACCGGGACTACCAGCAGAAAGAAAGGCTTAGGGAGGCCAAAAAAGACAACCCCAGTGGAAGATCGTTTTTTGGTGCTGCACAGCCGCCGGCATCAGTTCAAGACTTTGGTGGATTTTAAAAACGATCTGTGTCGAGCTACAGGAAAAATAATTTCGTCAAGCTCAGTGAGGAAAAGGCTCGTGAAAACTGGACGTAGAGCACTCAAGCCAGTTCTGAAGCCGGATTTTCCAAAAAAGAGCCAGAGAAAAATGATTGCTCTGGACTCAAGAGCATCTTAATTGGGCTCAAGACATGTGGAACAATGTTATCTTTTCCGACGAATCAAAGTTTAAGCTGCATGTTGGAGATGGGAGGATTTTTGCGCGAAGAGAACCAAAGCAAAGACTGAGCTCTGAATGCATCTTACGGATGCCCCCCAAAAGTGAAGGTGTGATGGTCTGGGGATGCTTCTCTGGAGATGAAAAAGGTAGAATGGTCTTCCTAGAATCGAAAGTCACTACAGAAGTTTACCTACGGGTTCTGGAAAATGTATTAGAGCCCTCTGCGCTGGAGCTTTTTGGTGACACTTGCAGATTCATTTTTCAACAGGACAATGCTCCTTGCCATATAGCCAAAATTGTAAGTATGAACTTGTTTTTTTTTTTTTAATATGAAAGACTAATATCAAACTTTTAAATAAGCTAGAACTTTTATGCCTAAAAATAATATTTGCATTTTTTTTTATTTCTTAGGTTAAAAAGTACTTCGAAGAAAATAATGTCGATGTATTAAGTTGGCCTCCCTACAGTCTAGATCTCAATCCAATTGAGAATATCTGGTCAATAATGAAACTTAAGGTTGCGAAGAAGCGTCCAGAGTTATTTGAAAACCTAAAAAATTTACTTGTCCGGACCGGGAACACCATACCTGCTTCCACATGGAAAAACCTATCTGCAAGAGAAGGTCCAACAAAGTACTAATTAGACAGAGAATGTTTCTGAGAAGTAATAAAAAAAACAAAAACACTGCACCAATAAAGCATTTTACTTTAATCCCTAGAAATGAGGCAGGTACCTAAAAAAAACATTTTTCGGTCTAACAACTTTTTGCTCCCGTGACCGCGGGTGAAAAATTTTAACACTCTAAATGTATCATGAAACGATTGAAACTGCATAAGAAAACAAATCCTGATTAAAAAATATGTAGTTTATATTGTATTGTGTTTTTGCTAATATTAGTTTCACCTTAGTTTGCAGGCAGCTTCCAGCTAAGTGGAGAACACGTAAAGCTCCGTACGTTTTACCCAATGTGAAGGACACGTGATCATCCCACGTAAGGGTTTGGTTTAATATAATTCCTAAGTTCTTCACCTTATCAACATATTTTAGATTGCTGCCACCTAACTCGACTGTTGGAAAACATGAAGTATCCATAGCATTCCTACCCACAACAATAGCTTGACTTCTCCCAGTGTTCAGCTTCAGCTGATTTTGTTTTGACCAGAGAAGAACGCTCGTTAGGTCCTCATTTATTCGGACAGTGGCGTCTTCCACTAAACCAGCTGGGTAGCTTAAATAAATCTGCACATCATCAGCGTACATATGAGATCTACAGTGCTTTAAGACATTAGGGAGGTCGTTGATAAACATGGAAAATAACAGGGGGCCTAAGATTGATCCTTGGGGAACACCTTCATAAGTTGGGAGAAAACCAGATAACTGATTATTAGCCCACACTGCCTGAGCTCTTAGTGTAAGATACTTTTGGATCAAATACAAAGCACTGCGATCAAAAAAGAAATTGTTTTTGAGCTTATTTAGGAGGATACTATGCGAAACAGAATCGAACGCCTTGGATAAATCCAAGAGCACCAACGTCGTATAACATTCTTCATCAATGTTTTGTCTTATGTCATCCACAATCTTTATCAGTGCTGTCGAGCAACTATGTTGGGGTCTAAATCCAGATTGCATAGGCGATATAAGGCCTGAGGAATTTAAGTACTCAGAAACCTGTTTTCCAATTAGCTTTTCGAATACTTTCGACAAGAAAGGTAAGATTGATATCGGGCGATATTCCTTTACAGGACTGGAATTTTTTAATATAGGAATAACTTTGGAAGCTTTCCAGAGGTAAGGATAGCAAGAGGTGGTTAAAATTGTGTTGAAAATGTGAGTAATGTGTGGTGAGATGAACGGAAAGATGATTTTAAAGAATTTGGGACGCAAGTTGTCTAGACCAGTAGCTTCAGATTTAATTTCAAAGCATGGAAGCTCGGGATCCGATAACGCTTCCATCTTTTATAGGCGGCATTCCTCTGACAGATAAGTGTATCAATTCGGTTGGTATACCATTCATTCCTCCCATTCCGGACCGTTATGGTTTTAGTTGGCACATGAATGTCAAACAAATGGTTAATTTTAGTCCTAAAAAAGCCAACTTGTTCATCGACAGATGAGACAAGGAAAACCCTATCCCAGTTGGTGTTTACAACATCGCGAGCTAACGCAACCATGTCCACTGCCTTGAAATCTCTAAACTGAATTATTTTAGTTTCTATTGAACGGTTTACAGCAAGGTCATAAAACCCAATAATAAGGTCGTGTTTTGAAAATCCAGGAACGTCTAACTGTCCGTAATAATTCACGTAGTCGGGCTGACTCAACAGTAAGATATCCAAGAAAGTGGAGTTTGTAGCAGTAAAATGTGTGGGACTGGTCTTATTAACAGGGATAAGGTTTAGCGAGAGTAAACTATCGTAGAATCTCTTGTTACTCATGTCGAGAAGATTAGCATTAAAATCTCCAGTAACGAGGATGTGATTATAATTGGGGGTTATTTCTTCAAGAACATCCGTAATTGTACTCGTATCAGTTACTCTGGGTGGTTTATAAATTACTCCCACCAAGCATTTGTCCCCTCCGCACACTACTTCAACAAACAAGAAATTAATTACACTATCTGTGTTCGACGAGTAGACCACCTTAGCAGTTAGGCTACTTTTAATAAAAATGGCAACACCACCCGCCCTGCGACAATCTCGATCCGCGCGGAAAATTGTGTACTCTCCCGTTTTTAATAAAATGTTTACAGTTTTATCCTTTAACCACGTTTCCGACAGACACACTATATCTATTACCGATTCAGAGAAAGTAGCCTTAAACTAGTTATTGCAACAAATTTGACAAAATTCAAAAAAAAAAGTTTGACAAAATTTTTCGAACGGCACTGTATATATGTAGTTTCTATATCCGTTTTTAAAATATTTACGAGGAGTTCCTTTAATTTCAAAATAAAAACATTTTGAAAGGTTGTTCAGTTACACTTTTTCAGAACCAGAAACAGATCAGCATCTGTCTTGTATAGAATTTTGAAATCTATAATTTTGACTATAATAATATTTCTCGCAGGACGCACCGTTTACGAGACATTCACACTAGACAACGATTTTTTATTACTAATCGGGTAAAAACGGATATTTCGGAAGAAGTGTACTTTAAATTTTCGAAAATGTCGACAAAATTGTATCTTGTGGAGAATTTGTAAACCTAAAATTTCGAGCACACAATTTGCTTCGTAGGATTGTGCGTTTGTGAGATATTTGCACGCAAAATGATTTCTTCATTAACCTTCAGATATTTTGGATGAATTTTTAAACATTCGGAGAACTCTAAAACCCAACATTTCGTCCGAATAACTTTAATTTACTAGAAGCTCGTGGTGGCTGCAATGAACAACAACTGAGGTTGGAACCCACGATGACCAAAAGTTCGAACAGTTGATGCAATGAGTTAGCCAACTCGGCTACGAGTATGTTAGTATTACATGGCGATTTCAAAAGCAATAATTGGCGTTCAAGTCACACGCTGTTCATTGAGCAATTAATTAAATCCAATGTTTAGATCTGAAGCAATATCGGTGACATTGGAACATTGATGCACATACAGTTGACAATAAATCTGCGGATTGTGTCTAGAAGTCAGAGGATTTCATCATTTTGAATGCAAATATCTACTTACCATGCGTGTCGAATGAACAGCCGGTTTCTTCAAAAGAAATACCAAACACTATGCCTTTGAAATCTATTAAAAGATTGAACTCAGCTAGAAGAAGATTACTCTAAAATTTCCATATAGATGCATAATTCATCAGTCTTACTTATAATCAAATCAACACATACGAATATCTACCCTAGTACCGCAATAAAAATCAACTAGTCGGCAGAGATACTCGTACAACGTCAACAAAATCAACATAAACAGTGTATCTCGCGTGATTTGCGCAAAGGTACGACACATTTCAAGGCTCCATCGTTCCTCAAGAAGTGCTAAATAATATACGAGTAGAAGAAATCATTTCGGATTCAAGCAAGTTTGTTGTTGGTCCACAAACTTCGGGGAACAGAACCAAAGCGTGCAACAAACTGTACGAGTATCTGCCACTAAAAGGAAATTTCCCAGCCTTCGTGTAACTCAATTACTCAGCCTCCCCATATCGGACAAGTACCTAGTAGCACTTGAGTAAGTTTAAATACTGAACAGATGTGTAAGAGTACTAACTACATGACAGGCACTTGAAAAATGCATTGCCACTTGCACCAGATGCATTCTAGATGTAGGCATTCAAATGCCTTGCCTAACAATGACAGGGTCTTGAGAAATACTTATTTATTTTTATAATTAATAAATTCGTGTGAATCATACCTAGGGGCACGCTCCAAGTCATATCACACATCATTGCTACATTTTCACTTTCATTACTTTCGCAGTGAAATACTTTGGAATGCTAAACTCATCAGTAGCTAATGATGGTTTGAAATTCAAAGTTACACAATCCAAGCTGAAGATGAAAGCAAAATGAAAAAAAAAAAAATACATACCCGTACGGACCTATATGAATCGTCTTCGTCGAAGCGATTTCCGTCTTGATTACTATCCAAACAAACAACTTGAGCATTAATTAATTACAAAAATAGACGCGCAACGGCATTCTCAGATATATATATTTTTTATTTTTATTTTTTACCCATTCACCTGAGGAGACCGACCAGTTTTATTATGCAACCGGAATGTTTGCATCTGAGTCAAGTTCAAAATCGTTTATGATTGCGATCGACCGATAAAACAGCTGAATCTATGTAAATTGGTGCCTGGATTTACCGGAAATCTTCGAATCGATAAATGACGGATGGCTAATAAAAATTAATTGACGCACAACCGACGACATGAACCTTTGACTTTTTTGATGAGCTCCCGTAAGGTAGTAGTGGGAACAATAACGAGACAATGCAACTAAAATGAATTCATTAAGTTTTGCCAACGAGTCTTCTGAATTAATGAAGCATACCTCAAAGAATTGATGCCATAGATAACTCCACCATGATTAGTGGCAGATATGCAACTTTGCCCGTAAAACCAGCAGTCACAGTGTGAATGAGGTTCAAATGAATGTGTAGAGTAGATAGTCGTTGTCGTCATAGTAATCATTGCCACTTGTGGGTGAAACCAACCCACTAATGCAACACTTCATGAATTGCAAATCAGTGTGGTGGTAGGTACCTGAGCGAACACTGACACGGCGCTCTATGAGCATTTTGCATTGTACTCGTAGACCTTATTGGAAGGCAAATTTCGTTCCGATCACGTTCCTCTTGGAATCCCATTTATAGTTTAACAGCATAGTTACAATTCATCACATCGTAAGTAATCAAATTGGATAAAAGTAGAAACGTGAAGAGGGACAAATATGCTGATGGTTTGTTCAAGTTGGACAGGGTGGTTAACTTGCAGCTGAATACAAATTGGCTTAATATAAAATTAAGTGGTCTACATCCTTGGTTCAGGAACTTCAGAATGGCTGAACTGATTTCCATAGCAGTTACTTTGTTCATTAGTGAATTTCACAGAGAATGTGAATATTTTGAGTATTTTATCATAACCTACGATGTATGGGATGGTGGACAACTTTTGTTTCAACAGATTTTTGTACTATTCATTATTTCGTTCATTGCTACCATATATATCTTGTGCATAAAAAAACCTGACTTAGAACTTCTTTTTGGGGAGTCTGACTCTGGATCAATATAAGCTGTTCGTTGTCATCGAAGGTTATGATGAAATATTTTACAGAAAAAAAACGAGAGACTACATAACACGATTATCCAGGAGTCTCTTCGGATTTAAATACTATTCAGAATCAGTGGGATCTGTTAAGTCCAGGGTTCATAGGAAAAACTGCACCGCAAAGAAAGCTCATAAAAGCAGTATTATTGCTATATTTTCAGGATAGCCAAGATTTGCAAAACTTCAAGAATCTCAAAGTTTTTTGTGAAATCCAAAAACAGACACCATTGCCTATTGAGCTGTTTCACAAATATTATGTGACCTTTTAATGGCGAAAGCGCTAACGAGACGAGACTATTATACTGAAAATAAATTAGTTAATTCATTTTTGATTTATGGATATTACTGCCAACTGCGATGCACCAGTGGATAGGTTTGTGTCTTCAATAAGATTATGTCTTCCTCTTTCCTCATACAAATACATAATATTTTCCTTCCTCTGTGCATTACGAATAGGGACTACAAGTAAATTGATTGTTATTCGATTGTAAACAATTAAAAATAAAACCACTGAAAAAAAACAAACAATACAAGGAAAGTTTAAAACGCGAAAGACAGCAATTCAACAGCAGAGTCAGGCTAGTAACAGGCTGGAGTGGTTTTGTTTGTAGGATTTATTACGAATTTATAATTTTATTTAATTTTACTAAAATAGGGAGCCACATAAGTGTTTTTTTTTTTTTAAAAAAAAACAAGAGATATATGTATTTTAATCTATCTTTGATGGCAAGTTTTACATATGCATACGAGTATTAGTTTTGTTCTAAAAAAAAGAAGGAAGGTCGATCTGTAAGAGGTAATGACTCTTGGTTCTATAAGTACGACCCGGCAACTAAGTAGCAGCCAATGATACAGATCATGGAGCGCAGAAGGTCACGTGCCCATGTTAAAGCAAGACAAACAAAACCAGCAACAAAAGTTATGATGTTGCTTCACCAAGGCGAAAATGGCTGCTGTTATCTCGCTAGAAACTAGTCAAAGAGCAAATTAATAAATAATACACGAAGAACTTGTTAACCTAATTTAAATTGTTTCGTTTGCTCCCGAGTGTAGGTTAAAAAACCTCAAGACACTATGACGACAGTAAGCGCGTGCTCATAGTAGTGTGAGATTTTAACGCACTAGAAAGCACCTCCCTTCAACACAGGTTTTGACTTATTACGTAGTTTTTCTTTCACGAAATGAAAACATTTCGAAGGAAACTTTCCACTGAAAGTTACTCTATTGTTGTGCTGAGTCGAAAGGTTTGATCCCAATAGGAGGAGCAATAAATTTTCCTTATCCAGTACTTCAAGGATAATGCCGAGATCTCTCTAGATACTGTGGACCCCAGAGATGTATTTCATATGTCCATACTGAGTTAGTAAAGATATGCACTTCGTATAAGCACAAATTTACACGTACGGATTTGGTTTCATTAAGTGTGATTCACAAAATCTTTGTTTGAACGAATAAGTTTACTCTATCTAATGCTTCTTGCAATTTTTCAATAGTCTCTTCGATAGTTTTACCTATTGCCAAGATGGTAGTGTCGTCGACAAATGTTGCTAATACGGTGCCTTCTTTTTGCGGTATAGCGCGAGTAACAGATACAAAAGCGGACCAAGAACGCTTCCTTGCGGTACCCCAGCCTTTATTCGAAATTCATTTCCGTGTTTGACACGGAAGAGTCTATTTGTGAGGTGTGTCTTCAAAATATTATTAATAGTCTTGGGAGTTTTCAGGTTTTAATTTGGACTTCAAGCCTTCATTCCATATCTTGACAAAGGCTTGAGATATGTCAAAGAATGCGCTTGAGCAAATCTTTTTTTCTTCAACAGTTTTTTCAATCATGTACTTGGTCAATTGTAGAATGCCTGCTGCTGAATCCAAACTGATGATCAGGAATGAGAATGAGACGTTTTCCTCGAATAACTGGCTGCAATTGCAGGCCAAAATGGTCGCTGTTATCTCGCTAATAATTTATGAGACGGTAACTCTTAGTTTTAATCTTTTTTGGGGGTGGAAATCAGAAAAAAAGAGAAACTCCTTTGCAACTTTTTACACCGCAATAATGCAGCTGGTTATCACTGCCGAAAAAATCAACAATTTTCTTTCGCTCTCGGATGTTAATGAAATTTTCGCTTAGCACCTTATTCTCCGCACCTAACGCGGTGTAATTTCTGCTAATTCGCAAAAATACAAAAAGTTCGTCAAATAGGACTCCTTTCATACATAGAGGGTTCCGTTAATGATGAACATTTAAAAATTGTATTATTGAACCGATTTTGGTGAAATTATTTTCTTTTGGTTAGGGGACTTTCATGGGAGGCAAATGATATGTCACATGCATATATACTCATACGACAATACAATTCATTCATTGCAACCTTTGCTTGTACTGGAGCCACCTTCAAAGGGATTTCCAAAAATCGCACCGGCGTTATGTTTGGATTATTATTCTGTATAACCTATGTGAAATCGTGCCTATACCTTTTATTGTTTGGGAGCTAGAAGGTCGTATCAGACCGATGTACTAGCGAGAGTAATAAGGTTCCGTGGTCTATCTACGGAAAAATGAGGAGAAATTGAAAATATCCACAAAGGTGACTTAAAAAATGTATTGAATTAAATGAAAATGTTGTATCCAATACAATAGACCTTTTGAATTACATGCAACGTTTAAGAAAAATGGTAACAGTTTCAAAATTATACTTTAAAAGCAATAAAAAATAGTAATCAAAACCTACAGGCAATTTTTTCTTTCACACCACACCCCTGAGCTATGCAATGAACACTGCACAAGCCCTAGGTTGCCAATATAGACATGCAATTTAAAAATAAAAGCTTATGACATTTTGCCCGCACACGTATCTTTTACACTTACAGATTAATAGTACTCTTAATACTCGCATGTCTATTCTCCATCCACATTCTCTAAATGGTTTCGAAACTTGCATTAGTTTTATCCGGCGATGTCCATGATCAGTCCATCTATCCGAGACTCGTTATAATATAAATGTCTATGACTAATATTTCCAAAATTATGTAGGCCCCCTACTGAGATTTCCTCATGCTTTGAATAGTAACTTTATGAACAAGACCTTCACTGAATATTGCAAAAAAATATTTATCCACCGCACCCTGTAAAAATTGCTTACTCGTACTCGTACATCTTGTGAGCAAAAAATCATTAAAATTCAATATCCTCTTCAATTTATTATTTTCTTCCATCATATTCATTTCGAATGATGGACTGACGAAAACAATCTAAGTAACATCGTACGAAACGTGACTACAAAAATTAAGAAACCTCTTCAGCCATTAAGCAAATCTACGGGTATGACCATGTTCCCATTTATGATGAAAATCATAGACAGACGTTTTTGGACACCGGCCATTAGCTAACTCAGGTGCATCATTTGGTCACGAGCTATGTGACAGGTGACAGATTTTCCTTTATCTATTTTTTTTTAACAAATTTTTAACAAAGAAAGAGAAAAATGACAAAAAAAAACCCACAAAGTAGATTTATGAGAGAAAAGCAACCAATTTGGGTTACAAAGTTGGAGGAACCAACCAAACCATGCCCAACCGTATTGCGTTCATTTGGTATTCTCGGGATGTTACCAGAAAAAGTTTATCCATTTTTTTTTGTCCAGTGAAATCCGATTGATATGGATTTAAAGAGGTTTTTCTTTTTCTTTTTTTTGTTCTTTTTTGCGATGTAATCATCGCCTTTTCTTCTCTGCTCTTTATTATGCACTATTTGATTATGCTCCAGTTCTATATGGCTATTCGCCATTCAATTCGACTTTACGAGTACGATCTCATTTCTTTGGTTCGGTTTTTGGTTCTTTGAACGATTTTCGAAAGTTCTTCTTTTATTGAGTTTGCCGCATTGTTTGACGTGTGGTGGTTTCATTAATTGGTTTCGGTCAACGGATTCACTGAAGATGTGATTAGCATTCAATTAGGAAAATTAAAGACTGAATGGAAAATTGAAGAGTAATTGCCGGGGCAATGACTCATTGCTTGAATGGGGTTTTTCATTTTGTGGTTTGTTTGTGGTTTAGATAGGATGATAGATGTAAAGGAGGAAGGGCAATTAAGGTAGACAAACCTGTAGTGCGAATGACTTCCTGTTTTGTAAGTAGAGTCATCTAACCATCAGATACCTATACATACCTACTGGTCATTTAAAATCATTAACAAGTTACAGCTGTATAAACAGAACGGTATAAACGGAACACTTATGGATTCAACACTGAGTCTGTCTGTTCGTCTATTCGCTTGTAACTTTTGGACCAAAAAGAATCGAGAAAAAATTTTTAAAAATATTTTTCTTTTGGGGGCATAATGGCATAGACATAGAGAAAATATATTTTTAGACCCCATCATGCGACATATCAAATTAAAGCTGAACTTCCAAAGAGTCCAACAATATAAAATATATTTTTTTTGGGATAAATTTCTTTCAACAAAAAACTCAAAAACCCCGTCATTGGCGATGTTCCTCCCCCTCTATCTTCAAAATTAAAAAAAAAAAATTGTTCGAGTATTTGCATTTATGAGCAGATAAAGCGAGTATAAAAAGTCTTCTAGCACAAAAATTTCTTCAAAAATATCGGAATATATGGGGTACAAAATCACCCCACCGTATATTACCCCGTCGTATCTACAGCCTTTGCCGATCGAGTCTCCTTTAATCTTATCCTATGTCCTATGCCGCCAGCGTCAAATGCGGAAGACCAGTGGCAGTATTGCCACCAATAGAGATGCCGCCTCCGATGTGCTGGGTTTCTCCCGGCCAACAAAACGAAACCCCTGGTTTGATGAGGAATGCCGGTAAGTACAAGCATCAAAACAAGAGGCGTACAAGGCGGCGCTGCATAGAAGGACTAGAGCTGCTCGTGAGTTATACGAGCGGAGGAGAAGAGAGGAACATCATCTTTTCAGAAAAAAGAGAATGAGAAGCGCTCGATCGAGGAGATTGAGAGACTTTATTGCAGGAATGATGTTCGAAAATGTTACCAAAAGGTTAAAACGACATGTCAGGGTTTCAAAGCCAGAACAGAAGCCTGCAGGGACGAAAATGGTAACAAAGTAGTAGAATCGCAGTCGATGCTGAGGATATGGAAGGAACATTTCTGCAGACTGTTAAACGGCGGCGATGACCAACATACCGCTGTCAGGCAGAACGATCCATTCAATAGTGACGATGATACTCAAGATTCTCGTCAACCTGATCAGAATGAAGTGAGGATAGCGATATCTAAACTTAAATCCAACAAAGCTGCTGGAGCCGACGGCCTTGCCGCCGAACTTTTCAAGGCATTAGGTGATGAAGCTGCAAACGTTTGTCCATAGGTGTCTACGTTACATCTTAAGGATATTCTGGCCAAACCGTATTTCTAACGAACAGCTTTATCAGAGAACGGGCCATGAACCTATAGGCACAACCATACGACGACGAAAGTGGCAGTGGATCGGTCACACTCTCCGAAAGGGTGACAGGTCCATAGCTAACCAAGCGATGCAATGGAACCCGCTACAGGATGGCAGGATACGCGGCGGTCCTAGGAGTACGTGGCGCAGAACAGTTGAGAAGGAAGCACGGCAACTGGGAAAGAGTTGGGGAGAGCTGAGGCACATTTCCAGAAATCGCACACGATGGCGCGTAGGCGTTGTAGAGGCCCTAGGACTCACAAGGGGATACAGGACATAAAACAACAATAAGGTGATGAGCTAGTAAACATGCACCAGCTCATCTGTAAAATCTGGTCGGACGAAAGTATGCCCGATGAATGGAACCTCAGCATCGTTTGCCCGATCCTGAAGAAAGGAGACCCTCTGAACTACAGAGGTATAAGTCTTCTCAACATCGCATATAAGATCTTATCTGCCGTATTATGTGAATGTCTTTAAACGATCGTCAACAACCTGATAAGTCCTTATCAGTGCGGTTTCAGGCCCGGTAAGTCCACCATTGACCAAATATTCACACTATGGCAGATCTTGGAAAAAACCCACGTATATAACATCGATACGCATCACCTTTTCATCGATTTCAAAGTTGCTTAGCGTGTATAGAGACGAGTTATACGGAGCCATGTCTAGTCTTGGCATCCCTGCCAAGCTCGTCCGTTTGTGCAGAATGACAATGGAGAACTCTCGCTGCTCCATCAAAGTCGGAAACAACACCACCGATCCGTTCGATGTCAGGAAAGGTGACGCGCTATCATGCGATCTCTTTAACATAGTACTTGAAGGAATTGTACGAAATTCACAAATCAAGACATATACAACGACTAAGCAGATGGAGTCCAACGTTCCAACCAAGAAAGTCTTCGAATCCACCCCGACGGACGGCGGAGTAGAGGACGACCTCGTGGAAAGGTGGCACAAACAAGTGGAGGGGGACATCAACGAACTTGGTGTGCGCAAACCGGGAAAATCTCCAAACGACGAAAAATCGTACAGACCGTCGCTCCTGCCGATAATATCAGAGGTAGTCGAAAAACTCCTAAACATACACCTACAAGCGGTCATTGAAGAAAGACTTTTAATTCCTGATAATTAATTTGGCTTCAGAATCAAACATTCCACAATTGACTAGGTCTATAGAATAACCAATGCAATTGAGAAAGCCCTAGAAGGGAAAACGAGATGTTCTAGCGCTTTTCTAGACGTTTCTCAAGTCTTCGACAAAGTGTGGCACGAACGATTGAAGTATAAGCTAAGAGAGGTTCATCCGAAATAGTTATACTCGTACTAGATTTTTTAATCCTACCTTCCGAACAGGCGTTCCGTGTTGAACACGGAACCAAAATGGCCGAATTTAAGGAAATAGCTGCCGGAGTTCTGCAAGCAGGTGTTCTTGGTCCGGTCTTGTTCTTACTTTAATGAATTGACAACTCGGAAGGTATTCCAAATTAAGTATATATAACAGACTGTTTCATATAAGCAAGTGTTGAAGCCTTTATGAACGTATGGTATACAACTTTGGGGTTGTACTAAACCACAATTTTTCTAAAAAAAAATGCTAAGAGCAATGCTCCATGGTATATTTGAAATAATGAAATAGCTAAGAATAGCTACCGTCGTAAACGAATTAACAAACTTTGCTCGCAAACTCCGTATTCGTCTTCATCGTCATAGTAACAACGCCATACTTCAAATTCTGGACATGACAAACCTTGTGCACCGACAAACAACTAACGAAACCGTTCGATAATGGTGATATCAGCACGTGATTTTACTAGAAAGCTACCTGTCCAGCGCTAATATTTCTTGAAACTTAAACTACTAAAGGGTGTCCCAAAATACGTGCAGGATTTGAATTTCGCGCCATTTGTGCGGTAAAGTGTTGCCAACGAAAGAAAAAAAAAAACAGCGTGGAGAGCTACATGAAAGAGCAACGCGTTTTCATTGTTGAACAATATTTTAAAAATAATGAAATTACAGTTCACCCACGCCTTGAATGAGCAAATTGAGCGCTGTATCAAAAAAATCCAATCTACAAAAGAGTGCGTATGTGCCAGCAAAGCCGTGGAGGGCATTTACCCGATATGCTATTCCATACATAACCCTACACTGCATACTTTATGAATCAATAAAACATTTACAATTTTTAATTAAAACCCTGTGTTTTCTATCAAAATTACTTTTTGTGTGAATTTTAGGACACCCTTTGGATAAGGTACTACTAATTGTAGAAGGGAGGTGTTTTTAGTGAGTAGAAATCTCACACTACTACGAGTATGAGCATACGCTGGCGGTTCTCATAATGAAGATTTTCACCTGCCCATTTAAAAAAATCATTAAGAAGCTACAGATCTACAAAATATATATAATAAACTATGTGTTACCTAAAACAGTTATGCATTTTTGTAATTTTTGAAAGAAAGGTGATTAACAGATACCCATATGAACTGCATATGCAGGGTGTTCCGTAATCCAACTCAAATCAAGAAAATACTTACTAGTATATACTCGTATATTATTCTTTTCCATATAATTTTTAGTGACATTTGATTTTTGTTTCGAGGCCCTATTTTCTGGGGCCTGATTCCACGAAGCCTCTTTAAACTAATCCAGAAGGACAACTGGGCGTCGTGGCGTAGTGGTTAGTGTGTCGGATCACTACGCAAGAGGTTTCAAGTTCGAATCCCGGAAAAACACCAAAAAGTTTTTTCACGATCCCACCTCTCGCGAACGTCTGACAAACATTCGAGAGTATTGTTGTCATGAAAAAGCTTCTCAAAACAAATTGCCTTTCGGATACGGCACTAAACTGTAGGTCCTTTCCATTCGTGTGAAAAATATAACGCACACAACACGAGTGGTTGCGAGAAGCTAGGCCCTGGCACTTAAAGAGCTGTTGCGCCAAATATTATTATTATTATTATTAGAAGGACAACTGGAGTAGAATGATGATGAGGATATCTATTTGGATATCTTTTAAAAGTTGTATCTCTTTCATCGCGTTTAAAACGGACACCCTGTATAGCACGCAATTTTCCTTAATTTTAATCAAGATGAACTCTTACCTTTTCGAAATTACATCGTTTATACTTATTTATAACTAAACAGCGGATGTAGAAACTAATAAACTATATCTGAGATAGCTTCAATTACCATTAAATAAATTCTTCTGGAATTCCTCTATCCCTAACATATCTTTGGATAAGGAAGAAGGGTAAGTCAGAACCAAACGAAATATATCTGCTGTACGAAATCGAAAAAGGAACTAACGTGTACATATGTTCAATACTGCAAATTGTGCACAGTGAATATGCACAGTCAACCGAAAACCCTGATTTGTATCGATTTCATTGACTGCCAAAAGATCATGCAATCTTATAAGAGAAACGGAAAGAAAACTCAATTTGCAACGTTGAAGCATTTTGCAACAAATGATTCCACTCTGGGTCCTGGATTACCATTTCCAATGTACGAGTAACCATACCTAATTCTTTGTTCGAAAAATAATTCAAAGACTTTTGTGGATTTGACTCGAAATGGTTAAAAGGAAATCCATGCTCATAGCTTCCAACTGTCCACAATTGAAAAATGAATCGATGCCATTAACATTGAACCATTCGAAATCCATATACTCGTAAGTATCTCATTAATAATTTACGAACATGGATTCGGACGAGTATCACGTTGGTGTGCTTTGAATATTTCAGTAACTTGTACCTGTAGTTGGTACCCTAGCTGAAAGTTTTCTTCAAATGGAAGAGAAGTATTTTAATTGATTATGCTTACTTCAAGGATGTACTCATAATGGAACGGATAAGGAGCAAAAACCAGACGTCCATTCTGTAGGGAATTTTATGTAAATCCCACGGCATTATCCTGCGCATATTGGGGGATCATAAATACCTTTGAATGGTTATCTTAAAATGCCACAGATACTCGTATCCTCGTTATCCTGATTTTTACCTACTTGAAATATTTGTAAATTAAATTCCTTGTTAAAATCCAGAAGACGGTATTGTTTATTTCGAATGGAATTGGATTTGTAGTCAGTGATGTTTTTTTTTTTTTTTTTTGGGGGGGGGGGGGGAATATCATCTCAATTTGTATTTCATCCACGTGTCACATGTACAGGAGATTCCTGAAGTACGCATGTAGGTGATAGGGTTGAAAAGGGTGGAAATGGTTCCAGAGAAGACTCGGAGTGTTAAAGGTAGACATTTCTGTGTAACTTTATGACGTTTCTTCTTTGAATTCATCTCTGGTTTCAGAGTTTTGGTTGTAATTACAAATGTCTTTTACAAATTTTCAACACCAAATGTGACTACTACTCGTATTTGAAACGGAATTTTGGTATATAACCGAAGCAGTTCAAGTGTACACATTTTTGAATTCTTCCCATTTTCAAAAATTATCTCCGGTTTTCAATACTTTGACTATTTTGAAACTAAGAAATTGAATCACACATTGCAAAAGGGTGATGGCTTCTTTTTGGAGCATTTTTCTCTTTCAAAACAGCCATATTCCGCTTGCTCATAGCCATTTACGATGATGTTCAATTTCAGTAACAAATGAGCACAGCCACGCCCACTTTCTTCTAAGAAAAATTCATTGCAACAGTTTTTCTAATGAAATCTCTTAAAAATTCCAATTCAGTATAGAATTTCACAACACCACGCCCACTTTATTAGAGATGGCTTAGAAAATGAAGGACGGAGTGTAACTCTCCGTTTTTGAAAATAACATACTGACAAAAATTATATTTTGGGCCATTTTTATTTTGTTGACGCTTTACAAAGAATACCCCATCTTTGGGGCATTATTTCGGGGAGCCGTTTAGATTTCCTGGATATTTACAGTTGTAACAAAGCAGATTTGCCATCTCTGTAATAAAGTAGTATTCCGTAAACTTGCAATAACTTTAATAACATCAATGTACTCTCAGATTTAAAACAAATAGTTGAACGTATCAGAAAAGCTTTTTATGCGCCATACACTTCACACTTTCTTTTTACAAATGTTATTACAGGAGACCTAATAAAACGTTCGAATAGAGAGAGAAAACTGAAGCAAAGTATATTTTCTTAAATCGAATTAAACATTTCCTGGGTTCTCTTCTCTTAAATTTTTACATTACATAAGTCAGTAATCCTCCACTAATCCCGGACAATATACTCGATTAACTTCTTGGACTTGTCCTAGCTTTCCTTAATAGCCCAGCTATACCTGTACGGAGCAGGCGACGTACGAGGTCAAAATCTCGGACTCGCCCAACAGCTAAAGTAGCGACACCTACTACTTTCATTTGTGGCAGTAAAATACAGCCAGTGTACTGGATGAACTTCCCGGACTTGGCACTGCTTACACAGTTCAATAAAATTAATGCATAAATCTACTGAGAAGATAATGAAACAGGTACTCCGGAGCTCAGAGCCAAGCGGAAGGTCTGGAATCTCTTACGTAGACGCAGAGTTCGAAGTGGACAGTCTAGAGACTCTAATATGCAAGGTTCGAGACCTAAACCCGAAGTGGCGTTGACCTCCCATCCTGAGAAAAAACTCAACCTACTGTCTATTGTTTCGGTACTGATGACATCAAAAATGATTATGTACCCATATCCCTGGAATGAAATCTAAGAACTCATGTACTCTTAGATGTTTGGATGACATTTTCCCAGAAAAAAAACAAAGTGCGGTTTACAGGCTGGTGGCATCATAGGTTCTCATTTCTTGAAAAATGAGACCGAAGCACGCATTATGGTCAATGGAGATCATTACTGGACCATGCTCAATGAAAATTTCTTTGAAAATATGGATGACATTAATCCGGAGGAGAAGTGATTTCTACAGAATAGCGCTAAGTGACATACAGCAACTCAAACCATCGATTTATTGAAATCACAATCTGGCGAGAAGGTGATTTCGCGAAATGGACCTGTCAATTGCCTCCGAGATTATGCGATTTGGGGCAACATGAAGGCATTGGTTTGTGCGGATAAACCAGCAACTATTAACCACTTGGAAGCCAATATTGTGATTACTATTCACGATGTACAGGCCGATTTACTCGAAAATGTGGTCCAAAACTAGACTGACAGAATAACCTTTGTAAAACGTAGTCGAAGTTGTCATATGCCCGAAATTGTATTAGTTATAGTTATATTAAATGACAAAGATCTTTCTATCAAATAAAATAGAAACATGGCCATTTAATTGATTTTTCTGTGTTTCATTTCAATTTAAAATTTCCATACTCCAAAAAAGAACACCCTGTAGTTGTAGTTTTAGTCAGGTTCTGGTTGAGGCGGTGAAGATGAGCTCAGGTTATCAGGTTAACAACACGATTAGTAAGCGAAAGGAAGCATATTGAATACGATTACTGCGCCACTTCGTTATGTGTCAAGAAGTGGTGGATCGTGTCGGGGGTTTCGAACAGAAAAGCAATTTCTGTTTAATTCGGTGGTTAAAGTCAGACATTTTGAACGAACTTAGTACCCACCGTATAGAAAAATTAAAAACCTAAAATTTGCATCCTAATAATTTGTCATTGGACCCCACCGCTTTCGAGATATTCACACTCAAAAATTATTTCCAATAACTTCGGGGTAAAGAGTGACATTTTAGATGCATTCCTCCAATTTTCCGTAAGTAAAGGCAATATTTTTGATTGAGAATAACTCGAAAAAAAAATAAATACAATAAATGCTGGGGTCAAATTTTCTACAAGATGGGTGTCTAATTTAAAAAAAAAATTAAAGGCAATATCGGCATTCATCTTGTAAATAGTTTCAAAACCTATAATTCCTATTAAAAATAATGTATTTTTATGCGCCCCACTGTTTGTAAGATATTCGCACTAAACAACGAAGATAGTCTACCTTTAATTTTTAGGAATTTTTGAGCTATTCAGCATCCATCTTGTACGAAATTTCAATGAATAAAATTCCGACCCAAAAATATTTATCTTTTTGTGTGACACGCGGTTTACAGAATCACACTCAAAAATAATTTTTTCATTAACTTCCGGATAATGTCAGACATTTTGGAAATCGCCTACCATCTGTAGAAAATTTGAAAGCCTAAAATTTCGACCCTATCTAATCATATTTTTCGTACAAACATTTTTTTCGAGATATTCGCATCCAAAAATATTTTCATTAACTTTCGGTTAAAGTTGAGACATTTGCCTACCGTCATTTTTTTCGTAGGGTGCATCATTTTCGAGACATTCGCACTCAAAAATACTTTGATTAATCTCGAGATATTAATTGGAACATTTTGAAAGGTGGTATCCGTCTTGTAGAAAATTTTAAAGCCTAAAATATAACACCAGACATTTTTGTTCGTAGGACACATCGTTTTCGAGGTATTCTCAAACAAAAATATTTCATTAACTTCCGGAAAATTGTAGGAATGTATCTAAAATGTCACTCTTTACCCCGAAGTTATTGGAAATAATTTTTGAATGTAAATATCTCGAAAACGGTGGTGTACAGTGACAAAATTATTAGGATACAAATACCGAAATCGTCCAAAATTTTTAAAGTTTGACATTTTGAAACAAAATATTTGAAAAATTTGGCACCCATATTGTTGGGAATTTCGGGAAGAATAAAAACACCAAAACTTAAACGAATACTACAATTCAATTTCTGATTGCTCAGACGAATTACATTATGAAAATTTTGCTTTAGGCACACATTTTTTGTGCACAATTCTTTTCCAAACAAACACAAACGAGGGCAAGGTGAAAAGTTCTCGGTTAAAAAATGATTTTATTTTTCTACATAATCTTCCTTGACTTCAACACACATGGTTCAGCGTTTCTCCAACATCAGTATTCCTTCTCGGAAGTGAGAGTCTGGAAGGCTGTAAAAATATTCATCTACGGCCCTCTCAACTTCTGCATTGGATGCGAAGCGCTTCCCAGAAATAAATTTCTTCAAGTTTGGGAACAGATGGAAGTCTGAGTGTGCCAAATCATGTGAATAGGGGGGATGGCCGAGCAAATCGTACCTCAAATCCCGCAGTTATCCCATCGCCAACGCACACTTATGTACAGGTGCATTGTCCTGATGAAAGATGATTTTTTTCTTCTTCAAGCCAGGCCTCTTCTCGCCAATTTTGGCATCCAGCTGGTCAAGAATATTCACCTGTAATTGTTCTGCCTTTCTCAAGGTAATCAATTACGAGTAACAGGATCCCTTACGCATCCCAAAACCCACCGGCCATGACCTTTCCGGCAGATGCGATCAATTTCGCTTTTATTGGCGCTGAACCACCGGTTTTCACCTACTGCTTCGACTGCTGTTTCATTTCTGGCGTGTAGTGGTGTACCCATGTCTCATCCATGGTGACAAATCGCCACACATTTGCGCACTTGCTTTTGATCGGCATTCAGCAAATGCGGCACCCATCTTGCGCAGAGCTTTCGCATCCCTAAGTTTTTGTGCAAGATGTTTCGCACCCTCTCTTACGATATACACGCAGCCTCAGCTATCTCACTCACCTTCACTCGCCTTTCATCCAACACGATATCATGCACTTTTTCGATGGTTTCGGGTGTGGTTGCGGTTTTTGGTCGTCCTTTACGTGGGTCATCTTCGAGGGACGTGCGACCACGTTTAAATTCAGCTGCCCACTTTTTAATGATTGACATGGAAGGAGTCCCCGTAAACTTTTGTCAACTTTGGATGATTTTCCTTAGGGGTTAACCCATCCAAAACGAAGAATTTTATCACCGCACGATGACAGTGACGGTTAGACGCAAGCCGTCTAATGCGAAAATTCGTGTAAAGAAACTGCTTAAGAGAACAAGTTGAAACTTGTCATACGAAGTAATGAGAAGTGCACCCAGGCAGGAAACATAAATTTTTGCTGATTGGAACGCCATCTCTGCGTCAGGCTGAGATCTTTTCACCTTGCCCTCGTAGTAGCTATGTAATATGCATGTTGGCAAACACACACACACCTCATGTTAACCTTAAGCTGAGATGAGCACGTGCTATTTTACTTATTCCAGACAATCAGTGGAAGGCTGTTTCGCAATTTGAATTCACTGCTTGGTAATATTTATTCTGCCACAATGTTGGAGTTGTTGTCAACATTATATAAATGAAAACAAATGCATTGCAGAAGACTGATTTAAAAATATTTGGAATTTACAATATTGAAAAGCATATAGAACCATAAGTGATAGTGAGTACGAGTACAAGGAGTCGAAGAACTTTCGTAGTGATTTGGCTAGCCAGCGTAAAGGTATACCACTTCAAAAAAAGGCGAGAATTCGTATTTGGACTGAAAATTTGTCACAATTGAGAGCAAGAGAGCAAGTACTCTCGGAAAGCAATTACTCGTACTCTCGGAAAGCAAGTACTCTCGGAGAGCAAGTACTCTCGGATGAGGTGGAATATACTTACATTAAGCTGATTAGCTTCGAATTTTCCGATTATATTCTGCATTAAAGCCTAACAAATGAAGAGTTTGGTGATGAATGAATCATTAAAGACGATTGGCAGTTACATATAAGCCAATGCCCAAACGATTGCAAAATGCGAATAAAGAGTCACGCAGATCATCAGTCAACGACTCATGGCCTTAACCTTCGCGAGACAAATTCGCATAGTTGCATGTATCGTATATTGTATGAATGAATAAGGTCTACTCCTATATAAGATGCCTAATACCATCATTGACTACATAAAATTCTTCCTTGGATCAAACAAAGTTAAATTTGGATATTTTTTCTAGTCCACAGTCTCCATACTGCTATTCCATACATCAGTGTCAAATTTCAAGCCTCCCTCTTCATAAACATCTGCTCAGCTAGAGAAAAAAAAAAAAAAAACAAAACACCCACAATTGCTAATGATTTTCATATGGTCCCAATTGTCAAAGGAACCTACAAATTCTTTATATTTATTTTGTGCTCACATTTCTGTTGATAGTGAGCTGATAAATTAGGTTTTTCCAAGAAAGCTTTTCTATGTATGATGCTATAAATTTAGACACATTTCTTGGAACTTATACAAGGCCGACGAAAATTAACAACAATCAATGCTCTTCGGTAATTGAATACAAAATTTACTTCCGATAATGTATCTAGATACACACTACTTCTCTGTACGATAAGTATCACCCAATTATCAACAATTACCACAAAGTTCTGTTCATTGTAATTAACTACTTAACATGGTGTCGAAAGTAATTAACTTGTAAAAAGTTTTTTTTATTGCTATAATTATCTGGAAAAAAAAACAAGCTAAACAACAAACAGACAGACACAAGACTTGTACGTCAATGTATGTCACACATTCTAATCATAGTGTAATCAATTGACCGTGAACTTTGGTTTGTTCGTCTGGTCATTAGGTGGGAAGATAGTGATGAAGTGAATCATCATTCAGGGTAAATGTCTTGAAATCGGTTAAAGTGTTTTGGTCCGGTGGAAAGTTGCGGTGAGAATAATAGGGCATTTGCGGATGAAAAGGGCAATTTAAGAATTGTTTCTATTGTGAGACAGACGATTTAACATTTACATACGTATATATGTATGTAATTGTTTAAGAGATACCATTTGTTTGATTTACAAGGGTGGGTCAATAAGTCCCTGAAAAATTAAATAAGGAACACTCTTTTCGGTATAAAAACATTTTATTTTTCAACATAGTCTCCTTTTAGCTCTATACACTTCATCCAACGTTTCTGGATGAGGGAGGAGTTCGCAGCCTAACTCATGCAATTTTGCCATTGCGACTGCGGACTTGTGCGCCGGTGCGTTGTCCTGGTGAAAAACAACTTTTTTCTTCGCCAAATGCGGCCGTTTTTGCTCCAAATCGGCTTGGAATCGATCCAGCAGCTCTGCGTAATATGCGCCGGTGATCGTTTTACCCTTTTCAAGGTAATCGATGTGAATAACACCGCGCGCATCCCAAAAAACTGTCGCCATGACCTTGTTTGCTGACAAACCCGCCTTGGCCTTCTTCGGCTTCGATTCACCAGGGGAAGTCCATTGTTATGACTGTTCCTTGGTTTCTGGTGTGTTGTGGTGAATCCAGGTTTCATCCACGGTTATGAAACAGTGCAAAAACTCAGCCGAATTTTTCTGGAACATCGCCAAACACACCTTTGAAGTTGTAAAACGAATGCGTTTGTTGTCGATTTTGAGCAAACGCGGCACCCATCTTGCGGAAAGCTTTTTCATGTCCAAAGATTTATGTAAAATCGAAATCACTGAGCCATGTGATAAGCCTGTGGCCTCTTCAAGCTCGCGCACTTTCACTCGCCGATCGTCCATTATCAAACCATGGATTATGTCGACCATTTCTGGTGACCCGAACGTCCGGCGTCACTTGTGCTTGAACGACCGCACCGAAATTGAGTAAACCAGTGGTGAATGGTTCCAATCGATCGTGAAGAGTCCCCATAATATTTGTCAAGCTTTTGTTTGGTTTGCGTGATAGTTTTTTCTTGCAAAAAATAGTGTTTAATGAGCTCTCGAAATTCACTTTTTTCCATTTTAACGAAAATGCTAGTAGGCGTCTATATAAAATGGCTGCCACAACAAAACTATTTGACAGATCTGTCTGAAAATTTGGGTGCGTTCTTTTGAAAAATAAATTTAAGGTGACGACACAATTTGTGTTAATTTTCAGGGACTTATTGACCCACCCTCGTATTAGCATCAAAATTGATTAGCGGCACTTCAAACAGACGAGGTAGCTTTCCTTTATGAGGTGAATTTCGTGCTTTTAGTATCCTCCTGCCAGCGAGTTCCCTCACTGTTTTGTTTTCATCTGACAAACATCGAAAGAAGCAAATTTTCGGGGTGAGCAAAATAGGCGTTACGTTGAATTACGGGATCTACTATTAGTTTTAACTCTGCTGGCAGGTATCGAGAACTTTTAATTAATTTCCACAAATTCCTGGACCCATCCTTTCAAGTTGGATTTGTTTTTATTTCAAACCATACTGAAGCATATACTTTCACACAATATTCAGCGAATAGTTTTAATTCATTTGATGGATTTGATGTAGCAATATTCTATTTGCTTTTTTAACCATCGAGCATGGGACGATGGGCCAGTGGTGGCACCATCTAATTTGTTAAATAGATGTCTCAAAGGCAATTCGTTTAAATGTAGCAAATAATCCACTGCAAAGGGCGTTGAATCCTTTTTTCAAAGAGTCTAATCCCACCGTTGAATTTTCCTGAGAAAAAAGAAGGGCATTAATCGATTCTGCAATACCTTTGGCAGTATCTTGAATTGGTGTAGCTTAACCAATATAAACTGAATCTGGCTCTTTATCAACGGATATGTGTTCTTCAATCACTGTTTGTCTGTACCTTTTTGCTCCTTTCTTTGCAATTTTTAGTGTCTTATCTTTTCGGCCATCAAAGTATAAAGCAGGCAAGTGAAGCTGCGTTTTTTGTTTATATAATTTATTACGTTCTTTCTTCCTTTCCCGGCGTATTTTTGATTTATCAACCACTTCAATATCCACAGTTATATCGTGCAATACTAAAGAAACAATGGCAGCGGCTGCTCTGTCAGAAACACCGTAACGGTCGCAGGTTTTTGACAACATAGGCAAAGTTTTTAAAGACTTTGTTGTTTGAGTTATTATCTTCCGACTCACTCGAAGATGACACCAACTCCTGCTGTTCAGTATTACACTTCTCTTGATTTTTGTTAATGTCCAAACTATTTTTTGTCTTCGAGGCACGCGTTTCCTTTTTTTGTAATTTAGTTGTAAGAATGTGATGTATTCCTGCCTTCGGTCAAGCAAAAAAGCCTGTTCTTCTCTTGGCATCTTGTTTTCACTAGCTTTTGCTTAAAATGAAAACTTAGCTCTGGACTTACAACTAAACAAAACAGTAAACAAACAATTTCCCGTTCATTGTGTTCAAGTGCAAAACACCTGCTGCACTGCACTTGCTTTCGTTGATGCACTTGCGAGTGCAAAGCAGCTGCAAAACTTCACGATGAATTCAGGTGCAAAACATCAGCGTTAGATTTTATCTAATGCCGTTCCTCCGCCCAAGTGCAAAACACCTGCACAGTTTCGCGAAGGGTTCAAGTGCAAACAATTATGTTTGTACGAAACGGATTGATGCGCGGGCTGTTACACATAAAATAAGTGAATAATATTTAACAGGTTTGTAATTGACCTAATAAGACAACATATTTTCGCTATTACAAATCGATTTGACCCACTCTAAACTACATGGCAATGATAAGGATCTTTCTTAGCATATGCGTCGGTTGTTTGGTGGAAAAAGCTCTTCTCTCACCACACTCCAAAGAATAGTTTGTCTCGGCTGCACGGGGCCTTCTCTAGTATCTCTGCTCTGCTTTAGATGCATTGCTGAATCTCCCTCCTCTTGATATTTATATCATTGATTATGATTATAATTACTTCTCCTACATGAGAAACTGTTCTTAAACGTCATTAGTTTCAGTTGATATATGTGTAGCACTTGTCGATAAAAAGATAAAAAGACTCAAATGCGATAACTCTGCTGGTCCTGATGGTATACCCTCAATAGTTCTGAAAAAATGCATAGAGCATTTGGCCCAACCCCCTACCACTCTCTTCCAACTTTCCATCGCAGAGAGTGTCTTTCCAACGCTCTGGAAGAGCTCTTATATAAAACCTCTTCACAAAAAAGGTCCTAAAAACGAAATTTCAAATTACCGACCGATTGCCAAACTCTCCTGCATACCTAAACTTTTCGAAAGCATTATATACGATATAATGTTTTTCCACTGCAAGTCCATCTTTTCGCCTTATCAGCACGATTTCCTAAAGGGAAGGTCAACAACAACAAACTTAACAGAATTTGTTTCGACTGCGCATAGAGTGCATTAGAAGATGGTAAAGAAGTTGATTTAATGGCCACCGATTTTAGTAAAGCCTTTGATAAAATCTCCCACTCCATAGTTCTTCTCAAACTAAAAGCTCTTGGTTTTCAACCAGGGTTTATTATGTGGCCCAACTCAATGCTGGGTTTCGTAAAACGCTGGTCCAAGGAATTCTCGAACCCCTATGTCACAAAATCCCTCTACGTCACTTTTGTCAGACCAATTCTTGAATATGCTAGCCAAGTGTTGTCTCCGCACCACGATGTCCATTCTCTCCGAATAGAAGCGGTTCATCGCAGCTTTATCCGTTTCGCTCTACGCGCCTTCTCATGGACTGATAGATATAACTTACCCCCATATGAGGATCATTTAAAACTGATCAATTTACAATCACTCGTAAAACGTCGAGAAGTAGCCGACATACTCTTTCTCCATCAGTTGATAACAGGAAACATCGACTGCCCCACGCTGCTCCGAACAATTTCATTTGAAACAAATCCACGCAACCTTAGGTCTGTACCACGTTTTCAGAAAAATTTTCACCGCACCAATTATGGTCGTAACGAGCCAATATCAAGAATGCTACGACTGGCGAACGGAATGCAAAGCTCGTTTGATCTTCACCGCAGCAAATTTGCACTGAGAAACTGCCTTCACTCAAACCCCTCACCATCCCTTTCTTAAACTCACTTGGCTTCACTTCCTTCACACCATCTCCCTCCTTATAATTTAGTCTTAAGCATCTAGTTTTAAGTAGAATTAGTTATAGTTTAAAAATAAGTGGGCCCGCGGGCCCGGAGATAAATAAATAAAAAAAAAATAAAAATTAGTGTTAAGTTTGGTTTAAGTTAAATTAAGTTAGCTTGTACCAAGCTCAATAAATAAACAAATAAATCATTGGCAGCAGAATAAAAGTAATCTTCTATCTTAAACGAGGTTGCTTTTGGTATAACCTGCGCTAGAGCTTCGATGACCTTATACGAGAGTTACCTTTTGACTCTTGTCTTATGGATATGTCGTCTGACGTAGTGAAAGTAGAACTCTAACTGCTTCGTAAATTTAAAGTCAACTTTCCTCACGCTCAAGACTAGATTTTTCCTGAACCTGAGCCAGGAAGGAATCGAACTCGAATTTTCACTGGTGGCTCCAAAATTAATCAAGGGTCGAAGATTGCAGCCTTCGTGCAGGATGACAACATTAACACTTCTCGTTAGGGCGAATCCAATTATTGTTACTCCGTCGGACAGCTTTAATCGTAGGACTCTGTTGTACATGATTTTCCACAGCAGCGGTCCTAAGATCGAACCCTGTGGGACACCTGCAGTGACGATGTAGTATTTTACCCTTTCATGGGTATTGCACCTCAGCTTTCTGTCCGTAGTCCGTCGCTATATACAGCAAGTAATAAAGCGTATCTACCTTGGCAAGTGATCTTCTAATGAACGACCACTTCGCAGAGATAAAGTCGTTTTTAACGTCCTTTGAGTCGTTTAGCCACCCTTCTCCTTCGACAGCACCTTCTGTGATATCGACTACCGCTCTTATGGCATCAGCAGTAGATCGTGCTTTTTCTGAAGCCAAATTGGTGGTCTGAGTCTCGTTGTATTCAATAGGCATATTGGGCGATAGGACGATGGTTCTCCTGGAGATTTCTTTCCTTTTGGTAGCAGGACCAAATCCTGTATTTTCCATTTTTCAGGAAAGTTTCCTTCTGCATTGTCGCTATGAAGAGGTCTGGTCTCTTAGCACAAAGTGGGCGATGCTCTCAGAATTGTTCACAGATTTTGATGAGTTGTTTTGAGAAGGCAACATACAAGTATGTTTTTTTTTAAGAAAACGCCCCCAAAAAGGGGCGAAATGTAGAGAAAGTCAACTTCTATATATTTTGCCGAGACAATATTATTCAGTTTTTAGCAAAAATATGGAGAAAAACTATGTTTTTTAAAGTGTCTGCGGATTTGAAAGACTTGTACACTACTACAAAGTCTATATACCAAATAGTGACATATGATTTGTGTTTCGATTACTTTTCGGCGCATTTATGGCTGTATCACGGCCATAACTTCACGGATGTTGGTTTTTAAGTGTTCCAAAGTTTGTGAATTGATGAATCAATGAATAACCCTTTACAGTATTGAGTAGGTAGTATCGACATCAAAATTAGTGGCACCGAAAGCAAAGTATCGATACTGGTATCGCGTCAGTAGTATCGGAACATCACCACAAGGATAGACTCCATATGGTTCTGAACTCAACTGAGAGGAGTAGTTTTCTCCAAATCTTCCTTCGCTATTTTGTTTAGGTTAGGTTCAAGTGGCTGCCAGCGTCTTAAAGCACAGACAAGAGTAAGTCCATTGTGATACAACAGGATTAAGGGATTTCTCCTGTCCTACATTAAAATCAATTGGAGGTCCTAATGAAACGATGGAGGTTCCTAACATTCGAGTTAGCCAGTCCACGGAGGCTGTCGTAGAAGCAAATTCCCAAGTGAAGCCCTCTTCTGACAGAGAGAGCCGGACAAGTGTAGAGGAGTTGGAGAGTTGTTTCCTCCTTCCCATGACACCAATTGTTGTGCTGATATGCTTCCTGCTAAGGGAAACTAACATCTTCGAGCGTTTCTGATCCTGCTGAGGCCAAATCAGTCTAGGGACATGACATTTAATGCCAGTCTTCCACCTGAAGTTGGGCAATTTGTTACATGTAGCGAGAGGCCTGCCGAGATTCTCCTTTTTCAGTAGAATCTGATAATTTGTGCCCTGCCTGGCAAGATCATCAGCCGTACAGTTCCCTGGAATATCTCTAGGCCCCGGCACCCAGCACAGGTGAATGTTGTATTGCTCTGACATCTCGTTAAAAGACGGCAATCTAGAGCGACATTTGATATGGAGGAGATCGATTCCAGAGATTTCATAGCGGCTTGACTATCAGTGAAGATGATAATATCCTCAGCAGATATTATATTCCATTTCAGCCAAGATAGAGCTTCTTTGATCGCCATTATCTCCGCCTGGAAAACGCTACAGTCTACAGATTGTCTTCGAACCATCCTTGTAGATATTGTAGCATAATAATAACTACGCTCCCTAAAAGTATGATGCAACAAATTCCGAAGTGTCTTTTCATTCTGGCAGAATTTTGGTCCGAACTGTCCTTTCATTCGAGGTTCGTGTCTGCGATGAAGTCTCCACAGCTCATGTCAACGAAAGAGACGGATAATATCACGGATAAGAGAATTTCTCTTGTTCCAGTGGTCGAAGAATTTGCAAGAAGTTTCTGGCTATCTGAAACTTCTGCTATATAAGGACAGATGGCGATTGAGAAGGTGCAGTAGTTTCTAAACTGTGTCGAAGAGATTAGAAAAGTGATAATAGGCGAAGTTGTAATTTTGTGATAAATTGAAAGTTGAGATTTAACAAGAAGAAGTAATTAGTTTGGATTTGTGAATTAAGTAATTGAAAGGAGATAAAGTGATTTGAGAGGACAGAGACCTTGTAAGAAAAGAATTGCGAAAAATAGTATAGTGTGAACCTGAATTGTTCTATAGACTAGAAAATAAAGAAATAATTTCACAGAATATTGTTTTATCTGCTCGAGCCGTAGCTCGAATATTACAATATGTACGAATTCTTTGACCGGGGTCACGTCTCGCTCCCAATCTAGTCTAGATTGTATAATGGTCCGGAAGGGTGTAGTCGGTATTTTATGGAATGAATTCTAGGTTCTGAAGAATTGTGGAGTGGCCTGTGGATATGCTAGCCCACTGTAAGGTGGCATTGAGCCGAATGGCTGTACTGCCTGCCATTTGCTTGCCAAAGAGGTCTAGTGGTATCAGATAGAACAGAATATCTAGTGCTTCCGTAGAAGTGGTTTTAAGTACACCACTAAAGCTGATTTATTTTCAAGTGAAGTTTCAAGTAACCCCAAATGAAAATAAGACAACCAATAAACTCTGAATAATTTGTATCAACATTGAGTAGCCTGGATTTGGTTGTACTCGTAAATGTCAATATTTTTACCACTCCTATTCAGTTTGCTGTTCCGACAGTAGCTATCCTTTTGGTAAACATACAAATACATTACGTATATTTGGCTTCATTGTCGAAATAACGATCAGTTTCAGTTTTAATTGAGGGGTTGGAGGCATCCTTCATTGGTATTTGGCCATTGAAGTCTTTTAGATAAGCACACTTCATCGTCCCCGCAAGAGTGCTCATATTTTCAATAGAGATTTACACATCCTAAATAATAATGCCCCGAATTATTCTTCCATGAAACACGCACATACATACATACAAAGATGACTCATCTACATGTTGCTTATTACTCGTAAGAGCAATATTAAGGAGCTTAACACTTCTTCATCATTGATGACTACAAATGTTGCCCTAGAAGCTTTGTTATTGTGGTTGTGATTGATTTTAGTTCACTTCTTCGTGAATGTGATACAACGGTGCCATGAACTCCAGAGAAATCCAATTTGTAAACACGATTCAAATATGCAGTTCCCCACACCATAATTACTACATCTCGTTGATTGCATGCAAATAATTGAGTGCTAGGTAGGTTAGGTAGGCATTTATTACCATCTTTCTCTTACCGTCCAAATTCCTTCACGATACTCGTATGCCCAGCACTTAATTACATTAAGCAATTAAATTTACATAAAACTTTGCAGGTATAACGATTAAAAGTAATTGTAAAGTTAAATTGTAGGCACGTACAATACTTCCGTATAAAATCGTTTGTGCAAGGGCTACAAACACCCATAAATAAGCTATAATTATACTAAAGATACTTCTAAATCTCTTCGAAACAAGTAAACTACTGCCCAACGCCCAAGAGATTATGACGGACATATTATCACAATAAACAAACCATTTTCCATTATTCGAATCTTATTATAGCGCACTCACATTTGTGTAATTAATTTCATAACCCTTCTCTATTTGTCTGGTCATTCTGTTGGACAAAGTTAAACGTGCCTAATGCCCTTTTTCTCATATTCAATGCCGAAGTTTTTTTTTTTCCCCCATTTAATGGATGTGGGACGCCGAGTGGAAAGTATGATTAAATGTTGACATAACTGGCTAATTGGATTATGGACACGCAAGGGCAGAACTGTGAGGACTAACTGCCTAATTCTGTTGCCTAATGTCCTTTTTTTTTTTGGTAAAATCCAATGAAAAAGATAACAAATGGGTGTGTAGCGGCCACATAAAAGTCACAATTCCATTAATGAGCTGCTTGTTTAATTTGAGACTTTAATTCGTGAAATAAGTTTTGCAGAAGACAATATTTCTTTTACTGTCATTAGGTAGGTACGAGTATGTCTGACACGAAGCGCGAAATTGATGTCCTTCAACCTTTTTAGTTCACCCTTTATGGAGTGCGAGTATTCCCAGGACAAACATTATAACAGGATCACTTAGAGGCAGGGTGGTATATGACTAAGAAAGGCCTCGTAGCAGCAGCTTCTACCGATAGATGTTG
Organism: Pocota personata; assembly: GCA_963082735.1. Lineage (NCBI taxonomy): Eukaryota > Metazoa > Arthropoda > Insecta > Diptera > Syrphidae > Pocota > Pocota personata. The sequence continues at coordinate 85,262,683 of OY720432.1, read as the reverse complement.
GTGCGTTAAATAACGAGGAAGAGTCAATGCAGCCGAAGATCTTGTAGCTCTGTTCATAACACCTACTTCCACCACCACGAGGTGCCATCTGATTAACTTTTTCGAAAATTGTGAACCGAAGAGAACAAATTGCGAGCATCCTGTGCCTTAAAACAGGATAATTGCTCCGAAGTGCAACAAACTGCCTCGGATACGGAAACTGCCAATGACAACGGACTTCCACTCGGGAAAAGATGGTCCTCACAACTCCAGATTCCTCCAACTTGAACGGGAATTCATGCGGCATGAAATTGACCATTTGAAACGCTAAATAATTTTAAATCATTTTGACTATGACGATGATATCTGTTTCCTGAAAAATGCCATCAACGGGCTAGACGAGATGTGTCAATCACTGCAGGTGAATGGAGAGTCAGTCGGTCTAAGGCAAAAGGACAAAAATAAGGCCCACAGGCCATTCCACACTTTAGCGTATTATTCCGTAGAATAATACATGAGAAGTTTTGTATCATCTGATGGCGGAACGGGCATAGACGTTAAAAAGCAGAAAGCTCGCTCCTGCATTTGGTATCCTGTCTGCCAGTTTAGAAATCCAGTCAAATGTCCTTACGCACTAACTTGAGATTCTTTGTATCCAACGTTAAATCGGTGCTATTGTTTGTCTGGTGAAACCTAGAAATTACAGGCTTTCGTTAATCGCTGTCTGCGATACATCCTAAAAATTCGCTGGTCGTAAATTATATCCAAACAGGAATTGTGGCGTAAAACGAGTCCGAGGCTATTGGTCACACACTGAGGAATCCAAATGACAACATCGCGAAGCAGTTCTTCGAATGGAATCCTCAGGGTGCATGGCGGGTTGGAAGACTAAGAACAACGTGGAGATCAACAGTTTTGGCAGAAGCAGCGACCCAGAGGAAAACATGATCATGAACATAACAATTTTGTATTTTAATACAAACGCACTCTTCATGAACGAGCAGCGTTTGGAAATTATTAAAAATTACTACCGAAATTCTGAGTCGCTTACTCAAATTTTCGGTCGTAATAATCGTTCCACCAGACAGGCTGTGCGTGCTTTAGTGGATAAATTCGAGTCAACACATTCACTATTGAATGTTTCTGAGTCAGTGAGACAATGCACAGGTCGAAATATCGAAAATATTGCAGCCGTAAATGCATCAGTTCAAAATAAGCCAAATCAGTCGATTCTACGTCGTTCACAGGAATTGGGAATCTCTCAGCCTACATTGTGGCGAATTTTGCATAAAGATCTCGGCCTACACCCTTACTAGATCAAATTAACTCAAGAACTAAAGCCTCTTAATCATTTGAAGAACCGACACCTTTCCGATATTTTTTTATGTTTTCTTGGATTCGAACCTTGAACCGCTCGCTCAGTGATCGCGCACATAACCACTAACCCACGGTGTCCTCTATACTGTAAGCCACAAATTGATGATCGAGGTATGGATAGACCATTCACACTCCTGGAGCTTCAGAACGTTCTGGAAAATTTTAAGGAAAAGAAGGCCCTCGGTGAAGACCTAATACCTCATGAGTTCTACAAATACTGCAGTCTCGAATTCACCAAGTGTCTTCTCAACCTTTTAATTGAGATGTACTCGTATGGAAGTGATAGCGTTTCTGCGAGCTTTCAAACCGCATTAATATTTTCGAATTTCAAGCTGGCTTCCGGAGAGACTTCTCAACCGTAAATCAAATTTGTACACTACGAGGGTGGGTCAATAAGTCCCTGAAAAATGAAATAAGGAACACTCTTTTCGTATCCCAAAAAACTGTCGCCATGACCTTGTTTGCTGACAAACCCACCTTGGCCTCTTCGGCTTCGATTCACTAGGAGAAGTCCATTGTTTTGACTGTTCCTTGGTTTCTGGTGTGTTCTGGTGAATCCAGGTTTCAACCACGGTTAGGAAACGGCGCAAAAACTCAGCCGAATTTTTCTGGAACATCGCCAAACACACCTTTGAAGTTGTTAAACGAATGCGTTTGTTGTCGATTGTGAGAGCAAACGCGGCACCCATCCTGCGGAAAACTTTTTCATGTCCAAATATTTATGTAAAATCGAAATCACTGAGCCATGTGATAAGCCTGTGGCCTCTTCAAGCTCGCGCACTTTCACTCGCCGATCGTCCATTATCAAACCATGGATTTTGTCGACCATTTCTGGTGTGGTGACCTCAATTGGGCGACCGGAATGTTCGGCGTCACTTGTGCTTGAACGACCGCACCGAAATTGAGTAAACCAGTGGTGAATGGTTCCAATCGATGGTGCAGAGTCCCCATAATATTTGTCAAGGTTTTGTTTGGTTTGCGTGATAGTTTTTTCTCGCAAAAAATAGTGTTTATGAGCACTCGAAATTCACTTTTTTCCATTTTAACGAAATAAAATGGCTGCCACAACAAAACTATTTGACAGATCTGTCTGAAAATTTGGGTGCGTTCTTTTGAAAATTAAATTTAAGGTGACGACACAATTTGTGTTAATTTTCAGGGACTTATTGACCCACCCTCGTAAGTACGATTGTGGATATACTCGTATCTAGAACAAGTAAAAAAGGTTTATGCTTATTTCGTGGATTTTAAAACATCATTTGACAGTGTAAATAGAGATAGTCTTTTCTACAAATTGTCAAGCATGGATTTACCGTCCAAAATTATGAGAACATTTAGAGCAATCTATCGTCGATGCAATGCTTCGGTATGGAATGGAACAGATATGTCTGAGAGTTTCTTGCTAACTATGGGAGTACGAAAAGGATGCACTTTAAGTACACTCCAGAGGAGTGATTTGGCATCGAACATGCGTACGCCCATGAACTGACACAGTATTGTCGGCTTGATGCACGCCACATCACTGTCACACAATTGTTGCTTGTTTCACTTTCTGTCACGTTTAGCGACAACAATGTCAAAATAAAAGTATTGAAGTTTGCGGACGGCACCATGCTTCTAGCCGATACACCGAATAAGCTCCAAATGGTGATGATGAAACTGGAGGAGTACAGCCAAATGTGGAATCTTGTGGTCAACCGAAATCATGGTTTCTGGAAAGGGAAGAGGAAGGCGTCCGCAAGGGGAAATATGGAGATTTGAAGGAGAGCCGGTTGAGGTTATAAAGGAATATAAATATCTCGGAGTAACTCTAGCACTCTAGTTTACATCTCAAGCGGAAACTCAAGGAGGCAAAAAATGCCATAAATATGTATGGCAAACAAGCACATCAGTATGTATCGTATTTTCGACGCAACTGCACAATCTGTTATGATGTATGCTGCAAAATAATAGGGTCATGCGTCTTTTACGCTTCTTTCTCAAGCGGATACTTCACCTGCCGTTGTGTACCACTAACTACGTGTATATGCTACATACAGAAACAGGACTACTTGCGTTGTTCCCTCAAAATGCAAAAATCGTGCTAGATGTCTTTAATATGGAAGCAAGTTGCATACCGAGGATTGTAGCAGAATACGCAATGACTAGAAGCTCGTCCTATTTTGCAAAATGTAAAGAGATAGCGGATAGAACGAATTGTCCTCTTAGTCTGACTCTGCAAAATATCCAAAATTTGAGAAGGTACTTGTATACCATTCTAACCAGCCTAGATATCAAAATCTATAATTCTTGGATGAAAAATAGGGAACACAAGTGATAACAACGATTTTCAAAGCACGAGGAGAATTATTGCCACTGAATTTGGTCCCCCATCGACCGGATTTGCCAATACTCTGCAATCTCTGCAATCTAGAGGATCGCGAATATGTATTGCACTTCATAGAAGTTTGTCCAATTATTAAAGAGATTAGGACAAAATCAACTCTCACAAGAAGAAGTACATAGCTGGTTATCGCTTTACAAATACATCAAAGCTGAGAAATAATAGAAGAATCCTTTTCACAATGAGTCCTGGTAGGGGCCTTGCAACTGCAAGTACAACTTCAGGTCGAGGCCTTCCCAACGTGTTTCCAATCTGTCTAGTTAAATGCCTGCGGTCAGGACAATATTGCTGTCACAAAATTTGTCTTATTCTCATATGTACTCGTATGTAAATGTTAAAATGATTCAGTTTGTTGCCCCCTAAGACCAGAAATTATGTGCACCTATGTTTTATTTTCTCTTTTTTCTAGGACGGTGTCAAGTGTAACGAACCACACAATGACAGGCCGCAGACAAGCTGTACGCCGAAGAGCCCACCAAAACGACGTTACATGTGATTGGACGCGTGATTTGGCATCGGACATGCGTACGCCCATGAACTGACACAGTATTGTCGGCTTGATGCACGCCACATCACTGTCACACAATTGCTGCATGCTTCACTTTCTGTCACGTTTAGCGACAAGCTAGTAAACTTAATAAATTTTCATTTTTAACAGGTTATTTACGGGGGAAACAACTGTCGGGCACTTTGCCTAATATTATGCGCGAAAGTGTAAAGTGTGAACAAGACGACATGCCAGACAAATTATGCACCAAAAATCAACTAAATATGCTAATGAGTGGAATACTCGGCCAAGATTTGTGTGAACGGAGACTTAATATTTTTGCACGCATTTTAGAAGAATATGCTTTGTAGACAGAAAACAAATGTTGGTCTTAAGTGATTCCCATGAACGTCATAATAAATGTGATTAACCCGACCATAGCTAGAGAAGGTATTTTGTATTTTATAAACTTGACGATTTTACGCTCCCACGTCTCGCGAACGTCTGTCTGAGAGTTAAACTTTCACCGAAAAAGCTTCTCACTTATGTACCTACCTACTTCCGAAAAGGCAAATTTATTATAACATGCACAGCACGAGTGGCTCCCAGAAGCAAGGCCAGGTCCTGTGAGAGCTATTAGCGCCAAAATATTAATTTTTATTACCACAAAGCCTAGCAAATAATTCATGGGATTTCACAGGTTGTCCTTCAACCCACACCGCTGTGTTTGCTGTTTACTGCTATATTTGACGACCAGCTTGTAGCCCTCAAATGGATGAAAATAAAACGACTTAAATTCAGTAATCCCGTTCAGAGGAGTAACTCCATACCGCACCCCATGGAATCACCGGATTTTTGTCTAAGAGTGCGTAAAAGATGAGGATGAGCAGGATTTGTTCATTTATGGACTTTCCACCTTTTCACTCTCCTCTTCGCATAAATTTCGACAGACGTAGGACATACGGCAGATAAGTTGCCTACGTTGGATTTATCACCGCCACTAAAACCGCGCCACTATCCTCCGTCGCTTTGACATGTGCCTCTCTCCTTCAGGAACAATAGCAGGTGAGGTTAGGTTCGAGTGTTCGAGACTATTGTGATACCACAGGATAAAGAGATTTCTCCAGTCCAACCTTAGAACTAATTGGGGCTATAATGAAACTCACCGAGGTTATCGTAGAAGTAAGTTCCTCAGTGAAGTCTTCTGCTGGCAGTGAGAGTTGGACAAGTGCAGAGGAGATGGAAAGTTGTCTCTTCCTCGTCCCTACAGCTTTAATGGAAGCTTTTCGAGAAGTAGCCAAACCTTCCGGCGTGCCTTCTAATAAGACAGTGTCCCGTAATGACACCAATAGTTGTGCTGATATGCTTTCTACTAAGGGAGGCCAGACTATTATTGGCCAAATCTGTCTAGTGACGTGCCAATTGATGTCAATCTCTCAACTGATGTTGGTCACTTTGATTGCATTCAGCTTAAGCACTTGGTTGCATGTAGGGGCATACTGAGACTGCCCTTTCTGCAAGTTGTGCAATGCCTGGCAAAAACATCGGCGCCATAATTCCCTGGAATATCTCCATGCCCCGGCACCCAGCAAAGGTCAAATTTGAATTGTTCAGCCATCTCGTTAAGAGACGGGCGACAATCTAGAGTGACCTTTGATGTAGAAGAGATCGATTCTAAAGATTCTATAGCAAGTTTTGTCTCTCAGTGAAGATGCATCGAAGATAAAGATTCTTAGATCGTCATTATCACCGCCTGGAAAACGCTACAATGATGTGGGAGGCGCAAAGAGATGCTAACGTTTAGCCTGTCGGAGAAAACCCCGCCACCCAATCCATCGATTGTCTTTAAACCATCCGTGTACGTTCCCTGTACACATAGCTGACTAATTGTCGATATTTTCTAGGTCGCTAAATAAAAGCCGACTTACATGCTGCTAGTCATCACTTTCACTATCTGACTTGCGACCGATTTCTCGCTAGCTTTTCATGTAGACGAAACTAGATTCAAGAGTTATCGCCTGTTCGTCCTAGGTGCCCACCACAGCACAGCAATGCCCTCTACCATCAATTGACTTAGTTAACGTGCCTGTGGAGCTCAAAAGACTAATTTATCAACATTAGCTTATACTGAGCATGTAGTCGATATCTTAGTCATTACAAGCTAAGCAGATCATATACTGCGGCTACTTAGAAAGTGTATTCTACCGGCAGTTAACGGAAATCGTTTTTGAGTGGAAAAATGCTGCTTTATACAAACAAAAAAAACTCTTCTAAAGGGTGTCCCAAAATTAACTCTCAACAACACTCTCAACAACACTCTCACAAACTGCTTTGATGTTTTGTATTGAGCGACTTGTTGAAGGATGACCAGAGTGTCTAAGATCACTAATTGATCCAGTCTCCCCGAATTCTTGAATTAATCTCTAAAATTGCGAACTGTAGTTGCCAAATCTTCTTTATTTTTAAAATGTTGCTTAACAATGAAAACTCGTTGTTCTTTCGTGTAGCACTCCATTTTTAATAACCCTGAAGTGTCAGCTGTCATGCTGTTTTTTTTTTTTTTTCGTTGGCAACAGTTTACTGCACAAATGGGATACCCTTTACAATGTGAGGAACAAATTTTTAAAAACCATTCAAAAATTAAACGGATTTTTCAAAAATGTCCAACTTTTATTAACTATCAACTAGAATATGTAGTTTTTGAGTGCAAATATGTACATATGTATGTCAAAAAGGTATGTCTCGCGGAAAACTTAATTACGGTCTAAATTTTAGGCATAGAAACAGGGTGGATTAAAAAATTTCGAAAATTGTTTGGAATTTTGAAAAATTTTCATCTTTTGCGCGCAGTTGTTGGAAATTGTTTTTTAGTGTGATTGTGTCGAAGAATATGCGTCGAATTTAAAATTCTCTGCAATGAGCCAGCAGTATTTGAGTGCGAATATCTCGAAAATGGTGCGTTCTGTGAATAATATTATGCAATGGGCGACCAGCATTTGAGTGGAAATCGTTTTTGAGTTTGGATATCTCCAAAATGGTGCTTTGTGTGAATGGAATTATTTAGCTCCAAATTGTCTACAAGATGGTTGCCATACTATTTAAGTTCCAACAAAATAATTGAAAACTTTAAACAATTTTTTTTCGAAACCTTTGTCACGAGATGGTACTTCATTATACCCAAACCGCTATATTCTGGAATCTATTACAGATCCCATGAGGCCTGGAATAAGAAACGAGAAGGGACAGGACTGATAAAAATGTGACGGTGCCAATTCCTATGCAATGTGTGGTTTCGTAGTATTGCTGGTTGAACTCCCTACCATGACCAACAAATTCTTGCTGCAAAGTGAATGGTATTTACAGTCCCCAGAGCATTAAATCAATAATGCATAAATTTAGCTAAGAAAAACTTACTTAGATGTTCAACCAAGGTGACTATTACTGCATATTCGTGTATCATCCCAATACAGTCGATGTACATTTATGTATATGTATAAGAGTCTACTTGTAGTGTGTATCTAGGCAACTGAAGAGTCTAAATGGCGACTTATTCGCTAACGAATTAACCAAAAATGGCGGTTTATGCATTCCTGTTTTTTTTCCGAATTATCCTTTCGCTTAATTCAAAGACAACGTACAAAATAAATTCTAATTTCAACGGCAATTCTATTAAAAGTTCAATTGAAACGAATGCCAAATCAATAAAAATAAAATTTTTGACATTACATTCAATAGTTCTTTCGAAAATTTCGAAAAGATACGATCTCTTTTGCCATACACAGCACATCTGTGATTGTAAAATGTCATCTTAAAATTTGCCTTGAACTGAAATGCCATTAGACCGTTTGAAGTTTACTTAACCCTATAGCATTTGACGTTCACCAATTAGCAAACGGTTGCCATCTGCTGTTCAACTTTCGGTTTTGAAATCTTCTTTTACATGCCATAGCGTGCGGTACAAACGACGAGAACGAGTATGAGTTCCATTAATCGAGCGTAGGCAGCACTGCTGGGGGAGCGAGTTCATGGAGTTGACCATAAACCACTTACAGCACGTGTCCGTGGGCAATGCTGTCAGTTTAGTTTATTGTTACAGCAGAACGTATGATGTAACATGGGAGTTGGAAATATATTACTGTTTTCCCTTTGCTTTTGGTTTTTTTTTTCTGGGTTAATAAGCCGCCAATTCTGGAAGTGGATGAATATTTATTTGGCAAACTTGTTTGCTTTCGGAAGTAACGAGTAAAAAAAAAAAAAGTATGTTATTCATGTGGGTTAGGGGCATCGTTTACTTTTTGGAGTTGTAGAAAAATAGTGTTTTGGGATTCATTAATTACAATGATTTCCGTTGGCAAATATGGTGAAATATCATTTCTATATAATAAGCAACTTCAAAATTGGCTGTGTTTCATTGAGTCTTGGCAAGTATACATGCATACGTAGGTACATGCGAATAGACCTTGAATGTAACGCAGAAGTAAAACCTAAGCTCTATTTTATTATTTTTATTGAAACGTTAACATTTTTTTTAGCAACGACGCTTTTTTAGCAAATGCGAAAACCTTTCCTCGTAACTACTACTTTTTTATAGCGACAAATCCTCCAGTGGAAAACATAACCGGAACCAGGGTTACCAATACTTGAATGGCGTAAAATAGAACATTATTAAAACAAGTTTTTATAAGAAATAGGGATGTGCAATATTAAAACGATTTTCAAAACATCGACATTTTCGTCTTAAAAAATCGATGTTTTTAATCAATTTTTAATCTTCCGATACATTGATATTTTTGGCAAAATACAAACTAGTTCTCTAGTATAATAATCCTGTAACTGTTTAGCTTCGAAAAGGAGTGAAATATAAAAGTGTGACAAGTTTAACCTGTTCCAATGTCTTTCCAAATAAAATTTGTCACATGGTCTAGGTCTATTTACGCAGATAAATAGACTTTGCTGAATGAATAGTTACAGGATTGTTGTATCCTTATTGGTTAATGTTTTTGGTAAGATCCTGCCTAGAAAAATTATTTAGATAAACTTTCAAGTAGCATTGAAGGACATGTTTGTGTTGAGGGTAGTAGAAATTGCTACTAAAGAAATAACTTGCGAGAATACGAAAGTGCGAGCAAAACAATAACACTAGTTTCGTGCTTGGTAAAGCAGTTAACACAAATGTTAATGATCGCCGAGCAACGATTTGAGAACATAGAAGAACTCTCAACTATCTACGAGTATTGTACATTTGGTCCTAGATTTCTTGAGTTTTCACAAGGAGCTTGCTTCCACAGGCATCACAATATCCTCATGGAAGAAATGCAATATTTGAAACAACGTACTTTAGATTTCATTCTCGTGCATATTGGCAAATTTATACGATCTTACGATCAGAGTGTGACAAAATAGCCAAAAGACTTTTATGCAAAGTTAGAACATCGGTGTCCTCGGAAAGACTTTTTCCATAGCAGGTATTATAATATATGGGTCAAGAAACAGATTGTAACCAGAGGAGTTAAACAAGCTGTTCTTTCCCAAGTCATTAGATATCGAAGAATGGTCAATTTACGCAAGAGGACTTCAATTAATAAAATCAAGTTTTAAATGAACATAAGAATATTTCATTATTTCTTTAAAATACGTACTCGTATTTTATCATAGTTTGAGTTTGGTATCGATGTTTTTGTATTCGATGTACCGATTCTTTGCCATCGATGTTTTATCGATACACGTTATCGATGTTTTTAGCAACATCTCCCATCTCTAATAAGAAACAAAGGTACATATAGAAGAGAAGAAATACTATGATACTCGTATTTTGCTATTTACGAGTGGATGCTATATTTGAGTAGGAAATTTTTGAATTTCAAAATGCAAGGCTAAAAATTTATAAAACAAGGACACACAGACATAGCTGGCACGGTATAACTTTCGATGTCGATTGCAAATATGTACATATATCCACTTTTTGGAATCTGTCGTTATTATCTATCTATGCATAAACTATGTGTCGAAATAAAGACAGCTTTGGAGACATTAAGCTTTCCTTATTGATTTGAAATTTTGTGTTATTAAAATTCAGCTTGCTTGTGTGGGGTTTTTTGATGGTCGGATGAGTCAGACAGGTAACCTCATGTCTGTTCGAATCTGGTCAGTTCAAAGATATAATGACTATTCTTAGAGTAAAAAGTCGAGAAGACCGATCACGTATGGGCCATAGGAGATAACTTGCAATTTCGCAAGAATCTAGCTTGTTACATGAATTACGAGGAAATATGGCCCAGAGACAAATATTTTTATATTACATATTACAACCTTAGCCAATCTTAACACAGTAGGGTAACCCTTAGTCAGAGTAGAGCAAGTGTATGAATCCATATACGAGAACACACTTCAGATTTTGCAGATTGAATCGACAAATTAGTTCTGTAGAAGTTTGCTGTCATAGGGGCTGGTAGGTTTGGTTGAGGCCATTGATTGATATTTGGATCCCATACCGGATTATGGATAAAACTGCTGAATTGTTTCCATGAAAAATGTATTTCAACGATGCAATGGTCAAATATTTTAGACATTGACAAAGGTTTATCCGCAAAAACCTCTTTCGATTACGTTACAAGGACTAGCTCCGCTGAATGTCTTTAACGAGCTAAGATCCTGCGCTTTCAATGTCAATACATTTTGTTTGTTCGTTGGTCACCTTGTCGTCAGTGGAAAGGCTTGATTAGACTCACTTGAAGCAATTATGACAGATAGCTACAACTACGGTAACGCAACTTGAATGTAGCATGGAAATGTAGTCGTCAACGTTTCAACTTCAAGGTTGTGAATGTCTTGCCGAGCGAGAATGTGAGCAGATACGAGTAGTCCGAGGACAATTCGTTAAACCCAAGGCAGCACTAGTGGACCACACAGTCTACGTGCATGGGAACGGCAGCGATAAACAATGATAGCCAATGCGGAACAGTACTGTACCAAGAGGTTAGTTGGAGCTACTGACAGCTATTCTGCACCTAAATAACCTTAGAGCGTGTAGTAATCTCTAAATTCGTTGTAGAAGATGAGATTGATATAGCTCTCTTATAGCAGCTTTCAATCTTTGAAGGAAAGATCAGACGATTGCCAGAGTGTATGTAAAATTTAAATTTTGTGTGATCTAGATGGAGTTACGTCCGGTATTGTGGCGATATTATGCTGTCGCATCTCAGTGTATCGGATCTTGTGACAGTATGGGTGAGGTGTTGATAGATAGAGCTTCTAATAAAATTCTATAAGGAGTTGTGATACTAATGCTCACAATATAGTGGTGTAGCGTCAAACGATAGCTTGTAGTGCGTAACAAACTATCTACTATTAATAGAGGAACAACACTGACCATTGTAGATGGCAAGTGAAGCGAAGATATTGATATGACACTATGCAGTAACAGGGTGATTAGTTGGAAGGCAATTGAATAGGGTAACATTGTCAGATCATTAAACTGTCTCGCCCGACAAAGAAAGGTCGAGATATCGTCAAGATTTCAAGGAACATGAACAAGATAAAGTACCCGGAAGTATTAGGAGAAAATCTGAATGGAAGTGTACCCAAGATGCCGCAGACCACTCTGAAAGTTGAAATATTTGCAAACAGCTTGAGGATGCATACCGAGAGAGTTAAAGAGAGCTTTACATCAACGGAAAAAGGAGACACGGAGGGATTGCTGCTTGAGTATTGCTAGTATGTCTGAGGTCATTAGCCTTCAGAGATAAATTTTATAAAATTGGCCTCCTTTGTGAAGAAACGGGGAAAATCGAAGACTCTTAAGAACATGCAAACGCAATCCCGATGATAGATACAAGTCAAATCACCGTGGAAATGTGGCTTCTAGGAAACGAACAGTTAACAGGATGGATGGGGCAGTAGCAGAAGGAATAGTAACACCAGAAGCGGTAAAAAGTGCAGTAGCCAACTTTGCCCTTACTTTATGCATGGTATCATAGGCCTAATGAAATGGGATGCAGAAATACTTGCACTCAGAATATCCAAAAATAAAAAAAACTTCAGTGCATCAAGCTGAGCATGAGCTAAATCACTTACGAAAAAAGGTGGGGACAAATATCCTAATAGGACTTTTAAGCAGTGATCAGGGGCATAGAGCGGACGCAAGCTAACATAACACTTTCCATGGGATATTTCCAGCAACTCAAAATGTAGACAACATACATAGATTGAATGAAGGGATAAGCAGGGATCTAAAGAAATGAAAAGGCGAACGCAATAGAAAATTAGGGGTCAGAGGATGGAGGAAGTATTTTTCAATAATTTCAAACCAAATGGAGGTATGCCGGAAAGTAGGTATGAGCTGCGAACGAATCGTGAAAGTTAAGGCTGCATTTGGTATGTTCTACTACTCAAACATGGAGTTTGCGCTATTATGTGGGGCAACACATGGAAAATGACCCCCGATATCACAAGAAAGCTGCAAGCTACATATTGCGGGTATTCTGGCCAAACCACATCTCAAACGAATGACAGAGAATGTGCAAGGAATGTATAGATGCGATAACATAGAAGTGAAAGTGGCAGATTGGTCACACCCTGCGAATGCAATGGAACCAACTGTAGGGGATGAGCTGCTCAAAACTGATACACATCGCTAGAAAAAGATCTAAGTAATATTTTTGAAGTATTATCGAGTGTAGATATGTATGTGGTCTAAGTCTATTTTGCGAGTTTGTATCGCACATGTATAGCTCTGCAGACTTTTACTTCGTTTTCTTTCATGAAAGCCCTCTTTTAGAACAAAGTAACACATAGAATATCTTTCGGTACATCTTAATCTCAAGTGGAATTTATTTCGAGTTGAAATCGGGCGCTAATAACACTCCAATCCTTCCACCCCCCAAATTACACCATCCTAAGAAGTTGTCTGTTATCAACATCATCCCATATACGAGTATGTGCGGTGTGGAGTAGGGCGTGTTTTTTGGCACGATATAAGCACTTGTGTGTAACAAATTTGCCATCGAATTAAATCCCCCTTTACTTAAAGAGGCAGTGAGAAAGTCGAAACCAAGTGAAAAACGATATACGGCCAAAGCCCTCCTCCATCCCATTTCGTGGTAGTTCAATACTGTATTGAATTGCGATATAGCGCACAATGGTTGGCATTAATTCACTTAAAATGAGTTTCATGGGTTCGCATTCTTATGCTCAACCCTACCATATACTACCGCTCCCAAGTCCCAATTCTGTTGATCGATTCTTTTTTTTATCTGATTTTCCTTTTTTTTTCCCAAAGTTTATGTATTTTATGCATGTTTGGCCCTGGCAAAGTTTTGGGATTTTTCTTTTCCCCCTCAAATAAGTTAAACACTACAGGAAGCAATAAATGTGTATCTGTAAGTATGTATCTGAATGGTTTAACCATGCATAAAATATTGTGTTAGCTTTCGAAACATGTTCTTTTATGAAAATTGCGAGGGATAGAACGTTCATGTCCAAATAGATACATTTTCAAGTACCTTAGCTACTTTTAAATGAGCAAACTTTGCTTTTTGCCGAATTTGTAGAAAAGTCCAAAAGAAAAACATAAAAAAAAAAAAAATGAATTTAAATCTGTTAATGTGTCACCCAGTGGTATTTATTACTTGACAACGAGTTTTTATGCCTGCTGGCTGAGAGCTATTAATGTTGAAAGAAGTTTTATTGAGTTTTTGCGCCTACAATTCAGAAGGTCAAGGTCTGGTTTAAAAACATTCGGTATCATTAGCATTTTTGTTGGAGTAGTTATTCATACCTGCTCTTGTAAATCAGCGGGCGTTGAGAGATTTTTTGTGTGCGAACTTTGTAATGCCATTTGGAAGGCGAAAATAATTAAATTTTAGTAATAAAATGAACGGTTTCTCTTTTTTTAAGAGTTCGTCGATCCTTACCCGCTTTAACAGCCCAGCCGGGCGAGATGTAATTTCATTTAAATCTGTAGTAGGTACGAGTATATGACACCCTCAGGGTAACTAATTGTAACAATTGAACGCTAAAGTTAGGGATGAAGGCTTTTGTGCTTTACCCAGAACTGTGTTGTACGTTGCATGTTAAACAGATGCTGCCCAGTCCACTTGGTTACTGGGAATATTACTCATCTGTAATAGGTATTCTCTGAAGGTTTTTTGCCGTCTGCGTGGAACGCAAAACTTTGTTGGAGATACGAGTAATTTAGATTTTCCCAAAAAATATTACTTTACTTTACGAACTTAATTTTTGTTTCTTTTTTGGGGTATAAAACAGCATTTCTATGAGTTATTGTGTTCGGTCTTCAGTATGACGTTTAACTTCCTTTAGGGCTAGTGTTAGTATCGAAGATTTGTTTTTATTTAAGTTTCAAGATAGCCAATACCACAGACATGGACTGCAGATCCTGGCGTAGATTCGGTGGGAATTTTGACAGAATAATAATGTCCTCTAGGCAGCGAAAAGTACTTTTTCAAAATCTCACTAATGAGTGTCTTAAGTAGTCTAAATGGCTCTGGTTGTTGTTTCTAATCAATGCCAAGATTTTCTGTGGGGAAATATTAAAACGAGCGAGTAACTTCCCTATGTAACTCTAGTTAGTTGGTGCTTAAAACTGCACGAAAAATGTGAGGAAGCAGTGGCGGGTCGGCATAAGAGCACTTAAGTACGTGAACTTCAAATCTTGTTAAAAAAAAAAAAAAAACCAAGAAAGCATGTCTGCAGAACGGACGAGTACAACTTTTGACATCGCCAGATCAACACGTCTGCAGCCGAGGTAACTAAGACGCTGTACCGATTATTTTAACCCTCGAGGTCATGTACATGCATTTTTTATTGACAATTATTTTTTATTAATTTTTAACTAACAAACTGCAATTGCAAGTATGTACGTACGACTCAGTCATGCGCTTTAAGAGCCGAACAGAATGCGTATCTGCGTCTGGGTCTGAGTCTGAGTCGCAAGCTGTCAAAATATTAAATGTATGGAGAGCCGTAAGCCGCAACACAATGTGTGCCTGCGTCTGTGTCGTGAATCGCGAAGTTGGATTTTGTTCAACTTCAAGTAGCGATGAAATTTGCATCGCTACTTGAAGTTGAACAACGTTTATGAATTTGTACACAAAAGCTTTTGTTAATTTGGAAATGGAGGTCGAAAAATTTATAGAAGTTATGCGCGCGAACGAATTTCTTTGGAATTTGCCGAGTCCCAATTACAAAAATTTAAGAAAAAAAAATACAAAAATGGAAGGAGATATCCGACGAATTTGGAATATCAAGCAAGAAAAAAAAAGTATTTGTAAATTTTGTTTACATTTGTTTTGTTTCCATTGTTTACAGTTGATGAGTGCAAAAAAAATGGAAGAGTTTGGGAGACAGCTACAACCGGGAGTTGTCAAGGCTACAATTAGCTTACGTATAGATGTTTTTTTCAATTTTTCTTTTACCAGGCCTAGCAATAAATTGTACTGCTGCTTTCTAGTCCTTGTTGCTTTAAAAAAAAGGTCATCGTCGTGCTCTTTGAGGTGTTTGAAAATTGTCTCAAAAAATCCGCTTTCTTTTCTTTCCTTATAAAGAGGACGAACCCACCTCTTTTTCATTAATTTTATTGCTAAATAGCACATGTGCAGAACACATATAATAAAAGCAATTTCTTCCTGTTCGTCCATATCCATTATCCACAATTAATAACAAACTCGTTTAAGCACTGATAAAATTAAGAAGTAAAAACACAAGAAGCAAATTTGACAGTCGCTTTTGTGTTTACTTTAACCGCAAGCAGCGCGGCAGATGTTTGATAGCGCTGCAAGACTCAGACTCAGACACAGACACACATTCTGTTAAGCCCTTTATTTATTATACTTGTAGTTGTTAAGCAGTTATAGCATTAAAAGTGATGACACCTGACAATACGATTTCGTCACTTTTAATCGCCTACAATGGGACATGGGTGATTTCCGAACCCCCCTGTTTCACAACTTATTTCACGTTTTGTATCTTGAATTTTTATTTCTAGATTAGAGCTGTCGTATATTATCTTATCTAGAGCTGTCGTAGCGAAATTCGCGTCTGACAAGTATGTTAACAGAAAGGCTTTCGGATTATAGTTAATAGAAATTTCAAATACGAAATTGTACGAAATTATCTAATATGTTCGACTTTACCCATAAATTAAATTTTCGTTCTAGTTATGTAAAAGTCCGACCGCACAGGCCGCCACTATTCCATTCGGAGATAATGACGATCATGGAAGCTCGTCAAGGTATTAGCATCCTAACAGATAGCCAGCTATCACAAAATCTCTAGAATCGATGTTTTACACATCAGTGGGCACAGAGTTAAGCAGTTCAGTATACATCTTTGTTGGATGCTAGGCCATAAGGATATTCCAGGGATTTGCAGGGCTGATAATTTCATGTCTTGGAGTTTACATTTAAGCAATTAATCAAGCCGAATTGCAATTAAGGAGATTAACTGCAGGTGAGAAAATAACATTAGGTATATTTTGTCTAAGCTGGTCTACACAAATGCACTAGCAGTCTGGTCTCGCTAAGGAGAACGCATATCAGCACGATAGTAGGTGTCGTGGCAGGATAGACATTGTCCCATTGGCAGATGCTCAAAAAAGCTCTCTCAAACGACTTCTGAAAGAACTGCAGGGAAGGGGAGAAAGAAGTAACTCCACGTCTCATCTGAACTTGTCTCGAAAGAAAGCCACAATAAAGCAAATTTGGATACTATTTGTTCGATAGAAACTTTTCAGCTTAACTATCCAAATCCACGAACAATTTAAACTTATTAAAGAAATAGCCAAGCTCATTAGAAAATCGATTTATTGATAAATGAATAAATATCTTGGAGCTGGTACGTCATGCAGAGCCTGCCATAGCTTCTTGCAGTCATTCCTGGTGTGCGACACACGAATGGTAGGAACCTACAGTTGTATGCCTCTTCTTAAGGGTATTTTCGTCTACTTAGAGATGTTTCTCATGGCAATTTCATTCCCAGATATAGAAAAACTAAGAATTTGTGCACAAAGTAGATGAAGAAGAAATACTCTTTGCCTTACTAAGAGATAAAAGAAACATGTGCAGGTATAAAATATCTAATAAAAAGCACCAGGTTACGACCTTATTACCGCGAAAATGATAAAAAAAACTATCGGACGTTGCCCTTATAAAACTTAAGCTTCAAACAATGCCTGTTTTAAACTGAGATATGTACATCATCACTGGAAGATCGCTGAAGTAGTCGTAATACAGAAACAAGGTAAGCCACCAGTAGAAGTTACTTCCCACCAGCCAATATGAAAAACTGCTGCAAAATTATTGTATGTAGAAAGAAGACTTATCCCGATTTATCAGTTTGGATCTAAATTTCTAAGAATAAGCATTCGACGATAGACCAAGTGCACCGTATTACGAGTACACTCGTAAAGCACTCGAGGGGAAACGTGTCTGCTTACAGTATTTTTGGATGTTGCGCAAGCTTTCGACAAGATGTGGCATAAATGTGCCTTAAAGTTGAAACTACATAGAGACCCGCCAAGACAATACTATGAGATACTTAAATCTGGAGGTGTTCCAGAAGGTAGTATTCTCGGACCAACTCTGTACTTATTATACACGAAAAATATACCACTGGTCAACAACGACATGATGCCTACAACGCAATACTTGCAGTCGACAAATGCATAGTTAAAGATACTGATAAGCTGCGGAATACAGTCGATAAAGTAAGAGACTGTACGTAACAATGGCGCATTGAACTGAATGATTGAACTCCCAAGTCAACTCACGTTAACTTTTCAAACAAGAGCTCCCTCACAGTTTTTATCAATAACCAAGTAGTTCCTTATATCAAAACAACTAAATAATTAGGAATGAGTTTAGATGCGAAATTAGAGTTATATAAATATAGAAAGCTATATTGGCTACTAGGACGCAGTTCGGAGTTGTCAATTCGAAACAAAATTTTGCTATACCATCAAATACTCAAACCCGTCTTGATGTATGGCAACTAATTATGGGGCTGTACAAATAAATATAAATAATCAAAGATTACAGATACACATAAACCCTGAGATAGAAGTGTTCAATAACGTTCACAGGCGACGAACAAAGCCACACGAACACACAGGAAAGTTACAATCCGTCGAGAATGTATCGTATGATACCCTATCCCCCATCTTTTAATTCGCCCCTAATAAAGTGAGCGTGCCGTTACGAACTGCTTAAAACCGAAGCAATTATATCTTTCTATACAGAGTATACCTATATTTCTGTGATTTTTAAGAAATTTTATCAGAAAGCTGTTGTTACAACTTTTTCTTAGCAGAAATTGGGCGTGGCTCACACTTTGTAAATAAAAATTTTCACGGATTCTGATGAAATATTCACAATAAAACTTAACACCGTAAATAGCTTTGGAAAAGCAACGCATGATTTTTAAAGAAAACACCCCAAAAAGTGGGAGTGGCCACGTGTAGTGTATGGACGAAATATAGAGAATGTCAGCGTCTACATAAACATTTGTAAACATTTTGTTTAAAGTGGGCGTGTCTGGGGGCGGATTTTAAAAATGTTTGCACCTGCGCTGCTTTAGATTCTGGAAAGCTTATATACCAAATTACATGTTCCTAGCTCAAAATTTAAGAGTCAAAAAGTGGTAACGTACGGCCGGCCGGACGGATGGACATGGCTAGATCAACATAAATTTTGGTCCTTGTCACAAATATACAGCCTTGGCCATAAATGAAAAGCACCCTCTATAAGGTAGGTAAATATTTTTGACTTCAAAGAATCCGTTACCCATTAATGACCAAATTATGTGGAATTCCTGCGATTTTTAGCTCTGAATTTTTCGTGTGCGGTAAAATTGGTATCATTTCGAAAAGTGATAGTGAAAGTGATCGGTTTTTTGCGGATATCTAATTATTGATTCATAGTTTTCTTAAATAATAAAAGTAATCACCCTAAGCCAAAAAGAAACGAAATAAGTGAAGCTGAAAGAGCCCAAATTGTCGTCTTGGCCTCTCAAGGTATTTCCCAGCAAGACGATTTCAAAAACTCTTAAGCATTCACGTGCAGTCGTTCAATATGCCTTAAGGCTATATAGGAAGACTGGAGGGCTTCTAAGCCGCGAACAGGCAGAAAAAGAAAATCTTCGGCTCGTGATGACCGGACTCTTGCCCGGGAGTCTTTAAAAAATCGTCAAAAAAAAAAAAAAATATTTCGCTACTCGTATCTGCGAGAACGGTTTGAAGAAGGTTAACAGAAGCCGGTCTTAGAGGACAGACAAAAATCCTGGCTTTCTGAGGAGAACAAGAAACAACGTCTTGAGTGGGCCAAATTGCATAAAGATTGGAGCCATGAATTTTGGTGTAATGGTGTGTGGTCAGAAGTGGCAAATTTTGAGGTAAGTACATTGCATACCGTAAATTGGTCCGAACTGAATACTAAATCAGAATGTGCCTTTACAGACTTCCGGAACTCCTGATTGAGTAGTACCCACAGTCAAGTTTGGTGGTGGTAGTTGCATGGTGTAGGGTTGCATGGCGGCGGGAGGCATGGCAGAGCTATTCGCGTGCGAAGGAAGAATGAATAGCGAGTATATTGATGTTTTAGGGACTTCCTTAAAGGCATCATATCGTAAAATATTTGGGAGCAGGTCTGAATGAAGGATAATTTTTCAGCCATATAATGCTCAATACCACAAAACTCGAAAAACGATGGAATAGTTTTCAAATCAAAATATTCAGATTTTTGACGATGTTTCCTAAATTGGTCATCATTGAAGGTATTTTTAGTCAGGTTAAAGTCTCACAATACTTTGCATAGAAAAGAACACCTCATGGTGAGACGTTAAAACCTTTCCAGAGTTTCTAGGACTCAAACCTTGAGTTTACAGCTCAGGTGAGTCTAAAAAATCGATATACGAATAGTTAATTAAAACTAAGTAAAAATATTGACAAACAATTCAATGCGTCACTCAGATCATAACGATAAAAAATCAATTAGAATAGTCAGCGCAACCATAGACTACCGTAGCTATAATTTATACATGCATACATTATTAATTAATAAAATGGAAACCTGCGGATAACATATAATATAATTTGCAATTTAAAGTTGTTCTATAGATGCCTATAACATATGGATATTATTCAGCTACGAGTATTGTGCAGAATACATATGTACGTCAGTACGTCACTGTGCTAGTGTATTGGCAAGTGAGCAAAATGAAAAAAATATTTTCGTTTCGTAGTGTTTTAGTAAAAAAAACAAAAGCTCACTCTCTGATTAATAAATTCTTATCATTGTTATGAATGAAAATGAGGAAATGATGTAGAATAAACAAGAAAAAAATTAAAAAAAAAAAAACAACTTCAAACGTAAAATTACCGGTACAGAAATTTCACCAACCTTGAAGATATGTTTTTGAAGAAGAAAAATAGGCTCACTACGTAATACACATACAGAGATTAAATTTAACTACAAACCACTGGAGAAAACAAATGTCGCGCTCTTGTTTTTTTGATCACTTTTATATTTACGTAATATACCTAGTCATGTCATAAATACTGGTACACGTTTAAACGCACTCATCGTGAAAATACGAGTAGTGTTGAACACATCCATTCTATATTGACAGGTATTTAATGAGTGACGTTTATACTAAGTTAGCGTGCAAAAAGATTTACACAAAAGTGGTTTGAAAATATGGAATGGGGAGATATTGAAAACCATGTTGTGGTAATTATTGGCCTTCACAAGTGTAATATGGAAAGAGGCGATATTTTCCGGCCTTGCGACCGCTTGCAATTACCCGGAATTTTGTGTATCGAATTGCTAAATTATAGGGTGACCAGATAAGAACGATAGGAAAAAAAAAATTAAGTAAAACAACAACGGTGTGAGATATCAAATTGATTCTGGCTTTACTTTGAAGCTACATTCATGTCATTATGTACGGACTAGCACATCATTTGAATGGGCGCCTCGGCTTCGCAGGCAGTAATTTACACAAGTTCGGGAAGTGTCAAACGATGCGAATGAATATTTTGACAGCTGGATGTCATTGGTAACTTTGACAGCTGCTGAAACATAGCAATTCGAAAAACTATCATTGCTATCTGGTCATTGTCTATTTGAGGACACTGATGATTTGAGGAACTCTGCAGGCGATTAAAGCTGTTAAAGACAGAATTAATCGGAAATCGTTGCGAAAGCAGAAAATCATGTCACGAGAAATGAAGATATCGCGTTATCAAACAAAATTTGGGACACAACGCATATAAAAAAACACACGGAATGAAAGTAAAATTTTGCTCACTGATGAAAAAAATGTTTACTATTGATATCGTTCGATAAGCAAAATGACAGAGTCTATGCTCGGACATCCAAAGAGGCATCAGAACTCATTCTGTGAGTCGAACGGGCCTGCTCATAAGGCAAAAACAACAATTGCTGACGTTATTCGATTGATTGGTGTCGTGGTTTGAATCTTAGGTCGTATTAAGTTTCAGTAAACTCCGAGTTAGGTGTCAAGGTAAGTGGAGAGATTTTTTGCTTTATATTACAGCTCACAGTATTTTTTGTCCGTCCTCCTGGTGTCGCCATCACGATCAACTTTAATTTTTAATGCCAGTGCTGTGCCTTCGCGGTAGAGTTAACATAAGATTTTCTCAACTGATCGACTTCTTTTTATTTATTCCCTGCGAAATAAATACTCGTAGATGATTCTTTGATATCATGATTTGAACCGTGAACTTCAGGCGTGACAACCAGTGACGTTACCACGATTTCTGCACAAGTCATGCAGAATAATAACTCAACCACAATGCCGGTGCTATTTTTACAAGCAAATGTCGCAATTCAAATTGTATTATTCATACACAGGGTTATTCATTTTGTGCTTTAGAATTTCAATTTAAATAAAATAGAAAGTATTAATGAAAGTTTTTTTTTTTACTGTTTTACATCTGAGACTATACCATTATGTATGGAAAATGGCCGCCACGGGAGTTTATGCAAACTTAGAGGTAATTTTCGATGACTTTTGGGCACATTTCTGCCTGTATTGTGGTCATAACAACATGGATGTTGGTTTTTAAGCACTCCAAAGTTTGGGAATTGTTTGGATAGACACGATCTTTAGCCAAGCGATCTTGGTAACCAAATGATGTCGCCAAATCTCGAAACTAAACGGCCGGAGAACGTTTTGTGGAATAGAGTCAAATTTGAAGCCCGGTCCTGTTAAAACCACATGCCGCTTTCATCAATTACTTCACATCAGGCCAAAAAAAGTTGGTTATCATTTGACCATAGCACAGAGAATTCATCGTAACACTGGCGCCTATGTTGGTTCACAGCGCGCACCAAACTGTCATCCGTGGTGGATGCCATGGACTCTCAATGAACACATTTAGGTTCTCAGAACGTAGCCGCCGAGCGAGATATGGGCCTCATTGCTGAAGAAGGTTTTGTTCGAAAAATGGGCGGCAATTTGTTGATTTTTCAACACCCAATCGGCGTATGTTCGGCGCATTCTATGGTCAGCAGACTTTAGTTTTTGTGTAAGTTGGACCTTATAGGGATGAAGATTTAAATCCAAAAGCAAAATACATTAAACGAGGCTCTAGGAAATGCCCAATTTCTGAGCGCGGCATGATATTGATAATTTCGGGCTTTTAACCACTGAGGCACTCTCAGCCCCAATTTTTTCAGTTGATCGAGCATTTCGATGATACACAGACCTTACATATACGACGTCATAATGCGATTATGACGACCATAATTTGTCCTTAAATCGTGATACAAAGACAGAACTGTTATTTTTGTAGTAAGATGCAACAATTTGAATGTATTGAGCGGTGGTTAAACAATCCACATTGTAAAGTGGCGAAGCATGATCTAACTACCTGTCACTATGAATGACAGATGGATTTGACAAATGCCATATGGCATGAATGCTAAATCCTAACTTTGAAATGTATAGCCCATTACTTACTTGTGAATTTTTGAATAAATTAAATGAAATACAATGAAGTGAAATAAAACATATCGCTTCTCCGCCTTGAAGAGCGCCCAAAAACAAATTCTATCAGAAGTAAATCCTGACAGGCAGTACACCCTATCTGATTTTCATATAGAAACAATTTTAAAACATCTCCCTTCTAACGAAACTCTGAATGTGCGACAAATCGTTGTGCTATGTTTTAAAGATTTTATTTTAAAACTCTAACAACAATTTAGAAAAAACTATATATTTCCAGTTAAAATAAAAAAAATGTTATGTGATATATTGGCAGTGTTTTGTAAAATTCGTTTATCCTGCTTTATTAGCTCAAATTTATTGACAAAATATTAACTATACTCGTACACTGTCACACGTAGAGAAGAAATAAGCAGGTTTTTGAATTAATTTTTTAACACTTTATTTGGTGCTAGTCGCGCAACTTTAATGACCGGTTATTGTCATTAATAACTATTATTTAAGCACAATGGTAACACAGTTCCATGGTCAAATACAGGGTGCGGCAAAAGTAACTATATGGTATGATGTAAGAAATGTGTAACTTCTTTTATTTTCTCTATTGCAGAGATTACACTTGGGTGATACAAGTATAAAAAATGGAACTCTACACAATTTTGCAAAGAACAAATGACATGTCCGATTAGTCGATTTCTATGCTTTCTCGCGAAGCTTCCAATTTCAGCTTCGATTGTCGGAATTCCGAGATCCCTGTGGATATCATCGTTTCTAGTATACCACGGTGCGTGGACAATTTCTCTTAGCACTTAATTTTGAAAAGTTTGTAAAATATTGGCGTTTGTTTTCTTGGTACAGCCTCAAAGTTGTATACCGTAAGTCCACACCGGCTTTAGCACTTGCTTCTATAAAAGCAATTTGTTCTCAATACTGAGCTGGGAGTGTTTTCCGAGCAACGAGTTCATTTCTCTATATTTGATTTCGAGTTCTTTACGTTTCATTTTCACGTACGAATTCCATTTCAGTTTTGCGTCGAGTGTCATTCCAAGGTATTTGGCCTCGTTTGCAAAAGGTATTCGTGCCAAGTTTAGAAAAATTGGTAAGACGTTAGTTTTCTTATAAGTGAAATTCACGCGAACAGATTTAGATTCGTTGAGGGCGATCCGCCAGTCCCTCGTCCATTCATTTACTTTATTCAGTGGGTTTTGCAGTTTTGCAGTCGTTTCCTCGATTGTTTTACCTACGGCTAGGATAGCGGTGTCACCGGCAAACATAGCCAGGATAGTGCCATCTTCTTTCGGTATATCTCGAGTATATAACAGATAGAGACGTGGCCCAAGAACGCTTCCTTGCGGTACACTGGCCGAAATTTCTTTGCGCTCCGAGTATTCATTTCCATGTCAAATTCCCGAGATATGATTCTAGAATGTCGTATAGGCATACAGGGGGAACTCAACGGCTTGCGAGAGGTCAAGAAATACGCTTGAGCATATTTCTCCGGTGATCAAGTCATAAGCAGGAACTTTCTTAGGTTTTAGATTCCTGATCTCATGTTTGAGTTCCTTTAGCGTTGCACTTGTAAGTGCTAAATCGTCAGATGGTAAATCCGGCCTATTGATATTGTCGTAAGACACTTGACCATCGTACGGTTTAAATGTATCTTCCAGCTGGGCCGCAAAAACGTCCGCTTTTTCTTTATCTTCCCTTGCCCATTCATTGTGATTTAATTTAATAGGCGGCGCGGGTACCTTGAGCCTTTTGGTACGTTTTACAGCTTTCCAAAGTGAATAATTGGAATCTTTTTTCATATGGTGTCCTAAGTGGAATGCTCAGTTCAACATTATCTTCAATTTCGTTCCTAAAGCCTTCCCAGTTAGTTGTTCTACCGGTTAATCTCGCTGGCTCTAGGGTATAGACTAGTTTTTCGCTCAATGTCAAAACAACTGGGGAATGGTCAGACGACAGATCAAAGCTCTCTTCAACTTTAACGTGGTTGGTAGAAATTCCTTTCACGACGAAAAAGTCGATCAGGTCAGGTATTTTCGAAGTATCAGTTGGCCAGTACGTCGGTTTACCCGTCGAATGGAAATCACGACTGTACTCCATATTTATTTATTTATTTATTTAGCTAAGCTTAATTCAAAAACTACACTAAAACTAAACTATTACTAAACACAACTTAAGACTAAGGCTAAGTACTTAAAAACTTATCTTAAAATTAAAACTAAAGTGATTAGGGCGGAGGAGTGGAAGTGGAATTCTGGAGGGCGTTTCTAAGTGCAAATCTGCTGCAATGAAAATCAAAAGAGCTGTGCGCGCCTTTGGCCAAACGTAGCATTCTAGACATTGGCTCGTTACAGCCATAATTGGTGCGATGAAAATTAAGACGAAAGATGGGTACAGACCTCAGGAGGGGTGGGTTAGTGTTAAGGGAGATCATATGGAGCAGATTAGGGCAGTCGATGTTACCTGCTAACAGCTGGTGTACAAAGAGTATGTCAGCAATTTCTCGACGTATTTCAAGTGGCTGTACGTTAATTAATTTCAAACGATTCTCATAGGGGGATAAGTTATGCCTGTCAGACCAAGGAAGACCGCGAAGAGCAAAACGGATGAACCTGCGTTGAACAGCCTCTATTCGAAGGGAATGGGTATCATGATAGGGGGACCATATTTGGCTGGCATATTCGAGAGAGATTCCGTGACGTAGGGGTTCGAGAATTCTTTAGAGCAGCGTTTTACGAAACCGATCGCAGAGTTGGCTCTGCTAATTATGTTGTCAATATGGCAGCGGAAATTTTGTTCTCTGTCGCAGATAACACCAAAATCGCGTAATAAAGTTACAGAAGGGACGGGCTCGTCAGAGATGAAATAGGATCTAGGGGCTAGAAGACGCTTTCGAGAATATGTAATAGCTTGACATTTGTTGACGTTGAGCTCCAGAAAATTTTTTTGACACCAGGTTGAAAAGTTGTTCAAGTCAGCTTGAAGTGGGCAAGAGTCGGCGGGGTTTAATATGTGCCAAAAGATTTTCATGTCATCAGCGTAGATGGATAAATAAGAGTCTTTGATGATGAAGTCAACGTCGTTAATTGACAAAATGAAAATCAGGGGACCAAGATGGCTACCTTGAGGGACCCCGGAAGTGGCTTTAATGGGGTCGGATACAGCCGATCTAAATAGTATTTTGTATTGACGTTTCTCAAGATAGGATTTAATCCATCCAATGAAACTCAGCCAAGCGATTTGAGTTTAAAAAAGAATGATTCTGTGCGAGATTTTATCGAAGGACTTACTAAAATCTGTGGCAATTACATCAACTTCTTTGCCATCCTCTAATGCACACAGAGTGCTAGATACGAATTCCGTTAAATTAGTAGTTGTTGACCTTGCTGGTTAGGGGAAAAGATAGATTTACAATGGAAGAACATTGTATCGTAAACAATGTTTTCAAAGAGCTTAGGAACGCAGAAGAGTTTAGCAATGGGCCGGTAGTTGGAGATTTCATTCTTGGGAAACTTTTTGTGAAAGGGAATTATGTAAGAGCTCTTCCAAAGCTTGGGGAAGACTCCTTGTGCGATAGATATTTGGAAGAGAGCCGTGAGGGGTTGGGCCACATGGTTCAAGCAATTTTTCAGTACTATTGAAGGGATACCATCAGGACCAGGAGAGTATTCGTTCTTGAGTTTTTTTTTATCTTTTCTTTCACGTGTTCCACGGTTATGTCAACGGAGACTAACGAGGTTTGGGCACAGCTTTTCATGTAGGAAAAGTATTCAAGATCAACTTCAAGCCTATGGTTGCAAAATGATTGGCTGAAAAAGTGAGCAACTATCTTAGGATCACCGGAGGAAGTGTTAGGCAATTTTAAAGTAGATGGTCAGATTTTCTTTTTGTGTTGATGAATTGGAAAAATCGTTTCGGATCGGAGATCATGGTATGCTGGATTTGGTTTAAATATTCAAGATATAGAGATTCACAGAGTTCGAAAAATGGGTATAAGCGTGTAGGTAATTGGAAAAGTCAGAGTGCGAACAAGATTTAAGGTACGTGTACCAAAGTTGATTTCTTCTATTGCGAAGCGAGCGCAATTCTTTGGTGAATCAGGGTGGGGACGACGAGGAGTTTTTCTGTAGCACGAATGAGACAGATTGTGTGAAACAGTTGAAGATTTCGGCGTAGAACAAAGCAAGAGCACCGTCGATAGTAATGCTAGGATTTTCAAAAATAACATTGAAATTAACGTTACTCGAAAGGTTATTCAGTTTTATGAAGTCTGCTTTATAAAAATTAAAACTGTATGAGTTTTCAGAGTGTACAGTTTTATTACCGTTGTTGTGAAAAAATGTCAGAGATAGAGGTGGGTGGTAGCGGTCTAATTTGGAGAGAAGGTGGTTGCTCGCTGATACGACGCAGTTGTCGGCATCTGATGAGAAAATAAGGTCGAGTTGTCTACCTAAGTAATAATTTGAGAGCTGTGTCTTGAGCCCCAGAATGTATGTTTCGCATTAAAATCGCCGCCAATAATAAAATTAGGTTTCAGCAATTTAAACAAACGCTTGACCGACGTTTACATAACTAAGACCTCATCGAGATAATGCTAAGGATTAATAAAATATTCGAACAAAATTTTCAAATACATACGTAACACCTCCTCCTTTTTTTTAAAGTATCAATGGTGTTCCTATGACACAATTTGATATATTGCTTACCTGAAAGAAAAGAAATGATTAGTGAATAAAAGTCAGAAGTACAAGTATTTAAAATAAAAGCTTTTAGTTGTTAGTCTATTTTCAGTAAAATTATCTCAAAAGATTCCATTAAAGTAGCTGAGGCACATTTCCTTCCGCAAAGTGAAAACCAATTCACACCCAATTAACTTTTGTAATACACACTTCTTCCTGGATCCACTTTCCAAAATAAACCTCACTCACATTTCATTTTCACTTCTTTGTCATTCTACCTAAAAAAGCAAAACCACCTTATACCACTCATCCTGTCACCAAGTTTGTGGTAAGGCTACATAATGTGATACTTTTTTTTTCTTGTAGTGTACCTATGACGACAGATTCTTAACACTTTCTCTCACATCACACATTCGCATTAGTTCGGCTTATTAACAAAGAACACTTTAGTGTAACTTAATATGGGACAGAGTTGCTATGAGCCAGAAGGTGGCTGTTTTGTCAAGAAGGTATGCTTTCCTGTTGTATATAGTTTTGTATAGGAGTAAGCCTCTGCATAATGTTGCACAAATAACAACATCATCACCACCACCACCAGCAACAACAACAAAAGCAACAACAACGACATCAACTAAACATACAAAAAATAAAGTATACATATACAACTTGTTTGCGATTAATTATATCACCGGCATACACCGACCGGCCGGGTCATTAGGGGCTGTGAACTTAATTCCCCAATAGTTATCCAGAGCTATATAGAATGTATGTGTGTATCTATGTATGACTGGCATTACTGACCCAGTTTGCTATAAATATTATACGAGTATGCTTGCATCAAATGAGACACAGGGGAGCTTAATGTTGCTGTTTGGATAACGGCTTACATTGTTAGGTAAGTTGTTTGCAGAACTTTATGAGAGAAAATTCTTGAAATGGTAAAGCAAAAATGGTTAAAAAAAAATTCCACATAAACACTAGAAGTAGAAGGTAACAAGAGTTGAATACTCGTAGAAGTGGGTGGTGGTAAGAGGATCAAATCCCTACATAAGTTTAAAATTACCATTACTCCTGTGAGTCTAATTAAAATTTAAGGCATACTGTGGTAGTTTAAAAATTTACAGATAAGAGAACCCTTTTGAAAGGTTTTTTTTTGTTAAATTTTAGTAAGCTTTCAAAATGCTCTCAACATTACATACCTGCAGTTGATGATGAATTCAGTAAGCAAGCAATTAGATAGCTGTATCAGTTTTATTTCGGCAAAGATATCCAACTAGGAACGGTTTTCTGGACCACATACTCGTACCATGCGAATACAGGAAAGAATACGAGGGTGGGTCAATAAGTCCCTGAAAATTAACACAAATTGTGTCGTCACCTTAAATTTAATTTTTTTTGTCAAGAATCATCTTTCAAAAGAACGCACCAAAATTTTCAGACAGATCTGTCAAATAGTTTTGTTGTGGCAGCCATTTTATATACTCGTAGACGCCTACTAGCATTTTCTTTAAAATGGAAAAAAGTGAATTTCCAGTGCTCATTAAACACTATTTTTTGCGAGAAAAAACTATCAGGCAAACCAAACAAAAGCCTGACAAATATTATGGGGACTCTTCACCATCGATTGGAACCATTCACCACTGGTTTACTCAATTTCGGTGCGGTCGTTCAAGTACAAGTGACGCCGAACGTTCTGGTCGCCCAATTGAGGTCACCACACCAGAAATGATCGACAAAATCCATGGTTTGTTAATGGACGATCGGCGAGTGAAAGTGCGCGTGCTTGAAGAGGCCACAGGCTTATCACATGGCTCAATGATTTCGATTTTACATAAATATTTGGACATGAAAAAGCTTTCCGCAAGATGGGTGCCGCGTTTGCTCACAATCGACAACAAACGCATTCGTTTGACAACTTCAAAGGTGTGTTTGGCGATGTTCCAGAAAAATTCGGCTGAGTTTTTGCGCCGTTTCGTAACCGTGGATGTAAACCTGGATTCACCACAACACACCAGAAACCGAGGAACAGTCAAAACAATGGACTTTTCCTGGTGAATCGAAGCCGAAGAAAACAAGGTCATAGCGACAGTTTTTTGAAAAAGGTAAAACGATCACCGGCGCAAATTACGTAGAGCTGCTGGATCGATTCCAAGCCGATTTGAAGCAAAAACGGCCGCATTAGGCGCTGTAACAAATGCTTGGCCTGCAAGAGGTCCCACAGAAATTTGGAAAGCTTCAAAAGTGCTCTAACCACAGCAGCGTTAGCCATACTCCTGGAAACCGTTTGAGGGCTTGCGTTGAAGTAAAAGTGGGTCACTTTGAATAAACCGCCTTTTTTATTAAATTTTTTCTATTTAAGCAAATAAATTTTACAAATAATAATCCAAAATGTATTGTTGTTTAATTTTTATAATGATTTGTACTTGTAATGGAGCTTATGGCTGGACTAGGTATAGTGAATTTACGGCCCTTAAACGTTTAATTTCCTGGGTGTTAGGTCATTCAATATTCGTACACGTGTTATCGTTGCAACCAGATAATGGTCCGAGTAGATGTCGGCCCATAGGAGATTCTCATGTCGCAGGTTTCTTCGAAAATGTCTGTCCTTGGTGTGCATTTTCTGCGCTCGTCAGTAGTTTAATGTGTTTTTTTTTTGTATCCTGTAGCAGCTACCCCGTCGAACATGTAGGGTCATATTGTTAGTTAAAAACGCACAATGGTAGCGCAATGTATACCACACCTCACCAGCCTTATCAGTGTGGATTCAGACTGACCATGAAGTTTTAAAATCTAATAAAATGAATTGATTTTATTTCTAAAATAGAAGAATAGAAGAAGCAAATTCATAATTTCTACGAAAAAGAATTCCTCAAAAATATTGTTACATACGAGTACGAGTCTCCCGCAAAGTATCTATTTAACCAAAGTTCCCTTCCCCGTTTGTTTGAATCGTTTTCCTCAATTTTTCTTACTTCAAGTAATACATCTTTCCTATCTATATGTACATACAATGCGTATAAAGTATTCCACCATTTTTGAAACCATATCCTCGCAGTTCGAAAGATTTTGGCATATCTCCTTAACGAGATAATGCCCATTAGAATATGCAACGTTGACCCTTCTTTGGAATATCACAAATGGATGCAGCAAACGGCTTTTCAGCCTGATCCCTCTTAAAAGCTCATCAGAACTGGATTTCGAAGAATATCCTTTGCGAAAGCATAAATTCCATCGTTGTCCTAGTTATGGGTTCGTGCAAATCGATTTGGGATTTTGTTTGGTAAATTATGAGTGTTTTATGGGTGCCGCCGTTGTTGCCATGGTGGGCTTCCGGACATTACCAATTTGGAATTGGGTCAGTAGAAATTTATTATGAAAATTTATTTGCCACAAAGTTGAGATATGGTTTGTGCTAGGTGCCTAGGTGTGGTAAGTTCGTGTTTGGTTGCGTAAGTAATTTCGTAAAAATGTTTGTCGTTATCAGGAGATACGAGTAGTGTGGCACCGCCCAGGACATTAAAGTTAAAGAATATTACGTACCTACCTGTTAGTAGCACGAATTAGCAAATGGAATTGGAGACATATTGTATAGTTTATAAATTTCTAAAACAATGGATTCGTTTGCGTGTGGATATAAAGTTTTGGATATCAAATTGCAACAGTGCATCGAAAATTGTTTTGTAATTGAGCTTCATTGTAGACCATGCCTATTTCTAATAGATGATGTCAGTTTATTGAATAGAGTACAACATCGCCTCAAATGTCAATTAAATAGGTTGCATGTGAATACTCCATGTACCACATATATACATAGGTTTAAAGGGTGTGAGAATCGATTAGCCTCCTGGATTGCATGTATAACTATAATTAGAAAACTTAATCAGTCGATCTAATTATCAGATGATGCAGTCAATTGTGTAATTTGGTAGTAAATTGTAAATGAACTGCAGCAATGTTTCATTTATGTGTTCATGGAATTGATTGACTGAATGAGGTTATTAAGTGAACCGCAAACACTTGTCAGTGTGGCATCCTGTTTCACAGTTGATTGGTGCCACAAAAGCCAATTATATCAAAGGATTTGCGGGAATATGGTGCCTATTCATTGGAGGATGCTGAAATAAATTTTTTTTGAGTAATAAAAGTGTAACTGAAATAAACTTTATAGATTGAGCACTTATATACCTGGGTATGTACCAGTGGCGTGGCGTCCATACAAGCCGATTCCTTCCGGCTTCCCTTTTCAAATATCAAACATTTTTATTTTGCCACTTGCCAACCATCACATTCAATTATTTGCTCATCAAACCATTTTTCATAACTTTATACACGCTCGAAGCTGAAATGCTGCGACCACTTCGGTTGTTTATTCATTTTTACTCATACACAAACTCGCACACATAGGCGAGACAAGTATGAACTCCTCTAGCGAGAAACCGTGCAATGAATTTTTTTGAGAAGCCGTTCATTTTCCGGCTTACTCGTATGCATTCATTTCTTCACAGTACGAACTTTCAACTCTATTCCTTTCTGGATTTCTTTGTCTAACATACATTCACTTATGAGGAAAATAACCCGGAATTTCTCGGCTTTTGTGGATGAACATTGGTGGAGGAGAAAGATTTTAGTTCGAGGAAGTTTTTATTTTTTTATTGTAGGCAACAAAATAAGCCGACGAAAATCGAGTTATTGGGTGATGTAGTGGTTCGAACAGCGTTTGAGGTTTTTCTTACTTGTTGGGTATTTTTTTTTTTTTGCAAATTTGAAATGACAGTTACAAATCGGTTGTGTAATTGTGCGTGATTTATTGAAAATTTTAGAAAATTTTAAAAATTTAGCAATTACATATTGGTAGTTAAGTTAGTGTTTTAAATTATTAAATTATTATAAAATAGTGAGTGAGCTAAGTGAATAGTTATTAGCTATATACCAAGTAAGTAATTACATATATAGGTGGGGTGAAAAGTAACCTCCTTGACCGCCAGAATGCGCTGCTACTGCAAAAGAGGTTATGGTGCCTTGAAGTTCATTCATATTTAGGCAGACATGCCAAATTTCAGTGCGATACTGTCTTTAGTTTTGTTTTGACAGCTGATTGTTGTTGACGTGTTTGGCATCATGTTGAGTATGGACAAAAACGATTTTCGTTCTCTCATAAAACATTATTTTTTGAGAGGCAAAACGGCGAAGGAAACAAAAGAAAAGTTGGATAAATATTATGGGGCTAATGCTCCGTCAGATTACACCGTCAAATATTGGTTTCGAGAGTTTCGTGGTAGCCGCAACTCCACCACCGATCAAGTCCGCAGCGGCAGACCCTCCGATGCGGTTACAGAGGACAATGTCAAAAAAATACATGAAATGGTGTTGGCTGACCGGAAAGTGAAGGTGCGCGAGCTAGCAGATACCACAAAGATTAGTACTGAGCGCACACACCATATTTTGGGCAATATTCTGCATATGAAAAAGTTATCCTGCCGCTGGGTGCCGCGCATGCACACTCCTGACCAAAAATACACACGCGAGAGCTCTTCGAAAGAGTGTTTGGATTTGCTGATGCGGAATCGGGCGAACTTTTGGCGTCAATTGGTAACTGTTGATGAAACCTGGATCCACTATTACACACCAGAGAACAGAATGGCAATGGACTGAAGCCGGCACGAGAGCTCCGAAGCGGCCGAGGTAGGCTCAATGGGTCGGAAAGGTTATGGCATCGGTTTTCTGGGATTGTCATGGCATACTCTTCGTGGACTACCTCGAAAAAGGAAAAACCATCAACAGCGAGTATTACTGTGCATTATTGGAGCGATTGAAGGCCGAAATCGCTGCAAAACGGCCTCACATGAAGCAAAAAAAAATTTTGTTTTTGCATGGCAATGCGCCGGCGCACAAGAGCATCGCAACCACGGCTAAAATCAATGACTTACGGCTCCAATTGCTGTCACATCCACCGTATTCGCCCGATTTGGCTCCCTCGGACTATTATCTCTTCCCAAACCTCAAAAGACGGCTCATCAATAAAAAATTCAGCTCACGCGAGGAAATCATCGACGCCACGGAGGAGTATTTTGCAGACCTTCCGGAAAATTACTTTTCGGACGGGATTAAGAAGTTGGAAAATCGGTGGAATAAGTGTATTAAGCTAAAAGGGGAATAAAATAAAAAAACATTTTAAAAAAAAAATTTGTTTCATTCCCAAGGAGGGTTACTTTTCACCCCACCTAGTAAATCTACTCAAGAGGTGCCCCATTGAACATTCTTATTATTCTTAAAAAAGATGTCTCTAGTTAATGTTGAGTGTTGTTTAACTGATTTTCTTCTAAAAAAAAACCCACGAGTTCAGTAAGCTTTCTTTTTTGTAAAAAAAAAAAAAAGTTATAGAACTACATAGGTCGCTCGACACCATCAATGAAAATTGATTATACGCGAAAGGATGGGTTTGATACAAACATTTTCATAAGTCTTTTTACAAAAAGAATCCATGGCTGACTGGCAGTTGCAAATTAAATATAATGTTTTGTTTTCCTTGTCTTCTTTTTTCTAATTCTCCTAGTGTTTGGAGTCACACAGGTTTTTTTGATATTGTAACATAATGTAGCATAATAACTACGCCTCAAAGAGGCAACACATTCCGAAGTGTCTTCCTTCTGAACACATTCGAGGTTCGTGTCTACGGATAGAATAGGATTATGTCTAAGACGACGTCGCGGAATTAAGAGAGAATTATAACCACAAGAGATTATTGGCTGCAGCTGTCATCTTGGAATTATTACATCAGAATTTTCTTGTTCCAGTGGTCGAAGAATTTGCTAGAAGTTTCTGGCTATCAGAAATGCGACTATATAAGGACAGATGGCGATCGAGGCAGGGCAGTTGGAAGAGATTGGAAAAGTGATAATAGGCGAAGTTGTAATTTTGTGATAAATTGAAAGTTGAGAGTTAACAAGAAGAAGTAATTAGTTTGGATTTGTGAATTAAGTAATTGAAATGAGATAAAGTGATTTGAGAAGAAAGAGACCTTGTAAGGAAAGAATTTGCGAAGAACAGTATAGTGTGAACTTGAATTGTTCTATAGACTAGAAAATAAAGAAATAATCTCACAGAATAACGTTTTATCTACTCGAGCCGTAGCTCGCATATTACAATATAAACGATTTTATTAATTCTTCCAAAAAACATATTCAAAAGGAAAAGCATATACTCGTACGCAGCTGCTTGCATTTGCATAAATTTGGCGAATATCGCATAGAGACTTCTTTAGGGAATTCTTACGAGGCACATAATAGAAAAGTTGATCGCAATCGCGATTTAATGAAGCATTTCATAGACACTGTAGTTCTTCTAGGAAAACAAGAGCTGGCATTCCGTGGTCACGACGAATCTGGATCAGATAATCGCGGTAATTCTATTGAAACCCTTTCATACTTGGCTAAGTACGACCATGCAATAGATTCGCATTTAGAACAAAGTTCAAGTTCCCAAAACTCAATTCACCAACATTTAAAATGACTTGATACACAGTATCGCTGCAGTCATCAGATCCGAAATTAAGGATCAAATCAGTTCAATAAAATTTGTATCTGTGATGGTCGATGAAACACCAGATGTGAGCCACAGAGAACAGCTTAGTATTGTAGTGCGTTATTTAGTAGAAAATAGA
Organism: Pocota personata; assembly: GCA_963082735.1. Classification (NCBI taxonomy): domain Eukaryota; kingdom Metazoa; phylum Arthropoda; class Insecta; order Diptera; family Syrphidae; genus Pocota; species Pocota personata. The sequence continues at coordinate 85,227,134 of OY720432.1, read as the reverse complement.
ATACAAGAAAGATTTCTAGGTTTCTATGACGTGAGTGTCGGTCGAAACGCGGTTATTTTGTGCGATAAAATTATAAATGTCTTAGATAGTTTTAACTGTAAAGAAAAGTTAATAAGTCAGTCCTACGATGGTGCGGTCGTAATGTCCGGTGGCCATGTTGGAGTCCAAATAAGAATCCGGAATATATGCCGAATGGCTATTTGTATTCCCTGTTATGCCCATGTTCTGAATCTAATGTTATCTAAATCGTTAGAAAGCATTCCTGAGTTGAAATTATTTTTTTTTTGGCTTTGTTAGTAGTATCGTTAGGTTTTTTAATAAATCATCTAAAAGAACCAATCTGCTAAAGACAATTGCTGATCGACGAATGCCCGGGGTATCAGAGACTCGATGCCAATATCATTCGCGTATAGTGAACGTCTTATTCAATTGCAGAGAAGATATTATAAAAACTTTTGAACAGATTTCATGTGAACCAGGAGAATGGAATAACGATACTCTGGTTATGTCCGAAAGTTTGTTGTACAAACTACAGGACAAAGAATTCTGTTTTTTATTGCATGTTACTTCGGTCATATTTGCAAAAACAGATATTCTTTTTAGTTTAGTTCAAAATAAACAAACTGACATAGAGCTAGCGAAGCAAGAGGTCGAGAGTTTTGAGTCATGGTTTTATTCTGAATTTATAAACTCATTTGACTCAATCTATGAGAGCATAAGTGACTGCTCAGAATATGAATATTTTTCTAATTCAATACCGGGTGACAAAATAATTTTACTGCTTTAAAAAATTAACTCAAAGTTTTATACACTACCACTTATCACTTAAAAAGCTTGATGTTTTTCAACTTTATAAACATTTTAATACGGAAATGCTTAGATACTTTTTCTCAAGCTCTAACATTGTGTGAAATCTTTTTAACCCTGCCTTTGACTGTGGCCTCTGTCGAAAGATCTTTTTCGACTTTAAAAATAGTCCACACTTAAGAAATTCCCACAAAGAAGAAAGACTCCCAGACCTGGCGCTTTTATCTATCGACAAGCACCTTCTTTTATAAATTAAAAATAACTCAAATTTTTATGAAAGAATTTTAGCGGAATTCGTAAAAAAGAATCGTAGGATAGCTTTAGAGTACAAATAGGTAGTACATAATTGTAATTGCTAAATTTTTTATATTTAACAACGCCCCGTGTTATCAATAACTTACAATATATAGATTATTCTGTCCAGAACGGATGGAAGCCACTTTTTTATGCGATGAACTCATTGTCTACGTAAATTCCAATGACTTAAAGTATAACAAAGGTGGCTTGGATTGCATATCTTAAGTCTGTGTTTCGAATAAGCACCAAAATGGTAAGTCTTGAATAAAACATTTTACTTAACATTTGTTCGGGTTCCCTCTCTTGAAATTTCACCCCACGCCACTGGTATGTACACTATATGTATATGTGAAGGAATACAATATATCTATATATATGTACATATATACGTTACACGTACCTTTTAGGTAGTTTGTAAGTTTTATATATAGAGAAAAAATTCAGTTCATCTACTAAGTTTTTGCTTAAAAATTTGTTCTTAGTTTCCCGATATTTGTAAGTATAGATTTAATAAATATTTTAAGTTATGTCACGTCGAAAGACATATTTTAAGCATTAGGTTTAGCTTAGAGCGCCCCCATAGGGCCATTAAGTTAGTATTTTTTTTTTTTTTTTTATAATTTTTATAATTTTTATAATTTTTTTTTTATATGAATACCTTTATACTGTTACAGGGCACGGGCTTTTAAGGACAAGGGGAAGAAGAACAGAGGAGAAGCCTATGCACGTTGGCTTTAAATGTTTGAAGGTTGTAGTGATGGGGAAATACAGAGCTAGTTAGATCATTCCACATTCGTGTCGTTCGGCTTATAAACGAATCCCTATATTTGATAGTACGACCAAAGTTGGGCTTCGGCAAACCCCACAAGCGGACCAGTAGGGATGCAGTAAAGTGGGAAGGTTGTGATCCTTCTACTCCGGATCATAACTTCGCCGTAAGAAGAAGAAGACGACCGAAGTTTGGCTTTAGGGTAAACTGATGTGCATTCGAAGCCAGATCAGATGGGGTTAAATATTTCTTCCACCGTTTAAGGAATCCTAGACAATTTGCAGTATTTTTGGCGACCCCAAACATGCGATCATTCCATCGAAGATGGTTATTAATACACATGCCAAGAATGGCAAGTCTTTCGGTTTCAATGATGCAAGTACCATCCATGGATAATGGTTGAGGGTTTTGGTTTCGCTTGAGAGACAGAAGACAGCATTGTGTTTTGGAAGTATTAAATTCCACGCGGTTGGTTGAACCCCATTTGATTATGCTGTCCAGGTCGGAATTTAATGTGTTTAACATACGTTGCCGTTCCCCTTCTACGGCCGAAGAATAAGGACATGAGTAAGGGAACGAATATGAAAAACTGAGGGTACTGTCATCAGCGAAGGAATGGATTGGATTAGAAGTTGCAGACAAGAGATCATTTATAAAAATAAGAAAGAGAGTCGGAGACAAAACAGAGCCTTGGGGAACACCAGCATTTATTTGGTGAATTGCAGACTTGAAGCCGTCCAAAACAACTTGTATTGAACGCCCCGAAAGGTAATTTCTAATCCATTGAAGAAGAGACTCATCGACGCAATATGCACGCATTTTTGACAAAAGAGCCTGATGCCAAACTCTGTCAAATACCTTTTGAAATATTAAGCGCAACCATCTTGGTTTCGCCGAAGTGATGGAGAAATTGGTTCCACTTCTCGGTGAAATATGCCATCAAATCAAAAGTGGACCTGTTGCTACGAAAACCATACTGCTGGTCATTAAGGAGTTTTCGTGAATCGAGATATTTCATAAGCTGACGATTTATCAGCGTTTCCATGACCTTGGAAAGAAGGGACATAAGTGCAATGGGTCGGTAATTGCACGGGGAGGAAGATTCGCCTTTTTTAGGGACGGGCTGGACAAATGCTGTTTTCCATCCACTCGGAAAGAGCCCTGAAAAGTAGGATAGACAGAAAAGCTTACGCAGAGGTTTTGCCAGCGTAGAATAACACCTCTTTAAAACTATGGGGGAGATGCCATATATACCAGTATATAACATAGTTAAGTTAGTTAAGCTAGTTTTAAGCGTTTTTTTTTTGTGTCTAGCTGTTAAGAGTTCTTGAATTTCAAAAATAAAAATGAATTAAAAACGAAACGAAACCTTGTGCGCTGACTTCAAAGAACGAAACTGTTCGATTTAGCGCAATAAGAAGTAACCGCATTTAATACTACTCGTACCTGCCTCGCGCGAATATTCCTCGAAGCTTAAACTACTTGATAAGGGAAACTTAGTTGTAGTAAATAAGAAAAAGGGAAGAGTGAGATAAATCTGACACTACTATGAGTACACGGTGTCTTATGAAGATTCTTACCTACCTACAAAAAAAAGAAAAATTTAAAAATAACCGGAGTGCGAAAAGAACTAAAAAAACCCATAGTTGTTCTTTCAAGTTATTTTCGTTGTCGGGTTTTTTTTGTTTTAAATTTATTTCATTTGCTTTAATTTTGTCTCATCATGATCAATTCAGAGGTTTTTGTCCTGTCTGACAATGAATATTTATGTAGTTATTGGCTATAATATAATTCCAAGAATAAACCTGTTTCATCAAAATATCCGTCGCTATAGCTTTTGTTTTAGGTGGTAACGAACAAAAGATATAAACAATGTTCACGGGGTGACTAGCAGGTCAAACGGTCTTGTACAAAAATCCTCAAAATACTAAGAGTAAGCCAGGAAGAGAAATGAGATCTAAAAGTGTAGGTACCACCTTCCCAAACAGTTTGAACATTTTTCTTCTGGTTTAACCGTATCCTTAACCACTATTTATCAGAAAACTTGCCAAAAAGTAATAAAATATTCCACAGAAAGGTAGTTCGTAGCTAACAAGGTGGTCAGTAGAGAAATATCGGCACGCGATAAACTACATCGCTTGTTGTATGCGTACGTATAGCGCGTATATCGTGCAGGATTGTAGGTGTCGTAGAAGTTATACACCCATAAAGGGTAAATGAACTAACAGAAGAAGTAGATGGAAAATGGCACAGCAAATAGAGAGGACCTGGGTGGAGCTAAGCATAACCAAAAATAGACAATATAATGATAATGCAAATCAATAGATACGCTACGATTAACGCTGAGAATAACTTGTATTAGCAGTCGAACTTAGAACGAACTTATATTATCCATTAAATTAAAAATTCTTTACCTTCCCTTTTGTTGTTGACAACAAGTTTGTGAAATCTGGTTTGGCGATCGCCTGATTTGCAAAGTTCATACAGGGAGAAGAATATCTTTAAACTTGTTCCACACAATTGCACGAAAGAATTATATGCAAGTACGAGTAAATGGAAAAGCAACTACCTACTCAAACGAGTCTATCGAATAGTCATTACCCAGAGGAGAGTTGGCGCTAAAAAGGAAGAGAAAAATGAGTATTCCATGGAAATAAATTAAAGTTAATTTATTAAGCTAACTTAATGATAAAGTCGAGAGCCAGCAGCGTTTGTGCAACACCCACTTACAACAGATTGTAACAACATTAATATCCATTTACAAAGGAAAGAGCAAAACGAAGTAATTTATGCCCAAAGTTGTGTTCATTGGAAATCTATCCTTCCTACGTTTTAAGTTGAAACGTATATCATTACTCAGAATACGATTTACTTATAATGCATAATTAACTTCCTGTTTTCCTACAACAGATAATGGCAATTTGGGGGGAAAATATTGCAACCTGAGACCAAGAAATGACCTAATAAAATATTTAATATCCCTACGTGTAGTCGTAATGAACAATTTCCTTATGATCTGGTAATTATTAGCGGTTGCGGCACCGTACATTCAATTGTCTATCTATCGCTTCCCTTTTTGCAGCTGCAAATATCAAATTCGCGTACCCCCTTAGTGAACCTGTGGATTCAAACTTTTACTTTCATTATAATGGTAGTCAGCCGAATAGATCAAAAGTCTAATTAAGCCTCCGATGGCATCATCGTATACCAAATACCGCGGAAGATACATACATATTGCTATTACGAGTACTCGTATCTCCTCATAACCTTAACAAACGCACACCTGAGAGCAAACAATTTTCCTTTCACAAAAAAAACTTGTCTTCGACTCGCAATACTTGTTTGCCCGTCTTCAGAAGTTACAGATGCATCGTTGCATTGAAAGTGAATTGCCTCCGAGTGCGACGTAAGGAGGCCCTCCTCGGTGTTTGCCTTCAGTATCTACACCATACTCGTACTCGATGCTTTGATTTAGATTGCCCGAGGTAAATTCTTGTTTTTGTCGCTGAAGAGACGGCAAAGACAGCAATAATACTGACGATGAAGTGTTTATAGGAATTTGATCTTTGGCAACAGAAGTGGGCGCCAGAGTCAAGTGAAGTGCTCACGAGAAAGACGTTACATGTCTTGAACTGGTTTGAAGTTTTTTTTTCATTTATTGTAAGTCCCTCTGACCTTGCTGGTTTTTTTGTTAACTGATCTTAATGGAATGAATGACAAAAATAAATGAAAACAAAAGTTAAATGAACACTTTCACCATTTTTTGTTCGTAAAAGTAAAATTGGCGCCATGGATGCTGGGGAAAAAAAATTAGTAAAAGTGAATTTTAATTATAACGGTTCAGTTTGGTGGAAATTGCAAATTTCGTTAATGAACCTTCCGACGGAACTTATGCAATCGGTTTAGAGAGGATTAGAATAAATTATTTAGATACTTCTAGTATCTGCTTGTAGTAAACTAGAAAGATTATTTGAAATTTTAGTAGTTAATGTCTGCTTTAAACTAAGACTTGTACCTCACCACTGCAAGATCGCTGAAGTAGTCGTAATATTGAAGCAAGGTAAGCCATCTACAGAAGTTATTCAATATTATCAACAAATTTTGATAAATTACTCCCAGAAACATTAGACAAAATTATTATTGGAAGACGGCTCTTCCCGAATCTTCAGTTCGAAATAAGCATTCCACAATAGACCAAGTGCACCGTATTACCGACGTGATAGAGAGAGCACTTGAAGGTAACAGGTATGCATTATTCCTGGACGTAGCGCAAGCCTTTGACAAAGTGCGGCATAAAGGCTTGGAGTTCGAGCTACATAGGAACCTACTTAGACAATACTATGAGATATCCGAATTTTATGAATTGAAGGAAATAACGGCAAGTATCCCACAAGGCAGTGTTCTTGGACCAACTTTGTACTTATTATACACCACTAGACTACAACGTAACGGTAGCCACTTTTGCAGATGACAAATGCGCAGACAAAGCTGTTGTTAAGATTCAGAATGCAGCCAATAGAGTAATAGATTTGACGCAACAATGGAGCATTAAACTTACAAACAAGAAAATAAGCTCTCTGGCCGTTCTTATAAACAACCCAATAGTTATACTAACACAGCAAAGTACTTAGGAATGACCTTAGATGCCAAAGTAACCCATATGCGCCCGCCGTGCCCAAACGAGGACACCTAAAGAAATACCGTAACGGTGTCCCCAATTGGGGCCAGTAGGAACATCAGAGGTAAAAATTATTCTTATTTTTTTTCAAAGGTAATTGTTGTATAAACAATGGCTAAGCGAACATTCAGCAGTCATAACGACTACCTCGGGCTTCAAGAATCAGTTGATGTTGTAATGCTTGAGGAAGACGATGTTACAGAGATAGATTTAGTTGCACTTCCCCCAGAACCAAGTGTGCTTACCGATGAAGAAGAAGGTCATGAGGACCATATTCAGAGCAAATGCTATTCCGCGAGATATACCAGGTAGAGTCAAAGTATTCACGAATCGAGGTGAAGACGAATGGGACAGTAGCGATGACGAACCGCTCGGTGAAATCAAGAGACGTAGAAATAATTTTGAGGAACCTCGCTGGCGTAAAACAGAGCCTATCTATGAGCCTATAGTCTCCACTGAAGGTGATGTGCAAGCGCATCCCGATAAATTGTTGTATGAAATGAGAAATCAAAATCCATTGCAAATTTTTGAAGTTTTCGTCATAATTGTTCAATACTCGCAGACTTACGCGGCTCAGAAAAACAAGCATGACTTCAAAGTATCTGTCGATGAACTCAAAACATTCTTCGGTGTTCTTTTATTGACTGGTTACCATTCATTGCCTCGAGAACGTTTGTATTGGTGCCTGGACGAAGACTGTAATGTGTCTATTGTGTCAAGAGCTATGCCAGAAATCAATTTGAGGAAATAAAAAAATATCTTCATATCTGTGACAATCTTGTCGCAGTCGAATCATCCGAAAAAATGTGTAAGGTGTGACCGCTTGCAGATATGCTTATGAAGAAATTTTTGGGTACAAGAGTGGTAAAGCTATTACTCGACAAACTAGGCACAAGTGCTAAAGACCATGTGGTGTACTTTGACAATTTCTTCACTAGTTTCGAATGGCTCCGAGATTTACTAAAAGCTGGTTTTCGTGCAACAGGTACCGTTCGCGAAGGTAGAACCAAGAAGTGCCCTCTAGTTGGAGTGATGGAAATGAAAAAAGAAAAACCGTGCTGATTTTGACTATCGTTTCGACCAAGTCAACCAAATTTTATTCGTCCGTTGGTTGGACAACAGTGTCTGTACCATGGGCGTCCTCCCTCTGGAGAAAGTAAAGAGATGGAGCGCAGTTTTTCAAAGCTACAACAAGGGTATGGGTGGTGTAGATCAAGCTGATCAATCAATTTCATTGTACCGCACTGCTATACGTGGCAAAAAATGGTGGTGGGTTTTGTTCCCGTACATGCTGGATCGAGCCGTGGCAAATGCATGGCGCCTTCACATTCTAACGAATGATGACAAGTTAGATCAGCTTCAATTTCGTCGCTACATTACTCGTCACTATTTAAGACACACAAGTAGTGAAAATTTGCGTTCAACAACTTCTGTGGTGCCAAGTTTGCAGTATGTAGGGTCAGTCACTATGCAAAAAATCTTTCCCAGCAACTAAGATGTACCGTGTGTCATAAAAAAGCACGTTGGCAGTGCAAAAAGTGTGTGCAAACTTTAGACGTTGAAAGAGAATGCTTTGAAATTTTTCATACTACTTAAGCCCAGTGTCCCCATTTGAGGACGGCTTTTTTTTCCAATGAAGGATATATTTTTTTTTTTGTTGCTTTATTATTTTCTTATAACAATAATAGTTTTTACCAATTAATAAAGAAATTTTGTTATTTCCACCGCGAAGTTTTATTTGGACCCAAATGGGTTAAAGGGAAAAGAACGCGTTAAATAGAAAGCAGAGAATTAAATATGAAATATAGAAAGCTAGGCTGACTAATAGAACAAAATAATGCTGTATCAGCAAATATTTAATCTCGTCTGGACGTACTCGTATGACATTTAATTATGGGGGTGTATAAAGAAAACAAATATTAAAATAATTCAAAATAAAGTCAGCGCCCCATGGGACGCATGATACAAAGACTTACCTACATCGTGATTTGCATATCGACCCGGTGACAGATGTCATCAAAAAGAATGCAATACGATACAATCAAAGATTGCAGATACACATAAGCCTTGGGATAGAGCGATTAGAATCCCACACTACTATGGGTTGAGATGGCTGACCACCTTAATAAAATGAGAATTTCAGAGGATATCCCCTGCCGCCTCTGCCTAGAAGAGGACGAAACTGCAGAACACGTACTATGTGAGTATGTAGCTCTGTGTAGAATTAGGAGAAACTTCTTCCGGAGATAATATCTCCATTAGACTTAAGGAACTCCTCAGCAGCCGTAATTATAGCTTTCGTAAGGAAAGTAGAAGTTTTTTTTTTTAGAAAAGGAATTTTCCAAATCACCGAAACACTCAGACTCAATTTTCTGTGTCCATTGTACTACCAGGCAGAACTCCTTTTTTGGTGTAGTGGTTGGAGAAACTTAGATTTTATTCATTATGGTCGAGTGACTGTGGTTGCTGTTCCCCGTCTGGGTTTGAACATGCACAGTTCAGGTCACAAGGGAACACACTACCAACTACACCGTAGCTACATTCCTGTTAAAAAAAGAAAAAAATGGGTTGAGATCCCCATAGTGTCTTCAAGATTTTCACTTTCTTAAAAAAAAAAAAAAAATTAAAAATAAATTACACAAATCAGAATAAACAATCGTCTGAAATTATTATGCCATTTTTTTGGATGATTGTTCATTTTCGGATTTCGGGCAATTTAGGGGTTTTAAGTACAGTGAACCGCTTTTGTATTGGATTGCTTGTGTGTGTGAGATACGATTATCATCGAAATTTGTCCAATTTTCCACGACTCTGGCGCATAAATCAGGCTGAATTTGACCGATGGTATGGGTTATGTTGGCTTTGAGAGCCGCTGTGGTTTGTGGCTTATTCGCATAGACCTGTTACTTCAGAAAACCCCACAAGAAAAAGTCTAACGGGGTCAAATCGCACGATCTCAGTGGCGAGTTCACATCACCTCCACGTGAGATGACCATGCCCTCGAATCGCTCGTGCAGAATTTCCAATGTGGCGTGAGCTGTGTGGCACATAGCGCCGTCCTGTTGAAACCACATGTCGCTGGTGTCCATATGAAAGAAGTTGGCAATCATCGACCTATAGCGCTTGCCGTTGACGGTGATGGCCTGGCCAACGTCGTTCTCAAAGAAATATGGACTGAAATATGGACGCCGCCAGCCCAAAATCCACACCAAACAGTGATTTTTTCGGGATGCATTGAACGCTCTTGGATCTCATGTGGATTGGTATCGTCCCGGGTTCTCCGGCACACTCTCACTGACAGCGGCGATGTTTCGGCAGATCTTACGTTTCGTCGACGTACGGGTGTTGGTTTATCGGTTACTGAACCAGTGGACTAAAATTTATCCACCACACTGCGAATAGTCCTCTCGGAAGGACGATTATGGCGACCGCTAAATGGGCGAAGCGAGCGGAACGTTGCCCGAACAGAACACCCATTTTGATAAAACAATTTTATTATTTGCACGTGTTGTTGAACGCTATATCTGTCCATGGCGATTTGGCAAAACAGACTGACAATTTGACAGATGTAGCTTCAACAATATGGCCGCTATCAACTGTCAAAGTTCGGAAGTCCCTATTGGAAGACCCTGTACTAAACAACTTTAATGCATTCATTCATTCCAGCCTAAAACGTTTACACGCACTCAAATTATACCAGCGCCTACAATTTTTATGAAAATTTGCTTTGATAAAAATTTCGTAATATTAATCTACTCGTACATATGTCAAGGGTATTCAATAAGAGCACCTACATATGTATACACGCAGTCGAGAAAATTGTATTTAAAAAAAAAACTCCCTGCTACACTCTCGAATTACAAAGAGCGTTTCAAAGCTTGGTTCATATAAAAACAGAGCGTAAATTTACGCAAAAACGAGTTCTTAAGCTTACTTCTGTGAATACTTTGCACTCATAATTTCCCTTCATTCCGTCTGCATAAGTTTGTTCATCTGAATTTGAGTGCCACTATACTTTCCAATTATGAAACTTCCTTAATGCGAATTGCAATCAAATTATAATGTATTCTACCAGGCAAGACACGGACGATAGCATCGGATAATGAGCTCAGACGGATACAGTAAAGCAATGTAGGTTAATTCAATTAGTGCGGATATTAAATCTATTAAAGGTCTCCTTATTTTCAAATGTCAATTAAAATTGATTCACAATACATACGGAAACATACCCTCATGGGTTTCAATAGAACCACAATCTAATTAATTAGATCGACCTAAACCAGACAGTTTGGGTTGAGGCTTTCGTTCACACCTCTTTGGGGCATGTAGAATCTAGATTTGCATTTGCCATCCTATATCGTTTGACGTACGAGTATATGAATTTTCTAAAACGACGAGATCCCATTGAATTACATTTTGCGGAAAAAGAAAAAATTTTCAAATGCTTTCCATGCATGGTTGTGGTCGTAAACCCTGTATTTCAAAATGAATTCCATATTTGCATACGCAACCCACCACGCGCAACCACTCCATACCTGTAGTACGAGTATCTCCCTCCAATAGCATTGTTTGTTGATACGAGTACTCGTACTAGTAGTCTGGCATTTTAAGCAGACATGACTCCTCTCCTGGTTCCCAGTTTAACGAGATAAGAGTACGAGTGGAGCCGCATAGACACGCGTTCTGTTTGTGAAATTTGAACGTATTTGAGCCCCATTGTTTGATATTGTATCCCCTGGGTGCAAGTGAGGATTTGTATGCGAGCTATACGGGATGTGGCCATAATATGGCTGACATATTAATGCATATATTAATAATAGAGTCGAACAATTTTAACTCAGTTGAACTAATGACTTCTCATATCTTTTTGAATAATTTTGGAAAATAAGCGGGTACATCTGTCACTCCAATTAAAAAGAAAAATTCTTCCTTTCCATCCTTGCTTTCTACTCGGAAAATATGTGTTTACTTTTCGCAAAGATACGCTTGAGCTTTAACTTGGAATGCTTTTCGTTTTGATGCATTCAGTAGGTACCCACTTTATTAAATGCAGATTTTATTTTACATTCTCCAAACTTTCCACGAAAAAATTAATTCTTCCGTTGGAATATTTTTTTGTTTTCTTTGCTTTATTTCTGCGGAAATAGTAGGTAAATCTACAACCGAGATCCGAGAGTGAGAGTAAAAGTTGTCTACTTTTGTGAAATAAATTTTCTTTTTTTTTTTTTTTCTATCTGCCGGTGGACGGTTACATACAGCTAACTATATTTGCAATACAAGCCAGAGGGGAAATAACAAAAAAATGTTTATCTAAAATTACCATCTAAATGTTGGGTCATTTGTTATCGTTACATTTTCCCCTGTGGTTAGTTGAGGAAGTTCAACTACAAAGTTCAGTTCAGTTCGGAGACGGCTTTCTGGGTTAATTTAAATAAACACTATGCTCCTCAGTGAATCAAACTCTCTTTAATATGATTTGATCAGTTGTTGCAGTTATTCTCGATGACTTTGTTAAAGACACTTTCATGTACGGCGAAATAGTAATAGTATGACGAGTTAAAGAAAAGAGAAATAAAGTCCACGACTGGGTCGTACGAAACTTTCGAACAAAATTGATTGATCCATAGACGAGAAATAGCCAATTTTTAAGAATCAGTTACTAAAGAAAGTATGTACTTCATGTCGAAAACTTAGTATGGCATGTAATAGCCTGTGTCCACTATCGAATTTGATCAAAATCGTTGTAGCTGTCTTCGAGAAAATATATTTTTTTCTAACATACGAGTATGTCAATAATTTTAGTGTCATGTCCTTACCTCAACAGTTTGGATTCCGAAGTAATCACTCCACAATAGAACAGGTTCGTAGAATAACAGCTGAAATTTCGATAGAAAAATTCTGCCATTTTCTTGGATGTTGCACAGGCCTTCGACAAGGTGTGATATGAAAGATTTCTCGATAAATTAAAAGCATATCTACCAACAATACTTTTATCTAATGAAATCTTCATCGCGATACTTTCGCATAAAGCAATAAAACTGCTACTCGAAGATAATGCAGATAAAAGCTGGAGTACCTCAAGGAAGCGCCCTTGGGCCTCTCTTATACCTCATCTATACCAGGGAGCTACCAACAACCCCTTATACTAAGACTGCAACCTTTGCCGATGATACAGCAATTCCAGCAGTGGGAGAGTCAACAACAGATTCGACGTAAAATTAGAAGAAATAAACATGTGGAAACAAAGATGGTGAATAATACTAAATTCGAACAAATCTTCACATATTGACTTCACATCTGTCTTGTACTATTGCTACTAGGTAGCGATACCTACCTACCTTCCATCGCTACTAGACACTCCAATACCCTAAAGCTTGCCGAAAATAAAACAGAAGCGGTGCAACAATGGAAAAAGTGCGAAACAATTACCATCACTGTAGGTGGACACGAGATTAAATCGAAACCAGCAATCAAATATTTGGGTGTGGTGGTCGATACTAAGCTAACATTTAAACAACATCTGGAGTATGTAAGTGAGAAAGTCTCACGAGTGAATAATGCACTCATGCGAGTGTAATCAAGTCAGTAACCCTGTATGCTACACCAATCTAGACAGGAGCTATGAAGACCAAGTCGTACAATATAACAAGAAAATTGAAACAACGTACAGATTATGTGTCTTGAGAGTGCATGTCGCACAACATCTAGCGACGCGGCATGTGTCATTGCAGGAATGGTCCCCATTGACCTGTTATCAGATGAACTGCAAAGGATATATGAAAAGAAAAAAAACACGGATGACGAAAATGGCGAAACGAACACCACTGCGGGAACAAATTACCTAAGAGAAGCTGCACGAACGGCCAGTCTACGAAAATGGTAGCTGCTCTGGAATGCATCAAATAAAGGTCGATGGACGTACGGACTTATCCCGACAATCAACGACTGGATAGAGCGTAAACACGGAGAGCTAAATTTCTACATGACTCAAATGCTAAGTGGGCATGGATACTTTCGTGCCTACTTACATAAGTTTAAACTCGACGACACACACAATTGTCCATACTGCGAGAAGACCTCGAGCATTTCAATGCCCACGATTCCAGTTTCAGAGAGAAATCCTACAAAGGGAACTGGAAGAAATACCAAACCCTGAAAACATAATGGGATGCAGTAGACACCTACACAACATACATCTCGAATGAACTTAGACGACTGGAGCGGGAAAGAAGGAGAGATGGAGAAAGGAGAAGGATAGTCCAAGAGACTCGCCACTTAGACATCTGAAGAAAGCAAGAATTGCTAAATCCTGCCCCGCGAAGGAATACCTGGAGGTGGTACCGCAGGGTATAGAGAAAAAAAAGGGTATTAAAAGGAGGTGGTTTTAGTCTTGGTATACTGACTAACCGAGTATTTCAGTATCTTTTAGAAAATTTCCCCTTCAAAAAAATACCAAATACCACATGCTAGTACAGTGAAGTTTCTAGCTATAACTGTAAATGCCAAGCTTCGGTGGAAAGAGCATATTAAAATCACAAGAACCGAACTGGACATTAAGTGGCTAGAAATCAGTGCTCTCAACACATAATAAAATACTCCTATATAACCAGACCCTAAAACCAGTGTGGAACTATGGCTCTCAACTATGGAGATGTGCCGGCCAAACAAATATTGCAGTTATTCAACGCTTCCAGAATAATGTCCTTAGGAGTACTGTGAATGCTCAGTCGTACATAAAAAATAGTGACCTGCATTGGGATTTAAGGATTCCTACTGTTCCACAAGAAATCAATTCATCCATGAGCACACAAAAAAAGACTCCATGAGTATGTTAATGAAAAAGCATCAAATCTTCTTAACGTCTCTACATAAGTAACGAGACAGTGACAGGGTGACAACTAAGAGCGAAAATGGGTGCTCGGAGTGAATAAAACCTTCAACGCTTTGGATGGATTAAAACCCATCTATGATGTTCGCAGGCATTCAGAGGATCTTGGGCTTTGTCCGTCCACAACTTGGAAAATATTGCGAAAAGATCTTGGCCTAATCCCTTACAAGATTTAATTGGTGCAAAAATTGAAGTCGTTGAATTTCTACGCACTTAGAGTGAGAACAATCCGCAAGTGACTCATCAGACACCATTACAACAAATTGCACTGTATAGTGTGGTTTACACACTGGTGGTACTCATATCATCGGGACTTATTTCTTTAAAAATGAGGCAGGAGCTTGAGTTACAGTCAATGGTGACCGATACAGAAAGATGATCAACGAATATTTGTTCTCAAATTTACGTGACATCGATGTGGGCGATATGTCGTTAAGTGTCACACTGCGACCAATACCATCGATTTACTGAAATCAAAGTTTGGTGAGAGAGCGATTACAAGATTGGGACCTGTAAATTGACCACCAAGATCTTGGAATCTAATGCCCCTTGTTCTAATCGCTTGTTTACGTAGATAAACCAGCAACGATTTGTCAGACAATATACTGAAAGTTATTGCGCATATACGGCCCCAGCACATATACGGTCCCAGATGCTCGAAAAAGTGGTCAAAAATTGGACCGACAGGATATGCTTTGTAATTGTCTGACGCATTACTCATATTTCAATAAAAGGTGTACCACAAGGAAGTGTATTAGGTCCTGTCTTATTCCAAGAAACAACCGTAACCACCTTTGCTGATTATACAGCTGTACTTGCCGTGAGAGATACCATGCAGGAAGTAACAGAAAAACTGCAAAAACAGAAAAACTGCAAAACTTCTATAACGACATGAACAAAGCAATGGCAAATAGAACTTAATAAACTAAAGTCTGTCCGTACTAACTATACAAATAAAAATGTGCAACACCTACCAGAACTCATTAATTATAATGCAGTGCTATACTCAAACATAGCAAAATATTTGGGCATGACTCTTGATGCAAAACTGAGCTGGAAGGCCCATGTGAAGAAAACAAGTGAAGAACTAGACATACACGTACGTTATAGAAATATGTATTGTCTAATTTGAAGAAAATCCTGTCGCCTTACGGCGAGGTTATAATCTGGAGTAGAAGGATCACAACCCTCCCACTTTACTGCATGCCTACTGGTCCGCCTGTGGGGTTTGCCGGTTTGACCTCACGAAGTACTGGCAGGCTTCGGTTTCGGATCACTTCGTCACTGAGGCCAATCGAATGCTGGTGTTTTTGCATTTGTGTGATCCAGTTGTTTTTTGGTCTACCTTTTTTGTGCGATTGTGTAGGAACGTTGATTGATATTACCTTTTTGACGGGGTTCGAAGGATCTCTCCTTTGAACATGAGAATATCAACCGAGGCGGTCGTGTTCTATCTTGCTTGTTCTTTTACATCAAAGTTTCCTCGAATCTTTGAACTTCTTATTCTATCAAGCTTTGTTACTCCTGCTGTCATCTTCATTCCTGTTGCCGTTAATTTGCCCTCATAATTTTGTACATTGTCCAGTATTGTGAACGGTATGTCAGCACCGGACGTACAACTGCGGTGTAGAGCCTTCCTTTCAGCTTAGGGGGAATTTTTCGGTCACAGAAGATTACGGAGTTTTCCCGCCACTTCATCCATCACAAGTTACTTCGGTATTGATCATAGATCCCAGATATTTGAACTTTTCACACTTGAGAAGCAATTTTCCATTCAATTAAATGTCTGGAATAGGCCGGTGTGGATCAGAGAACGGGCAGCACAGATATTCTATATTTTGAACTAATACGCTACCCATTTCCCTCCAAAACATCCACCCATACATCAAGTGCTAGTTGCAGGGCCATTTGATCTTCGCATATGATAGCTCCATCGTCAGCAAAGAATAACTGATGCTCTTTGGGGTCCGTCACTTTTCCTTCAAGCAGATAATCAAGGACTGCAATAAATAGCAAAGGACTGAGAACGGCTCCGTGGTGTACACCCACTTTGATTGGAAACTCTTTGGTGACTTCTGCGGGACATCTTACTCTTGTCCTTGCTCCCTCATACATGTCCATGATCACGAGCACGAAGGTTTCTGGAACTCCTCGTTGTCTTAGCGCCACCCATAAGAGATCTCTTGGTTGTCTATCAAAGGCTTTTTCAAAATCAACCAACACCATATGCAAGTCCTTTAAGGAATCACGATGTTTTTCCATTAGGAGTTTGATCCTTATACTTTGGATTGCATCTGTTGATGATTTACGCGAGACAAACCCGCACTGGTCATCAGATCAAAACCGCACTGTTCATCAGATCAGATCGGCCATCTAATACCCGCTAAACGATCTTCATGGTGTGTGACATCAGCTTGACAGAACGGTAGTTATCACAGTTTCGCGTATCGTCCTTTCCTTTGTATAAAGGAAGAAAATAACTTTACCTCCACTGATTAGGCATTTGATCACTGCTCATAAGTTTAGAGATAAGAATCATGAGCCATCTGGACCCGATGTGTCCCATCTATTTCCAGAACTCGGTAGGTATCTCGTCTGGCCCAACCGCTTTTCTTTTTTTGGAGTATTTGACCGCATTCCCAACTTCTTCGACAGTAATGTCGGATACTTCGTCATGGCGGCTCTTGGAAAGTATACCCGGGGAAACTATTCATTCAGAAGTCTTTCACAATACTGTCGCCATCTGTTTAGAATTTTTGTCGTCTTCCACAAGCAGCTGGCCTTGAGCATTGTTAATGAACTTTGATAAACTTTATAATAAAATACTTCTCTACAAGCAAGTCTTCAAACTAGTTTGGATCTATAGGCTCCAACAACCATCACGATTATTGAACGTGTATTCTTTAATTATCAAAGCCAAATTGCTTGGCGATTATACTTCTGCCCTCTAAGGGAGGTGATTTTAGTTCGAGTTAAAGTCCAACACTATTGCTAGCAATCGCAGCTGCAATATCTTTCGATGATTTTCACCTTCCAAAGCAAGCAAAAAAAAAATCCATTATTTGTTGGCCCTTCTTGATTGCGTCCTTACAAATGACGGCAAGTTGTCGAAAGTACGTGCAAAAAAACAGTATGGACGCCGATATATTTTTTTGTTGTATTTAGGACACACATTTTTTTATTAAGCTTATATAAGATACGAAAAAAACACACCTAATGTTCATAGGTATATCTGATTAAATTATTCTTATATTGCACGTCGATTTCCATCCTACATGCATATCATTTCCTGCATCCTTTCCGCAGTATAGTGCTTGCTTCCCAAGTTGATAGTCATTTTCCAAGTCAAATCCAATCTCCGTTTGATCCTCTAACCCAGGCGTTTCTATTTTTATAACGTTACTAGATATCCTTTTACGTGCATCTCAGTTGACCTTTCGCATTAGAAAAAGTTCAAAGAAAAATGAAACTCATAATCATACCATCATTATATGACATTAGGTTTGGCCTTGACAGGCACTTTGATAGCAAAAAATGGTTAAAAAATAAAAGCGTTTAATGTAAAAGATAAGATTTTTCAAACACGGCAGAGATACTTTTATCTACGTTTAAAAGTTCACCAACTGTCGCGTCATTGTGTGCGTCATGAAAATGCAAAAAAAAAAAAATTAAAATAGAAAAGCTTTACGCCACGCTGCTACTAATTTACTTTGCTATTTTGCATGAAACCTGGAGCCGATGGATGACTTCATTTGGGGTCTGGGCGCTATCATCATGGAACTTGAGGCGCATAAATGGCACATTGCGACCGGGTGGGGTAAATGGCATGAGATTAGTAGTTTCATGTGGAATAATGATATTTTTATGTACATACTCGTATGTCTGGCGCATCAAAGTGGCCCACATTTAATCGAGCATATAGCCGACCAGATGTATGGTATCTTGTCGATGAGGTGCATGTTTATGTCTATACTCGTAGTGTCTATCGAAGAAAAGAATGTATCCATGGTTGAGGCTGAGGAAATGAAAGTGGAGCGCTCATAAAATTTAAAATAACAAAGGCGCCCAAGCGATATTGTGGAGGAACGATAGTTGACTTAATGTGGCTTATAACGATTTTTTTTTTCTTTGGCAGATGTATTTATATTCAATGGTGTTTGCACAGTGGATCGATATATAACATATTTAAACAGAGGGGCATTGACAGCAGTAAGCTATTGGGAATTCTGCAAGTCATCGTCTGAAATGATGTCCAAAAATTTGGCAAAGCAATGCAATAAGTATCGACACTAAGCTATAACACTATTGACAATTTTGTAATTAAATTTAATTTTGTATGAATCATTTAATTGGAAGGCACAAGGAAAGAAGCACGTTCTTAGAGGCTATCAAGGAGCAGAAAGAGTGACAGGCGGTGCGAGACATTTTTTGAAAGGTGTGCTTTAAATGGGATATTGCAGTCCTTAAACAAAACCAGATTAAAAAGATGTAAATCAACACTGTACTGAGCTGTACTGAGGAAACTATGCGGCAGAGCCAAAAGATTAAAGATTAAGCATCGTGGAATTTTCCAGGGTAAAAGCGGATAAAAATAGTCAAAACAGTTCTGAAGTCCATGCCCAAACTGATCTAAACGTTTTCAGTTGTCGAATAAGAGTGAAAGCAAAATAGCAACAAAAAAATAACAGGACACAACTACAGATCCTGGTAACCTTCATCCGATCGGAATTCCGTAGGGTGTTAAAAACTGCTGATGTTCTTGTGGATCTGGCTGTTGCGTACAACCCTTAAAGTGATTAGATGTACTAAAATTAGGCGTTTCTAAGTGACGCTTTTAGTAAGGCCAGGAAAGTCAGCAATATAGTTTAACATTCATATTTCAGATAAATCAGAAAATTTGGGTAAGATGATGATGTGTAGACACACAGAACAAAGTTATGAGGTACATCGAGCATTAACTTGCCAAAAATCACATAAAGGTGAACGGAGTTTAGCTCAAACACCGTGGTGTAGTGGTAACATCATCGCTTGTCACGCTACAGGTTCACGGTTCGAATCCTGATGTAAATAATCATCTATTTATTTCGCATGAAATAAATAAAAAATGCGAAAACTTATATCAATTCTACTGCGAAGGCATAACACTGGCAGCAGGGCGGTCATATGGCTAAAATGCAACTAGATTGTGGTGATGACATCAGGAGGACGGAAACAAATACTGTGAATCATGAGCAACGACAAAAGCAAAAACAAACAGTTATCTGGACAGCCACCCTTGGACTTCACTGAAACTTAATACCAGCTGAGTTTGAAACCAACTACACTAATCTGTCTCTTCCCCTTTCCTCAAAATGCCCGTGTCCTAAAAATTAGTATAAGGGTATTCATAGCCCCTTATAAAAAAAAACAGGCACTCCAGTACGATAGCGAGGATGGCCTCGACGATGAAAATGACGATGACAGCGTAGATGATTCCGATTTTCAATCAGAATTCGAAGAGTTGAAGCATTTGTCAGAAGACTGTGAATACAGCATTGATATTGATTCAATAATCCGTAATCTGGAGAACAGCAAGCCTACGGAGCCTATTCCAGGACAATCCTCAGCATCAGTGCATAGACAGAAAAAAAACATGGCTTCAACTTTCGTCGGAGAAATGTCTAAAAGACAAATCAGAAGATATGATAAATGTAATAAAAGATACGTGTCCATACATAGTCCTAATATTGTCAGCGAATACAATCGCCATATGGGTGGTGTCGACTTGATCGACAGCATAATGGACAGATATAAAATTGAGCTGCGAAGCAAACGTTGGCAAATGCTTATGATCTAACCAATACTTGGCTTATATATAGAAGAGTTTGACAAGTCAAGAACATAGAAGGCAAGCAATTGTCGTCAGCTGATTTTCATCTGGAGATTGCTACCACGTTGTGCAAATCAAATACAAGTAATTCAAGCTAAATGACACAAAGGTCCTGCACAGCATGTTCTGCCAATGCCAGTACGCCTAAACCAAGTTGGCCACTGGCCTAGGGTCACAAACCTTATGTGAAAAATGTGGTGTAGCCCTAGCCATCTATTTTAACAAACGAAATAATTGTTTTAAACTCTTCCATACTTCTTTAATTTGTACTTTTCTGTTCATAAGCATTTTTCCATTTTCATCTAATATGTTTCATTAATTTTCTATTAAACGGTGTAATGTGCCGCTAAGTAACATGTAACTCAATGTAACAGAAATGTTACACTCCCTCTATTTTTAATTTTTGTTTTTTACAATTCGCGCGCGCAAAAAACAATATGAATACCTTTATACTGTTACAGAACACGGGTTTTTAAGGACAAGGGGAAGAGGAACAGAGGAGAAGCCTATGCACGTTGGCTTTGAATGTTTGAAGGTTCTAGTGATGGGGAAATACAGAGCCTGGTAGATCGTTCCACATTCGTGTTGTCCGGCTTATAGATGAATCCCTATATTTGACAGTACGACCGAAGTTAGGGTTTAGAGGAAACTGATGTGCATTCGAAGCATGTCGCGTATTGCGGGTGAAATTTTGAAGGGGAGGAATGTAACTGGCTATTTCGTTGGAGCATTTTTTGTGGAAAAAACGATAAAACAGGGAGAGGCAGGAGACATATCTCCGATGTTCTAATGAATGAATGAAATTCACAATGTCTCTATCTCCTATAAGTTTTAACGCGCGATTTTGTACCCTATCAAGAATGTGCAGAACGGTCTTGGGTGCACCAGACCAGATATGAGCGTTATATTCCAGCTTAGGGCGGATGAATGCCTTATATTCAGACGGGGTAAAATATTTCTTGCACCGTTTAAGGAATCCTAGACAATTTGCAGTATTTTTGGCAACCACAAACATGCGATCGTTCCATCGAATATAGTTATTAATACACATACCGAGAATGGCAAGTCTTTCGGTTTCAATGATGCAAGTACCATCCATGGATAATGGTTGAGGGTTTTGGTTTCGCTTGAGAGACAGAAGACAAAATTGTGTTTTGGAAGTATTAAATTCCACGCGGTTGGTTGAACCCCATTTGATTATGCTGTCCAGGTCGGAATTTAATGTGTTTAACATACGTTGCCCTTCCCCTTCTACGGCCGAAGAGCAAGGACGTGAGTTAGGGAACGAATATGAAAAACTGAGGGTACTGTCATCAGCGAAGGAATGGATTGGATTAAAAGTTGCAGACAAGAGATCATTTATAAAAACAAGAAAGAGAGTCGGACACAAAACAGAGCCTTGGGGAACACCAGCATTTATTTGGCAGACTTGAAGCCGTCCAAAACAACTTGTATTGAACGCCCCGAAAGGTAATTTCTAATCCATTTAAGAAGAGACTCATCGACGCAATATGCACGCATTTTCGACAAAAGAGTCTGATGCCAAACTCTGTCAAATGCCTTTGAAATATCAAGCGCAACCATCTTGGTTTCGCCGAAGTGATGAGGAAATTGGTTCCACTTCTCGGTGAAATATGCCATAAAATCACCAGTGGACCTGTTGCTACGAAAACCATACTGCCGGTCATTAAGTAGTTTTCGTGAATCGAGATATTTCTATTATGAAATAATCTGCTTTCTAATAAAAATATTTTTTTTTTTTACGAAATACGTGTTTTTTTCAATTACCAAAACATTTCCTAATTAAAGAATTTTTTTTAATTTTTCATAACTTGAGTTGCAAAGGGTTAATACTCATACCACGTATCTGCATATTGGCAGTGTGGTGCTAACAGACGTTAGAACATGTTCTACCTGCAGGTCCCAACTGCATCCTGGAGATCCTGCAGATACATACAACGCCACTTCTGATGCAATTAAAATGGTTAAATAATTTAGACTTAATTCTTTAGTAATCGTTATTGTAATTCATATTCACATATGCAAAATAAATAAATCATACACAAATGAAATAAAATATTTATTAAGTGCATAAATAAAATCTCTTAATTAATTTTACAAAATATTTGTTATCTTTAGAGTGGCGGTGATACATTTCCCCTATAATCCACACATATCCGTACAAATTCCCTTTTCATAATTATATTTAGCACTTTTATAATTAATGGAAAAAAAAAATAATATAAATACTCTTTTAAAGGGATGGCTAATTATTTATCTATCAAAAATTAATAGGATCAATTAATAAATTAATTAGAAAGATGAAAAAAGAAAATCAATTTTCAGTTTTTCTTTTATAGAAGAGGGAAAAATCAATTTTCCTTATAATTTATCCTCTCTCAAAGCCTGTCTGTGGTAACAATTTCGTGAGTTGGGTCATACTTATCAAAGAAAAAAAAAAAAACTCTTATTGCTTGATTTTATGGACTTTTTTTTTCTTTAATCATTACGGGCAAGTGGTTGCTTGTGATTTTGAAGAGGGCACTTGTTGTTTCTTTAGAGTGGCACATTGACATCAGATGAAATACGTTTTTAGATGAATTCATAATTTTTGAAAGTCGGGTTAGATAATCCTGTATTTTATCCTTATTTAGGAGCTGAATGGGATTATATATACATTTGCAGAGGATTGTAAAAATTATGTAAAGTACTTTGCCTTTCTCATAGTAAATCATTGAACATACTCGCTTAACCTTATACTAATTTATTATTTTGGAAATGCAAATAATACCGGATGTCTAAAAGTTGGCCAAGTTCAGTGGAAAAAATTAACACGATTTAAAATTTCATAATTGCCGCGAGTAGTGTGGGACATGTTTAACAACTTTCGATACGTGACATTTGAATCTGTAATCTGTGAAATTGTATTTTTACTACAACTGGTCTATTTGACTTTCAAACACGATTGAAGGAAAAATTGTGTGCTAAAGCGCTGATCACATCTCTTTTTTTTTTTTTGGTGCACAATTATACAAATTTTGTTCGAGTTGTAGAACCCGATTGATATGCTCTCAGATATGCAGTAAACAAAAAAGAAAGCCGTCTTGGCTATGCATTCTTATCCAGTTTCGTGTAAAATATTGTCTTCTTCGTAAAATGGTGTGAGATGATGTAATTGCGCTCTATTTTTCATAAAATGGACAAATTGCTTTATATTTATAGTTACTCGTAAGTTGAAGAGAATTAAGCCCCAAAATACTCATAGAAATGAAAAAATTCGCCAACAAATAATAATTAATTGCCTCTAATTGTCTGCCTCTGTCATTAATTGAGGCTTTATTTAATTTTCTTAACTTGGGTGTTAATTTATTATGAAATAAAGTTCCAAAGTATGAAATGCAATTCTGTTTCAAACGTTTTTTTGGGGTCATGTTTCATAACGATATTTTTGTGGGGGGGTCTTTGGGAGCAAAAAAAATAGAAATATTTTTTACACTCCATCATGCGACATGTAAAATATTCTTTTTTTTCCATCACAGAGCATACAGAACACTACGTTCTCTCAATTTTTTATTAATCTAAAACCAATCAATAAACGCAATTCTTAAATTCAACTCGAGATAAGCTAAAATCAATTTCGCTGCAAAGATCATTAAACGTGATTGGTTCATTGCTACCATAATTGGTTCTACGCATTCTATCAAAAAGCAAATTTCTCAACCGCAGAGATCTATGGGGAGCATCTATATTTATAAGAAAAAACAATTTCGGAGAAATTAACATAATAATTAATTAAATCGCGAATAAAAATGACAGCCTGAAACTTAAGGTTCGCAGGCCAATAAATTTTCATCTTTATGTCATACGAGGGTGGGTCAATAAATCCCTGAAAATTAACACAAATTGTGTCGTCACCTTAAATTTAATTTTTTTTTTTTTGTCAAGAATCATCTTTCAAAAGAACGCACCCAAATTTTCAGACAGATCTGTCAAATAGTTTTGTTGTGGCAGCCATTTTATATAGACGCCTACTAGCATTTTATTTAAAATGGAAAAAAGTGAATTTCCAGTGCTCATTAAACACTATTTTTTGCGAGAAAAAACTATCAGGCAAACCAAACAAAAGCCTGACAAATATTATGGGGACTCTTCACCATCGATTGGAACCAATCACCACTGGGGTTTATTCAATTTCAGTGTCACCACACCAGAAATGGTCGGCAAAATCCATGGTTTGATAATGGACGATCAGCGAGTGAAAGTGCGCGAGCTTGAAGAGGCCACAGGCTTATCACATGACTCAGTGATTTCGATTTTACATAAATATTTGGACATGAAAAACCTTTCCGCAAGATGGGTGCCGCGTTTGCTCACAATTGACAACAAACGCATTCGTTTGACAACTTCAAAGGTGTGTTTGACGATGTTCCAGAAAAATTCGGCTGAGGTTTTGTGCCGTTTCGTAACCGTGAATGAAACCTGGATTCACCACAACACATCAGAAGCCAAGGAACAGTCAAAACAATGGACTTCTCCTGGTGAATCAAAGCCGAAGAAGGCCAAGGCGGGTTTGTCAGCAAACAAGGTCATGGCGACAGTTTTTTGGGATCCGCGCGGTGTTATTCACATCGATTACCTTGAAAATGGTAAAACGATCACCGGCGCATATTATGCAGAGCTTCTGGATCGATTCCAAGCCGATTTGAAGCAAAAACGGCCGCATTTGGCGAAGAAGAAAGTTATTTTTCACCAGGACAACGCACCGGTGCAAAAGTCCGCAGTCGCAATGGCAAAATTGCTTGAGTTAGGCTACGAACTCCTCCCTCATCCAGCATATTCCCCAGATTTAGCCCCCTGCGACTATTTCTTGTTTCGAAACATGAAGAAATGGCTCGGAGGTAAGAGATTTGGGTCGAATGAAGAGGTCATCGCTGAAACAAACGCTTATTTTGAGGGGCTCGAGAAATCGTATTATTTGGCGGGCATCAAAAAAATTGGAGAAACGTTGGAGCTGAAAGGAGACTATGTTGAAAAATAAAATGTTTTTGTAGCGAAAAGAGTGTTCCTTATTTCATTTTTCAGGGACTTATTGACCCACCCTCGTAATTAGGAAGTTCATCAAACATGTTTAATCTACGGATAGCGTATTTCGTGAAATTATTTTGAACTCTTTCGAACCTAAGTTCTTGAAAACCAAACGGGGAATATCAAATGATGGAGGAATATTCTAAATAAGGTCTGATAAGACTTAAGACTATAGACATCTTGGAAGTTTTTGCTATTTCGTTTAAGAATAGTCCGCGAAAGTTAAAACCTCACGGAAATTGAATATTTCGTGAACATCGTTTAAAAACAAAATATGAGTAGCAACGGCCCCAGATGACTACCTTGTGGGATGCCAGAAGTTAAGGTTTCAAGTATAGTTAAGTTTTTATGGCAGTGTAACACTTTCCAGTAATATTTTAAATTTGCAAATGCATTTTTGACATTTTGCGTTCGACATTTGTGTATCTATGAAACTATTAATGTGAACAATTTTAAGAAAAATTGATAGAATGTTAAGAGGTAGGAGTAAAATTATAGCAAATCTTCTGTCACAAATAGTTATCTAAATATTATAATACGTAGGGTTTAAAGGCACCCCACCATATTTTACCCCGTCTTCATCCGATTTTGATTATTTTCGGAAAGACGTATGCCATGTAGATAGAACACAATTTAACACTCAAAATTCATTAGTGGTTCTTATGTTAGTCGTATGAAAAAGATGACTAAAAAATGTCTCAAACCCCTCCTCGAATTCCACTTTATTCGATTCCAAGTGGAAGTACTAGCGCATCTGTCTAAGCCTATATGTCAAATTCCATTAAAATTCGTTCAGAAGTTCTTGAGTTAGACGGCTAATAAAGATTACGATTTTTGAAGCCACACTTGATCCCATTTTGACAGTTCTTAGATGAAATTACCTAAGTGCCAGGATATACACCAACCCTGTAAGGACAAACATATATTTAAGATAACGATACCGAACACTAACCGATAGGGTTATGAATTTTGCAGAAACTTTCCAGTAATACTTTAAATTTACAAACACATCTCCTGAAATTATTGAATATGAGGAATTTTTGACATTTTGTGTTTTACATTTGACATTTGAGAATGAACTGAAGTTGGCTGCATTGCATCGAAGTGTGTCTTTGCTAAAACGATCTTAAATATTTGGACTTATAACATGCTCTATATGGTTATGGTACAGATTTATGAACGGTATCAGCAAAGAGAGAGTTAAAAACTTGAATAATTTACTAACAACTTAAAACTATTCGTGATATTAATTAATATCAATCATTCAGTTGAGTTCCATTCTAACTGTCTATCTGTCAGTCTGTCTCAAAAGATACCCAGTACTCTAAAATGTCTGAAATGCCCGGAAGTAGATGAAGAAATCATTCTTCAGTGAGTATTGATCGGAATTTTAATTCGGGAAATTCTTTACAAGTTAGATGCTGATTTTTTTTTTTTTTCGAAAAGTGTAGCTATCTTCACAATTTCGAATTTATATTGAAATTCGTGGAAATCGTTTATGCGAGTTAGAAAAGCGCGTCTTATGAAAAATATTATTGCAAGGGAATATAGGTTTTAAAGTTCTCTATAAGGCGGATGTGGAATTTTTCAAAATTTTTGTGAACACACCCAAAATGTCAAACTTATTGCAAATCGTTATTGAAAGTAAATATCTTGCAAACGATTCATTCTACGAAAATATTAATGACGATCCAATGTTTAAGCTTTCGATTTTTCCGAAAAGTGTTCTAAATTCCAAATCATTCAAAATGTCCGACATTACAGTGCGAATGTTGCCAACAAATTTTTGCCGGTATTCCAGCAGCTACACGGAATTATTTAAAATACTGCCTTCCGTAATGACGTCAACCCTGCGCCAGCACCTGCTACAGCACAAGATTAAATAAATCACATTATGACGCATCTGCTGGTGAAAATCGAGTTGTTCCCAAATTGTTCCCAGGGATTTGCTGCGTTAGGCGGCACAGCTCTATTAGTTTATTCGGGATCCTGAAGTCGACCATCGCCAATTTCTTCAACTTGTTCATAAATGGGACATACAGAGAGAAATGGAACATACATGATCATCAGGCATGCTTTGCCCACATTGGACTGATGATTTGGTGCATGCGTTCAAAGAAAATATCGCCTCCTTGTTTGAAAACCTCCGCTATCAAGTTTCGTCAACCTGTTCTATGATGACTGCCTTCATTGATTGAAAATGGATTCTCGTCCTATACCTGTGTATTGGGTAAGGTTTAGTTCACATTTTTAAAGAGCTGGGCACCTCCTACGTGGACTAAGTGGACTGATCATCTCTGTATTCTCTCGAGCAGGCGAAGAAAATGTTTTGGGCTGAAGTCCGAACATGAGAACGATACTCAAGACTAGTCTAACTTTTGGTTTGAACGGGAGAAGGAGTTGTTGCTCTGTAAAGTATCTATTTGCTCTAAATATATAGGTAGCTCAACTTCATGGATGTCGATCTTGCAATGTTGGATATATCATGTTACACCAGAGTTGACTGTTGATGCCAATAAGGTACATGGTTTTCACTGGATGGTTAATTTGGTCGTTCATGGTTCGTTTGAAGATGAAAGAGGTAAATTGGATTTTCTTCACATTAAAGTCGACTAAGTTTGATTTTCCCCACTGCAAAATTTTCTGCAGGTCTTCATGTAATGTGTTGATCTGGTCGCATCTCTGACGCTATGATGTACATATTTGCATTCACGGGAATGCTGTTAGAAAAAAATGATATTATGGCAATGTCATCGACAAAACTGAAGATCTTGTTGTTTGTTGAATCTAGAAGGTCCCTGATATGGAGTAGAAACAGAGTTGGTGAAAGTATATAACCCTGAGGCACTCCAGCGTTTACAGTGTTTGATCTCCATAATGTCGGTCACTTATCAGACCATGTCCCTCCAGAAATTTGATAATTTTTTCATCACTTTACATAGCATGAACAGCAACGCTATGGGACGGTAGTTTTGCGGTAAGCATTTTTTTTCCTTTTCTGCTTATCGGTTGAATATGGACAGTTTCCAGCAAGAGGGACAAAAAAGTCTACAAAGAGTAGATGAACTATTTCTGATGCATACTTTTTGAGGACCAGGTCCTTTTGCAATTCCATCTGGCATCGATGACACGACCTCCGTGATATAGTTGGTGGCTTCGCTTGTGCCTGAGAACATAATAGCAAACAGGTCAGCTTTCTCCTTTGGTGTTGTGGCTAGTGACTTTTTTTTCCATTACTACTAATGTACTTAATTTACAAAATGAGCAATAACTGGCGTCGTTTTGTTGTTATAACTAGATCTCCACGCACGTAATGTTAAATACTTTAATTAAGGTAATTCCAGTAATTTTTACAAGGCGCCATCTACGCCCATTACTATGCGTCGTTATAAGCTTTTACATACCCCTTATTAGCATCTGCACCATAAACTCAGGAAACCCAATACTTTTTTTGTTTTCATACTCGTATACTCGTAACAATACCCATTTTGGTACAACACGTAACTAAATGTTATACGGTCGCCTCAGGCCCAACCTAACCACTCTGAAAAAATATACGTCAACCTCACATCCTTCACAAGCCACAAGGTTTCCGCACTTCAGTGAGTCACTTTTGTATCCCGACCGACATCAATCGACAATACTGCGCACCCAGGTAACGTAGATAAATACGAACCGGCAATTTTTCATCAAATTGAACGTGAATGCAATAAATTGCACACAAAAAAAAAAAAAAGAAAAGAAAAACCTTCGACGAACAAACTTATTCGCAACTTCAACCTGGGACTATGCGAGCAGATGTGTATGTATAGTTTCAAAATAAATGCAAAAAAAAAACGGGAACGGATTCTTTATTTTTTCTACAATTTCGCCACCAAAGTTGTTGTGAATTGAGCTCATGTTTCCTGTTCATTTTTATTTTTCTCTCTCTTTACCGTTTGATCATTGGATTGTTATCCAAACGCTAAGTGGTGTGATGAATCTAGATGCTGCCGCTGCAATCTCTCTAAAAAGATTCCAGATGCATCGTTGTCATTGAAGTGCAACTTTCAGTATTTGCAGCGGGTGCAGAAGTTATCTGTTGGGTAGATTTCGCAAAACGGATCGAAAGTCATCTTCCTTTTTGCCAGCGCAAGGCTATCCGTCACAGTTGAATGCATCTACTTCTCGATGCATTCTATGGCTGCAATACCAAAAGATACTGCCGCCATTTGAATGTAAAGTTCTGGCATTTTGCAATGGCACTCGATGTGATAAAAGTTTGTTGGCCCAGTTAAGTCGTAATAATGGTAGAGAAGAAGGAGAAAACTTATTTTTTGTTAACGACAATGCGCAACCGAATGCTGCTAAATGGAGCAGCTTGCAATTATCTATGCATTTGTATCTGCCTTAAGTGGTAACCATTCCTTAGAGACAGTTAGTAGTTTCTACTGTTTCCAATGTTAAATGTTCGATAAGCCAGGACACCATTGCGTATACTTAATTATTGGCCAAAAACTCGAACAATTGCTGACCCGATTCAATTGGATGGATAATGTGCATACTTGTTTGTGGATGCCAAAAACTCCGTTTTCTGTGAAATATCTGTAACAAGGACACTGCGTATATGTGAAGATAAACACACTATATTGTGTTGGGCCAATTGCCAAGTAGAACACATGAAATAACGCCCTAAATATTTATTCGAATCGGTGGCTGGCAATCGATGTGAATCGGTTTATATCTGATCGGTAGAAGTATGTGTGTACTCTAAGGAGGTGGGCTGTATTATGAATAAATTATCGAGTGTCAGCGTCAGCTGTGATAATGATACGCAAATGATGAAATACTGTCGGTTAACTGAAGGCTAATTATTCAGTACCACTATGCAAGCTCATCCGCAATAAGCTGCTGTGGGGATGGATATTGATAGCCAACATAACCAACAGCGCCACCACAACAAGTTCCACCCACAAAGCCTTGTAGTGGTTGTAGTGGGTTATCAATCTGTAGTTGCAGTTCAGGGTTATGCACTTGTTTGTGATTTTATTGGCTTGTGTGGTGTTGAAGAAGAGTGATTATCAAGGTCCAGTAGATAAAAGTTCATGGGACTATAGTATGTGTCTCTAGACATCTTTCTTTACCCCATGATTCATCTTTTCTGAGAAGATTATCCCAATAGAATTTGCGAATATGTACGTATACTAAGTGATTCACTT
Organism: Pocota personata; assembly: GCA_963082735.1. Classification (NCBI taxonomy): domain Eukaryota; kingdom Metazoa; phylum Arthropoda; class Insecta; order Diptera; family Syrphidae; genus Pocota; species Pocota personata. The sequence goes on along the minus strand of OY720432.1, from coordinate 85,196,543 downwards.
TGGGTTAAGGAATATGTTCAGCTTGGCGTAGACATATGTACATTATCTGTCCACAGCCACAAAGTACGAGTACTTTAAACTTCTCTCTGTGCATAGAAAATTTAACATGGTTAACCCTGACAGTTCAGGGTTATTCAAAATGGAACGCTACACGAAAGAACAACGCATTTTCATCGAGTTCGCAATTTTTGCACAAAATATGGTCGGAATAGTGATTTAACTTCATCAACTGAGACCAATTCGAAAATTCAGGGAAACTAGATCAATTAGTGATCTTAGACACTCTGGCCGTCCTTCAACAAGTCGTTCAACACAAAATCGACGCAGTTCATGAGAGTGTTATTGAGAGTCATGGAATATCAATTCAGCACCGGGTTTGTGTGGAGCCCAACCACGCAGCACCATTCCTGAGATTGCAAAGGTTTCCTTCAAACTTTCCTCTGGAAATCAGTACTGTGTCATGAGCATAGGCTTGTCAGTTGATTCCGAGGTTGGTTAACTTTTCAAGAAGTTCATCCACAACTAGACTCCACATTAATGAAGATAGTAATCCTCCTTGTGGGCATCCTCTGGTTGTATTGACCTTAATGATTCTACGCGACATCTGACTTTCTGCTGATCTCGTTCTCAGCAACTCGTCATTCACTTAGATACTGTTCTGTTGACTCCCTTTCTGTCCAGAGCTCACTTAATGCCTTTGTGTGAAGTATTATCAAAGGCCCCCTTCGAAGTCTAGGATGGCGCAGAGAACAATCTCTTTCATTTCAAGAGCTTCCTGTATGGTTTCCGTCAACTGGAATAGAGCCGTCTCAGTGGATCTGCCCGCTCTGTATGCATGTTGACAGTAATAAAGTGGGGATGTGTTAAATACGTCCTCCATTACGTAACTGTCCACAGCTTTTTCCATTGTTTTAAGAAGAGACGAAGTTAGGCTAATTGGTCTGTATGACTTCGGCTGTGTTGGTTCCTTTTTTCTCACTTTTGGTATGAACACAACACAACAATGTAGTAGGGCTGGTGTTATACTATCCACACCTGGTGACTTGAACGGCTGAAAAGAGCTGATTGCCCATTCTATTCTCCCTCTGGAACAGATTGTGCTTGCAATTTTCCAATCTTCTTTCTGAGGTCTTGTTATGTTGATCGTGACATCTGATGCAGTGATTGCTACCGAGGACAAAAGCAGCTTATTTATTCGACGTGGACTTCTCGTTAGAGGCAGACTGAGACAAGAAGTCTTGAGTTGAAGACATGCAAGCCATCTCCTGATAACAATTCGCATTTAGAATTAATTCAGCAACATCAAGTCGAAATAGGCGCACGTCTTCACTGAGAAAAACGATGAATGTGCCAAAGTAAGCTTCTACGATCTCCTCGCTTGAACTTATGTGAAGAGGATTATAATGCGAAGTTAGAAAAGCAGACCATCTTTAGAAGTACGATTAGAAATTATAGTCTACGACATCCACAAGGCAACTTGGCAATCAGCATACTAAGAAAAAATTATTCACATTTCGCTAGATGTCCAGTATTTTGAATGCCCACATTCATCATCGTCCCTGACCTAGTTGCCTTGTATATTTCGAACAACGCAGAATAACGAATATACTGTGAGAAAGTTAAAAGTCGAACGGCTGCAATCACAAGTGGCTGCCAGAAACTTTGTAATATGTCTCTCAATTCACTCAAAGAATCCCGTATCGCCAACTTCAAATACAGAACACCAGCGGCAATGAAGAACTTCAAATCGATATCCACCACCTGTTCATCATAGAACAATGTCTGGTTATGACATCCCTTGATGTTAAAATAAATCTCATGCATGTTGTCACAACTCATGACGACTCAGCATTAAATCTTTAGGTGTCTCTTTAAATGAAATTTCCACAGGGTGCAACGAATTCCTTCCAGGATGTTTAATATACTTTCCTGTGTTTATTATATTCTCTTTTGTTTATCCTTTGAACCGAAAAGTATAAGCAAACAACAAATTTAATTATCTCCACACCTCCTGTTTTAGTTTTGAAAATAAAAATAAAATCCTTTGCGGTTTTGTACGAAAAATCAACACCTCTCCATCCCCATCATCATGATGACATGATCCATGAAAGCTTCAACTCAGAGGCAAAATTATTTTTTAATGAGAATATCACCCGAAATGAAAACTCTGTGAAGCCGCACACATGATGATGAGGTTTGCTTTTTATTTAAATTTGAATTCCACCAAACGTGACATTACCTTTGAACTCAATACGAGGAAGCTGCCTGCATGTAGCTCTGTTTGTTTGTGTTGCTTAGTCGATAATTTTATAAAATTAATATTGGTTTTTGTAATTACTCGTACTCCTCTCTCGAGGGTGTATTCATAGCAACGAATTAATGTGTTTTCATTGTTAATTGACGGGCGCTTTGTCAACATTACGAGTATATTTGACACGCGGATAACACGTATCTAATACCGAACCAACTTTTCATTGTGGGTGTGTAGTAGCTATCACCCAGCAGCATGTAATGTCACCCGGGGCGCAACCGTTCCAATGGACAAAACAAACTGTCACCATATATAGGTATAGCGGCGCAGATCCGAAATCCAATTTAATAGAAATAAAAAGAGCGTAAAGTGAAAGGTGCTTTGATTAGATTTGGTTTCGTTTCCAAGAAGTACCTCGGCGTTGCTTGGGTACATATCCGATCGTTTGGGGAATTGTGTAACAGATGCACGTTGCGGTTAAATAAAACTGATTGTTGTGCGCGAGTGAAAGGGGCCCACAAAGTTAGGTTATCCGTGACAAAGGTTTTGAAAGGCTTAATAGAAACGAAAATCCACTTTAGTACGAGTACTCGTATGTCATGTGACATCTCAGTATTGAGATACAATTGGAAAAGCGTATGTCAATCAGTTGGTTCTACCTACATTGAATTTCCTTTTGTGGCCAAAAAGACCTTACATTCTGGCATTGTGCTGCACTAAATATCTCCCCTCTGTCTGACCTGAATAACGAGGGAAAACACCTCCTCTGTGAATTAGTGAAAAATCATTTAAATTGCTACAAAATCAATAAAACACTCTGACAGTCTGATTGCATGCATTCATATAATTCCATCACTCGGAACTAGGCAATAGTGCCAGAGCGCGCGCTGTTCCAATCAATGAATCAGTGCAAACTAAATACAGCCTCTAATCTATCGGATCCACTTTTATACGAATAGAGAGTGAGCATTTTGTGTATTAATTATTTTCACCGTGTTTTCATTCTATGAAATCCATTTGCACTGATTGAATCTACTCGCCGTCATGTTGTCGTCGTTACGGAGATACTACAAGGGGTACCGCGTTTAGCTACGGATACGAGTATATGGTAAATGCATCGAACTGAATCGGACTGTAAATTCGAGTCTGGAGTGTTTTATGTTTTTCCTTTTTCCTTTTTTTTTCTTATCTATAATTGACTATCAGTTATGGCAACCGTTGCATTCATAATAGCAACATTTCGTAGAGAGTAGGGAAATGTATCTGGAATACACATTTTCGGAATCAGCGATCAGAAAGAGGCAAAGATTAGCGAGTGAATCAGAACAACTATACGGAATACAAGTGCATTCAATTGGCCTTTGTGGTTCATGGAAAAATGATACAGTGCCATAGAATGTATATTCACATCGTATTGTGTTTAGTCTGGTAAAGTGTAATGCATATCTGGTATGAGATAATGACGTGGGGCACACAGTAGGGTTGGAAAAAGGGCATAGACTTTGTGAGACAAATCATTTCTGGTAACAAATTTGGAAAAAAGAAAGTTGACTTTTTATGAATAAATACCTTAAGTGTCCTCTCGAATATCTCTGGATGCGAATCACGCTCCATACAATTTTTCAGACATGTTTCCTTTAAATTTTGCAATAATTTGATCCAACACTTTGAGTGTAAATTTTGCAATAATTTATCCAACACTTTCAGTGTGAAATCTTCTCATCAAAGAGAGAATCTTTGAATCATTGAAAATTATAGGTTTCTGCAAATAGTGAGGAGGGCAAGTTATTTTATATTCCTGTTGTGTGGTCTTCTAAATTACACTGTGCACTCGAAAGCATAAAGGCCTTAAAAATTTGCTTACAAGGAAGTAGCTTGTTGACAAACTCCTCTCTTTCCTGTTTGACGTGGATTTCCCATCTTAATTTAGCATCTAATGTGGTTTTGTATTTTGAAGCAGCTATTCGAAGATTTGCTACTAATCCTTCATTATTATTTGCAACCGCCATTACAGATGTATCGCTATAATATTGTTTTCTAGCTCTGGTATATCTTACGTATACAAAAGATACAGAACAGGTCCAAATACACTGCCTTAAGGAACACCTGTTTTTACTTTGTTTAGTTCGGAATATGAATTTTCTTGCTTCGTTCTGAAGTATTGGTCGGTGATAAATGACTCTAAAATAGTAGACTGTTGCTTAGAGAGACGCCTTCTTAGTTTTTATGCTATATTAGCCCCCCTGTGCTACGTCAAGGAATACTGTAGAGCAGACTTTCTTCTATTCTAGTATTGTGGCAAATGAAACACTATCGACTCTATCGATTGTCAAGTGTTTTTCCCGAAAACCAAATTGATACACAAAAATTATGTTTCTCCTGTCGACGACCGGTTTTATTATTTTCAGAAGCAATTTTTCAAATATTTTGAACATACATAGTTGGCGACAGTGATATTGGTCTATATTATGTCTTTTTATATATTTTTTTTTTTTATAATTTGCACATGCGAAAGGGGTTATGAATATCCTTATACTAATTTTAGGACACGGGCGTTTTTTGATGAAAGGGGAAGAGACAGAGAGAAAGACAGATTGGCGTAGTTAGTTTGAAACTCAGCTGGTATTAAGTTTCAGTGAACTCCAAGGGTGGCTGTCCAGATAACTGGGAGCTTGTTTGTTTTTGCTTTTGTCGTTGCTCATGATTCACAGTATTTTTTTTCCGTCCTCCTGATGTCATCATCACGATCAAGTTGCATTTTAGCCATATGATCGCCCTACTGCCAGTGTTATGCAGTAGAGTTGACATAAGGTTTCGCATTTGATCGACTTTTTAATTTATATGATTATTGACATCAGGATTCGAACCGTGAACCTGTAGCGTGACAAGATATGATGTTTCCACTACACCATGGCCACCCTCAAACATGAGATTGATTGACATATGGTGGTTTTCCTGGTTTGAGTATCATAATTACCTCCGCTATTTTTTAAAGCTTTGGCAAATGTTTTAGGCTGAATGAGGCATTTATTATGTTAGTTAATTTGCAATGGCTTGTCTAGGAAGTTATATCAAGATTTATCCAGTTATTAGTTCGAAACCAGGACCTTTTTTGTCACTTTATCTGTTGTTGTATCGTAGATACTATAGGGTGCCCAGATAAGAATGATAGGAAAAGAAATTTAAATAAAACGACAACGGTGTAAGGATATCAAATTTATTCTGACTTTATTTTGAAGCTACATTCATGTCATTATGTATGGAATAGCACGTCATTTAAATGGCCGCCTCGGCTTCGCTGGCAGTGCTTCAAGTTGTCGGTCCAATTTTTGATTATTCCGGCAATAGCGACTTGAATGTTGGCCTTGAGCTCGTCCAAAGTGGTTGGCTTGTTAGCATAGACTAAGGACTTGACTTAGCCCCAGAGAAAATAATCGACGGGTGTCAAGTCGCATGATCGTGGCGGTCAATTGATGAACGTTCGCCGTGAGATGACCCAGTCGCCAAATTTCTCCTTCACAACTTCGAGCGTTGCGTCGCTTGTATGGCATGTAGCGCCGTATTGTTGGAACCACAGCTCGGATATATCGATGTTGTCGAGCTCTGGCTACAGAAAGTCGGTTAACACCTCTCTATATCGAGGACCATTGACGGTAACGGTGTCTTCTTCCTCATTTCGAAAGAAATAAGGTCCGATGATGCCGCCAAACAATCAATCTTTGTGGATGCATTGATGCTTGGTCGTACACTTGTGAATTGTGGTCGCTTCAATAATGACAATTTTGCTTGTTGACATAGCCGCTGATACGGATCTCCGGCCAACATTTCCAGCACCAATTAGTGACCTCATGGCATTGTCTATAGTCGTCCGGCTTTAATTCTTGCGTCAGCACAATCTTATACGGATTTAGGCCCAAATCCAACCGCAAAATAAGCCTGGTTGACTCTCTGGCGATGCCCAATTCAGCTGATCGGCGCCGAACCGACATTTCTTGGTCTTCTTCGATACTGGCCGTTACGGCCGCTATGTTTTTTTCACTTTACACCGATCTTTGTCTGGTTGGTGGCTTAAGATCCAAAAGACTGTACTCACTCTCAAACTTTTCCACGGTGCGACGAATTGCCTGCGCACTGAAGCCATGATGACGACCGACCTCACGACGAAATTCACGTTGCGTATTTACAATTGAGCCGGAATTTCGATATTTTTTAATAATTTCCACACGTTCGGGAAGCGTCAAATGATGCATGATGAAATGGCAAGTCTTACCGAATATTTTAACAGCTGGATATCATTGGTAACTTTGACAGTTGCTGAAACATAATAATTGGAAAAACTATCATTGCTATCTGGTCACTCGTCACGCCCCATAAGGACTTGGGTATCGATATCAGGGCTGTCGAAATAAGTACTAAGGTAGTATTCGTACTCCCCTGACATATTCCGTATTCCCATTTTCCCCTCGCAAACTTTGTAATCCCCTACATTTTCCTTAAATTTACATAAATTAAATATAGCGGCATACTTTAGACTAGTGGGAGCCGTGGCTCAGTGGTTAAGTGCGCAATCAATGAGCGAGAGGTTCAAATTCGAATTCAAGAAAACGCAAACAAAAAAAAAAGTTTTTTCAGTAAATTGTCATAAAAAGATTCTCTCAACGATCAAACGTCCAGTGTCTTTTAATTTATCTGGTCTTTACTTTGGATGGTTCTGCTCTCCTTGGTAGAGTTGGACCTCAACTTACAAGCTTCTCCAGTAAGTGCGATCCCTTGCCAGCTGCAAGAACAAGTTCTTTGAATTTTCTCTATCCAATTTGGTTTGCAAAAGAACTTGTGTATGAGTACATATTTGAAGAAACGTTAGGTTTTAATCTACTCGTCAAATTTCATTGAAATCCGTTCAGAAGTTCCTCAGACTTGTAATGATGACTTAAAGATTTTTGAAATACCTGCCCCCACATCCCACTCAGACTTGATTCGAATGAAATGATCTACGTATCGAGACATAGATACATACAAACCTCCGCTTATGACAGTACCCTCAGTTTTTCATATTCGTTCCCTAACTCATGTCCTTGCTCTTCGGCCGTAGAAGAGGAACGGCAACGTATGTAAAACACATTAAATTCCGACTTAGACATCATAATCAAATGGGATTCAACAAACAGAGTGGAATTTAATGTTTCTAAAACACAATTCTGTCTTCTGTCTCTCAAGCGAAACCATAACCCTCAACCATTATCCATGAATGGTGCTTGCATCATTGAAACCGAAAGACTTGCTATTCTCCGTATGTGTATTAATAACCATCTTCGATGGAACGATCGCATGTTTGGGGTCGCCAAAAATACTGCAAATTGTCTAGGATTCCTTAAATGGTGGAAGAAATATTTAACCCCGTCTGATCTGGCCTCAATTTATAAGACAATCATCCGCCCTAAGCTGGAATATAACGCCCACATCTGACAGAGTACAGAATATCGCGTTAAGACTTATAAGTGATAGAGACATTGTGAATTCCATTCACTTGAACATCGGAGAAATGTCTCTTGTCTCTTCCTATTTTAGTGTTTTTTTTTTATAAAAAATGCTCCAGCGAAAAAGCCAGTTGCATTCCTCCCCTTCAAAATATCACCTGCAATACGTGTTATTCTTCGAATGTGCATCAGTTCACCCTAAAGCCTAACTTCGGTCGTACTGTCAAATATAGGGATTCGTTTATAAGCCAAACGACACGAATGTGGAATGATCTACTAGGCTCTGTATTTTCCTATCACTACAACCTTCAAACGTTTAAAGCCAACGTGCACAGGCTTCTCCTCTGTCCCTAAAAAAATATAAGAATATTCATAATCCCTTTGACGGGCGCAGATTATAAAAAAAAAAAACTAAAAATTGCTAGACACTGGATTATCTCAGCTTTTCACAAAAACTTTCAAACTGCAAATAGACTATGTCCTTAAGGTGTTAAGTATGCCAGACTACCGACTTCCAAGCTATACATGGTAAAACTGGATGGTTCAATGATTGGATTGAATTGAATTTCGACGGTAAGAAGGAAGTAGGAAGCATCGGAAAGATGGATGAACAGGCAAGAACAGCATTTCTAGACGAATCATCGGGATCACTTCATATATCGATCTACATTAGAATTAAACTCTTGAAACTATATTATGTACCACATAGAGTAGATTTACCTTTAGGTTAGGTTAGGTAAATGGGTGCCCTTGTTGACAGGGTTGTCAACAGCTCACTTAGACCACTAAGAGTCCATTGTGCCCAATATTTAGAACCCTGAGAACCTAAAAATTTCAATCGTCAACCGCTAGGCTAAACCACCCAGATAAATGTATGAATCTCAGGAGTTTTCTTAGCTCAATGCTTCCTAGCTTATCCAGCTCTGAAAAGAAGTATCTGCCAAAAGCATGGCTTCTTTTGATGGCCAGAGCTGGACAATCACACAGGAGATGATGAACGGATTCTATTTCACCTACGTCCCTGCAGCTTCTACGGTAGTCGTTATGAGGTAACCCTAGCCGTGCTGCGTGATTACCTATTACACAGTGTCCTGTCACGACACCAACCGCTATTCAGATGTCCCTTCGAGTTAGTTCTATAAGATTGTTCTTTTTGCCGTAGACTGGCCATAGTGATTTGGCTATAGCGCATGTATCTAATCGACACCGCTCGATGTCTATCTCCCTGTATATGGTGTTAAGCGGTACACTAGCCTCGAAAAGGGCCCGCGAAGGGCTTATAAGTGAACCTTCTCTGGTTAGTTCGTTCGCTTTTTTTACGTTACCGGAGATGACCATGTGGTCCGGTACCCAGCACTGGGTCACCGCGTTGGCCGCTGAAATAACACCCAGTCGCTTTTTACAAATTTTTACGAGCTTGGATCTTAGTGATGTTGACTGTAATGCCTTAATGGCTGCTTGGCTATCAACATATACCACGTTTATATGACCGGATTGAGAGATCGGATTGAAAAAGGATTGAGTTTCGATCCAGGTTTTCGCTGTAACCGAATTGAGGGATCGAGTTAGAATGGAATCGAAAGAGGATTGAGTTTGACACTTCTCTTGTGTGCGGAGTTGTGTATGCAAGCCAAACGAGAACCTAATATTTGATCTAATTTTTCTTAGAAATTTAATGTCTCTCGCCCTTGTCCACTTTTGTTGTTATTTTTCTTTTCCAGGATATATGCCCTCTTTAAATTTTTCCATCTAAACTCAATTTGTTTTGAGTTTTTGTTCACAAATCCTTTCAAGTCAATTTGTTTCTCTATTAATTTATAAATTTCGCTGTTTCTGTATTTTTTCCCATCGAAGTACTGGATACATTTCTCCTCAATTATTGTAAGCATTAAGCTTGTTTCTTCATGCGTCCAAATATTCCTACTCGCCATCTTTTATTGTAATTTACTCCGAACAACATCTTCTGAACGCCACAAACAAAACAACACGAAATGACAAGAAATTTATTTGCCTTCAATATCTCTTTTTTATCTATCTGTCAAACTCAATCTTTCGACCCGCGTTTACATGCAAAAACGCAATTCGATCGCAGAAAATTGTGTGATCGGATCGAGTCAATGCTGTTTCAATCCAATTTGAGTTTACATGACACTCAACTCGAATTAAATCCGGATTCAATCCGCCATATAAACGTGGTAAAAGATGCTGATTATTTGCCCTGAAATATCTTCCTCAATAATCATATCCACAAATTGTTTTATTGCAGCAATTTCGGCTTGGAAGATTCTACAACCATCCTTAAGTCTAAACGAGCGATGTATATTTCGAGACTTACAGTATTTACAGATTTACTTTTACTCGGTGGCATGAGTAATTTGGCAGAGAGGGAGGATATCTTGCATTTCGTTGGTAAATGTCAAATCTTACGAGGAACAAGGAGGCATATCTTTGACAGCGATATTTTATCGGATGATCAAGTCTTATCACTGCTCAATGAAATTAACGTCCAAAAACTGTTCCTGCAAGATCTCGCTACTTTATCGAGAAAGAATAATCTGAGATCTGTAGCTGAGATTTTGATAATACAAATTCGTTAAACACGCAAGTAAAAATTAATCAACCTACCCAATCAATCTAGTAAAGGCTTCTATAATTAAACCACAACAAGCCCAGCACAAGGAAGCCATCGAATTACTCATGTTTAGGGAGTACTGACCACAAAGACTGTACACAGATACTCGTAGATATCCAGTCATATAGAAAAACTAAAACAGATGAGAAGTTGAAAAAAAAGTCAACGCCCCCAGTCCTTTAGACACTATACCTACAATGCACAGAGAAATGTCATCCACTAGAGCTTTACGTAACTTAATTTGCTTGTTGTTTATCAACTCGTATTATGTAGCTCTCCATTCTTATCTAAGTATTTTCTACAAACGCCAACAACTGTTTTATTATCTAAAGTATACCCGAAGATTATCTCCATTTGTTTTGATAACAAAATTTAATCTTCTTTCGAAAAAATTATATTCGAACAATATGTAGATACTTGTAACAGCTGCTAGATAAAAAGAAAAAAAAATCAAATCTTTCACTCACCTTGCCAGTGTTTGACTGCAAATAGTAAACCATAACGAACATCCAGATGACAGTTACGAAGACAATTAATTTGACATTTCGTCGCATTTTGACAGCCGTTGTTTATTCTGATGATAACTGAAATATTTTAATTAACTGAAATATTTTTTTTTTAAACTGCTTCACTTTTTAAACACAAAATCACTGGAAATTTTATTTTGCCTTAATCTCAGTGATAATGAGGGATGTGATCATTTAATAATTGCACTCCACCCCTAATGACTTTACGATTAGATTTAATTTTTTATTTAATAGCAACTAGCACAGACATGTGATTGTAAACAGAGAACCATAAACAATCGTAGCACGACAAAATTCGACAACTACTATGCCTTGTATCCACACCTGGACACCAAAGAATGTGTACAGAACCTTAGAAATGCAATCGGAACAATAACTACTTCAACATGGACTAACTATCTGTGGTAAACCATTGACCGCAGAGTATGGCAACCGATTGATATCCGTTCAAAAAAGAACCCACCACGACCGTTATCACCACACACTAAACGGCCAAAAGACGGACAGCCAGAGCCACTTGAGAGAGAACAGCAACAACAATCTAAAAACAAAAAAAAAAAAAAGCGATTCAGCCAGCGAACGTATCCAACGCCAACCGCTCGATCGGGCTGAAAGTTTGCAACTGAAAAATGTTGCCGAGTACCGTAGAATTTGTGGGGGACTTCCCGAGTCTGCAAAAGACCAAATGTTGTTAAACAAATGGCGCTTCCACCAATTTACGGGGGGCCTGCCTAAGAGAGTGTAAACTCCCCATAAAGAGTAGATTGTTTTATCAATAGATTCGGTTGTTTTACTATGATGAGAGTGAAAAATATCACGAGACAATAGTCTCCCATGGGAAAGTTATATCATGTGAGATGGGTGTTGTTGAAAGAGAGCCTCCTGCTAAAGAGAGAAAAGTACTAGAATTAGTGATGGTTTTAGATTTAGATTGGCGACAGAGGTGAACTCATTTATCAATATTTCTAAGTTAAGTGGATGCTTGAAGGAAAGCTTGTGTACTCGTAATCGGTTAAGATTGACATGAAGAGGATCTTACTTGAATAGCTCGTGCCAATCCTTTAGGCGAGCTGTTGCGCGACCATTGGGCATGAATAAGCAATTATTTTGTTAGAAACGATATTGATTTGAGGTTTTCACCCTAAAGTCATCTCACTTTCATTAGAAAAGGTTAATTAAGGAGTGTTAATGATTACGAAAAACTAATAAAACCCAAATTAAGTCTCTTTTATTATTTTAGACAGATACTTCGATCATGTTGAACCTTGACACGCTATGCGATTAATTTAAAGCAGAATTGCAGATGGTTGTAACATGAAATGAGTTTACTTCAGCGTTGTTATATGATCTTAATTATCTTATTTTTCAAGACACTGTGGTGTCGTCCAGATGCCCAGATATTATCTCGTTTTTCTGTCCAAGATTTCTGCACTTGATATAAGACTTTCCCAGATTTCAATTAACTTCGAACTATGTTGCATGAAATGTAATACATGAGTGATTCAAAATTATATGATTTAATCTATTATGGCCAAACTTAAATTTAATTAATGTAGATAACCAAAGGTAGGTATTTTCTAGTTCGAATATTTGCGGTTGCGGTTCGGTGGGACTCTCCGGCAATTCTAAACCATTTTGTTCGAAGCCAACAGACTCTTATTTCGCTTGGATAAGTGGATTGCAGTGTGAATATAAACTTAAATAGATGAGCAGTTTTCCAGTTTGTGGGAATTTTCCACGTGCTATACTCAATGAATATCTACTGAGCGCAAATTTTCGACTGCACACATAAGTACCACCACAGTACTTGAAATTCTGTAACACCTCGTCCTCGACAGACTTCTGAGACACCACTACTGATCGTAGGCAAATTCCTCTGACAGCTTAGTCCTAAGCATACCTTAATGTTAGGTACAAATTTGTTGAGCATGTTCCTTTCTTAGGCAGGCACCTAAGGAAAGTTATGTCACGACTCAAAATTGAAAATGTCTGTTCATTTTCGAAAGTGTTTCCCAGATTTTTCTGCTTATCGATAGTCGTATACGAGTATGAAGTATCTTGGCGATTGCAGGGAGCACGAGACTATCCCTCCAGTTATCGAACTCAGTTACCTCTGATTTATAAAGATCGTATCATTTCGTTCACAATTTCATTCTCAAGCTATTTCTATGAGTGCATGCAGAAAGTCTGCCGATGTTGTTGGTGGTATTTTGTAGAGCTCAGGAGAAAAATTCTCAATCTCTCTTTGAATTAAATGCTTTGATGATCGTGACAATGATCTCGACCTTGCAATTCTTATTCTACAATTATGAGCATCGTATATTTCATCCTGAATGAAAAATTCTATTCAACCTGGACGCTAAGAACTAAATTTTGTTCTATTCACTCGCCCAAAGTGAAATAAAGGCAGTAATATTGTATCTAACTGTCGAACTATTTAAAGCTGTAGGTGTTGATTTAGTACGGTGCAAAGATCAATTACAAAATAAATATTTTGACGTTAAAAAACCATACAGGGCCTCGCAGTCATTCGTGCTGTGCGACACACAGTGACCTACAGTTTCATTCCGTTTACGAAGGAAAATTTTAGCAACACTGACACACATATGCTTCACTTTGTTGGCATTTGGGTGCCGCGTACAATTTTAAATTACATAGGTGTTGAATAGGATTGGACGCAATCGTACTCAGTTTTGCAATAGGGACATAACAATTTTGTATTTAAATAAAACAGAATAATTAAGATATCGCTGAAATTTATTCCAGGTGTAGTACACATGTTGTTATAGAATTCGATCTCGTTCATATGACCACCGCGAGCACGTTTGCAGCGATCGATTCTTTGGAGCCAATTTTCCATCACTCTTCCACACGTATCTGCCGGAACGATGGCAATTTCGAGTTCAATATTGTTCCTAAGCTCCTCTTATGTTGTTGGCTTGTTGGCATAAACCAACGACTTGCCGTAACCCCATAAAAAAGAAATCCATCGGCGTTAAATCGCATGAGCGAGCTGACCATTCGACCGGACCATTTTTCGAGATTACACGATTACCGAACTTCCCCTTCAATTGATCAATTGTTTGGCCAGCTGTGTGGCATGTGGCATGTGGCACCATTTTGTTGGAACCACATATCACTGATGTCAAGTTCATCCAATTCTGGCCAAAAATATTCTTCTAGCATGGCACCATAGTGAACTCCATTGACCGTAACATGGCGATCATTTTCATCGACGAACAAATACGGTCCAATCACACCTCCGGCATGAAATTCACACCACTTTTTGTGGATGCAATGGAGTCTCATGGAGCACATATGGGTTTTTCGCTGTCCAGTAATGCATATTTTGCTAATTAACGAAGCCATTAAGCCAAAAATGAGCGCTTCATCGCTGAAATTGATTTTTCAATGAAATTCAGGATTTTCTTCAAACTTTTGCAGAGCCCTTCAAATGATCAAGAGGCTTCAGTTCTTGAGTTAATTTGATCTTGTAAGGGTGTAGGCCAAGATCTTTATGTAAAATTCGCCACAATGTGGACTGAGAGATTCTCAATTCCTGTGAACGGCGTAGAATCGACTGACTTGGCTCATTTTGAACTGAAGCGCTGCGACATTTTCGGTACTTCGACCTGTGCATTGTCTCACTGGCAGAGGAACATTCAATAGTGAATATGTTGCCTCGAATTTATACACTATAGCACCACAGACTGTCTACGGGGACGATTATTACGACCGAAAATTAGAGTAAGTGCTCTTAAAGTTGCGACCACCGAATCGGTAGTAATTTTTAATAATTTCCAAATGTTGCTCGTTCGTGAACTTCACCATGATAAAAATGTAAATCTTGACTGACGTTTTGACATTGACAGATCATAAAAAGACTTTATATTAAAATACAAAATTGTTATGTCCCTATTGAAAAACCCTTTATATTAAAATGGACTGCAAAATGGCAAATTAAATTAAATTTCCTGAAATCATTTATACAACTGTGGGCCTGCGCAAGTAAAATAAATTTGCAAAGCATACCAAACCTTCAAAAATAAAGTACTACGTAGCATATGGTACATACTCATATATGTATATGGAACGTTGATCTGCACAGATATCTACAAGTTGAAATGATTGAAGATGAAGTCAAAAAAGTAGCTAAAATACATAAGCGTAGGCTTCTTAACCATGTACATTCGGAAATGACACGTTTACTTAATAATGACTAATAAATACGAATTTGCTCGTAGTTCAAGGCTGTAGATTCGGTGTCAACGAATATGCTGTTCCACGTGACACCCCGATTTAGGAGTTGTCTTTTTTCAACTATTCTGATAGCAATCTTCCATTACATATCTCTGAATCGGTATTCTCGTATAGACTATGTAATACTGCAGACAGTTTATAAAGCAAAACTCTTCGATTGATGGTACCGAAAGCGTCCTTAAAGACAACGTAGAATACGTACAGTTTGGATCCTCTGTTACAGTAACTTTGAGCGATGCTAGTGGGAGTAAAAATATTATCAGTTGTGGAATATTATTTCCCAAATCCAGCTTGGTTTTCACTCAGCAGATTGACTTCCTCGACCCAAGGTATCATCCTTTTAAGTAGTAGTAACGAAAAGACTTTTTCGCCGACGCGTATAGGAAGCTAGTGCCCCTATACGGAAATACGAGTATCATCCCCTTCCGGAAACTCGTGGGTATTTCGCCACTCTGAAACATTTTGTTGAAAGTTTCAGTTAGTTGGACTATAAATTCTATGGTGGCGTACTTATAGACCTAAGGCGGTAAGGCGGTAGGACTTGACGGCATACCCGCGGAGCTTTTCCAAGCTGCGCCAACAGCATCGCCATAGCTACTATTCCCACTTGTCGGGAGAACATGGGAAGCCGAGAGTTTTCCGGATGAGTGGAAAAAGGGAATGATTGTCAAGCTCCCTAAAAAAAGGCAACCTACTGCAGTGCGAAAACTGGAGAGATATCTGCGTGCTGCCTGCTGTGGCCAAGATGATAGCTAGAATCATCCTGGAACGAATCAAAGAACACCTTGAAGACACACTCGATGACGAACAAGCAGGTTTCCGCTCTGGATCCTCCTGTGTCGACCACATCAACACCCTGCGGATCATCATCGAGCAATGTGTTGAATATCGATCACCACTTCACCTGTTGTTCATCGATTTTGAAAAGGCGTTTGATAGTGTCAATCGGGAATTTATGTGGGGTGCCTTGCGCAGGAGAGGCATTCCGGATAAATTAATAGCAATTATCAAGCCTACGTATGATGGGTCCACATGTCACGTTCTACACAGAGGAAGACTGTCTGAGGAATTCGAAGTCCAAAGTGGGGTTCGGCAAGGCTGCATACTTTCACCAATATTGTTTTTATTGGTGACTAGCGATGTGCTGAATGCGGACTTATTAACAGGAAATGGAGGAATTCGATGGACTCTCACATCTAAACTCAAACACCTCGACTACGGCGACGATGTATGCCTACTGTCTCACAGAATAATGGACCTTCACCAAATGACAGCAAATGTGGAGAGGGAAGCAGACGTCGTTGGGCTGAAAATTAACTCGGCAAAAACAAAAATGATCAGCCTAGGACCAAACTCATCAACTCATATATGCATTGCTGGACAAACGGTTGAGAGAGTAGAGAGTTTCCAATACCTTGGGAGTATTGTCTCAACCGATGGCGGAACCGAACTGGATATAGCCAGCCGAATAGGTAAAGCAAAATCTGCGTTTGGGATGCAATCCATAGTTTGGCGAAGTAATGCAATTAGCTTAAACACCAAGCTACGACTGTTCCGTTCCAACGTTGAATCCGTGCTGCTATATGGATGTGGTACCTGGAGAGTGACCGTCACTATTACGAGGAAGCTGCAAACATTTGTCAATAGGTGTCTACGTTACATCTTAAGGATATTCTGGCCAAACCGTATCTCTAACGAACAGCTTTATCAGAGAACGGGCCATGAACCTATAGGCACAACCATACGACGACGAAAGTGGCAGTGGATCGGACACACTCTCCGAAAGGGTGACAGGTCCATAGCTAACCAAGCGATGCAATGGAACCGTTTGCCCAGGATGGCAGGATACGCGGCGATCCTAGGAGTACGTAGCGCAGAACAGTTGAGAAGGAAGCACGGCAACTGGGAGAGCTGAGGCACATTTCCAGAAATCGCACACGATGGCGCGTAGGCGTTGCAGAGGCCCTAGGACCCACAAGGGGATACAGGACATAAGAGAGACCTCCTATAGACATATCATTCAAACCTGAATCTTTCTTGTCCTTAGATACAATTATGAACATAACCTCGCTTACCGTGAACAAACAGTCAAGGGAATCATTTAGGATAAGAGTGCTTGCATATTAGATTTCCGTTGCAGTATTCAGGAGCGTGTTGAAGTAACCTTTAAGAGTTTCGGGATGAATTATATTTCCTATTGCGAAGGTACGAAAATACATAGCTTTAATTGCACTCCAAAATTCAGTAAACGCTGTTGCAACTGTGTTCACCAAGCTTACGTAGCATGAACTTTTCTTATGCTTGCAAAGCAGTTCGTATGAAATATTCTTTGTCGAACCATTTACTTTTCGGGTTAAATTGGCTAATAGAGGATTGTTGCTTTGGAACGGCATTCAAAATCAGGTTGTCTGGTCACACACAACACGAATGGATGTGAGAAGTTAGATCCTGGGGCATTGTACACCTAGAACAAAATATTACCCACGAAAATAAAAAAAAACACAAATACAACACAGCGATTCCTGCCTATAATTCAAAACATTCCTCCTTATATACATACAAGCATATAATTACACATTTACTGATTAGTTAAACGACTTGGTGCGATTCTTTGAAGACAAAAGTAAGTCAGTGTTCTGGAGGCTTTTAGATTGGGTTAAGGTCCCTCACTATTGCAGAAGGTAAACTCGCGTACAAAGTTTTACAAGATCTGTCGATGATTTTTCCTTCCATCGATCCTCCAAAACGACGTAGGTAAATATACACATGCAGAGATCAATAAGTAATGACTACTCATTAACTTTCGGACATGCTATATGTACGTGTGTATTTTAAATTTATTTACCTAAGGTACAAGTTGTGAGTATCCACACATGCCATATCTTACAAACAAGTGTGAACAAAAGTATACGGAAACTGAACTTGAATTTAAATATTGGAACGACACCAATCGATGGGAAAACATTGGTAGGCATAAATATCTTTTGTAGATTGCATCGCACTGATGTAATAACCAAAAATTCTTCGCTATTTTTAGTTGCTGTAGAGATGATGGATGGCGATGCCATCCACCTGTATGGCGGATGTTAATTAGCCGGAAACTTTAATTTTCGTTTCTTAGGTTTTTTTTAAAAAAAAAATAGCCTCTATTTTAATCATGCGAAAGAGAGGACGTATTGTAATATGATCACTTATTTAAATATCAATAGATCTTCATTATAATTTTTTTTATTTGTTTTCCCACTTGACAAAGAAGTGGGGAAGGACTGTAATTATTAAGCAGATGTACATTTCGTATCGATGATATTGTAATATGCGAGCTACGGCTCGAGTAGATAAAACAATTATTCTGTGAAATTATTTCTTTATTTTCTACTCTATAGAACAATTCAAGTTCACACTATACTATTCTTCGCCTTATTCTTTTCTTACAAGGTCTCTTTCCTCTCAAATCACTTTATCTCCTTTCAATTACTTAATTCACAAATCCAAACTAATTACAACTTCGCCCATTATCACTTTTCCAATCTCTTCGCCACGGTTCTAAACCAACTGTGTCTTTTTTTGATCGCCATCTGTCCTTATATAGCAGAAGTTTCTGATAGCCAGAAGCTTCTAGCAAATTCTTCGACCACTGGAACAAGAGAAATAATTCTTGCAGTTATAATTCCCTTTTATCCCTGATATTATTCGTCTCTTTCGTTGACATGAGCTGTGGAGACTTCGTCCCAGACACGAACCTCGAATGAAAGGACAGTTCGAACCAAAATTCTGCCAGAATGGAAAGTCACTTCGGAATTTGCTGCATAGACATAGGAGCGTAGTTATTATTATGCTACAATATGAATAAATTGCAATAAAATTTGTGTTTTACGTTTATTATCATGTTTATGATACGGTTTAGTCCATCTACCTAAGCATTGATCTTAAAGTTTGTATCAATAACTTTAAAGCCTAATACGATGTTCGAGCAAAACAAAATGTTTCTAAGCCTTGTTGGGAAACAAGGAACATTTCTAACAAGTCTCAAACAATTGTCCGTAGTGTTTCAACTTGTTGCGTTCATCAGTTTCCTAGCAACAGTCGTAGAATAGAATCATAGTCGAGTAAGTTTAATAAATGTCGAAGATCGAGTATCGTAAAGTTTTTAACAAAAGAGACAATTAACAATCCGTCACCATACATCACTTGCAACAATTAAGAACTGATCTACGCTATTACGAGTATGAGATACGTATGAGTATCACCCACTTGAAGAAGCTATAATAGTGACACTCGCCCATTCAATTTGTGGAATAAATTATTTTGAGCAACCGTAGATTACAAGCAAGAGAAACAAACTGGTACTTCTAAATCAATTAGTGCCTAGATTTCTCAGTGCAAGTTAAAAACAGCGACGTACAAGGTGGCGCAAAAGCCATCACTCTGTGGGAAGATGCTCTCATTTTTGCAAATGACGTCTTATGTCATGGCGATTTGATATTTGTGAATTAAACAGAAGCAGAACACACGTAGACAAACCATGGATTGCTATACTCTTCAAGAACGCGGAATGATTGTGTCAATGTTTTTGACAAATAATTGGTCGGTGGTTTTGGCTTAATGTAAATTTCGTCATGGATTTCCTTGTCTTCTGGCGCGAATTAGGAAAATATTGCAGCGTTTAGGCGCTCACCTCGTGGAAACTGGCTCAACACGGGACAGAATCAGATGTGACCGTCCGAGGAGCAGATGTTCGGTCAAGAATATCCATAATATCGAAGTCACGCTGTTAGTTTACGGTTTATATCATGATATCAAGAACCATCTATTTATTTCGCATGAAATATATAAAAAAAGTCGATCTATTGCGAAAGCTAAGTCAACTCTACTGCGAAAGCATAACAGTGTTCGTGATGATGACATCAGGAGGATGGAAAAAAATACTGTGAATCATAAGCAACGATAATAAAAGGAAAACAAAAATGCTCCCCAGTTATCTGGACGCTACCCTTGGAGTTTACAGAAATTTAATACCACCTGAGTTTCAGACCACTACACCAAATCTTTCTTTCTTTCTCTCTCTCTCTCTCTCTTTCTCTATCTATACAACGCCCGTGCCCTGTATAACCAGACGGCGGGGCACACAACTGGCCATCATTAGACGGTCATAACAGAAAATTTTTCTGAAAGACTTAAAGATGTACCCGTACATAGTGTAAACAATGCATCAGGTATTGCCTGCAGACCGCCAATCGCGTGTAATTTACAGCCAAGCCCTCCTAAACCTCGGCCACAATGAGGCTGATTTTCTGTTGAAAATCATCATGAGCAACGAGGCGCATTTTCACTTATGCGTATGCGTGAATAAGCTAAATTATCGCGTCTGGGGTAATCCACGTGTAATGCACGAAGAGCCAGTATATCGTCTCAAAGTCATTGTTTGGTGCTGCGTTTACAGAGGAAAGGTGATTGGTCCATATTTATTCGAGGACGACGTTGGCAACACTGTTAATGTGATTGGTGAGCGCTACAGAAAACCATGATTAATGACTTCTTGCTGCCGCAAATTGACGAATTGGGTTTGGAGAACGTGTCGTTGCAGCAGAATGGCGCAACGGCACACACAGATTGAGCGATAGTGGGCATTCTGCAGCAAGCATATTCCGGCAACTTAATCCCTCGTTTTTTTGCCCGATTTGAGAGTTTCAGACTTCCTTCTTTGGGGATTTTTGATGTCACGGGTCTATACGAATAAGCCGCAGACCTTGGCGTCCCTAACATTCGACAAGAAATGGAGAGTTTATACCCAGAAGTTTTAGGAAAAGTCATTGAAAATGCTGTGGAATAAGCCCGATTGTGCATCAACTCTGACGGCGGCTACTTAACCGACATTATCTTCGCGAGTTAATGGACAACAATTTGAAAGTCCATATAAATATGATCAACAAACCGAATAAATTATTATTATTTACAAAGTTACTGCTTTAGGAAATCAAAATTGCGCCATGTAGTGAGCAGTTTTTGCAGCTTTGCTGTTAAGACCAGAAGGGAGTTATTAAGTCGATTGTTACCGGCGGCGAAACTATGATCCTTTACTCGTACTATGATCGAAAATCTAAAAGAAATTCAAGGGAGTAGCACCGGAAGGGAAACCCAGCTCCAACAAATTGTTTGGCGCTGTGAAGGAATCCTCTTAGCCCACCTCAAAGAACGAAATATAAACATTAACGTGGCCTACTACTAGGTTTTACTGCGGTAACAAAGTCGGACGATCATTAATAAGTGACGAGGAACGCTCTGAGGTGCCCACATGTTACACGACAATACCGCAGTTGAGACAGCTGCGATCGTCTTGATCTGTCTCGCAGAGTCTTGTGAAGATGCTCTAAAATTGCAACTTTAGCAGGTGAGGCGTTCTACCAGTCATTTTCTGGAATAATTTCTGAATTATTGAACCGATTTTAATGAAATTCTTGTTATTGGTTAGAGGATTTTCTTGGAAAGTCTCGAGATAAGATTTTTTCTTCGAACGCTTCAGGACGCATAGGGAGCAATATGAAATAAATAATCCTTAATTTAAAAAAAAACCTAAGTTTCTCTACGAATCAACGACGACTAAATGGTTTGTATGTCGAATATCGTACGTGTCATTCGACTTTAGTTACCAAAAATTCAGAAGAGCTTATTGTTTTAATTAATTTAATTACAGAATGAATCTATCGATAAAACTTTTCAAACATCGATTTCCCATTAATCATTCTACCGTCGACATTCTACTATCAAGGAGCGGTCTAAAATAGAATTTAATCCAAATCTTTTGATCTGCAGTAGAAAGCTTAGTGTTAGTTAGTATTAATAATTATCGATTGTTCCCTCTAAAATATCGATTCTTTTTTACTTTTATTCGAAGACAGATAACGTCTTTATCTATCTAAATGTTCTGGCAAAACATTTCTTTGCCATACTCCCTCCACATTTCCCCTTTAGTGATAGTAACGGAAAGTTTTGACGGCCGTGTCATCCAGGTACAAAAATAATCTAACAGGGTGCTTGGAACGCGCCGAATGACATTTGTTCTGTTAGTTTATCAAGTTGTCAAATAAGATGCTTCCTGTAATGCACCTGAAGACATATTTTTTATATCACACGTAATTTCAAAGCAAACAAATCTAATTACATAAACAATAATGAACATTTCCCTGAGGTTTTATTTACACTCATCTAATCATGCTAAACAAACCTACCCACCGTTGGTAAACAAGGATGAAAATCGTTATTCTCTAGAGAGGAAGAGATTTCTATATTATCACCGCGGGTATCTAATCGGTTATTGACCTCACTCATGTCTTGTAATCTATGGCCGTTTCAAAGCTGTTAAGTGGAAAATAATTTCCACCAAAGAGAAACATTCAAATCTAATAAGAGAACCATTATAAAGAGCGACCTGTCAAATTTCAAGGGTGACATTAACCCACACTGTTTCGCCAGATTTTGTGTCTGATTTTCGATTTTTCAAAAAAAAATTCACTTCAACTTTACACACTTTACTTAAAACACTTTATTTTTATAAAAAAAAAAAATTAGTGCCTTTTGCTAAATGTCACAATAAATGAGGTAATGACAAAATCCTTGTCAAAAATTTATAGGTTAGGCATATTCAAAATTGGTATTATTGCTTATTATACGACTATGTATGAAGGCTACGGGCTTTTAAGGTTTTTTTTTTAAATTATTTATTTACTTTTAATTAAAACTACGAATTGCACTTCGGGAACACGAAAATGATAGTTTTAACTGAAAAATAATGACACGAGACAGTAAACACAGAGGTAGCGTTTGACAGAACGACGACGATTTTCTTCTGTCAAAGAAACCTTAGAAGGAAAATGCACAACACCCTTGTTTTTCACTTCCTAGCTGAGATTTTTCACTAAAGAGAGGCAAGTGACAAAAGAAAATGCATCTGAAGTTAGAGAGAAGCTTTTCTCTGCAAATTGTCTCCAGCATTTCTTTGTCTCCCTTCGGAAAACGAATTTTCTCTGCAAAAAAGAAATTTGTAAACAGAGAGAAGTCGTTTCTCTGCAAACTGTCAAACTGACAGATTTGGGGGTGGGTCGTTAGTAGTTGGTTGTGACATGCGCTAAGGATACTATCGTGTCTTGGGGTGAGGTTGGAATGCAGTTTCGTGTTTGTCTGTTGTTAATCGGGGTTGCAGCAGTAATAGGAAGAACTTTTTTTTAGACACGATTCCATTGATAATGCGGTCTAGTTGTGGGGGATAATTGATGTGTCAGATAACTGCGATACTGTTGGCACGTAATTGAGGGTTTTGGAGAAAGTGAAGTAAATAATGATTGACAAGGAATTGGTTTCAATGTCTAACATGCAATGCATTTATTGCTAACATTTGTTATTTATGTTGGAATGTGTAGCTTCAAATATAATATTTACTCGTAATTTGCTAATTAGTGTACGACGGTCTTATTTCGCGTTGTACCTAAACATATGTATCTGTTTAGCCATAAGGTAAATTAATTTTGATGCATCATTTATAGCATAGATAAATAATAATTATAGGTCCTCAAAAAGTATGTAGGTATATACAGTGAATTCCTCTTAATTGGGACACGTCTGGCTGGACCGTTTTGTCCAATTAAGCGGCTGTCCCAATAATGCAAAGTGAAAGACGAAGTTGGAAAAAGAAAAAAAGAAAAAAACATTAGCTTATAAATGTTATACAAATTTATTGAAGATATGAAAAAATAATTTTCAAAAACAACTCAAAAACTTATTTTACATTTAATGTCCCTAGATATTTGTGAATGGTTTCCTAGAAAATGTGTTTAGTACTCTGTAAGTTTACGAAATAAGTGCAGACATCATCGCAACTCTTTCACATGTTTCCTGACCTCTCGGGTGCTCACTCGAACTAGAGAGGTGTCATCAATGCCAACATCGCTTCCCACCTTTTGGGGCAATGCTTCAAAAAGCAATGTTTACGGCGATAGTTAAATCTTATTCAGAACATTTGTTCGAAATCAACCAACTGTGGTTCCAAATGGTGAAATATCCCCGCAGTAAAATGATGTCATTGCATTAAAAATGAAAAGTTCACAACGTCAAGCCCACTTTATTTTTTAAGAAAGTTGTGCAAAAAAAAAATTAATATATCTTCCCGTAGAACACCCTGTATTTTGCAAAAAGATAAGAAGGGTATCATATGATCCGTTTCAGGTGGATCGTAACTTTCAAGTATGTTTTTATCTGAAGTTGTTGTTGCGCGTAATTTTGGCAGCAACGACAAATGCTGCCGTTACGATGGTAACTGCCACTAGTAGGTACAATGTGTACTTACTTTATAGTACAATCCATCACAAGTGCCCACTCTATACATATCTAATAGATACTTTTGGAAAGAACAACGGAAACAGAGGACATTACCTCGGTCAAAATAATCACACATTGATAACTTTGGCATATACCTCACAGCTAAAGATACTTTCATGGAATGCGAGGACGTGTCCTCACTACTTCACTTTCACTAACGTGAAATCAGAACGGGAAACATAATTTGTTGTTATGCTCCAATAGGAATTACCTCCGTGAAGGAAAAGCGCAAATAATTTCAACTCCATAAGAGGACATTGTCATTTTGATTGTGGACTTAATTGGAAAATTTGAAATGACAACAGAGAACTGGTAGTTGATAACACGTTTTAGTATGCACCGTGTCAGTTGGATGTCGTTAAATGGCAGGTAGCAAATTGATCAATTAGTGGTTAGTCAACGTTTTAGAATGTCTCCTATTTGCTGTTCTCAAAACAAACAAACAAACGACATAGAGATTACACTTTGTGATTTTGTCATAATCAATCGCCAGGACTATCCTGAGCAATGATTGCAAGCAATTGACAATTTGTGCTTTATAGGCAGAGTACTTCACTACTTGAGTTTTACCTGCCTATTTATCCGATTTATTGCTGTTGACTTCCTTCCTTGTTGGCAGTATTATGTACAATAGTGACGCTGTAGCTGAAGCGTAGAGCTGACATTAGTCAAATCCAAACAAGCAATTTTATTTGCTAAGTACTTAACCCAAGCCGACTAGTTAGTTAACCTATACCTATACTACGTTTCTACTATATCCAAATGAGATGATTATAGCAATGAGGCGTTACACTATCTCATTTCCCCCACACATTTCGCCATTTGCTGGTAATGGTACCAGCAAATGATATGGAATAAAAGTACAAAACAAAGTTCAAAGAGGCAAACATTTCTTTTATTGAATCAAATTGAATGGAAAACTGTCAACAAATTATTTGTCAACATGAGAACAATGGCTTTGTTTGTAATGTATTTCCTGGTATTTATTAAGCAATAATTAAACAATGATTTACATAAACATGTGCATCTAAACATGTGACAAGAATAGCTCACCTATGGAAGGAGTAACAACAGCTTGTCTCAAGTTACACACCTAACCATGTTCTCGTGTTTGAACCTGAAACGACCCCTTGTTCTGTCAACTGTCAAACGAAATAAGCTGAATGTAGTGAAAGCACCTCGAAATGAGTCATTCGAAATCATTTCATTTCGTTCTAGTGAGTAGTAGGCTACTATGACCAGTACTATATCAATAATAAAACCTCTCTAAACTAACAAACGCAACAACGGGCACTGTATGATGGGTTCTCATGCTCAAAGTTCGGCCTTCCCTATAATGACTACTGCTTAAGCTGCAGAGATGAAGGTTTAGTAAACAGCATTAGGAAGACTACACTGGGTAAATATCTCTTCAGAATTAAAAATTTCGTTACAAAAATCAATTGGTTCCAGAAGAAGGCGGTGTAACCTAACCTTCCTTACTAGGGGGCAACAGGATAGACCTACTTTTGGTCTAAGTGTGCTTCATCGAGGGCCTCTCTAAACCAACCAACTAACCATACCAAGAGCTAAAAATATTCGTCTGATCTAATTTCTTGAAAAAAAAGAAAACAACTTGTGAAAGTTTTACGCAGTTTCGATGCAGGTTCCTCATGTGCAGCCTGTTCATAACCGCAAAGCCCTCGGCGGAGGTGCAGGTTATGTCTACTTTGACTTAACTTTTGGTTTTAAAGTTATACTCATATATGCGTGTGCTAAGATATGACATAGCCCACAACACTAACAAGGGTTTAAATTAGACGTGCGGCGCAGACTAATTATTGAAAACTTTTGTATTCTCACCCCATACGAGTATATGTATCTTACTACCACTCTATCCGATTTTCATGATTTTCAAAACTATGATCTAAGCACCAAAAAAAATCAACGAAATAAATTTCATAAAAATCCGTAACTGATTTTGAACGTTTTTAAGACTTCACCCATCTTAGCACCACTTTGTTAGATCTTCATGACTTTCCGATAGGACCAAGCATTAGCTAACAAGCCAAATTTGATCAAAACTCATGAAGTGGTTCTTGAGCTATTCGTGTGGCAAAGCATTTAATTGAACATCAAAATATTTGATGACTTTTAGCACTCATCCCCTACTAAGTTCGATTTTAATCATTTTTAGGTTAGGCTTTCATGCCAGACCGTATCCAAAAATAATTTAATAGCAGTCCGTGTTTTGCTCCATTAATTAGGCGAGTAACAATAACGATAGGGACAGAGAAGCCGACATGATCATCATTTTTCTGTTATTCTCCGAAAAAATAGGAATATTCGCACTGAGAAGCGACTGTAATTAACTTTGGGGTAAGGTCGGACATTCTGGATAATTTCGTACAATTTATGAAAATTTTTAAAAATTCGGTATGTGTACTTGTTAATTAGGTTATGGTTTTTGAAAAAAAATATTCATCGAGCGATTTTTGGTTCCATTTGTTCCGACGGTTAATAATGGCAAACATACGAGTACAACAATGAACTATATCAGTTGTACGAGGGTGGGTCAATAAGTCCCTGAAAATGAACACAAATTGTGTCGTCACCTTAAATTTATTTTTTTTTGTCAAAAATCATCTTTCAAAAGAACGCACCCAAATTTTCAGACAGATCTGTCAAATAGTTTTGTTGTGGCAGCCATTTTATATAGACGCCTACTAGCATTTTCGTTAAAATGGAAAAAAGTGAATTTCGAGTGCTCATTAAACACTATTTTTGCGAGAAAAAACTATCACGCAAACCAAACAAAAGCTTGACAAATATTATGGGGACTCTTCACCATCGATTGGAACCATTCACCACTGGGGTTTATTCAATTTCAATGCGGTCGTTCAAGCACAAGTGACGCCGAACGTTCTGGTAGCCCAATTGAGGTCACCACACCAGAAATGGTCGACAAAATCCATGGTTTGATAATGGACGATCGGCGAGTGAAAGTGTGCGAGCTTGAAGAGGCCACAGGCTTATCACATGGCTTAGTGATTTCGATTTTACATAAATATTTGGACATGAAAAAGCTTTCCGCAAGATGGGTGCCGCGTTTGCTCACAATCGACAACAAACGCATTCGTATGACAACTTCAAAGGTGTGATTGTCCCAGAAAAATTCGGCTGAGTTCTTGCGCCGTTTCGTAACCGTGGATGAAACCTGGATTCACTACAACACACCAGAAACCAAGGAACAGTCAAAACAATGGACTTCTCCTGGTGAATCGAAGCCGAAGAAGGCCAAGGCGGGTTTGTCAGCAAACAAGGTCATAGCGACAGTTTTTTGGGATGCGAAAAGAGTGTTCCTTATTTCATTTTTCAGGGACTTATTGACCCACCCTCGTACTGTGACATCGATCTAGTCAGAAGGTTTCGATTTATCGCCTAAAATGGCTAAGTTATGTAGAGCGAATGAACATAAACGCGCCGGCACGGAAAGTCTTCGAATTCATCGACGACGAAGTAAAGGAAGACCTTATCTAAACTAGCGCACACAAGTAAAAAGGAACCTCAACTAACTTCGTGTGTAAGACTGGGGGCGACTACGAGTATCACAAAATCTATCTCTATATCTTGACAGCTCCTGCAGTGGTCGTGTGTGTTGATGCCTAGTCTGGCAGCCATTTGCCCTATCGCGCAGTGTCCTGTTATCGCGCCTATAATGATTCGAATTTCTTTTTTATTCATCGCTAATAGGCTTTTTGTTCTGCTTTCATCCACTGTCGGAGATATGACACAGTCGCTTCTGGTGGACCATGCTTTTATATCTATTGTAATTATTTGCCAACAAATAGAAATGATCGATGCCACTTTTTATCTACAATATTTCAGCTTTTTACCACCATCCTTAACATTACCCGAGTTGGGGGATGCATTTCTCCATACAAAGTACCTTTTCGACCCAATTTCTTGTCAAATATATTTTAATTTTTACTTGGTCTTATAATGGAACTCGCAATTCTGTTTGTATGTCCGTCTGTCTGTCGATCTTTGTATACCTCAGGCTGTACCCTAAACGGCTGGACGGATTTTGTTCAACTTTCACACCTGGGATCTATGGAGAAATGCTCCGAGGTGAATTTTCAATTTTCGTTCCACCCTCAAAATTAATGGTATTGTGCTTAGATCAATTTTGAAAAAGTGTAATTTTCTCGAAAATAGCTCAAACGGTTTTGACCAAAATTCATATCTTACGAGTAGATAAGGGGGTAAAATTTCCTCATTTACTCATTAGCCGACTTTCGAAACTTCGCTATTTCTCGGATATAGCTAAGACGACTTTGTTTCAAAATTGATACCTAAGTCACTTTATCCTTCTTCGATAGTTTGCAAAATTTGGCCCGATACAATAAAGTAAAATTGTGGTGGGCACCGGGTCATGTAGGCGTTGACGGCAATGAAACTGCAGATCTGCTAGCCAGAAAAGGTTGCTCTGAGTTGTTCATTGGACCTGAACTCTTTTGGGGAATATCTGATTCTGCCTTTAAACTGGCCCTAAAGAGTTTGTTAACGCAACATGTGCATTTCCCACTGGAATAACTCCCAAGGTCTCAGACAAGCTAAAAGAGCTGTCCAACCCTTTCAAACAAAGGTAGTTGATATCCTAAAATATAGCAGAAACGACAAAGAAGGCTTGTGAGCTTCCTTACTGGTCACTGTCAATTGCTCTACCACATTAATAAAATAAGTATTTCAGAGGATATCACCTGCAGCCTCTGCCTAGAAGAGGACGAAACTGCAGAACACGTACTATGTGAGTGTGTAGCTCTGTGTAGAAGTAGAAGAACTGCTGCCCTAAAAAATAACCTCTGGCACAATATATCTTTCTGGTCGCAGTGCCTGCACGCCATTTGGACGTAAGGACATGGCATTAAAATTTTGGAAATATGGTCAACAATTTTTTTTAAACTTTCAATGGATTTTATGAAAAATTAAATTTTCATAGTTTCTTATCGATTTCGCCTAAATTTTAAATCTGACCAATTTAAAAAAGAACTGCAGATATGGACCAAGTATATGCGATCCAGTCGTGGCCTTTATTAAATTTTGGAGGGAAATTAATATGGCGGACATTAGGCACCAATTTGTCTAATTGAAATTCGATGATTTTTCTTAATAATCTTCTCTCAGTAGAGGCTAACGCTAAGACAACGTCCCGTGATGTTTGTAGATGCCCATTGATTGTACTCTTGAATAGTTGGAGATTAAAGGTTTCTGGAAACATGTCTGCTGGCAGTAAGTTCCGAAGTTTACTTTTCCTTTATGTTTGAAATCTATCACATAATATATCGAGCGAAAGAGTTTGCAGCAAAGTGTATATAACATACACTCCGGGACAAAATGATAAGACACCTCCACAAATCCTTAAGAAAAAAAATAGTGTGTGTAACAATTGCCAAATCTGATTGAATCATTAGTTAAGATATTGCTGGACAACCAGTTGAGAGAGTAAAGACTTTCCAATGGGAGTCGGACAGAATCCCGAAAAACATAATCCTGAAAGGCCAAATTCCCGAAAATGAAAGTGAACACCACTTTATATAATTTTTCGGGATTTAGTTTTCGGGATTTCAGTTTTCTGGATTTTGACTCCAACCCCTTTCCAATACCTTAGAAGCATTATCTCAGCCAATAGAGGAACCAAAGCAGATGTCGCAAACCGAATTGCAAAAGCGAAGTCTGCATTTGGAATGTAGTCCAAAATATGGAGTAGCAATGCTATCAGCTTAAACACCAAGCTAAGACTGTTGAGTCCGTGCTGTTGTATGTGCAGCACGTGAAAAGTGACCGCCATTATCACAAAAATGCTGCAAACGTTAGTGATCCGGTGCCTACGAAACATTATAAGAATATTCTGGCCAAAACCGCAACTCTAACGAACAGCTACATCAGAGAACGAGTCAGGCACCACAATTCAATGGCGTAAGTGGCAGTGGATCGATCACACCCTTCGAAAAGATGACAGCTCCATAGCCAAGCACGCAATGCAATGGAAACCTCTAACCCGAAACGACAGAAGTATTATACATGGCGACCGAGAAGTACATGGCTCAGAACAATAGAGGAGGAGTCTCGAAAGTTGAAGAGAGCTGAAACTCATTGTAGGCATAGTAGAGGCCCTGAGACCCGTAAGGGGATACAGGATATAAGTAAGTAAGTACTACCTTACTCTTTCTTCTTATCTGTCCACTCTTTAATTTGTCATTTTACCTTTATCTTTCACTCCATCACTGGGTTCTACAAACTTTAAAGGACACAGTTCTAAATGATCAGGAATATTTTTTAAAAAAAATGCATTTTTTTTTTGTTCAACACCTTCTTAACTTGACGCTATCTTCATCAAATCTAGAAATTCAGTCTTAATCGACTAAAAAAAATGAAATACAGGTGCGTATCGGACCAAAAAAAAAGTTTGTCACCGTCCAACAAAACATCCATTTAACTGCTTTATAAACCGGTGCAAGGTCTGCTTTATAAACCGGATCATCAAAGCCATAACAGCCAGCAGATTTCCCAAGGATTACCTAAGATTTTCAATCGATCAGGCCAACACCAAACGTCTTTGCATCCTACCATAGGTCTGTATTCTTATCTACATCACTTACAGACCTCATTTCAAAGGGATCTCAGATCGTACTCTCCCTTTCATTCTCCTCCCTAAATTATTTTTTTTGTATTAATCCATTCATCTATAGCACGCTTATAACTTCACAAATCTGTCAAGGTGCACCCAACATTTAGCACACTATTATCAGATTGCCGACGGGTTAATTAACGAATAAGCTTCAAGATAGGTATACCTCTAATGAACATGAATGGAAAGATTAGCCCATCGATCCGACATGAAGAAGGTACCTCTTATTTTTTTTTTTTTTTCTTGACCATTACATCGTTTATGATGTCATAGCCTGAAGAGATCTCTCCTACGGCGACAGCAATCATGATTCTGCAAAAATCTCCAAATAGCTATCTTTGTGATTACACAACTTGTAGGGATTTAACCACTGGTATATCACACTGAAGTGGACATTTCGCATATTGACTGAGTAATTGAAAAATTGGTCATTTGTCGTGCTAAAGTGTGTGTCAGTCGAAAAGGTGTCAGCGGTTAAGTGGCATTACGTATGGATGCGTGATTAGTCATTTTAAGATGCCCGACTGCCGAACTGGGTTAAGAGATAATTACATTTGCATTTTCAACAATTCTTTGGTGAGTGTGCTTTGCTCATGGTTTTTATAACTTTTTTACATTGCGCACCGAGATTGTTTTTCTTTCGGAGTTGTTTCTTGTCGGATGCCAAAACGAAAACAATGCATTTTGTTTATCTTGTGCAACTGAAGCTTTTGGTGGGAAAACTTGTCGATGAGAAGAAAAACTGCCGTAAAACAAACAGATACACTTCGAGAGATAGTGTACAATAATTAGCATGAGAGAGGCGGGAAATTGAATTTCAAATACGAGTATGTGGATATTCATCAAGAAATGCACATTCGAGGGTCCTTTGTTCAATTGTTTGACTTTTATGAAAAGTTTTCTTAAAGTTAACCGAGTTCTAAGAAGTTTTGAAGACGATTTCCAAATTACAGAGTATTTTTGCATTGTATTAGTTATTCATTTCATTTATATTGTACAAGGTGACACAAAAGTCATCTAATTTTTGCAAATGGAAAAGCATGGATTGCTATGCTCTTCAGGTAGCTAGGTAAAGTGGTGGTTGGGAAAAGAACCCTATTAGCGATAAGTGCGCCTTTTTGATACCACATATGTATCATATCTGTTTGTTTACATGTATTATAGGAGATAGAAGGATATAATTAAACCCAGCCCGTGGAGTTCAGAAACAAGATAAGTTCTCTAATCCGTTTAGAGGCTATCTCTCTGAGATCGTCAAAGAAGGGTTTACCTAACGTGCGTTGTCTGGTCCTTGCTAGGGCAGGACAACTGCAAAGAAAGTGGAAAAGAATTTCCCTCATAATGGTTATAATTTTGGGAATATCAGGCCTTGATCTGCCTAGTAGCTCATTTAATTTAGGTCTGTTGAAACTGGGCCATGTCTTTCTTGATATGGCACAACTGGTAAGGTTGTTCCACCCTAGTCTTAACGACTCCTATTAGAATATTGAGGGTGGCCGTGGTGTAGTGGTAACATCATCGCTTGTCACGCTGCAGGTTCACGGTTAGAATCCTGATGTCAATAATCATCTATTTATTTCGCATGAATTAAATAAAAAAGTCGATCAATTGTGAAAGCTTATGTCAACTCTACTGCGAAGGCATAACACTGGCAGTAGGGTGGTCATATGGCTAACATGCAACTTGATCGTGATGACATCAGGAAGATGGAAAAAAATACTGTGAATCATAAGCAACGACAATAACAGCGAAAACAAAAATAAAATACTCCCCAGTTATCTGGACAGCCACCCTTGGAGTTCACTGAAACTTAATACCAGCTGAGTTTCAAACCAACTATACCAATCTGTCTTTTTCTCTGTCTCTTCCCCTTTCCTTAAAAACGCCCGTGTCCTAAAATTAGTATAAGGGTGTTCATAACTCCTTTCACAAGTGCAAATTATAAAAAAAAAAAATGTTGACTCTTTCCGCTAGCGAGCTGTTAAGGGCTGACCCTCGACTGGCCAGCTCGTCTGCTCGTTCGTTACCCTCATAATTACTGTGTCCTGGGACCCAAATGAGAGTAACTCCAGAATGGATACTTTGTTCATTTATTTCAAACCGGCATTGCTCTACCAGTTTTGAGGATATGGTAACCGAATCAATAAGGCTTGGCTATCAGAAAAGATACCTATCTTTACGTTGGACGTTGGGAGATTTTTTAGCATGCGGCAAGCTTTCCGAATCGCGAGAAGCTCCCCTTGAAAGACACTAGCAGAGTCTGGGAGACGGAAGGATTTCGATATATTCAGTTGGTTCGAGAAAATGCCTGCGCCAACTCCGCAGTCCATTTTCGAACCATCCGTATATATACTCGTACAGATATCAAAGTCATTGATTACCATTCCGTTCTTCCATTCTGCTCTGGTAGGCAACTTTACTGAAAAAGGTTTGCTGAAGTCGAGCGTGGGAGTCCTGTAATCTTTCGAAGATGTCACCAGTTCATTTGGTATCGTCTTCATTACCTTGCAGTGGCCATATGGCTTTGCTGTCCAGCACCCATTTTCTCTGAGCCGGACGGCGCGGCATATAGCTGAAAATTTAATATGGAGTTCAAGGGGGATCAGATGCAGGATCACACTTAGAGCATCTGATGGGCAAGATCTCAATGCTCCTGTGATGCCTACACACGCCGATCTTTGTACTTTTTTGATTCTGTTGATGTGATAGTTCTTATGTAAGGCGGGCCACCATACTCTGGCGCCATAGAGAAGAATTGAAGCCACACTTGCTTTCTTAACCCGCTGCTCTATGTTAAATTTCCAACTTTGTTTCGGATCAAGAATCGTGCCTAGGTATTTTGCACTGGAACATAATGAGAGTAGTCGACCGTCTACTTTGGAGGGAGTGAATTCCTGTAGCTTGGTTTTAGTGGTGAATAGCATCATTTTGGTCTTGTCTGGGTTTACTCCAAGGCCACATCTCGTAGCCCAAGAGTGTACCTTATCCAGAGCACTTTCCATGATTTGACTCATCGTGGAGAGGAACTTTCCTGAAACTAGTAAAATCACATCATCTGCGTACGCAACCACCTTAACCCCCTCCCTTTCAAGTCGCACCGAGATTTTGTCGATTGCCATTATCCATAGCAAGGGTGAGATAACACCACCTTGTGGGGTTCCGATCTCAACTGCTGTAACATAGTGTAGCTTTGTTTATTCTAATATTAAGCATGGATATTATCCAGTGTCTAAGGAAAGACTCTACACCTAACTCGGTGAGAGACTCTTGCATAGCTTTGGTCTGAATGTTGTTGAAAGCTCCTTCTATGACTAGGAAGGTAGCAAGAGTGTATTCTTTATAATGAAGAGTTTTTTCTACCGATCGCACTACCTCATGAAGAACCATCTCTGTAGATCGCCCTCCAGGGTTTTTCGGATGTGAAAATCAAGGACACGTTCGAAGGTCTTTAGTACAAAGGAGGACAGGCTAATAGGCCTAAAATCCTTCGCGGATTCCTGTCTGTCGCCGGCCTAACCTCGGAGTAAAGACAACCCAAACTAGTCTCCAAGTTTGGGGGACATGGTTTAAGTATAAGCAGCTCCTATAAATCGGTAGTAGCCAGGGAATAGCTATGACTTACACGCCGGGTGAGTTATATGGAGAGAAGCTGTTTATGGCCCAGGAGATTTTATCCTCCGTAATGATGTTTGTAATACTTTCCCATGCCGTCGGCGGTACCCTATCAGAACTAGCTTGTTCTGTGCTACTGTTCCTATAGTCTGGGAAGTGAGTATTCAATTGTGTCAATGTTTTTCACAAATAATCGGTCGGTGGTTTTGGCTCAACGAGAATTTGGTCGTCGATTTTCGATTCAATTTGCACTGGCCCGCAAGATCGCCCGATTTGACCGTTCCAGGCTTCCTTCTGTGGGGTTTTTTTGAAGTCACGGGTCACGAACAAGCCCCAGACCTTAAAGGAGAACATCCGATAAGAAGTGGAGAATTTTTCGCCAGAAGTTTCCAGGGCCGATATTATCTTCGCGACGGAAAACAATGTAAACGTCTAAATAAACGTAATCAACAAACAGAACCAATTCTTTTTAGTTACAAACAAAGTTACTGCCTTAGGGACTCGAGTGTGGACTTTTGTGCCACCTCATACCAATATTTCCCCTAATTTCCTGGCAAATGTAATAGAAGCTGTATTTCATAATAAGAATTACGAATGAAAATATGGGTTGGGCGTGACTAAATTAAGTTATGGAAATAAATCTAAGAGGCAACACGCTAAAACTTCCAGGAACTTTGCGTTCGTGAACATGATGTGTGAAAGGAAATTGTCAACCGTAAATGAAGTCCACTTATGTCACAGGACCCTACAGAGGTTCTTTTGACTAAGCAGGATCTATTCCTGCATGAGGTAGTTAATGCAATAGTTGTTGTTATGGTTCTTCAGAAATTGTTCACTTTTGCAAAGGCAGTGCCCACAAACAATCACAGTAATGTTCGCAAATATGTGTATAGGTTAGGTAGATGTACGCATACTAATACTTCTTAACACAGAATTTTACCAAACATTGGGAGTAATTAAAATCGTTTGTGATGAATTCTCGACGATGTGTACATGGGGTATTTTGTTGGAAAATAAATTGTTCCTAGGGAGTGGTTGCTTTGACCTTCTCAAGTAGGTCGTGGTCGCATGTAACCCCTACTTTGCTTCTTTCCTTTTAAATTTGTAGGCAAAGAGGTTTTGAGAATTTTCACTCAAATAAAGATAAATTCAATATAAATTGAGGTAATTTTATAAAAAAAAAAATAAATATGATTTAAATATTAGAATTCTTTGGAGGTCTGGATTTAATTTGATACGAGTATGTCGTATGTTGGGGTGGACATTTTTTTTTTTTTGGTACGGTATGCCCCCAAATGTCTCCCAACAAATTTTTTTTAAACATTTTGTTCCTCAATTATTTTCTATGTAGTAAGCGGAGATACTATTTTTGTGAAAAATTCCAGCTTTCTAGATCTAAGGGCTCAAAAGTTACAAGCGCCTGATATATTGACGCACAGGCAGACACCGTATTGTATCCAATTTATACCATTTTGGTACGGAACACTAAAAAGTCGAAAAACGAATAAAATTTACACACATACTCTCCCTTCTTGAAATTTTTTACTTTCCATAAAAAAAAGTATTGCTCATACTGTCATCTTGAAAAATGGTCGGGCAAGAATTATTAAACATAGAATTATCTATAAATTATTGTTTTATAATTTGTTTGATTTGGCTTTTCCTGAAAGCATACAATTGAATCGAAATTTGATCTCCTACCAAAAGCTCTATATATACTTCGTCAATTTGTGTGATTTCGTTTGGGATTCCTCCTTAAACCACTGAAAGGCGTAGAAAGCCTAAAATTTGTACACGTTCAATACTTTTCATGATGTATAACATAACTTAGCCGATTTTGTGATTTTCGAAACACAGAATGCTTTATAGAATATTTTCAAAACCCTATTTTTTAAAAAATATTCTGCGTCCCTTAAGGGCTGAACAGAATATGTATCTGTGTCTGAGTCTTGCAGCGCTGTCAAACATCGCCGCGCTGCTTGCGGTTAAAGTAAACACAATGAAAGCGACTGTCAAATTTGCATCTTGTGTTTTTACTTCTTAATTTTATTAGTGCTTAAACGCGTATTTAGCAATAATAAGCTAATTGTAGCTTTGTCTTCCGGTTGTACCTGTCTCTCAGTCTTCCATTTTTTTTGCACTCATCAACTGTAAACAATGAAAAAAATTTCCTTACTTGATATTCCAAATTCGTCGGATATCTAATTCCATTTTTGAATTTTTTTTAAAATTTTTATAATTGGGATTCGACGAATTCCAAAGAATTACGTGCGCGCGCACAATTTCTATAAATTTCTCGACCTCCATTTCCAAAACAACAAAAGCTTTTGTGTACAAATTCATAAACGCCAAATTTGCATCGCTGCTTGTAGTTGAACAAAATCCAACTTCGCGATTCACGACACTGACGCAGACACACATTGTGTTGCGGCTTACATCTTTTCATACATTTAATATTTTGACAGGTTGCGACTCAGACTCAGACCCAGACGCAGATACACATTCTGTTCGGCTCTTAAGACTGTGTCCATTAAAATTGAGTAATCCAGTTATGGAGAGAGAGAGGAAAGGATATAGTGGAGAATTAAAGATTAAAAAGGCGGTGGTGTAGTCCTGCGTGTTGGGGTGTTTCTTAATTTCAGCCACTCCTACTCTGGAGAAATCGACGCTGTTCGCAGCCTCCGATTTTGAGTCAGACGTTGCGATTTTGAGTCGTGACTAAATGCTTATTTGAAGGCGACATCTGGTCGCCTTGTCAATATCTTACCCAGTTGTACCTTACTTAGGAAATCGCAGTGCTACTTTCGTGACGCTCTAGGTAGGCTAGAGAAGCACAACTTTGCACTCTACAGAGTATAGGGTATTATGAAATGTATACAGACTTTCTATTTTCAAAATACAGGGTATTACGAAAGATATGGGATAAAACCTAACCGAAATGCGTTTTTGATTTTCAAAACACAGGGTGCAACATAAAATATTTTTAACATTTATTTAATATAATTTTCCAATTTTTAATCCTTCCAGGATACCTCTGATGACATAGAAGGATGAAACTTTGCACAATACAGATTATGGTGTAGAGCCCTATCAAACCGAATTTTCGATTTTCAAAATATTTCGATGTGTAAGTGCAAAAAATTATAATGGTTCTCCAGAAAACGCACTTTGAAGTTTGAATTTCTATTGACGTAAATCCAATCCATAAATCCGGTTGCTTTAAATTTGAATAAAAATTAATCGAATGTTACATGTTGGATCGTTATCTACGAATAAGAAGTTTTATTCAAAACCAAAAAATAATCAAATTGAACTAGATTGTGGTGTATTCCCCACTCCCGTTCCAAGTTTATTTGATACAAAGCATTAAAATAAATAGAATACAAAGCATTAAAATTTCGTGACCATTTTTAATAAATCTGCTAAAGTATGTACTCGTATGTATGTACAAGAATTTTTAGCGTAAAACTAAATATGCAGTCATAAGCACACGTCAAATTTACCCCAGACATGAGCCATTAGACTTTGAGCTCCTCAATATTCGGCAGTACCAAGATTGAACAAAAACACTTTATCATTTTTTGACAATTTTCCAAAATTTCGTATGCCATCACCTTGTATTTGTCAAATATCGCTTACAAGGTACATATATTGATTTCGAACAAAATAGGTCGAATCATTGCAGAGAAATAGACAATTTTTGAAAAAAGAACCGTTATACGCATTTTATTTCTGAAAAATAGGGAATACCATCTGTTAGCATCTACCAACTGATTCAAATCGTTGAATTTGGTTTCGAAAAAATCTATTTTTCTCAAAATCGGCCATATAAAAAAACCGTTAATTTCGGTAGAATAAAAATTCCAATTTCCCCTCGAATTGTGACCCTATAGAGCTCAGATATTAAGTTTGAAGAAAATCTGAGCAGCTTTATAGACTGCAGCCTCAGGTACAGACAGACAGAAAGAGAGACAAAACTGAAAGAAGTTACGGGATAGTATGGGATAGACTTGTTTGTTAAGTCGACATGAACAGATTTGTTTGAATTAAGTTTTATTTGTCATCTTTGTTGTTTCCCCGATCGCTAGAATTGCATTGTCATCGACAAAGGTTGCAGTTTTGGTATAATTTGTTGTTGGTCGATCTCCAGTATAAAGGATACTGAGGGGAGGCCCAAGGACGCTTCCTTGAGGAACTCCGGCTTTTAGCTGCATTAACTTCGAGTGGCAGTTTTCTTGCTTTATGCGGAAGTATCGCGATGCTAGATAACATTCCGTTAGATAAAAGTATTGTATTATTCTGGTAGATATGCTTTTAATTCGTCAAGCAATCCTTCGTGCCATACCCTGTTGAAGGCCTGTGCAACATCCAAGAAAATGGCAGAGAACGCTTCTTTCTATCTAAAGCTTTTTCAATTTCAGCTGTTCTATTCTTGAGTCCAAAATGGTGACTCGGGATGAGTTTTATTGATTTTACGATTGGTTTTAGACGTTTACAAACCAATCTTTCGAACAACTGTCAAGTCACGGGAAGTAAATAGATTGGCCTATATGAGGACACTTCGTGAGGATGCTTATCTGGTTTAGAAACCATGATCACTTCGACAACTTGCTTGGAACACTTTTGAGTTGAATCCCTGTAATCATCAAACATAAAACTTTAAGTAAATCTTTGTTCGGTAGCTGCTTCAGAACTTTTACAATGATTAGATCAAAACTCGGAGCTTTTTTGTCTTTTGAGCACTTCCTCTCATCATTTGCACTGGAGTTCAACATTTCATCACGAACAGCGTCATTCGGCTTGAAAGTGTTTGCCACGCCTCATTATTATAAAGAATAATGAAAAAAAACTGAAAAGGACCCAAGGAATGGTAGTGAAAGTTTTTTTTTTGTTAAGAATGGATGAAGGATAAGTACAGCCTCTGGCCAAATTATTACGACCACTAAGACATTTTAACAAATTCTAAATTTCTGTCAAAATAATTCACACGTTGACTATTCTTTCATGCCAGAGTAAATTATTTTTAGTGTGTCATTATTAGAAATACTTATTAGATTGTGTTTGATGTTATAAATACTGAAATCACGTGATTGTGAAGCGGATATTCCATAGACCAACATAACGCCCATTTCGGGCGAAAAATTAACCAATGATACCACGCCTCAAAAAAAAAAAAAAAAAATAGCCAGAAGAGTTAAGATGTCAAAGATAAGTGCTGCCAACATCAAGAAAAATCTTGATCTTTCTTTAATTTCCAAGCCACTATACGAGTATGAAGGGTTTTTAGATAGAAACAGTCGCAGAAATTCAAGGGCTACAAGTTAGGACGTGAGAAACAACATGAAGACTACATAGGTTACCAAACAACAAGTATGCTGCACAGTAGTTGCAATGACATCGGTTATGAATTTAATGTTCCATTTATTTGGCTTATTACAAGCTACAACTACCTTAAGGCTAAAACTTAAAACTAAAACTTAAATTGAAGACTAAAAGCTAAGGAGAATGGTGAAGGAGTTCGGCTTTGAGGCAGGGAGTGCTGAGGTTAAAATCAAAATGGGTGAGGTTTGAGTTAACTTCTCGCAGCATACGGGAAATTGGTTTATTAGATCCATATGAGGTGCGGTGGGACGGTAGATAGAAAAGACGAGGGCATCGTAAATTTCGTGGGTTAGTATTGAAGAATATTGAGTTATAAAGAGATGCGCAATCGACAGAGCCTGAAACAAGTCGATGAATAAAAAGTATATCTGCAACATCTCTGCGTTTCTCTAGAGTACTCAGGTTGATAAGGTTGAGGCGGTCTTGATAGGGAGGTGAGATATTTCCAAGATCGTTCCAAGGAAGACCTCGAATGAAAAATCGAAGAAATCGACGTTGAATATTCTCGATCTTGGTCACATGAATTTGCTGAAAGGGTGACTACGCATGACTGGCGTATTCAAGGAGGGGGGCGATCAAAGGTAATGTAGAGGGGTCTGGTCACGTAAGGATCTGAGTATTCTTTAGACCATCGTTTGACAAAGCCAAATTTTACGAATTATCTCATCAATATGTGAACGGAAATTTAGTTTCCTATTGTACAATATTCCAAGATCGCGGAGAGATTGAACGATGAATATAGGTTGACCATGGAGAAGGTAAAGGTGGGCGGAGGACACATGGTGCTTACGTAATAAGGTAATGGATTGGCATTTGGCGATATTGAGCTCTAAGCGATTTTGTAGGCACCAGTTCGAAGGTCTTGTTGGAGGAGAAAGTAGTCATGTGGTGAAGAGATAGCTTTGAATGAAGAGAGTGGACCTAGATGGCTGCCTTGCGGAATACCAGAGGTGGCCACGAAAGGAGTCGGTTTTCCAGGTAAGAAGATATCCATTTTAACAATATGGGTTCGAAAGCGAGGGCATAGAATTTGAAAAGGATTAAGCCTTACTAAAATCAGTTGCAATAATGTCGACTTCTTTGCCATTCTCTAAGGCAGACAGGGCGAAGGACACGAATTCGACTAAGTTGGTGGTAGTTGATCTACTTTTCAGAAAGCCGTGAAATTCATTTTATTAAAATCTCTTGGTAGCCATGGTAATTTGGCCAGGGATTATATTGTCAGTATTTTCGTTCCATCTTAGTTCTCTTTAAAAATGTACTTTCGATTCCTTATCCCTCATTTTCTGATATTTTTCCACATCAGTTGTCACTAATCGAACATTTAAGCTCATAAGCATTTTTATTTTTCAGTGCTTGCATTGATCCATCGATTACACTTCAACGAAAATCAGCCAAGGAAATCAAATTTCGCGTTAAACCATTATGGTATTGAGTGTGAAAATGGCAAAATGAAAAAATACTACTTTGCTGTCGTATAATGTACAATTTCAGCAGTTCCATTCGATTTGAATGTTACAGTTGAGTTGTTTGTTACCATAAAGAATTACAAACAAAAACGAAACGAATGAATACAAATAAGAAAAAGGAGTCATTGCTGCACTCACTTGCGATCCATTATCCATCCGACAAAATCCATTCAACCATTCCATCAATGTAGCGACAGCAGATATACAGAGAAGAACTCTTCATGAAAAATGCAACCGTGCGTTATACTTAATGAAATAAAATCAAATAACGAAGGAATTTAATGCATCTGCTTCTGAATGACCCTGAATCTGTAATCGAAATAAAATTAAACAGAAAACTCATATTTACCATTAAAGTGGAGTGGTCAATAGTATCCATTCGACCGTCGTATTCTTGGGTGTTTCCGAGGTAAAGATACTACAAAAATTTTGTAAGCGATATTGATTAGTCTTACATGGTCTCCTTCTTTGTGGATCGGAAGATGGTACAGAAGCTCAAATGATCGGGTAGGTATCCTAGTTTAATTTGTAGATCAATACCAGTCTGTAACTTTGCTACAATTGCTTTGATTTTGATGCGAATATCGGAAATATTAGTGATCATCCACAATGAGATGATTATATTGCCCGCAGCTTGAATTTGACTTTTGTTGTCCTTTAATGACCAACAGAAGTGCCAGAAGTTATCCTTTACCGGCCAATAGAAGTGCCCACCTATGAAATGTCAAAGAACCTTCGTTTCGTAGTAAAGCAAAAACATATTTAATATAAGTAGCAACATATGTTCAACCTTTCTCTGCATTTTGCTCTCTCTGTTACTTGGCAACGTGCACCTCATTACACCCAGCTACCACCTTATATGCAACCTTTCTTTGGTGACTATATCCTACCCTTAAATATACTTCCATGTGTGAATATTCGGGGTCCAACCACGATGCATTTGTTCACAAACGCACTCTTCAAACTTTTTTAATGATCTGTCAATGTCAAAACGTCAGTCAAGGCTTACATTTTTATCGTGGTGAAGTTTACGAACTAGCAACGCTTGGAAATTATTAAAAATTACTAACGAAATTCTGAGTTGGTGGTCGCGCTTACTCCAATTTTCGGTCGTAATAATCGTCCCACCAGACAGGCTGTGCTTGCTATAGTGTATAAATTCGAGTCAACATACTCGTATTCACTATTGAATGTTTCTGTGCCAGTGATATCGAAAGTCGAAGTATCAAAAATATCGCAGTCGCAAGTGCTTCAGTTCAAAATGAGCCAAATCAGTCGATTCCACGCCGTTCACTGGAATTGGGAACCTTTCAGTCCACATTGTGGTGATCGTAGCCTACACCCTTACAAGATCAAATTAACTCAAGAACTGAAGCCTATTGATCGTTTGAATTACCGAATCTTCTCCGATTGGGCTCTGCAAAAGTTTGAAGAAAATCCTAAATTTCATCGAAAAATCAACTTCAGCGATGAAGCCCTCATTGTTGGCTTAATAGCTTTGTTAATAAGCAAAATCTGCGTTACTGGACAGCGACAAACCCACATGTGTTTCAAGAGACTCCATTGCATCACGGTCACGGTCAATGGAGTTCGCTATCGTGCCATGTTGGAAGACTATTTTTGGCCAAAATTGGATGAACTTGACATTAGTGATATGTGGTTCCAACAAAATGGTGCCACATGCCACACAGATGGCCAAACAATTGATCAATTGAAAGAGGAGTTCGGTAATCGTGTAATC
Source organism: Pocota personata (assembly GCA_963082735.1). Lineage (NCBI taxonomy): Eukaryota > Metazoa > Arthropoda > Insecta > Diptera > Syrphidae > Pocota > Pocota personata. Next base: position 85,153,153 of record OY720432.1, on the reverse strand, counting down.
TTGAAAAATGGTCCGGTCGAATGGCCAGCTCTCTCATGCGATTTAACGCTGATAGATTTATTTTTATTAGGTTACGTTAAGTCTTTGGTTTATGCCAACACGCCAACAATGTTAAAGGAGTTCAGGAAGCTTTTTCATGTCCAAATATTTATGTAAAATCGAAATCACTGAGCCATGCGATAAGCCTGTGGCCTCTTCAAGCTCGCGCACTTTCACTCGCCGATCGTCCATTATCAAACCATGGATTTTGTCAACCATTTCTGGTGTGGTGACCTCAATTGGGCGACCGGAATGTTCGGCGACACTTGTGCTTGAACGACCGCACCGAAATTGAGTAAACCAGTGGTGAATGGTTCCAATCGATGGTGAAGAGTCTCCATAATATTTGTCAAGCTTTTGTTCGGTTTGCGTGATAGTTTTTTCTCGCAAAAAATAGTGTTTAATGAGCACTCGAAATTCACTTTTTTCCACTTTAACGAAAATGCTAGTAGGCGTCTATATAAGATGGCTGCCAAAACAAAACTATTTGACAGATCTGTCTGAAAATTTGGGTGCGTTCTTTTGAAAGATGATTCTTTGAAAAAAAATTAAATTTAAGGTGACGATACAATTTGTGTTAATTTTCAGGGACTTATTGACCCATAATTGAAAAAGAAACCAGCAGATGAACCACCCCTTATAATGAGTTATCCACCGCATTATTAATTATTCTAAATTATTAATTAATGTAGTACCTAAGTTATTCTGTCAACAATTGTAATACATCGTAAGAAAGAATAAGTAAAACGTTCTTTTTATTTAGTCACTCTGCAGGATTGAATAACTCATTGACATTTAAATTTTAAATCTTAATTTGAAGATACGCAATAACCTTTTCAGTTCTAAGCATCCATGAAACAATTCCTATTTTTGTGTAAGTGAATAACTTGTTGATGAAAACCGATTAAATGATGAAATATATTCTTGAAAATAAATGCAAATGTTATTGGGCTAATCTTTGATGCTAAGTTGCGGTGGAATAAATCTTAAAGAAACGAAGCAGAGAGTAGACCATAGTGACACAATAAACTACTCAATCTGAAAAAGCTTAGATACAGTGTGGGTTATGGTAAACTTATGTTAATGTGCAGTAAATGAAAGCAATAGTGGTTAAGAATTGATTTGTTAACAATCTGAAAGTGCGGATTTGAATTTTAATATGCATAGATACACAATGAAGTAAGATACCATGTCAAAGAAGTAATTTGAAAAATCCCATAACCCTTTTATCTGGTATTTGTATTCAAAAATAGATTTTAAAGATATTTAAATTGTTCAAATGGCTTTGTAGAAGAGACCGGAAGCATTTTTTATATGTCAACTATTTGTCACATGTAATGGTGTATTCTACGAGTCTCTCAACAAAATCTTCTGTTTATGAATCATAAAAGTTATAGCCCCTTAAACATTGCCCACCTCAAACTGGATATATAAAAAAAATAAAAAAAAGAGTAACACTTTGAAGAGAATTTGTATAAAGCTAAATAAAAGCAAAACAGTTCAAAAAAGACATGATCCCCATTAACGGTAATTACACATTTTAATTGCATCATTAAACCAAAGACATCTGTTAACTGAAATCGTAAATCTTTGAAATGATTCCTTTTATGTATTTTTTTTTAAAGAATTATGCAGTTAAAACGGGCATAAATGTGAGGGATAGATGGAATGCACCTGATTTAGTGAAGCATTTTAAAGTCGAATCTTATTTGCTACATTGCTACGGTTAGAGACGTTCGATATGTTAGGATATATTATGAACTTAGGTGACTGTTTTATATTGTAACATAATGTAGCATAATGCAACAAATTCCGAAGTGTCTTTTCATTCTGGCATAATTTTGTTCCGAAGTGTCTTTTCATTGGAGGTTCGTGTCTGCAATTAGTCTCCACAGTTCGTGTCTACGATAAGAGACGGATAATATCACGGATAAGAGAGAACTAGCTGCAGAGAGATTATTGGCTGCAGCTGTCATCCTGGAATTATTACATCAGAATTTTCTTGTTTCAGTGGTAGAAGAATTTGCTAGAAGTTTCTGGCTATCAGGACAGATGGCGAGACCAGGCAGTTGGTTTTGAACCGCACGAGGAGATTGGAAAAGTGATAACAGCCGAAGTTGTAATTTAGTGAAAATTGAAAGTTGAGAGTAAACAAGAAGAAGTAATTAGTTTGGATTTGTGAATTAAGTAATTGAAAGGAGATAAAGTGATTTGAGAAGAAAGAGACCTCGTAAGGAAGGAGTTTGCGAAGAATAGTATAGTGTGAACTTGAATTGTTCTATAGACTAGAAAATAAAGAAATAATTTCACAGAATTTCGTTTTATCTACTCGAGTCGTAGCTCGCATATTACAATATCAAGATTTGTATAGAAAGTTTCCGTAACTCTGGTATATTTGCAATTTTACTTAGAAAATGTTTTCGTTTCTTATAGGTCCGTTCTTTTCCAGGGCTGCGACCTTTACTTCGTTTGACTCTTAGTTCGACTCTGATTTTCTCCTTTCAATCTTCTATCTTATACCCAGATGGGTTTGTTAGCATGTGGTGCCAAGATGCCTGCGACCATGTATCGTCGGCGCATATGCTTGCAAAGGGTATTTGTTCATGAGACGTTTACTCTCGTTTGGAAAACACTCGGATGCATATCGTATTGAATGGGTAAGCCCAATATCTTAGGAAGATACTATGCGATAGCTACATGCTATGGAGCGCATATAGTGGATCTCTACAGAGAGTCGCTGGATAAAATTCCGTTGTCAACTCGATTAGGTCTACATGGTACTTTTCCTTTCTGACTTGGGACAATGCTTTCAGAGATATGTTTTCCAGCTCATGTAGTTCTCCAAACGGAGGAGTTTCCTAGGAGATACTAATGTCATCTTCTAAGGCTGGGGCATTGCCATAGGGCTGGAAGGTATCTTCCACTGCCTGAAAGTTTCCTTAACCATAACATACTATCTTTTCAATTATACTTAGAAAAGGTGACCTCAGTTTAACTGAAAGTAATAGGGGCATATCAATTAGTTAGCTTAGCTACAAGAGTCACTAGTTAAAATTCGGTTGTCAACTTGATTAGGTCTATAAGAGCCTTAAGCATTATCCTTTTTTCCACCAGAGAACAGAAATATTAAAGTGGAAATACTGCTTCAAATATGAACTTTTTTCCTTTCTGCTTTGGCATAAAACTTTAGGATTGCTTTAAGAATGTTTTCTAGCTCATGTAGTTCTCCAAACGAGGAGTTCCCTAGGAGATCCCAAAGTTGTCTGCTTGGGCCGGAGCATTGACATAGGAGTGTAAGGTATCCTCCACCTCAGGATCCCCGCAGCCTCTGTAGGAGTCTTTTCCTATGAAGTTGTGGTTCATTATATTAATAATTTTATGTAAGAGATAGGTACATGGAGTCATGTATTGATTATACCCCAACCTGGTCAATGTATCTGCGTTTTTCATGTCCAATGTAGTCACTATTGTCTAGTGCCCAAATAATTCGGACATTATTTCCAATTTGATTTTTACAGCTTCCATCGCCTTAATGTCACTTGGCTGTCAATGTAGATAGAGATATCCTCTAGAATTTCTCTAGAATTTCTGCTTGGAAGACGCTGTGCTCGTCTGGTAGTCATATGGATGAGGACATCCCGAGTTCCGCTATTAAGTCGCCTGATCCACCCATGTAGATTGCTATATATGAGCCTGAGGCAACGGCTTCTGATTTTCATTCGTCCTTTTTGGGCATTCTTATCGAATAGTTAAGGTTGAAGTCCATATATGGGGTTCATCAGTTTCAATAAAACCATATACCATACACGGTCGTTCTGAAATTAGCTCCGGCTTTCCCTGTAGGGTGCCTCTTGTCATCGACACTATCTTTATTCATTCACTAAGTTTTGAAAGTAGCTTTTCGTTTATCTATTAGCGCCGGTATTGCTCAGAGCTGCTTATATAGCTTCTGACTTTACATTGTTGAAGGCGCCTTCAATAACAAGTAAGGCTGCGAGGATGCATTCTTTGCACTATATAGTCGTTTGTATATTAATTCTTGGTAAAAGGGAATAGGCTTCATGGGAAATATTACAGCAGAAAATTATTGGTTTCCGAAGTAATACTGGTTTTCAAAGCTTAAACCAAAATGTAACTCGACTATATGCAGAGAGAGCATAGGACATTTATCAACCCTTTTTGAAGTCTTTGTTACCTCAACCACAACCAGGACGTATTTAATTTGTTAGCATTGTGCCCTGTTAATGTTAATAGAAAAAATCAGCTTTTAGTTGTCGTAAGATCGTCTTGTCACCCTATGAAGCTTCGCTTTATAAGCCTCTTGTTTTGCTGCGTGCACTTGGGGGCATTCTTCATTAAACCAGGGGTTTCCTTGCGAGAGAACCAGTACATCAAGGCGGCGTTCTTGCTAGATTGCTGACAATAATGCCATTGCTCATCTATGCTTAACGTTGGCGGCATTGAATTTCTTGAGAGGTACAAGGACACTCGTTCAACGAAAACTCTGGCAGTCTCTTTCGATTGTACCCATTGGATGTTAAATTGGGTTACAGTACTTCTCTGGTGTTGTGGTGTTTGAAATATCTGCATACGTCGCTTAGCAGCAAGAAGATCACTAGATCCGAGTCAGTGATAGCTCGACAGAAGGTGCGAATATCCAAAATACTGGCGGAGTGTTTGCATCAATCGCGACGTAATCAATTTGGTTTACAGTAAGTTATTCCGAAGGGCACTAGGTTCCCTTATATATATTGGTGCGGGAATCATGTACTAGCATGGACATTGGTCTTAAGTCCTGTCGAGGAGCTCATAAAAGCTATATTTGATAACGTTGACCTTATCCTCTGTGGGGGCGTGAGTGCATATTAGACTGATGTTTTAGAATTTTGCCCTAATGCGGATTGTCATCGGGTGTTCGCTCACATACTTAAAGCTCAAGACTTCTTGCCTAAGTCTGCCTCTGACGACAAAACCGAAACCAAATAAATGCTGCTTCTGTTACTTGTAGCAGTCACCGAAGTCTTTCATTAGCCTTTTGCTCGGCCTATCCCACCGCACTTTCTCGATGGCGATGATGTCCGCTTTATAGCGGTATAGAGCTTCCGTTTATTATTTAGCTGCTCATAGCCTGTTAAGAGTCCAATAATTCCACGTGCAGATCCGAAAGCCATCATTCTTATTTAGTTTGCGAGGTTCGTCAACAATAAAATCATGCTTTTCCGCGGCTTGTGGTTGCTTTGTAATCAACTTTTCTTCATGGTAGGCAACAACATACAACTTTCAACCTGAAAGGCCAGATCATTAGGTGAAACCCCTAGTGGAATTTTGATCGGTAGACCATTTTTTGTATCCTGCTTGCATCGCTAGAAGAGTTTGAAGCTGCGGTGCATTTCCGCAAACTAATATGCCATATCTCAGGTGAGATTCAACCAATCCAAAATAGGATTGTCGTAGAACTTCTGCTGTGCAGCTGCAGCTCAGGTGAAATAAAGCGTATGCGGACTGTCGAGGTTTTGTTGCTAGGGCCTGTATGTGAAAGCTCCATTTCAAATTGTAATCCACGATCACCCTAAAGAACTTATACGTTGATACGTTTTCAATTATTGTTGAGCAGCCATCCTCCTTTTGAAGATGTAGATGACTACCTACTCTATACAGACACTCCGCGGTATGCATTTTTAAAATAACTTTATACTTCATGATAAGGGGCGGGCGAATATGTATAACCTTTGTTTTGTTGGCCCATTGTCATGACACCAAGCCATGATAGCGTCGAATTTTTGTGACTCACTACAATGGCTGTGTCATCCGCATATGCATATCCCGTGCTTTAAACTGAAAGCAGGTCATTTATATAAATTATAAAAATAAGGGGGCCTAATCTCGATCCTTGTGGTATCCCATATTTAGCATCTATCTCCTCGCTCAAATACTCTTTGATTTTCAGATAACTTTCAAACCATGTCAATATGGATCCTCGTACACCAATTTTTTCTATAGACTTTAATATTTTTTTATGACATATTGTATCAAAGGCTTTTTTAAAGTTATTGGACTTAAACTGGCACGTTAAAAGTGCTAAGAAATAATTGCAATCTAGTGAAGTGATGATAAAATATGGGGAGGAATTTTAAACATACTCGCATTCGATCATTTTTCTCATACGTCTTACTCAAAAATCACTCAACGCATTGGGTTTTGAGTTATATCAGAATGATAAAAAAATTGTTGCCAGATAATTGAATCCTAAACTGAAACCTTTCGATATTGTAGATACTTGATTATAGGAAGTATGCTGATGAGATATGAGAGTTATAATAATTCGATTATCGCGTTCGCTTCCAATACTTACGTCGACTAATCGCAGTGCCTCGTTGCCATTCCTCAACCCCATTTATCTTTCTTTATACTCAGATAGAACATGAATAAATTTTGTCTACACAAAACTCTCACGATTTAAATACTACACGTATAAAAATATTTTCACATACGTTGTTCTGTTTCATTGATAGCAATTTAAGTCCGCTTACACATAGCAGATCTTAACTGGGTGCCCCACCAATATGTCAACTACGATACTTATTTTATTTGCCGGTTCACGGACCAATTTCGATATTGTACGGTAAAATCAAATTCCTGCAAAACAGTACCACCTCTATAGGTAGATACTTCCAATAGAAGATTTCGCCTCTACCTAAAAGCAATAAAATACCGACAATTACCACATTGCACATGAACCGAATTCACGTAGCTAAACTGAAATCCCACTCACCTCACCACATGCTACAAAGTGAAAGGTGCTGACGCCGATGCGGAATTCCATTTGAAAACATAGGTGAGCCACTGGCAAAAGAAAAACAAAAAAAAAAAAAGTATCTGACCGCCTCTAGCCAAGTTTGTGCAACGAACAAATAAAAACTTCAAGTGAGATTTCGTGAGATACTTTTAGAAGTTTAATTAGACTGCCTGGTTGACCAGTGAAAGGGAGGAGGCAGCTAGCTAGTTACTCTTAGATGTGCATCTTTCTGACCAGTGGGGCAAATTAATTTCATGGACATGAACAGTTCGAACGTTTCACAACTTTAAGACTATGGATTTAAGCCATTTTGACATGGGCTAAAATTTTCTTGCCTGATTTAATGATAAATAAATAACCAACAAAAATCATTTATCATTTGTTCGTTCGATGTTGTAAAATCTAATTTCACAGATGAACGGTGGTAATGGATATTTATGACTGCAATGGATGCTGTAATGGTTATTTCAAAAATCATTTACGAAACTTATCCAATTTTTTGCGGGTAGTTGCTCAATATGTCATCATGACACATCGGTGTCATCTAATAGAGAAAAAGCGGAATAGATCCTATTGTATTGGAAGCTCTTTCTATGTAAATTTACACACAAAAAAAAAAAGACAACATGGGTCCGAAAGTCTATTTATAAAGTTGATTGCAAGTAATCTGAAGGGGAATGGATGTTTCCAGGACTCCATTAAAATTGCAAATTTCATTCTTTTTCCATTCGGGTAACCTTCAAATATACTTTCACAATTGAGTGTGTGTTGTGACACTCATTCGGCAGTTATTTTCGTCTCTAAAATGATAAACATTCTAAAGATTTTCCAGAAAATAGACACAAATTCATTCGGAAACTGTTTGTGACGCAAAAAGCTTTCGATTAGGGATTGTCATTTTTCTTTTTCCTTTATTCAAATGACATTTTGCTTGATGTAAATTAAATCGAGTTTTAGTGAACCTACTCGTAAGAGAGTAAGTATCTAAATGTTAAGAATTTATTTTTAGTCAGTGGGCAGTCATCTGGAATTCATTTGTCTGGGCGACTTGCATAATTATTCAAATTCTCTTATTCTAAATTAGTCTACATAAAAAAAACAGTCATTGTCCAAAATGATTCATGCAGTGGATTTCAGTTTTTATTTTTCATAGGTAATTCTTAAATCGACTTTTGCAACGTCTGTGTTATCCTCTCACTTGTGATTAGTGTGTTGGACTACAGGTTTGAATCCCAGAAAAAGTAAAAGAAAAACCTCAGCAACATTTTGCACAGTCCCACTTCAGCCTCTACCCTGTTTCAGAACAACAAATGCGAAATGGTTGGTTAGGTCTTAACCAATATGCAGGGGATATACATATAGGCTCCTTTTAATCAGCAAAATATGTCCTTCATTCTATTTAAAAAAAAACTCTGCAACGCTGCTTTTCATGCCTATTCAGAGTGTCAGCGTTAAGGTGTGTCAAAATGACAGTGGTGAATCTTTGAAAAATTCGAAAATATAATGATTATTTAAAATACTCGTACATGGGTTTGGGCATAGAAATGAAAGACCTAAAAGACGATAGATCTAGTTTTACACTTGTGGAGATATTTTGCATTAAAGTCTACCTTTCTTAGCTTCTTCTGATAAAATTCAATTTCACGGAAACTGTTTTTCGAAGATCGAATTCGAATATCTATTTCGAATTCACGTGCAATAAGGTAAATACAACGGCACAAGAATTATTACACTCTGAGATGTTTGAATTTTGACTTGAACATCTTCAGAAAAAAAAAAATGTCTGGAAAATCGGTTTTCGAAGATCCAATTGGAATATCGATTTTGAATCAGCACAGTATAACGAAACTAATGATGTACAAATTTCAGTCCAAGTAGTTCGAATTTTGATTCTAACATCTTCCCAAAAAAAAATAATTTTCTCGAGAACTGGTTTTCGAAGATCGAATTCGAATATCAAATCAACACACGAGAAATTCGAATTTTGATTCTCACAACTGGTTTTTGAAAATCGAATTCGAATATAGATTTCGAATCAGCACACCATAGCGAAACGATATACAAATTTTTGTAGTCCGAAAAGTTTGAATTTTGATTCGAACATACTCGTATTTTGAAAAATTCAATTTTTTCTCTGGAATTTTTTTTTTTTTTTTTTATTAGTCATTATTCTCTTTTACAAAAAATGTGTTAACAAATATTTCATATATGTACATGTTTATAAACAGTAGAGAATAGATAGTGACATTTTTATTCTGCTAATAAAAGCGAAAAATAGTGTTGCCACTTTAAAAACAAAATTCATTAATTGTGAGATGACAATATTACAATTCCTTATTTCAAAAGTTAACAATAAAAAAGGAAGAAATGAAAATAATGGAACTCAAGTGCCTGTGCGATTGTGCTGAATGTTGAAATAAACAATTACACAAGGAAGGCGAGCAATACTTCAATCTCATTATGATCGAAATCAATTTTTTTTTAAAAATTTCTGATGAGTGCTTAAGGATCTTATATTGAAAGGAAGACGATTAAAAAGTTTACAAGATACAACTGGGTAGGAGTTTCTGTAGTGAGTAGTACGAAAAGTTGGAATTTCAACAAAACATGGCGTGTAGTGCTACGTAGATTGCGAGTATTAAATATTGGACTCTACATATAGCCACCTCTCATAAAAAATATCTTAGAAACTCTAAAAAAGAATAAATGTCGTACTGGTAGTATTTTTAAAGACCTAAACAACACCATAGATGGGACAGACGGTGAGCATTACAAATTCTTCTTATGGCACACTTCTGCAAGACGACTATTGGCTTTAGATTGATGATGTAAGAACCCCCCCAACAACTTATTCCATATTGTATTTTCAAATGAAAAATTCCATGATAGACGGTTTTAAGGGTTCTACTTGAACAACATTTTTTGAGGCGATAAAAACACCGAACGGAAGAACGTAAGTATTGTTTCAGGAGCGAAATATGTTCTGTCCAACTCATGTTTTGGTCGAAAGTTATACCGAGATACTTAAATTTCCTACTTCAATCTGAAAGCAAAACGAGTTGCATGAGGCATTTTCATTAAAAATTGGTCCAGACACCTCTGTAGTACAACCACATTTAATTAAATTGATACGCGGGCAATCAAAGGAGTGGAATTTGATATCAACGTTTGGTAGGTCAAGCGAGCCCAAGCTGAAAAACATTAGTTTGGTTTTTTTCACTTACAACTAGCCTGTGTGCAGCAAACCACATTCTCAAGAAATGAATGTCATGATTTACATCTCCTATCACAAATCCAGGGGGCTCGTTGAGCCATATGCAATGCTGAGATCATCTGCAAAAGCCGCGACTTTACCTGCAAAAGGCAGGGAAAACAAGGAGTTAATAAATATAAGGAACAAAATTGGGCCCAGCACAGACCCTTGGGGTACACCTAAGTTAAGTACCTGAGGATTACTTAGAAAATCTCCTATTTTCACTCTTTGTTTGCGGTCCTTTAAATATGACGCAAACCAATTCTAGATAAAGCCGCGAAAACCTGCACCATATAACATATTTTTTGTAGATGCGCACACACTCGTTTTTTTACCGCTTTTTCAAAGACTTTCGAAATTGAGGATAAGAAGGAAATTGGCCTGTAATTGTTTTTTTCTTTTCGACTTCCCTTTTTAAAAAGTGGTAACACGTTAGCACATTTCAGGAGATCAGGAAAAACTCCACTAAAGATACTTAAATTGAACAGATGTGCTAAGATATCATAACCACAAGATTTCGAGCTATTGAGAGAGTAGATGATACTTAAAATCTCTAACCCATTAATTTCTTCAAAAAAGAAACTGCTACTCGACGTTCTTTCCACCACTTGAGACCTTACACATCGGTTACAAATTGACCTACAGTTTGGTTGGAAGGACATATGCCCAACTGAAGCTAAAAAATTATTAAATTCATTGGCTACTGCTAGTATATTTCCTCAGCTGCATGTGTACTGGACTCATTTTCGATTTTCAAAGTTCACGTTGTTACAAAGAATATTTTTAAAATCACTCTAATAAAACTTGCAAGTGCATGTGTATGCCTTTTCACACTTTCGGGACCTCTCGGTAGACCTAGAAATCTGAGACTTTCTCAAATTATTAATTATTACTTTTGTGTTCTTTAATAAAATTTCCTAAATTGCGTGTGTGCCCATCCAAAATTCCAAGGACATCCTGGATTACCGAGAAAGATAAAACTTCGTGCTTATATAGGGTAGAAGCGAATTTTCAAAACACAGCCTGCTACATAAAATATTTTTGAAATGTTTTTTGATACAATTTGTGTCTTTCCAGGACCTTATGGACCTTGTAAATAGTTTAGGACATATAGTGGGGAGCACCACCTTTCTCTTTTATTTATATGTATAATCTTGTCTCAGGAGAGGCGAATCTATAACGATGAGCCAGCGTCTCGAGTCGGAATATCTGTCAAAATAGTATCTATAGTATAGGCATAGATCTACTACCAGTCTTCGATGAGCTAGTAGTTCGGGTTAAATTATCTCTTTGCTCTAAAAAGGTAGCTCAACTTTATGGATGACGATTTTACAATGTTGGATATGTGGATGAATAATTTGGTCGTTCATTTGAAACTGTAGTGCAGTAAACGAGTTCTTTCTAGAAAATTCAGTCAACTGGGTTTTCATTTAATTAGTTGATCTGGTCGCATCTCCGTCGTGTTATTTGAATTCACGGGCATAATGATAGACCAAGATGAAATTAGGGTGCTGTCGTCGGAAAAACTAAAAACCTTGTTGTTTCATGACACTAGAAGGTCTTTAATATGCAGCTGAAATGGTGTTGGTGGAAATATAGAACCCTGAGGTACTCCAGCGTTTATGTGACGTAAGACTCAACATCGGCTACAACTTGAACTGATCTGTTATGAAGAAAATTGCCTATCCAACCGCAGATCTGTTGTGGTAGTTCATATGAGGCTAGTTTATAGGGCACGATGCCAGGCTCGATCAAATATTTTTAAGATGCCTAAGGTAACCGCTCTTGATTTCCCATACTGTCCGATGACTGAGGTCCATAGGTGGGTTACATACCTTGGCAGGTCTCCAGTTGAACGGCGGTTACAAAACCATACTGCAGGTCACTTGTTAGTCCATGTACCTCCAGGTATTTAATTATTCCAGCATTGATGGCTTTTTTCCATCACTTTAGATAGAATGGATAATAACGCTATGGGACGCCATTTCTGTCCCTTTTGGGAATCTGTTGAATCCCGGCTGTTTTCGAGCAAGAAGAAAACAGAAAAAAACAAATTACAAAGAATAGTTGTTAGTTCTGGTGTACAGTTTTTGAGAACTATGGCTGGTATTCCATCAGGTTCTGTTGTCTTTTCACAATCCAGGCGATAGGATGGTTTTTGAGTTTTTTTTTTTGGTCGACAAACTTTATCGGAAAAGGAAAAATATATTTTACATAGTAGAATTAAATTAAACTATATTTGATGTGTCGAAAAAAAAAGTTTAATAAAGTGTTTAGTTAGTAGAAAATTCAGACACTCTAGCTCCCTAGAATGATGCATTTCCTTATTTTAATTCGTCTATCATAACAGAGAATAAAATTGTATATATTCTTGATTCACCTAATCTCTGCTACGTATCAAATTTTCTATATGTGTAGGTATAACTATTACTTTCATTAAGTAATAATTACTCACTCCCTAACAAAAGGTTCACAATTTAGTGAGAAAAAAAAAAACAAAAACAAATCGATTGGACCATTGCTTTTTATGTAAGGTCACTTCCTTTGACCTTTGCTCTAATTATGGGGGCGTATGTGAAACTAAATTTATGATGCGAGTTTCGATTGCCTTTCTTTTACTTTGTTATTCAGTATGTAACACATCCTGCTGGTATTTGTTATCTAAAACCAAATGTTATATCTCTGCCTTTGATATTCGAGAATATAATCAATGAATGAATTAACATTGACATTTCAGGAAACATTTTGAGTTCAATTAAGGTTTATTTTTAGACCGATCAAATCTTTCCATTTTTAAGATAAAGAAACAAAATCCAATTAAGTGTCAAATATAAATCCATTGCTCACCTGGGGGTCCATAGCTATCTATGTGACTACTGTATTTTATTTTCATTGAATGAGATTGTCACTTTGAAAATAGCAAATGACAACGTTTGTGCGTCAAGAAACTCTTCCTCTGAGTATTGAATTATTTTAGTGGCTAAGTTTAAAAAAAAGTCACCTCAACCATAGCAGTGCGAAAAGTGGACGGTGGTGAAAAAATGACAAGTGGAAGTGATTTAATGTATTACTATTCTCTCTCTCTTCTTCTTACGGTGAAGTTATGATCCGGAGTAGAAGGATCACAACCCTCCCACTTTATTGCATCCCTACTGGTCCACCTGTGGGGTTTGCCGGTTTGACCTCACGAAGTACCGGCAGTCTTCCCGGCTTCGGATAACTTCGTCACTGAGGCCAATCGAATGCTGGTGTTTTTGCATTTGTGTGATCCAGTTGTTTTTTGGTCTGCCTTTTTTGCGCGATTGCGTAGGAACTTTGATTGATATTGCCTTTTTGTAGGATCTCTCCTTTCAACACGACAATACCAACTGAACCGGTCGTGCTCTGTCTTGCTTGTGATGGGTTCTTCTACATGAAGGCTTCATCGAATCTTTGAATTTCTTATTCTGTCAAGCTTTGTTACTCCTGCTGTCATGCGAAGCATCTTCATTCCTGTTACCGTTAATTTGCCCTCATACTTTTTGTACATTGTCCAGCATTGTGAACCGTATGTGAGTGCCGGACGTACAACTGCGGTGTAGAGTCTTCCTTTAAGCTTAGGGGGCATTTTTCGATCACAGAAGATAGCGGAGTTTTCCCGCCACTTCATCCACCCTACGCTTACGCAATGATTAATGTCATCATCACAAGTTGCTTCGCTATTGATCATAGATCCCAGATATTTGAACTTTTCGCACTTGGAAAGCACTTTTCCATTCAAGTAAATGTCTGGAATAGGACGGCTTGGATCAGAGAACGGGCAGTACAGATACTCTGTCTTTTTTGAACTAATACGGTTCCCATTTCCCTCTAAAACATCCACCCATACATCAAGTGCTCATTGCAGGGCCATTTGATCTTCTCTTATGATGCTCCATCGTCAGCAAAGAATAACTGATACACTTTGGGGTCCGTTACTTTTCCTTCAAGCAGATAATCAAGGACTGCAATAAATAACAAAGGACTGAGGACTCTTCCCTGGTGTACACCTACTTTGATTGGGAACTCTTCGGTGACTCCTGCGGGGCATCTTACTCTTGCCCTTTCTCCCTCATACATGTCCATGATCATGCCCATGCAGGTTTCTGGAACTCTTCGTTGTCTTAGCGCCACCCATAAGAGATCTCTTGGTTGTCCATCAAAGGCTTTTTCAAAATCAACCAACACCATATGCAAGACCTTTAAGGAATCACGATGTTTTTTCATTATGATCCTTATACTTTGAATTGCATCTGTTGTTGACAAACCCGCACTGGTCATCAGATAGAAATAGAAAAGATCGGCCATCTAATACCCGTTCAACGATCTTCATGGTGCGTGACATCGCTTGACAGAACGTAGTTATCACAGTTTCGCGTATCGCCCTTTCCTTTGTGCAAAGGAAGAAGATAACTTTCCCTCCACTGATTAGGCATTGGATCACTGCTCATAAGTTTGGAGATAAGAATCATGAGCCATCTGAACCCAATGTCTCCCATCTTTTTCCAGAACTCAGAGGGTATCTCGTCTGGCCCAACCGCTTTTCTTTTTTTTAGTATTTGACAGCATTCCTAACTTCTTCGACACTAATGTCGGATATTTCGTCATATACCCGGGGAAACTGTTCGTTCAGAAGTCTTTCACAATACTGTCGCCATCTGTGGAGAATTTTGTCGTCTTCCACAAGAAGCTGGCCTTGATCATTGTTAATGAACTTTGGGAAACGAATCTCCTGAGCATTTCTTCTTCTTTGGGCGGCTATTTTGAAGATAGTTGCTCCCTTATTCAAGTTGTTTTGTCGAAGCCCCTTGATAGCCTGGTTCCTATCAGACGCCGAAGATGACATTTCCTCCAACTCCCGATAGAGGCCTTCCATACTTTTTGCTTGAAATTGGGAGCACTTCTTCTTCGCGAGACCTTTGCAACATCTATATATCACTTCAAGGCGAGCTTTTTCATCTCTATTAGTAGAAGAGCACTTTGACCAAGCCTTGAAAGCCATTTTGTTTTCCCATATCACTACTTTAGCTTCATCTGTCCACCACCATGTTTCTTTGGCGTGTTGGCAGGGGCCTTTCGAGTGATTTGGCTCTCTCCAAGCAAGATCGCTGTAGGGAATCCCACATATCTTGTGCTCTGCACTCCTCATTACCGACCTCATCGATGATGGTAAAGAGGTAATTTGTCATATTGTTAATAAAAACTTCGCCTTTTTCCTTTGTCCAGCTTGTACCAGTTGATTTTCTCAGACACCTTTGTTTGCTTATTTGTTTTCTTCCCCGTCTCCATAAAAATGTCTGTCAGGAGGAAACGGTGCTGCTGAGCGATCGCCTCTCCCAGGATCACTTTGCAATCTTTAACCCGGGGCTTCATGAAACTGGCTACCAAATGGTAGTCAATCTGGGTTTCATTTGTTTGACGAACATGGTATTTAGCACGATAAGACCGCATGACTTGCACATGTCTGCATGATGTCTTCACCTGGAGAATTCCTGATGCCGTACCCCAGTCCTCCATGGCAGTCTTCATAGTCTTCATTTGTTTTCCCGACATGTCCGTTCAAATCTCCGCCAACAAACAAATGCTCTTCCTTTGGGATGTTTTTGATGAGGTTGTGAAAATTCAGCCAGAATGCATCTTTTTCTCTCTGTTCGCATCCGACTTGGGGAGCATATGCGCTTACAATATTCCACGCCATTTAATGTATTACTATGCCATTAGTCATACTAATGACAAAATTTCCCACAATTTAACTCATAAGTATTTTTCTCCTATCTCCAATCGTTTTCGAGATACAAAAATGCGTAAATATTCTTCTTTGGATATCTTGGAAATGGTTAAGTTTACAAAGAACGGATAATTATTTTTCGATGCACTTTCGATTGGCTATACTTTAAATAAAGTATCCATTGAAATCATTCATTTGGTTCATATGTCACATGTTCGTTTGTTTCATATTGTCGATATCAAACGTTTAGTTTAGTGTTTAGTGTTTTTTCTCCTATCTCTAACTATTTCTGAATAAAAAGAGGTGAATTTTAAAATTCTGTTTAAAATTGTATTTACACTACAGCTCACCTAGTAAAGGAGGAGATACAAGTTCAAATTTGATTGGATGCACAAAGTTGTACTCAGATCTAGTCGGAAGATAGTGCTACTATGCATCTTTCGCACCAACACCATACTTCAGAAGTAAGCATTCGACGATTGACCAGGTGCATAGAATTACTGACGTAATCGAGAAAGCACTTGAAGAGAAAAAGATATGCTCAAGCGTATTTCTTGACGTCCCGCAAGCCTTTGATAAGGTGTGGCATGATGGCTTGAATTACAAATTACGACAAGTTCTCCCTGTATGCCTATAAGACATTCTAGAATCATATCCCGGGAATAGACTCTTCCGTGTTAGACATGGAAATGAATACTCGGAGCTCAAAGATATTTCGGCCGGTGTACCGCAAGGAAGCGTTCTTGGGCCACTTCTCTATCTTCTATATATATAAAAATGAATGTTTGTCTGTATGTCCTTTATAGAATCGTAAACTATGCATTTGATCATGTGTTGATCTTTAGCAAAGTTGTTGTGCATGAGCCCACGAAGGTTTCTGAGTTGGTACGACCAATTTTCGACAGATGGCGCCACTGTCATTCCAATGAATTTCATATATTGCCGTGACAGTTCATGCTGATTTGAATTGAAACGAAAACAGAGAACGAATGATGACGTTTCGAGTTGTGGGTGCGGCTCACATTGAACAGACAATATTGTCGTTTTTCGAATAGTTTTGTGCATTTCATTGTGAGTTAAATTAATTTAGATAAATATATTTGTGTAATGTCTTTCCTTCAAATTTATTTTAATGGTGGCGTTGCAACGCGCGCAGGGTACAGCTAGTCTGTTATATACTCGAGATATACCGAAAGAAGATGGCACTATCCTGGCTGTTTGCCGATGACACCGCTATGCTAGCCGTAGGTAAAACAATCGAAGAAACGACTACAAAACTGCAAAATGCACTGAATAAAGTAAATAATGGACGAGAGACTGGCGGATCGCCCTCAACGAATCTAAATCTGTTACGTGAATTTCACTTATAGGAAAACTAATGTCTTGCCAATTTTCCTAAACATGGCCCGAATACCTTTTGCAAACGAGCCCAAATACCTTGGAATGACACTCGATGCAAAACTGAAATGGAATTCGCACGTTAAAATGAAACGTAAAGAACTCGAAATCAAATATAGAGAAATGAACTGGTTGCTCGGAAAACACTCCCAGCTCAGTATTGAGAACAAATTGCTTTTATAGAAGCAAGTGCTAAAGCCGGTGTGGACTTACGGTATACAACTTTGAGGCTGTACCAAGAAAACAATATTTTACAAACTTTTCAAAACAAAGTGCTAAGAGAAATTGTCCACACACCGTTGTATACTAGAAACGATGATATCCACAGGGATCTCGGAATTCCGACAATTGATGCTGAAATTAGAAGCTTCGCGAGAAAGCGTAGAAATCGATTAATCGGACATGTCAACAATACAATCCTACAAATTCTGGATGAAAGCAATTTATTGGGCCAACTACAAAGGACGAAACCTTTCGACTTGGCGAGATAGGAATCAACCGCGCCTAGATTGCGGAGCATGCAGGATCTTTCAGTGGAAAGTAACCTGCCAAACGATATTTTTTTTTTTTCATGATAGAAAAATTGCTTGATAAGGTCCTTCTTAGTTGCAATTTATAACAAATTAAATCGCGGGGTGGGGTTTTTTTAGTCAGTAAGAATCTGACACGCGCTTGCTATCCTCATAGTGTCTATGGAAGATTTTTTCACCAATCCTCGGGAAAAAAAACACCATAATTGTGAATTTCATAAACCATTGCTGTAATTCGTATATTCTTCGCATTCGATAATTACTTAAAACTGTTCGTAAAGTCATTAATTTTAATTCAGTCACATTGTATGACAACCAGAAAAAAAAACCCATCCAACTGAATCTGCAGAAAAAAGCTATTTTTACCCACCCACATTCCACACACTTTAATTGACTATCCACTGAAGAAGTTGCAAAAGTGCATTTCGGATGCGAAATTGTAGAAAATTACAGCCACAGACAATTTTGGAATCAACGGTCGGAATAATTACACTACCAAAGCAATTAGATGGAATCAGAGCACCTCCTGTGGGCTTGAACGAATTTCAATTACCATACAAAACTCCGCTAGCTGCTACAGATACTTTCCGCAAATTTCATTCTTCCCGCATATAAGAGTGCATAGTATGAGGGTGCTAGATGTATATTGAAGAAGAATTTTCCTATCAATGATTTGTTCATGTGAACGATCATTGTTGTCGAACGTTATCAGAAACGGTTTGCACTCCACCGGAACATGGTTTTACCATCAATTAATTGCGGATGGATAAAAACTGCACCGACATCGGAGAGATATTTTTGTGAACCATGTAAAGGGATGCATAATTATAGTTTGCGGGTACTTTTCATGTATAGATAATGTTATATGTGTCGACTGGCAGTGGGTAATTAGTAATGGATGACGTTGTATATTACCAGAATATTGCTGGAGATACGAGTACATCGGTTTCAGATGGGTTGTTTTCTACAACTGAAGTATAGATATTCTGTTCATATTCTCATGTGGGTTGAAATTAGGCTAAATTAACATCTGGCACTTGGAGTATTTAGACATATTTTTAGAGTAATAATGGTGACTATAATCGAAAGGGCAAAATGTGCGTAGAACAAATCACTGGAGACACACCAGTAAGTAAGTCTGACAAAGATATTAAAGCTACAAATTACTGCTGTATTGTATCGTGTATTAAACAAATGACAAATCATAAGAATGAAATTCTTTGGTAAATGAATCGACAAGAAGAGATAATCTTATGTATTTGCTGTATGCATGCATCTTCGTCGTCGCTTTCTTTGTTCCTTTCAGATCCAGCAAATAAGATGGCTTATCTATAATCCGTGGTTATAAACTGAAAGACAAAGCTCCAAGACAATGAATGGATAAATCCAAAGAAAATGCCAACTCAATTTAATGCTATGATGGTGGCAATATGACGAAATAAGTAGGTACAATGGACTAAACAACAGATGTATCTGTAGGGATAGCGTTGCTGTATTTTTATCTGAAGAGCTGATGTGAGGGTAAAGGGAAGTCCTTCAAAGTTTTCGAATTTTCCCTTGAGAGAATAATGTTTGTTTATTATTAAAAAATAAAAACTTGAATCAATTTCATCGAAGCAATCTTCATAAAGGAGCTATGTTCTTTGTTAAGGGTATTTCCAATTGCAAAGTTTGAAAATTACGAAAACTGATAGATAATTTAATGGGAATTTCATAATAAGAGTGACTTTTGCTTTGGAATTGCAACTGGAAGTTATGAGATAGTGAATCTCAGTTGAGTTGTGTATCATTTTTATTGAACTAGTTATGTCCTGTATCCCCTTGTGGGTCCTAGGGCCTCTACAACGCCTACGCGCCATCGTGTGCGATTTCTGGAAATGTGCCTCAGCTTTCCCCAACTCTTTCCCAGTTGCCGTGCTTCCTTCTCAACTGTTCTGCGCCACATACTCCTAGGACCGCCGCGTATCCTGCCATCCTTTTTTTATTGAACTGGATGAATATAAACAAAAATATGTTTCAGCAAAGGAAAGGATTATTTATTAAAGAATCTATTTGGTAATGAAGCTAAAAAGTGCATTAAATACTTTTGAATATGCGAGTATTATTGAGAGGAACTGCACAACTATTTGACTATTTGTATCAAACTTAGTACCAATGCAAATCAATTATACCATTGTCATAGTATGGAAGATTGGTAAATAATAAGTTCAAAGATTCGAGGAAGCCTTCATGTAAAAGAACCCATCACAAGCAAGACAGAGCACGACCGACTCAGTTGGTATTGTCATGTTCAAAGGAGAGATCCTTCGAACCCCGACAAAAAGGCAATATCAATCAAAGTTCCTACGCAATCGCTCAAAAAAGGCAGACCAAAAAACAATTGGATCACACAAATGCAAAAACACCAGCATTCAATTGGCCTCAGTGACGAAGTGATTCGAAAGCGGGAAGTCTGCCGGCACTTCGTGAGGTGAAACCGGCAAACCCCATAGGCGGACCAGTAGGGATGCAGTAAAGTGGGAGGGTTGTGATCCTTCTACTCCGGATCATAACTTCGCCATAAGAAGAAGAAGAAGTCATAGTATGGAAGCCTTAATGTGAAAAGCTAAGGTGAGATGAATAATTTGTAAGATAACAATTTGCTTCACGGTTTTAACTATCGAGTCTTTCCTTCAAGCAGTTTAGGGAGCCCCAGTACTTCCGTTAATCTTATGTTTAAATGGTCGATCGGTTTCTATAAGTTGCTGCCCCTTTCTCACATAAAGCTATTTGTTCGAGATAAAAGCCGATCAGAAGATCTTTAAGATTACTTGAGGTATGAAGGACTGCAGCTTATGGTAGTCACCTTCCAAGTTTTAGGTAGAGCAAAACAGCCGCAACTTAGATTTTGTGCTCACCAAAAGCAGCTTTTACTTTACAAATTCTGCTGTCCGCATCCATTTTGTTGACGCCATCCGTCAAGATGAAACTTTCAAGAAAGTTATCAAGTTTCTAGACTTGCGGTACAACAATGCGAATTGCATAAGTGAATTTTGAAGGACTCAGTCTTGCGCATTAGCCCCGCTTTGCTACTAGACTATTTGCTGCAAATCCATAACTCTGTCTAGAAGCAGACAAATATCGTCAGCGTAGTCTGGATGTTTCAGATAAGATGGCACATGGGCACGAGGAATAAGATTAAAAAAAATAAAAATAAATAATAAAAAATCGAAATATTCGCACTGATTTACATTCAATTAAAGTGGAACATTTTAGACGATATAGAACAAAAATTCGGAAAATATTATAATATTCGGTAACCTGTAGAAAAATTTAAAATTTAAAATTTCTTTGGATGCAGATGCACTGCTTTCGAGACATTAGCACTCAGAAATGATAATAACTTCGGGGTAAACTCTGGCATTTTGAATGAATTAATAAATTAAAAAAAAAAAATAGGCATCTACAATAGTTAAAATTTAAAATCTTGTTATGAATGCTTTTCAATTTTTTTTTTTTTTTTATTTCAAACAAAATAAACTACAAGGAATTACAAATGTTTGTTTACACTGCGACTAGTTATGAAACTAACGGGCAGTTTGCTTTTCAGTATTATTAGCGGGAGAAAAGTAAATGTATGTTAACTTTTAATGAGAGTAACAAGAGCATAGATGGGATTTAATCCATCCAAAGCGTTGGAGGTTAAGTTCACTCCGAGCGCCTCTTTTCGCTCGTTGTTGTCGCTCTGTTACTATCTAGTAGAGTACGTGGCAAGTCCTGTCACGGTTGCCTTGCAAGATCTGACGGTCTTATACGTTGCAGTCGTCTCACGCCATATACGTTTTGAAGAATTGTTACTTCCTCATTAATATGCTCCTGAAGTATCTTCTCGTATGCTTTGACCCTAGAGTTGATCTCTTCAAGAACAGTAGGAATGTCTAGATCCCGATGGAGGTCGCTGTTTCTGATGTACCATGGAGCATTCACAATACTTAGAAGGACCTTATTCTGGAATCGTTGGGTGACTGCAATATTGGTCTGACTGGCACATCCCCAGAGTTGAGCGCCATAGTTCCATACTGGTTTTAGGATCTGGTTATATAAAAGAATTTTATTAGTAATTGATAGTCCTGACTTCCTGCCTATAAGCCATTCTAATTTTCCCCATTTAATGTCTAATTCTAGTCTTTTGATTTTAATATGCTCTTTCCAACGAAGCTTGGCATCTAGAGTCATACCTAGATACTTCGCTGTATTTGCATATAGTATTGTCGTGCCTGATATTGCTATAGGGGAGTACGAGATAGATTTATTTGTGAAGTCAATATGTACAGATTTACTCGAATTCAGTTTTATACACCATCTTTGGGTCCACCTGATAATTTGGTCTGTAGCAGCTTTCAGCTTTTGCGTCGATTCTAGCGTTGTATCTCCTACTGCTAAGTCTGCTGTGTCATCGGCAAAAGTTGCAGTCTTGGTGTAGGGCATTGTAGGTAGGTCTTTAGTGTAAAGAAGGTATAACAGAGGACCGAGGACGCTTCCTTGAGGAATTCCGGCTTCGATCTGCACTAGCTTAGAGTAGTAGTTTTCTTGTTGCTTTTCAATGAAAAAAAAAATTATGTACTCGTATACATGCTTGAGTGAATTTATTACTTCGTATGCAAAGACGTGTGTTTCTTGTAGAATTGATTGGTCTTTATTTGGTGCGCCGTTCAGTTTAGATTTTTTTTTTTGATTTTTGCTTCAGAATTGAATCCTCTTTAATTTTATGGACAATCGTAATTTGTGAACTGGGGATGGATCAATAAGTGATGATGATTTAGGACCAGACTCTGATATAGAACTTGAATCTTCACCTCGGAACTATAATCTAGATTGTCTTACAATGCCGGAAACTGACTCGGAATCAGAGCCTGAGGCCATTGTCATGGCATCAACCTCAAAGCAAACAAAATCCAAGAAAAAAAAAAAAACAAAATGTTTACGACGAACAAAACTTCAAAATTTATGGGAGTTACTGAGCTGCCAGAATCTGTGAGAGTTGAAAACGCCAACAGATTTCTAATTGTTCTTTTTTCTACTGACGATCTCATTGCACTTATTGCACAGCAATCAACTAGAAAAGCATTTCAAGATGACATAAATAAGCCATCAGATATTACAAAAATGAAACGGAGCAGTTTATCAGCATGTTGATTTACACGTCCTGTGTTTAACTACCTCCTTCGAGACATTATTGGAGTAAATCTGTAGACCAGCTTATATTTTCAAAACGATGTCATGTAATAGATGAGAGACAATCAAAATGTTTCTACATTTCAATAACAGGAAAGATTTTGTGTCCTTTGGGACAGACATAACAAACTTTTCAAAGTGCGACCACTTTTAGAAAAAATAAATGAACCGTTGTTGCTTACTTCAAAGGAGGAGTTCCTGGCGGTGGATGAACAAATAATACCCACCAACTTCCCAGTGGAGTATCTGAATTTAGTTACGATTTCGAAATATTTGCTGGAGATCAGAGCAATACATTCCCTGAAGATGCACCGGATTTAGGAGTAAGTGAAAACGTGGTAACAAGGCTGACCTTTACAGTAGTAAAAAATGTCAACAACAAAGATTTTTATCGGTAGTAGGTATAATAGTCCAAATTTACAAGTCCACCTATTCAAAAATGGCCTATTACCTTTGGGTACAGTCAGGCTTAACCGAGTCTCCAATTCCAAAATGTCATCTAAAAAAGAAATTAAGAAACAGGGTCGAGGAAGTATAACTGAAAAAGTGACCACAATTGATGGAGTAAAATTGAGTTTGGTATCTTATGTTGGAAGTAAGCCAGTCACCAGCAAACGTCGATACTTCAGTAAGGATAGGCAATATAAAGACATTTCTGCTCCTCAAGCTGTAGAGGTCTACAATAAATATGTGGGCGGTGTCGATTTACTAGGTTCCATGCTTGGATTATATAGAATTTCTTTGAGATCTAAAAAATGGTACAAAAAGATTTACGAGTATGTATAGTAAACGCATGTATTCTTTGGAGCCGTGAAAACGACTATCACATGCCGTATACGACTTCAAATTAGCAATATCTTATTTTTTAAACAAATGGATTTTTGTTAGTTTGTTTTAATAAATATTGCTTATTAGAGCTAAAAGCAACTACTTTAAGTCTTTTTTTATTTTTTTTTTCTCTTTGCCCAAAAATGCATGCTGTTCCTTTTAAAATAATATTTTTCATACAACGCACTATTTTCGAGATATTCGCACTCAAAAACGAATAACTTTAGCTTCAGGTGAAGTTTGATATTTTAAAACATTGCTTTGAAAGGAAAACTAAAATCTGCGTAGCTTGCAAGAAGATATTCGCACAGATATTTTGACAGATTGAGTATCTTCGGAATTTTCTGAGAACTTTGAAGCCTAGTAGAGAACTTTGAAGCCTAGATATCGACCGTTATAGTTTTTGGAAAGATATTCACACTGAAACTTGATTTTTTTTCATAGATTCTCGGTACAATAGAACAATTTGAATGATTTGGTTTCGGGAAATTTTGAAAAATTCGGCATCCGGCTTGTAGACAATTTTAAAGCCTAATATTTCGACTTTTCTCTTTGGTAAATCAAACATTTTGAAATATTATTTACCTTCAATTCGTAATTTTGAAAAATTTGGCATTCATCTTATAGAAAATTTCAAAACCTAAAGTTTCGAGTGGAACAATTTCTTCGTAGCATGCACCCTTTTGGAGATATTCGGAGTTAAACCCAATTTTCATTAACTGCAATTCGAATGTAGATATTCTAAATGTCAACTCACAATATTTTCTGTCAGCGCCATATTTACAATAAAATTTTGCTACGTCAGAGAAAAAACAATGTACTTAGCGAAACTTTGCTTAACCGAAATACATTATGGGAATTTTGCTTTAGGCACATATTTTTTGTGCGCATTTCCTTCCCATACTCTCAATATTAATCACATTCTGTCTAATCCAGGCAATTAGTGGAAGGGTGTTTTGCTTTTTTGCATTTCATTCCCTTGCAATATCTATTCTGCAAAGGTGACCACGGTGTAGTGGGTAGTGTGTTCGCTTGTGACCCGAACTGTGCAGGTTCAAGACCAGGCGGGGAATAGCAACCAAAGCCACCAGAACAACGAATAAAATCTAAGTTTCTCCAACCACTACACTAAAAGGAGTTCTGCCTGGTAGTACCATGGACACAGAAAATTGAGTCTGAGTGCTCCGGGATTTGAATTGTGAAAAGCAATGCTGCCAACGTTATGTAAATGAAAACAAATGCACCGTAAAAGAGTATTTTAAAAATATTTAGTATTTAAAAATTATAAAGTTTACTTGTGATTTTTAAAACGATTTTGGAGATTTACGTGCTCATCTGCTCGTACAGACGAGCTGCCATTGTTTGAGATCCAACTGATCTTATGACAGGTCTTATGCTTAAACAGAGTATCTCCATGTAGAGTTGGGAGAAGGGGGAATCTTCTTACTTTTTGCTTTCACGATATCTTTGTTAGTCGTTTGCCTTAGCTTTGGATTGTATGGGGTTGGACAAATTTAAATTGTTTTAAATTGTTCGCAACTTATATACTCCCAGTTTGTGGATAATAAAGGGTGGGCCATCTGCTGGTTTCTTTTCAGTTACATTTTATTTTCGGTCGAAATAATGCACTAACCATGCCTGCTGTAGGCAAGTTTGTAAAAAAAGTTCGTTCACTAAGTTCAATAATCTTGTAATCAGACATTTTGGTGATGTTTGCTTGGCCTCCTTGGAGCTGCGATTTGATGCCATTGGAAATTTTTTTTTGTAAGGTGACAATCCAGAAACTATTCAGGCATTTAGGTACAATATTGATCGAGCTATTCGTGAAATAGGTCCCAGAACCTTCGAAAATGTACTGGAAAATTGGGTTGACCAAACTAGCCGCAGCAGCCATTTAAATGAAATTACTTTCCATAAATAATTGAGAAGTGTAGTCCCTTCAATAAAGCAAAGAACTTTGAAAAATATTAGACGTTTTTTTTTATAACAATTTATAAAGAAACCAACAGATGGCCCACCCTTTAGAAATAATTTATAACTTCGACTTTAATGCTTGATTTCGGTATTTAAAATTGTAATATACAAACTTATATTGAATAAAAGAGATATCTGTATTGCCCTGCAATAAGATAAGCTACAAGCCCTCAGTATACGAGGGTGGGTCAATAAGTCCCTGAAAAATGAAATAAGGAATACTCTTTTCGGTATAAAAACATTTTATTTTTCAACATAGCCTCCTTTTAGCTCTATACACTTCATCCAACGTTTCTCCAATTTGTTGATGCCCTCCAAATAATACGATTTCTCGAGCCCCTCAAAATAAGCGTTTGTTTCAGCTATGACCTCTTCACTCGACCCAAATCTCTTACCTCCGAGCCATTTCTTCATGTTTGGAAACAAGAAATAGTCGCAGGGGCCTAAATCTGAGGAATATGCTGGATGAGGGAGGCTAACTCATACAATTTTGGCATTGTGACTGCGGACTTGTGCGCCGGTGCGTTGTCCTGGAGAAAAAGAACTTTTTTCTTCGCCAAATGCGGCCGTTTTTGCTTTAAATCAGCTTGGAATCGATCCAGCAGCTCTGCGTAATATGCGCGCATCCCAAAAAATTGTCGCCATGACCTTGTTTGCTGACAAACCCACCTTGGCCTTCTTCGGCTTCGATTCACTAGGAGAAGTCCATTGTTTTGACAGTTCCTTGGTTTCTGGTGTATTGTGGTGAATACAGGTTTCATCCACGGTTACGAAACGGCGCAGAAACTCAGCCGAATTTTTCTGGAACATCGCCAAACACACCTTGGAAGTTGACAAACGAATGCGTTTGTTGTCGATTGTGAGCAAACGCGGCACCCATCTTGCGGAAAGCTTTTTCATGTCCAAATATTTATGTAAAATCGAAACCACTGAGCCATGTGATAAGCCCGTGACCTCTTCAAGCTCGCGACATGGATTTTGTCGACCATTTCTGGTGTGGTGACCTCAATTGGCGACCAGAACGTTCGGCATCACTTGTGCTTGAACGACCGCACCCAAATTAAGTAAACCAGTGGTGAATGGTTCCAATCGATGGTGAAGAGTCCCCATAATATTTGTCAAGCTTTTGTTTGGTTTGCGTGATAGTTTTTTCTCGCAAAAAATAGTGTTTAATGAGCACTGGAAATTCACTTTTTTCCATTTTAACGAAAATGCTAGTAGGCGTCTATATAAAACGGCTGCCACAACAAAACTATTTGACAGATCTGTCTGAAAATTTGGGTGCGTTCTTTTGAAAATTAAATTTAAGGTTTTTTTTTTGTTTTTTTTTTTTTGGTTGCGCCTCTTCATCGGGTTATGCCCGATTCATATATCTGACCTGATAATTCATAAGTGTCGGCCAGTATATGCCTACGGGCTAAACCTCACCCCCCAGAGAGGCACTATGAGAACCGCCCGTCGTGCTCATAGTAGTAGGAAATTCGTTCCTCTCATTTTTTCGTTTTGTGGTGACTACGACTAAGTTACCTTAACAAGTAGTTTACGTTTCTGTAGTGTTAATCGCTTTAGGTAGGTAGCTTTCCAGCGAAGACACCTACTAATACCGTCATTACATGCGGTTTTCCCTTACTGCGCCAGATCGTACGGGCTTGTTCTTTGTAGTCGGCGCTCGAGGTTTGTCACGTCCAGAGTATGGATTATTTCATTATTGCAATGATCATGAAGGCGAGTACGAAGTTTCTGAGCAAAGTTTGTTACTTCATCCCTCACGGTAGCAATTTCTAGATCTCTGTGAATATCACTATTCCTTATATACAATGAAGCATTCACAATTGCTCTTAGTGTTTTGTTTTGGAATGTTTGCAGAACAGTCACCCCAAAGTTGTATACCGTATATCCAAGATGGTTTTAGCACTTGCTTGTACAGAAGCAGTTTGTTGTATACGCTTAACTTCGAGTATCTCCCGAGTAGCCAGTACATTTCTCTAAGTCTGATTTAAGGTGACGACACAATTTGTGTTAATTTTCAGGGTTTTATTGATCCACCCTCGTAATAGCTGTAGGTA
Organism: Pocota personata; assembly: GCA_963082735.1. Lineage (NCBI taxonomy): Eukaryota > Metazoa > Arthropoda > Insecta > Diptera > Syrphidae > Pocota > Pocota personata. The sequence continues at coordinate 85,125,309 of OY720432.1, read as the reverse complement.
TGTATTGTACGAGTATATATTAAACAAACGGCTCACAACCCTAAACTTAATAGAATATTGCAATATGAATCTATTACCAAACAAAACTTTGTTCTCGGCAGCTGATGACATTAATACAAATATGAAATTTTGAAATCTGTTAAGTGCCATCATGGCATGGTTGTACGAAATAAATCTTCGAAAGATATTATATGATTTTGAAACACACAGAACAAATAATATCAAAGGACATTGGATGCGTATAGTTTTATGTTTTTAAGATGAAATTCTATGAAATCCTATCATGGAAAGAACCACTTTAAAACTTAGTCCTTCAGCCAATGTTCACGAAACCAATAGTCAAAGGAAATTTCATTTAAGAAAACTTTGTTGGCAGGTACAACAATGTTGCAGAATGTATCTAGCCACATGGAAGTGTATGCCATGGTAACCTGTAATAAAACCTGTCCTAGTATGAAGTCGAATTGTGTGTTACACAGCTGAAGGGTCGGTTTTATGTTGCACTAGTAGTCGGTACGTAGGTAAGAAAGGATTGCATTATGTACATACTCTCTTTAAGAAATGACACACAAAATCTACATCTTGCTGCAATATCAACGATCAACTTTAACTTTGAGATAGTGGATAACCGCATCAACCTGGCTTCCGCAATAAGTGGGTACGGCAAAAGACACCAGGGTGAAGATTATACATCAAAGACAGAAAATACACACGCAAGGCATTATGCCCCATACCTGGTGGTTCTTTTCATCTACATACTCGCACTTATGTACCTCAGAAACATTGCCTGCATCAGTCTCTTTATGAAAGTTTTTCATGTCTTTTTTTATAACTTTATGTGTGATAATATATTGCAGTCACGACAATGACATAACTGATTGTGGGTACAAAAAATAAAACCGACTTTTACTTCCCATTTGAAATACCAGTCGTGAAGATCACAACACATAGTTGAACTTGCTGCTTTAACAAGCCATACATACATATGTACTTGCACCTCTCGATCACCTATGCAATCCGCATGCATCCATTCACCTCTCACATAATCCTCACTTACAAGTCAAACAACTGGTTTAGCTTAAGCATCCCAAAGTGAATACTTACGACATGATGATGAGTTTTTCTTTACCTCAAAGTTCAGATTTTTGCAATTATCATGCACTACGCTTCAGAAAAATGGATACAAATTGCCGTCATGTTAGTTCGCGCTTCTTTACGACCTTGTCATTTGAAGTTTGAATTTCAGCGAAATTGTTAAACGGTATCTTTGATGGTTTTGGTGGATCTCAGAACTAGGACCAGTGAGGAATAATTGTAGGAAATTTTTCAACAAAGACAAAAGCGCATGAGATGCAGCTGACTGAAACTCGTGCAAAGAATCCCTAAAAACATATAAAATAGAATTGAGGAAAGCAAAACGTAATTCTTGGAGACTTTTTGTGGCAAAATAGAAGAATCTTCTGAGGCGTCTAGGCTGACAAAAATCCTTTTGACAAATCCACAATGCCCAGCTGTTTAATAAAAACAGATGGGCCTTGGTCAACTTTCAGTATAGATACGTAAAATTTACTAATTGATACACACTTCCTAAGTAACTCCCAAATTGCCAACAATATTGACCCTAACAAGTCTGATTGCGCAGGACAAACTCCTTTGGACGCTACATAGTTGCAAACCATACAAATCCGCTAGACTAGATGGCATAACATCTGCAGAATTACAAATGTCATCTGACATTATTCCACAACCCCTCGCAATCGTTTGACAAATAACCGGGAGTGAAATTGTCATGAGAAATTTCTCTCAATCAAAAAAATTTCCTTTCGGAAACGGTACGGTAAAATTCTTCGTTTTGAATGGGTTAACCCCTAAGGAAATTCATCCAAAGTTGACAAAAGTTTACCGGGACTCTGCTCCTTCCATGTCAACCATTAAAAAGTGGGCAGCTGAACTTAAACGTGGTCGCACGTCCCTCGGAGATTACCCACGTGATGGACGGCCACACCCGAAACCATCGAAAAAGTGCATGATATCGTGTTGGACGATAGGCGAGTGAAGGTGAGTGAGATAGCTGAGGCTGTGTGTATGTCGGAAGAGAGGGTGCGAAACATCTTGCACAAAAACTTAGGGATGCGAAAGCTCTGCGCAAGATGGATGCCGCATTTGCTGAATGCCGATCAAAAGCAAATGCGCAAACGATTTTCGCGACAATCTTATAATAATAATATTACTAATATTACTCCAACCTTCTTAACCAGCTGAATGCCAAAATTCGCGAGGAGAGGCCTGGCTTGAAGAAGAAAAAAATTAACTTTCACCAGGACAATGCACCTGTACACAAGTGTGTGTTGGCGATGGGAAAATTGCGGGATTTGTTCGTCCTTCCCCCCTATTCACCTGATTTGGCACCCTCACACTTCCATCTGTTCCCAAACTTGAAGAAATTTGTTTCTGGGAAACGCTCCGCATCCAATGCAGAAGTTGAGAGGGCCGTAGATGAATATTTTCGCAGCCTTCCAGACCTTCACTTCCGAGAAGGAATACTGATGTTGGAGAAACGCTGGACCAAGTGTGTTGAAGTCAAGGGAGATTATGTAGAAAAACAAAATCATTTTTTAACTGAAAATCACAGTCTTTCATTGTCAGGCCGAGAACTTTTCACCTTGCCCTCGTAGATACACACTCATCAAACTATCCATACAATCCAATGCCCTGTAAATCCATCTCCACCGACTACTAAAAATTGTCCAATTTGTGAAAATTAATTGGAATTGAAATTCTGTGAAAATAATCATACTTAGCGCTGCTAAATGAATTCCATTTCATTTCGTTTTTATTAGCTCATCCATAGTAAGTAGATATTATCTATACCACTCCCAAGTGGTGAAGCCACACACTCTAACTCCCCTAATATTGTGGTTGATTCGGTTCGTTAATTTTAAATTAATAATCACGTTCCTACAAAAAAGTTGGTGTCGTTTTCAAAATTTCTCTACCAGACCATGAAAAATCATCGCATAATGCCATAGAAAAACAGATAAACCTTGAACTTCTTATAAAATGAATAAATTCAACTGCGAGGAACTCATAAAGATACTCGTACAATTCGATAGACTGTGAATTTCGTAGAATTTCGTAAAAAAATAAATAAGAGGATTTAATGAAAGATGAGGTACGTATGCTCTCATGTAGAATTTCATTTAATCAGTTGTTGACATCTCAATGGAAAATCTCAAAAATTATTACGCACGCATTATGAGTACCTATGACTTCCAAAGTCCGACAAAGTTTCTAAGGTTTAAGCAATCTTTAGAATTTATGAGGACTTTATTCAGTGAAAGAAAGTCCCCTCAAGGGTGGCTTAGTCAATTAATCATAGTCATTTTAAATGAACCTACTTCAGATTTCTTCCTTTAATCTTCATGAAGATATAGCTACAAAGAAATAGCATTAAGCTCAATGAACTTTTGTAAATATACGAGTATTCCGCAAAACCCTTCTTCTTGCATAAAAAATTACTACGAATATAAAAGCTCAGTTAGTCCTTCCAACGGAAACAATTTTTGCCGACACCACCCGAATAAACAATGAAATGTAAAAGTAGAACTTTACTTTGTTCAGAGCTCGTTCGCATTATTGTTAGTCTGGCAAATGGATTTTTACAAACAAAATTTACTTCATCCGTCTGGTAATGGATAAAGTTTTTCAATTTCTCAGAGCGTCGTTGTTACTCTCTGGCGATTTATTTTCGAAATATACGACGGAAGGGTAACAAATATGTCATCTGTCATGTCAAACCATAACTCCAGCCCAGGTGTAAGGTGTTCTCTGGGTGTACGTTTGTTTATGGAATCACTCATCTGGCATGGTATTCCTAGCTTTGTATTTCGTATGAATGAACTAATGACCAAGAACTCTTGACAGTGAGTGCCATTACGTCTGCTTTTTTCTTTACTTTTGAAATACAAGTAACAGTCTAACTCGATTAACAAAAATGTCAGAGTAAGTCAATTAGTGATTGATGACGTTAACATCGTTCAATTAATACAGGCTACAGTCAAAAGCATGCAATGCATCCCTAAAATTTGTAAGAACTCTTTGAATTCGTTTTCCACTTCCAATCGTAGAAATGGTTAGGTACCTTCAACTGTTGATAACAAGAAAAAGTCAAATGCTACTCAGAATTTTGTAGACCGAGTCGCCAGGATTCCGAAGAAATAGGGGAAGATAATTCAATTCATTCAAGTCTCCAAGTCAAAGCTTCATTTGAAATAAGTAATAATGTCCTTTTGATGGGCGGCAGCTAAGATTCACATGCAACGCGCAGTGGTAATTAAGAATTCAGATAAAAGGAACCTACCGCCAGAACCGTATAAGACGTTTTAGGTTCCTGTAAATGTCGAGAATTAGACTAAGTAGTGGCCTTTGTTCAATTGTTTAACAAAAAACTGAGTACACAGTCTAATGCACCGAAGATATGAATTTTTACCGAAAACATGAGTGCTGATTTCGAAAAAATTGCAAGCTTTCTATTTGGCTCCACAAAGTATCGTTAATTTTGAAGTATACAACTTCCTATTTCGCCTTGGTATACGAGGGCAAGGTGAAAAGTACTCGGCCTAACAATGAAAGACTGCAATATCTCCCTTGACTTCAACATACTTGGTCCAGCGTTTCTCCAACATCAGTATTCATTCTCGGAAGTGAGAGTCTGGAAGGCTGTGAAAATATTCATCTACGGCACTCTCAACTTCTACATTGGATGCGAAGCGCTCCCCAGAAACAAATTTCTTCAAGTTTGGGAACAGATGGAAGTCCGAGTGTTCCAAATCATGTAAATAGGGGGGATGGCCGAGCAAATCGTACCCCAAATCCAGCAGTTTTCCCATCGCCAACGCACACTTGTATACAGGTGCATTGTCCTGGTGAAAGATGATTTGTTTCTTCTTCAAGCCAGGCCTCTTCTCGCGAATTTTGGCATCCAGCTGGTTAAGAAGGTTGGAGTAATATTCGTCTGTAATTGTTCTGCCTTTCTCAAGGTAATCAATTAACAGGATCCCTTTCGCATACCAAAACACACTGGCCATGACCTTTCCGGCAGATGCGATCGACTTCGCTTTCTTTGGCGCTGAACCACCAGCTTCCACCCACTGCTTCGACTGCTGTTTCGTTTCTGGCGTGCAGTGGTGGACCCATGTCTCATCCATGGTGACAAATCGCCGCACAAAATCGGTCGGACCCGTATTGAATCTGTCCAAAGATTGCCGCGAAAATCGTTTGCACATTTGCTTTTGATCGGCATTCAACAAATGCGGCACCCATCTTGCACAGAGCTTTCGCATCCCTAAGTTTTTGTGCAATATGTTTCTCACCCTCTCTTCCAATATACACAAAGCCTCAGTTATCTCACTCACCTTCACTCGCCTATCGTCCAACACGATATCATGCACTTTATCGATGGTTTCGGGTTTTTGGCCGTCCATCACTTGGGTCATCTTCAAGGGACGTGCGACCACGTTTAAATTCAGCTGCCCACTTTTTAATAGTTGTCATGGAAGAAGCAGAGTCCCCGTAAACTTTTGTCAACTTTGGATGAATTTCCTTAGGGGTTAACCCATCCAAAACGAGGAATTTTATCACCGCACGATATTCAAGTTTATCCATTTTAACGAAAAACACGCAAGACGTCTACTGCAAAAATTCGTGTAAAGAAACTACTTGAGAGAACAAGTTGAAACTTGTCATAAGAACTAATGAGACGTGCACCCAGGCAGGAAACATAAATTTTTGCTGATTGGAACGCCATCTCTGCGTCAGGCCGAGAACTTTCTTAGATGGCGTCCTAGGAAATCATGAACTGTTTGCTTTACTTTGTATTACAAGGCAACAATACAAACAGGATTATGTTTTTAAAAAAATGGATTATAAGTTGCGACTAATATGTATTAGTTTCAACGCTGCCTTAGCAGACATTTATTTGAAGATTTTGTCCTGTTTGCACATGCTCGTATCTACGCCGCTCCACTAGAAATACTGTGCTACCAGATTCTTTGTCTCCTCGGACTGAGGGTCAAGTTTCTTCCACTCGTAGCAATCGTAGTCAATTTGCCAGTCGTGTGATAGGGGGAATGCCAGCTCCTGTCCACGCCACACCCATAAGCCAAAGATTGTGCTGTTGTTGTCCCCGCCAGAGAGGCAGATAGAGGTAAAGGCCTGATTGCGCATCCAGACGTTGGAGCATTTATGAAATGAGGTTACAGCTCATGAACAGCTTGGCCAGCAAATGGAGTAGTTCTCTGGATCGAACTTCTCCCAGAAGTGTGGAATTGCCTTGGCCTTTTCGTTTAAGTAGAAGCACTTGAAGTCATTGTTACCTTGAGCATGGCATCAAAAGGATCCTTCGACTTGGGGTTCTAAGGCTCCTCCTTTTTGAGAGTGGATTTCTTCTTCAGCTGTTTGCACCATTTTCTCCAAGAATTCAGCGTCCTTCTTGGGATCGTTAGCGAGGGCCTTCTCACACAGGACGTAGCCCTCGAGGATTACCTAGATCTGTGGCCGGTTGAGGATCGCGTTGAACCATTTATTGACGTTGCCAAAGGGCGCTTATAGAGATGGCTCTAGTACGTACTGGTACAAATGAAGCTCCTTAATGGTGCTATTTCTGGCAAATAGCATGATACCCAGCAGAGGGAATTCCCAGGGACATGAAACTGGTACAATCTCATTGTCAGCAAAGTTGATTCATTGCTGCACTAAAGCTTTGAGGTATTCATTGAAGTTGCACAGCTGCTGGTTGTCCAGGAAATATGCGATGGCATTACCTTCACTCATTGCCACTTCCTACGCACTCTTCTCTTTTCTAGTATCATTTCTTTGATGTCCGCTGGATATTTTATTGTGGTTTGTCTTTCATTGCCGATGCTTGTTGGACATCAGCAATCAATTTCTCTACTTCCATGTCAATTTGGTCTTTTTTATCTAATGGCGCTCTTGGATTCGTTTTATTCGTGAGTCGTGGGCGATTTACCTTCCTTCACATATAGTTAGAATCACAGAAGTATGATCCGACGATAAATTGTCACTAATTACAACTTTAACCTGCGTTCTACTTATACCTCTCACTATAAAGAAATCTATAAGACCCGATGTTCTCATTTAGTCAGATGACCAATAGGTTGTATGACCTATTTTTGAAAACCAATCTTTTTTTTTCCTACAATGAATAGATTACAGGCTACGTAAGCAAAAATATATTTGATATTAGTTTCGACAACAGTCACGAATAAGGAAAATGCACAGACTTATATCCGTGACCCCATTTCATTTTGCCAGGATGTGAGCTCCCCCATCAATTATGCCTTCAACACATTAACTGCGAAATACAAAACTGTCCTTGACATTGAATTGGTTACTTTCCCAAATAGTAATCTACTATGTAATCAATCAACTTGAATTGGATTAGCAGCCTAACAACCTGTAATTCAGGATAACATTGACACTGTAACAACAAGCAATCAGATAACCAAGTCAGTACAACACCATTTTTAATCAATCAATCATTACCTTCATTACTTAGCTTTAAATAATGACAGCGAAAGTTAATCCAAAATTCATTGATGGTCAATTTAGTAAGCAAAGAAAATTGGCGCGAGGTTTTTTTGCAAAAAAAAAAAATATAAATAGCTTCATAGCTTCATAATCAGAAATGATTTTTTTTTTTCTTGTTTATTTGTAGACAGCTAATGACATGAATGCACAATGGAAAGGAGTAACCGTTTATAAAAGGGCGTAGTGACATTAGAAATAAATAATTAATAGCATTGTGGGACAAGCATGCCATGCCTTTACACTGGCATAACAAAAGGCACTAAAGGGGTTATTCATTTTGAGGCTGAGATTTCACATCCCTGCTATATATGACATCTGTCAGATTCATCTGTCATCCATAATGACAGATAGTTAGTTCTTGCCATTTTACATATGACATCTGTCAGATTCTACGGTCATCCTTAGTGACAGATAGCTAATTCTTGCCAATTTACAATATGGAACGTTTCACTACTGATGAACGCATTAGAATTGTTGAATCTTAATACACAAATAACTGTTCTGTGTACAACAAGTTGGCGCCTAGTGATGGGGCGCATTTCTGACTCGGCGGCTACGTAAACAAACAAAATTGCAAAATTTGGGATTCTGTGAATCCAAATATGATCATTGAGAGGCCATTGCATCCGCAACGGATGACCCATGCATCTTTTCTAAAACAGTAACTACCTATTTGTCGTCAAATTTCCCTCAAATGTGTCAAAAGTGCAGGAACAGGTAGATGCTAGCAGAAAAGGGTATCAAATAGGAACTTTTATGGTGCTACATATCAATATTAGGTTAGTTTTCTCCACTTTTTTTTAATTAAAAGTAATTAAGGGAACTTTGAATACGGAGAATCCTGTTTTTATTTTTCCTTAGTACTTTAGCCTTAATGACCGCTTGGACCCTTCGTGGCATAGAGTCAAAGTTTTTGGATCTGCTCTGCTGTTATATATTTAGTCCACACTTCATCTGTGACTGCTTTGAGCTCTTTAATTGTATTAGGTGCCTTATTGTATACTTTCTGACCCATAATTGTCCACAAATTCTCTATTATATTCAGGTCAGGGCTATTTCCTGGCCAATTTAGGGATTCAAGGCCAATATCTGCCTTGCATTGGGTTATCTGTTGAAGAAAACAATATTTAAAAGCGGTTTTGAGTTTAAATTTTAGCTCAAAATTAGTTTTTGCTTACGGAATGAGCGCGATGACGGGGAGCTGAAATAGGGAATTTGGGATGTAGCAGCATAACTCCTCTATTGTAGGAACAACACCTACAACAATGTTTTCTTTGTATTTCGCTGAATTTATGGAACCATCCAAAAGCAAAATACTGCCAAGACCCCAATTTGTTATGCATTCCCAAACCATAACATATGGTGAATGCTTAAAGGTGGGAAGCAAATATTCGTCTAAATATATTGCTCCTTAGCTCTCCATCGCACTGTCTGCTTTCTGTCAAGTCCAATCAAATTAAATTTGGATTCATCAGAAAATATGACCCTTTTCCTCACATCAATATTTCTTTCTTCATTACTGCAGAGAGAAGTGCCTTTTTTGCAGGTCTACGGGATTGAAGACCCTTTGAACACCCTGCATGCTGATGTTAATAGAACATCTCTCGTTCAAGTCTTTTTTCAATTCCTTGGCAATTGCAAATTGGTTTTCAGTGACATGCCCTCCCAAATACGATCTTGTCGTGTTGTCGTTTTTTTTTTTTTTTTGGGTCTTCTGCTCCCAGGTTATTCTCCGTACTGCCCATCGAGTGAATTTCTTCAAAAGCCGTCTCACAGTGCTTTCGTGGCATCCCATAACGTCTGCGATTCGCCTATTTGAAAAATGTTCGCCATGAAGAACGAGAATACGTCCTTTATCTGCTTCGCATAAAACCATCGTAAAATTCCTTAACTGTTCTTAAAACACTTCGTCGCGGTCTAGAGCATCAATGCGTTATCGCCTTGAGTGGTTTTTCTTTTATATATCAAAGAGAATAAATATATCATAGAGAAATGTCAATCGTTCCTACTCGTATGTATATATGTGTTATATATGTTATATTTCTATAACAGGAACGCACCCGGAAGTCATAAAATCATTCAATTTTCATAGTGTGCGGGGTGTACGAGGGTGGGTCAATAAGTCCATGAAAAATGAAATAAGGAATACTCTTTTCGGTATAAAAACATTTTATTTTTCAACATAGCCTCCTTTTAGCTCTATACACTTCATCCAACGTTTCTCCAATTTGTTGATGCCCTCCAAATAATACGATTTCTCGAGCCCCTCAAAATAAGCGTTTGTTTCAGCTATGACCTCTTCACTCGACCCAAATCTCTTACTTCCGAGCCATTTCTTCATGTTTGGAAACAAGAAATAGTCGCAAGGGGCTAAATCTGGGGAATATGCTGGATGAGGGAGGAGTTCGTAGCCTAATTTATGCAATTTTGCCATTGCGACTGCGGACTTGTGCGCCGGTGCGTTGTCCTGGTGAAAAATAACTTTTGTCTTCGCCAAATGCAGCCGTTTTTGCTTCAAATCGGCTTGGAATCGACCAACAGCTCTGCATAATATGCGCCGGTGATCGTTTCAACCTTTTCAAGGTAATCGATGTGAATAACACCGCGCGCATCCCAAAAAACTGTCGCCATGACCTTATTTGCTGACAAACCCGCCTTGGCCTTCTTCGGCTTCGATTCACCAGGAGAAGTCCATTGTTTTGACAGTTCCTTGGTTTCTGGTGTGTTGTGGTGAATCCAGGTTTCATCCACGGTTACGAAACGGTACAAAAACTCAGCCCAATTTTTCTGGAACATCGCCAAACACACCTTTGAAGTTGTCAGACGAATGCGTTTGTTGTCGATTGTGAGCAAACGCGGCACCCATCTTGCGGAAAGCTTTTTCATTTCCAAATATTTATGTAAAACCCAAATCACTGAGCCATGTGATAAGCCTGTGGCCTCTTCAAGCTCGCGTACTTTCACTCGCCGATCGTCCATTATCAAACCATTGATTTTTGACCTCAATTGGGCGACGAGAACGTTCGGCGTCACTTGTGTTTGAACGACCGCACCGAAATTGAGTAAACCAATGGTGAATGGTTCCAATCGATGGTGAAGAGTCCCCATAATATTTGTCAAGCTTTTGTTTGGTTTGCGTGATAGTTTTTTCTCGCAAAAAATAGTGTTTAATGAGCACTGGAAATTCACTTTTTTCCATTTTAACGAAAATGTTAGTCGGCGTCTATATAAAATGGCTGCCACAACAAAACTATTTGACAGATCTGTCTGAAAATTTGGGTGCGTTCTTTTGAAAGATGATTCTTGACAAAAACAAAATTAAATTTAAGGTGACGACACAATTTGTGTTAATTTTAAGGGACTTATTGACCCACCCTCGTATACTCGTACATGCGACGCATTATTGTAGGGACCTATTTGAGTAGATTTTAAAAAATCCGTAAATATTGATTACTTGTTGGTTTTTGCACTCACTGTACACAGCAATCTAAGTAAATTTCGTTCAGCGCTCTGCTTTTCTACCTCATTTACTCGTTCTTGGTCGTGGTGCATGTTTGAAAAATCGGCGTCAACTTGCAGATACGCATTTTTTTTTTGGCAAAAGTACTTAAAAATAAACCAAACATCGCGCTGAAATATTATTTTCAAGTTTTAATCTGCTGCTGTAAAACTTGATCTACTGCACTTTCTTGATCAAATCTACCATGGAAAATGTTTAAAAAGTGAGATTTACTAGTATAGTCTGGAGGTACTCGAATTTTTGGAAAATTTCACTTTAAGGCAATTTAGACAGTTTTTACCAATCTGGAAATATTATTTTATTCACTTCCCAAAAATTTAAAAGGGATGATGAAATAAATAAATGTTAAGCTTTATCAAAATCTGTTTAGTAGTTTTCAAATTTGCGTGTCGTTCTTTATCAATGAAAACAGGAGCCAGTGTGCTTTAGAAAACACTTTATGTTTCCGAGCTGTTAGTATAGCCTTAAAGCATTTTGCGCATCTTCCTGGCAAGGCAAGTAGTCGCAACTACACATATAGTCAAAGTTTCAACTCCGCTTAAAGGAATGGAGTGGGATCAGAGTCTCTGCTAAAATTAACCCAATATTCAACCATCTGCTGGTTTCTTTTTTACATTGCATTTTATTTAGACACTGGAGCTGTCTTCGCGGTCAAAAAATTTACAGAAACACAGTATCATATCTCCGCGGTACAAAATCGATTTACGCTTGAACAACGTTGAGAAATATTGAAAATTTATTTCCAAAGCGAGTGCTGTGTTACGGAAACAGTGCAAATTTTGAAAAGAAATGTCCGTCAAAATAATACACCAACCGTGCTAACTGTACGCAAGTTTTGTGAAGAAAGCTCGTGAGATTGGCATGCTAATTGATTCTCGTGTTCGTCCTGTATGCGAGAATATTGCTGCTGTTGCAGAAAGTGTGCGCCTAAACCCGACAACCTCAACTCACTAGAGATCTCAACAACTGAACATTAGCCGCACTAGCCTGAGGAGAATTATGCATAAAGATCTCGAATTATTTTCTTATAAGGTCCAACTGACTCAGGATCGAAGCAAAGTGACCACCCGCTTTGATATTGCTTCTCTATTTGGGCTTTGAAAGGGAAGGGGTTAAGGTGGTTGCGTATGCAGATGATGTGGTTTTACTAGTTTCAGGAAAGTTCCTCTCCACGATAAGTTAAATCGTCGAAAGTGCTCTGGATAAGGTATACTCTTGGGCTACGAGATGTGGCCTTGGAGTAAATCCAGACAAGACCGAAATGATGCTATTCACCACTAAAACCAAGCTACTGGAATTCACTCCCCCCAAACTAGACGTTCAACCACGCTTACTATGTCCCAGTGCAAAATACCTAGGCACGATTAAGAGCACCGGGTTAAGAAAGCAAGTGTGGCTTTCTACGTCTGCAGCAGACCATTCAGCAACAAATGGGGTCTCCAGCCAAAGATGACCCTATGGATGTACACAGCCGTTGTGCGTCCAATTCTTACCTATGGGGCCATAGTATGGTGGCCGGCCTTACATAAAAAATATAATATCAACAGAATCAAAAAAGTACAAAGATCGGCGTGTGTAGGGATCACAGGAGCAACAGATGCTGTAGCTGATCCCCCTTGAACTTCATATTAAATTTTTAGCTATATGCAGCGTTGTCTGGCTCAGGGAACCTGGGTGCTGGACAGAAAAGCCATATGGCCACTGTAAGGTCCTAGAGACGATACCAAGTAAACTTCGACTGATTATAGGACTTCCACGCTCGAATTCAGCAAATCTTTTTCAGTTAAGTTCAAGACATTTTCTCGGACCAACTGAATATATCGAAATCCTTCCGTCTCCCAGACTCTGCTAGTGTCTTTCAAGCGGAGCTTCTCGCGATTCAGAAGGCTAGCCGCATGCTAAAAAATCTCGCAACGTCCAACCTAAATTAGCTATCTTTTCTGATAGCCAAGCCGCAATTAAGGCCATTGATTCGGTTACCATATCCTCAAAACTGGTAGACCAATACCGGTTTGAAATAAATGAACGAAGTGTCCATTCTGGAATTACCCTCATTGGGGTCCCAGGACACAGTAATTATAAGGGTAACGAGCAAGCAGACGAGCTGGCCCTTAACGGCTCGCTAGCGGAAAGAGTCAATATTCCGATAGGAGTCGTTAAGGGCGCCTTTACTTCTCGGCCGCTGTGTAAACAAGCTAAACTGTCGAAAAACGCACACATAGTCGTAGAGAAGCGAATGTATCCTAAGCGTGTGACTGTTTGGTGTGGTTTGAGGAATGGCAATATTTGTGGCCCATTTATCTTCGAAGATAAAGACGGCAACAAAGTTACGGTCAGCGGAGAGTGCTACAGAGGCATGATAATCGATTTTGTATTGCCAAAAACTAAGGAAATGAACTTGGATGCAGAGATCATCCAAGTTCATTCCAAGTTTATTCCATTCAACTATCGACTTTTTGCTCACTAAGTTCAACAGTCGTTTGATCAGTCGCTGTAGTCATGTTGCTTGGCCTCGCGGAGTTGCAGTTTGACGCCGTTGGACTTCTTTTTTTTTCGGTTGCCGGTAAAGATCAATGTTAGGCTGACAATCCAGAAACGATTCGAACTTAAGCTCAATATTGATCGAGCTATTCGTGAAATAGAGCACCGAATCTCAGTAAAATTGAGTTGACAGGATAGGCTACTGTGACAGCCATTCAAATGCAATTGTTTTTCATAAATAATCGAAAAGTATACTCTCGTCAATAAAGCAAAAAACTTTTAAAAATATTATAATAAATGATCTTTTTTTTTTTTTAAGAAACCAACAAATAGCATGGTTTAACCGCTCTCCTGGATATCCACAATTATAGTCTGTTTAAAATTTTCTTTTATAAATATGACCTCACATCTCTTTAAATCCCTCACAGTTTAATTTAAATCAAAAGGATCCAGTCGCTTCCGGCTAAAATTTCAACTACCGCAACGCATCGCCAATAACTCATGCTATATGTACGTGTATCTATCAAATCCCCTTCGATAAAACCACATTTATTGCCGCTTTGGGCAGTTTATAAAATGTCCTCCTTCCTGCAATAACAAAAGGCCATACAATTACGGAACATCAATTATCTGGCGAATATTTTTGAAACTTAATGCTGCTATTAAATGTTCGCGTCAATTGTCCACTTAAAGTCGTTTCTCGACTTCGACTACCATTTTATTTTTATCCTACACATTGTCCGTGGTCGTCGGAAATTATTTCATGGCCTTTTTGTCGCTTCCTCTTTCCGCACAATTGCCGTCGTACGCCTTGTGGTAATGCTTTCAGACCGAACAAGGATATTTAATTTCCATCCAAGCTGATAGTGAGTAATATCGTAGCATCTTTAGCTTAACGCAACCGGATATAAGGATGTTGGAATATTTCCTCTCGCCATTTTTATTCGAGTTTGTCGAAATTATAAGGTTAGGGTATTTGTCTGTTGTCTCATAGGTATTTGTTGCGTTGGGAAAAGGGAGCTTGAAGGAATTACAGAGATGATGGAGTGTGCTCTATTAACTTTTCTCTTCTTTTTTTTTGCTCTTTTCATTTCTCCAACGTCTAGCGAAGGAAATGAATATACCCGTAATGATGTTATTCAATTTAAGCACGTAAGCAGAAGAGTCTTTTTATAGGTCATAATAAAAAAAAAAGAATAATCCTGTATTCAAGGGTAGTTTACTGACGGAAATTAAATGCCCTAGATCTCAATGAAATCTGAGATTGTAAAGAAAAAGGATATTCTTCCAATTTAACACCACACGTACTCGTAAGTGTATAACAAATTAAAAGATCATCATTTCGAAAGGAATTTTCTGTGCGAAAGTAAAGCTTATAGAGGGTACTGATACTGAATAAAACTAAAGCTTGACAAAAGGATTTAGTAAGAAAACGGGATATGGATATCAGTCTTTACGGTAATGCGTAACTAGAGGCATAATTCAAACAACAAATTTCAGTGTACATGGCTTTGAAAATTTGCCTCAGTCGGAAGGACATGCATTCGAGACACTATGATTAAAATTAAAGCATTTTAAGTATCTCCTATAAAATTGACACTATAGGAGTTACGAGATTTTCTAATTACGGCCGGTAGATAGGTCGGTTTATAGTCTATGTCGTTTTTATGAAATAGTCTATAGAGGACCTTTATCCTATTACTCCATATAAATAAAAAGTTATTGTAAAAGTTTTTATCTCCACTTTGCTGTTGATAACCTTTTAAAAGTGTATCCGCTTAAGTTTACGATAAAAGTTATCTTGAATGGACTTCAGTTATTGAGATAAGCCGCATCATAATTTTGGTGTCACAACTATACTCGTAATATACTCATCCCAAATGTATGTTGATACATTGGGGAAAATTAAATAATAATTAAATATTCCCAGAAAATGAATCTGGAAAAACATGCTCCCCATAGCGTTACAAATCCCTAATATTATAAAATTAAGCGGCTTGTTGCAGAGTTTTGGCACTCAAGAACGGTTGAGTTGATTTCTATGTCATTTGATTAGATTTAGATAAGCAACACCATTCAAAAATCGCAGCAATGTAACCTACTGATTGCAGCAATGTAAGATTTGAATTTTGCGCCATTTGTGCGGTAAAGTGTTGCCAACGAAAAAGAAAAAAAAGACAGCGTGACAGCTGACAGTTCAGGGTCATTAAAAATGGAGTGCTGCACGAAAGAACAACGCGTTTTCATTGTTGAGTAGTATTTTAAAAATAATGAAGGTTTGGCAGTTACAGTTAGCAATTTTCGTACAAAATATGGTCAGAATAGTGATTTAACTTCATCAAATGTGAGGAGATTAATTTAAAAATTTGAGGAGTGATCTTAGACACTCTGGCCGTCCTCCAACAAATCGTTCAACACAAAACATCGAAACAGTTCGTGAGAGTCTTGTTGAGAATCCAGGAACATCAATTCGGCACCGTGGTCAAGAATTTGACATTTCGAGAAGCTCTCTACAGTGTATTCTCACGAAAGATTTTCATCTTCATGCATACAAAGTTCAATTGACTCAAAAACTGAAGGATTATGGAACAACGACAAGTGGATGCTGATTTTTCAAACAAAAGCCTTATTTTCATCTTGATGGGTTTTGTTAATCGTAAAAATTGTCAAATTTGGGATTCGGAAAATTCACGAGTGATTATTGAGAAACAAACGCATCCGCAACGTGTCACTGTTTGGTGCGGATTTTGGGCTAGAGGCATCATCGGGCCATTCTTCTTTAAAAATGCGGCTGGTCAGGCAATAACAGTTAATGGTGCTCGATATCGCGACATGATAATCCAGTTTTTTGTGCATAAATTGCAAGATATGGATGTGGACATGTGATTTCAACAAGACGATGCCACATGCCATACAGCCCGAGAAACAATTCATATACTGCATGAGTCAGATCAAAATTGTCCGCCATGATCATGCGATTTAATGCCGTTGGACTTTTTTCTTTGGGGTTTTTGGAAGTCTAAGGTTTATGCCAACAAGCCCACGACCACCCACGCCTTAAAAGAGCAAATTGAGAGCTGTATTAACGAAATTCAGCCACATTTATGCAAAATGGTTATAGAAAGCCGTGGAGGCCAATATATTGCAATATGAAAAAAAACTTATATTGCAGTCCTGGATTATCTGCTTGAAGGAAAAGTGACGGACCCCAAAGTGCATCAGTTATTCTTTGCTATCATAAGTGAAGATCAAACGTCCCTGCAACGAGCGACGGAAATGGATACCGTATTAGTTCAAAAAGGACAGAGTATCTGTGCTGCCCTTTCTCTGATCCAAGCTGGCCTATTCCAGACATTTCCTTGAATGGAAAAGTGCTTTCCAAGTGCGAAAAGTTCAAATATCTGTGATATATGATCAATAGCGAAGCAACTTGTGATGATGACTTGTGATGGATGAAGTGGCGGCAAAACTCTGTAATCTTCTGTGACCGAAAAATGTCCCCTAACTGAAAGGAAGGTTCTACACTGCAGTTGTAGGTCCGGCGCTCACATACCGTTCACAATAGTGGATTAACGGCAACAGGAATGAAGATGCTTCGCATGACAGCAGGAGTAACGAAGTTTGATAGAAAAGTTAAAAGATTCGAGGAAACTTTGATGTAAAAGAACCCAAGATAGAGCACGACCGGCTCAGTTGATATTCTCATGTTCAAAGGAGAGATCCTTCGAACCCCGTCAAAAAGGCAATATCAATCAATGTTCCTACACAATCGCGCAAAAAAGCTAGACCAAAAAACAACTCATCACACAAATGCAAAAACACTAGCATTTGATTGGCCTCAGTGCCGAAGCGATCCGAAACCGGGAAGTCTGCTAGTACTTCCTGTGGTCAAACCGGCAAAAGCAGTAGGGATACAGTAAAGTGGGAGGGTTGTGATCCTTCTACTCCCGGATCATAACCTCGCCCTAAGGAATAGAAGAAGAAGAAGAAGATTCAGCGAATCACAGACAACTTTATGAAGGAGTTTTTGAATGCAGGACTGTTTTGTTATTATTGTGCTGTATTAAACACAGGGAAAGCATATGACCTTTTCTTTAAAATTGAAGGAAATGAGGTATTATTATTCACAGATTAAGCCATAGCAATTTCTTCCAAAGAAACAGAGAGCTGTAGAAAAAATTAAAATCAACTTACTTACGAGCAACCCCTGAAATGATTTTAAATAATCCTCTTTTCCAATTTTCCTTAAGACAATAATTGTAATTCCTTCACAAAGTGTTCTAAGAAGACCCTTTTCAGCAAAAAATAAAAAGTATCCTCTAGGCACCTCTCTATGCTACACAAGCTTGTGGAAGCAGTAAAATTGTTTCTTTCCAAATTAATAGCTATTAGTGTATAAAACAACCATTTTCTCCTTCCTTCAAGCTGATTATGAATTATGACATTTTCTATTGCACATTTACTACGTAATACTTCAAAGGATTTTCTTTTTTATTTCTTGCATTTTACTTACTGCTTGTCAAAAGAAGATCTTTCTCTATTTTTTTAGTTTAATAGGATTACCGTAATTAAATCAGGAAACATTTTCTATTTTATGTTAAATGAGACTAGCAAATTACTTTGGTTTTGGGTCTTGAATGGAAGCACGCCAAAGTACTTTCTTTTCAAGGACTCATCAAAGTAAATTTTGTCCTGTAATTAAATTTGAAAGAGAGTGGACTTTTCACCTGCCAGGCTGAATTTTCATTACCTTTGTAGGTGAAGAAAGAGGTAATATAAGCTAGAAGAGTTTCTGTACAATGAAAATGTATCTATGCATTTTCTATGGTAGATACTTATCCGTACAAACGAAACTTCCAAGTCCGTAGGTACTAATAGTTTAAAAGGTAGTGAACGTTCTACATAATGCGTTTTGGTAAGGCAAATTTATTTATTTTATTGTTGTTGGTGATTACGAAAGTGGACGTGTGGTCACAATCCGTCCCTAAAAGCTTCAAGAAAAAGTGAAGGATGGAGCATCCCCTTCTATAGTTTGACGATGATAAACACTGACTATAAGACGACAAACTAATGCTCCAAAACGTAGGTTGGGACTAGGGGTTTATTCTGGGGCTATATTCCGATAACATCGGCTAAGGGACGCGTCTCGAAGAAACTGGAAAGAAGTTTCCAAGATAGGGTTAAGATTAGGGTCGTGTAAGTTTAAGCAGATGATCCAATTGCAGCTGGGAATGGTTTGGTACGGATCATACAACAACTGATCTGTAAGACATTGAGACCCTCTGAACTGTGCCAACTGTAGAGGTATCAGTCTCCTTAACATCCCATCTGCGATATTATGTGAACGCCTTAAACTTTTTGTCAACAATCTGGATGGTTGGTTTTAGGCTACGAAAGTTCACCATAGATCAGATATTCGTCTAAAGAGTCGAACTATACACAGCTATATCTATGATGATCCAGTCGTGCACTTTATTTAATTTTAAAATCAGCACTAAATTTTTACTGCACGCCACGCCTACTTTTCCGACCAAAATCGGTTTTCGAGATATCTAGTTTTTAAATATTGCTTGGAAATATAAGAAATAACTATGTGTTGAGGTGAGTTCGACGTTTTTCATTACCCAATTTATTGTAGGCTTTATTGTGCTAAGCAAAGATATTAAAAAGTAAAATATTTCGATCAAAAGATGTAGGCGTGGCTGGCACAAAGTGTATTGAGAAGCATAGTATACCATTAACCAGCACTATTTCAAGTTCTTTTAGAAGCAAATATTTTACAGGAGTTTTGCAGTAGAAGTAGTATTTGATTTTTATATTTTTACAATTTGCTTAAATTACAATTGCACAGTAAATAGCATTGGCTTGTTTGAGCTTTGTAAAGCACTCTAGCGTCCATATATTTTTTTGAAACAATTTTTTTTTTTCCATTTCAAACAAAGAAGAGTGGGCAGATATATATGATACTTGGGTTGAAAAATGCCACGGATTAAACTATGTAGGTGGAATATTTAAAGGGCATTCGCTTATATTGCAAAAACGCTTCAAAATCTCGCTGAGCATAACGCACACATAATATCCTAACTGTTAAAACTGTTCACACTAAAATATATTATATGGTGTTGAAAGAAATAACTATTTTACTTCTCATTTACCGATGTATGGCTGTCTTTAGACTACCTCTAATACCCTCCTGGTATCCTAGAAAGTCTCAACTTTGCATTTCCCACGTTTATAATGGAAAAATGGGTGAAATGCGCGTTCTACTTCTTTTGCTTTTGAACCAAGATTATTAAAAAAAAATGGACACATATTTGAATGTTCATTACATAAAGATAAACGAAAAAGTCTAGCAAACATTTGTTCGTTCTCTTACCGTTTTTAATTGTTTGGAAAAATAAATAAATAACAGAATTAAAAAAATAAATAAAATGCACGACTAGATCGCACGTACTTGCATGTATGTGCCGATTAATTTAGTTAAAACTTTTTTTCAAATATGAATTAGGTGCCCAACTCGCCGTTTTTTTTGATGAAAATGCAACTTTATTGTGAGAAAATGGTTACAAATGAATCATTCAAAGTATTGCCCATCGCTAGCTACAACTTTTTCCTAACTATCTATTCGGCCGAGCCGAGTAGAAGCATGACCGGGAAGTCCCCATGACTTTCTTTTCTTTAGGTTGGTATACTCGTAATGAATTTCATCACCCGTCACGATGCGATGAAGAAAATCCTTCTTTTTTTTGCTGCTGGAGCAGTTGTTCATAGGCGAAAAAACGACGCTCAACGTCCCTTGGCTTCAAGTCATAAGGAACCCAAGTTCCTTGTTTTTAAATCATTCCAAACGCTTGCAATCACTTGGACTCCTAATGCGGACCAAGCTGTTCTTGCGTTTAGCATGGATCCTCATCGAGCAATGCCTCCAATTCAACGTCTTCGAAGGATTTTGGCCTTCCTTCACGCAGATGGTCGGCAACATCGAAATCACCGTCCTTGAAGCGACGGAACCAATCACGGCACGTTGTTTCACTTAGAGCAGCATCTCCGTAAACTTTTTGGAGCTTCAGCCGCCGATTCGCTTCAGCCGCCGATTCGCTTCAGCCGCCGATTCGCTTCAGCCGCCGTTTTCTTCGAATGAAAGAAGAAAATCAACACTTTCCGCAAATGACGATTATTTGGCACAAAATCAGACATTTTCACACAACCAAAAGTATATGACGCCAAAACAAAATCACTAATGTGTCAAAACAGTTTGTTTACCATATCTAGTCTAGTCTAAGCTCGGTTCATGACGTTTTGGATATGTCAAAATCGACCAGCACTTACTGCTGGAGCCATCTATTGACTTAACTTGAACTTAGTTGCGCACCTAATACGTTAAAAATCAAAATACTAATTCTGACAATTTTCCGAAACTTGATATGAAATTGATTTGTAATAATCAAATTGACTGAGTACCAAATGATAGCCAAATTGAAAGAAAACAGTTAATAGGTAAAGTACCGTGAAAAGTATTTTTTTCCCCCCCAAAAACTTGGTACGCAATCTATTAGCATAGAACCACCATAAGTCAAATTTAAATTTTGATCGAAATAATTAGGGCCGTTTTCGAGAAAATAGATTTTATTTTTTAAAAGGGTAATTTTTGAAGTACCGTTAAATTTGGAATTTAAGCAAAAATTCTGATATTTCTTTGAATTGCGAACCCCGTTCAACCGTTTAGACTACAGCCAACCCTTTTCTTATTTAGTGCCTCTTTCATAGTAATGTCAAGTTGGATCAAAATCTGGAAATTTTTAAGAAAGATGGAAAGCATCGAAAGCCGGCGTGTGGAACTTTAATTCACTAAAACTACCTCTGCCGTCAACCCCTACTTCCATGGTACCACCGTTAGGCATTTCATCATGGGGAATTTTCAGCAGTAACCGCTTCTTTCTTTTGTCCGCATGTCAGGATATGTAGGTGTGAATGCACTAAAGTTTGCCTGAATGTACGAGTATGTATGTTTGTGGCAGAATGTTTTCATTAGTATGTTTGGTAGCGTGTGTATGGGTTGTATGTATGCAGGTTGTGTGTGTTCGGATTGGTTGCTCATTGCCGGATTTTGTAGACTCTTTATCGCTAGCTGCCCATTCTTGCAGGATTAATTGCTGCATTATGCATATGATAACTTCATTCGCAGTCTCCCAAGCTTCACTTGCCGTTAGCATGAAAATTATCAGCCCTCTTGGTGTCACCTCTTCACAGAACATCCACAGAACATGTTTCGCTTTCTGGGTTTTGCCATCACCGTGCGGGCAGTATGGATTATCTACGTGCTTATATTTGCAGAAGCATCAGCGCTCCGACAGGAATTGTGTCAGATAGTAGTTCACCTCCCCATGTCCTCTGCTAGTCAACTCCTCTATGTTGGGTATTAGTGTGTATCTCAATCTCCCTTTGGTTGTAGTGTTCCATTTGCGTTGCCACTCCGCCTCTTCTGGCTTGATCCTGCGTTGTGTCCGCTGTCTTTTTGGCTTCTAGGTCGATGGTCATTCTGCCCGAGATTACTTTTATGGCTTCCGCTGTCACGGTGCTAAAAGCGCAGCACAGTTCATGCGTCTAATGTAAGATTTTACATCCGTCGCTGGTGCGCATATAAGAGACGCATACATAAGTATCGACTTGCTTACCGCGTCTAGCAATTTGGAATTAATCTGGATAATCCCGCTACTTCCCAGGAGGCTTTCTCACCAGCGTATATCATGAGCTCTTTGAAGTTGAGCCTGTTGTCCAGCAGCATCAGGTATCTGATGTAAGGGTTCGACTCAATAGTGTGCTCACAGACCTGTATAGTGAGGTGTTCTGCTCTTCTCCTGCTGCTTATTAACACTGCTTCTGTCTTGTGGTCCGCCAGTTCCAGGTCTGATATCTGTAGCCATGATCTGACAATCTCTGTGCACATGATTATATTTTTCAGACACTTGTTCCAGCATTTTTTGAAAGATTTTTATTTTTTGTTTTTGTTGAGATCTAAAATCTGAGTTGGGTTATAAATTGCATACTCGTATCCTATTAGACGACGTACTAGGTTTTCAATTCAAAATTTATGCAAACAATTTTTTCAAAATTTCGTTTCCTCAAACTTTTTGTGAAACCTTATTTTTCACATTCTTAACATACATACAAAGTGATAAAACTATTATAAAAAATAAAAATACTTACAGTACACGGAATATGTTTTAATTGACAATATTCTATTTTTCGACCAATCAAAATCATTGCTCGAGTTTCACTTTACGAACAAGTCCCTACACAACCGAATATTTCGCAGGCGCACCAACCGCCTATGAATAAAATCAGGCCACCTATCTGTGAGGGGTATAACAGATGGTTTTGGCTGGGGATAAACGCAAGAGTTGTGGCCAACCGATTGTGATATTTGTTTTAAATGTTATTACACTGGCTAGCTACGAGTAGGTTTCAAAAAAACACGCCTAAAAAAGAGAGTTTAAGTTTTGTAATGATATCATTAACGTTTTTGAAATCCAAGCAATTTTTCAAATTAAAAAATGTATATAAGATAATTTCATAATTGAATTTAATTTAAAGTTACTTGTATAGATATAAGAGTGTATGTATTCCTTTGTTTAAATATGTACATACCTGTCTACTATTCATCTCTGTCAACTTGGGCCCTTTTCTTGGGAAACCACATCCTTAAGAAGAAGATAAACAAACCACCTAAGTGTATAGCAGATGGAAATCTAAAAAATTCAAAGAATTACGATTTACGAACCCAAAAAAGGTCAATACCCATTTCCATCTTCTTTATTTACCTTACAAAGGTATACGTACAGGACAAAGCCTGAGAAAGTGTTACTTTTGAAATAACCCTAACGAAGCTCAATTGAACATGAAAGAATTTCTGTCAACCCCTAACTGAGATCCGAAGATGGGAATTCCTTCAAATTTTTTGTGCTTATTGACTTGGCACCAAGGCTTTTGCCTGTCACTGCCAAATGATTAGACTGCTTTCGTTACGCCTAATGCTCTTGTGGGAAATTTCATTTATTTTCTTTTGTGTGTGCTTTGGTATGCCAATTATTATGGGCACTCTTTGGGTGAGATTTCTTTTATGTTATTACGTCAATCGCACGTCGTATTGAAATGATAAAGATAGAAATAAAAGCTAACTTAGTCAAGTGACGTCCTTTTGTTGTCACAGTGTAAATTGTAGTAGAACGGGAATGTACTTATTTAAATGACATTAACTGGAACATGAAATTAGAGAGTAGTACTTTCATGGATGCGTAGGGATGTTGACATTTGCTATGTCAATATAGAAGTTAAATGTCAAGTCAAAGTAGGTCGAATGAAGGAAGATATAAAAATATTGATATTCTTTCAACTTGAAATCGTTCCGAAATATTTGATATTCTGAGAAATATTCTGTCTGAGTAAATTATTTGTATTTACTTACGAAAGGGCGATAGATTTAAACATAGACACTCTCTAATACCCAGTTCCTCCAAGACTTTGATAACCTTGAATAAAAACTTACAGGCGCCTTCAGTAATAATATGGCCTACCCACTTGGTGGTGTGGAGAGATTTGAACCTGTAGGCGGTTTTTCAATGAATCCAAACATTCCAGTGATACTTTAAATTAGGGATCCCTAAAATATACAAATTAGCACTGAGGATGGAGGCTCTTTTGTGACAAAATAGAAGTGACTCAAGTCACTAATCTCTTGATATGTTAATTGGTACTCACCTCCCACGAGTCTTTTACAAAATACAGTAAACCATTATTAAGTTACTTCAACCATTTGATAACAAGAGCAAAATTTAATGCATAACTTCAAGTCATTAAGGACAGCAGGAGTGGATAGCATGAGTATTATGTAAAGGGTGGGCCATCTGTTGGTTTATTTTCAAAATTGCTATAAAAAAATTCATTCAATATTTTTCAAAGTTTTTTGATTTATTGAAGAGAGTACACTTTCTGATTATTTATGGAAAATAATTTCATTCAAATAGCTGCCGCGGCTGGCTTTACAGTAGCCTATCCTGTCAAACTAATTTTGCAGTATATTTTCAATGGTTCTGGGCTCTATTTCACGAATAGCTCGAACAATATTGTCATTAAGTGCCTCAATCGTTTGTGAATTGTCAGCATAACATAGATCTTTGACGGCACCTCACAAAGAAAAAGTCCAGCGGCATCAAACTGCAGCTCCGCGGAGCTCACTTAGTGAGCAAAAGATCGATTGTTGGGCGGCTTGTATGGCACGTACCACCAACTTCCTGGAACTAGAGGCCATCCAAGTTCATTTCCTCAATTCCTGGCCAAAAAAAAAATTGGTTATCATGATTCTGTAGCGCTCTCCGTTGACCATAACGTTGTTGCCAATAATACCGATATTCCTCAATTCCACAGTTAAGGTTCTCGGGTTTAGGCACACACTTTCGGTAACAGCAACAATATTCTCGGCTGAACGCACAGGACAAACACGAGGATGACTTGTGTTATCAATTAGCACGTCAATCTCAGTAACTTTCTTGACAAACTCGCGTACAGTAGGCATGGTTGGTGCATTATTTCGGGGGAAACTTCTTTCCAAAATTCATACTGTTTCCATAACACAGCATTCGTAAAGTTGTTCAAGCGCAAATCGATTCATTTCATACCTCTGAGATATGATACTGTGTATCTGTCAATTTGTTGAACCCGAAAGAGCTGTCAGTGTCAAATTAACGTGTAATTTGAAAAGAAACCAGCAGATGGCCCGCCGACCTTTAATATTATCCTTCTCTGATTGGATACTATCTTCAAAGGCTGCATACATAGTTCACACTCCTAAACTACGGACAAAGGTTAATGTAGACTTTATAACTACGGTGGGTAAATAAACCAATATTCTTTTCTTCTGAATACACTGGAGACATTAATAGATATCCACGATAGCTGCGACATTGACTCGTATTAGCTGTCAGCCTCCCAATATGTGTTCTGCAGAGGAAAATCCGTAGAAAAAAGCTGTTAACTCGCATTATCTCTTCGTAGTCCTCTTCTTTAGAACCTGGTGGTCTACCAAGGGGTAAGTTTCAAGCTGATTGCTTCCGTAGATGATGCTATACCTACCTATGGCAAGCAACTGACTGCGCTTAGAGAACTGTTGCAAGAATACTCCCTCTAAGCTCTCCATATGGCGTACAAATACATCAAGAACGAGTTACGAAAACTATGATAGGTCTTTACTCTTGCAATAAAGCAAAACCAAAAAAGAACATATGTAGGAAGTGAGGTATGCATCCCCAAATAACATACTCTTCATCTGCATTTGGCATTCATTCTTCTACCCCTTTAAATTTTTCAACAGTTAGTTCAGCCATATGACTTAAAGCTACCCCTCATACAGGCCACTCCGCAATTCTGAAACTATTTCAAAAGTACCTACTTCACCGATAAAACCCGGCCATGCTATCTAATCTCAGATAATTTCAAGGTTGCTGTCCCTTCCAGACTAGACTTAGAAGGAGACATTACGTCACATAAAAAATTAGTACACTAACCAAGTTGCGATTAAATCCCTTGCGTCAGTCCCCTTCAATTCTAAAATCGACGAAGTTATTGAAGTGAACTGTATGGCCGATGATCTCGACAGAAGAATGCTCTAGCAATTCAGTCTCACTAAACAGACTACGTTAGTCGTACAGTATATGATGTTTGGGTTTAACTCAAAGACCTTTAGATATAAAGCAATTTAGAGGGGAATTTTTTTTAAGAATACCCCAAGGTGGAGTTTTATCACCTCTACTATGACTTATGATAGTAAACAAAATTATGTAACTTGTAAGAGACGGCATTAAGGTTGTCTGATATGCGGATAACGTGGCAATGTTAGTATCGGGAATGGTTCCTTCAGTGATTAGTGAAATCATGGAAGAAGCGTTGGATAATTCAAGCACTTGGGCAACTAGTTGTGGACTCAGTGTCAATCCAAACAAAACTGAACTGATGATTTTTACCACTAGAACCAAAATACGGACCTTTACCCCTGCACGGCTAAATACCAATTACTTCCTTTATCCTCCAGCGCTAGATTATTAGGAGTCATACTAGTCCCAAAGCTCAACTGGCAGTTAACCATCGAACAACGAGTAAAAAAAGCGTAGACATCTACGCTTGCAGTAAAAACCTTTGGTAATAAGTGGGGACTTCGACCGAAGATGGTCTTACGGATGTCACTAGTTTGGTGACCTAAAGACTACAACATTGAACTAATAAGCAAAGAACGTCATAGATATCACGGGCGTCATGCGGACATGCACAAAGGAAGCTCTGAATGTACTTCTGCATCTTCTACCATTTGACCTTCATATTAAATACATTTCAGCATGTAGCGCGGTCAAACTAAGAGAATTAGGGTGCTGGTTTGCTAGACCTTACGACAGTAAGATTCTACATTCGTTACCAGGAGAACTGGGGACATTTTTGACCGACTACACCCTACCCAAACTAAATTTTCTACATAACTTCACAGTCGAATTTCCATCCAGAGCGGATTGTGAAAGAGGTGAGACCATAAAAATTTCAAAATATCAATTTATACCGACAGTTCTCAGATGGACTGTGGAGTCGGTGCGGGAATATTTTAAGAAACAATGAAACTATCAGTATCCTTCCGCCTTCCCGATTCATCCAGTGTCTTCCAGGCGAAAGTTCTGGCAATACGTGAAGCATGACGGATAATAAGACACAAGTCTACACCCATTGATAATATCGCCATTTCCGTTGATGGTCAGGCTACTATCAAGGCCCTGATATCAACAACATCATCTTCCCAGCTGGTGGAACAGTGTAGGGAAGAACCCTTTGTCGCTAGGGTGTCGGACCAAAATCAGACTTCTCTATGTGCCAGGTGCAACATAGGGGGTGCAAAATAGAGGGGAACAACATAGAGGGCAACGAATGGGCCAATGAGCTGACGAGGAGGGAGTATGCCCTTGCAGAGGTAGTCCTCGTTTCGATAGGAACTGTCAAATCTTTTCACACTTTCTATCAGTGGCAAACATAAGGTGGAACAATTTGCAGAGCTGTGTCATTTCTAGCCGAACTACAACTGGACCAGAACAGAAGAACTTGAGAAAAAGACTCGGGCAGACGCTGCAAGAATTTGAGCTAGAAGCACAGGTCACTGACCAGTAGGGACGCATGCGTCTAGAATGGGCATACCTTTTAACACATACTGCCGCCATTGTAAAAATGTAAATGAGAAGAAAACTCTTTCTCACTTTCTTTACGGGTGACCGGCTTTAAGTAGAGCCCAACATCGAACTCTAGGCAAACCAGGTAATGATGTCTATTACTATTTGCCGTCAATATTTCCAGGCAGTTCACATACCATTAAGTCTTAGTGAGCTCGTCTAATGGTCTTTAATATTGGAAAAATTCCCATGAACACTCTGTATTCACCATGAATCTACGACGCATAAAATTTAGATGATTCACCTCTGGCCTTGTCAATCGTCGACATTTTATCTACGCTGTTACGGTCGCCAAAATAGTTTTCCTCCTCAAAA
This sequence comes from Pocota personata, assembly GCA_963082735.1. Taxonomy (NCBI): domain Eukaryota; kingdom Metazoa; phylum Arthropoda; class Insecta; order Diptera; family Syrphidae; genus Pocota; species Pocota personata. The sequence goes on along the minus strand of OY720432.1, from coordinate 85,097,130 downwards.
TCATAATCTACTAAGCATTGACATTTGTAATTATGAAATGGTGGATACAAAACCATTCATCTCTTGCCGTGGTTAAGAAATTAATGGAAAAAATCTATCGATCATGAACAGTGTTGGATGTGGAAAGACCAGTGTGTCCTCGTAGTGCCCAGTCCAGCGAAAATATAGCGCCAGTGAGTGACAGTCTTCGTAACAATCCATCAAAATCCATTCGCCATTGTTCCCAGCAATTGAACTTTTAATACAGCTCGATGCAGCTCTTTTTTTAACAAGAGATCTGCATCTGCAATTGACTCAGGAATTGTAGGCAGAAGACCAGCAGACGCCGTGACTTCATTGATTGGATTTTAGAGAACCATCAAGTTGATGGCGATTTTTCGAATAAAATCATCTTCAACGATGAGGCTCACTTTCAACTGATATCCTACGTAAACAAACACAATTGACGCGAACACGAACAACCAATGCATCCGCAAAAATTCACTGTTTGGTGTAGATTTTGTGCCGGCACGCGTCGTGATTAGGTCGTACTTCTTCGAATATTCTTGTGGTGCTGCTGTTACAGTCAATGGTGAACGTTATCAGGACATTATAATAAATTATTTTTGGCATCAATTGGACTATATTGATGTGAAAGACATGTGGTTTCAACAAAGCGTTACTACCTGCTCGAGAAACAATGCAGTTATTGCACACAAAGTTTCCGTGCTGCATCATCTCCCGCTTCGGCGACGGAAATTGGCTAAATCACGACGTTGATTGATTTTTTTTTAGAGTAACGTGAAGAGAAAGGTGTATGGCAATGACCCTCAAACGATTCCAGAGCTAAAGGACGAGATTCGACGCGATGAACTACTACAGGATTTATGCCGAAAACTAGTGGAAAATTTAATCAAAAGAGCGGAAGTCTGTAGATTCAGACGTGACACCCATTTGGCCGATACCATTTCTCATGTTTAATGTCAATATGTCAGCATTATACTGACGTAAAAATATCAACAGTTTATCAAAAGTCAATGTCTTTTATTTCGAATTTAAATTGTAACCTCCAATTGAATCATTTGTGTTACATCAGTTTCATAGATAATATATGTCCTCATTAACATTAAGAATTTTCCATTTCTAATTTCTTTGACAGCTTCACATTTAAGTTATACAAATAACAGTATCAATTCCCTTATCAAATTATTTACTATAATGCCACCTCATTAATTGCATTTGCTTCCTTAATAACGGCACACGAAACGAATTAATGAGAACTCCTTATGATAATTAATACACATTGCTCATTTCTATTAACATATTTCCCAGCTGGTTTGAATTTATGTCACAACAACTTATTGATTTAGTTACTCGTATCTCCACTAAATTCGTATAAACATCCATTTTAAGCAAGATGAGATCTGCAAGGATTAGACTTTATTAGCAATCAAATTGCTCTTGCTTCGGTCTGTTAACAAAGGATATTCTTAAGGGATTGATGTGGTATGGGGTGTTTGTGTATAGAAAGCATCTCTACCATATGAACGGCTTGTGTGTTAATTTATGAACTTAATTTGTGTGTCATTAGAACGTTCTCCCAATTGATGTTATAGCAGGACCTTTACTTGATATGGAACAAAACATGAAACTCTATGTCTGCACACTTATCGGTTTGTTGAGCCATGAAGCGGGGTTTGATTATAATCCAATGTACTCATGACTAGTACACCCTAAGACAGTCATCCTGACCTTCCCCCCTACCTGGAAGGTTAGATAATAGGTCAATAATACCACGATAAGGAGTCGATTACATCAATGCTAAGCATCATGGTAAGAACAAAAGGCACATAAATTGTCAAGTTCTGAAGAGTTATAAACCTACTGACAGCCGTTAAGTTGTGAAGGTTTATTCTTTATTATACCGAGAGGTGTAAAGACCTTTTGTTCTTTTCCTTCTATTTTAAATTATTTTCTTAGATTAGATATAATGACTGTCTGTGACACTACAGTACATACATACTCGTACATTCAAATCATGTACAATTGGGCTAGACATGGATCTTAAAAACTCATTTCGACATTCCTTACAGTCAAATGCTTGCATCCTCCATCTGTCTGAAGTGCATACATCTACAAATTCAATTGGACCCACGAAGGATTTATATTCCTTAGTCAGTAAGATTTATGTAGAAAAAGTATCTGTTCCTTTATTTACTAAAGAATTCATGAACATCAAGTTGAAGAAGATTTATATTCTTTTATCTTAAAGTACTTGAACTGATAGCTGAAGGAGTTCTGAACTCAATAAAGAATTGTACTACTTCTTGTATGTAGATACAAGGTAGAAATTTATTTGATGTTTTCAAATAATATTTAGTTCAAACAAATATAAAAAGTATTTTCCCGTTTTGCTCACATATAGGTACGAGTATAAATAAAGGATTGGCTCAGTGGATTTTCTTAAGAAGTACGAGGGTGGATTAAAAAGTTCTTAGCCTCATGTAGGAGTTACCCTTATTCATTCATTCTCAAAGTACGAAGTTTTATTCGATCACTGTCAGTCGTTAAGATTTTATGCGGTTTTAAGTGGGACAAGTTTTCAGAAGACTGTGAAATGAACAAAGTCGAACACCGTGCGGTGGTTAAGTGCCTCTTTAAGATATTGTTAACGCCAGAACAAATCAATGAGGATACTCGTATGGAAGCAATTTTATTATGGGAAACAGTAAAAAAGTTGTTTGCTGAATTTAGTCGTGGCCATGAAAGCATCGAAGATGATCCCCCTTAGTGGACTCCAGAAAATGTCGGAAAAGGCTGCGTTTTTTCATTTAAGGTATACTAAACATCAGGGAAACAGCCGAGATTGTGGGCATCTCTTACGAACTTACGCAAAACATAATCGTGAACGAATTAGAGTTTTCGAAAGTGTAAAGAACATTTTTTTTTTCAGTTAATATTTACATCTGTCCAAGGACATTAAGTAACTTTTTTTACAATATGTTTGGATTTTAGCTATGGCTTTGGGCCAATACGTGCAAGAGTTATACGAATACATACTCGTACGAAGGTGGGTCAATAAGTCCCTGAAAATTAACACAAATTGTGTCTTCACCTTAAATTTAATTAAAATTTTGTCAACAATCATCTTTCAAAAGAACGCACATTAATTTTCAGACAGATCTGTCAAATAGTTTTGTTGTGGCAGCCATTTTATATAGACGCCGACTAACATTTTCGTTAAAATGGAAAAAAGTGAATTTCCAGTGCTCATTAAACACTATTTTTTGCGAGAAAAAACTATCACGCAAACCAAACAAAAGCTTGACAAATATTATGGGGACTCTTCACCATCGATTGGAACCATTCACCATTGGTTTACTCAATTTCGGTGCGGTCGTTCAAACACAAGTGACGCCGAACGTTCTCGTCGCCCAATTGAGGTCAAAAATCAATGGTTTGATAATGGACGATCGGCGAGTGAAAGTACGCGAGCTTGAAGAGGCCACAGGCTTATCACATGGCTCAGTGATTTCGATTTTACATAAATATTTGGACATGAAAAAGCTTTCTGCAAGATGGGTGCCGCGTTTGCTCACAATCGACAACAAAAGCATTCATTTGGCGATGTTCCAGAAAAATTCGGGTGAGGTTTTGCGCCGTTTCGTAACCGTGGATGAAGCTTGGATTCACTACAACACACCAGAAACCAAGGAATAGTCAAAACAATGGACTTCTCCTGGTGAATCGAAGCCGAAGAAGACCAAGGCGGGTTTGTCAGCAAACAGGGTCATGGCGACAATTTTTTGGGATGCGCGCGGTGTTATTCACATCGATTACCTTGAAAAGGTTAAAACGATCACCGGCGCATATTATGCAGAGCTGCTGGATCTATTCCAAGCCGATTTGAAGCAAAAACGGCTGCATTTGGCGAAGACAAAAGTTATTTTTCACGAGGACAACGCACCGGCGCACAAGTCCGCAGTCGCAATGGCAAAATTGCATGAGTTAGGCTACGAACTCCTCCCTCATCCAGCATATTCCCCAGATTTAGCCCCCTGCGACTATTTCTTGTTTCCAAATGAACAATGAACAAAAATGAATGAAGAGGTCATAGCTGAAACAAACGGTTATTTTGAGGGGCTCGAGAAATCGTATATTTGGAGGGCATTAACAAATAGAAGAAACGTTGGATGAAGTGTATAGAGCTAAGAGGCTATGTTGAAAAATAAAATGTTTTTATACCGAAAAGAGTGTTCCTTATTTAATTTTTCAGGGACTTATTGACCCACCCTCGTACATCAACAGTTTTAGAATCTGTGTGGCAAATCTGTTTCTTTAAATGTTCTTAGACGGTGATTGTTACGGTTTTCCCTTGCACCAATGTATTGATCTCGTCGTTAGGATGAGAGATTAGTTTAAGTACGTGGTTTTGGCTAACTTTTTTGATTTCTCCGTTGACAGTTTGTATATTTAAGTCGCGGTTTTTATCACAATTTGAGATATACCAAGGTGCAGTAACTATTATCCTGAGAATTTTAGATTGTTGTCTTTGGATGTTAACAATCATCATTTGAATTTTTCGATGTTCCCCATATTTGCGCTCCATGGGTCCATATTGGTTTAATAATTATCATATATAGTACAAGTTTATTGTCAACAGATAGCTTGGATCGTTTTCCTATGAGCCAATAGAGTTTGTCCTTGATCGGTTTCGTTTTTGGATTATTTGATATTTCCAGGTTAATTTACTGTCCATATATTCCTAAGTACTTGTTTGTCGATTTTGATAGTTGCATTGATTACAGTAATCGGTAAAGGGTCATATCTTTTCGTTGTGAATATAACTTGGACTGTTTTCTCTTAATTTTTTGTAATCATCGGTTGAAATTTGTTGGTTGCTGTGGCTATGCACTTATGCGATGTCAACAGAATTATGTCTTCTGCAAAAGTCGCTATCATGGAGCGACGATCTTCCGTGGTGGGGATGTCTGCTGTGTAGAGTAGATACAGTATTGGCCCAAGCACGCTTCCTTGGGGGACGCCAGCTTTTATATTCAGTATACGAGAGCATTCGTCATTACATTTAGCATAGAAGAAACAATCACTTAGGTAGCTCTCCATAATAAGGTAGGCTTCAAGTGGGAATTATTTTTTTCTAATTTATATAGGAGGCCAGGATTTCAGACTTTATCGAATGCTTTTGCGATATCAAAAAAAAAACACCTACACAGAATCTTTTTTTTTTCATCGAACTCCTCAGTTATTTTATTAATCACTCTGTGTATTTGCTGTATCGTTGAATGGTGGCGCCGGAAACCGAACTGGTGGTTCGTATTAGGTTCTGTTACAACAAGAGTGGTTCCAAAGGAGTAAGAAATAATTTTTCGGCATTAACGGCAATAAGCTGATTGATTTGTATGAGGCGGTCTTTGAAAGATCCATGTTTTAGGAAGACAATAACTTGCGCTACTTTTCATACTTTTTGGGAAATACCTTAGCCTTAGTATGGCATTCCAATGTTTTTTTAGTATTTCTCCTATTAACAAGTCATAATCTGGGGCTTTTCTGTTTTTAAGTGTACTTATGTGGTGGGTGCATTTTATTTCTTCTCTTGGTAATAAGTTGTATTGGTTGGAGTTCATTAAAGTCGTTATTAAAGTTTTCTTCTTAGTCCAGCCCAGCATCAATTTGGTTTCTTTAAGTGTGGTTGGTGCGATGTTGTTTTTTAAGTGTTTAGTTGCCTTCCATAAGTGTTAAAGTTTGTATTTTGTCTTTCTTTTAAGGTCTTCTTTAGTTGCTTAATGGCTCTGTTGAGTAAGGAAGCTGGATTCACAAACTTCTGCCAGTTAAGCAGTAACGCATTCTGGCCACAATTTTACGTGACTGTGTATAGCTCTTTCAGGCTGACCCATAAGAGTTCCAAGACAGATTTATAACCTCAGATGAAGCATGGGTTCAGAGTCCAAGCAGGAGTCAATACAATGGAAAAACCAGGTTCTCCAGTCTTAAAGCTTTTGTTTGGATTCCAAAGGCATCATCACAGTGGATTATTTGAAGAAAGGTCTTTTATCAAGGTGATACATCAAATAAAATGTTGTTTCACCGGAATAACTAGCGGGTTCATATGATGGCACATGTGCCAGTAGGTTCGAATTTTGCCTCATTTCGCCTATTCTCCTGATTTGGCTCCGTCGAACTTTCACATGTTCCCTTATCTGAAAAAATAAACATTTAGTAGAACAAAGAATTTTAACAAACGAAGAGTTTGAACCGTTTTTTAAAGTGAAAAAAGTGTGTAGAACTCATAGGAAACTATGTACAGGGTGACACAAATAGTTTATGGTTTAAATTCGTTACAACTTTTTTATTTAATACGAAACGATACACAACAGAACAAGGAACAAAAATATTATCGATATTTTAATGTGCGAATCGCGCCCACAGTGTCAAAAATAAATCATCTGGTTGCATATCTTCAGTCAGTGAGGAGCCTCTCTTTTACCTGAAGACCACGTATGGCACAACAGAATAATCCAGAAGCAGCAACAAGGAGTAGTTCGGTTCAACTCGGTCTATCGCGGAAGTTCGTTCAGAGGATTTTGGCCACATTGCAGATTTTTCCATATAAAGTCCATCTTGTGCAAGAATTGAAGCCAACAGACTACCAGCAACGGATTGATTCTGCCATTTCGTTGCGGCAAAAAGCAGAGGAAAATCCCGATTCCATTCACAATTTGATACTGAGCCATGAAACCAATTTCAATTAAATGGCTTCGTTAACAAGCAAAACTGCATGATATCGGCTACGGAGAATCCAAGAGTAGTTCATCAGCAACAATTACACCCCACTTAAGTGTACTGTATTGTGCAATGTATCGTCCGAGCGGATCATTGGCCCATATTTCTTTGAAAATGACGCCGGTGCCGCATTAATGCTACTCAATATCGGACGATGTTGGAAAATTTGATTTCAGCTGTGCAAAACTATCCACAAGTAAGGTTCCAACAGGATGGAGTCCACAAAGCATACTGCAAGGGACACAATGGCTCTATTACGGGACACCTTTAACGAGTGCATTATTTTGCGCAATAGCATTTAAATGTTTCCGACTGTCTTCTTTAAGCCTATTTGAAAGAATGAGTGTTCGTCAATAATCCAGCAACCACCACCCAACTAAAAGCCAATATTTGCAGTTAAAACCGTATCATAACAACTGAAATTTTGCGAAAAATGATGTGCGAAGCAGTAAATGGCCACCATTTCCGAGACGTAATCAACATAAAGGTTATTTTGCGCCACCCTGTAGACAAATAAAATATCGTCAAAAAATCGGCTTCTATGAGTATTTTCCTTTTTACGCCACGAACTTTTCAATCCACACTCGTAGATAGCTTGGTAGGTACCTACTCAATTTGCAATTAAGGATTTTTTTCTTTTGCAGAAAAGGGATTGTATGATAAAATCATCTCTAGTCCACTGACACTAGTATTAGGCATATGCCCCTGGGAATTTTTATTTTACATACTTTCACTTGCTCTAGAGCTTTATCGTAAATGAATCATAATTGCTCCTACGACTAAGGCGGGAAATGTCACCACAGAGTTACAGTAGCAGTCACAATATGAAAGGATGGGAAGAAAAGTAGATACTCGTACATACATTAAAACCAGTTTAGCTGTTCTCCAGTTTTATGGCACAAAATGGTACACGCTAGAATATCAAAAACCTAAAAACTTTTATAATCAGTTATGTGTTGGCAATTATGGAGCATATCCTAAGAGCTTTTTTGTTAATTGTATCAAATACATATGTATATCACTGAGCACTAGGTACCTACATTTTTCGTTGCTATTCAGTGTTGTTCAGTGCTCCTAGTTCATTCAAAAAACACTGTCTTCTTAATAATGGATAAAAAACATAGAGACACTGCAGAACTACTCGAATTGCCACTATTTCATGGAACTATCTCTACGTCGTTGAAATATTCTGCGGAGAACAGTTGACGTAGTTATTTTGTTAAGGATTCAAAATTTTCAAAACGTGACATATTTTCACTGCTACCTTTCTCCCGAGGTTAACCCCTACACAACAAGGGGAAGGCTTAGTTCTACGTCAAAACTGTTGATAGTGACAGCGACGATGAAAACATTCATCTTCAAAAACAAACACGCATGTCGCCAGGTCGTGGACTCATCCTTGCCACCACAGAAGAGACGTCAGCAGAATGCTCAAAATACAAAACAGAGCTGCAGGAAAAAATATGCGTAAAAGTTACTATACGTCTGGAACGGATAGCATGATAACCTGTAACTCATCACCTAACCCATCCCTAATAAAGTGAAAATTGTGAAATTTTAAATTCAACTGCAATGCCATCTTTCTTCTCAGAGGAATCAGGAAATTTGTTGTTACGACTTTTTCTTAAAATACGAGTAAATGGCGGTTGTTGCCAGTTGTAACAGTCATCACAGTGAATAGTTTAAGAAATATGGCTTTTGAAGATTGAAATGATTTTACAGCTCTTAGTTCAATTGGTTGGGCTAGAGAACTAAAACTAATATGCATACTTTTTGGATGTTGAAAGTACACTTACATATCCGTTGAGACGTTCTTGAGATATTTTCTTTGAAACTATAGAATTGTGTGCGGAAAATACAACACACAAACGACGAATCTTCAATGACAAGGTAGGTAGCGACAACAACATGCTTAAACACTTGATGGGAGTTCACGGCCTTGGAGACCGAAACGACAACGGTGAGCGGTTTGTGGACTTCTGCAATACCAACCGCCTAGTCATTGGAGGTACGCTGTTTAAGCATAACACCTGCCATAAGATCAGTTGGGTCTCGACTGATAGGCAAAGAACATCTAACCAGATCGATCACATTGCGATCAGTCACCGCTTTAGAAATTTTCTCCTGGACGTCCGTAACAGACGTGGAGCTGATATCGGACAAGAACGAGATCACCATCTTATACTAGCTCATATACGCCTTCGTACTGCATCCGTCAACATCAACCGATCAAACTTGTCACCAGGTTCAATACCGATAGGCTTAAGGTCCCACAAGTGCGCCAACAATTTAGGGACCACCTTGCTTAGAAGCGGAAGCAATCAGCAGTAGAAAGAACCGAGTTAAAAACCCAGTACCGTACGAAGATGAAAGAAGTACAGCGTAGTGTGAGACGTGACAAACGTCAATATATCGACACACTGGCTTCTAGGGCTGAAGAAGCAGCGAGCAGGTGCGATAGTAGCACTGTTTACAGCATCACCAAGGAGCTCTTTGGTGGTCGAAACTCCAAACAATACCCGGTGAAGAGTCTGGACAGTAACCTCCTGCTTTCGGATGAGGATCAGCTCATTAGATGGAGCTCAGTGCTAAATCACTTAGACGATGGCGATATGATCTCAAATTCGAATGAGTATTCCGAAGCAACAAATTCCCGAATACGCACGGCGCCTCCCAGCAAAGCAGAAATTATGGCAGCAATCAAGTCCCCCAAGAAAAACAAAGCGGTGGGTATTGATGGCATACCTGCCGAATTGTTTCAAGCGGCGCCAAACACATCAGCAGATCTGCTGCATCCACTAATACAGAGAGCTTGGGATAGCGAACAATTTCCACAGGAGTGAAAAAGGGGGATGATCATTAAGCTTTCGAAAAAGGGAAACTTGATGGAATGCGAAAACTGGAGAGGTATATGTGTTCTTCCAGCTGTAGCCAAAATAATAGCAAAAATAATTCTGGACCGAATTAAACTCTCGACGTCGAACAGGCAGGCTTTCGCACTGGATCCTCCTGCATCGACCACATAAACACCTTACGGATCATAATCGAACAAAGCGTTGAGTACAGGTCTCCGCTACATCTGTTGTTTATCGACTTCGAGAAGGCTTTCGACAGCTTGAATCGACATGCTATTTGGCTGGCCTTGCGCAGGAGAGGCATCCTGGAAAAAGTTATTGCTATTATCAAGGCTACATACGAGGGCGGTAAGTGTCACGTCTTACACAACGGTAAGGTGTCAAAGGAATTTGGTGTCCAAAGCGGAGTACGTCAAGGATGCATTCTGTCACCATTATTCAGCGATGTACTCCGGCAGAATTGATAGAAGGAAACAATGGAGTTCGTTGGACTATGACATCTTACCTTAAACTCTTAAACTACGCTGACGATGTTTGTCTGCTTTCACATCGGATAATGGACCTTCATCTAATGGCCCATAATCTAGAAACTAAGGCAAACAAAGTGGGGCTCAAAATAAACACGGCGAGAACAAAAGCCCTCAGCACTTCCAACACTAACGCTCAACTTAACATTGCCGGACAGAAAGTCGAAAAAGTTGACAACTTTCTATATTTAGGAAGTGTGGTCTCGGCTAACCGCGGTGACATCCAACTGGACGTATACAGTAGAATCGGGAAGGCTATAGCTGCGTTCGGTATGCTATCCACAATCTGGAAAAGTAATGTTATCAGCTTAAGAACCAAGCTGCGACTGTTCCACTCTAATGTAGAATCGGTATTGCTGTATGGGTGCAGTACCTGGAAGGTGGACACCATTAACACACACAGGCTGCAAGTCTTCGTAAATAAATGTTTTCTTGAGGATTTTTTGGCCGAACCGGATCTCCAATGAACAGCTTTTTATGAGAAAGGGCCAAGAACCTATAAACATTACAATACGAAGGAGAAAGTGGCATTGGATTGGACACACCCTACGACGTGAAGACAACTCCATTGCGAAATACGCCATGCAGTGGAATCCGCTCACCCAAGCAGGCAGAATAGCGGGACGTCCTAGGCAAACATGGCGCAGAACAGTTGAGGAGGAATCGAGCTCTATAGGAATGAGTTGGAGGCAGCTCAAACGCGTTGCAGAAGTACGAATAAGATGGCGCCCAGGCGTGGTTGACGCCCTATTTCCCCCAAAGGGTTAAAGGACCTAAGTAAGTAAGTAAACGACGAATGTCTGCAAGAAGCTAGACCCTAACTAATTTGGCAAAAATTTACATAGAACGAAAAAATGCAGTTGTGTGCGAACTGTTGGAACGATTTTGACCAAACAGAAACACTCTCGAGCCAATACCGAAGATTGCCCGATAATTCGAGCCCAATCGGTTCGGTGGTGTCGGAGTCCATAGGGTACATACATAGGTACATTTTTTTTATTTTTTTTATAATTTGCACGTGTTAAAGGGGATATGAATACCCTTATACTAATTTTTTAGGACACGGGCAATTTTTTTTTTTTTGTGAAAGGGGAAGAGATAGGGAGAAAGACAGATTGGTGTAGATGGTTTGAAACTCAGGTTTTAGTTAAGTTTCAGTGAACTCCAAAGGTGACCGTCCAGATAACTGGGTAGTATTTTTTTTGTTTTCGCTGTTATTGTCGTTGCTTATGATTCGCAGTATTTCTTTTCCGTCCTCCTGATGTCATCATCACGATCGAGTTGCATTTTAGCCATATGACCACTCTACTGCCAGTGTTATGCCTTCACAGTACAGTTGACTTAGCTTTCGTATATAGATAAAGGAGATGGGGCAATTTTATATGGAGCTTGGGGTAAGAGCGTACATCAATGAGACTGATGTCAAAATAAAGCTGACTGTTAGTACATTAAAACTGTGAAGGCTTATGAAAATCGTATGTGGGAATTTTGAGATTTTCTTGCGTGAAGTTCGTGTTGCGGATGGATCTTCTGATGCTTTTTGTCCGTTTAAATGCATATAAATTGTCATAAGAAGTGTAAAACGCACATATGTGTAATTAGGATCAAATGACGTAAAAATCATGGCTCTAAGGTTTCCAGTTTTTGAAATAATCAATTAATCTCTGAAGACTTTAAAGGTAAAGTATTTTTTTAAAAATCACTAATTTCTGAAAAATCTTCAGCGACGGCGTACCACTTTTTTACAGTTAAGTGAAAGAGAATCTTAAAAATAAGGAGACATTTATTCAATAAATCACAAAAGTAGTCTCTTACATCAGTAGCTTAATAGTTTCAAAAAATCAAAAAATGCTTATTGATAATACTTTGTGGGATTTCCCTTGGCTTCAAAAAAATTGTATAGTCTTCTTGGGATGCATTTTACTAAATTGGATGTCTCTTTGGTGGTAATAAGGGACCATTCCTCCGCGGCCTTAGAATTAATCGCATGTACATACATAAGTATATAATCTCATTGAAAACAAAGTCTATTGTGATAGGTGGAACATGGAAGTCAATCTCGATAAATCAGACTTCATGACGTTTAGAAAAGGAGGTGTACCCGCCAATAAGAAGAAATGGAAATACAAAGGGCAACTAATAAATGTAACATCGATTGACGCCGAAAATGGTCTTCTGGAAACATCTGGAAGTAAGACAAGTCTCAGCAAAAAACTGTATCAATGTCACATGGAAAAGTTTTTTTAATAAAGATGGAATAACTTTAAGTGTAGAATGGAAAATGTCCCATTCCAATTATTGGGATATACTCTATTTGGAGAGGTAGATAAGTTGCAGATATATTTCTTGAAAAGGATATTCAAATTGCCGGAAAGCACACCCAGTTATGTGCTCATACTAGAGACTGGGCTGGAAAGCGGCTTTAGATCTACACTTTTACGTGTAGAAAACTATTTTTGAATACAATGAGAGGAGAGACTCCCACACAAACTTTCGAAAAAGTGCACAGCGAAACTGTATTTTGGGCAAAAGAAATCAACCAGCTAGGTACAGAATATGCAATCAGGTGGGAAGCTGAAAATAACCAGCCAGTAGTAACAGAAATATTCCACTAAGTCAAATAGAGCAGAAAATTAAACAAAATATGATACAAAAAGCGCTAGATAGTAGGACAAGGATTTACAAACACTTAGACCATTACTCAAACGAAAGCAATAACAGAGCAAAGTCAATGTGGATTTTTAAGTCTAGGTGCTGGGGCAAGAACTGAGCCTTGTGGAACATCCGATTAGAAATAGATCATGTCAAAAACACTATTATTAACATGGTCTTTCAAACGACGACTGGACAAGAAACTTTGGACTATTTTACAGATATATGAAGGAAAGTTTAAACTTATCATTTTGTATATCAGGCCTTCATGCCAAACTGAGTCAAATGCTTTTTCAATGTCTAGTAAGACCATACCTGTAGATTTCCCCTGTAAGCGATTTCTTTTAATACAATTGCATATTCTCAGTGCCTGATGGGATGTACTGTGATGACGTCTAAAAGCAAACTGTTCATTGGGATAAATTTTATTAACTTTAACGAACTTTAGGATTTGCTCCTTTAGTACTTTTTCGTATATCTTACTAAGGTTGCTTAGTAGGCTGATAGGTCTATAACTTTCCGGCCTTTCTGGGGGATTACGTGCTTTTAATATTGGTACACCACTTTTGCAAGTTTCCATATATCAGGAAAGTATTGCATTTTCAGACATACGTTTACAATAAATGTTACGAATTTTATACCTGTCCTGGGTAATTGCTTAAAGTAAATGTTTCTTAACATATCAAGACCTCCTGATTTCATAGGACGTAGGTTATTTATTATGAAGTCTATATCTTCTTCGGTAACAAAAATGGTAGAAGAGAAATGATTTGTTCCTTCTGCTAGAAAGGCTTGAATGGTGTTGTGCACAAGGGTGTTGGTGTGTACATCGCCTAAATTTTGTGCAACAATAAGGTTATTAGAAAAATTTTCTGCAAGTTCATTGGCTTTTTCGACATCGGTAAAGTATGTGCCCGACGAGTTTTTTAGAAAAGGTAACTGTCTGTTTTTATTTTTTACCAGTTTAACTATGTTCCAGAAGGGTTTTCCGTTTTCCTGTCCAGTATATTGAGTTTTTTGGTTCCACTCTTTATTACGGTGCTCTAAGATTTGTTTTCTTATTTGTTTATGCAGGTAATTCATTTGGTGGCGATACATTTGCCAATTTCGCCTATAAATATTTCTTTGTTTAATTAAAAGCAATGTATGGGAAGGTTACTTTAAAGAGTAGTTCTTTTTCGGAACTTTTGGTATACTTGCATCGACCGAACTTTGAACGTATTCTGAGAAGTCGTTTACCAGGCAGTCAACGTCTTCCTTTGTTAAAATGCTGTCAATACTCAGGGGAATATTTTGAAGTCTAGATTTAACTTCTGAACGAAATCGTGTCCAGTTTGCATTTTTTTAGATCTTGTACATATTGCACTTTTACTTCTCCTGACCATAGAAGACGACAGAAAACAGGATTGTGATCAGAACTAAGTTCATTTAAAGATATTGGATTTGTTATGTAACAAGGTACATTTGTAATAAATAAGTCGTAGACGGAAGGACTACCACGAGAACTCGCTGGGAAATAAGTTCGACTAGGGGGAAACAAAACAGAGATTGTCATAATAACAAGAAGATAAGCAAGTAAATTTCCCCATACATTCGCTATAATACAACCCCAGTTTCTGTGTCTGCAATTGAGATCTCCTCCAATTAGGCAACTGTCATTTTTAAAACTATTTCTTTTCTCATCTGATGCAGTTTTACCCGGAAAATATACACAAAAAACCTTGACTGAATTTTGATTCCTTAACATTCTCGACACAACGCGTTCTAACAACAGATAAGAGCGAGTGTTGAATTGGTCTTCTGATAAGAATCGCAACACCGCCACCAGACCTATTGGTCCTATCATTTCGGTAGAATTTGAATTCGGGTGTTGATAAATTTATACCTTGATTGAGCCAAGTCTCAGTAACTAAAGCAACGTCAATGTTGCTGTTACTTAAAAAGTTTAAAAACTGAACAGTTTTGCTGCCATTCATGAAAGAGCGAATGTTGAATTGATAGCTAATAGAATCCTTAAACTTAATAACAAGTTTAAAACAAGATGCAGTTTTGCTGATAATCCACTTGTAAATGAATTAAATACTTAAGATCGTCAAATTGTAAATGCACTTACTCGTTTATACTCATTTAGCCTTTATAATTATTATTATTTACCTATTACTCATTTGTGTATACATATCTATATATATTAGTAAATTTGTATATTGTTTTTAATTTATTTACTTTTCCCAGTTTTTTAAGCATTATCTAGTCATTTTTATTAATTATTTATTTATTTACTTATTTACTATTTATTTATTCATTATTTATTTATCTATTTGTTATTATTTAGTTATTTACCATTTTATTTATTTACTCATATATATTTATTTATTTATTTATATTTATACAGTGCTGGGACGCTAATTAGCACACCCTATCATACAAAGTTATGATAAGATAAAACGAATGTTAAAGTAAAACAATTTAATAAGGATCTTCAATGTTTGCTTTTATTGATATTAATACTTAATTAATTTATAAAAAAAAATTTAAAAAGAACAATAAAAAAATATGTGTTTTCGTAACACGCCAGAGTCTCGTCAAAGACATCTGAAAATATAAAAAAATAAATAATAACAAGTTAAAATTAAAATTAACTTATGTAAACTTACCTAGTACTTAGTTGGGTACCCTTTTTGGGTAATTCCGGCGGCACATCGTTTATTCAAGGAGCACGTGAGGCGTGCGCACTCTTCCTTTGGTATCTTAAACCATTCTTGATGGATTGTGTCCCATAACTCCTTCACATTTCTCGGTTTTAAAGCCATGACACGTCTCTTAATAATAGCCCACAAATTTTCGATTGGGCTTAGGTCTGGGCTCTGAGGGGGCCAATCCATTACCGATATTTGGTGTTCTTCAAACCACTCTTTTACAGACCTGCTGGAAAACAGCTTCCCGGTACAATGATAGCGGTAAACTCTTAAGATATGGTATGAGGTGGTTCGACAACATAGTCTTATATGCTAGAGCATCTAATTTACCTTTTATAAGGACTAGAGGTCCAACACCATGAGAGCTAAAACAACCCCATACCATTACGCTTCATCCACCAAACTTTACCGTATTTTTGGTGTACTTGGGATCTAGTTGCTTGTTTGGAGGTCGTCGTACAAAAGTTCTTCCATCAGAACCACAGATATTAAATTTGGATTCATCGCTCCATATCACTGAATTCCATAAAGATGAAGGAGAATCCAAATGGCCTCTTGCGAATGCAATTCGCTTCTTCCTATTACCATCTGTTACCTTCGGTTTCTTAAGACTCTGGCATCCTCGAAGGTTGTTCTCCAAAAGCCGTTGTCGCACCGTCCTAGCCGCGATGTTTACACCATATTCTTGCTCCATGCGCGCTCTAATTTCAGAAGAAGTGGCAAAAGGATCTCTAAGAGCATGTCGGACTATAATGGAATCCTCTCTTTTCGTTGTTTTTCTATGTCTGCATTTTCTTTTATCCGCAAATGTTCCATGGGTTTCATAATGCTTCAAAGCGTTTTGCACTTTTTTTCGCGAACAATCTATCTTCCGTGCAATTTTGCTGACGTTTTGCTCCTTCTGGAACATTTGCCATATTAACCTCCTCTCCTCCGGCGTAGAACTCTTGTTTAATCCCATAACTATTTCTAAATGCACTTAAACACTTCAAAATAATACTTTATAACTCACCACAACAATAGGATGAATGAAAAATAACGGCTTTAAATGAAACGCAATTTTTTGTTTGGGTGTGCTAATTAAAATGCCAATGTGAAAGGCAATCTATTTTAAAAATAAAAAAAATATAAAGCAAAGCCTACTGAAATTTCAAAATTTGAATATTTCAAAATGTGATTAGAGATTGTTAAATATGTAATATGGACATATAATAATTTATAAATTATGTTGTATTATGAAATAAGGCACAGGTTTATTCTTTTATGAGGGTGTGCTAATTAGCGTGCCAGCACTGTATATACATATCTATTTTTCTTATTTTTTTGTTTCTCTTCATTTATATTGAAGGTTTTTTTTCGTATTTTCCTTCAAATTTGTCTCATTGTCTCGCTATACGTTCTTAATAGGAATAAAAATAATGTTTCAGTAGAAAGGTAAAATCCCAAATTATCAAATCTCTGTAAAATGTGCGATAACAAAAATTCTGTAAAAAAAAATTGTACACGAAATAAAAATATCAATCTTTCTATCTAAGTCTAGGTGCGATCTCATTTGCTTGAATGGATCCAATAGAAACACAGAGGGCAACTAAAAGAATTTCGTGTTAAATATTTCGGGAAAACTGGGCTAAGTCAGGATGTTCTTAAAGGGATTAATGATTTGAATTGGAATAAACTAGTCAATTATGTTTCTAGTGTCTTAGCATATAGAACTTTGTGGGGTTGGAGCGTCGTTGTCTATAAGCTCTGTTCTAGTATTGTACCACGGTTTGTTGGGAGTTGGTGGAATGGGGAGTGTAAAGCTTCATTCCGAGGTGGATTATCCCGATGACAGCTTCTACGCAAACGTTAACATCAGTACTATTCAGTCATATATTAGGTTTGTTGGAGATTCGTGTGGACTCATCTATCAGTTGGGTGGAATTGATGTTCCAGGCTGACTTCCTGCCTCATCGGTTATATTTGAGTATTTATTTAAAGGAAAATGAGAATAGCGATGATATTTAAGGATCGGCGAGGGTAGTGTAAATGCACGCCCTGTACAATACTAGCCAATTGAATAAAAATATTTTTTATACCCACCTTTACCAATTTGGTATAGAACTCCATTGAAACTCAAAATTCTTCATTTAAAGAGCTAAATATTTATTAAATAATTTCAAAATCAAAAATTTCATTTAGGACTGTAGAACAAAATATTTTCTGGTTTGCTTTTAACAAATGGTTAGAGTAATTATAAAGAAATCCAATGTTTGCAAAGATTTAAAAAAAAAAAAAAAACCTACCAACTAGCGTTCATTTTGTTCTACCAACACTCACTGAAAAAAGTCTGTTATCGTTCTCAATCTTCGACTGTATCTCGAAAGTAGTTCCATTGCAAAAACAAACGCATTTAGGCAAATCAACATCATAAATAATTCAAATGGGACCATCAACTGCTGCATTGACATGCTCACGGGTTCCTTATCGATTATCTTCTTCTTCCTAAATCCATCAACAATTTTAAGGTTTTTAGAAGCATGTCCATGTGCAGTCATCTGTTCTAGATGCTTACTAAATTCTACGACCAGATACGAGAACTTGCGGAAATACATACAAATTGAAATGACCACAACGGGTTCTTGGGCAATGAAGTACTCTCGATACCTCTCAGAACTAATATTTAATAGTGACAGGTTTTCATCCACCAAAATTAATGAATATTTTCCTTCAAGTTTATCGAAAAATTGAAAGGCTTCCAATACAGAATCACCTGCTTTTATCATTTTATTCCTTAGTTCTGGTAGTTGATATAAGAATTTATAATATGAAGATGATACAATAAACTTATAACCCTGATCAATTGCTTCGTCCAGGTTATTGGGTGGAGCTTTGCTTGGTTTATTGTGGAGGAACTTGAAAATCGAACCTTCGTAAGAACTCTGTAAAATCAAAGTGCTAAAGAGCCATGTTATTAAGCACACTCGAGTGTAATATTCCCTATGAGGAATAAAGTTATTCGTCATCCATCTCCATAGCAGCTGACCAATATATTTCGCCATAAAAATTATCAGAAGACTAAACCAGGTGTACCAGTCGAAAGGGAAAAGTAAAACCTCCATGCCACTGTATGCCTTAGGCCGTTTAACAATAATACGCACACTGGATAAGCAAAATGTCGTTGCCGCAAAAAATGTATTCCTCTCTTTGGTACAGAGAACAACAATGATATCGCCCAGCCCATCATTTAACTGAAAACAAACAAAATTACTTTGAGTGGCAGTTATAAAACTTAACCTAGAACTTACCATTTTATCAGCTCCTATAAAGCTTCCATTCGAATAGGTGTAACCACCGCCCCCTGGAGACTCTACAGTTTTCAATGAAAAGTTCATGGCATCAGCAAGAAAGTCTATTGAATTTCTACCCAATCTGGCTACATGTTTACCACTAACGATCGCTCTTACAGGACATTTCCATAGATTATTTGTTTTGCGTGGAAAAATTGGCTTATTCATTTCAAAACTTCCGTTTACAAAGCGGTTGTGCATTATAGGCGTTGTGTCCCCACAGGATCTCTCAGTGAATGGATAGTAGGTATATAGCGTGACGACTCCATCCCCATCTTCGACAAGAACATTTGCGTCTATAATCGAATTTTTCCAACAGAACTTAAATATTTGCTCTAAGATCCCTCCAAGATTCTGCATATTAATCGGCAAGATAATGAGATAGTATTGCCTTTCGGCTGAAAGATCATTATCGTGTTTCGCTGACGTTTGACGAGAAATCTGAAAATATCAGTTTTAGAGCCTGTTTCTGATTCTCGACTCTCCCATCAATTTTATCAATTGAAGGCAGCCGTTGATAATACTTACTCTAACGATTTAAGCGAATCAATGAAATAGAATCGGCCATGAATATTGTAAGACTCACTTTGGTCTGAATCTATAGCAATTGTAACTTTGTCATTTGCTACACTGAACCTTTCGATTGTATTCATGAACTCTTGTCTAGAAAATATAGATTCGGCTTCTATATGAATCCCAATATTCACCATGAAATTCAAACTTGCATCACGAATAGTCAATAGTAGACATTCTGCCAAATTATTTCCAATTGGAACTGGCTCTGACAAATGGGAAATTTCCAAACTTTTGCCCGAACTTGAAAACGCCAGCACGAATAAGCAGACTTTCAAAAACCACCCCATTGCTAAGGAATGCAAAAACCAACTGACATAAATACTTCTTCCAGTAGTTGTTGTCGACTTTTGTGAAATAAATTTCAACAGCCAAACTAGAATATTAAAAATTGTGCTTTAACATTTGACGTAATTGTATCCTGGGGGACCAATTTCTAGAATGAATATGTCCACAGGATTTTATAGTGTATAATTACCTGCACAATACTTTACAAAGTTTCGAGGGTGATAGTGATAGCTCATTGCTATTCACCAGTCCATCGAAACCAAAATGAAATATTCTACCACTTTTTCTAAGCTACTAGCAGATGATTTCAAATCACGATAAGATGTTAATTTTTAGCTTTTTAAATGATTTAAATGGCCATCCTCCGAAAGCCCTTATTGACTTGAGCTCCGAATATGTCGAAGTAGCTCATATATGGTAATCGGTAGGCTGGCTGTTGACACCACCGTTGATTCTATCGAGTGAATTCTTCAGCCGCACTTCCTCCTTCTGAAGAACTCTTCTGAGACGCGCATTTCAGCCAATCAGGTCAACAACAGTTGACTCGTCCAATTTGATACATGTATGCTGAAATTCAACCAGCTGTGCTTTAGCAGGTCCGAGTGTTCAGCTACACACGTACAGTCAGATAGCTATTCAGCAGGGGAACATGATGCGATTTTCAAGACTTCGTCAAGGTGGTGAAAAGGATGATGAACCCTAAATGGGCCAACGACAGCGCTCATATCCTCATAGTGGGCTACTGGCATCTTATCCGGCTGCTTGTCGTAGGGATTTTCATGAAGGATATCTCCTTCCGAGTTGGGGGTTGAGCGTCGGCCTTATCATGGAAAAATTAGCCAGTTACGAAGCAATACAAGCCTCGGATAAGAATGGTTTTTCTGTTGACGAACGAAACTTGCCCTGCGACCTAATGGTCTATTGTGCTCTCTGCTAATACCAGAGGTTTATTCCCTCATTAGAGTTGCCCTCAGAATATAATTCCTTCAGAATTGTTATCAAGGGTCAAACACTATTTCTTTGCCTTGGCAAGGATAGTTCACCCTATAGTACTCGTACCCTTTCTAATTCAGTTCCTCTTAGGAATCTGAGAATGAGAAGTGGATCTATGGTTAGTATGTCCTCATCTGATAGTTGGTACATGCCCCACATGACTCCAGAAGATTTTCTGGAGTCTCACTGAACTCCTGACCTAGAAATTGGCACCCAGGTTCTCGTCCCGTTTTCTTTCTCCATCTTCCTGAATTCTTCGCGTATACTCGTAGTGTGGCTTCCTATTCCACAGAGTGGTTCAGGTACAATAAAGGATTCTGCAAGGAGTCTGCTTCTTCGTTGCCTTTTATTCCAATGAGGCCAGGGATCCAAAAGAGGGTTAAATACTCTGTTACTACTGCCCAATTCATTAAGTTTGTATAGGCATTCCCACATAAGTTTTGAACTAATGACATGTGAGTTAAGTGCATTGATAACTGCTTGACTGTCTTACAAAAGAAAAAGGCACAACGACCTTTGGATCTGCACGTAGAATGTTCGGACCCTTAACAGGCCAGTCGAGCAATCAGCGTAAGCCCTAGACTGCTAAAAAGCGGACATCGACGCCATATAGGAAGTGTAGTGGGATGGCCCAGGGAAAGAGTGGATGAAAAATTGTAACATATATTACGCTGAATGTTACAGGGAGCAGAACCAGTTTTTTCATCAGAGGCAGAGTTGGGCAAGAAGTCTTGAGTTTTAGGCATTTAAGCGAAGGCTTTTAGGCGCATTACGACAAAATTCATAATCATAAGCCTAATATGCACCTCCTCCCTCACGGAGAATAAGGACATCGTGACCAAAGATTGCTTTTAAGAGCTTCTCGACAGAACTTAAGACCAATGTCTACATTATGACGTTCAAATCGCGCTTGGTACTCGTAATTTCAACGCAAAAATCTTTGGAAATGGCTGATAATTTCGCGGCCTAAGGCATTAAGTGAAAGAAGAGATCCGATTAAAAATTGTATTTCTCTCACATCGGGCATACAGAGCCTTGATACTACCGAAAACTATTCTTTTCAGATAGAATGCCGCCAAGCGCATGCAGCAAAGCAAGCAGAAGAGAAAAAGGAACACCAGTTTCTAATAAAGAAAAAGAAAGAATATGAAAAATGCAAGATCTAGTCAAGACTGTAGATTTTAGATTGGTTATAGGGGAGTACATGCACTGCGACCTTTATATTATGCTCCGCCGACTTGGAGCTCAAATCTATGATTTACTCGACTTTGAGCAGCACGTCCTTCAGTTCAATTGTATTGATGAACCTGAGTATCTTATTGAATCCAGCGATGGTAGATTTTCTTCTGATAGTTGGTAGAGGTATCCAGGTATTCCTTCTTTTGTGCCCTGTTTCTCCTACTCTCACGCAACCTGATACCCAGTAGTGGGTATGTTCTGCTCAAATCTATTTAGCTTTGCAAGGCACTCCCATACCAATTTTGACTTGATTTTGTGCGAGATCAGTTGTTTTATGGCGGCCGTGGTAATTCCTGTCGATGTCAGATTGCTTGGAAAATACTGGGGGAAGTTACCATAAGTTCTATATACAATTGCTCCAGTTCCCGCGGATGTTTTGGACCCACTCGTGTACCATTTTATGGTGTTTTGTTTGATTTGGTACTTCTCTGATGCATTTGTCTATCCTCTTTTACTATAATACTTAGCTTTGAGTTGAATTTACTCTTGAAGCAGTATCATCCCTGGGTGAGTCCAGAAGTCGGTTTGATTTGGAAAGTGTTTCTCGCTTTTTATGTGCAATGCATTTACCTTTCCCGACTTCCCCTTTAATTATTCTTAGTATGGTTTCTTTGGCGATTCTTTCTAGCACTAAGTGTATAGGAGTGAGTCTCAATATTAGTTCTAGTGTCACTGCGGGACAGGTTCTCATAGGCAAGCTAGCCTTTGCATTTTATCTAGGGTTTTCCTTGCCTTGTCTGTTACTCGTATGCTACTGCTCCGTACTTTGTAATAGGCATGACCATCATAGTGTACATCCATCTTAGTGCTGCTGGGTTGGATTCTCAGGTTTTACTTGAGATGTTTCTGCACACCATGGGTGCTCGAGTTGTTTGGCTACCACAGCCTCTTTCTGTCTTTTACAGATAATCTACACTACTCGTTGTTGTCGGACGACTCAAGAACGATTCAATGGAGACGTGTTATATAGCAGGAATGATGTTGGAAAGTTCTACCAAAACGTGAAAAGAGCATGCCAAAGATGATGAAGGAAATCTAGTAGTAGAGTCATAGGCGGTGGTGAGAATTTGGAAAGATTACTTCTGTAGACTGTTAAACGGCGATGACGATCAAAACTTCACTATCAGGCAGAATGCTCCATTCTACCCGGACGACAACAATCAACAATTCCGTCCACCCGATCAAAGTGAGGTGAAAATAGCAATATCTAAGCTTAAAGCCAACAAGGCTGCTGGAGGCGACGGTCTAACTGCCGAGCTATTTAAAGAAGATGGGGATGATTTGGGACGGAGCATACATCAACTCTTCTGTAAGATATTGTCGGATGAAAGAAATACTCGCTTTTGGTGCACTGAAAACCCGCATGTTATTCAAAAATAGTGGACTTAAACCACTGAAAGTAAGTGTGTGGTGCAGTGTCTGTGCTGAAAGGGTGATTGGCCCAACTTTTTCAAAACGCTGCTGGCAATGCAATAACTGTCACTGGCGAGTGGCACAGAACCATGTTATGTGATTTTTTAATACCCAAATTGGATGAATTCACAGTAGCACACGCAGCGGAAGGACACTTTTCCAAGCCGTGATATTTCCTCTCATTGACCCGCCAGATCACTCGATCCGACCATTCCATACTTCTTTCTTTGGGGTTATTTCAAAGTCATTGGTCTACATATGTAAACAAGCCACAGACTCTCGCAAACGAAATAAGAATTATCAATGATTATGAAAGGCTGTGGACTATGGGCTACTCTCAGCATTCAAGTGCGATGGGGGTTCCTAAGACGGAAAAGGAGAGCGGACCCAAGATTACGAGGATTAAGCAACCGAGCCATAGAATCCGTTGATCTGTTGCTGCGTCGTTTTTAACTGACACATAGATAGAATACATGTATTCTTATGAAAGGTGGCCCATCACCGACGCATGCATGAATTTTGACGGATAAAGTAGGTTTACTTTCTACTTTTTAGTCCGTTGATCCGTTGGCAATCGGCAATTTGAGAGTAAGCACTTTCATTGGTGGAAGCATTGAGAGAGAAGAGAATCTGTCATCGCCGTTGACAATCGTTTGACATTTCAAACTGTGAACGAAGGTATGAGACGGATTGTATGGGACTGTTCTTTCCGGCAATACGCGAACGTCACCGACAACCTGTAACTAAATGACGTCGACGGATTCTATGGGTCGGGGCCTTTAGTGTAGAAGGATTCTTTGTAGCAAGCTTGGAGAGCCAATTTTCAGTATGTCAGCAACTTCACGAAGTTTTCTGAGGTTTTTTAGATTGAACCGTTTTAGTCAATCATCATAGGGAGGCAAATTGTACCTGTCAGCCCAAGAAGAGGGAGCGGATTTCGACATAGGGTGACCAAACTTGGCAAGCATACTTTAGGAGGGGTCTTACAAAGTTTATGTGAAGGGATTTGGTGACATAGGGGTTGGAGAATTCCTTTGACCAACATTTGATAAAACCGGGAGTGGAGCTGGCTTTGTTTATAATGTGATCGATGTGAGAACGGAAATTGTGTTCCCTGTCACTGATTACACTGAAATCTCATAATGAAGAAACTAGAGTGATTGGTTCGTTGTGGAAGTAGTAAGGTCTACGAGATTTTTATTATTGCATTACATTACAGCTCAAGATAGTTCTTCAAGTTTATGTCCAAATATAAAACCTATCTAGATCATTCTGCAGTAAGCGAGAGTCGGTTGCGGATGAGATTTGTTTGAAAATGTTCATATCATCCGTGTTTATTGTTAACAGAAAAATCATGGGTCCCAAATGACTACCTTGAGGAACGCCCGAGGTAGCGTTAATGAGGTCAGACACTGAAGATCTGAAGAGCATTTTGTTTTGGCGGTTCTCTAGGTAAGATCTAATCCAAGAGATCGAGAAACCGAGGAAATAATCTGCATATCCCCACCGGTTTTGATTTTATTAAACTTTCTTCTTTTACTGAACAATAAATTTGGTTACTTCAATCATTAATCCCACTTAGCAGAATTTATCCTTTTTTCTATATTAACCCTATTCCAATAGGCACTCTACTAATTCTGTACAAAATCTATTGTATGGATACAAATGGCGCACATTATTTTAATGCGAAGTTGATTGTGTCTGTACCTGGTAAATTCCATCAATTTACAAGATTAAGTAGAGAGGAAAAATACCCTTTTATTCCCCAACTGAGTGGAAGTGATTAACAATTTTGACGTTAATCTCGTCCTTGGTCTTTTATCTCTAGATACGAATAACAGAGAGAATATTACAAGAATGGTGGTCCTGGAGAAACGTAATCACAGCATGATGTTTTGCTTTCTCGTCGAAAATAAACGAGATACTTTTGTGCACACACAGTAGGTAGTAGATACATACATTTACATTGATTTATCTGCGTTGGCGTAAATAAGCCAAAACATTGCTAAAATGGGATATGCTATCGACTATCGAATGAAATGAAAAAAACACGTTATTTTTCGAGTAAATTAACGCAATGGCAGGTTGTTTTTTAGGTAAAAATTTCCAATATTATCACTGCCATTGCTGTTAGGTTTACACATGGATAAGTGTCCTTGAACTAAAAATGTCCTTCTGAGAACACATATGGTTTATGGAATACAAAAATAAAAACAGAAAATTAATATGGGTTCGCTTGCTTTACTTTTTTTTTTAGAAAATAAAGTCTGCGGAGAAATTCCTGGAAATTAGGTCCTTTGGTATATTTGTTGACTCGTTATTCATGGAATGATTTGGTCGTGTGATTCTGGAAATTACAAATAAAGTGTGAAAGAAATTATATTTGAATCTGTGGGAGATACGTAGGTATATTGTTAATATTTTTAAATGTTTACTTCAAGTTTATGTCCTTGTAAACAATGACATGTTACCTACATCCATACTCGTAGTACATGCGAAGGAAGCATATTTGACACACTCCTACCTTAAAAGATTGATTCTCGTACCACATGCGTGACAAAAGCTATAGCTCCACAATTTCATAAATCAAATAAGATTGATTGGATTGGCAATTTCCACAATTCAACTTTGAGGTTTTTTTGAAAAACAGTACAGAGAAAATGCGGGTTCTTCACGTGTCGTCTAGTTGACACGTGAGAGCATTGAATTAAATTGGCATGGCAAACAAACCTCCTGGGAATTACGGTACGCCAATAGGGTATTGTGAAGATAGAAGTTCGGAAAGCGAGAACAATGGGTGACATGAGGTTAAATCAAAACATTTTAAAGATACTTTCCTTCTTTATATCCATATGTAGCTTTCTCACACACTTATCCAATCGGAGGAACTTTTGTTCCTTTTTATATGGCCTGACATTAAAGACGTAAAACTGCATGGGATAGTACAAGGTTATTCATTCTGATCTTCATGATTTTAATTTAAAATGAAATAAAAAGTATTTAAGATTTCAATGAAGTCTTAACTCTTGGACCATGCCATTGTGTATGGAATATAACATCGGCTTCCGTGGTAATTCTCGTTGAGTTTTCGGCACATTTCTGGCAGAGTTTGGGGATTATCTGCACAGACACGACCTTTAGCATAGCCACACAAAAATCCAACGGGGTTAGATTGATGTCGCCAAATCTTTTAGTGCAATACGAGTAGGCTTCAACTTGTTGATTTTCCAGCACACAATCGACGTATGCGCATTCTATAGTCATCAGGCTTTAGTCGTTATGCAAGTTGGACCTTATAGAGATGAAAATGCAAATCCAAGCGCAAAATACTCCAAACTGAGCTGTAGGAAATGCTCGGCGTGGAACTTACAATTATGGGTTTTCGGCCAGCATTGTGATGATGCACAGTCATTATATTTGAATTTGTTTGCTCAGTTGGGCGATTATGACGACCATAATCTGTCCTTAAATAGCGATACACGGATATTACAGAACTGTGATTTTTGTATTAATATGCAACAATTTTAATGAGTTGAGCGATAGCTGCGATCCATATTGTAAAATGACAAGGCAAGAACTAATTACCTGTCACTATGGATGACAGATGTATTTGACAGATGACATATGGCAGGGATATGAAATCCCAACCCTGAATTGAATAACACTTTACTTTTACAACCTGAGATACTCAATAACTTCATCATCTTCTCATTAGTGATAGCACTAACTACGGAACTCTTTAGTAATATAAATAACAACTCGGCGCAGCTGATATACTGCATCGGTCATGGCGACGGATGAAACTATCAAATATGCTGTCGCATCGTTTGACAGCATCAAGTCACCTGGCACTGACGGAATATACACAGCTATGCTGAAACAAGGTATTAATCAGTTGCTGCCAACTCTGAAGAGAATTTTCACTGCTGGCTTGGCACTGGCATATATACCAACCCCCTAGCGAACAGTCAGAGTAGCTTTCATACCGAAAATCGGTTAAGCTACATTTGCGCAAAGTTGCTTTGAGGGTACATCCTCTGTCAGATATGCAACATGCCTATTAACGCGGAAAATCCTGCGAGACTGCGCTTCAAAATCTGGTCAGCAGATTAGAATGCACGCTTGACAGAAAAGAATACGCGATGTGCATTTTCATAGACATTGAGGAAATCACGGCGTAGAAGAACCACTAGTGTTGTGGATCAAAGCAATGCTGGTGAACAGAACATTGACTGTAGATGCAGATTGTGGCCGGTGGTATAAATAGGGGCTGCCCACAAGACGGTGTTCTGTCTCCACTGCTTTGGTGCATGCTGGTTGACTGCCTATAGAACACACTCAATAGTTCTAACGTCTACGCTCAAGTATACGAGTATGCAGATGATGTCACCGATCATGCCTAGCGACTGTTTGTTAAGGTGCAGGGTGGCCCTAAACGCAATCGACGATTGGTGCGTTAGGAATGCTTTCAGTTAATCCTCTCAAAACCTTGGTGGTTCTCTTTACGAGAAGGAGGAAATTGACTGGTCTTACTCAGCCAGTGTTAAAGGCGTCATTATCCAACTCTCCAAGGAAGCCAAATATTTAGGAGTAATCTTAGATAGCAAGCTTCTTTGGACGAAACATGTCGAGTTGAAAACTTCCAAAGCTCTGTCAGTCTTTCGGCAATGCAAAGGTGGAAAGCCCTTTGGATCTACACGGCAATGATAAAACCCTTCCTCTTATATGCGTCAGTTGTTTGGTGGAATAAGTTCTCACTCTCTCAAACTCCAAAAAACGGTCTGTCTCAGCTGCTTGGGAGCTTTCCCCAGTACATCTAGCTCTGCTCTGATGCAATGACACCTGAATTACGGCTGCGGTACAAATTTGAAGTCAAGTTTCCCTATGTTCAGGATTGGTTTTGACCGGAGTCTCAGCCAAGAAAGGAATGTAGTCGCATTTTCACGGACGGCTCTAAAACTGGTCTGGTGCTGGTGTTTTCATGGAATGTGACAACATTAGGCTTCACTTCTCATAGAGAAAACACATTTGTCTTCCAGGCAGAAATATATGCTATCCTAATGACTGCGGGCTATTTTGGGAAGAACAGGTGGAATGGGCGAAGTCACTGAATCTTGTTTGGGTCACAGGACACAAAGGGATAACAGGAAATGAGATCTCTGACAATGCTCAGAAGAGAATTTCTCTGGACCTGAACCCACGTTGGGTTTGCCAGCGTCCTCGGGTGGGGCTTCCATTGACGACTGGGTTTTCAGTGAACACAATCGAAGATGGCATGACTCTTCAGGAAGCAGGCAGACTAATCGAATTATCCCCGTCGTCTGTAAGAAATTCACGGCTTTCTTGCTATTTCTTAGCAGAAAAGACTGCAGACAACTTACTGCCGTTCTTACGGGCGATCTCACCTTTGCCAAACACTTCCATGTGATAGGTTTGAGCGCTACCCCTGTCTATGACTCCTGTGGAGAGGGCGATGACACTGCGGAACACTTCCTATACGATTGTCCTGCCATTGCTAGGATCAGGTGGCAGATTTTCAGTGCTGATGACCTAAGCTCTTCATCACTGAAGCGTCTAATTTTCTTTTAATAAAAGACGGAAAAAACCCATTAAAACGTCGAGTGCCCTGCTGATCGCAGAACTCTCAAAACAGACGGTACGTGGATGCAACATTGACTCTGTGTGGGTATAATTATAATTTGTAGAACTGTTCAGCTGTACCAATTCTATTTGTTTCTGTATCTTTCAATAAAATGAGTTCATACGCCAGATAATGTATCTAGGATACTCATTGTATGCGCACCAGACTGAAACACTGCATCCTTTGCCTGAAACACTGCATCCTTTCATGGCCCGTCGATCCAGGTTTTTACTAGGCCGAGCATCCTGGCATCTGCATTCGTTTGGTCTTTTAATAGGAGGTACATACGTTTGGTCTTCCTTTTCGTCTCAAATCTGTGGCATGCAATTCAAACACCCTCTTGACTAGAGCGTTATTATCCATTCGCTCCATGTGTTGACCTTTTAAAGTGCTTCCACAGCTAGGTACAGCTAATGGAGTTACACATACGAATACATATTCCTCTCCCTACATTTTCCTTCCAGACAGAAAGAGACTTATTCACATAATTCTTCATGGAAACTACAATAAAACTATATACTTCTGCATTATTTCCAACCAAAAAAAAAAAAAAACTTCTCTGCACACACCGTTTTCCACAACGCCTGGTCCGATAGCTTTTTACTTGCTTTTGTTGCCAACCCTACAACTTTCTCACCACATTAATCAACAAAAAGATTAAATCTAAGTTAAGGCCCTCAACG
The DNA here is from genome assembly GCA_963082735.1 of Pocota personata. NCBI lineage: Eukaryota > Metazoa > Arthropoda > Insecta > Diptera > Syrphidae > Pocota > Pocota personata. The sequence goes on along the minus strand of OY720432.1, from coordinate 85,067,461 downwards.
TCATCATATATTGAGAAGAAAACTAATTTCAAGAGATTTCACTGAAAGATAGATAGCACAACGTATTACAAATTTATGGTATCTAAGGACACGAATCCTTCTTGAAAGATGTATTCATGCTTTTGGGCAAAATGTATTTATAGATTCAGATATGTGCTATAAATATCACTCAAATGATTCTTAACTACTGGAAATAGGTCAGTAAATTATTTAAAGTGCTAGGTCCTCCAATAAATGCTAGCATTTATTAGGCCTTTAGGGCTCCGATTTATCCATAACGTCGTCACTTTGCTGATTTATTCACACGCATTGAGATAATGTTTATTTGAATGTTCAACTAAGTGCCTATATTTTCTTTTTGATTTATGTATTGTGCGTTTTCTATAATTTTCCCATCGAAGAATACCTTGTTGCTATTATCGTTTCGGAAGTGTTAAATTTGTACTGTGAAGGACTTTAAATAGATTCAGTGCCAGTCTTGTATGAAATTCCTCTTAAGGCTTCCTTAATGCTCTCCATCTATTTGTAGGATTTTTCTACAAACATTTATATTTTTGCACAGCAATATTTCGATGACTGCGATCTTAAGCTGAAATCCAATTTAGCTAAAAAGAAAAATATATAAAGGGTGGTTAAGTTTTAAGGGCCGATGTTGATTTTGAATAAAACACAAATTATTTAGGAAATTACTGTCATTTCTTTTTATTATGATAAATTGGTATGGTTCAATTATGTATGGAACAAAATATCGGCCAAATGGCCGCCGCGACCTCGGCGGCACACCTCCATCCGATGGTCCAAATTTTCGATGACGCTGAGGCATAATTGAATTGATGATATGCCGTTAATGTGCCGAATTATCTCATCCTTTAGCTCTTGAATTGTTGCTGGCTTATCGACGTACACCTTTTCTTTCAAATAACCCCAAAGAAAGAAGTTCAACGGTGTCAAATCACATGATCTTGGCGGCCAATTGACATCGCCACCACGTGAGATAACACGGCCATTGAATTTGTCGCGCAAAAGAGCCATTGTTTCGTTAGCTGTGTGGCAAGTGGCACCATCCTGTTGAAACCACATATCGTCCACATCCATATCTTCCAATTCGGGCCATAAAAAGTTCGTTATCATCACACGATAGCGAACACCATTCACAGTAACTGCCTGACCGGCCTCATTTTGGAAAAAATACGGCCCGATGATGCCGCCAGCCCATAAACCGCACCAAACAGTCACTCCTTGTGGGTGCATTGGTTTTTCGACAATCACTCTTGGATTATCATTCTCCCAAATGCGGCAATTCTGCTTATTGACGAATCCACTGAGGTGAAAATGTGCCTCATCACTGAAGATGATTTTCTTCGAAAATTGATCATCCACTGTTGCCATTTCTTGCCACCATTGTGACCATTGACGACGCTTGAAATGGTCAAGAGGCTTTAGTTCTTGAGTCAATTGCACCTTGTAAGCGCGTAAATGCAAGTCTTTATGCATAATGTTCATCAACGACGAGCGTAAGAGGTGCAATTGATGGGCACGACGACGAGTTGAGGTGGACGGCTCTTCAGCCACACTATCGCGAACAGCAGCAGTATTTTCTGCAGTATGAGCTGTACGAGCATGCACTGGTGTTTTCACATCTCCTACAGACCCGGTTTGCACAAATTTTTGCACGATTTTTCCGATTGTACGCACATTTGGACGATTAAATTGACCGAAAGAATCACGAAATGCACGATATGCATTTTGATTTGAACGCCCATTTTCATAATAAGCCTGAATAACTTTAACGCGTTGCTCGATTGTGTATCTTTCCATGGTTCAAATTGAGTTAGTCTGAAATTGAGAAATGTCAAATGAAATGCAGAAAAAAACTTGACGTTTAGGTGTGGTTCACATTCAACATCGGCCCTTAAAATTTAACCACCCTTTAAAAGATACTTTTTTTTTTTTTTATTAATTCCCCAGCACATATTTGTCAAAATGCTTGTGCACACAAATAAATTTAATAAATTCTTCGGGCCTCCTCCTTCCAGTAGTACAACCGGAATAACGTTAGGTTACTAATGGCTCTAAGTGCTGGAGTGGAGCACAAAAAATAAGGGTAGATTCCATACCAAAGGTATCTATACGATGGTATACCGTGTGGAATTATCACGCACGGGTTGTACGGCACCCTTGCATACAGTGCTTGTGCTCTGCTACAAATTTTCTCTTCAATGAGTAAGAAATTGAATTTTATGGCAAATTTACCATGCTCCACTTCCAACATATTACACACAATTATACTCCTGATTACAAATAAAATGAAAAGTACATGATGTACGAGTATCTACGTAAGGCATGTACTCGTATGTACATTATGTCTGTTGCTGAATTAAATTTTGAAATTTCGTTTAAGACATTTTGAATTTTGTGACTTGGTGTTAGTTACGTCCTATATGTAATATTTATTGGGAAATTGCACGAAGAGAGAGAACATTGTGTATAATATCAGAATATGATCCTGCCATAGGTATCGCTGATGAGTTTCACTTGACAAAGGAACAGCTTTGCTTCTAATTTGATAATGCTTAATGGAAAGATATTAACAGCACAACTTTTAATGAACTCTCTATTTCAAAATTGAAAAAGTTATAAATAATAAACGTCAGACAAAATATCGTCAAGTGTCATTCCATTCGTACATCAGTACATAGAAGGATCCATTAGAACGAAGATGGTTACAAATTGTTGGCAGTTTTCTTATATAATTTTTGAATTATTGATCTGGAAGCGATATCAAATAAACAATCTGTTACTTGCCGGGGTGTAGTGGTAACATCATCGCTGGTCACGCTACAGGTTCACGGTTCGAATCCTGATGTCAATGATCATCTATTTATTTCGCATGAAATAAATAAAAAGTCGATCAATTGCGAAAGCTTATGTCACCTCTACTGCGAAGGCATAACACTGGCAGTAGGGCGGTCATATGGCAAAAATGCAACTTGATCGTGATGATGACATCAGGAGGACGGAAAAAAATACTGTGAATCATGAGCAACAACAAAAGCAAAAACAAACAAGCTCCCCAGTTATCTGGACAGCCACCCTTGGAGTTCACTGAAACTTATACCAGCTGAGTTTCAAACCAACTACACCAATCTGTCTTTCTCTTTGTCTCTTCCCCTTTCCTCAAAACGCCCGTGTTCTAAAGTTAGTATAAGGGTATTCATAACCCCTTTCACACGCCCAAATTATAAAAAAAAAAAAAAAATAAAGAGTGTCACACTTATTTGTCGATATTGACCCGAAAATGCTCTATTTCCATTATTTTTTTCCAAGTTTTGGGTCACGCACTTTGGATATGCATTATTCGCAGACATTCCTCCACTGTGAGCGCGAGTTCAAAATTTTTAATTTGAAAAGAACATTTTTGGAATTCGCTCAAAGTTGACACATGCCTATATACAGGGTGGTCCACACATTCCCGAGATAATATAAGTGGCACATGAACACATTTCGACATCGACCAGGCGACGTTCGTCCCAGTTAAACATCACACGGATCACCACAGAGTTTTAAGAAGGAATTTGCATTATTTTCCATATAAAAAACAATTTTTTCCATCTTTTAACATACCCCTAATAAAGTGATAGTGACGTTGAGAAATTTGTAAAATACCTGCAATATTTCCGCTATTTTTTAGAAATCTTATCACAAAAACAAAAAAATGTAAACAAATGGTTGTTGAGAGGAAAAAGGGACGAAAATTTAGACATCTCTCCACGGATGGAGAGACACGCTCACAACTGCCATGCAGAAAACCACATTTTGTACACTTGCAGAATGTGACCTTATATCGAATACGATTTTTTGCCACGATCACCATTTTATTAGAACATGGAAGTAAAATACTATCAAGTGGATGTACTCGTACTACAACAATGCAAAATTTGACCTGACATTTAGAAAAGTGCAAGAGCTTACTCGTACACCGCCGAATTTGTTCCGGACCAGTCCTGTGAGTTTAAACTAAACATTATTCCATCGATACCATGTATTCTCCCATTGATCTCACTGTTTCCTTCAAAACCGCCATCAGAAGAGCTTTATTGGAGCACTCTAAAATGACATTTTAAAACTTGCTAGAAAAGCGCCATCTAGCGTTTGGTTTAAAACCTAAAAGTTCAGAGTACTTACACGCCGTAGTGAAGTCTAGGTTACCTAAATTTGTCGTCTGACTCAACCAGTATAGTGCTATATTCAAAGCGTTTACACCAATGACATGTTTGATGGCCATGGGGATGGTGGAAAACGCTAATGCTCACGAGAAACAGTCCCGCTCTGTTTCAAGTAGTGTGGGACTTACTCTTACGCCACTAAAAAACCAATTTTAACCCCTTTTTCAACTTGACACCATCCACTCCAGGATCGCTTTCGCATTACTTCAGAGTGGTGTCGTTTTCTTTCCCCTCCGGAGACCGGCTTTTTCATTTATCTCCTGTTGTGGGTTTTTTCATTCTTGCCGGTGTGCCTTTCATCATTTGTTACATAAATGTTATGAGGGTGCGTTTTCGTCTTCCTTTCTCTTCTTTGTTTTGAGTACCTTTTCTATGAATGACTGTACTCGATTCCAGTTTTTGTCACTGGTTGACATTTTTGCCGCTATGTTGTCCGGGCTGATAACTCCGCTAATAACTCCGATCTGCGATTCCAACGCACTCCTTTCGGCTTCCCATCTGCCGCATTCAAAGAATGTATGGTTTGCGTCGCCCACCTGTGGCAAGCTGAGCTCCTTGTTTTTCCTATCTTGTGGAGGTAGGCGTTGAAATACCTATGTCCGGTAAGAAACTGGGTGACGTAGTAATTTACTTCGCCGTGTTTCCGTTTCTTCCATTCGGCAACGTTCATGATGATTCTCGCGGTTCATCTTCCTCTGCTTTCTATGCTCCATCTCTCCTGGCACTGCTGTTTGGTGAGCTCCTTCGCTTCCTCGGTTTCAGCTTCCACTCCAATTTCCGCCTTTTTGTCGTAGATGTACTTCCTCTCTGCCGCCAGAAGATCAATTGGGATCACTCCCGCGACTACGAGGACGGCTGGTTCCGACACCGTTTGATACGAACTTACAGCCCGTAGTGCTGCGCGCCTCTGTACTGCGGCCACCTGTATTCTGTATTTCTCCTGTTTGAGAGCGTCGGCCCAGATCTCACATCCATACAGGAGAATGGCGTGTGTAATCGACATAAGCAGTCGTTGGTCCGCCTATGTTCGCCATCAGCCTACTTAATAGTGCTGTTGTCTTTGCAGCTCTATCGGCCGCCGACTTAATATGCTGCCAAAACGTCAGTTTCGTGTCGAGTGTTATTCCGAGGTACTTCAATGCTTTCCTTGTTGTTACCATCTGGGATCTGTCTTCTGGTTAGCAGAACTATTTCCGTTTTTTCAGTCGCTAGGCTAAGTCCATGGTCTTCCAACCAGGAGTGCACGCGTCTCATAACTTGAACACCTTGATACTTGGTCTTGAACAATGTACTCGTAAACTAAGCCAGTGTTGCAAAGGAATTTAGTGTTGCAAAGGAATGAAATCAGTAAACTTGTTTGTTGCTTGAGAGCTGGTAGCAAGGTACTTTAAAAGTTACAGGACTTTTCAACCAAGATACTTTGCAACCCCCTTAACCGCAAAAGGATCTCATTAGAGTGCAGATACATGCATGCACATGTTGGTATACCTAAAGACTTAAAATCTGTAGGTACTCGTATACTCGTATGCAATATTTCAGGTTTTAAGAAACCGAAAATTCTCATAACGACTGATGTGCAATGTGTGGTTTCGAACTTTCCTGATATCCGCTTTGTTTCAAATGAGTTTTGCTTTTAATTATTACACTGAAAATTTGGTCAACACATACGTATGCATGTCTGTTTCGAAGTTAACTTGGAATAAAGCAAATGTGAAATGTTTTATCTGGTATCACATTCGAGTATATAATGAGTCATTTGGGAACAATATCATGCACTTTCGGTCAGGAATAAATACATTTGGATATAGGGAAGAGTAATGTTCATAACATTTAGTGTGAGAATAATAAATTGAAAACTTTTTCAATTTGCCTTTATGCAGGCAATATAAATGAACGCAAATTGTTTTTCTTTTTCATACACAAAAATGTATATCCTTTATTCTAATTTTCCAACGATAAGTTTCCACTGTAACTTTTGTACTCCAAACTACGTAATATTCATTTGTCAAGGTAAGCCCTTTTGATCTCTGCACTGACTGGACTAATAGCTAAAATGGTTTTGTAAAATTTTGATAACTTCCAAGTGATACAACTTATTTAGAGGTTCTTTCAGCCCGGTCCCCAAGATCTTGCCTACACTTTCTCAGATTTTGATTTTTTTTTCGAATAAACTATGTATCTACTCGAACAATACAAATTTCATCAAAATCTGTTCAGTAGTTATTCAGCAAGGCGTTTGTGATCAGACAGACTGACATGGAAAGTACTAGTATTTGTTTTCATCTGACCTTTTCAAAAACGATTCTATTGATATTGATGATTGTACGGACTGAAGATTAGGGGCATGATGACTCGCACTTGATGATCTTTGATTCGGGAATCATATTTCTAGGTGGAGGAAGCTACCGAAAAGTTGCAAAAAGTTGTAGATAAGCTTCATAATCGGACACAAATTTTGAGCATCGTACTCAACGAGGCCAAGTCTACTCATGTAAATTTTACGTACAAAAACGTGAACGAGGTACCCATCCTAATTAACTTGATGAGATTCCCGTACGCAAATTAAAATGGAATGCGCACTTACGAGGGTGGGTCAATAAGTCCCTGAAAAATTAAATAAGGAACACTCTTTTCGGTATAAAATCATTTTATTTTTCAACATAGTTTCCTTTTAGCTCTCTACACTTCATCCAACGTTTCTCCAATTTTTTGATGCCCTCCAAATATACGATTTCTCGAGCCCCTCAAAATAACCGTTTGTTTCAGCGATGACCTCTTCATTCATTTTTGTTCATTGTTCATTTGGAAACAAGAAATAGTCGCAGGGGGCTAAATCTGGGGAATATGCTGGATGAGGGAGGAGTTCGTAGCCTAACTCATGCAATTTTGCCATTGCGACTGTGGACTTGTGCGCCTGTGCGTTGTCCGGGTGAAAAATACCTTTTTTCTTCGCGGCCGTATTTGCTTCAAATTGGCTTGGAATCGATCCAGCAGCTCTGCATAATATGCGCCGGTGATCGATGTGAATAACACCGCGCGCATCCCAAAAAATTGTCGCCATGACCCTGTTTGCTGACAAACCCACCTTGGCCTTCTTCGGCTTCGATTCACCACGAGAAGTCCATTGTTTTGACTATTACTTGATTTCTGGTGTGTTGTGGTGAATCCAGGCTTCATCCACGGTTACGAAACGGTGCAGAAACTCTGCCGAATTTTTCTGGAACATCGCCAAACACACCTTTGAAGTTGTTAAACGAATGCGTTTTTTCGGCACCCATCTTGCGGAAAGCTTTTTCATGTCCAAATATTTATGTAAAATCGAAATCGCTGAGCCATGTGATAAGCCCGTGGCCTCTTCAAGCTCGCGACATGGATTTTGTCGACCATTTTTGGTGTGGTGACCTCAATTGGGCGACCAGAACGTTCAGCGTCACTTGTGCTTGAACGACCACACCCAAATTGAGTAAACCAGTGGTGAATGGTTCCAATCGATGGTGAAGAGTCCCCATAATATTAGTCAAGCTTTTGTTTGGTTTGCGTGGTAGTTTTTTCTCGCAAAAAATAGTGTTTAATGAGCACTGGAAATTCACTTTTTTCCATTTTAACGGAAATGTTAGTCGGCGTCTATATAAAATGGCTGCCACAACAAAACTATTTGACAGATCTGTCTGAAAATTAATGTGCGTTCTTTTGAAAGATGATTCTTGACAAAAAAAAAAAAAAAAATTAATTTAAGGTGACGACACAATTTGTGTTAATTTTCAGGGACTTATTGACCCACCCTTGTAAAAAATAAAAAAAAATAGAACTAGAGAACAAGTACAGAGAAATGGTTGCTCGGGCGAAATTCTAAGCCCGATATCCAGAACAAGCTGCTTCTATACAAGCATGTGCTACGTATGATATACAACTACGGAGCTGTGTCAAAAATACGTAATCTCCTACAAACTTTGGAAAATAAAGTGCTAAGGGGAATCATGAACGCACCGTGGTACTTTCTGTGAATTTGTAACCGTGGACAAAATGTGTCATCGTTATGTAATACAATATTTTCATTTGAAAGGCCTCAGTCCAACCAATATCAAAGCGGAGCTAGATTCTACTCTGGGAGATTTTGCTCCTTAGTTTAAACGAGACCGTTTGAGCTGCCAAGACGAACACGCAGTGGTCGACCAAATGAGGTGACTATGCCGGAAATATTTAAAAAAAAAAACTCCACAAATTGTATTGGATGACCGTCGACTGCGAGTTAGCAGATACTCATATAGTAGCACTTCAAAAAGTGTTGTATGTCACATGTTGACTGAAAATTTGAACATGAGAAAGCTGTGCGCAAGATGGGTGCTCAATGGAACAAAAGCAGCGTCGTGAGGATTTTTCAATCGAGTGTTTGGCAAAGTTGCACAGCAATAAAGCCGAGTTTTTGCATCGATTCATAACCATGACTGAAACATGGGTCCATTACTTCAAACCTGAGACGAAGAAACAGTCAAAACAATGGATTGAAAGAGGAGAATCGGCTCCAAAGAAAAAGTTCCATCTGCAGGCAAGGTCATGTCGTCAGTTTTTTTGGGATGCGCGTGGGACAATTAGCATTGATTATCTTCAGAAAGGAAAAACAATCAATGCCGAGTATTATGCTAACTTATTGCAGCGTTTGAGTGTTGAAATCAAGAAAAAAGAAAAAAGTTTTGTTTCATCAAGACAATGCACCAGTTCAAACATCCGTCATCGCGAATGCCAAAATCAATGAGTTAAAGTTTGAATTGCTTCCTCATGCACACTATTCCACATATTTAGCCCCCTCGGATTATTTTCTATTTCCAAATTTGAAGTGGTAAAAGATGTGCCAACAATGAAGAGGTGAAGTCTGCGGTTGATGGCTATTTTGAGAAGCTTGACTATTCTCACTATAAACAGGGTATCGAAGCTATTGAACATCGCTGGGAAAAGTGTATCGAGCTAAAAGGAGACTGCTTATGTAGAGAAATAAAAATATTTATTCCGAAATTTTTTGTGTTTTCTTTGTTAGGCTGGGTACTTCTGGGACTATCCTCGTCTGTTCGAAATGACGACATCAACAGAGATTTAAGAATAACGCCCGTCGAAGGGGAAATTACAAATTTTGCAGAAAAACACCAATGCCGACTCTACGGTCAATGTATAAGTAACAATGCTGTCCTTCAGAATTTGGACAATAGAAATATAGTTCGTCAGCTACAAAGAGCAAAACCATCTGATTTAGGTCAGTAAAGAGCAAACGCGTGTAAGTAGCGACACAACAGGCACATTCGTTGAAAACTCACCTGCAAAACGTTGAAAATGTGAAATGTAAGCTACTAGATACGTTTTATTTAGTTGTAGTACTAATAAACAACAAGACCTTGATAGTTTTTCAAACTGGTGCCTACAAAATCGCTTAGAGCTCAATATCGCCAAATGCCAATCTATTACCTTATTACGTAAGCACCACGTGTCCTCCGCCCGCCTTTACCTTCTCCATGGTCAACCTGTATCCATCGTTCAATCTTTCCGCGATCTTGGAATATTGTACGATAGGGAACTAAATTTCCGCTCACATATTGATGAGATAATTCGTAAAGCTTTGGCTTTATCAAATTATGGTCCAAAGAATTTTCTACATTACCTTTGTTCGCCCCCTCCTTAAATACGCCAGTCAAGCGTGGTCACGCTTTTAGCAAGTTCATGTGACCAGGATCGATTTATCTTGGAACGACCGATTTATCTCACCTCCCTATCAAGACCACCTCAACCTTATCAACATGAGTACTCTAGAGAAACGCAGAGATGTTGCAGACATTCTTTTCATTAATCGACTTCTTTCAGGCTCTGTCGATGGCGCATCTCTTCATAACTCAATTTTCTTCAATACTAACCCACGAAATTTACGATGCCCTCGTCTTTTCTATCTACCATCCCACCGCACGTCATATGGATCTAATGAACCAATTTCAAGTATGCTGCAAGAAGTTAACTCAAACCTGATTGATTTTAACCTCAGCACTCCCTGCCTCAAAGCCGAACTCCTTCACCTTTCTCCTTAGCTTTAAGTCTTAGTTTTAAGTTTTAGTTTCAAGTTTTAGCCTTATGTTAGTTGTACCTTGCAATAAGCCAAACAAATGGGGACTTTGCCCCCACCAAAATTAAATAAAGCAGCTTGTATTCCATTTGTTTAAAGCTACAGTAATATGCAACAGAAAGTTTAATAAATAGGTATGACACGACCACCGCCTGCTTCCAAGTCATTTTGTTTTTAAGAAAGTGAAAATTTCGAAGGATACTCTTACTATGGAGATCTCATCCTATAGTAGTGTGGGATTCTAACCGCGCTAAAAACACCTTCGATCATGACAAATTTATGTATGTAATCGCTTTAGAGAAAATATTAAGTTTTTGACTAATTTCTCTTCACAGTTAAATCAACGTTGCAATTTGCAAACGTTATTGTGTACATCTAGAATGACTTCTGTCTCAGGATTGATGTGATTTTGCGATCTCTGATTGTGCCAAATTGCATTCTTTTTAAATGACATCTGCTTATGCAGTCTTTGTTTCTTGCGTACCATGGGGCGTTGTCTATTCCACGTTGGACTTTATTTTGAAATGTTTGTATTTTTTTAATAATTGTTTTCTTTGTACCTATACATCCCTATAATTCAATGCCATACGTTCAGGCAAGCTTAAGTATTTGCTAATGTAGCATTATTTTGTTCTGAATAGATAGCTCCGAGCTACGTCCTATTAGCCACCATAGCTTTTGCTTTATTGACTGTCATCTGCAAAAGAGGGAGACCATGACGGTGTTGTCTAACCCTATATCCCTTGTATATAATAAATACAGAGTTGGTCCGAAAACACAGCCTTGTGGGACACCTGCCAATATTTCCTTTTCGTAGAAATACTTTTACTTATTTTTAGTAAAAAGAAAGGTTAAGATAAAAAGAGTTAAACACGTTTTATTAGCTTAAGTGACAAAAGACAAGTGACAAGAATAGGTGGATGTATAATGAATGTAAATATAAAGTGAAGTGAATTTCAAGATCTGTTTATTTAAAACAATGGGGTTAGCATTTATTACTATCACTTCTGATTCTGAGTACGCTTCACCGTACCGTACTCGAAAAAAGTATCTCATAGTACTGTCTAGGTAGGTCCCTATTCAGTTTGAACTCCAAGCCTTTGTGCCACATCTTGTCAAAGCCTGCGTCCAGGAATTTATTATTTACCTTCACGTCAATAATACATTGAACTTGATCTATTGTTGAATGCTTATTCCTAAACCCAAATAGGTCGTTCGGGAAGAGATTTCTGTCAATAATAATTTTATCTAATCTTTCAAGGAGTTTTTCAAAAAAGAAATTTTACAATATCGGGAGTAACGATATTGACCTATAGGAAAAAACTTCTGTAGTTGACTTACCTTGTTTCAGTATTACGACTACTTCAGCGATCTTTCAGTCGAGAGGCACATGCCTTAGTTTAAAACAGGCATTAATTAGAAGGTTAAATTTTATTGTGACTACAAATTTGCGCGGTAACAAGATCGTAACCTGACGCTTTTTTATTCGAAATTTTCCAAGTCATAGCCTTGAGTAAAGTCATTAAAGCTACCCAACTACTCAACATTCAAGCCCTTTCTCTATTCACTTTATAGCTACACTCTTAAGAATTTAATTTTAAATATACTCGTATATTAAAGAGAAAATCCCGCTCTCTGATTAAAACATTTCTTTATTTTACTGCACTGTGCTTGTGCAATTCCTGAGAAATTATTGTTTACATTGCCACTAGTATAAGAAAAGCAGCCATTCCCCTGTGTAAATTTAATTAAAAGATATAAAAAAAAAAAAAACCCTGAACTTGAATCCAACACCCCGTCTTGCTAACAATTTACAACCCCTTGTGTGACACTTTCATTCCAGTTGAAAACTTTCGAAAGGAATTTCTTATCCTTGAGCACACCAACTCCTCGATGGCATTTCCTATCTGCTTTTATTCCATCCACCGAATGCATTCAGCTTTTCCGCGTTTTCTCCTTCTGTCATCTGCAATTCGCCCTCCTTTTGTTTGGCACCAACAAACTTAGCGGTCGTTATCTTCCTTGTCGCAATGGTTTTGCTCCTTTATTTTTCGCGTGCAAATATTTTGTGAAAAATTCATACAGAAAAGAAAAAGGTTGTTTTGTACAAAATTAGAAAAAAAAAAAGGAGAAAAAATCGTTTTTATGACACCCGCCAACCACACCATGGTGTTACGTGATAGCATCGCTTTCATTTCAGCAAGACGACATGCATATTCATAATGTATCTATGCATGGCATAGCCACAGATACTCTACGTGAGTTACTCGTACGTATAAATAAAAAAAAAAATCTTTCCTGCTCCAGTGACTGAGAAAAATAAAAAAGAAAGACTGTGCTCTGAATTGTAAATTGGCTCGATTACTGTCGCTCTTTGAAATTAATAAATTTACCATTGTGTTTCAGTTTTGGTTTTACAAAAGGAATGTTCATGATTAAATTATTAACACTTCGATTCACTGCAATTTGTGGATGGAACAACTTTAATCGAATTGAATCAAACGAACAGAGGGTAGAAAGAAGGGACTGAACGTTGATGGTTCTCCTCTAACGATAATAATTTTTTATTTTTTTTTTTTTTGTTGGCAAAGGAATTACGAATTCGGAAACAGAAAACTATTGTATGTATACAATGCCAACGAAAATCAATAATTAAAGAGGATTTTGCTTTCTCAATGGAAATAATGGATATCGGATGAACCAACAAAATTTTGATTTTCTCTTTGAAATCAGGAAATTAAATTTCTAAAGACTTTAATAGGATTGAACCGAAACTCGAAATGTATCTATACAGGGTTATTCTTTTGTGCTTTGGGATTTTAATTTAAATAAAGTAAAATTAAAGATTTCAATGAAACTTGTTTACTGTCTTAAATTTTCGAGGGTGGCCGTGGTGTAGTGGTAACATCAACGCTTGTCACGCTCTTGGTTCACGGTTCAAATCCTGATCTCAACAATCATCTATTTATTTATTTCGTCTGAAATAAATAAAAAAGTCGATCAAATACGAAAGCTTAGTCAACTCTACTGCGAAGGCATAACACTGGCAGTAGAGTAGTCATATGGCTTAAATGCAACTTGATCGTGATGATGACATTAGGTGGAGGGAAAAAAAATACTGTGAATCATGAGCAACGATAAAAAGCAAAACAAATAAGCTCCCCAGTTATCTGGACACCACCCTTGGAGTTTACTGAAACTTAATACCACCTAAGTTTCAAACCCACTACACCAATCTTTCTTTCTCTCTCTCTCTCTCTCTCTCAATTTCTACAAACGCCCGTGCCCTGTAATAATTTAATGGTATTCATATCCCATTTGGCGCGCGCAAATTATAAAGAAAAAAAAAAAAATGCCATTATGTATGAGTAGAATAGAGCCAAATTTGCCTGTGATGGGTGGCACGTAGCCCCGTCCTGTTGAAAACACTTGTCACTCACATCAATGTCTTCAATATCAGGCTAAGAAAAAGTTGGTTATCATTTGACCATAGCACAGAGTATTCATCGTAACAGAGGCGCCTTTGTCGTTTACAAAAAATACGGCCCGATCACGTCAACCGTCCACAGCGCGCACCAAACTGGCACCCGTGGTGGATGCAATGACCTCTCAACGATCACGTTTGGATTCTCATAACCCCAAATTCATTCCGCCGAGCAAAGAATGGGCCTCATCGCTGAAGAAGATTTGTACTTGTTGTACACAAATATTAAGTGCGCAACTAAGTTCTTTTTTTTATGAAAATGCAACTTTATTGTGAAAAATTGGTTACAAATGAATCATTCAAAGTATTGCCCATCGCTAGCTACAACTTCTGAGGCTATCCACGAATCAAGCCATTATTTTATGTCTTCATATGAGCGGAACTGGTGATCAACCAGACCATGTGCCATCGAACGGAACAAGTAATAATCGGATGGCGCAATATTTGGGGAATATGGCGGGTGGAGTAGGACTTCCCATTTGAGCGTTTCCAGGTAGGTTTTACGGGGGTTTGGCAATGTGAGGCCGAGCGTTGTCATGCTGTAGAATCACTTTTTCGTGCCTCTGCTCGTATTGTTGCCGTTTTTCGCGCAGGGCTCGACTCAATCACATCAATTGAAGTCGATACCGTTCCCCAGTCATGGTTTCGTTGGGTTTCAATAGTTCATAATAAATGACACCGACCTGGTCCCACCAAATACACAGCATAATCTTCGCAGCGTGAATATTCGGCCGAGCCGACGACCTAGAAGCATGACCGGGAAGTCCCCCAGACTTTCTTTTCTTTAGGTTGGTGTACTCGTAATGAATCCATTTTTCATCACCCGTTACGATGCGATGAAGAAAACCCTTCCTTTTTTGCCGTTCAGAGGCGAAAAAACGACGCTCAACATCCCTTGGCTTCAAATCATAAGGAAACCAAGTTCCTTGTTTTTAGAATCATTCCAAACGCATGCAATCGCTTGGAAATGGCTTGCTGTTTTTGTGTTTGGCACGGATCCTCATCGAGCAATGCCTAAAATTCAGCGTCTTCGAAGGATTTTGGCCTTCCTTCACGCGGACGGTCGTCAACATCGAAATCACCGTCTTTGAAGCGACGGAACCAATCACGGTACATTCTTTCACTTAGAGCAGCATCTCTGTAAACTTTTTGGAGCTCTCGATGCGCTTTAGCCGCTGTTTTTTTCGAATGAAAGAAGAAAATCAACACTTCCCGCAAATGACGATTATTTGGCACAAAATCAGACATTTGCACAAACAAAATCACTAATGTATCAAAACAGTTTGTTTACCATATGTCTAGTCTAAGCTCGGTTCATGACGTTTTGGATATGTCAAAATCGACCAGCACTTACTGCTTAGTTGCGCACCTAATATAACAGAACTGTTATCTTTGTAGTAAGATGCAACAATTTAAATTCGTTGAGCGTTGGTTAAACGTTCCATATTGTAAAAGGCAAGAACTAACTACGAGTAACTGTCACTATGGCTGTCAGATAGATTTGACAGATGCCATATGGCAGGGATGTGAAATCACAACCTCGAAGTAAATAACCCTTTCTACTCGTATAGGTGCAATAGTAGATATAAATATAATTTTATTATTGCTTTATACTCGTTACTAGTTTATGGAAATTATATTCTTACGGTGAATTTGTTTGCAAGCTTCTTCTTCATCTTGAAGCGTTACAGCTCAGGATATGCCGCTTACAGTCCGGGCGGCCCAGGTCCTCAACTAACATGCCTCTTCAGCTAGCTGCATCCAGTTTTGTACGCTGAGCTGCTTGAGGTCACCTTCCTCTACGGCGTTGTCCCTCTGGAGTGGATTCAAATATTCTCCGGGCTGGTGCATTAGTATCCTAACTATCTTAGCCTATGAATTCCGACTTTACTGACTAGGTCTAGGTTTTGAAATAAGATTCCGATTTGCTTTGACTTTGTTTCGCATGTTGATGTTGAAATTAGAAATAAATTCTTACCCTGTTGGAGCGTAGCCACTATCATCCCTTAAATTCGTATCTTTTTCCGTCAAACGATTATTTAAGTACGCATAGCCCCTCTGATGGCTGCTAACCTTAGCAAACATTACTTGAATGTGTTTTTTTTTATAAAATTAACTACCAAATAAATATTCCTTCCTTTTTAACAACGTCAAAGTATGTATTCGAAACAGATGTTTTGACATGAATACCTCATTACCATTCCATAATAACACTGAACCCTTTTATGCGTAAACATCCTTTCATATCCGAAATATGGATATGTATATTAGCATAGAAAGGTTAACCAGCACATGTGTCCTTGGAATCCCTTTAAAGTACCGTCGATTGTACGTATGTAAATTTATTTTCAAATAATACCATGTGTACGATACATACATACGAGTATATAGGTAGGCAGTTAAATTTTTAATATAACTTTCAACTCAGTTCGCGGAAAATTTAAATTTTTTTACTTGCACCTACATGAGCAAGTATTGGCTTCTTGACAAAATTCGATCTCGAGATTTTGATGAATCCTTGGATTGATATAGGGTGACCAGATAAGAACGATAGGAAAATAAATAAAATTATAATAAAACAACAACGATGTGAGATATCAAATTGATTTTGGCTTTATTTTGAAGCTTCATTCATGTCATGGAATAGCATATCATTTAAATGGCCCGGCCGCCTCGGCTTCGCTGGCAGTGCTTCAAGCGGTCGGTGCAATATGTGCGGCGTTATTCCGGCAATAGCGTCTCGAATATTAGCCTCGAGCTCGTCCAAAATGATTAGCTTGTTGGCGTTTAATCAAAACGACCTGCCGTGTCTTAAGATCCCTCGATGATGACAACTTTTTCATGAGCGAAGATCCGCAGGAGAAAGTAGAGGCTATAGGAGCGACTTTTCAGGAAGTGTACAAGGTGAATGATAGCATTTGCCCGAACCACGACCTGGAAAATCGAGTCCTTGTGCATAACGTCTACCTTTAAAATGATATACAGCACTGGCGATCAGAGAACATAGGTTTTACTGAGTTCAATGACGATAACATGGCAAATAATGTCGTCGCCGATGAGGAGTTACATCCTCCGTTTAACAATGTGCTGAATAATGCACATTATCCGGTGCATTGGAAGACAGCGGTGGTACAGCCTATTCCCAAAAGAGGTAAAGATACATCCAATCCGGCAAATCTCTGATCGATAAGTCTCCTTCCGAACATCAGCAAGGTATTGGAAAAAGTGGTCAATAGAGCCCTGACTAAGTGGGTTGAGGACATGCATATAGTTCCGGATAACCAATTCGGTTTCAAGGCGGGTCATGAGACTATACAGGCCGCGTCTAAACTGGTATCTGATATCTAATGGAACAAAAGTAAGAAACAATGCAGGGATGCCTGTCTGGTTGACTTGGACAAGGCGTTCGATACCATATGGCTAGAAGGACTCTTCTACAAGTTGAGCAGGCTGGGTATAAGTAAACCACTGTTGTGACTTCTGCTGGGATGTTCGAAATCAAAAACGGTCTACAACTAGGTGCAGTTAATTCGCCGATCCTCTTTAACATTTACACGAGTGATCTCGTAGGATCTTTTCCCCATGCTATTACGTATGCAGACGACTTGATCGCGTATAGGTCAGGACCAAAGATCGAGGTCATTGCAATACTCTTGCAACGTGATTTCGATAAGATCAGGATATACTGCGACGACTGGAAGCTGAAGATCAACTTCCAGAAGATGTTTTCTTCACTTCGTACCGATCTCTATCTGGTTGCTGGCTTAAGGTCCAAAAGAGTGTACTCATGCTCCAACTGAAGCCATGATGACGACCGACCTCACGACGAAATTCACGTTGCGTATTTACAACTGAGCCGGAAATTCAATAATTTTTTTTAATAATTTCCACATATTCGGGAAGCGTCAAATGATGCATGATGAAATGCAAATATTACTGTATATTTTGACAGCTAGATGTCATGGGTAACTTTAACAGCTGCTGAAATATAACAATTGGAAAAACTATCATTACTATCTGGTCAAAGGTTTTTTTTTTCTTTGCTTTCCTTTAAAATAAATTAATTTAATTATTTTTTAAAGCTGGTAAAATATAAAAAAATAAAGTTTCAGTAGACAGATAGTGGAGCATATCAAATCTCTGTTCTGGAAATTGGGCGACAAATTTAACTATTTATAACGAATAAAATAAAACAATAAAAATATGACAATTTTTCTTAAATTAGGCCCATCACATGAAACAAATTGTAAGAGAATTCATTAGAGAACAAACTCATTAATTAATCCCTGCATTTCCTTAACTAAAACATGAATTTCATTAAATACATTAGTTATGCAATTTCGCTCTCCGAAGTATTAAAAGTCGTTGCATTGACAGACGACGAATGAGGTCATGGAATTCGGAACATATTTTGATTAGAAGTATTCATTTCTGGAATAAATTAATAAATGCACATTTAACATTGTTTTAAATTCCAAATAAATAAAGCGAAGAGTGAACAAATTTTAGTATGCACATCCGTAAGGAGTAGGATTTTTCTCGCAGCACATTTTGTTAAACTTCAATGATGTGCTCTTAAAAATTTAATAGAATTTCTGAATTGTTCGCTGCGCAATATAACCTCAACTGTAAACTAATAAATATCATTTAGCTAATAATCCTAGTTTATTTGAAATGAAATACAATCATCCCGTGAATGCAAATTCGCTATTTAATTGGAAACAAATGGTCGATATAAAAGTACAAAGGTATCGTGTGCATTTGAGAGAGTTTTATATTTAAAATTTATACTTCCTAAGGTCATAATTATTGTTGAATATAGCTTATTTATTGTTTCCAATTTATTGAATCCCATGGAGAGTATGTAAACTAATTTACTATTCACCTATTCCTGAAGCATAATTCATAAAATATTAAGCTGTGTCTGATAGTTTACAATTGAAATTGTATGCAAATATATACTCGTTTAAATTCATTGAACATTTAATGTTTTGTATGAATTCATTAAGGTTTTTTTATGGTTGCGCCAATGGATGTGTAATCTTCATAGATACCAGTACCATGAGCTACTGCATTGAACGATTTGCAAACCTGAATAATCTATGCAAGAAATACGCCTACGTACTAAAACAAACAGTCTTACACACTTCATCTACCTTCCCCGGGGGACTGCCATTAGGTATTACTTCGCGAAACTGGTTAGCAAAAAAAAATCCAAAATGGCGGGGATCAACTTGTAGGTCCATCTGCCTTTTATAATGTTGTCCCAAGTGGTTTGCCATATAGCTATTTATGTTCCCCCCTCCTCTTCTTTTATCCTCCTGACAGCACCTGCTCTTGTTGATTTGAGAATCTTCTTTCGTGGATCCTTAGCATTTCATTCACCATGATATCGATGGGGATCACTCTGACTATGACACAGGCTGCTTCGTCCGATATTGTTCAGAAACCGCTGATTGTTTGTATCGCACAGAACCAGTACGAGTATATTGCAGACAGTTTTCTCCTTGCATCTTTCGTCGCTAACGCCGCCAGCCAAATCGGGCAACATATAGAAAAACCGAAATGAAAACTCTATATAGTAGAATTCTTCTAGCATATTCAGGTCCACCGATGTTTGGCAATATTCGAGAAAGGACTGCCTGCAGTAGTGATGCCTTTTTGCTCGAATAGTCCACGTGAATTTTAAACTTTAGACTGTTCTCGAGCATAACTCTTATTATTATGATGGTCTGGCTACCGATCCGAATATTCCCATATTCAGCAGAAAGTTTGGAATGGTCGGATCGGGTGATCTTGCGGGCCAATGCAAATCTCCAAAACGGGAAGTAACACGATAACACAGACTGCAAAAGTGTACTTCACTAAGTCTATTGTGTCGCCCGCTGTGTGTGCAGTTTCTTATTGAAACCACATGTGCTCTAACCCCAATTCGGGTACCAAAACGTCTCGTAATCACCACTTCATTACGGACGCCACACCGTACCGCACAGTGACTTTCAGTGGTTGTAAATGTCATTCTTGAATATCAGCTGGTTTTCAGTTGATGCTTCGGCACTCATGATTAATCGTCATGGTTGAGCAATACGATGCGCTGACTGTAATGCAGATGGTGCATCACCTAAGTTCTGTACGAAAATATTTTCAGTCTTTCACCAAAATACGCTGGAGAGACAGCCTGGAAATGCCAAATTTCGTGGCCCGTCGTCTCGTTGATGTTTCTAGACACTCTTCCACGTCTTCTTGCACGGCATCAATATTCTCGGCAGAATGGCCTGTGTTTGCCTGTCAGCCCTAGTCTGATCTCGTGTTGAGCCAGTCTTTTCGAGGCATGTGGCTTGATGTCGAATTGTTCGAACAGTTAATGGCGTCTCATGTCACTATCACGATGACAGGAGACGCCATTTGCAAAATTCATAGACAGTCCATATAGGGACATTATTTTTGCGCCGCCTTATATTAGATATTCCGTTCTGAGGTGGTAACATTGACTCGGACTCGACTGCAGATGAATTTACGAAAAAGTTAAACTTTCAAGGGCTGCAATCGCAAGGTAAGGTTAAAGCATCCAGCTGTCAAGCAGTCCTATCGCCCTAATCAAAATAATGGCCAACTAATCTGTAGTTATGTTCGTATAAAAATATCACCATTCGATTTATGCATAGAAAGGAAGACCACCTCAATTGCCCCAATTATAAATAAATCAATTTATATTTAGACGCTAACAACCCATTCAAGGGCTTAGCTTCTCGCAGCCATTCGTGTTGTATTGTGGGCATCTGTTCATGACATTTTTGCTCTCGGATGTTTGTCAGACATTCGAGAGAGGTGTGGCCATGAAAAATCCCTTTTTTTACTCTTCTGATACTCGAGCCTTGAGTCTCCGTGCTATTTTGCCTAATTTTGTCATACCTGCTAAAATCATTCGCTTATAGAGCGATGCACGTCCTTTTCTTTGTCAAGATCGGGAGACACCAACGAAACCGTCAATATCACCAGACGTTTTCGACAAGACGGTACGCTGTTATGCAGTTTCTTCAATACTGCTCTGGAAAAGATAGCGCAAAACTTCTAGGCCAACATATTGGGCACTATTTCTCACAAGTCCTTATAAATTCTTGGCAATGAGAACGACATCAGAGATTTGCTAACATGTTTGCAGTTGGCCTGATAAGTGATACTCATAATTTTATTTTAATAAAATACTATTCCTATCTACTCAAACATAACATTTTAAGAAAAATAAATCTACAAATTCCTAAGATGGTATACTCGTAAGATGTGAAGGACATTTCCCCACAATTTCATTCAATTTCTGTAAACACTTTTTCGGTTTCAAAAAACAAAAACTTGTTGCCTGCATTTTTAAGACAATTTCAAAGTATTTTATACTGCAGACATTCCTTATAAAATGAAATACGTTTGTCCTATGAAAATGTAAGAAGAAAAGTTTAACAATAAGCTCTGCCAGAAGGATACTAACGACAGGGACAATAGCATTTGTGGAACACATTATTTATATTATTGTTATAATGCTCCTGGCAGTTTGAACTTTCAGTTGAATTGGTCGCTTTCTTCCTTGTTTATTTTATTTGCTTTTGTAAACAAAATACCCTTTCCGCCAATGAATAAGACAGGACGAATATGTTTTTGTGAATAAAAATAAGAAACAGCATGCATACATATGTGGATATATGCTACACATTTTTGCAGACGTCTGCAAGACGTGCCTGATGAAAGAAGTATTCCCCGACCAGTGGAAGAAACAAATGCGGAAAATAAGCTCCCGCAGGATCCTTCGTCGTATAGACATATATATATGTTGCACATCATAAGAAAAATACTGGATCACATCATAAGCGACAGATTAGAGATTGCAATCGATGATACAGGAGGCCTCGCAGATCACCAATATGGCTTCCGATAGCTCCATGATTGACGCCATCAATGATCAAGTATGGCGATCAAGGCCATCGAAGGAAGGCAATGGAAGGAGGTAAGCAGTACTGCGCCATCATCGCACTGGACGTCGAAAACGCCTTCAAAGCCGCAAACTGAAGACACATCCTATTAGCTTCAAAAGATTATGACGTACGAGTATACTGGTTCTGCTGCACAACATCGACGATGGAACGAGGCCGTATAACGTCACAGGTGGCATTCCCCAAGGCAACGTACTAGGTCCACTACTGTGGCACCTGATGTATAATAATGATGGCAGCCAAACTGCTGGAGGAGCATGACCGATTATCAGGATAGTTTGAAATAGGCTCACATGAGTCTACAACTTGCAGAGGAGAAGTAGTACTCATCAGCAGAAGTAGAGTGATGGGAACTATAATAGTAAACGTTAGCAATCACGTAGTGCTCTCCAAACTGGAGTTAAAGTATTTTGATATTATTACTAGATGCAAAAAAAATCGTTTATGCAACACCTGCAGCATGCAGCTGACAAGCCTGCAAAAGGAAGGCTGCTCTTGGGTGCCAAATATGGGCCGGTGCCATGAAAACCGAATTAGCACATTGAAAGTACGTACGAGTAGTGCCTTCAGAATAACTTCCCAAGATGCTGTGTGTGTAGCCCAAGAGCGCAAGAAGCTCAAGAGAAGTACCCCACCGCCAGAACAACGCCAGTTATCACCAAGGAAAACAAGTCTTCAAGAATGGCAGCAGAAATGGGATCACTCTGACAAAGATAGGTGGACGAACAGAGTGACCCCCACATGTATCAGCAGCAGTATGCTCAATAACTCTACCAATACGCCGATCTAATCTAATCTAGATCTAGCAACACAAGTCGCATTAATGGTGTAGTTTGCTAATATAACAACTCTAAATTACTCCTACAAGTATGTTTATATTGTTTCAATTTAAATACACCCATTTCAGTCTGTCAAAGGGTTACCGTGATAAAAATCGGGTCTCGTGTCGTGTCAGGACTCAATTTGAAATGCATTTAATTTAAGCTGCTTGGTTGAACCATTTACTTCCATATTTTCTCATTATTTACGAGTATGTGGATACCATTGCTATCTACACACATTTGTTAAAACGACTGCACGATAATAAATGTGAACTCTTACAAAATTGCTGTAAATTAGTTCCTTTGGGACCTTAATTATTAAGCCCTGTATCCTTTTTCTCATTTATTTACCAATAATGGTAAATCTGACCACTTTACTCGAAATTATCATTTTCAACCTCCTGTTTCGCTGAGTTGTAAATATAAGACCAATTTGTTTTACATTTCTCGGATGGGCACTGGTCCTTTCTTAGAGGATCACCAATTTGTGGTGAATTTTGTAGTTTGTCTGTGAACTGGAAACCAACTCAACTCATCTCGAAAATATTCTTTGAACCCTATTCCTAATGTTAGACTTATTTAAGGCTGCGCTACAGTTTGATGTGGACCTGGCCGTTGAACAACAAGCGTCTACAGCCAGCTCGATCTTGTGCTAGAAGCCTCCAGTTTTGCACACGAAGTTGACTGAGGTCCCCTTTCACATGTTTGCGACACCTTGAGGTCTTCCTTTACCGCGTCGTCTCTCCGAGATAGAGATTCGAAGACTTTCCGGACATTGGCCATATCATCTTATTTGTCCATGAGAGGACTTTGCTACTAAATTGCCTTCTTAGTCCAAAGAAACAGCGGAGTGTGATTCTCCGTTTGATCTCTGCGCTGGTGACATAGTTTGAATTAAAAGCGGAGCCAAAGTCCTTAACTAGCTCATAATTGTAGCTGTATATTGTGACGTTTTACACAAGTCGCCGATGTTGTTTTATGACAGCATACATTTTGCTCTGCATTCGTTAACCGCTAAACCCATTTTCGCCGTATCTGTTTCAATACTCACGACAGCCCGCTACGTTCTCCAATTATGTCAATGTCATCGGTTGTACGGAGTTGTGAAAGATCGTACTGAGAATTGTGTTCAATCCTTTCAGGTATGATGTCACACGACAGCGCGTCACCTTGTCGTAGTCCCTTTCTGACATCAAAAGGCTCTGTGATGTTATTGCCGACCTTGATGGAACAGCGTCATTCTGAATAGACGAACGAGTTTGGCACAAATGCTAAAACAAGACATGGCACTGCATAGCTCGCCTCCATAGAAGGTATCTTAGGCGACTTCGAATAGGTGAAAAGGTGTCGATCTGCCACAGTGGGAATATCTGATCCATGGTGGACTTTCCCGGCCTAAAGCCACTATGATAGGTATGTAGTGTGGCAAATCTTATACGCGATATTAAGGAGACTAATACCTCTGTAGTTGGCGAAATTCAGAGATTCCATTCGTCGGAAATACTTTTATCAGACCATATCTTACAGATCAGTTGATGTATGCCCTGTACGAAATCATCTGCACCTGCTTTAAATAGCTTGGTAATTAGACCACCGGCTCCAGCAGACTTATTAGATTTAAGCCTTCAAATTGCTCTTCCCTTCACTTTGTTCGGGTGAACGAAATTCTGTCTGACAGCGAAGTTTTCGCCATTGAACAGTCTGTAGAAGCGATCATTTCACATTCTCAACACCGACTGTGACACTACTACTATGTTTCCTTCTTTATCCCTACAGGCTTTGTAGCCTTGGCATGCTCTTTTTACTCGATCATATTTTCATATTATTTCTTCTTCTTTCTTAGAGCTGGTGTTCTTTCCACCTCTTCTACTTACAGATGTCGTAAGCTCTTCTCGTCACCCGTCATAAAGCGCCACTTCATAAGCCTATTGCTTTGCTGTGTACGTTTTGCGGCACTCTTTACCAAACCAGGAGTTTCTTTGCGGTGGATGGGCAATGCGGTGGCTTGCTAAAAATGATGCCACTGTTCATCTTCGTTTGACGTTGCAAGCATTGGACTTCTTGAGAGGTTCAGGGATACTCTATCGGTGAAAACTGTGGCAGTTTCTTCTTGCGATTGTAGTCATTGGATGGTAAATTTTTTCACAGTAATTCTTTGCTATCCGCTTACGGACCTTGGCAGGTACTGAGTCCGTCTACGGATATTTTGTCATACATGCTTTAATTTCCGTCAGTATTTCCAAATATGCCCTCCTTTAAAATTTTGTGCTAAAGTCACCCAGCACGATTTTAACGTCATAACGACTTAGTCGTAAATCTTATCGAGGAGCTCGTAGAAGCAATCACTTATTAGACTGATTTTTTTTGAGTTTTGCTTCAATGCGGCTTGTCATCAGGTGTTCGCTCATATGCCTAAAGCTCAAGGCATGTTGCCTAAGTCTGCCTCTGACGACAAATTCGTATCCAAATAAGCGCTGCTTCTGCCGCCTGTAACAGACACTGTAGTAGACGTCACAGTTTTGCATTCGCTTTTTGCCCGGCTCATCCCACCGCACTTCCTGGATGGTGGCGCTGTCCATATTTTAGCGGTCTAGAGCTTAAAGTAATTGTTTGGCCGTAGTTAACGGTCCAAACATTCTACGTACAGATCCGAAGATCGTTCAGTCAGTTATTGATTACCTTATATAATCTACTGCAACATATTTGGAGCTCAGACCAATAAGGGTTTTCGGAGGTTTGCCATATAGCCCGAAATCATCACTTTTAGTACTGTTTGTTTGAAAATCATTTAAAAAGCTAAAAATGGTCATCTCATCATAATTGCTATTTAAAATCATCAAAATGACCGTCAATCTCACATGTCATCTGCTAGTAGCTTGGAAAAAGTGATAGAATATTTCATTTGGTTGCGATGGACTGGTGAATAACAATGAACTATCAATATCGCCCTCGAAACTTTGTAAAGTGTTATGCAGGTAATTATACACTATAAAATCCTTCGGACATATTCATTCTAGAAATTGGTCCCCCAGGATACAATTATGTCAAATGAAAAGCACAATTTTTAATATTCTAGTTTGGCTGTTGGAATATATTTCACAAAAGTCGACAACAACTATTGGCAGAAATATTTATGTCAGTTGGTTTTTGCATTCCTTAGCAATGGGGTGGTTTTTGAAAGGCTGCTTATTCGTGCTGGCGTTTTCAAGTTCGGGCAAAAGTTTGGAAATTTCCCATTTGGCAAAACTGTTGTCAGAGTCAGTTCCAATTGGAAATAATTTGGCAGAATGTTTACTATTGACTATTCGTGACGCAAGTTTGAATTTCATTGTGAATATTGGGATTCATATAGAAGCTGAGTCTATATTTTCTAGACAAGAGTTCATGAATACAATCGAAAGGTTCAGTATAGCAAATGACAAAGTTACAATTGCTATAGATTCAGACCAAAATGAGTCTTACAATATTCATGGCCGATTCTATTTCATTGATTCGCTTAAATCGTTAGAGTAAGTATTAGTGCCGAGAATCAGATCAGAACAGTAACAAGCTCTAAAACAGATATTTTCAGACTTTTAGTCAAATGCCAGCGAAAACACGATAATGATCTTTCAGCCGAAAGGCAATACTATCTCATAATCTTGACGATTAATATGCAGAATCTTGGAGGGATCTTAGAGCAAATATTTAAGTTCTGTTGGAAAAATTCGATTATAGATGTAAATGTTCTTGTCGAAGATGGGGACGGAGTCGTCACGTTATATACTTACTATCCATTCACTGAGAGATCCTGCGGGGACACAACGCCTATAATGCACAACCGCTTTGTAAACGGAAGTTTCGAAATGAATAAGCCAACTTTTCCACCCAAAACAAATAATCTATGGCAATGTCCTTTAACAGGGATCCTTTATTATAAATCGACAGCCGCACTGGACAAAAATATGGAGTTTTTTGCTTATGCCATGAACTTTTCATTAAAAACTGTAGAATCTCCAGAGGGCAGTGGTTACACCTATTCAAATGGGAGCTTTACAGGAGCTTATAAAATGGTAAGTTCTAGGTTAGATTCTAACACCGGCACTGAAAGTAATTTTGTTTGTTTTCAGTTAAATGATGGGCTGGGCGATCATATTATTGCCTTTTGTACCAAAGAGAAGAAAATAATTTTTGGGTCAATGACATTTTTCTTATCCAATGTGCGTATTATTGGTAAACGTCCTAAGGCGTACAGTGGCATAGAGATTTTACTATTCCCCTTCGATTGGTATACCTGGTTTGTTCTTCTGATATTTTTTATGGGAAAATATATTGGTCAGTTGCTATGGAGATGGATCACGAATAGATTTATTCCTCAAAGGGAACATTGCACTCGAGTGTGCTTAATAGCATGGCTCTTTAGCATTTTGATTTTACAGAGTTCTTATGAAGGTTCGATTTTCAAATTCCTTCACAATAAACCAAGCAAAGCTCCACCCAATAACCTAGACGAAGCAATTGATCAGGGTTATAAGTTTGTTGTTGCACCTGACATTTATAAATTATTATATCAACTACCGGAACTAAGGAATAAAATGATAAATGAAGGTGATTCTGTATTGGAAGCCTTCCAATTTTTTAATAAACTTGAAGGAAAGTATTCGTTAATTGCGATAGAAGAATACATGTCACAATTCAATATTAGTTCTGACAGGTATCGAGAGTACTTCATTGCCCAAGAACCCGTGTTGGTCGTTTCAATTTGTATGTATTTTCGAAAGTTCTCTTATCTGACCGTAGAATTCAGTAAGCATCTAGAACAGATGATTGCACATGGACATATTTCTAAAAGCTCTGAACTGCTTTATGAATTTAGAAAGAATAAGATAATCGATGAGGAGCCCGTGAGCATGTCAATGCAGCAGTTGATGGGCCCATTTCAATTATTTATAATGTTGATTTGCCTAAATGCGTTTGTTTTTGCAATGGAACTACTTTCGAGATACAGTCGAAGATTGAGAACGATAACAGACTTTTTTCAGTGAGTGTTGGGAATGAACGCTAGTTGGTAGGTTTTTTTTAAAGTCATTGCAAACATTGGATTTCATTATTTATTACTCTGACCATTTGTTAAAAGCAAACCAGAAAATATTTTGTTCTACAGTCCTAAATGAAATTTTTGATTTTGAAATTATTTAATAAATATTTAGCTCTTTAAATGAAGAATTTTGAGTTTCAATGGAGTTCTATACCAAATTGGTAAAGGTGGGTATACAAAATATTTTTATTCAATTGGCTAGTATTGTACAGGGCGTGCATTTACACTACCCTCGCCGATCCTTAAATATCATCGCTATTCTCATTTTCCTTTAAATAAATACTCAAATATAACCGATGAGGCAGGAAGTCAGCCTGGAACATCAATTCCACCCAACTGATAGATGAGTCCACACGAATCTCCAACAAACCTAATATATGACTGAATAGTACTGATGTTAACGTTTGCGTAGAAGCTGTCACCGGAATAATCCACCTCGGAATGAAGCTTTACACTCCCCATTCCACCAACTCCCAACAAACCGTGGTACAATACTAGAACAGAGCTTATAGACAACGACGCTCCAACCCCACAAAGTTCTATATGCTAAGACACTAGAAACATAATTGACTAGTTTATTCCAATTCAAATCATTAATCCCTTTAAGAACATCAATTATTTCTTCCTTACATAGCCCAGTTTTCCCGAAATATTTAACACGAAATTCTTTTAGTTGCCCTCTGTGTTTCTATTGGATCCATTCAAGCAAATGAGATCGCACCTAGCCTTAAAAATTCACATTGACTTTGCTCTGTTATTGCTTTCGTTTGGTGTTTGTAAATCCTTGTCCTACTATCTAGCGCTTTTTGTATCATATTTTGTTTAATTTTCTGCTCTATTTGACTTAGTGGAATATTTCTGTTACTTATCCAATTACTTGGCTGGTTATTTTCAGCTTCCAACCTGATTGCATATTCTGTACCTAGTTGGTTAATTTCTTTTGCCCAAAATGTGTAGCAAGTGTCGATCTGAAGAATATATATGGTCGCTTACCAGCCCAGTCTCTAGTATGAGCACATAACTGGGTGTGCTTTCCGGCAATTTGAATATCCTTTTCAAGAAATATATCTGCAACTTATCTACCTCTCCAAATAGAGTATATAAGATAATTTATTTATTTCTCTTATAATTCAAATAAGAATTAATTCATACAGTTTACTTAAAAGGAGAAATATGTGTAAGTGACATTTATATTTATTTAAATAGTGATAATGCCACTTCAGATGCTTTACAGATATATAATATAAAATGGGTGGGGTGACGCTTTAAATAA
The DNA here is from genome assembly GCA_963082735.1 of Pocota personata. NCBI lineage: Eukaryota > Metazoa > Arthropoda > Insecta > Diptera > Syrphidae > Pocota > Pocota personata. The sequence goes on along the minus strand of OY720432.1, from coordinate 85,038,498 downwards.
AACTATACATATCAAAAAAAGAGAATAGGAACACAAATATGTATAAATACAATAAGCATTAATGCAGAGTACAATAAAACTAGAGAACACTTATTTTAACCAGAACATCAAAGTAAAATTGATAAAAAACTGAGATCAAAGCAAAAAAACTAATTTTTTACATATTTTACAAACATTAAATGAGATCTTAACTCTCTGATTGAATGAGGAAGTTTGTTTAATAACCGACATGAAGCAACAGTATAAAAATTGCAAAAAGCTATAGTGCGAAAACCGGGAACAGATACAAGATTCAAAAAATTACCACGTAAACTGTAGCTATCGATTAGTCTGAAATTAAGATTACCTGATCTTCTAAAGAACATTTTTAGCACTTTATAACATAACAAGTGACGAACTGGAAGAATTTTCAGATCTTGGAAAAGAGGAAAACTGGGGTGTCTGCGAGATTTCCAACATATTCTCTTCAAGACATGTTTTTGAAGGATCAAAAGAGGTTGTATTCTATTGAAATAAAATCCTCCCCAGCAGGCAATCCCATATTGAAGTCTGGAATGAAAAATTCCATAATAGACTTTTTTTAAGAATTCTGTAGAGCAAACCTTACGCAGATAATAGAAATTTCTAAGAGTGCTGCGAAAAGTAAAGCCTCACATTTTCCGTGTCAATGACAAGTATTTGAACTCATTAACGATTTCAACTTGAAAACACTTATCACTGCAGACGACACCGCAATTAAACGTACTAGTTGAAAAATCGGTGTTACAGGTGCAATATGAGAGTTTAAATCTTTGACACACAGATGCATGGAAGAACACATTAGCTTCGAAACTGCTTTGCGCTAACAAATGAAAAAACATAATCTTAGTTTTGGAACTAATTACCAATTTATGTTCCGCAAACCAGATTCTTAATAAACTAAGATCCCAATTAATATCGCATACAAGATTCAGAGCACTATAGGAGCCATATTCACAACCCACGTCATCTGCAAAAGCAGTTAATACGCCCTTAAAGTACAAACCGAACAATGAATTTATGTATACCAAGAAAAGTATTGGTCCTAGGACAGAACCTTGAGGTACTCCCAGATTAAGATACTCCATATCACTTCTGATGCCATCAATAATAACTCTCTGGGGCCTATTATTCAAGTAAGATTTAAACCAGTCTAAAATAAAGCCCCGAAACCCAGCTTTTTCAATTTTACCAAGCAATATATCGTGGTTGACCATATCAAAAGCTTTTGTTATATCAACAAACAAACCAGCTGAATACTTTTTTTCGTCCAGATTCCCAAAAATTTGCGAACAAAAATTTAAAAGTGCATCTTCTGTAGATCTTCCTTTTTGAAATCCAAATTGGACAGCACTGAAAAAGTTCGTTTTATTTAAAAAGGACACAACCCTATTTTTTATAGCTTTTTTAAAGATTTTGCTAATTGAAGGTAAAAGTGAAATTGGCCTATAATTACTTAAGTCATCAGATGCTCCTTTCTTAAACAGAGGTAAAATATCTGCGCATTTAAGAGCTACAGGAAAGACACAGAAGGTTCACCGAGATTAAATTCGGTACTACAAAGTGCACACGTAGGATGTATAGGACTTGGAAGCAGATTAGCGGATATAGTTGCAAAATATTTGTTAAAAGAGTTTGCAATACCAAAATTGTCGGAAACCTCATTATTATAGGTACATATAATAGCTGGTCTTATAACGGTTGAAGAATTATTAAGAATGCTATTGACTATTCGCCATTCACTTCTCAGTTGAATTTGTTGTTATAGAAGCTATCACGGAAAATCGGAACTTTTTTTTTTTAAACTGAGCACATTTTCTTATATTCAGATTGTAAATGTTGATTATTAGGGTGCCCAATATTTGAGGTGCATAGCATTGTACAGCTCTGCATATTGCCTGGAACATTTTCCATTCTACACTTAAAGTTATTCCATCTTTATTAAAAAATTTTTCCATGTGACATTGATGCAGTTTTTTGCTGAGACTTGTCTTACTTTCAAATGTTTTCGGAAGACCATTTTCGGCGTCAATCGATGTTATATGTTTATTTATATGTACATTTCTCCTTATTGGCAAGCACACCTCTTCTTCTAAACACCATGATGGCTGATTTATCGAGATTGACTTCCATGTTCCACCTATCGCAATAAACTTATAATTTTTTTTATCATGCTCTGTAGTGTAAATACGTCATCAGCAATAATTACTATGTCACCTGCATACAACAATAGTCTAATATTCAGATTATGGGTTGCTACACATCCTTCAATTTGATCATGTAAGTCATTTAGATAGAATGTAAATAAATGAAGTGACATTAAGCAACCCTGCCTTACTCCTGAGCACATTAGAGTTTCTTAAAAAGTTATCTTTTAGGTGTAGTATTCTTTCAGGAAAAAATTCACTTGGCAACCATAAAGAAAAATCGCTTGAAAAATTATTTAATGCATTATAATTTTGTTTTCATGGTTTAAGTGAGATCTTCTTAGTAGACGCAATACATATACATATGTATGTTTCGGTTTGTTTTTAAAAAGTGTTTTTTGAACGTAAGGCTGCTGTTTAGGGTGGATCCCTAGATATGTATCTAGGTTTCTAGTCTCACAATTTATAGTTTCAGCAGTGACATTCAGTGTATTACTGGGAATATGACAAGCTTTCCTTTTTCGAGCGAAAAATAGTGCTTGAACCTTTCTAGAATCTACTTTAATTTTTCATTTACTGTAATAATCTGCAAGACCAAATTCATTCGTAAGGTGCTGATACATAAGGAAAGTTTTGGAAAATCAGATCTGCAAATGATATATAGGACTGGGCTAAGAACTGAGCCTTGCGGAACACCAGAATCAAAATATTTTAGATCGGAAGCACTGTATTACATGAAAAATTTTGGACAATTTTTACTAAATTAAGCGGAAAACCAAACGACAACATTTTATAGACTAGACTATTATGCCACACAGAGTTAGAGGCTTTTACAATTGTTAAGCAGAACTAAACCAGTTTATTACTTTCAATATGCCGACAAATTCTATAGACCTAATGCGCTGTTGGTACTACGATGACTTCGAAACCCAAATTGTTCATTAGGATACAAAAGTTTAACATCAATTATAGATAATCATTTTTTTTACTAAGACTACTACTTGCACTTATCGATCTGTAACTGTTCGGATCTTCTGACGGCTTACCAGGTTTGGAAATCGGCACCACTTTAGTAAGCTTCCAACAATCTGGAATGTATTGTAATCTGAGATATTTCAGGTATAGGGTTTTTAATCGCATCTAGACCAGTGGTCTCAATTATCAAGGCTACATATGATGGGTCCACATGTCACGTTTTGCACAGAGGAAGGCTGTCTGAGGAATTCGAAGTCCAAAGTGGGGTTCGGCAAGGCTGCATACTTTCACCAGTATTGTTTTTATTGGTGATTAGCGATGTGCTGAATGCGGCCTTATCAACAAGAAATGGAGGAATTCGATGGACTCTCACATCTGAACTCAAACACCTCGACTACTCCGACGATGTATGCCTACTGTCTCACAGAATAATGGACCTTCACCAAATGACAGCAAATGTGGAGAGGGAAGCTGAAAATTAACTCGGCAAAAACAAAAATGATCAGCCTAGGACCAAACTCATCAACTCATATATGCATTGCTGGACAAACGGTTGAGAGAGTAGAGAGTTTCCAATACCTTGGGAGTATTGTCTCAACCGATGGCGGAACCGAATAGGTAAAGCAAAATCTGCGTTTGGGATGCTATCCATAGTTTGGCGAAGTAATGAAATTAGCTTAAACACCAAGCTACGACTATTCCATTCCAATGTTGAATCCGCGTTGCAATATGGATGTGGTACCTGGAGAGTGACCGTCACTATCACGAGGAAGCTGCAAACGTTTGTCAATAGGTGTCTACGTTACATCTTAAGGATATTCTGGCCAAACCGTATCTCTAACGAACAGCTTTATCAGAGAACGGGCTATGAACCTATAGGCACAACCATACGACGACGAAAGTGGCAGTGGATCGGTCACACTCTCCGAAAGGGTGACAGGTCCATAGCTAACCAAGCGATGCAATGGAACCCGCTTACCCAGGATGGCAGGATACGCGGCGGTCCTAGGAGTACGTGGCGCAGAACAGTTGAGAAGGAAGCACGGCAACTGGGAAAAAGTTGGGGAGAGCTGAGGCACATTTCCAGAAATCGCACACGATGGCGCGTAGGCGTTGTAGAGGCCCTAGGACCCACAAGGGGATACAGGACATAAGTAGACCAGTGGTAGTTTTTTTGAGCAAGCTTTTTAAAACATTCTGGATTTCTACCAGAGACACATACTCTTCTCCTGGTGTTACAACATCCAGATGGTTGAATCATTCATTAACATATTTGTTGTTGAGATACAAGGTGGTTTTTCACTATCCATGGGCAAAACCTCATCAGCAGCACAAAGACTAGGAATTTGATTGTTTTCATTTTTCACCACTCGTACCATTTTATAAAATTGTTTTGCATTTTTATCTAAAGTACGTAGAGTTTTATTCCATTCCCTATTTCGGTAGGTGAAATCTCTGCCACTGCCGTCTATGTGAAATTCTAATGCGGATACATTCAATAATGTAGTCTGGAATTTTCATGCAGGTATAATTGTCTCTAATATCATGGGCATACTTGACTCTGCCGAACTAAGAATATCTACAGAGAATTTTCTATCATAAATGTCAATATTTTCATAACTTACGATGTCTTCTAAGTCAACAAAAGTGTTTCTTAGTTTACTACGTAATTCTGGTCTGAAACGTGTCAAGTTTGCTTAACCAATGTTCAGATAAAATGAGTCTCTTCTTGTACATGATCTTGCTATTTCTGTAATAAATAAATCCAAAATAGACGAAATACCACGAGACTCACACGGAATACAAGGACTTGACGGAAACAAGACAGAAAGCGGAAAAAAATCAAATGAACTTTGATGAATATTTCCTCATGCATTAGCTCTGTTGCATCCCTAGGTCCCATGGCTACAATTGAGATCACCTCCAAATATGTATGTACCTCTTTTCTTCAAAATATTTTCCTCAAATCATTTTTAAAAGTATCTTTGCTAGGAAAGTAGACACAATAAAAACTTATTCCGGAAGCTTATATGAATTGCAGGCAGAAGCCTATGCTGAATTGATTTCTTAATCACTATAGGAACTCCTCCACCCCTGGTCCAGATGGGATAGTTGCCTGGGTTACGAAAAATTGTGGAGGGCTCCATTGATATGCTGGACCACTGTGAGGTGGCATTGAGTCTAACCGCTGTGCTAGCTGCCATTTGCTTTCCAAAGACGACTTGTAATATCAGAACGAAGGAGTGCGCTATTAATGCACAGACAAGCTGATCTCTGTACTTTCACTAGCTGGTTGCGGGATTTCCAGATAAGTTTCCTAACCAAAATAAGACATAGATATCGCTTTGCTGCGATTTGCTACACAAATCTTTGAGCACAAATAAGTTGATTGGTTGACAGTTGGTCTATCAGTACGCCAAGCGAAGCCTCTATCCCTGGTACGACGTTGTTAAAAGCACGCTCAATATCAAGGAAGGCAACCATGGTATAATCCTTGCACTCTTATGGTTTTTTAATGGTGCATACTGGCGAGTGTAGAGCAGTTCCTACCGACCTACCCTTGCAGTACGCATGCTGGTACATTGATATAAGTTTAGGAGCAATACTACAACGGAGATGACTATCGATTGACTAAATACTCTAAGGTTTTTAGAAGGAAAGATGATAGACTTATGGGTCTGAGGTCTTTGGGACCTTTCTGATGGATTAAACGATGACCAACTTACAGTTGAACATTCAAATAATTACTTCCCAACATTAGACGGTATACAGGCAACTGAATAACAAAAGGTCGCGGTTTAACATCATTCTAAAGCATATGTTGGAGAAAATCATACGGCAGTATTGCCGTATGATGTGAGATGTGAAGATCAGATGTTATTAAGCTTTCATTCATCCAATCCTGAAAAAGGCGGGTCCAGTATGGGCAACATAAGCACCTCGTATATGGAAAAGCTACGACTATTTAAATGAAAATATGTTTGAGTCTTCTACCCCTCTAATAAGAGATTATTGGATGCTTCCGATGTGTCCATAAAAGTCAATGTTATTCTAGACATTTTTAAGAATCATTTCACACTTTAGGTTTAGGAAATGATTTTAGTTTTATTTGGACAAGTAAATGAAAAAAAAGGTCTTTAGGAGAGACGTTAGAGCTTTTTTCGCGCTTTAGGTATGAATACAACTTTTACTTCTGTCCATAATCTGGGAATGTGGACTAAATCCAACCTGTCAACCAGGGTGGAGTGCTATCCGAAGTCTGTTGAATTTCAGCAGATATTCTGCCCTATCATGTAATTTGATCGGAACGGAATTTTCTTCAATTTCTCCGAAATCAGAGAAAATTCTCATCGCGTAATTCGTTCGAACGCACTCATCGGAAAAAATTCCGAAAAGAAATAATGCAGAGCATCGCATTGCAGAAGTGTGCGATGAATTAAAATTTTTGACAGTTGCCTCCGATATTCTCCGACAGAAATTTGTTGCGGAATTGTGAAAGGAAAACAAAGAAAAAGTTTTTAAAGATGTAAGTTTTATTAAAAAAGGATTGCAATTTGCAATTTTAATTGTGCTATTCTTTTATTAAGGAAAAAAAAGCACAAATAGAGGACAGTATGAGCTGCTGGTGTCACGATTGCAGAAGAAACCGGATATTGCCTGCAATTTCAGCAAAAGACCAATTGAAGAGGTATCTTCTTTTTGGACGGATGTTGCTGCTGATCTAAATAATCTGGGTCCACCATGCAGGGATGCTACTGGATGGAAGAAGGTATGTACCTATGAACTGAAGAACCTTAAAGGAAGTTTAAAATAAATTTAAGTTGTTTAAAGGTATGGAGTGACTTGAAAACATACATAAAAAGAAACTCGCTGCAAACAAACGCGAGTTGGTTGCAACAGGTGGTGGTCCATTCAAGGAAAAATCGTTTAGTGCCCTTGAAGAAGAAGTTATTGCTTTGCTAAATATGAAGAAATCGATGGAAGGCATTGGAGGACATTCGTTTGGGGCATATAATAAAGAAAATACTTCTTTGCCTGGACCATCATCAAATAGCTTTGATGATACTGCGACAGGCCTGGGGACTTCTGAACGCATTAGCCGGCTGCGAAAGAAAAAACCTCTTTCCACAACAGAACTACTGAGAAAGCAAGTAAGTCTGCAAAACAACTATTTTAAGAAGAACACTGCATTAATGGAGACAACCAATAAGAAAATAAACCAAATTGCAGTGAACATAAAAAGGTTTTATAGATCTTTTGATATGCTCCGCAATATAGAAATGAATATGTATAAAGAAATGAAAGAGCATAATCTGGAAGTGAGAAAAATGATGATACGAAAACTAGAACTAAAAACACGAATTCTTGAATTGGAAATCTCAAAATTGTATTAAATTTTATTTATTTTACTTAATAAACCTATTTTATTGAAAACCGTTTAATATTTGTTTTTTTATTTCTGTTGCTTCACTGTGGTAAGAAGACGGTGCAACTTCATTAACTTCTTCTGGGACGGTATCCATTTCTGCAACATTTTCTATGTTTTCACCTTCTTCATCATAATTGTAGTGTAAGCATATATTATGCAGAGCACAGCAGACATTGATGATTTGCACAGCTCTTTGTGGACAATAATGCAACTGCCGAGCACCCAGTAAACAGCGAAATATACTTTTCAGCAAACCAATCGTTCTTTCAACAACATTTCGCGCTTTAGCATGTGTTCTGCTCTGAACGGTGTCATAAGCCATGGTTCCAGTGCATATCCAGCATCGCCTTATTAATTAAAAAATAAACAAAGGAAGATAAGGATTAAAGTAACACTTTATACAATGTATCCACCTAATAATCAACTATCCCTTTCTTCACTATCATAACTTTCTTTAAAGAAACGACGATGTAGGCTCATATTCCACACATGGGAGTCATGGTTTGCTCCTTAATAGTTTGCATTTACCCCTCTTATCCGCATTTTATAATCGCAAATCTAAAAGAACAAATATTCAGTAACACTTTTAACAGTTACAATCATAGCATTTATACTATAGTACCCCTTACGGTTTAAAAACAAATGTTTATTTTCATTGGGGGCCACTATTTTAACATGTGTCCCATCCACGCAGCCGATAACACCAGGAAATCCAGTTTTTTCCAAAAAGTGCATCTTTGATTGAAGAATTTCTTCACTTGATATTTTCAGGGAAATCCATTTTGCGCATAGAGTTTCCTCAATAATTTTCAACACTTCTTGTAAAATTGTTGAAAACGTTGACTGTGCGATACCAAGATGGTAGTCCTTTCCCACTCCATGTTGCCTTCTGCCTTCTGCTAAAAATCTCAAAGTAATGGCATTTGAACGAAAAGTAGTTGGAAATTTGTCTTTTATTTCATTTAAAACATATCTAAATGCAGCTCTGCTAATACGAAAGTTTTTCTTAAATCTGCAAGTAAATTGTTTTGCTTTCCCCGAATTAACTAATAAACATACATACTTACTCAATGTTTGAAAGTTGGTCAATTTTATACTTATTCTTCTTTCTTTTGTTTGGTTTACATTTTCTGACACTAAAAACAAAGCTAAACTGTCCATTTTTGTTCGACTTTATTTCGTGCACAACTCAGAAACGTAAACAGATGTTTAATCTGTCAATTACGTGCTTTGATATGCGTAGAAAATAAATTATTCCGAAACGGATAACGTGATAGTTCTACGAGTTCCAATCGGAATTTTTTTCCGTTTCGGAAATTTTTCCGATCGAATTACATGATAGGGCAGATTATACATCATCAGGTCCTGCTGACTTTGTAGTTAAAAGAATACCAGAAACTAAATAATAAATATCCTGTAGGTTCCAATTCTGTTTGGTTTGTCTTAAAAAACCCTGCATAGGTATATGCATTTAACCACTTACTTTCATAAGATTTATATACATTTAATTATTTACTAATTTTATTCTAAAATAGCAAAAATCTCAATTATTCCATACCACTTTGATACCAAGGTGGATTAAAATTGAAATTAAATATTTACGCTGAGAATTTGTCCCAACGGACAATATTATTGTGAACCGATAAAACATGGCAGTTGTTATATATATTTTTTTTCCTAAATTAAATGCAAGTAACCACGTCAGTGAAATGTATTTAGCAATAGTTGACATGAATTGCAGTTGAATTTCGAAACCCACAGAAATGGGACGCCTTTGGAAAGTCTGGCTATTTGTGCTAGCAGTTTCAAGTTCGGGGAAATGTTCGGAAAATTCCTATTTAACGAAAGTAGTGTCAGATTCGGCTCGAATTGAAAATAAATTGGCAGAATGTCTATTGTTTATCATAAGTGACCAAAATTTGAACTTCATGGTGAATATTGCGATTCGTATAAGAGCAGAGTCGACATTTTTCAAACAAGACTTGACGAAAACAGTCGAAAGGTTCGCTGTATTGAACGACAGAGTTTCAATTGATCTGGGTACGGATGAAACTGAGGCTTACAACATTCATGGCCGATTCTATTTCATTGATTCGTTGAAATCATTGGAGTAAGTATTGTAGACATTGGTGTTCACGAAAATCGTCCCCTCTTAGGAGTCGGTTTGCTTAGTTTGCTCTTCAACTATTTTTTCAGATTTTTGATTAAATACCAACGAAAACAGGATAAAGATCTTTCAGCCAAATGGCAGTACTATCTCATTATCTTGCCGGTCAATATAGAGAATCGTGAATGGATTTTGAAGCAAATATTTAATTTCTGTTGGAAGTATTCGATTACAGACGTAAATGTTCTTATCGACGATGGGTATGGAGTCATCAAGCTGTATACCTACTATCCATTCACTGGGGAAATCTGTGGAGACACAACGCCTATAATGCACAACCGTTTTGTAAACGGAAGTTTCGAAATGAATAAACTAACTTTTCCACCCAAAATAAATAATCTATGTCAATGTCCTGTAAGAGCGATCCTTTATCATCAACCTCCATATGTTGTAATGCGTAAGGAGCACCTCTCTGGACCTGATGGAAATATATTACAGAGTCTAGCTAATGCTATGAACTTTTTATTGGAAATTATAATATCTCCAGATGGTACTGGTACCATCTATTCGAATGACAACATAACCGGAAATTATAAGATGGTGAGTCCAGAAAATATCACAGAATCGATGCTAGTAATTTATTTGTTTTCAGTTACAGGATGGGCTTGGAGATTGCATTATAGATGATTGCTCCAAGGAGGCGGATATGAATTTCGCGGCAGCTAAGGGATTTGACTTCAGCCATATGCGCTTCACCGTTAAAAGGCCCAAAGCTTACAGTGCCTTGGAGATCTTACTTTTCCCCTTCGATTCGTATACTTGGGTTTCTCTTCTTATTCTTTTTATAGGAAAATGGATTTGTCAGCTAACATGGAGAAGGCTAACGAATAATTTTGTTTCTCCCAGTGAAAACTTTATGCGATTGTGCATCATATCGTGGCTCGTCAGCATTTTTATTGTAACCAGTTCATACGAAGGTTCGATTTTTAAGTTTCTACACCAAAAAATAAGCAGAGCCCCACCCAATAATCTTGATGAAGCAATTGACCAAGGCTATAAATTTGTTGTTTCACCCATTGTTTATGAACAACAAAGTCAAGTACCGGAACTAAGGAATGAATTGATCAGAGTTAATGGTACTGAGTCGGAAACATTCCAATTCTTCGATCGACTAGAAGGAAAGTATGCATATATTACCAACTGGGGATATCTGCTTTTACACATCGATTCCTCACAGTATCAGGAATACTTCGTTGTCGAAGAGCCCATTTGGACCACTATGACTTGCGTTTATTTCCGGAAGTACTCGTATCTGACAGCAGAATTTAATAAACGATTGAACCGGATGTTTATACATGGACATATTTTTAAAAATAATCAAATGTCTGTACCGAAGGATCGCTTTCGTGATAACAATAGTGAGATTCGGAGTATGCCGTTGCAAAATCTAATGGGAGCCTTTCAACTATTGCTCGTGTTGATTGGTGTAAGTGCATGTGTTTTTGTAATGGAATTACTTTCGAGACGCAATCAACGGTTGAGGGCAATTATGGAAGCTTTTCAGTGAGCAGCTACACTAGAGGGAACTAATTCTGAGAGATTTCATCCCTCATAATAACCATTTTTTCTTAGAAGTTAGCCTTTAAGCCATAGGCTTCTCTAAAAATTGTTCTTGATTATAAGATAGAAAAATAATATTTGTTGGCACTATTTTAATAAATATTTTCATTTTTTTCGCACTAGGAATACATATTTTTCCAAAAACAAATAAATATTGCACATATTTTCTTAATGTAATGCGATTCAAAGTCGAAAGTCGTAATCGATTTCAGAAGTTCCCAGATATAGCCTTGGAAAATAATCTATATCCAGTATATTTTTAAATATGACTAAACATTTTGACTTAAGTGGATTCAACCTGATTGAGGTCCTCATTCAATGTATGAACTCCATCTTCGATTATGCTCAGCTTATAGCTTAAATAAATTTGTATGTCATTAGCATACGTGTATACAAAACTGTCTTTAACCGAGCGCGGAAGGTCATTAATACAAATGAAAAACAACAAGGGACCTAAGATTGACCCTTGTGGCACTCCTGTTGATACATTTGCAAATGCGGATATTTGTTTTTTTAATGCTATTGCTTGCTTCCTTTCTGCGAGATAAGAAGCTGCCGTAGAGAACCGGCATATGCTATCTAATTTTCATACCAACTGTAAGTGGTTTACTTTGTCAAAAGCCTTGGAAAAATCAGGTAAAGTTAAAAATGTAACTTCGTCTTTATCTATAGAAACGCAAATATCATCTGTAACTTTTAAGAGAGCAGTGATGCAACTATGCTTCTGCCTAAAACCAGATTGGTTCCTATACACAATTTGTTGTTTTGCAAATATGCAGAGAGAACGTGAATTAGTTTTCCCATTACCTTCGACAAAAAAGGCAAATTGGATACAGGTCTATACTCAGGAGGAGAAATTTCGCGATCCTTGTTTCTTAAGAATAGGAAACTATGCAATATATTTTCATTTATCTCATTATAATCCAAGGTCGAAAACAGAGGCGAAGTGGAGTGAATTTGTAAAAAAAAAAATATTGTTTAGTTGATCTCGATCTAGGTTATCCAAATCGTCTTCATTTTTCCGGCCAAGACCCATTTTCACGCAAATTATTCCACAATTTTTTAGTAACTTGTGCTGAACCTATTTGAATAGCACTATCTTTTACGTTCTGATCAATTTCCATTTCAAACAAACCGCGCTTGAGATATTGTCAAAAGCTTTTTTTCTTTAGGTTGGTACTCGTAAATCTGTCATCTGGGGCTCAAATATCTGCTTGAGCGCGATTTGTCGGGAGTTTGTGCGTGACAGCTCTGTAAACAAGTCAGTGTTTGTTGTGTTCTGCGAAATTCGCAATGTCAAATTTAGTTGAGCAAAGAGTTTGCCTGAAATTTTGTGTTTCTAACAAAATATCATGTGCGGAAGCCTTGAAAATGTTAACGGTAGCCTACGTGGACTCGACAATGTCGAAAACATAAGCGTACAAGTGGTACAATGAGTTTAAAGGGGGCTGTACTGTGGTTGATGATTTGCCTCGTTCCGGTCGTCCATCCACCAGTATGACTGACGAAAACATCGAAAAAGTTAAGAAAATTGTCCTCGCAGATATTCGTGTGAGCATCAGAGAGGTAGCAGCCAATCTTGGTGTCTCGTTCGGATCGGTGCAGATCGTTATGCACAATGTTTTGGGCATGAGATGAGTTGAAGTGCGGCTTGTGCCGAGAGTGCTGAATTTGTTGCAGAAACACCATCGCATTGATGTCGCCAAAGAAATGCTTTCTTTATGCCAAAATGTTATCGATGGCATCATTACTGGTGCTTAGACATGGGTCTATGAATATGACATCGAAACTAGCCAACAATTATCTTAATGGCGCTTCTCAGGCGAGCCAAAACCCAAAAAAAAAAAAAAACTACGACAGAGTCGATTCAAAATCAAGGCTTTGTTGACCGTTTTCTTTGATTGCCATCTTCCGCCAGGCCAAACAGTATTAAAGCGTTTGAAATGTTCGTCCCAAGAGGCCAGAATTCTGGAGAAACAACTCGTGGTTGTCCATGTGCAATCATCTGTTCTAGATGCTTACTGAATTCTACGGTCAGATAAGAGAACTTTCGAAAATACATACAAATTGAAACGACCAACACGGGTTCTTGGGCAATGAAGTACTCTCGATACCTGTCAGAACTAATATTGAATTGTGACATGTATTCTTCTATCGCAATTAACGAATACTTTCCTTCAAGTTTATTAAAAAATTGGAAGGCTTCCAATACAGAATCACCTTCATTTATCATTTTATTCCTTAGTTCCGGTAGTTGATATAATAATTTATAAATGTCAGGTGCAACAACAAACTTATAACCCTGATCAATTGCTTCGTCTAGGTTATTGGGTGGAGCTTTGCTTGGTTTATTGTGAAGGAATTTGAAAATCGAACCTTCATAAGAACTCTGTAAAATCAAAATGCTAAAGAGCCATGCTATTAAGCACACTCGAGTGCAATGTTCTCTTTGAGGAATAAATCTATTCGTGATCCATCTCCATAGCAACTGACCAATATATTTCGCCATAAAAAATATCAGAAGAACAAACCAGGTATACCAATCGAAGGGGAATAGTAAAATCTCTATGCCACTGTACGCCTTAGGACGTTTACCAATAAAACGCACATTGGATAAGAAAAATGTCATTGACCCAAAAAGTGTTTTCTTCTCTTTGGTACAAAAGGCAATAATATGATCGCCCAGCCCATCATTTAACTGAAAACAAACAAAATTACTCTAAGTGCCGGTGTTAAAACCTAGCCTAGAACTTACCATTTTATAAGCTCCTGTAAAGCTACTGCCTTCTGGAGATACTACAGTTTTCAATGAAAAGTTCATGGCATTAGCAAAAATCTCCATAATTTTATCCAGTGCGGCTGTCGATTTATAATAAAGGATCCCTGTTAAAGGACATTGCCATAGATTATTTGTTTTGGGTGGAAAAGTTGGCTTATTCATTTCGAAACTTCCGTTTACAAAGCGGTTGTGCATTATAGGCGTTGTGTCCCCACAGGTTCTCTCAGTGAATGGATAGTAGGTATATAGCGTGACGACTCCATTCCCATCTTCGACAAGAACATTTACGTCTATAATCGAATTTTTCCAACAGAACTTAAATATTTGCTCTAATATCCCTCCAAGGTTCTGCATATTAATCGGCAAGATAATGAGATAGTATTGCCTTTCGGCTGAAAGATCATTATCGTGTTTTCGCTGGCGTTTGACTAGAAGTCTGAAAATATCAGTTTTAGAGCCTGTTTCTGATTCTCGATACTTCCATCAATTTTATCGATTGAAGGCAGCCGTTGATAATACTTACTCTAACGATTTAAGCGAATCAATGAAATAGAATCGGCCATGAATATTGTAAGACTCACTTTGGTCTGAATCTATAGCAATTGTAACTTTGTCATTTGCTACACTGAACCTTTCGATTGTATTCATGAACTCTTGTCTAGAAAATATAGATTCGGCTTCTATATGAATCCCAATATTCACCATGAAATTCAAACTTGCGTCACGAATAGTCAATAGTAGACATTCTGCCAAATTATTTCCAATTGGAACTGGCTCTGACAAATGGGAAATTTCCAAACTTTTGCCCGAACTTGAAAACGCCAGCACGAATAACCAGACTTTCAAAAACCACACCATTGCTAAGGAATGCAAAAACCAACTGACGTAAATATTTCTGCCAATAGTTGTTGTCGACTTTTGTGAAATATATTCCAACAGCCAAACTAGAATATTAAAAATTGTGCTTTTCATTTGACATAATTGTATCCTGGGGGACCAATTTCTAGAATGAATATGTCCGCAGGATTTTATAGTGTATAATTACCTGCATAACACTTTACAAAGTTTCGAGGGCGATGGTGATAGTTCATTGTTATTCACCAGTCCATCGAAACCAAAATGAAATATTCTATCACTTTTTCCAAGCTACTAGCAGATGACATGTGAGATTGATGGTCATTTTGATGATTTTAAATCGCAATGATGATGAGATGACCATGTTTATATGGCCAACCTCCGAAAACCCTTAGTGGCCTGAGCTCCAAATATGTTGCCGTAGATCATATAAGGTAATCGCTAACTGACTGAACGACCTTCGGATCTGCACGTAGAATGTTTGAACCGTTAACTACGGCCAAACAATAACTTTAAGCTCTAGACCGCTAAAATATGGACAGCACCACCATCCAGGAAGTGCGGTGGGATGAGCCGGGCAAAAAGCGAATGCAAATCTGTGACATCTACTACGGTGTCTGTTACAGGGAGCAGAAGCAGCGCTTATTTGGATACGAATTTGTCGTCAGAGGGAGACTTAGGCAACAAGCCTTGAGTTTTAGGCATATGAGCGAACACCTGATAACATCTTTGGAAAAACTGACGGAATATGGAACGGTCTCAGGCTAAACAACTTTGCGATGACGAGATACATCACTGTAGCTAGCACACGATTCCTACACATCAATACGAGATTCATAAGTATTCATAAGTAACCTGGCGCTTTCCAGATCAACTAAATGTCGACCAGATTGATAATGTCGCGATTGAATGATCGCACCTTCCAAGCAGCTAACATTGACCCAGATCAACACCTGTTTTGATAAAGACTACCACCAAGAGTACGCAGCAAAGCAAGAGGCTTATAAAGCCACGCTGTATAGGTTGACGAGAGGCGCTTACGACATATATAAGCAGAATAAAAGAACACCAGCTTCTAATAAATAGGGAGAAGACATGATGTTCAAAAGTTTTAGCAGAATGTAAAAAGAGCATAGCAAAGCTATGAAAGCCTGAAAGCCTGAAGACCTGCAGAAGTAAAATCTAGTAGTAGTGTCACAGTTAGTACTGAGAATTTGGAAAGATCACTTTCGCAGCCTGTTAAACGACGCTGACCACGAAAACTCCACTATCAGGCAGAATGTTCCATTCAAACTAGACGATAACGATCAACAATTCCGTCCACCCCACCAAAGTGAAGTAAAGCTAGCAATATCTAAACTAAGACCCAACAAGGCTGCTTGTACCGCTGGTCTAACAGCCGAGCTATTTGAAGCTGCTGGGTATGATTTGGTACGGAGCATACATCAACTCATCTATTAAATATGGTCGGATGAAAGAATGCCCGCCAAATGTAACCTGAGTTTTCCCAATCCGCAAGAAACGAGACCCTCTGAACTGCGCTAACTACAGAGGTATTAATCTCTTTTGTCAACTCCAACCAATACTCACCGCGTTTTCGTTGATTTTAAAGTCTACTATGATAGAATCTATGGAAACGAGTTATACAGAGTTATGTTAAGTTTTGGTGCCGAACTCGTTTGCGTAGGATGACGATGCTGCTCTATCAAGGTCGGTAAGAACATCACCCAGCTTTCTGATGTCAGAAAAGGATTAAGACAATCACTCCTGAAAGGATTGTACAAATTCCCAAGTTAATACCGGTACAGTTTTTCAAAATTCTCTACAACTACCAGCATACGCCGATATAGGCTGAGGTAGAAATCTAATTCTCCATGCTGCCGGTCCACCCATTTTTGGATATTCGGTATAAGTGTATGGGTTCATCTTCCCTTCGAAGACTGGTTCCATCTCTCCTGCCATGCTCCCATATTCCGCTGTCTTTCTTCCAGCTTGATATTGTTGACTAAAGCAAGGGGGTCCTGAATTTTGCCATCGTAGGTCCTCCGTTGTTCGCTAGCCAGGATTTCTGCTGGTGGCATTCACACATATAGCATCATCTGACACCGTCCGAAATGCACAACACACCCTCAGTGCACACATTCAGTTGAAGGAGTTAACTCTTCTGGCTTAAAACTTCATTGTCACTGCTTTGGCCCATATGGGTAGTGCATACATTATAATGGACTGCTGACCGCATTTGACGGAACTAGTCTCCTTTATTGTCTGGGTCCTCCAATGTTCGTTATTATTCTGGACAAAGCTGCACTCACCCGAACACGTTTTTTCAAGGTGTTCCTTGTAAGCGAGCCTAGCGTCGATCATCACACCTAGGTATCTGATAACCGATTTTGACATTATATTATGATCGCCTACCCTGATGGTGATTCTTTATCTTTTCTCTGTCTGATATGGCTGGGATATGTAGAGTAAATGGACGTCATCTCTCCGTGGCGCATACAAGTGGAAAGGACATCAAAAAACTTGCAAAATTGGAGGCAGCTAGCGCAAGAGCGAACTGGCTGGAGACGCTTGTTGGTTGAGCGCCATCTAAAGTAAGGTAAATTAAGTACCTACATCCGCCATGTGTCTGCACTTTCTTCTTTTATCAGCGGTTTTAGACGCATGAATAATAGTATTGTGCACCTCACAGTTTAACTCAGTACCACTTATTACTAATAAAATACTAATAAATAATAAATTCTAATGCGAAGGACTATCGACTAAAATTGTTAGTGAAGTATGCAATATTTAAACAATCAATTTCACACCACGCTATTTTTCAATATCTAGGTAGTTACCAGATTCATTTTTGGTGGATGAATTGGTCCCTGTAACATATATTAATGTTAATATTTAGCTGTAGATTGAAGCTCTATATGCAATAAGCCGGCTTATTAAAACCAATTGAAAATAAATTGATTGCATTAAATCAATTTTCCTACAGAGGATAAAAAAAAAATGAATAATAATAATTTATCCCTTCTGGAGTTTTGTAATCGGAAATCAAAATCGAAAAACCAAAATGGCATTGGACATGTGTGGATGTACATAATTAATTTGCAGTCATTTTCATATGTTTCCCTTTAAATTGCCTATACGCCCACAAGTTAATTGAAAATTCAACGAATCCGTTTCGAAATGACTGTCGACCAAGAGAAATACGTACCCAGATGTGTTGGTGCAGATACATATACTTTCAATTAAGTAGCTGGTAGTCCAGCCAAAAATGGTTGTGAAGATATCAGATTTTGGTACTTCACAATTGACTATAAACTCTGAGTAAGGAAGCTTTGATAATTTATTTTGAGGACACAAAAAATCCAAAATAAAGTGTAGGCTCATCCAACAAGAGGTGTCATTTTAAATCAACAGAAAAAAGCAACATTTTTATGAAAAATTGTGATACGAGTTTGTTTTCTTTAATCTAAATTTCAAATTCTGAGGTTAGTAATGGAATACAATATCTGCCAAATTTCCGCCTCGACTTTGCCTACAAATAGTCATTTGAATGAAATTTTTCATCACTTTTTCATATAATTGCGGCTGTATTTTGCGAATAACAGCTCTGATATTTTCTTTTAGTGCATGAATCGTTGGTGGAGCATTGGCGTAGACTTTATCTTTAGCATAGCCCTAAAGGAAAAAGTCTCCTAGTATTAAATCGCACGATCTCGGCGGCCAATTGAAGATTCTATTTATTTATCAGTGAACTACAAGGGTGGCGTCCAGATAAATGGGGAATATTATTGTTTTACTGTTATTGTCTTTGCTTATGATTCACTGTATTTCTTTCCGTACTCCTGATGTCATCATCACGATCAAGTTGCATTTTGGCCATATGACCACCCTACTGCCAGTGTTATGCCTTCACAGTAGAGTTGACATAAGCTTTCGCAATTGATCGACTTTTTTATTTATTTCATGCGTAATAAGTAGATGATTCTTGACATCTGTATTCGAACCGTGAACCTACAGCGTAACATTGCTTGTTACCACTACACCATG
This sequence comes from Pocota personata, assembly GCA_963082735.1. NCBI lineage: Eukaryota > Metazoa > Arthropoda > Insecta > Diptera > Syrphidae > Pocota > Pocota personata. The sequence continues at coordinate 85,019,521 of OY720432.1, read as the reverse complement.
GCCACCCTCAATACCATTTCAAGAAATCACACACCCAAGCACTTGTTTCACAAGTAGCATGTGGACCCATCCTGCTGAAAATAAACGTCGTCCACGTCCATAGCATTAATTTCAGGCAAAAAAAAAATCTGTGAATATCGTTCGGTAATACAATCCATTCACTTAAACGGTCGCACCAGCATCATTTTCGAAAAAATATGGCCCAATGACACCGTCAGCCCAAAAACAGCACCAAACTGTCACTCGCTGTGGATAAAGAGGTTGTTCCACTATTTATCTTGGGTTTTCGGAGCCGCAGATGCAACAGTTTTGTTTGTTTACGTACCCTAACAAATGGAATTGAGCCTCACCACTCAGAATAATTTTATGTAAAAAATCATGATTTTATTCATTCATTACCAGCACCAAATCAGCGAAAGTACGGCGTTGTGCGTGGTCTGGGGGCTTCAATTCTTGTGTCAATTGGACCTCATCAGCATGTAGGCCAAGATCTTTATGAAAAATGCAATGCAAAGTGGTTGCGGATAGGCCTGTGATCATCTCGAAATTGACACACCTGGGTTTTCAGCCACACTCTCACCTAAGGCAGCAATATTTTCAGCTGACCTTGCCGGACAAACACGAGTTGGAGTCTTCAGATCGCTAATCTGTCCAAGACGTTAAAATGTATCAATTAAATTCCTTATAGCCGTGCGAGGAGGCGCTTGATGATGACCAAAAGCAATGCGAACTTTACAAAACGTTTCGCGATATTTTCACCGTTTTTATAGTGAATTTGTTTATATTTAATAACCTCCTAGTTTTTACTTATCAAAAGTCATCGCAATGACAGTTGACTGTAGACAGTTCAATAATGGCTCGAAATTTAAAATGACACCTCTTTTTGGATGACCCTAAACATATTGCCTTATTGACGATTGAAGTCGTAAAACTCGAACAAAAGACACAGAAGCTTGCAAATGTTTGCTAATTAATGTAGGCAACAGGGCTTGGACTTTAGCCTGTTCCGGCAAATCTGGCACGGCATGGGTAAAAAATCTCATATCTACAGTCCAGTCCGGGCAACTCAAATACAGCACCTATTTTATTTCTACCCAGCTTTAACCAAAGACTTGCTTCCAATCCCACTTTTTGCGCATCATCATCAGTTCTAGATTCTGGTTAGTCAAGGCACCTTGTGGCGCTATATTCGGAAAAATTGGGGCATTACGTTAAGAACTTTAACAAAATTTAAAATCTAGCCCACCAATTTCCCATTTGACCCCTTTTCTTCGCTGATTCTAACCCACATTTAGAGACATGAAGTCCGAGGCCTACTAGGGATTTGTGTTTTCCAGTAGTATTTATTGGCGCTCAAACACTAGGAATGAATAGCGTATTGGAACAAGGTCACAACTTCTGCTAGAACGCGGAAAACGTATCTTGTTATAACATAAGGCTGTTGACGTGTTTGCATAACATTGTGAAGCATCGTTATCGTTCTAAATATAAAAAGGTTTTCCAGAGTGAGATCATAGAGAAGGATGAAATGTGATCATACCTCCGCCATCCATAAATATACCGTGCGATACTATTGTAGGCTACATTAAGTCTCCATCTGTGCTTGTACGAGTAGTCGCAGTTGCAGAAAATTTCGCATCCGTACAACAAAATAGGAATAAGTGGAGTTTTGGCAAGCATCATTCTTATTCTAACAGGTGTTATTCGGGTTGGGGTCAAAATCCCGAAAACTGAAATCCCGTAAATCCAAAATCCCGAAAAACCAAAATCCCGAAAGGCCAAAATCCCGAAAAATTATATAAAATTACAACTTTGTCACTTTCAAATGTTCAAATATATATATATATATTATATCCACAATTCATAAACAGTAGAATATGTATTGGGGGCATGCTGCCCCCTGCAACCCCCCTGCTTGGGGTCACTGAAGGATTTGGAGGATTTTCGGGATTTTGGGTTTTCGGGACTTTGGGTTTTCGGGATTTTATCCGACTCCCGTGTTATTCGTTGAGTGGTCCATAGCATACGAAGACCTCCATAAACTTTGCTTACGGTCAACCTGATGTGGTCATTCCAGGTAAGTGTTTTATTGAATGTTATACCTCGCAGAGTCAACGAACTTGATGGGTGTATTATTGAGGCGTATTTGTGGAAAATACGATGTATCAATAAGATTTCTGGAGATTACCAGGCATTTTGATTTGGTAGGATTTAGGCTGAGACCATTTGCACGTGACAAGTTTAGAATTATATTTAGATCTTCATTTACTTCGTATGCTCCATTTTCAACAAGACCCAATGGACAACTATTACCCAACTGAACATCATCGGCATAAATATGAATAGAAGAGCTTATTAAAAGTGATGGCAGCTCATTTATGTACAATGAAAAAAGAAGCGGGCCTAATATATACCCCTGAGGAACACCTCGATTTAAAGGTAGAAAAGAGGATACCTATTGGTAGCAGCCACTGCTTGAAATATTCCATTTAAATATGAGAAAACTTGATTTGAAGATCTTAGCGAAAATAAATTAGGTTCTAAGTTTATTGAATAGAATATTGTGGTAGACCGTGTCAAAAGCTTTGGAAAAATCTAAGAGTGTGAGAAAAGTTACAGACTGTCTGATTTCTTCCACGACATTTATTATTGCCGTATATGCTATTTAATCTATACTCATCACTATTTTTGGGAACGGGTACAATTTTAACAAGCAGTAGGAAAAACTCTGAAGAAGACTTTGTTGGAAAAATAGGGGCCAACTTGTTGTATACAGATATTACAGTACTGTAATTTTTGCAGTAAGATGCAACAATTTCAATACGTTGAGCAGTGGTTAAACTATCCATATTGTGAAAAGACAAGAACTACCTGTCACTTTACATGACAGATGGATTTGACCGATGTCATATGGCGATGTGATTTGAGGAAACTGGTGATTTTAAAGACAGACAAAGAACAGAAAGACCACGTACCGTTAGAACAACAGAGGTTCTCAAAACTGTAGAGGCGCGAATAAGACGTAGATTGTTACACTTGCAACTTTCTATAACAAAAGTTCTCTTAGTTGGTGTCAATTTAGTAGTTTTTGAAAAAAAAATGCATTTCTGTAGCTTATAATCTAATAATATTTATTTCCAAATTTCAGAACAATACTCATAGGTAAATAATGCCATTCTCTTCGGATTTCGACGTCAACTCATGCCACTCAAAATTCTGCAAAATTACGAACAATAAATACAGAATAAATGCACCATCTCTTGTTACTATTTCAAAGTAGTTTCCAAGATTCTAGACGGGCCATTTTTCTATGGAGGACGAATCTCGTGAAGGTCGGCCCAAATCCTCGACCGACGATACAAATGTGGCCCTGGTGAAGGCTAAAATTGACGAAGATGCCAGAATGACACAGGAGATGATAGCGGATGAACTGGGCTTGAATGCCATGTCGTTGTCACGAATTTTAAATTATCACCTGAAATATTCGAAGAAGTTAGCTCGATGGGTTCCAACACTTTTGAATGGAGAGCAAAAAGAGGCTTGTGTTCGTTTTGCTTAATATTTCCTGGATAAATTTAAAAATGAAGAGTCAAGGTGATTCAATAAGATTGTTACAGATGATGTATCTTGGTTTTACAAGTACGACCCAAAAACCAAATACCAGTCTATGGTATGGAGCCCAGAAGGTGCAAATCCTCCAGTAAAGGCCAAACAACAAAAGTCAGCGACAAAAGTTATGATGTCGATATTCTTCACCAGGGTGAAGAACACTGCTGAAAAAACCAACAACTTTCTTGCGCTCTCGGGCATCAATGAAATTCGCCCAGCACCTTATTCTCCGGATCTAGCGCCGTGTGACTTTTGGCTGTTTCCGAAAATAAAAAAAGATTTGAGGGGAAAAATCTTCTAATGAAGTCAATATCGAAATCGAAAAGCTCCAAAAAGAGGATTTTTAAAGCTGTTTTGAAAGATGGATCTATCGGCTGAAGAAATGTATTGAAATAAATAGGAATTATGTGGAGAAAGATGAAGATTAAATATCTACGAGGAAAGTTAAAATTATTTTTGTGTTAGTTCCTACGTATGAAAGGTCATGGGCGTTAGAAGTTTTCATCTTAGAGTGCATACGAGTATAGCATGTGTAATAAAGTGCATAAATTTATTTACTACACAAGTAATTCTTCCATTTGCGCGAGTGTTTTTGATGGAATTGATTAAACTTACATAATGAGAGTGCATGTGAACACTTTTGATCGTTTATCGAAAGAAGCATGAATTACTCGTAAATGCTTTTGAAAATGAGTTTCGACACGAGACTCAATTTCTATCACAGTGACAATTACTCATCAAATTGGGTACCTATATAGTAAAATTGAAGGAATATCATCGGGAATTTAATGATGGTCATTATATTGGCGCTATAGGAGTGACACATAATAATAATCCAACGACAAAATAATTTTAAAAAAAAAATGTCATAGTCTCCAGCGACTTGTGCACTACCACCTTATTTACACGAAACAACTTAGAGCACTTTCACCCCTCCACTAACTCGGCTTCCAATAACGACAAGAATATAAAAGTTATACACCATGTTGACATGAGCCATACTAGTAACTAACAAGCGGTTGCTGAGATTCACGACTTCAAAAAATGCTTATTTTGGGACTGACTCCATGCCTGAAAGACCTGTACCCTATAGCGTCCTTTGGTACTTCGGTACACAGCAAGTAGTCGGAAGTGTAGACAAAGAAATGAATCCGAAAATTCGTTTTATCGATAATGTTTCAAAAAAAAAAATGGGCGGGGCAAGGGTGTACCAGTTTAAAAACAGGCATCAGGTACTGCAGCACACTTCTAATCGACATTGAACCTTGGAAATCGGTTCATAGGTAGTACTTGTGGCATCGAAAAATAACGAAATAAAATTTGTTTTTAAATATGGTTTCCAAAAAGTTAGCGAAGGGTGTACATACTGGGTGATTTCTATTTTCCAGATAGATGTTTGTTTGGCCGCCATTTTTGTTTGGTTTGCATTTGTCAGTTCGCATTTAACGGTCGTGAAGAGCAATCGATAACAATATATTATCGAGCTTCTAATGCCTCCAAAACGAGTTAAAGTTATTAAAACATTTTATCTGAGATTTGCGTAATTTTGTTGGTTTAAATCATGTGCCTAGCAAGTAACTATTCAGCGTAGCATGAATATCTTTGAAACTCAGTATACAGTGGCAGGTAATGTGAAATCTGGCCGAACTCGTACCGTACGTACGGCACAACATATTGCTGCAGTGAGAGTTATGTGACTTTGTTAATAAATTAAAGATCCACTATTGAAGCACTGAAAATCCTCAACTGATACTTGTATACCCACGACCTTTACACCTTCGAGTTACTGTATTGTGCGCCATTTCATCATTTGCATCAATGGGCCACATATTTGTTGAAGACGCAAGAGACAATGCTGTAACAATCACTGGTGATCGCTGAAGTGACAAGTTGCAAAACTTCTTGTTTCCCAAATTGGATCGACTGGGCCTACAACATATGCGGTTCCAACAGAACGATGCCACATAACACACAGCTAATGCCATCCATCGATGTTTTGCGAGAAAATTTCCCCGGCCACATAATATCAAACAGACCGCCACCTTTGGCGGTACTTGAAGAGAAAGGTTTCCGGCAACAAACCAAAGACAACCCCAATGCTAAGGGACAATATTATTCAAGAAATTTTTGAAATAAAGCCCGAAATAACCACAGACCTATTTCGTTTAAGCGGAATGGAAAGAAAGTAACGTGATAGAAAGAATATTCGATCAATCAATTGCAAGAAAATGATGATTTTGTTGAACACAGTTAAGAGCCAACCATAATGTGCTTGAATGAGCTTACGCCAGCTTAATGAAATGTCCCATTACATGCAAATAGTATGGAATGACCATAATGGGATTATGCTCGGTTTCGTCAAGTTTTCGTTAACTTCTGTGGGCTTACCGAATGTCACAATGAAATGAGACATTCAGTACGAAAATTTGGCAGTTGACACAAAAAGAAAAAAAAATCCCAAATCATTTATTTTTGACAGAATATTTATCCCTTCCATTAAAAGATGCAGTAATTTTAATTTTCTTAATTGTTTTAGTTTATTTTATTTCCTTGCACTGAAATCAAACCGAATGTAAACAATTTGACAGATTATAAGTTTGCTCAAGTACATTATGGGTAACTAGAAAGTTTGACAGTAATTGAGTGGGCTTTTCGTTCGGTTTTGACGCAAGGTTAATCCCACTGAAGTCCATTATGGTTAGCCCTTTAGTCTTTGCAAAATTAAACTTTTCGATATTAAATCTTTCAACTGAATTGACTTCAATACAATTTTAAGTGCACGAATATACTCGTAGCTCTATGGAACATAGAGTTCTGTAGCAAAGGACATAATACTTCATTGACTTCATAAATTAAGCTATTACTAGTAAAAATTAAATCAAGAAGTCTCTACGTAAAATTTCGAATGAGTTTATTTGAATTGATTTAGATGAAAGCATTGAATCAACAAAAATAAATTCACATACGGATTTAACATTATAATGAATTATTTTTGCTTTTTTGAAGAGAGTACTCTTTCTGATTATTTATGGAAAATAATTTCATTTAAAGGTCTACCGCGGCTGGCTTGTAAGCAGCGCTTCTTATCAACCTAATTATCCAGTATATTTTCAATAGTTCGGGGTTTTATTTGACGAATAGCTCCAATAATATTGTGCTTCTGAATCATTCTAGATAGTCAGCATAATGTCGATCTTTAACGGCACCCCAAAAAGAAAAGTTCAACGGCGTTAAATCGCCGATCCCAACCAACTTCTTAAAATTCGCACTGTTTCGGCAATACAGCACTCATTTTGGAAATAAATTTTCAATATTTCCCATCATTGTTCAAGCCTAAAACGATTTACTTCGTACTCTAGAGATACGATACTGTGCTCCTGTTAACTTCTTCAGCGCGAAAGAGCTGTTAGTGTCAAAATAATATGCAATTCAAACCATCAGATGGCCCACCCGTTACTTACCATGAAAAACTTTAAATTGTAATATTTAAATTTTCCGGAATCCATAACAATTTATTAAAAATTCCAATCCAGCAGAACACTAAACATTTTTTATTCGCAAGAAATTTAATAAGCTCTCTTTAATAAGCAAATATGGATAAAAGGATTAAGAAATCGTCGAATGGAAATGACTTCCATGAATAAATAATTAAAAAACTTTTTCTAAAGGCAAGCAAGTAGATTGTTGATATTTAAAAACAAACGTCTGTTTCCATTAAAACACTTCCATTATCATCCTTAGTCTTCGGCTGTATCTCGAAAGTAGTTCCATTGCAAAAACACATGCAGCGATGCCAATAAAAAAGAAAAATAATTCAAATGCCCCCCATAACTGATGCAAGGACATGTTTTCATAATCTCCATCGATGATCTTCTTCCTTCGAAAAATATCTTTTGGGTCATACTTTTGTTGAATTTTATATATTAGTCCATTTGCAGCCATCTCTATCAGTCGGTCATCGAATGAATATTTCAGATAAGAGAACTTGGGCAAATAAATGCAAGATATGAAGTTCGAAATGGGCTTCTGGGCAATGAAATATTTTCGACTCCTTTCAGAATCGTTGTTGAATAGAGATAAATATTTATCCCAAGTAATTAACGCAAAATTTTCCTCAAGTCGATCGAAAGAATTTAAAATTTCCACTCCAGATGAGTCAATTGTGACGAATCTATCTTTTACTTCCGGTATTTGACTTACAATGGCTTCAAGCATAGGCGGAACAACGAATTTATAACCCTGATCAATAGCTTCTTGAAGGCTATCGGGTAGAGCCTTGCTAGGTCTATTGTGGATGAATTTAAAGATTAATCCCTCATAAGAACTGCTCAAAATAAGTATGGTCAATAGCCATGATACCACGCACAATCGCGGCCAGAATTTTCTCCTAAAAGTAATCGCAATCCTTCTCCATAACAGTCGACCAATCCATTTTCCCGTAAAAAGTACCACAATCGAAAACCAAGTATAATAATCGAAGGGGAAAAGTAAGATCTCCAAGGAACTGTACGGCTGAGGACGCTTAAAAATAATATTTAAATTGGTAATGAGATATCCAATCGTTGAGGCGAAAATCCGCTTTGTTGAAGGGTTACAAATGGTAGCTCCCATTATAAAATCTCCCAATCCATCATTTAGCTGGAAAAAAAAAGATTATTTACTTTTTGTGCTGACTTACCAGATCTTGAACTTACCATTGTATAACCATTTGTTGAGGTGGGACCTGAATGGACAGGACCCTTGCCCGCTGGAGATACTATAATTTGCAATGAAAAGTTTAGGGAGTCAGCAAGAAATTCCAAAACGTCTCCATCCATTCCGGAAAGCTGTTTTCGATTTAGAAAAATGAATGGAGGTTCATTCTGTAAGATCACTGTCAGAGGACACTGCCAAAAGTTATCATTGTGGTACAGTGGTGGAAGTATTGCATTATTTAATTGAAAACTTCCGTTTACAAAGCGATTTAGAATCACAGGCTTTCTATCTCTACAGCTTTTCTCATTGAATGGAAAGTAAGTGTATATTGTGACGACTCCATCTCCATCCTCGATGAAAACATTTACGTATGTAATATAATTATTCCAACATAAATTGAATATTTGCTCCAAGATTCGGCCTTGATTTGGGATATTATTCATCGGCAATACAATAAAATAATTCTGCCATGCAGCTAAAAAGTTGTCATCCTGCTTTTGTTGGTGTTTGATCAGGTATCTGAAAATAATAGGTTTTGAGTTAAAGAGGTGAATGTTACAGAATTAACAGAGTGACGTTCAGATTTATCATACAATACTTACTCCAAAGATTTCACCGAATCTATGAAATATATTCGACCATGAATGTCGTAAAAGTTACTTTCATCTGAATCTAGCTCAATTAAAAATACATCATTTGATGCAAGGAACATTTCGACTATATTGATGAATTCTCGTCTAAAAGATTTAAACTCGGCCTCTATGCGAATTCGAATATTAAACGTTATATCATACTCATTATGATGAGAGATGAAGAGTAAACATTCAACCATATTACTTTGAATTGGCATCGGCTCTGACAAAATTTTCGACAAGTAGGAATTTTCCGAACTTGTACCCGAAAAAGAAACTACCAGTGCTAACAAAGAGATTTTCCAAAACCATCCCATTTCTTTGGGTTATAAAATTCAACTGCTATTCCTGTCAATAACTACCAAGGCATACGAGAAAATGCCGTGGTCAACTGCTGGGAAATAAATTTCAACCATATAATCATTTGGTATTTATTTATAATAAAATAAACCACTAATCGTGCATCATCGCTTAGTGTAATTTCATTGGCAGACATAAGGGCCGCATTTGTCAGCTATAGCGCCCGGCGTAGTGATGATATGCAGAATACGATCAAAATTCATGCAAAAATAAATAGAAATAAAAAGAAATTATGTCTGTTATGACAAGTGCAAGGAAAGTAAAGAAAGCGAAAGTTATTCGTCGTATAAGTCTTATCTGGAACTGAAAAGGAAACCTAATTCGTACTTATCCTTCCCTCAACTTTATCTGTCAGATAGCTTATCTGGAACAAACCGGGAAGCGAAGAAAACCGGCGTTAGACTTCTGTTGGTTTCTTTATACTTGCACCTATAGGGCAAGTATTGAAGTATTGATTTCCTCAAAATTCTCGAGATTTCGATAAAGCTTCGATCAAACTTGTCATTACTATGATATGAAAGAAACTCAACAAAGTGGGTCTCACAATTTTGTCTATACATACGATTACAGCCTAAATGGCTTGACCGATTGTCTTCAAACTTCCTACCTGGGATCGTACGGCTCCAATGATTTTGATCAAATTTTATATTTGAGTTACGATGAATATCTACACTATCTGATGACATACAAGGCTTTTTTTTGTTCGACCGTGTTTCTATCAAATTTGTTCAAAATCAATTTTTGAACCATTTTTGACATATACGAGATTATGGGTATGCCATAAGTTTTGGAAAATCTTCAAAAAAAAGAAGATCACATCACATGGAAATATCACCGCAATGAGTGCCAGTGTTCGTGGCAATCCGTCAGAATTCGTTCGCCATCGTTCCCAATAATTGAACTTTCCCCACAGCTCTACGCAGTGCATTTTAGCAAGATCTGCATGCCTACAAGATCTAATTGACTCAGGAATTGAAGCCAGCAGACCACCAACAGCATCGTGACTTCGTAGATTGGGTGTTAGAGAAGCACCAAGTTGATGGTAATGTTTCGAAAAAAATCATCTTCAGCGATGGTTCACTTTCAACTGAACGTCATTTGCATTTATGCAGGCCTTGAGTCGCTCTGGCCATTCATCGATCGCAGTACGCAACTCGTCCATTGGAAAATTGTGCAATGGGTGTCGAGTAGAACAAGTCATCACTACGACGTTCGGCACGGTGTCTTCGATCTACCCTTGTGTTGTTTTTGCCTTATGAGCTGGCGCTTTCGACTCGCGGAATTAGTTCTGATGATGCTTTGGATAACCGGGCATAGACTCGTGTCATTTTGCTTTAGCAAACATTTTGTCATCCGTGAACAAAATTTTCCTGTGACCATTTAATGCATACCGGTGGCGCGGCGGAAAGCTTTTGATCTTTCATTACGTGTTTGCTTTAATTGGGCTGTGAGTAAGTGGCCAGTGTGTCCTTTATATGCGTTGAGTCGCAAATCTTGCTCTATAATGCGAGGCATTGCTTTCTGCGGTATCTTAATATCTCATGACAACGTTTTCTGCTTTCGCAGCGGTTTCCGATTAATCCTGGATTTAACTTAGCTTTGATCGCCTGTGAAGTTCAGTCAGTTACTTCAGTAGTGTCCTCAAACAATTTAACAGGTCGTTTCAAATTCCAGGTGATTCCAAGCGGTCGCAATGTCCTTAAAATATTGACCGTTTCCATTTTAAACTTGTGAAGGCCCCTTTCAATATCACCCCATATTTACAAACGACTTTTGTGTAAATCTTTTGCACGTTAACTCAGTGTAAATGTCATTGAATACCTGTCAATATAGAAAGGATGTGTTCAATACTAGTTTCACAATGAGTGTGTTTAAACTTATACCAGTATTTACGACATGGCTAGGTCTTACTGTTTGTGAAATTAGTATTGTAAGTTTTATCTGAGACTGCGGCCGATTTGTAATTGGAATTATTTAGAAAACAAACACATAAATCTTTGAGTTTTGTTATAAATGTGTTATGTATACAGTGCCATTAATGATGGAAAATAATGTCGGGCAAATGGACACTTCTAACATTAGCACAAACGCGTGCCCTTTCAATCACATTCTGCAGCTGTCATCCGGAATATCTGCAATTGTCTTTCAATTATTGCAATGTTTGCCGGTTTGGTAGCGTACACCCGGTCTTTAAAGTAACTCCATAGAAAGAAGTCAGGGGCTGTTAAATCTGGTAAGCACGGCGGTGAATTGATATCCCCGAATTTAGATATGATTCACAATTTCCATTGATAATCTGGCTGTATGGCATGTGGCACCATCATGTTTCGGAGGCGAAGCTGAGCAAACTTCAGGCAGCAAAAAAAATTTGTGTAACATCAGCAGTTTCGCCATCGTAATTTTTGAAAAGAAATGGTCCAATTAGCACACCAGCCCAAATCGCACACCAAACAGTCACTTTAAGAGGATGAAGAGATCGTTCATGAATTGCTCTTTTGTTTTCCGCTCGCCATCCGGCTATTTTACTTGTTTACAAATCCACTCAAGTCAAAATGTCAAAATCATGTAATTTACTCTGTGTAAATTCTGATAAAATGTTTTAATTACAAGAACTCATTTGTGGCGTCAATCGCTCCATGATAAAATTACATTGACAGCTGAACACTACTGCCAACTTTCACATAACAAAACCATCTCTGTGAGAAATGGCGCCAATTTAAAATCGGTCGCAGTCTCAAAAACACACCCTGTATTATAGCATATACAATTACTCTAAGTAATAATCTCTTGACTGATCAATAAATTTGGTATCACCCAGTTTATCGTTAGACCAGCTCATAGCGTAAATGTTTTCGATATAAATTTGTGCTTCTCCTATTTGACAAAAATTGTTTTCTTTGCTCATGTCCTGTTTCTTTAAGTGGTGTGTGTGTTTTTAATAAAAGGAAATTTCCAAATCCCGGAGCACTCAGACTCCATTTTGCTGTGTCCATTGTACTACCAGGCAGAAACTCCTTTTTGGTGTAGTGGTTGGAGAAACTTAGATTTTATTCGTTTCTCTTTTATGTTCGGGTGGCTGTGATTGTTGTCCCCCGTCCGGGCTCGAACCTGCACAGTTCGGGTCACAAGCAAACACACTACCCACTACACCGTGGCCACCTAAACAACATTTACTGTATAACTATTAAATTCCCGACGATACTTTCCAGTTGTTTCACAAAGACATGATTTATCTTTGATTTTATTGCTTGTACTCGTAAAGTATTGTACTCTAGTTCTCTGTTTTTGTATTTTTTTATTGCTGTTCACATTGCAAAAAGCAGTCCAAAATGGCAATCTGTTACAGAATTATTCAGAGGAAAGGACATTTCATAATTGGAATCATCCTTATGCACTTGTGCACATCTGTTGCGTCATACTGTGTCTCTATTTGATGAGTTGTACACAAAGTACTACTATACTACTTTCTAACATGTCCTGCGGAGTTCTTTTATAAATATTCATTATGTACATTTATTTATCGGGAATTTTATAAGTAAATAATGAAACTTAAAGACTCGGATAGTAAAGTCGTTCAAAGTAACACACTGCTGTGCCAAAAATCTTTAATACGAGTACGGCATATACATAGTACAAACGGTGCCACCAACATATTATTGCATTTTTCAAGAGTTTAACCACTCGTGGAAATCTGCTCGAATGATTGCTTGCATTCGAACTCAATGTGATGGAAAACTGCAATTCACCAAATACGAGTAATGGGAATTGGAACACACCCTCAGGCCGCATAAGTGGGTGATTTGAGAGAAACTTCAGTGGCATCATTTCGATTCATTGCTTTCCTTTTTAGTGTTTCGTTACGAATGGGAGAGGTGTTGAAAATATTCTGCGTATTGAAAGTGCTTTAACATGGATTCGAGTCCCTTTGGGCGGGTGAAAATTTAGATGTCAACAGATGTTATGTAAAGTTTTGAATTCATGAAATTATTATAAAATTTTATCGACTGAGAGTGTTGATCTATATAAGTACATGTATCCGTATATCGGTTGGATATTTTTTATATTCTATCCAGGGTATATTAAGTTTGTTACATAGTTTGCAACACAGATAAATAATAACGACAGTTCCCCAAAAGTATATACAATAGCCACGGCCGGCCGTCTATCCGTATGTCACCACTTTTTGGGCCTTAAGTTTTTAGCTAGGAATATGAAAATCGGAGCAGTACAAGTGTAAAAACCAGTCCACCGACACTGTCACTTTTAAAAAATTACGGTTTTCTCAATATTTTCGCTGGCAACTGAAAAATATAGTCTAGGTAAAATATGTAGACGTACGTTGACTTTCTCTAAATTTGGTCCACACATTATATATGTCCACGCCCACTTTTTGGGGCTTTTTTCTTAAAAAAAAAAAAAAAAAACATGTATTGCTTTTCAATGCTATTTACGGTGATGGTTGAATCTTTTGTGAATACCTCATCAAAAACCTTGAACTTTGGTTAACAATTTTGGGAGCCACACCCGTTTTCTGCTAAGAAAACGTTGCAGCAACAGTTTTCTGAAGTTTTAGACCAGTCGTGAAAGTTTAATTGTAATAATTAAATTCCCGTGGAGAGTACGGATTGAGATTCTTCAATTCATCCATTCCATACTTAAGTACAGCGGAGTAGCTTGGCGAGGGCATTGCATCCTTCTGCGGTAGACAAGGAGTCCTCACTCCGATACGCAAATTAGATTCCAATTGTGGTGATAACTTACGATCCACAGCGATGGAATTTTCCTTCTTATATTGGTTTGGCGACCATTGCTTCTGAAATCAATAAAATTTGGATTGGAGTATATAAATAGAACCATTCGGTTTGGTATAGAAAAGGATTCGTTTCTATGTGTAGATGAAGATCATCAAATGACCTAGGGTGCATTCATGTGATATTCAATAGAATTTCAAGACTAAACGTTATAAGATAGAATGACGCAAGTAAGTAGCAATGCTTGCTCTCGTTTAGAAACAGAAGTTTGAAGCTTTCCTGACTCTGCTGCCAACCCCATCGGTATACAATGCATAAAGTTTAAGCAATTACTAGAACTAAAAGCTTTAAGCAAAAGCTAATTTGAACATATGTCAATTATGTACCGTTATTCGAAGTTTTAGCGAAAAAATTGAGTTGACAGTATAACGGCAGATATAATTAAAATCGTTGCAGCCGTTTTCGGCAAAATTATACTTTTTTCAAAATTGGTTCTAAGTAAATTACTGCTACTTCGAGATCGATACCTTATAGGATAAGTAAACAATTAACAAATACAGCAGGACTAAAAGTGAAAAACAAAGGGATAAGTCAGTGGTTGTAAAATTGATTGCCTGGTTTTCCACTTTTTAATGTTCTTCGTAGTCGGTTTTAGTGATAATTTTGTTCACTTGTTTTGTTTCATTTTTTGGTCCATTTAACAGTTTATTTTGCTCTGGACAGTAAAAATCTATTGTATATATTTGATGTGCCATCTAGTGGCCAAATCTAATTCCGATTGATTGTCTATTTTTGTTTCATGACAATCGGTTAAGCAGTTTATGCTTTGAATGTCACTGTCATTGCGCCATCTGGCGGCTAATCTAATACTTACCTTACTAGGAATTTCTCTGATATTCAGAGGAGTTGCTTTTGGTCTAGGTGGCAAGGATCTTACGAGTATATATGTATATGTCGTTTTATAGCCTATCAGAAGCTATATATGAATTATATTGCTGAATTATTAAAATATATGTAATTACAAAGAGAAAAATGTTAATTAATTTTTGAGTTCAAATTGGATTAAACCCAGATCGTGGCATTGCAGTCAGGAAGAAAACAGTAAAAGGTAGTGAACTTTACTTTACTGTCAACCGTCAAAAGATACGAACTATCAGGAACTGATTGGAGCTGCTATTGTATGCAAAATTGATTGAGATTAAGTCGCCACATTCTAAGAATACTCCTGAAATCTTAAATAACAAGTATCATTAAAATCGGTTCAGTAGTTATAGCTCTCCGTAATTGCGGTGAAAATAAAAGGTCAGCCACATAGGGGAGAGTGGGGCAAAATTAACTACTTCGGCTCTCCATTATATGTAAATTTTTAAGTGCATTCTATTGGAACTATCTTTTTGCAACAGTGTTTTCGTAACAGTGTTAACTTTAATTATTTATAGGAAAAAATCGGCTAAATTCGTCGGAAATTTTCTTTTGCCAATGAGGCAAAAATATCGAAATTTATAAAATGTGACCCTGAGTTCAGTTTCTTATTCACTTTAAATTTGTCCCGATTTTTTAAGTCTTCACTCTATTTACAAGCATGACTACTGGACCATATTGCCCCACTTGGTAGTGGACCGCTTTGCCCACAAGTAGACTTACTTTTGATGATGTGTGAAATACTTGCACCTCCAACGGCAAGCAGAGAAACTCAAAAAAGGGAGTCTCTCAATTCTGTCAGTCTGCATGTACGAGGGGCGGCTGATTAGATCGCGACAACGAGTAATCTTCTCATTAGTGATAGCACTAACTGTGTCAGTCTTTAGTAGTATAAATATCACCTCACTTCAATAATAATCTCATTTTGTTATTATCTATGGTAGGATTAACATCACCATGTCACCCGAAATCGGGAATTCTCGCAATCTTAAGCACCGCGCCGTGATAAAGTACCTCATGTCATCCATTCTTCAGGATTCTTAAACAATTAAAAATGGGCTCGTCTATTTCAACAAGGTCGAGAGAGCTGAACACGACCCCGCCCAGGACGTTCTGTGTCAGTGGTCACTGAAGAAAACGTCGGAAAAGTTGGAAAATTAGTTCTGACCGACCGAGCATACAAATGTGGCAGATAGTGGACAAGTTGCACATCAGCAAAGAATGAATTGGAGAAATTTTACACGAGAATTTAAACATGAACAAATTTTGTGCGCGCTCACGCCGTTCGACAAGTAACGATCGCGACGAAATTTGCAACCGAATCGTAACTGTAGATGCGACTTGGGTTCGTCAATACGATCTGGAGTCCAAACAGGAGTGTATCCAATGGATTAAGAAAGGGACAGGCAGCCGAAGAAATTCAAGGTGGAAAAGTCGGCTTTGAAGGTTATGGCGACAGTTTTTTGTAACAGCGAAGGTGTTTTGCTGATTAACTCAATGGTCAATATTACTCAAATTTATTCACTCAGGTACATGAAACGGTCGTACGGAAACGACATGGGAAACTCAGGCACGGAGTGTTGTTTTTGCAAGATAATGCACCTGTTCACATGCATGGGTTTCGAGACAGGCCTTAAAAGACGGAGCTTTTTCAACGATAGACCACCAATCAGACTTGACTTCAAGCGACTTTTTTCTTTTTTTCCAAATTGAAAGAGGAATTATGAGACCGCAGATTTGAAGATGAGAACAAGATCAAGGCGACCGTAGAAAGTCATTTAGAAGGCAATGAAAAATAATATTTTGGTGGTATTAATGGAATGTATACCCGATGTGAGAAATGCATTTCACTCGGCGGAAATTATATTGAGAAATAATATTGTTTAATCGGATCTCTTCTTTCGCTTAATGCCTTAGGCCGCGAACTTATCAGCCGCCTCTCGAATGTGCCCTGCGCTGCAACCTAAACAGTTGCTTAAGGATAAGACATATATGAGTATCTTTCTAAAATGTGTATGTATTCGTGGAATGACTTCTTGAGATATCAGCCTTTAATGAAATCTGACTTCTTGTGGCGCCACGACAGGTAAGTGTAAACTTACTCGTATGATAATTATCAAATCTTTACACGTAAATTGTTCAAAATTCTTACAATTATAAATGAAATACAGTTAATTTTGTCGATATGTTGAATTTTAAATTCTTATTAATTTGTATCTGTAATAATAGTAGCAAGTCCTTTTCTCATCCGAAAATCACATAAATTACACAAGCAATTCATTCGGGTAACAACAGACTCGCATTGCATAAATATGCCCGACACAACATTTTTCCAAAGAAATATAAATTCATTCTCCGCAAAGCGCTTAAACATTCCAAACAGAGAAGCTGCAAGGACGAGATCTCTGCATTTCTATTGTAAAACCCAACCGCACAGGATGCAGAGGGTATACGAAATACGAGGTAACGTTTATTGTAAAAAAAACATTCACAGAATATTACCTTTCATAGGTATGTATCGTTTCACTTTTATTTTTTCATCGAGCAATACTACGTGAAAAAATGTATTGTGCTTCTACCATATATTGTTGCACCAGAAAATGTTTCACAACAAATTTTTTTTAGTTGGAATGATGAATTCCTCACAAACCAATATAAACTGCGACATGTCAAGTTAAATTTACATAATTTGACTGTACTAGGCACAGGCACATAACAAGGGAGTCTACCCAAAATACCTGACCTCATGCTTCCTCGGTTGTTCGTCCAACGACTCTGGTAATCCTCTAAGGCTGTCTTTACTTTAGATGGTGCTACAGTGGACCTGGGCTAACTGGGCTACTTATCTGGGCATTATTCTCTATCAAAGACTACGAGTAACTGGACACTTGAAGTAGTGCAACGGGTTAAAGAAGTATACAAAAAGCTGCAATGGAACCTTTAACAAGGAATGGGGGATTTTACCACTGATGACTCTATTAGCATACATAGCGTAGGACGTCCATACTTGCACACTCAATAACAGAACGTGAGGGCATTGAGCCTTTAAATTAATCCCGAATAAGCTTATACTTACATAAATTAGTCCTTGCTATATTACTTAATGTTGCGGACCTTCAGATACTTTTCCCATTTCAAACGGATTATACATTTATGAAATGTTTATTGAAGTGGATTCATGGAACTCATTGAATGATGTGAACAGCTCAGCGTGTGGTACTTAAGTAAATTAAATAAATAGCTGATTCAAAATTAATAAAAAATTAAATCATTTGCTGGATAAGGTTAAAGGTATTCTGAAAGCAAGTAATCTGTTGGAAATGAAAGATTCCTTGCATGAATAATTGTATCTAGCGGATATGAAATTGTGATAATTTTTCCTGGCCACAATTTTTGTAGTTTCGTCATTCGCATTGGCAATTTATTATGGTGAGTTAAAAAGCCACTTCAATGGAATGGATTTTAGAGTTAAATGCATTTGACAGAGCTTGACATCAGGCCCTTTGGTCGAAAATGAGTGGATATGGCGTCGATGAGTTTAATGGATTAGAAATTACCTTTCGGGGCATTCAATACACAAGTAGTGAAGATCCACCGCACCGTGAATAAAAAGTACGCAATGCATCACAACGAGCATTTGCAGATTCATACTAATCCTGAGATAGACGACGTCTTAAATGTACGACATGATATTCGTAGGTTAAGATGAACCAAACCTCTTGAACTTTAATGACAATTATGAGAGGCCGTATTTAAATTATAATACCGTCTCAAAACCGACTTAACGTTGAAAATAAAATCTTTTGTCAATCACTAGTTGATTGGTCTTGATCAAGGAGGTGTTTTAAGTGCAGTTAGAGTCCCACACTACTTTGGGTTTCGCACCCCACTGTGTCTTTCGAGATTTTCACCTTCATTAAAAAAAAAAAAAAAAAATTCAAGAGGTGGTTTTAGTGCAAAACCCTTAGTGTCTTGAGATTTTCATCTTCATTAACAAAAAGAAAAAAAAAGCCATAATGTCCGGGCAACCACCATTCACCATTGACTGTTACAGCAGTACCACGAGAATTTTGAAATTTTTAAAGAAGTACGGCTCAATCACAGTGACTATCTGTCGATGCATTGGTTGTTCATGAATGTCCCTTGGATATTCATAACTCCAAATGCGACAATTTTGTTCAATAACATAGCCATTCGCTGTAGATGATTTTGTTCAAAAAATTGCCATCAACTTGGTGGTTTTCTAACACGATGTTACGACGCTGTTGATGGTCTGTAGGCTTCTAATCCCGAGTCAATTGGAGCTGTAGGGAAAGTTCAATTACTGGGAAAGATGGCGAATGAATTCTGATGGATTGCCGCCAACACTGCCACTCTGATCGGCCACTACGAGGACGCATTGGTCTTTGCACTTCCAACACTGATCCGGTCTGATAGAATTTTCCATTAATTTCCTAACCGCGGGACATGAGATGGACGATTATGTACACCGACATTATTTCGCAATCCTCTTGGTTAAATTTTCCCCATTTCGGAGATGGGTTGTTCTCTCATATACCGCTCTATAATTACAGATGTCCGGACTTATATTAAAGTATTCATATTAAATCCGTTAAACTAAAAAAATAAAAAATTTATGATTTTCCAAAACTTATGGCATACCCATAATCTTGTATGTATATGTCAAAAATGGTTCAAAAATTGATTTTGAACAAAATCGATAAAATCACAGTCGAGAAGTGTCATCAGATCAGGTAGTCTAGAAATTTAAATATGGTAACAAACCCGCGCCCCCCAACCTAAAACATATTCAAACTAGAATAGCGCTTCAAGATATAAAAAACCACGTGACCTCTGCCTATCTTGAAGGCTTAAAAGCCGAAAAATGCACAAATTACTCGCTCTGGAAAGCCACGAAAAGTGTCAAAAAATCACAAATTACAATCGCCACCAATCAGAAAAAACAATGGCGAATGGGCAAAGGGTGACAAAGAAAAGGCGGATCTTTTGCCTAACACCTAGAAGAAACATTTAAGCCATTTGATGGACAAACATTGATAGACGATCTTAGAGGTATGGCAAAGACATCTGATAGGAGTAACTTGAAAGTATCGTTAACCGAACTTTGCCAGACGAACTTTGCCTGGCTATGATTCGATAACTGGACAAGTACTTAAGAAATTGCCAAAAGAAGCTTTAATTAAAGTTTTATATCTAATAAACGCTTCAATTAGATTGTTATACGTTCCAGATTTAAGCTAGCACTTTTCTTGACGTCTCTCAAGCTTTCGACAAGGTTTGGTACGATGGCTTGAAGTAAAAGCTAAGGCGGAACATTCATTTAAGATCCTACCTTGACGGAACTAAATATTCCGAGTTCAAGGAAATCGCCGCTGGAGTTCCGCAAGGAAGTGTCCTTGGTCCTGTTTTATTTTTGCTGTACACTCGGGATTAGCTACGTTCGCGGACGATACGGCTATTTTTTCAACGGACAGTTCAATCGAGTCAGCAACTGAAAAACTCCAACGAGCTTTGAATAAAATCTGCGACTGGACAAAACTTTAAAGCTAAATATCTGGGGATGATACTAGACGCGTAACTTAAGTGGAAACCGGACATTGAAAATCACTTCAGAGAAATGTATTGGCTACTTGGAAGACATTCCAAGCTAAGTATATCTATCTAACAAACTGCTTTTATATAAGCAAATGCTAAAGCCCTTATGGACGTACGGTATACAACTCGGGAGTTGTACCAAAGCAAGCAATTTAATTTATACAATCTTTCCAAAATAAAGTGATAAGAGCAATCGTGAATGCTTATAAATAATGATATACAAAGAGACCGTGGACGACGAAATAACAAACTTGGCTGGTAAGCTCCATATTCGCAATCACACCATACTCCAAACGTTGGACGTGAGAAACCTTGTTCCGACCTCAAAGAACGAAGCAAAACCGGTCAATTTAGCGCAATAAGAAGTAACCGCATTTAATGACACTATCAGCAGGTGCTTTTGCCGAAAATCTACCTGCCTAACGCGAATATTCCTCGAAGCTTAAACTTGATAAGGAAAACTTAGTTGTAGCAAATAAGAAAAAGGGACGGGACACGGTGTCTCATAGTGTCTTTATGAAGATTCTCACCCACAAAAAAAAATTACCACGGGAAGTTATGTAGCTTTTCACCTGTAGAAGATTTCAGTTTAAGACAATTCAATTTTGTAACTCATAGCGTTAAATCGGTTTTTGTTTTAAATAAAGAGAAAAGAAAAATATAATAATTTTTTTTTTTTCTGGAACGGCACACTAACTCGTAACTCTTCACTTCTAGGTATGTTTCAAATAAGCTATCTGACAGATAAAGTGGAGGATAAGTACGAATTAATTTTTCTTTTCAGTTCCAGATAAGACTTATATGACGAATAACCTTACACTTGTCATTGTTTGAGTTTTCTCGAACTGCTTTCATAAAATACAATAAAATTTCTTAAATTAAAATTGCACTGAAGTGAAAATCACAGACATAATTTGTTTTCATTTTTATTTATTTTATAATACTACGTTTTGTATGAGTTTTGATGTTCACGAAAATTAAATGTTAAAATAAGTATATTACCTTGTTGTGTATATTATTACTACGCCGGGCGCTATAGCTGACAAATGCGGCCCTTATGTCTGCCAATGAAATTACACTAAGCGATGATGCACGATTAGTGGTTTATTTTATTATAAATAAATACCAAATGATTATATGGTTGAAATTTATTTCCCAGCAGTTGACCACGGCATTTTCTCGTATGCCTTGGTAGTTATTGACAGGAATAGCAGTTGAATTTTATAACCCAAAGCAATGGGATGGTTTTGGAAAATCTCTTTGTTAGCACTGGTAGTTTCTTTTTCGGGTACAAGTTCGGAAAATTCCTACTTGTCGAAAATTTTGTCAGAGCCGATGCAATTTCAAACTAACGTGGTTGAATGTTTACTCTTCATCTCTCATTATCGTAATATATCGCGTAATGTTCGAATTCGCATTGAGGCCGAGTCTCAATCTTTTAGACTAGAATTCATCAATACAGTCGAAGTGTTCCTTGCATCAAATGATGCATATGTAATTGAGCTAGATTCACATGAAAGTAACTTTTACGAAATTCATGGTCGAATATATTTCATAGATTCGTTGAAATCTTTAGAGTAAGTATTGTGAGACTGAACTTCATTCTGTTGATGCTCCTCATTATCTATCCACAGTTTCTTTAACTCAAAACCTATTATTTGCAGATATCTGATCAAACGTCAACGAAAGAAGGATGACAACTTTTTAGCTGCATGGCAGAATTATTTTATTGTATTGCCGATGAATATCCCAAATCAAGGCCGAATCTTGGAGCAAATATTCAATATATGTTGGAATAATTACATTACAACCGTGAATGTCTTCATCGAGGATGGAGATGGAGTCGTCACAATATACACTTACTTTCCATTCAATGAGAAAAGCTGTAGAGATAGAAAGCCTGTGATTCTAAATCGCTTTGTAAACGGAAGTTTTCAATTAAATAATCCAATGTTTCCACCAAAGGCATCTAACTTTTGGCAGTGTCCTCTGACAGTGATCTTACAGAATGAACCTCCATTCATTTTGCTATATCAAAAACAGCTTTCCGGAATGGATGGAGAGGTTTTGGAATTTCTTGCTGACTCCCTGAACTTTTCATTGCAAATTGCAGTATCTCCAGCGCGCATGGGTCCTGTCCATTCAGGTCCCACCTCAACAAATGGTTATACAATGGTAAGTCCAAGATCTGGTAAGTCAGCACAAAAAGTAAATAATCTTTTTTTTTTCCAGCTACATGATGGATTGGGAGATTTTATAATGGGAGCTACCATTTGTAACCCTTCGACAAAGCGGATTTTCGCCTCAACGATTGGATATCTCATTACCAATTTAAATATTATTTTTAAGCGTCCTCAGCCGTACAGTTCCTTGGAGATCTTACTTTTCCCCTTCGATTATTATACTTGGTTTTCGATTGTGGTACTTTTTACGGGAAAATGGATTGGTCGACTTTTATGGAGAAGGATTGCGATTACTTTTAGGAGAAAATTCTGGCCGCGATTGTGCGTGGTATCATGGCTATTGACCATACTTATTTTGAGCAGTTCTTATGAGGGTTTAATCTTTAAATTCATCCACAATAGACCTAGCAAGGCTCTACCCGATAGCCTTCAAGAAGCTATTGATCAGGGTTATAAATTCGTTGTTCCGCCTATGCTTGAAGCCATTGTAAGTCAAATACCGGAACTAAAAGATAGATTCATCACAATTGACTCATCTGGAGTGGAAATTTTAAATTCTTTCGATCGACTTGAGGAAAATTTTGCGTTAATTACTTGGGATAAATATTTATCTCTATTCAACAACGATTCCGAAAGGAGTCGAAAATATTTCATTGCCCAGAAGCCCATTTCGAACTTCATATCTTGCATTTATTTGCCCAAATTCTCTTATCTGAAATATTCATTCGATGACCGACTGATAGAGATGGCTGCAAATGGACAAATATATAAAATTCAACAAAAGTATGACCCAAAAGATATTTTTCGAAGGAAGAAGATCATCGATGGAGATTATGAAAACATGTCCTTGCATCAGTTATGGGGGGCATTTGAATTATTTTTCTTTTTTATTGGCGTCGCTGCATGTGTTTTTGCAATGGAACTACTTTCCAGATACAGCCGAAGACTAAGGATGATAATGGAAGTGTTTTAATGGAAACAGACGTTTGTTTTTAAATATCAACAATTTACTTGCTTGCCTTTAGAAAAAGTTTTTAAATTATTTATTCATGGAAGTCATTTCCATTCGACGATTTCTTAATCCTTTTATCCATATTTGCTTATTAAAGAGAGCTTATTAAATTTCTTGCGAACAACAAATTTTTAGTGTTCTGCTGGATTGGAATTTTTAATAAATTGTTATGGATTCCGGAAAATTTAAATATTACAATTTAAAGTTTTTCATTGGAATGGTAAGTAACGGGTGAGCCATCTGATGGTTTCTTTTTGAATTGCGTGTTATTTTGACACTGACAGCTCTTTAGCACTCAACAAATTGACAGACGTACAGTATCATATATCCGCGGAATGAAATTAATCAATTTACGCTTGAATATGATACAAAGTGACGGATATATTTCAATGCACTTCTTAGATCTTTAGATTAATATTTCGAAGCTTTTATAAAAATAATTGTCTGGTTTGTCTTCAAAAGATTCGTTTACTTGCAGCCGTAAAATGCTTTCCACGCAAGTCGTTCATCAAATTCGGAAAGACTTTGTTAATCTCCTCTTTATTTTTATATAGTATTCTTCTTTGATGCTGGTGCCTTTTGGTTTATAGTCTAATAATAGGATTCCTTGTTAGTTCTAAAACACTGTTGATCTACCTAGCTGATGGTACGACCTTAAGTTTTTTAGGGGCTGGATCACCCCTTTTGCGCGACTGCATGGACTCCTGCTTTGACTCAGGATCATAATAATAAACACGAGTTTCATATTCAGTAACAATTTTGTTGATAGCTTCTGCTGGATTGCCGCTTACCACATCCCACACGATATTTGTATTGATGTTGGGTAAGTATTTCGAACACCCACCTTGAGCTGATTTTTAACATTCCAAGATGAGTTTTGAAACTCGTTGTTTCTGATATTTTGAACCTTTTTTTAGTTTGAGTCGACTATCTTCCATGAGGGCATATCCAACATTTAGAACTATTTCACGTGTTGTGACGTCAATTGGTCTTCCAATACTTTCAGCATCTTCAAATGACTCTCTACCTTGTTTAAATAAGCTCGACAACTTGTAAACTATGCTTTTACCGGGGCAAGAATTTCCTTAAACTGTTTGCATTTCACTTAGTATATTTTCCATACTTTTTCCTTGTTTTGTGAGGAATTTAATTACTGCGCAGAACTCAGTATTTGACATTTTTAAAATTACCACAGACTTTAACTTATTCTTATGACTACTGCAGGTGAACAACTCGTAATTGGTAATTCAACATGAAACTTCACATTTCCACCTCAAAAGGATTGCCCGACACCAAAAAAAAAACAATTCCAACCCCAATTTTGACGAACTTAAATCTCCTTTAAACTCAGTATACTTCTTCCGTTCTTTGAAATGTCTTTTAGGTTGGGGAATAGATGAAAATCTCATGGACGCAGATCAGGCGAGTACGAAGGAGTATCAGTAATTCAAACCCACAGTTATGGATTCCAACCATGGTTTGACGAGACGTATATACGCGTGCATTGTCCTAGTGGAATAGCATTTTTTTCCTTAGCATTCCTGGACGCTTTTCCTTGATTTTCTCTTGCAGCCGACATAAAATATTGCAGCAGTAATCAGAGTTAATTATTTGACCCTTGACAGGGTAACCAACCAGATGATATCCTTCGAGACCTAAAATACCTATGCCATCATCTTATCCGATGGTAATTTAACTTTAGCTTTCTTCGGGACTGGTGATCCAGATCTTTTCCACTCTTTTGATTGCTGTTTGTCCTCAAGGGTATAGTAGTCAATCCAGGTTTTATCTGTTGTCACTAATCTGGCCAAAGGTTCCTCTTGATCGGTTCAAACCCTCGCGACACACCGTCAGTCGAATGATTTTTTTGTTCAACTGAAAACAGTTTCGGAACCTTGGGGAACCCAAGTTCGTTTTAACTGATGTTTTGCGTCCATACATAAGAAATGCCGATGATCTCAGCTATCTCCTTTATCTTCAATCTGTGTTCTCCCATGATCAAATCACAAATTGTTTCGATGTTTCATTTGTAGTTGAGGTTGATGGTCTTCCACACCGTGGGTCGTTTTTTTTTTCAACAGGCACTTTATAACACCTAAGCACGTGTATGCACCGAAATCAATGCAACACAGGAATGAAACTTTATAGAGTCAATCTTAGAGTATTGGGAAATAGAGCGAGGGAAGAACCAACCAAGCAGTGCAGTCTTAAAGTGCAGACATTTTGTTTTGTGCTCTACAAATTTTAAATACTTTTATAATGGTTGAAGAATGTGCTAAATGTGATAAAATCGTAAATAATTTCAGATTTCATAGTTTGTGGTGGAATGTGCAGTCAGATATTCCATGGCAATACACCTGATTGTCTGATTTGGTGCATACAACCAAGTGAAGTTGAGTATTAATGTCACATGGAAGTGTAATGCGTGTGCAAGCAATTCGGCTCTAGAACTTGTGTCTAAAATGAATGAACTGAATAAATAAGTCATGCAATTCAACTGATATCTTTGAATCGGTACACGTAACGTCAATAAGACAGTAAAATTCGCAACAAACTCTAAAACCAACAGATTACAAAATCAAATCTCCAGCTATCGATGTCATGAGGTCACTAAACGTTAAAGTGTTCCACTATGAAAAATTCATGCAGACTTGTCAAAGATGAAATATATAAATTTTCGCCTTGCTGTTCCATCTGCAATCATTGATGATGCATTATAGGGAGTGGAAAAAATTGTGGGAGCGTAAATCAACACTTAAATTCGAATAACAACATCAATGTCATCAATAACAGTGCTATGCTCTCTTCACTACTGCCATTGTATTTCTGTTGAAAGTTGACGTAGACGTTAACGTATTACCGGAAAGAACAGTCCCATAAAATCCGTCGCATACCTTCGTCGACAGATGTCAGCCGATGACAGTTTCTTCTTCCACCAATGAATGTGCTTACTCTCAATTTGTGAATGCATGACCTTGAATGCGTTAATGTGTGAACTTCAATGCGTGAATGTGTGAACTGCCAACCGATCAACGGACTAAAAAAGTAGAAAGTAAACCTACTTTATCCGTCGAAGATTATATATCCGTTGGTTATTGGCCACCTTCCATAAGAATGCGTGTATTCTATATAGCTGTCAGTTAAAAACGACGCAGCAACGGGTCGACGGATTCTATGGGTCTGGGCCTTAATCATTTTTACTGAAATTTGGCAACGTTTATCGATTGGATCGCTCTATCAATATTGGACATCACGTGTTCATTTAACTTACGAGTAGTTCTGCGAAATAGGGCGCCACACTTCAATTCGCAAATAAATTATTGAACATTATAAAAAAGTAAAAAAGTCTGAGAAACATCGGTAAAATATTTAATAAGAAGCTCGAGAAACTGTACGAAATGTTATTGCGAGGTACACAAAGGAGAAAAGGATTTTCTCCATCCGTGATGTACGCTGGATTGTCAACAAATCCAAGGCTGAGTGCACCGCCGGTTTGTATGCCTCTTGTTTAGGTGCATGTACTTGTTGTCAAACCAGGAGTTTCGTTGTGGTGGCCGAGTGAAACCCAGCACACCAAAGGCGGCATCTCTGATAGTTTTTTGGCAATGTTGCCACTGGTTTTCAATACTCGATTCTGGCGGCATACGAGCTTTTAAGAGATTAAGGGAGACTCGATCGGAAAAACATTTTGCGATCTCTTGCGATTGTAGCAGTCGGACGTCAAACTACCTCCTTGTTTTGGCGATATTCGGAATAATCGAAACCTTACCTTGGCTACAACAAGGTAGTGGTCCGAGTTATGTTGGCCATTGTAGTCAATCTGGTTGACAGTTGATTGATCAGAAGATCTCCAAGTACCCTTGTGAATACTGAGATGTGGAAACCGCATACTAACTACGACAACATTTCGCCCCGCAGCAAAATCGATCAGCCTGAATCCATTATCGGAGGTGGTGTCGTGTAGGCTGTACTTTCCGACTGTACCTCTCCTCCTAGCTTTGCGTTAAAAACGCCTTAGACAATTTTAATGTCATAGCTAGGGCACTGCTCGTATTTATTGTCCAAGAGACAGAACATTTCTTTGGTGTTGTCGTCTTTCTCCTCTCTCGGGGCATGCGCGCATATTAGGCTTATGTTAGCGAATATCGCCTTGATGCGAATTGTCGTGAGGCGTTCGTCCACATATCAGAAACTGAAGACTTCTTGCCTAAATCTGCCTCCAACGACCAGTTTTACATCCTCTTTATCTATATCTATACCTCCGCTGATTGTTCGACTGCATGTAGTCTATTAAGAGACCTAACGTCTCGTATCCGAACGTACAGATCCGAAGTTTGTTGTCCTTGTTTCGTTTGCATGGCTCGTCATCAGTGAATCCGTCCATTTCCGGGGCTTGTTGTTGCTTCCTAACAAATTGTTTTTTCCGTGGTCGGTCAGTTACCCCAGCGGCACAACCCCCAACCTGGAGGACCAGTTCCATTCTGGAAAGTTTCATTCTAGGACGAGGGGTCGGTAACCGACTGAGCGATGCCTTTGGCCCCTTTAGGGCTCATTCGCCACCATCTCTTTTCCAAGACCCCAACTAATTCTTGGAAATCCTTATCGGGCTAAGCTCCAAATATGTCGAAGGAGCCCGAATAAGGTGCTATCTCCGCTCCGGAGGTTTATCTCGCCACCGTTGGTTCCATCTGGGGAAATCGTCCGCTGTCGTGTTTATAGTGCTGCTATTTTTGTCTTCTGGTCAACACTCGCACTTATAAGTTTAGCAAGTTGAGTCCGGATGGGCAACAACCAGTATCCGATGATGCCGATTGATGTGTAGTAACAGTTACAACACTGGGTATAGCCGGGTTGACACCGATCAGATTCTACCCTACATCCAGTCATCAAGTTTACATATAGCGATCTGTATAATACCCAAGGTATCTTTGTTCCATGTCAGGCAATTCAATTCACAATTCCCTGGAATGTCCCTATGCCCCAGTACGCAACAAATGTAAATTTTGAACTGCTCCGCCAAGCAAAATTCGTAAGAAATTTTGACTTTTTTTTTATTTGTATGTAGGCATGATTGTATAGGTATTGTTAAAAAGACATGATGAATGCACTACTTGTCTATAGGATGCTTTAAAACCATTTAAGGTGGAAACACTTACGTTTTGTACTCAGAATTCTGAATTTCGGTTCGATAGAAACGTGGGATTGGCCTAAAGTGCTTGAAACCTTTTGGGTTCAGGTTTACTTTAAAATTATGGCCACCGGTGGTATTATTGAGATATTCATTCATCTACTCGAGTAATTTGTTTAAGTCACTGTTTTTAGTACGAAATTCGACCTTGAATTACAATACATCACATCAAGATATGTATTTATTTTTCGGAAAATATGAATTCTTAGCGCGAAAAAATGAAAATATTTATTAAAATAGTGCCAACAAAGATTCTTTTTCTATCTTATAATCAGAACAATTTTTAGAGAAGCCAATCGCTTAAAGGCAAACTTCTAAGGAAACTGGTTATTATGAGGGATAAAATCTTTCAGAATTAGTTCCCTCTAGTGTAGCTGCTCACTGAAAAACTTCCATAATTGCCCTCAACCGTTGACTGCGTCTCGAAAGTAATTCCATTACAAAAACACATGCACTTACACCAATCAACACGAGCAATAGTTGAAAGGCTCCCATTAGGTTTTCCAACTGCATACTCCGAATCTCACTATCAATCTTCTTCTCACGAAGCCGATCCTTCGGTATATACAATTGATTATTTTTAAAAATATGCCCATGTATAAACATCCAATTCAGTCGTTTATTAAATTCTTCTGTCAGATACGAGTACTTCCGGAAATAAACGCAAGTCATAGTGGTCAAAATGGGCTCCTGGATAACGAAGTATTTCTGATACTGTGAGGAATCGATGTATAAAAGCAGACATTCCCAGGTGCTAATATACGCATACCTTTCTTCTAGTCGATCGAAGAATTGGAATGTTTCCGACTCAGTACCATTAACTCTGATCAACTCATTTCTTAGTTCCGGTACTTGACTTTGTTGATCATAAACAATGGGTGAAACAACAAATTTATAGCCTTGGTCAATTGCTTCATCAAGATTATTGGGTGGGGCTCTGCTTATTTTTTGGTGTAGAAACTTAAAAATCGAACCTTCGTATGAACTGGTTACAATAAAAATGCTGACGAGCCACGATATGATGCACAATCGCATAAAGTTTTCACTGGGAGAAACAAAATTATTCGTTAGCCTTCTCCATGTTAGCTGACAAATCCATTTTCCTATAAAAAGAATAAGAAGAGAAACCCAAGTATACGAATCGAAGGGAAAAAGGAGGATCTCCAAGGCGTTGTAAGCTTTGGGCCTTTTAACGGTGAAGCGCATTTGGCTGAAGTCAAATCCATTAGCTGCCGCGAAATTCATATTCGCCTCCTTGAAGCAACCTTCCAAAATGCAATCGCCCAGCCCATCCTGTAACTGAAAACAAATAAATTATTAGCATCGAATCTGTGATATTTTCAGGATTCACCATCTTATAATTTCCGGTTAAATTTTCATTCAAATAGACGTGACCAGTACCCTCTGGAGATATTATAATTTCCAATGAAAAGTTCATGGCATTAGCTAGACTCCGAAAAATATTTACATCTGGTCCGGAGAGGCGCTCCTTATGCATAACAACATATGGAGGTTGATGATAAAGGATCGCTCTTACAGGACATTGCCATAGATTATTTATTTTGGGTGGAAAAGTTAGCTTATTCATTTCGAAACTTCCGTTTACAAAGCGGTTGTGCATTATAGGCGTTGTGTCTCCACAGATTTCCCCAGTGAATGGATAGTAAGTATACAGCTTGATGACTCCATCCCCATCGTCGACAAGAACATTGATGTCTGTAATCGAATTTTTCCAACAGAAATGAAATATTTGCTTCAAAAACCATTCACTGTTCTCTATATTGACCGGCAAGATAATGAGATAGTACTGCCATTTGTCTGATAGATCTTTATCCTGTTTTCGTTGGTATTTAATTAAAAATCTGAAAAAATAGTTGAAGAGCAAACTAAGCAAATCCACTCCTAAGAGTGGACGATTTTCGTGAACACCAATGTCTACAGTACTTACTCCAACGATTTCAACGAATCAATGAAATAGAATCGGCCATGAATGTTGTAAGCCTCAGTTTCATCGGTACCCAGATCAATTGAAACTCTGTCGTTCAATACAGCGAACCTTTCGACTATTTTCATCAAGTCTTGTTTGAAAAATGTCGACTCTGCTCTTATACGAATCGCAATATTCACCATGAAGTTCAAATTTGGGTCACTTATGATAAACAGTAGACATTCTGCCAATTTATTTTCAATTCGAGCCGAATCTGACACTACTTTCGTTAAATAGGAATTTTCCGAACATTTCCCCGAACTTGAAACTGCTAGCACATATAGCCAGACTTTCCAAAGGCGTCCCATTTCTGTGGGTTTCGAAATTCAACTGCAATTCATGTCAACTATTGCTAAATACATTTCACTGACGTGGTTACTTGCAGTTAATTTAGGGAAAAAAAAATATATATATAACACTTGCCATGTTTTATCGGTTCACAATAATATTGTCCGTTGGGACAAATTCTCAACGTAAATATTTAATTTCAATTTTAATCCACCTTGGTATCAAAGTGGTATGGAATAATTGAGATTTTTGCTATTTTAGAATAAAATTAGTAAATAAATAAATGAATCTTATGACAGTAAGTGGTTAAATGCATATACAGGGTTTTTTAAGCCAAACTAAATAGAATTGGAACCTGCAGGTTATTTATTATTTACTTTCTGGTATTTATTTAACTACAGTGCGGGTTATTTAAACCTTCGGCATCTGGCAACCCTATAACTTTGACATCTGTTTTCAGATCGGCTTATGAGAGCCCGCGTTCGAAGCGTCAGTCTAAGCGAATTTGTTCTATCATTGATCAGTACACGCCACCACAATGCGCTGTTAACGCGTTTTTTAGTTTTACATTCAAACGTGCAAAATATTGAGTGAGGGAAGCGCCTTCAGACCACACTATCAAGCGTTCACACCAAAAATTGATCGCCACCGGCAATCTTGGTAATGCCAGCCATCAAGGCCGACGTCATCCGATACGGTCTGATGAGAACATTGAGGCTGTACAGGCCAGTGGTGAGAGATCACCGACAACATCGTGTTGCCTCTTTGCAGCTGTAACCGTCAATGGAGAGCCCTGATAACGGATTTTTAAATGCCAATTCTGACTGATAACACCATGGACTACTTATGGTTCCAACAAGATCGCGCCACAGCTCATATAGCCCGAGCCACGATCACTTTATTGCGTCTTTTGTTCCTCGAACGCCTAATTTCGAAAAATGGTAGTTTTGATTAGCCTCCGCAATCCACCCGTTTTAACGCATCCAGACTTCTTCCTGTTGGGTTATTTGAAGTCCAAAGATTATGTCAACAAGCCAGGGACCCTAGAAGACTTGAAAGATAATATACGACATTAAATGGCTGCTATTCAGCCTGAAACACTTCGAAAGGTGATGGGAAATGCCGAAAAACGGCATTCGCGCCATTTGCTCTGGCGGGGACTATTTACGCAATATCATATTCAAAAAGTAATCAAAACAAATTTGCAAGGCTCAAAACAAACGAAAAATTACCTGACAGCAAATAATTTGTGTTTTTTTTTAAATTATTACCAAAAGACATCCCGAAGGCTTACAAGTAAATGGCACGCTCTGTACAATCGTAATTTTTGAAAACTATTTTTAAGAATTTAATAAAACTTAAAAGAATATACGGTTGTCACTTAATACCATCTTATTACTTCCAGGTAACTCAAATTGTTTTGTAACAGAGACGAAACTTCCTTTGGAGAAACGTAGTTTCAAATCCTTTAAGTCAGCAGGACCTGATGGTATAATATCTGCTGAAATTCAACAGACTTCGGACAGCTGGTTGACAGCTATTTTTAAAGGCTGGATTTAGTTCACATTTCCAGGCTATGGACAGAAGAAAATGTTGTATTCATACCTAAAGCCGAAAAAAATCTCTCACGTCTGTCCCAAAGACCTTTTTTTTCATTCACTTGTCCACTTAACTGTCCACTATAAATAAAATCATTTCTTAAAGTAAATGACCCAAAGGATCTTCAATGCTTACTTGTATACTTACTTTTTTTTTGTTCCTCATGTTCAATTTATATTATTATTTTTTTTTTAAGGGAAAATGTGGCAAAACCTTTTGCAAATACCTACTCGTATTATTTTGTCTTAAAATTAGCCTAAGTAATGAAAGAACTAAAACTAACTTAACCTAACCTAACCTAGGGCTAGGGCTGGGCGCAGACATGTGATTTCTAGTCTATCGTTACCAAAGCCCAGTGAATTAATGACTTCTCCGGCGGTTCAAAAATCAAATGTCAAGGCCCAGCCCTACTTATGCTTAACCTAAATGTTAGCCTCAACCCATTCGAGCCACCAATATTTGTTCCGATTCAACGTATCGACTCTGACTATATCCCTTTCAGGTATGCTTACGCAGTATCTCAAGTTACCATTTCCATCTCCCGAGTTGATCGGCTCATAGGGGATACGTCTTTCTGTCGCCCTTCTAGCCATATGGTGTGTAATAGGTATGTTCGTCGAGTGTAATAGATAACCATGTGCACCCAGATACATGAATACCTCTTCAAAGTTCTACGGCTAGGGTAAAACAAACCCGACACAAATTCGTTCTCCGTAACATTATCTGGCCGCGAGAAATATTTTCCCACAAGATCCAAAATGACATTATCCATTCTAGACAGACCGGAAAGCATCCAATAGTCTCTCATTAGAGACGTAATGCGGCTGCAGGCTCAAACACATTTTCATTCAAATATCCAAAATTTGTACATATACGAAGTGCTTACTCGTATGTTCCATCATACTGGACTCACCCCTTTCAGGATTGGATGAACGAAAGCTTGGTGTCATATCACCTTTCCATCTGGTCTCCGAGAGTTGGAGTAGAAGAGGCTTTTGAGAGACATAAATGCCACCTTTTGTAACTGCGTATTTATGTACAAAAACTTGTCTAAATGAACACCTAGATACTTCACAACAGTCTTTGACTCGAAGTGAAGCCCATTAGAACTCTTGATTTGCAGATTTTTTTACAGTTTCGTCTCAGATACGAATGACCACATTTTATTGGAGTACGGATCAGTATGGTTTCACATTTTGTATGTTTAATCTCGAGCTTCCATTCTGAGCAGAATTCCTGGAGCTTGAAGCTCACTTTGAATGTCCTGTGCTTTTGAGCCATTTGCATACAAAATAACGTCGTCGACAAACGCTGGAGGATGACCTAAGCCTAACAGCATTTCAGAAACATAAATGTTAATGAGAAGCGGTGCTGAACTGTTCCCTGTGGAAGACCATTGATGACATTAAAAACTTTAGTCGTCGTGCATTGTCTATCTGTTTCAATGAATTTCTCCTCGTATATCATAGATGTAATCATCTTTACAAGATGATACGAAAATTTATATCGAACAGGTTTATGAAATAGCCCGTCGATCCATACCATTCCGAAGGCTTTTCCGATATTCTCTAGATAGGTAGCTGTATACCGTTTTGGGGTTTCGATTCCAATTAACGTTTGAAACCAATTTTGTAACAGCATATACCGCCAAATGAACATTTCTTTTGAACTCAAATTAGTTTCGTGTTATAATCTCCTTCCTTTCGCACACAAACAAAATTGACTAGTGACTACTTTGAGGACCTTCGACGGTTTCCAATAACTTGTTGTTTAATAAATTATTAAATGTAGACTTTTTGTTATTCAGTTGAATATAGTATGTGCGTCAGTTCGTCTAACGTTGCAAAGTAATTGTCTGCCTGTTCAACTGAAGTTGGCGATCATTTAATCCACCAGTCTATCATCTTTCCTTCTAAAATCCGTTGCAGTATTGCTCCTAATCTTGTATCAACGTCCCGGTATGCATACTGCAAGGGTAGATCAGTGGAAACTGTTCTACACTCGCCGGTATGCACCATTAAAAAACCATGAGAGTGCAAGGATTATACCATGGTTGCCTCCCTTGACAGGGATTGTCAACCAATCGACTTATTAGTACAAAACTGGGCGCTGGGGGAACCTTGTAGTGATCGAGGTACCACTTATGATCGCCTATGTAGATGAGGTTGCTATAGCTGTCTCTAGGGAGCACCTGTCTACTCAAAGGGTGTTAATGTAGAATTCCCTTGCAAAACTCTGCAATTGTACAGGAAAATGAGAATAGCGATGACATTTAAGGATCGGCGAGGATGGTGTGCAAAGGCACGCACTGCATAATACTAGCCAATTGAATAAAAATATTTTGTATACCCGCTTTTACCAATTTGGTGTAGGACTACATTGAAACTCAAAATTTCTTCATTCAAATAGCTAAATATTTATTAAATAACTTCTGTAGAAAACAAAAATTGCTTTTAACAAATAGTCAGAGGAATTATAAAGAAATCCAATTTTTGAAATCACTTTAAAAAAAAAACTACGCAGGTCCTGCCAACTACCGTTAACTCTTTTCTTCCACCACTCACTGAAAAAAGTCTGTTATCGTTCTCAATCTTCGACTGTATCTCGAAAGTAGTTCCATTGCAAAAACAAACGCATTTAGGCAAATCAACATTATAAATAATTGAAATGGGCCCATCAACTGCTGCATTGACATGCTCACGGGCCCCTCATCGATTATCTTCTTCTTTCTAGATCCATAAACCAGTTCATAGCTTTTAGAAATATATCCATGTGCAGTCATCTGTTCTAGATGCTTACTGAATTCTACTGCCAGATAAGAGAACTTTCGAAAATACATACAGAATGACACGACCAACACGGGTTCTTGGGCAATGAAGTATTCTCGATACCTCTCAGAACTGATATTGAATAGTGCCAGGTATTCATCCAGCACAATAAATGAATATTTTCCTTCAAGTTTATCGAAAAATTGGAAGGCTTCCAACAAAGAATCACCTACCTTTATGATTTTAGTCTTTAGTTCCGGTAGTTGATAGAAGAAGTTATAAGCGTCAGATGAAACAATAAACTTATAACCCTGATCAATTGCTTCATCTAGGTTATTGGGTTGAGCTTTGCTTGGTTTATTGTGGAGGAAATTGAAAATAGAACCTTCGTAAGAACTCCGTAAAATCAAGATACTAAAGAGCCATGCTATTAAGCACACTCGAGTGTAATATTCCCTGTGAGGAATAAAGCTATTCGTCATCCATCTCCATAGCACCTGACCAATATATTTCCCCATAAAAATTATCAGAAGACCAAACCAGGTGTACCAGTCGAAAGGGAAAAGTAAAACCTCCATGGCACTGTACGCCTTAGAACGTTTGCCAATAATACGCGCATTGGATAAGCAAAATGTCCTCGCCGCAAAAAGTGTTTTCCTCTCTTTGGAACAAACAGCAACAAAAAGGTCGCCCAGCCCACCATTTAACTGAAAACAAACAAAATTACTTTGAATTCCAATGCTAAAACCTAACCTAGAACTTACCATTTTAAAACCTCCTGTAAAGTTCCGATTTGAATAGATTTTACCCGTGCCCTCTGGAGATACTACAACTTTCAATGAAAAGTTCATGACATCAGCAATAAATTCTAATGTATTTCTATAGAAAGTGGGGAACCGTTTATGATAAAGGATCGTTGTTACAGGACATTGCCATAGATTATTTGTTTTGGGTGGAAAAGTTGGCTTATTCATTTCAAAATTTCCGTTTACAAAGCGGTTGTGCATTATAGGCGTTGTGTCCCCACAGGTTCTCTCAGTGAATGGATAGTAGGTATATAGCGTGACGACTCCATTCCCATCTTCGACAAGAACATTTACATCTATAATCGAATTTTTCCAACAGAACTTAAATATTTGCTCTAAGATCCGTCCAAGATTCTGCACATTAATCGGCAAGATAATGAGATAGTATTGCCTTTCGGCTGAAAGATCGTTATCGTGTTTTCGCTGGCTTTTGACTAAAAGTCTAAAAATATTAATTTTAGAGCCTGTTTCTGATTCTGGACACTCCCATCAATTTTATTGATTGAAGGCAGCCATTGATAATACTTACTATAACGATTTAAGCGAATCAATGAAATAGAATCGGCCATGAATATTGTAAGACTCACTTTGGTCTGAATCTATAGCAATTGTAACTTTGTCATTTGCTACACTGAACCTTTCGATTGTATTCATGAACTCTTGTCTAGAAAATATAGATTCGGCTTCTATATGAATCCCTATATTCACAATGTAATTCAAACTTGCGTCACTAATAGTCAATAGTAGACATTCTGCCAAATTATTTTCAATTGGAACTGGCTCTGACAATAGTTCTGCCAAATGGGAAATTTCCAAACTTTTGCCGGAACTTGAAAACGCCAGCACGAATAAGCAGACTTTCAAAAACCACACCATTGCTAACGAATGCAAAAAAAAAACTGACATAAATATTTTTGTCAATAGTTGTTGTCGACTTTTGTGAAATAAATTCCAACAGCCAAACTAGAATATTTAAAATTGTGCTTTAACATTTGACGTAATTGTATCCACTGGGACCAATTTCTAGAATGAATATGTCCGAAGGATTTTATAGTGTATAATTATCTGCATAACACTTTACTAAGCCTCGAGGGTGATGGTAATAGCTCATTGCTATTCACCCGTCCACCAAAACCAAATTGAGAAGTTCTATCACTTTAACTAAGCTACTAGCAGAAAATTTCAAAACCATTTCTAGCTTTTTGAATGATTTTCAAACAAACAGTACTAAAAGGTGATGTTGGGCTAAATGACCATCCTCCTTATATACGGTAATCGCTAAGCTGACTCAATGGAGAGAATTCTTCTGAAGAACTCTTGTTAGAATTCTGAGACGCATATTTCAGCTGATTGGCTGTCATATTTCGGCTGTCAACAAGATACCTCGTCCAGTTTGATACATGTTTGCTAAAGTTCACCCAACTGTGCTTGAGCAGATTCAAGTGTTCAGCAGGGGAAGATGATGCGATTTTGCCTAAGGATTTCTAGACTTCATCATTGTGATGAAAATGAGATGGTGGTGGATGAACCCTAAATGGGCTATGGGCATCTTTATATCCGGCTCCTTGTCGTAGGGGTTTCCACGAAGGGTATCACCTTCCAGGTTGGGGGTTGTGTATCGGGGTAACTG
The DNA here is from genome assembly GCA_963082735.1 of Pocota personata. Lineage (NCBI taxonomy): Eukaryota > Metazoa > Arthropoda > Insecta > Diptera > Syrphidae > Pocota > Pocota personata. Next base: position 84,981,476 of record OY720432.1, on the reverse strand, counting down.
TTGCAACAATCATGCCCATAACATATTTCGATTACTACGTACTAATTTAAAGTCTACAACATTAAGTAATAAATTGTCAATAATTATTGAGATATACAGTAATTAATAGTAATTCTAAGTCTAATTATTAGTTTTTCCCATTTCGATTTGTTTGCCTACTAACTAAAACTATACGAATTCACTTTTTGAACACAGCCTTTGAATCAGTTGCCTTTTGCCTGCCGTCGAGCGCACACGAGATCATACTCGCATCGTCGTGTCAAAAAAAAAAAAAAAAAAATAATAAATTTAAAGAAAAAAAAAAAAAATTCCATCTACTAAAAAAAAAAAAAATCGATCGCGCGCGCCTAATCAAATTCCGTGAAGTGCAGTGGAAAAAAAAAAAAAATAAATAAATAAATAATAATAAAAAAAAAAATAAATATATATATATAAACACAATTCAGTGCCGGTGCATTCCATCTTACCACCCCCACTCACTCGCTGTTGCGCTTCTTCGTTATCGCAATTGGAGCATGTGCTATATATGTACATACTTCCAGTTGCGATGACTGAGAGAGTGTAACATTTGATGCATAGCGGACTGTGAATGTTTATCCGAATAGCGGACCTCAGCTGATTGTCGTTTGGGCATAGCACCTGCGACAGTTTGTTTTGGAAAACTATTCTTTGGATCTACACTTCACAGTTTTGCTTAGTTACGTCAGAGTTGTGTCTTTTTGTGTTTCTATGTTGTAGTGATGAGGGAATTTAGGGTTGATCTTACCAACATTCGTGGGCTTCGAACGAATTTCTTCGATATGTACGCCCACGCCCATTCCCATAAACCAGCTGTTCTGGCACTAAGCGAAACACAGGTAGTGGAAGAATCTTCTGATTTGAAACTGCCTGGATATAACTTAGTGTCATTATTCTTTCCCCACCGTGGCCTCGCCATTTATGTCCGTAGTGATATTGCTTACCAAGTTCCACCACAGTATGGCCACTGTTCCAACCCGGAATTTAATTTCAAATGGCTAAAATTCACCGTCCGTAAGCAAACAATTCACTACTGCTTTATTTACAGAAGCCCTAGTGCGGACAGCAACTCAACTTTTGATGAATTTGATGCGTTGTCCGATTCCATCACTCGAATTGTCTCCTTGTATTATCATACTGAAATTGTCATTGCGGGCGATTTCAATATACACAATTCGGATTGGCTTCAACATTCTGGCCAGACAACACCCGAAGGAAGGTATGTTGAACTTTTTGCTGAGATTAACAATTTGACTCAGCTTGTAAATGAGCCTACACGTATACCAGACATTGAAAGTCATTCCGCCAACACCTTAGACTTGTTTCTTACTTCTCACCCTGATAAATACACCATTGATGTTCTAGCGCCTCTAGGTCGGTCCGACCACAATATCGTATCAGCTAAATTCTCGTACTCTGACCACACAGTTAAAGAAAAAACTCCTAAAAGAAAAGTATGGCAATACGAGAAAGCCAACTGGAGCGGCTTCAATAGCTTCTTTAGGAGTTTTAACTGGTCGCTATGCTTCCTCGATAGCGACGTGGATGCCGCTGCTGATATGATCACTAACACTATCCTCTTAGGTATGAATGACTTTATTCCTAACAGAATAAAGAGCATTAAACCTAAGGAAAACTCGTGGTTTGACCAGAGCTGTAAAGAGGCCATCAGGTTAAAAGAAGTAAGTTTTCGGTCTTATAAAGCCAACAAATCTGAGGAAAACCGAATGAAGTTTAAACAAGCCAGAAAAGACTGCAATGCCCACATTCGACGTGTAAAATTCTTACATGACCAAAAATTGAGGCAAAAAATCCTACAATGTCCCAAAGGTAGTAAAAATTTTTGGTCATTCGTCAAAAATATTAAAAATTCTGCCTCGTCTGCCATCCCCACGCTCATTTACAATGACATTCCAGCTGTCAGCTCCTTAGACAAAGCTAATCTGCTTGCTGCTCACTTTGCAGCGAACTCAACACTGCCAGATAATGCTTCGTCTCCACCTGTATTTGAGAGCGTCAAATTATCCATGGGACAAGTCCACTTTCGCACTCGTACAGTTGCAGGAGTACTCAAAGGTCTTAACATACACAAATCTGCTGGTCCAGATGGTATCTCCCCCATAGTTCTGAAGAGGTGTTCTTCTACGCTGCCAAAACCTCTGCGTAAGCTTTTCTGTCTATCCTACTTTTCAGGGCTCTTTCCGAGTAGATGGAAAACAGCATTTGTCCAGCCCGTCCCTAAAAAAGGCGAATCTTCCTCCCCGTCCAATTACCGACCCATTGCACTTACGTCCCTTCTTTCCAAGGTCATGGAAACGCTGATAAATCGTCAGCTTATGAAATATCTCGATTCACGAAAACTCCTTAATGACCGGCAATATGGTTTTCGTAGCTACAGGTCCACTGGTGATTTGATGGCATATCTCACCGAGAAGTGGAACCAATCTCTCCATCACTTCGGCGAAACCAAGATGGTTGCGCTTGATATTTCAAAGGCATTTGACAGAGTTTGGCATCAGGCTCTTTTGTCGAAAATGCGTGCATATGGCATCGATGAGTCTCTTCTTCAATGGATTAGAAATTACCTTTCGGGGCGTTCAATACAAGTTGTTATGGACGGCTTCAAGTCTGTAATTCACCAAATAAATGCTGGTATTCCCCAAGGCTCTGTTTTGTCTCCGACTCTCTTTCTCATTTTTATAAATGATCTCTTGTCTGCAACTTCTAATCCAATCCATTCCTTCGCTGATGACAGTACCCTCAGTTTTTCATATTCGTTCCCTAACTCACGTCCTTGCTCTTCGGCCGTAGAAGGGGAACGGCAACGTATGTTAAACACATTAAATTCCGACCTGGACAGCATAATTAAATGGGGTTCAACCAACCGCGTGGAATTTAATGCTTCCAAAACACAATGCTGTCTTCTGTCTCTCAAGCGAAACCAAAACCCTCAACCATTATCCATGGATGGTACTTGCATCATTGAAACCGAAAGACTTGCCATTCTCGGTATGTGTATTAATAACCATCTTCGATGGAATGATCACATATTCGAGGTCGCCAAAAATGCTGCAAAATGTCTCGGATTCCTTAAACGGTGCAAGAAATATTTTACCCCGTCTGATCTGACCTCAATTTATAAGGCATTCATCCGCCCTAAGCTGGAATATAACGCCCATATCTGGTCTGGTGCACCCAAGACCGTTCTGCACATTCTTGATAGGGTACAAAATCGCGCGTTAAAACTCATAGGTGATAGAGACATTGTGAATTCCATTCATTCATTAGAACATCGTAGAAATGTCTCCTGTCTCTCCCTGTTTTATCGTTTTTTCTACAAAAAATGCTCCAGCGAAATAGCCAGTTGCATTCCTCCCCTTCAAAATTTCACCCGCAATACGCGACATGCTTCGAATGCACATCAGTTTTCCCTAAAGCCTAACTTCGGTCGTACTGTTAAATATAGGGATTCGTTTATAAGCCGAACGACACGAATGTGGAATGATCTACCAAGCTCTGTATTTCCCCATCACTACAACCTTCAAACATTTAAAGCCAACGTGCATAGGCTTCTCCTCTGTTCCTCTTCCCCTTGTCCTTAAAAGCCCGTGCCCTGTAACAGTATAAAGGTATTCATAATCCTTTTGGCGCGCGCGAATTATAAAAAAAAAAAAAAAAAGCCTTTGAATTACTTGTTTCAAAACGTAAAAATGGCGGGGTATTTTTGGCGGGATTGACAGCCATGTGTAGTGTTATTGCTTTGCTCACACGTATCCACAGACACGAAACTGCATTACAACAATAATAATGTAAACAATTGATTGTTTGGGGGAAAGAAATATGACAGTTTGATATCTCTTCACGCATTTGAACTACAAAATGTTCGAGAATTAGGTCCCGATCAGCACTAAAATTTAATTTAAATACGAGTACTTTGATTTTATGGGTCAAAATGTCTTTAGTCCATACATTGATTGCGATCAAAACTTCCGTAGGTGTCTCTGTTGCTTTCAAAATCGAAATCTGAAGGGCTTCAAATGTTTTTATAGCCCAATCTTCACGTTTCATCGTCCGTCTTATTGCAACCTTTAAATTTGTTATTGTCTATCTCAGTTATTTCTTATTACTGCAAAAAAACTTTGTAAGCGGCAAATATGAAGGGTGAATAAAATATAGCACTTTTAAATACCATATTTACATTTTTTTAAAAAGCGCCATCTATCGCATTTTAGATAACTCATTACACTCCGTAGACGACGAAGATTACCTACATTTTTGGACTAACCCAACCAGTATAGTGCTGTATTCAAAGTGTTTACACCGATGACTTGTCCAATACCTGGTCTTGATCAGCGGTGTAAACTGTGCTATTGCTTCACACATCCCCCAATTGTCACACATAAATGAACACTAATCGAAGCAAACTGAAAAAAAAACTGAGGCCACAGCCGACTAAATGCCGTCGTGTATGAAAGCACTCATATAGCCCACATGCATTACTACCGGCCCGGCCACTATGTAGGTACAGCCGGCAGACAAATGGCCGGGTCGTGTGGGAGCCTGAATCAGATTGCATGTTCCACTACGAAATCGACGGAAACCGGTGTGTGTGAAGGGCTCTTAATTTATGATTTTCCAATCATTTTTCTCATGCGCCTAACGCTAAAACCACTCAACGTATTTCGATGAAATTTGGGTTTTGAGTTGGGCTGGACATATGATACTCATACGTTTGTCTGATAACTTTTAAATCCAGATGAAAACGTAGAGTAAGATATAGCGGTGTAATGTATTCCAATAAAATTGTTCGCATTAATAGTTTCGCAGATAGAGAAACTTTATTCAAAAAAAAAATAGTTTTTAAATTTTTTAGGATTACTTGGAAGTTCTACTCTGATTTCGTATGTCGCATGATGGGGTGTAAAAATATTTTACCCCAGAAGTATTTTGGAAAAATATTGAAATGCTTTTGGTCTTCCGCGTATTATTTTTGTGCAAAATTTCAACTCTCTAGGTCTCAGGTCGAAAGTTAAAAGCATATAATAAACAGACGGACGGACATACAGACACCGTGTTCAATCCATTAGTGTTCCGTGTATGCCATTCTGATACGGAACGCTAAAAAGCGATGAAAATAAAGATATTAAGCTAAACCTAACCAACTTAGCAAACTTTTGTTAGTACCCTCGTATTTTCGTTTATATTGAGGAGTAATTCCTCTTCGGATTAAATTGTAGAACCTTTAGCTGTATTCAGTTCCGGTAAAGTTGATCGAATGGGTAGTAGTAATTACTCGTATATGAATAGCAATGCGAGAGTGCAATTAATAATTACCAACACCAACAACATTAACAAATGTATTATCCCGAACGCGATATCGATATTTATTAATGCAGTTAATCCCTACGGATAAAATTATCGCTAAACAATAAGGCAGGGAAGCATTATAAGTATATGTATTGTATTTCATTTCAAATTTCATGCAATTGGCTCAGTCACTGAAATTGATTTCACAATAGATGACAGTTGCATTTTAGAATCCTCAGTAATGGGATGGTTTTGGAAAGTCTGGCTACTCGTATCGACAATTTTGTGTTCGGGTATAAATTTGAAAAATTCCTATTTGGAGAAGATTTTATCACAGTCGGTCGCAAAGGAAAATAAACTGGCCGAATGTCTACGATATATCGTTCGTGATCCAAGTTTAACTTTCATGGTAAATATTCAAATTCGTATAGAAGCCGAGTCTATATTCATTAGACGAGAGTTCCAGAACACAGTGGAAAAGTTCGGTACATCAAATGATAAAGTTCTAATTGACCTGAATTCCGCTGAAAGTAAGGCTTACAATATTCATGGCCGATTCTATTTCACCGATTCGTTGAATTCGTTGGAGTAAGTATTTTATCGATGTAGCCTTAAAATGTGCAATCTTTAAACCCCTTTTTTCAGACTTTTAATAAATCGCGAACGAGAAGAGGATGACGACCTTGCAGTCGTAAGCCTAATTATGTTGCCGTTTAATGTACCGAATCCAGGAGAAATTTTGAAGGGAATTTTTAATTTATGTTGGAGCAGGTTTATTATAAACATAAACGTCCTCGTCGAGGGAAAAGATGGAGTCGTCACACTACATACCTACCATCCGTTCACTGAAAAAAACTGTAGAGATACAACGCCTGTGTTGCACAACCGCTTTGTAAACGGAAGTTTTGAACGGAACAAGCCAACTTTTCCACGCAAAATAAATAACTTTTGGCAGTGTCCTATAAAGGCAATCTTATGGCATGAACCCCCATATATCCTACTGAATCAAAAGCAACTCTCTGGATTTGACGGAAAAATTATAGAAACTCTTGCTAATGTCATGAACTTTTCATTGAAAATTGTAGTGTCGCCAGAGGGCAGAGGTCAAGTCTATTCGAATCAAAATTTAACAGGAAGTTTTAAAATGGTGAGCCTGCAATTTTATAAAATGTACGAGTATACAGAGTATTTAGTTTCTTTATTTTCAGTTACGTGACGGACTAGGAAATTTCATCATTGGCGACTGTAGTTGCACCAAGTTTAGGCTCCAATTTTTCTCCGCAACTAAATCGTATCATATCTCAAATATCTACATGATAGTTAAACGACCTGAACCGTACAGTCCATTAGAGATTTTATTTTTTCCATTCGATTGGTATACCTGGTTTGCAATTCTGATACTTTTTATAGGAAAATGGATAGGTAGGCTTCTGTGGAAAAATAGAATTGCGAATGGCTTTGCTCCTCGCCGCGAATACTCTAGGCGATTGATAATTATATCATGGTTCTTTGGCATTTTGATCCTGCGCAGTTCCTATGAAGGTTCAATCTTTAACTTTCTCCACAATAGACCTAGCCCAGCGCCACCACATAGTCTCAATGAATCAATCAGGGCTATCAATTTATAGTTACACCCAACGGTTATATGGTTTTAAGTCACATACTAGAATTAAGGAATAAAATGATCAAGTCGAATGCTTCTGAGTTGGAAATCGTTAATTTATTCAATCAACTTGAAGGAAAGTATTTACTAGTTACTACAGAGGAGTACTTTTCTTTATACTACAATTCTTCAATGTATCAAAGTAATTTCATTATCCAAAATCCGATTATGTCCACCGTAGTCTGCGTTTATTTACCAAAATTTTCATATCTTACTGAAGAACTTAACAAGCGACTAGAGCAGATGGTTACACATGGCCATATACAGAAATTTCATGAAATATTCGTACCGATAGGCAATTTTAAGAACAAGAAAAAAATCATTGCAAAACCTATGACTTTGTCATTGCATCAGTTATTTGGGGCATTCCAATTGTTTGTTACACTGATGTGCTTAAGTGCATGTGTTTTTTTAATGGAACTGTTTTCGAGGTACAACAGAAGGTTGAGGATGATAATGGAAGTATTTCAATGAGTATCTCAAAAAGCTAATCACATTATTTTATCTTGATTTTAGAAGTGAATAATTAGTGTAGTTTCGTCTATTTTTCGATCCACACGAGTACATGGATTTAATAAAGATAATAATTCTAAACAACGGGATATACTTTTTTTTATTTTTAATAAAAACTTAGTGTTTTCCAATGATTCTAATATTTACCAATGCTTTCTGCAGAAAGTTGACAATGGCAACACTGAACTGGATGTGGGCAGTAAAATCTGGAAAATGCCGATATCGATATGCTGTTAAAAATCTGGGTAAGCAATGTTTCAGCATTCAGTTTCACTACAAAATAGAAGTCTGCTGTATGGATCTGGTACTTGAAAGGTGGCTGCCACTGTCACTAGTAAATAGTGCTGCCACTAAGATGAAAAATTTCGTAGTAAAATAGTGTAGCAAAAGTTAAAGTATAAAAAAACACATGACCTTTATAGTTTGAATTCGTTATAACTCTTTTATTTCAGAGTAAATTATAGTTTTTTTTAAGTACACAATGCAAATGGGGAATTTTATTGAACTAAACGTGAAAGATTATCTCACGCAAATGGTGGTCATTTTCTGCTTCCTACTCGTATATTCGTTCTCTTTCGAATCCATCAGCTTTCGCAAAATTTCAGGTGTTATGACACGGATTTCATTGCGAATATTGGTTTTCAGTTGGGGGATGATCGCTGGCTTATTGACGTTTAAAGTCGCTACTGCACGAAATAATGAGCTCGTCGAAGATGTTCCATAACAGAGCCATTGCACTCCTTGCAGATCGCCTGCTTGTTTATGTTTCTGGACTATCCTGCACACTCTCCAGTTGAATATTTTCATCCATGTACGCCGGACGAGGTTCTCTGGTACCAGGGAGATATTTCACTGACCCTACTTGCCGAAAACGTGCAACCAGACGATTTATTGTTTTCACTGATGGCTGGAAAAATAAAATGAAAATAATATTGAAATAAAAAATTATAACAAATTTAAAGCACAAAGGTAATTTTGCGCCACCTTGTACATCCAGAGTGTTTCAAAATGGTTGGACTGGCTAAATGTATTCATCTTTTCTTCCGATCACGATGAACAAAAAGTCTTAAGCTCGCTACACATAGTCAGGTCAATTTGACAGGTCTATCGGAGCAATTCTACCCTGACATGATAATCAGGGTATCGATAGACAACATATGTAATGAAGTAATAATAAATTATGTTTCAACAACTACTGCTGTGCAGGCCATAGTATCTCAACAGTTTTATGGCACACACCCTTGTCCCTTGACCTGTCAGGTCAAAGTAGCTCATAAAAGGTGTCCATTTGTGTATGAAGTACTCCGCTGTCGTCCAGAGAAGAATACCTTAGTGGGAACATCCTTCTATTTGTAGAGTAATTCGTTACGACATACTTCTACACTTCGAGCTATCGACCATGGGTGGCCCTTTTCGTAAAATTAAATTTTACGAAAGCATAGCTCTAGGTTTCATCGTAGCAACCGCATAAACCGCCCCATCTCAACAAGGCTTACCCTATGGGGGGACACTTATTATATAAGTAACTGACATTGGGTATGTTAAGAAAAAATCTTACTTTTTAATTATATACTCAGTTCGTGACTTTACAGGACTAAAGAGCCGTTCAAATAGTACGCAAACCAATTTCTAGCTGCAGGAATGAATGGAGTCTGTCATTAGACTGGATCCATTTATAACGTATCCAAGGTCATGGAGAGCATTGTTAACCACCATCATATAAGTTATCTTGAAAGGAAATATCTCCCCTTAAAAACCGCAAGTGTGGTTTCCGGCAACAGCGTTACACGAGGAAATTAATGTTGCCTTTGATAACTACAAAGCCTACGATAGAGTGTGGCATAGTGCTATCTTTAACAAGCTTGAAGCTCATGGTATCATGGTGACATTTTCTTGCAATGGTCTGCGACTTTTTTATATTGTCTGTCATTACAGGTTGTATTAGATGGATGGATTAAGATGTACTCCTAAACCATTTCAGACTAATGTCGGAGTACCTCAGGGCTCAATACTCTTTCCGTCCGTTTTTGTAACTTAATCAACACTTTTCCGTTACTCGAGTTGTGGTCAATGCGTCAAGACCCCAGATATGTCTCCTGTCTATAAAGCGGCCAAACTCAAAATGGATGTAATTGATCTTGAGGAATCTAATGGCTTGTCATAGCTTAGACGCTCTTGTACCGCTCTTATACCGGTATTTCAACAACAAATGTTCAGACAAAATATACAGTTGTATCCCGTCTATTTGATAGTAGTACAACTGTAGCCCATTCTGCACAACTGTAGCCCATATAGCCTGCTTCTGGGAGCACCGATTATTATAGGAGATCATTTTTAGCCAACAAGGATGTGGTATAACCCGGCTTCCTCAGTATTTCCAGAAATGGCAGAGTAATATATATAAATAATAAAAGTGTTTGGTAATAGTAATGGTGTTTAAATTAGGTCCTGACACGAGAGTTTTTGTTTTAATAATATGGAAGGATATTATAGGGGTTTTGATTAAATATATTAATAAGGAGGAGTCCTTCGTCAAAGGCACGAAAGGATTTCTGAATTTATTTATGTACATCCATACTTGCTTTACTTCTAGCTTAAATATTGTTTAATCCTGCAACCTGCCTATTATCCTAAGAAAATAGTTTAAATATTTTTTTTTCAGTTACAACCTCATCAGAAATCAGCTGTAACAGCAGAACCTCGCCTATTACAATAAATAAGTAGCTTAAATAATGTTCATTCAGATACAACCACACCGGAAACCAGCTGTAACAGCAGACTACGATTGTTACACTAAGGTGATAACTTGAATATTTTGTATTCAGTTACAGCCATACCAGAAACCAACTGTAACAGCAGAACCCTGTCTATTACAGTAAGTAAATAGCTTAAATAATGTTCATTCAGATACAACCACACCGGAAATCAGCTGTAACAGCAGACTACGATTGTTACACTAAGATGATAGCTTGTATATTTTTTAATCAGTTACAACCATACCAGAAACCAACTGTAACAGCAGAACCCTAGCTATTACAGTAAATAGTAGCTTAAATATTTTTCATTAAGTTACAACTACATCGGAAATGAACTGTAACAGCTGATCCCGATTGTTACACTAAGGAAATAGCTTAAATATTTGTTATTCAGTTACGACTACACCAATCGGATGTAACAGCAGAACCTCGCCTATAAGAATAAATAAGTAGCTTAAAGAATGTACATTCAGATGCAACCACATCGGAAATTAGCTATGATAGCTTGAATATTTTGTATTCAGTTACAGCCATACCAGAAACCAACTGTAACAGCAGAACCCTATCTATTACAGTAAATAAATAGCTAACATGTTTTGCATTAAGTTACAACCACAACTGAAATCAACTGCTAACTCCGATTGTTACACTAAGGAAATAGCTTAAATATTTTTTATTGAGTTACGACCACACCACAAATCGGATGTAACAGCAGAACCTTGCATATTACAATAAATAAATGGCTTAAATAATATTCATTCAGATAGAACCACATCGGAAATCAGCTGTAACAGCAAACCACGATTGTTACACTAAGAAAATAATTTAATTATTTTTTATTCAGTTACCGACCACACCAGAAATCGGATGTAACAGCAGACCCCTTACTCAATGGAATATTTGCAATCTGAAGCAAGTCAAAAATAAGCTATAAACGTCCAAGCAAAAAATTGACTTTTTTTTCTACAACAATGTGTAATTTCCGCATATGCATTCGTAGGGGCATGTACCTATACAAGTGGTTTTACATCGACAAGAAATGAGGCAGGATATTGCTGAACTTCTTCTGGTCAAAAATTGGGCATCCTTTGAAACTATGTCTAGCAACTGATATGGAATTGCCTTTGTTGAGCAAAGTCCTAAATATTTATTACTATCAAGAGGAACCAAGAAATTTCATAAAGGAATGACGCAGTGAACTGTAATGCAGGTTCAAGTATTTTTTATAACGGTTTCCCTAAAGCCCTATGGCATTAAATCGAAACTGCATAACTTTTCAATATTACCACATGTCTTGTGAGGTAAAGTTTCCAGATGACTTAACTAAAAATTTATTTGAAAATTGTTTTCTCTCGAGTACGAAGGAGAGTATCCTCCAACACCTCTTTAAACGTAATTCTTTTGATATAAGTGGTCGCATACAAGAATAAAAAAAATCCAACTGAATTATGTTTTCATAAAAATAAAGTTTTTTCTGTCTGCGTTTAATAATACCCGAAGAAAGTTTTTGCTTAAGGGTTGTAAAATAAATAAAGCTAATAACCGACATTATAAGATGTTGTTGCTGGAGTTTAAAGTGAAACATTTAAAGAGGATATGTTTGGAACTAAGTGTTATGAACATATTCAGGTGTTAATATTGCTATAATTTGTATGGCAATTGAAAGTAATAATGCTGCTGTTAGCTAGCAATGAAGTCAATGATCGATGTCCCAGGAAGACTCAATACAGGTACAAGCTCTGTGAAGTCCCTCTCCGAGCCCTGTCTAGAAATTTTATCGGAAATCTCATTTTCGCCGCAGAAGTAGCTTCACTTCTTCGACTAATCTAGAAAGCAATTTGTTTTTTCTGTTTTCCATCCCTAATTATGGTGAGATTGCGTACTTTTTTAAATTGGATTAAAGAGTGTTGGGGATATAAAGGTAAGTATTTTCTAAGAACTCAGAGACGGAAGCAGTTCATTGTACTTAATACCCCTGAAGAGAACACCTACTCTAATTTCTTTGTACTTTATTTGGCATCGGTTAGATATGAGGGAAGAGGTATTCTTATACCCTGGCGAAACCTCTGCGTAAGCTATCGTATTCTATAGGCAACTTTCCGGATATATGGAAACTTTCACTCGTCCAGTAAATTCCCAAAAATGGCAATAAAACCTCTCATTCTAACTACCTACCTTAGCATTAAATCGGTTATTTCGAAAGTCATGAAGAGCATTGTCAATTTCCACTTTTGGAATATTTCGAAAGAAACTATATCCTTAATGACCGTCAGAATGGTTCCAGCAACCACGTTCCACAGGGACTTAATGGTATACCTGTCCAATGCATCCACCAACATGGTGAATTTATATTAGTTGCCCTTGATATATCCAAAGCTTTCAATAGAGTATGGCATATCGCTCTCATAACTAAAATTCAATCATATGATGTTAGTAGAATCTTCTCACACTGTATTGCAAGCTTTATAAGTAAATATAAGTTATATTAGATGGATGTAAGTACTTCTACCACATGCTCAACTAATGCTGGTGTACCCCAGGGCTTAGTCCTCTCTCCGATCCTGTTCCTAATATTTATCAATCCAATCCATTCCTTCACGGACGACAGCACTCTTCACTTTGCTTATTCCTTGACTTCACGACTGAGACCCCAACAATGTCAACCGAACTCAACTCTTACATTGATGTAGTCATCAATTGGGGTGCGAGAAAACGAATTGAGTTCAATGCGTCAAAAAGTCGGTCTTCTGTCTTTGAAGCGGTATACTAACGTAACCAAATCAAAATGAACGGAGTTGATATTGAGGAATCAAATGCTCGGCAAGAATTCCTTCATTGGATATCGTTGTAACTTACTGATTCCAACGAAGGAATGCATACCAAGCATTGACAACACGCCACATGCTTGAGTTTACTTGGTCGTATTCATACTCAGACATGTAAAAGGAGTTTTTTTTAAAGAGTTTTGTTGCATTATGGCAACACTCAGATAGCTGATAGTTAATCTGACAGCTGACATCATTCTTTATTCATCATGCAAAGACTTACGTCCTAGCAGCGTTCTTTAAAAAATGTTTATAGAGTGCTACGTCAATTTTACGGTCAATGTAATCGACCAACTGAGTCGGCTATTCGCAAAACAATTGAAGAATTTCATTCACATTCACTCTTTTGGACTCCAAGTTACCAATAAGAATGCACAGATGGAAATATCGACGCCATTGACCTCAATGTTGAGGAAGTTCCTAATTCGATCCGTCATCGTACGCAAGAACTTGACCTGTGTCCATCGACTTTGTGGCAGATTTTGCGCAAGAATCTTAGTTTACACGCTTGCAAGATTCAATTGGTGCAAGAACTGAAGCCGAACGATCATCGTTTGCGTCGTAAGTTCAGTAATTGGCCGCTTGAACAGTTGGAAGTCGATCCACTTTTTACCGTCAAATTTTGTTCAGTGATGAGGCTCACTTCTATCTCAGTGTTCAAAGATGATCCATCAGCTACCGATGCACCCCGAAAAATGCAGTGATTGGTACGGTTTATGGGCTCGCTTCTTCATAAAGAAGAAATGTCACGTTAATGGCGCCCGGTACAAGGCCATGATCAACGATTTTTTGTTTCCAAAAGTGCATGAACAGACCATGTTCACGCAGGACGTATGATTTCAATAGGATTGTGCTACATGACATACTGCCGGCGAAACCATACATTCGAACTATTAAAGGAAGTGTTCGACGACAACATTATCTCCAGAAATGGACCTGTGGCCTGGCCTCCAAGATCGTGTGATTTGACACCGCTGCACTATTTTCTGTGGGGATATTTAAGTCGTTGGTCTATGCAAACAAGCCAACAACGATTCCAGCCTTGGAAGTCAACATCGAGCGAATCATTCATGAGATATGGCCTCAAATGCTAGAAAAAGTGGTTGAAAATTGAAGCTCCAACATGCAGTAGTTCCTGAAATACTCCCGTGGTGGCCATATGCCTGAAATCATTTTTCATCATTAACGCCATAAAATTATCTATCGAATAAAAAAAATATTTCAATTTCAAATCCGCAACTGTTCAGATGAAATCTATAGTTGTGTCCCAGTTTTTCATATATTTTTAAGTAAAACGTAACGCAGCTATATATTTTTGGAATCACGGCATTAACACCTGTCGTCTGATATCCATATTATGTACAATACACATAAGAACAAGAAAAAAAAGCATTCCGACTTTCACTCTAACCTTCAAAATTATTATTTTGTTAAACAGACACCTGACTATCACTATTAGGGTTCCGTTCTTACTTTCTGTTACTGTATCAGAACGCTGGAAATTGATAGGACTGCGTTCCATATTCAAGCGAATAAGCTTGATCGCTTAATTTTCAGGGTGTGCAACCTTTAAACACCAATTTTTTTTTCTAAAGGTAGACTAAAAGATCGTTTCGCAAGGGACATTCATTGTTCTAGACACTAATAAATCTGTCTTCTCTTATTGATCGGGAAACCTCGTTTTTGACTATAAAACTAATGAGCTCTTTGCGAGGTAACGGGTTAGATTCTCTGTCAAAAATCTCTGCCTGGATAAAAGTCCAGCTTTGAAAATATAGTCTCAGAAACATCAAACCCAGAAACGTCTGAAACTTTTCAATTAATTTTCTTTTTATAGTCCTGTAGGTAGAAAATTATTTATGTTATTGTAAAATAATGTAGCATAATAACTACGCCCCAAAAAGATGCAACACATTCCGAAGTGTCTTTTCATTCGAGGTTCGTGTCCACGGTAAGAGACGGATTATGTCTAAGACGTCGTCGCGGAATTAAGAGAGAATTATAACCACAAGAGATTATTGGCTGCAGCTGTCATCTTGGAATTATTACATCAGAATTTTCGCGTTCCAGTGGTCGAAGAATTTACTAGAAGTTTCTGGCTATCAGAAATGCGACTATATAAGGACAGATGGCGATCGAGGCAGGGCAGTTGGGTTTCAAACCGCACGAAGAAATTGGAAAAGTGATAATAGGCGAAGTTGTAATTTTGTGATAAATTGAAAGTTGAGAGTTAACAAGAAGAAGTAATTAGTTTGGATTTGTGAATTAAGTAATTGAAAGGAGATAAAGTGATTTGAGAAGAAAGAGACCTTGTAAGGAAAGTATTTGCGAAGAACAGTATAGTGTGAACATGAGTTGTTCTAAAGACTAGAAAATAAAGAAATAATCTCACAGAATAGCGTTTTATCTACTCGAGCCGTAGCTCGCATATTACATTATTATTTAAATTGATTTTATGATTATAAATGAATTGAAAAATAACTTTAATATCATGCTTTCTGTTTTGCAAAGCTTTAATTTAAAATTCTTGAGTTAGATTTGTATGCCATCTGAAAAGAACATATTCTTGAAAGCTATCTAAAGGGTGGTTAAGTTTTAAGGGCCGATGTTGATTTTGAATAAAACACAAATTATTTAGGAAATTACTGTCATTTCTTTTTATTATGATAATATTGGTATGGTTCAATTATGTATGGAACAAAATATCGGCCAAATGGCCGCCGCGACCTCGGCGGTACACCTCCATCCGATGGTCCAAATTTTCGATGACGCTGAGGCATAATTGAGGTTCTATGCCGTTAATGTGCCGAATTATCTCATCCTTTAGCTCTTGAATTGTTGCTGGCTTATCGACGTACACATTTTCTTTCAAATAACCCCAAAGAAAGAAGTCCAACGGTGTCAAATCACATGATCTTGGCGGCCAATTGACATCGCCACCACGTGAGATAACACGGCCATTGAATTTGTCGCGCAAAAGAGCCATTGTTTCGTTAGCTGTGTGGCAAGTGGCACCATCCTGTTGAAACCACATATCGTCCACATCCATATCTTCCAATTCGGGCCATAAAAAGTTCGTTATCATCTCACGATAGCGAACACCATTCACAGTAACTGCCTGACCGGCCTCATTTTGGAAAAAATACGACCCGATGATGCCGCCAGCCCATAAACCGCACCAAACAGTCACTCTTTGTGGGTGCATTGGTTTTTCGACAATCACTCTTGGATTATCATTCGCCCAAATGCGGCAATTCTGCTTATTCACGAATCCACTGAAGATGATTTTCTTCGAAAATTGATCATCCACTGTTGCCATTTCTTGCCACCATTGTGACCATTGACGATGCTTGAAATGGTCAATAGGCTTTAGTTCTTGAGTCAATTGCACCTTGTAAGCGCGTAAATGCAAGTCTTTATGCATAATGTTCATCAACGACGAGCGTGAGGGGTGCAATTGTTGGGCACGACGACGAGTTGAGGTGAACGGCTCTTCAGCCACACTATCGCGAACAGCAACAATATTTTCTGCAGTACGAGCTGTACGAGCATGCACTGGTGTTTTCACATCTCCTACAGACCCGGTTTGCACAAATTTTTGCACGATTTTTCCGATTGTATGCACGTTTGGACGATTAAATTGACCGAAAGAATCACGAAATGCACGATATGCATTTTGATTTGAACGCCCATTTCCATAATAAGCCTGAATAACTTTAACGCGTTGCTCGATTGTGTATCTTTGCATGGTTCAAATTGAGTTAGTCTGAAATTGAGAAATGTCAAATGAAACGCAGAAAAAAACTTGACGTTTAGGTGTGGTTCACATTCAACATCGGCCCTTAAAATTTAACCACCCTTTATTACCTATCGTTCCGAGAAGGGAGGATAATACCGCTGAAAAGCAACAAACCATGCCTGGATGTGTAATGTGATTTGCTAAAAACACGTTCCTGTGATTAGCTATAGGGGCTGTGTAAATCAAATGTAATAACATTAACGGCAACAGAATACCATTGTAATTATTCCCCGTATGCGAGCAATGTCCCTTGTGGGGCAAATAAATTAGAATGATTACAATTATGTACACGAAATGGTTTTCCGATATCTTGAGAGCACCAAAATATCTCAGTCCTTGGGAATTGTGTCATTGTAGGGCGACGGGCCTGAAGATGAAGACTATATTATTACAGCACGTATTGATGTGATTTTCCCAGTGAATTACCAAGATATTTCAAATGCTTAGAAGGAGTGTGAAAAATTGGGAGTTATAGTCCTTTCATCTCAAACATATTTCCTTCTTTTTTTTTTCAAGAAATCACCTCCGAGGGTCCTTGACATCATAAATCACAGAGTCGATTTTTATGGAATGTAGTCTTTAGTTTATTGGCATAATCAATGACTTTTTGAGAACGGTGTGATAAATTTTCTCGAGGATAATGGGTATTCCAAGAAACCGAACTTGCGGTCGGAATTATTTTCCAATTGGATACCTATGTGGGTAATTCATGAATTCGTAAGTAGGCATCCTTTAGAGGTCATTCAAATTTGATACCATCTTTCGAGAGGTCGTTTTCAGGCGTTTATATATTTCACTAATATCGGTGCTATATCCATTATTCATATTTTGACAAGAAAAAGATTCTGGGAGGAAAGTAAATGTGGATGAGGGTTACCAGATACAGAGTAATTCATTTTGTGCTTTAGGATTTTCATTTAAATAAAATAAACAATGACATTTTGCAACTGCTTTCAGTTTTGAACAATGTCATTATATATGGAATACAACATCAGTTAAATGACCGCCGGTGGCACCTTTGTCGTTTTCAAAAAAAAATACGGCCCGATCACTCCGCTGGTCTCTCCAGCGTGGACCAAACTGTCACCCGTGGTGGATGCAATGGCCTGTCAACGATCACCGAACGAGAAATGCACCTCATTGCTGAAGAAGATTTTGTTGGATAAAACGGCGTCAACTTGGTTGGTTTTACAGGATACAATCCCGATACACAGATATTACAGAACTTATAGTAAGATGCATTGAGTTGTGGTTAAACGATCCACATTGCAACTAACTACCTGTCACAGATGGCAGATGGATATGACAGATGCCATATGGATTGGATGTTGGTTGGTTGGCTGGTTTGTTTAAGAGGGTGAGCTTATGCTCTTCACTTTGGTTCCCCTCGTCTATCGAACTGTAAGGAATAGTGCTGTGCTTTGGGAATTATGCATTGAGATGGTGTATATATACCATCCAAGTCATGCGATGGATATAGGTATTGGGATCATGGGGAATATCAGCAGGAAACTATGTCGTATGGTGGTCGGGGAGTCGTACTGTTCGTCTAGCGAACTCCAATATAACACCGATTCCTTTCTTACTGAGCTGTGTTATGTGATGGGATGTGAAACCCCAACCTCAAAATTAATAACCCTTATGTTTTTTGTAGGTAAATTTGCATGACATATGATTCAAATATTAAACTATTTGCCATAGTCTAATACTGGCAGCAAAGAAATGTAATGAATGGGTTACTCCTCCCCAACCGATAAGCAAATGATAATTTATTTTAATGTCAAACTTTCTCTTCTAGATAGAAAACTGGAGAACCATGACTCTCAACGAAGGGAAGGAGGATGCTAGAATGGAATGACTGGAAAGCATTTTTATTATTCTTAATTGGTATGTTTATATCATCATTACTCCCACGATCCGAATGAAGCAATTAATTTGAGACACCCAAACCATATCCCATCATTATTACACGTAAACCTACTCACTTGCAATCCAATTGTGTTCAAAGCCAATTATCGAAAATTCAAATGTTGGAAATAGAAATAAGTATCTTATAGAAATGTTCTACCAGAACAAGTAAACAAATTTACGTTGACAATTTCCATCGAAACATGGAATAAACTTTAACACGAAATCTTTTCCTAAATCCTTGTATACATACGACTTACGCCCTTCGATACTGGTAATAATACCATTAATTGTTGTACGCTGCTATACATTTGCATTGACATTGATTATATCAAAATGTCACGGTGTCCTTGTTACTTCTAAAAAAATATTTATAAATACGGATTTAATTTTCACAATATTAGAAATGAACTTGAAAATTTTCAATATCACACAGCCAAATATTTCCTTGTATCGTATTTATAAAAGTTGTAAAATTGAATACCGCGGAAAACCATGAAGTATTGAAAAAACATTAAATTTAGTCAAAAGGATATTCAGTAGAGGGGCTCAGAATATGGGAAAGATGAAGCTTTTTTTGATTTAATCTTACAAATCAAGAAATATCTATCAACTCAGATAGGGACATGAATTATATAAACCATCACGGAACCGAGCAGAGAGAGAGATTAGTTCCAGTAAGCAACAGGAAACTGTGCCTAACTTGGTGGATAACTAATGTAGAGATGATTTAAAGTCAAAACACGTTCCTCGAATGAGCAAAGAAATAAATGGAAAACGGTGACATATTACATTAGATATTTATGTATACGACTGATGTGTCCTCGGAGGAGTTATTAAATTCGAATAATAAAGACAAATGACACAGGAAACTGGATATGTGTTTATTATGTTATGTGGGCGAATTTCAATAAAGTGAACGACTGAGTGCCAACGGATGTGTAATCTTCATGGATACCTATAGCCCAGGATACTGGCATGCACGATTTGCAAACCTGAATGATCGATGCCAGGAATACGCCTAAAACGTCCTCACACTTTTCAACCACTCTCCCAGCGGAACTGTCGTTAAGTACTACCGCACGGGACTGGTGGGGCTTTCAGGCTGTACACTGCTCTATGCCGTTCTCTATTCTTAGGCGTTTGACTCTCTTTAGTTCGATCTGAACACTAGTTACAAATCCATTCGCTTCACGCCAGGTTTCTTCAGACCGAATCATATATCCAATTGGCTGTCTGGGATCTGCAAGTTTGCTATACCTTGTTCTGAAGTATGTGCACTGTAACATCACGTGTTCCGCATCTTCTTCCTCGTTATCGCGGCACGGACAAAGTGACGAACTGTCGTGCCCAAATCTGTGCAGATACTTTCTGTATCCGCCGTGACCAGTTGGGAATTGTGTGATGTTGTAGTTCACTTTTCCTACTTTCCTTTTCACCCAGGTTTCTATGTTGGGGATGAGTTTGTGTGTCCATCTTCCTGTTGTAGCGTTATCCCTACGATTTTGCCATTTTAGCATTGAAATCTCCATTTCCTCCATTCTCTTATGTTTACTCGTTTGGCGCACAGTACGAGCGGCTGCGAGAAGCTAGGTCAGGCCCTGCATTGGGCTGTTAGGCCCAAAATATTATTATCATTATACGAGAGAACAACGCATTTAAATTGTTAAAACCCATCTCCGAAATGAAGAAAATTTAACCAACAAATTAATGGAAAGGTTCAATAGAACCGGGTCAGTGTTGGATGTGCATAGACCAGTGCATCCTCGTAGTTGCCAGTCATACGAAAATATCTCCGCAATAAGTGACAGTGTACGTGACAATCCATCAAAATCCAATCATTATCATTCCACACAGCGCATTTTAACAAAAGATCTGCATTTGCATGCCTACAATATCCAACTGACACAGGAATTGATGGCGATTTTTTGAACAAAATAATCTTTAGCTATGATGCTCACTTTCAACCAAATTGTCGCATTAGGGGTCATGAAAATCGATAGGCCTTTCAAAAATAACCAATACTTGGGCCGTACTTATTCTCGAGGTGCTTCTGTAACAGTCAATAGTGAAATTATTGGGACATGATAACAAATTGTTGACACCAATTGGACATGTAGAAGACATGTGGTTTCAAAAACACACAACGCAAGAAACAATGCAGCAAACAAAGTTCCCGGCCGCGTCATCTCTCGTTTCGGCCACCAAGATTGTGCGATATCACGCCATTGGATTTTTTTTCTTTGTGGTTATGTGAAGGAGATGTTGTGTGTCAATCACCCCCAAAGGATTACAGAGCTAAAGGACGAGATTCGACGCGTTATTTATGAACTACTCGTACCGCAGGATTTATGCCAAAAATTAATGGACAATTTAATCTGCAAGAACATCCGTGGCGCCCATTTGACTGATATCATTTTTCATGTTGAATGTCAAAGCCTCAGCATTATATTCACATAAAAATATCAGCAGTTTATTAAGAACCAATAAGTTTTATTTAAAACTCAAATTGTAACCACCACGCTTTTTAGTACTTCAAAGCCGTCGACACTGATTCAAAACTTCATCGGGCATTAGGAACGATCTTGTACGAGCAACAAGAGATATGGAACAACGTGCTCTTCCCCGATTGTGCCCAGTGCAAGTTGCATGTCGAAGATGGAAGAATCCTTGTTTGGAGAGATCCAAGAGAGAGGCTCCGCCATGAAAGTCTCTGACGGATGCCTCGAAAGCTGAAGGTGTAATGGTCTGGGGATGTTTTTCTGGAGACAAAATAGGTCGAATGTGCTTTCCACACTCAAGGGTAATAGCTACAATTTATCTGTAGGCCTTACAGTATGAAAAGGATTAATTTTTCAACAGGAAAACAGCGAAAAACAAAACATAAGCTTTAACTCGAAAATGAGGCATTTGAAGAAGGACATGGTTGAAAATATTTCTATAGAAAATTGACATAATTGTTCACGTACTTATAATGAAGCTGTTGAGATCATTTCCAACTCAAGACCCCTACTACGTATATATAGGCTACAGGAGACTTATTAAGAACAGATTAATAATGTATTACACAATCTCTTAGGGGTGGATTGTAGCCTTTCAAGAATTATTATTATTTTTTTTTTTTAAGTCGAGAATTATTTTCTCTTTCGGAATGAACCTATGGGATTGGCCCCAGGAGAGATTCAACCATTCCATGAACATATCTTTATCGGTTTATCAGACCAGAAAATGAAAACTCCAGTGAAGCACATTAATCACAAAAGCCAATGCTATCCATTGTATCTCTTACTCTGTGTGTAATCATTATTATTCCTCGAAACATGTACGAATCATTCCCTTTGACCCTTTGCTTGTGGGTATAAATTGTAATCTCGATTCCGCTTTATTACAAAGTTCTATGTTATTTCGCACTAATCAAACAATGAAATTGTGTTTCATTAGCATTTTTTTTTTCGAAATAGATTTCAAAAGACTTTCATAGTTAATCATTGCACTAATCTCGTAGAATATAATTTGAATTCAATTACTCAGAATGTAAGCATTGCAATAGCAACGTTTTCTTTAGTTCTAGCACACTATACTGTAACCAAATGCGATGAGAATTTGTAGTCGTTCTCAGAGTCATTTCCAGAATGGCTTCTTTGTTGATCGTAAATGTAACTACTCTGACGGCAGTGTTTGCAGATAAAGATATTGTCTTCCCGGTACTTGAGTACCAAACAGACCGATTCTTCTCCTTAAGGAAAAGAAAAAGAGAACGGAAGTAAGCGAAAGTAATTAAGCTATGGTGAAGTGTTGAATCGAAGCAAGTGTTTCCCTTGTTTATCGCTTTTTGGTGGCCCTCTGCAGAATTATATTGGTGTATCTAATTGCTTTTTACTCTGTACTACTAGCTGATGCCCACGGCCGTGGTTGCGTGGATTTTGCTATTAAAAAAATATCTTACAAACATTATCAAAATCTCTTCTCTATTTCAGAACAAACAGATAGGCAGACATAAAAACTAAAATTAAGTGCTCGACTGGGTAACACGCACATGCACCTCCTCGTATATGTTGTTTATCTGAAAAACTTTGATTTCAAATTTAATGAAAACACTTTTTAAAAAAACATAAACATTTTTTTTTTTAAATTCGAAAAAAAAAACAATTTTGACAATTTTCGAAACTTGGTAAGCCATGATCTTGCACATATCAAGTATTGAAATTAAATTCGAACAAAATCGGTTGAGCCATAGCCGAGAATGTAAATTTTTTGAAACCAGTAAATAAGTAAAGTACCGTTATTCGTGTTTTTACGAAAACCTGGTACGCCACCTGTAAGCCACGAATTTGATCAGAATTATTGGAGTCGTTTTCGAGAAATTTTTTTTTTTTTTTTTCAAAATTTTAAGTTAATTTTTAGGTTAAAATAAAATGTTGCTTCGAATTGTGAACCCACCTCAGATATTAAATTTTAAGAAAATCCGTCCAGCCATTTAGGCTGCAGTCCAGCGCAGAAATACGGTGTTTTTTTTTTAGAGTTACAGAACTTAAAAATGAAATAAAAATTGTGATAATGGTCATGGTATTGGCTTTATTGGAAAGATAATTTTATGCCATTAGTGTTTAAATATAATTACGGGCATATGGGCACTGCGGCTGGCTCGAATAAAGCGTAATCTGGAAGTCCAATTTTCTACCACTTTTTCGAGCAGCTGGTGCCATATATCAGCAATAACGCGGCGAATGTTAGCTTCCAAGTCTGGTTTATCGGCGTACACTTGCGACTTCACATATTCCCACAGAACATATTCCAAAGGTGTTAAGTCACATGGTCTTGGAAGCCAATTCACAGGACCATTAAGTGAAATTATGCGCTCATCAAATGTTCCCTTCAATAAATTGATAGTGGCGCGCGCTGTGTTGTTGAAATCACAGCTCTTCCACATTAATGCGATTCAATTAGGTAACGAAAAAGTCAATAATCATGGATCTATAGCGCTCCCCATTGACTGTAACGCTCTGGCCGTCATCACTTCTGAAGAAATATGGACCAATGATTCCACCAGCCCATAAAGCACACCAAACAGTGAATTTTTGTGGATGTAACGGCGAGCGCGGAGCCACAATAATGGCTTGTGGATTTTCTTTATTCCAAATGCGCCGTT
This sequence comes from Pocota personata, assembly GCA_963082735.1. Taxonomy (NCBI): domain Eukaryota; kingdom Metazoa; phylum Arthropoda; class Insecta; order Diptera; family Syrphidae; genus Pocota; species Pocota personata. Next base: position 84,957,538 of record OY720432.1, on the reverse strand, counting down.
TGCTTCTTACCAAAAATGAACCTCATCGTTGAACAAAGTTTTGTGACGAAAATGAATATCAAGTGCAACCTCGTTTTCGGCCCATTCACCGAATGTACGATGCACACGGTGGTCAAGCGGGTAAACCAAGATCTTTCTGCGAAATATTCCATAAAGTGGATGGACACATCTCCAATTGCTGTGCGTGATGGCGAATCGATTCATTCGAGTCCTACTCAATATTACGCTCCACAGCAGCAGCAGCTTCTTCGGCGTGCACTATACGACATCTCTGCGGATGCATATTATCAATTAGAGTATTTGTGGTGTGAAACGATCCATGGTTATTGGAATTACTTGCTCGGATGGACGATTATGTCGACCGTAAAGTGGACAGTAAGTTTCGCGAACTGAACCAAGATTTTCGAAATAAATTTGAACAATTTGCAAGTGTTGTTCTGGCGTAAGTCTATTCAAGGTGAAATGGCAAACCAAACTGAGACAGCTGTCAAATTGGCTGTCGCTGGAAAAAGTATTGCCAATTCGAAAAACCAACCTCTAAAAAAAAAAATACCCTTTACATACAGACAGACAGTCAGAATTGAGGAAACCAATTTTTTGAAATTCAAGTTTTTTAAAATCTTTATATAGAAAACTTTCAGGCAACCAATTCATACCCTAATATGTAGAAGTAAAAAATTCTAGTACCACCAGCTATTTTTCCTTCAGAGTATGTGCTAGAAAAATTGAATATTAAAGCCGTATATGCTATTTATTACACTACAGATATCTGGTAAGAACTGCAAGACTTTATACCACAAATTTGAATTTGCATAGTAACAGCAGCAATACAGTCACCAAAACAAATAATTAGGGTAGCTATATACATATATTGTAGGGAAGAATAGGGTCGAGGACTAGCATAGCTACGGCACAGATGCTCTTTGCTATGTTAGAATTAATATATTTATGCTTTTGTAAAGCGACGTGTTATGCTTTCCACCAACCTTCAGTTTTTATTAAAGAAGCTCCACAATGCAAATTTTACTCTTTGACCCTTGTCAGATATTCGCGAAAGGTGAAAGAATGTCAAAAACTTTGTGATATTTTCTAGGATTCAAAACTTGAAATGCCCGCTTAGTAGTCCAAAGCACTAACCACTGAGCCAAGGTGTCACTGCGCAATTGGAATAAAAAAGTGTGATCATAAATTTTATTTCCACTACATGAAATTATTTCATACCTACATACATAGTTGCAATTGGTAAGCTTAAATGACTTTTACTGATAGTTTCTAAAACAGCAGTTGTAATGTAAATAGCAGAACTACCTATTAAAAGTAGCAGTTATTGCTATTTATTTCAAATAAAAGTATTACGTTATTATTCTTGAACAGCTGCTTTAACTATTTTTATTGGGCAATTTGCAACAAACTATATAAGCAGAAGTACGTACTTTGCTAAGTGACTTACATCGAACTTTTCTAAAATAGTAGGGGGGTAATATGAAAATGACAATTAGCAATGGAAATAACCAGTATTTATATCCTTTATGTGACATGCTGCTATATAAAATTATAGAATATAGGAACAAATTCCAGTATTAGCAGTTCGTAATTCTTATATTCTTATGCTCAATTTTTGCGTGGGCCTCAGCTATTTGATGTTTATTACATTGCATTACCGGAAATGCCGCACTAAATAACAGAAACGCTGTTTATATAACGACGTCAGCCACAGTCTTAATTATTATGTTTTATAGCAAAATCGGTGGAAGCGAAATTTGTCAATGTACACATAGGTGTATTGTAAGTACTATTGACCCATATCATGATCTTTATACCTTCGTATGCTTTGCCTAATTTTTCGAAGCTGTTCTTTTGCATAACAAAATACTATAAAGCAATGATCTAATAAGTAATTGGCTGATTATAATAAGCTGCTACCATATTTCATTTGGACTAATAATGCCGCCATTCCACAAATCACATTTTCGTCAACAGCAGCAGTATTATCGGCTGAGCGCACAGGACGAATACGAGGATAAATTGAGTAATCAATTAGCATGCCAGACTTTTTCGTACTGCGAAAATAAGATACTGTGTTCCTGTCAATATTTTGAGCGCCAAAGAAATGTCAGTAACAAAATAATTTAAAAGGAAACCTGCAGATGCCCCCCCATTACATATTTGATTGAACCAGTGTTGTAAAAATGAGCTTTAAATTTGCAACTGAATCAATAGCATCGAAGGAAGAGAAAAAAAGGCTACGCGCCTTTAAGATAAGAAAACTAAGAAAATATTTCAGAGGGATATTTGAACATTTAAATGTCACCACAAATTTATGCTAAAAGTATAATAAAATTGAACCTTCAATTATCTCATTTCAGATTGAAAATACGTGACGCATTTAAATCAAATCTTCTTAGAAATATCCTTCCTAAACGACCAAAGCCGTTAAAAATGTGTTGGGCGCAGAAAATAAACAAGAAATACAAAGTTTTAGGTATCAATCCAAATAACAAATAAATCTCTAGTATTTGCATAAAAGTATTCAAGGATATTTACTCGTATACAACATGTGGATTTAGATAGGACGGCTGGGATAAAATCTTGAGATTTGCATGAAACCCAAAATTTGAAGTCGACGTTCTTCCTCTTTATCCTGGTTAGGATAGAAAATTGAATCATTGTGTTACTTTACTCATCAATCAAAATATTACTCTGGTGGAATATAACTGAAATCTGAATTTGCAGGTAAATGACATTTATATATTTAGAACACACCAGCATCAACCAACTCAAATAAATTATGAATGAGGATTTTGAGTACTCCAAATGCTTCCTAAAAACGGATAGAAACTCATTTTTAAGTTGAAACAACGGACATAGGTTTGGTTTTATAGTTATCCCTACCAATATACATATTCCAGAAAGAGAGATATTTCTTCTTTCATTTTATAAAGGGAGTTCGGAAATGCTTTCAATTATTTAGAGATTTTTTTAAGAAGGATTGTAAAAATAGAAATGAAGTCTTAAATCACAGCATCGCTAGAAATGTTTTTCGATTCTAGGATACCAGATGGGTGTTATATACATATGTAGTAGGAGTAACTAACAACAAATTGTATAACTCAGCAAATTTCGACCGTAGTCTGTATTTTCCCTTTGCACTTAAGTACAGTTGTAGGTGCAGTGGCAGTAGATACTTTTGAATGCAAATCACTTCAAGATGTGATATATTTGCTGTGCTCATATAAATTCAAGTACATTACATTCGTAGACTGAATTTAGAATTACAACTACGAGGGCAAGGTGAAAAGTTCTCGGCCTGACAATGAAAGACTGCGATTTTCAGCCGAAAAATGATTTTATTTTTCTCCGTAATCTCTCTTGACTTCAACACACTTGGTCCAGCGTTTGTCCAACATCGGTATTCCTTCTCGGAAGTGAGACTCTGGAAGGCTGTGAAAATATTCATCTACGGCCCTCTCAACTTCTGCATTGGATGCGAAGCGTTTCCCAGAAACAAATTTCTTCAAGTTTGGGAACAGATGGAAGTCTGAGGGTGCCAAATCAGGTGAATAGCGGGGATGGCCAAGCAAATGGTACCCCAAATCCCGCAGTTTCCCACCGCCAACGCACACTTGTATATAGGTGCATTGTCCTGGTAAAAGATGATTTTTTTCTTCTTCAAGCCAGGTTTCTTCTCGCGAATTTTGGCATCCAGCTAGTCAAGAAGGTTGAAGTAATATTCGCCAGTAATTGTTCTGCCTTTCTCAAGGTAATCAATTAACAGGATCCCTTTCGCATCCCAAAACACACTGGCCATGACCTTTCCAGCAGATGCGATCGACTTCGCTTTCTTTAGCGCTGAACCACCGGCTTCCACCCACTGCTTCGACTGCTGTTTCGTTTCTGGCGTGTAGTGGTGGACCCATGTCTCATCCATGGGTGACAAATCGCCGCACAAAATAGGTCGGATCCCTATTGAATTGGTGTAAAGATTGCTGCGAAAATCGTTTGCGCATTTGCTTTTGATCGGCATTCAGCAAATGCGGCACCCATCTTGCGCAAAGCTTCACTCGCCTATCGACCAACACGATATCATGCATTTTTTCTATGGTTTCGGGATTTTGGCCGTCCATCACTTGGGTCATCTTCGAGGGACATGCGACCACGTTTAAATTCAGCTGCCAACTTTTTAATGGCTGGCATGGAAGGAGCCAGAGTCCCTGAAATCTTTTGTCAACTTTGGATGAATTTCCTTAGGGGTTAACCCATCCAAAACGAAGAAGTTCAACACCGCTATTCAAGTTTATCCATTTTAATACGCAAGACGTCTACTGCAAAAATTCGTGTAAAGAAACTACTTGAGAGAACAAGTTGAAACTTGTCATACGAACTAATGAGAAGTGCACCCAGGTATGAAACATAAATTTTTGCTGATTGGAATGCCATCTCTGCGTCAGGCCGATAACTTTTCACCTTGCCCTCGTATATGAGGTACCATATTTTTGTAGGGAATTGACCTGAAGGGTTTCAATACTTATGGTATGGTTTCGTATCAGCGTTGCTATCGTAATGCCGCTGTTGGACATAATATGTACGAGTAAGTCAGAATAAAATATCATATCATAAAATTGTTACATGTTCTATAATAAAATTTAAAAAAAAAAATCAATTCAAAAGTTGTAACTTTCAGTTTGCTTCCAAAAAAACTCCAACTCCAGGACAATACCGAGAAAGGAAGATTTTGATTATGGAATATTTTCCATTTTATTCGGAGAATAATACGAAGCCTTGTGATTGTAGAATGGACGCCGAAAAATGATTGGTTTTCGATTGCAGCATTTTTACTTGATCTTTTCATTTCACTACTGTTAATCCTGGAAGCTGAGGGTTGCGAAGTTATCGCTTATGCGGAAGATGTTGCTATAGCAATCTCCTCACTACCTTCAAAGAGCTCCTACAAAACGCTTTGAATAAGCTATCTAGATGGACAGCTAGGAGTGAACCCCCACAAAACCGAACTAGTCCTTTTCTCAAGGAAATATAAAATCCCACATACTGACCCTCCAACCCTTAATGGAACAAGCTAAATTTTCTCCAACAAAGCAAAATTCCTGGGTCTTATTTTGGATAGGAAACTAAGCTGGAAACCTAATATACAGGAAAAAGTTAAGAAAGCCACTGTCGCACTCTTCTCTTACAAAATAGCCATTGGGTGCAAATGGGGCTTACAACCCAGACTAACTCACTGGCTTTACATCTCGGTCATTAGACCGATCCTTATATACGGGGTAGTTGTCTGGTGGATTGCCTTGGATAAAGCAATAAACCAGAAGTTATTAAGCAAAGTCCAACGTTCAGCTTGTCTGTGCATTAGCGGAGCACTGCGGACGACACCTTCCGCAGCTATGGACGTTCTTTTTCATTTAACACCCCTTGACATTTATAACAGGCTAATAGCAGCTAACTCAGCTATTCGCCTTAAAGCTACTTCACACTGGTCCAAAAAAGGTACATTCTACGCTTCATCAGAAGCTCCAAATGGTTCAAAGAGTAGGCTAGAGGCCGCGTCTCAAACCCATGTGGTATCACAATGGACCTATTACTGGTGTAAGTGTGGTGGCTTCTTTTTTTGCTGACAGGCACTTCAACCTAACCTAACCTAACCTTTCATTTCATAGGTAAAAGCCTTCTTTTTCAAACAACAAGGCATACCTAAAGGCAAACGTCTCCCACTTTCAATTTAGATTACTGATGGTTATCGAACTTTCGATGTGTTAAATATATCGATGTTTTGAAGTTTACTGTCAATGTTTTTGACATCGACGTTCAAGTGGCAATGTTTTTGGGCACATCGATGTTTTTAGTCGGAATATTTTACACCACTACTTAATTTATCAATTAAGCTGTATCTAAAGTGGCTTTAAATTTAAAACTCTGACAAGCAAATCGTATTTTTTGCAATTATATTCACCAAAAGTTTATCGAGAGTACCGACAGTCGATTTTGACATAGGAGTTGTAATTCCAATCTAACCTGTAAGGCAAAGATAACTGATGTGTTTGTGCCTAGAATTTAGACTAAATATGTCAAGGAAAAATCCAATTACCATTTAATTTCAATTCACCACATCGCGAACATTTTTAACCCAGATTAAATTCAATCGATTTAAACCAGCGATGTGTCTGATTTTGCAGGCCTCCAACAAATTGCCCTCTGTTTCTACATATTTCCACTTACAGTTTTTTAAAGAAATGCATGACGTTAAAAAATTACGTTACCACCCTTAGAAATGTGATCGCAAAATTCCCATAACTTCGCTGATGGCGGTCATTTACCCCTTTGCTTTCTTTTTGACATAAGGTTCGTTCGAAAATATCACAAAACCGTACGCTTGACCCGGTTCCTTTGAAACACTATTTTTCAAGTGGATTTGAGAACTATTGATAATTTTACAATGCAGACCATGCAAATAAATCGATGAATAGAAAAAAATAATAATAGTTTCTTCCTTAACTAAATTTATCAGTTTTTGTTCCAAGTACTCGAAATTTTAAGAAATTCTATACAATGTGCGGATTTCATGGAACTTTTTCAAAAAAAAATTTTTCCGAATCTATGTAGCGCGTAGACTAATAAAAGAAAAATTCTATTTATTTAATTGTTTTTATTTTTATTGACTATTGAGCATTATTCTCATTAGAGAAAATATAAAGGGTGTCCCAAAATAACACAGGTTTTTAATTAAAAATTGTAAATATTTTATTGATTCATAAAGTATACAGCATAGGGTTATGTATGAAATAAAATATCGGGCAAATGGCCTCCACGGCCTTGCTGGCACATACGCACTCTTTTGTCGAAATTTTCCATGACCGTTTTGCATAAATGTGGCTAAATTTCGTTGATACAGCGCTCAATTTGGTCGTGGGTAGTTGTGGGCTTGTTGCCATAAACCTTAGACTTCAAAAAGAGTCAAAGAAACAAGTCCAACGTCGTTAAATCGCATGATCTGGGCGGTCAATTCTGATCACCAAAATTGACTCATGCAGTAATTGTAATCCTCCACATCCATATCTTGCAATTTAGGCACATAAAACTGGATTATCGTCTCGCAATTGTGAGCACCATTAACTATTATTGCCTAACCAACCGCATTTTCAAAGAAAAATGGTCCGATGATGCCTCCAGCTCAAAATTCGCTCCAAACAGTGACACGTTGTGGATGCATTTGTTTCTTAACAATCACTTGTGGATTTTCTGAACCCCAAATTCGACCATTTTGACAATTAACAAAGCCATCAAGATGAAAATATTTCGACCATATTTTGTACGAAAATTGCGAACTGTATCTGCCAAACCTTCATTATTTTTAGAATATTGCTCAACATTGAAAACGCGTTATTCTTTCGTGTAGCACTCCATTTTTAATAACCCTGAACTGTCAGCTGTCAAGCAGAATTTTTTTTTTTTTTTTTTGGCAGCACTACCGCACAAATGGCGCAAAATTCAAATCTTGCGTGAATTTTGGGACACCCTTTACATGTGCGATTGTCATTTGTGTAATTACTAAAAGCTGGCTGCTGAGAGATGAAACAAAATTAATTTGTTCCTTTTATTTTAAACTCATCCAGCCATAAAATTTGACAAATTTAATAAACATTGCTCACCTATTATTCAAAATCAAAAGCCTATAACACTCTACTAAAAGGTAACACAAAAGTTATTTCATGCATCGCCCTGCAGCAGAAACATTCATATGTACAATTTGCTGTAGATACGAGTACATTTATTGCTTCCTGTTAAGTTAAACAGTAACTTAGAACCTTACTACTTTGCAAGCCCAATAAAACACATAAATTACATAAAGATGCCAATAAAAAGAGAATCGATCCTGTTATGGTATAGGGTTGCGATAAAGAATGAAAACTCATGAAACTCATTTTAAGCGAATTAATGGCAGCTATCTACTGTATAGCGGAATCGATTTCATGTTGAATTACCGCGAGCGGATGAGGAGGCTATCGTGCACAGCACATCTTTTTCCACTTAGTTTCGACTTTTATGTTGATTTCTTAAATGATGGGGGATTTAATTCGACAAATTGGAGAATTTGTTGTACACTGCTGGTACTCATTTTGTGTAGACTAAAAGCTAAGTAGTACCACGTATGGGGAAATATCGCTTATTTGTACATAATGGTGGGCTATAAGAGGGGTGAATAAAGTGAGATGTTATTAACGCCGGTTTTATTTATTTGAAATAAATTCCTCTGCAGATTACGGAATTGAAAATGATATCGAAAGGGAAAGTGTTATACATGAGTCAGGGCTGTCCATGGGTTCATCTGCTTCCATATCTTGCTTCAAAATGCTTGCCTAATCTTGAAATACCTTCCAGGTCTAGGCACTACCGTGAGGGGTGAACCTAATCCTCAACCGATAAATGTATCCAACTTTCACAATTCTTTGCCAGCTGCCTCCAATTGCATACGTAAAGTTGGCTTAGATCTTTCTACGTAGTAGTCCCTCTGCAATGGATTCGAAGACCCGCCGGGAAGAAGCATTGGTATTCATCCGCTCTATATGACCTAGCCATCCTAAGCGTTGGATGCGTATTTTCTAAAACAGACACAGATAGTATCGTCAACTCAGTATGAATTTTTCTTTCAAAGATTTCAAATACACTTTCATCCGACTTTAAAAAGTCAAGGCTTCTGCACCATACCGCAGGACTGGCTTGGCTGGTAAAGGTTTTATACAGCATAATCTCAGCTCTTCTAAATAGGACCTTACTCTCAATTGACTTCTTATTCCAAGGAAGCAGCGATTGGCAAGAGTAATTCTTCGATTTATTTCTGCACTAATTACGCTGGCAGAGTTACGAGTAACAGCAAAGCCTAGATAACCAAAATCCTTGACTACCTTGAAGTTGTAGTTATCCATCATAACATTTTGGGTAATACGACGGTTGCGAGTATTCCTATTTTTGTTCACAGCATATACGAATACTTCGTCTTGTCCTCGTCTATAGCCAGGACCATTGTGGTCGCTTCTGATTCAATGCTAGCGAGGATGCCAATGACGCATAGCCATTTAGTTGCTCTGACTTATAGAAAATAGTACGAGTATCGTGTAGATTCGCACTATTTTTTCCAGCACAAGACTGAAGAAGCTGTACGATAGTGAGTTGTCCTGTCATAAATACCTGGTAGGGTTTAAGAATTTCAGTGTTGTATTTCCCGACTTTGATGGAGCAGCTATCGTTTTTTATATTTATACTGCACACATAAACTTGATATGGGGCTGTATATCTGAAGCATTGAAAATGATGGGTGTCGATTTGATATTCTTGGGTCCTTAGCTGACTGTTAACTTTCCAGACCTAAGATCACGCTGATTGCTCCCAATTAGTTCTTTTGTATGGGGTTTTAGGCTCTACCAGACAGAATCTTGTAAACAATGTTGAATAGGCTAATATATCTTTCTTGTGGATGAAGCAAATGGTCAGTAGATTCAAGTCGCATTATTCTGTTTAAAAGCAAAAGGGCAACTTCAGCTCTTTGGAACTTCTGTTGGCGCGCATCGCTTAGGTACTCAGAGTGTTGAAAGCTTAAAAAAAAAATGTGTGGGTATTTCCGTGATAGAAACTTATCGATCCGCGTCTACTCGTAGCATTTCTTGAACTTTAGGACACATGTCTAAATTGGTTGATGTTCATGGTCTTCCTGAGGGTGGTCATCTTTGAACTACTCTGTGGCTTATTTAGGACACTTGATCCACTCAAAAAGGTACGTCTTGGTGATCGAATCTCCGTTTGGCAAGAAATTTTACGTTTGTTTGAATTTCAAAACGAAAATGCCCAATTCTGAAAAAAAATTACTTTTTAAAAAATCTTGCAAGTAAGATACAAACAAGTTATATTTTCAAGAAAAGTGTGAACCTTCACCATTCGGAACGCAGTCCGGTTGGTTGTCCTTTGCATGGTTGAGTTATTTACCCTTTTGTAAAAGTTCAGGACCTCTTTCCTGCTGTAGCATCTCCGTATGTCTTCGATCTCACCTTTCCTATGCTGTTTATTCTTTCTTCTTAGCACCCCAAAGCAAAATCCCCAAAATACCAATATATAGGTATAAATGAAACCATTAGCGGTATAACGTTTCTTATCAAGGCAATTATTTGTAAGAGCGGATAAGCTGTAAACCGTCTGAACTAATATCAACAACAAGCAGTGGACCGTATGCATTTAATGAAAACTGGAGTAGTAAAGCGACCATGACTGTCGCTTTTTTATGCTTTCAACAAAATTTCGTGTGGCACAATAATTATTATATGGATTGCGTGTGGAAATTGTATGCTTGGGGACCTTGTATTGTGGGTTTTCTATTTGTGTTTTTTTTTTTTAAAGTGATGGGGGTATAACATACTCTCCACAAAGTCGAAAAGCTAGAATCAGTTTCCGGACGTCCTCTCTGCCTATTTTAACGTTGAAAGCACAGCTGGAAAGTTTTCTCAAGGAGTTCGTAAAAACAGCGACAAAAACTTTTTGCCTAGTTCAGCCTCTGCTAGCAAAGATGCACCCAGATAACTGCAGTTTCAGCTTATGGCAGTAATCTCAATAGTATAAGTGTTCAGGTTCATGTTTTCTTCAAGCCCGGTCATCATACTGCCTGAATTGCTATTATATTCGCTTTGTAGCGTTGGAAGGTCTCCGATAGTTCGACGGCAACGACGTAAATGGTTATCCTTTATACGTTTTTAAAGGTCATATTGGAATACGATATCCTCTTCTAAATCTGGTTGGGTATCATTACTGATTCGTCTGGGGCAATATACGTTTACCATCACAGAGAATGACTTTGCAATTTACGACACAGTAACAGGCAGTATCTTTTCATGCTGAAATTAATGCATTCAACTGTAACAGATGATAGCCTCGTCGATGCTGGAAGAAGTGTAGCAGAAGAATAACATTGCATCCTCTTTATGAAATCGGCAGCAGACAAAACTGCAAGAGATTGCAGCATCAAGATACACCAGATACCAAGTCAGCATTTGAATAACAATCTAATGATGGAAAAAATAAAAATAAAACAGGAACTCATGAGCTCAACTCACAACAACTTTGGTGGCAAAACTATGTATAAAAAAAAGTAGGTATTCGTTGGTTTTTTTTTTGTTTTACGTAACGCGAAATTTTTACTCACTAAAAATACTTCCCTTCTTCTAGTTGGCTACAACTAAGTTGTCTTATCAAGTTTCAAAGAATGTTCGCGTTGGGCAGGTAGCTTTCCAGTAAAAGCACCCTCTGATACCGCCATTACATGCGGCTACTCCTTATTGCACTAAATCAGACGTATTTTGAAGTCGGTGCACAAGGCTTGTCATGTCCAGAATTTGGAGTTCGAGTATGGTGTTGTTGTAATGACCATAAAGACGAATGCTGAGTTTGTGAGGAAAGTTTGGTATTTCGCCTACATCGGTACATATCCCTAAGTATCTTCCTAATATCTTCCTAAGTAGGTTTCAACACTTGCTTGTACAAAAACCAGTTCGTTATATTTTCTTAATTTGGGATGTGTTCCAAGTAGCCAATACATTTGTCTAAATCTGTTTTCGAGCTTTTTTTCAACGCGCGTCTTCCATTTATATTTCGCTTCTAGTATTCGTAGATATTCTGCCATTTTTTTAAAATGAGTAGGTTGTTTATTTTTGTAAGTAAAGTTAACATGCCTTGATTTGATCTCGTTAAAAACAATGCGCCAAATCTTTGTCCATGCGGCAAATTTTATCCAAAGCTCGTTGAAACTTTTCATTTGCTGACTTGGCTGAACTTTTCATTGCCAGTATAGCTGTAGCGCGTGTTGAGCTTATTCTAAGAAGACCGGACCAAGAACACTTCCTTGCGGAACTCCGGCTGCTATTTCCTTGAATTCTGAGTATTTGGTTCCGTGTGCAACACTGATTCAAGGTAGGATTCTAGAATCATGTATAACTGTTTCGGAAGAACCTGTCTTAGCTTAATGATGAGGAGCTAAACGTCTTTCTTCAATGACAGCTTGTAGATACTTCAATAGGAGGCTTTCGAACTACCTTTAATGGGCAGGAGCGATATCAGTTTGTAGGATTTTTTGTCCTTTGAAGATTTTCCTGGTCTTGGAACTATTATAACTTCAGCGACTTGTTATTGCCTTGCAACATATAATAGTCTTACCGAAGCATTTATACGATAGAGGTAGAGTTTTATTGGGGCTTTCCCCAATCTATTAGTATTTGTCCGGCTATTAAATCATATCCAGGAGCCTTATAATTTTTTAGCTTGGCTTAGGCGTTTCTTCTAGGTGCTTCGCAAATAAATCCGCTTTTTTTTGTCTCCTTTTGTCCATTCGCCATCGTTTTTTATTACTATTGGTGATTGCATTGGGAATTTTTTGATACCTTCATGGCTTTCCAGAGTGAGTAATTGGAACTTTTTTCGGCAGTCAAGCCTTCGAGGTATGTGGAAATCTCGGAGAGCTTTTTGAGTTTATTACATAGGTGATTCGAATGAGTTTTATGCTGAGGAACGTTGGATTGTTGTCATCTTTTGCACGCTCTCCTATTTTCTCGTACTCGTATCAGTTCTTTTATTTCCGGTGGATATCAATTTCAACAAATCTGCTGACTTTGTGTTCTATTTAGTACGGTGTTTTAAGCGACACATTCAGAACAATATTTTCTTCGCAATGTTAAAGCCGTCCCAGTTAATTTTGTTGCAATCTAGGCGTTCTTTCATTACACCCTATGCGGGGTATATTAAGTTTGAAACATAGAGAAATAATAAGGATAGAATCCCAAAAGTAGTTGTGATTGGTATCAAAAGTTATGTCGATTTCACCATGTCCGTCCGTCCGTCTGTATGTCAACACCTTTGGTATATAAGTTTTATAGAATACGAATCAGTACAAGTTTAAAAAATTTTAAAATCTGCCCACAGACACACCCACTTTTAAAAGAAAATTACATTTTTCTCAATATTTTTTCTGGAAACTGAAAAAAATTGTCTAAGTAAAATATGTAGATGTTGACTTTGTATACATTTGGTCCACACATTATACATAACACCGCCCACTTTTTAGGGGCATTTTAAGAAATATATATATACATTGCCTTTTCAAATCTATTTACGGTGTTGGTTAAATTTTATTGTGAATATCTCATCAGAATCCGTGAACTTTGGTTAAAAATTTTGGAAACCACGACTCAGTCATATGGCTGAAAGTGCAACTTGATCGTGATAATGGCATCAGGAGGACGTAAAAAATTACTGTGAATCATGAGCAACGACAAAAGCAAAAACAAACAAGATCCCCAGTTATCTGGAGTTAACATCCCTTGGAGTTTTTCAGAAACTTAATACCATCTAAGTTCCAAACCACTACACTAAATCTTTCTTTCTCTCTCTCTTTCTTCTTCACAAAGCCCGTGTCTTATAATAGTATAAGAGTATTCATATCCTTTTTGGCGCGCAAATTATAAAAAAAAAAAAAAAATAATTCTCATATCATTGCATCTTTTTAAAAAAATTTCGTAACGTCACCCTCACTTTATTAGGGTTGAGTTACAAGATAGGGGATAGGGTATCATCCTGTATGTTTTCATTAGAATTTCACTTATTATCAATAGAACTGGTGAGTGACCTGAAGAGAGGTGAAAACTTTCCTCGTTGTTCGTAAAGTTACCAGCTACAACTTTTTGATAAAGTACTCGTAGTCTATGAGGTCAGACGTGTTTGCTCTATTGGGGGGCCAATATGTCGATTTTCCTATTGAAAAGAAGTCAACACCAAATTCCTTCCCGGCTTCATAAAGTAAAGCAACTTATTATAGTCCGTAATCCTGACGACGTTTATGGGAAGTGGAGGACTTAATTTTGTTTGAACTTGTCTCTTTGCGTTTGTCTTCTTTTTGTGGCTCGACTTCGGTTGAAGAATGGGCTCTTCGTACCTTGTTATTTCATTTCTTCAAGGCCCAAGTAGTTTCGCTTGTTTGCTCTTCTTCATCCATTTGATATTCGCGACTAGTTGAGCGGGCTTGCCTACCTTCGTGTTCTTTTTCGAGATGCGAGTTCTTTAGAGCCTTATTTTCTTCTCTAATTAGATCTACCTTTTTCTTAAGCTTTTGGTAGAGTAACTCAATTTCATTAAGCTTGGTTTGAAGTTATTTGTTTTTCTCCTCAAAACTATTGCACTTCACTGAGTAGCATTTCTGGCGCTGACCCTTCTAGCGGACTTCCTTCCCCGGATGCTATTGAACTTTTTTATGAAGGGGTCACATGATAGCAATAAATGGTTCTCCCCAGAATCCTTAGATCCGACCTCCGAAGAGAGTGAATTTTCCAGTTAACCTGAACTACCTCCTGGGGTAATATATCTTTTTGATTTCTTCATTGCATGTTTGGTATATAATCGGTATACAGAGGGTGGACTTTAGTCGCCTTTTACGACAGGTATATTCGAACCCCTACCCAAACGGGGCATACTCGTAGGTACACATATCTAAAATTTTAATGTACTCATACTCGTATGATAATAAAAGACCGTTCGCAAGTTTTCCGTTTTATAAGTAATTTATTTCATTCACATTATTAAAAACTGTAGCATATCTCTCCAAATTTGCAATACCTACTTAAATTAATTTGTCGGCTGTGAATAGATGCCAAAAGTTTCGTTTCAAAGTATGAAATAGTCTGGAATTAAACTCCGTTTCCACTTCGTTGTGGTACAAAAAACAATTTGCATTCGCTATCCAAAGTTGGTTTACCTATCCGAAATATATACGAGTACATATTGCGGAAATAAATTCTCCTTCGCAGGAAGCCACCACCATTTCGTGTGATATTGCTTCGGGTTTAGTCCTGGCCCCCAACAGATCTACCTATTGCTGGTACTTTGACATACTCGTAATCTACCCATATAAAGCGAGCACGAGTGTACGAGTAGCACCGCACATTCTTTTCGCAAATTTGAAAGATAAGATGCTTTATTGTTTCATAG
This sequence comes from Pocota personata, assembly GCA_963082735.1. NCBI lineage: Eukaryota > Metazoa > Arthropoda > Insecta > Diptera > Syrphidae > Pocota > Pocota personata. Next base: position 84,942,517 of record OY720432.1, on the reverse strand, counting down.
GTATCCATTGCGTACATTGGTATCATTATGAATTCGTGCCTGCAGCTGCACAGTCACGTATTACTAAGGCTGCCACGTGTCCTACTTCCTACAATGTCCTACGTTTAACGGTGGCACTTAAATGTTCTACTTTTCCGTTTAAGGCCAGGAGATAAAAGAAAAATAATCTATCTATCTATTTAGGTATGTAATTCATACGCTTCATGAAATTTTGTGCAGAGCATAACTCTTTTATAAATGCAATAAAGTATGGCAGGTTATACCTATATACTGCTGTAAAGAGGATAACGTCGATATGTCCTATCTTCAAAAAAAACAACAAAACTGCGATTGAAACACGAGCCGCTATTAAAAATTAATACGTAGCCCAACTCTTTCCTTGTACAATTTATTATCCGTGGCTTCTCCCTTCATATCTTGTTTAACAATCGAGCTAACGTAAAATGTCTTCATTGACCACTGTACTCGTATGCGTACGAGTACTCGTACTATGTAAAGTGTCCTATCTGTCAAGGGTAGCCTTGGCATGATAGAAATTGGCCTGTGGGACATATGCATATTTTTGTTTTGACAGTCCCCTCTCTTTTCCGGTGACCTCTAAACTTTTCTACGCTGTATCTGTTGAGAATGCCATGGCCGGGAGCTGTAGGCAGATTCTGTCAGATACATAGGTGCCGTATCTGACAGTTGGACCGAGAGATGATTTATATTTTCTGACCGCGTGTTCAGCATTTGGGTTGGTACTTACTGCAGGGGCAGTCTTTCCGGCTCCCGAATGTTACACTCCGGCTCCGACTTCTTTGAAGACAGTATTTGAAGCAGGAAGGAACCCCCTTTGATAACTGAAGTTTGGTGTAAGGTTCGAAGTTTTGATAGTCCGAATGTAGGTATTCTATTTGATCCTGAACTGTTAGACAACCCGGTTTCTATGAGCAGCCCCTAAAACAAATCTGTGAACCATCCTCAGGGATCTTATGGAGCTCGAGTTGGCCAACATGTCTGTATGTTTAACCTTTTGATGTCGGGGTTCCGTGAGAAAATTCTCCAGATTGATGCTAAACTAAAAGATGTTTAAGTCACTTTTGTTTGAAGTAGTAAATTGTGGTTTGTTAGTGGAGAATTTGTGCTCTCAGAGGTTTCTAGGTGGCGGAGGACTTCTGAACAGCTCCTGAAATTCACCTCCATAGAGGTCAAACTAGCCTTGCCAATTGATTGATTTGGTCCCTTATGATTCCGCGGACTGAACATTTTGTCCGTTTAGTAGATAGAATAAAAGGTTAACCAAAACTCTATATGTTAACATCCTGTCAATTTATACCATCTATCCATCTGAGGCAAAAAGAAGGTTTAACTGAGGCAGACGGGCTAAGAACTATCCATATCTACATCAGAATGGACCATGTCAACCATTTTTAAGGGTATTTGCAATCAATTTTGTATATGTACCCTAAAATGATCCTAATATACATAGACTTGTTATTGGCTGCTGTCCACTTGCTTGGTGTCAGAAACAAACCTGCTGGGGCTGAAGATAAAATTCACCAAAGCAAAAGCTTTCAGTCTTACTAACATCGACCGAACCTCACAACTGTCTAAACATTGATGGACGACATCTCGAGAAAGTTCCTACATAGGTTTCGGATATTTTGGTAGTGCTCGTACTGTGCCGGTCGACGGAGTTACCGAATTGGTTGTGTAAAGTCGGATTGGTAAGGCTGGAACAGCATTATGTGGGTATTTTTGGTATCTTGAAATCATAACTCTCTGGAAATATTTAGGAAGGTAAACTATTTCACATTTGAATTGAACGACTAGACAGTGATGTTGTGAATTACACTGTGCCACCGAAAACAGGCTTTAAATTATATGAATATGAGCTGAAAGGTACACAACTACAGAAATTGTTCGAATATGGATTACGATACGAGTAGCAGAGAAAATGTCACTGATAAGCATCAGGAAAAGTGTCGGCAAGAGGACAGAACCCTGAGGTACACCAGCATTATTTGTGAATAGGGAGAAGCGCATTCATCCAATACATCTTGTATTGTATGATCGATTACTGAAAAAGATCCATATTAGTCACATTATGCGCAGGGCTAATAAGTGCGTTGTCAGCAGTGCTATGCAATTTGATCCACTAAGTCAAGATGGAAGAGAAGCGGCTTCGTCATCGCAAACCTTCATGTAGAATGTTAAGGAGTCTCGACAGATAGTAAAAAATCAAGGGGAGCGGCGAATTAATGCGAAGAACTGCAGACAAAAGCGCGAATGCGTGAAAGTTTCTATCCTGTTGCTCAAACTCATGTCAGATGATTCGTATGTAGTGCCGAATTGCTGAGGTTTTAATGCAAACGTTCTATTGTCGTAGTCATTGATTTGATGACATTGGCTTTCTATATGTCCTGCAGAAACAATGCTGTCAATTTTAATAAAAACTTGTTGTGTAATATTTGCAGATACTACCAGCGATATCGATGCTATATTACACTAGATGCTTTCAATAGAAAACCAAACTATGTATGTCATCACATGTAACTCGTATCTACTCATATTGTATAGGATTTTCAGACAATACTTTTTTCTTTTTTTGAAACGCTCTGAACTTATAAACCATATGAAATACATATTTCCACCCATGAATTCAAAACGAGAAACTCTGGGAAGTAGTCGACTTACGATGGTATTCCTTATGGCACCAGATATGTATGTATGTATGCCAGGCTATGGATGCACATCTGCACTAATACAATGTTGCAATGACAAAGAATTTCACAGCCAGTGCGTGTATGAATTTCAATTAATTTTCATATTTGAAGACAAATTGGCAGTACGGGTACAGATCAAATTAGCCTATCATGTTGCATGTCAGCATATCAGAGTGTAACTAGAAAAGTTCATTAGACATGGTATTGATTTGGGCGAGGAAATGATTTAGTGATATGGTATGAAATTGATTTTCAGGAAAACTGTCCGTCAATTTATCATTCATTCGTGAAATTGATTGACCGATTGATTCTAAGTAAAATACGTATGCAGATGGGGGAAACTTACTAATTGGTCCGATTGTACTCGTATGTTAGATGCCAAGAAACTTGACCACAATCAACAGACATTCCTAACGTGTCGGTAACATAGCATGACCTATGCTTACTGTATTTATTTAAATTGCCTTTTTCACATCGCTTTCTACTGTGATGACAGGATAAATTACCCAATAAAAATATAATAATCCGTCATCCCTTTTTTTTACTCCATAAATGGCATAAAAACAACTGCGAGTACTCACTTCCTGGCGCTTTGTGATCGTCACTTATCTTTTCGTCTACAAATATCATCATTCCATCTCACGACAAACTAATGGATTCAAACTTTTACTTTCATTATATCATAGTTAGCGAATGAATCAAATGTAATTGGAACTCCGCTCACATCATCGCAAGCTAAATGCCAAAGAAGATGCACTACGAGTGTCATACCTAGGAGCATCAAATTTGTCTTTCACAGCAAAACTAGTCTTCAACTTACTCGAACAGATACTTTCTGCTTATTCTCAGTAGTTGCGGATGCGCTTTGTATATGAATTACACTACATGTCTTCAGGCAGCATACGAGTATCTACGAATCTAGCTGATTTAATTCATATTGCTTGATGTATGCAATTCTTGTATTTTTTCATAAACAGTGACAGTGAGTGCTAATGTTTTCTGTTTATGGAAATTTAATCTTTGACGGCTAAAGTTGTGATGATTGTGATGATATTTTCACCGATATATCTAACACATCTTTTGGCGATATGCTTTTACAGTAATCTTATCTAAGTCATTGATATGTGGTGTAAAGGGTGATTCAGTTGGAGGTTATAATTTAAATCCGGCACTACTGTGGTTCTGTCAAAGACAAACAGCTGATATTTGACATACGGAAATACTAAGCATTGACATTTGTAATTATGAGGCGGTTATGGGAAAATAACGCATTTTAATTGTTTAATCCATCGCAGAAGTGTGGGAAATTTATAACACGATTGCGAAATGATGTCGGTATACATAACCGTCTGGTGCCGCGGTTAATAAATTAATGGAAAAATTCGATCAAACCGAGTCAGTGTTGGATGTACAAAGACCAATGCGTCCTCGAAGTAGCCCGTCAGTGTTCGTGACAACCCGTCAAAATCCATTCGCCATCGTTTCCGGCAATTGAACCTTTCCTATAGCTCCAAGCAGCGCATTTTAGCAAAAGATATGCATATGCATGTCTACAAGATCCAATTGAATCATGAACTGAAGGCAGCAGAATATGAACGCTGATTGGCAGTTAATTAACCACCAAGTTGATGGCGATTATTCGAGCAAAATCATCTTCAGCGATGAGGCTCACTTCCAACTAAATGGATACAATAGATGGATACAAAGTTGCCGCAATTGGGGCCATGAAAAATCACAGGCCATTCACGAACAACCAATGCATCCACTAAAAGTCACTGTTTGGTGTGGATTTTGGGCGGATCGAAAATTCTCGTGTTGATGGATAGCAGTCAATGGTGATATGATAACAAATTAATTTTGGTACCAATTGGACGATATTTATATGGAAGATATGTGGTAACAACAAGATGGTGTTACCCGCCACACAGCGCGAGAAACAATACAATGTCAGCTCATCTGACATAAAAGTTCCCACGAGACTATTAGATCTCTGTAGCATATTTCAGGTGGAAATCACGGCATTCTAAGAAACAGCAGCCTGACTTTCAGTGCACACAGCAGAAGGTTTCGCTATCATATTAAGCATTATGTAGATAGTCAGACAGCAATAATGGCCTTGTAGTCGCCAATAGTAAGATTCAAGTTAGTTAAGCAATGCCGTGGATCTCTTTGCAGACGGATGCAACAAATACCTACGAGTATGCTGGGTCCCAGACCATAGGGAAACTACAGGCAACTGTAAGCCGGATGGCTGACCATGAGTCAGCACTAGAAGTTATCTACCAATAGTAGTCGTACTGAAAATAACAAGTTAGCTAAGGAGTGTATCTAGCTCGGAATGTCCGAATAAGTTTACAATATACTCGTACAAATTTTGACTTAGAGTGACCCTAGAAACTAAGTAAGCCTAATAATTAAATAAATTAAACTAGCATCGATTATATCACAAAAGTTGGCTCATCAACATGATCTAGGATTTTAAAAGTGTTTAGATGAACTTCTTTCTTCAGGTTCGTATTAGAACGACGTGTGCGCTCGGATTCGACGAGCATGCTCAACAGATTTGGTTGGTTAAAGTATTTGAAAGCCTCTTCATTAACGTGTTGGCTGAGGCTTTTTCGTGTGAGCTGCTGCATACCTTTTTAATTTCGTTTGCCACTCTTTCTATTCTTAGGTCGCATTTAAGGTCGCTGTTCTGAATTTACCGTGGTGCGTTCATAATGCCGTAAATCCACACATTTTTTATGACTCGGTTTTAGTCAATCTTATTATGTATTGACACTACTGAACCGCTGCGAATGAGTCAATTCATTTTTCTCAATTTGATGTCGATTACCTCTTCTTCTCTTCTTGATGTTCTTTCTAACGTAGCTTTGCATCCAAAGCCATGCCTAGATACTTCGCGGTGTCTGCATGGGGAATCTATAAATTTTTTATATGTATTGGAATATGTCGAGTTCTTTTTGTTGAAGAAGTCAATATGCACTGACTTGGCATCATTTATTTTAATGCGCCATTTTGTTTGTCCATTTTTCAATGTCGTTTATCGTCACTTGAAGTTGCGTAGATTCTTCAGCTGTTTTACCATTAGCTAGTACAGCAGTATCGTCAGAAAATGGTGTACATACATAGGTAGATCGCTGGTGAATAGTAGGTATAGTGTTGGACCCAGGATACTGCCCTGTGGACCTCCTGCTTTTACTTCCTTTAAGTCCGAATAAGTATCATGTTATTTTATTCGGAAGAAGCGTTGTGTTGTCTTGAATTTAAGTATCTTGCAGTATTGAACTGCGAGTGATGTTTATAGTTTGCACAGACGGCAGAGCAAACTTTTCCTTCCTCTAGCAACCTTTCTATTAAATCAGTGATTCTTTGAACTTAATCTGTAGTTGAGTAGCTACCTCTGAAACCAAACAGGAGGTTTGGAATTGATTTTGTTCGTTCAATAATCGGTTTCAAGCGTTTAAGTAATAACCTTTCGAGGAATTTCGAAATTACTGGAAGTAGGGATATAGGCCTGTACGATCCCATATTACAAGGCGATTTGCTTAGTTTAAGAACCATGATCACTTCTGCATCTTTCCAATATTAACCCCTGTGATCATATCGTACGCAGGGGCTTTCTTTGGTTTGATGTTATTTTTGATTTCTTTCTTAATTTTAGCGAGTGTAACCAGAGAAATATCTTCTCTTCTTCACTGCGTATTTCAGAAAATAAAACCTCTTTCTTTGTTCGCAATAGTTTTTGCCCATTCTTCATTGTTTTTTTCTACAAGTGTTTAGTAGCTTTCCACAATGAAAAGTCAGTGCTCTTATCGTGTGTAAGTTCTTTTAAAACTCATTTTTTATGTCTTGGATTTGCTTGGAGATTTTAGGTGTTTTTTTTATCTATTGGAGCCCATGTTTGATGCCATTTGCACCGAAGTCTACGTTTTTTGGCTATAACATCCTTTTTTTTGGTATGGATAGTTGTGTCCCTTTTTTCCCTTTTTTGCACTGGAATGCAGCTCCAGTCGGCATATTGAATTTGTTGGGTAAATTAAGGAACATCATCTTTAAGTTCATCTATAGATTGATGAATCATTTTTTGATTCAGGAGCAAATCGTGCCCAATCGTGTGTTTATTTATCAGTATTGGTTTTTTTTTTTCTTTTATAATAATATTATCACTCAGAGTTAAGATGATTGGAAAATGATCTGAATGATGGCTTACCGGTTGATATGAACTCACAACCGTTTCCTTAGATGTCTTGTATGGCTCACGACCCTTCGTCATTGTTAGTCTGGATCACCAGTCGTTGTATTTTGCGTTGAAGTCTTCATACATTATGAAATTATTTGTACGAGTATATCTCATACGGCTAGCGGTAAATAGTCTTTTTTTTAAAATTGCTATGAAAAAAAAAAAATAATTAAATATTTTTCAAAGTTTTTTGTCGAATTTAAATGGCCGTCGCGACTGGCTTGGCAGTAGCCCATCCTATCAACCCAATTTTTTAGTATATTTTCGATGGTTCGGGGCTCTATTTCACGAATAGTCCAACGACACCAAATCGCAGCTCCGCGGAGGCCAAGCAACATCACCAAAACAAAAATTGGTTATCATGTCTCTGTAGCGCTCTCCGTTGACCGTAATGTTGTTACTATCTTTATCTTTGAAGAAAAATGGGCTAATAATACCGTCATTCCACGAACCACACCAAACAGTCACACGCTGACAATTCATTCGCTTCTCTACGACTACGTGTGGGTTTCCCGAGAGACAAATGCAAAAGGTTTGCTTGTTTACATAGCCGCTGAAATTCAAATGAGCCTCATGCGAAAAAAATATTTTTTTTAGCAGAATCGACTTCAATTTCGAGCTGCTCTAAAACCCAAACAGAGAAGAGGCAACGAAACAGGTGGTCATTTTGCTTCAATTTCTGAGTCAGTTGAACCTTCTAAGGGAATAAACCGAGGTCTGTATTCATAATTCTCCTCAAGCTGGTGTGGCTAATGTTCAGTTGCTGAGATCTTTGGCGAGTTGAAGTTCTCGGGTTTAGGCGGACACTTTTGTCAACATCAGCAATATTTTCAGCTGAGCACACAGGACAAATACTAGGATAACTTGTGTTATCAATTACCATGCCGATCTCATGAACTTTTTCCACAAACTTGCGTACAGCTGGCATTATTTCGACCGAAACTTATTTTCAAAATTCGGCAACACAACACTTTTGAAATAAGTTTTCAATATTTCCCAACGTTGTTCAAGCGTTGACAGCGAAAGAGCTGTCAGTGTCAAAAGAACATGTAATTTAAAAAGAAACCAGCAGATGGCGCACACGTTAATTTAACTCATGTAAGCGCCTAATTTATACTGTTTCGTTACTGGACTCTATCTTGTGATGGAAACTTTTAATAGAAACCGTATTTAAAAAAAAACATTTTGCTCAGTTTTGGAAATACTCTCTCATAAACTTTTGATTAATAACTTTTCTAACTATGTATATACGAGTACCTACACCACTGGCCAAACGGATCATTTTCCTGCCATATGATTAACTTTGTGTTGCAAGTTGGTCACGAAAACTAGGTCAGCAAAACACTATTCACTTGATGTTATGTGTGGCACTAGAACACTTTAAGAAGGATTAACTTCGTAACACTAATGACTTGGTCGGTGTTGTAATTAATCCCAACCAAGTAGTAGGTATGTTTGTGCTATTATTTATGGTAGTTTTGTTATTTGCGCATCCTTTTACAGAATCTTAAACTACAACAAGACCACCTTCCTTCCGTCGTAGTAACTCTCTTCTGTTATTACTACGAGTATATTAAAGTGTTCTTAAGTATAATCAGTGGAATGCGAATGTGTGATGTTAGGAAGTTTAAGAGTCCGTTGGCATCGCAAACGAACAGTCAGATACATACGATGTACACATTTCACATATGACACTATGAGAGGATGTGTGCTGTGTGGTTGAAATGTGTATTTGTTTCATTTTGGAAAATAACTTTTTTAATCACATAGGGAGGGAAAGGAAAAAGCTATTTTGCGGAATCAAATGAGTTTATTGAAGGAAAATTGGTTAGGTGGTTGTTTCATGCACTTTTATTAGTCATTTGCTTTATACAGAGTATTTCAGTTTATGATGCCTTCCGGCAGGACTTTATTGTTAATCTGATATAGAAATATATGTATATATGGTCTGGTCACTTAAAGCAGTAATTGCTTAACTTCACCAGTTCAAAGTGCTTGTAGAGCCCCCCTCACATATACTGTCAATGCAGACAGGATAATAAATCGTACAAAGAATTTTAGTCTTGGAAATTCTGGGGTCGAATTACGGCATCAGTTATCGAGCAACACGTGACTGATAAATATTGATTTGGCATGACCGCTTAAGAGATCGAGTATCGAGTATCGAAATTTGGCATTCTGTCATCAGTGATCGTGTATTTATTTATTCGATATGGTTCCTGCTGACGAACTGAGGTGCATTTGGCAGGAAATTATGTAGAATATCTTTGTTTACTGTTATTTTTGCTTTTGAAATAAATTTTAAACAATATATTTATTGTTTAAAATTTATTTCAGGTCGAATCTAAATAAAATTAGCCCTCTGAAAAAGGGGGTTTTTGGCAAATTTTATGAGCTGGACCAGCGGTTGGGGTGCATCCTCTAAAATTTATATTCTCCATTATAAATAAGAATGCACTCTTATTTACCCTGAATCTTTTAAGAAACCTGCAATCAAAAGTATATGTTGTGAAAGATATTTTCAGAAAATTATAGTTTTATATACGTACGCAGAGTCTTGTAAAGTGAAGGGATCGCTTTTATATCTTAAACGTCTTCGCTCTACACACTCATAGCGATCATCCTCTGAATCAGAAGATGAAAAATAAAGAAAAAATATTCCATTTTTAGTTGAAGATGGTAAATCAAAACTTTTCCTCACACAAAAATGAATACTTTTGACATTTGTCAGCCAATGTAGTAGAATGTACTAGTACAATTTTCAAAGTGCACTCGACCATTCTTATGTGATCATCTCAAAGTAGTTACTCGATCAGTCGATAGCGGATGGATTTCAATCACTCGTTAACTGATGTCATAATTAGACCCCTGATTTGTAGCGAATGTAAGAACATATTGAAATACACTCGATACAGAATAAGCAAGTTTCCGATCTAAATCCTCCTTTATTGACTGCATTAACACTTCACCAATCATTATTGTGAGCAGGGCATTGAATATTGAATCGCCACTTCGTAGACAATGTAAACAAGGAGTTCATTTGGTTTAAATTGCGCAGGAGAGATACTCCTGATAAAGGAATTTCTATTAGGAAGACGACTTATATTGGGTCACATGCCGCAGTATGACAATACAATTCTTTTATACTTATGTAGAAGTTATTCAATATTCACATACCGACATAAAAGATGGCGCACCCTGTATAGTAACAAATAATATAATATAAAAACAAGAATATTACTGAAAGTTATCACATTCCAACCGGCGGCCACATGAAGAAATATGATCTCCTTGGCCGTAGATTACCTCAGCCAATGCATGGGATCTCGAACTGATCGTATTTACGTGTGAGCTTATTCCACCAAACAACTAACGCATATGAGAGGAAGGGTCTTATCATTGCCGTGTAGATCCAAAGGACTTTCCTTGGTGGCAAGCCCCATGTCTTGCTGAAAACACCTTTGCATTGCCGAAAGACTGACAGAGCTTTGGAAGTTTTCAGCTCGACTGTTCCATCCAAAGAAGCTCGCTGTTTAAGATTACTCCTAAATATTTGGCTTCCTTGGAGAGTTGGATAGTGACTCCTTTTAGCACTGGCTGAGTCAGACCAGTCAATTTCCTCCTTCTCGTAAAGAGAACCACCAAGGTTTTGAGAGGATTAACTGAAAGCATTCCCAACGCACCAATCGTCGATTGCATCTACACCATAGAGCAAACAGTTGCTAAGCATGATCGGAGACATCATCTGCATACTCGTGTACTTGAGCGTAGACGTTAGAACTATTGAGTGTGTTCAACAGGCATCAAAGCAGTGAAGACTGAACCCCACCTTGTGGGCAGCCCCTATTTATACCACCGGCCACAATCTGCATCTACAGTCAATGTTCTGTTCACCAGCATTGCTTTGATCCACAACACTAGTGGTTCTTCTACGCCGTGATTTCCTCAATGTCTATGAAAATGCATATCGCGTATTCTTTCCTGTCAAGCGCACATTCTATTCTGCTGACCAGATTTTGAAGCGCAGTCTCGCAGGATTTTCCGCGTTTATAGGCATGGTGTATCTCTGATAGAGGATGTACCCTCAAAGCAACTTTGCACACATGTAGATCAAGTCTGTTCAAGATGCTTTGTGGATGTGAAAATAGTTATCCTACGTTTTTGTCTCCGAAAAGTAATGCCTGGAGACTTGTCGAGTATATAGGCTGTATATCTTGCAAAATTCGGGTTCAAACCTTCTCTTCATATATACCTATGTATGTATACCTGCTTTTAACGCAACCCAGAACCATAAATCGTATAAAGAAATTTCTTTAGAAAAGTCGGATGCTGAACCCTGAACTGTGTATTTCGTTCTTTTTTTATTTCGTTTATGGTTGCTAGATAGATGAAAACACAATACGTATCTCAACCAAATAACAAATTTAATTATCATCTCCACACATGCAGAAAAAAGGAAATTCGTTGCGGTTTTTCACAACAACTAATCCTGTCATATTCTCTCTCCTTAAAGCTTTCATCTTTAAGGCACAAACAAAATTTGATTTCACTGTGAAAACCGAAAACATATCTCACAACGATGTTTCTTTTTTAGGTAAATTGAAATGTTCACGATAAAGTGCCATCATTTTCGAACTCATTTTCATTCCAGAAACAGAACACTTAATAAAATATTCTCTGTCAGTGCATTTTCATGAAAATAAATGAAATTTATTTGAAGAATATTTTATTCAGCATTTGAAACTTTCATCTTAAATAGAAACAAATTGAATTTTCGATCACCAAATACAATTGGCCCACCCACCATCCTCAATATTGCTCGAAGCGTAACACTTTCAGTGGATAGAGTCCAAAAATGCCATTATAGCGATGCGGATCCGAAATGGGATTTAATAGAAAAGTGTCAAGTGAAAGGCGATTTGATTAGATTTCCAAAAACGGAAATTGTTATTTGGTATCCATGAAGTAGTTCGTTGTTGCTGGTGCACATCCGGTCGATAGGAGATTGTGCAACAAATGCGAGTTTCTGTAAATTTAAAAGTATCATTTGGTTGTCGTGACTTGTGACGTTTACGAAAAGGCTTGAGAGAGGGATACGTTATCAATTCTAATTGCTATCGATTATGCAGCCTAGCCCGATATTCTTGTATGTTAATTTTTATCATGAACTGAAGCAGACATGAAAAGACTAATACTTTCATTTAAATTGCAACTAAATCATTGATTGCATATCTTCTGTCGGTTGTATCTATTATCAATGTACTCGTAGGTAACCGTGACAGCTATTCCGATTAAAACCTTACAAAATCAGATACAGAACATCTGGATTATCCAATCAAACTTTTATGTATGAAGTATACGAGTATGTATTTGTTTTAATTATTTCAACTCTATTTTCTTTTTGTGTAAATACATTTGCACTGATTGCAACTCGTCACGCTGGCAGGTAAAATTATATATAGAATGCATCCAACTGAAGAGAAAAATAAATTTGTTTTTTTTTTAATTATGTACATACCTATCAACAACAACGGTTGAAATAATAATCGCATTTCATAGAGTGCAGAGAAGTGTATCTCGAATGCACAATTTCGGAATTGCTGTGGTTGGGGTAAATTATGATACAGACAGGCAAAAAGGGGGAGAGATTAGCGGGCGAATCAAAGTAGTAGTGGGCGAATTCAAGTGCATTCAATTGGCATTTGTGATTCATGGAAATTTAATTTATACCACGGAATGTAAACAAACACAGTCCTGACGTTTGATGTTTTGCTGGGAAAACTACCAAACTGAGAGCTTATTAAAACTTATAGTAAAAAAAATAAATAAATAATTATTTGGCGCAACAGCTCTTTAAGTGCCAGGGCCTAGCTTTTCGCAACCACTCGTGTTGTGTGCGTTATATTTTTCACACGAATGGAAAAAAAACTTATAGTGCATACCGAAAAATTAACACCACCACCAGCTATTTTTTTTTTGTCTTCCAAGTAAGTGCTGCAAAAATAGCAAAAAGAGGAATAGTGGAATATTATAGCCATCTGCGCTATTTATTATATTACAAATATCTGCAAGAATTGATCCTATAAATTTCTATTTTTATAGTAACATCAGCAATGTGATCAACAACAAAATGACTAGGCTAGCAATGAAAATTGTAGAGAAGAATATCGCCCATAGCTTTTATTTATAGGTGGTAGGCAGATGACAGTATTTGCAGTTTTCAATTCGTATTTTCCTACGAGGTTTTTGCTATAAAAAATTTCGCAACACCAACATTTTTGAGTGAGCCTCAGCTATTTGATGCTTATTACTTTGCAGTACAAGAAGTGCCATATTAAAGAACAGAAACACCTGTGTCCATTATTAGCAGCCATATGTTGTTATGTTTTATAGCGAAATAACTCCAGTGTACCCACGAAGATGTTCCTGTACCACTCTGTATCAAAACTCTTCTTCAGAATTGCTTTAAGCCATTCGTTCAAACTACGCGATATAATTCGTACTTGTGCTCTCAATGGAGCTTTACTAATAAGATACGTTTCTTTTTTGTGACGTTATCTTCGTTATGGCATTATACGAGTATATAACTTGTCATACTCTACAGCATAATAATTATATGAATGGATGGATAGATACGAATACATATACGTATATCCTTCGCACGAGTTATCTTTTCGTCTGGATTACCCTTATCGCAATTTATCTCTTTTTTAACTGCCGTGGAATGGTTTTCGAGCTTTTTATTAAATTTATATGAAGTGTACCAGATGCACTATTCTTATATGTATAAGGGAATGAAATATTTAGTGAGTGACAGTTACGTGCGAAAAGATTTACGCAGAAGTTGTTATTGAAAACTATGTTGTGGTAATTGACCTTCACAAATGTAATATGGAATCACCCGTAAATTTGTGTATCAAAATGTTAAATTGTTTGAGGTCACTGGTGGAGTAAGCGACCGTCAAAGATCCGGACGCCCTCACACTGTCAGACAAGGAGGGACTTAACGCATATAAAAGGTAAACTGGCCACTTACCCACAGCTCTATTAAAGCAAAAAAGGAATGAAAAAATTAAAGTCCTGCGCCGCCGAGTATGAAAACAATTTTGCTATTGAGGAAAAAATGACAGAGTCTATGCCCAAATAGTATTTCCTAAATAATAAATTAAAATTTTATAGAAAAAAAAATCAAAAAAATTCGTCTTCATGTATCAGTATTTATGACTTGACTAGCAATAACAGTAAGGATTAAGGATGTTATGTGGTGGAATGTTAAATTATTGTTAGTGTGTTTGCTAGTAAATATTATCCCTGATAGTTTTTTTTAAGTTTGTTATGTTATGCCTCAATCCCCTAGAACCACCTCCGACGCTTAGCTTGACGCCTCTACTTCTGCACATCTTTCCACTTGTGCATTTCACATTACGTGAAAACTTTCTTTAGCGGATTCGAAGACTCTCCTTGATTGTACCCAATTTTTTACCAAACCATTTAGAGTTAGGAAATTATTTATTTACTCAGGTTACTGTGTAATTGAAACAATTGATGCAGTAAATAATTCATAAAATTGCATAAAATGTGTAAATCCGAAGAGATACGAGTATCTCCCAGAAAATTAATATTTCTACCCCATCAAGCGATTTCATGAAACCGGAAGCAGTGAACGTCCAAGAAAATCCTCTAAGCAGGAAGATAACTTGATTGTAATTACTAACAAGCGTATTCGAAGACTTACGGCACAAAAAATCTGCAGAGAGATCAACAGGAAGAGATAATTCCCAGTCTCCGTTACGACAATCAAAAGCCGAATTTGGAAAACAAATTATTTGAACGTGTTGCCAAAAAAAACTGTTGCTTGAGGAGCAAACTAGAGTGAGCTAAAGCTCTCCAAAATTGCAACCTAGAAGACAGTTCTTTGGACTGATGAACCCAAGTTCGAACCGTGTAGCACGATGAGAAGGGCTTTCGTTTGCCTTGCCGCAATGTATTATGGCCACCGTACAGCATGGAGGTACATCTTTTTCATGTAAGGAGCCCTTTTCTTCAGCTGAACCAGTGATCTCTCTCGTATCTAAGGCATTTTGAACAAAGAGGGCTGAGATTCCAAGTGATCTTCGGTTGATTAGAGAAGGATTCGTCATTCAACAAGATAACAATTCAAAGTTTTGTTCAAGTTTTCTACAATACCACAGTCGCCAGATTTGATCTCAATTGAACTTTTATTGGGTATTTACATATATAGTGTACTCTAACTGATGGTTATTGATGGTCTTAACAATTAATAGAAGAACTTTTCTTTCGAAAGAACCGTGGGTATATTTATGCGCCTTTGACAACGTCCATTCTTCTACCCTATGTTCGTGCTATAGCAGGACCAGTATGATGAGTGCCTTATATAAAGTCTCAGTTGCCTTTTTAGCCCAATGATATAGCGGTAGGCAAGAGTGATTCCCCACTGGTGTAATTTTTTTTAACTTACCTAGGTTTTTAGAGCCTAGGTAGACAGAGCCCTTAGCTATTGACGTGGTGCGTACAATTCTTTGCGACTCAACAGAAAGTCATAATTGTATTATCAAATTTCACTGCGAATTAATAATATTTCTTTTATATAATCCTCTCAGGGATTATAATCAATCAATTTGATGGCAAATTGATGCCGCCGAATCTCGAAATTAAACAGCCGGGGAACTTTCCGTGCAATAGAGCCAAATTCGACTGTGTTGTGTGGCATATAACCCCGTCAGTTTGGAACCCTCCATGTCGCTCACATCAATGTCTTCAATCTCAAACCAAAAAAAAGTTGAATATCATTTGACCACAGCACAGAGGATTGACCGTAACAATGGCGCCTTCGTCGTTGTCAAAAAAAAAAACAGCCTGATCACGCCAGCGGTCCCCAGCGCTCACCAAACTGTCACCCGTTGTGGATGCAATGGCCCCTCAATTATCACATTTGGACTCTAAAATACCAAATTCTGCAATTTTGTCTGTTTACATATCCGAAAACCGAGAAATCATTCCTGAATAAAATTTTATTCGAAAAATTTGTCCTTAAATCGCGGTGCACAGATATTAGAGAACTGTTATTTTTGTAGTAAGATACAACAATTTTAATTCGTTGAGCGGTGGTTAAACGATCCATATTGGATGCCAAGGCAATGACAGATGGGTTTGACAGATGACAAATAGTGACGCTGTACATTGAAAATAGTCGCTCAATTGTGTTAACTCAACATGCATATCGTCGAAAATATCGTGGCCAACAAGCACCGTCTGACAGGGGTGTGAAATCCCAACAGAATTAACGAGAAAGCAAAATTAGGATACAGTTAAGGTCCAACTCCCACTTGAGCAATTATTTAAATATGTATGAACATATGTATGCAGGTCCAGTAATACATGCATACACCCATGGAAATTCTCATAAATGCACAAATATTTTTGATTATTTTTATCAAAAACTTTATTTTATTTTCCAACCTTACTTATTTAAATTATAAATAAATTTTTAATCAAAAAATGCAAAAGTTGATTTTAATTATTTTAGTTGTAATCAAAATAGTGAAACGAAAATAAAACAAAAGTTGTGGGGGAAATCCCATAAACACAAATTAGATTAGATTTATTATAATATTTTAATAAAGTAACAACCATTGGATAGCGATAAAACGAAATGTAAGTGTTTTCTAATGCTCTGTGCAAGCTCTGTTTTCCACAAGAACACGTCAGTGTTTTGGTATATATTCCACTGTTTTTATGGAAATGTCCGCCACTGTACTTTAATCAACGTTTTTGTTTACATCTCACAAAACGACTTTATAACCAGATTTGAGAATTAACTTAATTTATGTTCGGTAATTATGTAAACAGATACATATACTCCTAGATACGGCATAGAGGGAGTGAAAACTATAAACAATTCCACCACTTAACATGATATCCACAAATGTTGCCAGATATTGAAATAGCTTGCACATTTACAACACGCTGAACACTTTGCTAAACGATTGACAGTTTTATATGGCAGCCAATTGATATCCGCTAAAGAAGAAATCCCAACGACCCCACAAAGTGACTAGCATGTGGACCGGCAAACAACAAACCAGTCAACCAGCGAATGCATCCAACCGTTCGATGAGACTTAGAGTTTACAACTGAAAATGTTGCTGAATGACACTGAATTTGTTGGAGCCGCTTCTGCAGAGTCTGTAGAAGTTACTCCAACCATTAGTGGTTCTAAACGAGGAGACTGCGCGAGAGAGAAAACGCGAAGTTTTCGCTGAGAACTTGCATATGATGACAGGAAAATCGCTTGAAAGATTGGGATTTGATATAATCAGAAGAAGAGTATTCGTTGGAGAAGATGTTATGGGATAAAAATGTCATAAGGGTTGTAATGTCAGTACACAGTTGTAAAGAGAAATAGAAAAGAGAGAAAAGTATGGTTGGTGTTACCAATGCAGTGAATGAAAATTTTGAACTTAACGGTAGAACTTAAAAGTAGAGCTTCATTAAAAGTGGACAAAACTTAATTCGTTCACCTTTGAGTTAGGATCTTTCACATTATGGTTTTTGTGTCTGAAAATTTAGTTCTTGTAGGTTTTGTTTTTCTTATCTTTCGGCCGCGGCAATCTAGAGTTTTTCGAGAGCGCGCCCCGAAACATAGCACTACAACTACTCGTACTTTACACTAACGAACAGTTCACATTTGGTATATACATTTACAAACATAATATTATCATACATTATAACATATAATAGTAATTTTAGATACCCACAATTAGGTTATGTGGTTTGATGCGCTTCAGTCTTCGAATAAGTCCATTCGTATCGATAAGTCTGTCATCTTCTGGATGTACTCGTATCGTCTCAGCATTTGATCATGAACTACTGCGTATTCTACAATGGTTTCTGATAAAGTCTTCAGTTTAAGATCGGAATGAAGGTCTGTATTTCTTCACTTTAGTTTGAAAATGTTGGATTGTTTCGATATTATTTTGAGCCGTACATCCCCATAACTAAATTCGGCGAATGTGGCTATTGTACAGGGTGCGCCTTCTTTTATGTCGGTATGCAAACATTGAATTACTTTGGCATTTATCAACCGATTGACTTGAGTAGACATGTTTTGTAAACGTCAATTCAGTACAATTTTAACCATGAATCGCTTCATACCGAAACATTGAAAATAGTCGCTCAATTGTGTTAACTCAACGTGCATATCGTCGAAAATATCGTGGCCAACAAGCACCGTCTGACAACACTATTCGTCATTTGGTGTCGAATTTTGTTGAGCACGGAATAGTGGGAGATCGTCAACATGCCGTCCATCAACGCCCAAGACGTTCCAATTAACTGGTTGAAGCGATAAGAGAGAGTGTTGCCGAGAACCCACATGTGTTGTATTGTCACCGCGCTCAGCATTTTGGCGTCAGTGGAACTACCTTGCGGCACATTTTGAAGGATGATTTGCATTTGTTTCCGTATAAAGGGCACTTGACTCAAAGAATATTGCCGACGTCGCTTGGAATACGGTTAACACTGAACCTGATTTTTGGACACTTCGCACTCTCTGGCGCCGTTAACAACCAAAATTGCCGCATTTGGGGAACGGAGAATCCACACCAGATCCATGAAACACCATTGCATGACCAAAAAGTGACTGTTTGGGCCATTTTTCTTCAGAGAAGGCGAAACAGTCGATGGGAATCGATATCGGTGGATATTGGTGCCACACTGCAAATTAAACAATGCAGTTTCTGCAACGAAAATTCCCTGGACGTGTGCTGTCAGAGAATGGAGTCATTGACTGGCCACCCAGATCTCCAGATTTGACCCCTCCGGACTTCTTTTTGTGGGGTTATTTGAAAAGCACAGTGTACGCCAGCAAGCCTCAGACCATTGACGAGCTCAAGGTAAACATTCGTGCCCAAATCATCGCTATACCGCCCGAGATGCTCGAAAAAGTGATGGATAACGCAGGAAAAAGGGCACATTTTGCTTTGGTCAATAGAGGCGGCCACTTGATTGATGTTGTATTCAAAAACTAGTACAAATAAATTGTAAAGGACCAAATTAAATAAAAAAACCTCATATATGGAAATCGGTTTGTTTTTTTTTCCAAAAGTTATTCAATATTCATATACCGACATAAAAGATGGCGCACCCTGTACTATTTATAGGGATTAGTAGATCATTTGTATAGAGTAGGAATAATATTGGACTTTATATACTTTCTTGCGGTACCCCAGCTTTAATTTCTTTTAGGCAGGACATAATGAAATTGATGAAAATCTTTCCAAATATTTTTGATATGAAGGGTAACAAAGATATGGGTCTATAAGAAGACATGGGGATAATTTTCTGTCTTTGTAATTATTATTATTTCAGCTATTTTACAATAGCAAGCAACATGCTTGAGTCTCAAACAGGCGTTCATTAGTGGTGTTGGTTTGCACATGGCTCCTTGAAGCAACTGTTGCATCAACTCCACAGTAATCAGATCATAAATGAGATTTTTTCGGTTGTAGGTCTTTCCGAATAACAGCTTCGATTTCATTTTGCATGGCTGGATGAATTTCGATATTTCCACTTCTCTTTGCCAAATGGAGGTCCTATTAGCTATTTTAAGACGTGGATGAAGATGAACTGAGCTGAAGGAATTTGGTAATCTATTTAGGCACTGCAAAAAAAACAAATAATATTTGTCCCAAATAGATCATATGGGGACTAGACCTTAGCTTCTTGCAGCCATTCATACTGTGTGTCTATATTTTTCGCACGACTGTAAGGTACCTACAGTTTTATGCCAGCTCCGAACGGTATTATTGAGAAGCCTCTCACGGCAATTTTACTCTCGGAGATACATTTCTCATACATTCGCGAGAGGTAGGATCGGAAGAAAATTGTCAGTATTTTGCAGGGATACGAACCTGAACTCATGATCGACAAGCACCGCGAGAGGAGATACGAGTACATAGGGACCCATGCAACGAATGTTCTTCATATCCGCAAGGAAGACGAACTTATTGGTGAACTATCTCCGATACAAATCCTAGTCGAAATGAGAGCTAGATTAAACATTAATCGCCTTTTTCAATCAACTAGTCTGAGAATGAATTTGGAACGTTTTTGTTGCAAAAATAAAACTTTAATAAAATCATCCCGGTAATCATACCTCTCAGAGTAAACTGGAAAAACTAGAAACACGATCCATTGCATAATCCATTGACATAAAGGACATTGTCTGGAGTACAGATAGCCCAACACGGAAAAACTAGAAAAACTACACTTTCATACCTGAAATACTGCGGAACAATGCTTCAAAGTTATACATTTTTGTTACACTCTGACCCACAAACTTACTCTGTTATTTAGCCTAAAGGACATTGCATTCGGTGACAGTAGGACTGACGAACAGAGCTACAATATCTTTGTCTTTAGTTTCGACTCTTTCTCGTCATATTGCGAACTATCTATCACCTATTGGAAGATATTAGTTTTATGAATCATCTGGTAATCATTCGCCTTCCACTTTAGGCTCCCATTAAATGTTTCAAAATGTATTGCCACATCAAGAGTCTAATTTGGCTGGGTAGTCTAACCGTAAAGTACTAAAAAACTTATTGCATTCTAATTTTGTCAACGCGTATCCCAAGCTGAACATTTTATTATCAAATTATTTCTCGACAGAAAACTTGCAATTTATGTAGTTGATGAAGCTGATGAGTAAGTCTTTAATATGCCCACAGGTATATTATCCCATCTAGCCATCCATAATATAAGCTCTTAGACTATACCGGTAATTATGCCAAATGAATTCACATAAATCTTTAAATGTCCTACGGTTGCAAAAACTACTAAAGGGATTAACTGCTGGTAGGTATATCAAACTGAAATAGTCTCTTGGCATATTAACTGGGTAATTGAATGATTGGTCATTTGACATAATGAGGTACATGTCGTGAAAGTGTCGGTGGTTAGATTGGTTGGGTATGGTAAATCATTCTGTCATAACTTGCTGACATACCAAAGTGTGGGATTGCTTTTGTTTCACTTTTCTTTGTTTTTTCTTTTTCTTGTTTTAAGCAAGAAAATTATTTCTGCACGAAAACATCACTTTGTGCAGCAAATCTGTATTATAATTAGAGATGAAAAATATAAATCGATTGTCGATAGATCAATGAATATCGACAATAGTAGCAGGATATTTTATCGATATTTTAAAATTCTCGATCGATTTTCTTCTTATCGATATTTGGCCTCTATATTTTATCTTAGTATTAAAATAACCGTTTAAATTATAACGTAGTAGAACAAAACTTTATATAAACAGAATTCACATAAAGTTTTTGAAGATTACAGCACAGCTGTTATTTCTAATATACTCGTAGTATTTTAGAACTACATTGTGTCAGTGTCAGTTATACTTTTAACTGAACATTCTTAATAAAAAGCTGGTTCATATATTGTATAATAAGAAGGTGGTTCATGTATTTTGATAAATTGTTCCGTTTCAAGCTATGAATATAGAAATTTTAACTGCATTGACTATCGTCAGCTGGAGCTAGACGCCCCCAATATTGAATGAGATCGTGTGTTTTTCTTGGCCTCTCCATGTGACCAAATTGATTTCATAAACTATAATATTTGTGCCCTTTTTAAGAATCATGTTCCCATCAAAGTGAAACGTATCAAGTGTGGTCAATGTCCCTGGTTCACCTCTGAAATCCAGCTGCTCATCGAACAACGGAATCGGGCCTACAAAAAGGTTAGACATGCATTTACAACTTAATCGTTCCTTGCGCAATCAGGTAGTTGGCAAAATAAAAGTTGCCTAAAAGTAAATGAAAGGCTAAAAGGATGAAGGGCCAACAGCTATAAAAGAATCTGCGAGAAATCGAAATTTATAAAAACAAAAACAATCTAAATATTGATGATAGTTTAGATATAAACCTTCTGAATAAAAGTTTTGTCACACTTCCTTTTCCAGTTCTTAATTTTGTTCCCTCAAATCCGTCTGTCTCTCTTGAAGTCAGTTTATTAGTTGGTGTTTTTGAATTCGGTTGCGTCGATAATGTGGAAATTGTTGCTTGTTTGTTATTCGTCAAATCGAATGCCATCGGTTTTGACTAAGTAAATCCCAAATTTATCAAAATAATTCTCCCAGTCGCTTTCTTCCTTCCGTGGTGCATGTCTTTAATCATATCATAACTACTGATATTTACCCTGAACAATGGAAAAATGCAGAAATTGTGCCAATCCTAAAAAGGCCTAATAGTAAGGAATATCGGCCGATCTCTATCTTACCTTATTTGTCTAAGATGTTCGAGAGGGTATTGCAAAGGCATACTAATACACACATTCATTCAAATAACCTGCTCTTTTCAATGCAATCAGGAATTAGTAAACACCACAGTTGTATAACGGCGATAATCAAAGTTGTGGATGATACTCGTATAAGGGAATCGTTGGATAATGACAAAGTAACCTTCTGGTGTTACTGGATTTTTCGAAGTTCTTTGAAACTGTAATTCACAATAATTTGTGCAACAAACTATCAATGTTGTTTGATTTCTCTAACTCAGCGGTTACCCTTATGTCGTCGTGTCTTCAGCATAGAAAACAAGCTGTCTCTGTGGGTCCATCGTTTGTTCGATTAACTCTATAACTGTAGAGGGGTTCCACAGGGTTCGACTCTGGGACCTGCTCTTTTCTCGCTTTATGTGAACGAAATTCCCTCATTACGAATAGTATCATCGTCCTCATCTATCCATATGAATGCTGACGACATCCAATTATATCAAAATTGCTCTCTTGGTATGATAGAAGACTGCGCAAGCTCGATCAATACTGAGCTAGAGAGGATATCCACCTCGCCAAAGGAAAATGGGCTCTTTCTAAATCCCACCAGCTGTGGATGTCACATTATTATACCCCCCTGAAAACTCGTTTGTTGCTAGCAAAAGCACTAATTACTCCCATCCTTACTTATTTTTGCAAAATGTTTGATAACTGTGACGCAAATAGTAGAAGTAAACTTAATGTCGCATTTACCAATACTGCGCGCTATGTTTACAATCTGAAACGATTTGTTAGAATCTCCCACCACTCGAAATCACTTTATAGCATGTCACTTGACCACCTACTTCATTACCGATCTCTTAATCTGCTATCTAATGTGATTCAAACCAATCACCCTAGTTATCTTTTTAACAAGCTGCATTTCGGTGCCTCAAACAAATCCCTTCAACACATAATCCCACGGTTTTCTTGTCTTATGTCTGAGCGTATATTAAATATATTACTCGTAAATATAATCTTCACTACTTTGTAAGACTATTCTGACTTAAAGTGTAAGCTTTAAAAGAAAATAAATGAATTGAATGAAATGAAAATACGTTTTTTTTAAGAAAACGCCTTCTAAAAGTGGGCGTGGCGTTATATAATGTACGGACGAACTGTAGAGAATGTGAACGTCTATATATTTTGTTAGGGAGATATTCTTCTGTTTCTAGTAAAAATATTTGTTAAAAGGACAAATTTGTTTAAAAGATGCCCACTTTTAAAAAAACAAAAATCTGTCCACCTGTTGCTAGATGGACATAACTTTTGATGCTGGTAACAAATGTATATAGTTTTTGGGGTCGATTGTTATTACCGATAAAAAAAAAAGGCGGACGGATAAGCGGTTTCCACAGATTTTTCCATTTTGTTGTGTTTTTTTGTACATATTCGCCCTATTTGACCGGATATCCCTTAGAAAAGAAATGAGAGAAACCCTTTTTAGTCAGGGCTTTTGTTTATAGCAAACGACGTTCCCCTAAAACTGGAAAGCAACTCTAGGGTGGTAACTGAAGCTGGTAACGTCGCAAATACACGATAATCAATTTACGATATATGCGAGTTCATATCGCTTCAAAAGTAGATACTCATCGATATATAATATCGATATTTTTTCTATCGATATCTCATCCCTAGCTAAAAAAAAAAAAAAAAAAACAATCTGCAACGGAGTAAGAAGTGATTTTGGAAGAGATTTGCTGGCAGTAACTGAAACAAAAACACAAAAAGTTTTTACAAAAAACGCATGGCTTCTCAAACAGATGATGGTCTTCGTAATATTATCTGAGTAACTTGTACTATAGATTATTATATGCACTGACTGGAATTTAATTTAAAACTATGGCATTCAGAAAATAAATTTAATTAAAACGACTCCAGATACAAAGGTACAAAATTAATGGGAATTTCTAAGGTATACCATATTCTTCAAAATAACTCATATCCTGTTTCATCGGTAATTTTCTGTGGTGTCATCAGATAAACCGACCCTCTTTCTGAAATTCCAAAACGTTTTCAATCTGCATCCCTGTACAATACTATCACACATCCACCCCATAACTCTTAATATACCCGTACAAGAACATTTGCTAAAACATTTTCCCAAGGATTTACGTAAATCTCGTTACACTCTGCATATGTGGTGAATTGATTTTCTTGCCGAAAGCAAATGCGAAACATGAAACTCTTGATTAGTTTACCAGTAACCCTTTGCCATATGGCAAAGTCCCATATTGGCTAAATAAGACTTTGAAACACACATCTAAATGCGAAGGAATTCCCAAGATAAACATTAAGGCTCCCAGACAAAGTATCATATCGAAAATCTAACTATTCAATTAGATTTAACTAATTGACTTTGTATGGTCTTGGTGTTATACCTACTGTTTCAAGGCGGCAGAGGGCGACAGAAAGGGGTGTTTTCAAATTTCAAGCTAATAGCGTTAATATGTAGAATTGTTTGCACACTACGACAAGCTCATGTGTTTGTCTAGATAAGTGCCAAGTTGTAGAGGAACAATTCTTGTTGTTTATGCAAATTTTGAAACTTCGAAGGGAAATTTATTCAAAATTGTTTGTTTAAAAATTGTTTTAGGTATACTCGTATCTACCAGCATCAGAGTGGGCAAAGTGAATGAAATTGTGTGTAGTCGTACATTAGAGTTACTACTCTGTAGTGTAGGAGATTAAGAGCAGAACTTAAACATTTATTTAAAGACGTCACTGTGTTTCTTGATTATGCATATAATTATGATAAATATGTAATCTTCTGTAATGAGTATTTTTTTTTAAGCTACTTTATATCTGACCTTGAAATAAAAATAATTCCAAAGAAGAAATCATAAATATCAGAATTTCTCTACTTTCAAACGTCCGCTACCAACTACGATGCTTGGATTATTTAATGCATTTCTTTCCCGATTTAATTGGGGCAAAGCAATTAGGAACAAAAAAATGTGAATAGAATCCCTTCTCAACTTTCGGATAAAGTAAGTACAATGTAATTAACATGAGCAACTTCCTTACTTTGTGCACAAACCAATTACTCTCTAATTAGCTTCTGCTGTAATAAACTATAGTCAGGAAGTGCGAGCAAGTTTTTCCAAAAAACAATGATGGTAAATTGATAAATCTCACTTTTGTTGCCTCCTTGTCATCGTCAGTTTAAGTACGCTGAACGCTAAGGACACCGTCGGAAACAATGTACTCCAGAGCTTATGTGACATTCGGTTTCATACAATCTTATTCATGTATGTGAGATTTTATTTGGATGAGTTTTATTCTTTTTGCATAGTTGTCTCATACAAACCGAACGTATAATGCTATGACAGCATTCCAAAGAGTCCATAGCAAGATGTGGTGGTATCTCACCGAGCAACAAGGTGATGGATCCATGCCTGATACCAGTTTTATCAAGTTTTTGAAGGATAATACCAGCTCCTTAACTAGTGATTACCGTCCAATCTCAATTCTACCCTTTATCTCGAAAATGTTTGATAAGTGTGATGGGTCAGTAAATTGCCAAACTTCAGACCTCAGCAAAAATGTTCTCAGACACTCGTTTACTCGTAGCACCTTCATAGCTTTTTCCTAAATAAACTAGAAAATAATTTTAACTTTGAGCCCACCGCGCCAGATCTGGTACAAGACTACTTAACGAGAAGGACACAGGCCGCTGGTGTTGATAATATACTAACTAATTTCCGTTGCACAATGATTAATTGCGCGATCACTGAAAAATATCAAAAAGTTTTCTCATAGTTCCACGTCTTGCAAACGTCAGACAAACATCCGGAAGTAAAATTGGCATGAGAGGCTTCTGTCAATCGTACAAACTGCCCTTTAGAAAGGGAATAAAACTGTAGATCACCGTTCTATTCATCCATTCAGCACGAATGGCAGCGTCAAAATATTTAATTATTTATTTATTTATACTTACTGCTAGAGTTCCACAGGGATCAATTCTAGGTCCCTTCTTGTTTTATAAATGTTCAAAAACGACTTTTCGTTGGTATTAGAATACTGTCGAACCTATATGCATGCTGACTATGTACAACTTCATTGCAGCTACCCCATTGAAATGGGGTATGAAGATATTTTAAATGTTCTCAAGAAAATCAGCTTAAACTTAACTCAGGAAAAAGTCAGGCAGGGTAGTTGTCTTGCTTACCCAGTATTGAATTAAGCGTCTCAAAACTCGATTACTGTAATACTATGAAGAACCTCGGAGTTTCATTTAAACAAGCTCTGACTTGGAGTGACCACTTATCTCGGGTACGACGGAAGCTATCTTTCAATAAGAAACAAGCAAAAACGCTTGTCCTTCCAATCATCTCGTATGGCAACCTAGTCTTTTGCTCTCTAGAAAGTATAAATTGAAGAAACCTGAACGTGAAGTTCAACAACGTCGTTCATCTTGTATACAATTT
The DNA here is from genome assembly GCA_963082735.1 of Pocota personata. Lineage (NCBI taxonomy): Eukaryota > Metazoa > Arthropoda > Insecta > Diptera > Syrphidae > Pocota > Pocota personata. The sequence goes on along the minus strand of OY720432.1, from coordinate 84,915,794 downwards.
GTGGAGATTTGATCACGTTTCTAGCTACACAGATAATATACGTGTACATGTAAGTAAGAATTCAATCTCGAGATCTTTTATGCCCGACTGCATCTTAAACGGTTGAGCGGATTGTCTGTATTGGAATATTCATTAACTGTACTCGTACTCTACCAATGACCGATTTTGAATAAGAAAAATATTTTATCGGAAACAGCTCCAAAGATTTTGACGACTCGCAGTGTGCCAATTTTCCTACTCTCTGAAAACTGAAAACACATTTTGAAATGAACTATACTCACCGAACAGAGGATCAACTTAACGTGGTGGACAGCGAGGAAGTCAGATCGAAAACAGTTCCCAGATGCCGTAATACGTTGAACAGAATATGCAACAGCCATGACGTAACTCTTTGCTGGGTTCCTCGACACAGTAATATAGGAGCAGATGAACTAGATAAAAAGGGATCATCATTGGATTTTCAAGATACTCGAATATCAGTAGAAGCTCCAATAGGTGAACTAAAATGGAAAATAGACATAAAAGCGAGAGAACTGATTAACTCCGCATGATCCGCCAGAAGCGACGGCGAACAAAAAGCCTATTGGCGATGAATAAAAAAGAAATTCGCATCTTGATAGGCGTGCTAACAGGACACTGCGCGATAGGGGAAATGGCTGCTAGGCTAGGCATCAACACACCTGACCACTGCAGGAGCTGTCAAGATATAGAGGAGACAGAATCCATCAAATACTCCGTCATATGGGAAACAGACTTTTTGACGAACTAGGGTATCTCGTACAAGTTCCACTTAGGAACATAATAGGCTTCATAAAGAGCGCTGGTTTTCTTGCAGCTGAACCGACTGCAAGATAAATTTTTAAATATAGGTTCCACATAACAAATGGGAAATACAGTAGACCATATGGTCCCCGTGATAAGCATTTAGGTGCACCTTCCTCTAACCTAACTTAACCTAAAGTGGGTGCAAAATGTCAAATATCTTTGAAAGCGTAAGCGGCTTTTTCATTAAATTCTTAAAGGCAATGAATTCTTGTTTTCATCGCAAATTCACTGGTCAGAGTTATTCATTTTGTGCCTTAGGATTTTAATTTAAATAAAATACAAATTATTAAAGATTTCAATGACATTTTTTACTGTTTTAAATTTTGGACCATGCCATCATGTATGGAATACGACATCGGTTAAATGGCCTCCACGAGAATTATTGTAAACTCCGATACTAGTCAGGTAATGTTCGATATCTTTTCGGCACATTTCTATCTCTATTGCGGCCATAACTTTACGGATGTTGGTTTTGGAGTGCTCCAAAATTTGGGGATTGTCTACATAGACACGATCTTTAGCATTACCTCACAAAAAGAGCATTACGATTACGATTTGTTTGAATTTGGTGATTGTGTTTCAAATTGTTTGCTCAGTTGAGCGAATATGAGGACCATAATCTGTCGTTAAATCACGATGCACAGATATTGCAGAACTATTATTTTTGTAGTAAGATACGGCAATTTTAATGCGTTGTGCGGTGGTTAAACGGTCCATATGACGGTGTTCACTCATACTGGACTGACGGACTGGATTTTTTTGACGTTTCGTGTTTAGACTGATAGTCCTGTCTGAACACTTCCGCGGAATCATTTTGACATATTAATTGTCAGTGTCCATCAAATTGGTTTGTTTTGTTTTCTTTTTTTTTTGCTTACTTCGCAAATTTGAAGAAATTAAATTAAACAATGAGTTTTTTTTTTATATATATTTTTTTGCACTTTTGTCGAATGACAACCGATTGACATTTTCAAACATCAGAAAAAATCCAAACATTTTAAAAATTGTAAAAATCCGGATTGACGTAATATATCACCTCTCCACTTCCCCCTTTGCCTGTAAATGTTAAAAAAATCCAGTCCGTCAGTCCTGTGTGAACAACCTCTATTAAAATCCCAACCTCGAAATTGATAACCCTTTATAAGCTAGTGTTTCATACATTTATTTGGGTCGAAGAAAGATTTGTATTTTTAGGTTCCCAGGGTTCTAAATACTGGGTGCAATGGACTCTTAGTGATCTAAGTGAGCTGTTGACAACCCTGCCAACAAGGGCACCCAGTTACCTAACCTAACCTAAGTTCGTGTTGAAATTTTAATATTCCCCACACCTAGACCGATAATATGAGGATGGGTCAATAAGTCTCTGGAAAATGAAATAAGGAACACTCTTTTCGGTATAAAAACATTTTATTTTTCAACATAGTAGCATAGCTTCAACATAGTAGCATAGCTCTATACGTTTCATCCAACTTGTCTCCAATTTTCTGATGCCCTCCAAATAATACGATTTCTCGAGCCCCTCAAAATAAGCGTTTGTTTCAGCGATAACCTCTTCATTCGACGCAAATCTCTTACCTCCGCAGGGGCCTAAATCTGGGGAATATGCTGGATGAGGGAGGAGTTCGTAGCCTAACTCATGCAATTTTGCCATTGCGACTGCGGATTTGTGCGCCGGTGCGTTGTCCTGGTGAAAAAGATTTTTTTTCTTCGTCAAATGCTGCTGTTTTTGCTTCAAATCGGCTTGGAATCGATCCAGCATCTCTGCGTAAGGTAATCTATGTGAATAACCCCGCGCGCATCCCAAAAAACTGTCGCCATGACCTTGTTTGCTAACAAACCCGCTTAACCCGAAATCACTGAGCCATGTGATAAGCCTGTGGCCTCTTCAAGCTCGCGCACTTTCACTCGCCGATCGTCCATTATCAAACCATGGATTTTCTGGTGTGGTGACCTCGATAGGGCGACCAGAACGTTCGGCGTCACTTGTGCTTGAACGACCGCACCGAAATTGAGTAAACCAGTGGTGAATGGTTCCAATCGATGGTGAAGAGTCCCCATAATATTTGTCAAGCTTTTGTTTGGTTTGCGTGACAGTTCTTTCTTGCAAAAAATAGTGTTTAATGAGCACTCGAAATTCACTTTTTTCCATTTTAACGAAAATGCTAGTAGGCGTCTATATAAAATGGCTGCCACAACAAAACTATTTGACAGATCTGTCTGGAAATTTGGGTGCGTTCTTTTAAATGATGATTCTTGACAAAAAAACTAAATTTAAGGTGACGACACAATTTGTGTTAATTTTCAGGGACTTATTGACCCACCCTCGTAAGCTTGTCTCCTTTTCGATGTATAGACTGAGTATCAATTGATAACAATAAAATTCTAAGAAAATGGTGTGCCATCCTTTCCATTAGTGATTTTCCGTTCCTTAAGCCTTGATGTTTTCAATCTAATCATTTTTATGAGAGAAAATTGATATCCTTGCAATTATGTTATACAATAGCCACAATAAGTCCTCCTGAAAATAAGAGAATTAATGTTTTTATAGACATAACAAATCAGTTATTGAACAGCAATTTCTGTACAAATGTTTGTCTTATACCCAAGGGGCATAAAGACCACGGGAGTTTACGGTGTCAAAATGATGATTTTAATTAGGTGTGTAAAATTCAAATTCCCCCGGAAAATACATTTTAGTATTCGTACCTGTATGATTTTAAACCATTCTGCATATATGTAATATGCAAACTGATAGATACTATCTGACTCCTCCTCCATCAATGAGGATATTTTTGTGTTGAGAATAACTGTTGTTATAGCTTAAGTTCCTTATTTGCTGGATTTACCTTTTATTTTTTTTCTTCATCATTTCGATACCATTGAAGAAAATGACAACGAAAATAAATTTGATCCCAAAATGAATGCAATAACCGAAATAACAACCGAGAGATTCTCAGAAACATATTAAGTGTGACGACAAGCGAGCTTGTATTCGATAGAGGGAATCATTAGTACATAAGTAAACAAAAATATCAACAGGACCATTTCCTTTTTTGGTCTTATTGGGAGGCGGTAAACTATATTTTTTTTTTTTTTCCAGGACCAATTCGGCTTTGTTAGGCTTATTTCAGGCTTAACACTTTTTTGTAGGTTCTTTTCCCAACTCTGCACTGTTACAGTTTCTATAAATTTTGTGTTGGGACACTTAAAGGTATGATTCGATTATTTACATCTTTCGGATAAGGTTAGTTATGGTTTGCATTCCTAAATAGGTTTATGGTCATCTGTCAAATAAATAGAAACCTGTGCCCCATTGGCTTCCCAGCTCCTATTCCATAATGATAAAAATAGCTATTATATCTCGTACTGTATATTAGTTTCTGTTTCTTTTTCAATTCCCCGAAAAATGCTTAGTAAAATTCGTTTATATTCTACCTTCTACACTACTCAAAGTCAAAGGACTTTCGCCCTTAGGTACTAGGATATTGCCTAATACCATAAGAAAAACATTTACTGGTAGGTAACAATATTTTCTATATCTCTGGTACGAGTACATTGTTGAATTATCACGCACGGGCAGCAATGAAACATATTGTATCTGCCATTCTCTCTCCACTAAACAAGAAATTTAATTATACGCCAAATTTACCATTCTCCAATCCATTATACAAACTCATCTACTCGAGATACATTTTATGCATGCGTGTCTTTTATTTGGGAATATTTTGGGTAGAGCTACATATGTATACGAGTATCTCTTATATTATTTATGCGTGTAGAAATCAATCTAAAAACCAGAAGCGAAAGTGGAACCTTAAATTACTAATGTATCTATACATTGTATATTCAAATTCGAATGGTCTATTGAAACTTTTACACATCTTCTAAAATATTTTACAAATAAAAAGTATAACGACCAGGAAGAACAAAGGATAGATTAGATTTACTTTTTCACATCATATGTGTAAGTATAATTATAAATTGTTTAGGTGTATATAAATCTTTTTGACATAGCTTATAGCCGTCTGCCAGAGTAACAAAAATGAAGTACTATATAGCCCATTAATGTTGAAATTCTTCGTTAATAATTTGATATTTATATTCCCAACCATCCTTAACATATTTGTAAAGAGCCATCCAGTTGTGACCGTTTAGATATTGGAATACTTCATCTGAGGACAGTTGTGCTTTTTGGAAGTAGAGTCTTCTAAAATTGCGGTATACAGGTCATACTCCAATGAAGTAAAGGGTTTTCCAATAGGGACATAACAATTTTGTATTTTAATACAAACGTATCCTTAAACTTTTTTTATGATTTGTCAATGTCAGAACGTTGGTTGGTTGGTTGGTTTGAGAGGGTGAGCTCATGCTCTTCACTTAGGCCTCCATTGGGCCCGTTGTGTTCCCCTCATCTGCGTAACTGTAAGGAATAGTGATGTGTTTTGGGAATTATGTATTGAGAGGATTTAGGTCTAGGGATCATGGGTAGTATCAACTATATCGTATAGTTATCGGGGAATCGTAGTGTTCGTCTGGCGAACTCCAATATATCCCCGATTCATTTCTTACTGAGGTGTGTAATATCCGGAATCCTTGGAGATCCCAGGATTTTCAGCCTTAGCCTCGCTGTAGCAGGGCAGTGGCAGAGGAAGTGTTCTATATCTTCCTCCTCCTCCTCACAGTTGGCACAGATTGCTGTATCAGCTATTCCGAGTCTGAACGAATGTTTGTTGAGATTGATGTGCCCTGTTAAAAGTCCCACCATCAATCTCAATTGTATTCTGCTTGAGTTAAGAGCTCTTTTTGCTGTGTTGTTACTCGGTTTGGTTATTACAGATCTAGCCACTTTGCACGTGTCTAGATTCGTCCAGTAGTTATTGAACTCCTGTCGTATCTTATCATTGATTATTGTTTTAATAGTTGTCAGAGGGACCCCTATTGTACTATCCGGGTTCAGTTCTGTATTGCTTGCTCCTTTCCTTGCTAGTTCGTCTGCCTTTTCGTTACCCGGTACACCTTCGTGCCCCGGTACCCATGTGAGACGGACTCTATTGCGTCTGGCAAGTAAGTTCAATTTAGTTTTGCACTCCCTTACTAGTCGTGATTTCGACATGGGGTTTGTGATCGCGCTAATTGCTGCTTTGCTGTCCGAGTAGATGTCGATTTGCCTCCCTTCGCTGGTGTCTTCTGCGAGTATTTCGGTTGCCTTCATAATTGCATAGACTTCTGCTTGGAACACCGATACAAATGGTTCTAGGTGAATAGCAAGTTCAATCGGTGGGTTAGCACTGAAGATGCCAGCCCCTGATTCCCCTGATATGTTAGAGCCATCTGTATAAACCGATATCCCATTGGAGTTTCTTGTCGATCTTTCATACGTCCAATATTCTCTTGCGGGAAAAATTGTTTCGAAGTTGTTGGAGAACGTGTACGATTTCCCAACAACATCACTGGGGCAATCGATGAGTGGTGTCATTACTCTTATCATTTCGGTGATTTTTCGATGTCCCGTATTTGCACCACCGGTGAAATGGCCGATAGTTCTAAGCCGTGAGGCTGAAATGCCGGCAATCTTCTCACTGGTAGAATGTTAAGTATCGCTTCCATGGCCGCGGTTGGTGTTGAGGATTGTGCTCCTGTAATACCCAGGCAGACCATACGCTGCATCACTGGCCACCATACAACTACACCGTAGAAGATGATGGGTTTTATTACGCATTCGTATATCCAGTGGACCTGTTTCGGTTTCAAGCCCCATGACTTCCTGATGGCCCTCCTGCATATCCAATATGCTCTCTTTGCTTTGGTAACTCTTTCTTCCAGGTTCTTTCTCCAGGTCAGTTTCCTGTCCAATATAATGCCCAGATACTTGACGCTGTCGCGGAGTTGTAGTGATACTCCTCCGAGTTGTGGAATGTGAAAGTCACTAGTTTTGGTTTCTTTGTAAAGAGAACCATTTCCGTTTTATTTGGATTTATTTCTAATCCACTCTCCTCCGCCCATTCTTTTATGATTCGAAGGGTGTTTTGCATAAGCTCTCCTATGATGTTCAGGTGCTTACATCTTATCAGAACGGCTAGGTCATCTGCGTACGCTACACATTTCGCACATGTTCCATCCAGTGCTTTTAAAAGGTTGTCCATTGTGAGCACCCACAGAAAAGGAGATATTATCCCCCCCTGTGGTGTTCCCGTACGGACTTTTCCCCTTCTCGTGTCGTCTCCCAGTGAAGCTGTGATAATGCGGTTTGTAAGCATGTGTTCTAGACAATTGTTTATTATTTGGTTATTACAGTATATCGAGAGTGCCTCCACAATTTTTTGAGTTTTCACATTGTTAAATGCCCCTTCGATATCTAGAAAAACGCCTGCGACTGATTCCTTGGTTTCAAAAGCATCTTCTATTGTGGATGTCAGAACGTTAGTCGAAGTTTACGTTTTTATTATGGTGAATTTTACGAACGAGCAACGTTTGGATATTATTAGAAATTACTACCGAAATTCTGAGTCGGTGGTCTTAATAATCATAATAATGGTCGCACCAGACAGGCTGTGCGTACTATAGTGGATAAATTCGAGTCAATATATTTACTATTGAATGTGTCTGTGCCAGTGAGACAACGCAAAGGTCGAAGTATCAAAAATATCGCAGCCGTAAGTGCTTCAGTTCAAAATGAACCAAATCAGTCGATTCCGCGCCATTCAAAAGAAATGGGAATCTCTCAGTCCACATTGTGCCGAATTTTGTGTAAAGATCTTGTCTTACATCCTTACAAGATCAAATTAGGTCGGGAATTGAAGCCTCTTGATCATTTGAAGTGCCAAAACTTCTCCGATTGGGCTCTGCAAAAGTTTGAAGAAAATCCGTATTTTTTCGTCGATGAAAATGATTGCCATGTTACGGTCAATGGAGTTCGCTATCGAAAGACTATTTTTGGCCTGAATTGGATGGATTTGGCATCAGTGATATGTGATTCCAACAAGATTGTGTCACATGCAACACAGCTGGTCAAAAAATTGATCTATTGAAGGGGAAGTTCGGTAATCGTGTAATCTCGAGAAATGGTCCGGTCGAATGGCCAGCTCGCTCATGCGATTTAACGCCTATGGATTTCTTTTTATGAGGTTATGTTAAGTCGTAGATTTATGCCTACAAGCCAACAATGTTAGAGGATGCGAAATTGCCAACGTTCCGGCCGATATGTGTGGAAGAGTGGTGGAAAATTGGCTCCAAAGTATTGATGTGTACTATATTTGGAATAAATTTCAGCCCGATATCTCGATTATTCTGTGTTTTATATAAATACAAAATTATTATGTCCTTATTGAATAAGCCTTTTTTTTCCTTCGCTACCTTGTTTCATAACTTTATTTTACTTTACTTTAGATAGCCACACAGTTCAGGGTAGACCTGGTCCTTAACCAACAAGCATTTTCAGCCGTCTCGATCTTATTCTGGACGCCGATAATTTTGCACATGACAATGGCTGCGTGTGCACTTGTATGCGCCACTTTAGATGAGGTCCTCCTTTACCGCATCGTCCCTCTGGGATAGATTCAAAGACTTTCCGGGCCTGAGCGTTGTTGTCCATTTGCTCTTCTGACGAGGTCGATATCGCTGTATAGTTCGTTGTTGCATCTTTTCCTCCATTTTCCGTCGATACAAAAAGGATCAAAAATCACTCGAAGGATTTTTCTTTCGAAACAACCAAAGGTGTTTTCATCCGCGTTTTACTCGTATAAGGATGATGAGGGTCACCTTAGTTGTCCGTGAGAGGGCTTTCCGACTCAATTGATCTTTGCGCTGGTATTTTTATTTGAATTTACAGCAGATCCCATGTAGACTAAGTCCTTATTCATCTTAAAATTGTAGTTGCCTATTATGGCTCCCTTAATCCAAGTTGTCGATGTTGACTGTCCTTTTTGATGATAGCATATATATTGTTTTGCCCTCGTTAACCGCTAAACCCATTCTCGCCACTTCTGTTCCAATATCATGTACATGAGGTGGCACTTCATTTTTTGGCATTTTTATCAAAAGAAAAAGGAAAAAAGTCAGTTAAAAGTTAAAAAAAAGGCTTCAAAATGTTACGAAATTTTAAACATTGAACATATTTCTGTTCAACTAAAAGAATTATTATTGAAACGGGTATAGATTTACTGAAATTATAGCCAAGATAAAAACAATTCACGCTCATTTTTTGTGAGCGTTTTTTTTTTTTTTTAGAAAAAAACATCATTTGGTTCTTTAAGTTCCTTGTTTTATTCTGTAAGTTTATCAAATTGTATATTAGACAATATGAATCTATGGGCTCTATTTGAATCTACGAATTTGACACATAATTGGCACCAGCTATCAGTGATGCCAATTCCAACCGTTTTACCTTTTGTGTAGCTATGATAATTTTAAATTTTATCTTTCCATTAATAATAACATACGTGACCACTTAATAATCAATTAGATGAAAGTTCGAACGCGCCCAATATCTAACTATTACTAGAATTGTAACTTTGATTTTTTGTCAATTTTTTTCTTTTGAGCACGTAGCCATGATGTAGCCACAAATGATAGCCGGATAACCCTAAAAGAAATTATAAAGTTGGCATCACTGATCATTAGCACCTTAAGTCACGAAGTGCAAAAATGTTTTTCACAACTTCAAAAACCTTTCACTGTTATGGCGGGAGAAACATTAACTTTGCTGCACCAACACCTAAAGTTGCATCTAAAACAAATACAGAACTTAATCCATGGTCTGAATCCATGCTATACCTACATGTTTCTCTTACTATGAATGTGCTGTGTACGTTAATAACATCAACAATTCCACGAAGGACACAGAAATCCTTTTTAGAAATAACTTTGTTGGAAAAGTTTTACTCACGTTTTTTTGGGGTACACATTTCATACGCCCCACAGAACCCAAACCATATGGAATCACTTAAGTATTAAATTTCACACCTTTGGAACTCATACGAAGGTGGAAAATTATTTGACATACTTTCTGGGAAATTTAAAGTTTCTTGGAAAGAATGTGTTTTTAAAATGGAATTCAGAATCATAGTATAGGATACCGGAAAATGCTGGCTTAATTTGAACCATTACCCAATCCATGTAGAACTCATTTCTATTGGCTTTGCACTCATACATATTTCTTTTACCACATTGTGTTGGTTTGTGACAGGACTTTTTACTTAAAACCTATAATCCTGATAATCGGAGAAGACTGCCGCATTCACTACCTGCGGAAACGCTCAACTGGCATCTAACCGCTCTGGGAGGAATCGATTCTAGTGATCCCCATAATTGCGGACTCTGTCAGACAAAACACATAAACTGTATTCTTACTTGTATCCATGTTGCTGTTTTTTTATGTCAAAAAATATCTACCTACATACATATGTGGATATGTACGATGTATGAATATATCCTTGTTACAACAGCTGATGATTGTTGCATTTTTCTACTATTAACGGTTCGCGAAGGTCTGCATGATTACATGCATCTGTGCTCAATCTAACGGTAAGCTGTCACTCGTTAAATGGTGGCAGAAATCCCCTCGGAATACACAAAATGGGTGATTGTAGGTAAACTTTGCTGGCACCATTTGGTTCCGTCAATTTTTTTTTTATTTTGTTTCAGTTAGGGTTGGTGAAATTGCTGATATTTTCTATAATAAAATCGAATCCCTTTCGACATGGATTGTAGTTCCCTTGGCTACGTAGAAAGTTCCATTTCAACAGATGTGTTGTAAATATTAAAATTTATGACACGTTGGATTTGACCTACATTCTTATGGGTGGAAATATGTGGAAACTTATTTATTTATCGATTTAATCAATTAGGTTTTTAAATTCAGTATAAAATAGTTACATAAATGGTTATCCACTTCGACGTTGGGAGTTTACACCCCCGTCATATGGCATCTGTCAAATCCATCTGTTATTCATAATGACAGGTAGTTAGTTCAATAGTTTTTGCAATATGGCATTTCCTGCAGCTCCGTTTGACGTATTTTGCGCTTGGATTTGCATCTTCATAACAGTCCAGCTTATACAAGGTGGGGCAAAGGTAATGTCATAATGTGAATATGCCATAATTTTTGCAAATGGCGTCAAATGTCATTGACATTGAATTAGTTGACAACAAGCAATGGAGCGATACACACATGAAAAACGCGAAATTATTGTTACTGCTTATTTGACCAATTTCCGGTCTGTTGTTTTAGCACACCGTGAATTTCGTCGTCATTTTCCTCGTCGTCCTGCACCATGTGCGCGAACAATTAAGCATTTGGCTGAGCCTCTCGTGCAAACTGGGTCCACTAAACATGTCGCAAGAAGTGGCTGGCCCTGTATTGCTCGTTCGGCCGACGCCAACGGCACCACCGTAACCGTAACTGGTGAGCGCTACCGACAAATGTTAAACGAGTTTTTTTTGCTACAAGCTGCTGAATTGGGTCTCGGGCATTGTTGGTTCAAGCAGGACGGAGCAACTGCTCACACAATTTGGGCAACGATGGAAATTTTGAATCACCAATTTCCGGGCCGTGTGATCTCCCGTTTTGCCGATTTGAACTGGCCGGCCAGATCACCAGATCTGACGGCGCCAGACTTCTTCATTTGGGGTTTGCCAAATGATTACCAACTTTTTTTGGCCTAAGATAGAGGACATTGATGTGAACGACATGTGGATCCAACAGGACGGGGCTACGTGCCACACAACGCAGGCAAATTTCGCTCTAATCCACAAAAAATTCCCCGGCCGTTTAATTTAGAGGTTTGCAAACACCAATTGACTACCAAAATCGTGTGATCTGACCCCGTTGGATTTCTTTTTTGTGAGTCTATGCTAAAAACCTTATTTATGCGCATAATCCCCAAACTTTGGAGCACTTAAAACCCAACATTCTGAAGTTATGGCTGCAATACCGCCAGAAATGTACCAAAAAGTCATCGTCATAAACAAAATGTCATCTTTAATACATTTTATTTTATTTGAATTAAAATCCTAAAGGACAAATTGAATAACCCAGTAATATAGATACTCCTTGCATGAAAGATTTTCCGGTTATTGACTAGGGGGAAGAAATATAGCAAAGCTTCTATTCGAAATATTTATTTTCCTCGATTCATTTAGGAACGATTCACCTTTAAATATTTCCTTAATATTCTTATTAACTCTTAGAATTAATTTCTTCAAGAAAATCCATAAATGAGGTATAAAGATATGTACATTATGACAACCTTTTAGATAGAACATCATACACTTGACATTGAAATTCACCTTAACCGCATTAACAAATAAAAATTTGGTTATGCCAGCACACATGTGGATTAATAACCCATTAAATATCCGCAGGAAAAGAAAATAACCTCAGTTAATTGAAGGTAGAATCAATTTCACAGAATGACAAGTTAATGTACTTGACAAAGCCATGTTTCTGTATCCCTACTCAAAAAGTTACTGTTTATACGAATTAACGGAGAATAGGAATAGGCTACACAAAATTGTTTCGGTACATTACTCAGTCTATAAAATGTGGAAGGTTAATTTTCTGCCCACAAAATATGAGCCATGGACTGAATTAATTTCAGAACTTTACAGACATTTTTCCCATTGATTTACAATGCACAAACATACATGCGTATGTGTAGGAAATTCCATCCTACTCAACTCAACGAATTATGTGATTTTAACATGACGTCAAGGGTGGCGTATACTCGTCATTATTAAGGTAGAAGTGTCACACTTGTATCTGACATGAGAGTTCTCATTGCTGTCAAATTAATGCTACAAATTTATAGCCCATATAAAATAAATAGGGTTAGTGAGGTTTCATCAATAGTGCAATGAATTTAATAAATAAATACTTAAGTATGTGCTGACAATTATGTACTGTGCACGATACTTCAAGCATTGAAGTGACGAACGGTGCTGCCTGATGTTATGATGTGATTCTGGCTAAAAACATGAAACTTGGTGCACAAATTAACAAATTGTTGGGGTATAAAAACATTCGAGGCTTAAGTATTAGTATTTCTAACGCTATCTTGGAAATGATAATCGAAAGCCCAATTTTGTTTAAAACTAAACGGTGTCCTAAAATTAACGCAAAAAGTAATTTTGATAGCAAACACTGGTTTTTAATTAAAAATTTTAAATGTTTTATTGATTCATAAAGTATACAGTATAGGGTTATGTATGGAATAGTATATAGTATAAATGTCCTCCACGGCTTTGCTGACATATACGCTTGCTTTTGTCGAATTTTTGCATGACCGTTTTACATACATGTGGCTGAATTTCGTTGATACAGTGCTCAATTTGCTCCTCAAAGGAATGTGTGATCGTGGGCGTTTTGGCATAAACCTTAGACTTCAAAAAACCCCCGAGAAAAAAGTCCAACGGCGTTAAATCACATGATTTGGGCGGCCAATTCTGATCACTAAAACGGGAAATTACACGACCAGAAAATGACGCATGCAGTAATTGAATTGTTTCTCGGGCTGTAAGGCATGTGGCACTGTCTTGCTGAAACCACATGCCATTCACATCCATATCTTCCAATTTAGGCACAAAAACTGGATTATCATGTCGCGGGAGCGAGCACCATTAAGTGTTATTACCTGACCAGCCGCATTTTTAAAGAAGAATGGTCCGATCATGCCTCCAGCCCAAAATCCGTACCAAACAGTGACACGTTGTGGATGCATTTGTTTCTCAACAATCACTCGTAGATTTTCCTAACCCCAAATTCGACAATTTTGACAATTAATAAAGCCATCAAGATTAAAATGAGCCTCATCGCTGAAGATGATTTTGTTTGAAAAATCAGCATCCACTTGTTGTTATTTCATAATCTATTCAACGAATTCTCTTCGCTGTGCGTGGTTAGTAAACTTCAATTCTTGAGACAATTGCACTTTGTGTACATGAAGATGCAAATTTTTCGTGAGAATACGCTGTAGAGAGCTTCTCGAAATGTCCAATTCTTGTCCACGGTGCCGAATTAATGTTCCTGGACTCTCAATAACACTCTCACGAACTGCTTTGATGTTTTGTGTTGAACGACTTGTTGAAGGACGGCCAGAGTGTCTAAGTTCACTAATTGATCCAGTCTCCCTGGATTTTTGAATTCATTTCTTCACAGTTGTTGAAGTTAGTTCACTATTCCGACCATATTTTGTTCGAAAATAGCTGCCAAACTTTCATCATTTTTAAAATATTGCTCTACAATGAAAACGCGTTGTTCTTTCATGTAGCACTCCATTTTTAATAACCCTGAACTGTCAGTTGCCACGCTGTCTTTTTTTTTCGTTGGCAACACTTTACCGCACAAATAGCGCAAAATTCAAATCTTGCGTGAATTTTGGGCCACCATTTATGAGGAAGATTTTGCAGAAATTTAAGATGCTACGTATTTTAGTAGAAATTGATATCATCTTTATAGCTTTACCAGAAGGTAAAAAAGCATGCCAATTCTACAAAGCCGGAACAGACGAAAGCAGTAATGAAAACGGAAATCTATTGAAAAAGGAAATCTAATAGTAGAGTCATATTCGGTTCTGAGAATTTTAAAAGATCACTTTTGCAGACTGTTAAATGGCGGTGACGATCAAAACTCCGCTGTCAGGCAGAATGCTCCATTCAACCCAAATGTTGACGATTAATATGGACGAAAGTCCACCCTACCAAAGTTGAGTAAAGATGGCAATATCTGAGCTCCAGTCCAAGAAAGCTGCCGACTGCCTAACTGCCGAGCTATTTAAAGCAGCTGGAGATGATTTGATACGGAGCATACATCAACTCATCTGGAAGATATGATCGGATGAAAGTATGTCGTCGGGAACCTCAACATCGTTTGCCCGATCATCAAGAAAAGTGTTCATCTGAACTTCACCAACTACAGAGGTATTAATTTCCTCAACCTCGCGTATAAGATTTCTGTCTGTCATAGTATGTGAACGCCTTAAACATCTTGTCAACAATCTGATTTCTTCCTATAAGTGTGGTGGAAAAAAATCCAGGAACCCCAAATCGACACTCACCACCTTTTCATCGATTTTAAAATAGCCTATGATAGCATCTACAGAGACGAACTACTCGTATACAAAGTCATATTCGTCTGTGCAGGATGACGATGAGGAATGCACGCTGCTCCATCAAGATCGGTAACAACATGACGGAGTCTTTTGATGTCTGAAAAGGACTACGACAAGGTGATGGGCTGTCATGTTATTCTTTAAAAATCTGTACAACTACTCCGATCCCGACTACATTGACATAATTGGAAGAAAGCAGCCAATGATGCTTTTGTGAGTATTGAAACAGAAATGGTGAAAATGAGTTGACTGTCATCGAAAAAGGACAGTCAACATCGGCGACTTAGACAGAACATCACAATAGCTACAATTTTGAGATGGAAAAGGACTTAGTCTACATACTCGTAGGATCTCCTGTGAATTGAGTAGCAAAACCCTCTCACAGACAACTAAGGTGACTTTAGATAAGACCCTCATCATCCCAGTCCTACTACATGGTGCAGAAGATGGATCCTAGTTGTTTTGAAAGAAAAATTCTTCGAGTGGTTTGTCATCCTGTTGGTATCAACGGGGAATGGAGGAAAAGGTACAACAATGATCTATACCGATTGTACAGCGACATCGACTTAGTCAGAAGGGTTCGAATTCATCGCTAAGGATTGCGAGATGGCTAAGAATTGTAAAGCAAATGGACATCAACACCGCCCGGAAAGTCTTTAAATCCATCCCTTTCGCACACAAGTAGGAAGAGACCTCAATCAACTTCTTGCGTAAAACTGAAGGCGGCTAACATCGAGTTGGCTGGAGACACTTGATGTTT
Source organism: Pocota personata (assembly GCA_963082735.1). Lineage (NCBI taxonomy): Eukaryota > Metazoa > Arthropoda > Insecta > Diptera > Syrphidae > Pocota > Pocota personata. Next base: position 84,900,104 of record OY720432.1, on the reverse strand, counting down.
GAGGCTCAGGTCCACCACGAACAGTAGCGCCATCTTAAGTAAGTCAGTAACATTTGTTAATGTAAATGACAGTTTATTTGAAAATAAATTCGTCAAGTGCAAGTCCAGCCTCGCTCGAGAACAACTTAACATATTTTGATGTTTGTGTATATAGGTATATATATCCGGATACGTAGGTCATTTTATCTAAAAACCATCAAAATTGGCAGGGCAGGGTTTCAAAAATCTTTATTAAATCATTTCATCAATTAACCGCTTGAACTAAGAAATCCTGACCGGATTTTGATTTAATTTGGCGTTTAGGTTTGGACGTTAGTAGTATCATATGAAATTGATCGAAATCGAATGGAATGGAAGCAAGAGATCTTCATTCTCATTAGTACGTCGAACAGAATAGCCTCCATCTTTTGGGCACACCAGCTGCAGTAACTCTCTAAAAGCATCGATATATAGAATGCAAGCCTCCCTATCCTCACCAAGACAATACATACCTTTTGTTGATTAGATTACTAGCCTGCTTCTCTCTACTTCTACCTCTAAACCCAACAAAACTTATTTTAAATCATTTAGGACGTGTTTGTAAAGTTCCATATCCATATCGATAGATATTTTTCAATACGAGTATATCAATGCATTATGTATACAGCACGTACAACCACAGACAACTTTCTAACTTTGCTTTTTCAAAAGTTATACCACAATCAAGAAAAATCTACAAGGTGATCTGGAAATAGAATTCCGAATTCCATTTACGATAGAATTCATTCCCTGTAAGGACTTTATTTCTTTCTTTTTTTTTGTAGAAAGAAATGTATTGCGAACATTTTACCACTTGTCGACAAATGTGAAACGTGAAAGAAGCATTTAACGCTTGGTTCACTTTCAGAGGGTTGGATGAAAGAGCGTACGTGAAGAAAATTTGTGCAAAAGTTTCCAAATAAAGTTGGCTATGAGAGGTTTTATATTCCTTAAGTTGTCGGTATTATTGGTCTTAACATTGGGAAAATAAAAAAAAAAAGACGCCAACAAACTAAAGTTGGCTAACAAGGATTGGGTTACAATTTCATTTCGAGGTGTAAAATAAGATTCAACATTAAGTTGAAGCGAAATAACTTAATATTCCTAAAGTGTGTAAATTTGATGGCTTTGGGTATGTCTGAGTAGATTTTGAAAAGGGTGAGAGTGACTGAAAAATAAAGTCCTTATTGTGGACAAACTGATAATTGTGTTTGACGCACTGATGAGCGAATATATGTCACTAAAATATTGCATCTGTGTTGCTATTTGCACTATTAACATAAAATGTCAGGGTAGATTCCTTACTATCCATCTATAAAAAGTCTAAACAACTGGCAGTTAGCTTCAAGGCCGGAAAGCAGGGATTTCGGAAACCTAGTCACCGACGTACAGGGAATTGTAGTGTGTTTAAGCAGCATTTCTAGCAGCTTAATGTTGAGAGAGTGACAGTGTCCGCCGTCAATGAAGAAGTAATCCCCCAACCAGTAAAGAAAAGGTTAGTGGAGCTATTAAAAAGCTGAAGAACAACAAGGCCGCCGAATCTGACGGCCTACCAGCGGAGCTAATCAAAAACGGAGATTATAAATTTTGGTATGTCCCATTTACAAGAAAGGCGATCCTATGTCTTGCCCAACTATCGAGGTATATCCCTATTAAATGCACATACAAGCACTTATTCAATGTATTGTAATATGCGAGCTACGGCTCGAGTAGATAAAACAATATTCTGTGAAATTATTTCTTTATTTTCTAGTCTATAGAACAATTCAAGTTCACACTATACTATTCTTCGCAAATTCTTTTCTTACAAGGTCTCTGTCCTCTCAAATCACTTTATCTCCTTTCAATTACTTAATTCACAAATCCAAACTAATTACTTCTTCTTGTTAACTCTCAACTTTCAATTTATCACAAAATTACAACTTCGCTCATTATCACTTTTCTAATCTCTTCGCCACGGTTTTAAAACTACTGCCCCCTCTCGATCGCCATCTGTCCTTATATAGGAGAAGTTTCTGATAGCCAGAAACTTCTAGCAAATTCTTCGACCACTGGAACAAGAAAAATGCTGGTGTAATAATTCCAAGATGACAATCATTCTTGCAGTTATAATTCCCTCTCATCCGTGATATTATCCGTCTCTTTCGTAGACATGAACTGTGGAAACCGCAGACACGAACCTCGAATGAAAGGACACTTCGGACCAAAATTCTGCCAGAATGAAAAGACACTTCGAAATGGGTTGCATAGTCGTAGGAGCGTAGTTATTATTATGCTACAGTATTATGTGAACGTCTGAACACTAATCGTCAGATCGATTATAGACCAAATTTTCGTATTAAGGCGAACCCTGGAAAAGACCAACGAATTTCAAGTCTAGACTCACCATCTTTTCATCCACTTTAAAGCTGCATATGATAACATTCATCATCTGAAACTCTACAAAGCGATGGATTTATTCGAGATCCCCGCAGAAACGATCCAGCTGCTATGCGGCTTGCATTTTGGAGGCAGCTCTTCTGAACTTTTTCAAACATGTACCGAATTTCGGCAAAGAGAATCGCTTTCATATAACTACTTAAAGTGCGGGCTTGAGCTGATAGTCTGTATCTTCAACAAAACCATCCACCTGTTCGGGTGCAAGGACGATATCGACATCATCGGTTGCTCCCAGGATGCCGTTTTAAATGCTTTCACGCCAATGAATCAACAGGCGAAATGAGTTGGTCTTAAAGTGAACAACAAATTACCATCTATTCACCGCCGTGGACAAAATGTCACTGTAAATAGCTGCAACTTCGATGTAATTATGAAGTTCATCTACCTTGGAGTGAACATTATCTCCACGAATGTCACCGTAGTAGAAATTTGATGAGGACTCACCCTTGGAAAAAAATTGCTACTTCGGTTTGGTGAAACAAATGGGAGGTGGGGCGCTACAGGACTCTAATCTTGCGAGTTTGCTATATGACGCCAAGTTTTGACTGAAAACCGGAAAGCAGAGCAGATTTTGGGGACTTTCGAATGAAAAATTCTTTGTCTAATATTTGGTCCTGTATGCGAGAAGGACGAATGGAGGGGAAGATGCGCCGGTGAACCCTTTGCGCTGTACCAAAATGTGGATGTCGCCCAAAAGCCAAAATATGACAACTACATTGCATCGGTCACATCGAGCGATTGGACAATAATACTCCAAGAGGATCTTCAAATCCCAGCTTCCAGGTTCAAAACGCTAATGAAGACCAAGAAGCCGTTTCAAAGACCAAAATTGTGGATACTAAAGCGATTGATCTAAAACCCCATAAACCTCTTGGTGAGATTATTAACCATCGAATATCATCCTCTCTTGTTGGCTGGAAATCATTTTCAAAACTTGCCCGAATTTGGTTCATGGAAGTGCACATATGTACGTTAACGTAGTCTTGGCGAATGTCTGTCCTAAATATTATAAACTCACTTTTATTCTGAAATCTTGAAAGCTTAATTGATATTCATATTCACTCAAGAAGCGTCCCAGTATGTATTTTAAATTTAAGAATTTTCTGCAAGATACATAGATGCCGAACTTTTTAAAATTTTCAATTATTTTAAGTAGCCAATTTAAAATATTAGACTTTACCCCGACGCTAATGGTGGAAATTGATTTTGAGTGCTAATATGTCTGAAATTTTAGGTTTTGAAATTCCCTAAGATTGAAAGCAAATTTTTAAAAATCGTCTAAAATGCCCCGAAGTTAATGGAAAACTATTATGAATACTTGTTTCTACGCTCGGTTATGCCAAAAAATCCTTTTTTTTGTAATGTGAACACTCGGTCACATACGTTGAGAGAACGAAGAGACGCTTTCTGAATACCGATAGTCGAATTCATTCCATACTGCCTGACACTATCAGAAAAGACTACAACTTGTCAGTTGGTGGGAACTGTTTTTAACACGGAAGCAGGGCTCTGACTTTTAGACCTTCTGGGAAAACATAGCTCGAAAAAAATTAAAAATCTCATTTGTAGCCCTCTAGCCCGGGCAACTCAAATCTAGCCCTATTTTTATTTCGACCAAATTTTAACCAAAATACAAATTTTACATTTGTGCGCATTAAATTCATGCATGCTATACAAATCATCCATTCTAAATTCTGTTTAGTCAAGGACCTTATGGCATCATGTTCGCAAATTAGGAGAAGAACCTTATTCAAATTTAAAATTTAGCCCTCCAATTTCCCATTTACCTAACATGAGGTACGAGGTCTGCATGGAAGTGGTGTAGTGGTAAAGTCTAGTATAAAAGTTTGAACGGAAATGTCATTGGAACGTGAGCTTACTGCAACTTTAAGCTTTTTCAATTATAAGCCGATGCAAAAACCACACGAAAATCTTTCAAAAAGTATTGAAAGTGTACAGGGTGATTTTTTATTTTAAAAAAGATATTCAAGCATAATTGTTCAAGAATCTTCTGCCACCATGTTCAAGTCCATCATGTTTCGAGAGTTCCGAACCACATAAACACATTACTAGATATAAATAATGATAAACTGATATTTTTACTGTTTTTTTTTTTTTTCTTATTAATGTTCCGTAGTAGAATGTTATAGAGGGGACACTTATGAATGCAACACGGTACGGTGTCTGTCTGCCGTGTATCTGTTACACGCTTGTACCGGGGTGGACCAAAAAGAAAAAAAATTGTAAAAAATATAATGTAATGCATAATGTGCCAAAAGAAAAAAAAAGACATCAAATTTAAGCTAAAGTATAAAAAAAGTATAAAAAATATTTTTTTTCTCCAACAAAACAACTCACAAACCCGGGCATTGCGATATCCACCCCACAATCGAGAAAATTAAAAAAAAAAAAAAAAAAAAAAAAAACTGGTTCAGGAAACATGTACAAGATAGATTAATTTTAAGTGTCACCAGTAGATGGACCCTACATCGCAAAGTTTGGTACCATTTTGTTATTTGGCAGATCACACTGGTTTTTTGTAGAAGCTGAGAAAAGGATAGATTTTTCTCTTAACTTTCTTGTGAAAATACCAACAATATGAAGTGTGTAAAAAATTAATTAGAATAAAGAATATTCTTGTTCTCGAAATTTCAGTTTTAAAACATTGGAAGAAGTTTGAACCAGTTCAGTTCAATAACAAAACGCAGCTAATAGTTTACGAGTACACACCAAAAAAGAATCGGCACCGTTTTTGATACTGGCCTATTGGAAAGTACAGTCGATTGATTTGTGATGTGATTGCAATCATGAATACGTTTTTTTTTTTTTTTTTTTTTGAGCCGGTCAGAAATTCCAAACTTCAATAGTTTTTTTCTAAATTTTGGAATCAAAGAATACGATTTTCATAATAATGCAAATAAAACTCCAATAAATTTTAAACAATTTAAGTTTATTTATATCAACACAACATAACAGTTCCTTAAAGTAACTTTAACGTCTAGTTTTAAACTTCTGGACTTCTTTTAAGCTTATCTACATTATAAAAAAAAAACATTTTAAGATGTTCCGGTAAAATAAAATCTAGCCAATAATTCTATCCCATATTTAGATTTGCAAACAAAAATATGAATGACATCCGCCAATTACTGAATGCTATCAAACTTTGCGACGCATGCTCCACCTATTAGCCAGGTTCAGAACCGATCCATCGGGTTCACATTACTTCAACCAAATCACGGTCTGGTTCTTGTATTGTTATTGGGCTGGTTCAGTTGGCCCAAGCACTAATCGCTTAATGACCAACTGATCTGGTTGATGCAAATGACAGAAAAGTTTAACAACAAAAGTATTTTTATTGAGCCTCTAATAAGGTCTAACAATTATTTGTATTATCAATTTCTCTCATATCATTTTTCTAAATTTTCTTGAATAAACGAAGTGCAAATATCGCACTATTTATTTGAGATTGGAAATGGCACTTAAATGGTGGATAGAAAATGTTTACCACTGCCGCTTCAATGAAGCAATGCAAATAAGCGATGACGAAAAAATGGTTTTCGGTAAGCAATCGCTTCAGAAATATTGAAGCGCTTTAACCAACTGAACCAGGCCTTTGTCTTTTTGGTTAAAGATTGAGCTGAAAAAAGATCATTTGAATCGGCGCTTTCCAAGGACTCTGCAAGAATCTAACAAAACGACGCCAGGATGACAGAGCCGTCAAAACTTTTCGCTACTAGCTCTAGATGGGAAATGTGAGGGGGCGTATAAGGAAGTAATTTTACGCTGGAACACTTTCCTAGATAAGAACAAGAGGAAAACTTCATCTGTCAATACAACTCATTGGCGATGGGGTCTTCGAATAAAAGCCGAAAACAATCGATATTTAAAAGGGACTCTCGTTCATCATCAATAATTATGATATGCCGTAAATACTCGAAATTATTTGTTTCCCGCTTAAAATATTCGAATGTTAGTCTACCACCTGCTAAGCTTTTCGTTGCAGATCAGTAGAATTTGCTTAAATTGTGTTTTAGACTGCTTTTGTCATTCCAATGTCTTCGGTAGAATTAAAAATCGATGTTCGAGAAAGTGCTATCGATATAATTTTTCAATAATAAAATTAATTAAAACAAATAGCTGTTCTGAATTTTTAGTAACTAAAGCCGAATGACATTGTACACGTACATTATTCTAGACACTAACTATTTTGTCGTAACTAATTCGTAGAGAGACCTCGAATTGACTGCAAACCTAGTTAATAATGAAACTTTATTCCAAAACTAGTTTTTAATTTTAATTGTGTTTACACATTAACGGAAAGAATATCAAAATGATCAAAAATTGTCGCGCCTTAACACGGATGAAGTTGACTGCATTCTTACTCAATTTTGACTTCAGTAAGTTTGGTCTTGATAAACGATGTAAGTTAATTTTATTGAAATTTTATACACCCTAATACTGTTTTGTGTTTATTTAACTATCGAATGCTATCGAGAATTATCGAAAGTGATAACTACCGATAGCTTCCCACCTCTAGTAAATCTAGCGATTTTTTAGCTATCAGCTGTTGTAAGGCCAGAAAGCCGTTCTATGATTTTGTTGTCTAGCTCAAAGTGTGCGCTTAAAACGCGGCCAATAATAAAACACAGCGATTAACATAGCTCAACTCTCCCATAGTAAGTTCATGAACACACCCCTACACCCGGACTACATTTCATCTTGAATCATATCGACGATTCCTCTTTCGCTTCCCATTCCATTTCGTTCAACTCAAAAAAGAAAAAAAAAACTTCACGCAGTTGCTGGCTGTCTGCTTTTCGGCTGTCTACTTCAAGGAACGCCCACGAAACGAAACGCTGTGTGAACGAGTTTAGCAAGTTGTTGAGTTGGTTGACATATTGCGATGTAGTGATTGATTTTCTTAAACATCCTCTTATTCGAGTCAAATCAAGTTCAATCCACCATCAAAATACGAAGCGAATAGTTCTGCCAAAGTGCTCCACCACAAGTGCCCCCCGCCCCAAAAACTGAGGTGTGTGTGCAAAAATAAAAGAAAAAAAAACGAAACGAAAAAAGATAGAAAAAGATTATCCACCGTCTCCCGCGGCGGTCGCAGTCATCGTCGTGCATTGCTTTCCAAGAAATCGGAATTTTACTCATCGGCGACGGTTTTTTTTGGGTTTTTGGTGCTAACAAAGTGAATTCGTCTCCCCCTCGTGTGGATTAAAAGTGCGATAAAGAGTTTCGCTAGAATATCAGGAACAAAATCCAGATTCGCAAAAAAAGAAAGAAAAATTCTGTGCAGAAAGGAAGAAGAGAAAAATATTGGCATTCCTCTTTGCATGCAACACTTGTGCTTGGCGAATCCGCCCATTGGATCAAATTTGAAATTGAAATTCTCCTCTCCTCGTAATCTTCCTGCGCCATCTCCTTTATCAGTTGTTCGCGGTGTTCCACTAGTGTTCTGCCCATAAAAACAAAACTCTCAAGCTCGACTCCTTTTCCTGGAGAGATTTATTTTTTTCCTACAGCTTCCCTTATTGCGAGAACGAACAGTGTTGTCACTTTCGTGTGAATGTGGAAGATTTAGTACTTGGTAAGTACTTTTTGTTTTGTCGGTGTATTTATTGTGGTATTTGTTAATGTTGATAGTAATTTAGTAGAGACAGTCTTACATGAATGTTTTTATTGATATTTCACACGTTGTACAGTGTTGCGCAAGAGTTGCCTAAGAGTTTGTGCCGATTTAGGCGTTGAATAATATAAAAAAAAGGAAACAAATCAGAAGCTGCTTAGAGCTTAGCTGCTGATACAAGTGGAAGAGTGCTTAACGATTTTGGTACATACTTTAAGGGTGGTCTGTTGTTAGAGGTATGTACATATGTACATTGCGTTCAAAGTATTTTCACAGATGCGAGTTCATTGTCGGCTCTATCAAAGTATAGTAGAGTTGCTAAGTCTACTACTCACGGCAGAGTGGAAGAAATAAATTGGAAATTGGATTCTCCTCAATACTGTAAAAAAAAACAAACACGACTTGGTCGCTCCTACTTGCCCCTACAGTCAAAGCCACTTATCACGACCGTCAAGAGACCGCCTGTAACATCAACTGTACAGAGTTATTCATTTTGTGCTTTATGATTTAAATTTAAATAAAATAAAAAAAGTATTGATTTCAATTGCATTTGTTTACTGTTTTATACTCTAGCGGTTTGATTACCCTTATTTAAAATGTCGGCCTTAATCATAATGCAGTGGTTTATGTATTTTTTCGGTTCCATTTCTAAAACTGTTATTATCACTTGTTCTCTGCAACCTTATTCGATTGCTTGCCTACTTTAACAGGGACACTTAATTACCATTAATATTGTTAATATTTCGTAGGTCTCTTGTTATCGCGTACAACTTCAAAAAAGTCTATTTTCTAAGGATCGATATAAATTGTTTAAATAATTTAATGGAATTTCCCCAAAAGTGTCTTCAATGGATTTAATAAGACTTTCTCTGTTTTCGAATTCCTTTCCTTCTGCGTAAACTTTTCGCGACAGCCGTTCCCAAACATTTTCAATTAGATTTAGATCGGGAGATAGAGGTGGCCAATCTAAAACATCCACATTGCTGCTTGAAAACCACTGATTTACACGTGCTGCGGTGTGAATGGCTGGAAAATCCACCATTGGCCCTAGAATATTTCGTGAAAATTGATTGTCTTTGTTTCAAGAAGGTCGATGTAATCCACTGAGTTCTAAGACAACCAGATCTGTTCCGCCATGAAATTAAATTGCAGCCCATACCATGACGGAACCAACAGCAGTGTGACGATGTGACGGGAACAACTCCGATTTCCTCAAATCGTGAAAGTAATATTGAACCCCATTCGTAAGGCGCACAGCACGAGTGGCTACGAGAATCTAGGTCAGGCCCTGCATTGGGCTGTTAGCGCCAAAATATTATTAATATTGAAAGGTCCATACAAATTAAATTTTTCTCTCGTGGAAAAAAATCACGGCTTCTCAGTCTTCCTCCCAGCTTAAATGAACCTAGCAAAATTCCAATCTATGATCTTTATGGCTCTATAGCAAATGTGGCTTTTTCTTCAGTTTTTGCCGTCGGAGATCTAGACAGTGTTCAATCACTCTACGAACTGTGCGGACACTGGCTGAAGTTCCAACTTTCACCTTTATTTTCCGAACAGACGAAGCTTGAAACTTCGCGTAAACTGAACCTACGTCCAGAAACTTGTTTACCATCCAAATATCTCGACCATTTTTTTTATCAATTTCGTACAATAGAGCCAAATTTACCTGTGCTGTGTGACACGTAGCACCGTCTTGTTGGAACTACATGTCGCTCACATCAATGCCTTCAATCTCAATTTGGCGCCTTCGTCATTTTCAAAAAAAAATACGGTCGATCACGCCAACGGTCCACAGTGCACTCCAAACTGTCACCTGTGGTAGATGAGATGGCCTCTCAACGCCGTGTGAGAAATGGACCTAATCGCTGAAGATTTTGTTCGAAAAATCTGTCCTTAAATCGCGATACACAGATATTACAGAACTGTTATTTTTGTAGTAAGATGCAATAGTTTTAATATGTTAAGCGGAAGTTGAACGATCCATATTGTAAAATGGAAAGACAAGAATTAACTACCTGTCACTATGGATGACAGATGGATTTGACAGATGCCATATGGCAGGGATGTGAAATCTCAACCTGGAAACGAATAACCCTTCATATGTATGTGCAAATCATTTTAATTTAACGAAAGTATTAAAATTTATTTTTTTAAGAAAAAAACAGGAAGTTACTGTCTCTCTATGACTATTTATTTGTTTATTTATTAGAGAAAGTAGTTTACAAAATTAAATTTCTAAACTCTATGTAGGGAAGGCATTCGGGGTGCAAACGCAATATAATGGCGTCGTTGTGAAATGTTACTACTAGTAATTTGTGGAACGAGAATAGTTAATAAGTATTTACAATTTTTCAAGTTACATATACATAAATAATTAATGTTTAAATCTCATTAAATTTATTATGTGGAAGAGTTGCAATTTTAATGTGTGAATGGACTGCATATGTTCTGGGTTCAGGAGTTCTGCTACTTTTTGGATTTCTTTGATTTCTTCAATTAGTCTGGACTTTGGACAATCCACTAATATATGTTGCACTGAAAGCACCGTCTGCATTCTTGACACTCTTATTGGGCTTGTCGGTTGAACAGGTGTCTGCTGTTAAATAGAGCTTTTCCAACTCTGATGGGAAAGAGTTTGATGCACTCCTCCCTTGTGAACTGGTTGTTGTACCGCGTGTGGGTATTTGCAGATTTACAGGTTCGGAGGAATGTTCCACTGTTTTTCCATAGTTCATCTAAATCTGCCTTTCGTTTTGCCAGGCAAATTTGTCGTGTGAGATGGAAAAGTTAGGTACCTCCGTTATTAAAGGAAGATTCGGGGCTTCCTTCGCTGCTAAGTCTGCAGCTTCATTTCCTGGAATTCCAGTGAGCCGAGGTATTCAAGCCAGTATGGTGTTGGTACTGCTGAGTTCGTTTCTGATAGAGTCTAAGGACGGGCATTAGTTTCACATATTCTTGAGTCCCATAGCAATGCCGAGGTTCTCAGTAAGGATCAGAGTTTTTGATAGCCAGTTATGTGCCTGGCTGAGAGCTTTTTCAATACCCGTTAGCTCCCTGCCTCATTTGGGAGAAGTCTTTGGTGCAGCGTCATCATTTGTCCCGTGAAGGTCCATTCTATAACTGCGTATGAGCAGTTACCTTCTGTGTAGGATCCATCTGTATACAGTATTCTTTCCGTAGTTAATCATTGTTTTATGCAGTTTTTTGGAAAATTCGGCGTTGATTCTTTTGACGTTGTCATGTAAAATGTATAGACGAAATGTAGAGAAAGTCAACGACTACATATTTTACCTGGTCAATATTTTTCAGTTTCTATCAAAAATAGTGAGGTAAACGACATTTTTTTTTAAGTGAGCGTATCTGAGGGTGTCGCAAATTTAATATCATTTTTCTGATTTCTAATGAAATTTCAGTTCTCATGATGTTAACACTTTGAAATCGAATTTACAATAGGTTTTTTAAAAAAAACATTAATTTTTAGTTTATAGGTGTGCACTCACTTTTGACTATGAGTGTATACCTACCTACATACATACACTTTGTATGTATTTTTGGGGATCTACCGTTATTATTTGTCTATGTTACAATGTAGTGTAGTGTACACTACAGTTCATAAGTTTAAAACCACCAATATTTTCTTTTCTTGATTGTACCAATTTTTACCAAACCATACCGATTCTAACCCGATGTTTTTTTGACTAACTATGGAATGAAACACTTTTTTTTAATGACCGATTATTTGGTTTATAACAATTAGGTATGGAATATTATATAGGCCAAATGGACACCTCTGACTGCGGTGCAGATACGTGCTCTTTCAACCATATTTTGCATAACATTTTGACTCATTTCGGGTATTATTTCACCAATTTATTAATGTTGTCCTTTAGAATTGGGATTGCGGTTGGCTTGTTGCCGTAGACCTTTCCCTTCAAGTACCCCCAAAGGAAGAAGTCGGGGGCAGTCAAATCAGGGCATCGAGGTGGTCAATCGATATAACCTCTGTTTGACATTATGCGGCGGGGAAAAATTGATCGCAAATATCCATCGTAACGTTAGGTATCTGTGATCTGGCAACGTCCTACTGGAACCACATGTGTTGCAGTCCCAATAAAGCCAGGCAACTCGAAATGAGCTTAATCATTCATGATGATATTTTCCCAAAAATTAGGGTCAGTAATATGGAGCTGCAAAACCTTTTCACTCCACACTTGCCGGCTCATATTTTTCATGAGTCAATTAAGTTTTATACGGGTACAAATGCAGATCTCTTTCAATTATTTAGCAAACTTGCCGGAGACATTCCAAGTCCTTGTGCACGGCGTCTAACGGAGGTGCCCTGACATTCATCATTATTATCTCTCGCTGCATCAATATTTTGCACCATACTTACGCTACGAACTCGGCCGGACTTCACTTTACCTGTATATTGGGTTTCAGAATTATTCATTATGCGCTGAATGGTTGACCTGCGCATGATTTAAACCAAAAAAATTACGCAAATTTCTTCGTGTTTACACAATTGAATGATTCTTTAGATAATTTTTTTTAATAATTTCAACAAATTGTCAATACTTTTCTTTCCTATTGGGACTTCCAAGGTCCCAAGCAACTTTCGTCAGTTCCTAAGGATGACGTATTAGTATAAACGCTTTATTCCCAATTTTGCTCTCTACATACATATGTATGTCAGTCTTCATGCCCGTTGAGGTGATAAAAGCATTCCGATAACTCAAAATGTTATTGATTTGATGGCACCTATACTTTTGATTACCCAAATAGTCGATTTGCCAGAACTCCAGGGGTTCGACTTAGTGGAGTATTGAGAAGGTGTCCAGAACGCAGTCCCTAATACTCTCTTCCCCGTCCATATGGAAGAGCTCACACGTTGATGTGGCCCTTCACTCAAGCTAGGCTCACTGCATTTTGAGTTGCACATTCGTTCAGTTTCACTATTTTATATTCCAATCCTGATAATATATTTTCCCTCCACCATTACTGCGCGATCTGTATCACTTAACTGACTCTCTTAAGTGATTTAGCGCTTGCAGCAGAGCCACCGCCTCGTCTTGATACACTGAGGCTTAATTTCTTATGAGAAGATACAAGCCACAGCTCTGTTTCTGATTGTCCATGTGCAAAGGTGAAGTGGCAGTTATTATCTTTGCAATATTTGTCGCATTCCATACAAACCCCCAACGCTTTTAGTACCAGCGTGACAGGCCTAAAGTTAGTGAAACTCGCTAGCACTAACCAAAGACCTGTCATCTTGGTACAAAATGTTACTGACGCTGCTGTTAGCTCTATATCAGATATGCGGCTTAGTCGAGTCGACAGAAAATTTACGTAACAGGAAAAATTTCCTTGATTTGTCATTCTTGCATTCACCAATTTAGTTGGACCATTAAAGGTTTTAATTACCTTAAAGAAGTACTTAAAAACTAACTGTTTGCCTCGATTACATAGAATTAGAACGAAAGAGATACCACTGCTCCCCTAACTTTTTTTTTTGTACTTTAATAAGGTTTAGGATCGCTCAAAGTTTGAGTGCCTGAAGTTTAATGACCTACATACTCGTATGTAAGAAGACAACTTTTTATTTCGTGTATTTCTGGAAAAATAATCGACTTCTAGCAGTTCTTCATAGAAAACGATCCATTTTACGAAAAATGTGGTTGCGACATTTTCTGTTTAAAATTTCATCCTGAACAACAATGCCCAAAACGCAATGTGGCGTTAGGTTGCTCTCGCTTTGATGGGGTTTGGGCGGCGTTGTAGAAACTTTACGATAAAATCTGTCAGAAAGCGCGACTGCGAAATGTCACTTTAGTATTGCGAGGTATGAATATGACAACAAATAAGTTCCGTTTGCTTAAATTTCACATACACAGATTCGAGGCAAAATATGAATTTACTCCCTTTTTTTTATTCCCATTATTAAACAGTAGTGTATGAAATAACTCTGCGTAGTGACAAGAATCATAGAATAGAAGAAAAAATGTAATAACGAACAATAAGCTCAACGCAAAAAATTCAAAACATTCGTTTCCAAAAATACACAGCATGCGTAGTGGACAGAAGTCGTGGAATTTAGTAACTTCAGAAATATACACTAAATTACAAATCGAACATAGCTGACATTAAATTGTCAATCCTGTCTATCATCACGCAAAATAAACAAAACAAACGTCCGGCATATTGGGATGTAGATCTACTCGGGCGTTGTTATTGACTTTACGATCAAACGCTTCTCAAGCGCCTGAGGTTACATTTCGTTTCAACCCATATGCGCACGTTGTTTCTACTCTATATGTCAAGGCGAGAGCGACTTAACGCCACATTGCGTTTTGGGCATAAGGTATTCGAAAAATTTAATTTCTGCATCTTTTTTCCAAAATGGCGCAGAACTCACACTCCACAAAATTTAGGGGAAATTAATGTTTTTAATGATAAAGCGACTAAGACCATTTTCAGCTTTGTGGGAACTATTTCCGAATTCGCTTTTTTTCTAGTCAAACGTGTTTGGGAAATACAGGGACAAATTGAAACCACATATAGCTGGTCATAGGTCCGAGGGCACATTGGCGGCCATTTTGATTATGCTTTTGGGGCGGGTTTCCATTTATGCGCACTGAGCAAAATTTTTTCTGGCTTAGAATGACCTAAAAATCATAAATATAATATTTTTTTCTTGGGAAATGAAAAAAATTGTTCGCATGTTTTTCATTTGTTTATAGTTGAGAACAGTGTTGCCACTTTAAGTGAAAATCACCTGGCGCTTTAAACGAAGTTACATAGTTGAATAAGTGCATACCAAAAACTGTCAGGCAGGCGCCTGTAAGAAAGAAGTCTGGTGTATTTAAAGTATGGGATGGGTGGCTCGCTTCGCTCGCTAACAGGGTTTTAACCCTTTTTTCCGCAGGGTTTAGTCGCTCCGCTAAGGGTATGTCAACAACTGTCAAGCAGGGGCCTGGAGCTAAAGTTTAATTATATTTACTCTGGGGTATTTAGCAGTATAATATTTTCAGTCAATAAAAAAAAAGAAAATATTAAAAAAGACAAAATTAACTTTAAATTATTTTAACTTTGGCACATATGGCAATACCTATAATATTTTCCAACATTCACTGCATTCACCACCCCACCCATTCCCCTCTTCAGCAACAGAAATCACTTAGCACAAGCGTTATGCGAAGTGAACGCGTCCATTTGTGCGGTTTGTGTACGAGTACATGCACTTTTCTGTGAAATTGAAAACTTTAAAAGTAAAAAAGAAATAGAAAAAATGTTTCCTCAGAAAAATTCTTTTACAGTACATCTTAGAATAAGTCGATTTAAATAAAAAAAATAAATTTGCCTAGTGCGCATAATGGAAACCTAGCATGGCTGAGGTTGAAGCAAAATTATTAAATTGTTAGTTTTTTTTTTTTTTTTTTTTTTGTATTTTTATCATACAAGTGATTACAACTCGAAAATAGGGTAATCAAATTTTTACAAGAACTTCAAAATCACACGTACTTCCTGCATATGGAGGTAGCGACAGATGGACAGACGGACAGAATTTAGGGACCAACTTTTTCAAGTTTCTCTTTGATAGTAATGCCAAAATTGATTTAAAACTCGAGTTCTTAAATTTTCACGAAAACAATACTTGCCTTGTAGGAGCAAGTAAGAAAGGAACGGGAGAGTGCCTGTTAGCTTTTTAGCACGGGTGGAGCCAGACGGGTCCTCTAGAATTTCACAAATTAAAGTAAATTACACACTCAAAAAAAACGCGAGTAGACGTCGTAATCCCACTCCGGTCTTCTGTTCCTGATTTGTAGCCTTGGCTCGTTTAATTTACCTATTAGTACAACTTTTGAAAATCATTCCTGCAGTTTAATTTTCCTTTCTCTTGATCTTCTTTTTCCTTTGAATAAGTTAAAAATCAATTGCCATTGTTCTGCTACAGTTGATGCCAGCGCCATTAGACTTCTCAAATGATTGAAAGACACTCGATTGGATAAGACCCTGGCTATCTCTTGTGATTGAAACCAAGAAATAAATATTTTGACGCTAAGAGCGCCTGGCCTGATTTCTCGTAGCCATCCATGCTGTGCGTGATATATTTTTCGCACGACTAAAAGAGGCCTTCAATTTATTGCCGTTCGCGAAGGGCATAATTATGATGCCTTTTCATGACAGTTTTACTATCACATATTTTGTCAGGCGCACCTGAGTATCCCGCTTATTAGTCCACGCACGCAACCACCATTTATCATTCAACTTCCTTGGCGTTCGGGATATTTATATACATACATGCCTCGTCTGCAAGTAATTATTGATCGAACTTTCGGGCCTACATAATATTGAAGAGTGATTTGTTGATCGTGCAAAGCCGATTAGCCTGAATCCGTTCCCGGAAAAGATATTGTGTAGGTTTTATTTTCCAAATGTGCTGTCTTGTGAGTGCACAGTAGTGATGGTTTCTTCTCATTAAGCAGTATCATACTCATACACTATATCAAAAACTTTGGAGATATAGTACTAAAGAAAGTATGTGCTCTGCATTCACCTTGCTAATGACCACATTGGTTAAATTTTTTAGGCAGATATGTCATTAGGTCATCTATGAAACGCGATTACCTGAAACCATATTTGCAAAACTTACCGTCTGTTTTTTTTCCGAATGTATGGGTGGGGCATATTTGCGTGCACTCATCAACTCTAGCGAGCTCGCAGATCTGCCTAAAAATCGAAAAACCGATGTCGCTTATCTTCATTGGCTTCAGATATACCCAAACCATACGCCATTTGAAAAATTATAAATACAAATATTCATCCATTTGCTTTTCATGTATAGTTACTCTTTTACGTCATGTGCACGTAATCACATGTAGTAACTATTTGTGACAAAGAATCTTTGTTATCTTCTCCAACTTGATGACGAATTCTTTTCAACACAATATCTACCAGTGTTCCATTCCTGTTTACATTTTAAGTCACCTACTGCTTTTGCATTCAATTGTCAGAAAATCTAGTAAGTGTGTAATCACGTATCTACTTCTACCCTAATCTAATCACAAACTGATTGTCACTCGTGGAATATAAAAACCTTATTTTAATGCAAACACTTCTCTGTGAAGGCCAACAAATAAGCGCCGCATTGTGGAGACACTGTGTCGTTAAGCAGTGATGTCTCATCAGTGAAAAATTACAATACTTACTCGTATGTATGTAAGTCGAGTAAAGTCACAGCCGGTAAATCATTATGCGAGGGTTATTCAAGACGGAACGGAAATGCCGTCTGAAAAGTCATTGACAATGTACTCTTACTTTTTATCTAAAAATCTAAGATGGTCTTACTTCGGAAGATCGAAGAGTTCTTTGATATAATAACTCGATTTTATTCCAATGCCATTACTTCAATAATTACACAAATTGCCAAAAACAACTTCATTAAATTCTCTGGAGGCTATGGTAAGATATATGTATATTGTGCGGGGTTATTCATTTGGTGCTTTAGGTTTTTAAATAAAATAAAAAGCATTAAAGACTTCAATGATATTTTTAACTGTTTTAATATTTTAGACAATGCCATTATGTATGGAATACAACATCGGTTAAATGGCCGTCACGGGAGTTTTGCAAACTTCAATTCTTGGGAGGTAATTTTCAATGACTTTTCGGCACATTTCTGGCTGTATTGCGGCCATAATTTCATGGATGTTGGTTTTTAAGTGCTCCAAAGTTTTTTCACGTCGTTTTAAAAAAAAAGAAATACAGCGCGCACCGATCTGTCACCCTTGGCGGATGCAACGGCCTCTGAACGATCACATTTGGATTCTCAGAACCCCAAATTCTGCTACATTGTTTACGTAGCCGCCGAGTGAGAAATGAGTTCATAGATGAAGAATATTTTGTTCGAAAAATCGGTGTCAACTTGTTGTACACAGATATTATAGAACTGTTATTTTTGTAGCAAGATGCAAAAACTAACTACATAGCACTATGGTTGACCGATGGGTTTGACAGATGTCATATGACAGGGATGTGAAATCCCAACTCGAAATGAATAACCCTTTATATGGGAAACCCCTCTTTGCTATTGTTGAGCAGACTGGTTCATAAATAGGGTTGCTCACTTTTGAAAAAGACGAAAGTATGACATTCAGGAATATTTATAATTTCAGGCTTTTCAGGGTTCCGGCACTTACAAGGTAACAAAAAAGTAAGTGACAGTCAGTTGCCTGTCCGTCTGTCTGACACAGCTTCACGACTTTTTAACCGTTTCACGGTAGAGACTTGAAATTTTAGATTTCCCAACTAGTAAAAAAGTGAAAAACAAGCTAGTTTTAAAGGTTAGTGTAGAAGTCAAAATGTATCAATACAATATGGTTGTCAAAGGTTGTAATCCGCTGATATTTCACCTATTTTAACTTTACCGGGTTTTTGAAAAAAAATAGAACTGCCAAAAAGGTACTCGCATGTCCCCATGAAGCACATCCATGCTTGAAGTGGGTCAAATTGGACCGTCCACATTCGAATTTTGAAATTCCAAATATTGGAGAGTTTTCCAAATATTTGAGAATTGACGGTCTAGCTGGACGATCCACAACTGAAACTATATAGTTGACTATAATCCATATTTTTTTTCGATAAACGAATATATTCTTTTTATATGTAAACAGAATTGTGGGTGATAGTTTAACTTCGTCTAGTATCAGTTGTGGATGGTCCAGCTTGACCTTAAATTGGGTTTTTGTACAGCTTTTAATGAATTAAACTCATTGAGAGCCGGAAATAGCCGATAAATATTGGGTATAATCAGGTGTGGGTGATAGTTGACCTTCATCTAGTTTCAGTTGTCCAGCTTATCTACTTGACGAGGATCAACAAAATGGTGTGTAGAGTACTAAAATATACAAAAAAAAAAACTGAAAATTGTGGACGGTCCAGCTTGGCAGCGTACAGTGAAAGCTTTCCTTACGAACATCTTCAATAAGCGGACATCTCCCTTACATAGGCAAATTTCATGAGACCAAATTATTTGCTATATTTTCAAAGTTAAATGCATTGTGATAAGCGGACGCTCCCGTACGCATTTTGCACAAAAAACTTTCCATAAACGGGCGCGTAATAAACGTTGGCCGAACAAGTTTTTATGGACATCAAGTTTCGAATAAAATCTGTGTTTCGCTGTTTTATATGTTTACTTTATTTCAGTTGTATTCCTATTCCGTATTTTATTGCCTGAAAATACGGAATATTATATTCAATTCTCTCCTTTAACCGGACATCTCCCATAATCAGACGTACAAAATTGAGACAGTGGGCGTCCGCTTATGGGAGCCTTTACTGTACTGGTTTCCTGAAAATTTTCGATCTCAAGACTTTGATCAAACTTGACATTACTGTAGTAGAAAAACTCAAAAAAATTTGCCCGGATTAACTTCAAACTTCATCGTCTGTGGGGTAAAAACG
Source organism: Pocota personata (assembly GCA_963082735.1). Taxonomy (NCBI): domain Eukaryota; kingdom Metazoa; phylum Arthropoda; class Insecta; order Diptera; family Syrphidae; genus Pocota; species Pocota personata. The sequence continues at coordinate 84,880,546 of OY720432.1, read as the reverse complement.
GGGAGAAATCGGAACTTTCATTAACGATACTTTACTAATTGACGATTTTCTCGAAAACGGGCCTAACGATTTTGTTAAAATTTTACATTTGAGCTTCAGTCGACAATGACTCAACCGATTTTGTTCGAAAACAATGTACAAACGTAATCAATGAGCGGAAGACTCAAAGATTGAGTCCCAGAAAACATCGCCTGAAACACCTCTGCATTCCATAAACGTCGAAACCGTGCACATTCCCACCTCTAGACCATTATCTAACCAAGCTGGTCTTTAAAACGGAGAATCGGTCTTACTGATCTTGTCAAAGCTGGGCGTGGGTTTTGAAGATCCTCTTGGTAACATAAAGATGTAACTGAGCCAATGTAGATGTCGTTCCTTGACTTTCGAACTTCATTCAAATCTTGGACGCCACCCTTGGAGTTTACTGAAACTTAATACCACCTAAATTTCAAACCCACTACACCAATCTTTCTTTCTCTCTCACTCAATTTCTGCAAACGCCCGTGCCCTGAAATAATTTAATGGTATTCATATCCCATTTGGTGCGCGCAAATTATAAAAAAAAAAAAATATAGTTTGCGGTAGTATCTTCTCTAACGAGGGAGCCTAATATTTGCTCAACTTTCTTGCTTATTATACAGCTTTTGGCGCCGTATAATAGAACGGGAAGGATTCAGTTATCTGTAGAGCATCAATTTAGTACTCCGGGTTAGAAGTTTTGCAAATCAAAGTAACACCGATTTCTTAGGGTCGGTCAATTTCCCCGAGGCTGCCGTTTGTGAAGTTTATGTTTATCCCGAGGTAGATGAACATTTTAACTTCTTCGAAGTTAAACAGTGAGAGTTAACTGGTCCGAAGAACCTATTGAGCAAGTATTGGTTTCGTGAAAATTGTTCGTACAAAGGAACTCGAAAAAGTGGGTCCGCCAATTTTGTCCGTCTGTCTGTATGCATGGCCAACTGTAGCCAAAACGGTTGGACGGATTTTCTTCAAACTTCATATTTGGCGTCGGTGGATTCACAATTTGAGGAGAAATCGGAATTTTCATTCTAATCACAGAATTAACGGTACTTTACTAATCCGATTTTGAAAAAAAAAAAAAAAACATTTGCTCGAAACGGCTCTTACGATTTGAAATCTTATATTTGAGTTGTGGTGGAAATATGCTTTCAGATGGCGTACCCAGTTTTTTCCCAAAAAATGCGTAGCTTAACGGTACTTTGATTATTAACCAGTTTCCGAAAATTGGCTATCTCTCGGCTTTGATTCGATCGATTTTGTACGAAATCAATATTTGAACCATATTTAATATACGCAAGATTACGGTATACCAAGTTTTGGAAAATCTTAAAAAAAAAAAATATTTTTTGTTCTTAGGAGGACACTTTGATATCTTTGAGTAGAGAGGCACCCAATTACGGCAAAGCCCAATGGGGTTATGTGATTATCTCTCTATGTACGTTCCATGTTCTATGTTCCAACTAATGTGAACACAATTGAGGTGATTTTGTTCAAATTCAGTTATATCCACCTCTAGTCGAAATTGATTTAGACACGCTTTTGGTTGGATTAATACGTAATAGAGTGAAAATGATTCGATTTTTTCTTGTGATCTTTAAGCTTTCTGAATCTTTACTGGAAATAAATGAATTCAAAGTGGAGCTCCTCTATTGATATTTCGAAGAATCCTGTAATGACTCTTCAAATTTGAATATGAGATTATATTCTTAATACAGTTCAATAGAAAATATGTCTTCTGATTTAAGGTCACCTTAAATTTATTTTGACAGAATCGATGCGATTTATGAAGTTTGACGTCAAGAAAGCATAGCAAAGTTACTGCGTTATGAGCTTTATTTTAGTTGCAAATCAGCTTGACAATTTTCCGAAACTGGGTATGCCGTGACCTTGCGTATGTTAAATACTGTGAAGATATTGATTTTGAAGAAAATCGATTGATTCAGAACCGACAAATAGACAATTTTCAAAAAACACGCCAATAAGTAAATTACTGTTATGCATATGAATGTGTGCCAAAAACCTGGTACGCCTTCTGTCAGCACATATGCACCTCAGCCCAAGAATGAAATTTGTTCAAAATCGTTAGACCCATTTTCGATAAAAACGATTCTTTACAAAATTGGCCATTAGTAAAGCACTATTAATTTTCAGGTTGGAATAGAGACTCCGATTTCGCCTGGAATTCTGAGTTCATAGACCCCACATATAAAGTTTGAAATAAAATCCGATGAACGCCATGTTCTTACATATATATGTACATACCTACACATACAGTGTCCGATATCTATTTGAGAACAAATTTAAAAAAAAAAAACGAAAGTAGGTACTCATAACTTATGGAAAAAAAAAAGTTTATTAAAATAGAATTGAGCATGCCCGGATTAAATGGTCCTTATTGATGTTGGCCACGAACTACACCGCTAAAGTGTCACTCAGACTCTTGAAGGTTACTTGCAATTGTCCTCATCGACGTTCCAAGGTCCTGGTGAATACAATATTGCACTTGTTGAACAAGTTCCAGGCTTTTCGTGTGGTTTGAACGTATTGAATGCTTTTTAGGTTTCAAAAGAGGCAAAACATCGCCGCCGTCTGAAACCTCCAACTCAATGCCAATCTTGTGAAAGAACAATCGGGCGATTTTCAAAAATCGCGATATTTCGAGATCAATGTGGTCTGCAAATATGGCAACAATGACGGCGTGTCTTTTCATAAACTGAAGAAAAGGTTTTTTTTTTTATGAATACACTTGAAAGGTCTAAATCCGTTGATTTTAAAAGTGTATAGTACCGTTAATTTTCCTACATAAGATTTTGATAAAAAACCCCTAAAAAATAAAACTCCCTGTCACTGTCAAAAAGTCTAAATATTTTGAAAAATTATGTGGATTCACATAAAATCAGAGCGCCAATACGAGTTTGTCAGTTTAAGTGAATACCTTAAACGATTGTTTTTATGAAGTATTCTCTTTCTCTTCCTTCTTTTGACTAGCTGTAGCGCTTACAAGTGTACCTCTTCAGTCACTCATTTTAGATGTGTACACTTTTCAGCATACGAGTTCTATTTTTGTTGAAAAACGGCTGGGCATTGCCATTCGAGAACCGTCCATTAGTGGTGGAATATCAAGGAATTTTTCGGTCATGCTAAGGTATACAGCCTTAAATCTTTTCACCTGGGCAATTCGAAGCTTTTTCACGTTGGACAGTTGAGCTCTGTGTTTGGTTACAGCTAAGAAATCGACATTATTCCCCCTGAATGTGTGCACACACAGATTAGCACATTCGACCATCTAGAAATGCCTAGGTTTCTGTGTGGATTCGAAGATGAGGAAATCTAGTTTTTCTTATCGCTGTTACAAAGTCGATGAGTCGGATCCCGTTATCGTGTCGCGGAGGCTGTGCCGACCATCCATCAAAGTTATTTTCCCTGTGGGTTTTGACATTAAAGTCCCATACTCCAAACAGAGTCTCATAAATTTCGTATATGACCTTACATTACACATTTTAGGCTGATATTGTAGAACGTGGTTTTGATGCGGATCACGGTCAGTTCTTCGATCATACCCCAAGGTCCGGGTAAATTCATGCCAGTAACCTACTTCGGGTATGTGAGAGCTGCCGTGGGCCCATTAAGGGTTAATCCGCCAAGATCTCTTCTTATTTTTTAAAAACCCTGTCAGACTCAAAAATCTTTACAGAACTGTGTAGCCCTTATGAGGTATTCACTTAGCTCGACCTGAATGGAACTGTTGACATCACTCTTTATTCCATCTGTAGATGCCTGGATCAAAGCAAGAGTACTTTAGGGGATTTACTACCACCAACGACCTTCCAAAGGGATTTAGACCCAATGTTAGAGTAAGAGATGGGCTTGGAAAAACCTATTGACGTTTATGTCTTCTTAAATACACGCATCCACTCTTCTTTAAACACCCACACTGTGTTTCTACACAAGAGTTAAACAAAAAAAAACCGCTCTCTTATCCACTTTCACTTGCACAACACTTGAGAGCGCTGTACAATTGCATGTTTTTTCCTCGTGCGGGTTGACTATCTGATTTGAAGGCACAAACCACCCCTTTCCCCTAAGGTAGTGTTTCAGACTTACACTACTACAATATTATTCAACATTAACAATTCATTTTGAATTTTGTAATATAATGTCCACTCAGCAACACTTAAATAACTCCCCTTTTTTTTGGGGGGGTCAATTCTATACTCCACAGAACAAAGACTGAAGTGACAGCGCCGGCGAGGAATGTATCTACCAACAAAATTTCTAGTTACACCTTAAAAACAGAAGAGAACACACGCAAAAATAAAAGAACACAACACAAAATTCTGTGTGCGTGCGTAAGAGAGTAAAGAGGTGAAAGATAATACAAAAAGGGAGAACCAAAAAAAAAAAAAAAACCAACCAACCGCTAAAGAAACGAAAAAAAAAAAAAAAAAAACTAATATCTCGCATAAAAATCCTTCCACAACGAGATATTTTCGTACCGAGTCATATTATTATATATTTTTTCCGCTGTTGCTTTTCTCCGTTGTCGTCTCATCAGTTTCCGCCTTTTGTCTTTTCTTTTACCTCCAAGCGGACACGGTGTGGGAATAATTAAACGCAGTGAGGAAGAAAACGCACAAAAGAAGACGACAAAAAAAAAAAAAAAATCAAAGGTGCCATCGGTTCTTCACCACCACCCGCTCTCTCTCTCTCTCTCTCACTCTCTCTCTTACTATTCGTCTCTGTAGATATACAAAATAATCGAAAAGAAGAAAGTGAAACGAGAGACGCGCCCCACACGACACAGGACCTGTTGGTGCTCCACTAAAATTCTATCGTGTGCTTTATAGTGTATTGTGTGCTTTTTACCTATTCTCCTCTCAATCACATCACATACACCCCCTCCTCACCACCCTCAAAAAAAACAAATCGAGTGCAACTGCACTTAATCTAAAGAAAAGAAGCAACACTATCATGGCAGAAGCATGTGCGACAGCAGCAACGGCGGCTAACAACACAAATAACAATGGTGTTGCCGCAACATCAAATCCAAACGCCGAAGTGATTAGAGGTCAAGTGTTTGAAGTCGGCCCTCGATATAAGGATCTGGCGTACATTGGCGAAGGAGCATACGGAATGGTGGTGTAAGTATCCTGTTGTAAAAATTTCCTATCCTATATCTACTAATAAAGGTCAGATGTTCATTTAATTAGATCTGCTCTGGACACTTTGACAAACACCAAGGTGGCAATTAAGAAAATCTCCCCATTCGAACATCAAACCTATTGTCAGAGGACATTGCGAGAGATAAAGATTTTAACACGTTTTAGGCATGAGAATGTAAGTTAACCGAAAAGTGGGGTGAGGGGGGGTGTGTAAAATACACTCCCCAATTGCTGGCTGCCATGCCAGCCTCCTGGGGAACATCTTACTAAGAATTTTTATTTTTATTTTTATTTTTATTTTACAGATAATCGATATACGAGACATCCTGCGGGTAGATAGTATAGAACAAATGAAAGATGTATATATTGTACAGTGTTTAATGGAGACTGATCTATATAAACTACTCAAAACTCAGGTAAGTGATTTTTGTTTCTATTTCTGGATATTGGTAGTCGAGTGGTTTGATTTGGGAGGGGGCGAGGGGGTGGTTATTGGTTGTTCGTTGTTTGTTGTTTGTTGGGTGTTTTAAATTGCAAATTTGTCAACAACGCCTTTGCGCAGATAGAAATAATTATACTTTGCTATCTGATTTTTCCTGGGTGTTGCCCTAGGTTTTCTTCTAATTGTTTGTCTTTCATCTTCTGTGAAATGTGGCAAATTCAACGCATGGCTATTTAGATATTATATACGTTTCATGGTTGCGAAAATGCTCCAGAGGCATATTCAACTAATTTACTATTTCATTTTGTTATTAACGACCTGTGGAGCCAATTTTGGTATATTTGAATTTCTGGAAGCCGTTTGTATTTAGGAGATCATTAGATAAATACCCCAAGCTAATAATGAAATCTCTGTTCATTGGACTCTTATTCGTGGGAGATGTGAGATTTTTATTTTGCCATCTAGTAAAGATTTATAATTTAATCTTTCTTAAGTGTGAGGCTTAAGTCATGTATAAGCTTTGTAATTACGTGTGGGAAAATTCTGCGAATATTTTTTTTTTTCATTTTAATCACGGGAAAAGTAAATCTATAATGCAGGAACAGTTCTGGTGGCGAAAAGCTGGAGATTAATAGCTTATGAAAATAAGTCTCCTGAGAGTTACCCAATTCCAGAGTTTATCTATCATGTAGCTGAAGGAATTTTGATATCTATAGAATTGACATAAGCCTGCTGCCAGCCTTCGACGAACCAATGGTTGCAAGTGGGATCATCAATTAAACGAACTCCTCGTCTCCTGTATACTGTCAGAGAATGGTGAATATAATGTTTTTGAACTGAACTCACGTGAAAATAATACTCAAGTGCCGGTCTAACTTATGTTTTGTACAGAAGAAGGAGTTATTTCGCTGTAAAGTATCTCTTTGCTCTAAACAGATAGCTCAATGCACGCTGATTTTGCGGAGTTAAATATGTGGTCGCGCCATGTTACCCCAGAGTTAACTGTGACGCATTGGTTCTTTGCATTAAATAATTTGGTCGTCCATTTGAAACTGTGGTGGTAGGCATGTTCTTTGTGGAAACAATGGTGAATTGGTTTATTATGCAGATCTTTGACGATGTGAGATATTTGAATTCACCGACATGCTGTTCGAGCAAGATGATATTAGAGTGCTGTCATCGGCAAAACTAAAAATATTTAGTTGTTTGTTGACTCTAGTAGATCATTGAAAGTATAGATCCCTGTGGTACTCCAGCGTTTGTGTGGGAAGACAAACCATTGACCATAACTGTCTCGATTCATTTGTCCTGAAGAAAATTATCCACCCAGCAACAGAAATGTACCGGTAGTCCGTAGGAGGCTAGCTGGCCTAGTAGAACTCTATACCAAACTCGATCGAATGCTATGTCCGGGGCAACAGCTTTTGATTGCCCGTGGTGCTCAATGGCTGAGATCCATATGTGCATTGCATAACTCCAATTGACGACGACTGCGAAATGCATACGACGGTCGTGTGCTAGTTGGTCCAGAAATTTGATTATTTGAGTTCAGTTTTTGGGCGTTCAGTGGCTGCGAGAAGCTAGGCCATTGGGCTGTTAGAGTCAAATTATTATTATTATTGAGGGTGGCCATGGTGTAGGTTCACAGTTCGAATCCTGAAGTCAATAATCATCTATTTATTTCGCATGAAATAAATAAAAAGTCGATCAATTGCGAAAGCTTATGTCAACTCTACTGCGAAGGCATAACACTGGCAGTAGAGCGGTCATATGGCTAAAATGCAACTTGATCGTGATGATGACATCAGGAGGACGGAAAAAAATACTGTGAATCATGAGCAACGACAAAAGCAAAAACAAACAAGCTCCCCAGTTATCTGGACAAGCCACCCTTGGAGTTTACTGAAACTTAATACCAGCTGAGTTTCAAACCAACTACACCAATCTGTCTTTCTCTCTGTCTCTTCCCCTTTCCTCAAAACGCCCGTGTCCTAAAATTAGTATAAGGGTATTCATAACCCCTTTCACACGTACAAATTATATAAAAAAAGAGAAAAAAAAATGGGCAGCAACACTGGGACAATAAGTAGGTTGCCACAGTGCAGTGTGTAGTGTGTTTGCTTTTGACCCAAACTGCGCAGGTTCGAGCCCGAGCGGGGAACAGCAACCACAGACACCCTACCATAATAGAGAAACGATTAAAATCTAAGTTTCTCCAACCATCACACCAAAAAGGGGTTTCTTCCTAGTAGTGCAATCGACCGAAAATCGAGTCTGAGTGCTCTGGGATTTAGAAATGTCTTTAAAAAAAATCGGGCGATAGTTTTGCGGTAAGAATTTCCCACTTTTTTTTTGGAAACGGAAAATTCAGGTAGAATTTCAGCATACAGAAAACGTTTTCTGTGCGCACGATATAGAAAAAGATGTAGAAAGAATCTGTGTTAGTTCTTGTGCAGTTTTTAAGCACTTAGATAGTGCTAATCTTAAATATACCAACATAATATATGCATTTTTCAAATTTGTATGAACATTTTGAATGTCAAAACGTGTTTGGTCTCACCCTGTGATCTGGTTTTAATGTACGAAAAATATTTAAAAGTCTGTGTCATACATTGTCTTTCGCCTTTTTCTCAAAAAAAAATATAAAATGTTTCTAAAGTAAAATTTTATGTTGAATTCAAATACGTAATCAGAATTCCGTCATCAAATCAAAACTTCTCTACAACATATAGTTTTTTTATGAACATTATTTTATTTTAATCTTCGACATTTTGTCACTGGTCCCTGTTAAACACACCTCCTTTGTTTCTCTACATCCATTTATTTTCATACATTTCTTAAGTCTCTTTTTGGAGCTTCTCAATTTCGATATTAGCTGCATTAATGATCTCCTCATTGGAACTTAAGACCCTTCCTCTAAATTTGTTTCTGTTTTAGGGAATCACATGGCGCCAGGTACGGAGAATAAGGTGCTGTAAGTAAATGTTTTTATTTTTTTAGCAGTGCAGGCAGTAGCTACGAAGTTGATATTTTCCGTGCGATAACAGCGATAATTTTCGCCCCAATGAAGTAATGCCCGATTCACAATGCAGCGTGAGAGCGAGACGAGTCTAGCGCGAGTTGTCAAAAAAAGTTTCGATCTATGCAAATGTATGAAACAATACACAATGATGCGAGACTCGTTCTATCACAACGCATTCTTTTCGGAAAATTGAAAAACTCTCACGAGCCTGTCAGCAGGCTGATGCGACTTTGTTATGTAGCCAGAAAGAGAAAGGCGGTGTGTTGCCGTTGTTGCTTTTAGATAGATAATACAGGGTCGCTGTCAAAAGTATCGCCTTCATTGTGAACTAGGAAACGATTTTATGAGGACGCTCTAGTCTCGCTCTCACGCTGCATTGTGAATCGGGCACAAATCGGCACCATAACCCTCGTTGCTGATTCTTGTTGTCGTTCTTTAATTGGGAAACTTGTACCTTCTGGGTCGCATATTATAGACTGCTGTTTACTTTAAGGATCGTACTTACTAAACCGAGATTTATCACCCACTACCATTTTATTAGTGGAGTTCGCCTCCCGTCATTTAAAATTCATGGAATCCATCGAGCTGATTTTTTTTTTTGAGTATTTCAGGTGATGATTTAATATTCGTGACACAGCCATGGCAATCAAGCCTAGCTCTTATCTTATCATTTCCTTGGTCATTCGCGTTTGTACCGTCGGTCTAAAATTTAGGGGGACCTTCAAGATTTTCGCCCTCCACAGATAAATGCTCACGCATAAAACCTTTGAGACTACTTGGGAACAATCAAAAGAGTTGGTCCATTCACTTCATATGCACTTTGGCATTCGTGGTAAATTTGCACCGGCTTGAGCTGAGGTCGAAATTGAAGAGAATAAAGTTTCTTACCAATTTTCCTGAAATTTTAAACTAAATATCGTTAGGCTATAGGGAATGGACAAGCAATTTTTGCTTTTTTTCTAAAACTATTAAATTAATGCCAACATAACGTCCTCCTAATTTGATTGCTATCTTGCGCACTCTAGAGGAAGCCAAATGGCTAGGTTAGGTTAGGTTATTGCTATTCTAACTACCTAAGAACTAGTTGCACCAGCCAGAACTTCTGACGTCAATATTCGTCAGGTCGCCGAGGTCGTCGATGAATGGAGCCCCTATACGGAGCAGTCTTCTTTTGGACAGGGCTGGACAGGTACGTGCCTGCAGGTTCTGCAGTAATCATTTGAAAAGAGGCCCAGCCTTTTAGCCAAATGGCTAGAAGCTTAAAACTTTTCAGACATTTTCAAAATATATGCAGGGTGTTGCAATAAGTGAAGAATAAGAAGTCAGACGAAGTATTGACATTCCATATTATATGTAGGTGTCTACATACATATTAGGTGTGTTCCCGTACTTGCGAATTTCTACAAAATTTTCACGACTAATTTTCGTCAAATATCGTAGAAATTGGCAGTTCGGTCAAGTACGGGAACAGACCTAATGTGTTGTAAAATACAAAACAAATAAAAACTTCAAAATGTCGGCAGAAATTAGTGGAAATAGCAACTGAAATTTACAGAACTTCACTTAAAAGAAGGCAACATTTTGCAAGTACAGGTCAGAATCGAATACTAATCTCAGAGGGCATCATTTTTTCGCGAAAAAAAAACCCTATAAGTTACCCGTAAATGTATAAAATAATAAGAAAAAGAAAGAGGGAATCAATGCTTTTTAGAACACCCCTTCACCCCGTCTTCATCGTATTCTTTCTTACTTCTACACCACTCCCGCCTAATGCCGGTGTTCCTCAGGGCTCAGTACTCTCTCTGTCTTTTTCGTCTGTTTTACATCAATGTAATTCGTAATCCTACTCATTCCTTTGCGGATGACAGCACTCTTGACTGCGCCTTTTCGCTAAAAACTCCACGGCAAGGATGGAAGGTCGACCTTCGGTGGAACCAGCAGATTAAATGCTTAGGATTCCAAAACGTTTAAACAGTTTTTCACTACTGCGGACTTGTCCTAAGTCTCTAAATGTTGCATGTTTGGGCAGAAGTTCCCGTCAAATGTTTGAGTTTACTTGATCGTGTTCAGCGATAAGCTTGGAGCCAAATTCCTTCGGTCGAAAACCGCCGGATCGTTGAATGCTTAACGCTCCTTTCGGGTTTTTCCACCACCTGAAACATGTAGTTGCGTCACTTACCCGTCTATTTAATCATACATGCATGTACTTTAGAGCCTACATTTCGGGTGGTCCTCAATATTTCCAGAAACTTATAATTTGCAAAGTTTTAAAATTGACACGCATCGTTACCTCACTCTCTTTGTGTATTTCATCCTTTTTAACCCTTCCCTATTCCTTTTTCTTTCACTACATCACAAAGAACACAGTTCTAAGTGGTAGAAAACATCTAAAAAAAATTCACCCTGACGTGACAGACCCCTAAGCTGGGTCATTTTCTATTTTGTACGTATCTAACATTAGAAGAGGCTCCATTTGAAACCTTCTTCTACCTGGTTAATGAATGTCACCAACCCCCAATGCTTCATTAGCAGCTTCAAATGGTTATGCCGGTACGACTGATTATTCTCAAGATCTTTGTCATATCACAATGGACCTACGAGTATTTTTGATCGCAGGCGAACTTTAAACATTGTAGGACCCATTTTTGCATTTCGTTTCTCGTTGCTCGACTCTTATGCGACTTGCCCACTACCCTAGTTCTCCCCATTCAGAACCATCGCAATAGCTTATCGAAGAATCGACTACCAAAAGTATTCAGTCTATTTTTGGCTATACCAGAGGACTTCCGTTGTTTCAATTTCTTTATCGTTCCTGCAGCGTCCTCAGTCGTGATTGTAGAGTTCCCCGAACCGCTCAATATGAATATTTAATATTTCGACCGAAAAAAGCATTTTCCATGAGAATGGTTCGCAATTTTACAGCTGATATTATCAACATGCTCCCATCCATCAGTGACTTTTCAACGAAACCTTATTGTACTTGTATATTTATTGTAATTTGCCTAATAATTCTTTTCCATTTTCCCTTTATTGGTCTATTTTTTTACACTCAATTATACCTAGGTACATACTTCGGTATAGAGAAATTGCTCAAGTAATATTTTCGCGGTAATCTTATCATCGAAATTCCTCGGAATTTTCCATTCCCCTCCCCATCATCCAATCGGGCCTTATCTATAAGAATAGAGCGCCGTGGGGCTTTAAAGTAAACAACAACCCACGTCTGCACAATCCCTCGCCCAGTTAAGATTGTTTGTGGCACAATGTAAACAACATCAGTGAACACTTTTACTTATCAGAACCTGCTATCTATCTATCTGTACTTTCTCAGGTATATATATCTAGATACTATGCATCAATTTTGCCGTTATCACTACGTGATTCCCCTCGTCATCGGGTAGAGAAAATTGGATTTTTTTTTTTTTTTTTTGTTCATAATTACTAAATTAAAATATGACATCACACTGATTTTCGATCGTTGAGAGCGTGTGGAGAAGGGTGGAGAGAGAGCGCGCGCTATGCATGGTTCATGGATTGTGATTCACGAGAAAACGGATTTTGTATTCATTTGATTATTGTTGTTTTTGTTTTTGTATATTTTTTATTGTTTATTTATTTTGCGTTGGAATTGCTTTATTATTGTCAAATAAGCTGAAGATGTTTACGGTACGATTGCTATGAGGCTCGAAGAGCAGCGAACTCCTTGTATATTTATTATTTACAAACGGTTTAATTGACTAATTTCTGGGAAATTTAAATTTTTCCGAGTTCCTAATGGATAGCGTAATAAATGATTAATTTGTATTAGCAATCTTGAGTGCAGAATAGGGGATTCATGAAGGGAAATGCTGAATAATATTTTAACTTTTTTTCTAAATTTATTTCACTGACTAAGGATTGGTTAGGTCATATAATAAGACAAGTGACGTAAAGAAGTCGAATCAGTTAGGTAGTTTTGTGATAACAGATTTACATGGAACAAACAGTAATAAATTGTTGTAGGAGGTATCATCAGAATCCGGATTCCACATTAATTGCCAGTAAAGTAGGTCTTGCCACCCAGTCACCTCTTCTTACTTAAGTCACATTAGGTTATGCTCACTGTGGGAGTCCTTTTTTTATTTGTGGTACCAGTTCTAAGTAAGGTATCCATCGGCCGGTCTTCTTTCAAAGCAACCTGAGCTCTTAATGAAACATACCATGCTTCTTGCAGTCGGTTTTCCATATAACGGAGGCGCCGGGTTTGAAGATTTGGGCGTTCACAAAGCAAGTGTTTGATAGTTTCTATTTCTTCCGTATCGTGACAGCTCCTGCAATAGTCAGGTGAGTTGACGCCTAGCCTAGCCATCATTGCATCTATTGCGCAGTGTTCTCTGTTAGCATTCGTGTTTCTTTATTATTTCTTTTCTATGAGCAGAAGGCTCTTGGTTCTTTTCTTCATTCAATTTTGGCCATAAGCTGCGAGATATAAAAAAAAAATTACCTTTGGTAGACTATTCGGTGTTGGTATTTCAGTGCCTCTGATTACTTACTCCACTTTCGCTTCTGGGTCATAGGGTGTCAAAAACGCTAGGTTATGCTAAGTACTAGGGTTTACTTGAATGGGCGTTGGTGACTTTGTTGACTACTCGCCCAGTTCGTTTAATAAGTGTTCTCCAAGTGGGCCCAGGTTGTGTTGTGGCCTGCTATAATACTGTATATTTGATATTACTGCAGAACTTTTACCATGTAAGAAAGAACATTCCACTGGAGCCGTCGGAGCTAATACTGGTCCAGTTAACGGAATTTCTTCATCTCTCGTAGACAAACGAATATGATGAAGAGTTTATTAGATCAGCACTCACCACATCAGCCCCAAAAATCTGCCACCTGATTCGAGTAGAAGCAGAATTATCGCAGAGGAAGTGTTCCGCAGTACTCGTATTGTCCCCTTCTCCATAGCCTTCGAAACTGGTGTAGTCGTCTAACCCTAACATATTGAGGTGCTTGGCAAGGGCGTAATGGCCCGTAAGAACGTCAGTAAGTTTTTCTGCAGACAGACAAAAAGAAAGTGAAGCCTAATGCTGTCGTCCTCCTCCATCGGTGAAAATTGACTTAAAAATGTGCGAAGCAGTTGGATCTCTAGTGTCATTGCGTCAGACGGCATATCAATATGACAATAGTCAAAGGATAAGTGTTGTGCAAAGTCCTCAAAATTCCAGTGCGGATTGTACTAAAAACCACCTCGTTTAAAACCGAAAGTAGCTTTTATAGTGCTGCCCTTGATATAAAAACGAGGGAGCTTCACCAATGCATCTACGAGTATCATAGAACAGAGCCATTTTTTTGACAGAGATGAGAGCTTGTTGTCTCGTCTATTTTTCTATCCGTATGTCTATCACAGTCTGATAACTTTTGAACTCTGACGTAAAAAATTTGAACCAGAAAATGGAAAGGAAATTTTTTTTGGAAAAGTGGAGAAACAAATTTATTTTGTTTGTTAGGTTAGAATAATAAAAGTCGAGCTTCTTGATTATCAGAGCGGTTTTCGAGTCGTCATGACTTGGTTTTCGAGTCGTTCACTCCTCCAAGTGTTCCTGACTGTCTTGGGAGCACTAATACCCACTAGGTAGGAGGTAGATTGTACCAGGCTAAAAGAAAACCAAATCCTGGAGCACGCAGACTCTATTTAGTCTATTTTACTACCCAGGACTACCTTTTTGTTGCAGTGGTTGGAGAAATTTATGTTTTATTCGATTTTAATTTTTAAGCTCGGGTAGCTAGTGGTTCGATTCACAAGCAAACACTATCCACTACACTGTGGCCACCTCTGTCAATCCACCTTTGTGTGTGGATTGTTGAAAGACCCAGAGCCCTTTTTGGAGAACATCCTTTCCTCCTCTGGAACTGCCATAACGTCTCTTTCTCTGTCCGACTCGCTTTCTAAATTGCCAGACGTGTCTTCATTGAGATTCTGAGTTCTTGTTGATTTATATTTTTGTTTCTTTTCTGTTTATGTTTTTCATTAATTCCCAAAAGTAATGGTCGATGAGCTCAGAGTCCCACGTTATGCAGGCAAGGCTAGATAATTTAAAGAGTATCTGTTATTTTGATAACACCATTAGCGGCTGAGCTATTTTTATTGGGCCAGTTGGTATGACACCATTAATCCAGTAGTGGAAAGTGGAAGCAACGAGGGTCTGTTTCGGAGCCTCATCAAGGGATTCGGTTGGCATGGATCATACTGCCGGAAGCTTGTAAGGTTATTGATGCTGGTAAATATGAGATAACGCAATGGTTCTACTCGTTGGTCTAAATGTCTCTTTGCTGACGGCAGTCATATAGCTTAACACAACCTATATCTGGCTTACTGTTCGTGGTTCAGTGTAGTAAAAACATAAAACTCTGACTAATCATCACATATACGAGGGCAAGGTAAAAAGTTATCGGCCTGACGCAGAGATGTCGTTCCAATCAGCCAAAATTTATGTTTCCTGCCTGGGTGCACTTCTCATTAGTTCGTATGACAAGATTCAACTTGTTCTCTCAAGTAGTTTCTTTACACGAATTTTTGCAGTAGACGTCTTGCGTATTTTTCGTTAAAATGGATAAACTTGAATATCGTGCGGTGATAAAATTCTTCGTTTTGGATGGGTTAACCCCTAAGGAAATTCATCCAAAATTGACAAAAGTTTACGGGGACTCTGCTCCTTCCATGTCAACTGTTAAAAAGTGGGCAGCTGAATATAAACGTGGTCGCACGTCCCTCGAAGATGACCCACGTGAAGGACGGCCAAAAACCTGCAACCACACCCGAAACCATCGAAAATAGGCGAGTGAAGGTGAGTGAGATAGCTGATAGCTGTGTGTATGTATATCGGAAGAGAGTGTGCGAAACATCTTGCACAAAAACTTGGGGATACGAAAGCTCTGCGCAAGATGGGTGCCGCATTTGCTGAATACCGATCAAAAGCAAATGCGCAAAACAATTTTCGCGGCAATCTTTAGAACAATTCAATAGGGATCCGACCGATTTTGTGCGGCGATTTTTTCACCATGGATGAGACATGGGTCCACCACTACACGTCAGAAACGAAACAGCAGTTGAAGCAGTGGGTGGAAGCCGGTGGTTCAGAGCCAAAGAAAGCGAAGTCGATCGCATCTGCCGGAAAGGTCATGACCAGTGTGTTTTGGGATGCTAATTGATTACCTTGAAAAAGGCAGAACAATTACAGGCGAATATTACTCCAACCTTTTTGACCAGCTGGATGCCAAAATTCGCGAGAAGAGGTCTGGCTTGAAGAAGAAAAAAATTATCTTTCACCAGGACAATGCACCTATACACAAGTGTGCGTTGGCGATGTGAAAACTGCGGGATTTGGGGTATGATTTGCTCGGCCATCCCCCCTATTCACCTGATTTGTCACCCTCAGACTTCCATCTGTTCCCAAACTTGAAGAAATTTGTTTCTGGGAAGCGCTTCGCATCCAATGTAGAAGTTGAGAAGGCCGTAGATGAATATTTTCACAGCCTTCCAGACTCTCACTTCCGAGAAGGAATACTGATGCTGGAGAAACGCTGGACCAAGTGTGTTGAAGTCAAGGGAGATTATGTAGAAAAATAAAATCATTTTTTAACTGAAAATCGCAGTCTTTAATTGCCAGGCCGAAAACTTTTCACCTTGCCCTCGTATTATTCAATTATTGATACAAGGAATTGGAATACTTAATGCAAACTGTTGTTAAACTTGGTTTATGTTTATTTTTTTTTTTTTTTGCAGAGGCTAAGTAATGATCACATATGTTATTTTCTGTACCAAATTCTACGTGGCTTAAAATATATTCATTCGGCAAATGTCTTACATCGGGATTTGAAACCCAGCAATCTGCTACTAAACACAACGTGCGATCTTAAGGTGAGGAGACATTTTAAATTATTTTATTTAATTGATGGTATACATGTTCTTATTTTCAAATTTAGATTTGTGATTTTGGTTTGGCACGTGTAGCTGACCCAGAGCATGATCATACAGGGTTTTTAACGGAATATGTTGCTACACGATGGTATAGGGCACCAGAAATTATGCTGAACTCAAAAGTAAGTTTCATAAAAAGTCGTACATACATATGTGTTTGCATTTTATTAAACATTTTATGCAATCATTACAGGGTTATACGAAATCAATTGATATGTGGTCAGTTGGTTGTATATTGGCCGAAATGCTGAGTAATCGCCCAATATTCCCTGGTAAACACTATCTCGATCAATTAAATCATATTCTTGGTGTTCTAGGATCACCATCGCAAGAGGATTTGGAATGTATTATCAATGACAAGGTAAGATTTCTTAAAATACATTTTATTTATCTTTTGTCTGTTTTACAACCCATTAAAGAATGACTGTAGCATTTAATTGCTTAAGCCATACGCATACATATGATTGTTGCTACGAGAAGATAGTAATACTGATCTGACTCGCACATACATGCATACCATAATTATATACTGTGTTCGACCAGCGACTGTTTAATTGTCTGCATGCGCACTCCAATATAAAGCTGTGTGTACAAGTACATCGCTGACTAAGATAGTTACAGACTTTTCTTTGTATTATTACTATAAAGTAATTCAAAAAGTGTGCCTCAATTCTGTCGTAGGTTATGTTCACTTGTGCGTATGACCGACTGCAGCCTTAATCGCTGGACTAAGTTTTTCTTTAAACTTTATATTTTAGGAAATTATGTACATGATCCCTTATTACTAATCACAAGTCCCTATTGTAATTTCTTCTATTCTAGGTTGGCTGTTGCCGCGACTCTGTCAGTGTACACAGCAATTAGTAAGTCTAATGCGTCCTCATTTACATTTGAATCAACATGTTCTATTTCTTGTGACTCAACAATTGGCTTTTATTAGATCTTTTCTGTAATGAATCTGACTTTATCTTAGGACGAGCTAACAGCTAATTTCTTCTGCTTAAAGAAGTTACGTTACGTAAGTAACGAAAATGGGTTTTAGTTAAACAGCTGCAGTATCAAAGTTATACTCTACTGTTTTTTCGCCTTAATTTCACATTCTACAAACGTTGTCTGAATACTCATATAAGTATGTACTTGTTGATATGGACTTTTGGAAAATCTTTTACATCTCTTAAGGAATCCGGGGCATCAGCACCAACTTTACCATCAGCTGTAATCTGCTGATTTTAATTAACTAATTCCATAATTCCTTAACATCAACTCTATTCATTTTTAATTTGGCCACGTTAGTCTTAGAAGATAGTACTGGGTTTTTGACAAATTGGACTCAGCTCGGCTTTTCGCACTCCAATTGATAATTGCATTAATGTCAGAGTTCAATTCTGTAGACTTTTACTGTCGCTTGAAGTCCGCAACTTGGGGCCCTTGTCGTAGAGTAGAACCCAAAAGTAAACGAAGTGAAGGGTGTTGTCGTCCGCTAAGAAATGGATTGGATTACAAGTAAGACAGAGTAGTTGAGTACATACAGTGGCGAGCAAAAATGAGTACATGTTTCAGAAATTTCAATCAATGGCTCCTATTTTCTATTATATCTTTCGAAATAAAAAAAAATAAATTTATTCCAGCACATGTATATGTGCTTCACTGTTTGAGTAATACGAACCCAAAATATTCCTAAATAAACTGAAAAAAATACTCAATTTTGCACGTTTCGTTTTGTCTGCCCAAAAGTACCATTGTTCTTTGTTTTGGTTTATGTGAATCTTTTGTCTGACTTTATTCTTCAATTTACACCAGATCCAGGTGGACGGTAAGTAATTTAAGGCCTAAAGTTAGATATTTTTAATTGAAAGAATATGTTAATAGGATAATACAGACAAAATGAAAAAAATCTCACTTGAAGTGGAAAACAGCATCGTTTCCCTACTTGAACAGAGAATTTCTTCTAGACTTATTGCAGAAAGAGTAAACCTTTGTCAACCAACTGTTCTTTTAGTGAAAAAGAGCAGAAATGTGCAGTCTACAAACAATGCTCCAGGCCGACCAAAACTTTTATCAAATAGCGACGCGCGTTTAATGGAGCGTTTAATGAAAACCAAGGGCTGCAGAACATCTAAGACAGCTTGAAAATGCCTAAATAAAAATGTCAGCGAGTGGACCGCCAGAAGAGCATTGCGCAGGATAGGTTTGGTGTCCGCAGTTAAACAAAAAAAACCAGCCTTGACAGATAAAAATGTTAAGGCACGCTTAAAGGTCTGCAAAGAATATAAAAATTGGACTGCAAAAGATTGGAAGCGAGTAATTTGGTCAGATGAGACGAAAGTTAATCGATTCCAGTCAAATGGTAAAGAATATTACTAGCATCGACCAAATGAAAGCCTACAAAAATACCAGGTTAAAGAAACAATGAAGCACGGAGGAGGAAGTTGGATGGTGTGGGGTTGTTTTACGTGGTGGAATATTGGCCCTTTAGTTAAAATTGAAGGTATTATGAAGAAGGAGCAATACCTCGATATTCTGCGAACCAATTAACCACAATTTGTTGACGAGTGCGCCTACCCTATTGACAAAATAATTTTTCAACAAGATGGCGAACCAAAACACACCGCGAAAATTGTTCAAAACTGGCTTGGAGAGCAATTATTTCAAACGCTCAAGTGGCCAGCACAGAGCCCAAATCTAAATCCTATCGAGAATTTATGGGCTATAGTTAAAAGAAGTCTGGCGCAATATGACAATCCTCCAAAAAATATAAACAAGCTGTGGATTAGACTACAAGCAGAGTGGGAAAAACTAGTGGAAAGTATGTCAACTCGAATGCAAAGTGTTATCAAAAACAAGGGACTATGGACGAAGTATTAATATCAAAAGAAACATGTCACCAGAAAAAAACGTGCAAAAATGAATACATACCCACTTCAACATTTTTATATTTTTTTTTTAACTTTTTTACTAGAATTGTTTTGTTTTCTTTATTTTAAGCAGTGAAGTATATTATTTGTATTGAAATGTAAATATTTTTTTTTAATGTTCTAAGCGAAATAACAGAATATTAATCTATTTTCCTCTAATTTCTGCAACATGTACTCATTTTTGCTCGCCACTGTACATCAGGCCGAGATTTTACACGTCGTGCGAAAACTATTTACCTGCTGAACTATTAGTGAGACGTTAAATTGTTGTATAAGAAACTTATAGAATTATAGAAATTCTTAAAAGAAAAGTTATCGTACGCATATACGAGTACAAACTTATGTTCATTTATCATAGATTGTAGATTATTGGTTGAGGTGGGATCTGATCACCTTATCACTGCGGCCAGTACTGGGTCTATTGTGATTTCCTCTAATCTTAAAGCTCATTCAAGATGCCAGAGCTGTTGATGAAGTCGATTATGTTTTTGAGTGAGCCAGCAGATATGTTTTATAGAATATACCTAAGTAACGATGAAGTGTTCTGGTTAGACAGTCACAGTGACTTCGTCTTCGTTGCACATTCTGCAATATGTGCATCTTCCATGCTATGAGATGTTTCTTGACTCAACAGTGAGGAATCCTGCGGAATCTGACTCCTAGTTTGCTGTAGGCGTTGTTTGGTTCTTTTGTGGGAGGTATTTAGCAGAAAAATGTTAGCTTGTTTGTTTTTATTCAGTTTTCATCCAGTAATGAAGCGCTTTTTCTTTTAGCCAATTTTGTATACAGCTTTTTGTCGTACTGACTGGTAAATCACAGAATGGTCTTGAATAAATAAATAAATCATAAAGCTTGTTGCAGCTCATGTTTTAGCTAGCAGATCAGCCATTTAATTTTCTTCATGTCCGCTGTGTCCTGGCACCCAAATGAAATTAATTCTGTTTGTGTTTCCCGCATTATTTTTGATTTTATTTCGTAAGCCTTAATCGCTAATAGATCAGCCTTGCTATCTGATAAAATATAAATGTTCTTGTTGGTGGTTATAGATCTGTTTATATTTTCTCTAATGCATATTTCTATAGCAAATATTTCGGCTTCGAATTCGGTGTTACAATTTTCCATACTCGAGTGGATAAAGTTCTTTGTAGTAGCACCGTATACCCTAGCCCCAACTTCTTCATCTGTCTTGGATCCATCTGTACACCATACATACATAAGAATCGTTGACAAATGCAGGTTTGTTCTGTTCCCAATTATTGCGATTTGGGAATGGCACCTTGAAATTGCGGCTGAAGTTAAATCTTGTCTGTGATTATTATTATTGGTAGTGCTTGCGCTATATCCGGATGAATTGGACTGAAGTTTGAGTCATCTTCAGATGAGCCTGAAAGCGTTAACCATAACATCTCTCTTTATATGAAGATGAAGGTCGATTTAGAATAACCTTCAACGCTACAGTAGAAACAGTTTTAATTGCACCTGTTGTGCATACCTTGTGTAGTCTTTGAATTTTATTGTATTTTTATCTAAAAGCCGTTCGACCATACACAACCCGTGAACCCGTCCGGTAGCCTGCAGCTTGGCTTTCACAGAATTTCCTATATTCCGCGATCCAAAATTTGGAATTTAAGATCCACATTCCCGAGAGTCCTTAATTGGACGTCAGTTCTACGTTTCAAAGCTCTCATTATTTTGTTATATGATGAAGAAAACTCGTGATTTATCCTATCTTGTTATAAATTTTCAAAAAGAAAGAACCATGTTTGAGAATGAATGTCTGTCAGGAAATGCCTAGGTGGGCTTAGCTGACAGATTCAATGGAGATAAACTAAGTATGTGACTCCCCGTAGTCATTGCAATTTGTCCAATTCAATGCGAACACAAAGCAATAGAAAATACTGCTATTTTTTACGTCAGTAAGAAATGAATTGTATTCATTGAAATCAAACTCCTCAAAAACATGGGAGTAAAATCGGTTTATTTCTCGTACTCTGCCTTTTTTATGTATTTTTGCTTTTTTTTGTTGATTACTTTCAGGCTCGTAATTACTTGGAATCATTGCCATTCAAGCCAAAAGTACCCTGGGCACGGTTATTCCACAATGCCGACCAGCTAGCACTAGATCTCTTAGGCAAGATGCTTACATTTAATCCCCACAATAGAATAACAGTGGAAGAAGCACTCGCACATCCCTACTTGGAGCAATACTACGATCCTGGTGATGAGGTAAGTAACTCACTCACTACTCAACTGAACTGAAGAAAAATATCATTTATCGAATATGTCGCACTTTCAGCCTGTTGCCGATGAACCATTCCGCATCGGCATGGAACTCGATGATCTTCCACGCGAAACACTAAAAACGTTAATTTTCGAAGAAACCCTCAAATTTAAAGAACAACTGCCGGATCAAGCCGTGTAGACATTTCAATTTTACCCGCAATTTCTTCAATTCCAAAATTTTATTATTATTTTTTTTTTTTTTTTTTAATTTTATTCTTACAGAAATTTTTTTTTTTTTTTTAAATGTATTTAAGAACAAAGAAAACATCAATACTGCTATCGTTTTACGTACAACAGAAAATAACTTAAACCGATAAACTTTATGTATTTATTATCCTTTTCATCAGTCAAAGGAGAGCCACCAAACATGAGAAAAAAAAAAGAGAAAAAATAGCAAACAAAAGTCAAAGCAAAAGTTTTGTTTTTTTAATTTTTAAATTTTTTTTTTTTAATGTTAAAACGAATTAATTTGCTTCATTTCAACCCAACAATACACTACTGAGATGATGAAGCATACGAGTATTTTATGAATTTTGAAGAAAACAAAAACAAACAAAAAAAAATCTTTTGTTTTTATTTAGAAATACATTTATATATCTCATATAATTGTTATCAATTTACCTGTTTCAATTTATTAAATGTGTACTAATTATTGAGAGAATAATGTGATTTACTTAAAAAAAAAAAAAAAAACAAAAAAAGAAAAAAAAAAAATATACACACATATATATATTATATAGAAGATATATCAAACAAAAAGCAACAATAAAAAACAAAAAGCATGAAAAAAAAGCAAGGCGCAAACAAAAAGCAAGGGAAAAAGTATTCCAATTTTATTTGTATGTGTGTGTGTGTGTGTGTCCTTCCACAAATTTTTAAGTGTTTCAATGCAACAAAATGGTGTTTTTAGAAAATTATGAAAAAAATTAAAAAAAAAACAAAAACAAATAAATGGTTAATTATCTGAGATTCACTCAAAATTATAAATTATATCAAAGAATTAATATTTTTGTCAATCGAATTTTCGAATCGCATTTTTCTTCTATACTTCTATTTGTAAATTTTTTTTCTAAATGTGTTTCAAAACGATGGATGGTATAATGTAAAAATTTTTTTCAGAATTAAGATGTTATAAACTTTTTTTTTTTTCGTTTTTTTCTTTGAATATAAATTTCTCAGAAAGTTAATGCAGTATACGATTTGTTTTTTTTTTTTTTTTTTTTTTTTTTTTTTTTTTTCTGATCATCACTTATAGTAGATTAATTTTATTAAATTGGAAAAAAAAGACATAATATTGATGATGGGCTTTTCTGTTACTAAGTTTGATTTGGAAAATATTTTAAGTGGATTTGGGTGTGTTTTAGAAAGAGGCGTAGATAATTGACCTCGACTAGTGTTAATCTGGGATTTAAAGAATTCACTTTACAACGCATGCTGTATTATAAGGTGTACTTCCTTAGTTTGAATACGTATTATTTTGTACTTCATCTGAAAATCAAAATTGTTACGCACATCGTGATTTCAAACATTACAGATTGAGAACGTTGTGGTCTGTGGGTAAATGAACATCGAAGCTTCTTATAGTTATGCAAACCATTTATGTATGAATGTTCTATCGATAAATAAAATATAATAGACACGCTGCGAACTTCTACTTCCCATTCAGCCTCAATACATACCAGAGTAATGAAAGCATAATACAGAGCAGTGTGTACCGAAAATTTTTAACTCTAGTCAAATAACGATTTGGAGCATGTTTTAAATTCCTAAGTTCTCAATGAACTCCTTTTGAAAATCTAGTCCGCCATGCTTAATTTTCTTATTCAGGATTCCGTAAATAGACCATGGAACCCAATTGCTCTCGCTAACGCATCAGTCTGTATGTCACCATATTCTAGCTCCTAAACTATAGTAGTTATATGCATGATTTTTATGCAAATCACGTAAAGCATTGACGGCACACAATGCTGGTGTCATTTTTGAAAAGGAAACCTTATTTCGGAGGTATGTCCAGTGCAAGCAAAAATTGCAAAACTTTTTTTTTTTAATACAATTTTTAAATTTGCGCTTACAGTGAAGGAGTGTATACGACAAATGAATGTTAATAGGGCATTTTCGGATTTGTAACAACAAATAAGCCTAATTTTGATATACTTATCAATTTACGAGACATTGCATTTCTTATGTAAGTAACGGATTGATTATTTCATGGATAACCAAAAAAAAAATTCACCAAAATCGGCTCAATAAATCAGAAATTTAACAGGAAAACGACTGGAAGAAGCAGAGTTCGCTTTTGTAATTACAACTTTTAAGGATTATAGTTCTAAAGCAATCCTCTATGTGGTACGAACGGAGTCGCGCTTTACTCCTATAGGTCAAGTATTCTTTTCGTGAAGATTTGACATCTTGAGATTTTTATCAATCTTAACTTTACTATTAAAGAGGAACTCGAAAAAGTGGGTCTTGCGATTCTGTCTGTACCTCGGTATCGATTTTCTTCAAACTTCATATCTGTGGTCTGCGGGCTAATGCCCAAAAGGTAAAATCTAGCCTCCAAATTAACGGTGCTTTATTTTAGGTCAATTTTGTAAAATTGCAATTTTCTCAATAACGTTTTTTTATCCAATTTTTTCGCTAAATTAGCCTAAATCTTAAATCTGAAATTTTCAAACGAAAAAGCACACATGGAGCAAGATCGGTTGGCTAATTGCATGGTTGTGATGGCAACTGTACACCCTTAAACTGTGAACTCATTCCTTCCTTTTAAGGCTTATTCTGCAATCACATATCTCTGTATCCTCATTCTAGGACTAAATAAGGATAAAACTTATAAATAATTCACTCGTTGGATAGGGATCGAAGAAATCTTGTTTCAAATTGATGAACTACGATTTGTAATTTAAGAACTATCGTATGCGAGAGAACATCATACCAAAATGTTCGTCTGTGATAGCGAATATGAACATATTCGCATTTTCCCATAAATTATAGAAACAATTTGAAGACAGTATTGCGATTGGCGTTTCTTATGTCTTTTAACGCCTGTTGGAACCCATTAAATGATTATTTTTGTGTCAAGAAAACAACTAAACAAATTCAAGACATTTTGTAGGACTTTTAAAATGGAATTTCCACTGCGATACGAGATTTTGCGGCGAAAAAAAAAATTGCTTATTTTGAATTACTCGTACCTATTGATCTAGGTGTATCTATGGCCACGATTCGTATATCTAAACCTTTTTTGAAGAATAAGCTGTAGGATAGTCAGAACCGTATCAAAATTGGTTTAGTGGTTCTTGATATTCCCGCATTCATACGAACGTACAAGCGAAACTTGCGTGGTAAAGTATGGCAAGTTACATATATATTGGTCATGTTTCCGATTATTTCAAGGCAAGGATGTCGTGTGCATCGCGTTGATAATTTGAAATTTGAAGTCTACTGAAAGTTAGGAGCTGTGATTCTATTGACACTATCACTCGCCACTTTGGAATTGATGACAATATGTATAAGTGTGAGTATAATGGTATTCTAATAAAGAAGTTAAAGTTTACGACCTTGCGTTTCCTGTTTTTATCAACCCGGCATTGGACGGACTATGTTTAATAGCTTCTTGGTGCATCCAAAAACTGGAAAACAAGTCTAAAATTCTTGAAAATCAGGTTCAAACTTCAAAAGGTTATAAGTATGACTAGCGAAACAGCACCGTCTTTTGTGTTTCTCTGCTGGTTATTGCTCGGCTGTGTAATATCCGATTTAGCATATATCCAAACCATTTATATCTGCACTAACGGTGATTATTGTGGATAGTCACAGTATAGTGGGTTTGCTTGTGACCCGAACGTTGCAGGTTCGAGTACTACTGGGGGACAGTAACCAAAAGCCACCCGAGAACAAAAGAAAAACGACTACAACTAAGTTTCTCCAACCACTATATCAAAAAGGGTTTTCTGTCTGGTAGTACAATTGACGAAACTCGGAGGTCCTAGTTGTTGAAAAAATTAGAGCTCTGGTACCTTTAAGGTCAAATGAAAGAAACAATATTTGCACATACTTTACTTGACCTAGACTTAACCTAGACCTCAGCCGACAATCGTCTCCAGCCAGCTCCATCTTGTACTAGCCTCCTCCAGCACGCGAAGTTGGTTGAGGTCTCTTTCCACTTGTGTGCAGCAACTTAGGTGAAATCTTCTTTTACCGCGTCGCCCCCCCCCCCCCCCTCGATGAATTCGAAGACTTTGTTAATGACCATTCACTCTACATATCCTAGCCATCTCAGGCGATGAATTTGAACCTTTCTGACTAGGTCGACGTCGCATTGCAACCGGTATAGTTCGTTGTTGTATCTTCTCCTCAATTCCCCGTCCATACAAACGGGACCAAAAATCACTCGAAGAATTTTTCTTTCAATGACCTTAATTGTCCGTGAGAGGGCTTTGCTACTCAAGTGCCTTCTTATCCCAAAGAAACAGCAGTTCTCTTGATCTTTGCGCTAGTGTCATCTTTTGAATTTACAGCGAAGCTTAGGTGGACAAAGTCCTTAACTACCTTGAAATTATAGTTTTCTATTGTGACGCTCTGTCCAAGTCGCCAATGTTGACTGTCCTTTTTTCATGACAGCATATATTTTGTTTTGCCCTCTTTCTACATATGTATGTTTAAATTTATATTATTTACAATCGTTTTTAAATCCGGTTTAAAGTTAAATAAATTTTCAATCAAATCCATAAGAATATTACATACTTTTTTTCTCATTCATTTATTATTTGGCCAACAAGGAATTAAAGGAAAAAAATAATCAAAAGTTTTATAAATATGTATATGTATATTTTCAAATTAATCATAGCTGTTAATGTATATTTTTTTTTCTCTAGAATTTAATTTTTTTGTTTTTTTATTGTGATATCTACTCACTTTGAAATATACACATACTTTTTCTGTAAATCGTTTAAAGTATGTTAAATATTGTAAATTAAACAATAATACAAACAGGCATTAAAAATAAAATAAAATTGTTAATTATTAGAAAATAATTTATATTTTAGCAGTCGCTTTACTTTTATTTTAAATTAATGTAAACGTTTATTTTTTATTCGTATAGTTTTTTTTTCACAAACTATGTTAGGGCCCAGTCATAAATATTCATAGTTTGTTGGCGATTTGAAATAGCGACTTAATATTCTTTCAAATGTGGAAAAATATGTGCTTTAGATTCCTTCAGACTTCGTTACGGTTTTTTGGTATTAATTTGTTCACTAAAGTCAATTTAGCTTTTTTCAAATGTTTACCATTTCTAAATACCAAAAGAGTGAATCGAAATTGGAACGTAAAACATGGAAAACCCAAGTCACTGGTCTCCACAATAGCTTTTGCGTCCGTTGACCTGAATCTCTACACGGTGCTTTGTCCTTATCCAATTGAAAAAAACGCCATCCTGTGACTTGGTGAATTACAAAAAACTAGCTACCGTAGACACCTTGAAAATATGTGCATATGTATGTGCGCATACTTTTGCTGCTGGCGGGTAAAATAACATTTGGGAGCACATTCACATATTCGATCACGAAAGACGTGAACCAAAAATAGGTTACTCGGTACAATTGGATTACGATATATACATTTATCAGGAATATGGCTAAGTAGTCTTAGAAGACAGAGGGTTCATTTTCTTGTAGATGGGGGGCCTATGGAAGGGAGAAAAGCTGAGGCGTCTTTGTTTTGCTTTGCAACGTCTGTTTGTATATTTCACGGACTTTCTTTCGGTGGTGACTGGTAGCACAATGCAACAGATTTCATTCTTTTTCAACAGAATTACCTGTTCGGTCAAAACTTTACAAAACACAAATATGAAATGCCACACAAGGCCGACTTGTACAACCGGTACAGGAAAATCTAACTTCACCGGATTTTTTTGAATCATCTGTGAACGAATAAATCATCACCTAAAAGTGTGTATTTAGCATTATGTTGTTGGCAGACTTAACACATAACTTTTGTGACAGAATACAAGTAATCCCGATTGATAACTCTGTTAATAAAAAAAACAAGTCTGTAACCACCTTACTTCTATAATGATGGTGGGACATTGATTTAACTGGCCATTGGCGTTTCGTTCATGCACTCTCTGTAAAAAATAAATAAAGATTTTGTCGCTAAAAGTCCATACAGGAATGGTACGGAACTATAGTTTTATATCGCTCACGAAAGTCAATTTTTGATTTCGATTGAGTGAAGTTTCCCATACCAATTTTACTCTTGTCAGACGTTCACGAGAGGTGGGACCGTGGGTGCCCAACATTGAGTGTGATAATTGATGCGAGGAATGTTTTCAAAATATTGTAAGCACAAAATATTGGATGGAGCGCTCTTAGGTCAGCGCCGTAGCTTAGTGGCTAAGTGCGTGTACCACTGCTCGGGAAGTTTAGGTTCGAGTCAAAGAAAGGGTTGTTCACGGTGCCACCTCTCGTTAATATTTGACACACATCCGGGAGTAAAATTCGCATAAGAAGCTTCTCAATTACTCCCTTCGGAAATGTCATAAATCTGTAGGTTAGGTTCGTTCACCCGCTCAGGCAGGGACAGACTTAGACCAAAAACTTAGGTAAATTGTAGTCACAAATAATGTGCGAAACCACCGTAGCCTGTTGTGATGGTTATGTCTACCGACATTACATCGATAAAACTGCGAGAAGTTAAGTACTTTTTTCTTTTTTGTGCATTTTCGAAGTCTAACAAGAGCCCAATGAAAAAAAAAGTGAAACCCTAGTTGGGCGCTATTTTGAACACCCACTAATTTGTTGATTGTTTTATCGATTTAATGCAAGTTTCCTCTAAAGCTCGTTGGTTAGAATGATTCACTTGACTGACTGTTGAATAATTTAAAAAAAAAAATCTATGTGTAATCACTTTCTTCATATTTTGTGACTTTCGAAAACATTTTCTTGTTCCAAATAATACGGATAGGTTTCTCGTACTTGTATTTGTCTCGAAATTTATTATAAGGTTTTCCAGGAGAGACTCGTGTCGATTTTACGTAATTTGAACTTTGTTTAATCTTCAAGTGGGCACTGTATCTCGATTCAAAAGCCTCATTCATTCGAGTGATCTTGACATTAGCTTCGAAATATTGTGTCGGTTTTTTGAAAGAGAATAGAAATGAAGTTAATTACTAAAAACTTTCGATGACAATATCGAATTAAGGAATTCGCTAGCTAAAATAGCAATCTAAATGAACATGCTACTGATCTGTCTGTGGTGAACTAATAATAAATTACAAAATTACAATGAAAAAAAAAAAAAGTTGCAATTAAATAAATACTTTCGCCTGTCACTGCATACTTATATTTGTTTTTTAACTATTTAGTTAAAAATCAAAATTTAGTATGTGAATAACACTTACTTATGTTTAATTTTACATAGGTAGTAGATACAATGAAAAACAAAATACTTTTCCAAGTACGATTCACAGAAAAAAAATTTCTAAATAACGCAAATCAGTTAATTACTAGCAAAAGAAAAATTAAAGAAAAAAAAAATATATATATATGTATATATTTTTTAACATAATGGCTCCAAAGGATATGTATATATATAAAAGTAATTTGATGTCTCTTTGGAGACTAGGGCTTTGCATGATATCCAATGCCGATGGAGTAAAGTTCTGTTGCAGCCATTTAACGTCACAATCATCCCTCTTCTCATAGTCGATTCACAATTAAAATTAGTTTATGTTGACCTACTTGCATTCGAATAGTCGCAAATTTACATGGAAATAGTTTAATTCCTCTGCATTCCCTTATCCATATCGCAAGGGATACTCTAGGAGATCTCAACAAAATCTATATTGCCAAAATCGATGGCTTTAGCAATGGTTCCAGGAGTGTGTAAATAGAGACCGAAATCGATGCTTCACAGTGGTATCACAATGGGCCTATATTTCTTTCTAAACATGTAAAAAAAATAGGTAATTTGATTCTTAAGTAATAATTTTGACTATAAATCTTTCACATGTAATACAATGTAAAGGAAACAATCGACAAAACAAAATCCCCGAATTTCTGCTACCGACATTTGCAAATGTGACAATTAATATAAGCTTGGTTCACAATAGATGTAGTTTATTCCAACATGATACTCAGTAGAATTTTGACAATCTATATTCTCTAATCCCAGTAAAGTGACAATAATGTAAGTAACTTTAGCGGCATCGAATTGTAACGGAAGATGGTGCCACCTGTCTCAATGCTGGTACAAAAGTGCTACAAATTTGTCTCTTATTTATTTCTCGTACGACTTAGGGAATCCGAAAAATGTCATCTCAATTGTTTTCACTACAGACCACTTAGGAATTATAAAATGTTTCATTTCAAAGAAATTTCAGATGCATTCGACGTAGGAAATAGGGGGTAAATCCACATACACTGTCAGCCAATGTGTTTGTATTTGTATTTGTTGAAATAAAATAAAATTGTTGAAATTATTTTCTTAGAAAAAAACTAAATATACATAAATACCTGTGGCATTTTAGAATATTTACCTACATGTTTTCCTCTCACTGGCATGTGTACTTAATAAAAAAAAAATATATATATGTTTAATTCATTAGAAAAAAAAAAAAAAACAAATTAGCGAAATAAAATCTTGTTTAATTCTAAATGTTTTAAAAGGAAATTTAATATCATTCATTGGTTAAGAATAATTGTGTATATGTATGAAATCTTTTATTTAAAAAAAAAAAAAAACAAATTTCTTACTAGTTTTCAAAAAAAGCATGATAACTAAAAAAATAGATTCAATTGAAAAAAAAAGTAAAAACCGTGAGTGAGTGTGGTGACTTTACGAACAATATAAATTAAAAAAAAAATAGCAAACTAAGAATGTAGCATAAAATGTTTGAAAGTTCGAAATCGAAAGTGTACGAAGAAAATTGCTCATTGAGAGAAGAAACAACATACGAAAAATATTTAAAACATTTTTTTTCCACAATTTTTAAACTCTTTAATAATAAATAGAAAACATTTTTAAACAAATCTCCAAAAACCTTAAACGAAAAAAATTATTTTTAATTTAAAAATATTAATTATAAAAAAAAAACAAAATACAAAAAAATTATGAAAACGTAAAAAAACAGAATATAGACTGTTTTACAATTTTATTCTTTAATGATAAAAAAAAAAAAAAAATGGAAACATATATTATGAAAAGAACAAAATGTTTGAATGTTGTTTACAAACATTATTATTGTATTTTAATCTATATGTAATGTTATTTTATTCACATAAATAAAATACAAAGCATCCATAAATATTGCATTTGTTTGATTTCAAAAAAATATATATATATATGCATGTGTATGTATAAAAGGTTATTTATTTCAAGGTTGGGATCTCACATCCCTGACATATGGCATCTGTGAAATCCACCTGTCATCCATAGTGACAGGTAGTTAGTTCTTGCCTTGCCATTTCACAATATGAACCGTTTAACCAGAGCTCAACGCATTAAAATTTCTGCATCTTTCTACAAAAAAAAAAAAAACAGATTTGTAATATCTGTGTATCGCGATTTAAGGACAGATTATGGTCGTTAATCGCCCAACTGAGCAAACAATTCGAAACACAACCACCAAACAAATTGGTAGTATTTGTGATGTCGTAGGGTCTATGCATCATCGTAGTGCTTGATCAACTGAAAACATTACCTTGGCGAAAATGCGGAATTGTCAATTCCACGCCATCAATTCCACTCAGCAATTGGGCGAATTTGATTTGGCTTGAGATTGACATTGAGGTGAGCGACATGCGGTTCCAACAGGACGGGTCTACGTGCTACGCAACTCAGGCAAATTTGGCTCTATTGTACAAAAAGTTCCCCGGCCGTTTAATTTCAAGATTTGGAGACATCAATTGGCCACCAAGATCGTGTGATCTGACCCCGTTGGATTTCTTTTTGTAGGACAATACTAATGCAAATAATCCTCAAACTTCGGAACTTAAAATCCAACATCCGTGAAGTTATGGCTGCAATACAACAAGAAATGTGCCGAAAAGTCATCGAAAATTATCTCACGAGAATCGGAATTTGCAAAATCTCTAGTGGCGGCCATTTAACCGATGTTGTATTCCATACATAATGGCACAGACCAAAATTTAAAACAATAACAAAAATTCATTGAAATCTGCAATACTTTTTATTTTTTTTAAATTAAAATCCTTAAGCATACATACATACGCACTGCTGCTGTGTACTCCAGCTCAGCGACGAGTGTACTGATAGAATATCATTATCACCAGCGTTCCCACTTCCACTACTAACGTAGTGTTTCACTACACTTTCTTGGTTTTACATCCATTTTACTACGTCGCTACGAACATTTTTAAATCACTACTATTTTTCAAGAAACACAAATCGATGTATAGAGTTGGACGAGTTTTGACTGTCTGCCTATTCAAAAGTGCGTTTTACTGCAGTTCAGGGTGCTATTTAATGCCAAATTTCTTTAAATGAGTACAAGAGACTGTTAAAATGTATAAACATTTCATAAGAAATAAGAATTTTATTTAAAAGACAACACTACGCTTTTTACCCGGTTCACTACGCTTTTAAAAAAATTTGAATCATCAATTCTATCAATCAACTCAAAAACTTCCCAGCCAAATCACATATCCACTCAAGCAGGTAAAACAGAAAAACAAAACCGAAGCAGAAGCAGAAGAAATCACGAACAGCACCATCCGCTTCGCTCATCCGTCAGCCAATCGCTTCTGCTCTCAAAGAGACCAAAGAGGCAGTGAAAGGTGAAAAAGAAAGAAAAAACGTTATCATCACTGCTGAGTGTAGATTCGGGACCATGCCAAAGAACAAGTTCATTAAATGAGTGATTATTAAAAGCTCAAAAGCAGAAACGAAACTAATTTTATTAAAATAAAACCGAAGTTGAAGTTATTTGCGTTTTTAAGTTTTATTATCTCATTTCATGGTCTCTCGATTTCAAAACGCAATAAGTAGCTTTTTACACCTCCAGGAAATTTCCTAATCAATAAAAAATAAAAAAAAAACAAGATCCGTTTACCCGTTTTCAGTGTAGCCGACATGAAAGAATTCAGATTAAGGTTTTTATTGTTTAGTCGTTCTATTTACAAATTGGCTTAAAACTAGACTTATTACTATAAATTTAATGTTGGCTCAACAATAGGGGCCCAACGTATATCTACTGGCTAGTTTGCTAAGGTTGTTTTTATTTTTTAAAAAACCTATATTAATGGCTACTTAATCTATTACATGAATATTTTATATAAGAGAATATATTTGGAAAGTTTTTTTTTTTTTTGTTAAATAAAGAAATATATTATTAAGGGGACTATCCCCGGTAATAGGCATTGTCTGCAAGCTGGTAGAACGGTGTTTCTTCGTTGTTCATTATGTCTTCAAATCTTGAATCGATGATTGCTCGTGCACTCAGGTATCGGTGGCTTGGATCGATCTGCTGTCGGATGTAGTCTTGTATTTCCTCGTTAGGGTGGTCAACAAGATTTTGCAGGAGTCTACTTGAAAGTTGAATCATATACTGGTCGATTGGGCTCACACCGGCGTTCTCGTAAAGAAAAGCCTTAGGGTGGTACTTCCTTGTGATTGGGTTTCGCCACAGTCCTGTACAGATTCGAAGGACCTTCCGTTCGAATATTTGAATCTTCTTCATGGTGGTGGGCGATATGGTGAACCATATGGGGCAGCCATATGTGATAACTGGTCTTATCAGCTGCTTGTATACGAGCAGTTTAGTCTTCTTGCTGAGCCCATTTCTCTTTCTGAGTAATGGGTGGACTAAATGCAACGCATAATTGGCCCTCCTTAGGATGATTTCAGCGTGAGGATTAAACTTAAACCTCTCGCTGAAATTGATTCCAAGATATTTGGTGGTTTGCTTGGTTCGCACCTCGGTGTTATCTGGAAGAGAAATCCGTATGTTGTGGCAGCGAGTAGCGAACGCTCGGCGTCCCCTCGTAGCTGTCACTGGATTTCTGAAGCAGATTAGTTCCGTCTTGCTGCTGTTGATTTTGATTCCCCATTTGAGGTAATACTCCCAAAGATTTTTGACGTGGGTTTCAACTCTCCTAGCTGCTATTTCCGGGGAAAGCGAAACAGCGTAAGTGATGGAGTCATCCGCATACAGCATTGTTCTGGTCCTAGCTGCATTCAGTGGTTGGTCTGCAGTGAAGATGTTGAACAGTATTGGTCCAAGCCTTGATCCCTGGGGCACTCCAGCGTTGATTCGTTTTATTGAAGACTTTGCTTGATGTACCTGTACATAAAAAATTCTCTGGGTTAAAAAATTGAAAATTAATCTTACAAGATAATTGGGGAAACCAAAATGAATTAGCTTGAAAACCAGTCCTTTGGTCCAAACGCTGTCGAAGGCTTTCTCTATGTCTAGCAGGCAGGCTACGGTAGTCTCTTTTTTGTTCAGGCCACGGGTGACATCGCTATGTAGCTTGAGCAGAGGGTGAATGGTTGAGTGCTTTCCTCGAAAACCATATTGGTTATTGGGAATTATTCCTCGGTCTGAGCAAAAGTGATTAATCTTCCTCAACATCACTGATTCTAGTATTTTGCTAACACAGCATAGCAAAGCGATTGGTCGATATCCATCAACATTCGAACGGTTCGACTTTTTTGGTACTGGAACAACCTTGGCCACTTTCCATGAAGTTGGAAAATAGCTGTTGTTGATGCAGTTGTTGAAGATGATCGTCAGCAGTAAAATAGCCACATTTGGCAACTTTTTTAATAAAAAGTTGGAGATTTGGTCGGTTCCAGCAGACTTCTTGGCATTGCTGCTTTGAATTATCTCCATCACTTCTTCTGTGGTAGTGAAAGTTTCACTGCTAAACGGATCATTAGCTCGATTATCCCCGTTGAATGTTGTTATTGGATTACCGGAATTTGTGGCTTCATGAACTTCAGTTTCTACTTCCTCCAGGAAGTCGGGAAGGTGCTCTGGAGGTCGGTCGGTGAAGTTACCCTCAAAGTGGTTGGCAAATGCCTCAGCTTTCTCGTCAGGAGTTGTTGCTGTTACCTGGCCGTGATTGATGCTCTCAGGTAAGGTATTAGATCTACCAACCAGGGAGTTAATTTTCTTGAAGGCGTCGGGACCAGGTTTGATATCTTCAAGGCGCCTGGTGAACTCGTTATCCCTGTAATTCTTCACCGCCTGGAAGAACATCGTATTAGTACACTGCAGTTGCGAGTGCACACTACGATATTCATCATTCACCGTGTTGCATGTCCTGTGAAAGATCCTCTGGAGCCTCTTCCTCAGCCGCTGCCTGTGAGCATAGATAGCCTGGATGTAACTTGGAAGGTTTGCGTATTTGTTCCTGTTGGTACGGGGGACTTTCTGCCTATCCACGGCGTTAATGACAACTG
This sequence comes from Pocota personata, assembly GCA_963082735.1. Classification (NCBI taxonomy): domain Eukaryota; kingdom Metazoa; phylum Arthropoda; class Insecta; order Diptera; family Syrphidae; genus Pocota; species Pocota personata. The sequence continues at coordinate 84,845,319 of OY720432.1, read as the reverse complement.
TATTGAATCCGTTGATGACGCTGTCTATCTCGGTGTTGCTGAGGTTAGCCGCACTCGAAGTTGTTGGGAGTTCGGCCTCTATATCCGATCGAAATCGGGCCCAGTTTAGTTTACTGAACATGGTGTGGAGTTCAGGTGCAGGTCTCTCTGTCATTATTCTTCGGTTTAACCGAATTCTCAATTCAACAGCTAGATGATCTGAATCACTGTCATGTGCTAGACATGAGTAATTTTGAAAATCGGGCAGTATATTGACGAAATTAGACGAAACCAAGAAGAAGTCAAGTGTTGACGGAGTTCTGGGAAAAGATTTCCTTGACTGAGAAATAGCCACAAGGCAATGACGATGGCTGTTTCCATTCAGCCAATCCACAATGGCAGTTCCCTGCTGTGAGATTACATCGTCTTGCCAGAGTGGGTGCCTTGCGTTGAAGTCTCCGCCAATCACGCAGTAGTTGTGTAGGTTTGCGACTACGTTGATGGTATTGAGGTCCTTCTGAATATCTTCCCTCGTTGCTTGACAACTGTTGTAAACGGATATCAGCAGCAGAGTTTCATCTACAGAAACTTGGATAACAATTGCTGTCGCTTCCATGGATAGCAGTCCGGAAATCCTTGTCTGCTCAACCTTAAATACTTTTCGGAGAAGGATCGCAGTACCTCTTCTTCCAGTTGTTTTGTCTTCTCTGAAGATGTTGTATCCATCGGGCTTGAATGAATTTCTTGCTGTCAATTTGGTTTCCTGTAAAAAAAGAATATCTGGTTTCTTTGACTTAATAAATAAGTTCAAGGAAATTCTTCTGACTGTGGAATAAATAGAATTTACGTTGTAGGTTATTAATGATATGTTATTTATTGGGAACATATTTCGCAAATAAGTCTTCCCAATATGTTTGTTTTTGCCTTATCATCAAGGCTACTATAGTTGCTAGGAACAACCTTTTTTGCTTTCTGAAGAAGCGTCAGCAGGTCCGTGCCGAACAGCCTCTCAGTGTCGTCAAAAATATTGAATGAAGACGGGGCTGCCTTCTGTTTGTTTGCTGAGTTCTTTGGTTTCTCAACATTGGTAGGCTTGGCTACTGTTACTTGAGGGACGCTCTTGGGAGCCTGCTGTTTTTTTGTGATGCCCATAGCTGCAACATCAGCAAAACTCAACCCCGAAACAACGGCTTTCTTGGCTGACTTGGCAGCAAATTGATGCTGCTCCTTCTTTTTTATTGCTGTCTTAGCTTTCTCGGCTATCTTTTCCTTATACTTCGGGCACCCTTTATAGTTGGCCGGATGTCCTACTTTCTGGCAATTTGCGCAGAATACAGTGGCGTCTTTTTTGTTGTCCACATTTCGTGGGCAATTACCCGGGAGATGCGTGTCCTTGCACTTTACGCAGATGTAAGGCATTCCGCAATTGCTGGCCACATGTCCGAACTTCTGGCAATTTCTGCACTGAGTAATCCCAGTGCTCTTAAATTTTTCCCAATGGACCTTTTGGTTCATGAGGAGAGTCTTTTTATAAATAGTTGGCAGGTCGCTATGGCTTTCAACTTGGACTACAAAGTTGTTGAATTTGCGGTCCGTCCTGGTATTCTTATAAGGGCTAACTTCCATAACTGGAATTCCAGCCTGGATGAGCTCGTCCTTAATTTCATCCACCTCATAACTGTGATGGATACCTTTCAGCACGAGGAGGGTCTTTCTATCATCTTTTGGAGTATACGTATTATACCCCGTCTTCCTTGAGTGTAGGAAGTCCCTGATTAGAAGGTGCTCCTTCTTCGATTGGGTGGTGATTACTGATTTGGTGCCGTTGATGTTGTGGACCTTGTAATTGATTTGCAGTGCCTTTGTATGCCTGCTGAGTTCCGCTACATTCAGTTTGTAGCAAACGATTGGCGGCATCATGACGGACTTATTCTGCTGAGCTGCGGATGATGTGGCTGCAGTGGAAGTAATCGGGCAAGCTGTTTTTTGCGTAGTTGATGATCTTGTGGCTCCTGCAGGTGCGGTGACTGCACTGCAACTTAAGCTTTGATTAGGAGTGGTTAATTGCTGTTTTGGTGGCGGCGAAGTTGAAAAGTTGGTCGGTGAATCCGACTTCTTCCTTTTCCTCGACGGAACTGGCTTAAATACCTCTTCGACTTGTTCAGCCTCATCGGATTCTTCTTCTGATGAGGAATCCCGTGAGGAATCAACCTCAGATTCAGCGGAACTCTCCGCCTCCTCGTCTTCTGTAGCAGCGTCCTCATCCTGTTCACTTTCGATCTCCATTAGATTGTCGGGTATTACGATAGTATCCTCCTCCTCGTATAGTTGATTGATCCCTGCAAGTTTCTCATGCAGGGAAATAAGGAACTCCTTTCCGTGATTGGCAATGCCCTTCTTGATCTGCCCAAGAATGCCCTTGTAGGTTTCATCGACACCTTCCTTTCTCCTTTCTTTTCTACCCATCTGAGCTGGGATTAGAAAAGTCTTCTATGTCCTAAAAAATAAAAGCACAGCGCAGGTAGAAACCCTTGCCTCTATATATTAATTAATTATATTTACGACAGGATGCACTATCATAAATTTTGACTTAAAATTATTTTTAATTTTTTTTTTTAACGAATGGATAAAACCAAATTGCCAGCGCAGGTAGAAACCCTTGCTGAAATATAATTATCACTTCTTTTCCTCACTAAACACAGATAGCACAACCGCACTTGCTGATGAATGAATGATGAATGGAATGGCGACATGAAAGAATATTTCAACTTAGTTTTATATAAGAGATGCCGAACCAGCGAAAATCAGTTTCGACAATTTGGCATTTCTCCAAAATCGACCATGTCGCCTGAGCCGACAAATTTGTGGATTGCATTTTTTTCCCGACGATCATAGTAATTCGCTTTATGCCGACATTTGTCACGGATGAGTCAGAGTAATGCCCGATTCACAATGCAGCGTGATAGCGAGACGAGAGCGAGACGAGTCTAGCGCGAGTTGTCAAAAAAGGTTTCGATCTATGCAAATATGTGAAGCAATACACAATGATGCGATACTCGTTCTATCGCAACGCATTCTTTTCAGAAAATTGAAAAATTCTCGCGACGAGATTGCCTGTCAGCAGGCTGATGCGACTTTGTTATGTAGCCAGAAAGAGCAAGATGGTGTGTTGCCGTTGTTGCTTTTCACTTTAACACAGATAATACATGCTCGCTGTATCGCCTTCATTGTGAACTGGGAAACGATTTTATGAGGACGAGGATTTCTCGCCTCACTCTCACGCTGCATTGTGAATCGGGCATAAAGTATGTACTTATAACAACAATAAAAAATCTAGTCCAGACATAGAGCACGTTAAAAAAAAGACCTTAAACTTCTTAAATAAAATTGATGTTCTTCCATGGGCAGATAATTCCCCGGGCATGAATCCCATAGAAAACTGTCGGTCATACCTGAAATCGACGGTGTATTCTGGAAAAACGACGATGAAATGAAAGAAATGATTAAATCGTGCATAAACAGCACGTTAAAAAGAGTGAAAGTAATTTTTAAAAGTAAAGGCAACCTTACCAAATACTATGATAGTTATTTTTTTGTCATTTAAGTAATAAACAACGAATAAATTTATGTAATAAAGAATGAATTTCATAAGAAAGAATGTTTTTATTTAAATTCAATCGGTCAAATATCACCCGAAAAAAAAAAATTAATGATGTTCTTTATTTTATGGGGATTGTATGAGACATGTAATGCGACTATGTACATACATTACATTAATACATACATAGATATGTACATACAATGTTACCGCGTGGCATAGACATGTCTCACCCCATAAAGGTCCATTCAAAGCTCAGCGAATGGCGAATGGGCGAACTGCGAACAAACCATTTTTAGTACATTTAAAGGTACATTTACTATTCCAAAAGAACAGAGCTTAATTTATTTATCGATTAATAGGAAAAAAGTTAAATTTTAATTAGTTTCTGCGAACAAATTACCAATTCGCTGATTTCTCCGCGAATAGGCGAATACTTCTTGCGAGCTGTCAAATTTTATTTACATTCCACAGATGACGCAATCCACATTCGCGCGTTTTCTTCTTGGTGGTAACGAATGACAAATGAAATTCACAGGTTGCCGCTACTAGAAAAAAAATTTGCTGTGATTGAAATGTCAGAATTTGCGAATATTCGCTCGTTCGTATTCGCAGTTTGCTAAGCTGTGAATGGACCTTGAGAGATTGGTTGGATTCGATGTGCCAGATTGTCACCTCATTACATTTTAAACTTGTTCTCGTGCGTGTAAATTAGAAAGAAACTTTATAAACGGACATTTGGTATCTTCAGGTATCACTTGAATGGACTCCTTAGACAATACATTTGTACCAGTCACCTCATTTTCGAATGACGGAACTATTAAAATAAGAGTGAATTAGTACTCGGAAAAATACTGGAATTAGGTCATAAGTGTGGGAAGATTAACCACATACCTAACAATTTGAAATAAAAGAACAAACTTTTCAATTTTAAGTATCATAATTTTTATTTTTTTTTTCTGACTTATTTAGTACTTAAAATGAAACATATTCACATATTACATACACGGTAATACAAATTCAGTAATAGAAAAGAAAAATCATTTTATTATTCTCAAAGAAGCTTTTGTTAAGAAATACATCTGACGTCACATACAGATTGGCATGTTTCTTCTTTTCTTTGTTTATTCCCTCTTGTGTTACTTGCGGTAATTTTTAAAATCACCCAAAAAAAGACACACTTACACTGTGCTCAGCTCACATCTCACTACATCTACAAATACTAGAATAAATTCTTTTTGTCTATCCTAAAGTGTAGATCAATGAAATTTGTTATTTCTCATCGTTTTTAATTCATTAAATAAAAAATCTGTCCGACTTCAGCCATATGAAACAAGAGTCGTGTGCGAGTTGTGTGTATGTGTGTGTGTGATTGTGTAGTTTTTATTAAATATTTTGATAGAAATTATTTAAATTTGTTTTTCTTTCGTATCTTGAATATATTACACAAAAATATCATTTTTAAATTATATTTAATACAAAGAAGAATTTAAATAATAAAAAAAAAGAAATAATAATATAATAATAATTATTATAGTTAGATACTCTGACCAATGTTCGGGTCCATCCTCGTTTGCTTAAAATTTTTTTTTAATTTATTTAACGTAAGAAAAATACATCTATATATATATTTTTTTGTATTATTATTTTGCTTTAGAATTATTTTAATTTATTGCGCGTTCGAGCGGGCATGAGTACCTAAGCGTATAAGCCCACGATTTAGTCAACCTTAACTACACTGTAGATTTTACGGATGAACCAGAAGCACGCAAAGAATCCAATTGATCCTGTTAGCAGGAAAAATAGGAACACCATAATGGCGGTGTAGCCAAAATACAAAAATGTCGATGCTCCATCTTTAATGGAGAGTTTTGTAGCAAAGTAATGACAACAATAGATGAACAGATAGGCAGCGGTGAAACCTGATGTTAGGAAGGAACGCCACCACCAGTGGTAGTCCTCCGCACATAGATGGAAGTAGCAGAGAAGGATGGTTGTCTCTGAGCAGGTAATCACCAGGATGAGGAATACAAGAAAGAGAAATCCGAACATGTAGTACATTTGATTGGACCAAATGGAGTTGAGGATGAAAAATAGCTGAATGAAAATGCAGCCAAAGGGAAGAACACCGCCCATGATGATGCCTGGGATCGGTTGTGTGTAGATCGATTGGTCGGGAATTTGTCGTGGAATTTGATTCGTTCGAACTGGATGTTCCAAAGCCTGTCAGGAAAACGAAGAATCAAAAGAGATGACCTGCTGGAAACAAAATATTTGTACTTACACGTTTTCTGAATCCAAAATAGGCTCCAACGAATGTAAGAGGAACGGAGACACCAAACCATAATGCCAGTAGGGCAACCAAAGTGCTGAATGGTACAGCGCCTGAGCTTCCTTCGCCCCAGAGAACGAGATTCATCACGAAGAACAAGCAGAATACGATACTGAAATGGAAAGAAAAAAAACATTTAATTTTACGACTGATACTTCTTCTTGGAATGTGAGGAACGCCCATGTCTCAGGTAAAGACGGCCCCCAAAAGCCACATTTCTTCCAAGAGTAGGAGTTTATGCAATATAAAATGTACTGCCTGGGGCTAAGAGAAATAAGGTGCAAGCAGTTGCAGGATTATTTTTATCGTGACATCGTCATGGGCATGTAAGTTCATAGCATGAGAAGGTAGCCAATAAAAACCCTTTACTTAAACAAATGATGGACCAGACCAGAATTACAACTGAGATACACATATTTATGATCGTCCTTGTAATAGGTTATGATCCACATTTTGATATCTTCAAACAAGAGGTGTCATTTTAAATTTTGCGCCATTTTTAAGCTGTCAACATTCAACTATCATTGCGATGACTTTTGACAATTAAAAACTAGGAGGTTATTAAATATGGATCGATACACACTGGCACAACGTGTTGAAATAGTGAAAATATCGCGGAAATGTTTCGTGAAGTTCGTACTGCTTTTGGTCATTATCAAGTGCCTTCTCGCATAGCTATAGTGAATTTAATCAATAAATTTGAAAGTATCGTACAAGTTAATAATGTGAAGACTCCAACTCGTGTTCTTCCGGCAAGGTCAGCTGAAAATATTGTCGCCGTAGCTGAGAGTCTGACTGAAAACCCAGGTGTGTCCATTTCGAGACGATCACAGGAATAAAGATCTTGGCCTATATGCTTATAAGGTCCAGTTGACACAAGAATTGAATCCAGCAGATCACGCACAGTGCCGTACTTTCGCTGATTGGGTGCTGGAAATGAATGAACAAGATCATGATTTTCCATTTGCCTGGGTACGTAAACAAAACTGACACATCACAAAACTGGCTCCGAAAACCCAAAAGAAATAGTGGAACAACCTCTCCATCCACAACGAGTGACAGTTTGGTGCGGTTTTTGGACTGGCGGTGCCATTGAGCCATAATTGTTTTTCAAAAATGATGCTGGTTTCAGTGAATGGATTGTGTTACCGAACGATGTTTGCTGACTTTTTTTTGCCTGAAATTAATGCTATGGACGTGGACGACATTTATTTTCAGCAGAACGTCGCCACATACCATACAGGTGGTGAAACAATGGCTCTATTGCGTGACAAATTTCTTGAACGTGTGATTTCTTGAAATGGAGACTTTAATTGACAGCCGAGATCGTGCGATTTAACACCATCAGACTTTTTGCTTTGGGGCTATGCTGAGGGTAAAGTCTACGCCAATGCTCCACCAACGATTCATGCACTAAGAGAAAATATCAGAGCTGTTATTCGCGAAATACAGTCGCAATTATGCGAAAACGTGATGAAAAATTTCATCAAACGAATGACTATTTGTAGGCAGAGCAGAGGCGGACATTTGGCAGATATTGAATTCCATTACTAACCTCAGAGTTTGTACTTTAGATTAAAATGAAAATATCACCACTTTTCATAAAAATGTTGCGCTTTTCTATTGATTTAAAGTTATACCTCTTGTTGGCTGACCCTATATAACACCTGTTGGCTAAAGAATTCCACTGCGCACCACTTATCGAGGAACCATATTGCGCAAAGAGGAGAAACAATTAGCACAGCTGAACATATCGAAAATATTATGTACAACAGGCGATTATGGCTTCAAAAAAGAATCGGTCTAGTATGACTGTACTTTATCAGCACTAAACCAAGTAAAAATTGTGAACGGATATTTGTTACAGTTCCATACACAACTCAACACGTCAGTCATTAGTCTCGAATTAGTTCGATTTTCTCAAAGTATTGTAGTTTAATTTTTTTTTTTACATGCCTTCATGTGTGGATCATTTTTTATGCGAGTACGTGTCAATGTTCATATTTTACGGGAGTCTAAGCGGCTGAACTGATTTTCATGAGGAAGGTTTCAAACTATTACACGAATTACGATTCTATTCCAAAGAAATAACATGGCGGATGTTGGATGACATTTTGTGTATTTGTTACAATTTGCTAATCCTTTCGTTTTTTTATAATTTGTGCATGCCCAGGGAAGGGATATTATATACCCTCCAGACAGATTTGGGGTTATGGCTACTTAAACAAACAAAATTGTCGCATTTGGAGAGATGAAAATGCACGGGCCATTCACGAACAACCAATGTATCCAAAAAAAAGTCACTGTTTGGTGCAGATATTGGACTGGCGGCGTGATTGGGCCGTACTTCTTCAAAAATTCTCCCTATGCTCCTGTAACAGTCAATGGTGAACGTTGTAAGGACATGATAAAAAAATATGTTTACCACTAATTAGAGAATATTGACGTGGAAAATATGTGGTTTTAACAAGATGGTGTCATCTGCCACACAGCGCGGGAAACAATCCAGTTATTGCACACGACGTTTCCCGGCCGCGTTATCTCTCGTTTCGGCAACCAAAATTGGTCACTAAGATCGATATTACGCCGTTGAATTTTATTTCTTTGGGGTTATCTAAAGCAAAAGGTGTATGCCAATGATCCCCAAACGATAACAGAGCTAAAGGACGAGATTCAACGCGCAATTTATGAACGACCGCAGGATTTATGCCGAAAAAATATGGAAAATTTCATCAAAAAGGCGGAAGTCTGCAAGCTAATCGACCATTTGGCCGATATAAATTTTCATGTTTAATGTAATGTGGGCGTCGTGGCGTAGGGGTTAGTGTGTCGGATCACTACGCAGGAGGTTCCAAGTTCGAATCCCAGAAAACACCAAAAAGTTTTTTCACGATCCCACCTCTCGCGAACGTCTGACAAACATCCGAGTGTATTGTTGTCACGAGAAAGCTTCTCAAAACAAATTGCCATTCGGAAACGGCACTAAACTGTAGGTCCCTTCCATTCGTGTGAAAAAAATAACGCACACAACACGAGTGATTGCGAGAAGCTAGGCCCTGGCACTTAAAGAGCTGTTGCGCCAAATATTTATTTTTTAATGTCAATGTTTCAACATTATATTGACATAGAAATATCAGCACATGGTCCAAATTTATATTTTTATTGAGATACAAAAATAATCATTCAAACCGGTGCATTTGTGCAGAAGTTGTCGTGAAACGTGATCGAAAAAGCGAAAGGCAATGTCACATACAAACAAACAGACACACGTGCAGCCACCATGCAAAGAACCAATTGTCTTTACATTTTGAGTGTAGTATAGTTAGAATCTCTTCCTTAACTCTGACTCGGAAACAATTTACTGACACGATTACTATATTGCAGACCAATGTTTCTTTGGGTTTAAGAGGTCTTATTGAGAATCACTTTATAAAATCTTCATCGCAGTCGGTTGAGAATGTTAATAGACTCTGCTAGGGAACCTTTTTATTGACGATACAGGGAGGAGCAGCTTTCACCATGAACAGAAAGAGTTGCAATGAAAATGAGAATTAAAGAAAAGAGATCCTATAATTATGACGTAGTCAGTATGAAAATAACAGAGAAAACTATTAACATTTTCATTGCCCATTCTCAATGTTGACTGAAGTTCTGTCTGAATTATAAATTGCCATACTTCCAGACCCAAGAACGTCTATGAGTCATTCGAATTGGATTACTATCATCTATTTCGTAAGCAATTAAATACTAAAATAATAATTAGTACATACTCACCCTGGACATACTATCGACGTCAGCATGACATTGCTCTTCCACTTAATACCACCGAAGCTCTTGTAGATCCTTGCTGACACATATCCAGCTGGGGTTCCCAATGACACATACAAAACCATGGCACAAGTCATAAGAGCACCTCGATTTGCAGGCGATAAGAATCCCAAGCATGCAAAAGCCAATGTAATCAACGTCATACAAGTAACTTGTACGCCAGATCCCAAGAATACAGACAGCAGCATACCCTTTCGTGGCGGGCGAAACACATCGCCATGAACCAGCTTCCATCCGAATTCCTCCTGTGCATCCTCGCCACTTTCCATTTGATTGTAACGTGCTATATCCTTGTGCAAGGTCCGCAACATAATCATTGCCACCATTCCCGAAAGGAACAGAACAATCACTAGAGAATTTAATATGCTAAACCATTGAATGTTAGTATGGGGCATTGATTCTAGAATGTAATCCCAACGTGATGACCACTTCACTGTGTTGTTCAGAACAAACTTAACAGAGTACGTGTATGTAATTTGTAGTTTTTGTGTACGTGGCAAGGTATTGGCCGGAATTTCAATTGGATCACGTGCATTACAATCTGGGCTGTCGGGATTTTTGTGATTTATCGAACTGGGCACAACTTTTACTGATATAATTCGTCCACCATTAGCACCGAATCCAACACCCCATTCTTCTGTGGCACCACTGTGATAAGTTATTGTCAAATCAACATGATTGAATGGGTAGTAGACGCCCGGTTTATTGTAGCTCGGATTGATGGGGCAGCTTTCATCGCCCTCGACTAGATGTCTGACAAGACAACCCATTGGGAAACCTGTGCTGCAGTATTGTTTATCATTTTCCAGTGGATAGCACCAGGTAACCGGCATATTGTCCACAATCCAATGGTGTTGGTAGTTGAGGCTCATGCCCTTCTTTAGGACCATCATGCGGCGATCACTATCCGGGTCACCACCGGTGTATGTTTTCGTGCAAACCTAAAATATTCATAAAATTATATTAGTCGCTGTATTTACTCTGTACAAACACGAATCGTACCTTTTCGCATTGAACATCCTTGAGAAATTCTATCTTATACGGTCCAGGACGTATTCTCTCTCCGAAGACAACTTGTCCTAGATTTTCCACCGGCGAATTCCGCTCATCAATTGTGCAAAAATCGAAGTGATGATATTCATAGGGAATAACTGATTCTTCTGTGTTTAGGCGGTTCACATACAGTACCACCTCAGACTGAAAATTTAAATAAATGAAAAAAATAACTACTCGTATAAACAGGCAAGAGATAATGGGCAAAAAGAAAAGGCGGAAATGTAGAAGAAAGCCACCTATAATCGTATAAAGACGTGGACTGTGAGGTTGTGCGGGAATTCCCTTAAAAACTTCCAGGTGGAGTGACTATTAATTAACTCCGGTGTACTATACGCTTTCGATGGCTTAAGCTAATGGAATCGACGTCATTAGAAGAACTAAGCGTGATGTCAGTGGAGCTAAAACTGGAATTGAAGAAAATGCGGCTAAAATCGGTTTGGCGGTGAATGAAGAGAAAACCTAGTACAAGCTTTCTCTTCAACATCCACTGCGCCAGGGCGTAATCACTGGCGATTGTAATTTCGAAAGAATGCAAGAAAGGATATTGCTTACTTTCACTTTAGATGGCGTTTTAATCCGAAGTGGAACTGTGCCTCACCCAACGAGATACAGAAACAGATAAGAAAATTTACGGAGAGGCGATACTCGCAAGTACCAATGCCTCGCTCAAGATTGGTATACCTGGCGAACGATCGTTTGTATGTTTAATGACAGCTAGCTTATACCGTAAATGGTACCGTATTAGTTCAAAGAAGACAGAGTATCTGTGCTGCCCGTTCTCTGATCCACACCGGCCTATTCCAGACATTTACTTGAATGGAAAAGTGCTTCCCAAGTGCGAAAAGTACAAATATCTGGGATCTATGATCAATAGCGAAGCAACTTGTGATGATGACATCAATCATCGCGTAAGCGTAGGGTGGATGAAGTGGCGGGAAAACTCCGCAATCTTCTGTGACCGAAAAATGTCCCCTAAGCTGAAAGGAAGGCTCTATAGCGCAGTTGTACGTCCGGCGCTCACATACGGTTCACAATGCTGGACAATGTACAAAAAAGGGCAAATCAACGGCAGCTGATAGAATAAGAAGTTCGAAGATTCGAGACATCCTTCATGTAAAAGAACCCATCACAAGCGGGTGATGGCCGGGTGACGACCGGCTCAGTTTCGAACTCCGCCAAAAAGACAATATCAATCAACATTCCTACACAATCGCGCAAAAAAGGCAGACCAAAAAACAACTGGATCACACAAATGCAAAAACACCAGCATTCGATTGTCCTCAATGACGAAGTAATCCGAAACCGGCAAACCCCACAGGCCGACCAGTAGAGATGCAGTAAAGTGGAATGGTTGTGATCCTTCTACTCCGGATCATAACTTCGCCGTAAGGAGAAGAAGAAGATGGATACGGAGCACTCTGTGTCTAATGTGTGAGTGAAATAAATAAATTGTAATGGATGTTAGAAACTTTATGGAGAAATCCGTACAACAAGACTTGCACCCTAAACATTGGAAGCAACCAATCCTACTGCTCACACGAATGGAAATAACATGCAGTTAGTTTATTGCCGTTTCCGAAGGACGTGATTAATAAGCTTTTTCATGCCAGTTTTACTCTAATACGAGTATGTTTGTCAGACGTTCGCGTGAGGTTGCACAGTGAAAAAATGTTTTCATGTTTCTGGGACTCGACCCTGAGTCTTCCTGTCGATGGTTTACGCATTTAACTACTGAGTCACGAACGCTTAGAATATACAACCACACAAATACTCATTATAATCCCTTAAAAAGCTAAAAAAAAAACTTTTTTATCATACACTCCTCGACAACTGGTTGAGAAACCCCCCTAATTCGGCGTTTCTCAACAATTTTGTTCTGTATGTGCTGCAAGTATTGCTGTTTCTAAGAAGATTCTAATCACCATAAATCCTTTTTTTTAATTTGCAATTTGTCCCTAATTACCCGCGACAAGTGGTTAAGACAGGGTATAAATACTTTGGAATTTCAGTTGCGGATTCCATTCGCAGTGTGAGTTGTTAATCAGTTTTAGTGATTTAATTTAAAAGAAAGTATTTAAACACGTATTAGAAGTAAAAATGTTAAAAATGGGTTCTGGAAAGATGTTAAACCAAACGGAGATCCAAAACATTAGAAAACAAATGCGCCAAGAGGGATATTTTGTCAACAAAATTGCAAAACTTTTAACCCGTAGTCAAACTATTTAAAGGATCCAGAAAACTACGGGAAAAGATAATACGTACCTGGATGAAAATATAGCTTGACACCAGCAGATCGGCGGCCCCTTCTAAGAGAAGCATCAAATTTTACAGCAACAACAAGGGAAATCGTGGTATCAGCAGGGATTTCGAATGTGGACAGAAAATTAAGTACTTGCCAGCGTGTGTTAGCTGAAGCGGAACATCTTCAAAGAAAGCGTTTGAAAAGAAAACCCGCTCTACTACAACGTCATCAAACGCCCGATTGACCAGGAATCATTTAAGATGGAAGAAGCGTTGGAGAACTGTCATCTTCACCGATCAGAAACGCTTTTGCCTTGGTAGACCTGACGGATTTCGTTATTTTTTTTTTTTCATGATTTGAGGAAGGACGAGCTGATTTTAAGAAGACGAAAACAAGGCGAAGGTGGAATCATGATCTGGCCAGGAATATCATACCAAAATAAGACAAATATCCCCAGGATGAAAAGTGACGAACCTTAAGATCTTAGACGAAGAGATCGTGCATCATAACCAAGAAAAATTTAGCGAAAATTCCTGCAACAAGACAAGGCAGCACATAGCCCAGAAGGTAAAAGAGTACTTCAAGCGTAACAACGTTTACATTCTTGACTGGCCAGCATTGTCTCCAGACCTCAACATAATTGAGAATGTATTGGGACATTTCTGGAGAGCTGTCTACCAAGGCGGACGACAATTCAATAACGTAGGAGACCTTAAAGACGTCATTGAAACTGAATCCCATGAAAATTAATTAAAAAACTGTTTAAATCTCTTCCATCAAGAATGTTACAAGCTGTAAGTAATGAGAGAGGAAGTACTCATTACTAAAAAAAATAAAACCATTATAATTAAACTCCAAATTTTGTTTTTATTTCAAAAAATCCAATCCTGTCTCAACCACTCGTCGCGGGTAATAAGGGACAAATTGCAAATTCCAAGAATATTAAGGGAAAAAAAGGATTTATGATGATTAGAATCTTCTTAGAAATTAGTAATGATTTTAGGTAATCATTAATAATTTTCTAAGCAATATTTGCAGTACATACAGAACAAAATTATCGAGGAATAAGTGGGGTGCCTAACCAGATGTCGAGGATTGTATGTCCAAAATTTTAGTGAATAAAATCATCCGCTAATAAGTAGAGTAGTGTTACTCGTAAGCGAAAAAGTGAGTAAGCACTGCGTTATTGCCAACATCGATATTACTTTAGATAGGAAATTGTTTTCGGGAAAATTGCAATTTTTCTAAATCGGCCTTGAATAATTAATCCTCGTTAATTTTGAGGTTAAAAATTCTGATTTCGCCTCATATAGAAAGTTTGAAGTAAATCTGTCCAGCTGTTTACGGTACAGACGGACAGAATTGCGTGACAACGTTAGATATCGAGATTTTGATCATTATTTACTACTATAGACGAACTCAAAGAAGTGGGATGATTGCAGCTTGTCGCCTGCGTATATTCCGCAGGAGAACGTTCACACATTTTCGGCACCAAATATACCTAGCAGGGAAAAATACTGTTACTGCCTTTGTTGCACCCATTGCGCGGACAAAAGTTGGAGGTACCCAGAGATTTACATAACATTATTCGCAGTTAACCTTACAGGTGCTGGTACTCTATACACAATGGACAATCACCTAACCTAACCTCAGATGTTTCTTTACAAAAATATTTAAGATTTGTTTACTCTTTTGCCATGGCATGGTTTGATAAAGAGAATCACAGCTCTGTTGCAATGTTTCATAAGTGCGGTGTGAACAAATTTCAGATTTTCAAGACGTCGCAACCGCTGGGGATTCGAGGATACTGGCGACATTAAAGGCCGCTAGCAGTCTGATCGCTTACGCACGATAGGAACGCCACAAGTTGTCAAAGCCTTCAAGCCACCAAACCGTCTCCGAAAACAAAAAACACTGGCTTTTGAGGTGAATGTAACGCAAAAATCAATGAGTCGCATATCAAAAAGACTTTGGGGTATGGCCATTAACAAAACAGAGTTCAAAAATCAAAGCAACTCTTGCAGGAATACTCTGCTATTTTGCACAGAAAAATTTTGTTTACCCATGAGGGAACCTTCACCGTGCAGACAAAATTAAACAAACAAAATGATAGGGTCTATGCATGATAAGGTATTTTAGGAAAGTGTTCGAGCTCGTAATGGTTTGGTGGGGTGTGTTTTTTACAAGGTCACTAACCTGCATTTTGTATTATATATATAATTACCCTTATATTATTGCAGGGCACGGGCGTTTGTAGATAGACAGAGAGAGTGAGAGAGAGAGAGAGAGAGAGAGAGAGAGAGAGAGAGAGAGAGAGAGAGAGAGAGAGAGAGAGAGAAAGAAAGATTGGTGTTCGAAACTTAGGTGTTATTAAGTTTCTGCAAACTCCAAGGGTAGCGTCCAGATAACGAGGGAGCATTTTTGTTTTACTCTTATTGTCATTGCTTATGATTCACAGTATTTTTTTCCATCCTGATATCATCACGATCAAGTTGCATTTACAGCCATATGACCACCCTACTGCCAGTGTTATGCCTTCGCAGTAGAGTTGACTTAGCTTTCACAAGTGATCGACTTTTTTATTTATTTCATGCGAAATAAATAGATGATTCTTGACATTAAGATTTGAAACGTGACAAGCGATGATGTTACCACTACCCACGGCCACGTTTTACAACCTTTTCTTAAACCTCTAAACCATACCCAAAAAAACAGTACTGGACATTCCAGAAAGATTCTGCACCACGCCACGACCTAAACTACCCATACTTGACTCCAGAAAAATGTACACCATTTTATTTTTAACGAATACTGCCTTTTGTCGGCCCAGGCAACTCGATCATAAATTGTTTTAGAGGCCATTGCGTGCGACCCATGGTAGGATAATATGGGGAATACTTAAAGCGTACTCTGATCGTGTTCAACTTTCCAATCAATGAATTGCGTGTTGTGATTGGTCAGTTGCTAAAGAGACTAAGGATTCAGAATACAGGTATGAATAAATGCTGAAAGACTTATTGATTTATTTCTTGAAGTGTTTGTTTTATAGCAATAAATGTGTGTAACAGTATTTTTGTCGTATACTGTATTTCACATTTATTTCGTTAGCATCTATCCAATATTGAAAAATGTGCATCATCACTGTCCAATGCACAAATCGATACGACTTCTTTAATATCGCATTTGATGGAGATAGTCCGTCAGTACCACCATACCAATGCACTCGGAGCTATATTTATAAGATCCATACGCGCATGATATCTACTCGTATACACATCATTAGCAAATCAAGACAAATTACTCGAATATAATAATATATTTCGTTCAGCTGGAAGAAATGACTAATTTTTTAGCGTCAACGAAGTAATTAAAGGACAAACATTACAAATGTTACACAACTCTTTATTAGTTCCTTTAATTTTTCACTGAATTACATAAATTAGCTCTTCACAATGATTTGCTAAATAAACAATGCACGCGATGACATACTTCACTATGTGTGCTACCCTTTAAGTTTAAAAGTGCAACCGTTCGCAGACAAATGTGGGAATTTTCATTCAGACGATAGAGAAAATATACCTAAGTCTTGTATTTTTTTTTATTGCCACTGCACTTTGTTTGAAAAAAGAAAGAGAGCTCCTCTGGAGATTTTTTTCGTATAATTTGTTATTATACATAGGTGTGCTAAGGTGCTAAGGTGATAAGGTAGAAAACTTTATCATTTTGTAGAGCGAGTCATAGACATCAGTGACGCCTTTAGTGCGATCGCTCTGGGCGCAATAGAGGGAGGGCGCCGAAACGTTACCGCGATGGTCTAAAAAAGACAAATAAAAGTCTAAAGAAAACCAGCTGCTCTTAAAAAGATTGTAGGAAAAAAAGTTAATTTAAAGAAGCAACTGCACCTGTGAGAAAAAAATAAAATAAAAAGCTTTGAAGCGGAGAACAACGCTTCTAAAATGGGTACTTCACCGACGACGAAAATCAGGGTGAAAGTCCCCAAACTCTAGGCAAAATAACATGCCAAGATGTGGGATTGTACAATTCACCGATAAGAAACACTATTTCACTCTACTGTAGAAAACGTAGTGAAAGCATTCATGAGTCTAGGGTTTATGGTTTAAAAACCATTCAGTGTCTGACCAAATATCAAGATTTCTGAGCAAGTTACAACTTTTACATTCATCGCCGCCCATGGTTCGGTATTGGCCGGCGTTTAGAAGTTTATTTTTAGGTGTCCGAAACAAGCGTTGATCCGACCTTGTCTCAAAGCAATCGAACCACCATATTTCGCATTTCTAGGTTTAACTATCATACAACGGCGACAAGCTTCTGGAGCAGATCGTGGGCCGTTGTGTCCATTCTAATTGGATGTTTGATCGCGGGTGCTTGAACCAGTTTATAGATGCACCCTTATGAAACGACCCTAAGCGAAATTGAAGTCATCAACAATCATCCCACAACTATCTAAATGACCATGACTTCTGCCTAAAAACAATGCAGTGATTCCAACAGCGGGCAGAATTTGTTAACTTCAGGTTAGGATGAGAGTAGTCTAGCATAATTACCCTCCCACACAGAATTCCTTGCCAGAAATCGTTGCGAAATTGCTCTTTTATCAAAATTTAAAACGCAAATAACGCAATGTGTTTACCATAGATGCCTTGTGCATAGGGTACTTGAACTTTAATATAATAGAATGAGTATGTCCTGAATACGCTTGCTCATTGCAGACAGTGCATGATTTGAAAGTTTTTCGATAGATTTTTCGAGCACAAATGTTGCAGTGTTTACATTCAAAAACGTTTATTTTTATAGTAAGCAGCGATAGTGATAATAGCTACTTCAGTTACCTGGTCATTTCCCAAGTTTCTGGCAGAAAAAAATCGGTTATCATGCCTCTGTAGCGATCTTCCTTGACCGTAACTTTGTTGCCATCTTCATGTTCTAAGAAAAATGAGCCAATGAAGTCGCCATTCCACATTCTCGGGTCTAGACGCAAACTTTCGGCGACGAGTAGGAAGAAAAAGAGAAATAATGCTGGCAATCAAGAAAAGAAAACTCGAATACTTAGGACACATTATGAGAAACTCTACAGGGAAAGATCGAAGGAAGCAGGAGCGTCGGACGACCGAGATCGAAATGATTATCAAACTTAGGAAAATGGCTCAATCAAAATTAAAAAAAAAAGTACCAAGAAAGTTGTGTTTTGGACCGAAAAAGAAATGCACTACTCTTAGAATCGATCACCATATAAACAGGAAAACGTTAATGAACCGGTTCGTTACTACACCACAAGTAAGGAGAGATATTGGGGAAACCACCGGAATAGACATCTCTGTGACAACAGTTCAAATACTACTTAACGAAGCAAGTTTGTTTGCCTCCCGGGCGGCAAGAAAAACCACTTCTTATGCCTAGAATAAAAAAATGTCGCTTAGAATGGGCATGTGAAAGGCAGAACTGCAGATGACTGGCAAAAGTTCATATTCTCAGATGAGTCTAAATACAACCTGGAATTTCAAACGGAAAGACCACAGTTCGACGTCGAACTGGAGAACAGTTGAAGAAAGAATGTGTAGCAGCTCGCCCGAAAAGGTCCAAAGGTGTCATGGTTTGGGGAATTATAACTGCCAGTGGAGTTGGCACTCTTTTGATAGTGGATGGATCCACAAATGCTGTAAAATACAAAGAGGTCATAGAAAATGGAGTGGTTCTCACTATAAAGGCAGTGAGCCAATAATACACGGGTGTTGTGTTTCAAGACGATTCAGCACCTCTCCTTCGTGCTAAGACCGTAAGTAAACCATGAACCATGAAGTTTTTTTTATTTTATACAAATCAACAATATATCACTAAATATACATATTTTGTAAGTTTTAAAACACCTCAGTAAACAGAGTGGGTCAAAGTCGAGATTGTTTTACTCGAGTGCGGTTTTTTTTTGCATACTAGTGTCTCAAAATTCTCGTAAGAAGTAATTTTGATAGAAAACAAAGATTTTTAATTAAAAATTGTAAATGTTTTATTGATTCATAAAGTATACAGTATAAGGAATATGTATGGAATAGCATATCGGGTAAATGGCCTCCATGGCTTTGCTTGCACATACGCACTCTTTTGTCGAAATTTCCCATTACTCAATTTGCTCCTTCAAGGCGTGGGTGGTCATGGGTTTGTTGACATAAACTTCATGACTTCAAAAAACCCCAAAGAAAAAAGTCCAACGGCGTTAAATCGCATGATCTGGGCGACCAATTTTGATCACCAAAACGGGAGATTACACAACCAGGAAATGATTCATGCAGTGATTGTATTGTTTCTTGGGCTATATGGCATGTGGCACCGTCTTGCTGAAACCACATGTCGTCCACATCCCTACCTTGCAATTTAGGCACAAAAACTGGATTATCATGTCGCGATAGCGAGCACCATTAACTGTAATTGAATGACTAGCTGCATTTTCAAAGAAGAATGGTCCGATGGTGCCTCCATCCCAAAATCCGCACCAAACAGTAACACGTTGTGGATGCATTTGTTTTTCAACTCGTGAATTTTCTGAACCCCAAATTCGACAATTTTGACGATTAACAAAGCCATCAAGATGAAAATGAGCCTCATCGCTGAAGATGATATTGTTTGAAATATCAGCATCCACTTGTTGTTGTTCCATAATCTATTCAACGAACTCTCTTCGCTGTGCGTGGTCCGTAGGCTTCAGTTCTTGAGTCAATTGCACTTTGTATGCATGAAAATGCAATTCTTTTGTGAGAATACGCTGTAGAGCGCTTCTGGAAATGTCCAATTCTTGACCACGGTGTCGAATTGATGTTCATGTACTCCCAACAACACTCTCACGCACTGCTTCGATGTTTTATGTTGAACGACTTGTTGAAGGACCGCCAGAGTGTCTAAGACTACTAATTGATCCAGTCTCCCTGAATTGAAGTTAAATCACTATTCCGACCATATTTTGTACGAAAATTTCGAACTATAGCCGCCAAACCTTCATTATTTTTAAAATATTGCTCAACAATGAAAACGCGTTGTTCTTTCGCGTAGCACTTCATTTTTAGTAACCCTACACTGTCAGCTGTCACGCTGTCTTTTTCCTTAGCAACAGTTTACCGCACAAATGGTGTAAAATTCAAATCTTGCGTAAATTTTGGAAGTCTATGTAAGCTACATATGTAGGTCTATTTGATATTCTCCCACTTTTTCGAAAAGTTTACTTATCTATTGTAGAAGGTCCATGGTGGTACAACCTGAACGGAATCCAGCCTGCGTGTAGCACTCAATTTTTAATAACCCTGAACTGTCAGCTACCACGCTGTCTTTTTTTTTTTCGTTGGTAACACTTTACCGCCAAATGGCGCAAGATTCAAATCTTGAGTGAATTTTGCGACACCCTTTACATAATATACATATGTATATATAAAACTAAACGGTTTGCAAATGTTTGTGCCTGCTTATCATAAAGATTAGGAGATTGATTTTTAAGTGACGATTGAAGATTTGTATGATTTACGATAGATGGCGCGCGAGTGACATCAATGAGTATGCATGAAAGGAACATGACGAATGTCAAATTTAGCTGATTTTGTTTGACAAATAAAATTCATTGAAGGGCTTTGCAACACATGCCGGTCTTTTTGCTAGTAATGTTATAACAATAAAAAATAAAAAATTATTTTACATTAAATGCTTCAATGTGTTATCCCTCTGAAATCTTAGCAACTCGCGAGTCATTAAATCAACTCACACTCACGAGCATTTCATGATTGTGCGTAAAAGTTTGATCTACATTATGTACTCGTCTTGATATTAAAATCACAGATGAGTACACGATTAAAGGGCGCATATTTGATCATTCGCCCGATTGTTAATAGTTCCAAAAGCCGGTCCTGCTAGACCTATGGCAGACCGCCACGATATGACTGTTTTTGAGTGATGCATGGAATCGCACAACAGTGTTTTATCCAAAACATTGAACGATGATGTGCATGTGTTCATATATTTAATACATTTTTTACAGTTGGCGATATTCGATTCCGAGAACCTACTACATCGGATAAGAAGCCAAAGTAGTTGCTTCCCCCAAACATTAGAAACACATCCATTAATATCCATTACCGGCAAACAAAACTAATAAAAAGCGTTTCTCCCCGATAAGAGAGCAACCGATTGATAACAATTCCACCACTGACACAACTTTTGTACTCGAAGCAAAGAAAAACCTACGAACCGAAGCAGCTCTTATTTTAATTAAAAAACCATTTGAAATGTGTTTCGTACATTTGTTGCGTCTTTAAGGCCAAACTCCCGCTGAAAGATTTACGCAAACAAAACGAAGTTGCTACTCAGTCACAGACGATGCTGCGATAAAGTACTTCCTCGGGGCATTCGCCTCTATCTAAAGCGGTACACGAGCTTATCCCGAAATTCGGTTTTCAATAACCATTTGGTGGCACTTACAATTGATTACTCCACAGGCCACTTGACAAAATATTTACGCAAATAGAAAACTTTTTCTCGACATCGAATGTGGCACTCGATCTAGATGTGGTGTGACTAGACATGCTGTTCAATGATGTGGATATTCTTACCTTGCAGGGGCCAGACGATTCCGATTTGCGGCAATAATTAACCGGAGCCAGACCAGGCAGATAAAATTGATGACTAAATCCAAAGTGTTGAAGGAGGGCTATCAACAAAATGGAATACGACAGCGAATTCCACTTTGGTGTCATCTTGCGGAAGAAAAAGAGTAAAAAAAAACACACGTTACCACCACAAGTTGAAAAGTTGCGATTTATTTTCGCAATGCGGCTAATAATATATATAGATATGGGTGTTGTTTAGTTGATTTTCACCAAATACGCGTAAACAAAATTGTGAACTTTTGTACAAAATTCTATCAACGACATGACAGGAACGTCACCACCTCGAGTTTTTGTTCTTCGTTTTTTTTTTTTCTTTTCTGCTCTTTTTCGTTTTTCTCGATGCGGCGGACGACGTATCAAGTGCGAGTGAATGCATTCAGGGGTATATTATTTATGTTGTGTTTTGGCGATGAATTATTGGATTGTTCGATTTTGAAATCGGAACTAGTTCAAAATGTTTGCACCAAATAAAAATTTTAGAAATTTTACTCATTTTGAAAGAATTTTATTTGATACTACCATCTAAATAAGATGTAACGAAAACGTACGGAAAAAGTACTAATTTGCTGTAACGATAATGTACTGCTTTAGATACTTTCGGAATAAGACGAGAAGGTTATTATTCTGATTTATTCTGAGCAATTAACCAGTTCTATATGTGGTCCTATTTTGATTTTCTTTGGCAAATATTTGTACTTGATAATAGTTCCACATCTCATTTTCAGATACCACGAATGCGACGTGACGAACGATTAAATGTTTTTGCAACTTTTGCGGGAAATATTAAAGCGCCTAACAGAATACTTTCGAAGCCAAAAATGACAGCCTATATATTTTATATGACTTTTCGGAGAGTTGCACACAATGAACGGGTCGGATCGGAAAGGTTCACCTTTGCCGGATATTTCGGAAGACATAACCTATAAATTTGCTATTTATTTTTAAAATCGGAGCAAATAGTTCGTAAAGAGTTTTGTAGAACAACATGAAAAACGAAAAAGCTCATTGAGAAAATTAAATTGCATTTGGGAACCCATAACAAAGCTGTTAAGATTTTGTTCACACAAAATGAACACTCCATCTTCATTAATATATTGTTTTGTTTGGTTGTGTACACAATGCGTGCCATAATTCTGCAAAAAACATTTGAAAAAGGTTTAATTATTAAATTTCTATTTCTAATTTTGATGTTCTCGCATATTTTGAAAAAGGTGAAACGTCAATTATCGGATTATATCGGAAGCATTCTGTTCAGCGCTTAATTTCGCATTAAATGAAGTCTCTCAATAGAAAGAAATAACAACTTCAACAGCAACTTCGACATCAACGAAAGCTAAAGCTGAGTGAAACGGATTAACACATAGCAACGACATTCATTAACACATGGAAAGGGTGAATACCACTAAAGTTAAAAATATAAAACCAAATCAAATGTAAGCACCGCCCAAAAAAAGAAGATATTTATACATCAAACTCTTTAAGGAAATAAAAATTCAAGGAATACATAGTTATTGAAATAAGAAATACATTTAATTCACATTGTGTTTTTTGCAATGTGTGGTGTTACTTCGATTTGAAAGTATTTAATGTTTCTACCACAGAAAAATTGACTTCGCTAGTGTAATAACATTTACACAGCTACAGGAAATTTTAGGTTTATGTGTAATACTTCTGTCATTAACATAATATATATGAACTGGTAATAAAAGAATTACGGGGTAGTGCTAAATCGAAGTTTAAATTCAAAAAATAATTTTTTAATTTTTTATATACTCGTATAGTGTATAATATACATAATTGCTTCAGATCACTTTTTTTCCTATTTTCCAACATGTGTCAAGTTTGCTGCTGTCAGCCCATATAAATTGCTGCTTGGTGGTCAATGTTTTCTGCGCCATTTATTTCTACCATACGAGTATAGACCAGTCAAATAATTTGACCGACAATCCCCATAGGCGGATCAGTATGGATGCAGTAAAGTGGGTGGGTTGTGATTCTTCTACACCGGATCATTACCTCGCCGTAAGGAAAAGAAGAAGAAGAACTAATTTGACTTTTTACTAGAACGAACTTGTGGAACTTGGGATTTCACGTCAAAATTTTTAGATTATTGTCAACAAGCATAAATTAAAAGTAGGACCCATCACTTCATCAATAACTTATTTCGCTTTACTCTAAGGGAAAAATACCAAAGGCGAACGGTTTTCTAGATAATTTTTTTTTTACCAAAATGTACTTTGACTGTTTGGGGTTTCGGTTAAAAAAAATGAATGTTTCTACCATCATACCATGTGATGAAGAGTGATTTTTAGCTATTTTTTATTTATTATTTAATGCGGAAGCAAATTACAATTAACTTTTCAATGCGTTCAAAAATGCGAATCAAAAATAGATGTTGTTAAGTGAGCCAGCTTAGGCCTAAGCCAGTTCCACAACGCTCTCATCTCGTTTGGAGCTAAGTTATATGTGACAGACCGGCTTCCTGATAGCGATCAGTGAGTTAAGCGGGATTAACCATTTTGGTATCTATAAGTCAAATCCTTATCCGAATATTTTTATTCTCTCAGGTTTTCAAGATTTTAACGTTTGGGAGTTATAAAAATTCCTCGTTTTTATCTTGGCTGGATTTGTGTTTACAATACTTTCTGTTTTTTTTTACAGCTTTTCTTTCAGTCTACTCTGACTTGGAGGACTATTTTAAAATGGAAACTCTGTTTATTGAACTCCACTCTGAAACAAAATTTTGACGAGCCAATGTAAAGCTATGTGCATTTAAATTAAACCAAGAACTGCATATTATGAACTTTTGGACGCTATCTTAAAAACATGATGTGATAGAACACTCATATTTAAAGGACTCAATATTAGAATAACAAAAAGCGGAACATTATAATAAATAATGTAAGGTAGTATGATAATAATAAAAACAAGCAACAGAATATAGATATATTGTAAATTATACCTAAAAAAATATTCACTTATGAATTCAAGGCAGAATTGAACAAATCTTGCATTTTGAGTTGGTACAATATTTTTTTTTATGAAAAAGACCTATTGGTTTCGCTTGAATAGCATTCGAAGTAAATTAATATAATAAATGGTCCATTCTACACAGGTATTCTTGCACCAGTTGTCGATCCGGTTTTTTTTAAGAAAGACATATGTATATGTAAGCCAATGGGAAATCTCCATGAAAGTGATGCAATGTAAAAGATGAAATGCAGAAATGGAACCAATTTTTCTTGTTTTTACGCACTATCTGATGAAATTTAGTGAGATAGCAATATGAACACATTCTCGATCTTCTATTTCATCACACTGATGTTAAACCAGTGTTACAGCAAGAATACCACTGTGGAATGGCCCAATATGTTAATAACAATTTTCTCAAATTTTTACTTTCCTTAAATCTTCACCTGAACGCCACATAGTATGCTAAAGCTGCGAAATTTCCCTGAACGCATTCATTTGGCGAGTGGAATTCCAATACCATCGCTGACCGCAACAATCGAATGCATGGAAATTTGCCCCAATCACAGAAATAGACGTTAAAAGACGATCATCAAATTTGCTTCGAATTTTTTCTCTGTAGCTTCCATGTGGAAGTAGTATAGCCGGTCCTCACAAAAGAAAAACCACTAAAAGTCCAATTATAATCGACGCACCAAAGCCAAAAGGATCACAAAACGCAGCGCAACATCAGTGATTATCTAAAAATCTAAGAATCGAACAACAAATTTCCATCAATTAACCATTTCGACGCCACCAAACGCTACACACAAGAAAAATGAATATGCAAGTGAACCTGCAGCTCATACAAATATTGGAGAAAACTGTTTCGCCCGGTAAGTGATTTAATTTTTTTTTAGTTCCCCCTCCCCCCTTTTTAATGAATAATTCATAATCGCTCTACGACGATGTTCAATTAAAAAAAAAAAAAACCAAACGTGGAAGTCTCGGCAGAGTGCAAAAAAAAAAAAAAAAAAATTACGAACTCTTCCAATTGCAATATTTCTTCGTCGTCCTCCCCGTTTGCACAACAATGACACTTCTAGTCAGGGTCGTCACTACCACCATCTCTACTTTGTCGTGTCGTTGAGTAAAAGGTTCGTGAGATTTTAAATGGCCACCATCAAATTGCATGAATTTCTTTTCGATATAATACTTGCTGCTGCGTGAATGACAAACGTTTGTGGAACTTAAACTATTAGGTTAACTAAGGTCATCGATTGATATAGAAAATTGTCGCTGCTGAGAAAAAAAAAAGGGTGAGTAAGCGATATCTAGGATGCCAATCAAAGTCGGGCGCCAATATCGATGACAATTGCGCTTCCCGATGAAATCGTTGCTAAAACTCTTATCAAGCGTGTTATGTAAAAACGTTTTAAGTAGAAGACCAAATGAGTCAACGAGTGCCTTAGATGGGCGCTTACAAGCTAATCACGTTCGCTTGCCTTATATGGAAGAATTCTAATTAATATTAAATATTCTAACTTGTCTATGCTTTTGTTGATCGGGGGAAATTAAGAAAAGTACATGTACAGCCTGTTCTAGAGAAACGTGTCGTAAAAAAAGTATGAAAAATGCCAGAATTTGATTGAAGTTTTTTTTTTTTTTTTTTTATTATAATACACATTAAAGCTAATTGAGCAATTATATTAATAATTAGTCGAGTCTCCGACATTATGAATTATTGCCTGCAACTTTGAGTCAATTTTTGACAAATATTCTATACTTAGCCTTGTAGATGAAGGGTTATTGATTTCGAGGTTGGGATTTCACATTCCTGTCATATGGCATCTGTCAAATCCAGCTGTCATTCATAGTGTCAGGTAGCTGGCCCTTACCTTGCCATTTTACAATGCGGATCGTTTAACCACCGCTCAACGCATTAAAATTGTTGCATCTTTCTACAAAAATAATAGTACTGTAATATCTGTGTATCTGTAAGTTTACACCGATTTTTCGAACAGAATCTTCAACGATGAGGCCCATTTCTCGCTCAGCGGCTACGTAAATAAACAAAATTCCAGCATTTGGGGTTCTGAGAATCAGAATCCACCACGGGTGAAAGTTTGGTGGTCGCTGTGGATCAGCGGCGTGATTGGACCGTATTTTGTTTTGAAAACGACGAAGGCGTCACTGTTACGGTGAATTCTCTGCGCTATAGTCAAATGATGGTCAACGTTTTTAGGCCTGAGATTGAAGACATTAATGTGAGCGACATGAGGTTCCACCATGTTGGGAATATGTGCCGTACAACACAGCAAATCTGTCTCTATTGCACGAAAAGTTCCCCGGTCGTTTGATTTTGAGATTTGTCGACATCAATTGGCCACCAAGATCGTGTGATGAAATGAATAACACTGTATTTTTGTTTCTCTAAGCTTCTGCCATTAGTGACCATACAGTTGAGAGTTGCATCAGGACTCTGCGACGGCCGATCTGACGTTGTTATACCATTTTCCTGTATGCACCATGAGTGCAGAGACGACGACGATATTTTGGGACGTTATCCTCTGTGCATTGTCAGGCCTATACAAAGGTTCGGCAGACTTTAGCTAACTTCTGATATAGTCTAACAATGAATTGAGTATCCAGGTTCCTTGTGAACACTTAGCTTTCCGAATCCTTTGGCTGAGAGGCAGCCATAAACATGAATCTTTGCTGAATGTTTCACTGTGCATTGTAGCAACTTTTCACTTCTTTTTGACAAGGCTTTCTTCCAATAATTTTTGAAGAAAATAGATGATTCATCCGTAAATACGATGTTGCCCCAAACACGGTTCAAGTTCTGTGTTACCCAACTCAGCTTTTTTTCGATGTTTTACGGTTAGTAGCGGTTTAGTGTTGATAGCCACACTAACTGCTCTTCTGGATAATTTTTCATTTGCCTTCCTCAGACTTATTTTTGGATTTTTTCGTAACAATTTACAAATTACTTTATTGTCGTTTACCGACGTTACTTTGATGTACCTTCTACCTGGGCCATCATCTACATTATCACATCTTTTATTTCTCTTTGTCCACATTTTTTTACAAACGCCCCTGATGTTCTCATATATTTTACCGTCTATTTGACATTTATTTTCTTTCTTTTGAATGAATATTACCAAGAAAACACTCTCAAAACAGGACTCATTTTGTATTTATGTTTTCCCGCCAAAGTATGGAACTATACTGGAGACATAAATACAACGCGCGATTTGAATATAAACATGTGTGTGTGAGTATAACAAAGTAAGTAATTAGAGGCACGTTTCTTTGGTGCATGCTGTATATATACATACTACGAGTATGTTTGAGACGAATGAGAGAAATGCGTCACAGAAGGCACTTTTATAGAAAATGAGCAAGCATCGTTAATAGACGTGAGAAATGCGACATTTTTTTGATTTTTAGCAAATTATTGAATAAAAAGGTGTGAAATTCAATTTTGACTTTTTAATTTTTCTTAGTTCAGGGTTGCCGCTGAAAAAATTGTTGTAAAAAGGTAACAAAGCAAAATCGTGTGTATAAGTACAGTAGTATCTCGATAATGTGAACTAAGTAGGCATGTTTCACTTATGGAATCCCTCGGAGACGTCTAAGGAATCGGAGATTGTCTTGAGTTTTCTGAGGTTTAAATTCGGCGCGTTGCAAGCACGCTGCTAGAATATAGCAAAACTACTTTTTGTACCAGGATGACAGGTCCGTCAAAACTTTTCACTAGTAGCGGAGGGGATATAGCGAAGAAATTCCTCGCTAGAACACTTCTTTGGATAAGAACAAGAGCCAATTGTCATCTATCAATACAATTCATTAGTTCATTAAAAAAAAAAAAAAAAATATCGCTTACTACCGATAACTATGAATAACGCAATAAATGTTTAGAATTAGTCTACCACTTGCTATGCTTTCCATTGCAGGTCAATAGGATTTGAATAAATCCTATTTTAGACTGCTCCTTGACATTCCAATGTCATCGATACAAGGGGAAATCGGAAAGTGTTATCGATAGAATCATTAGATAATTAAGTTAAAAACGACATTCTAACATTCGCTGATTTGTAGCTAATTTTTTCCATTATTTCATTGTATTTTAATTAACAAATTATGCGTACAATTTTACTGAGCTGTACAAAATGTCAAAAGAAAGGAAAAATCATTTATTTCGATTCAGAATTTTATTCTAAAACTAGTTTTTAATTTTACTTCTGTTCACACATTACCGGAAAGGATTTCAGCGCAAAAAGAATATCTATCAGGATAAATGTGAATAAAAAATGCCGCTTTGACATTTATGAAGATTTATTCCTTTTTAGTTAATTTTGAGTTCAGTAGATTAGGACTTGACAGAAATTTTAGTGACTAGTTATCATTTTACTAAATTTTAAAACAATTGACACACGGTCTGAGACTATTTTTTGTTAGTTAAATACGATTTTATGAAAAGGTTACATGAAAACAATCGAATGCTATCGATAATTATTGAAAGTGACGACTACCGAAAGTTACTCACCTCTAGTAAGTACATCGAGATAAGCTGTTGTAAGTCCAAAAGGCAGTTTCATGAGCCACTCTATATAAAATCAAGTAAAATGTATGCCGTACAACAAGAACTCCTCATCATTAAAGTTGGACTTTGTTATTGTATGTCTGCAGAACGGACAAGTATGACTTTTGACATCATTAGACCAACACCGTTGTAGCCGAGGTGGCTTAGACGTTGTATCATTTATTTTTACCATCGAGGTCGCGGGTTGGAATCTCTGGCGCATGATTTCTTTTTGTTGATAATTGTTTTTGTATGGCGATGTCAAAAGTTATACTTTTCCATTCTGCAGATATGCAATAACAAAGTCCGCTTATAATACTCATGTGTTTGTGCTAAGCACGAGATTTTTTACTCTGTTTATGAATTACTGTTCTTAATCAGCTATAACCCGAGTAGCAATGAGCGCATATGGCAGCAAATTGTGATGTTAGAGAAATGACCGAAGAGGAAAGCATCCAGGGACAGCATAGGTGGTGTAGAACGTTGGTGGCTAAAACCGCAATAGCACCTATTGCTGTTTGCATTGAAATGGTGATTTCAAACGGCGATAACTCAAGAACGAGAACGTATTATATTTTTGAAATCAGCACAATAAATCACGTCGAATGGCATCAACAAAATTCGGTTGGGAGTTAATCTGCACTCATAACATAGATTTGTTTGCTTCGCAGTATGTGAGATGTGTTTATATGTAAATAATACGTATTTGAATCCTCGAATACAGGATGCGGATACCCGAATTGTTATTCGAATCCAAATTTTGAATTAAATTTTTGAGCTGTGCTCGGGCCGCTATCTTGGAAAATGGTGACCAAAATATGGTTCTTGGCTATTTTCTCGAAAAATATCGATTCTACGAAAAATAATGTCCACGCAAGAATTGTTTAGCATCGAATAAATCTATAATTTTTGTGACAAATTTTTTTTGATTTGTCGCACCCTGTAAGTTCGAAATTCCAACGAAGCTTTATCTCCTACAGAAAGCCTCGAATTCTTCGTC
Organism: Pocota personata; assembly: GCA_963082735.1. Classification (NCBI taxonomy): domain Eukaryota; kingdom Metazoa; phylum Arthropoda; class Insecta; order Diptera; family Syrphidae; genus Pocota; species Pocota personata. The sequence continues at coordinate 84,815,087 of OY720432.1, read as the reverse complement.
ATTTTGCATTTTTTTTTATTGTATTTCCTTTCCGAATTCTCCGAAGGCCACCGGATAACCTAGAAAGCTGAATCGTTGCAGACTTTCAACACAGACTTTGGTGCAGAGTTTAATGGAGTCCACTTTGTGATTTTCGAAGTACAGGGTGTTTCGGGGATTTTTTTTTTCAAACTATTTCACACTTTAAAGAGGCGCTGGGTTACATAGAAACGCACAAATTTGCACTCTTACAGAGCATGGGGTATAACCTTATGGAGATGAATTTTCGGTTGTCAAAATACCTGTACAGGGTGCTACATCGAGTATTTTTAACATTTATTTAATCCAATTTTCATACTTAAAAACAAAAAGTTTTCCACACCTGCGGTACAGTGGCACAAAACCTTATGTAGCCAGATTTTCGATTTTCATAATACATGCTGTTATAAAGAGTATTTCGTTTATGCATCTCTTAAATACAACTTTTGAATATGTGTATGCACCTTTCCACTGCCTATAGGGAGAGATGCATCAATTTGTTCAAGACTAAAGCAATGACGAACCACACATAGAATGAAATAACATTGAAAGGCAAACTTTTTACGAAGATGAACAGGAATAACGTTACTGTTACGAGTTTTATTAAAAATGTCAACAAGTTTTTTCACCTCAATTATTGCGAATGTTTGACAAAACTCCATAATAAACTATTAAAATTCGCCATTCAGGTCCTGCAATAAAAATGTAAGTCCCACCCACTCGTGTCAAAAATATAACAAGCACAACCCTAATGGCTACGTGATGATAGACCCTACGCCCTAAGTGCGATCTTTGCGTCAAATATATCATATATGTACACTCCGTGCAAAAAAAAAACCCCATGTATTTTTTCTAAAACGTATCGTATTTCACTGAAATTTAAATATACGAGTATCTAAAATTTTTTTATGAGGCATTGTCCTTCCTAACACTAACTACCTATTCGTGGCCAAATTTCCCATAAATGCGACAAAAGTGCAAGAGCAGGTAGACGCTAGCAGAAAAGGGTATAACATAGGAATTTTAATGGTACATCACTAAAAAGAATATATTAGGGTAGTTTTTGTCAATTAATTAAAAGTTAACCTTTATGGCCGCTTGAACCCTTCGTGGCATAAAGTAATAAAGTTTTTCGATTTCCTCTGCTGTTATATCTTTAGTCCAAATTTCCTCTATGACTGTTTTGAGCTCTTCAATTGTTAGGTGCCTTGTTGCGTACTTTCTGACGCAGTATTGACCACAAGTTCTCTATTATATTAAGGTCAGGGCTATTTCCTGGCCAATTTAGGGATTCAAGGCCAATGTATGCCTTCCATTGGGTCATCTGTTGAAAGAAAACAATATTACGGTATGAGCGCGATGACAAGGAACGGAATCATCCTGAAATATGGGATTTCGGATGTAGTATTTTTCTTCTTTACTGCAGAGAGAATGGGCCTATTTTGCAGGTCAACGAGCTTGAAGGCCCACTACACTTAGCCGGCGTTGAACGCTCCGCGTGCTGATGTTAATAGAATATCTCTCTGTGATCCGATTTTTCAAAGACATGCGCTTCAAAATCCGATCTTGCTGTGTTGTCGTTTTTCTTTTTTTGGAGTCTTTCGCTCCCAAGTTGCCTCTCCGTACTGCCCGTCAAGCTTAATTTCTTCAAAAGCCGTCTCACAGTGCTTTCGTGGAATCCCACAATGTCTTCGATTCGCCTATTCGAACAATTTTCGCCATGAAGAGCGAGAATACGTCCTTTATCTGCTTCGCACAAAACCATCGTAAAATTCTTTAACTGTTCACAAAACACTTTGTTACGGTCTAGAGCACTAATGCGTTATCAACTTGAGTGTGTTTTCTTTTATATATCAAAAAGAATAAGCATATCACAGACAAACTGTAATCGTACCTGCATACTCGTATGTGTTAAAAATATGAGAAAAAATGCACGCGGAAATCATGAAATCATAAAATTTTTATAGTGCCACGATTTTTTTTTTTTTGTTTTGTCACGGGTTGTGTTTATATATTTTTGTTTTTATTAAATAGTGTAGTTTTGCAAATTCGAGAAAATCAGTGAAAGTTCAAGAGTCGTCTGCGAGACTTGCTGAATCCAGCAAAAACACCCACAAGCTGATATGTGTACCACTTGCGGAAGAGTATGATACAATGTACATATGTACATAAGCAAACATGCTTCTAAAGCATAATCAATTGCAATGAACGTGTTATAGAAGTCAATGTTCGGTGTATGGCAACAGTTTTGCTCGTATCCGAGCAATAAAATAGAAATACGAGTACATGTGCTAATTCTAATCACGTTAATTATCCATTATAATTCATATATTCAGGCATTCTTGCGAATAAATAATGCACTTATCATACTGATAATTATGAAAAAAAAAGAAGATTAAAGCTAAACAGTATTTCTTTGATAAACAAATAATAATTGCATAAGTGCAAGTTTCAATATTCTAAGATATTTGCATACGAGTATGTACACCGTGACAAATATATTCTGTCCAAAATTAAAATTATCATAGAATAAAAGAACAGTTATCTAACTGAGTGATTTTATTTTTATTCTTTTCACATTGACTAATAAAGGGTGGTTAAGTTTAAAGGGCCGATGTTGATTTTGAATAAAACACAAATTATTTAGGAAATTAATGTCATTTCTTTTTATTATGATAATATTGGTATGGTTCAATTATGTATGGAACAAAATATCGGGCAAATGGCCACCGCGACCTCGGCGGCACACCTCCATCCGATGGTCGAAATTTTCGATGACGCTGAGGCATAATTGAGGTTCTATGCCGTTAATGTGCCGAATTATCTCATCCTTTAGCTCTTGAATTGTTGCTGGCTTATCGACGTACACCTTTTCTTTCAAATAACCCCAAAGAAAGAAGTCCAACGGTGTCAAATCACATGATCTTGGCGGCCAATTGACATCGCCACCACGTGAGATAACACGGCCATTGAATTTGTGGCGCAAAAGAGCCATTGTTTCGTTAGCTGTGTGGCAAGTGGCACCATCCTGTTGAAACCACATATCGTCCACATCCATATCTTCCAATTCGGGCCATAAAAAGTTCGTTATCATCTCACGATAGCGAACACCATTCACAGTAACTGCCTGACCGGCCTCATTTTGGAAAAAATACGTCCCGATGATGCCGCCAGCCCATAAACCGCACCAAACAGTCACTCTTTGTGGGTGCATTGGTTTTTCGACAATCACTCTTGGATTATCATTCGCCCAAATGCGGCAATTCTGCTTATTGACGAATCCACTGAGGTGAAAATGTGCCTCATCACTGAAGATGATTTTCTTCGAAAATTGATCATCCACTGTTGCCATTTCTTGCCACCATTGTGACCATTGACGACGCTTGAAATGGTCAAGAGGCTTTAGTTCTTTAGTCAATTGCACCTTGTAAGCGCGTAAATGCAAGTCTTTATGCATAATGTTCATCAACGACGAGCGTGAGGGGTGCAATTGTTGGGCACGATGACGAGTTGAGGTGGACGGCTCTTCAGCCACACTATCGCGAACAGCAACAATATTTTCTGCAGTACGAGCTGTACGAGCATGCACTGGTTTTTTCACATCTCCTACAGACCCGGTTTGCACAAATTTTTGCACGATTTTTCCGATTGTACGCACATTTGGACGATTAAATTGACCGAAAGAATCATGAAATGCACGATATGCATTTTGATTTGAACGCCCATTTTCATAATAAGCCTGAATAACTTTAACGCGTTGCTCGATTGTGTATCTTTGCATGGTTCAAATTGAGTTAGTCTGAAATTGAGAAATGTCAAATGAAATGCAGAAAAAAACTTGACGTTTAGGTGTGGTTCACATTCAACATCGGCCCTTAAAATTTAACCACCCGTTATATTGATTACAGTAAGTTTTTTTCAATTATCCCTCCCTTAGCCTTGACAACAAGCTTCAAACGCTTTTCAAAATCAGTGCAGGCGGCACGCACAACCTCTAGAGGCATATCATCCCATATTCTTTGAATGGTTTGCTTGAATTCAGCTATGTTGCTATATTTGTAATCCTTAAGCTTCATTAGCATGTACGACCATACAAAATAATCCAATGGATTAAGATCAGGTGATGATGGCGGCCATTCATCTTTTGGTAGAAAATCGGTCAAATTATGCTGACACCAAGCCTGTACACCAAGTTTGAGGTGTGTGATGGTGCTCCATCTTGTTGAAAGCAGTAGTAATCATTACCGAAGACTTCTTTTGCATGTTTAAGCACATTTTCATTAAGAACTGTTTCCAAGTAATAATAAGAGTTGACTTTTACTCCTTTCTCAATGAAAACCAGTGGAAATTTGCACCTCTTACTAACGGCAGCCCATACCATCACCGATGATCTGTTTTGAAATTTTTAAATATACCTCCGGTTAGTAGGAATATCAGCTAGTGTTGCCCCCCATACACGATCATTCTGATAATTGAAACTTTCTTATAGGACAAACAATTTCTCATCGGAAAAAATGAACTCGTCACCAGCGTGCCACTGAAGAATGACTTGCGCTCTTTTGTATCGTTTTTCTTTAGTAGCAACTGTCAATCCATGAATCTTACTTTTTTTGAAAGGTTGTAATTTCAGATCATTTTTCATGAGCAAACGGAGTGATTCGCGGTTAACATTGAGCTGTTTTACCAACTTTCTGCAGGATTGAGCGCAATTTCTTATTATACGTTCCCGAACGATTTTCTTCAATGCTGAAGTTCTCACCGTCCTTTTTCTTCCACTTCTTACTCGATCCTGAATTATACCAGTCTCCCTGTATCTGCCAATAGTGCGCGAAACTAATTTTCTGTTGATACCCAAATGTTTGTAGCGATGGAATATCGAACTTGGATTTGCGCCACACAGATATTCGTCTATGACAATACCACGATGCTCCTTCATCTTCGATTTAACAATATTTTTTTTCCACTTGAAAACTATATGAATACTTACCATTAATAAGCTCTACAATTTGGTATATTCGTCCGAAAAATTAAACAAATACAACACGAGATATTAAGAACAATATCTTTGGGACAGAATATATTTGTCACGGTGTATATGTTTACTAAACTTGTCACTAGAAAATTACTTCTATGCACTTTGGAATTTGTACTTAACTTAGATATGAATACCTCTTTACTTCTAGGTCTCCCAATTATTATGATATACACGATTTTGTTTTTTCCCCACAGTCTGACATTATGTCATAGAACCGATATCTTATCAGAACTAGTATATTTAATTGTAACAATTAAAGTTAGAAGTATTTTTTTCTCAAAACACATAGTTGGTGATTCCCCGAAAAAGATTATTTCATGAGTTTTCCAATGATGATAATGTTTGCTTTTAATAGAAACAATAAAATAGAATAATAAATCACTCAAACATATGCAAATCTTATCGGCTATGGCAAGTGTATTGAAGGTAATTACATTTTTAATGGTATACGAGTAAATGTTGGTAATTACAATTCAGTAATCAGAAGAACTCATTAGTTATTGATAGAACTGTGGACTTTACTTCAACGCATTTTGTATTTGTGTGATGAAAGTTAACGCTACATAGATCTACCTTCTACCTTCTTCTTTCCTTCTTTTTATGTGCTCAGTGAAAAATCTCTATTTTCACATTTTAAATCGCCTAAGTATCTTTTTTTCTAAACCTACAGTACCCCGCCCACAAATTATGAGCACTGCAATGGTTGTAATCTTTTTTGCAAAATATGGTACTTGTTGCCCGGTTGATGCATATCGTCAATCTGCAAAAAAGGCAGAACTTATCGAAAGAATGGAAAAAAAGAGCGGTGTATTTGGGCACAATCTCATCGCAGCTATGAAATAAGTGATTGGAATAAGGTACATATGTTACCATAAGTCCTCTTCTATATAATGCTTTTCGACTTCATACTTGTGCATCCTTTTTGAATCATTTCTTGTTCCTCATTTAAAGGTCATATCCAGTGATGAATGCCGCCTTGAGGCCGTCACTAAAATGGTATAATTCGTTCGAATGGGGCAACATGAGCATTACAAAGAGGAATGTGTAGTCAAAACGGTCAATCATCCGCCATTAGCTATGGTTTGGACTTTGGAGTTGCATATCGTCGAAAGGGGTGGCCGTGGTGTAGTGGTAACATCATCGCTTGTCACGCTGTTGATTCACGGTTCGAATCCTGATGTCAAGAATCATCTATTTATTTCGCATGAAATATATTAAATACAAAAGTCGATCACTTGCGCAAGCTAAGTCAACTCTACTGTGAAGGCATAACACTGGCAGTAGGGTGATCATATGGCTAAAATGCAACTTGGTCGTGATGATGACATCAGGAGGACGGAAAAAAAATACTGTGAATCATAAGCAACGACAATAATAGCGAAAACAATCAAAATACTCCCCAGTTATCTGGACAGCCACCCTTGGAGTTTACAGAAACTTAATACCACCTGAGTTTCAAACTACACCACTCTGTCGTTCTCTCTGTCTCTCCTCCTTTCCACAAAACGCACGTGTTCTAAAAATTAGTATAAGGGTATTCATATCCCCTTTAACACGTGAAAATTATAAAAAAAAAAAAAGGACCTGCTCCAATATATTTTGTTGACAAAATAATGAACAGCGACCAGTCAATACGGTTTTTTGTTTGCCTTATTTGCAAAGTCTCCTCGAACAGACTCCACCTTTATTCAAGATGGCGCTCCCTGCCACACCTAATTCTCCAGACTTAAACCCCATCGAGAATTGTTGGGCTTACTTAAAATCAAAAGTTTATTCTCGAAAGAATTCAACAACAGAAATACTGAAAGAAAATATTGAGAATGTGTGGAAGAATGACAGTGGCATCAAAGATATGGTTAGGTTAAGTTAAGTTTGATGGGTTGACGTAGAGGGTGAAAGACAAACTACGCCACATTTAGATCAATGTAGATCCATTGTGATGCCCAAGGAGTGAAGCTTCCCCACTCGTGAACTCTATGGGTTCTTAAACCAACGCAATGCATTTATAAATTTGGTTATCTTATTTACCGATACATTCGATAGTTCTTCTAAGTCTTGGAAGTATTTTATTTTCCCTAGTATTTTGAATCTAAGGTGGTAGAGTCCCGGACAATGGCACAGGATCGAGGTGTACATCCTCATTGCCGCAGCCTCTACATATATCTTCTTCGCTTATTCCCAATTTCTTTGTGTGATAACGTAACAAGTTATGTCCAGTTATCATCCCCACTAAACCAGATAAGATATATCTGTTGAAGTGTAGGATTTGAACATTTTATTTTTCAACATAGTCTCCTTTTAGCTCTATATACACTTCATCCAACGTTTCTCCAATTTGTTGATGCCTTCGAAATAATACGATTTCTCGAGCCCCTCAAAATAAGCGATTGTTTCAGCGATGACCTCTTCATTCGACCCAAATCTCTTACCTCCGAGCCATTTCTTCATGTTTGGAAACAAGAAATAGTCACAGGGGGCTAAATCTGGGGAGGAGGTGTTCGTAGCCCAACTCATGCAATTTTACCATTGCGACTGCGGACTTGTGCGCCGGTGCATTGTCCTGGTGAAAAAGACCTTTTTTCTTCGCCAAAAGCGGCCGTTTTTGCTGCAAAGCGGCTTGGAATCGATCCAGCAGCTCTGCGTAATATGCGCCGGTGATCGTTTTACTTTTTTCAAGGTAATCGATGTGAATAACACCGCGCACATCATAAAAAACTGTCACCATGACCTTGTTTGCTGACAAACCCGCTTTGGCCTTCTTCGGCAAGTCCATTGTTTTGACGGTTCCTTGGTTTCTGGTGTGTTGTGGTGAATCCAGGTTTCATCCACGGTTACGAAACGGCGCAATAACTCAGCCGAATTTTTCTGGAACATCGCCAAACACACCTTTGAAGTTGCCAAACGAATGCGTTTGTTGTCGATTGTGAGCAAACGCGGCACCCATCTTGCGGAAAGGTTTTTCATGTCCAAATATTTATGTAAAATCGAAATCACTGAGCCATGTGATAAGTCTGTGACCTTTTCAAGCTCGCGCACTTTCACTCGCCGATCGTCCATTATCAAATCATGAATTTTGTCGACCATTTCTGGTGTGGTGACCTCAATTGGGCGACCAGAACGTTAGGCGTCACTTGTGCTTGAACGACCGCACGGAAATTGAGTAAACCAGTGGTGAATGGTTCCAATCGATGGTGAAGAGTCCCCATAATATTTGTCAAGCTTTTGTTTGGTCTGCGTGATAGTTTTTTCTCGCGAAAAATAGTGTTTAATGAGCACTCGAAACTTACTTTTTTTCCATTTTAACGAAAATGTTAGTAAGCATCTATATAAAATGGCTGCCACAACAAAACTATTTGACAGATCTGTCTGAAAATTTGGGTGCGTTCTTTTGAAAGATGATTCTTGACAAAAAAAAAAAAATTTAATTTAAGGTGACCACACAATTTGTGTTATTTTTCAGGGACTTATTGACCCACCCTCGTAACCGTCTGTCATATTTTGAGACGATGACTCATTGTTGAGTATCTCAGGCCGCGAACTTATCCGCCGCCCTCGTATATGCTTTTTTTTTATCGATTTGAGAGCGGCCTTTGATATCATAGACCGACAAAAATTATTCTGCAAGCTCTATCAGTATGGAATGCCTCATAAATTTGGAAAAATCCTAGAGAATTTGTCCAACGGCATAAAAGCAGCAGTATGGAACGGAAATGGATTGTCCGAATGGTTCGACACAGAGGTGGGGGCTAGATATGAATGCACGACAGTCTACGTGCCTACCGGAGAGTCAAGTCGATGGAAACGGCATTAGTCGCGTCTTCTTGGTTTTTGGGAGATCCACTCTTATATCTAAGATAGTGTCTAGCTACTGCTACCTTGGGTGTGTTATTGATCACCTTGTGGAACTTATTAATCGACTACCTGTGTAGACTGTATGACGAAAAATGCGCTGCTATTGGTGCTGATGACGAATGCATTATCAGGTTATTGGCACTCTGTGAGTGGATGCAATCCTCACTGAGTGTTTTTGGGACTTCATGTTATGAGTAGAAGTTGACCGTTAGTTTTTGGAAGATTGAGATGTTGTTCACAACAACAACAAGCTGCCTCAAGTGATGTGGCCAAAATGCCTGGGCAACCAGTTGGTACCATCTAGCAAAGTCAAGAACTTGTACATTCTTCTAGATCCAAAATTTGTAGAGCATCTTGGAAAGTCTAAGGCAAACAACATTCTCTGGCAATGTCGTAGAATGTTCAGCAGATACTCATCTGCCCTCATACTGCCGCAGTGTCACTTTGTAAAGCTCTTTTCTTGTTGTCCTTGGCTCCTTTATTAACGCAGTAATGTCGTTGTGGTGGTGGGAGGAAAGTCGATATACTTGTTGTAGCAAACTTGCCATAAAAATCGATTTAAAATTATTCTGGTGACCTCGATTCCTTCTCACCCATTATAACAATAAAAAAGAAATACCTTTTCTAACAACCTATACCTTTGCTATACACTTTTAGACAAAAATGAACTGCTTTCGGCGAAAAACTTCCTGGAGCAGGCGGCTGAAACAAATCTTCCCGAATTCCTGAAGGCACTATCAGATATTCTCGCTACAGTCAGCAATAGTGCAGTAGCACGTATGGCAGCTGGTCTGCAGCTGAAGAATCACCTTACCAGCAAAGATGAAGCCATCAATGTGCAGTACCAGGAGCGATGGCTTCAGTTTCCCGAGGAGATCCGTGAATATATTAAGAAAAATGTAAGTGTTATTGTTTTTTGCGCTGCCTGTTAAGAGCCTTTAATTAACCGTAACACATGTTTTTCATTTGTAGATTCTGGGTTCGTTGGGCACGGAGAATACCCGACCATCATGTGCGGCGCAATGTGTTGCCTATGTGGCCGTAACTGAGCTTGCCAATGGGCGATGGGGTATACTCATCAGCACTTTAGTGAGTAAAGTTGTCACCGATGGATCGAATGAAATGGACCGCGAAGCAGCTCTTGAGGCAATAGGTAAGTACAGAGGTGAATAATTGTTGAATGTAACTGAGATTCTCTTATCCGCGCAGGTTACATTTGCCAAGACATCCGCCCTGGAGTGCTCGAACATCAGGCAAATCAGATTCTTACCGCTATTATCCATGGAATGCGTAAACAGGAACCAAGCAACCACGTTCGCCTGGCCGCCACCACAGCACTGTTGAATTCGCTGGAATTCACGAAGGCAAACTTTGAAAAGGACAGCGAGCGCAACTTTATCATGGAGGTGGTGTGCGAGGCTACGCAATCGCAAGATACCCAAATCTGTGTTGCTGCCCTACAATGTCTGGTTAAGATTCTCTCCCTGTACTATCAGTATATGGAGCCATATATGGGTCAAGCACTCTTCCCTATTACTCTGGAGGCTATGAAATCCGAACACGATCAGATCGCATTGCAGGGCATTGAGTTCTGGTCGAACGTTTGCGATGAAGAAGTCGATTTGGCGATAGAGAGTCAAGAAGCTAATGATGCTGGCCGAACACCAACGCGTTCTTCAAAGCATTACGCTCGCGGTGCGTTGCAATATTTGACGCCAGTGCTGATGGAGAAATTGACGAAACAAGATGAATGCGACGATGAGGATAGTTGGAGTCCATCGAAAGCAGCCAGCGTTTGCTTGATGCTACTCGCAACATGTTGTGAGGATGAGATCGTTCCTCATGTGCTTCCATTCATTAAGGACAACATTGAATCACCGAACTGGAGGCTGCGAGATGCGGCCGTAATGACATTCGGCTCGATATTGAGTGGTGTTGAGACAAATACTTTGAAGACGTTGGTGGAGCAGGCTATGCCGACACTAATTCGATTAATGTACGACTCGAGCGTAATTGTGAGAGATACCACGGCATGGACCTTTGGAAGGATTTGTGACGTAAGTGAAGTTTATGAATATTTGTATCCTTAGTCTCACCATTTCTTCTTTCACAGATAATCCCCGAAGCGGCTATTAATAAAACATACTTGAACACCCTCCTGGAATGCTTTCTCAAGGGTCTCAAGGCCGAGCCAAGAGTTGCAGCGAATGTTTGCTGGGCATTCATTGGTCTATCAGATGCCGCTTACGAAGCAGCCGAAACAGCTGATGGAGATACCCCACAAACGTATTGTTTGTCACCATACTTTGAGTACATAATCACTCAACTGTTAGAGACTACAGATCGACAGGACGGCGCACAGGCGAATTTGCGTGCAGCTGCATATGAAGCTCTCATGGATATGATCAAGAACTCACCCGTCGATTGCTACTTAATCGTACAGAAAACGACCATCGTTATCTTGGATCGATTGAACCAAGTTCTACAGATGGAAGCACACCTATCGAATCACAATGACCGAAATCAATTCAACGATATACAGTCCCTTCTGTGTGCAACACTTCAGTCTGTGTTGCGAAAGGTTCGCGAAGAGGATGCTCCAAAGATCTCGGATGCCATCATGACCGCAATTTTGACAATGTTCAGCTCTGCCTCTAGCAAGGTTGGCGGTGTTCAGGAAGATGCATTCATCGCGGTCTCCACGCTGGCTGAGTTGTTGGGCCTGAAGTTCATCAAGTACATGGATGCCTTCAAGCCGTACTTGTTTATGGGTCTGAAAAACTATCAAGAATATCAGGTTTGCTGTGCAGCCGTCGGGCTTACAGGTGACATCTGTCGCGCTCTGAAAGCTCACGTTATTCCCTTTTGTGACGAAATTATGGCCACACTCTGCGATAACCTAAGCCAACCATCGTTACATCGCTCCGTAAAGCCACAAATTCTCTCAGTTTTCGGTGACATGGCACTTAGCATCGGCACAGAGTTTGTAAAGTATCTACCTGTTGTGTTGGAAATGTTGTTGCATGCATCCCGAGTACAAGTCGACCAAAACAGCTACGACATGATCGAGTATTTGAATGAACTGCGTGAGAGTGTGCTCGAAGCGTATACTGGCATCCTGCAAGGCTTAAAAGGCGCCGATCAAAAACCGAATGCTGAAGTGCGCCATATGGAATCTCACATTGCTCACATAATAGCGTTTATCAAAGCCATCGCACAAGAGGGCGATTTGTCCGATTCCATTGTGGCAATTTCTGCTGGTCTCATTGGAGATCTTTGTACAGCGTTTGGACCACAACTTTATCATCTGCTTGAAGATATGACCATCAGTCAATTCCTTGCCGATGGCAAACGTTGTAAGGCCTCACGCACAAAATCGCTCTGCAGTTGGGCCACCAAAGAAATTAAGAAACTGCGCGACATCCAGGTGGCTGAGTAATCGTTGTATGTTTATTGGTGAGTAGTGTGGTATTTATATTATTATACATTTTGATAACTGAACATTTGAATTAAGTCAACTTGATGTTTTTACCTTTTTTCTTTTTTTTTTTTTGATTAAAAATATAATAGTGTACTAATCTTTGTAGAATATAAGACAGCAGATCGAATGGTTGGATTATTTAAGTTTCTTAAATGAAAAAGATTTGTGTTAAACATATTTACAGGATTGTTCATTGATTTGTTTTCATTCCCGTGCTTGTTGCTTCCAGGTTTGACTTTGAAACGAAGTTTCTGGCTTTCTAAAATGTGGACTGGGATTCATAGATGCTTTTGGCGGAAAATTAGTATTTATTTGGTTTGCGTCACTGTTTTCTCACTTAAGTATGGTTCGTGGAGTTAATCCGACGAAGGATTTTCTTTCTTTCTACATTTTGTACGGTAGGATCATGAGGCTCATGAACTATAAAGCATACTTTTTGTCTTTCGTGTTTTGAACATAAGTGTGATGAACCCTAACGTCTTGCTTGCTTCTGGGAATAATTTCATTGAGTTCTTTGGAACGTTTGCCGTGGTAGTATCTATAGTAGAGGCATAAGACTACGACCAGCTTTCGATAAGCCAACGTTCGTTAACTTTTAGTAGGCGTACTGTTCGCCTCTGTATGCAGTCGAGTAGGCGAAGAGAACTGAATTCTAAAACTGCTTAGTTGCAAACTACATACATACATATATAGATTTAAGAGCAGCATATCTATAATATAAAATCTGCTGTTGGTGTTGTTCTCATTGCATTGGTTCTTCTAGTGCATGCCAGTATCTGTATATCTGTTATAGGCTTGAGGTTGGTGATTTTTCTTGCGGCCTGCAACCATACCAGACCTTCGTATTATGTACGAAGCGATATTAGACTTAATTGGATTTTTCGAGTATGACTCGTTTCACACATTGCCTCTAAAACTGTTCGTGTTTATCATCATATACCTCGCCATTCATTCACCTTGTGCTCGGAATGTTGTGGCGCTCTACATCGGGAATTTTCTGCCTTTCTGTTAATTCATCCCACCTTTTATTGTGCCTATGATTTGATTCGCTCATTGCCTATGTTAAAAAATTATTTTGCTTAAGGGCAGGAAGCGAATCTGGGCCCATCAACGAACACCAAGCGAGGGAGAGTAGACAATAAAAAGTTGGACTGAAAGGTGAAAAATTCAAAGCTCAAATCCAATCTGTTTTCCGATGTTTTAATATCCCGTCTGGTCGTAGTTCTCGCTAAGTTAATTTTTTCCTGATCAGCAATCTTATCCGGGATCACCGACTTATTCTCAGCCTTCAACAGCGTCAAATTTTCATTTCATTGCACTTTCCTGTCCGAATGTTTGTTCCAGCACAGGTTTTAAAAGCCTCAAAATATATTGACCAATTTTCGCGCACATGCAGACTTGTTTTCCACTTAGAAAATGTCTCTCTGTATATTAGGCTGCATAGAGTCGTTTTATTATTTGTGTGATGCGTTCAAATCATCCATACGTGAGTTTTTTAGTCAGTGATCAAATTATTGCATCAGTGAGCAGATGACTCGTATCGTAATCAGCATTTGGTAAATCTACCAACAACAAAATGCTGAGTTTGTTTTAAGTGTATTCACCGTGGCTGTGTAGCAAGACACTGCTAATTATTTGGTGTAGTGTGTAGTGCGTTTACTTGTGACCCGAGCTGCGCAGGTTCGAGACCGAGCGGGGAACAGCAAATGACAGCCACCCGACCATAAAAGAAACGAACAAAATCTAAGTTTCTCCAACCGTGAACCGTAATCGAGTCTGAGTGCTCTGGGATCTGAAAAGTTCCTTAAAAAAAAAAATTAACTTATCGCTAATATTAGTGTTCAGCTAAATAATCAAACGACCAGCGAAATATGCTAGCAAAAAATATTTAACGAGCAGAAAAAATTGTCCAGCTTCTAAGTCATCAAAAAATTTATATTCTGCTGACCAAACAATTAATTTTTGCTGAGAAAATACTTTTTCAGCTCATCTTTTATTTTTCTGGTGATAACTGACTGTCAGACACTGTTTCTTTGCCTTCGCAAGGATAGTTCACCCTAGAGCACCCTCTCTAATCCCGTTTCTCTTAGGAATCTGAGAATGAGAAGTGGGTCTATGGTTGTCATGTCCTAATCTGATAGTTGGTACTTTCCCAATTTGTGGGTCAGTGCCCCACGGGACTCCATAAATGTTCTGGAGTCTCATTGGACTCATTGTAGAATCTGCAAAGGCCTTCGTTTGTCATACCTATGTTCCCAGAGTTTACAGTGCCCCGTTAGAAAGCCTGTTAGGATACGTAGGTTATTCTTGCAAATACACGTTTCGAATCTCTTCCAGTTGTAGTGTCCCAGAAGTTTCTTAGCTTGCCACAGATCTGGAGTATTGACCCAGGTTCTCGCCCTGTTTTCTTTCACCATCTTCGTGAATTCTTCGCGTATGGTGTGAATTCCTATTTCGCGGAATGGTTCAGGTCCAATAAGGGATTCTGTTGTTCCTTGTCTTGCCAAGGAGCCTACTTCTTCGTTGCCCTCTATTCCAGCGTGGCCAGGAATCCAATAGAGGGTGACCCTGTTACTGCTACTGAATCAAGTGCCTTGATAGCTGCTTGACTGTCTGACAATATTGCTATGTTGCATTTTTTGTATCTTCTATCAAGATTGAATTGAACACATCTATCTACAGCGTATATTTCAGCTTGAAAGATGCTGGTACTTTTGCCCATAGGTTCTGAGTACTTTGTTCTTGGCCCAAATACAACTGCCCCTGTTCCTTCTTGAGGTCTCGGGCTGTTCGTATACCATTTTATTGTGTGGTTGCTCAATCCATATACTAGGTGGGGTGAAAAGTAACCTCCTTGGGAATGAAAAAACAATTTTTTTTAAATGTTTTTTTATTTTATTCAATATAGTCTCCTTTTAGCTTGATACACTTATTCCAGCCATTTTCCAACTTCTTGATCCCGTCCGAAAAGTAATTTTCCGGAAGGTCTGCAAAATACTCTTCCGTGGCGTCGATGATTTCCTCGCGTGAGCTGAATTTGTTATTGATGAGCCATCTTTTGAGGTTTGGGAAGAGATAATAGTCCGAGGGAGCCAAATCGGGCGAATACGGTGGATGCGACAGCAATTGGAGCCGTAAGTCATTGATTTTAGCCGTGGTTGCGATGCTCTTGTGCGCCGGCGCATTGTTTTGCAAAAACAAAATTTTTTTTCGCTTCATGTGAGGCCGTTTTGCAGCGATTTCGGCCTTCAATGGCTCCAATAATGCACAGTAATACTCGCTGTTGATGGTTTTTCCTTTTTCAAGGTAGTCCACGAAGAGTATGCCATGACAATCCCAGATAACCGACGCCATAACCTTTCCGACCCATTAAGCCTCCCTCGGCCGCTTCGGAGCACTCGTGCCGGCTTCAGTCCATTGCCGGGCACTCATTCTGTTCTCTGGTGTGTAATGGTGGATCCAGGTTTCATCAACAGTTACCAATCGACGCCAAAAGTCCGCCCGATTCCGCATCAGCAAGTCCAAACACTCTTTCGAAGTGCTCTCGCGTTCGTGTTTTTGGTCAGGAGTGAGCATGCGTGGCACCCAGCGGCAGGATAACTTTTTCATATGCAGAATATTGCCCAAAATATGGCGTGTGCGCTCAGTACTAATCTTTGTGGTATCTGCTAGCTCGCGCACCTTCACTTTCCGGTCAGCCAACACCATTTCATGTATTTTTTTGACATTGTCCTCTGTAACCGCATCGGAGGGCCTGCCGCTGCGGACTTGATCGGTAGTGGAGTTACGGCCACGACGAAACTCTCGAAACCAATATTTGACGGTGTAATCTGACGGAGCATTAGCCCCATAATATTTATCCAATTTTTCTTTTGTTTCTTTCGCCGTTTTGCCTCTCAAAAAATAATGTTTTATGAGAGGAGGTTACTTTTCACCCCACCTAGTATACTTAAAAATAAGAATTATTTTGGATCGTGCCAAAACGCGCGGACTTTGCTTTTTACACCTCTCATTAAGGCTTGAACATCATCTTCGGTTAAGGTTTTGGCCACTTGTCTCCACTTTTTTCGAAAAATTTGTTCCGTTTCGTTTACTCCACCATTTGTCTTTAACTTAGCTTTCATTAGAGCCCAAAACGTTTCTATGAGGCGAAGTTCTGGACAATTAGGAGGATTAGCATCCTTTGGCACTACATTTATCTTATTTTGAATGAAAAACTCAAGCGTCCTTTTCGCATAGTGTGATGTCGCCAAATCCGGCCAAAACAGAACCGATTTCTTATGCTCTCTAATAAACTTTAGCAGACGCTTTTGTAAACATTCCTTGATGTAGATGCCCGCATTAATTGTGCCATGAGTGATGAATTCCTCACTTTTTTTTGCCACAGGAGCAGATAGCCTGCCAAATAAGGAATTTTTTGGGGAATTTCGAAGCTCGACGGGTCCTAAATTTTGCATCAACACCATCAACAAAATTTGCGACGTAATATTCATTGCCTGGAATTTGAGCAAAGTCGGCAACGCAGTAAGTCTCGTCATCCATTACACAGCAATCGTATTTTGTCAAAAAATTTTCGTAAACCTTTCGAGATCGACGTATTGCTTCCTTTTGCTTTGATTCGTCGCGATCTGGTACCTTTTTTACTTTATACGATGATAATCCAGCTCTAACTTTAGCGCGCTGGATAGTACCAGTTGATGTGGAAAGCTTTTTCGCTGCGGTTGGGGTTTCTCTTAAAAGTACACTCAATCTTAGCTTGAAGCCTGGGGTCCAGAGGTCCAAGTTTTCGACCCGAACCTGCCTTTCTCTGGACTGACAGGGTTTCCTTTGTAATTATTTATAACCGAATATACCGTTGAAACAGACACTTTTAATTTCTTTACAATTTTATACAATGGAATATTTGGATTTTGCAGATATTCGTTCACTATTGCAATTCGCTGCTCTTCTTCTTTGCTCGCCATTATGATAGTAGCACGTCTGACCAGAAAATAACATTGCCTGAATTCTTGAATTCTCGCCAAAATATTATTTTTATTAGGGAGAACATTTCCAGATTTCAAGCGTTTACACCTATTATAAGATTATTGACAAACAACCGATATTTCCTGCGCCTTTCACTTAATCATAAACATCAAGTTGACTGTATGTATATATTAAGACCAAATTGTTATTTCTTAAAAACAAAACAAACCTACAATTTCTTTTTACAGATTTCTTCTGATATTGATATTTATTTAAAAAAAAAAAAATCTAAGAAAAAAAGATTAGATGCATTATAAACCTCACTACATGCATCTCTCAAACACACTGTTTACTTTCTACGAAACATCAGAAAAAACTATTTAAAAAAAAAGGATAAAAGCTGGTTTGATCTTTTAGTTATGAATAAAAAACTATTATTATTTAGATTTATTGTGCAACATCCATTTCGTCATAAGATCGACGATATATCATTAATATTATTATTTTTTTTTTTTTTATTTACATACTTATAGTAATTATTGTTTAATTTGTTATATATATTTTGTTCTTTTCATTCTGCATAGTATTGCAAGTATTTACAATGCTATTTAAGATTTCTACTATTGCTACAAACAAAACAAAACAAAACAAAACAAAAAAATAAGAAAAGTTTATTTCCCCCTTCCCCCCCCCCCAAAATAACTAAACAACAAATATCAAACAAAAATTATATATAAAGAAGAACGTGTAAAATTTAACTGTCATTTTAAACGAAAAACCGAAAATAATATCAAAAAGCTTATTTTTTTTTCCATTAATTATTACAAAAGAAAAAAAAAAAAAAAAAAAAAACCAAACAAACATAGAAAAGAACGAAGAACAAAACAATTATATATATAAATCATAATTAAATAGTTAAGCAAAGTTTTAAGAAAAATAATAATTAATATTAACACCTTTTGTGTGAATGGTTATTATCGTGCGAATTTTCATTTTTCCTCTGAACTGTGTGAGCTGAGTGTTGTGTGTTAAATTTTCACTCTGAAACATTCTTCTGAAACGCCGCGATTGGTTTTCTTTCATTTTATGGTGTGTTTGAGGTTCTGCTGTTTTTCTTATACAAAACATTTTTCTGATTCCAAACAGGAAATACTTATCACATTTTCATAAAAAAAATGAAAGTAAATGTGGTTTACGAAACTAATATATGAATGTGAGACTGATTCTTTACAATTTTTGTATGCATATTTATGAGTGTGTGAATGATTTTTGTTGTATGAATGTTTTTCTGTGATGAGAATGAATGTGATGTGTGTAAGTGAATTTTGTTTGAATGAATGTTTGAATAGTTTTAAGTAGTCTTGTATGTATAATTGCTTATGATATGTTAGATGTGAGTCGTGTGAATCTGGCTGGGGTTAGAACCTTCACAAATTCTATTAACATAAGTGCGTTTTTTTAAAAAATATATGGTGGACTTTATTTCTATTAATGGCAAGGATTTTCGTAGGTAGATTTCACTTTATGAGTAATTCTAGCAAAGACTTATTTGTTGCCTGGTCTGTTAAAATAGGCATTTTATGCAAATAATACAAGAAGTATGGCAATTAGAGAATCGTCACATCCGTAAAAATGTTGTATTTATATCTGGTTTTCAGTCCCCCTAACTCCTCAGGCATGTCAGACCGGGTGAATAGGTAAAACTCTTTCATAGGTAAAACTCTTTCCTTTAGAAAAACAGATTTTTATAGATAAAGAAGTAAAATTAGGCACGACAGAGTGATTCTACGGAGTCATAGTTGTTAATAAGTAAACTATTTGAAAGAATTTACGCAAGCTGACACAAATGCAAAGCCATTTCAATTTCGGTGATCAGCTGAGAGAACTGAGAATGCAAGCGAAAATTCTTGCCTTAATTTGTCTGTTTTCCCTTCGTAAACATAACCTGGATATCTGATCCAGCTGACAAATCAGAAGAGCGCCTAATCTCCACGTGGTATGTAATATTTCATATTCCCTAGACAGAAACATATAAAAGGCAAAATGCATCCTTATTTCTGCCTGGCAAGGAGTATGATGTTGTACTATTATCATCTCAATTTTTACCACCTCACTAGACTTGCAGAATACGGATTGTTATCCAATTTTGGTCTATACAGTGTCAAGTCTCGATGGCGAATAGGAGTGTATGCCTTCCCTGATTGATTCAATAGATTCGTAGTACTCATCTCGTATAATTCTAACTTTAAGTCAGCAAATTATTTCCCTCCACAATCCCAACCATTTCGTAATTTTTGCCGATCGTTTCACAGATTGACGCAGATCCTACATTAATATACATAAAACAACTAACTCTTAAGGCCACCTTATATAACTTTCAATTGTCGTTTCTGTATTGTTCTATTGTAGTAAGTAGTTAGATGGCAGTAGTAAAAGTACTTATAGATAGACAATCATCCTGATTCTCGTTGTCGTTTTTCGCAATATGAAAGACTGTTGTCATTTTATTCGTCGCATCGTGATGCCAACTACACAGCGTCTGGAGTACTTTTACAAAGATGTCGAGTCGAAGAATGTGTTGTAACACTTCGTTCTTGCAACACTTATTGGCCTCAAATAGATTCTAAAAAATGTTGTATTTTCGACAAAAATTTCCAAATTGATCATTACTGGCTGGCATTACTGCAATATTCGACACTAAAATAGAAGATATATTTCTGACTTAAGATTGATTTGTCCTGCGCAGACTGAGGGACTCATTTGTGACTGCGCACCACTCTAATGGTCCATTGTTAATAAATAATCCATTGCCGTTGCTCTTACTATATATACATAAGGACCAATTGATTCACAGTTATCATAGGATAAAAAGGAGAACGCCCATCTTCTCTTGGCAGGTTCCAGTCAAGAGTCTTGCTCAACAGTTACTGCCCAGCTTTACTTGTTTATTTTCATCATTTTTCCCAGACTGATAGTAGGTCCAGTGCGCTTTATTAAAAGGCTTCTCAGACATTTTCCTGAGCTTCTGGATAGCTTTTAGTTGTTACAATTCGTAAATTTTGTTTATGGTACGGAGTTTCAGTATGTGGGATACCTTTTGATGAGACGAAGGTAGTTGAAAGATGAAAACATTTAAATCGATCACTTGTGCCAGCCAAAAAGCTTAAATAACTCGTGCGACTGAAATTAGTGGTAGGTTGAGTTATCAGAAATGATGGGTTGTGTAGCTGGGGAAACCTATGTTCTTCAGAGTGTTATCTGGCAAATAACAAAAACAAAATACAGATCTAAGTAAAGAGTCACAAAAAAAGTTTTTGTTATATTTTTGTTCGCAAACCATAATAGTACGATGGAGTGTAGTTACTATAATCGCCAGATTTAGTTCGGCTTGCAAATGGTAACAACATAGCCCAACGTTCTCCACTATATGACGCCATCTACGATTTTTCTATATAAAACAGTGGATAATAGGTGAATGTCTTTGCTAAGAAAATACGTAAGAATTTTAGTATTTGCTAAAAAACGAAAGTCCTTATCAAAAAACAAAAGTTCCCTGCAAACAAAATTATAGTCTGTAAAAAAAAAACGAAAGCTTGTTGATGAAAGTTATAAGATTGAGGTTAGGTTTGTTTTGCTATCCCCCATCTAGAGAAATTAAAAAGGTCTGTGGTCCATCCGGCTTCTATATCCACATCGGCGCTTCTAACTTGAGGAATGACAAAAAACATAAGTAATTGCTGACTTAAGTCGCTTAATTATTTAAAAATAGCTTCTGTCAAAGATCAAAGTTTTCGGGGACTCCAATTTCAAATCTCCTCGTCCTAGGTTAGAGGCAATTATATCTCTGTGACTCTAGAGTTACATCAGTCGGATACAGATCCCATTCATAAAGAAGGGAGATCGATGAAAACATTTATTTTTTGTTAAAAAAAAAAAACAATCTTCATTTCTATATAAATCAATTTGACCTACCTGGATCGAAGCCCCATGTTTGAGTGTTTCGAATGCATCTGTGAATGTATGAATGAAGTGTGAATCTCTTAAAAATTATGCCTGAGATAGTGTTCAACAATAAACAAAAAAATGTCCTCTAACTAATTCATCAAATGAATGATTGTTTGTGATATGCATTTACATTTGACTGAGAGTGCCTGTGGAAGTGTTGTAAATTTATTATCGTTTTTATTTTTTGCTTGGTTCTATAGGTATTTGTTAGTATTTTTGACATCTTAAGCGTGTGAGAAATATATATTTTTTCATTTCAATTAAACGTTGATTGCTATAGTGAATGTTGAAAAAAACCATAAAAAATTAAAAAAAAAAAAAATACAAAATATATTAGAAAGTGTTTCGAGAAAAAGAAGAATAAGTGCTGTGAATGTAGAACTGAAATTAGCGTAAAGAGTAGGTATGGGTGTAGTTTTAAAAAATTAAAAAAAAAAACAAATAAAGATTTTAAACGGAATTGATGGATTCAGAGAATATAAAATAAAACTGTTTAAAATTTTCATACAAACATTTTTTTTTACATACAATATTCCAGTAAAATTAAGTACGCTTATAATTATTACTATTCAGGTGAACAAATACAAAACAAAAAACGTATTATACAAAGTCAAATACAATAAACAACAAAATCACAATAAAACAAAACAAAACAAAACCAAACAAGAAAATACAAAGTCATAGATGGCCAAATTTGTTAGCCGTTTAAGATCTTTTTTTTTTTCTTCATGTGAGGTATGAATTGAAATAGAGTTGGGTTCTCTTCTAGTAGTCGTATTTGAGGTTGCATTGTGAGAAAATTTGCAAAGTCGGCTGGGTAGTGTGTAATGTGTATATTCTTGTTATTCATCTTCAGCTGTACAACTGTACATTGATCTTGCTTTGATGATAGCAATTAATTTATCAGGTATGCAATTAAATTATATGTTACGGGGAACAGAAACCACAGCCACCCGAGCATAAAAGAGGAACGAATAAAATCCAAGTTTCTCCAACCCCTACACCAAAAGAAGTTCTGCTTGGTTTGCACAATGGACTTCGTGTGAGTCTGAGTGCTCTGGGATTTGGAAATTTCCTAAACTGTTAACACTGTCAAATGAAAGCTTTATCGTATTACTCAATGATGATCCGCAGAGTGTTGATACGGATCCACACAGGAGCTTTCAGTTTCTCGAGCTTAAATATGCTGAAGGTCTGAGGCAATGTACCTGCATGCAAAGCCGACTCAAACCGTAGCAAAATCCTACTTCAATTGTATAAAATGGTCCTTATCTGAGGTAGACTGAAAGTGGTACTCCAGGCAGTCTAGCTTGAAAATCAATTAGGGCTAATGGTGCTTCATTTTGAAACCACATCCCACGCGACCCAGCTATTGAGGTGTGTTCTTCAGAGTAGTGTTTTCAGAAACATGCTACAGTAAATGAGAAAACCTTAAATCAATCATCTCGAATTTAGGAATAGGTTCATCTATCCAATCATATTCCATGAGCTTTCGTTAAGTTCGTCAAAAAATACGGTGTCTGGCTGACAATAAACCTACGAGTTTTGATTAGGACCTCGTTTGTTCTGGTCCTGCTGGGCCATACCTTTCTGGTTGATAGTTACTCTCTCAAAAGTTTCCAGTAAAATGTGAACTCTAGTCCGCCTGGTCAGTTCGGCAACTTGCTTGTTTTTTTCTGTGTGCGTATTTGAGAAATGATTTTCTCCAGTGGAATCGCCACCTGACTTGAGTTTGTAGTAGCTAACGATCTACGAGCATTACAAACGTTCTAAGCTACTTGTCTAAAATGTGAACTACGTATCCGAAGTACCATTTCACTTGGAATGATATCAAGAGTGATAGCAAGTAAACTGTTTTGATTGATTCAAATTTGCCATATTTCACTGGCTGTGAGAAGTTAAAGAAAACTTGGATAATGTGTGTCATTGCGACCTGGAACCTACAGTGTCGATAGCTAGCAAGCAAGCTCACTCCGACACTGTTGGAGTATGTGGTAGTCAAGTTTATGGTTTACGAGCTGTGGCCTTCAGTCGAAGAGTTATTTGTGGTCAAGGTATATGTATTCTATACATTCGTCAGCCCTGTGTATAGCCGTCAAAAATGGAATTCTGTTTGTCACGAAGTTTTCGTATTTCGAACGTCCAATAGAAACCTTCTAAAATGTTAACTGATCGCCAAATGATCAGTTTGGTTTAGCGTTCTCTGCCTGTCTTTCGTCATCCAACTGTGGCAGGTTGTATGCTTTAACCTATTGTAATACGATTGACGGACGAGGTCCATTCACAATGACTTGCTTGACGATGACGTTGGCTATCGTTTTGTTGAGGTCCGCCGACACAATGGTACTGTTTGACTATGAATTGTGTGCGACAGTTATTGTCATTTTTCATCCGCAAGTGGAAGCTCTATTGACTCCACTTAATCTAATAAGGAAACCGGTCGCTGATACAAAAGAGTTGCGAAAATATGAGGCTTTCACGCGGATTTATGTACACTTCTGGATGGTTTGCATGGATATAGTAGCGTAGTATAAGATGTTACTCTCCCGCTACTATCAAACTGTTTAGTTTATGTTAGGATAGTTGTCTGCACCTGTGTACAGACACAGTTAGACCAAAGAAGGTCCATTGTGAAATCACGGGATCTATTACCTATAGGGCTAATTGAAACAGCTGGAGTTTTTTTTAATGAAGCAGAGGGTGCTTTAGACGTCAATAGAACCGAAAAGAGTCCCGAGATGAAGCAGTCATCTTTTGGACAGACTTGGAGAGGTACAAAGGAAATGGAGGATCGGTTTTTCCTCCTCGGCGTCCCTGGGCCTCCGGTAGAAATGGTTTGGAAATAGTACTAGCCTTTTATCGTTTAGACCTATAGGATGGTGCCCCATGAGGACACTGACGATGCTCATCTCCTATCGGTTCAGACACTTGGCACGTAGTGAAGTTATCCAGCTATGTTTGAGACAGTCACTAGTTGCTCGAACAATCGCCACACATATTGAGAAAGAGAAAAGTCGGGTGTGTGTTTCTTTTAAGAGTCCAGGCTCTGAAGGTTTTGTTTGCCGCGAAATCGTTAGTATTGACCACTTGACTATCACTTAACCCTTTTATTGCTACCGTTTCTCTCCGATTGCCGATTTGCCTTGACTACAAGACTCTCAACTAAAATACCCTCCAGTTGCAAATTTCTGGCTCTAGGTGGGCTGTAATTTTCTCCAAAAAAAATTTCCATGTGTTAGTACCCAGGAGCGGATTCTACCTACAGCCTACGAGGCTCGAAAATTAAGCGGGGCGACCCTTACGGAAGGTGATTATTCCACTCAGCTTACGATACGACTACTAAAACAAGACCTAAATTCAAGTCTTAAGATTTGAATAACCCTAGATAGCACCACCCTTTGTCGACAGATTGTCAACTCATTAAACGAGACGCATTGATCCTCTTTAGGTTGGTGCTATCACTCTTCATATCTTAGTTTTGATTATTTTTTTTTTTTGCTTTATTATTATCCTTCAAGTTATTAGTTTATGAGGAGTGTATGTTATTTTTTTTTCTATTGTATCTCAATGAATTTTGTTTCCGAGTCAAGGGGTGTGTTTGTTATGAGATGATGACAAGGATGAATAGTGTGATGAGATGATGATAACGATAACGACGATAACGATGATGAAGATATAAAACAATAACGACGTGGACAACACAACCGACAGACCGTGTGATATGATGGTGTAAATGTAAGTATCTACCAATTACATATTTCATCAATTTTTTTTACATTCTTCTAAAGAAAAGAACAACAAAAAAAAAAAAAAAAAACTAAAATTACCATTTACAACACAAAAAAAAGATACTCATGAATTTTCAAAATTTTTTACAGGTGTTTTTGTGGAATTGTGTTTGAAAGAAAAAAGAAAAAAAAAAAACTTAATTTAAGTAGCTGTGGTATCATTCCAAGTGTGACCAAACTCTGTGAGCGAAAGAAGTCGTTGTGAACGAATTTAGAATTAAACTTAGAATTAAATTTAAAAAAAAAAAACTTCATTTCTTTTTAACTATTTTATTGAAATTAAAAAAAAAACAAAACATTTTTTCTTATAATTTCAATTCAATAGCTAAATGTAAATGTTTAAAAAAAATATGAGAAAAAAATAGTACGATTGTTAAAATGAAATGTGTCTGTGATTACGAGAAAGTTTCTTGCTACATAAGTTTAAAGTTAACTAAAAGAATAAGTAAAACATTTTTTTTTTCTTTTTTTACAATTTACTAAAACAACTACTATTAGGATATTCAATATTTTGTAATAAATAAACAAAAAAAAAAAAAAACCAATGCAAGGAACTTTTTCAAAACTCTAGTATGTATTTACGATAAAAAAAAAAACAAAACAAAACAAAACAAAATATGTTGTTTTGTGCATGTGTATGTGTGTGCGCATGTTTATCATGCTTCTCTGCGCGCGCGCGTATATTATGTGTGTGGGAGAGAGTGAATGTATTCTGTCTGAGAGCGCCAGGCATATATGGTCATATAAAATTCAAAATAAGCACACAACATTAAGAAACTATAAAATAAAAATTTAATCTTAAACAAAAAAACACATATGTACATTTAAGGAAGTGTTTTGCTTTTCAACCAAAAAAAAAAAAAAAAAAATTAACTGAATAAATAAGTTTTTTTTTTTTTTTTTTTTTTCCTTGAAAATAAGAAACGGGAAGATTAACATTGAATTATAAACAAAGAAAGATAATAAAAGTGAACCGAAACACTGTATATTCCTTAATCACTAATTGAGATAAAAAAAAAAAACATTTTTGTATGACTGATAGTTTGTACGAATTTTGATGTGTGAATAAATTTTTTTTTGAATGGCAAACTAAAAGCTTTGGTATTTGTTTTATTTTTGATGAACTTTTCGATAGTACAATTGCTGTGAAGTTTCCATTGATAGATAACGAATGTAAGTATGTACGCTCCCCTAATTCACATAGTTAAAGGATATAGTATCTCACTTTTGTGTTTATTTCCGTTGTCACTTAGGGTGATAAACATGAGTACAAGAACTGGGTGAGACGACTTGGTGAATAGGAATGACTGTCAACTGTTTTGACTGATCTGGTCATTTTGTGTGTAAGTTATTTATTAGAAGGAGAACAGCAATTTTGGTTTAATATTTATATATTTTTTATTAGAATTAAGTTTAGGTAATTTTTTTTTATTGAATTATGAAAATATATACAATTTTACACAAATGAAAGTGTTTTTGTTTGCGCAGTTTTTATTAATGGGTCTCAGGACGATTCTCGTTACCTGGCTATCGTAAGTGTTACGATTTTGATCGTCCATATCGTTATGGCAACGATTTTATTCTACTAACGCTCCTTAGACGGCGCTTGAGATAGCAGGATGATTCATGACAAATGCAAACACGTACACATGTCAACTTGTTTGGGTAAATTCAAAAACGTTAAAAAACTGTGCGGCGTTGCGGCGACCCCACAGGCTTTGTCTTGCTGTTGCCCTGCGCAATTTATTTTGACATTTGTGAACAGTTGTGTTGCATGTTATACACAACAGAAAGAAATAGGGAACTTGATGAAAAGTTTGTTGCTGACTTCTTTTACTTGCTCATGGTAAATTCATGTTCATGTTTGAGTCGAGTTAGGTGCAACAGTTTAATATGACCCTCAGTCCATATACTACGAAATAAGCAAACAAATATTTGAATATATTACGTAAATAAAACATTAAAATTGTTATAAGTTCCTTTTCATCTATTTTTTACACAAAGTATAGGGTAAAATAAATAATAATAGCTAACGAACTGTAACAAAGGCTTATCTAAAACAAACGAAAGCAACAGCAAAATAACTGTTGCGAAGGTTGCTCTGTTTTGACATTTTGTTGCGCTGGTGTTGCAAAAAAAAAACCGTTTAATTTGAGCAGTGCTGCCAAATGTTGTTCGAACTAGTTGCTTTTATGTTGCCACAGGGCTGCATTTTTGCAGTGGTCCTTTATTTTAATGAAATTGGACTCCACTAAACAAAAAAAAAGACAAATTAAATTTTTTGTCTGGTAGAGTTGAATTGATATAGTGACCGCAAATTTAAAATTCGTAATCCAAAAATTCTTTTTTTTTCCAGAGATACAAACATATATACATACATGACATTTCTATGTATATACGAATATTTTTTTTCTTATTGCGACATTTGTTTGTACTGGAGCCAACTTGAAAATAATTTTTCAAAAATGACACCGGCATAGTATTTGGCTTATTGTTTTGCATGATTTGTGTGAAAACCGTGCATACAGCTTTTATAGTTTTGGAGCTAGAAGGTGGTAACAGACGGACAAGTTCCGTGCCTTGTATACGGAACCCTGAAAACGGAGAAGTTATTGTACAATCCGTCTGGAGTGATACGCTATCTGCATCCCTCTTTTAATCAAACCCCAACAAAATGGCTATTATGAAATTGGGAACTATTTCGTAGAGTTTTAGAACTTACTTCAAAAGAAATGCCGTGCCTATCGGTTCAATGTAATAATAATGCAGTGACAAAATAGGTCAAATATTCCAGTACACTATTCAAAAACCTCAAATTTCAAGGGGTACGGCAAATTGTCTCAGAGGTAGACTCAAATACTACACAAGAGAAACGTCTAAACCAATCGATTGCAGATAACAATTAAGACTAGCAGCGATTTAATCACTCTTTTTCTCTTTGGTGCTCAGTTGCGCTTGCTGCTTTGCTTTTTTGTGTAGATTGAATAAAGACAAATTAAGAGTAACGAGCGGAATGTGGGTGTGCGAAACAGGAAAGAGCATTTATACTGTTTTGGCAACTGATCACAATCACCTTTAGAAAAGTCACGAACATACAAATGAGAGGAGCAAACAATTTGCATAAGAACATTCGGAGAACATTTTATGCTCACTTCTCGATCTTAGAGTATTTGCATTGCTTAACTTTATTTATTTGTCATCGCTCATATAAAAGTTCATAGAGTAAGGCTTTAGTGAACTCACTTCTTTTTCTAGTCGATTATTTAGTCCATGATTTTAAGAAAAAACTGATTTTCGCGTACTTTTTGTCCTTAAACTTGCCATACGTCAAAGTTCACTATGCGGATAAGTGTGCGCTACAAGGACTCAATATTTAGGTGTCGGGTAGAACAAGCCATCGTCTCTAAAATAGGCTACAGCTTATAATCCAAAGGATCGAGGTCTGGAATGCTATGAATTCCGGCATATTGTTTTGGAGTCTTGGTTTTTTTTTTGCCTTTTGAGTTGGCGCGTTCGACTCGCGAAATATGTTCTGATGCTTCTTTGGATACCGGGCATAGACTCTGTCACTTTTCCATGAACACAATTTTCCTGTGACCATTGTGTGCGTACCGGCAGCGTAGATCTTTCGATCTTTCATTCCGTTTCTGCTTTAATTGGTCTGTGAGTATGCGTTAAATCCCAAATCTTGTTTGATAATACGAGACATGAATAACTGTGATATCTTCATTTCTCGTGACAAGATTTTCAGCTTTCCGATTATTCTTGGCTTTAACAGCTTTGATCGCCTGTGCAGTTCTGTCAGTGCGAGGGCGTCCGGATTTTTGATAGTCCGCAAGGTCAAGAAAATATCGTTTCTTCCCATATTACACTTGTGAAGGTGGCAATTACTACAACACAGTTTTCAATATCGCCCCCGTCCATATTTACAAACGAGGGTGTCCGTTGTGTAGTGGTAACATCATCGCTTGTCACGCTACAGGTTCACGGTTCGAATCCTGTGGTGATGACATCAGGATGACGAAAAAAAATACTGTGAATCATGAGCAACGACAAAAGCAAAAAAACAAACAAGCTCCCCAGTTATCTGGACAGCCACCCTTGGAGTTCACTGAAACTTAATACCAGCTGAGTTTCAAACCAACTACACCAATCTGCCTTTCTCTCTGTCTCTTCCCCTTTTCTCAAAACGCCCGTGTCCTAAAAATTAGTATAAGGGTATTCATAACCCCTTTCACATGTGCAAATTATAAAAAAAAACTTGTGTCAATTTGCAAATTAACTTAGTCTAAATGTCACTCATTGAATACCTGTCAATGTAGAATAGATGTGTTCAATACTAGTTTCACGATGAGTTCGTTTAAACATGTACCAGTATTTATGACAAGACTAGGTATAAAGATACAATTTTTTACGATCGATAAAACAAAAGATATTGACGATAACTTTGTCTACAATTCCACCATATATTCATAAAAATGCGGGTTTATCAATATCCGAATTCTATAAAAGCTGCACACAAAAAGCAATTGAGGGTTTTGAGGCTTTTATAGAATTCGGATTACAGAATACAGATTTTATCGCTGACTGCATTTACTCAGATTGTGGTCGCACCGTGTTGCCAACTTTGAAATACGTATCAGTCATATCGAAATCTATTCAGAAATCGCACGACGATTAAAATGACAATCATAGAAAGAGGGAAAACCATAACGGGAATCAGGGTGACTAGCCTTAAACCTAGCTTTTGATTATCGTTCACTTTGGAAGTACTTAAGATCATTTTTCGCATGCAATTTGCCATTTATGGGACGTGAATGAACGTAAACCTCAAATTGAAAACCAGGTTCGTCACTTCAACTTAATAATCAGCCGCATAGTTTAAAAAATGTATTTTTAACTTTTTACAATGAACAAAGAGTATATAATTTAATATAATATTTTAAATCAACAAATACTGACACATCAAACACTTAACCAAGCAAGACGCCTTCATCTCCATCTCCCTTCTAAAATGGACCATCTAGAACCAATATGTCAACTGAATACTACCATCGTGCATCTTCTGCGTATCCATCACACTTATCTGGCGGACGAGCCGCTTCATCGAGGGCCGCCTTGGCCGACTGTAGTCTAGAGGTGTGCGCTCCGAAAGTCCAATATCGGTTGAACGGCCCGGTATATCGCTCATACTGGGTTCATTCAAATGGAGTGCGGCGTCAGAGGCGTTCGATGTGATATCTAGATTTTCGTACGACGCGTTTTGGGATGAGGGTGCTCTAAATAAATAAAGGTATAAATTAAACGAAAAGACTTCTACACTGAACGCACCCACTTCTGTGGTAGGCAATGCAGGCAATCATTCATCGTCCAATCCTTGCCGAATTCTTCACCCTCTTCGAGAGTCTGTGGCAGACGATGGTGTAGGGTCTCGGGTAGCCGTAAACCCGTCAGTCCTCCCAACATC
Source organism: Pocota personata (assembly GCA_963082735.1). NCBI lineage: Eukaryota > Metazoa > Arthropoda > Insecta > Diptera > Syrphidae > Pocota > Pocota personata. Next base: position 84,784,476 of record OY720432.1, on the reverse strand, counting down.
GAGACAAAGCCCATGATCACGAGTGGTAATTTGAGGTTTTCTTTACCCTAAAAATTTGAAAAGCAGTTTTATGAAAATTCTTTGGATTATTGGAAGCCTCACCAAATAGGTAACGAATGGAATGACAATGAGTCCTAATCCTCCGATGTAACTTGATGCTCCGATACCGATGCCACGCACCTGGGTTGGATATAATTCGCCAGCAAATGGATATATTATGAGAAATGAAGCCGACAGCAGTGCCTTAGAGATTAAGAAGAGCACTAAGGTTTCTGTGACGGCGTCATCTGGTACAAGGACTGTAAAGACACAAAATACACCGCCCAAAATCATGGATAAGCTTAGAGGCCATCGACGACCCCATTTATCCATCAAGACCCAGCAACAGAGATAGCTTGGAATCTCTACAACAGCTGAGAGTAAGAAGCTTAGATACTGGTTGCTTCCTAGCGACGGTCCATAATAACTAAGTCCCAAGTACACTGTCTCGTTGGCAAACCAACTTAACGTTATCAGGATTGTTTTCAGCCGCATATTGGGGGTCCTAAAAAAAAAAAAAAACTCATAAAATCGTAATGGCTTGAGAACAATATTGAGCTTCGCCTTACTTGCAAAGATCGAAAACTCCCACGTTCACTTGTTTCTTTTTCGTTTTGGATTTCTCGCGTAGTATTCTCGTTTCTAGTTTCGACTTGAATGCCTGCGGGAATTGCTTTTCATTAACTCGCGCCATCTCTTTCAATATGGTCAAAGCTTCCTCTAGGCGACCACGCATAAGTAGCCAACGAGGAGACTCTGGCATAACAAACAAATACAGGAAGTACACCAGAAAAGGCATGGATGTATAATATGACAATTGCACCCAATCCCTGATCATGTATGTCACACCGGCCAACATCATAATGCCGCAGGTATAGAAGGTACACGTCATGACGGTAACAAATGATCTATAGTTCGGTCCGACTAGCTCGAGGGCTGCAAAATAAAATGGAAAACACAGAACAACTTCAACCGGCTTTGTCCGCCAATTCGCTACTCACATATGATAAATGGAATCTGGTACACAGCTGGAATAGTGAGTCCAACTATCACCCGACTGAAAGCCCACATCCAGAAATCAGTGCTGAGCGATGTGATCAAGCTGCCTAGAAGCATTGTACCGAGACATGTGAAATAGGATAACCTTCGACCAGCTCTATCATTGAGCAAACCAAACAAATAAACTCCAACTGGTCCACCAGTGTTGAGTGCAGCCAGGCCGATAGTGGGATAAATATCTTGATCACACACTAGATCGAACTAAAGAAGATGTACATATCCGCTGCTTGTTGGGAATGAAATGATTCTAATGGTGATTTGTAATGAGCTGAGTACGAGTAAGCTGGTGGGACAAGGTAATGTTGGTAAGTATGCTACTAGCAGGTGTATCTGTGCGTGCGAGTGTTAACTGAATGCGATTCGCTACGTACATCTATGACTATAGATGAATTAACGGTTGTCATGTTATATTCCCAGCCTTCGACGCACTTTTCGACTGGCCACGAAGGATCTGGAGTTAAGCTGCTTATGTTAGAATCTTTGAGCACGTCGTACCAATTCACTGCGTAGCGGGTGCATTTACTGAAAGCTTTCATTCCGTCTTCCTAGAAATGTGGGTTAAAAGTTGAAATAATTTGAAAAAGAAACTTGACCAACAAAATACAATATTTGAGAAGTTTTTGGACATAAGACCAATGAATATAGAATTCGAATGTACTCAATATGAATATCTAGACAAGGAACTTTACAGTGTGCGGAAAGAATTCGCAGACACCCCATGCTGTGAAGGAGAAGTACTCGTATGTTCACGCACTGACGCTCTCCCTGAGAGTTTCAGCTACGCAATTATTATCTATCACTTATGCTCAGGCTACCGAAATGCAATTCGGAAGTGACCAGAAAAGTAAACGCCCCGGCAATTGCAGGAAAAAAAGAAAACCTGTAAATACATTGGCTTTTCCTTTGGAAATGTATCTTGTCAGCAGAGAAATGTCCTTCAATGAAATCCCGGGGCAGGGCAATCGACCACCCGGGTGATATTATGGTCTTTGAACGCCAAAGATAGGGATTTGTCGAGTTATTTATCGATGAGAATAACGATTAACGTGCGTCAATTTTTTGCTAACCCCACCTTAGCACTTGCGGGAGGCTCAAAATGTATGCGATAATCGGAAGCGAAAAGACGCTATATGAAAAAGTGAACCAAAAAATGTCTTCATTTAAAGAAACGCGTCTTAGTTTTTAGGGAGTGTAGGAATGGCAAAAAAAATTGCATCGTCAAACGTTGTGAGCCCAGGGTTTGGGGCTTATATATGCCTATTCGTCTTGATTTTCAGAAATCCAAAATGCGGTTCTGTCATATATGTAGTATATACATACAATACATATGTACATGCCAGAAGGAGCGTTGTCCGTGGAAAAGTAATGCCTATAGAACAGATTCTTTGGTAAATGATGCGGACTAGTTGGAATCTGAGTGCCTACACGTTCCCTCCTTGTCGAGTTCGAGTCGAGCCTAGCCCGTTTTGGATTTCTCGATAATCTGAAAAAAAAACAAGTATCTATGATCGTGGTCAGATCAGAAATAAACACTTGTCTCCATGTCTGCCTGTCTATTTGTTCGCACACGGCTCGTTTGAGAACCACTGATAAAATTTGATTTATATGTTTGTCCTGATATATAAATGGTACATACATACATACATGTGTAGTTTCGTAAAAAAAAACTTTCAAAATCGGAGGTTTTTTGTAAGCTACGGGGTGCCAATGTTTACCTTAGTTTTTGAGGTTTTCATTAAGCCCCCAAAAGCTCACTCACCACATACTATACATACTACTGCAAAATTCCAACTCTCTAGCTTTAGCGGTTCAAAAGTTACAACAGTATGATGACGGACAGATGTATTCTGATACGGAATACTAGAAACTGGGACTTATGTCTGTTCAAAAATGAATGGTGTAGGTTCTGGATGACCCCACCATTATTATTTAAATCACACGTCTGATATCACACGTCATCACCCTGGCTTCGAGAGAGTCGCCTTCAATAAAAATAATTGACATTTTTATAGACAGCCTATCTATGATCAAAACAGTCTGATCCATAGTATTTAGGTCCAAACTGTTGCCGATCTAGAACTCCTCAGTTACAAACACAAAGACTCACTCTAATAGATTCCTGTCCAGTAAGCCCAGCTACTAGGTTCGTTCGGGTACTCATACGTAAATGTCTGCAAACGTAATATGAAACTATCAGAAAATCGCCCGCGCACTGAGAGATTGAACGAAATCAGGAGACACATGATTTCATCTTCGTTCATTTTCTTAAATTTTATTTCGGAAGAATTTCGCTTCACGAAACAATGATAACTGTCAAACGAGTAACAGCTGTTAGGTTTGACACCAAAAAATATTTAAAAATTGTGGAATATATTTTGATTTAAAAAATTTTTATATGATTTGTGGAATTTGCAATGTATTCGTTTGGAGAAGAAAAAAATGTTTTTATTTGAAAACCACCTTAAATTGATGTTTCTCAAGATTTAATACGAAAGGCGTGCGGGTACTCTTTTTGAATTTGAAAGAATTCTCTCCCAAATTGTAAGATTTGACGTTTTTTATTTATCTTTCAGAAAAATATCCGCACAGACCTATTATTAAAGCGTCGACAGTGCCTAGACAAATCCAGCAATCTTACCAAGATCTACAAAGTCGCACCACATTTGGTGTTAGGCTACTCTGGAGTGGAAAGCAACAAAGAAATTGATTACCTGGCAAAAGAAGATACAGCAATATGCCATGTAAGGCCAGTACTTTTCTGCTGAATGAACCAACATGTAGTCCAAAAAGTACTGAGAAGAGAGAATTAAATTAAAAGAGGTAAGATCTTTGCAGAATTAAACAAATTGAGACATACCAAGTTACGAGTAACATCACAAGATGTCTTAAGGCTCAACTATAATAGTCGAAAGCAATCGGAAGCTAATGTCAAAATTCTACGTCAAGTTTTCTTCAGTACTGTCAATTGCTCAAGTTGCTTATAATAGGCGTATGTGAACGGAAGCGGTTGTCAGAGTTAAAGTCAAATGTAAATTTTTCGTACGAAAGAGCGAATGAGTTTGCTCTTTTCGTAATTGAGCAAAGGTGAACGAAAACTTGACGAATCTGAGCAAAAAGCTATTATGGTCGTACAATTCAAGTTTCTTGTGTTCGCACAGTAGACGTACGCACCCATTCTACTATTATAGTTCGACCTTTATCATTGCAGGCATTGTAAGTATGTAAGCGATCGTACTTGTAGGTTCTGCTACGAAGTGGAAGAGACTGGGGGCCATTTACTAGAGAATTCTAGGTCACCGCTTGTTTCAAAGGCACTTTAACGTAGAAAGTTTTCGCAGGTCAGATTTCTTTAGAGTTGAATAAACTTATTTACCTTGAATTAAAAATAATAGTACTCGTATGATTCATAACTTCAAAAAAAAGCTTTGCTTTTAAAATCGAACTGACAGTAGGTTTATCTGGATATTACGTCTCAAAACATCTGCAAATCGTAGGCGTACTGAGAGACTTTACGAAATTGAGAGAGCTGTGATTTTTTCTTCGTTAATTTTTGTGTGATTTTCTTCCAGAGGAATTTTGCCTCACGAAAAATGAAAACTGTCAAAGGATTTAAAATCAAAAGACGCAAACTTGTGGATTATATTTTGAATTAAAAAAGGCTTAATAAAGTTGATTTGATATGAATTGTTAAATATGATATGTTTAAGAAAAAACAAAAGTTTTCTATTGACACTTATTTAAAAACCACCTTAAATTGACGTTTCTCAAGATTTCTTACAAATAGCGTACGGGTACTTTTCTTGAATTTGAGAGAATTCTCTCTCGTTATCTGAAATTTAACGTTTTTAATTTTTCTTTCATAAAAGTACCCCTAATATTAAAAAACTTTGTATGTACTCGTATGTATGTGCCCTCAATTTCTACAGCAACTAATTCATGAAAAAAAAAAAAAAAACGTAATCCCAAAAAACAAACACACATCACAATCACAATCGATATTGTCTGAGAAATTACTCGAATATGGCTTCTTGTTGTAAATTAATTGAAAATCAAAAAACATTTGTTATCGTTGTCTTACCATAATCTGTGGTATTGCCAGAAACTTCCTCTGCTCCAATGAAAGATTTAACAGCTCTGGAACTTTACACCAATAATCATCTGGTGCGTCTGACATGAAAAGCTGATTGAAGGCACAAAATCCACAGGGAATACACGCTGGGAGACATATTCCGAACACCAGAAGCTTCTGATACTTTCCGAACTCCCCAATGGCTGGAAGAAACTCATCGAGATCAAATGGCTCCTATGATAGAAACGTTTAGGCTTTATACATAATTTAGTCCAAGTTGGGATTATTAATTAAATTTACTTCATCGTCTTCCGCACTATCAGAATAGTCCGTTTCACAGTGGTGACTGTTGTCTTGCATTGCAACGGATCACTACGACAGCACTATTTTCCGTCAAAGGTTTTTCGCAACTGGTGCCGCATTCGGTCAATGGGTGAGATGATGAAACCCTTCAGGTGTCGCATGGGGAATATTTTGTGTGGTGCGTATTGTTGGGGTGCAAATTACAATTGCAACCGTTTCACATTTTCTATTTTACCATTGATGAATATAGGTGGATAATTATTCAGGGTTATGTTGTAAGTGGTTCAAATTATTTGCATTCCTTAGAAAATTGTGGAGTAAGTGTGTACTCGTATAGCATAGTAAGCTATTTCATTCATAAATTCTTTAGATATGGGACATTAGTCTTTATCTAGGCGAAACAGTACTCGATTTGAATTGTTTTAAAAAGCTTTCGAAAGGATTTCTGTTGAATTAAAAAAAGAGAGATTACTAAATGATTAGCATACAGCAAAAGAACAATGGCGTAATTTAGGAACTAAAGGCGCTCGACAAATTGAGGGTAAAATATAGCTTATCGGTTTGTGGTTACTGAAGAAAAAAGCATTTATCAATTGTGTTTGAAACTGCACCCTGTATATGCATGTATTTTACCCCAACTGCATCCGATTTTTATGATTTTCAAATAGAACTTATCTACTAAATGAAATTGGAGATCAAAAATATGCCGACTTTCAAAAATGATTACATATGTAGTTTCCGTTTATTTTTCGAATAGTGAGAAGCAAAAAAAATTCAAATCTTGCTTTCTTTAATGGACTAGGATAAGGAAATATATCGACCGAATAACTGTAAAAGAAAGAGCGGGACAGATCTGGCACGTAAATAGGTTAAACATTTTAACTCAGTTTGCGCAGAGGTATATAGGTAGAAAAAGCAAGCACTTACCGTTCTTTGGAAAACACCTACACCAATTATAATACTTGCAGGATACTTTTCCCGATATTTGTGTAGCACTAAAGATCTATTCTATCTATTCCACTGCCAAATGGATCTGCAAGCCTGAGCTAATTATGAACTATCTGTGATTGCCGATGAACCCAGTTGCAAGTTTTTGCACTGCTTCAACAATAAAGAACTATAAAAGAACTATATGACCCTCTTATGAAAGGAAAATAGCAAGCCCTACCCATTATATGAACCTTTATGCAGATTAAAAACCGAAGAATAGCCAGCTGTTCATTTTAATCTCGAGGTTAAAAATATTGCCTGGCGATGTTACGACTCATTATCCCCTTCAGTAGCTAGTCGATAGCAGCACGTGAACCCTCAATCTCGTTTCTAGATATTTTCAAAACACTACTTTTGCTAACATTAGGTGTGTTTTTTTGCGAGCTGTATAAGTTAATAAGAAAATAAGTTTTCTTTTTGGATTCCAGTCTATGACTGATCATTTTATTCTTCGCTTAATTCTAACTTAACATTTTCTATAATATGCTTAATAAGCGAAATGATTGGTGTACGGGGTGAATGGCTGAAAGGTGTTGATAGTGTAAGATTGGATTGAGGTCAATGGGAATGTGATTAGGGTAAATGTACGGGAGTATTGCGCATGACGGAAGTGCAGTGTTTGTTTGAAGTATGCTGGCGTCCGGTTATGCTGAGTTATCTGCTCTGCTGGCTGGCAGAGGTGCGCGTGTGTTAACTTATATTCAGAAATGTTCAAATTTACATTAGAAGAAAAAAAACAAAATCCTACAGCCCATCGCTGGCGATAATATTCGCAGGAAAGGCCCTCTTTTAGCACATTGTTCGGATACATAATAGGAAGAGAGCACTGATTGCTGAAGAATAAATTTCACTACTGAAAATTAAGAGAAGATCCAGTTTTTTGTTGAAACGGAATGAAACAAAATCCCGAAAAATGGTTCAACTAATTGTTTGGAATTAGTAGAATGACTGTTGCTAACCGTTGCTTAAGGTTAACTGGAGAGCGTGGGTTGTTTGCCGGCGTGTACTGTTTATGTTGCACAGCTACGTTGTTTGTGCAACAACAATTGTGTTTAAAACATAATTCCCATAATTCGCTTCAGCAATAGAACATTGCAGCTAGCAAGATTTGCTAAATATCTACACGGTATTTCCGCTGTTGTAGTCAAATTCGCTTAAGATAAGTATGGCGTTGACAGGAAATTTTGAGAGTTGACAAAACGTCCGACTTTAACCGGAAATTAATAAAAATCGTTTTTGAGTGGGAATATCTCGCAAACGGTCTATCATACGAAAAAAAAAAAAAAAAATTCCAGTCGAAAATTTAGGTTTTGAAAGGCTGATGCCTAATTTATCAAAATTTTCGAAGCTGGTTTTTGAACGCGAATATTTTGAAAACTGTGTGCCCTACGAAATCAATTATTGCGATAGAAATTTTAGGCTGTGAAATTTTCTACATAACGGATGTCGAATTTTTCAAAAATTTCAAAAATTGAAGGTAAGCGTATGCTGTTTGTGTGGAATTCATCGTGAAATGTCCTCCACGTCTGGAATAATTTTGTTCAAAACCAAATACATAGGTGGTGCCATCGGTAAGTCTGTCCATACAAATTCCACGGGCATTTAATCATTCGTGGCATTAAAATTTTGGTATTTCAGAGTGAAAATCTAAAAATAACAAACAAATTAAATGAAAGAAGAATTTCATGACGGAGATTTACTTTTGGAGGCTGAAGATGGCCAAGAGTTCGCAAGCCAAGCGGAAATTGTGCATTATGTAGGTAAATTACGAGTATGCATTAATGAAATGCTGATTAAATTTAAGACCGTTGCAAAGCGACTTTTCGCTTAGATACCTTGCAAGTGTGGAGTTCACACGAACTTATAATTGTTTTTCCTTCTTCTTATCAGAAAAAAAAACATTTCATAAACCTAATTGTCAATCCTGGAATATCTTTGCATAAAAGGGGATTTTCATTACCATAAATATGGCATCTTAAAAAATAAGCGACATGGAATATACTGTAACTTAATGTAGCATAATAACTACGCCCCAAAAAGATGTAACAAATTCCGAAGTGTCTTTTCATTCGGGGTTCGTGTCCACAGTAAGAGACGAATTATGTCTAAGACGACGTCGTGGAATTAAGAGAGAATTATAACCCCAAAAGAATTATAACCGCAAGAGATTATTGGCTGCAGCTGTCATCTTGGAATTATTACATCAGAATTTTCTTGTTCCAGTGGTCGAAGAATTTGCTAGAAGTTTCTGGCTATCAGAAATGCGACTATATAAGGACAGATGGCGATCGAGGCAAGGCAGTTGGTTTTCGAACCGCACGAAGAGATTGGAAAAGTGATAATGGGCGAAGTTGTAGTTTTGTGATAGATTGAAAGTCAGGAGTTAACAAGAAGAAGTAATTAGTTTGGATTTGTGAATTAAGTAATTGAAATGAGATAAAGTGATTTGAGAAGAAAGAGACCTTGTAAGGAAAGAATCTGCGAAGAATAGTATAGTGTGAATTTGAATTGCTCTATAGACTAGAAAATACAGAAATAATCTCACAGAATAAAGTTTTATCTACTCGAGCCGTAGCTCGCATATTACAATACAAGTAAATCTGTAACTATGAAAAAGACGTTGATCTCAAGGGAATATGATGTTTCAAATTGTTTTATAACAAATTTTCACACGTACTCATATGCCCTTAGTAATAGAACAACTAAAAGCAACTCCTTAAGTCGGTGTTAGTTAGATGATTGAAAGCTGCTTTTGAAATGTTATGATAATAAAATAGATTTAGAATAATTATTGTGATTCATTTTCACACATTCGCTACTGCGAACTTGAATTTAAATTTAATTTTAATTTAAAATTCAGACTAAAAATTAGGTATTTCTGTAGTATTCTAATGCATAATATCAAAATCAGATATAATTTATTCATGATCCATTTCCACTTGGAATCCAATTGATTTTCACTTTAAAACCGACTTAGAAGCGGATGAGCTACACCTAAACTGTTTTATTCATTTTATGCTTTAGGATTTCAAATTCAAATAAAATAAAAACTATTTACGATTTCAGTGAAATTTGTACACTGTTTTAAATTTTGGACTGTGCCATTATGTACGGAATATAACATAGTTTAAATGGCTGCCACGAGAATTTTTGCAAACTTCGATTCTTGTCAGGTAATTTTCAATGACTTTTCGGTACATTTTTGACTTAATTGCGGACATAACTTCACGGATGTTGACTTCTAAGTGCTCCAAGATTTAGGGATTGTCTGCAAAGACATTATCTTTTACATAGTCTCACAAAGAGAAATCCAATGAGGTCAGATCGCGCGATCTTGGTGGCCAATTGATGTGGCTAAATCTCGAAAATGCCTGTGTTGTGTGACACGTACCCCAGTCCTGTTGGAACCACATGTCACTCACACCAATGTTTTCAATTTCAGCCCAAACAAATGTTGGTTATCAGTTGACCATAGCGCAGAGAATTCACTGCAATAGTGGCGGCTTTTTTCGTTCTCAAATAAATAAGGGCCGATCCATAGCGCTCACTGAAACTGACACCCGTTTGGATTCGCAGAACCCCAAACTGTGCAATTTTGTAACTGCCGAGTGAGAAATGGGCCTCATAGCTAAAGAAGATTTGTTCCAAAAATAGGCATCAACTTACTATGCAACAATTTTAATGCGTTGAACGGTGGTAACTATGGAGATAACGGATGGATTTGACAGATGTCATATGGCAAGAATGTGGAATCCCAACCTCGAAATGAATAACTCTTTAGTTAGAGGCTACTTTAAGATAAATTCGAGTTTAAATTCGTTATATTGCTTAACAGTTAGATTTGTCAATTTCCATCGTATGTCGTGAATGTTGAAATGTCTATAGTTTTGTAGGAATTTGTGTGAAGAGAGAACAAATAATTTTTAAAAGAGAGAAAACTTAAATAAATATTCTTCGTCTGCATTGTGTGAAATGTTGTGTCTTTTCTTCCCCTTGTATTTAAATACATGCCTCCGTCTTTAGTTTTTCGTATTCCTTACTGAAAGTAAATTTGCGGCAATGAAAACCGGGCTTAAATTTTGAACAATATAAATCCGGTTTAACTCGCTTCCTTATACACTACTCGTATGTTACTTACAGCAGCGGTAGCACTTGATCAGAAGAATCTAAGAGCTTCGCACTAGACCTAGGCAGTGGACAATAATTATCTTCAAAAATGTGAAGAGTTATAGCATTTGACGTTAACTCGAATAAAATACACTTTTACACAATACTCGGCATAGCAAAGTTGAAGCAGTGATACCCAATTAGTATTACAAACAAATAACGTACAACTTCTGACTTCACCAAGCCCATACGGACCTTTTAAGGTCTAGATCACCCCATCACTTTCAATATGTATAACAAACGGATCTCTGGTAGCAAGTGTTAATTATATAAATTCAGCGCCATTACCAATTCAATTTGCAATATATCGTTCTAAAAACCTCCACCGTAAATGTCAGCTCTCCATAACTGGCTTTTCGAGGAGTGCTGTCTGACAACTCGAAGGGACGCACACACACATTCTAAATTTAAGTTACCATTAATGCCACCATTCTTCAGGCTGAGAGTAGCATTGCTCCACTTTTAACACGACGAACGCAACATCTCCAATATATCCATAAGAACTGGAACACATATCTCAGATTCTGATTTCTGAGAATAAATTGAATCTGCCATCGGCAGACAACCACATCACAGCTGGAAAAAAAGAGAAGACAAACTCCTGCGCACCTGATTTACAGCTCCGGTTGCGAGTTTTTGAATACCGAAAGTCAAGCCATGCATCATCCCGGCCAGCACAGAAACAAAGAGCTCGCTTGCATTAACGTAAATGGTCATCTCATCATTAGAATGCAACTAACTGGTTAACTAAATAGTATACCAATCGTCACCATTGATCACAGATCGATTAAGCTTGATCGTGAATGGGGTACATTACCTCAGTCGTTGCCGCCACCGATCTAGACGACCGAAGACATAATTGATTAATTTATGACGCGGCACTATGCTGCCAAGCGAATAAAGATCACCTACAGTTTCTCTAGTCAGCAGCCAATTAGTCACGGCAAATGTTGACTTTGCCTCTGACTCTGAAAGTGTAGCAGTACACGGTCAGTCAGTCAGTTGGTCGATAGTTTGGTGGTTCAAACTGCTATGCAGTAGCCACGTCATCCAATCGGAAACCAATTAGACAAGAAATTTAGTCCCCGAGGTTAGGCGCAAATCTGTTTAAGGAAGTTACAAGGCCTGTCATTACGGTAGCCTGACCATTATGCGCCAGTATCACAATTGACGCGTTAGCCACTGAGCTTGCTCCAGATGCGCTGCACTTGGCTTTGGTGTTAGTCATTGCATTTGCGATACGTCTAATTGTCCACTTAGGAATGGTGGCATGCAGCTGTTCACACACAACCTCTTCTCCACATGGTTGCTTGTGCCTTAGCAGACGGTGTTTGGAATTCTGAACGCCACGTGGTAATTAAAATTTCAAATTCTTTTATGCCACGTTTTGGTATGCGGCTTCCTTAAATCATTTCGACGCACTGTTGAGCATTTAACGAGTGTATGTTGCAGGAAGTGTTGGCCGTTAATCATTTAACATAAACAGCACAATTATTAAATTGATAAATAATTCAGAACAGACAATGTAATTTGTTACAGAATTCGTTATGGCATACAGTGTGACAGCTTTCTTGAGCCTTGATGCATTTTGTTGGACCTTGGGCGGAAAGTGACAACCCAAGGAAGTAGGAAACATGAGAAACTGATTGTTTTGAAGTCTACAATGTTACATGATGATTGCTGGTTGTAATTAGCGGTAATCTGTTCTGTGAGTATTTTGTTTTATTCAACGTTAGTGTATCTTCATTAATTTTTGTAAATAATTCTAACCCTGAGATCCTTCCGATTTAACTTAGAATTTTTAGGTTTTCATCTTCGATAAAATAAGGTATGGACGGGAAGTTGCAATTAGGTTAAGAACGATACAGTAAAAGTCTCCTAATTTCCAATATGCGAGTCGTACTTTTTCCCTCGAAAAATCACCTTAGTGGTCGAATATTTTTGCTTTATGGTGGTTAGAAAGTCTGCTATAAACTGGCTATACTATCACTAAATAATGAATTTGTTAGCTATTTTGTATTTGAAGTAGGTTCGTGATATGAACGCGCATGTAAACGTAATATTTCGTCTGAAAATATCAGAAAACCATACGCAACGAAATTGAGAGACATATAATTTTTGTTCGCTCATTTTTCTGTAATTTTCTTCCAGAGAAATTTCGCCTCACGAAAAATTAAAACTGTCAAATGAGTTACAGCTGATAGGTTTGACAGCAAAAAAAGGGTTTAAAAGCAAAAGAAACCAACTTATAGAATAAAGTTTGAATTAAAAAAAGCTTAATACAGTTGATTTGATATAATTTCTGGTATCTGCTATTTATTTGTTTGAAAACAACAAAGTTTTTTCTTTGACATTTATTTGAAAATCACCTTAAATTGACGTTACTCAAGATTTTACAAGAAAAACGTAAGAATACTTTTCTTGAATTTGAGAGAATTCTCTCTCGATTTTTGAAATTTGACGTTTTTAATTTTTCTTTCAGAAAAGTATCCGCACAGACCTAGGAAAAAAAAAATCTGACTCATTTTACGAGTTGCAAAATTTTAGCTTTCTAGATCATCCGGGGTATTCTTCATCATCACGTTGGGATGTTGTACATAAGTCCAAAGAATGGGCAATTTTTGCAACAACTTTTACCTTAAAATTAGAAAAATTTGTCCTCGTAAAGTTTTTATTATTTTTAATTCAATTTCAAGGGTGATTACAATTTATATCTGACACTGCTGTGGTTCTGTCAAAGACAAACAGTTAATATTTGACATCTGTGAATACTAAACATTGACGTTTGCATTTTAATTGCTAAAATTCCTCTGAAATGTGGACAATTTAATCGACACGATTCGCGCATTGCGGAATAATATCGATTTACATTACCGTGTATTAAATTCGATCGAACAGGGTTAGTGTTGGATGTGCGAAGACCAGTGCGTCCTCGTGGCGGCCAGTCCCGCAAACAAACAAGAATTATCGCATTTGGGGTTATGAAAATCCGCATCCACGAAAGTCACTGTTTGGTGTGATTTTGTGTGGATTTTGGGCAGGGGCGGTGTGATTAGGCCTCACTTCTTCGAAAATTCTCGTGGTACTGCTGTAACAGTCAATGGTGAACGTTATTGGGGCATAATAACAAATTATTTTTGGTACCAATTGGACGATATTGAAGTATTTTCAACAAGATGGTGCCACCTGCTACACAGAACGAAAATCAATGCAGTTATTGCATACAAAGTTTCCCGGTCGTGTCGTCTCTCGTTTCGGTGATCAGAATTGTGTGATATCATGCATCATCGAAACTGTGTTTATTTTCTAATTGTGTGTGATACTTGCTATTATTTTGCAAATTTTTAGCTTTTAACATAATGTGAGAGGTAAGAAAATTGTAAAGGGTGGTTAAATTTTAAGGGCCGATGTTGAATGTGAACCACACCTAAACGTCAAGTTTTTTTCTGCATTTCATTTGACATTTCTCAATTTCAGACTAACTCAATTTGAACCATGCAAAGATACACAATCGAGCAACGCGTTAAAGTTATTCAGGCTTATTATGAAAATGGGCGTTCAAATCAAAATGCATATCGTGCATTTCATGATTCTTTCGGTCAATTTAATCGTCCAAATGTGCGTACAATCGGAAAAATCGTGCAAAAATTTGTGCAAACCGGGTCTGTAGGAGATGTGAAAAAACCAGTGCATGCTCGTACAGCTCGTACTGCAGAAAATATTGTTGCTGTTCGCGATAGTGTGGCTGAAGAGCCGTCCACCTCAACTCGTCATCGTGCCCAACAATTGCACCCCTCACGCTCGTCGTTGATGAACATTATGCATAAAGACTTGCATTTACGCGCTTACAAGGTGCAATTGACTAAAGAACTAAAGCCTCTTGACCATTTCAAGCGTCGTCAATGGTCACAATGGTGGCAAGAAATGGCAACAGTGGATGATCAATTTTCGAAGAAAATCATCTTCAGTGATGAGGCACATTTTCACCTCAGTGGATTCGTCAATAAGCAGAATTGCCGCATTTGGGCGAATGATAATCCAAGAGTGATTGTCGAAAAACCAATGCACCCACAAAGAGTGACTGTTTGGTGCGGTTTATGGGCTGGCGGCATCATCGGGCCGTATTTTTTCCAAAATGAGGCCGGTCAGGCAGTTACTGTGAATGGTGTTCGCTATCGTGAGATGATAACGAACTTTTTATGGCCCGAATTGGAAGATATGGATGTGGACGATATGTGGTTTCAACAGGATGGTGCCACTTGCCACACAGCTAACGAAACAATGGCTCTTTTGCGCCACAAATTCAATGGCCGTGTTATCTCACGTGGTGGCGATGTCAATTGGCCGCCAAGATCATGTGATTTGACACCGTTGGACTTCTTTCTTTGGTGTTATTTGAAAGAAAATGTGTACGTCGATAAGCCAGCAACAATTCAAGAGCTAAAGAATGAGATAATTCGGCACATTAACGGCATAGAACCTCAATTATGCCTCAGCGTCATCGAAAATTTGGACCATTGGATGGAGGTGTGCCGCCGAGGTCGCGGCGGCCATTTGGCCGATATTTTGTTCCATACATAATTGAACCATACCAATATTATCATAATAAAAAGAAATGACAGTAATTTCCTAAATAATTTGTGTTTTATTCAAAATCAACATCGGCCCTTAAAACTTAACCACCCTTTATATACGTATATACGAGTAATTCAAAAGAAAAATATGCTTTGAAACGTACTGTATCTCGAAAATCTATAATTGGGCTAAATTGTATTTCTCATTTGATCCTTCCTTTAAGTCTACTAAGCTTTAGTTGTTTAGCCATCTGAGAACTTCAGGAGAGGCTTATACAAATTAGAAAATTAATATTCTGTGCAAAACTCTGTATTTCAAAATTCAATAATTTGATTAAATTATGTTATTCTATGCTACTTTCTAAATTGCTGGTTTCTAAGTCATCCGAGAACTTCGTGAGGGCTGTAGTAAGATACTCACAAGTCGAGAAATTACACACTTATTAGAAGTAAAATACTGTGTGGAGCACCCTGTACAGAAAGTCTCAAATTTGACTGTTGATTAACTTGACTGTTCTTTCGCTCCACACGAACTTTTAGTTTGCATAGTTTCAAATTATCAAGTCGTCCGAGAACTCCTAGTAAGGTACGAAAAGACGCATACAAATAAGACTGTACTAGAAAAATCTCGCCACTGTTTTTTCCAGTTCGGACTTATTGATTCAGTCTACGTTGTTGGCTCACTTCAAAAGTAGCTATAGCTTGGTCCTTGTAGAGCTCTAAGCCCTCGTACTGAAGACAAGGTGGTGGCCAACAAATACTTACTCAGTAACTATTCGTTGATGTCAAAGGCAGTCAGTTAACTTTACTGAAAAGTACTAGCCCACTTATCGCGGGAAGCAAACCTCTGCATACTTGACCTAAATATTCCGTTACCCGAAGCAGTTATCAAAAAACGTAGAAATTAATCAAACAATAAAATTCCCTTGCTATAAACTATTCTGCCATAACTTAAGTGGTTTAATCAATTTTATTCTAAACAAGAAAATTAGCTGCACCTCTGAAATGATTCTCGTATTATCTATTGTTACGATCTACAAAAGCCTCAAGCCTGAGTTATTTATGAACATGTTATTCGAGAAAAGAAGCACCACTGCCAACAACCGGGCATATAGGTCTCTTGTCCCCATCACCCACAACCTCTGCACCTGGTCAAACACGGATCCATTCTCAAGTCCACAAAAAAAAAAAAAAAATAAAAAAATACAAACGTCTCTACACAGTTATCCACTTCAAGAACCAGAAGCCGCTCACTCGTTTACCTTACACCTTGACATGCCTCCACCGATGATCCGGAGCATGTTGCATGTCTCGAACTTACCTCAAGCCCCGCTGTGCCTAAGCCTAAGACTATTGCAAAATACTTGCAACCAATGTGAGACAATTAAATGAGATATGCACCTAATAACATTTCGTTTTCCTTCGTTGCCGTTGTCGTTGCTGGAGTCGGTGTCGCCGTCGAAGAAGATCTATGATCGAGAATGGATGCACACATCTTGGACTTACCAAAGACGAGAAGATTATCTTAGTGCCTACAACGAGTATATCTTATTCTTTAAGGTCTAAGTTTATGATTTAATTTAGTATAAAAAAAAAAACAGGTCTAGCAGAAGTATAGAGGAGGCATAGATACAATTGATTCCGATAGATTGCCGGCTACGTGGTCGATGTGAATCGTGCGCGCGAGAATTACAAATTCAAATGTCGACGATTGAGATGAGTCCCCTGGTCGGAGGAGGGTACTAACTACACTCTGTTGTTTGACGCCGCGCGCCATTAATGATGTTCAACTGCGAATTTATTTTCAATTAATTTATGCAGTTGGAACATAAACTACGAGTATGTATAACAGTTTTATGTGTGTTTTTGGCTTGTCGTACTGATTGATGTTTTGTTAATTGAAGGGTGGAAAAGCGATTGTCAAGTTCGACAAATTGCGAGGATAGTAAATTTAAAAAGAAATAAAAACCTTTATGGGTTCTAGTATTCGGGCAGCATCATAAAAAATTGTATTAAATACACGGCTGTCCCAGCAATTGAATTTTATGGGAATTTTATTGTCATCGCCAAAGTTTTGATGACTCAACTGACCACTAAGGTGTAAATCATACGAATAGAGGTATAAAACTAAAGATGATTCCTTCAAATGGGTAATATGTACCTACTTGTCAGCTGCCGAAGGCCGAACAACAATTTCCGCCTCAAGAAGGGTTCTATTTCTGATTTTGTTCGGTTTCTGATTTTCTTGGGAAATTCTACCACATTGGTTGGATTGATGGTTAGATCTACACATATCATCGGCATAAACTGTACAGCTTATGTCTTGACTTGTTAGCCTGTCAAGGAGTTTATCAGCCAAGAATTTTCCTTACGGACACTTTTGCGTTGGCTTGCTGCGATAGGTATGGTTTTAGCCAACTCTGTTAGACTAGTTTCACTTAAATCGATCTTGCAGGCAATATTTCTCATTTAATAAGGCACATATTGTGCACTGAACAAATATATATGTGCATATTTGTAATGACCTTTTCTCCCACTAGTGTTTCTGAAGTCCTCCTACCCGGTCCACTTGATGAGTATGGTCTATCAATTTCTTGTTCAGGGTTTTCTACGGGATACCTGTAAAATGCTGTCAAATGCCCCTTGTAGGTACATGTTCAAGAAGGCACAAATGGCCATTCTTTTGACCTCTATCGCTCACTTTATAGACTCTGTTAGTTGCTGCTACAGGACTGTTTTCGTGAATGTGCGCGCATGGTACGCATGCTGGCGGAGCTATAGAGGTACCATATTTAGCACTTTTAATCGAATATACATACAAAGTTATCTATAACATTCTCCATCGTCTTCAGTATGAATGAACTTTGGTTGATAGGTCTGAAGGACTTTGTTTTGGGTGGCGTATTTTTTGCCCGCTTTTCTAATGAAGATTGCCTTCGGTATTCTCCAAGAAATTAATATTTACCCAAAAACTAGACTATTTCTAGCCGATCCGTGATGTCCTTTTCTATGACAGAAAATATGTCATCTGTCCCTAGTAGTTTGAATAATTGGATGCAATGCATAGCCCAGTTCAACAGTTGGTCTACACAGGTGATGGCAGCTATCCTATAGGATCTCTTCTTTCTTTGTAGGGTAGTATAGCAGTCTCCTTACCGATGCTAGGCCTTACAATTTCTTAAAACACATTGATCTTCTGTGTGCTTACAGCCACTTAATTGTCTAATCTGTGAAACCAAGAATAGCCCCATCTTAAGTCAAAATAATGAGTTAAGGTGACAATTAAACGGTGCCAAGGAGTTGCAAGGCTGAAGACCCAAAAGAGGTCAGTCGTGAACTTCGTTCCTGGAGTCCAGGTATCCTCCAGTTGTAGTCTTATCCATAACTCTATGTGAACGAATGTATCTTTATTTCTGTATCTTATAGAAGCTGCTCTGATATTTGGATATGTCTAGAATGGTGTATCTTAACAAGTTACGGAATAATAATCTAGTGAGACTCTTGGCATATGTGCCATACGATAATGCAGTGTAGAAAGCTTTTACGGAACACTATTCTATCGAAGCAGAAACGATGTCGCTCCTGCAGCAATCGACTTCGAGAACTCAGCAAGAGAGCAGAAATGAATGGCCCTTATACAAGGAGGCTATAGGGGCAACAGAAATTTTTATTAAACGTAATCAACTACATGTTACTGGTTAGCCGATATAGTCTGAAAATGTAGCCTTGATATAATGTGCAGTTGGTGATAATTGAAGAAGACGATATTTCTAAGCTGCGCTTAGAATCAAATTCCCAGCACTAATTGAATCAAATGAAACGGGCCCACATACACTGACTGTGTGGCACCAAAGGTCCCGTCCACTATCTTCTATGCGAATACCTTTTCTCATAAAAGCTTCCTCTTTCAGATGATACAAGTTGTCAAAATCCACCTTCACTAAGCCTGACATTTTTAATGCACTATTTCATAACAGCTACTCTGCATTTTCTGAAAAGCAGAGATGTACTGTGAAACTATTCAAATATAGCAGCGAGCCAATAACCTGTTGGTTGGTGGTTGGTTTAGGAGGGTGAGCTTATGCTCTTCACTTAGGCCTCCATTGGGCCCGTTGTGTTCCCCTCATCTATGTAACTGTAGGGAATAGTGGTGTGCTTTGGGAATTATGTGTTGAGAGGATTTAGGTCTAGGGATCATGGGTAGTATCAACGGGAAACTATATCGTATAGTGATCGGGGAATCGTAGTGTTCGTCTGGCGAACTCCAATATATCCCCGATTCATTTCTTACTGAGGTGTGTAATACCCGGAATCCTTGGAGATCCCAGAATTTTCAGTCTTAGCCTCGCTGTAGCAGGGCAGTGGCAGAGGAAGTGTTCTATATCTTCCTCCTCCTCCTCACAGTTGGCACAGATTGTTGTATCAGCTATCCTGAGTCTGAACGAATTTTTGTTGAGATTGATGTGCCCTGTTAAAAGTCCCAGCATCAATCTCAATTGTGTTCTGCTTGAGTTAAGAGCTGTTTTTGCTGTGTTGGTACTTGGTTTAGTTATTACAGATCTAGCCACTTTGCACGTGTCTAGATTTGTTCAATGTTGTCGTATCTTTTCATTGATTATTGTTTTAATAGTTGTCAGAGGGACCCCTATTGTATTATCCATGTTCAGTTCTGTGTTGCCTGCTCCTTTCCTTGCTAGTTCGTCTGCCTTTTCATTACTCCGTACACCTTTATGCGCCGGTAACCATGTAAGACGGACTCTATTGCGTCTGGCAAGTAAGTTCAATTTAGTTTTGCACTCCCTTACTAGTCGTGATTTCGACATGGGGTTTGTAGTCGCGCTAATTGCTGCTTTGCTGTCCGAGTAGATGTCGATTTGCCTCCCTTCGCTGGTGTCTTCTGCGAGTATTTCAGTTGCCTTCATAATTGCATAGACTTCTGCTTGCAACACCGATACAAATGGTTCTAGGTGAATAGCAAGTTCAATCGGTGGGTTAGCACTCAAGATGCCAGCCCCTGATTCCCCTGATATGTTAGAGCCGTCTGTATATACCGATATCCCATTGGAGTTTCTTGTCGTTTTTTCATACGTCCAATATTCTCTTGCGGGGAAAATTGTTTCGAAGTTATTGGAGAACGTATACGATTAGCTAATAACCTGAAGTCTTACATACAAATTGTCCTAGAATTCATAGATAGATCGAATCATCATTAGATTTACAAAGTCCCTACGTGCCTGCTGGCGAATCTGCTGAAAGAGCTGGGGTTAGTGAGGCATATGACTATCGTCAGAACAATACTAGCATACTGCTGCTCTGATTTGGTGAGCAAAGAAAAAATAATCACCACAGGTAGAACACTAGTTTCCACCTTGAATGCACGTCCCGTCCGAATGCTTATTCAAATGGAAGCTAGAAAGGGCACACATAATTTTTTTCATTCAAACAATAAGAACCCAAAATATTGACACGGAGGTGACAGTCTTTGTTTGAAACTTGATTCTACACGTAGAATAAATACCTAAATGAAGAAATTACCAGTCTCCAAAATTTGATAGAATGCCCAGCTCTCCTCCACTCTTAAAAGTAGACATTCGATAACGAAACTGCTCTAGATTGTATTAAGGGACAATCCAATCCAATATAATACTCTAATCTTCAATGAACTTACGAAATATGCGCACAATACAAAGTGTATCTGCATAGGTAATACCTCTCTCCTACAATAATCAGTAAAAAAAAGAGTGAATCCGTTTCTCAATTTAATTACAATCCTATGAACGAGATCATGATCTTGTCTAATGCAGTTCCATCACATTGATTCGCAAACATGTTGTTCGACGTTAGAAAAGAATGCGTCAATGTTGTTGACCACATGAAATCGTATTTCCGATTGTCAAGTTGTGCTGCAGCACGATTATTCAGGTAAAGCTATGTAATTCCAAACTTAGATGTACCTTCTGTATCTGTTTGTAGTTCTAAAGCTTCTTTCACTTTTTTGTAAACAAAATTGTTACTCGAACAAAATTTAATTGATTGTATTGAATGACAGCAATCAAGATTGACGTGAAGATTTGTCAAATTGTTAAAACAAAATGATGCTGCATTAGTTTGTGTAGCTGATGTTTTTTTTTTTTGTGAAATAATGCATTTCGATAGGAAAATAATGATTTGCTGTTCATAGAAACAAATGCTGTTTGGAACAAAAAATCAATCTGCTAGCAAATGATTCCGACACACATCATGTG
This sequence comes from Pocota personata, assembly GCA_963082735.1. Classification (NCBI taxonomy): domain Eukaryota; kingdom Metazoa; phylum Arthropoda; class Insecta; order Diptera; family Syrphidae; genus Pocota; species Pocota personata. The sequence goes on along the minus strand of OY720432.1, from coordinate 84,763,030 downwards.
ATACAAGAATGGGAGCTGCTAGCGAGTAGACAAGGGTGCAGGCTGAATGTGACATTTGCAGTGGAGATAGCAGAGCTACGCAGCAAGTGTCATAGTGGGAGGAGATTATTCCAGCGATCCAGATGTTTGCCCTAGTGCAATACAAAAATAGGCGTAGGGACCTGAAACTAGCCATTCGGAGAAGCAAGAGCAACAGCTTTAAGAAACTCTGCGAGCAAGCAAACGTAAATCCTTGGGGTACCGCCTACAGGACAGTCATGGCAAAACTCAGGGCAACTACGTCCTCCTGCCCTTTTCTTATGCAAAAAATAGTGTCGGGACCATTTCCATCGCAAACAGCAACTGAGCATATAGAACCACCTCAGGAAATACAGGAGATCCCACCTGTCACGCAAATGAAACTCTTGGATGTATGCAGACGATTCGGTGATAGTACAATAAGTTACCTGGATTGGATGGCATACCAAACAAGGTCCTTAGGCTAGTCATCAAATTAAACACAGAACAATCTTTAGAACTGTACAACAAGTGTCTAACAGAAGGGGTTTTCCCAGACCAATGGAAAAAACAACGTCTAGTGCTGCTGCCTAAAGGGAACAAACCACTAGATGAGCCTTCGGTAAAATACTGGAAAGAATATGCAACCGACTGGAGGTGGCAATTGATGAAGCCGGGGGACTCTCAAACCAACAGTATGGATTTATAAAAGCTCGTTTTACAGTAAAAGTTATACGGAGGGTAACAACCTTGGAAGAAGCTATTCAGGGCAAAAGATGGAGAGGAGGTTCACAAAAATATGGTGCCGTACGCCGACGTTCTGGCAGAACATAAAACAGAAGCTGTACTAGTAAGTAGTTGTATGAAAAGAGCCATCAGCATAGGCGATCATAAACGCCAAAACGGTTACCAGATACCTAGGAGTGATGATCGACGCTAGGCTCGCTTACAAGGAACACTTTGAAAAAGCTGCTTGAAGAACCCACACAACAAAGGAGACTAGTTCTGCCAAGGGTGGTGCAGTCCATCATAATGTATGCAGCACTAATATGGGCCAAAGCAGTGACAATTAAGTCTTACGCCAAAAGAATTAACTTCATCAACCGAATGTGTGCACTGAGGGAGTTCTGTGCATTTCGGACGGTGAAAGAATTGGAGAAACACTAACTCCAGAGAATATTGTAAACCTCATGATAGCATCGAGCACAATATGGGATGCGATACCAGATTACAGCTATAATCATGAAGGAACTTTAGCGGTTCGAAAGTCAGGAAAGCAATAGTGAAAATGAACCCCAAATGACATCTCTTATGGAACAAAGAACGGCAAACGCTGAACCCATTTTTGAAGCAGCAAACTGGGAAAGAAGAGCATAAATTGCTAACCAGCCCCGCAAAGGAATACCTAATGGTAGTCCCGCGGGGAGAGTGGTTGAAGTGTGAAGGGTGTAGTACGTAGGCGTATTCCTGGCATCGAGTATTCAGGTGTGCGAATCGTGCATGTCAGTAGCCAACTTATATCTCTGTTGGTATAGGAAATTTTGTTTTATTAACAGTACCACACAATCAAAGGAAAACGCAATGAACCAACATGCCACAGTGAGAATAAAGTTCTCAAGTTTGCCAGATCTGAAAGCCGTGAAGGGAAGGAAACTGTATATGCTAAACTTTCATTTCAATTCCAATCCATGAAAATTCGTGAACAAATCGCTACATGAAGTACAGTGGAAGTAACTGGAATCGGACAAAAGACCTTCGTCGATGAAGAGATCTCACAATACACAAAGCAAAGTGCCAACACTATTCAATTAGAATCATTTTTCAATCTCTCAACAGTAGCAGGTGGACAATGGAATTCTAAGGTCATCATAGAACACAAATCGAAAAATTCCACTTTAACCTATGGAATTTCTATGCACCACCCCCTCTGTCCATCCCATAGAACAATGATTCCAACACCTCATTCCACGACAAGACAATCATTTGTCTGTCGACACAGTCGGCTTTAAAAGCTCACCCGCCACCGTCTGTCATGATCTCTCATGTTCACCAATGTTTCATCATAAATCGGTATAAATTGCAATTTATAAAGCTTCAATTTCATGGTTTCTTGTCCGTGCTGAGCCGTCGCACTGGAAACACAGTTCCATGACACAAAGTCAAATCTTCTGTATGTGGTGCGCCCCATCGGTGGATACACCATACATCGCTTCCCAGCGACAGATGATGCTTTCAGCACGTTTTACTAACCAACCACCGACCGATTCGAATCATTCAATATTAAGTTTCAGTTCTGGGAATTCTTTTGTCCGTAAGCAGCCACTAGCCACCACCAGAAGTGGTCAAGTTCTGTACCGCCGAGCGGATTTCGCAACATAACAATCTTCTTCTAGCTCCAAGCGTCGCTGAATCACCTATCGCGCAGCACGCTGCCTCTCCTTGTACCGATTCACATGATCATTTCGGAAATCGTTAATCTAAACCATCTATTAAACGAGATACCTATTAACTATTATTTAAGCTAGAGAAGAAGATAGCTACGGAGTGAGTCTTCTTCGTGCTTCAATCGGTGTTGTTGCCGTTCTTATGAGAGCCGCACACTCTAATTTGGCGCTGTCTGTCAAAGAGGCGCTGAGGTTGCTAAAAATGCGAAGACGACGACATGGACTGACGTCTAAAACACATCGTTTTCATATCGTTATTTAACTTAATTGTACAGATCGTGACAACTTATTTAGAAAAATCGTCGACGACGTAAGGAAAATATATGTACGAGTATCTACGACGAATAATACTCTTCGAAAATTATTAATAAAAATTGTTTCTTTTTTTTTTTTTTTTTTATTATTATTCGTTTGGGTTCGGTCGACGATAGTGGTGGTGTCGTTGTTTCTGTCGTCGTCGAAGTCGTCGTTGGTTGCTGGTTATAGCCGTGGCTACAGGTTATGGGTTTGGTTAATGGATAGTAAGGAGGCAGTGAAGTGGTGTAATTGCAATGAGAGAGACAAGACAGCCGGCAGCGCTGACTATCGGTAACTCACCCCTTACGTTGTCGGAGGCTGGCAAATTGCTTATTATTATTATTATGAAGCAAATGCCGGTAATGTGCTCGTAATATTAGTTTTTTTTTTTTTTTTAAGTATTTTCCAATGAAAGATGTTGAGGTGAAATCAGGAGCGGCCGGGAGTGGATACCAGCCAGATAGGTGCTTGGGCGCAAAGTGACAATTGTAAGAAATTAGTGCCCCATCACATTAGATTCTAGTTTGAATAGCGATTGAAACTATTTGAATTCTCCTTATAGACAGAAAGGTACTATAAGTATTGAGGATATCGAAAAAAATGTTTATCCTCCTATTCTGAGTGGACCCTCTGTCTGTCTGTCTGTCTGATCTGGGGTCTGTGGGATCACTATTCGTGCGAAATTGGAATTAGTTTGTTTGCTTATGACCTGAACTGTACATGTTTGAGTCCGAGTGGGGAACAGCAACCACAGCTACCTGAATATAAAAGAGAAACGAATAAAACCTAAGTTCCTCCACCCATTACACCAAAAAGAGGTAACTGTCTGATAGTACACTGGACCGAAAATCGGGACTGGTATTTGGAAATTTCTTTTAAAAAAGAAACACAAACTATACTTTGTTAATTGATTTTCTTAACGATTTTGATCAGATTTTATATTCACTTATTCGTGAAAAGAGGAGAGCGCGCAAAATATGGCAACAAACCCTCGCCCCCCAACATAAAACATATTCAAACTACTTATGTAATAAATTTAGTGATTCAAGATATAAAAAATCGCCAGACCTCTGCTTATCTTGAAGGCTTAACAGCCGAAAAAAGCACAAATTACTCTCTCAGGAAAGCCATGAAAAGTGTCAAAAACACCAAATGCACTCACCACCAATTAGAAAAAACAATGGCGAATGGGCAAAGGGTGACAAAGAAAAGGTGGATCTTTTTACCGAACACCTAGAAAAAAAGTTCAAGCCATTTGATGGTTAAACATTGATAGACGATCTTAGAGGTATGGTAACGACATCTGATACGAGTAACTTTAGAATATCCCATCGACAATGCCCTCGCGATCTTCTACTCTGATATCTTTGCCTGTTTTGTCCAATCGGTACCATACCTTCCTAATAAAAATAGCACATCTTCTCCACCTTGGTATAACAAGGAGTTACGCTCACTTCGCAACAAAAGAAATAAACTGTGGCAATCTTATCTTAAATCTAAATCTGACTCCGACTTTCTTGAGTACTTTCGCGTATACACCCATTTCTCTGAGATCTGCGAAAGTCTTTATCTCGAATACCTCGACCGTATGCAATCCAACCTGATTGCTGACCCCAAGAGTTTTTTTCAGTTTATTAATGTCAAACGTAAATCTGACGGCTATCCTCCAACCTTCACCTTTTCGGATTCTTCCTCAGCAAACCCTAAAATAATTGCCAACTTATTCGCTAACTTCTTCAGCCTGTCATTCGCTGACCACATCCTCGAACCTGACCTTGATTATTCCCGCTTCTTGAACAACTCTGCTCAAACCTCCCTCGCTTCCGTGGATATAACACCGTCAATGGTAGTTAATAAGATTAATCAACTTAAAGACGACTACTCTCCTGGTCCTGACGATATCCCCGCCATAGTATTAAAAGAATGTGTGAATCATTTGACACAACCCCTCACTGCCCTTCTTCAACTCTCAATCTCCCAAGGCGTTTTTCCTCAATTATGGAAGGACGATTATATTACACCTATCCACAAAAAAGGTTGCAGAAGTGAAATTTCTAATTGTCGGCCTATTGCTAATCTCATAGATACCTAAACTCTTCGAGGGCATTGTGTATGATACGATGTTCTTTCACTGTAAGCCAATCTTCTCCACGGTACACTGAACGCTTTGGAAGATGGCAATGAAGTTGATGTTGTAGCCACTGATTTTAGTAAGGCCTTCGACAAAATTTCTCACCAACTCATTCTCTTCAAATTAGAAGTCCTTGGTTTCCAACCGCGGTTCATATCATGGATCAAATCATACCTAGTGGATCGCCAATACAAAGTCTGTTTTAGATCGTCAATATCGGACCCTATTATAGCAACTTCGGGGGTTCCTCAAGGTAGCCATCTTGGACCTCTGATATTTATCATTACGATAAACGATGCCGAACATATCATTCAGAACTCCAACCTTCTGGTCTACGCTGATGATATGAAAATCTTTAGACGTATTTCATCTCCCGTTGATTCTCGCCTTCTACAGGATGACCTGAATAGTTTCTCCATCTGGTGTAACAAACAAATTTTAGAGCAAACGTCTGCCACCATCTCCTAGTGTCTACTTTATTCGCGGCGAGCCTGTACCCTTAGTCACATCAGCACGCGACTTAAGTGTCATCTGTGATAGTGAACTCAACTTTCTTTCACACATCGACAGTATCATTAATAGAGCTAATTCAGCACTTGGCTTTGTCAGACGCTGGTCAAAGGAGTTTTCTGACCCATTTGTACCTAAATCCCTCTATATTACCTTCGTCAGATCCCTCCTCGAGTATGCCAGCCAAGTATGGTCGCCCCATTATGCTGCCCATACCATGAGAATTGAAGCAGTGCAGCGTACAGACCGATATCGCTCCTACCAATAATATCAAAGGTATTTGAAAGACTCCCATTGAAACGCATCCAAACGGTCATTGAAAAAAGACGCCTTATACTTGACCACCAATTCGGGTTCAGAATCAAACATTTCACAATTGACCAGGTTTATAGAATAACCGATGAAATTGAAGAAGCCCTAGATGGAAAAAAGATTTGCTCTAGCGCTTTTTTTTGACGTCTCTCAAGCCTTCGATAAGGTTTGGCACGATGGCTTGAAGTACAAGCTAAGGCGAGTTCTTCCGGAATATTTATTTAAGGTCTTAGAATCCTACCTTGAAAACAGATTATGTCGTGTTAAACACAGAACTTAATATTCCGAGTTCAAGGAAATCGCCGCTGGAGTTCCGCAAGGAAGTGTCCTTGGTCCTGTTTTATTTTTTGCTGTACATTCAGGATATACCCCAAACTGAATGCACCGTAGTAGCTACGTTCGCGGACGATACGGCTATTCTTTCAACGGAAAGTTCAATCGAGTCAGCAATTGAAAAACTCAAACGATCTTTGGATGAAATCTGCGATTGGACAAAACTTTGGCGCATTGTTCTTAACGAGACCAAATCGACACATGCTAACTTCGCGTACAAGAAAATAAACAATCTACTAATCTACAATTACCGTATGCAAATGAAGCTAAATATCTGGAGATGAAACTTAAGTGGAAACCGCACGTTAAAAAAAACGCGATGAGCTTGAAAATCGCTTCAGAGAAATGTATTGGCTACTTGCAAGACATTTCAAGCTAAGTATTCCTATATAACAAACTGCTTTTATATACGAAAGTGCTAAAGCCTATATGGACGTACGTTATACAACTCTGGGGTTGTACCAAAGCAAGCAATAGCGAATTTATACAAACTTTCCAAAATAAAGTGATAAAAGCAATCATGAGTACTCCCTGGTATATCAGAAATAATGATATACAAAGAGACTTAGGGATCGCATCCGATAAGCTCCATATTCGCCTTCATGGTCATTGCAACCACACCATACTCCAAACATTGGACGTGAGAAACCTTATGCACCAACTTCAAAGAACGAAACCATTCAATTTAGCGAAATAAGAATTAACCGCATTTAATGACGCTAACAGCAGGTGCTTTTGGCGAAAATCTACCTGCCTCACGCGAATATTCCTCCAAGCTTAAACTACTTTATAAGGAAAACTTAGTTGTGGTAAACAAGAAAAAGGGACGGGTGAGTTTAGTCAGTACAAATCTGACACTACTATGAGTACACGGTGTCTAATAGTGTTTTAGAAGAAGAAGATTCTTATCTACCCACGAAAAAAAAGAAAGAAAAAAGATTTCATGTTTGAGTTACGTTTAAATCATGCTATAAGATAGCGTACCGTAAGTTTTTGACATCAAATTAGTACAACTACTTTACTTATTAATAGTTTTTTTTTTTAAATTGACAGCAAAGCTAATCACAGATGATACACTGATAAAGCAATTGCAGATCAGCCCCGGTGCACTCACGATACACTGTCCAATAGGTCTACACTAGAGGTCTGCAATGAATGTCTTGAAACCAGTTCCAAGACAATCGATTTATTTCAAGTACACTTCATTATTGTACTCACAGCTTGAAAAGTAAAATGAATGAATCATCTGATATATGAAGTGATTACTATATGAGTATTGCACCCATTTTAAACCAAACACTTAGTGCAGTGTACTCATAAAAAACGGGTATTCATAAAAAAAAGTGTACACTAAACTGAGTACACTGTTTTATGCTAGAAATCAACTAGTATTTGCAATCGTTTTATTTAGTGCACTCAGTGTATTCTTTACTTAACATTGTACACTATTTGCTCACATCAAGCCAATTCCAGCACCCAAAGTGTGGGAGAGAAATAAAACACTGCACTCATTTTGCTATCAGGTCACAAATATTGTACAGTAACTGTCTCTTGTGGTGTGGTACTCTTTTTTGCTGTACACTTGTTCGAATTATTGCAATGAATAGAGTACACTGAAGTAGTGTACACGTTTAGATAGAGCAAATGAATGTATTCATGCAGACCTCTAGTATGCTATCTTCAATTAACTTTTTACCTGCCCGAAAAAAGATTGCTCAATCATAGGCTTTAGGTAGTTAGAATAGCGATAGATCCCGTAGTATCACAATGGACTTCCTTTGTCCTAAATGTTTGTACAACTAACACCCTAAACAAACCATGATAGAAAGATGGGAGTCGGAAACAATCCCGAAAACCCAAAGTCCTGAAAACCCAAAATTCCGAAAATCCACAATCCCGAAACCCACAATCCCGAAAGGCCAAATTCCCAAAAATGAAAGTGAACACCTCGCACGCACTCCAAATCCTACAGTGACCCCAAGCAGGGGGGTTGCATACATATTCTACTGTTTATGCATTGTGGGTATAATATATATACATATGTATATTTGAACATTTGACAAATTTTTAATTTTATATAATTTTTCGGGATTTAGTTTTCGGGATTTTTTTTCGGGATTTTCGTCTTTCAGGATTTTGGTTTTTCGGGATTTTGGTTTTTCGGGATTTCGGATTTTTGGGATTTCAGTTTTCGGGATTTTGACCCAAATCCTAGAAAGATTATGTTGATGTCATGGTTCACTATTTCATTTACAAATGCTGAGTTGAAGGAGCGTAAGATGAGACAGAGGATGGAAGAAGAGAGTGATTTATTGACGAAGCTGGCAGTCAGTAGACAGGTGTGTTCTTGAAATGTATAAAGTGAATTAAACCGATTACTGGCAAAATTCTCAAAACATGAGGGTAATATGTTTTGCAGGCGTCAGGTTTAGACATGGTCATGAATCCCAAATTGAAAGCATGTGAATAGAAATTAACAGCAGCAGTCTCTGTCTCTGCAGTTATATCTCTGTCTCTGCAGTTATATCACCTACATATGTGTACAGCGTTCTTTCCATTCCATAGGATTATCTTATTAAAGATATTCGTATATGTACATACTCGTACATATTTGTACTCGTATATTAGTTGAAAAATGTCTAGAAGAGGAAAATTACAAGCAGCCAATAGAGTTTTATTGAAAAACACTCTCTCATCCACACGGTTTCCAGAAAAATGAAACCACTGACAAATTGCTAGAAGAATTCCCAAATTGCGTCAACGAAAGTTTAAACAAGACTTATCACATATTAGTTTTGTTTGTGGATTTTAGCAAAGCTTTTGATACACTCAACCACTGAAAGCTAATAGAAGCGCTTGCCAATACGAGGCTAAACTGTTTAAAAGATTATCTCCACAAAAGGCATTTTTGTGTTAAAATCAGTCAAAGAGAACACGTACAATATGGAGTCCCTCAGGGATCAAAACTGGGTCCAGTTCTTTTTATACTGTACACTAACGAGCTTCTTTGCGTTTTTAATCAGAGCTTTCCATTAGTTTATGCCGACGATATAGCGATAGTGGTGCGTTACGGGTCTTTGCAGACGGCGACAGCAATAATACTGGAGGAGTTCAATGCTGCAGTGAAATGGATGTGGATGATGCATATCAGAAGTCCACAGTTTAAAGCTACCCAACATCAAATCTACTTCAGGAATGATGCCTATCATAATACAACTAACCATCTGATCGATATAGTGGAAAGCTACAAGTATCTTGGAGTTATCATTGACAGTCATCTTTTTTGGGATAAACACATCAACGGGTTACGCATGAGCCTGAAAACAGTTTTATACGCACTAACCCATCTACAGTACCATGCCACAACACAGCTGTACTTTGCACTAGTGGAATCAAAGTTAAAATATAGATTACTTCCCTGGGGCAACGCATCTGCAACTCACATCCGAAAACTTCAGAAACTTTAAAATTCAGCACTGAGACAAATAAATGGAAATAATGTGCGCAATGTGCCTGAAGAGAGAAGGTTTAATGTTCTGCAAATAGAAAATATTTTTAAGATAACGCTAATACTGGAGTATTATGATGACAACCGATTTATAACGCCAATCAACCATGGGATGAACACAAGAAGACGTGCCCAAATTATGCTCCAAGTACCCCGCAAGTACAATAACTATGGCAGAAGATAGCTCAAATGCAGCATTCCCGAAACATTAAACACACTTCCGCAAGAGCTTAAAAACGTAGCAAATATTATAATTAAAAAAAGCATTGAATTTTAATTTAAATTCGCTTATCACGCTGTTGATTCACGGTTCGAATTCTGATGTCAAGAATCATCTATTTATTTCGCATGAAATAAATAAAAAGCCGATCACTTGCGAAAGCTAAGTCAACTCTACTGTGAAGGCATAACACTGGCAGTAGGGTGGTCATATGGCTAAAATGCAACTTGATCGTGATGATGACATCAGGAGGACGGACAAAAATACTGTGAATCATAAGCAATGACAATAATAGCGAAAACAATTAAAATACTCCCCAGTTATCTGGACAGTCACCCTTGGAGTTTACAGAAACTTAATACCACCTGAGTTTCAAACTACACCACTCTGTCTTTCCCTCTGTCTCTTCCCCTTTCCACAAAAATGCCCGTGTTCACATTATAACAAAAAAAAAAAAAAAAATAGTTAAATGAATCTTAAATAATTTTTCCCTTTTTTAATAATCTTTTAAATTTTCAAATGTATCTAAAACTAAGCTTACTTATCTAAAACTCTCTCATAACCCTTTGAAACGCAACCTTCTGCAGATAAGCCATAAAGGCTTCGCGGAAAGATATAACCATTGTTAAGTCTTATGGAAAATAAAAATCTTTAAACTTAACTTAAACTTAGTTGCATACAGAATCTCTATTCTAGAATCTTAAAACAGTTACACTGGTATCTTCTACCTGGTCTCATTCTTTTCCTGAATCCCGGCTATCGATTATCCTCGCAACCATGTTAGACTGTAGCCAAATATAGCAGTCAAATCTTGGCTTTATGGGTTCCATCCACATCTTGGTACAGTTGATAGTTTTCACGAATATAAGAGTATCTTATTCTTAATTTGCCGTCCACTCTCACGGAACCAAAGAATTTTTCTTCCGAACAAGTCTAATATCTGTTCTACTTTCCTGCTTATCTCCATAACTAAATTGGCAGGATCAATGATCTATAGATATACAGATCAGTATTTGTTTCAATACTTCAATTCAGAAAGTTCATTGCTTGTGCGTGTTCTTAATCGCTGACAATCCTTCTTTTGTTGCGTCTAGGATTGCCTTAATCGAATTAAATGTTGACTGGTTTCCTTGATGACCAGCTTTAAGTATCTTGTCAATATGCATTTTCTCTCATTGTCATGTCTTTCCTTTAATGTTTCCCAAGCACAAATATAATTGTCACTCGAAATTGCCAGATGCTGAATTAATTGCATCGGTTCTCCTTCTAGATGGGTTTTCAAATATTCCATCTTTTCTTTTGTGCTTAAGGAGAGCTTGTCGTGAATGATGGTGGAAAAAATATCATCGAATGACCGCCATTCTAGATAATTCCCTTTGAATGTGGGTATTTTCAAAGGTGGCAAGTTTGCACCTGACTATTTCGTATCCTTTGCCTTATTGGATTCTCCTAATGTGGAAGCCATTCTGTGGAGACATTGTTTTATATCTCTTTTTATGTCGTTATACCATTTTTGTAATACGTAGAGCGTTTTCATATCTTCCTCCGATGCGTTTACCATGAACTCCTCATGCAGTTCGGTCATGTTTCTTAACAGTATCTTTTGCTGGTATTCATAAATTTCTTTCGAATAGTTTCTGAATGTCTCCTCAAATTCCCCCCTATTTCCGATTATCGCCTCAATCTTAATACCGAGTTTTCTCAATCGCTGAGTTTGGACAGTATTTGAAGCCGGGTTTGAATTTTGTGCAGCCTTTGGGCTTTCCCCTGGAGGATCTATTTGCTCGAGAAGCGTCTTAAGCACCTTATACATTTCTTACACTTTTCTAAATGTATTTCTCTGCATGTATGTGTCTTGCTTTATTATTGGCTCAATCTTTTCATGGTTTTGTTTAAACTCTACACAAATCTCCTCGATTTTCTGCAGCCGCTCTTCTTTGTATCGCTGTGTCTTCCGGGTAGCACTGTATTTTTAAAATTAGTTGTTGCCTTCTCTAGCTCTTCCGCTAGAGCCTTTTGTCTCGCAACAATAATGAAAACTTCTGTTTCATCAGCCATGATTTCCTTTCAATTAAATTTCTTTTTCTTTTCAAAACACAATTGCACTATATTCACTACCAGTGTCTTAGTCCTGGCAACGCTTGAATATTTTCTTATTTTTTTTTTGTTTAAGAGATACCAATGTCAGTAGCCTTGTAACGCTATGAAATTATGTACCAATGTTAGTAGCCTTGGTAACGCATTAATGTACGTCGATAGTTATTTTTAAGGACTGAAAGACCAATGTTTGACAGCTGAAAATATTATTATTGAAGGCCCCTTACCGCTGGTGGGGGGAAGTCTTTTAGAAATAAGAAGTATTTTCCTTGCTGTCTGGTTCAAGTGAACTGGTACGTCTATTTTATTTTAATGTCTTAAATACTAAAATAATGCTAACTTTACAAATATATACAGCAGGTGCACATTCTCAATCAGCGATATGACACCTTTGTTTTCATGGGAACATCATTTAGAAAATAAAAAATGCTGACTAGCTGGGAACATAAAATGAAAATAAAGATATACTTATAATAGGAAAACTATCTGATGGTGTCATCATGACAGTGCGTCTTCTGTAATTCGAGAACCAACTCTTTTCGCGCTCGTAACTTAAGGTCCCTTCTTATAACTTCTTGCATGAGAATGTGCAATGATGTCGATTGTCGAAGTCATTTGCAAGTCACTGCATGTTTTCTAATTCAACTGGACCTACTTTTTCGAGATCCCAAAATCACAAACATTTGGGAATTAAAAGTCGATGGTTAGTTTTGGTCCGAAGTTTGGTAGTCTCTCCACAATTGGGCTTTGTATGAAAATGTCTTTTATTATCGATCTGCTGGGCTGAAGATGCACTGTGTCGACCAGTGTGGCCCTTCCATTAGCTGTCAGGGTTTTACCTTATTTGTCATCAATCAATGCACAGTAGAGTATTGTTTGCAAGAAACAACTGAGAGCACTCTTCCAGGTCTATTTATGTAGATAAATAGACATTCGAAAAGTTGAACTTGGCGCACTTTTAGATTTCACGCAAATCTTGGGTTTTTTTTTTTTGGTAGAATAGAAGAGTCTTTTGTAGTAAACAAACTTAAAAAAAAAAACTTTTCTACCAGTCCGATCAGCAGTTTAAAAAAATTTAAATGGTTGCGGAGTTCTTACATACAATTGCTTGATCAACTAATGGATACTCACTTTCCTACACTAGGATGTCCTCAAGTAGAACATAGACTGCAATAACGAAGCCCAAACTTCTTAGGTTAATACGGCAGTTATAAACCAATTAAATAAGTATGACCAGATGACGATGATGCCTCAGAAAGTAAACAGGTCACGTTTCCGCAAATCATAAAATTCATCATAGAAAATACTACGAGTAACTACTACCCTTACCAGAAAAAAAAAAAAAAACAGGGAAGTAGACGTTACCCTCATGCATGCACTGTGTGCCTGTCAGTAGTTGTTTTTTCTCACCGCTTGTTCTAGCGCAAGGACTCTCGTTCTGGGTGCTGAAGGTCTAACTCTGCCCCTGTTTACTGATGGTAATTTTGTGACCCAAGATTTCAGCCAACTGAGGACAACAAACGAAAAATCTTCACCACTCACGCAGTTAAAGTGCAGAAATTCTGCATTCGCCTTATGCAATTCCAATTGCCATTCCGACCGTGTTCGAAAGTATCTACGTACTTTTCAGTTATATGCACCTTCTTGGGATTGTTAAAACTTTTACTTGTGAGCTTAGCAAAAGATCGAGAAGCAAAAGAGAGAGAGAAGAGAACGAGGCGGATGAATAGATCGCGATCCGATAGATGCTCCGCAGAGATATCGAATTTCAGTTTGAAATGAGGAATTTTTTGCACATCAACAGGTCTTCACCGAGATTACGGGACTACAGGTCGTTTATTGCTACAGCTGGGATAGTACTTTGATAGTGGGAGGTGATGGTAGTGATTCTGTCGTCGTCGTTGTCGTCGTCGTCGTCGCCGACATCGTCTTCACTTTTGTTGGTTTAGATTTAGTTGTTTGCTTTTGGGGCATTGTGCCATTGTTTGGCCTGGTTGGCGGTGGCTCTCTCCTCCTAAAATGAAGATTTGAAGAAAATAATTCAAACAATTTAGGCGTGATGGTATCGCCTCCATTTCGCGTCCTTCGCGACGACGTTGTATTCGATGACGACCACGCTCTGTAACTTTGCATGAGTGAAATGAATTACAATGCAATTTTCGTTGTATCTAATTCATTGTGGATTGTGCATTAAATATTTGTTCGTCCATCGGAACCGGGTGAAGGGAGCACTGTTTTGCGCCGAGGATGTTGTTATATAACTTTATTTTTTTATTTTTTGTTATTATTGAATTGTTTCTTAGATTGAGGCGTACGGATTAAAACAAAGGAGCTGCAGAAGAAATATGGGCGCAACTTAGATGTATAACTGAAAATGAAAGTACGTGCAGTTATTGGCTTTTGACTCTCCCCGTAACAGGTGATGCCGATATGCAAGTGATCACCGTAGAGAAAAATTCTATTGATTTGGAATTTCGGTGGTTGCTTGCTACAGGAGAGGCATCATTATTATTGGATGCCGTGAGCATCTTGATAAATCTGAATGCTACCAACCTTTGAAAATGTGATTTATGTTGTTTTTTTTTCACTTAGGCATGCGAATTATTTTATTGTATCTTTCATTAGCTAAAGTTGTTGTACAATGAAGCCTTGTTTAGGAAGACTATAAATAGTCTCTGCCATTAAACAAATTATTTCCTGATAATCTACATCTCCTCAAAGCGAAGTCCTGCCGTTAAGAAAGCTCTGATGTAACTTGGAATTGTGTAAACAAAAAAAAAGCAGATAATGTGGTCCAACTATCTAGGTAACCAATCCTCTATCCTTGGTCTATACGAGAGAGAGCACCTACTAAACCCCATCGAAACTAAGAGTTGATCGTAATTTCTCGGCAACAGTTCCTGCCCGTTGCTATTAACGATGGAGGTTCAGTTCACTGCTGCACAAACGATGTGTTTTCTCCGAAAAGCTCAAATTTCTTTCCGACTCATAGATCATCCAAGCGAATTCCAGGCGGAAATAATGGCGATTAAGGAAGTATTGTCCTGGCTGAAAAGTAATGTAATATCTGTTCAGGATATTAACATTTTCACGGACAGCCAAGTGGCTGTCCCTAGTAACATGCTCACTTATTTCGAAGGCCCCTCAAGAAGCAATTGAATATTCCCGTATGCTGGGTGCCAGGCCATAGAGGCATTCCAGCATACTGCATAACTGGAGAGCTCTCCTTGAAAGGCACCAAACATTATAATCAGCAAAGCCAACCACAGACGGGAGACTCTCATGACGTGTCAAGTATATAAACAAATCTGACATGAGGTAGATTAAAATCGTTCTAATAGATTGGTTTTGTCAAATTATCGCAGATCAGTCCCCTCACCGGAGTCCTCACAGGGCACTATCCTATAGTTCTCACACTAGGAATGGATGGTTTTTTTCAAACGAGCTGCAGGAACAATGAGGAGAAGGTGAAGGTTCTCCATTTCCTTTGTACCTGTCGAGCCCTATCCAAAAGTTGACCGACGTGAATAGTGATTTATCTTCATCAACTGTGAAGGGATTAATTCAAAAACTCAGGGAGACTGTAACAATTAGTGATTTTAGATAATCTGGCCGTCCTTCAACAAGTCGCTCAATACAAAACATCGAAACAGTTCGCGAGAGTGTTGTTGAGAGTCGTGGTCAAGAATTGGACATTTCAAGAAGTCCTCTACAGCGTATTCTCACGAAAGATTTGCATCTCCAAAATGTAATTGACTCAAGAACTGAAGCCTGCTGACCACGCACAGCGAAGAGAGTTCGTTGAATGGATTATGGAACAACAACAATTGGACGCTGATTTTTCAAACAAAATCATCTTCAGAGATTAGGCTCATTTTCTTGGTGGCTTTGTTAATTGTCAAAATTGTCGAATTTGGGGTTCAGAAAATTCACGAGTGATTATTGAGAAACAAATGCATCCACAACGTGTCACTGTTTGGTGAGGATTTTGGGCTGGAGGCATTATCGGATCAGGCATCATCGATGCGGCTGGTCAGGCAAAAGCAGTTAATGGTGCGCTTTATCGCTACATGATAATCCAGTTTTTTGTGCCTAAATTTGATGTGGACGACATGTGGGTTCAACAAAACGGTGCCACATGCCATACAGATCAAGAAACAATTCAATTACTGCATGAGTCATTTTCTGGTCGTGTAATTTCCCATTTTGGTGACCAGAATTAGCCGCCCAGATCATGCCATTTAACGTCGTTGGGTTTTTTTCTTTAGGATTTTTTGAAGTCTAAGTTTTATGCCAACTAGCCCATGACCATCCCCCCTTGAAGGAGCAAATTGAACACTATATCAACGAAATTCAGCCACATTTATGCAAAACGGTCATGGAAAATTCCGACAAAAGTGTGCGTATGTGGCAGCAAAGCCATGGAGGTCAATTATCCTATATGCTAGCTATTCCATACATAACCCCATTAACTTTGTCAACATTAAATCTTATTATCCACTGCATCGGTAGTGCTATTTGTTTATGGAGTCTGTTAGGCTCTGTTGTGCATTTTCGGAATATTTCGCTACCAATTTCACTACCAACAAATATTTTCAGACTTTGTAAAAATTTTATAACTTTATAAATTTTAAATATCTTAAAGAACAAATGCAAGATACGAGTATTGTCATTAAAGCGAAAGTTACGAACATTTAAACTTAAAATAGAGATGCATCAAGTCCGAACTATCACACTCCTACATTACCCCCCGAGCGCCTTTATACACCCAATGTAACAGTTGCTTTACAAAGACTGTCACTATTTAAACGTGATTACCTAGCACATAATTTGAATTCACCATCGTGTCTGCAAATGACACAAAAAAAGGCTTTACGAATGGAAATTATTGAGTACTTAGGCAACCAGAAGCCCTTACAGTGCTTACATCACAATTACATGGTCATCTGCAGATTTTGACACCTCTTAAGCCATCTTCTTGTTTGCCAAATGAATGTACTTGTACGAATGTGTATTTAAATAACTTCTTTTTAATTACAAGTTGCACAAGTCATAACTTATGTACCTT
This sequence comes from Pocota personata, assembly GCA_963082735.1. Classification (NCBI taxonomy): domain Eukaryota; kingdom Metazoa; phylum Arthropoda; class Insecta; order Diptera; family Syrphidae; genus Pocota; species Pocota personata. The sequence continues at coordinate 84,746,113 of OY720432.1, read as the reverse complement.
GCAAGATCGTTAAAAAATATTAAATGCTTAAGCTTTAATGTTCCATTAAATTGGCTCTCTGTGCGATGTCCCGTCTGCGGGGGCAGAAAAATACTCTTAACAATCTGCAATACTCGTATGTACAATATTTTGTTTGGCTTCATACAAAGAAAGTTGAAAGCAATCTGTACTAATCCATGGTCTATTTCAAGCTCGTATTTTTCTACCTCATTTAGTCATTTCAGTCATTAAGGATTAGATGTGCTTATGTGGTGTGGATTGTGTGAATAAATTAATTTGTTTATTGGAATTTTGATTTTGCTGACCTAGAAACTGTTTCCCTAGGTCAGAGCTAATTTGAAACAAGAGTTGCAGACATTTTCACACAGCTTTTTGTCTATTCTTCCTATGAAAATTCAGAACACTTACGACACTAGGTCCAACAGGCACTTAACAAATTTGATTTCAGACATTTGTTTTCATTTCTTCTTCTTTGACTCATTCAGGCCCGTTTCGCACATATCTAGTATCGAATCCACAGCAACGGATCGAAGTGTATTTGTAGCCAAGATATCGTAGTGCTTAAGTGCCTTATCGAATCTGGGAAAACGCCATGACACAATTAATGTTTCCGGCTCTATCAGTCCTCCTTCGCCAAGGGAACTGATAGACAGGCTAAATCTAATAATTTGGGTTCCAGCCCACCCTTAGGTGTATATGTTGCATTGAATATAACTCCAGGGGTGGTAAGTTGCTAGGATTCACTCTGTTCTCTGAACTTGTTATTAACAATGTTGGTAACAAGGCAACTTTTGTCACAAGCAGAATGCAGAAAGCTCAGGACAATTGCCCACAACTATGACTGAGACCTGTCCAGTCAAATCAAGCAGAAGAAGTAATAGTGTTCCCTGGTAGAATACTGAACTTCAGAAGCTCAGGAAACTGCCTAGAAAACTTTTGAATAGAGTACTTACTCGTAAAACTGGAGTAGAAGACGACTGGACTTTCTATCAGTCTGTGCAGAATGAATATACAGCCTTGGCCATAAATGAAAAGCACCCACTCTAAAATACGTTTTATAAAAAACTACTCCAGTAAAATTGATTGAATTGTTACGCTGTAAAATTGGTACAATTGGTATCATTTCGAAAATAGTAGTGAAAGTGTTTACATCAGTTTTTCGTGGATATCTTATTACTCATTCATAGTTTTTTGTGTTTAAATAAAAAAAATTCTCGTAATCAAAGATGGTTAATCCAAAACGACACTAACTAGTTGAAGTTGAAAGAGCCCAAACTGTCCTTTTGGCCTCTCAAGGCATATTCCAGCAAAATAATTCAAAAACTCTTAAGCATTCGTGTGCAGCCATTCAATATTCCTTAAAGCTAAGCAGGAAGACTGGAGAGTACATTTCTAAGCCAGGCCCAGGCAGAGAGAGAAAGTCTTCGGCTCGTGAAAATCGAATTCTTACCCGGGAGTCTTTAAAAAATCGTCAAAAGACCTCTTCTGAACTAGCTGCTTCGCCTAAGAAACGCCAAATTGTTATGCTATCTGCAGGAGCGGTTAGAAGAAGGCTGACATAAACCGGCCTTAGAGGTTGCAAGACCAGAAAAAAGAAACGATGTCTTGAATGGGCCAAATTGCGTAAGGATTGGAGCAATGTTGTGTGGTCAGACGAGGCAATTTTTGAGGTAAGTAAATCACATACTTCTAAAACCAAAATCAAGAGCGGATTTACGAAAACATTGGGCATTTTTTTTAATGATTGTTAGTCCGAACTGAACACTAAGTCAGAATGTGTCTTTATAGATTTTCGGGACTCCTGGCGCAGTTTACGTTGACAGGAGGACTTGAAGAGAGTACCATCCCGAATTTGTGGTACCCACAGTCAAGTTTGGTGGTGGTAGTTGCATGATGTGGGGCTGCATGGCAGCAGAAGGTATAACAGAGCTATTCACGTACAAGGGAAGAATGAACAGCTAAAGCTATATTGATGTTTTAGGAACCTCCTCCATTGCATAAATCCCGAAAAACGATGGAATGGTTTTCAAATCAAAACATTCAGGTCTTGGTGTGGCAAGCTCAATCGCCAGACCTGAACCGGATTGAACACTTGTGAGCACTTCTAAAAAAGAAGAACAATAATCCGACATCCTTAGTAGGATGAAGAGCGCTATACAACGAAAATGGGAAAAAATCAGTTCGGAAGAATGTTTTAATTTAGTTGCTAGCATGCCTCGTAGGGTTCTTGCAGTAATAAAGGACAATGGAGAGCCAACTAAATGTTAAATTATGAAAAACAAATAATATTAATTGATTTTTTATTTATAGCATTGAATTTTTTAGATACAACGGCATTTTATACATTTGGGCAGGGTGCTTTTCACTTATGACCAAAGCTGTATGAGTAAAAAGTGAGGACAGACGAACTGGACTCTTATAGAAAATTCTGGGGAGAGTTGATGTAACACAGCTTGGCTGTGTAAAGTCTGTCAAAAAGACAACACAGTCAAGCTTAATTCACTTCGAAAGTCTAAAGGTTCCTATTCTAGATCCATACTGCTTAACTGAAACCTCTAGTTCTAGGTCGACAAGACTTCCTAATAGTGAGCGAAGAGATGATTTTTCCAGTTAAACCTTTAATAAATCATCCACTATTGATGGCATTTATCCAATAATGGATACATACCAACTATTTAGCGCAATGCCATCTTTGTTCCCAAACCATGGAGATCAAATTATAGTCTGGAGAATAGTATACTTGCTAGGCCAAATCTATCTAGTGACGTGACATTTGATGTCAGTCTCCTACCTGAAGTTGGTCTCCTTGATTACATTTAGCTTGAGCAATTGCTTGCAAGTAGTGAGAGACATGTCAAGATTCCCCTTTTTCCGGTAGAATCTGCAAAGTTGTGCCATGCTTGACAACATTATCAGCCTCGGTACCCAGCATAGGTGACTGCTGAACTACTAAGACATCTCGTTAAGAGGCAAGCGACAATCTAGAGCGATCTTTGATTTAGAGATCGACTCCACAAATTGTATAGCAGCTTGGCTATCAGAGCTAAGCTCTGATGATGTGCAGCTTTATTTAAGCTACCCAGCTGGTTTAGTGGAAGACGCCGCTGTCCGAATAAATGAGGACCTAGCGAGCGTCCTTATCTGGTCAAAACAAAATCAGCTGAGGCTGAACACTGGGAAAAGTCAAGCTATTGTTGTGGGTAGGAATGCTATGGATATTCACATTATGACAGGAATGCTATGGATATTAACATTACGTCATTCACATTATGACATTATTATTCAACCTCTTGAGGATATGAAGATTTATGCTCGTTTTACGCCATTTTGAATTGTTGCTCGCAAAACATGTGGCTCTAAATTGGTGATTTCTTCTTCAATGTTGGCTATCAAAACTTGAGATTTCAAAAAGCCCCAAAGAAAGAAGTCTGGCTCCGTCAGATCTAGCGATCTGGCCTGCCAGTTCAAATAGCCAAAATGGGAGATCACACGGTCCGGAAATTGGTGATTCAAAATCTCTATCGTTGCCCGAGCTGTGTGAACGGTTGCTCCGTCCTGCTGAGACAAACAATGCTCAAGATCTAATTCAGAAACTTGCGGCAAAAAAAAATTGCTTACCATCTGTCTGTAACGGTCAGCAGTTACGTTAGTTAGTTAGTGGACTCTCTCGGACGTCTTCGGCCACAGCAGTGATATTCTCGGCCGAACGAACAATACCGGGCCGGCCACTTCTTATGACATCTCTAATGGACACAGTTTGCACGAGACACTCAGCCAAGTGCTTAATTGTTCGCGCTCATGGTACAGGACGACGAGGAAAACGATGCCGAAATTCACGTCGCGTTAAAACAACGGACCGGAAATTAGACAAATAAGCAGTAACAATAGTTCCGCGTTCTTCAGGTGTGTATCGCTCCATTGCTTGCTGTCAACTAATTCTCTATCTGTCTACAACATAAATGTCAACGCACAATGACATTTAACGCCATTTGCAAAAATTATGGCACATTCACATTATGACATTATTTCTTCCCCACTTTGTAGATGGGATAGTGGCCTCGAAGTTTTTATTAAAAGAAAATTTAGGACTACACCCTAGTCTATGTTTTCTGGAATGAATTCTAGGGTATGGAGTATTGTGGATTGGCTTGTGGATATGCTGGACCACTGTGAGATGGTCCTATAGCTAGCTGCCATTTGCTTGCCAAAGAGGTCTAGTGGTATCAGATGGAAGAGGATGTCTAGTGCATCCGATGGGGTGGTTCTAAGAGGATGAACAATGCACAGAAAAGTTAATCTCTATACTTTCACTAGTTGATTGCAGTGTAAAGCTTTGGATAGAGCTGGCCATCCAATGATCGCGCCGTACATGTGTAATTACCCCCACTTTTTACCAATGGGCCTCTTGAAAGAGTACAGAGCTATGATAGCTTTCTTAACGCTTTTCTGGATGTTCTAGGTGTTCCTCTACTAACAAATCTTCGAGCAGATGCTGCTCTCAATTTTATTTTGTACTAATAATTCGATTGTTTACCAATTGGTTACCTCTACCTTAGAGTTTGTCAATGCACGTGCAATCGCCACTGGTTCGACATTGTTAAAAGCTCCCTCAATATCAAGGAAGGCAACCATAGCATTCTCGTACTCCTTGCACTCTAATGATTTTTCAATGGTACTTACCAGAGAGTGTATAGTATCATAGTTTCCACCAACTTAAAAAGATGAGAGATCAATCTCTCTAAGGTATTTAGAAGGAAAGTCCTATCATTAGAGATGCAGGTACTCCATCTCATCCACCTAATCCTCACAATATAGTTCACAGGATAAGTCTCCGCTTGAAAGACAGATGCATGTTTGCCTAACGAAAAATGTTATCGTCCTCCACGAAGGTGGTTTTAAATTAATCCCGAATGATTTAAAGGTTGAAACCTATTCGGTTTACTGAGATAATTATTTCAACCCACTAAACAAATTTATTTGAAATATTACATAACGACTTCCTCACATTCAGTTTCGTATTACAAAACATCAAACATTTTTGAATATTCCAAAATCCGCCTAATTTAACCGTATCTCAGTTTTAAATACATTAACCCATGTCCATTGTGATAGCTGCCAATTAAGAGGCTCCCTATCTGTATACTCAAATACGTTCACGGAATCACTTGGAAAAGCAAACTCGCATAAGCTTGCATAATTTTCCATAAACAAACAAAAAACAAGAGAAACACAGCGGAGAAGAAAATAAACCCACACACCCTCGTCCGTTTGTCCACCGTCAGGCGTTTGCCAACCTCTAAGGGGTAGCACCTAGCACATTAAATTGCTATACGAGTATAGTGCCGATTAAATTCACTCCTCGCCATCCAAATATAATACCGTAAACAAAATTTCATGGCCATCGTCCGTCATTTAGAAGAAAATATTATCCACACACATGCCTCCGCATATATAGTTACTATGTAAGTATCTTTGTATCTTTTGTGTTAAAAACGCGCCTACCACAAAATTAGAGTGACATCTAAACACCAGCATACAGGGGTGACAATAATAACAAAAAAAAAAAAAAAAAAACACCATTCCAACCAAAATCAACTGAGTTGTGATGTAATGAATAAATTCCCGCTCCACACATCTGCTCGCACGTATCCACACAAAGAGGGGTAGAAATTAAAATTTCATCCACAATTTCCCCCGATATTGTCGGCTCTTTCTGTATGACGTCATTGTTGCACTGCATCGAAATATAGCTCAGCATTGACGTCATTGCGACACGTGCTATACTTGGATACAAATCAAACATCCCCCCGCCGTAGCTCCTTGCTACCATCTGCCGGAAAACAAACGCTCCCGCCTCCTATTGCTACGCTTGGTTTGGGGGTATACTCATTCATTCATACATTCATTCATTGAGCTGCCGTAGTATTTCTAGAAAACTTTTGTTTGGGGGTAGAAGACGACGACGCAGCTTTGACGCATGTCCATTGCGGTATCCCCATTGGTTGGGGTTGTTTTGTAATGTTAACCGCGAGCGAGTGTGAGTTTGAGAGAGCTTTTAGTGTTATCTGCCCACGCTTACATGTCACCCAAATCAATTACGTCATAGTTAGTGATTTGAAAATTTTATAACATCGCAGAGAGAGTATGAGTAACACGACGCGATAACGGTTTGAGTAGAAAATGTTCTCCCAGTTTTAATCGACGATATTAATGATGACGCCATCGTTTCTGCAGTTGCGCGTTCCTTCCGATTTTCTGTTTTCTAGTAGTAGGCAGATGGCACGATGGGGTGAGCGAACCCCCATGCAGTGGGTTCTCTTGCAGATGGCTGGGCTTTGGAGTTGGCTGTGGCAGTTTCGAATGGATTTCGAGGGGGAAGAACGCTCAAACGCAGGTGTGCAATAAAATTATGGGTTTTCGTAAGCATCTTGCACCACCTGTGGGTAGATTGAAAATAGGGGAGTTTTATTGCATAACGTTTCAGCAGATGATTCAATTGCATGATAATTTTCATAGTCAATGCCATAACGGATTCGTCAAAGCCTTCAAGGTATTCAATCAAAAGCAATTCGTCGTACTTTGAGTATTATGTATTCGTCAATAGAGAAGTATTTTTAGAGATATATACTATGCTGGAGGCGAGCTCATTTGATTGCTAATTGCTATGGTGCTGTAACTAAATTTTGACTAAAAAATAAGTACCTCCAGACCACTGTGCAATGTACGTTGTTATCGGAGACGTGATGTATTCAACTTCATCGATTATTTAATGCGGTAAATACAGATCATCTTGGTCCAAGTAAGAAGGTTCGCTAAGCTTGTACAATTTTCAGTCTAAAGTCAATATTTTGATTCAATAATATCATACAAAATATATAACGTATCTAGGTAAACAATGATAATTCTTTGAAATCGAACCGAATACAGGGTACTTCGGAATCTGGTAGAACATTGATTTCTGAAAATATTCTTGTACTGCAAAACAAACAAATCTCATTAGTTATGCATTTTTCCTAAAACAAAAAAAAATTTAAAGTAAAAAATATTAGCAAGAAAAGCAAGAAAACTCTAGGCCATATGTCTTCAAACTGTTCTAAAATTTTGTGCAATGTACAGGGTGCGCCATCTGTTATGTCGGCATGTAAACATTGAATAACATTTATCAACCGATTGACTTAAGTAGACACGTTTTTGAAACGTCAATTCAGTACAATTTTAACCATGAATTGCTTCATACCGAAACAATGCGCCAACATAGTGACGCTGTACATTGAAATAGTCATTCAGTTGTGTTGACTCAACGTGTATATCGTCGAAAATATCGTGGCCAATAAGCACTGTCTGACAACACTATTCGTCGTTTGGTGTAGCACGGACATTGAGAGATCGTCGACGCCCAAGACGTTTCAATGAACTGGTTGAAGTGGTAAGAGAAAGTATTGCCGAGTATTGGTAAGATTGTCGTATTGTTACCGCGCTCAGCATTTTGGCGTCAGTGGAACCACTTTTGAAAAGCAAAGTGTACGCCAGCAAGCCTCAGACCATTGACGATCTCAAGGCAAACATTCGTGCCGAAATCATAGCTATACCGCACGGGATGCTCGGAAAAGTGATGGAAAACGCAGGAAAAAGGGCACATTTTGCTTTGGTCAATAGAGGCGGCCACTTGATTGATGTTGTATTCGAGAACTAGTCCAAATAAATTGTAGGGACCAAGTTAAACAAAAATACCGCATGTATGAAAATCGGTTGTTTTTTTTTAAAGTTATTCAATATTCACATACCGACATAAAATATGGCGCACCCTGTATATTTCGTGGTCGATATGGCGAAGATACAAATAGCGAAGTTAAAAAAACTTTAAATCCGATATAATTCCGTAATTTTGAAAGTTGGCCCCATACTTGTGACATATATTTTTGCTCACAATTTAATGCTTTACCCGGCCCCGAAGGAGCGGCCACCTTTAAAAAAAACGCCCTATATATGAGGTCTGTAGCTCGGAAATCAATAAACCCGGTGAGTCTTTATTTGATTATATTATTGAAAACAACCTTTTGATATGCAACAAATCTAACACCTCCACCTTTACCTTTCCGAGTACGGAACAACAGTAATATGAAAGTAGAAAACTGGATCCTCTTCAATGTAGATCTTGAGATCGAGACTCCTAAACCTTTCAGAAATCCCAAAAAAATTGACTGGACAAAGTTTTTTTTTTTTATATAATTTGCATGTGTGAAAGGGGTTATGAATACGCTTATACTAATTTTAGGACATGGGCGTTTTTTTGAGGATAGGGGAAGAGACAGAGAAAGACAGATTGGTGTAGTTTGAAACTCAGCTGGTATTAAGTTTCAGTGATCTGCGAGGATGGCTGTCCAGATAACGGGGGAGCTTGTTTGTTTTGCTTTTGTCATTGCTGATGATTCACAGTATTTTTTTCCGTCCTCCTGATGTCATCATCACGATCAAGTTGCATTTTAGCCATATGACAGCCCTACTGCCAGTGTTATGCCTTCGCAGTAGAGTTACCATAAGCTTTCGCAATTGATCGACTTTTTATTTATTTCATGCGAAATAAATAGATGATTATTGACATCAGGATTCGAACCGTGAACCTGTAGCGTGACAAGCGATGATGTTACCACTACACCAACGCCACCCAAGTCCAAGTCATTAAATCAAAACTCCACAGAACCCCCAACTTAAAAATCAACCGACTTCAACTAGACACAAAAGTAAAGACTTTCGAGAAAGCTATTAATATAGCATACAAAGTCTCATGTCCGGTCAAATATAGCAAAAAAAACCCTCCCTTTTTGGTGGAACGCTTAGATGCTTACCAGAGAGACCTTTAATATCTGCCACAGGTGTAAATACTGACAGCCATACAAAGACTACCTCAAAATATACAAACAATCTATCAGAGTGGATAAGAAACAGTCCTGGATAGAATACTGCCAATCCATTGAAACTCTCAAAGACTCCGCAAGACTCAGCAAAATACTATCCAAAGAACACAAATTTAATAGTGGAGTATCGGAAAGAAGACAAATCTCTGACGGAAATTGCTGGTATCGTTAAAAAAAAGTAATGCAACCGTATAAAAAATTATCGAGAGGTGCAAGGAAATGTGGAGACTGTGCAGCGGTCGTCCTTGCATTATGACCGACACCGAAGTGGGCAAAATAGTAAGAGAAGTGAAGAAAACTCGAAGAGCGTGGAAATCCAGTAAGTGCCTCAACAAGTCGTAGAGCCTTAAATGCTAGTGTATTACACGGAAGCATACCACGACAGAAATCATGCATTTCCAATGTTAATCGTTTAATACGACTGACCTTCGCTAAAAACCACTTAAATACCGGATTATGTCATCTTTAGTGATGAGAGTAAATTTGAGATATTTGGTTCAAAACTCAGAAATAATAAGGTCTGGAGATCACCAATTTTCCCCAAAACCTCACTTCGACCGTGAAGCATTATGGAGCTTCATTGATGGTTTGGGGTTGCATGTCGGCTGCGGTAACAAACAATTAGGAAAAAAAACCGTTAAACGTATTTTTTGCAAAAAAAATGGTACGCCATCTGTTAGCATATATCCACCTTAAGTCAAATATCAAATTTGATCAAAATCGGTGGAGCAGTTTTCGAGAAAACCTTTTTTTTTTTAAATCGGCAATTAGTAAAGTACCATTAATTTTGGGGTTAGAATTAAATTTCCCTAATGATCCCAGATTTAAAGTTTGAGAAAAATCTATTCACCCGTTAAAGCTGCAGTCGTACGCATATATGTATAAGCGGACAGACAGAATTGAGAGACCTACTTTATTGAGTTTCTTTATCATAGAAATGTTAAGTTTGATCAAAATCTCGAGACAGAATATTTTCAGGATACCAATACTTGCAGTGCAAGAAGAAACTATGTCTGGTCGATATTTTAAATTCATAATGGCAACAGAAAGAGGGGTCTTTCGATTGAGGTAACAAATTAAATGCAGAGTTTAGAGGAAGAGAATAATTACCAATTCCTTTTTACATCATCTTCTTATTTGTAAAAATGGCGCCCAACGTGAGGCCTTGGGTCTTGTTATCTTAATACGCTGTCTATATATAATCTACAATTATTGTTCTCTTCAACAGCATTAAACAATTTGTACCTTTAGACTTAAATTGGCACATTTCTGAGCATTTTTGATATTTCTGACTACAAAGATAGTTGGGACTTTGTATCGCTACGGTGTCTCAGGAAGACTAACTATTCCCTATCCTTCCTTTCCCCTGATCTACTCCACTGTCTGTCTTACAGTTGAATAGTTTTATTAATAGTTGAGCGGGCGATCAATTCTCTGTCATAGAGCTGCGCTATAGTGGGACTTGTATGTTGACAAAAGAGGAATTTATTTCTGAACAAAAATAAATTTTGATACCGTTATTACCCAACAGACCCGCAAAGTTCTCCTTCCCTCGATATCCACCGCCCGCGCCCGTGCGCTCTAATTTATAGCGAATCTATTTTAAAACTTAACACTACCCAAGCACAGCTGCCTACAAACTACATACATGGGATTCTCTATTTGTTTAAGGCTGCCTTCCACATGTTTATATCCTTGAATAGAGTCACTACTAATGGTGAGGGTTAAGGTCGCGGCTATGTAGTGTGCTTTTTATGTGTTTTTCCCTCCTCTGTTTCACCTCTTTCGTTCGCTTGTTTTTCTATTCCCTCATTGAATTGTGTGGCTTTAGTTTCCTGCTTTGCGTGTTGTGATGTCGGCATTTTCCCTCCAAGGACATACACTCACTCACAAGAAAAGAAGAAGAAGAAGAAGAAAAAAAAAAGCCAAAGGAATTCCCCCATTGTGTGTATGGGTATACTATAGAAATTCCGATCGATGACACCATACTTGCGCTGTATGTATATGTAATCGACATGTGGGTGGGCGAATGGAATTGTATACTGATGGAGCTGACCCACCCTAAGTTGCTATGTGTCCTTACGTCATCGTTTTATCATCATTATCAGCATTATTGATAGGATTACTTAATGCACGTACATTGTGTGTCTTTGACCTGTGATTTGGAAGCGCGTCAGATTCCCTGACTTGTCTATATTTCAATCAAATTATTCGCGGGATGATTTTAGTCCTTCTGACAGTCTCATACAGCCGGACGCTTATATTTACCAAAATTCGATGTTTTTTTTTCGGGTTTGTTATTATTTTTGGATATTTTGCGGAGCTGGATGTAGCGCATAAATAGTTACTGATGGTACGTGGGCTGTCCTGTGAGAATTCTGTACAGACAGAGCAAGGAAAAAACTTTGCTTTTTGTCTGTTTTGAATATTCTTTTCAATTGATTGATTCGCCATGGCGCCCACTTTGTCGTTCGGATATCGTAGGCGTATCAGGAATACATCTTTGAAGGGAAATGGGCATCAGTATTGTGTGTTGTATTTATTAATAGTTAATTCTTTTATTAGTTGTTCGACATATGATACTAAGTGTACGTATTTACCGAATATTTTTATTAGGGGTGGCAGGAAGAAAACAATATTTTGAAACGCACTTCAGAATTGTTTTTATCACGTAAGAGCGATGGATGACGTATGTGTTGTGATGTGAGGGTTGTCGTTGTCGGGGGTTACTTGGTTGGTCACTTACGTATTAGTTTTATGATTATTTTCTCTTGAACGTAAAGAATATGTGGAAACAAAAATAACAATGCATAAAATATTTTTAGAAGGGAATTGATGACGGCTTTATTTGCACCAGTACTCTGTGATGCGATTTTAAAAGGGTGTTTGGAAAATGTACAGAATTTTTAACAGATTTACATATGAAGTCTCGCCATATCAAAATGTCATCTTATAAAATATGCATAATAATTATTTCACCATATCGCCTTTTGAACTTAAACACTAGAGAGTAAGGGAACCCCTCTCAATGTCTCTGATAATATAAAGTACGAGTATGTAGCTATATCTGGAGTTTCTTGATGAAAAATTGTATTGGAAACTTAATGAAAGGTTAAAGAAGGCTTCCATTGCTTTCTGTACATGCACTTTTGGCAGTAATCGGGAAACTTAGTTTAGTAGTAAGCCAGCAATGCCACTAATCTCAAAACTATGACAAATTAAAAATGTTAGCATACTGCATATACGGATGGCCTAACAAAAGTTCGCTACGTAGATGTTATTTTATTTAATTTGTTTATAATTTCAAATTTCAGAAAAATCGATGAGAGTTGATACGAGTAAAAGTGAAATTAGTGATGTAAGGTCGGTCAATCGTCAATACGAGAAGAAACCCGCTTTTTCATTCTCTTCACATTTCAACGTCAACTTAAGCCAGTGCAAATTATTCACGAATGCTAAAATGAATATGGAGTAGGTGCACCACCCTTACACTTTAAAAAAATCCCAAAGAAAGAAGTTCAACGGCGTTAAAATGCATGATCTGTGCGGTCAATTCTGATCACCAAAATGGGAAATTACATGACTTGTGGCACCGTCTTATTGAAACCACATATCGTCCACATCCATATCATGCAATTTAGGTGCAAAAAACTGGATTATCATGTCGCGATAGCGAGCACCATTAACTGATATTGCCTGACTAACCGTATTTTCAAAGAAGAATGGTCAGAAGATGCCTCCAGCCCAAAGTCCACACCAAACAGTTTCACGTTGTAGATGCATTTATTTCTCAACAATCACTCGTTGATTTTCTGAACTCCAAATTCGACAATTTTGACGACTAACAAAGACATTAAGATGAAAATGAGCCTCATTGCTGAAAATGATTTTGTTTGAAAAATTAGCATCCACTTGTTGTTGTTCCACAATCTATTCAGCGAAGATGCAAATCTTTCGTGAGAATACGCTATAGAGAGCTTCTCGAAATATCCAATCCTTGATCACGGTGCCGAATTGATGTTCCTGAACTCTCAGCAATACTCTCTTGAACGATTTGTTGAAAGACGGCCAGAGTGTTTAAGATCACTAATTGATCTAGTCTCTCTGAATTTTTGAATCTCTTCACAGTTGATGAAGTTAAATCACTATTCCGACCATATTTTGTATGCAAACTGTAGCTGCCAAACTTTCATTATTTTTAAAATATTGCTCAACAATGAAAACGCGTTGTTCTTTCGTGTAGCACTCCATTTTTAATAACCCTGAACTGTCAGCTATCACGCTGTCTATTTTTTTTTTGTTGGCAGCACTTTACCGCACAAATGGCGCAAAATTCAAATCTTGCATGAATTTTGGGACACCCCTTTATTTCCTGGAAAAATTTGAAAACGGACAATCGAGCCCCTTAATAAAACCATAATAGGTGATGAATCTTGGTTCTATAAGTACGACTCGCAAATTAAGTAGCAGTCCATGGTAATGACCTCACAGAGACCTTTGATGTCAAAAAAGGATTTAGGATGTGACATCTTTAATATCATACTTGAAAGGATTGTGTGAAACTCATAAGCCAAAACCAGATGCACAATCTTTCAAAAGTCTGTACAACTACTTGTATATGCCGACGATATCGACTTGATTGGCAGGAATCAGCGGTCTGTCATCAGTGCGTTCGCGTGTATTGAGACAGAAGCAGTCAAAATGGGTGTAGCGGTGAACGAGAAGGCACACCCAACATCGATGAATCGGACAGAACGTTACAGTGGACAGCTATAACTTCGAGGTTGTTAGGGACTTTGTATAACTTGGCTCTGCTATCACATCAAACAAAAACATCAGCGTAAAAATCAAATGAATCTTGCTAATCCCTGTTTCTTTGGGCTGAGAAGGCAATTGAGTAGTAAGGCCCTATTCAGACGAACTAAGGAGACTTGATAATGCTGGACCTGCTCCATTGCGCTGAAGCAAAATTCTTTGTAAGAAATTCGATCCCGTTTGCGTTGACGGACTTTGGAGGGTGAGACTCAACGACGAACTGTACGAGATGTACAGTGACATCGACCTAGTCAAAAAACTGCTCATTGGTCATTTGAGATGGCCAGGATATGTAGAGCAAATGGATACCAACGCTCCGTCCCCGAGAGTCTTCAAATCTAACCCGCAGGGACGACGCAGTAGAGAAAGACCTCGCCTAAGGTTGCGGGGTCTTTCTCTACATAAAAATCAACAACAGAAGTGACGATGTCGATTTAATTCAATGGTCGGTGTTTTCAATTGAAAACTAGTTAGACGGTAACTTCTAATTAGTATACTGAAACTTGGTTACCAATAGTTTTAAGAAATTTGTTGGGAAACCAGAAAAAGGGGAAGTTCGTCACCACTATTTAAACCACAGTAATATATTGTGGAAAAAACCAACAACCTTCTGGCGCTCTGGTATCAATCAAATTCACCCACCATATGATCGCCCAGACCTAGAGCGTGGCGGGAATCTAGCTGTTCTCAAAAATGAAAAAAAAAAAAATACTATATGGGGAAGAGTCTTCAATGTCAATGAGGAGATTGCCAAAATGAAGAATCTCCAAAAAGACGAATTTGAGTAATTCTTCGAAAGGTAGCTCTACCGACTTAAATAAAGGGCAGGACTGGATCGTATATATCATACATACTTACCATGTATGTTGTTCATTCTCTAAGTTAGAGACTGTTAATTTTAAGGCTAGAATGTAAATTCAAATTTCGCTTTTCGGCATTAACCGACAGGCCCTTGATATCAATTTTATTTTATCTTATGAATAAACTAGCTTACATTTAATAACAGACTTACGTCTATTGCGAACTTATTATAAAACTCAAGTTTTTGCTACGTACCACATAACGCAAGAAGAAAGCATATATAATTTATTATAATTTGAATAGAAACTTATTTTTACCTATGAAACCACAACTGCAGGTTATCGCGTATTAATTTTATATCCCTTTTACGATTCACAAGGAATCATAAATCCAAAACCAAACCAAAAAGAAAGGCAGCGGTTTCGATGCAGTATGTATGGCAGAAACCTCGTAAATTTTCTTTGCACATTATCAATTTTATTTGAATGTGTTTCATAAAATGGAAATGGAACAGTTGAAAGCAGTTCTGGAATTTAAGAAGTATTTTATGCTATTCAAAATGGCAATTCACCCAGTGCTTGACCTCAAAGTTGAGAGAAAAACTATGGGTAAACCAAAGAGCTATTAAGAGGTCTCTTCTGAAAATCAAAAGAAGCTGCAGGATACAAAGCGAAAGGATAAGACAAAGTACCAATTTCCTAGACATATTAGAAAATCAAATTTGTTAAATTGGCAGTGGGCAGGACACGTCACTCGAGCAGAGAACAATAGATGGACGAAGATACTGGCGGAGGGGATTCCCAGAGAATATGAGACGGCGCAAGGAGGGTGGGCCGACAAAGAAAGAGATGAATAGATAGTCAGAACTTCATCAACAGATGGGAAAGAGAGACATACTACAGAAGCAACTATAAACTATTGGGGGAGACTCATACCTGTAGGAATTGAAGTAAATTTACTAAAATTAAACAAATAAATATCAAAGTCTTTAGTAGTTTATAGTTTTTTGGGATTCCGGTCGATTTGAAATTGGCGCCATGTCTCACAGAGATAGTTTTATTATGTGAAAGTTGGCAGCAGTATTCAGCTGTCAATGCAATTTCATGATGGAGAATTTGATACCATAACAACGTGTTTCAGTGATTAAAACATTTTATCAAAATTGTTCATCAATTATTGCAACACAGAGTAAACTACTTGATTTTTTTAGTCAACGTGGTGAGCAGTATTAAAAAAATTATCCACAATTTCGAGAATCCTTACACAGTAAGTGATTTACTGAAGCCTGGACCATGTCGTACACAACAAAATATTGTTGCAGTGAGGAACAATGTGAGTGAAAGACCGGAAACTTCGATTCGTCGTCGTGCTCAACAAATTGGGATTTCTCCAACGTGTATTTGGAAGATTATGTTTCGTGACCTGCATTTCAAATAACCACCAGGGACGATGGGACTGGAGTGCAAAACTTTACCAATTGAATAGAGATGACCTTAGATTTTTTCAAAAATGTATTATTAGTGACGAGGCGTATTTTGAATTGACTGGAACTGTAAACAAACAGAATAGCCGGAAATGAGGAGCGCAAAACCCACGAGCAATAGTTGAACGACCTCTTCATAGTCGTAGAGTAGATACTGTTTGGTGTGCGATTTGGGCTGGATTTTACAACATTTATTTTTGCCTAAAGTTGCTCAGCTTTGTCTCCAAAACGTGTGGTTTAAACAAATCGGTGCCACATGCCATACAGCCAGATTAACAATGAAAATTGTGAAACAGGCATTTAGGCATTTTCAGGCAGGGTCATATCGAAATTTGGGGATATCAATTCACCAGACCTAACAGCCTCCGACTCTTTCTTGAAAGATCGGCTGTAAGCTACCAAACCAATAGCATTGCAACAATTGAAAGACAATATACGCAACGTAATTGCAGATATTCTGGATGACAAGCTGCAGAATGTGATGCAAAATCTGATTGAAAGGACATGCGTTTGGTCTGGAATATATTTAGGCCGAATTATACTTACATTTGTCTTAACCTTCGCATACTATTTTTATGCAAAATTTCAGCACTCTAGTTCAAACAGATCAAAAGTTTTAAGCTTATACAGACACAAAGACAGACGGATAGATGGACAAATGAACAAATGGATAGACTGACAGATGGACAGACAACATGTTTAATCCCGTTTATACCATTCTGGTGTGGAACATTAAAGAAAAGTAAATAAATGATTGTCTCTTTACTTCCTCGTCATGATTCCTGGTAATGCTAAGTATGACTCCTAGTCAATTTTCTTGTAGTTCGAAAGTACAAAAGAAAACCACGGGAATCCATAATTCATATAGCATCCAACTCCATACATAGTTTGAGTGAGAAAATATATTTGGCCAGATTTTTTTAGTGATTTACTAGGCAACCTTCCTTCTGGTCTAAAATATGCCGCTTATATGCATGTATAATCTTAAGTAAGTACACTCGATGATTCCCTTCATCAAATAACAGCCTATAAGGACAGGTAATAGACACATTCTAAGGAAATTGAAATTGAATTGAATTTGAATAATTAAAAACAAACCCTTCTGATTAATTTGCATCCCCCCCCCTATTTAATGTATGTATGCACGCCCATTCAAAATTGTGAATCATATTCTTTTCATTGAATGAAAGAAAAACAAATACGCACCCACACTCAACGACCCACTTAAGTAACTACTGAGTCATCTTCCTTCGAACCGCACCACCAAATATAATATTCCTTCAAAAAATATGTCTCAATTTCATAAATCATTTATCACGAAATCATAAAATGTATTACTTTAATTTTCACACGTACTTACGACTCATAAACAATTTCATCCCCTAAAAATCACGCTCGTCGGTCGTATACGTAACCATTTTTATCGTCATCAATTCACGTAGGTAAAATAAATGTTTTATATTTTTTTCTCACACAATAATACACGCCGGCAATTACTCGTAGGCTTATACATACGTACTTTGTGTACAGGAATTGGAAGGATTTCTAATAATCCCACGCGCATTTTTAGTCAACAATTGATTGTAAGTAATGACTTGTCTAAGTAGTGTATGCGTTCAAATTAATTATTGTGGTTCAAACAAAAACAGAAACAGTAGAATAAAAACAAAAAAGTGAATCGTTCTTCCGGAAAAAAATAATGCAATTGCAAACCGCCCACCAAAAAATGCATACAATCCCATCCCACACCCACAACATTCACTCTACTGTTGTAGGGTACCTGTGCGCACTCACCACCCTAAGACAAAAAAAAACACAAGCTAAACCAAGCTTTTTTGCTACCCCACCACCATCGTCATCGTGTGTTTCTCACCTGTAGGCTAACACGCGGCGCTTAACCCACCAAAAACGATTACAGCTCCAAAATGTGAATCTCAAAAAGCCTGGCCTCCTCACCCCAATTCATCGGTGAAACTGCACAACAAAATGCATGCTATACAAAAATTAGATTTTTCCTTCTTTTTTTTTCAAATATAAACGACGACTAGAAAAGGTGCCGCCGCACTGTTATAGACTACACAAAACTGCATAATCACCACCGAGGAGGAGAGAGGTGAAGTGGTCGGTGAAAATCGCACGACGCGAACTCAGAAGAATATAGGAGTGCCCGTATGCCGCCGTGGGGAGGTCAAGTCGCTCAATTGTTTGAAAACTAACAAAAAACAACCCAAGAAGAAGAAGAAGAAGAAGAAAACTTCGAAAAGTATTGTGGGAAAAACAATCGAAAGGAAGAGTACCTAGTCAAGTCAATTCTAGCCCCCAACACCACATAGCACACAGGCGGCACAGCGCAGAGGACCCATAACATGCACTGGCACTACACAACCGACACCGACTTGTGGTGAATGGTGAGCAATAATTTTTACCGGTTTTTTTCATTCTCTCTATTTTGTGTGGAGAAGTAGAGAGCTTTTCTATGACGCAAGCGATTTTTTTTTTCTTCTTTTCGGTGGCTTATGGCATAATAATAGCAACAGCCGCTACCACTCACACAGTCGACGGAGTATAACCAAAAGAATTGGCCCACAATATTGTGCGCCGACTCCTAAACGAAGACGTCATTGATTTTCTCCTTTTCCTTCACCCACCGCAGTGGCTTTAGATAGTGTGCCAAACGAGAGTGAGGCCGGAATGACGTAACCGTTAAAAAGCACACGCACACATTGAACCCCAAGAGGGGTTGCGCTGTGTATAACAAATGCAGCCCCCATCTTTGAAGCCATCATTTATACCGTCATTCATCGTATCGGTGTGCTTTGGTCGTGTACTGTTAGCATCTCGCTTCGTCTTCAGATATATAGATACATTCGTATATGTGTAGAAGCGAAAAAAAAAAAAAACAACACAGTATCGCAAACACAATATAGTCGCGTGAAACCGTAAAGATAAGTTCAGTCGCGTCACAGACGCCGCATTGTTAACGAATAGTAATTCGCAAGCAAAGAAGCTTTAAAAAAGGATAACACAACCGTTACAGGAAATATTCCCTTCAAATATTCAGTGAAATTCAGTTGTTTTCTATGAGAAGAATTCATTCTTATTCAAAGTGTATCGGTCATAAAAAAAATCAAACAAAAAAAATCTAGTGCACTGTGGCGTATACGTAATATAATTATCTTATTCTCGTTTGAATTTCATTCGTCTTTGCGTGCTGTCAGTGTGAATATCCTTCGAATAAAAAAAAAAAATAAATTAATGGCAAATATCGTGTTTTATCGCCTGTCTAATCCTTCAATCGTTCGTTCAAAAAGAAAGGACTCTACGAGGAAGTGAGAACATTTGCTAGTGCTAGTGTTTAGAAATTAGTGCAAAATTAATCCAAAGGATATCCGAAGAAAGAAAAAAAAAAACCTTTCAAAGTGAAACCCACAGTCGTGCTGGAGGATCAAACAAGCCCGCACCAGAGGGTTTCAGAACCTTCCACAGGTGTTTATTAGGTGTTTTTTAAATATACATATTCCGTACAAAAAAAAAAAAAGAAAAGAAAAACAGTTACTAGTTTCAGTTCAGTTGTTGTTTTTTAAGTTCAATTTTTGCTATGTCCTCGCTGTGCTTGTGAGTAAAAAAAAAGTGTATTTTTTGAGTTAATTTTTGGTTTTCTTTTACAAAAAAAAAAAAAAATGTATTACTATAAACCTCTCAGTTAATCCTTGCTGCACATATGTACGTTATGTAACTTTTTTGTTCGTTTATTTTTTTTTTGTTGTTCCTGTGTTGCACACACTCGTCTCTATCTCACTCTCTATATATATATATATGTATATCTCTCTCTCTCTGTGAAGGATCTGGTATTCTTGTGTTTTTGTGCGAAATGCGAAATCGTCTTGCCTCGTTAATTATTGTTAAGCAAGAACCACAATCTAGTGATGAGTTAAATGTAACTACCCTTCATAGTGGTGAACATGAACACGAGGATAATAATAATAATAATAATAGTAACATAACAACAACAGTTAGCTCTAGCTTCTTAGATGATAGTAGTCTAACTTGTGGACATTTTGATAAGAATTTCAATATTGGGTACAATAGTACAACAACAGTGGCTAATACAACAACACTAAACACTTATGATGAACATTTTGTACCATTGGTGGAATATAAGGCGAATAATGGTGGATGTGGATGTAGTTTTATAAATAGTTACAGTGTAATCAATCAGAGCCGGTTATTTAAGTGCGAAAACGATGATCATGATGTTCTTGATGGTGATAATGATGATGGTGATGATGATGGTGGTGATGATTTAAATCAACAGGACATTAAGTGTATGTATTTGAAGATTTATTTTTGGGGGGATTTATTAGTGTGGGCGTAGGTGGTTAAGGCTATGGTGATGGTTAACAGTTAAATTTAGTTGGTTTATTTTATTTCTTTTTTTTATTTTTCTTATGTACTAACTTTGGTGTGGATGTATCTGTGGAGTTTGATTAAGGAGCTATTCACCCCCTAAGATGGGAGTTAGTAGGAAAAGCGCTAGTGTTTTGTTTTCCTTTATTTTTGCCGGTCTATTTGTTCGTCTTCAACATATTAAAGCAGCATTTATTGGATTCAATAACGAAAATAAAACTAAAAATTTATTTTAAAATGGTTTGGGGTAATTAATTTTATTTTGGTGATAGTTATTCGTAGTAAGTCCTTGGAAAGAGAAATACATTACCTAGTGCGTTATGTTTTTTTTTTTTTTTTTTTAAACTGCTCTGTATGCAGTTCAGGATAGCTTTTAGGACTAAGCTTGGTATTAATATATTCTTAACGAATTTTTAAAGTCCCTCAAATGCTGTATCTTGCTGTAATCTGATTTTTAAGGAAAAACTAATGGAAAGACAAACATGGAGGGTAGTTGTAGTTATACAGTAATGACCATTGGATATTCTTTTAAGTGAAACATAAAGGCGGATACTAAACATGTCACCTTTCAGTACTTTTTACGGAGCAAAGCTCATTGAAATCAAACTAACTGGATAAACTCAGTCGTTCACTGCATTATTATCGAATAATAATTCGTAAACAAGAAAGCTTTTGAAAGAAAATGATGTTCTGTGAGAATCCATTCCATTCAATGTGTACATATACAAATCCAAGAACACTGTGACGTATGCGTAAAGATTACAGAATGATGACAGACGTATTTATGTACCTGTTCACTGTGGAATAGTAAGAAATGGCGGGAAAGAAGCCACAATTCGGAGAATAGGTGGAAGTTGAATCATCTTCATGAGTACGAAAGACAGTTATTAAAGGTGAACCACAAATTTGTTTATTTTTCTAGTGGGGAGGTGGATGAGTCAAGAAGAATAAGGTGGATGAACTTACATACCAATTCTATCTACTTCCCTCTGTTACAGTCGCAGCTTGCCTACGATACTATTGTCCAGATAATTCCTCATGAGGTGCGGTTTAGTATTTTCTTGTTCGATTGTTGTTTCATTCATTTTGGTATATATTTCTCACTATATTCCATACCCCTAAATAAAAGGCTGTGACGTTATGCGGAATAGAAGGTTGAAAAATTGATTTAGGCCATATTCTGCATCTTCATGTACTGCGCTACTACTGGAGCAAAACAAGGGAGTTGTTGGCTTAATGCTTTCGGCTTTCTAGATGATATCGGGTTACTGATATACATTGCTATGGAATAGCCATTGTGCCTCAAATAATCAAAGTTTCATTCCTCTAAGGAATCATTTTCTATCACCAGTCTCATAGGTTATTACTTTATGCGCTTTAACTCAAGTTAGTATTACATATGAAGCGACTAGCTGAGCCCGTTTCAATTACAAAGCGAAATGTACCACTTCTCATTGCAAGATTTGTAAGTTTCTTTTCCATAGTAATGCACCTCTTTCATGAAACCAAAAATAAAAGTTTCCCAAAGATTATTTGAAAAAAGCCGAAAGTTCAATAAAAACCATTTTATATTCGCCCAAAAATCTTATTCTTCCCTATTCCCGTCCTATATAAACCAACCCAAAAGAAAAAAACATAAACAAGAGCACATACAACGACAATACCCCATCCACTGCTGCACCGCTGTTGGCGATGGTATCCGCTTATTGAAAATCAATAATGATAATTTAATGAAGAAATCTTGTTTAATTTGCTGATTGTTCAGCTTCAGAAAAATGTACAATGATGATTTATGATATATTAATGAAATAATGAAAAGAAAAAAGTTACATTAATGGCTCTCAACCACTATTAATGTTCATCTCTTCGAGTTCAAAATTCTAGTAGAGCCTAAACTAAACTATTATGCAAAATTTAACGTTTCCTGGGGTTTCGGAAATACTAAGTCAGTCAGCCAGTTAATGACTTTTGTCTTTCTATGTTGTGAATACTTTCTAAAATATTTGTTATCATCCCCGAGAATCATTCAAAGAAGCGGATTCGCTTAGTAGGTGATCTTTTAACGAGCTTCTTTGGTAGGTCAATGTCCCCAGGTACCTATCCATGTACCTAATGGCCGATTGCGAAACTAAGCTTTAACTACCGACTCTAAACGTGATTACTTTTATTATTTTTCAGTTCCAGTCTTTGGCGATGTGCATATCTTCGCTGTAGGTCTGTTTTATTGTCTCCAACATTTTACGATAATTGCAAATGCTATATACAAGTAGTTGGCAATATTTCTCTCTCATACAATTTGAAGTTTTAGAATGTAATTGTACTTAAACATACCATGAACCCATTACCAGTGCATAGTTGTATTGAAATAGCTCTAGAATGTGGCTTTGAACGCATTTTGCATTTCCAGAGTCACACTGACTCTCTGCTATCTTTTTTGTGGCCGCTTGGTTATCTCACTCCTGTGAAGGTGTAAATCTCCAAACCCGTCGATTCTTCTTTTGGGGAACAGAATACTTACAGAACTTGAGAACCTCGTGCAAGTTTTACTGATAGAAATGATACGATGTACAAAGACAAAGTGAGAACACAATCAAAGGGAAAAATAATACATTAGTATGCACCTACGAGTATGCCATCACACCTAATGTATGCATTCCTCCCAAATTCTTCTCCGTTGCGATGCTGAGATTCAACTCACCGGCGATACTTTCATCCGAACATATTCTATGGATGAGTTTGTGCATTCTTCCTTCCAAACAACCTTTCGCTGTTTCTAAAGTTCGGAAGCTAAACTGCTAACCCAAGCAGCATTTGAATTCAATTTACTCGTAGATATCGCTATGTTCATTTAATTTTGGTCCGGTATTTTGAACTCTGAAGTTTATTTTTCCAATTTTTCAACATCGGCTGTGAGCCTATGACTGTAATTAAAAATCCTAGAGTAGGGCCGTACGACAATCAAGTTGTACAGTACTGTTAAGGAGACTCAAAAACATTTCGGCCCGTCACAAAGCTGATTAGCCCTGGTCCCTAGTACTGTCGCACGACATTGTTATAATAGATCGATTTTGCATGTTGCCAGATCTATTCAGCATTCGTCGCAGTCCTGGCTTATCATTATGACCAGTATGTACGTGAAAACTGCTCTGTTCAATCTGTGAGCCCTTTTCTTTTCTCGCTACGCCTTCATGTCACAGTACCCAAGTAAGGCAAACATAGTAACGATTGATAATTAGGTTAAGCTTGCTTTTGCCCTTATCTTACCAATTATTTGATTAGGGGTTGATTATGCCTGATTTTTTGTCCGATTATACTTCGATTGAACTCATTTGGGATATTCCAAAGTAATCCCACTTCCCTTCATGTGGCAAAGACTTCTGTTATAGCTGCAATTTGTTCCCAAGCTTTGCGAAATGGATGTACACCGTTACCATAACCAAGGGAATTATATTCTGAGGGAAACTCTAATGAGGGAGTAAACCTCTCGTAGGTATTAGCAGGGGACACAATAGACCATTAGGTCGCAAGATAACCCTACATGAATAATAATACCATAGCCTTCGATGATCTTAGTTTTTCATTCGCTCGTACCTCATAAGTTACTTGCTGAAGTAGACAATTCAAATATTTAGCCTATGAGATTTATTTTGAATCGGTTTTCAGTGTGGATAGAAGGTTCTGTCTTCGATCTTTTATGCTGATTCACTATCGGAGTATGAGTATCTAGGTGTATCTCTTCCATAGGTCCCTACTTGGGCGCCAATTTAGTGAGGATGAATAATAAAGAAATGACTGACTACTCAAAATAATGGAGGCGATTATTTATGTTTCATCAGCTTGAGTCCTAACACCTAACAAGTCTCATGCTCATTCGTCAGACTATCCCTGTTTTTAGTTCAAAATGATATTCAAATCACTGCCAACTGTCGGCTAGGTAACATGCTGTCCCTTTTCCTTTATCCTTCAGTCAGAATTTAAGGGTAATTTCTTCGAAACTAAATCAACTTTCTTTCAGCCAATTAAATATCCTTCCCATGGGAATTATAAACAGATTACCACCCGAAACATGAAGAAAAGAATAAACAAAACTTAACCCCTTCGCCGTATCCTGTTCATAACTCATTCTTAAAAAAAATAGAAAACAAAATATAAACCTGAATATAATTAAAACAAACGTTCAATTCTCACACACACAAATGATTCCAAAAAGAAAGCAAAACGAGCGCAAAAATATAACAAAAACACGACAAGTCTTTGACGTAAGAGAACACCCCACCATCATTCTGTCCTAAGCAAAGAATGGGCGTCGGCGGCAAGAAATGAGTATGAGGAGGAATTAGGATATACAATAAACTGGGCCAAGAGTGGTGTAGTAGAGTAGAACCAACTGAAAGAGGAAGGAGAGAAAAAAAAAAAAAAAAAAAAAAACAAAGCCAACCCCGACCGATAGTCATATGAACTTGAACGTAATAACTCGGGCAAAGTGTCTGGCGAGTGCCAAAGATGACGAAAGCCTGAGCGCGCTTATCCAAGCCCCTATCGTTGTTGCCCCCGTTTAGCTCCTGCTGTATCCATACACAATGCACACGAACCGAACGAAGCACGGGATATATCTGGTGGTGCTACAACAGCAGCATCGACACACTATATCTGCATCTATCGCGTTGCATCTGTCATATTTGCAATTGCACTTGGCAGAGGTAAAAGTAGGTGGTGGTGGTGGATGGGGCGAATTATGGCGATATGACGACGTCAGAATGCAGAATTCAAAAATAATAATAACCATCTTGATGATTTTTTTTTTCTTTCTTTCTTTCTCATCTTCTTCATCGCATTTCTCTTTGTTTGGTGATATTTATGCCGTGCCGTGGATCTTTGTCACATTCGTCGTTTGTGGTGACTAGCTTCATTTTCTTCCTGGTTAAATTTACATTTTCAAATTGATTAATAAATCGTATTTATAGATACAAACAGAACATCGGAGATAATTAGGCGAGTTGTTCGCCTTTTATTTTGGCAGACAAGGTGGTTATGCAATTTTTGAAAAAAGGCAAACAAAAAAGTATCTAAGTGCAAGCGCTTCTGTAGCGCGCACATGAGAATGTTTATTACCACAGATGTTTGTGTGGGATATTGCAGGGCCACCAGCACCACCTCATACAATGGCGTAATAAAACAGTCGATTAATCACACAAGATTTTCTCAAATTTATTGATTTTGATTAATTGTCAGTTGTGGTTGGGATGGGATCTTTGCTTTTGGTTTGGCTGCGATGGTAATTGGAATCTTTTAGTGTGGAATTGAACATCGCTCGTATAGAGATTCTGGGTCTTATCTTTTTTTTCTGTAATGAAACAAACTGGTTTCGATAATGATGTGACATTGAAAGTGGCATCAACTCCAAATTGTGAATCACTAACAGACTGAGAGCATGATTTTGGTGGTTTTTTTACATGACGAAATGGATCTTAGGTAACAGGAATTTTCTGGTCTCTACACTGACCGATATCTACTCGGGAAGCAAAAAAATATAAACATACATCGGCGTATGCATTCAATTTCATCATTTATGCGTCATTCTTGAAGTTATGATTTCGTGAAGGACGTTGAATGCTGTCCACGGAAATGAGTGAGTTAAAATTGAATTAACTCCATAAGTTGTAAAGAAATGACGAGAGTGCGATGGAATGCGTTCGGTGTTGGGATCACGGAATTACCCAAGAAAATAGTGAGTATGCATTTCATTATTTTCTTGAGGTAGACACATCATTTCTATTACATAAGTGGCGCCCAATGCATGACTTGAACTAACGACCCTGAGATTTAGAGTCCTATGTGTTACCTACTAGGATTTTAAAATTGTCATGAGTGCATTTTCATTTGACAAATCAAGTGGATTTGGTAGATTATGTGAATTTGATTTCATGATCAAGTTAGCTACAATGTTCTGCGGCTTCACACAGAAGATTTCCTCAGCACTTGGAAGATTGCAGCGTGGTAGTACATTAGGGAATGTTTGGCACAAGCTTTGCTATGCTGTATCTGTGAAACACCTTAAGTATCTTTATCTCATATATCGGTTTCTGTGGATGACACTTCGAGCTAGTCAGAGATATGTTTTTGTGCTACACAAGTGTAAGTTCGGTTTCTATTTGGTACGCTACGCAAACAAAAACTGCAGTACACATACGTAAAGACCACTTCACTGGCCTCGTCTTACGATGTGCTACTGTGACTATGGATAAGAGTAGGAAACTAAAGCACCTAGACGACCAGCATGCTAAGATTCCAGTCATTTTTCACGAACTTCTCGCAAACAGTTCAGCTATTGGAAGCAGCGGCGACATACAAGGTACATGCTGGTGACTTAATGTCAGGTTTCGCTCACTTTTGTGTAGCTTCGTATGCAAATGGCCTCCAGTACATCGCTTGGTATTTTGTACATCGTTAAATGAAATGAATTATTAAAGTTATCAAAACTTTCACCCTTGACACCTGTCGAAAGTTTTCCATAGTCGCATACTGCGATCATTTGCATTCTAAAATTTTTGAAATGAATGATGTGCGCCATGCTTACTTGGTTCGTAGTGCTATGCTGTTGCTGATCATGAATGACTATGTCTACTCTGTAGACAAATAACCGTCTAGCATTATACCGCCGACACATTTTACTACTTCGAAATGGGTCGTTTGACCGCCAATTAATTTTTATCGTGGCGTAGTTTCTTTGTGTATCATTTTGTATGTTACACGATTTGAATCACCTGCCTTGTAATAAAATACACTCGCAGTGAGAAAACCTTTCACCACTTTAAAATTGATTGCTTCGGCTTCTACTATGCATTTGTTCGCTCATACTCGTATTTATAACCTCGTTGGTACCGCGACAAAGCATCTTTCAAATTCCTGGAATGTTCTGTCGTCAGAAATTCTAATCTTTTCATGAACATTCCACAGGTCTGTGCGGGTACTTTTCAAAAATAATAGCCGTACTTATTTCCTATGAAATCTTAAGAAACGTCAATTTAAGATGATTTTCAAATAAATGTCAATGGCAAACGATTATTTTTTCCAAACAAACAAATGGCAGATTCCACAAATTACATCGAATCAACTTTATTAAGCCTTTTTTTATTTGAAAATACTTATTTCTTTTGATCTTAAAGCCATTTTGCTGTCAAACCTATCACCTGTAACTTATTTGACAGTTTTAATTTTTGGTGAGGCGAAGTTTCTCTGAAATAAATTTGCAGACAAATTAAAGTAGAACAAATCATATCTCTCTCAATTTCGTGAATTCAGAATGCGTACGTTTTACTGATGTTTTCTGACGTAATATTCAAATAATATCATTATTTCTGTCAGAAATGTCATTTTTCAATGTAGGTAGTAACATCAAAGGATGTGTTCGTGAACCTACAACTTACACGCCTCACTCTTCGGATCTGTCAGATGTATTGGAAAAGATATATTATCTACTTTATACCGGTTACCAGTTTTCTTTCTCTTAAAATGGTCATCTTTCAACTATTCTCCTATACTTTCTGTCAACAATCGAAGTAAAAAAAAAATCATTTTCCGGAAAATAGAACGAAAAGTAAACTTTAATTAGACCCCCGCCCATCTATTTCGCTTGTTTTTTTGTTTTTCTTTTTGTATGGCGACACCAATTAAATACCTCATCGCCGTACTTGTTTATCCGAATTGGCATGGCACTTTTTATATTTCGTATTTATAGCTACCTCAGAGGAATCAACAAATACTTTTACCTCAACAAAGGCCCCCTGAAAATGTAACAACGCCCCACCATACCATCCAGTATGCATCATAGGCTGCACATGCAGTCGAATGATTAAAAATATACCAATCAAGGAGTCTAATTAAGAAGTCTAAAAGATTCCTCATGCGCGGGGTGTAGCGGTCGACCTTTCAACCCCACTCAACCACACCGCTTATCCGTCAGCAATCCTTGATATGCGGAATCGATTGCGCGAAAAATAATTGCTAGCACATCGACATCGGCGACGCAGCGGTCTCGCGTTTAAATTTAGCCAAAACTGCAGTCCTCCTCTGATCGAATTGTTTGGTGCGCGCTGCACCGATATACGAATAAATTTAGACCACGACGCGGTCATAGATTCATGGGAAAAAATTAGTATCACACTGGCGGCTATAAACGGATCTCACATGACTGTTCCGCCGTCAACTATCGTTGTTGATGATGATGGTGACGAGGGATCGCGCGCGCATTGCACATTAATCAAATTGTTTATTATTGTTTATAATTGCACTTGTTAGGGGCTTATTTTCAAATTGAATCCCTTATTGACGCCACTACCGTGTGAACCTATGACAACGATGACGTCGTAGCTAATCAGCCCTACCCCACAGCACACAAAGAGTAGGATCAGTGATGCCAAAAATACACACACTTTGCGCAATGATGAGCGAATCAATTACTCCCAAAATACACGACGACGGCAGAGAAAGTTAAAAACCCCTAAGCACCTTAATTAAGATAAAAATAAACAGATAAACTCTGACAAACTGTTAAACTCTGACAAAAACACCAACAACGATGACGATAAAAGCCAACGGTAGTGAGAGTGAAAATGAGGAATTTCCTTCATTCACCTGACGCAGGACGACGCGTTTGTTCTGTGAGAAAGCAGGCAATACGGTAAGGAAATTCCACAAAGAGAATAAACAGGAAAACCTCTTCTACATCCCTTAATCGATTGTTGTATAGTCCCACTCCCACATACACACAATATACATATCCGTACCTATCATCCCACACCCACTCGCTAGCAAGCGATTACAACGATGACGTGGTTTCACGTGGGCTCACTCCTCTTCGTCAATGATGAAGATGAATTCCTTTACACGTCTTCCGTTTTCGAGTGGAGTGAAAATTTAAATCCATTCCATGCTTTTTGTTGTATCCCCAGGATCGATAACCTCGCACTAACCTAGTGACGTCAAACGCAATGCCAATCGATAGAGGAGAGAGTGTGTGTGGTGGATGCGTGTGCGTAGGATGCGTGTATGATGGCTGAATCCATATTTAAATCATAAAAGGAAAACCTTGTACCCATCACAGTAACGCACGTGGAAGGGTCCTTTCATTCAGTAAGATAGCTTTTTTTTTTTTCTTTATGTTTTGGGATTCCTGCTGTATTGTCATGTATACGAGTTGTAAATGGATAGATGGAGAGGATGGTTGGTGATGAAACAAAATATGTGATTTGTTGGCACTTTGGGGAACAGAAAAAATTGGGAAATGTCTTGTAGAGAAATAAATTGTCTTATGACAGTGACGCGTGAGGAGTATTGCCAGAAGGGAAGGCTATAATTAGCCTTCTCAATTAGGAATTAATTAAATCGCAAAGAGGGCTTAAATTCTATTTTTGAAGGAAACAACAAAATAAATTGGCAGTCGTGATGCAGGTCAGATACACATTTAAAAGGTAATAAATGCTTTCGAACTCAATCTATAAGTTAAATAAACAAGTCTTCACGGGACCTACGTTGGGGGACAGTTAAACCAATAAAGTTGATCGCAATCGGAGTAGTTTCTAATTCTTTGCACTACATTTATAATATTAAGTCAATCATTTATTTGTTTTTAGAGTTGTAACTTTGTAACTCAAGAGCTTTTGAGCCGATTTCATTGTGCTTTGTTTTTTTGTCTAGCAAAATTGTCTGGGATGGTTTATAGATAACTAGAAGTCAGGTGGAAGGTCGTGAACTTTATTTGTACGAGGCGGGCAAATTCGGTGTAGCTGATGATGGAATATTTGACAATACAGAGTATTATTTTGTTTGTCTAGTATAACGCGGTCGATTGACTTAGTAGTAGCTGTTGGTCAATTAACGTCAACTCAATTATTTTTAATTTATATTATAACTAAAATTTATGTTATAAATTAAATTAAATTAAATTTAAACGTTTCCCCGTTCCTAAAATTGAATTTGACTGATTTGTAGATAAAAGGCATAATGTTATATTTTACGCCTTTTATCTACAGATCAGTCAAACTCAATTTCAGGAACGGGGAAACGTTTAAAAGTTGTTCAACACTTTTTCAAAAATGTACGTTATATTGTATAGAAGCGAAGCAATTGAATATGTCACCATTCCCAGCAATTATGCATTTTTAATGAGCTCCATGCTACAACTTTTAAGAGATCTACGCGCATACAGAGTAGAGAGTATTGTTTTACGAAGGCTTGGGTAGTAATTGGTGTACACCTTTAAAGTTCTCAACACTTCAAACTCTGTCTGCGGAGACCCACGTTGGGCGCCAGTTAAGCGAATAAAGATGTTTGTACTTAAGCTACAGGGTTTTGCGAAGAACATTTTTCTTCTCACAATTTCTCACGTGTGCGCGTATTTCGAATCTCTCCAAAAGCCTTCGGATGAGCAAGAACGCTGAAGCTTGGAAGTAGGTATGCTAGTATAGGTCCACGTCTTGAACCAAATTAAATGGAATTTTTAATTTCGAAAAAAATGGCAATGTTCAAACTTTTTTGATTATTATTAGGTAGCTTTAAGCAAACAATTAAATGCACTAGAAGCAAGTTTGTGGGACTTTTAGTATTTTGTTTAAAGTTCAACTTACTTGCTTGTCTTCCTCTACTTCTTTTAAATTTTTTAGTTTCACAGTATTTCTTTCTGATGTAAGTCCTCGGATACAGAAAAAGTTGGTTGATAGTTAGAATAGCTGATAAATATTTTAACTAAGTGGTATTTTTATCGATTTCTGCGTTGTAGCGCGGTAACTATCGAACGCCTGAACCAATTTCCATGTTGTGTACTTTGTTATTTAGGGAATTTTACAGAGAAAATTCGCTAATTCCTAATCAATACGTTCCATTTTGTAAAATAGCTATTATGCACGTAGAGGTCTCACACGGAATATACATATATATATAGCCATCCTTGATAGAATTGTCTACCTTATCGTTTGGACTGCACATAATAATAGGCATGCCGTTGAAACATGTGCCCCTTTTTCGTTTTAAAATGTCTCAGTGCTCAAGAGATCTAAACAAAGTTTAAAACACACCAAATCCTTCAATCATTCCTTACTAGCTTGGTCCTGAAAATGGAAATTGCTATTTTTTCTTGACTGGGTTTTTTTTCGACTCCTGCATAAAGTATTCGTCAGTAGGACTGCATGCGCATTTTAATACATCTCCTACAGCTGTAGATTATTATCTTCTCAATTTGCTGCCTCCATGGAGTTTGACTTCGATCCTGGTTATAAGATTTCTTCTGGAAATATCAGAAGCTTTCAGTTTGGAAAAAGTCCAAAACTACTTCGATTTTTTATGGTTCATAAATGTTGAAAAAAACTTGAACGAGTTCGTTCCATTCATTCTAAAAACTTAATTAAATCCTCCGCTTCTACAGTTACCCTCTTCTATTAAAATCATAAAAACGCCGCATTTGGTAACGCCTATCAAACTGTCCGACATAACCTACCACAGTGTATTGTACTTTAGTATAACTATAACGGTATACGAATCAACACGACGACATCAGTACAAAAAATATGAAGTAATCGTCGGGCGGAGAATATGGTATGCCCCATTATGGTAGAGTGGGTGGTTGAATTGGTGAGCTCGTCGTGTGATAGATAGCAATATAAACTACTTCATTCCCTCTCTCTCTCTACAGAGAGAACTCTGTATGTGTCTCTTGTTCTCATTCCTCCACCCATTCGCAACAGCATACATGCACGATGGTGTAGTGTCCAAACGACCTTGAGCCATGGAAATACACAAAAATAGGAAAAGACTACCACCATACACAGTGGTATGGTGAAAAGAGGGAAAACGCGATGAAAGAGAAATGGTGGAGAGTGAGGAACACACAGAAGAGGAAGGAAACACAAAGGAAATTTAAGTATACCAGTAACCCACCAATGTCCATGACGTCATTTGGAAAAAAAAAAACGTTTATTGATTACCTCACACGTTCAGATGTATGTATGTACATGCACGTATTTTGTATTAGATTCACCCCCCTTTTTTTCTCTCACCCTTATCAAATAAGCGGATAGCAGAACATGTGTATTTCTCGTTTGGGGGTTGATTATTATTTATTATACGGCAATTGAATTAGTGACGAACTCAGACTTGCGGTCTGATGGACTCCAATTGAAGGGAACTATTGGGTATTCAATTATTGAGATCTTAAAGAGAGCAAGGGTTGGGGGTTGATGAGTGGGATGTTGTATGTATTGACTTTGACCACATATCCCTATCTGTACTACACGAGTGGGTGATTGAGTGAAATCATTGTCGATTTTCCGGTAGTTTGTTAGGGGGTTGCACGTATTTCATTGTCTATAGATACTTGTACATACATACCATCGTGTGGGAGTGGGAAATAAATGATGTTGTTACGCCATAAATATAATTTATTGTTCGATGGATAATTAAAAATTTATTTATTTTATATGACGACAAGACGCTGTGGCTATGGTATTCTTTAAAGTGCCGTAGGTAAATGCAGACATCCTTTAGTCTGAGAAAATATTGGTCGTTTATCCGGGTTTTTTTTTTTTTTTTTGATTAAAATGAAAGTTTATCGGGAGTGGTGCACGAAGACTTTAAATGGCTTGCGGTTAGTTGCATTATGGTGTTGCGTCAGTTTTTAAACGGAAGAAAGATTGTGGTCGTTGTGAGAAAATGGTAGAAGTTTAACAGAATTTCAGGCTCAACGGACATACTTATACATGTCTATCTGTTTGATTTATTTTAAGCGGTTTTATGTATGTACCTAGTTATCTACAGGATTCAATTTGGTATGCTGTGCTTGAAGTTGTTTTTTTTTTTTTTTGACAAAGGGGCATAGATTGTTTCCTCTTGGAATCAGATGTCATTCCATTGTAACGCTAGTTACACTCAATGCTCTAATTGACACAATTATTCGCTTTAGTAATCCCAATATTTACACGTTATTAGTATTCCTTGCTTTTTCAGCAATGGGTTATGTTTACTAGTGCAAAGAATAGGAAAAACTACGACAGATAATTTATTTAGAAAAGCATTAAATTTAATGGTAACTCGCGTTACAACTTTGGGACACGACATTTTGTTCACAAGCTTCTTTTAACAAGCTCTGTTTGATTATCCAAATACTTTCACGTTGAAAACAAGAAACATTGTCGACTACTAAAAATAAAATATGATTCAATAATTTACAAGAAAATCAAGGGTAACTTGCGTTACATAAATTTGGTAACTTGCGTTACAAACGACCTACACATTTTTTATCATATAGTCTATAGTCCTTTTAAGAAACAGTTTGTTCTACATAACATCCCAACCAAGCCATTGATGAATAGTTATGTTTCCTGGATTTGCTCTACGCTTCTTGGAGCTAAATATGACCGTTTACGATCTTGGAAGTTTGTGGATTGTCTTGGTTATGGATTTTTTTTTTATAATTTGCGCGCGCCAAAGAGGATATGAATACTCTTATACTATTACAGGACACTGGCGTTTGTGAAGGAGAGAGTGAATCCTACACGCAGTGAATAACTTAGGCGATGCATTAGTTTGCTTGCAAATAACAGCGGTTACAATGTCATTTTTTGAGAGGGATAAACAAATTAATATAAAAGAAAATTTATTTCGTCCACGATATATCGATTCTTGAATGAGAGGTATGATCATTTCCTAGTTAGCATAATCTTGGTCCTTAAAATACTGGTTCCCAAGCTTCTGGTGCAGAAACATTAATTTACGAAAAGAAGTATGTACTAGAACAAATTTGTTTAAAACATTATCATAGACCTTCAGGTGGAAGCTTCCGCCAGCATTTTGTACACTCAATTTGTTGAATTTGTCCCTGCTATTTACGAATCCTAAGATTTAGTTATTCGTGCGCTACTTAATCACATAGCCTATACTGTCGCATAGGCCGATGTTAATCTGAACACTTCGCAGGCTTTAAGGTACGCGGTAACGTTATTAAATATTAAAGGTTTCTAGAGTAAATTTTTTAAGCTGTAGACAGTTTTCTACTCTGTAGACTCTGCTCAAGAGCAAAACAGTATAATCTGCCTTTCATGTGTCCTTGCCATGGTACAAATAACTAACCAATCGCGTCTGCAACAGAAGGTAGGACAGAATAGTTTATATATTGTAATATGCAAGCTGCGGCTCGAGTAGATAAAACAGTATTCTGTGAAATTATTTCTTTATTTTCTAGTCTATAGAACAATTCAGGTTCACACTATACTATTCTTCGCAAATTCTTTTCTTACAAGGTCTCTTTCCTCTCAAATCACTTTATCTCCTTTCAATTACTTAATTCACAAATCCAAACTAATTACTTTTTCTTGTTTACTCTCAACTTTCAATTTATCACCAAATTACAACTTCGCCCATTATCACTTTTCCAATCTCTTCGCCACGGTTCTAAACCAACTGTCTCTTTTTTGATCGCCATCTGTCCTTATATAGCAGAAGTTTCTGATAGCCAGAAACTTCTAGCAAATTCTTCGACCACTGGAACAAGAGAAATAATTCTTGCAGTTATTATTCGTCTCTTTCGTTGACATGAGCTGTGGAGACTTCGTCCCAGACACGAACCTCGAATGAAAGGACAGTTCGAACCAAAATTCTGCCAGAATGGAAAGTCACTTCAGAATTTGCTGCATAGACATAGGAGCGTAGTTATTATTATGCTACAATATCATATATTCTTTACTGTTCTCAAAATCTTTAGGAACCTAGCCTAACTTAAGACAACCAGCCGTATGAATAAGAATTTGAGCCTTTCTTATTCATATAAATAAACATGTGACTTATAATATCTTAAGGTCACCGAATACATCAGTATCGACTCTACTACCTGCAACCACGGCAGGGAGGTAGATAAGTGGTGGATACAATGAAACCACATCAATTTCTCCATCAGTTGTTGCTTGCGAATCTAATCTCATTCTTCAGGACTCTCTCGCTCCTCTTTATGTGTGAACCACCCGATAGCCCCGTCCATAGCAAGATTTCAACTCTCCCGAGAACTGAGAATAAACCCCGTTATCACTTTATCACCAACTGCTGCTGTGGAGGTGAGATCTACTTCAAACCCAGTACACTAAATAAGCTTCTTAATTGTCCGCGGAATCTCTCTCAATGGAATCTCTCCCAATGGATGAGTAGTCCTACTCATATTGCTCAGTTGCAAACTGAATATTATACTCGTACCTTTCAACTGACTACCTCAATGAAATTGACATAAGAGTGACCTTTAAAATCTTTGCCCCCTCTCTTGTCCTTTTTCTTAAAAATTGTTGGGCCATATTGCTCCCTCTCAAACTTCTTCGTCACAAACTCATTTTTACCATTCAAGACACTTTATAATTATACAAGATCCCTTCTGGTACTCCTTGCGAGTAGATGCTGAATGGAGAGCACCTATACCCCAATTTTATTCCTTTCACTATGACGCTTTAATTTTTGGCAGTCTTTTGTGCTTTTTAGCAAACACACAAACCGACTTGTATTTTTTTTTAGCAAACACAGTCATTTTTCTATTTCTTTTGCGGAAAAATGTCCACTAGGTGGCGCTGAATCGATCGCCATCTAGTGAACAAATAAACCGTAACTACACAGGGCTAAAACAGCACACAAAACTAATAAATTCAATTAATTTGTCGCTTAATTATTGATAACGCTATTCAAATATTTGTTTTTTCAGAATAAGTCTTTACTTACAATTCTTCAATAAATTCCAACATCCCTTTAAACTTCTTATAATTAAATCAGTTTCTAGGTGACGGATGTCTATTTATAAGCCATTTGTTCCATGTTGGCACATCTTTCTTTACTCAGAATATAAGAGCATAGCCTCGATCTATTGCCTACCTCCTCGACATTTTATAGCCAATACTAAAACCATTTAAGTAGTTTTGCTTTTTCTTTTTTCTGATAGATGCCAGTATTAACTGCATTTTGTTTATTTGTTGCTAGCAAAACTTTGTTTATTTCTACGCCTTGGTTTCTTTTTGGTTTTAGGAAAATCACAATTTTTTGGATCAGTGGCTAATGCCTTTTACTACTGAGCGGGTAGTCCAGGAAAAATGCCAACAAATATTTTAACTATCCCACCTCTAAAAAATATCTGAAAAAATACTGAAAGTAAATAATTTATATAAAAATCGGATACGTTCATTTTTAAAATTGTACAATTGCATTTCCAAAGCAATTTTTCCACCTGGGCATCGATAATCCTCTTTGGATGAGAAACACCACTGTGTAGGTGGTATCCGTAGTTGTCTTCTTTATCTTTATCTATTGGCATCAAATTAAAATTTATGTATACGAGTATGCTTTTCTGGGAATAGAATTGAGTTTCTCCCGAAATAATAGCGAACTATTGTTACAAGAGACTTTATTTGTATTTTAAAATCCCACGTCATTGCTATTTGGCTTCGGGTGATATCTAAATATCTCTAGTCCTTTTTTTGTGACTTTATTGGGTCAGCAGGTTTCTTTTTTTTTTTAATACTTGAGATGACGTACATGTTTTATGTAATTTTTATCCTCATTGTTATAATGTCCCGAATAGCCTTATGTACGTATGTTTACGAGTATCTTTCACAAGAGCAATCATTTGCTTGCAGAGGCGTTGTTGGAAACCTTTTATTATAAAGAAAAGAGAAGATGCGCCTGGATGAGCTTGTATCTAAATAGCCGTGTGACGTATGATGTGAGTTCATAATATCTACCGAATGGTATTACGGCTTGTTCATAATGGTGTGGTGTTATCATATATTTACAAAAGTGAAGAAGTGATATGTTTCCACCTGCTTCATCATTTTTGAAGTGGAAAACTACTCTGATCAGGGACCCTATCTTCCGAATGCCTCATTCTACGATAAAAAATCTTTCAAAATTCTCTTTTTGAAGCTTTTCGATTTCGACATTGACTGCATTAATAATCTCCTCATTAGATGTGTAGATTTTTCCCCTCAAATCTTTTTCTATTTTCGGAAACAGCCAAAAGTCACACGGCGCTAGATCCGGAGAATAAGGTGCTGGGCGAATTTCATTGATGCCCGAGAGTGCAAGAAAGTTGTTGGTTTTTCAGCAGTGGGCACAGACAAGTAGCGGCGCAGCTCCTCTTTTTATCGATGTCCTAGTAAATTTTGGAAAACTTGTGGTAAGCAAGTTTCAGTATACCAATTAGCAGTGACTGTCTGACCAGTTTTAAGTGGGATGACGGCGACCATTTTCGCCCTGGTGAAGTACATCGACATCATAACTTTTGTCGCAGACTTTTGTTGTTTAGCCTTTACTGTAGAATTTGCACCTTCTGGGCCCCATACCATGGACTGCTGTTTGGTTTCCGGGTCGTACTTGTAAAACCAAGATTCATCACCTGTAATGATCTTATTGAAGCAGCTTGACTCTCAATTTTCAAACTTATCCAGGAAATATTGAGCAAAACGGACACGAGCCTCTTTTTGCTCTCCATTCAAAATTTTTGGAACCCATCGAGCTGATTTCTTCGAATATTTCAGGTGATAATTTAAAATTCGTGACACAGCCATGGCATTCAAGCCCAGTTCATCCGCTATCATCTCCTGTGTCATCCTGGCATCTTTGTCAATTTTAGCATTCACCAGGACCACATTTGTATCGTCGGTCGATGATTTGCGCCGACCTTCACGAGATTCGTCCTCCACAGAAAAATGGCCAGTCTGGGATCTTCGAAACCACTTTGAAATTGCAACAAGAGATGGTGCATTTATTCTGTATGCATTTTGACATTCGTGCAGAATTTTGACTCGCGTGAGTTGACGTCGAAATTCGAAGAGAATGGCAAAACGAATTTCTTCCTGTGTTGGTGGTGGAACTTCAAACGAGCTTACGTCACTCATTTTTCTCTTTCTCGTCTACATTTCTACCTATTATTCTGAAATTTGGAAATAAATATTGTTAGATTATAAGCTACAGAAATGCATCTTTTTTTTCAAAAACTACTAAATTGACACCAACTAAGCGAACTTTTGTTAGTCCCTACGTATCTCGAACGTTTCATCCAATAATGAAACTGTAAGAGACAAAAATATTGAAAATTCAATTTTCTATTAAAATGTTGTTCAATCAGTCATCGATTTGTAAATAGTTTTATATAATCGAAGCGAAGGACAGCAAAAAATACTTATTTTACAGACTTTATAGATTGTGAAATGCTAAATGTTTGAACAATGTCTTCAAAATCCTTCCTTCTGTTGATCAAGTCCCAAAAATGCAGAGTTGCTTTATATGACTCATTTGAATGCACATATCTATAAGATTTTCTAAATGAAGAATAGTGCTCCCATTTGCGTCATAAAATTACTTCTAAATTTATCACCATCACCTTGGCTTCTACTTACCAACTCTTAAATTTAATTTAATAAGCGTAAACCAATCTTTTGTTCTGAACACTTAACACTCCAGACTCAACAGAGGAAGAGTTCATCTGGTCTTTCTTAGAATTGCCGGTCTTCAAACAAATTCGCATGCATCTGCTAATCCACTAAAGAAAAAATAAATCTCTACTTCTCTTCTTTAAAATTTCTCGCTAAAAATTCGTTGTGCATAACTCTAGCTTAAGCTTGTTCTAAATCAAAACAACGGCAATTAAGGCAGCAAAAAAAAAAAAAAAACCTGAAACTTAATTATATCGCTTAAGAATTAAATATGTATCTTTCCATTTCAATCTACAAATGCGAATGTATATAAAAAATTTGTTCACACATTCTGCCAATTAAAAACTCGATCAACCTTGTGCGACAGAGCCGCTTCCAATCAGAGTCAGAGTAGTGTTTTATAGGAAGTGAATATCGTTGAGCTTAACGATATTGTTTCGCATCAACACTGAAACTACGAGCATGTATATCTATATTTAGCAACATGTATCTAAAAATACGAATAAAAATTTCTAAACTGGTTTCTTAGAAAGAAATGCAAAAAATAGAGACGTCCTTGTAAAATATAAAAAAAAAAAAATAGATAGTTGAAGATAGATGCTTCTGTATCCACTTGTTTTTGGCGATGACATGTACAAATTTTGCTAGTTAACAGGTAAATCAACTTGTAGAGGGAGCATCTGCAACATTCACTGACACAAATTAATCGAATATATACGTAAGCAAGAGAAGATGAATTCATATGCAAATATCCTTTAACCAGTTGCGGTAAATTACTGGGTTTTATTAAGAGGAGGCTCATGCTATATGTGTGTACCTATGTGTTGCATGTAGTCGGGAATAGAGTTTCGTGATGTCCATTAAGCAAAGAGTTGATGAAAAATTATTATATTTTTATTATGAAATTTTTGCCGGCATGTTTAATGGATGAGCATCAAAGTGGCTTGCAAATTACTTTACAAAGTTATGTACTGGGTTTGAATTTTTATTAATTAGAGGCTAAAGTATTGAAAGGAAAATGTCGTTCTAATTATGGATAGTACAATGTTTCGCTTTGTTTTACGCATACCTTCTTCAAAAGGATTGTGTTTAAGAGAATTCATATCTTTCTTAAACTAACGACAACTTATCTCTGATGGAATATAATAAATATGTGTGTACTACATTGCTACAAGAATAGAAGCTCCCATAACAAGTCATTAGCTTCAATCGTGTGAGCAAACGTTTATGATAATAATTGGCGCTACAGCTGCCAAGTGGGTCAGGGACGAACTCAGATGAGTTTTATATGATCTGAATTGCAATTCCGATTTACTATTTTATTGTTCGAGATGAACTTAGCTACCTGTCGAATGAACTAGACAGACTTCATAAATTTGTGGAAACATTTCGAAGAATTCTACTCTTAAAAGCTCCAAGCAGTTCCTTCGAACTCGTAGTTGGATAATTCTTGCAAAGACTTTTTATAACACTTTTACAGAAAATCATGGTTGATATTAGCACTCAAACGCTGTGTTTCCCCTCCCACGTTTAAATTTAACCTCTAATTACACTAATCAGCAAGATTTTCACCTAAAGCCAGTTTGTATTTTTTTTAATTATCCCAGTCAAACTATGAAAAATAAGGAGTGGACCACGGGGTGTCTGTCACTTTTCTTATTTTCAAAAATCCGAGCAGGAATTATTTGTTTAGTAGCGATCTCGCCCGGCTTCGCCAGTGTACTAAAACAGTCGCTGTACTCACATTATATCACCGTGGCAGACAACTGTTCGACTAATCTAAATTTAAATAAAAATTATAAATTCAAATTTATTCTGCAATTTTATGCTGCGCCACCTATCCCCGAAAACATAAAATTGTCAACCCCCATCCTATACCTTTCGCTATGCACTGCTGTCAAAGTTCATGCATCGAGTCTCGAAAAACCAACTGAGCAGAACTCTCAAACTTTTTTCTAAAAAGTGTCTCATTTAAAGAATTTAAGTAGTATGAACGGAAATAGTAAAAAGTAATAAAAAAAATTCGGTATTGACCTAATTGATCTTTGTGCTTTAGTTTCAGAGTTCTTTCGGGTCGATATTTGACAGTTGACAGCATCACATTATGAGTTGTATATTGTTATGTAGATCACAAGAAATAAGCAGACAAAAATAAACAAATTCAATTTGTTCGAAAACTTTTAAGTAAATGGCGAATAAAGCCAAACAAGTTCAATTTCCTCGGATTAATGAAGTAAATTAAATGATAATGGTAACCAAAACATTTTTGGAGTAGCTAAATTCAAATCATAAGTCAGAATTCCTAAATTAAAAATGGCGCGCAAAAAAAAAAAAAAAAAAACATTGTTGTTATTTTAATCAGGACTTTAGAGATTTAGAAAAGAACTCTTACTCATAAATCCATCTATCCAAATCGGTTCAAATCTTCGCTCTTTAAACCCCTCTGTAACTACCCACGAATCTTCAAAATGTCAATACTGCGTCGATTAAGTTACTGGTTATCTTCCGTTCCGAAGCCGCTCAGTGTCAGTAAGATACATATGTGCGTGTCGAGGTAAACATTTCTGATTCTAAGTGGATTTAACCGGAAATGATTTTAATGAGTAACCACGAAGCATGTTCGCATTTCAAAACTACACTGAAGATATGAAGAATTATTGCAAAAATATGGGAAGTTGCAGGCAGAGGGTCTGAAATCTGCGAAAAAATCAAATTCAGCACGATTAACAGTTAAATTCAGGACAAAATTTGGATGTCATGCAAGTACGAGTATATCGACTTTGCAAAGAATGATAAACACTTTCATCTCTTTTTCAAACAGGTTTATGATTGGTCGTTTCGGATGATAAGTAGTTCAATTTAGATGACGTGCGTGGATATAGCTAGAATTGCTAGTGCTAAGCTAGAGCTGTTTGTTTATTTATTTATTTTCTATTAAAACCAAATTTCCAAATCCGCGAGCACTCAGATTCAATTTAAGGCCTACCAGGCAGAAACACCTTTTTTATTTCTGGTGATTTTTGGTAGCTGCAATCCGTTTGAGCTCGGGTCATAAGTATATATTACGAAGCTAAAGGGTGTCCCAGAATTTGAATTTTGCGCCATTTGTGCGGTAAAGTGTTGCCAACAAAAAAAAAAGGACAACGTGACAGCTGACAGTTCAGGGTTATTAAAAATGGAGTGCTACACGAAAGAACAACGCGTTTTCATTGTTGAGCAATATTTTAAAAATAAGGAAGGTTTGGCAGCTACAGTTAGCAATTTTCGTACAAAATATGGTGGCTCATATTCGTCTCGATGGCTTTGTTAATTGTCAAAATTGTCGAATTTGGGATTCAGAAAATCCACGACTGATTGTTAAGAAATAAATGTATCCACAAAGTGTCACTTTTTGGTGTGGATTTTGGGCTAGAGGCATCATGGGTCCATTCTTCTTTGAATATGCATTTTCTTTGTCTGCGAAGAACAATCCAATCACACAGTATAAATTACAAGAGAATTTCCGCTGCAACCACAAAAAAAAACTTGTTTTATAATCAATATAAGAAAACCATGGTAACCAGGGTTTTTTCAGCATGAGAACACAGACAGCTTAAGAAATGCAATAAAAACAGTTTGGATGAAGATCCTCGGCAATTTCCTCGAAAGATTTCATACCAACTCTTAGGCTAAGCGCGCACATGCAATTTCAATCGAGCGACTGCTTAGTGAAAGCGCGCATAGAACATCTATACCGCGATTTGTTCCATTTTTTGAGCAACGCGATAGTTGCCAAAATAAATGAATCATATGGATTTAGAAGAGTAAGCACGCACTGGCGACTTTAATCGCCGCGGCTAAAAATCGTTGTCGCAATAATATAAAATAGTGCACGCACTGGCGATTTTCTATCGCGCTACTATTTAGCCGCGAGAAATGGAACATATGGCTTGTAACAGGAAGGGGCACATTTGCCACTAAATAATCGTAGAAATTAGAAAAATGAAACAAGTCTCATATTTATTTGAGATTTTTCAGTCGCAAGTTTTAATAAAGCATATAGTTGGCATGGGTTCTCGCGCACTTGCGGTTACTTAATCACAAAAAAAAGTGTTGTGTTGTGGCTTTGATGCTCCGTTCAAATTAAATTACCTGAAAATTAGAGCTTAATTCAATCACGACAAATGGGCGCACTCGTATTAGAAGCCATTTGCTCTATACGTTTGCGATTAAAAAATCGCGGCGTTTATAGTCGCTTGGCCATTTCCGACTACGATTTTTAATCGCCGCGACAGAAAATCGCATGTGCGCGCCCAGCCT
The DNA here is from genome assembly GCA_963082735.1 of Pocota personata. NCBI lineage: Eukaryota > Metazoa > Arthropoda > Insecta > Diptera > Syrphidae > Pocota > Pocota personata. The sequence goes on along the minus strand of OY720432.1, from coordinate 84,702,947 downwards.
TATGTGTGAGGTCATGGTTCAAAGTGGCGCTGTCCTGGTGGCAAACTAAAATAAATTGTAACTTATTTTACAAAAGCGCAATAGCTGTTCATTTGTCTTCTTCCACACTTTGCACTCTTTAAGTGCTTGCTTCTAGCTGACATAAGTTCCACAATTGTAGACCAATTATTTATGAAGATATTTGTGCTGCTATTCTGGTGATAACGACTGACATACTATATTTTATTACACTCGTCGCTTAATTTCCGAAAGGTGACTTTACGCATAACTTTTGAGAAGTTAGACAGGCAACAATTATAGCACCAATATACATGTGTAAGTACACAGCACTAAAAGCTACCATTACTGCTCTATTCGTAAGCCATTCATGAAGCATCAAATGATTTTGCAAGTAAACATTTCTTTTTTTACACATAAATCATCAGTTAGACATAAAATGGGATTTGTAAAATATTTAAGCAAATTAACGGGGCTCTTCTATTATTTTGTTATTTATTATTCTTTATTTAAATTGGAAAACACTTTTATAGTGATTGCACAATCACTCATCGAAGTACACCATTCACTAAAAAACACCAACGAGGTAATCCTAATCCTTTAATTTTTACCTCCATTAGACATTATCGTCTAGGTCATAAATGTCAACACGTCATCTTCAAATGAATTACTGTTACCTTTTCTAACCATAAAATAACTAATCTCATAAATTCAAATATCCATACCATAACGTCCAACAACATATCGTTCTAATTATAATTCCATCCATTTTATTTGCATACTTCAAAGTGCAAAATTCCAGAATCGTGTCAATCCGGATGTAAATGCATAAATCCAATAAAAAACAAGCAAAAACTCAAAACACTAAAACCAACAACACCAGTGCTAAAAACGGTAATTCCATGCATTCGATCATAAATATAAATCAACTAATCTGTGAGCTCCCGCTCGCCTCTGATGCCACCCATCGCAGCACCATAATAACACACTCCTCGATAACCTTGCAGGTGAAAAGAAATGATGTTGATGTTGATGTTGCCGCTGTGATGAGCACACACCAAAGACGCGTTGCCGGTATCTCCAGCGGTCACTTTGTCGTCGTCGTCCACACCACACATACCACATTTGCTATAAAAACAGCGAGGAAAAAAAAAATATCCAAACCCGCTCAAAGAAAAGAAGAATAATTAATAAAAAAAAAAGAAAAAAAAAAATCTCACACACAAAAAGTTGATGTACCCGGACTACACTTGTTACAATCTGTAGATAGTAAAAGTGAAATAACCGGTCCACGCTCTGTATGAGAATCTCCATCACAGAATCTCCAGAAGCTGGTTCTCCAGATACACACGGCAAAAGAATTGCTGTGATGACCATACCTGGTCGAAGCATTTGATTAGCTAATCACGATGATAGCTTACTCTCACTCTTCAAGAATACGAGATACGGAGATGTATCTCAAACGACGAAGACGACTGAGCTGTTGTTGTTGCCTGCAAAAAGATTCCGATATAAAACCGCAAAAAAAAAGTAAAAGAAAAAAATGTTTATAAAATAAAATCCGATAATTTATACATTTATCTGGCATCAATTTGCATTTATGTCCGCTTGACATAATTATACACAGATACACAGATACATCGGCACACATTCTGCTGTGTGTGCCAAACCGATTTGCCCAAGGTCGTAGCAGCAACGGTGCTTTAATTTCACGCTTCCATCCGATGACGGCGCCCCATCGTTCCTCTAAATGAGCGACTGACCAACCGACTGACCGTCGGCCGGCTGATTCCAACGTACGACAAAGATGCTCCTTTGTACAGTGTGTTGAATGGCAAGATGACGATCGTCATCTCATCTCATCGCAATCAACGCCATCTTCAGCTTGTCGCACATTTTTTTGCTGCCGCCAATGATCGGCTGCTGCGATTACCGGTGATGTTAATACCGATGCTACCTGCTACCACATCTCTCTAATACCGAAGACCGGAGTCGAGGTGAATTAAATTCATGCAAATTAATTATTGGCGGCGAATTAATTAGCACATCTCGCCGCGTCGCGGTACTCAGAAACTGAAAATGCGTCTGGATTTGTTCTACAGAGGCGAAAAAACTGGATTTTAGAAATTCTTGTTTAAGTCATTGCTTACCAAATTCTGAGCTTTTGGGGATGTTAGCCGAGTTTTAAAAGTGTGGTTTTGGGTTACAGCTTAGTTCATGGGGTGCCGGTTTAATGGACCGGTATTGTATTTTTGGCAAATAAGGGGAAACTATTTTTACAAATTTCTGACGTAAGAAGACTTAGACTTAGACTAATGAGAGCTTTATTTGAATTATACCTAACAAAGATTGATACGGGTTTTAGCAATTTAAATACTAATAGTTTGTGTAGGCTTTGATTCCGTCAACAAAAAGCAACTGTACGTACGTAAATCTGTTTTGGATGTGGATTTTATGCATAGATCTGTGACTTTTTTGGCAGAAGGTATTCGTAGAAATATCTAATTATGAACATGTATCTCAGGTAGCAATATCTATCATAATTCTGTTCTGAGCCGAAAGGGTAATATTTTAACTCTGCTGTCGAGCCCATCATGATGTCTACTAATTCCCTATTTTTCGAATCAAAGCACTCAATTTATTTCGCCTGTAATAACTTCAACACGGTCTAGCAATTAATCGCTAATTGATTGGTTTGTAGTGGCCCTCAATGATGCATACTTAGACGAAAGTAAGTTTATTGTGTTGCCACTAGATGGAGACGGGATGTGTCTTCCTTTTTTTATTATGAATAATTTAATTTTAACTATCTCAGCGTTGCTAAGATAATTGCAAAGGTATTCATCACTCAGCGTAAATTCCCTTCTGAATATTCCTGAAGACTAGAAAGAATTTACCGTAAAGAATGTTGAGTTATGTGCCTCACTTTCGTGGTTTTCCGGCCAAAAAGATAGGTATTTAGATAGATTGTTGGATTGTAAGTGCACTGTGACCTTTGTAAATCCGTTGTGCCCCGACTTGGAGTTCTAGTTGATTATATATTATAGCGAAAGCACTTCTTCCAGTCCAACTGCGTTAATGAACGATGGTATTGTTCCACTGGTAAACGTACTCGAAGATGTCAAGTGTCAATTTTGACAGCCTGAGCGCACTGTCAGAATAATCGTCGTAGAGGTTGGATTTTTTTTGACTGAAAAAGAACATCACAAGTTTGTGAAAACTGTCAGAATAGATTAGAACACAAAATTATAACATTGCCACACAAAACAGCTGATTTTGACACTTCTCGTAAATGTGTTCTACCTCAAGAGTATGTGGAGAAAAATGTGTGCTGGACTGTGCGGTACTGAGTCATTGAACAAAAAGAAGAACACTTTTGGATGAGATATTTTCTCATTGAACGCAAAAACTTGTAATTTTTTGTGCTGGACTGTACAGTACAGAGTCACTAAACAAAGCGATTGTTAGTTTCTCTGCCTTGTTTTAAATCCAATAAAATTGAATTGATCCGAGTAATTTTGTATATATCTTTCTGACAGTTTATGGTATTGGGGTAGTCCCTTACTTTGCAGATAAGCATCCGCACAAAAACCTATAGTTTCCTGAGAGTCTGATTCAGTGCGAAATTGATTTTAGCTCATTTCCAGTGAGCTCCCAGCAAAGCTCGGGTCTTTTGCACTTTTCTTCTTTTTTTAGATTTTTCATAATTTTGTCTCAGACCATCTGGTTGAGTGTGACTTCGTCAAGGCACTTTCACACCAGTTTGGACCTGATGTAATGGGAGGTCAGAGTTTTTATGACTTCCTGCCTATCTGACAATATTAAGATGTGTCGCCCGCGATATTTGCTATGTAGAGCTTGGGGCATCTTTCGGTCGTAGGAATCCCTGCTTGAAAGGCACTCGGGAAAATATATTCGTACATCAGCCCCAGTTTCTGTAGATGTTTTGGATCCGTCCGTGTACTATAGATAGTGTTCTGTTTGAGTTGTTACTAATCGAATTCTTTACCCCGGTCTTGCACAACTTTGAGTTAATCCTACTTGTAAAGCAGTGTCTATTGACCATATCATCTCTGGGTCATTCTATATGCGTAACCGATTTTGCATTTTCTTTTCTAGACGCCCTCTTTGACTATAGTACCATTTGTAGGGAGTCAAGTCCTAAGAGATCACCTCTAATGCAGCTGTGAGACAGAATTTCATAGCCTATGTTATGCAGATGCAAGCCAGTCTTTACTCTTTTCCAAGGGTTTTCCTTGTCTGGCTTTTCTGACGAACACTATTGGGTGCTACGTTCCATCCTCAGATTTCCTGAAATGTACTTGAACATCATGATTGCCAGAATGGCTTTAGCTATTCACTCTGTATTCTCTGTATACTTATGATGTCGCAGGGTGTTTCTTCGAATTTACCTCACACAATGATAGTTTGTGTTGACGACATATACTTTGCAGATAATGCTGATATTTGTTGCACATTAGTGGTTCCCCCTCTCAGATAGCCTTAGTTGTGTTGCCATTATCCACTCCTTTCTTCTCTGGAGCTCTTCTAATGTCCTCATAAGAAGCAGTATAGGAGGCTCCTTCAATGTCCAATGTCCATGTTAATACTTATCCAATCCAGACACATTCCCTACCCTACATGAAACAAAAATCTCCAAACTCAAGAGTCAATGCACCTTTGCATGATACTTCTGTGTATTCATGTGACCTTCTCAGCTATTAAAGCCTCGCACAATTCCCCAAAGTAATGCACCACACGATTGTTTACAAAAAATCATTTTATTAAACACTGATTTTACAAGCTTTACCGCGCCACAGCTTGTCCATTAATTATACACCAATTTACACCTAAAGGATGTTCGACCGTTCAATCAATCATACTCGCTTGCACGCAAAAAAAAGAAAAACAAGCCAAACCTCTACACAAAAGGAGAAGCCTAACAAATTGTTAAAACAAAAAAGATACAAAATTAGCACTGTTAACAGTTCAAACATTAAAAATTTGCCAATAGATACAAATACACACAAGAAAAGATATTAAATAACATCGCGCGGATAGTAGCGAAGCTTCTGTTTGTTGTCACCATTTTTGTCCAGACGATTTTCTGAAATCGCCGGCGTTGATTGATCACTTCGAACCGTCTGCAAAAAATAATCTGATGAGCAAAAAAAAGATGTTCATATGTGATAAAGACGAAGAAGAAGATTTCCATCAAATGCTGGACCAACTAAGCCGCCCCAATCATCCTTGAAAGTGTGAATTTAATTTTTCTTTGTAAGAAATTGACCAACACAGCTGGTCTTTGATGGTATCCCATAGAGTGTAAGTGCACAATGTTGCACTCGAGTGCCATAGATACTTCGTTTCGTATTAACATGGGTTTTGCGGCCAGCGTCATCCAATGATCTTCCTATAAATCAATCAATCATTCACCTGTGATGCACATCGATTGAATTCGTTTATGCAATTATGGTGTGGCTGCATTTTGTATGGGGCTATTACTTTTTGTTGCTTTAATTAATCGGCGGTTTTTAGTGGCGCTCATTACCTAATTGAGTCGAACAAGATAATTACCCGCCAAATAAAGGTGACGCAGCAGCGTTTTTTTTTTTTTTTTGTTTTTTTTTTGTTCATCTTTGCGTCTCTTAATTAATGCGTGGAATCGGATTGGGTTCTTGTGTGGTTCATGGCATAGATGGATAGATGGCTAGAAGATGATGTCTTGTATAAAGTCTTTTGACAGATAAACATGACCCCAAAGCATGTTGCAACATGAGTTTGAAGACGTGAAGAAGTTTGGAGTTTTTTTTTATTGCTTATTAATGGCAGTCTCAAGACTTAGTGGAAAGGAGTGAAGTGACTTAAACATACTCTAAGAGAATAATATGTGGTGAGCCAATCATCTATAAAAAATTAAAAGAAAGAATTCTCTTTGAAAGTCTTAGGATTCTCATACTTGTTCTTTGGTCCCCAAGTTAGACCACAGACACTGTAACTGCTAAGCGTCCCTATAAATCTTCAAGGAGCTCCTTTGCTGGATGAACATCGTTGCCATAGGGTACTATAATGATACCAGAGATGGTATATGAATCTTTATGTCTAAGCTTAATGGGTGATCTTGTTCTCGTCTCTTCATAAAATGTGATGCTTCGCATAGCAGCTAACGATTTGTTTCACGAACAATTTTAGACTAATGATGTGATACTACATATATATAAGCATCTTCTGAAGGTGGACTGTGTGCTTTTTACATCGTTAGCTGGTCAGTATGTTCTTCCAGTTGGGCATATCGTCATCAAGCAGTCAAAATCTTTAGCCAGCGGGCGGTAGCCTTCTACTCTTAAGCCCCCCAACTTTAAGCATTCTTCTCAAAACATTTTCTGGTTGAAAGTTAACCTAATAGTACGGTTTTGATATTTGAAAGGTTTTTTTTTCTAATGGAAGTGTAATCTGAAACTGACTGGAACTTATCTGACTCAATATCTTTACGGCGGATCCATTGAAATCAAAATACACCAGGATAAACGAATATTAGCTGAATTCTTAAGCCAAAATTTAACTGTTTGACACATTTGGTATTAAATCGAGTGAAATGGCTGTTTGACAGATCGTTTTCAAATAATAAATGTCAAAATGATATTTGACAGCTGTCATCGAATTAACTTTATTTGAATTGGGCTTTAGTTTGGTCAGAAAACTTATTTTTCTCATTCCTTTGGAAATAATAAGTATATAGCTAAATATATTTATCTGAAATATTCATAAGTGACGCTTGCGGCATATAACAATTTGCAAATTGTCATAAAGTGCAAATGTCAGTCTCAATGCGGTTTTTGAAAAACCTGGGCATTTTTGGCACTCCCGAAGGTTGTCGAAAAAAACTGAATCAACCCTGGGGCGAATTTAAAAAAACAGTCTTTCACGAGAAAGCACTTCACCCTCTTTGATACAAAATACAGTAATTTTGAACTTTAATACACGCACGGAGTGTCAGATGGTCAAACGCTATCAAATATTGTGAAACGGTTTGACACAATCACTTTTGATCTGATTATACTGCTTGACAAAACATAACATTTCGTTTAGTGTCAGGTGACCAGACAATTTTACGAATATAATTGATCCATTCATGTACTTTTCGAGCAAACAAATTATAAACTGTCAAATACACAAGATCAAGAGAGGAAACTGTCAAAGGATGGCAATTTAAGACAAAAATTCATGAATTCACTTCGAAAGAGAAACCTTACCAAAGTATCAAAGTAGCACTAAACGTTGTTGTTCCTTGCATTCTTGTACTGGGGTGGATATAAAACGACAAAATTTCGCCTCAACGCAGCTTACGAAAAGTAAATAATTCATCGGCAATATTATCATTTTCTCCATCAGTTGTTTCTATTTGGTTTTTACCACTATGTGCCTAAAGAAATTCTCCAAGCTAATTCAAACACTAAGAGAGAATACTCTTTAGTCATTTATCTCTTTTTGTCACTTTGATAGTGACTTATTTTTTTAATTTTCTAACAAAACACCCACCATTCTGTCGCCTTAAAACGAAGTTACCCACTTCTACAGCTTAGCCTAGTCAGAGACAGGGATAGAAATGGCATATTAGCTTACCTATATACCAATCTAGTACAATCTACGTTGTTGAAGGTATCGAGAAAATATCTTAAATTCTTTACTGGTGACATATGCACATGCACATGTGACACCAAATTTGTTTGTTACATTTCCAACTTCCATTATCTTCCTTATAAGGTTGGCACTTACACTTCAGAGATGACTTTCCAGAAACGAAACGCTTTTGAATTAGATTTTCAGTCGACAATTGAATCTACTGCATCATTGAGACATCAATTTATGCAATATTTGATGGTTTTCCTATCTTTGATTTTCGACTTGAAATAAAATTCAGTTGGTTGACTGATGCTTACTGACTAAACCATAAAATCACACACTCATCTCATCTTTTTATAGGACAATCAATATTGTTCAACTTCCATCGTAAAAGTATCTGATTACACAACTTTCGTATTTCAAACTAAAGACAGCTCACATGCCAACTTCATTCCAAAGCCATTCCTGTAATAAAAATAAACTTGTAACTGAAATTCCCTCCGAAACTAACATACTACAATAAACCTTTCAATTTTGGTAAGAACCACTTATGTACTCGCATCTAATCCGAGTCCGAGTGTATTTCCCAACTCTGTACATCCGAGCAACAGGCACTCCAAATGCAAATCAAATACACATACTTTAGTGCATGTCAAGTAGTTTGCATCTATTAGTGTAATAGTCATCGAATTAAAATACCTAGCTAATTACAAATTTGCAACTGGCTCTCTGGAACGCCCGCGGCGTCCGGTCCATCCAATTCTTCAAATATACCATAACATCACGGCCAACATCTCTTTAGAGTACAGAGCGGGTAATCCACGAACCGGCTTAATCTAACCGCCACCGCCGTCACAGTATCTTCTTTGCATCTGATAACCTGAACGAGCAACTTTTATTTTCATTTTTATATCTGCTTCTTGGTGATGTTTTTTTTGTTTTTTTTTTTTACAAACATACCTATCCCGTTATGTGCGATTAATGTCCACGCCGCACGACACCTTAACAAATAAACGAAGAAGAAAAAAATCCTAAGCAATAAAAAGATTAACAGAATGAAAGACGATTTTTTTTTGTGTGCCAACAACTTCATTGCAACAATTCACTTGAAATTCAAGATGGTTAAGAAGAGTGGTAAGAGCTGAGGGAGGATGACACTCTTGGTCTTCAGAAGAACGACGTACTCGTATGCAGTAAGTGTGGCTTTGTTCGCGGTCAGCGCAGAGAGATGAAAAATTGTTTAACTTTTTGCACTTAATCACTGGACGACAACATTGTTGCTGATAATGTGGTGGTCGTGAAGGTGGTATTGTTTCGCATTTGCATAATTTCTATAAATACAGTGGGGCTTGCAAGGCTTGAAAAGTATGTGGGGTCTTGACAGCTATAATCAATTGACAAATACTTTCTCTGGGAAATTACGTAATCTACACAAGAAATGAAATGGAAATCGGTTCAGCCGTTCTTGAGTTACAGCGTTACAACGCGCAAAACTAAACAACATACCATTCATTTTCGTACTTTTAGGGATAAAAGTACGAAACGGGATATTTAGATACTCGTGAACTATATCTGAAAATTTGCGTAACCAGCAAAGGAAACGGCTTCGCAAATGATTCAGCCATTCTTGAGTTACAGCGCTACAACGCATACAACTGAGCAACAGACAATTTCATTTCATACCATTGGGGATAATTTACAAAATAAGGGATTTTTAACTACTCGTAAACCTTTTCTGAGAAATTAAGTAATCAATGAAGGAAACGTATTCATAAACGTTTCGGCTGTTCTTGAGTTACAACGTTACATCGCATAAAATTCAGCAACATAATACTTAATTTTATAATATTAAGAATAATTGCTTAACTTATACCAAGCGGAGTAGGATATTATAGAGAAATTACGCAATACGAGTAAACAAAGAAAATTGCATCAAAATCGGTTCAGCCTTGACTCATGAACCATATCAGAGAATTTGCGTAACTAGCAAACGAAAGGGCTTCGTAATCGATTCAGCCATTCTTGAGTTACAGTGCTACGGGATATTTAACTACTCATAAACCTTCTCTGAGAAATTGCGTAATCAGCTAAGGAAACGGGTTCATAATCATTTCGGCTGTTCTTAAGTTACAGCGTTACACCGCGTTAAACTGAGCAACAGACCGTTTAGTTTTATATTATTAGGAATTTCGTCAGATTTTGGACAATATTGTGATCGAAACTCACAACAGGCTGTGAAATCTTAAAAATTAATTTCGACCCTTGGACCTTCACAGCGAAATAGATTTAATTCACTGTTATGCACTTTTTTGTTTCTTTGACGGATGTAGTAACGACTGTTACAATTCGAAATGGTCAAGGCAAAATGGGAGTTGGACCTGCTCCAAAGACGATTAGTCATTTGTCTGTATAAGGTACTTCATCTTGCAGCCGGATGGACAGGATTATCTCTAAATTCTGTTTTACATTGCTCATACCATTGCAATGGACAGTGAACCACCGGATGGGTTGGGAAAAATATTTTTTTCCTGGCTAGCGACTTTGTTTTACAACTTCTGACAGTTTTACGTCGCATTTTACATTTTTCCAGAACTGACACATTCATGATCATATCTTCGAAACCCCCGGATTTTTAAACTTGCATGGTGATTACTTTTAGTCTCTAAATAAGAGATAAGCTGGGGTTTTGTGAAATTCCAACTCTATGAGGTGAAAAAGGATCGACAGCTCTAAAAAATACTCTTCTTCTTATACTGGCATAACTTAAAAACAACTTATCCAATTTGAATACAATTTAATTCATTTTTAGACCACTAATCTCCGATTATTTTGATCTATAAGCCATTTCTCTATGTTATTCAGGAGCTGAGTAATCATTAAAATAATGAATATCTCTTCATCAAATTATCATCATCAATTTTCAATCAGCGTATACCATTAACATAAGCGATATACCAGTTTGGCTGGTGCAGTTGTGTCTACCGGACATATGAAGTGAAAAATATAGCCGGACGGGTCAGCTAGTGGCAGAATACAACCAAGCGACACAATTATATTTGGGTCAAACTTTCAAAACATTATCTGTTAATCCCAAAAGCAATTAAAGTTCATAAGATTCTTCTCAGAACCTGCCAGAATATTTGATGTCTCTTAGCCTTTTTATGCAAATCATACTCCTATACTAAAGAATACATTTTTATATAACCACAAATAATAGCTAGATTTACACTGCAGTCACATCAATAAAACCATATGATTAATTTTCCATAAAAACGATATTCACCACTCTTATCTCGGCTTAAATACATAATCTTCGCTCACGTAGCTCACAACTCACCCAAAACACATCAGATAGCATTTTATATGCGTGATGCAAAATCAAAATAAAAATTGCCATGTTAGCCAAAAAAGCTACAGAAAAGCGAAATATCTTGTTCCATCTACTGAAGGCCATCTTTGACCAGAACAGCACCAACAGCCAGCGTACACAGCATCGCGCAGTCGCAACAGTCACCATCGCAACATCATCTCATCGCAAGAGCGACAAGACCAGTTCGTTTTTTTTTTTTTTTTGTATAATTTAAGAATTATAATTCAAAAAAAATTTGCATTATAGTGTATGGAAAAGTACAACAAAAAAATAAATATCTAAAACATCGATAAAACTTGTTATGATGAGTCGCCCCCGGATAGGTGGTGTTCTTAGGTGCAACCGTGTGGACAACTTGGACAAATGGGTTACAAATCAAAATGTGGATATATGATGCCAATTGCTTTGCTAAAAACTACCAAACCATCCAATAGAAATTAACAAAAAAGAAGTTGTAGCAAGATTTTCAAATTAATATTAGCAAAGGAATTCCACAAGCTGCTGCCGCTGCTGCTGTTGCTGCTAGTGATTTATGATCAACTTGGCACCTCGTAAAGTGTTGCTGATGGGATAGGTGGTGGTGGTCAGTGCGCCTTTCCAGCATTTTCGGTTAATCAACAATCTTTTATTCGCTGGAAAAAAAAATGCATACACTAATGGGAGAGAAAAACCAACACCGGTGGTAAACCAATTGTATTGCACAATCAAATTTTTAAAACAAAAATAAATTTCTGTTGATTGCAGCACAAGTACATATAGTGGCTAATTGTCGATGTGTAGTCACTCTATCACCCACAAGATTCCAATAGGAGATATCCAAGAAAAAAATTTATTAATAATAATAATTATTTAAATTAAACTTTACTCATTAATAAGACGGTGGATATGAGGAGATGAGTACAAAAACATGGCTAACTCTTAGTCGATTGCTACACACATGTAGAGATGCTGATTGGGTTAGTAATACCTAATCACATTCTTACACTGTGTATGACAAGAAATGTCAATTGAATAATATTAAAGCATCTGAGAATGAATCTAGCATATTGTTATTAATTATTTTATATCCATTCTACATTCAAGAAAGTACGTCAGATTCCATATTTATGGAAGGTCCAAACGTGAGCCCCGTGACATCAGTCATAGGCTCATGTAGACCAACACGCCCAGATATGAATCTCTTCTTCTTTTCTAGTCTTCTAAGAATCGACAATCTTCTGTTAATCAGCGTCTTCCTTGCACTACTGTTCCTACTATAGTTATTGGGGATTATTCCTAAATGGTCCGCATGTATGTACACTGCAGGCCAAAAGTTTTACCCCGCCCTCTTATATGAAACCAAAATAAGAAGAAAAGTATTTTCATTTTGTTCTCTTATTAAAAATAGTAGAAAAAACAAATTAAACGGATTTCGGATCGTCGGAAAAGTCACCTTTACATTCGATTACTTTTTTTACAATTTTTGGCATTCAAGCTATCTGTTTTTGAATTGTTGCCTTGGGCCAGCATTCCAATAGTATATTTCACAAAGCAGATTCTGATGATGGGCATTGATCCCGGACCCTTATATTCAGTTCCTTCCACAACAGCTATATAGGGTTTAAATCTGGTGATTGCGGCGGCCATATAATGATTTCTAAGATTTCTTCATCTTTCGTCTATTTCAGGTTGTCTTGACAAACTCTTGACGTGTGTTTAGGGTCGTTGTCCTATTGAAATACGATTCCTTCGCCAATTAATCTTAGTCCAGAGGTCACACCGTTTTCTTCTAATATTGTTTTGTATGCCTCCTTATTCATTTTTTCAATCACTCGAGCTAGATACCCCACTTGGAGAGGAACATCCTCAGACCATAACAGAACTGACTCCATGCTTGATGGTAGAAACCAAACAATCTGGTAGCATCTTTTGTTCAGCGCTCCGTCAAACGAAAACTCTCTGTTTTGTGCTAAGTACCTCTAACTTGGATTCATCGCTCCATAAAACTCTGTCGAAATCTTCTTTCGTCCAGTCTTTATGCTTTTTGGCCCTTTCTAACCTTTTCTGCTAGTTTTATGGTCGCAGCAGGGGTTTTCGAACAGCAACTCACCCAAATAGTCCAGCATGTCTTAATCTTCGTTTGACAGTTGTCAAGAACAGCGGTTTACGAGTATTTCGTGTTTCATTTATTTCGGCGCGCATTTCGGGTGCTGTTTTTCATCTACTTCGTTTGCTTGTTGTGATCTAATGTTTAGCTGCAGCTCTAGGCCGTCCTGACCGTGGTTTATCCTCAAGACTTCCGGTTTGAGCGTGTCGTTCAATGGTACATTGAACGCAACACCTTGACGCCTTGAATTGCAAAGCAACTTCCCGCTGTGATTTGCCTTCTTTAAGAAGGCTGATGATTGCAGATCGTTTCTTGATTGTGGTTTCCGCGACTTTTGCCATTTTCGTCGATTTTCTTGGTCTTAATACTGATTTTCTCCAAGTTCATCAGCACTTTAGCTTTCCGAAGAGTCCACTTATCTCAGTACCCATGAGGTTATCTGTTGATATCGCCATCTATTCCGTTTCAGACTTTTACCACAACAAACACAACTTTTATCTTCTCAACAAACGGGTGTGATCTGGAAAACTTTGTAATAATTTTAGCATTATGTCACCATGTCAGATAGCTCAGGCAATCTGATTTCAAATTAAAAATGTATAATTTTTCTTAAATTTAGTTATTTTATTTTTCAACTTTACTCTGTAATTTTATGTAGCGCCATCTACCCCCGAAATCACAAAGTTTTAAACATATGCACTGCTGTCAAAGTTCATTCATCAAGAGTCGAAAAAAACAACTGTCTGATTCATGACGATGCTATTATTTATGCTTTATTTAAATTATTTAAATGATATCAATGAAAATATTAAAATAAAAATTGGCCTATACTAGATGCAAGGTAATGGGAGCGCAAATATTTACAGTTTCAGCGATATTTATGCTTTGATTTTGGAGTTCTTTTGAGTCTATGTTTGACAGTTGCGATTTATGTATGCATTGACTTGGTAATAGATCCATTCGAATTTCTTTTTTGTCTGCCAAACCAATAGCAATGTGATAAAACAGAAAATGATTTACTCTCTAGTTGTCTAAAGCATCTTAATGGTTCTTGGTAAAATGTTTGAACAAGTTTATTCACATGAAGCAGATATTGAGTTGTCAAATAATTTGTGTTCCTCTTAGAAATATTGTTTCTTTATTCGTAGTATGATCAGAGTGTGTTCAACGAACCCAAAAATAATTAGAACTCTGAGCAATAGTTTAACAAATATAAATTTGACGTAAAACGTCAGATGTCAAAAGAAGTTTCGAAATTGTTTGAATCCAACAAAAATGGATGATTTTTTGGTTCGGAAAGCAATAAATACATTTTTGGATTCTGACTCGAAATAGAGTTGATTTAGCTTGGAATATACTCAAGTTCTCGACCATATTTTAAAAATCTGATCATATTTAAGTAAAGAGTACGACTGGGTCATACATATATTTGTAAGTAGTTCAGATTTTAAATTTAAGCCAGATCTAATTTGTTAAAATAATTTTCAGCATTTGCAGATTCCGCAACAACAACTGTTCTTCTACTGACAAGAAAGTTGTGGGAGTAAAGGCTTTTATTTTGTCGAGAAATCATACATTGTTCTGCACTGCACATTGATCCCCAAGTTCCCTGATTTTGAAATGCAGAACTTGATACAGGCCGTATAATCCTTTCTCCTGGGAGTGTTTAAAAAGTTTTCCATTGGCCTTCCTTTCATTTTGATTTGGACTAAAGTGAGATTTCTATTCACGAAAATGTAAAATCACCTTTGGTATGATCTCATCTACTAAAACTGCATACTAGAACTCCAAAATCATCATGGTCTATTACATTCCAAAATATCTCTATTTATTATGATGAAAATAAAGATGCTCGCTATCCATATAAGCAGCCTAAAACATGATAACCACACGTTCCATGTCACCTCGCATTCCCCTGTATATACAATACCAACTAAAATAATGGCAAAGTAACTCTTCTTAAACGACAAGCTAGATGGAAGATGAATGCTGTCTATGACCAATTTTGGCCGGAATGTATCTTCTCAATCAGGATCATCACCTCGTATCGATTATGTAATAGTGGAACCAATCATCTTGGGAAAAAGTCAACCACCATTAACTTATGCAAATCCCTTTTAATACCATTAATCCAAAAGCCAATTAAATGGGCAGACCTCCTCCTCGATTTTTTGCTTTCCTCCTCCTTTTTTTGTTAAAAAAAAGAAAAGAAAAAAAATCGAAAGTGATCCTCGGTATCGTGCAGAGCAGGCATGATAGATGAACTTAGCAACACTTAGCAACACACCAAGCAACATAGTTTTACTCTTAGCAACATGCATTTGCGCTTGTACTTGTGCTTGCCTGCGAAAATGAATTATGAATTCATAATAATTTTCCGCCTCTCCTTCCCCACCTTTGTAATGACATGGACGTCATTTGTTTTCAAATAACCATCTAACAGGCAGTCAGATCCAAATTGACTCCAACCAACTAGAAGACAGAAACAAAAATTGCAGAACCCACCTCATTATGTGGCAAGCGCGCGGCATTACAGGTGACCCTTGTGTGCTTTGTCGCTCCTTCGAAAAAAAAAAAAAATCGAAAGACCCAAATTCATTCCGCGAGAAAATTCAAGAATTCACAATAAACAGAGGAGCCTCAACAATGCTAATTCAAGTCACATACCTAGTGTAGTGGCATACCTTCTTCTTAAAGTCAGAGTTTGGAGAGCCGATGTCGTTGTATCGTTAGTGCCATTGTGTCGTATGGAGGAATACCTCACCCTCGTTTTGAGCTAGGTACTACACCCCTCTCTGAGTATCTTTAGCTAATCAATATCTCTGGCCCCGCCGCACCGATTCGGTGTACACTATGTTCCTAAAGTGGGAATTCAAGCCCCCAAAAGGTAATCCATGTTACAATCAAAGACTCCGACCTGACTTCTTCGACTTTATTACTATTATTTGTGTATCTTATTTTAATTTTTTTGTTTTTTTTTTTTTTTTGTGAGCAGCAGGTACATACAAGACAGAGATTGAGGTGGTGCATACCAAGCAAAGCACCATCATCTGAACTGTAACCATCTTTGAGCCAAAAACGACACTCAGATGGAGATGCTGTGGCACAGAGACACGAGTACTCCAAAACAGAAGAAGAAGAAGAAGAAGAAAAATGAATTCAGCTAGAGAAGGGTTCGGTGGCCAAGGAGGCCAACAAAAATAAGAAGAAGTAGGAGAAGAAAAATCGACAACAAGGCTGAGGGATTGGGTGCATGCCGAGCTAATAATAATCGTGGAGTTCACAGAACGCACCCATAAGCCACATTATTGCTGGAGCGCGCACAAAACCGACACCGGTGCTTTGGCTTTGGTGTGTGTATCTTTTTTTTTCTGGGGCCCTGAGCCTCCTCTTTCTCGTGTTCTCTCGTCACTGCGGTGTTGTGAGCTTACATGTACACCCAGATTGGCATGGTTCCCTATAGTTTCAGGCAGAGTAATATGTTGGTTGTTGATTTCCATTTCGGTTTTTGGTAAAATATAGGTGAACTAGGTGCGATAGTTTCATCTTGGGGTCTTCGAAATTGAAATTGCACTTCTCAGTCGGACATTGATGGTAGTTAATGGGAATTGAGAATTGGAGGTGTTTCTTTGGCTTGATGTGGGATTGGTTAAAGTATTGGTGTCCTGAGGCGCTTCATTGGGATGTAGGCAACGGAATGCACTTGTCGAGGGTGTATTCTAATCGAATATGACTTTTCATTTCATATCTAGCGTGAATGTAATATGGGTCATACTTTCAATAAAATTTGAAGCAGGATTTAGAATAAACGTCCATTGAGAATAAACATCCATTGAGACTAGAATACTTCGTGTTACGGAATCTTTGAATGCTGTGACGTTTATGGACTGTCCTCATACGAGTTTTAGTTGGCAACAGGTCTTGACTTCAGTTATTTGCTAGAACTGCGGAGACTACGGAGCAACTAAGGGTAGCATTTGATTGAACAGGAGGTCAAACAACAATACAGAATCCTTAGGATTGCCACTGAATGCAGCACACTCTAATCGGAAGTTCCAGCTATCACCCTGGCTTCAAATATAATCAAAAAAGATTTTATAGCCTAACACGACCAGCTATCCACAGGACGTAAAGAAACTCTTTAACAAGTCGACCTTCAAGTTTACCTCCTTCGTCAGGATTTACCTTATACTCTCGTATACTTACAAATTCAATAGAACCGAGCTGGTTAATACTAGATTTTCAGAAATATTTCTCGATAAAGTTAGAACACAATTGTCACAGTTCATCGTCTCTAGAATTCCTTCTTTTCAATAATTAACGATACTAGCACTGATGAATCGTAGTAGGGTTGATTTAAAATAAGGAAATGTATTTTTGGACTGTGTCAGAAGTGGAACTTTAAGCACCTAACATCTTACAGCACTAAATGACAATTCCGGGCATCCGTAAATAGTAGTGCAATAGTTCATTATAAAATTTTTACAACGAAGAAAATTAGATGAGTAGAAGCACAGGAAAGAAGTGTCAGAAGTGGGATTCGAGCTAAAAAGCTAACTAACACAACAGTGCATTGATTAATAGTAATTGAGTTCATTCTGACATGATTTTAAGGCAAATAAAATTAGGGATTCAAACCTTTTTACAGCCAAAAACGGCTAACCAAAAATCTGGTACATTCGTGAGTGGTAGTTGGATTTTAGAATAAAGAAACCTGTTAGAAGTGTGACTAATCTTCTAACTGGTTGTGTGGCTAAATAATAACTCGGCGCATTACTGAATGATAGAGGGTGCGCCGTAATAGGACTTAGAATAAAGAAAATTAGGTGAGAGTAACCGTGTCAGAAGTGGGAGTAGAATCCAATATTGTTGGGTACGTATTCAAGTCTATATCCTTTAAATTGATACAAACGATTATTTTTTTAGTTAAAAGACTAACGTCAGCTTTTTACCCTTTGCCAATTCAAAATAGAAAGTGTATACAAAAGTTAAGAAAGAGCATGGGGATAGGTTGAGGTTTTTGTTTGCAAATGTTAGATACCGCACCGTTCAACTTAAAAGGAAACCTTGCCAACCAGATGCATCGCAGACCACAGAGTTTCAAAACTGATTTAAGTAGTTCAAGCAGTTTCTGAAAATATTCCAATGACTTTTTGCGATGCCATTAAATGAGAGATGCTTCTTCTATCTCATGGTCCTCGCAACTCCATTCCAAGTATTTAGATATAAAAGAAATCGAATATCCGTTTAGAGCGATCAGACGTTTTAACCTACTGCCATCGATTTAGGGCCATAAAGCATTCGTATTTCAGCATGATTTCCCATTCGCTTTTTGCTGTAAGAAGAATTCTACAAGAAGATGAATAGCATAAAGCATACAATGCGCGCCTTGCACTTTTAGTATCTGTTTATAAGAATTTAAGGCTAGACGTTTCTGTATATGTACATATGTAACTATGGCACCTTAGAGAGCATCCAACAAACAACCTTGAAGGTAACCCACATTTAATTCTGGTAGTTCTAAATCTATCCAAAATTTCCTACAATGGAATGTATGAACGGAGCCCACACCCAAATTCAACTCTATTAAAGTTCAGCTCGAAACTAACTCTCTCAAGGCACTTTAGTGAAGGCTTCGCCCTCAACGTGACTGCTGCTCATTGTGTGTTGTCTTTCCCCATTAAAGTATCTTAAAAGTGTGCAATTTAATCGTCACATTTTCGTTTTTCTTTTTTTTTCGACTCTTTGGCAACATCATCTCCGAACAATCGCATTGATTTATAGAATTTTTCACTGCACATTCTTCACGCCATTTCGGTGTGCTATACGCTCGCAGCACGGCTGCTCCAATCCTGTCTTTAGCCAATTCACCATTTTTGGGAAAAGATTAATCGAGTAACAGTTCGCTGTTAGTGAATGGCTGGCTGGGGAGAATTTTTGTTCGCTTTGCACGATAGTGAATTATGTAAAATAATTTGATTCTCATTCGATGGAAGAAGAAGATGATACTATTGGGTAGCTATGATGGTGCACGGTGCACAATTCTATTTGGCTTCCATGCATACCTACTGCGAATACAATGCTAACCAGGCCCATGGTTAGAGGGCTTCGCGCAGTGCATATTATGTCCGAATCGTGTGGGAACTAGGATTAGTTACTAATTTATTGTAATTTTTCACACATCCAACTTTGAGAGGAGGGTGCGCGTCACGTAGGAGAAGTTTGCCAATCGACCACAGAATCGTTTGAGTAGTGATCGCATTTTATTTTTCTCCAATTTTCCATTTGAAGAAGGTGAGGTGCTTGGTGGTGCGCTGGGTGTGAGATAGAGTTTGCTATACTTAATTGCGGGGGAATTTATGGTGTCGTGCATCTATTAGACGTGTATTTATTGTCATCTCTACGATAGATAATGAGTGTGCTATGGATATTGACGGTTTGGCAGAGCCAATTTCTCGGTAATCGCGGTGAATTAGGAAGACGTTGGGAAATGTGCAAAATGTTGATTTCAATTTAGGTACGGGAATGTTTAGAAATTTCCAATTAACATTGTTTGAAAGTGGGCTAATGAGGTGAAGTTATTTGATTAGTGTGGGTGGGAAAGTTTAAGCGATGAATGTAGATAAATATATTGAACGAGTCGAGATATTTCGGAAGCTCGCCTAAATCTAGAAGAAATTATTTGTCATTGAAAAAGCCCGCAGTATCTAAAAAGTTCCTAATCACATTCACTGTAGTGTGTCCATTTTTACATTGGCTATATCAGCAGGGGCGATATCACCCTTCATCCACAATCATTAAAAACCTTTGACATTATTTCTACATGTATCATCCACCCGTTGACATTGCTAGTCCTACAATAGATGTATTTTTTTGGTAACTTGTACACGTTTAGCAAACAAATCCTATGTTAATGAGATTTGTTTGTCTGGTCGTATGGTCCCTTCTCTTCCCTTCTTCTTTAGGTATTTGCTTAAGCGCATTCAGAAACAAATCAGGACTTTTGGTACACCGTCTTCTGAAATTTAGCACATCGATCGTTCTTCAACGTTGAGATTTCTCTAGGTCAGTACCTCTGAAATAGTCCGAGATTATGCTTTCCAACTTGAAGGAGTATCTTCTTTGAAACGCATGTTGATAATCGCGCTGCTTTGAAACCTGTGAAGGTATGTAAGGTATCACTTACTCTGTTGTAAAGTTAATTAGCCTCAGTCCAATTTCAAAGGCGATGTCGTAAAGGCTGAGTCTATCGGAAACCACATCAAAAATGTCCCCCCATTCTATATCAGCCTTGAAATCACCAAATATGTACTGCATTGGTATGGAGGGGCAATTATTGATGCATTCGGTCTTCTTTCTGTTACAGATCATCCTGAAAAATTTCAATAATTTGCTTAAAGGATTAAAACAACAAACTCATACCTAAATTCGTAAATGTTTACTGATGTGGTAACATCTTTGTTTTGTTACACCGATGTAACGAAAAATCGGGAGAAATATTTCCCTTTTGCGTATTTTTTTGTTAGAGAAAGAGAGCGGGAGTGCTCTCACACTTTCTTTTAGAGTGGATTTCTCTAGTTCACGTATTTCCATATTGCTTTCCTCATAAACTTAATATGAGAACCCTGCCCCTTTCAGTTCAATATTACTTCGAGCTCTGCCAAGTTCTAAGACCTCTTTGTTGAGATCTGCTGATATGTAGGAGTCATTTCCTCGAACCTAAGACATATTTATTAAAGCAACAAATACTAAACCCACACAAGTCCCCTTTGTACTCCACCACTGCTCCAGCTGTCCAATTAGGCTATGTTGTCGCTACAAAAGGTAAATTTGAGATTTTCCACTACTCGAGCCTTTTATGGTGTAATTGGTCATGGTGGCGCTCCTTGTATCCCCGTATCTCTTTACAGATGCATCCATTAGCAACTGAAATTCCCTTTTTGTTGATTATTCCACGATTAAAGGATTAGTTCATGCGTAACCATTGCGAAAGCTATAATGCGAAGTTTATGTCTCTGTGTAAAATGATTTATGTTTGCTTGCACCGATTGTGTGTTACAACACAGATTTTTATTTTTCTTGGGTTAACTAAGAATGCATCATAAATATGCTTACAGCTGACACAACAAATGCAAAACATTCCGACAATTTGTACAATTGAGATAAATGTCCCGCGATCATCATAAACACAGTACACCACACACAGATACCCAATACAAATCGGGAATCTTTCTTGGAATTCTTTGATATTGTAATATGCGAGCTACGGCTCGAGTAGATAAAACAATTATTCTGTGAAATTATTTCTTTATTTTCTACTCTATAGAACAATTCAAGTTCACACTATACTATTCTTCGCAAATTCTTTTCTTACAATGTCTCTTTCCTCTCAAATCACTTTATCTCCTTTCAATTACTTAATTCACAAATTCAAACTAATTACTTTTTCTTGTTTACTCTCAACTTTCAATTTATCACCAAATTACAACTTCGCCCGTTATCACTTTTCCAATCTCTTCGCCACGGTTCTAAAACCAACTGTGTCTTTTTTGATCGCCATCTGTCCTTATATAGCAGAAGTTTCTGATAGCCAGAAACTTCTAGCAAATTCTTCGACCACTGGAACAAGAGAAATAATTCTTGCAGTTTCAATTCCCTTTTATCCCTGATATTATTCGTCTCTTTCGTTGACATGAGCTGTGGAGACTTCGTCCCAGACACGAACCTCGAATGAAAGGACAGTACGAACCAAAATTCTGCCAGAATGAAGTCACTTCGGAATTTGTTGCGTCATATTTTAGGGGGCGTAGTTATTATTATGTTACACTGCCCCCCTCTTAGACGTGTTCGTCCCGAACAAGTGCATCCTCATTTCGGCCATTGTATCGACTCAGTCGGTCCACATGAACCACTTTCATTTTGGCCCTTGGTCCTCGCTGGATGCGGTAGACAACATCGTTGATGCGGGTTACTATTCTGTAGGGACCTTCCCAGTTCCGCTGTAACTTAGGTGATTTCCCCTTTTGGCGATGGGGATTATACAGCCACACCAGATCTCCTTCCTGGAATCCTGACGTTGTTGCCTTGGCATCATACCTGGTCTTCATGCGGTCGCTCGTCATCTTAATCTGGCTTCTGGTCCTTTGGTGTATGTCCCTAAGCCTTTCCCTAAGGTCCGCCACGTACTCTTCTTCATTTCTGGGCTCATTGGTAGGAGATCCAAATTTCACCTCACTGGGTAAACGAGCTATTCCACCAAATAAGATTTCGAACGGCGTATGTCGAGTAGTGCTATGCACGGCACTTCTATAGGCCATCAAAAACAAGGGAATCTGCCGGTCCCAATCCCGTTGGTAGTCACCTACGACCTTCGAGAGATGTTCGTCCAAAGTCCTATTGAAACGCTCCACCATACCGTCCGACTGTGGATGAAGCGGGGTTGTCCTTGTCTTTTTGATTCCGAGTAGTTGACACATCTCTTGGAAGATTCTTGACTCGAAGTTCCGCCCTTGGTCAGAATGCAATTCCAAGGGCACACCGAATCTGCTAACCCAATTGTAGACGATCTGCTCCGCCACGGTTCTGGCTTCCTGGTTAGGGATCGGAAACGCTTCCGGCCACTTACTGAAGTAGTCCATCACTACGAGTATATACCGATTACCATTGTCGGTTTCCGGAAAGGGCCCTGCGATGTCAATGGCGATTCGTTCGAAAGGTGCTCCCACGTTGTATTGGTGCATCTTACCTCGAGTTTTGATTCTCGGACCCTTGCTAGCTGCACACACGTCGCATTTTCTGCACCAGTCTTCGATATCTTCCTTCGCTTTTAACCAATAAAAACGTTCTCGTACCCTTTCTAGCGTCTTATTCACTCCCAAGTGGCCTCCGGTCGCCCCGCCATGCATTTCCTGTAACACCTCCTTGACCCTCGTCCGCGGTACTACAAGCTGCATTACAAACGATTTTCCGTCGGAGGATTCCCATTTTCTTCTCAGAACACCTTCTTGGACATGGAGGGAGTCCCACTGCGCAAAATATGCCTTTAAGGTCGGGCTTCTGTGAGAGATGTCCTGATGATCCGGTTTCTCCATGTTCTCCTTCCAGGCCAGAATCGGCTCGATATCGGGGTCTTCCTTCTGAGCGTTCCGGATCTCATCTACGCTCCAGCCGGCGATAGGTTCGGCTCTCATTCTTTGGATGGAAACCAGCTCCCGTTCTTCCTGACGCGCACAATGTTTACAATCCGTTCTGCATGGTCTCCGGGACAGTGCATCCGCATTAGAGTGGAGTTTTCCTTTACGATGCTGTATTTCGTAGTCGTAGATTTGCAGCCTTTCGATCCATCTTGCGACCTGACCCTCAGGACTCTTGAACTGTAATAGCCATTTTAATGCTGCATGGTCTGTGCGAAGAACGAACTTCCTCCCGTAGAGGTATTTGTGAAAATGCTTCGTAGCCAAGATCAAAGCTAGAAGTTCCCGCCTTGTCACGCAGTAGTTCCTTTCTGGCTTAGAGAGCACCTTGCTGAAGTACGCAACCACCTTCTCTTGGCCGTCATGCACCTGGGAGAGTACGGCTCCTACCCCGACATTACTAGCATCTGCATCCACAACGAACGTTTCCCCGGGAGTGGGGTAAGCCAGTATCGGGGCATCGCATAGCCGTTGTTTAAGTGCCTTGAAGCTCTTCTCGCACTCAATTGACCATTTGAATTGTTTTCCCTTTTCCGTCAACTGGTGCAGGTTCTTTGCGATCCCGGCAAAATCCTTCACGAACCGTCTGTAGTAGGTGGCTAGGCCCAGGAAGCTCCTTAGTTGGTGTTTGTCTTTGGGGACTGGCCAGTTTTTCACCGCTTCGACCTTCTCCGGATCGGTTCTCACTCCTTTCGCTGAAATTATGTGTCCCAGGTACTTGACTTCCGCTCTAAACAGGGCGCACTTCTTGGGGTTGAGCTTCAGGTGGGCACTTCGAAGCCTTTGAAACACATCCCTTAGATTGTCTCGGTGTTGCGCAAACGTTTTTCCTACGACGATGACATCATCCAAGTATACCAAACAGGTTTTCCATGTTAACCCTTGCAGGACACATTCCATCAATCGCTCGAAAGTCGCCGGAGCATTGCACAGCCCGAATGGCATTACCGTGAATTGCCATAGCCCATTTCCTGCGGTGAAGGCGGTTTTCTCCCGGTCTTCTGGATGGATCTGTACCTGCCAGTAGCCACTCTTCAAGTCGAGAGTGGAAAACCATCGGGCTCCTGATAGTGTGTCTAGCGTGTCGTCAATCCGTGGCAGAGGGTAGCTGTCTTTCTTGGTGACGTAATTGAGCTGCCGATAGTCCACGCAGAACCGCGTGCTGCCATCTTTCTTCTTAACCAGTACAACCGGTGATGCCCACGGACTTTTGGAACTTTCAATCAGACCTTCTTTCTCCATTGCCGACACCATCTCTGCAACTTCTGTCTGCTTTGCCAATGGAAGGCGCCTAGCAGGCTGACGAATTGGTCTAGTATCACCAGTGTCTATTCGATGTTGTACCAGGTGTGTTCGGCCGTATTCTCCGTCCTGTGAGGCAAATACATCAGCGTACTCATTGATAAGATTCTCTGCCATAGTTCGCTGCTCCTGATTCAGCTCACTGGACTGGAGAATCGTCTCTCTCGCTTCCGCTGTCCAAGGTGATGGGAGAAGTTTTGGAGCATCACGTTCAGATATTGTTGCGACGGCGGTAATCGGCGTGCATTTTCCAGTCACCTCCCCTCGCCTTAGTTTGACAGTGTGTGGTCTTGCGTTCAAAACCCTCACTGGAACCATGGTGTTCTTTGGTTCGACTAACGTCTTTCCCACGATGTAGTCTTGAGAATTCTTCTCTGGGTCTGGTTCTACTATGTAGAATCGGTGGCTCCCAAGATCACCTTCCAGCTTCGTCCAAATGATTGTCTCTGAAGACGGCGGCAAAACTTCGTCTTTGCTGATGACTGTCCTGAGAGTTACGGCATTCTCATTTCCGTACACCATCGGAATCTCCACATTTCGATACCTCAGTACTTGCATCCCGATGTCCAAGATTACTTCATTTGCTTTCATGAAGTCTACTCCGATGATGCACTCGTCGCATATATCTGCCACCAGAAACGCATGGGAGAACGTCAGTCCTGCCAGAGTAATCGTAAGACGAACTTCTCCAAATACCTTCGCCATTTCCCCTGTTGCAGTCTTCAGGCAGTAGCTGTTGGTGTTGTGCAGCCAGGAGCTTTTGACGATATCTCTTCTTACAATGGAGGCAGTGGCACCTGTGTCGATGGTGGCTACGCACTTCTTCTCGTTGATTAGTGCCTCCACTGTCAGGCTCTTGTTACCCCGTTTGGTTTGCGAAACTTGAATGGTGGTCCTGGGGGCCTCGATTCCAGTAACCAACTTCTGCCCCGCGAAGTTGGTCCTTACGCATTTCCCGACTGCTGGTTTTGCGAAGTCTGACTGACAGGATGGATGTTATCACCGCCAGATGCTTCCTCTCTGCTTCTCCTACTTCCGCAATGTGAACAATTTCCTCGTCTAGGTGCACTTCTGCACTGCCGTTGTAGGTGTCCCGTTTGGTTGCAATTCCAGCAACGGATTTGACTTCCGCGAGCTCTGTCTTCATCCATGACGGCTGTTCTCTGGCATGAGCATTCCACGACGGACATTTCCCTGACACGGTGTATTCCCTGGTATGCTTGGTCCGCAGCCTTCATTGACAAAGCGAATGCCAATGCCTCGGGGAGTGTTCGTTTTTCAGCCATCCTTACAGCCATTTGCAGTTGTCTGTCCTCTATGGCCTGAATAAAAGCTTCCACCGCCATTTCGTTGATAAGCTCCTCACCGGCTTTAGGGTATGAAAGATGGGCTAGTCGCTCTATATCCGCTTGCAACTGTTGGAGCGTTTCCCCCCTTTTCTGGACTCGACTACGCAGCTGAACCCTGTACACCTGCTGCATGTGTTCATCCCCAAACCGCATCTCGATAGCCTGAACCAGAGAGTCGTAGTTCTGCTGTTTATCTTCCGGGATGGTCTGCAAGAGCTCCGCAGCTGGACCCCTCAGTGCAAGTGTGAGTGCAATGGACTTCTCTTCATCGTCCCAGCTATTGGTCATTGCGGCCGCTTCGAATTGCCTTTTATAAATTGGCCATGATGTTTGACCATCGAAGATAGGAGGCTGCATCTCCTTTCTTCTCAGACCGTCAGTGGAATATTCCCGTGCTTTCTGTCTCTTCACGTTGCTGAGCTCCTTAGCAAGATTTTCGACTTGCTTTCCTACTATCTCGAATTGCGTATCCACTTTTTCAAACTGAGTCTCTATCTTCCCGAACTGAGTTTCATGTTTCTCAAAATTTTCATCGAATCTAATTTCGACTTTTTCGAGTTGCGTCTCGACCTTCTCGATTTTTTCTTCGATCACTTCGAATTTGGATTCCAAGTTCTTGTTTTGCTCATCAAGTTTACTTTCCAGAGCATCTAGAGAATTCTTTTGTTCGTCCATTGCTTTCTTTTGTTCGTCCAGCTTAAGTTCTAGAGAATTCCTTTGGTCGCCCATTGCTTTCTTTTGTTCGTCCATCGCTTTCTTTTGTTCATCCAGCTTAAGTTCTAGAGAATTCTTTTGTTCGTCCATTGCTTTCTTTTGTTCGTCCAGCTTAAGTTCTAGAGAATTCCTTTGGTCATCGAGCTTATGACTTTGATCTTCTATTGCTTTCTTTTGTTCGTCCATGACTAACTTAAGTTGCAGGAGCAGACTTGTTATACCCGGGTCGGCTACTGTACTTGCTGGTTCCTCTTCCACGTCAAACTCTATGTCATGCGGATTTTCACCTTCCTGCGTTACTGCTTCTTCCAGACGAATCAGTAGGGCATCTTTTCCCCCAGTTGTGTCGAGGTTCCGCTTACTGAGTTCTGCCTTTAGTTGAGTTATAGTTAGTTTTCCCAATTTGCGACCCATTTTGCGCAACTAATTAACTCAACACAGAAATCGTTTTTTTTTTTTTTTTTTTTTTTTTTTGTGCAATTTCACACCACGGAAATAGTTATTCACAGAATAAGTTTTATCCCGCTTCTGACACCAATGTAATATGCGAGCTACGGCTCGAGTAGATAAAACAATTATTCTGTGAAATTATTTCTTTATTTTCTACTCTATAGAACAATTCAAGTTCACACTATACTATTCTTCGCAAATTCTTTTCTTACAATGTCTCTTTCCTCTCAAATCACTTTATCTCCTTTCAATTACTTAATTCACAAATTCAAACTAATTACTTTTTCTTGTTTACTCTCAACTTTCAATTTATCACCAAATTACAACTTCGCCCGTTATCACTCTTCCAATCTCTTCGCCACGGTTCTAAAACCAACTGTGTCTTTTTTGATCGCCATCTGTCCTTATATAGCAGAAGTTTCTGATAGCCAGAAACTTCTAGCAAATTCTTCGACCACTGGAACAAGAGAAATAATTCTTGCAGTTTCAATTCCCTTTTATCCCTGATATTATTCGTCTCTTTCGTTGACATGAGCTGTGGAGACTTCGTCCCAGACACGAACCTCGAATGAAAGGACAGTACGAACCAAAATTCTGCCAGAATGAAGTCACTTCGGAATTTGTTGCGTCATATTTTAGGGGGCGTAGTTATTATTATGTTACAATATATTCCGACCCCACTGAGATGCCTCTACCATGAAGACGACGACGCCAACGGCAACTAGCAAAGCAAACATAGAGAGCTTCCCATTTCGGGTGCCTAGCTAGAAATGTTTCGAAACCAAATTTCCATTTCTTCTCGCCTTAATGTATCTGCATTCGGTGGTACGTTATGACTTAAACAAAACTATTGAAACCGTCGCACACAATATGAAAGAATTTAATTTATGAGCATTTTTTTTTTGGCAAAGAGGTATCGTTGCTACTCTTAAAAGCTTCTTCTATTCGTACCGGCACCAGGTACCAAGCTCGGATGATGCATGTCCACCGCTAATGTTGCTACAATGCTCGTATAATTAAACATAAATCATAAAAACTGCATCAAAACATGTCAGTAGGATGAAAATTCCACTCTGCGCTGTGTGCAGCAGAGGATTCAGAGAGATTGAGGCCAAGAGGGTATACCAGTACCAGCATCCAGCGTATACCCTTTTGGCCTTTGTTCTTCTATTTTGCTGATTAAAATGATGCATATAAAATATAACACTGGACTGTTGGATGCACACAGAGACCATCCTCGAGTGCATGATATTATCGTAATGATTATGTGATTTGATGGTAGCCAAGATGACTCCAAGAAGAAGATGCAGATGCAGATCTTGGTACAACTACGATGAACAATGAGTACTTCTTCTTGTGAACTCCTGAATATCCAAAATGATCATCAATTGATCGAGAGATATGAGTAGAGGCTAGATAGCTTCCTTGTGTATTATTCGCATGTGGTAGTGGCTACTAATTCGGGATTTTACGATTTGACTGTTTGCTGTAGGATTTTATGGGCGAGAGTTTAACCGAAATGGATGGGATTTGAATGAATGAAAATTACGCTATAGCAGGATTGGCGAGACCATTGAATATTTATTGGCTAATTTAATATCCGTAGCCAATGGTGCATTTTTTATCACAGCTTTTTATTGTATTGAAACTGAAAGTTTATTACCATAGATCGATGACGAGAAGTTTGGTTATAAATCAAATTTTAGAAAACACACACATTTCAGATAGTTTCCTTATTGGTCATAGCTTTACCCAGGTTTTTCATTCATTCTGGTCTTGCCTTCTTCCATCCAGATGTAGCGCATGACTTACGAAAGATCACTGTCCATTACAAAAAGTGTTTAACTCTATTGGCAAAATGTTTTTGGGAAGTGACGGAATATTTACAAACTCCCAGGTGTAGCGATGACCTGAGTAGGCATCACAGCAGAACTAGACCCACTGGTAAGCTTTCAAACTTTTAATGAGGCTGGACATAATGGTAAGTAGTAATTCAACTGTTCCTGTTTAAACCACCTAACTCTATTGGCAAAATGGCTCCTGGCCCAAGAAAACACTGAAACCTCAAAGTTGTTTGTAGTATGCCTGGATGATTTTGATCCCAGACCATGACCGATTGAGGAATTCGTTTTCGGTCAACATAATGACACTTGGTCCTGAATGTTGTGCAAACCAAATGCGATCATTGAAAGGTTATTCCACGGTGAACAGTTTCTTGCCGGTGTAAAAATGTCTTACATCTCTGCAGATATATGTTCTTATAAGCTGCCGTAAGGTTTTGGACCTTATGTAGCTTATAAGATGAAGATCGTCTTTCACCATACATCTGACAAACCGATAATAAATTCCGATGCTTTTAGACTATTTTCCTTATGGATTGACGCATTGTGCACTGTTTGCTTTCCAGCTTCAGGTGTATAAACGATATCACATTGCCGATATCCGGCAGTAACAAGTTTCAGGACAGCACTTCGTTTGCTTCCCATTTTTGAAGTCACAGGGCAAAATAGTCAATGCTGGTTTGAAGTCTAATTTGGTGGTTCTAATATAATCAAAATCGCATCCCAATCGGCCGAAAGGTTAATGAGAAATTATCGAATAAAAGTTGCCTGAGACTAGTTGCCATATACGATACACCTGCAATACACCAAGAACTATAGAGATCGAAAGTACTCACTTCGAAAACTAATAGATATGCCCTTAAGATGTACGGTAGTAATTCAATCCTGTAAGTGAAGCAACTCTAGAAAGACTTCCGTATTTGCGCTGAAGCGCAAGGCACGTCGAGCACTTAACCATAAACAATTTACCTTTGCCTTCTTTTTATATACTGAGGAGGCATTTAACAATCTTACCTTCGACAATACTCACTTTGTCTAACATCTAGAATGATCGATCTTTCATGGTTCCTTACTATCATATACTTAAACTGATTAAATATGGCTGCCTTAGATAGTAGTGCGAAGCCTGTGTTCCATCAGCTACGTTACGAAACTTATTAGTCGACTCACTGTTTAGCAGGCTTATTGCGAAAGGATGCTCTGCTATTCGATTAGATAGCAGTAGAAAAATCTTACGAGTACCTCTCAGCCAGCAGATGCAACACATTCTGAGCATTGTCGGAATGGTAACGTGAGCAATCGTTGTCGGTTAATCTCTCTCAAGTCAAGTTGTCCGTATTATTGGGCTTCCAGTTAGTAACCATCTAGCAAACTCAAATATTTGGACGCAAAGTTAATGTTGACGCCGTATGCCTCACATGACAAATTAGTACACTAAGGCAAAAATCTGAGCATTTTATGCGTCATTGTTCAGCTTACACCCTAATTTGGAAGGCCATCTTTTAGAATTTCATCTTAGAGGATGAGCAATTAATGAAGCTCAACATTGCCGATATTTTAAACTTTGCAAATAGAGCGATTGAACGGCCAATTGGATGATTTGTAACCGAAGTGGAATCGACTACTAGATTACCCATTATACCTAACCTATAACAAGCAGAGCGAAAAATATCTGTAAGTCCAAGCATTCGACTAATAGTAAGGCAGTGCAAGGTCTTGAATTTGTGAAAGTCTACCATGACAATTGCATTTTCTTTGTGACTCCAATCGATTATCAAACCTATTTTTCTTTATTTGAAAATGAACTCTTAAGAGCCGAACAGAATGTGTATCTGCGTCTGGGTCTGAGTCTGAGTCGCAAGCTGTCAAAATATTAAATGTATGGAAAGCCGTAAGCCGCAACACAATGTGTGTCTGCGTCTGTGTCGTGAATAGCGAAGTTGGATTTTGTTCAACTTCAAGCAGCGATGCAAATTTGACGTTTATGAATTTGTACACAAAAGCTTTTGTTGTTTTGGAAATGGAGGTCGAGAAATTTATAGAAGTTGTGCGCGCGCACGAAATTCTTTGAAATTTGTCGAATCCCAATTATAAAAATTTAAAAAAAAAAAATGCAAAAATGGAAGGAGATATCCGACGAATTTGGAATATCAAGTAAGTACAAAAAAAAAGTATTTGTAAATTTTGTTTACATTTGTTTTGTTTCCATTATTTACAGTTGATGAGTACAAAAAACAATGGAAGAGTTCGCGAGACAACTACAACCGGGAGTTGTCAAAGCTACAATTGGCTTATGTATAGATGTTTTTTTCAATTTTTCTTTTACCAGGCCTGGCAATAAATTGTACTGCTGCTTTCTCATCATTGTTGCTTTTAAAAAAAAAGGTCCCCGTCGTGCTCTTTGAGGTGTTTGAAAGTTGTCTCAAAAAATCCTCTTTCTTTTCTTTCCTTATAAAGAGGACGAACCCACCATCTGCGCTTCCTCTTTTTCATTAATTTGATTGCTAAATAGCACATGTGTAGAACACACATAATGAAATCTATTTCTTCTTGTTCGTCCATATCCATTATCCACAATTAATAACAAACTCCTTTAAGCACTAATAAAATTAAGAAGTAAAAACACAAGATGCAAATTTGAGAGTCGCTTTCAATGTGTTTACTTTAACCGCAAGCAGCGCGGCAGATGTTTGACAGCGCTGTAAGACTCAGACACAGACACACATTCTGTTCAGCCCTTTAGCTTTAACTGTCAAGTAGAGAGTGTAATACTTTTGGACTTTCATTTGTACTCGTAATGGGCGAGTTCAGAATTGAAAAATTTTTTATAAAGTTACTCAGTTGGATTGTCATCATATTGTTTTCATAAAATATTAAATTTATATTAGAAGTTATTGCGATACCTTCCTCGACTATAGCCGTGGTTTTGAAAAAAAAAAACGATATACTATTTTGTATTCTGACATTTGGCACTACTGATTTAGTAACGGATCTAAGTTCAAAGAAAATTAGTAATTACGTCATCGCCCAGCTACTTTTCTTGTCAAATTAATCATTGAATGATTTTACATTGTGCAGAATCTAAAATTAGAGATAGAAATTACGCATCTGTTGTTCTATAGTCAAAGTGCGCTATACTCAATTACTGATAACTTTGGATAATATAAGCTGGTTTTCTTTGTTACTTTATATGAAGTTATTCATAAAGAAAAAAATCAATTCCTATTTATTTCGGCAAATTTGGCACTACTGATTCAGTTGCAGATTGGGGTTCAAAGAAAGGTTAGGGTAGCACTTTTTGTCTTGTTTAATTGATCATTCAATGATATTACATCGAACAGAGTAAAAATTAATAAAATTAAAATATTTGTTAAGAGAAACCTTTTTTGCGCAATCTGTCCTATAGTCAAAGTATCGAGTACTGTGTACCCATTTAGTTGTTGTTCTTGTTTGTCATGTATACCTTCTCCGAACTAGGGATAATTTCCACGAAGAACACGACTAATGTAAGATATTTTCTATTAAAAAAAATAGCCTTAAAAAAGGCGCTATTTTCCCTTCAAAGCTAAAACACTCAGTCTACGATTCATCGGTATTTATTCGAAAGATACTTTTCTATCTTTTTTTTCTATACAATTACATAATCAATTACTTCTATATCCTTTCGGATTTCTATGTAAATTCTCTAATCAACTAACAATCAACGAATTAGTCCCCCGTGTACTCGTACTCCTTCAAACATGCACACACATCCATTCGTGTAATGCGCGCCTAATTCGAGGATCTCTTCCTTGTGTCACTGAGATGATCTCGCGTCTTCGTTCATTGATTGGAATTGGAAAATTTAAGCCAATAAAACAAATTTTGAATTTATTATAATGAATCGAAATTGTGCATGTGCATAGAATGATGATCATCTTCATCTTCTCGTCTTCTTTGTCTTCCCCTTCTTGGGGGGTTTTTTTTTTTTTTTTTTTCTCCTCAAATCAAATTACATAAGATCAACGAAGAAGGTGGTTTTATTTTATTTTATTTTATTTTATCCCATCCATGATGATGATGCGGCTCTCTGGCACACTGGCACAACACTATTATCGACCGTTTGTACGGGGCTATAAGCCAAATTTGTACATATAGATGGGCAACTTGTATAGCATCTATTTGCATCGATTCGTGTGAACCATGCTTGGAGTACCCAAAATCAACTTCAAGTCAGCGCTTAGAGACGATGTCAAAGGAGTTTGGGTCGTCTCGGGTCGGTCTTTTGGTAAGATCTAGGTGGATATGGTATGCGCAGCACATGCTGCCCACGTTTAAGTTGCATCTAATTCGAAGAAGAAACCTTGGGTCGAAACTTTCACTATCCTTAGACGAGCTAAAGGAAAACAACTACAATGCATACAGTGAGGGGAATTATTCCATTCGTTGAGAGGCTATCTGGGAATCATCTCAACTCAACGTCATTTTAATTTCATTTTCTATCGAATGAACTGTGTTGTTGTCGTCATGCCTGTTGATGTTTGGTTGTCTATCGGTTGTCTATCGTTTGGAATAGAGTAAGGAAGACGACTCATTGGCAACTTCAATCATGTTAAATTAGTGGCGGAAAGTAGCTAGACAAATGTCTGCATATGTATGCTAATGAGGTGAATTATTAAGGTATTCTGCTTACAATGGGGATGGTATTTATTGATCCTTTAAGATAGATACAAAATAAACTCCGTAACACTAACTAACCAGAAGGGATTACATCATATACAGGATAAAGGGCGCATATAAAACAGAGGATGCAATTCTTTAAACATCTTGAAATTTCTAAAAGTGTAGGTGTAACATCACTTTACAGCTTATAATTTGATTGAACATCGACAATCAAAATTACTTTGAATTGCCAGGCAAACACATACAATAGGTACATTCGTGAACTCATTGGAAGAAAGCACCTTGGATTAAATTTCTGCATTGTGGATTCTTTTAGGTCCAAGTGGGGTCTACGCGGTGAAAAGGAGTTAAATATTACCTTTTCCGTTTAATATGTATTCAGCACGCGCTTCTAAATTAAAGTTTGTAGTAGATTAATCTGCAATCAAAGATCTATATCTATATCATCACCAATTTTCGATAAGCGAAACCATAGCCACCAGAGATGCAGCAGTCGATGGTTTAGCGTGGTTGTGTGTGCTCACCACAGATTGGGGGTGAGGTATATCTGGTTTGATTTTTTTTTTGTTTCACTTTTTTCGTCTCTTCCTTTGGTCTCCAATAATGTTCGGTGGGAATGGGAGACAACAATATTTATCGATAGGTAGGATACACTGTTTTTTATTTTTGGTTTATCGGTGGCAGAATATGGGGAATTCTGTGAAAAATGAATGAGTCTACGTGTTGTGGATGGTGGTCCGCACTTTAGGTTAGATAAAGGTTAGCTGTTAACAAATAAGCAGTCCCTAGCTGTGAAGGACCTATTTTTGATATGGAAAATCACATACACCTGAATCTAATATTGATCAGATGTCGCCTTAAAATTAACATCAAGTCATGGTAACCTCCACAGTTTAGAATGGCCATAGTGTAGTGGGTAGTGTGTTCGCGTGTGACCCGAACTGGCAGGTTCAATCCCGGCCGGGGAACATCAATCACAGCTACCCGAGCATAAAAAGAGAAACGGAAAATTTCAAGTTTCTCCAACCACTTCACCAAAAAGGAGTTCTACCTGGTAGTACAATGGACTTGGTGTGAATCTGTGGCTCCAAACTTTGGAGCCACAGCGCCTGACCCAAAATAGGCGGCTCCCAGCAAATTCAAGCGGCTGAAATCGCAAACTTGCCAAATGTAGGGCTAACGTGGCGTTTTAATCTGTCCAAATTCTATCCCCTCCCCTCATTTAATTCTACTCTGTATGCTTCCCCTTTTTTCTATCACTGGATTAAGGACATAGTCTTAGGAGATGCAGAATATTAAAAAAAAAAAATAGCAGCAAAATGTAGATCCATTGGAAAAACTGCACCCAGGCAGCATTTGGTCTGTGTGAGTGTCCGTGTCAATGTTAATGTATATCATTCCGTCTAGTCTTGGCATTTTATACGATGAAAAGAAGCATTGGTCTAAGTGACTTTCAGTTCATCCACAATTCCAGGGTTACCGTGCATAGGATTGTCAATCCTCCGTGTTATTTTTTAAGCAGAACTGATTGAATCTTTGGCAGGAGCGTCCCTAGAGTTGCTGAGTGTTAACAATTTGTATGTTAGATTTCTGCCACGTAACACTATTGGCTTAGCGATTTAAGCTACATACGAATGTACTATATTGTTCCAAATATTACCACCTAGCTTTCATAATCTCATGTTTCCTTCTCGCGTTCTTTTCGATTACTTTGGGTTCAAGATTTCGTCACAAATATGTATACTCGTCATTAAAACTATTGGACTTTTGTGGCTACGGTTCAAATTAATTGAACCTCAATGCCATGTTTCTTTGAAACCCAATCGCTGGAAGACTTTTCACCCAAAATGACATGTAGCCGACTCTGATCCTGCTCTTTTCAAATCCTGATTAACCTTAACAAGCTTCCAGTTAGCATTTCAAAACCACTCAACTCCATTACAATATAACCTATTCAATTTACCACACACATACACTAATAATACTAATTTGTCCATTTTGACAAATTCGAAATTGCACTGCGTCCGCTAAAATTACAAAATATTTAATGAAACAAACGTCCACACGGATCCGTAACCTTACATCCATCCATCCACCTACAACTATTCCATCTCGAATCGGACACTGGCTTCCACAGTCTGACCCATTCACATCTCGATTCACTGGATCGAATGTCTTAATTAGATAGCGCCCGGCACTGTGTGTATAATATCAGCTATCTTCCGTACATCATCACTACGACGTACCACCATTATCATCATTATCATCATTGGGGCTCTTCGGGCAAATTAGGCGAATAATCGAAATAAATTGCTTTTTGTGCGAGGGTATCAATTGGGCGCTGAGTTCGCGCGCAGTCTCAGTGTGGTGCTGATGAATCAACTATTAGACAGCATGTGGAGATTCCCCCAGCATGTTAACGTGCTGGTAACGTGTCTTGTCTTGGACTGTTTAGTTGGGTCGTCGTCGTCGTCGTCGTACGTGGGTATAGTTGTATTGGTGTACATGAGTCCGAGAAAAAAAATCAAACAAACTATTATGTCCGTCTCGAAACGACATGACTTCACCCAGTGAGCTTAGAGACCTAGTCCAGGTCTTCCTTGTGTATCTACTTCCTTCCATGGTTCTTCTTTCGTTTATTTAATTTCATTTTTATAGCTTTGCTGTTGCACTATTGCATAACCAGCAAATCGGCCAAAATCGAGATTTATACACACACAGCCATAGGTAGATACACCGATCGCATTGCGAATGCGCTTATAGTGCAACCGATCATGTTGCATGTGCTCAAAAGGTTCCAGTCTGGGAGTTGTTTGCTGGCCTTATCTTCCCCCCTAGCCTATGGATAGGTATAGTAGGTCCGTTTGTCTGTGTCCATCCACGTCCAACGATCGTTACTTGACAATCAATGGAAAAGGAAACAAGATGAGCGCGTGTTTTACTCATTTCTATGGCTGGCGCGTCTTCTACATGATCATGCCATACCATGGCGGCATACCATCCACAAGCAGCTAGGTGTGCAACTCAATAAACTTAGCACTGGAATGAGAGATGCTCTTACGTAATCGACTCCCCATCATTACACACCTTTATAAATTATTTGTTTCAAAATTATTACAAAGGGGGGAAGCGGGCGGGCTTGTACAGTGTACCGGCAACGCGCGGTATGCCATTTTTTTTATTTTTTTATAAGGAATCACAAATATTAACGGTTTTATTCGATATTTTTCATGTTGTATGGTGCAATGCAGAGTGTAAAAAGTGTATACATTGCTGCTCGTCATATTCGATATTTATTTGGGAGTTGATCACCAACTTCACAAATAGAGATGCAGTGATACATTGTGTAGTTTCACACCATTGGACGCTGGCTGTCGTGTCGTGTTATCTGTTTGAAATGAAATATGAAAAATGTGCGGGCTTGTATGTTAATCTATGATAAAGTGAATATTTTGAGGTCTTCAGCTTTAAAGTTTGTTGATGATGTTGATGCCAATATGATGTATGGACATTTCCTCTGCTATATTTCATGAATGGAAGTGGCATTTATTTTTTTGTTATTCTGTTAAGTTTTCAAGGTACATCTATAAAATTTGCATCGATTTAATGTCTTTTATACAGACTAGTGAAAATTTCACATAAATTATCAGTTCATCTGTCTGATGTCCAGTCAAAAACTTTCGAAGCCTAAAATAGCTAAAGTTTTACAGGCGATTTGCCCCTTTGGGACAGATGAATCCTGCAGTCAATGTCTTGAATGCGTATGTAGATGAATTTCTCTTGCAAATTTTTCTTTCTATATTTCAGGGAAATACATAGTAGTGGATGGCAGCGTTCTTTAAATTTGTCTCGCCGTTGGATAGTACGATGCATTAAAATTCATTACCCAGCATGTCATATAACTTGCATTTCTGTCTGTCTGTCTGCATTTCCTACAGAACTTAGCCACTAGACGACAGAATTTTTTTTAGGCAACGCAAATTTAAATTTTATTGTAAATTCTTCGGCACCAATTTGAAAAACAGGGATTTTTCCGAAAATAACTCAGGTATCAAGTTTGAAAGCACTAACCCCATACCAAAAGCTGGAAGTCTTCAAATCGCTTACTCAATGGATGAAATAAAAAAATATATATACTGGTTTAGCTTCTCGCTGCCATTCCTGCTGTGCAACACACGAATGGGAGGGACCTACAAAAGGCACTTTTCGAGTAAGAGAGCAGGTTCTTATACCAATATTCCTCTTGGATGTTTGTCAAACATTCGCTAGAGGTGGGACCATGAAAAGGCTTTTTGATAATTTTCGGGAGACGCTGATTTTCTCTACATTTCTAAATAAAAAAAATCCTTATAAAGCAAATTATATCGCCTTAGGAAAGGTATCATCGAAATCACTACTGTTTCGATATACTCTTAATGTCACGTTTTGAACAATCGTAAGGTGCCCTAGGATCTTTAAATCTAAAGTATGCTGCGACATGATCATTATCAGTGGTGCAGCATTGATGAGGCAAAGTCCCCGGCTTTTGATAATTAAATCTTATCTCAAGTTTGTGCATTTCGCTGATAAATTTGATTACTCTTTCATTGAAAAATGGACCTGCACTGAGTGTTTTGCAATTTAGAAGCCGAAACAATCAAAGCGGAAGCTCCAGAAGCTTGAGCAAGATGCCGCATGGGTCTTACGATGGGTGACAGTTTCACAAGTGTCTGTGATGATCTGTGCCTTAAAAATGTTGCATTGGACCTTATGATGCCTGATAGTCATGGCTAATCCTTTATAATATAAAATTAAGTGGTATTTTCTCACGTTGTAGCACTGTAACTCTGGGAAGCTTAAACCGATTTCCATATTGTGCATTTTGTTTCTTTGGGAATTTCTCAGGGAATATTTGCAGATGCTTGAATTACACGCTCGGTATTATAAAATCACTATTATGGCCCGAATTCTATTGTTTAGAGTATTTTTTCTGGGCAGCTATGGAAGCAATATGAAAAGAACTAATCAATCGTGAGTGATATTTATATTTTTTTAGAAATATCGCCAGAGCACAATTTAAAACCCGTAAATAGGAATTTTGTATATTTATATGGGACAGACGAAGCCGGCCACTTCAGCTAGTCGATAATAAAATCTGTTATGAAATAGAACAAATTGTTTGTGGATGTCACTAGATAAAAAAAAGGTGGTCTCTGTTGTAACAAGTTTGAAATAGAATACAAAAACAATACTGATTTGAGAAAAGACATTCGTTACCTCATAAGAAATCAGTCAGAAGAAGAATTTTGGTCCAAAGTTGGTTGGAAGTTGGTCCAAATTGTTGACACAATACTTCCATGTTGCACTTCCTTTCAGGGACCTAGAACCATATTACTATCGATAAGCTAAAATCCAATTTAATATGCATTTTGAATCGAAACGTGCAGCAAATCGTTACATACCAACGCTAATATGCGTTACACACAAACATGCCTGTGACCCTAACAAGTGATACTCTCATGTTGCACCTTAAAACCTATCAAAAATCACAATTAATTGGTACCTACTATCTCTCCTTGTTGTAATTTGTTACCATGGTCAATAAGTACTTTGAACATTTCCTACAACATGATATTTCATATTTACAATACAATAAAGCACGATTTGTCGTTGTTACATTTATATGTTCCACCTTTTTTTTCCCGCGAAACAATTAACATCTTCAACAAGTCCTCGTCACAGACAAAACAAGTCGAAATATAAAAAGAAGAGATAGTTAAACATTGCGCTTTGCGTGTAACCAATTCGCAGAGACAAACCGATTCCCAATCGATTCTCATGTCTCATTTGCCTCCGGAGGAAAAATTGGATGTTACACAGAGTATATGTACCTATATTTAATCCCGCACAATCAATTTAATTAGCATTGGATTTCTTGTGGGCACATACAACAACAATCCGCGACTCGACAAAATCGATTGTCATAGTACGCTCAAGTATTTAGTACAAACCTGCAGTTCATTAATAACCCGAAAACAAAGTGGAAGTCGCTGTGGTAGTGTCTCAGTGATGGTTGCTCTGTTGTGGCACCTAATGTGGCATGAAGCTCGCATTTAAACTGCATGTTTATCCCATGAACCCGGCTTCACCTTCGGTTTTAATCACAGATCGAGATCGGTCTCGTCGTCGTTTGGCTGGTTGGTCGTCTTCGGCGTCTGTGCGCGAGCGAACGCTCCCACAAAAGGTACACGCTAGGTGCCGGTTCTACGTAAAAAGAGCTATTTGCCATGGCACCTACAACAGCGCTGTAGTTCTTCTCTGACTTTATCATTCAATCAGTGCAGTACAGTGCCGTGGTTAAATAATATTTAAAATGGTGTTTAATTTATTTCATTTGTGCATAAAATGTAGTCCGGGAGTTTAGGTGATGCGCGCGCACCTTGTATATGCTGCTCATCTGCTTGGTGTAAACAGTGGGTGATCTATTCGGGAACTAAGCAGTACCGAGTGATTAATATCATGAAACGGAGAGACAAAATGGTCCTGACGTAATGATCGTTGGTAGTAATTATTTGCTTATACGATAACATCTGCATTTGTTGTTCTTTCGATTTATCGATTCAAATATCGATTGGACTTTCCCTTTTGATTGGGGGCGATTTGTGGATCGATGTTGGGTTGCCAATTCTTCCGGGAGTGTATCGATGTGGTGGGCGATGAAGGGTGGTGTACTCGTACAAATGACGTTCGATGACAGCGAAAGGGCGACATTTATTTTCGCCATCGAAATAAAATAGTTTTTGTGTATCTGATTGAAGGACTGTTTGTTTGAAGGCGTTTTATCTTAATCTTCTTACT
This sequence comes from Pocota personata, assembly GCA_963082735.1. Classification (NCBI taxonomy): domain Eukaryota; kingdom Metazoa; phylum Arthropoda; class Insecta; order Diptera; family Syrphidae; genus Pocota; species Pocota personata. The sequence goes on along the minus strand of OY720432.1, from coordinate 84,662,523 downwards.
CGGTCTGGGGTATGAATTAGAGGTGGTTATATGTTGAGAAGCAGACTGACAGTGTTTCGATATCAGATTTAACTGGAAATAGAGACTCTAATTGTGCAACGTTTAGTATAGCACTAGTACTTAGTAAATGTATTTCAATTTCAATAAGCCTTTTGTTTATTTACTAATTTATATCTGTGGATCATTATCAAGATGTTAAAATGTTTCCTATTGCCCACAGTAGATAGATAAAGGGACTCGCGTTAAAGGTGATCATTTTTTGACAATCAATTGCCGCCATCTTTAAAAACATTTTGTTGTCACTTTTTGGCATTTGTATTCACTAATATTTGTCATTCATGGAGCGCTATGCAATTATACAATCCATCGAATTTATCATTATATTTAAATTTTTATCTATCCTTGATGCGATTTTGATGATTTTAGAAAGAAAAAAACTCGTTTTCAGCGTAGAGACTAGTTTTTGATTAAATGCAAAATTAGCAGAAGTAATTTGTTTTCTGCAGGTTGCGTTTGGCCACGTCATTGGATTTACTCTTCCAAAAGTGAGGAAAGTGCTCAACTTGCATTGTTTAAATTTAAATGACATGTGGTTTCCAGAATATGCTGCTACGGTCCACTACGTGGTTGCTACGGTGTTGGTTGAAGTTGGTGGAATGTAATGCCCGGCATAGCAATAACCACATTTATAATCAAGATAAGGTCGCTCTAGATTATAGCTCGTTGCGTACGAACACAGCGTTGATAAACCCAGGCAACTTCGGATTCTGCCAGAGATTGAGAACCTAGCCTTCCGCTCAAGCTGCTCAATGACTTTTGAATGAGGAGAAGTCTGTACGTTTCCAGCTATCTTCCTCAAATATATATACAGTCATTGATGTTGAACAATAAACAGATTTGAAAGACAATTGTACAATTGTACAGAACGCATTAACACTAACGACAAAAACAGAGTCACGGAGGTTAACTGCTCGATAATAAGCCATTATTCTGGGCTCTATGTAGGTTTAAAATGGCCGCTTGCAAGTTCTTGTGTTGGAGTTTTTGGTTTCTTGTTTGTGTAAGAGGTTGCCTCCTTTTTGGAAGTTCCCTCCGAAGTTATGGCACTTTACCCCTTAAGTCTTTATAACCTCTTTCAGGGATTTGCCTGCTCAACATTTTGGACAGAGGTTTTTTCATGAGGCAGATGTTGTCATTGCTTTTTGATGCAACTTGTTCAGATTTCTTCAGTTAAGCACTAGACCAAAAACTAAAACTACCATGTATTCCACTAGTAAGACTGCAAGAGTCTTGCGATTCCAACTTGTTCTTCTCCGAGTCTTGCATGTACAAGTCCAATTCCAATTTTGATCATCACCTGCGGATTATTAGTTTAAGTGGCCATATTAGGCTTCTACTTATGACAGATGAGGGTACCAAAGTGCAAGGGTTCTATCGATGTTATCAAAATACTAACTTCGGTAAACTTGTCTTTTGCCAAATGTTTTATTGAGTGTCGAAGAACCAGTGAACGCCTTAGCTTTTGTTTTCTGTGACTCGAATGTTTCCTAGGCACTATTATGTTCAGACGCAGGATCGATGTTAAAAATTAACCTTGAGTCGATATTATCTTTCCAGCTGATTTCTCGTATGCAGTCTATGTTTACCCTGGTCTAAGAATTATTGAATACAATTAAATCGAACCGAAGTGTCCAAATAGCATATCGGTGCTATGAATTGCTCAATATCCACCAAGGGCATGCAAAATGTACGATACACTGAGAATTTCTGCGAAATATCAACATGTTCTCACTTTCTTGAGAAACCCGTCCAAGACTACATATTATCCATTCAATTCCGAAAACAGTTCCCATTGAAGGCATTTAACAATAACGCACGCTTTCAATAACCTAACCAATTAAAAAACCCCCAGTGGTGGAAGAACACTAAATATCATCTTCTTCATTTACGATATTTTGCATCATTAGCCATCCATACGCCACCATTTAGCCTCAACTCCTCTGGCTTCCTTTAACTCTTACAGCACAGCACGGACAGACATCAAAGAGCAATAGAGGACTATCCTGCAATATCGCTACTAGCATATTTCGTGTCGTGCTAACAAGCAGACAGGCTGTTTCGTCTTATTTTGTATCACAACCAGCCGACGACGACGACGACGACCGATTGTCGTTGTTGTACCTAACACACCATGGGGCCAAAAGTCAGACACTAAAGTTCCCAATTGCAGCATTCCGCGTGCCGTTTACGTGACGAATTTAACGAATTTACATCGCGAAGCAGCTACCACTACAAAGCGAAACAATCGTGAGATTTTCAAATTTTTATAAATTTTCTTAGATACATTATATAGGAACATGGATACATTATTGTATATCACTTCGAAGAACATCTTCATTAATGAATACAATTTAGTGCAATGGCAACCTGCTATCATGTTATGTAATAAAGAATTGCGTGCATGTTCTCCTTGAGAAATGCCGGTTAATTATGCACTACTTAGATATTCAAAACAAAATAATGTCCACTCTTTTCTAGACACACAGCCATCTATCTACACTTTATGTGATTCTAAAATCTATTATGCGATAGTTTCGGTTAAATTTATGCAATTTTGGTCAATGATTGCTATTTTTGTTGGATTTGTGTTAGGCGAGATGTGAAGCTGACAATATCTGCTTGCCTGCTGCTGCTGCTTCTTCTTGCGTTTATCGATTGCAGATTTATTGAAATTGGATTTCTTGTTTGCAATACACACAATACACACACTTATACTCGTATATATAGTCGCACCTATTAAAGTTGGTCAAAATCAACTAAAGAAACAGAACTTGTTTTTGTCGTCCAATAATAGTAGTTATATCCGTTTTCGATGCGCATCGTAAATCGTTTAATTTATTACTCAAATGAGAAATCACGCGAATTTTTGGTTGGTCCATGTAAAGAGATACTTTGGTACATCCATCTTAATTGTGTAAGAGACAATTTAATTACTGGGGATATCTCTAATTGATCTTAGCGTGAACTGCAATTGCACTGTCGTTGTATTTAATTTGCATTATTTATTGTAAATATATCTTGTGTTACCATCTTAAATGGTGTTTGACATAAAAAATGAAACGGTATCCAATCATTAAATGGCGCTTATAGTTATGAGTTGGGTAATATAAATGAATGAATCGTTCGAATAAATCAAATAGACTGTGGGCAAATTGACTTCTAATTAAGTAAAAGCAGACTCAAGGGTCTTACGATGGGTACTACTTACGAAAGGTGCCAACATACTCGTATGTACGTTAACACTTTAATTAAATGTCAACGACTTTCAAAGGTATGTTAGCACGAAGCGTCTTTGACTCTATATTTATGTGTAGATTACGATCTGTCGCAGATACGGTTTTGCTTGTCAAACCGATCGAGATTGTATTTCATGTATAATGTTGTTAAGAATTCTATAAGTTAGTTTAATATAATTAGACGAATGGCTTTTTGTAAACTTCAGACGAGAGTCATGATATGGGTACATCTAGAGAAAGATACGTTTAATTTTAAAAATTCAGAACTGCTGTACCGATTTTTATGTCAACTTTTACACAGATATTCTTAAACTAATCAGATAATGATTGTAATTGAGATTTACAATCATCTTATTATGCTTTACACCATGAGATATCTGGCGATTTGCAAAAACTTAATTTGTACCTTTTGCTACGAATACAAGAATACGAATACATTGTCGGAAAGTATTTTTGAACAAAAATTCATCAAAATCTGTTGAGTGGTTCAGAGCATATGAGAACAATTAAAAGCAGAATGAAAAGTATTTATTTTGACCTCTCATAGGTGAACTATCCTTGAATATTTGTGAGTGTATTCGAAGTTGACATTTTCAAACAAACAAAGCTATATATTGTTCCAGTGCTGGAGTATGGAACGACAGCCAAATGTAATAATTTCTTTTTTTGACAGTTTTGCATTCCGTTCAATTCAATAAAAGGTATGTTTGCCTTGTTGAACTTTGTTGCGTATTCATTTGAGATCTTATTTGCTGGTAATATGTCCTTGTCACCCTTATGATTATCTCTTCTGGGTCTAGTGAAAATGTAGTATAACGACTCAAGGCCCGAATCGTAAGCTGAACAAGTGCGTTCAGCCTACGATTTCAGCACAATTTGTTAGTTTCTGCTACACATTGAAAATATGATCAGTATAATTAGACCAATTTTCACACGGAGGTCTGTAATAAGTAAAACCATTCTTAGAAGGATTTATTTAAGGACTCGTGACGCGCTAAATAAAATATTTCGAACACTGTTAATGCGTCCCTTTAAAACTACTGCTTACAAAAATACGTAGAACAAAATGCGAAGATAACTAATAAAATGATGATCGATTGTCTATGTACCTCTTTTAAATAAAAATATTAAAGTTAATAAGTTCTGATATACTTAGGTATGATGTACACCTTGACTTAACTTCCCCCAAGCTTCTATTGTTATTGCAAAAATTCGTCAAAAAATTAAGTTAACCCTTAACTAAACACATTACATACTATGGTGCAAAGACAAATAATTTCTCATCCTCATCCATCGATGTAAGTATCAAAATTATGTAAAAACTCATTATGCAAACATATGTACCGTGAAAATATGTAAATGCCAAATAGCAGTTTAATTTTTTTTTTTTCTATTACTTGTCGGTTGTAAATGTCAGTGATTTTAAGTAGTCCCTAAGGAACTTGTTAATTGCATTTTTATTAATCCCTCGCTTGGTTGTTTCTGCTTGCTGCTTTGTTTTGTTTGACTCTTCTTAAGCATAACCATCGAAATAGAATAATTTTATAGCAATTTTTTTTTTCTATTACAGGTGCTTCCAGGTTACTAAACACAACCATACTATCACGCTTCCCTTTGGAGAAAAATACTGAGGAAGTACAACCAAATAAAACAGAACCCGAATCGCCAAACAGCGATAGAATTAGTTCAAGAGTTTTAGCCTCATCAAGCATGTTACTTTTGCAACCAAATGTAAGAATATAGAAATTATTTTATTTATTTTTTCCATAAAAGATATGGAACCACACCAAGAATCTGGGAGTAGAACTTACTAATAAAAATGTGAGCTGTTAATCTTTATTTTAGTAATATTGTTAAAACCAGTTATTTTTTCAAAGGCTGATAATTTAGTGGTTTCCTTGTTTCCTAGAAATGGCTTGATTTTCTCAGCATTCTCCAGAGTTGTTTCCTAATAAAAAAAAGCAATATCTTCGAGTGATGTATTCAAGAGACGTCGTTGCTGGATGTCCTCCAGAGATGTATTCGTAAAAGTCATATCTTCAAGTGATGTCTTTCAGAGTGATTCAAATAGATTTTACTTCAAGGGATGTCTCCTGATGTTGTTTTATCCTTACTGATGTATCATCCAGAGATGTTTTCCAAAAAGCTTTGTCTTCAAGAGATGTCTTCCAGAGATTTTTTTCATGAAAACGAAGAATAATTGTCGAAGTTATTTTCAATAGATGTTACTAAACATCGTCTTCTACAGATGTCTCCAAAAAGTAATGTTTACCATAAATGTCTTCTAGAGACATCATTTTCATAATTTTCTAGTTATTCTGTACATCAGTAAATCCCAGAATAACTAGAAAACTAAAATGTTTGCGGGCAGGTGGGTCCCTTTTACAGATAAAGAAACCAAGAGCTAGTACCGAATAGCTAAGTGAAAATTGAATACCACTGCTTACCCCGATCTTCAGTTTTCCATTTGAAATAGCATTAAATGTAGGGAATATATACGAGTATGTGCGTACATGATTAAATCACTGTCTTTTGCAGCGGCTATGAGCATCAATTGATTCATTACCAGTCTACTGAGCTGCTCGCAGCTTAGAACGACATTGTCAAAGTAGACAAAGTCTCTGACTCTTCTATTCACAGTATCTAAATAGACTTGCAATATGTGTATATTTTAGGATTTCTTAACATTGCGTAGGCAAGCCTAATTTTTGTCGACAGCTAGCACGTTAGTCTATCGTACTTCCACTACGAGCCACTTTATTATTTGTGGCCTAAGCCTGCTGGAAAAACTCAATAAGTAATGAATGAAGAATATTTCGACAGTTACTTTGTCAATTTTGACCCCTTTCAGTCCGGGGACAACAGCAGAATATAGCATCTGTTTATAAGCACAAGATCAGCAGCTAAAGGGTAATTTCTCCTCATATCAGAGGATAGGTACTTTTAAATCGCAACAATCGATAGGTCCTGCCGACAACAGACTCTGATTGCATTCTATTGGAATACACTAGACACATATCAAACATTCATTTCGACTCAATTTTGGCGACAATGTTATCGTCCCTTATATTCTTAAACCTATTTTTTGAGAAAATCCTCCACTTCTGACACCAGAACCAAATACTGACTTAGCTATGAGCTATTAAAATTGCGTGATTCGTCAAGAATTTATTTCAACTCGATTTTGGCAGCTGAGTTACTGTTCCTGATGCTATTTAACCGTTTTTTCAATAAAATATGGTTCCACTTCTGACATTACAATAAATCCAACTTTTAAGTTAAGGTTATAAATTTCAAACAATTTGATACTAGTATTCAGCTAGAGCTCTAAAACAATTTAAAAATCTGTTTCTTCCCTTTGAGGATTGAGTAACCTAAGCAATAGGGCCTTTCGAAACCAGTCAAATATAGGTTAAGCATTAATTTCCACTCACTTTTGGCAACGTTGCTCTCTAATCTTTTGATTTGACCAAGGCCTCAATTACACTTTTGACACAGCAACCAAACCAATCAGAAACTTACTTTAAGATAACCAGATTTTTAAAAGTAAATTATAAATTCTAAACTGTATCGCCAGAGGGCATTCTTAGTCCATTTTAAAATAAAAATCACCCATCATTATATAACCTACCCACGCTATGGATAGTACATCAAATTTGAGAACATCCACCTTTAAATAATGTCTGGAGAATTATATTCTTCCACCAAACGTATATGTATACATATACATTGTTTCCACTGAATCAAACACGTAATGTACGTCAAACTCACTTTACGTCAGCATTTGTAATTTAACTTAAATAATATAGCGAAGAAGGCAGAAAGAATTAAAAAGAAAAAAAAAAACAATACGACAACATGCGTTCAAATGCCAATCAATAACTGCCTGAAATCCGAAAATATCTTCAAACATTTTCCATATGTTCGAATGTACTACCTTTTGCTATGCGTATGTTCAAGTAACCACCAGTTTATTTGGGTTCTTCTGACTACGCAAATAAATTGTCACCTAATTGTATTTGCATATACCACACAAATTGATTCTTTACGGCAAATCAGCACTCAAGAGCATCACATCTGCCTCCTCGATTTGCACATTAATCTTTGCGCCATTAGCAGCGCACCTCATATTGAATAAAGAACCGTGACTAACTTGTGGAATTTCAATTCAAACTAAACACTCAGCACATAGGTATCACAAGGGATGGGTTTCTAACTCACTCGTTCATTTTTGGGGTTGCTGCATGCAATACCGCTTCGCGTGATATTGTCGTGTGCTCGTTGTATTATTTTACAAGGGTTTGTTAGAGTAGCAACCGAGTGACTTGAAGTAAACGTGTCTCGGGATTGGTTCATTTCCGGCGCATGTTTTGATTCATAGCTCATATGGAACACCTCCCTTCTTGGAATTGCTTGCTTAATTTTTCATTCAGTCAAACCGCCAATTCAATTGTCTTTCATTCGTTAACTTTTGTCTTATCGTTACAGAGCTCTTTTAGTTCTCTCTCTCCCTTCGATAATTTCTCTACGCAACAATCGCATTTGTCGCCGAGCGATCACCACCATCACCAGCCTACGGACGGACAACTGATCGACTCGACTTTCAATCAACTCTCCGATCTATTTTTTCCGGCCGATTCGAACAATTCGTTGTTGTCGTCGTGTGTCGATACCCAGGCTAATTCTGAAGCTTTAGGCGGTTTTGGTGGAAGTCCACATCTACAGGGATTACAACACCAGCAGCCGCATCATTCGTCATCGAGTGAAACGCTCATCGGTAGTGGTGGAGAAGATATTTCAAGTTCGATCGAGAATATCGCGAAGTTAACTTGTCCCGTGCGTGAGAAGCGATTGTCATCGATTCCGGAACAACAAGCTCTATCACCAGATCCGTTGTGTTTTGATCGGACAACACCACAGGAAATTGGCTTACTGACGCTTCGATCGAGCAGTGATCCTGCGATCGCCTTACATAGTTTAGAGGAACGTCAGGCTGCACTGCAGGCTAGTGAGAGCTTAGAGCCACTCGCACTATTGTCAACACCACCACCAGCACAACTTTCATGTGGTAGCTCACTGCCTAGTTTTCAGGAAACTTATTCGCTAAAGTACAATCAAATGCCCAATCTGAGTCTTAAAATGGATGAGGACTGCTTTAACATTACCACCGCTGCATCGCATCCGCCATCGCATCATCATCATCATCATCAGCAGCAGCAGCAGCAACAGCAGCCGCAGCAACATCAACAGCATTCGCAACAGCAACAACAACAGGCGCACAATCCTGCGGGAATAGTAGCATCATCGATCTCAGCGTATTATCATGGACACTTTGCTAATGCGGCGAATATCCAGCATCAATTGGGTGCATATGAGTATAGCGCGCAACAGCAACAACAACAGCAACAGCAGCCAGGATATCCGGAAGGTTTCTATCATCAGTATCATCAGCAGCCAACAACACAGCAGGTGAGTGAGAAGTTTTGGCACGAGAAAGTTTTTTTTTTGCGCTCAAAGTTAATGCGTTCAATCATTGTGCACCACTTTGACATTTCAAATGATATTAAGAAAAGGTTCAAGTGTTGGATAGTGATGAACGTAAAAGATCTAGTGGCAGCTATCCGAGCTGTTACAGTTTTCGTTTTTTGGACGTCGAATAATGTCAAATATAAGAGGCCTAATGGTGGCATTCGCAGCTTTGACATTTAAGATTTGGGGACTTTAGGTATTTATCATTGCTTCTTTTCTAACTTAAAAATAAAGAGGTGATCTAGGAGTTCCTCTTTAAATGGGGTGGATGTTGATTGGAGTGTTGTTGTTGTAAAAATATCGAAAGACTATGGGTATCGGATTGAATTCTTTTTATTGACATCTGCCACCGGCTCGATATGTAAATCACGGTGTAAGTCTTTCTTTCTTACGTACCATGGGGCATTGACTATTCCACGGCGGACTTTATTTTGAAAAGTTTGTATTATTTTAATATCTGTTTTCTTTGTACAGCCTCATAATTGAATGCCATACGTCCAGTTGGGCTTAAGTATTTACTGATATAGCATAATTTTGTTCTGAATAGATAGCTTCGAATTACGTCCTATTAGCCAGCATAGCTTTCTATATTTTACATTTAATTCTTGTGCTTTCTTTTTACCGTGTTCCTTCCACTTTAATTTGGTATTTAAAACTATTCCTAGGTACTTTGCTGTGTTAGCCTTTGTCGACTACAAATATAGCGGTGCCAGCTGCAATAGTGGCTACCATGACGTTGTGTATAATAAATACAGAGTTGGTCCAAGAACACTACCTTGTGGGACACTTGCTATTATTTCCTTCAATTCTGAGTACTCTTCATCGTATTGTACTCGAAAAGATCTGTCTGCTTTATAAGATTTCAGTATCTCATAATATTATCTAAGCAGGACTCTAAGAAGTTTGAACTCCAAGCCTTTATGCCATGCCTTGTCAACGGCTTGCGCTCCTTCCAGGAATAAATCAGAGCATACCTGTTTACCTTCGAGTGCTTCGAGTTCTATTGTTGAATGGTTATTCCTAAAATTAAATTGATGATTCGGGAAGAGTCGCCTTTCAATAATAATTTTATCTAGTCTTTTAAGGAGTAGTTTTTCAAATCATATTTGATGATATTGGGAGTAACTACATTCGCCAACTTATGTAGATGGTTAACCTTCTTTCGGTATTATGACTACTTCAGCGATCTTCCAGTGATGAGATACATATCTTAGTTTAAGACAAGATCGTAACCTGGCTTTTTTAATCGATATTTTAAGCCTGCACATCTTGTAATGACATAAGATATTTCTTCGTTACCTACTTTATCCACAAATTCTACCATTTTCATTCACTAAGTCATGTGGGAAAGGATTAAAAATGCCCGACAGGTGTTCTGCAATTGGGTTTCCGTCCCATTTTCCATCGGGTGCCTTCAATAGTGGGTCTTGTAGTTGCGGCTTTTTTAAACATTTCGCTGCTCTCCAGAGGTAACAGTCAGTGTTTTTATCAGTCCTCAAATTGCAATATCTTTTCGTGTAGACATTTTTGAACTCCGTAATATGAGTACATTTTGTTTAACTTATTATTTAGACGATTAGAGACAGTTTTGTCTTCTGGATATCTGGTCATTTGCCACTTCCTATGCGTTCTTCTCTTTTCTCAACATTTGATGTCCGTTGGATATTTTATTGTGGTTTGTCTTTTGATTTGCGTTGGCGGTATGTTTTCTTCCGCTGCTTGTTGGACACCAGCAATTAATTGCTCTACTTCCATGTCATTTGGTTTTTTCTATCTAATGGCGATCTTAGGTTAATAAAACGGTTCGGCTTTTCTCTGAATTCACACCAATTAGTTCGTTTATTCGTGAGTTTTGGGCGGCTTTCTTTTGGTATAATTTCTTCACTTATAGTTAGAATCACAGGAGTATGATCTGACAATAAATCGTCACTATTTGCGACTTTAACCTGCGTTCTATTTATACCTTTTACTATAAAGAAATCTTTAAGATCCGGTGTTTTCGGTTGGTCAGATCGCAGTGGAAGCTACGTCCAGCTTGGCAGAGTTTTTTTTTTATTGATAATCTCGATCCCTAGTAATTGTGTTTATCATTAAGATCACCCTCGATTATAAAGCTGTTCCCTAACATCTCAAAGAGCCCAATATAGCTTACTTGTGCAGGAGAGTACCTAGGTGGGCAGTGGATTGTTGATATTTTAAATTCCTTATTTTTGGTTTCGAATATGGGATGCTTGTGTAAGATGGGTTTCATAGATGATATGTATTTCTGTTACGTGTTGAGAAAGTCCATTTGCATTCCAGGTTGCAATTCTTAAAGTTTTATTATTTATGGTTCTTTAGTATTTTTGTCTACAATTGCATCAGTTAATAATTCAATAATTTTATCCTGTCTTTGAATAATAAGACTTATTATTTTTTTAAAGGTTCTTCTTTGCGTATGTTTTAACAATTTGTGAGTACGTTTTATTGTTAACGTTATGTGTTGTTCTTTGAGTTTGATCTGGTTGCTAGTTGGTTTTTGGCGCTAACTGCTAGTTAACATTATCTGTAGTTTGCTGAATCTTCGCCATTGCAGTTGACACATTTCACATTTTGATCGCTTTTAAACGGACAGGTTTTTGTTTCATACCTGTGTCCACACTTAACATAAGCAAAATCTCGTCTGCAATAGCTTTGTGCACATATTTCTTTCTTTGATGAAGGGATTTATATATAATGTATGATCCATTTCTAAGAGTTTACGTACAATCCTAATTTTTTACCCTACTCAGCTGCTGAACTCATCGCTCTTTGTAGCATGTCCAACAATAACCGTGTTTCTTTGTGAAAATTATACTCAGTTCAGCAAAAGTTTGTATGGAAACAAAAACACCAATTATCTGGATATAAAGTTTCAGTAGCTTTTGATACTGTCCACAGTTATCGCTACATTTCAACTATCGGCCAACAGATGACTCAAAAAGATTATTTTCAATAGTAGAAAAGTAATTTTCTTTGAACTCCAATCCGCTAATAAATCAGTGATGCCAAGTTTCAAAATATAAAGAGGATATCACTTTTTTCATGAAACTTAACTGAACTTTACATACATAAAGTCAGAAAGAAATACGGCTAACGTATGCAGTTTCTTCTAGTTTTTGTCCAACAGACTCAAAATGGAAAAAGAGTGGGTTGTATTCGAAAAATTTGACGCAAGACGATCAAAGGAAAGTCTTGGCAACTATGGAGGATTTGGAGTTATCTTAAACAAATAGCGCTGTATAGATGCCCTAAAGTGATATATACATGAAAGCATCTCAACGAAAGATTAAATCCCGTCCCCGATATCTAGGAACCAATTAAAGATTTTTCAGTCTTTGATATGAGATTCATAAGAACTTAACTTCTCCGGTAGATCTCTCCATCGTTTTGAAGAAGAGGAAAGTGAAGTTCAGCATCTCAGTCTTCCGACGGCTGACGCTGTGACTTATGACGCTTCTCAGATCCTTGGTATCCCAACGCGCACCTTTGATGAAAAAAGATGGGAAAATGCCTGCTGGAAAGATTTTACCTTCTCCAGGGGCTTTGAAGGAATGAATTGAATAGGTAGACATTTTTTTTCTCCCCATTAAATATTTTCTTTGGCTTGCCTATTGATCCTTTTCTTCAGGAAATTATTTGAGGAGTTGAGTACAAAAATATAATTTTATCACTTTTTACCTTTGCACTGTACAGACAGAAGCCTTTCCACAAGTCTCGCTTTCTAATTGATTTTGGTGTCTGGTGGATGACTGTTTTTTTTTTTTTTTAAATATCTATCCTGATTTCCGTTTCTTAAATAGTTTTCTAGTGTCAGTACAACTTCGATCTGTTTTTTATTCCACAAAAGAATGAAGCGATTGCAAGATAACTTTTTCTATGAACATCCCTCTGTCCAAGTGTCTACATCTTAGTCCTAGGCTATCGACAACGACTTGAGTTTTTGATTGTATAAATCTCTACTTATAAATCTGAGGTATCCTACGATGAATCGACATTGCAGTCTTTTCAAAAACCTTCAGCAATTACAAACTTATCGTGATTTGATCTCGGCTAAAGTATCCAGCTTTTTAAAGTGCATACATACATATGATGGGGTATATATACCATTCATTGATGAGGAATAAAATGTTTCAGGTCATAACATAACTATGTGTAATTATTGTGTCTTATCTCCGAATTACTCATGTTCTCAATAATTTTTCTGATATCCTTAGAGAGTTGGTCTCTTCAAAGTTTTTAGATATGAATAGAACTTCGTACCTCAATCGGTTATCACTTGATACCCCTGCTACCACTTTGGCAATATTTTTCCCTGTGAGGTTAATGGGGTGTCAGTAAGCCTGAGAATTGTTTTTTTTTTTAGGCGAAGTTTATCTCCAGCCCTATCGGATAGTAGTATCTATTAGAATTTAAAATTTCCCGGACAGCCTACATCTTGTGTAAAGCATACCGTATAAGCTCCCTGTTTACTCTATCGTCAAGGAAAGTCTCGATTTATCAAGCCTTTTCTCTGAGTGTGTAAAAAATATCTGTCGATTCGCTTCGCGAGAATTCCGTGATTCTGTGCCAACTTAGTACTCATCTGAGTGTATAAAATTGTTCATTCAATTATATTTTGTGCTAATAATTAGCAATTAGCTGTACATAACTCTGTATCAGAGGCTTTGCTTTTTTGCTACTCATTCAATTATTCAATAAAGAATATTTTCCACACAAATTTTTATTCAAGGTAACGTCCGGTCTTACGATGCTACTTCTACCATTTGGATGTAAAGGGGACAGCCTGATTATTGGTTATGTATCTCACCATTTTACAATTTAAGTCAATTTTCTCCTTGTTCAATATCAAAAATAATCATCAGTCGAACCAGTCAATCTGTTCTGTCTTTGTCAAGATACTCGAAATGCATTCATGTGCTTGTTCCTCTATCTGCCACTATCGGATATATTTGACATAATATAATTTATTCATGATGAACCTTAGAGTAGGTTCAACCATGTAATTTTAAGAAATTATCTCTGCTTCCAAGCTTTTCAATACTAATAGACCTAAAAGCTGTGTAAGATAGATTTAGCATATTCCCCACTCTACACATGAACGTTGCTTTGAAAATGTCCTTACCATCAGGAAGCATTCAAAAAATAATTTCTCTTTTCTTTATTCCAGGGCTATACCTCCACCCATGAACGCTATTCACTTCCAACGTTTCCCACCATCTCTGAGCTACAAGCATCGGCGGCACCTCTCCGCCGGGCCTCTCTCCCAATGCAGCGATCTGATTCCCCGGCGAGCAGTCACAGTCCGAAACTTCCGAAAATGGGTATTCTCAAGGCGATGGCCAGTGCTCCCAGTTCAGGGTCCAGTTCACCTAGCTGCCAAAATAGCAGTAACTCCAGCAATGAAGTGCTCAGTAGCCGCATAATGCATCCAACTACGTCTCAATTATGTGCCGTATGTGGTGACACAGCCGCCTGTCAACATTATGGCGTCCGGACGTGTGAAGGTTGTAAGGGATTTTTCAAACGTACCGTACAAAAGGGTTCCAAATATGTCTGCCTAGCGGACAAAGCCTGCCCAGTGGATAAACGACGACGCAATCGATGTCAGTTCTGTAGATTCCAAAAATGTCTAGCAGTTGGCATGGTCAAGGAAGTCGTACGAACAGATTCCCTAAAAGGCAGACGTGGTCGACTACCGTCCAAGCCGAAGTCACCACAAGAATCACCACCGAGTCCACCTGTATCGCTGATAACTGCCCTGGTGCGAGGTCATGTGGACACAACACCAGATCCCTCGTGTCTGGACTATTCACAGTACAAGGAACCAGTGCTCAATGAACCTGTGATTGGAGAGGCTGAAAAAGTGCAACAATTCTACACCCTACTGACGACATCGGTGGACGTGATCAAGCAATTTGCCGATAAAATTCCCGGCTACTCAGATCTCTGTGCCGAAGATCAGGAATTACTCTTCCAATCGGCATCACTGGAACTTTTCGTCCTGCGGCTATCGTATCGAGCTCGAATCGACGACACCAAGATGACATTCTGCAGTGGTGTTGTTCTCCATCGGACTCAGTGTCAGCGATCGTTTGGCGATTGGTTAAATGGCATTCTCGAGTTCAGCAAGAGTCTGCACAGTCTGGAAATTGATATTTCAGCTTTTGCCTGCTTGTGTGCTCTCACGCTGATAACTGGTAAGATATACGAAATACTAATTCCCAAAAATTTTTAAACTTAAATACATGATTCTCTTCAGAACGCCATGGCCTCCGCGAACCGAAAAAAGTCGAACAACTGCAAATGAAGATCATTGGCAGTTTGCGTGATCATGTCACCTATAATGCCGAAGCGCAAAAGAAACCGCACTACTTTAGCCGACTGCTGGGTAAATTACCCGAGTTGCGCTCCCTCAGCGTTCAAGGACTACAGAGGATATTCTACCTGAAGCTAGAGGATCTAGTACCTGCCCCTGCACTTATAGAGAATATGTTTGTGGCAAGTTTACCATTTTAGATTTACATACGTATATAGATGTCATAATATATAATATATATTATATATTTTATTACACTACATAGAATATGCAAATTTATACATTTTATTGAATATACTATATGTTTTAACTTTTATCAAGACAAACCAGTGATTAAGTTCAATTTGAGTATAAAAAAACATTATGAAATGAAAAAAAGTAAACAAAAAAAAAAAACGTGTACAATAGATTGTAAGTAAAAAAAAAAGTAATACCAGAGACCTGCATAAAGATATACATAAATACATATATTTAAAAAAAATATATATATATTTTTAAACGCTGTCAATTATTTGTAATTGTTTGTTTGTTTTCTCTTCTTTTTTTATTTTTGTATACCTTTAAAAATATATATAAAAATGTATTTATGATAATGTTTTAATTTATCCCATCAAGATAAAATATTTATAAAATTATGAGAACAAAATAAGCGACCATGTCTGACTGTGTGGAATGTATAGTGGTAGGTTGTAGGAAGAATGGATTTTGTTTTCAATTAAACAGTGGAATGTGATTTGAAAATTAAGTTTAGAAATAAAACTGTGCTCAATTAATTTAAATTTTTTTTTTTTTGTTTTGAATTTTCATTTAATATTTCTGTTTCGTTTATTTTTCTTCTGTGTGCTTATGTTTGCTTATTTCTTATTTAGATTAGGTGGCTCCTTTAGTAAAAGCAAAATAAAAAAAACTTGACCCTTAGTAATAGAAATATTGAAAGCAACTGTAAGTTGCTCCTAAAGATTTGTAGTAACAACGCAGATTTAGCAAAAGTTAAATTCAGAATAGTTATTGTGATTTATTTTCACATTTTCACTATTGTGAACTTGCACAGTTGACTTTTGACAGATCGAAGAAATTCAATTTAGATTTTATGATAGATTCAAAATTCTGCATTATTGCGGTACTCAATCGCTTTTATAATTCCTCTCGAAAATATCTAAACATTTGTCATCCCTCATTTTCACTTGAAATGCTATTCACTGTCACTTGATCCGCAACTAAACTGATTCCTATTTTAAAAGTGACATTCAAGTTTATAACTATAGATTAAGTAGTTTACTAAATTTACAGGCAGCAACTGAGGGCAAGCAATAGTTTTCAAATTTGCAACAACGCAATATCTTTATTCATTAATTTGTGTACCAATTTCCAGTTTCTCATAGAACCAAGATATCGAATTTTGAAATAATCTACTCCCGCTTTATTTAAATGCGGTATTTAACTGGTAAATACAAAGCGCGCTAACATTTGAATAAAAATTCCGACCGTCATATGATTTTTCTCACATATTCATATGGCTACTGATACTCGTAGGATTAAAGCGCACCTTGACAGCTTTTCATGGAAATCGATTCAGTCATTTAGATTCTAGATGGTAGCATGGTGGGTAACGTCATGCAATAGCTATATGTAATAGTTGGACAAAAAAGAGTAGTGGAATTGTTGAGCTGAAGTTCGGACACAAGTCATATATTATAGATAGATCCAGGAACTCCAATTAAATCTGTAGGTTGGTTTGAAAGTCTACAAGTCTCTTGCCGTTGAAATGTTAGAACTATTGCCGTGTCCAGACGAAATTATTTGTTTAGAGCTTCGTATACACAAACTACAAACAGTTTGATCACCTGTTATATGCCTACCCTTAAAACATACTAAAACCAAGTATCCAATTGGCGAACCAGACCATACACGTAGCGAACAATTGAACCCAACTTGAAGTTAGCTACTATCCTCCTTAATGACAACTTTGTTAACAGTCGTATGCACATACGAGTACATATCAACTTAGCTAGTTGAGCTGATTGCAATTGGTGAAACTATTTGTTCATGTTTGGATCATGAAAGCGCTCAACGTCTGTTTCGTTTTCTAGTTTATGGTTCAGAAAGCAGTAAACTGGTCCTTCGAGCTCAAAAATTTGCAACCTACTGTTTTATTTAATGAATAACAATAATTAATTTAAGATCTAATCGTCTTTAAGTTAGCTATTAGCCCAGATTATCGACTTGAAGAACAAAATGTTTAAAATTTTTTTTATAGAGTTTGAAAGCTTCTCTTTTGTAATGGACAATACGTATTGGCTAAAAGTGGGTGAACGTATTCTTTTCGGTTCAAATGATAATCATGACAATGAAACAATTTTTATTCATAAAATAAATAGTAATTATCGAACGACAGCTAAGTAACAAAATATAGTAGCTTTTCTCCAGTTCAGCGGGAAATACAACACATATAAGAAAATATTAACATAATAACTCGTCTGTTTTGCAAGATTTATACATGATATCAGAGTCTCTATTCGATAGCCCATCTCCAGGCAAAAAACAATTTCCAATCTGAAAGTTTAAAGAAGCAGAAATGTTGGCTCCTAGCTTAAAACGGAAATTCGGCAAAGTCAATCAGGTCAGTTAATAGTATTATAAGTTCAGGAATAATATCTTGACATAGCTGTGATTCAAACCTGAACCTCCAGGTCGGTAATCCAATGCACTACTAAGCCATGGCACCCACCTCAGAACTAATGATCCAGCAAAGTATCGAGGTTATCGATTAATGGTCTAAATTCATCCGAAATCTTAACAGGTACACATACTTTAGATCAGAAGTCATTTCTAATACAAGTTTTGTACGTACAACTTTCTTTCTTACATCTCAGATTTACAAATTGTGTTTTCAAAGATTTGATCTTAATAAATTTTTACCCTTCCGTGTTACGTTCCGACCTTTCCGAATTTGTAGTATTACTATTACTATTATGTTGTTAAAATTGATTTTCCGAAACAAATTGTACGCCGTCGAACTAGTTGCCAAGAACTTTAGACGTGTAGAATGTGTCTGCCACTCAAAGAGCTTAGAATCATTTGTTCATAAAATGTCTTATTCGGTTCCATCGTTCGGTACTTTTCTGTTTGCCCACAATTTAATATTATATCGCACGAAATAACTTTTATCTTCTGAATTAGTATTCATTATTTGTATACCACTTCTGACACCAGTCTAAAAAAGCTAATTTTAGGTCAGGGGTGGTCAATTTAAATGTTCTTTTCCATAATTTAGCTGCTGTCTTGCACATAATAAATTAGTTCTGCTCATATCACATATTAGTTTAATTTCAAAGCAGATCATTATCACCGTTCGTCTTATTTCGTAACTCCCTTGGGTATGATTAAATAGCTCCATCATTGCGTAATCACCCAGCATGATACTTCGACATTTCCCCGGTGCGCATCGACATAACTACGAATACATGGTTTCTTTCATACCTTAACGTTCGAAACCGATATACGCACCTGTGTCTACCAATCTACCCACCCCCATCAATGAATTGTTTCAAAAATAAGACGGCCCCCTGCATGGAAATTTCATCACACTTCATGTGTCAAATCAGTGCATTTATCTTATCAAAGCCCACGAAGTAACGCATATCGAAAGGATTAACTTAAAAATTCATTCGAAAATTGGAAAATCGTCGTCACAACACACACATCCATCGTCAACAACGTCGTCGCACCTTCGTGACTTGTCTGCGAGTCTACTTGCAACCGGCTGCCCACCAGTCAATCAGGAATTTGTCAGGTAAATTGGACAATTTGTCCAATGCCGTAAAATTGATTTAATAAATATTTTACCGCAAAAAAAAAAGAAAACAAAAAGGAACAACAACCGAGCACAGTTTTATTTCATGATTTGTAAGTTATATATCGTGAGGTTTTGTAATTATTTTTTCAACGTTTCTTCATTGTCCTGAATCCTGAATCTCTTTCCTTTTTTTCTTTTTTTTTGCCTAAGGATACCAATGTGCTTATTGATTATTATGCATTTAGAATCTACTTAAATATTGGTCTGTGGAAGGAGTATTTTTTTTTTTTCTTATTAAATAATTTACTAAGGTCTTCAAAAGAAAAAAAAAACTTAGCTTTAAATATAAAATTCTAGTCGTTTTAGTTGTTAATTTAATAATTTAATATGTAGGTATTTCATATTTTTGTTAATTTTATTTTTTTTGTGATTATACAATGTTATACTGCCAGTTTTTTTGTTATAATTTAATTGGTTTAAATATTAGTGATTTTTTTAAAATTTAAAATAAACTTTTGTATATTATTTAAAAATTTTGAATAGCTTAACCAAATTTAGATCTCAAAATTTTTCCATCTGCGGCCATTATTAAATCAAACCTTTTTATTTTATTGTTAAGATTTCTATTTAAGTTTTTTTTTTTTCTCAATTTTTTTCCTTTTTTGTATCGTTGGAGCGAATTTTCAACAGGACATAGGTTGTACGAAATGAATTGTGATAGAAACAAAAAAAAAAAAGATAACATAAAGCTATTAAAAATAGTAACAGACAACTAATAAAGGCATAGCCTTAAATTTAATGTTTTTTGGGATATTTTTCAAAAGAAAAAAAATCATAAAAACTTAACCAATATTTCCCTTAATTTTGTTTTAATTTGTTTTTTTTTTATTCCAAAATTTAATAAAAAAAGAAATAAATTATATTTTTCATTTTACAAGAAAAAAACACATTAGTAGATAGGATTGTATTGAATCTATTTTAAATAAAAAAAAAAACAAAAACGTTATACAAAAAAATATTTACTATTATTTATAGAAAGATATACAAATACTATTTGAAGATAATATATAAATATATATATTTATAGACTTATTAAAACTACAAAAAAAAAAAAATAAAAAATCTCCTTAACTAAATGGTCGCCTTTAATACCCATTTATTGAAAAAAAAAATAACAATTTTAAACTATACACACCTACGCCTTAACGTTACATTACAATAATCGTAGCACTAAACGTTATTTATGTATGTCTCTTTTTTTAACTTTACTATTTTTTTAAAAAGATTTATCAAAAACAAAAAAAGAAAGAAAACTTCTAAACTAAAACATATCGTATTCGAATCGGTCCTTTTAATATGCCATAATTTTAATATTTCATTTTATAGTGTTTCAGTAAAAAAAAAATAAAAAAAAAAAATTAATAAGACAGTGTAAACAACTTGAATGATATTTATGTGTGTTGTCAATGTTGTGACTAATCACATTAAACTATTTTGCACAGATAATTGTTTTTTTTAAAAAAAAACTTATTTTCATATATATATGTTTTATTTTATTGAATGTAAAAAGGATATAAAATGCTAAAAAAAAACTCCAGAAAACTATTTGTATGCTTCTTAAATTATTGTATTTTCCAATAAAAAAATAAATTGTAAGTTTATTCATGTATAACTTATTATTTTTTTTATACTGTGTAGCTAACCCCCATCCATCCTGATTTAATTTTTCTATGCAAACAATTAAGATAGAACAGAAAATAAATTCAAACAATTGAATTGAAAAAGAATAAAAACAACCATGTACTTCTTTAAGGTGCACTCTTCTTTCCCCTCGAAAACAAAAAAAAATCGCCTCTGTATATCAAATTTTATCTGTCAATCCCTCGTATCTATGGAATATTTAATCTAATTTGTTATTATACAAATAGGATACAAGTAAGATTTTAAGAATACAAAAATTATAGTGCAAATTCTGGTGTGCTCTTCTAAAGGAATAACATAAAAATAAAAGAAATAAAAAGCAAGCAAATCAGCATAAAAATAGATATCCAACGAAATCCTTTAGATTTTAATTAATTCATTATTATGATATTTACATATATTAAGTATAAATTTAGTAATTAATTATGTATAATTCTTATTTTTGCTGTTGAATTTTAATTCAATTTTTCTTAACTCTTGTTGTATACAAAAAAAAATGTGTAATATGTTTTAAATTTTTTTTTTATTTTTTTTTAACTTTATACTTATTGTTAGTCTTAAATTTATATTTATAAAATTTTTAATCATGTTTAGTGTAAATTTTATTTAAATACTAAGATACAAAAAAAAGAAAAACAAATTAAATTTAATGAAGAGAATATAATGTTATGTAATGTATTTTGTTTCCTATTGAATTTGTTGTGTATTCTTTTCTAAAGACAAATAAATAAATATTGATTTTGGATTCCAGTTAAATGAAATGTTTTAATTAAAAAAAAGTTTGAAAGAATCCTGGGTTGCATATCATTAAAAAAAAAATTACTGTTCAAGCCTAGACATTTTTTTTTCCGAGGGTTGGTGAAAAATCTTCCATAGCCACTATGAGGATAGCAAACGCGTGCTCATAGTAGTGTCAGATTCTTACTGACTAAAAAAACACCACCCTGCTATTTAATTTGTTATATATTGCAACTAAGAAGGACTTTATCAAACAATTCTTCATGAAAAAAACTCGTTTGGCAGGTTACTTTCCACTGAAAGATCCTGCATGTTCCGCAGTCTAGGCGCGGTTGATTCCTATCTCGCCAAATCGAAAGGTTTCGTCCTTTGTAGTCGGCGCAATAAATTGCTTTCATCCAGAATTTGTAGGACTGTATTGTTGACATGTCCGATTAGTCGGTTTCTATGCTTTCTCGCGAAGCTTCTAATTTTAGCTTCGATTGTCGGAATTCCGAGATCCCTGTGGATATCATAGCTTCTATTATACCACGGTGCGTGGACAATTTCTCATAGCACTTTATTTTGAAAAGTTTGTAAAATATTGGCGTTTGTTTTCTTGGTACAGCCCCAAAGTTGTATACCGTAAGTCCACACCGGCTTTAGCACTTGCTTGTATAAAAGCAGTTTGTTCTCAATACTGAGCTGGGAGTGTTTTCCGAGCAACCAGTTCATTTCTCTATATTTGATTTCGAGTTCTTTAAGTTTCATTTTCACATGCGAATTCCATTTCAGTTTTGTGTCGAGTGTCATTCCAAGGTATTTGGCCTCGTTTGCAAAAGGTATTCGGGTCAAGTTTAGGAAAATTGGCAAGACATTAGTTTTCTTATAAGTGAAATTCACGTGAACATTTAGATTCGTTGAGGGCGATCCGCCAGTCCCTCGTCCATTCATTTACTTTATTCAGTGCGTTTTGCAGTTTTGCAGCCGTTTCTTCGATTGTTTTACCTACGGCTAGGATAGCGGTGTCATCGGCAAACGCAGCCAGGATAGGATATCTCAAGTATATAACAGATAGAGAAGTGGCCCAAGAACGCTTCCTTGCTGTACACCGGCCGAAATTTCTTTGAGCTCCGAGTATTAATTTCCATGTCTAACACGGAAGAGTCTATTCCCGAGATAAGATTCTAGAATATCGTATAGGCATACAGGGAGAACTTGTCGTAATTTGCAATTCAAGCCATGCCACACCTTATCAAAGGCTTGCGAGACGTCAAGAAATACGCTTGAGCATATCTTTTTCTCTTCAAGTGCTTTCTCGTTTACGTCAGTAATTCTATGCACCTGGTCAATCGTCGAATGCTTATTTCTGAACCCAAACTGGTTGTCAGGGATAAGATTATTTCCTTCTATAACCGGTTGGAGACGCCTTAGTAATATCCTCTCGAAAATTTTGGATGCTTTTTACAGCTTTCCAAAGTGAATAATTGGAATCTTTTTTAGCTGTTAAACTTTCAAGATAAGAGCCTCGCACGATTCTTAAAATCATTTATAGTCTTCTTTAACAAATTGCAATTGTCATTCAAGTGTGCTTTATGTTGCGGAGCACGACTCTGTTGCCATTTCTTACGCGCTTTTCTTTTTTCCTTGACCAATTCTTTTATTTCCGTAGGATATCGTAGACCGTATTTGTCCGGAGTTTTCCATGGATTGGGAGTATTATTTCAAGAGGCGAGCTGTACGATCTCAACGAAGCGATCAACTTCAACCTCAAGTTCATAGGGTGTCGTAAGTGAAACGCTCAGTTCAAGTTTATCTTCAATTTCGTTCCTAAAGCCTTCCCAGTTAGTTGTTCTACCGGTTAATCTCGCTGGCTCTAGGGTATAGACTAGTTTTTCGCTCAATGTCAAAACAACTGGCGAATGGTCAGACGACAGATCAAAGCTCTCTTCAACTTTAATGTGGTTGGTAGAAATTCCTTTCACGACGAAAAAGTCGATCAGGTCAGGTATTTTCGAAATATCAGTTGGCCAGTAGGTCGGTTTACCCGTCGAATGGAAATAACAACTGTACTCCATACCTGCCTCATAGAGCATTCTGCCTTTTTGCGAGCTGTGTCTTGAGCCCCAGAATGTATGTTTCGCATTAAAATCGCCGTCAACAATGAAATTAGAGCAATAATTAGTAAAATCACTTTTTTCAAGCGCGGAATGCGGTGGGCAGTAGATAGATGAGATTTTAAGAGTACGCTGACAATTTTTTACTCGAATCGTGCACAGTTGCAAAGTTTCAAGCTCGATCTTTAGGTCTTCGGATTGTTCGATGCAGTCTTTAATAAACAATGATGATCCGCCTAGACATTTGAAATAGTAGAATGAAAACTTTCAGAAATGATGAGGGATCTGTCCGAAGTTCTCCTGTAGTCATCGATCTCATCCTTAATGCTATATTGTATGTACCGACATAATATGTACATAATCAAACAAATATGTATGTGATAACAAACAGGGACCATATTGTGTTCAACCATTCTCGTTACCTAAGTATCGTGATGACAAAATTACGATTAAGTGTTACGATTTCGGGCACATCTATGGTTATCGTTACGAGAATAGCATCTGTCATACTACACGTCGTTAAGGGTTACTTGTCATTTGCCATTGTAAAAGAAACCACGTCAACACGAAGAACTATGAAGCAGGGGTGAAAAATGGTTTGGGAGGAATTTGAAATTTAAATTTAGATTTTCTGTAGTTTTTTTGACACATGTGTATGTATGAAAGCGAAGTTCGTTGCACATTTAAATAAAGTACATCGATTTTTAATTTTCCGCTGGCAAGTTGCATATCGTAGGTATCGTTATCTGGAAATCGTTTGTCATGCCTCTTGTATCATAATAGATACAATTTCGTTGTAGATACAATTTCTTAGTCTTTTATGGTTTGACTGAACGCCGTCTACCAGACTGACATTTATACCTATTGTTCTTGAATCGGAAGTTTATTTTTAAAAATGTTCCTCAATTATGCAGTTCCTGTAGTGTAGGGCATTCGTCGTGTAAATATAGAGTATAGCCTTTATCGCCATTGAGTATGCTTATCGCCTCAACCAACTAAAGTGTACGTACTCCAAAGATATTTACGCGGAATTCTTGAAGAATGGGACATACTGGTAGGAAGTCGTATACATCCTCTAGCTCTTTTTGGTTGCATATATTACACAGTATAGGAAGTTCTGGGTGGTGTGGGATATAATTAAGTAGTATAAGTTCCCCTCTTATTTTAAAGATGGTACTCATAATGTCAGTGGATTTACCAGCTAGGAAATATGTAATATAATCTGTGCTGTGACGCTTGTGCTTCTCTTACCAATCTATCGTACAATCTATGACCTGTTTTCTCCAGCAGGGTCTTAAACTTTTCCTTCAAAGATACTAACTGCTCGTTGGGGTTAACTGCTAGATTGAAATCACAAAAAGATGCTAGTTTTTCCCACTCTTAGACATAAATTTCCCTGGTTGATAGCATATGGGATAGAACTATTTTTGGTAGTCTGGGGTCGAATTATGTCATCAGTTAACGAGTGAATGAAATCCAAATGCTATCGAGTGATCGAGTAACTACATTGAGATGATCACATAAGAATGGTCACGTATCGAGTGCACTTTGAAGATTGTACTAGTACAATTCTACTACATTGAATTGAGATGGCTGACAAATGTCAAAACTATTTATTTTTGTGTGAGGAAACGTTTTGTATTTATCGTCTTTAATTCAAAATTTAATATTTACTTTATTTTTCATCTTCTGATTCAGAGGATGATCGCTATGAGTGTATTGAACGAGGACGTTTAAGAGATAAAAGCGATCCCTTTCCTTTACAAGACTCTACTTACGTATACAAAACTATAATTTTCTGAAAATATCTTTCACAACATACACTTTTGATTGCAGGTCTATTAAAACAGTCAGGGCAAATAAGAGTGCATTTTTATTTATAATGGAGAAGATACATTTTAGAGGATGCACCTAAACAGCTGTCCGACCTCATAATATTTACCAAAATCTCCTTTTGCAGAGGGTTAGTTTTATTTAGACTCATCGTGAAATAAATTTCAAACAATAAATTTAACCAAACGCAAAAATAACAATAAACAAAGATATTCTCACACATTTTCTCCCAAATGCACCTCAGCTCGTCAGCAGAAACCATATCGAATAAATAAATACACGATCACTGATGAGAGAATGCCAAATTTCGATACTCGATACTCGATCTCTTAAGCGGTCATGTCGAATCAATATTTATCAGTCACGTGTTGCTCGATAACTGATGCGGTAATTCGCCCCTTGTTCTCGTTCATCGCCATGACTCGTAAGAGCTATACATGTCTCTCAGAAGAGCATGTAGGTGGGCGAACTACTCGGCAGCCTAAATGCTCTCCTTATGTAATAGCAAGGAAACTTTTTCACCTCTTCGAATGGACGATACCCCCATACTTGTGCTCCGTAAAGAATAATAGCAGATGCAGTTGCTCGGAATAATTTCAGCTTAACGCTATGTGATTTGCTTTTGTTGCTTATGCAACTTCCCCAAACTAAACCAACTGCTCGCTTTGCTTCTGTTAGTTTGGGCGTTAAGTGCTTCTTCATGTGAAGGTTTGATGCTATCAAAACTCCTAAGTACTTGCATTCCTGCACAACTGATCATCCTGATACGTCCACTTTTCTTTTCGGCAGTACCTGCACCCGCCTTCTCTGAAAATCATCATTTTCGACTTTGCTAGATTAAGGGACAAATTCGAAGTTTTGCGGTAGTTTTCCAATCTGCGTATCATCAGCTGCATATCTTCAATAGTATCCGCGAGGAGAGCCATTGTCTCATAATATGCACATAATAAGGCCCCAGCATCATACAATGATGTTAGTAATCAATAATTCAACTTCAATTTCTCATATATCCAAAAATTGAGGATTGAAATTGACGGCAAAAGATGAAACGCACCGGAAGATTTAAAGAGATACTTCGAAAAATTTGGTGTCTGCGAGGAAACGCTGAATTTACCTCCAAATTAATAGAGTGAGCTCCAAAAGATATTGTTTTCAAATAAATGCGGAATATTCATTTGGGGGCCTAGTGGTATCCAGCTAAACAAATTGCCAGTAAGATAGATAAAATAATTGCGATCGACTCAAGACACTTCTGACTTATAACGATATCCTAACATTCAGAGAGGCTAACGTAAACTCGCCACTACTTAGTAGCTTTCAATTTTATTCAAAACTCCACAACATCAAAGGTTTACTGTAGGAAAGTTTAACATCAAGCGACTGCTATCACAATAGGCTGCAAGGAGCTTTGCCGATCGGGCACTACGAACATCGATCCACAATTTCGATGGGAACATTGCCAGAAAACCTTGATCAAGAAAAGTACAAGTGTCGTCGAGTTAGAAGAGATGCTACAGTGCGAATGGCACAATCGGTACTAAGAATTTGGTCACAACAATTCTCCAGATTTCTAGACGTCAACTTTAAAATTTTAAAATCGATGAAAAACTGAGTATCGATTTGAAGATTTGCTAGAAAATGATTGATAAGTGTATGGTGGACTTTTCTGGCCTAAAATCACACTGATAAAATAAATCAGGCTGTTGGGAAATTCGCCATCCGCCCTTCCGTGCAGAATAAAGGTAGAGATTGTACGCAGCACCATCAAAGTTATAATATTACCGAGACCCTAGGTGTCAGAAAATCTCTACATTTTTAAGTGATTTTGCAAAATCAATACTTATCATTCCAGTTCTGCTTAATGGCGTAGTTTTCATCAAAGGTGGGGGAAGAAAAAGAAAAGAAAATTCGAATAACTTTCGGTTCTGCCCGAATTGGCCAAATATGTTTAGTATCCAACATAACTAGGATATGTAGAGCAAATGGACATCAACGTTTCAGGCTGAAGATTCTTTGAATCCAACCCGGAAAGGCCGGGGCCACACGAGCGATATATTGTCGCGCGACGCTTTGTCGGGCGATCTACGGCCCTAGGAATTACATTGGAGACAACGCACATAAAGACAACGACTTTTTGCCGCGCGATCTACTTACGTAAAATTTAACATTAACAGAAACATTTTGAACCAACAAAAATGGCTAATAAGCGTTCAAAAAATATCGAATATGGCTGCAGTATTTTGCAAAATGGCGGCAAACAATTTTTTGACATTTTAATATTAACATCTCGAACAGGTTCCGAATTTATTGATGTAAATACAGGTAAAGTATCGATACTCTTGGTTTCGATATCAAGTAATTTCAACATTGATACTCTTTTCTGCTACTCATTCGGTATCGAAAAAAAAGCACATAGTACTCGAATAGATCTACTAGATATAAGATTAGTTAAGCCTTCTATAATGATAATCAATGCGTCCTATAAATGATATTTTCATTATGAACAAAAGTTTCAATGTTGAGTTAGCATCATCTTTTCATCCACTTGTACAATAAATAAATAAAATATTTTGGCGATAACAGCACATACAGGCTTCACGAATAGTTCAATTGACATGACAATTTTACTCTCAGATGTTTGTCAAACGTTGGCGAAAGGTGGCACCGCGCGAAAATTTTAGTTTTCTAGGACTCGAACCTTGAGTCTCCCGCGCTCTTAATCACTGAGTGTATAGTAAGTAGAATAAACAATGAGTTAAATAAAGACACCGCCTAAACCACCACGGTATGGAATGACTTCTTGAAACACTACAAATGAAGGAAAACACGAGTAAGGATTAACTTTTATATTATTTATCACATCAGAGTATGTAAGACCAGGCAATGTCTTCGATTGCAAAATTTTACTATTTTACGATTTTGGTCGCCCAAATCGTTATGACAACGAGAATGGTAACACTTATAGGAACTTGTGCATATATTAGGTATATTTTTCATCAAATTCCAAACACTTTAATTTATTTTTTGAATGAATTTGTGCAACTTATTCATATAAAATTGATTCCGTTCAGTTATTTTACTTGTATCCGAATTTGACTTCTACGTTATTACAGAGAAAAGGTTTATATATGCATGTATATGATCGTATTTATAAGGGCCAGACCCAGATGGCTATATGTCTGTTTGTCCTTACATGGCTCGTTGGAAAACCACTGAAGAAATTTTGATGAAATTTGATTTTGATTTGCCCTGATACGTACATACATATGTTAGCATGCATTGTAGTTTCAACAAACAAATTTCAAAATCGGATGGAATGCGGGTAAGCCGAATAAGACGGGGTATAAA
The DNA here is from genome assembly GCA_963082735.1 of Pocota personata. Classification (NCBI taxonomy): domain Eukaryota; kingdom Metazoa; phylum Arthropoda; class Insecta; order Diptera; family Syrphidae; genus Pocota; species Pocota personata. The sequence goes on along the minus strand of OY720432.1, from coordinate 84,633,849 downwards.
TATTTTAATCACATTTATTATTCTGAGTAGATTTTGATGAAATTCAATTCGTAAGCTAGACTGACACGTTAGTTGTCTCATCTGAATATAAAAAAATTAAATGGGGGTAAAATATGGGGGAGGTTTTTTAAAAATCTTCGAATAATCCTCACAAACCTGACAAGAACCACTCAACTGATTTTGATGAAATTTGGGTTTAAACTAAGCTGGACATGTGCATGTGTTTATCTTAAAATCATCAAAATTGAATGATTTTAATTTTTTTAATTTTGGTGGGGGCGAAAGCCCCTATTTATTTGGCTTATTACAAACTACAACTAACTTAAGGCTAAAAACTTAAAACTAAAACTTAAAACTAAGACTTAAAGCTAAAGAGAATGGTGAAGGAGTTCGGTTTTAAGGCAGGGAGTGCTGAAGTTAAAATCAAACTGAGTGAGGTTTGAGTTCACTTTTCGCAGCATACGGGAAATTGGTTCATTAGGTCCATATGAAGTGCGGTGGGACGGTAGATAGAAAAGACGAGGGCATCGTAAATTTCGTGGGTTGGTATTGAAGAAAATTGGATTATAAAGAGATGCGCAATCGACAGAGCCTGAAAGAAGTCGATGAATGAAAATAATGTCTGCAACATCTCTGCGTTTCTCTAGAGTACTCAGGTTGATGAGGTTGAGGCGGTCTTGATAGGGAGGCAAGATAAATGGATCGTTCCAAGGAAGACCTCGAAGGACAAATCGAAGAAATCGACGTTGAACATTCTCGATTCTGGTCACATGAACTTGCTGAAATGGTGACCATGCTTGACTGGCGTAGAGGGATCTGGTCACGTAAGGGTCGGAGAATTCTTTGGACTATCGTTTGACAAAGCCAAGTGATGAGTTAGCTTTACAAATTATCTCATCAATATGTGAACGGAAATTTAGTTCCCTATCGTACAATATTCCAAGATCGCGGAGGGATTGAACGATGGATATAGGTTGACCATGGAGAAGGTAAAGGCGGGCTGAGGACACTTGGTGCTTACGTGATAAGGTAATGGATTGGCATTTGGCGATATTGAGCTCTAAGCGCTTTTGTAGGCAGTAGTTCCAAAAACTATCAGGGTCTTGTTGAAGGAGACAGTAGTCATGTGGTGAAGAGATGGCTTTGAAAAATTTGGTATCATCAGCGTATAGAGAGAGGGAAGAGTGTTTAATAACCCTCTCGACATCGTTTATGGTTAGAATGAAGAGAAGAGGCCTAGATGGCTGGCTTGCGGAACACCAGAGGTGACCAAGAAAGGAGTCGATAAGACGGATCTGAAGCGAACTCTGTAAGAACGGTTTTCCAGGTAAGAAGATATCCATTTTAACAATATAGGTTCGAAACCGATGGCAGACAATTTGAATAGGATTAAGTTACGAGATATCTTATCAAAAGCCTTACTAAAATCAGTTGCAATAACGTCGACTTCTTTGCCATTCTCTAAGGCAGACAGGGCGAAGGACACGAATTCGACTAAGTTAGTGGTAGTTGATCTACCTTTCAGAAAACCGTGTTGGGTGGGAGAGATAAGAGACTTGCACTGAAAGTTTAAGGCTTCGTATAAGATTCTTTCGAAAAGTTTGGGTTGATGAGAAAGTTTGGCAATGGGGCGATTGTTTGTTACTTCGTTCTTTGATCCCTTTTTGTGTATGGGGGTTATGAAAGAGGTCTTCCAAATCTGAGGGAATTCTCCTAGTGATAGAGACAAACGGAAGAGATGAGAGAGGGGGAGGGAGAGATTTGATAGTTTATTTTCAATTACAGCAGAATCAAAAGGCAGGGACTGAAGTAGTAAGAGGGGTCTGGTTCAAAAGAGTTGTCGGCGAAAGATTGTTTAAAATAGGTGGCAAAAAAGTTGGCAATGGTTTGCGGATTAGGTGATGATATGTTTTCAAAAGAGAGGGAATGAAGCAGTGGTTAGAGACATAGTGGGGTGATTTTCAACTCCACTTGGAGACCCTTTATATTTTTCACGTTGCCTTCAGATGACTTTTCAAATCCCCAATTTTGTTTAGATTTTTCGCGTTCATTCTCTCGGAGATAGAGCGGGGCCTTTCGCCTTTGCCTTGGTTATTGAGTTATTTTTTATTTACACATTCGAATTCGTTGGAATTATTTTTTCCTTCTTAGGGTACATTAGGCCCCCAAATTCTGACCAATTAACCCGCATTAACATCAACAAAACATTGGCTTATTTTTTTTATAAGCATATATACGTACGTTGGTCCTGTACATACTTACGAGTCCACTTTATACAGTGTACCAGGCACTCAGCAAAATAAAAAGCTTCCCATTAATGCTAAAAATAAAGAAAAAACTACAAAATAACAAAATAAAACGTGCGTATTTCTTTTGTGTCACTTCATGACGTTTATTTCAATCAATTCTCAATCGAATAATATTTTACATGTCTATGTATATATATAAGAAGTATGGTATTCACTGCGTCTACAAAAATCTACACTCATTGGTGTAAGGATTCTCTCTGTACACCTCAAATTAAGTAAGAAAAAAAAATGCTTCTAAAAATAAAACCCCTCACCAAAAATGAGCACACTTTTGGATAAATAAGTTTTATTTTTTATATATATATATATATATATATATATATATATATGTAGTTCCTACTGCGTGTAATATATACGATTACAAATATTCCATATAATTCAAAATGAAATAAAATCTCCTCTCAAGATCCCCTACACATCTAATACTAACTTCATTATTGCATGAGAATAAAAATCATAATTTAATTATTAAAACAAAACAAAAAAGAAAAAAAAAAAAGTGTAAATACTTTGAAAGTATCTGCTCGAGAATGAGTTTGTTTTTTTTTTTTTTTTGTAAAAAAGAGAAGGAGTAAAGATAAAGGACTCAGTGCTAGTTGAAAATTGCTTCCGGTGAGTACGCAGTGTGGCTGAAAAAGAGAGTCAAAAAGTTAGTAAATAGAATTTGTATCTTACCTTTGTTTTGTTTTTTTTTTTTTTCGCAATTTTCTCCGCTGTTTTTTTTTTTATTTTTTGGATAAAAATTGTTTTACGCTTAATTTTGTTTTAGATTCGTGTGGGCTTAGTTGGGTTTACGCATATTTTCATGCGAATTTTACACGACCAGAGCATCGGATTCCATTGAAAATAATGAAAGCGTCTTCTCGCTATTGCCCTCTATCTGTGTTTGATAATTTTGTTCAGTGTCTATTTCTTGTTCTTCCTCCCTCTAAGCTGCACACACTTATGTACATATCGGATGGTATTTAGTACTTCTTGTATCCACGACGATTGCTATTCCGGTAGCCACCCCCGCCTCCTGATCCATTGCGTGGTCTTGGTCGATTGGTGCCGTAGTTCTGGACTTTAGCTGAGTATTTTCCTGATGGTGGAACGTATACCTTTTGATCGGAGCTTGATCGCGATTTCTTGTCCTCTGTATTTCCGTTTTCATTTTTACCGTCGAATGTTATTGGGGCATGTCGCTTTGAACTGAGTTTATTCTGGAAAAAGAAGAAACACAAGTTGTTAATATTTATTTAAATCAAAATCTACGGCATTTAGAATAAATAAGTGCGTCGCTGCGGTTGAAATTTTGTCCTGAGTATCGCATTACTCATTTGCAGTTTCAGAGATTCCAAGGAACACCTTGATACACAGGGAATATTATATATTTTGAACAGCAATTTTCAACTTCAGTCAATGAAGAAACAGTCCTACCACCAAGAAAAGGTCGGCGCAACCATTACGCGGAAATGTTGCGTACTCGTACAATTAATTATGCAGCGTATTGTTTAAACGTCTAAAATGAATCCTTGGAAGGACCCTATCTTCAACAAGACTGTATTGATAACACTGGGCGTTTTCAGCGTTTTTATTGCAATTGAAGACCAGGCGAAACGAATTTATCTTGATGCTAATGCAGACAAAATCTGTCGACAAACAAAGAAACATATGTCTGTATAGAACAAAACGTGACTATTGACAACTTCAACTTCACAGCAGTTAAGGAATCTTCTGAGGAATCAACTCAAACTCCACAAAATCCTTCATGTACTATTTTACGGCGCCGAGTGCTATAGGCTGTGAAACTGAGCAAATATTAAACTCTTCCGAGAGAAAAACCCATCGAGCGAACTCTGTAGGTTGTACCAAGATGTGGACGCAGCCCAAAAAACCAAGACCCGACAACTACAATACATTTCAACACATGCTCGAGAAAATCAAGCGAACGTGGATGCCAGTGCCAGGCAGCTTCTAATGAAACAACTTTCAAGCACTTAACGGATCTTTTAGAAAAAGAAACAAAATATATCGAAAATTAAGCTCTCAAATCGAGGACCAGTTCTCAATAAATTTTGTTTAGTAAAAGATCAATTGAGTGCTTGAAAATTTTATTAGCGACGATATCATCTATTCCTGTGCCGATTCTCCCCCTACAATCCAGAAACTAAAAATCGATCAAATTCCCGAAGTAGACCACGGTTATTACGTTGGCCGGAATGGTGTGATGAAAGTAAATGCGACTGCTGTTATGGAAACTCTTCTAAACCCTAAATTTGTTCAAGAAGAGTGAAGTGAGCAAGGCAATGCATGGAAGGAATGTGAATCTTTTGGGCGCAGATTTCAATACCACGTTCTGGTTCGCTCTAAATAAGGCATCAGCAGCTGGACTAATTTCTTACCAAGAAGCACTGTTTTCTTTTTTTTTTATACAGACGATCACTCTGGAGCCGGAGTTATTCACTAGATAGCGTTACGATTGTCTTTCAGGCCGAAGTATATGCCATCGGAAGCAGTGTACATTAACTCAAGAAGAAATTGACGGGAAAATCTACTTGCATTTGATCCGATAGGCTGTCGCAAAACTAACCAACTTGGACTGACTTATAGCTTAGAGGAGGATCAGAAACCCTCGTCATTCTGTAAACAAAGAACAACTGAACTACTACTGTGACCAATCTATTAATGTGCTACTGGCATGACACTAGGCCTTTTAGGCTCTTTGCGATCTTATAACGTTTTTCATTGAAAATTAAGATAATTACCCTCAAAATCGGGAATGTAGTGGTGACACACATGTACTCACCTCCGACTGACACGCTTGCAATCCAAGTTGTGTAATGTACTTGATGAAGCAAAAGAAAGCAAAGTGTGTTCAGAAGCCGCGTTCAGAGACAAAACCTTACAAAATATCTTCTGCTTCAGAAACGTAAGCAAGTATTTTATGGTAGATTGACATACAAAAGATGTTCATCGTATGTACGAGTATATATAGTAAATTGCACGTCCGAGTCTCAATATTCATAGCAAATACATTCACTTGATCAATTGCCAGTACGATTGATCACAATACAATGCAATTCGAATATTATCAGACTGTCCGCTTTGAGCCACTACCTGTGCTCAAGTGCTATGCAAATGGTTGGCGTCGAACTGTGCAATAAACTGCAAGAATCTTTTCCGATCGAGTAACCCTTGATCTCTCAACAAATCTAACAGCCCCGGTATTAGATGTTGAAAATTAATGATAATGCAAGACAACTATCACTACTGTTATGCTAGATTTGTCTCGATCGCAGTGGTTTTAAGAAGAATACTGGCTAAGGCATGCAGCGAAATCGAAACCACAGAAAGCGAATATAGAAAATAAGATTAGGCAGGAAAGAAGGACCAGTGCAGTAGTCATTTCGGTGCAAACATCAGTTCGGCGATATACTATGCAGGATACACAAGCGGCATGCGGGAATAAGTTTCTTGATTGACCTAAGCAGCAAAAACAGCCAATGTTTCATAAACAAATAAGTCTTTAGGACACTAGCCTGTAGAAATATGTCGGCGCTACAACAATAAACAAATTTGAACTAGGACAAGACTAGAGACTAACAACAAAACTATGTAAATTGCTGCCAGCTTCTTATGGGAGGCTCAAAAAAAATCTTAAACTAATATTCTATTATTGTTAGAACTTACATTTTTCCTTGTCACCCAGGAGAGTTGAATTTCTGTCTTGAAACTTGGCGGTGAATGGAAGAGATCACGAATCAGTGCACTAATATTTGATGTTGTCTTCAATGCGGTTAATTTCAATTGATGTTCTTCTGACTTTAGTTCCTCTGATGGTTTTCCTTTGGTTGCTTCCTCCAATTTCTTAATGTATCTGTATAATGAAAGATTCCAATTAAAATTTGTTGTTTTTATGTTTAAATTCGTTTAAGTTAGACTTACCCTTGAGTTCCCCGTGCCAAATACTGTAGTCTTGATCTAAAATCTTTCAATTTCTCTGGGTCATTAACAAAAGCCAAACCATCTGGATTCTTTTTGCCTAACATATGCAGAGCGTACAAAAGACACTCGGCGTGTGAGAATTGGAATGAGGGCGGGGTGGCTAAATCGTCATCAGTCAATGAAGGTAATGGCATGTATTCCTAACAACGACAACAACAACAAAAAACACCACATTAGACGTATTGAAGAAAACAAATTAGCTTTAAAGTACTTACCCGTAAAACGGTATACACGGCATCAATCCGGGTTGATGCATTCTCCAATGTATCGCAGTACGCACACATCTCAGCAAAGACTTTCAAAAGACGTAATTGAACTTGATCCTGTTGCACTGCAGTGGCAATCATATTCCAAGTGCTCAGTGGCAGCAATTTGTCGCATACAAAAACTACGAACTGTGTCGATTTGATTTGTGACTAAGGAAAGGAAAAAAAAAAAAAAAGTCAGACTTTTGCAAAAAGAAAGACAAATCATGTGACATACAGAAAAATATGGCATCGCATGCGTTGCACATTGAATAAATCTTTCAACGATTTCATCTTCGATTGTAATGGCGTCGATATCGGCTCCCAATTCTGCTTGTTCCGTTGCTAGATTAACTAACTCTGTATGTCCTGTGATGGTTGAACCAAGTTTTGTTGATCCCAAGATATTCATGCACAAATGAAATTCTTCAGCGCTTACATCCTGCAATGATTCAGAACATTAATTGTTATAAAGTGTTTCCTGAGTTAAAAGGAATATAGTCCAATAAATAAATTAAAAATATTTTTTGGGCTAAAGAATCAGTTGTCCACCCCTATTCCCGATTGTCGTTTTACTCGTAGCGCGGTTTCTGAATCGATTTTCGTAACTTCTTCGATACTACAGATACGAGAGCAAGGTGAAAAGTCCTCGGCCTGATGCAGAGATGGCGTTCCAATCAGCAAAAACCCACCACTACACGCCAGAAACGAAACAGCAGTCGAAGCAGTGGGTGGAAGCCGGTGGTTCAGCGCCAAAGAAAGCGAAGTCGATTGCATCTGCCGGAAGGTCATTACCAGTGTGTTGTGGGATGCGAAAGGGATCTTGTTAATTGATTACCTTGAGAAAGCCAGAACAATTACAGGCGAATATTACTCCAACCTTCTTGACCAGCTGGATGCCAAAATTTACGAGAAGAGGCCTGGCTTGAAGAAGAACAAAATCATCTTTCACCAGGACAATGCACCTGTACACAAGTGTGCGTTGGCGATGGGAAGACTGAGGGATATGGGGTACGATTTGCTCGGCCATCCTCCCTATTCACCTGATTTGACACCCTCAGACTTCCATCTGTTCCCAAACTTGAAGAAAATTGTTTCTGGGAATCGCTTCGCATCCAATGCGGAAGTTGAGAGGGGGCCGTAGATGAATATTTTCACAGCCTTCCAAACTCTCACTTCCGAGAAGGAATACTGATGTTGGAGAAACGCTGGACCAAGTGTGTTGAAGTCAGTTTTTAACTGAAAATCACAGTCTTTCATTGTCAGGCCGAGAACTTTTCACTTTGCCCTCGTACTGGTGCAAGTACGTATGATCATTGTGATTGCCTTCTTCAAAACCATAGTAAAAATCCGACTGTGGATTCAATCATTTCCCCTTTTCACCAAACACTCTGCCTTTAAATACCCAATTGAAGGCAGCATCTGACTAAGCAAATTGCTACCTGCAAAGGCTACAGCTATTAATGTATGTAATTAGTAGGTTGACGACCCAGAAATAAAATGTAATTAACACTTTATAAGTGTTATCCATAGCTGACTCTTAGAAAAACCGTATACCTGTTAATTGAAAGTCATCACATAGAGATCAGGATTCAGTTATAGAAAAAAAAAAAATAATGAACACATAAATGTTGAAACATTTCCGGGAATTGTTAATCAATTTTAAGAAAACCCATAATTAGGTTATTCTGTGGCAATAAAAGGATTTGTTGATGGCTGATTTCTAAATCAGAATGAGTCTCTTCATTCTTTCTAATGATTTCGTAGTGTTAATTGTTTATGGCCGAATCAACTACATGTGAGTGAGGTTGCTTTCAATTCTACAAAGGGGTGGATGGGTTCCTATCTACCGCCTCTCTGGCGTCAGACACTGACCAGGGTGCGGCACATTGTGTGACAGACTTACCAGGATTTTTCTTTCAGTTTCGCCTTTCAACCTTGACCTTAATGCATAGGGGGACCCTGCCAGGAATAGGGATCCCGCACAGCATTGCTGATAGAATTTTTAATGTTACTTAATCTTTGAAAACAGGCATACCTCACCTCAAGGCTATTCTTTACCCCGACAGTCGGATTAGCTGGTAAATAAATAAAATTCTTATGATCCTTTAACTAAAAGTGTGCTTATTAAGCGGTGAGTTGAATGACCTTTGAAATGGGATAGTCAAAATAAATGAGACACAGATTTGAAATAATTAGAGGTGCAGTTTGGAAGCCCTATAAGTTAGTGACCAAAAGAAGATTTAACTATTCCGTCCAAATAATGATCATCTATAAACAAATAGGTGACTTGTTGATGCCAATTTCAACTTTTGAAGCGATTTAAAGGAAATCTTTCATGCCGTGCAGTAAAGAACAATTCAAATCAACAAAAACTATATTCTGGACTGCAATCGTATAACCAAAAACCTACAAACACGAGAATAACGCTAAAAAGCAGGGAATCTATCTCTTCATTAAACAGTTTCCTTATCCTACTAAATCCACCCATACCTTAATACCTAACAAGCCACCTACTAAATTTGATTTCTCTACTTGCCAATCCAACGAAGAACATCACGGACTCTACGACCAGAACTATCACCCGATCTAAATATACATTCCCGAACGCAGAGCATAGGAGAATGGGGCCAATAACTGTGATAATTCACATTCTACTCGTATGTGGTATACAGACGAATGTAAACTAGCAGCCACTATCGAAGGCTCCAGTTCTATCTTTCAGGCGATAGAGCTCTGTGCCAGAGAGTGCATCAGACGCAACCTCCGCAGATCTCACATGCACATTTCCACAGACAGCCAGGCCGTACTGATTAGCTGATGTGAATTTCAAGAAGATTTATTGGGCCGACGCTATAAATATGGCTGCTTATCTTATGAATAGAATCCCATGGAAGAACATTGATAACAAACTGTCAGAAGGAATTTGGAGCAGAGTTGAACAGAATTTAATTGCAATGGTCCAGATACCGAAAGATAAGCGTAAAAAATGGGATCTGTAATCGGCGAAGTGTACTTTACTGGGTTATTGCGAGAATAGTTAAGCATACAGGCTTTATAAACCAATACGCAGGAAAATGTATATCGTTCGGGATGTGCAATTCTTAAGTAAAAATTTGTCAAATTTAGATAGAAATGACAATTCAAGATTCACAACAAATGAATCAGAGGAAGAAGTGACTACAGACTTGACGCCTGTTGACCGAATTCGTCGCCTACCATACACACGCTTGACTAAGATGTTACCTATTATGTCAACGAAGGTGAATTCTATAAGTTAGATGATTAATGCTATAAAAGAATAGCATAAATCAATAGTCGGCAACAAAATATGAAGTATTTCGGGTTTGCCCTTAACATCGGGCAAAGGCGCTTACAACAAAATGGATCTTCAAAACCAAGTCAAACGAAAGGGGTGAAATTTCGCGATACAAGGCAAGACTTGTCGCACGAGATTGTACACAAATTGATGGCATAGACTATCAAAACACATAATCGCCAGTAGCTTGGATTTGTGAATTGATCATGTAGATGCAATGACAGCAATTTTGCAGGGTGTTCTTGATGAAGAATTATACTTGAACGCGTCAGATGTAATTAATATTCCGCAAGGTAAAGTATTTTCAAAACCCGTACATCTTGAAGGTCCTTCATTTGGAACGATGTTATATCATCCTGTTGCTAGGGAGCTTGTTTTTCGCAGCGCAACTAACAAATCCTGATATTTGCTATACAGCAAATTTAATGACTCGATTTAACTTCAACCCCGAAATGCTGACAAACGAATGCTGAGGTACTTAAAAGGAACAAACGGCTATGAACTAAATTACATGAAGAGCGGTAACGCAGATGTTAGAGACTACTGTGAGAAGGAAATCAGTCAAAGCGGGTCTATATTATGGGGATCCAAGGAACAATCAACGATTGCCTTATCAATATGTGAAGCCGAGTATATGGCAATTGGATCAGCTGTGTAGGGTGCTTTATGGCTCAGAGGAGTGGAAGAAGAACATTTAAAAAAGAATTTGAAGCAACTGAAATTGTTTGTGATAGCCCCGGAGTAGTAGCTTTGAACGAATCGTATCGCCCCATGTCGACATCATTTTATTCGCGAAACAATAGTGAATGGGTAAATCAATTTAAAACCACAAAGACGGATGATATGATAGCCGTTCAAATGAAAACTTACAATTTATAGAATTGATTAAGCAAGCTTTGAAATGTCATTCAAAACATTTTCATTCTGTTCTCGTTTGTACATCGTATCACACGTTAGTTGTGTTTACTTGCTCCTATAGGGCATAGTTTTCGTGAAAATTTTCGATCACGAGATCTCGATCAATTTTGATATTACTATGATATAATAGAGGAACTCAAAAAAGTGGTCTCGCAATTCTGTCTGTCTGTCTGTTTGTACCTTGAACTGCAGCCTAAATGGCTGGATAGATTTTCTTCAAACTTCATATCTGCGTTCCATGTGGTAATGCCCAAGGGCGAAATTAAAATTTTCTTCCTAGCCTTAAAATTAACGGTACTTCACTTAAGACCAATTACAAAAAATTGCAATTCCCTCGAAAACGGCTCAAACGATTTCAATGAAAATTCATATCTAGAGTAAAATGGACGTTTGTAACAAGACTGCATACCCATTTTCGCCATTAAAATTCAAATAACGGTTCTTTACTTAGTAACAGACTTGAAAAAATTGGCTATTTATTTTAATTTGTTCAAAATGTATATCTAAGTTATTTCTGTCATATGTCAGAACATTGCATTCAAATTTTTCCATGAAATAATAAATCCACCACCGAAAAACGCACGCCACTTACCTGTAAAATCTTCTTTATCTCCTCGATTAGGTACTCCTCGAGTTCCTTTGTGACAACCGCCGAACCCATGGAGAACAGCTTGCTAGCGATAAACTTAAAGCATCTCTCTCGTGTGGTTTCATCGCCTGACACGATTTGTGTAAAGATTCCCTGTAGAGCTCCCTTAGCGTCGGTCTGCAAATGAAAAACGAAAAATTCACATTAAAATGCTCCGGTCCCCAGAAACCACTGCACTCGCGTCGAACACCCACCTTCAAAATAGTCTGTAACGATGCGTTTACTGTCTGCAACTCTAGTGGATCATCTAGAATCAACAACTGTGCTAGAGTGTCCCCAATCTTTGGTGTAATACCAACCGTATCCTGGCACAGCTTCGGTAAATCCTTAATTGCTTGGCGGCGAATCTATCCAGAACACAAATTATTAGTAAATTCCTCCATAAACACACATCCATTTGCGACAACTCACCTGTATATCATCATCCTCGCAGAGATCAAGCTGAGCATCTATAGCCGAATCGGCCAGATCTGGGAAATGCTTGAAAAATTTCCCAATAAACTGAGATGCCAAACGTTTCTCCTTTGAGGTGCCCTTAACGGCTTTTAAAATATCCTTATACTCATTTTCATGCTAGAATTAGAAGATATTTATTTTTTTTTTGTCGAAAAAATTAAAAAAAAAAAAAAAAACCCAAACCTCTTTAATTTTATCGCCAGTCTCAGACAAAATGTCATAGCATTTGTACAGATGTTCGATGTTGTCCATGATTTTGTTTTTTTTTTCTTTTCAATTTATTTTTGCCGGTTAAACTTTAACTGAATATCAATTATCGGGTGAAATAATACTGTATTTTCAATATGAAAATTATTAATTACTATGCGCGCACGTACAGAACTTTGTTAAACGAAATTAAGAAGCGAATGCGATTGCGAACGACAAATTGATGACAAAATTTTCTTCGAATGGTGGCTTCCGTTGATGCGGTGTGTGGGTGTATATGGCTGTCTCTTTTTATTTGGAAATGAAACTTGTTTTTTCATTTATGTAATTAGTGGTTTTCTTACGGGTGTGGTGTGAAAAGTGTTAGAAAGGTAAGTGAAAACAAGGGTGCGTTCAGTTTGTAATAACTAGGTAATTAGCATGCCACAACTACTATTACATACTATTTAATTAGGACAGAGAGAAAGAGTTCATAAAAACGATTTAGCAATAATATTTAGGAGAGTACAAAAAAATTGAATTTAGGATTAACTCCTAAAATAAAAAGTATTAAAGATTTCAATGAAATTTGTTTACTATTTTAAATTTTGGACTATGCCGCCTCGTGAGTTTTTGTAAACTTCGATTTTTGTGAGATAATTTTCGATGGCTTTTCGGTTAATTTCCGGCTGTATTGCGGCCACAATTTCACATATGTTGATTTTTAAGACATAGACACGATCTTTAGCATAGCCGCACACAAATAAATCCAACAGCGTCAGATCAAACGATCTTGGTGGCCAATTGATAGCGCCAAATCTCGCAATTAAACGACCGGGAACTTTTCGTGAAATAGACCCAAATGTTCCTGTGTTCTTTAGCATTTGAACATAGCACAGAGAATGCACCGTAACAGTGGCGTCTTCGCTTTCTGTCGACCCACAGCGTGCAGCAAACTGTCACCTGTGGTAGATGCAATGGCCTCTCAATGATCACATTTGTATTCTCAGCATTCCATATTCTGCAATTTGGTTTGTTTACGTAACCGCCGAGCGAGATATGGGCTTCATTGTTTAAGATGATTTTGCTCGAAAACCGGTCCTTAAATCGCTATACACAGATATAACAGTTATGTTTGAAGTGAGATGCAACAATTTTTTAACCATTGTTCAACGATGGTTAAACGATCCATATTTTAAAATACCAAGACTAGAACTAAATATCTGTCACTATGGACAGGTGCCGTATGGCAGGGATGTGAAATCCCAACATCGAAATGAAAAAAAAAAAGAACCAAAAAGAGATTAAATAACGAAGCAATATTTTTATGTAACCTATGGAACATTTTCCGAATCAAATGGAACCATTTTTAAGGGAAACCTGTGAAAATACATTCAAAAAAAATATAAATATATTTTTTCGCTAACAGCCCAATACACGGCGTGGCCTAGCTTCTCGCAGCCACTCGTGCTGTGCGCCGCCCGAATGGTTGGGACCTCCAGTTTTATGCCTTTTCCCAAGGACATTTTTTTTATTGAGAGAAGCTTCTCGTAACAATTTTTACTCTCGGATATTTGTAAGACGTACGAGAGAGGTGGGACCGTGAGAAAACTATTTTTTTTTTCTTGGATTCAAACTTTGAATCTCTGGCTCAATGATTGCGCACTTAACCACTAAGCAACGGCGCCTACACATTTCACAAATCTATATACATAAATGCCGAGCTTCTAAATATGTGGACAATTGCAAGAAGTACTATAATGACTTACAAAAAATGCGTAAAAAAAAAGAAAAAAAGTGCGATACTAATAGTAATTAATTAGTAAATAAAGTGATTAAAATATACAGATTTTTTCAGATAATGCAGTATAATCATATGTATTGTGAAGTTTATGTTTGGTGCACGTGTAAAAATAATAGTACTTTGCTCAGGAAAAATGGCTCAAATATACATTGCATTTTGAGAAAAAAAAATTTATCGCTTTATTAACTAATGACCCACATATTTCTTAAAGTTAGCAATGCAAAACACTACCTTATATGACAAACATGACTGCTGGAACACAATGACGTCGCTGTAGTAGACGTAGTCGCTGTCACTCCACTTGAGGACGCGCACCGATGTCATATATCCTCTCAAAAGATTCGTCCACAATGAAGACGTATACTACATTTACATTTTTAGATTTTATTTACATACATTTTATTATATACATTTTATTTTTACTTATTTGTAAAGCGGATAAATTTGTGATAAATTCTACAATATTTTATGTTCTTTAATCATTTCTATAAATTTTTCAGTGTCCATTGTCTACTACTTAGCCTCGCCGTACGACAAAAGATAAAAGTTGCCCAACTCATGCAACTACGACCAGGACTGCGACTACGACAGCGACTCAATTTGTTCACATTTATACATTTGCTTGTACGAACGCGATTTCGGCTACGACAGCGACGTCATTGTGTTCCAGCAGTAACTGCTAAACGTCTTGAATTTTGACAACCGGAAAGGTCTATTTCGGCAAGTGAATAGAGGTGAAAGTTTTAATTTGGATCATAATTCGACTACTCCAGCAATATTTCTTTGGAAATATAGTATATTGAATTTTTTATATTTCAAGCGAAAATAAATTTTTCATAACATTGGGAAATTCCTCGGTGGGTGGTTCTGACAGTTAGTAGATTTTCGAAACTTTTAGTACTGGGTTCGAAATGCGGAACTTACTTGCGTGACCATGTAAATCGACCACGGCCCCAGACCAAATCAACGGTGTAAACTAGACCAATGACAAACGTTTGGCTACAGTAAGAAGCAGGACCATCCAACGGTCCATATTTAAAATTATTTTCAAACAAACATACAAACAAACTTTTAGTACTGGGTTTAAAATGCGGAACTTACTTGTGTGACCATGTAAATCGACCACGGCCCCAGACCAAATCAAGGGTGTAAACTAGACCAATGACAAACGTTTGGCTACAGTAAGAAGCAGGACCATCCAACGGTCCATATTTAAAATTATTTTCAAACAAACACTAACCACTCCCATGGATGAACCGCATTAGACGCTACCATTACCAAGTCTCGTTGTGATAACGCCGATAAACCAATTTTCAACATGACATTTCCTACAGTTTGAAAACATAACCTCAATTTTTTTATCAAAACATAAACACGAAATATCATTTGATTCAAATATCAAATAAAACGATGCTCTATTCAATTAAATCGTAAAGAATATCATAAAATGCCAAAAAGTATGTACAGAATAAGTTGTTTCATAAAAAAATTCCTTACAAAGCCCACCGCAGGTAAAACAGCCAAAGATGCTTGCGATTCTAAATCCAGTTCTTGAGATCTTTAACTTTATATCGAATGCTGCACATTACCTTCTCGTCGTTAGCTACCTCATTGGGAAGGGAATATATATTTTCCTTGGCCAAATATGTACCTGGATTGGAGTCTTCTTTCAGGGGATCGTAGTAGTTCTAGAGGAACTATGGTTATTCGTACGAGAGCTCCACATGAGCATAAACGATATGTGCAACTACATTGAGAGTTCCACGAGTCGGGGTGTGGGCGGTGTGCTGGATGGCTTCTCACTGTTCGCTTCTGAGATGGGACGATTCTTCACCAATGGAAAATTACATTCAAAGCTCTTGGCATCTACTGTGGGCAGGTATATTGTGAATTTCTTCGGCGTTATTCGCGGAGGGCTTCTACTCATTGCAGACTCTGTGTGGTTTCTCGTGACAATCGTTCCAAAGTCTTTGCTGAATGCGCTCATCTACGCAGGGGACCTTATAGTATTCGGAATTGATGGAAGCTGGAAACTCATGCTGAACTTAGCGCAAAACGTTATTGATGAGCTATTTAGGTACACAATAGCGGTAGTTTTAATTTTCTTAGTTCTAAGGAATAGGGGACGCATCTACAGGGCTACTAGACGATGGACAATTCGAATTGTCCGAACAACTATACGGGTAAGTGAGATCTCTTTTATTATTAAATTCCAGTAGAGAACCGTTTGCATTGTTTCAGTGGATCGTGAGAGTTTTTCGATTTTTATTCGTTCTTCGGTCGGCGCAACCACCCGTACGCAGTCGTATTATTGACCGAGGTCAACAGAGGTCACCGAATTCCATCTCAGTTCTGAACAAAAGCAATGAACTAAATTTCTGTGTTGTTTGCCGTGACCGTCCCAAGTGTGTTCTGTTGCTGCCCTGCAAACATCTCTGCATGTGCGAGGAATGTGCGATATATATTTCTACCTTTTGTCCACTATGTCGGAGTACAGTGCACAAACAGTTGTCTGTTTATATCTAGCTAAGGCGCCACTGCCATTTGACTAAAAGTCTGATCATACTATACTATTGTCCGTGTCCCTTATGAGTGTGTATTATTAGTTTAAACCGAGTGAGCAAATACAGATTTGTTTTATATTTTAAAGTGCGCATGTGTAACTTAAGCTTCCTGGATATTTAGGTAAGGTGTGGTGCCTTAAGAGGACCCTAACACGTCCCCATGGAGAAGGTAAGAATATTTTGGAAGTAAAACTAGTTAGCGTTACATTGATTGCACATGTATACAACATTTTCGAACTCAAATGGCAATTAAAACCTTTGAAACAATATAAAATCGTGTGGCCTGAATTTATGGTCTCAAATTCTATTCAGAATATGGGGGCCTTGACAAATCCAGACTGCACAACTTAACGAAAACTCTTGAAACGCTGCTTCTATTCTAAAGCGACTTCAAGACATCATCAAATGCAGATGCAGACACGTTTTTTATTGAAATGTACACAATTATATAGATGCCTCGACAATTCAGATGGAGACTAAATGTTCTTTAATGCATCACACACCTGATCATCAGATGCAGAGCATCGCGCAAAATAATAACAGCTACCAGAGGCTGCAGCCAAGTGGGTGTAATTTCTACCCTGCTATGGATTTTAGGAATAGACGTACTCCTAGATCGATTAACCAAATCTGGCTTCAACGTTAGGCACTAAATCGAATGCACCGTTTCAGATATGATACAGAGGCCCCTTAACTTAAAGCGAAAATGGTGCAAGAATAAGAGTTTACCAATCAATCCAGCTAAAACTATCCTCGTACCATTTTCCAGAAACAGGAAACAAGTTCTCAAACAAATCAGACTGAAAAACGTCTTCATCGACTTCTCAAAGAAGGCAAATATCTTGGAGTTATCCTAGATAAAACGCTTACCTGAAACGCGCACTTAGAAAAGATGCCAGTAAGGCCACTAGGGCTATGATTATGTGCGAATGTCTGTATGTTAAAACTGATCTTACGATGTCATCATAAAACCAATGATCACCTACGCAGCGAACTATGGTGACCAAAAACCCTACAAGCTAAGACACAACAGCAATTAGGTGTGTTGGGGGGGCAATTAAAACGTGCCGACGTGTAAGGAATCGTTTCTCAAAATCCCAGATATTATGCTTAAAAGACCTAATTTCTCAAAAGAAATTTAAAGGCTTCGTGGAACCACCAAATTCCCAGGTTTGGTACAGAGACGGTTAGAAACAGTATAATGGCAGCAAGAGTCCAGATGTTTTTAGCAGTAGCGCTAGGTTTGTTGCGGCACATCTTCCAAGACGTAGTCTACGCTATCGAACTATGTATGTGTACGAGAGTGCCTAAGGAGGAAAACTAATGGTACCTGAATCTTCTTCCTTTCAGAGAGCAGGGCTCTTAAATCCTATAAGGTGGAGCCCTCAAATCCCACAGAGTAAGGGCCCACTTATCGGTTCTGAACCATGCTCACTTCACAATAAAACAATGGATAATGGATAACTTTTCTTAATACTAGGCCAAATCTAAGGGCCTGAGATAGGCGACAGTTCATCCACCCCAAGCACAATAAGATCAAAAAGCTACTAAGGATTAAAAAGAAGAACTAAGGATCTTAACCGGATATCTGAAAGGACATTGTCCGCTTAGATACCACCTGAAAAAGAAGGGTCTATCTGATTGAAATGCCCATCGAATTTGCGAAGAGCAGAAATGGACAGCAGAACATAGTCTCTGCGCCCGTCTGTGGCAGCCAGAATTAAAGTTCTCCACTTGTCGCAGGGTATAATAAGCACAGCTGACATTTGGAACATGAAGCCGAGGGTCATGCCTTAATAGCCTTGATATGGCTCGGCTAAATACAAGGCAAGCACAATAGATCTCTAGATTGCAGTGTTTAATCTAAAGGACTGATGTCTGGACTGCCTGACGGCCAATCGTCTGTTTGCTATGAAGTCCGGGACATTGTTTTGGAGCTACCCTTGTGTTGTTTTTGCCTTATGAGCTGGCGCGGAGTCTTGCTGGAAAATCCACTGGTTGTTTGAAAACAATTGTTGGTAAAATCCCTTCACAAATCCTTCCAGAATATCCGTTTAGTAGATTTTTGCCGACGTTTTTACTCCCTTCTATCACATGCTGGCGGAGTGAGTTCTGATACTTCTTTGGATGATCGGGGATAGATACTCATTTTGCTTATTGAACCATTTCTCAATAGTAAACATTTTTTCATCCGTGAACAAAGTTTTCCTGTGACAATTTTGCACGTACCGGCGGCGTAGAGATTTCGAGCTGTCATACCGTTTTTGCTTTAGTTGTACTGGGAATAAGTGGCCAGTGACCCCATTTCGAAGTCACGAGAGAGTGCAAAATTAAATTGAACTTACTTGCCATGCGCAATAGAGTCCGCCTTACAAGGGTGCCGGTACTTCCTCAGCCACTGCCCTGTAACAGCGAGGTTAAGACTGAAGATACTGCGATCCCCAAAGATACCGGATTTAACACACCCCAGTAAGAAAGAAGTCGGTGTTATATTGGAGTTCGCTAGACGAACAAGACGATTTCCCAATCACTATATGATATAGTCTCCTTTTGATACGCCCCATGATCCCAATACCTACATCCCCTCTCAACACATAACTCCCACATCAAAGTACTATTCCTACAGTTCGAAAGACGAGAGAAACTCAACGGGCCCAATGGAGGCCTAAGTGAAGAGCATAAGCTCACCCTCTTACACCAATCAACCAACCAAGTGGCCAGTGTGTCTTTTATATGCGTTGAGTCCCAAATCTTATTTGATAATGCGAGAGACATGAATTTCTGCGATATCTTCATTACTCGTGACAAGATTTTCTAGTCTAGCAGCGATTTCCGATTAATCCTGGCTTCAACAGCTTCGTTTGCGATGGTTTCCGGACGTTACTCCACCAGTGTCCTTAAACCATTTGACAGTTCGATACGCAAAATTCCGGGTGATTCCAAGCGGTCGCAAGGACCGGAAAATATCACCTCTTTCCATAACGAACAGAAATTTGTTTTCTTATATTTATTTATTGGATTACACTACTCGTATATAGATACATTTAAAATAGTATTTCAATGAAATTAGGAAACATAAATGAACAAAATAAATTTTATCTAAACAATAACCATTAAACTTTAACTTCGTCGAAGTATCCTCGAGATTTTAAAACAGTTTAACAAGTCTGGTCATCCTCTCTATCAATTTTGATATTGTTTCGATTGGAATGCTATTCCAGGTGTCGTGCAGTTGCTGCAGTTCCTGATGAAGAAGAAAACACTTGACAAACCTTTCTATCCAAATATTCCCATACAATTTCAATTGGGTTCAAATCTGGCGACTATGGTGGCCAAACCATGTTGATTAACACCCCGTCTTCTTTTTTTCTGTTGTAGAAAGCTTGAACAGAACTTTGAAGTGTGTTTAGGGTCGTTATCTTGTTGGAAGACGAACCCTTCTCCAATCAATCGAAGACTACCTGCAAAGCATTCTCATATAGAATGGTTCTGTAGTCCTCTTTGTTCAAAATGCCGTCGATACGAACGAGATCACTGGTTGCGCTGAAGGAAAACACTCAAAACATTGCGGTAAGGCGGTTTGTTCTGCGGAACTTCTAACGAAAACCCTTATCTTCGTGCCAAACAGTTCGAATTTGGATTCATTAGACCGAAGAAAAAATGGCTACAATCAAGGAAACAGTGGTGATCTTAAACTTATGGACGATAGTGTACATATAAGGTTTTGAAGCAAATAAAGTGTAAGATTGTGTCGCACGTACCTGCAGTGACTGCTATACTACTACTTATACATTCGACAAATAGCCCGGTATAGAGTTTTGTATATATCGGTGGACGACTACAGAAAAACATTTTTAAAACGCGGCTCGTAGTAAAGTAGAGTTCTTTTTCGGCTAGAATCCATCTCTGGGTAGCTACGAGTATTAACCCACAAACCTTAGGTATCATATTTAGAGACTACCTTTTTTTAAATTTCTCTATCATTGTACCATGAATCAAAATTGAAGATTTTCAGGTAACAATAGCTTGCTACTTATGAATTTCAGATAAAAAAAACTGTACAAGCATTTAATACGGGAACATACCTTTTGTAGTCCCAATTTTGAGTGTATTTCTATGGTCGCTAATGGGGTCACTTGAACAGACTAAGAAATAATGCTCAAACATGGTGCCTATGATCATCTGCGTTCTTATTGGGATCGTTGAGATCGTGCTTCCGTATTACAATCTATGCAATTGGTTGTCGTTGCCTACCCTGCATCACCGTGATTATGTCCTAACGTTTAGGTGGTGATGTAAAAGTGTTTTTGATGATTTGCCAGTACGGAGTGTCGTAGTATTCCTAGCATATAATATTCTCTCAAAATATATTATCACATTCCTCCCACCAACCAATCCAAGTCCAATAAAGTAAAGTAGCAAGTTATCAACATGTGATCATTCTTTAGCTGAGATCGTATGCCAGTTTTGAAAACTCAATATTTGTGTTGGAAATATAGATTACTGCCCTTCGATGCACGACTAGTATTATTACTAGTCCGAGGATTTACTTCAATTATGAGCGGTAAAAGAAGAGCGATTCAATTGTTTTAGAAGCGGATATGTACAGCGCCTGGCAGAAGGCAAATGTTATCGAAAAAGCTGGTAAGTTCGGATGCCAAACATTTTACATCTACAATACTCACTTCTTTGAACGTTTTATATAAATTGCTTTGCTTACTACGGAAAACCAAGAGCAACAACTTGTGCTTGCGCGGAGGTACATAAATATGTATATCCAGACAATATTTGGCAAAAGCACCTGCTAAAAGTCGAACCTAGTTAGAATCTACATTTTCTCGATAGCTTCAGCTATGACTATGAAAGACTAATATACAACAAAGTCTCCAAACAACATGTCAGTGGAACATACTGACTTTAGACCAAAAAACTCAACGGCTCAAAACAACTACAAATGTCTGTCTACTCTACAGGCTTACCAAGATCATTTCCTCGACAACACTGTTAAGGCATCGTGAATAAAATGCTGACGAATAGAGAAAACTGTATTCCTAGGATAAATGGTCTATCACAGGGTTCTGTACTCACACCAATACTCTTCATATACTGACCATCTGCCCTTGATTAGCTGGCTCACTATCGGTTTTTAGGTGTTATCCCGAACGGTTTTAAAGAAAATCGCAGATAGCAGATGCGATCTTCAACCATAAATAGTCATCCAAGGAAAGCGACCGTTTAGAGATGAAATTCGAAAACAAAAATAATACTGACGGATACTAACTCAGATGTTGATAATGGATTCATAGTTGGAAGAAGACTACGAATAGCCTTCCAACGCGTTCTTTGCGATTTAAATGCTAACTACCCGAATGTGATGGGGCGAGATCCTTAGCTACAATACCTAAGACAAGGGGCCAAGTAAATCGATGCCAGCTACTACTTCTATTTGGGAAATTCTTTCGCTGTCACCAGGATCCAATAAAGAGTGCCTTACCATGAATTTGTTGACACTTGTGTCTTCATGAGCAGCATGAAAAGAGTACCGATTCAGAAGAACGGAGAGGAGTACTCTTCGAAGAAAAAGAAAAGATGCCCTGCTTGTAATTAATTGATTTAACCATTGAGCACAGAAGTCTGTCTTCTCCCACTACCACTAGCAGACAACTCTCCAGCATCAAGCATAAGTAGCCTTACCATGCGATTAAAGCGAAATAAGCATTCAAGTTAATTGTAAAGACCAAGCCGGTAAAGAAAACAAAATTAAGTTGTTGAATATCGTTATGTATAGTATATGTATTTATTTATTTGTATATAAGACTAAACGCAGATTGGAAACAATGTGAACTTGCATGCATATTATGCATACAGAGATAAAAATCATAGAGAAAATCAATTTTAAATATGTATAACCACTCCTTTTTAGTATAATAACCATGCTAACAAAAGAGTTGACACGACCTGACGACACGCTTTCATAATTCAATCTTTAGACCTTCCCTAAACGGAGCAAGCAACGGGCATGTGATTGCCCGCTTCCGCTTAAGACTGTGGTGGCTGTCTGTTGGGATCGTCTGCGCCGGGCTGATTACCTTGAGCGTTGGCAAATCCAGTGGCAACAGTTTGGAAGAGTTGCACTAAACCATCTGCGTCGAAACCGCCGTCAGGTCCGGTACGGATCGACTCAAAGATGTTCAACAGTCGTGGATCGTTTCGCTGTATGGGCCAGTCGGCCAAAAGCTCTCTGTAAGCCGGATTGGAGAGCACTGCACTAATCGCTTCTGATAACTGTGGTGCCAAATTGTATCCACTTGGCAACCCAGTGGATCTCTGATTCTTGGCTACTTCCAAGTTCGTCCGATAGTCTTGGTTCTCGGGTTCCAGTTCAATCGCCTTGGTGTAGGCTGCCTGAGCATCATCGAACTTTCCCAAGTTTGAATACGCAATCCCCATGCGCCCGTAGGCCTTTCCATAGTTCGGATTGAAGACCAGTGCCGATTTGCAATCTCTGACTGCTCGTTCGTTCTCGCCCAAGCGAATGCAGGACGCTGCTCGATTGCAATAGAAGATCGGATTTTTCGGATCGAACGTGAGCGCCCGGTTGTATTGGACTAGAGCTTCGTGATACTTGCCTTCCTTCATAAGCCGATTACCCTCGTTCTTAATTTGCTCGGCAATTTCCAGCGACTTTGGATTACGTTCGATGAACAGGGACTGAAACATATCGAACAAGTCGATATCGGTCTCTGTTAATGGAGCAGCAACTGCTGCAGTAGCATCACTTCCTCCAGCGACCGGTTGTGGCTGTACCTCCTCCTCATCGCCCAAATCGAAAGCGGCTTGCAGACATTGCACGGCGACTTCCAAACTCTCGAGGGCGTCCGGGGCAAGTAGTTGTCCTTCGGCCTGTTGTTTCAGATAGCCGATGAACGATTTCACAAATAGTTTTTGGACTGGGTCAGACATTTTCTTTACTAGTTTTCCTCGTTTTTTCCCTTTGTTCTACTTTTTTTTTCTCAAGCGTTGTACAGAGCTCAGCTTACCAGGCAAATGTGTTCGACGATGACAAAAATTAAATTAAAAGTTTTTGACGTTCTTCGAGAAGACTTATTTGAGCGAATCGTTCGTTTTGTCTCCGAACCGGGCAAAGGGATTTTTTTATTAGATATGTTCGCTTTAACATAAAAAAAAATGTATGCTCTTCGGTGCTCTGTACTGCGTTTTCGCTAAAGCCAAATGAGATGATTTCAAATTACTCATTTCGAGGCGTTTTCAATTGGTTTTACTCTTGATATAGCAAGAGGGTGTTTAACTTGGTGCGACCAATTGTTATTCCTCTCATAGGTTAGCTTTTATTATCTGTTTACAAATGCATTCTGATCACCAATTTGCAAAGCTGACATTTACAGAATTTATATTGTGCATGTTAGGTAATTGTTGCATTATTATATGTCCGACATGACACTGCAAACAAAGCCATGCTGGAACGTAGAACGACCTCCAAATGCCATAATATCTTTTATTTTGCAGTTTTCAATTCAGTTCAATAAAAGGTATGTTTGCTTTGTTGAGCTTAGTTTTGTACTCATCTGCCATTTTGTGCTACCTTTTCACTAGAGCCAAATGAGTTGATTTCAAATAACACATTTAGAGGTATTTTCACTACATACATAGAACAACATAGAGCAAGACGACGTTCCAGCTACAAGCACGAGAACATGGTAGATGTGTAACTTGGGACAACCATTTGTTACTCTTCCCATGGGTGAGACATCCTTGTCCATTTGTAAGTACATTCGAAACACCACTTAGCAAAGTTGACATTCCTCGGGTTTATATGTATTCTTGAGATAACAATCAAGTAAACTATAGTCATTATTTAATTACTACTTCAGAAATGACAAATCATTATATTTTTAGACAATCAAGTAATTTATTTAATTTTGTATGTTTTACATGCAAGCAATCTTGTTATATATTGCTCATGAATAATGACGTCGATTTTAGTGTTATTTTTCATTTTTTTCATGAAGATTTATTTATTTATTTTTTTGAAGATTTATAGATTTTAGCATATAAAAGTGTAAAATAGCATAAAATAATTGCTTAGCAGTGTATGGAGGTGTACGGACGTGTGTAGACATGTATGAAAGTCTCTTTAATTATATGAAAACTGCAATCGCATGAGAGTGTTGCTAACTGCAGATTTAGGTTAGTTTCGGTGAGATATTTCCTATTTTTTTTTTTTTTATAATTTGACCGCGCCAAATGGGATATGAATACCATTAAATTATTTCAGGGCACGGGCGTTTGTATAAATTGAGAGAGAGAAAGATAGTTTGGTGTAGTGGGTTTAAAACTTAGGTGGTATTAAGTTTCAGTAAACTCCAAGGGTGGCGTCCAGATAACTCGGGAGCTTGTTTGTTTTGCTTTTTGTCGTTGCTCTTGATTCACAGTATTTTTTTCCCTCCACCTGATGTCATCATCACGATCAAGTCGCATTTAAGCCATTATAGTTCGAATTAAGTCCAAAACATCGCAGTTCTGGTACAGCTTTGCTGATCTGCATGCATCTATGCACATGTGCTACGGACTTTACGTGACCAAACATTCTGGACTTAGAGTGAAACTACTATTCTCTCTCTTCCAAAATGATGCTACCTACTTAATGAACGACATCCAAGTTTGTTTGAACTTTGAAATTTCGCTTCAAATGCGGTCAGTTCATTTGCCAACAAATTTGTAATTTTCGCGAGAAAATGAGAATAATACTCATTTTCTTAAATTTAAATCAAAATAATTTCATTTTCTTTTCTCTGCTTTTCATAAGATTTAAGATTTGTAGACACATCAAATTAGACTTATGTGTAATATACACTCTTAAACAAGTATGAAAAGGTGTATTTTACACCAAGTATATATAACAGCGATCTGTCAAAATGAACAATTTCTCTCTCTTGCGAAATGCGGTCAATCATTTTTCATTTTTGAACAAGCCATCAGAGTAATCTGTCAAAACTTAACACAATAAGTTTTTTTTCATATTTGAGCAAATGAAAAGTCCCTCGTGGCGGAGGCTATTGTTCATAAAAAAAATTCTATAAAAAGAACAGATCTTATTGTCAGTTTATCCGATTTGACGTTTCCAGAACTGTTTTTTTTTACCTATCCGTAGTATAACACTTTGACATCGCGTAAGATACACATAACTTCTATAATTGGTTCTCGTCCCTACTGAAGCACAAAAGAAAGACCAACAAAAATAAATAAAAACACCTTCGTCGCGTTGCCTTTTCATGATTTTCTTCTTTGTATCCGCATTTTCTTTCAGTGTTCTTCTCGCGGATGCAGGGCGTAGGTGCGTGCAGCAAATATGCTTAAAATTTCCCCAAAATACTCCGCCACAGTGTCGCCATAAGCATAAACTCTAATCCTAGTGAAAGTCTAACTTATTCCCACCCAACCTTAATCCATTACATAAACGAATAAATCTGCAATTCAGGCAAACAATAGAACCTTCTGTGCTCGTGCCGTGGTACTCCCGACATCTTCCTCGTGTGGTGCTGTGTAGTCAAACCAAGCTATGGTCCGTTTAACCAGAAAAGAACGTCAAGACAAAGTCGAGCTACTGTCCAGCATAAATAAAGTTAATATCGGTGACGAAGACGAGGCGACAGACAACGGTTGGTATTTTAATTGCTTTAAACTTTTATGTAATCAGTTAGGGGGTTTGGGGTCAGGTCCATCATGGTGGGTGGCAAGATTCCACCTCACACTTCACACACCCATCAGCTTGGTCATCATCGGTGATGATGATGACGGGAAGTTCTTAAATTTCGCCAACATGACATGCAATTCGGACTCCACTTGGAATTGTTTTTTTTGGCCTTTTCCTTGTGGTCTGCCTTTGCATGTCCAAAATGATTTTGGTAATATTTCGTTTGCTAAAAATTAAATAAAAAAAAAACAAGCACTCCTTTCATTGCTTTGTGTATATCACAACGAGTAAAACATTTTTTTTCGCTTTTTGGTGTATATTTCCAGATGGATACAGACACTGCGCAGATTTCAGTTCGGATTTCTCGGAAACGGACGAAATATTCTTGAAAGGCTTGCTGCTGAGTAATCCTGCGACACCACGCAAGGACACGGTGAGTTCTCGATGGTGATATGGAGGTGGTTTCGTATTGCTTCATCTAGGCTGATAGGGATCTCATTGTTCTAATGAATGGGTTGTTAACAGCTGGAGGTGGTAGTTCAGGTAATTAGGTTATTAGTGTGTCAGGGTATACGATGATGTGGGGGTGGTGGGTTCAATGCACGCAATTGTGACTGTTGTTTAACACGTTCGCCCACTGCTCACTGAGCCGGCCTATTTAAAAGGAAGGGGAGGTAGTTGGTTTCGTGTTACTTACTCATATCGTGGACATTGATGATGATGTAAAACATATGGTCGCCACTTGGACTGCGATGGAATCGGATTTCAATAGAATGTAGGTAATGGGGTGAGTGGGTTTCCACGGATATTATAGTGAGTGGTATAGTTGTTGAAGGCATTGATGTGGAGTAAGTTAAGGGGAGGGTATTGTCTGCATTTGCAAAGGGCTTATGTTGGCCTTCTCGATTGCAGTTGGAGTCGAGTTGTCATTGATATGGTTTTAGTACACGGATATAGTTAACATTATAAAGGGTGGGCCATCTGTTGGTTTCTTTCTAAATTACATATTATTTTGACACTGACAGCTCTTTCGTGCTGAAGAAATTGTTAGAAACACAGTATCATATCTCGGAGGTACGAAATGAATCGATTTACGCTTGAACAACGTGTTGGAAAATATTGGAAAATGATTTCTATGTGCGAATTTTGACAGTCATGCCAGTCATGCCTGCTGTATAACCTCGTCTTCGTCCTGTGCTCTCAGCCAAAAATATTGCTACTGTTGCCGAAAATGTCTGCCTATACCCGAGAAGCTCAGCTCTCTGTTTGAGCTTTAGAGCAGCTAGAAATTGACATCGATTTTGCAAAAAACAAAACATTTTTTGCGCATAGAGCGCATTTTCATCTCGGCGGCTGTGTAAACAAGCAAAACTGTCATACTTAGTCGTAGAGAAGCGACGTGTGACTGTTTGGTGTTGTTTGCGGAATGGCAGCATTATTGTTCCATTTTTCTTCGATTACGTTACGGTCAACCGAGGGCGCTACAGAGGCATGATAATCAATTTCTTTCGGCCAGAAACTGAAGAAATGAACTTGGACGATCTATAGTTTCAGCAAAACGGCACTACGTGCCATCTTTTGCGCACTGTGTTCAATAATCTTATAATCAGCCCCTTTGGTGATGTTGCTTGGCCCCTGCAGAGCTGCGATTTGACGCTGTTCGACTTTTGTTTTGTGGGGTGCCGTTAAAGATCGATATTATGTTGACAATCCAGAAACGATTCATTCACTTAAGCATAACATTGAGCTATTCGTGAAATAGAGCCTCAAAAGCAAAATTGGGTTGACAGGATGGGCTACCGTCAAACCAGCCATTTCATTGAAATTGTTTTCCATAAATTTTCGAAAAATGTACTCTCTTCAATAAGGCAAAGAAATGTAAAGATATCACATACAGAGGCGTTCTGACTGAATAGATATGATGATCTAAAAAATGTGCAGTGTATCGGTCATCCCATAAATAATTCGAATTTGCGTGTGCCTCATTCAAATTCAATTTCTCAATCTCCGTTCGTTCTGATGATCAAGCTCCTAAAAAGGTGGTAATCGGTAGGAGTAAACGCTGTATGATCCATCATTTTCCAACCAAAACTGTTGGTTTTCTTTATTCTTTCTCTTGCTACATGTGGCCTAGTATTAACCTCGTTTCTTTGTAATTTTATATAAAGTTCAGTTAGTTTCACAAATACGATATTCTATTTATGTTTTGAAATTTGGCACTACTGATTCAGTCGAGAAAAATTAGTGTTGCTACCTTCGTCCCTTTATTTTCTTGTTAAATTAATCGTTCAGAGGATGCCTGATTGACATGTTCTGATTTCATTTCGTTACGTTTAAGTCGTCATTTTCTTGTCCATTCGACTGCGGTTTGCAGTATTATCAGCAAAAGTGGCAACAGTAGTTTCTTCGCCTTGTGGTATTTTGTAAGAATAAAATAGGTCCTAGGACACTGTCTTGAGGCACATCAGCTTATATTTCTTTTAATGCTGAATACTCTTCATCCTGTTTTATTCTAAATTTCCCATAGTATATGATTGTAGGATTTCTGAGTATTGCTTTGATAATAGCTTCTTACCGAAGGCCTGCGCTACATCAAGGAAAATAGAGGAGTAAATTGGTTTCTCTTTAAAAGTTTTCTGAATCGTATCTGTTGTTCTATGCACCCGGTCTATGGTTGAGTGCCTATTCCTAAATCCAAATTGGTGGTTTGGTATTAATGATTTTTCTTCTATTATCCGATGCAACCGCTTTAACAATATCTATTCAAACAGTTTTGATAGCACGATTTCTTTTAAAGTTACCGGGCATACGGGTCTGTCTTCTTTACATATTTCTTCCATTACTTGTTCACCCATTTTTTCGTATGGCTTGAAGACATTTTAGACATTTAGTCAGCAGTTGTCTACATCTTTACGTCTAGATTAGGCAAATGAAGTGCAATTCAGATCATGAAAAATTTGAACCTACGGAATACACTGGTGGACAAAAGATGTAATATCGCATACTTAGAAAGAATTCAGAGGTGTTTGCGATTTAACTGGCGCTTCTTCTACTACTTCCACTACCGAATTTGCTTTCTGTAGGGTTTTTTTTGGAAAGCAAGTGACCATCAAAGCATCAGCATCAACTAAGGGAAAAATTCCCACACATCAGTAGTTCCAAAGCAGGTTACGCAAGTTACGGTCGACATTAATACTATACTTCGAATGAAAGGGACTTGAAGTAGATAGTTCCGAACATTGACTTCAAAGTCAAATACAAAACCAGAAGCTCGACAAAGACACGACTTCCATTCCCGTATCACTGCAGTGTATTTCAGACAGAAATAACTGCAGTCCGTGGAAATTCGGCCTGGCTTCCACTGAAGGTTGTAGAATCCTGTGCTATTGTGTGTAATACTCTAATACGTAGATAGTCAACAATAATATCCAAGTTTAAAGAAATGATGTAGGTCTATAAATGTGATTGCAGGCTGAAGCGACATATTCCTATGCTCGGCCCCAGGTCACAGGGAAAATAGAGAGAAACCGTCCGCTTTCATGGAATAGATAAAATTCCATCTAAAAACTTAAGCCACAAGATTGAAGAAAAGTCGGTGGAACATTATAAGAAGATGTTTTGCAACGAGACCAATATGGCCAGTGCTATATTTCAAGAAAACTAAAATACGACTGTCAATCAATAGGAAAAGCTTAACCTTTACTTGTAATTGGTATCCTACAGAACACTACCTGGTAGATAGACACACTAAAATAATGAATGTCTCCTCTAATAATTTCTGCGAAAGCTGGTGCTATGATGAAGAGGAAGAAATGATATCTATGTGTGAAATTAAGAGAAATCAACCTTACGGCTGAAAACTTGAAAATCAAGTAAATATGTGGCAATACAATCAGCGGCACCACTTGGGAAATAAACTGTTATTGCCTCTGTGCTACAATATTGTCAAAATTCATGCGTTTTTGAATTAGAATAAGGGGATGCCTGTATTTCATTTATCAGTGTTTGGATATACGAAACACTCTCATGTTTCATACTTTTTGCGTGTACCTATGCATACACATGTAGTGTAATATATAAAACCTAAATTTAGGCAACCTGCTACACTATTCTGCTACTAAATAAATGGTTTAGTGGCAGCACTGAGCACTATGAATACACCTTGCCTGTGCGAGTAGTCTAGCCTACCCCTGCCTTGTGTTTATCTCGCTAATAGAGGTTCAGAGTGATAGCACAAAAACCATAAATAGGTGGAATGAAAGGCCCATCTCCTTTGATGTCTCATAAAAGAATTGGAGTTATTTTTTCTGTTTGCTTCTCTTTTCGTAAACTTTCTGTATTAAAGACGAACCAGGATTTGGGGGAACCACTGACGATGTGACTGCTCATAATTTATTCACCATTACCTTTTTCTTCCAGATCCCTGTTTTCTCGACTCACACTCAGCTTAGGGTGGGGCATGTTATCTCCACATATCAATATTTCTAATGCACATGATCATTCATCTTTGAATCTATGCGAAAGATACTATTCCATTGTTGTTTACTTAAAATAATAACAACCCTTATACAAAGCGCATATATACAAAAATAAGTACAGAATTAAAAATTGGCAAAGTAAATATTTTCTTTTTTTATAGCCATACGGTTGAACATCCCCTTTATTAAATAGACCATTAATATAACATAAAGAAGTGCTAATCAACAAAATACATGTCAGGGCCATATCGTCATAATCTATTATTGCGACTGAATTTTCTTGTTTTTTTTTTTTCGCCTTTTAAACTTTCTTAATTAGCGATTCGAATCTTATATATACAAAACCAGTTTTCTGGCAACAAGTGGTTGTATTCTTGTCTAATACTATATATTAGTGGCCAATCGACGGAAATTGTAGAAAATTACCTAATGATGGATATTGTATCTGATAATTACAGGAGAGTCGAATACCATACCATGAAAAATAATGTAATGTAATTTGTGAATGAATTTAATTAAGCTTCATAATAACATTCACGTTTATTCGCTGAGTCACTGCAATCGGATAATGCACAAAACCAGTAACTTATACTGACAGGTCTACGGAAGGAAGGAAGGAATCTCGTGCTAGGAGTATACAATTTTAAGCACCAGCAGTTGGTGAATGCCAATGCAGGAAAGCAAATTGACAATGAATAGCACGCATGCAACGTGTCTTGAATTAACTAGTACCATGCTCACTGACTTGAATAGCCGTACATATTTAAGAGTTGACTATATATGTGTATATCTACGATGTTGATATTATGATAAAAAACAAAAACAAAGCGAATAGTAGTTCATCATGTAATTTGGATGAGGATATTCCCAACGCCAGTACGCAAAGAAGCAACGTCTTTACAGAGACGGACAGAACGGATTTGGGTACATAGATATTTACAATCAGATACATTTTTTTGACTGAGAATTTTCTGGTACTAGAATATTGCCCAAAATATGGCGTGTGCGCTCAGTACTAATCTTTGTGGTATCTGCTAGCTCGCGCACCTTCACTTTCCAGTCAGCCAACACCATTTCATGTATTTTTTTGACATTGTCCTCTGTAACCGCATCGGAGGGCCTGCCGCTGCGGACTTGATCGGTAGTGGAGTTGCGGCCACCACGAAACTCTCGAAACCAATATTTGATGGTGTAATCTGACGGAGCATTAGCCCCATAATATTTATCCAACTTTTCTTTTGTTTCCTTCGCCGTTTTGCCTCTCAAAAAATAATGTTTTATGAGAGAACGAAAATCGTTTTTGTCCATACTCAACATGATGCCAAACACGTCAACAACAATCAGCTGTCAAAACAAAACTAAAGACAGTATCGCACTGAAATTCGGCATGTCTGCCTAAATATGAATGGACTTCAACGCACCATAACCTTTTTTGCAGTAGCAGCGCATTCTGGCGGTCAAGGAGGTTACTTTTCACCCCACCTAGTAGATTTTGGTTACTCCTCGAACGCTCCTAAAAGGATTTTGCTTAAAATTGATTATGTACCAGATTTATATTTACGTAAGACAACGTAGTTAATTATGGACTAAACATTAGTCTTATGGCACTTTTCTAAAAGCAAAAACATTAAATAGAAAACTACTACTTTCCCTCCATTTGTGCGGTAAAGTGTTGCCAACGAAAAAAAAAAGACAACGTGTCAGCTGACAGTTCAGAGTTATTAAAAATGGAGTGCTACACGAAAGAACAATGCGTTTTCCGTGTTGAGCAATATTTTAAAAATAATGAAGGTTTGGCAGCTACAGCTACAACAAAATCTCTTCATGGATGAGGCGCATTTTCATTTTGATGACTTTGTTAATCGTCAAAATTGTCGAATTTGAGGATCAAAAAATGCACGAATGATTGTTGGGAAAGAAATGCATCCGCAACGTGTTACTTTTTGGTGCGGATTTTATGCTGGAGGCATCATCGGGCCATTTTTCTTCGAAAATGCGACTGGTCAGGCAATAACAGTTAATGGTGCTCGTTATCGCGACATGATAATCCAGTTTTTTGTGCCAAAATTGCAAGATATGGATTTGGACGATTATGTTGCAACCCCTGGATAGGGTTCGCAGACTCAAAATTAAGATTTACCTAGATTGGTTCACATATTTATATGTTTTTAAAGTCGTGAAATTTTCACATTCAAAATGGAGTTCGAAAAAGATAAAAAAAACGGCACCATTCTGAATTTGAAAATTCTAACGTCGGGTTTGAATTCAACCAACTCAAAAACATATATGAACTAATCGATGTCAATATAGGTGGCCATGGTGTAGTGGATAGTGTGTTCGCTTGTAACCCAAACTGTGTAGGTTCAAGCCCGGACGGGAAACAGCAACCACAGCCACCCGAGCATAGAAAACCTCCAACCACTACACCAAAAGGAGTTCTGCTTGGTAGTACAATGGACTTCATGTGAGTCTGAGTGCTCTGGGGAAAAAAAATATTCGCTGTATTTCTTAATTTTCTCGATGACATCTTGAATCCTCCAATTTGAATTTGAAAAATTTTGACTTCGGATTCGGATTAAGAGACCCGATAATATTTTTACTTACCAGATTTTATTAGTTTTTGGTCTTCTGCACTCCATTTTGAAACCTCCATTTTATATTTTGAAATTCTTACTCCGAAGTCAGATTCAACGACCCAGAAAACGCTTTTTTCCATTAGCGTATATTCATTTACCTCAATAGTTTACGAATAATTTTAATAATTTGCTGCTTGATAGTAATAAACAAATTGAAGACGTGTGAGAAAACTTTGAGCTCCATTTTTAGAATCAGGAGGCAAAAATTAATTAGAATAACTCTTTTCACTTTAGGTACGATTTTTGTTTTGTTTTTTTAGGGTTGTGTAAATAAACCACGGAACCTTATTGCTCTCGCTAGCGTATCCGTCTGCCTGTCATCAACTTCTGGATAATAAACTCTAAAGGCTAAATGCAATTTCATAAGAGACATGCAGAACCCAAACGCAATGCCAGTGCCATTTTTGAAAAAAAATAATCGCTTTATCGAAGGTGGCTTCGGTACAAGCATAAGTCCCAAAAGTCTCAAAATGTAGATCTATAACGACAAATAATTCTGATTTCGATATTCTTATTAATTTGCGAGATATCACATTTCTTACTTAAGTAACAGAGTGTTTGTTTCATACCGCTTCCCTAAGCGCCCTGAGAGAGAGCCCGAAATAAATTCTATCTCGAGGTTTCCCAAGAAAGTCCTCTAGCCAGCAAATAAAATTTCACCAAAATTGGTTCAACAATTCAGAAGATATAAAACGATCGCTAGAACTGCTTTTAAATTTAAAAACCTATATTTTGAGATAGTAAAGGATTCAAGTTGTCCTTGACTGTCGTTCGTCTTTGAGAATTATATTTTTATAGTTATTTAAAGCTTAACTATTTCTTAATTTAACAAAATTTACTTCACTATTCTACAATCCGCAGAACCAAAGTTATGATTTTTTAAAGCTTCAGAAAAATGTTCGGAATTTATCTTTTCTTCCTGTAAAAATACTGTTATCCCCGCCTATTTTGAACCACAAGGTCGTTCGAAACGTTGGACGATCTTTCGTTTAACCCATATTAAACATTATTTTGTCATGGAAGTTGTGTATGGTTCTTCATACAAGGGTGGGTCAATAAGTCCCTGAAAAATGAAATAAGGAACACTCTTTTCGGTATAAAAATATTTTATTTTTCAACATAGTCTCCTTTTAGCTCTATACACTTCATCCAACGTTTCTCCAATTTTTTGATGCCCTCCAAATAATACGATTTCTCGAGCCCCTCAAAATAAGCGTTTGTTTCAGCGTGACCTCTTCATTCGACCCAAATCTCTTACCTCCGAGCCATTTCCTCATGTTTGGAAACAAGAAATAGTCGCAGGGGGCTAAATCTGGGGAATATGCTAGATGAGGGAGGAGTTCGTAGCTTAACTCATGCAATTTTGCCATTGCGACTGCGGACTTGTGCGCCGGTGCGTTGTCCTGGTGAAAAGAACTTTTTTTCTTCGCCAAATGCGGCCGTTTTTGCTTCAAATCGGCTTGAAATCGATCCAGCAGCTCTGAGTAATATGCGCCGGTGATTTTACCCTTTTCAAGGCAATCGATGTGAATAACACCGCGCGCATCCCAAAAAACTCTCGCCATGACCTTGTTTGCTGACAAACCCGCCTTGGCCTTCTTCGGCTTCGATTCACCAGGAGAAGTCCATTGTTTTGACTGTTCCTTGGTTTCTGGTGTGTTGTGGTGAATCCAAGTTTCATCCACGGTTACGAAACTGCGCAAAAACTTAGCCGAATTTTTCTGGAACATCGCCAAACATTGTCAAACGAATGCGTTTGTTGTCGATTGTGAGCAAACGCGGCACCCATCTTGCGCAAAACTTTTTAATGTCCAAATATTTATGTAAAATCGAAATCACTGAGCCATCTGATAAGCATATGGCCTCTTCAAGCTCGCGTACTTTCACTCGCCGATCGTCCATTATCAAACCATTTCTGGGTTGGTGACCTCTATTGGGCGACCAGAACGTTCGGTGTCACTTGTGCTTGAACGACCGCACCGAAAGTGAAGAGTCCCCATAATATTTGTCAAGCTTTTGTTTGGTGATAGTTTTCTCTCGCAAAAAATAGTGTTTAATGAGCACTCGAAATTCACTTTTTTTTCCATTTTAACGAAAATGCTAGTAGGCGTCTATATAAAATGGCTGCCGCAACAAAACTATTTGACAGATCTGTCTAAAAATTTGGGTGCGTTCTTTTGGAAGATGATTCTTCACAAAAAAAATTAAATTTAAGGTGACGACACAATTTGTGTTAATTTTCAGGGACTTATTGACCCACCCTCGTATCTATATTTTTATTAGCGATGTTCAAATCTGCCCCCTTCTCCCCTCCATATTGCGAGAGTGCCAATAAAGTAATAACATTTTCTAAATTTATTTCTTTTCATGTCTAAGAAAAATAATTTAAAAATAAAAACAACATTGCTCTAGTTCTTGGTACGTAATATTTGATGTTTATATAGGTAACAGACGTTTTGATGTTTGCAGGGATAATCTTACAAGATTCACTTCTTCTTACCTCTCTTTGTTCAAAGAGTAGGTACATACTCGTACATAGTCCCGTGATGAGGATATAATTGACGTTAAAAGATACCACACGTGCGTCAAAATATACGCCCACTATAATTCGTTATTTTTTGTTTGGTAAATTTTGTTATTTGTTTTGAAGCAATGAACTTCGTGATACATCCAACGATTACGTCGTGTTAATGAGGAACTTACGTTTGATATTGAGTGCAATCGAACGATTTTGAAGATCTTAAAAAAAAACGAAATAGAAAACTCCCCTAATTTGAATGCATTTAAATTGACACGACTTTTCTTAAACGCTCCCCCAAAATTGACCTATTTCTTGTGTTATCTCTTCTAATTCATTACAAAAAAAAAAAAAGCTTATCACACCCTAAGTATTATTCAACTGCCCTAAATTACCATGAAGTAAATCACACAGATACACAAATTTCGTGACAATTAAACATCACTTACCCCACACAACATTGTAAATGTTGATCAACTGATTGACCCGTCGGCCCTAAAGATCACTGCTCGAATCAAAGAACTCAATTAAATGACTCAAGATTCCTTCGGAATTAACTGTTCTGACCTCTATGCTATAATAATCCCAAATGGCAATTAAGCAAAATTGCCTTAACAACGGACGAGGGGAAATAGCTGTGAGACTCTCTGTGGCTTGGTAATAGACTTTGTTATAATTCTATTGCGCCCTAAGTCAGTCCCCTCTAAAGATCTTTCTGATGACTTACAATGGAATTCAATTTTAATGACGAGTAGCAAAGCGAAAACGACATTCGAATGAGTCTTGTGCAATAGTACTCATAATTTTGAATGTGAAAGCGTTTCAAAGAAAGTAAAACTTTGTATTTGGAAAATTATGATTATTGTTTGGCAGTTTTTTTTTTACTTGCACCTAAAAAAGGGTAAGTATTGGTTTCGTAAAAATTTCCGATCTCGAGATTTTGATCACTCTTGGCATTGCATTGACTATAAGATTACCATTTAGAGGTAGTAGACTACCATTTTTTGACCAGTGAAATTAAATTATTTGATCATTAAAAACTATTTTTTGCAGAAAAAAAAAAAAGGAAAAATCATCAGAAAAAGTAAATGAAAAGATGGGTTGAAAAAATGCTTTCTCAACGAAAAAATAATTATTTGATCAGCATAATTTAATTTTTTGATGACGAGAAAAAGTATAGGATTAGCAAATGTGATATGAAAAAATGTATTTGCAGCAAAAATAAATTATTTGATCAGCAGATACTTTTTTTTTTACTAGCAGAACAAATTTCGGAAGGAAAAGTAAAAAAAAATAATCTACAAAGTTGGTAAGATTCATATGTGAAAAGAAACGAAGAGAAAGAAACAGTTATACAAGAGCAATCGGAAGTTTCAGAAAATAATAGTTACAAATTATTTTTCTTTAATAACAATGGATTCAATGGAAGGTTTGGCACCGCTTGTAACTTTTGAAATCCTTACCCCGTCTCCATCTGACTTTAATAGCTTTCAGGTAAGAGAAAGATGACTCGAATATATTTTAAATCTCTCCCTCTATCGTAAACTACTTAAGTGATTCTCGAGTGAACCGTGTGAGAACAAACACATGGGCAGACATGGAACAAAAAATTTTCGTTTGACCTGACCTTTTAAAATACGATAACATGTAGGTACTTCTTTTATCTGGAGTGACGAGGAAGCAAATTAGGATACAGTTAAGTAAAACGGTACGGAACACTAACTGCGCGAGTCTCGACTCGCATTTGACAATTTTTTTTTCTTTCTGCTGATTAAATAATTAATTTTTGCTGAGAAACCATTTTTTCAGCTAATCTTTTTTTTTTTTTCGCTAATCATTGATTTTTCCTGCTGATTTGTTTTTTTATTGTACCTACGGATATAAGGTAAGTATTGGTTTCCTGAAAATTTCCGGTCTCGAGATTGTAATCAAACTTGACCTTACTATTGTATAACAGAAAATCTCAATGACTGTATGTCTGTCTATATGGATGGTCGAATGCAGCCTAAACGGCTGGGCAGATTTTCTTCAAACTTTATATCTGTAGGGTTACAATTCGAGATAAAATTGGAATTTTTATTATAACCCCAAAATTAACGGTACTTTCCTAATGGCCGACTTTGGAAAAAAATCGATTTTCTCGAAAATGGCTCCAATGATTTTGTTTAAATTTAATATTTGAGTTGGGGTGGACATGCTTTACTAAATGGCGTACATAATTTTTAAAAATTGACAACATTTTTTTTTTGATTTTTAACGGATTTTTTTTTAATAAAATATAAAGTTTACAAATTTCAGCTAAATTTCAAATATGTGTGATATCCAAATGAACTGCAAATAGGTACAATTAGGGCAGGGGGATAGCATAGCAAGTTTTGAAAATTTTGACGAAGTATTTGTTTTGATTTTTAGCGGATTTATAAAAAAAAAAATAATTTTAAAATTTCAAATATGTGTGATCTCCAAATGGACAGCACATATGTAGGTGCATGTAGTTGCGACATAGTTGTGTACTTTATTTATTTTCTGTTGATCAAGAAATTATCTTCTCTAGGTTAAATAATTACTTTTTGTTGATTGGAAAGTGATTTGCTTGAGAATGATTTATTTTTCTGTTGATTAATTATTATTTTTACAAGCATATTTTGCTGATCGATTAATTATTTAGATTACTAACAATATTAGTGTTACAATAATGGAAAAACTAAAAAATCAATGATACTCTACTAATGGGCGATTTAAAAAAAATTGTATTTACTCCAAAAAGACCAACTATTTTGGTGCTATCAGATGGGGTACCAGGTTTTTGGCAACAAATGCGTATAACAGTACTTTACTTGTTAACTGGTTCTTAAAAATTGTCTATGGAAGGTCATAACATACCAAATCTTATACAAATTTAAAAACAAATTTTTAATTTTTAATGCTCCAAACCTACTACATAAATACTCACTCTTTGGTCATTGATGGATTCACGCAACAAAAAAACAAATTTACATTACTTTTATTTTATAAATTAAAAATTAACAAAAAAGATTAGGAAAACTCGAACCTCGGGTATTACGATCAATGGGTTCGAGTAGTTGACGCAACTAGTGGGCCATCTAAGCTACTTGTATAGTGGTATTACTCCTGATGATATCGGAATTGACACTCGTCTGTCCTGCACAATAATAATGAAATAAGAAAATCCTACTGATATATACTTTTGCCTTTTTCTATCAGCTCGAACTTTTCTGGTTTCAAGCCCTACCGGTGAGGACTTCTTTTCGTTTTAAATTGACTTTATTTTATCGGGTATACTCGAGGCGTCATTATCAACATTTTACTCTGTGTCAACGAATTGTGTCTCTTTCAATCAACATTTTTCAGCTAAAAGGATGAGGCTGATAGCTCTAAAAATGTTCTCTAACGTTTAGTCTTCTCTTCCAGGTTTGGGAAAATGCATTTCCTAAATCTGCATCCTTTAACATTATTGCATATATGTAGGTCTTCAGATCTGAGTGATCAATAGATTTTATAGGATGAAAATAACTCCCGCTCAAGAAACACAACTGTGCAGCCAAGTTTTGAGTGTCATTAACATTCTGCTTAGAATTTGTGAAGGTAACTTTTCCATCGAATTTTCAATAGGGGCTATCATCGCTTTCAACTTTCTACGTAGACCGCTAAGTGGTTCATTTAACTTCTTTGCGAGGCTTAAGTGTCCTATTCAAATCTTTTTTGAACATTTGTCTGAGTTTCTGAAGTTTAACGTTCCACCAGCGAATACTTTTACCTATTTTGCTCTTTTGACCGGACTGATATTCGCAGCCTTTCAAAGTCAAAATTCATCAAAGTTCTGCTAAATTTTTGAGTTTTCCTTTCGATTCAATCTGTTTTTTTCTTTTTTTTTGTATAAAAGGTGGGAATCTTCTAAAGACACTGAAGAAGTAATTGGTTCAACAGCATGCCGGATTTCTACAGGCTAAAACTACCTCCCTGTTCCCTGCGGTACCACCGTTTAAGCATTTCTTCACAGGGGGCTAAGGCTTTTGTTGCCTATCATTTTGTGTTGTACAGGTTGGGTTCTCTCTATAAGTGCTGCTTTTTTCAGACTTAGCTGTTCACCAGATTGTTCGCGATTGCCCTATTTTCTTCTTTCCTCTGCCTTTCAGTGTCACGCAGTTTCTTCATTATGTGGGTTGTATTTTTCAATCAGCACATTCCATGCATATTCATCCTTCAGCATTTCCCCACGATATTTTCAGAGGTTGGTTGTATTCGAATATTCGAAGGCTATTTCTTTCGTTTATTAAACTGGAAAATGACATGTTCAACACTTTCCATACAGTCTGTACATAGGGGATTGTATTTGTGCAAGTATAGCGGAAACATCCATGTGCCGTCAGGAACTGGGTTATTTAGTAGTCGTACTCTCCATGTCGTCGTTCGATCCACGTCTGGATACGCAGTATGCGTCGTTATGTCCATCTTTCTCCGAGGAACATATTTCAGCGCTCTTGCCACTTTGTTATGCTTCGAGCTCTCCATTTTACGTAGATTTTCTCTACTAGTACTAGTACTGCTTTGGTTTTCCAGGTGGTTTAGATAGTAGTGCTGTTCGTCAGCTAATATATTGACTGGAATCATTTTTGCCACAACGCACGCTGCATCGCTCGAAGTAATGCGGTAGGCACAGCACACTCTCAGTGCACTTACTCGGTATGCTTGTGCAATTTTACTGTTGTATAACTTCATCCTTGTAGCTCTCTCCCATACTGGTGAGGCATACACAATAATGGACGTTACTACTCTTGTTAATAACAACCTACGACTCTGCTTTGGTCCTCTGGTGAATCTATGGTCTGAGATTCTGGGTAAGTACGAGTATGTGAGATACTTCTTTACCACCTAATACCAAGACAAAATAGATATACCTATACTTCCTCCAGAACACTTACTTTTTGAGTGACGTGCACATCCTACAGTTAGAAAGAGTAAGATTAATCACTTCCTGTCATCTGCTCGTGACAAAAGTCGGCTTGTTGTTATCAACATTATTAATATAAAAGCAAGGCCAGTAGATGGAATTAATTTCTCCACCTGGATTTATTTTCACTGCTATCCCACAGGGTGAACTGAGCTTTTATTAGTGCCCTGGATGGAGAAGAATTGATATGACTTAAAGGGTATGTCTGATGTCGTTCAGTTTCTTCCATACTCTATTTACAAAACCTACCATAATTTTCTCTCCCAGTTGAATAGCTCAGTTTTTCACCCCCAGAAGGAGCACTAGGAAAGGAAAAACCATTCCTCCGGATGCTTCTTTAAGGTGGATGCTTCTTTAAGTTAATAGAAATCGGATCTATAAACCAATATTGACTGGCATGCTTCTTTAAGTTAATAGAAATCGGATCTATAAACC
This sequence comes from Pocota personata, assembly GCA_963082735.1. Taxonomy (NCBI): domain Eukaryota; kingdom Metazoa; phylum Arthropoda; class Insecta; order Diptera; family Syrphidae; genus Pocota; species Pocota personata. Next base: position 84,592,658 of record OY720432.1, on the reverse strand, counting down.
AATATTGACTGGCATTCACCTACAACGACTTGCAATTATTAAGTACCAACAATGTTGAATCGTTCACCAGTTCCCTTGTACGAGTATGTACATACGTTTCGTGCCGCTGGTTTTAACATGGAATCTTGAGTATATTAAACTCAACTCATCCATCCCTGAAATAATAAATATGTGAATGAATAAATGACGTTCACCCCACTAAACGGTACCTATAGCCCAACTGCAAACACAAAGTTCGAGGCAACTGCGATCTATAAGTATCTACAAGTATTTACTGTCTAATGTGCGTGAAAAGTCAAAAATGTAAACAATCTTCTACTCCAGTGCTCTATATCACACAAAGCAACAACTATAGAAAGAGAGAGCGTGAGAGACTTACCTTACCTGAAGAATGTGTTCTCCTGGTTTGGTTATGGGTTCGTTACCTGTTTTAAGGAGTGACGTGTACACATCCAAAAATAGTTGGTACTCGAAAAACCTGTTCTCATTTAAATTCAACCATAAGCCGCTCTCTCTCGTGTTGCTTCGTTCGCTGCTTTTTTTTCGTTCGCTTGTCATGCACGAACTCACATCCAGCCGCTTTTCCCGATATGTGAATTAAAGCTTGGTTTAAAAAACAGGGTTGCCACAATAACTCACTCAATATTGTATTCACAAAGATTTCATACCAACCTAGCCGTGCTAATTTATTTTTGTAAATAGAATATGGATGAGCTATGACAGGTGTGGAAATCTGTTAAGAATGCATAGCCCCTGTGGTGGTAACACAAGGGTGTCTTTGTATTTTTTTTGCAATGCGTTGCTTAACCTTTACTCACCACATTAGTTTTTATCTGTTCTTAGACCTCATTTCTTTCAGGTGTTTGGCTTAGGTATTCCTCAAGTGAGTGTTTGGTCTTTACTCCTATGTTAAGCGATAAGGTTCAAAGAGTGATGATTCTCTTTCTGGAAAACGCAATTATGATTGTTTTAATACAGTTTATGCTTAACCCTTCGGTTTGGCACAATTTCTCCAGAGACATGTAACTAAGACAAATTTAGGGTGAACTGAATTGGAAATTATTTAGCAGTTGGTCTCCCCCTTCTTTACTGCCTTTCGCAGGAGATGTTGGGACAAGGAAGAGGAAATACAATGCTTCAACTTTTTTTTTACATGCCCAGGTTTCTCTAAGAAAACTTAATTTTAGAACTTTTCTACAATATTCAATAATTTCTGTGACTTAATAAATAGGAGCGTGGGGTCCACTTTATAAGTAGTTTCGCAATTGACCTATTTATTCTATGAAGTGAAAGCCGAGCTTAGGGCAAAGCTACCATTACCAATACCATTCCTTATTGTGTTGGTTCTCAAAAATATCCTTTGTTGCCAATGCTTTCCCCCAGGTAAGCCTACGATTCCAGAAGTACGCTAATTTCCCTGCCGCAACCAAAATTTTCATATTCACTCCACCTATTTAAGTATGTGAAGGGTGGGATTCACGAGTTCGTAGATCTAATTCTTTACTGGTAGATCAGTAGTAGAAGGAACATACCGATACTACTTATCGATTATAAATAAGAGGTGATCTACCATCGTTAAATCCACTCCAGATACTCCAGTTTATCAATGCAGTTGGACTGGAGGAGGTGATCTAGCTCGAGTATTTTTTACAAATGTCACAATGCACTTACACCCCTACAACCTATCAATCTGTCTGAGTACTTTTCTTCCTTTTGGTCATCAACAATGTTGCTTATTGCTTGTCAGTCAAAATCTAAACCTTGCATTTAAATCACCACTATGCTTTTGCTTTTGTTCATGTTTCTTGATAATATCAATCCGTGTGAGTTACAATTCCCCCATTCTACAGTATCTAATTCATTTGCATAGTTTGTGTGTCCAATCGGTAACCCTAGTCACGAAGCTCTTACCAAATGACCACGCACGACCGCACGACCACTCTTGGACAACCAAAAGAGAGGGTGGAGTGGGAAGGGCGACAAAACAACATTCAGATACATTTAGTTACGAAACCGATTAATGACGGAGTCGGCGGTCTCTGCCTTCGTGTTTCCATTTCATTTCAACCGTCGTTGGCCGTTTCTGTGTGTGTTTACTACTAGTTGCTGCTCTTTGGCATACAGGTTTCTCTGTTAGCACAGTTAGCTGTTTGCTGTGAGGTGAGTGATGTCACTCTCTAGCAATTCAAATTCGAACTTCGAATCTTTCAAGATACACTTTTTTCTTTTTTTTTTATTCACTCTTAACTAAAGACTACTAGCAAACCGACTGAATCTGGTTACTGAGGTGAGGTCTCATTCGAGCTTTCGCAGTCTCAATTCCAGTTTTGAACCTCGCAGTTATCGACTCGAAGTGCGCATCGTAGTTTCAAGTTTCTCGTCTCGTTCCGAATGCATTAGCTAATTGAATTATATACTTTATGTCTGAGAAATACCTTTGCTGTGAGGTATATTGTCCCTAACGTCGTTGTCCAGGTGTTAATCGATATTCGAAGTACGTTTCATTTTTTTGTTTCCATTTGTGTGCTACCTTGGAGACACGACTCCAACGATACGTGTATTGTTTGTCTCCGTGAAGAAAACAACGCGAAGCTCCCAAGTTTAGTCGTTCCAAGCTAACCAGTGGAACGTTGTGTAACTCAGTTGGAATATTTTTTTTATTTTTTTTTTTTTGGGAGTGGCTCAAAAATCGAAATTTAGTTTCTTCTGAAAATCTTTTGTGCTGTTTATGAGTTGTTTGCTTACATTTGGGCGTTATCCAGAAATTCTTTTGTGAAAAATTCAAAATTTTCCCTCAACAGTGAAATAGTGTTAACCAGATACTCGTGTAAGTGTTTGAAATTTAAACGAATTTAGTGTAATAGTATCTTAAATCGATTGTATATCAACAGATTCAAAAGGTGGTTTTGTGTTACCTTTACAAAAACAGAGTGTTTTTTTTTTTTTGTACCTTAAATGAGGCCAATGACCTACCACCTACCTCTGGAGTGCATTTTCATGCATGCACTTTCTTTGGCTTCTCCTGCAGTGAAAATGGAAACAGCGTAGTTGAAAGTTCTACATTCACATGCGTGCATACCTATAAAATGGAAATCTCATTAGTAAAACAATACAGAAAAAAAAAATAATTAGAGGAGAAAATGTGATTATTTTCTATTTCTGATGAATTAAATTACTGTGTAGTTGCAATTTGTTTGTTATTGCTATGGGGGATGAGTAATACTTTAGTGAACTACCGCAGTGAGTAATTACTTACATATACTCGTAGTGGAGGTCTAGGCGTCTAACAAAGTTGAAGGTTGTTTTGATAAATTTGATCGTTTCCTAAATTGAGTTTAAGTGCAATTAGAGATAATTAGTGGATTAGGAGAATATGACTTCAGTGTCAAGCGGGGGTAGTGTCTTATGCCGTTTGCAGCACTTAATTGTCAAAACATATTTTTTTTTTGAGACTTGAGAGTCATTCACGTTTTATTACACCGCAGGTCAAAAGTTTTACGACACGGTAACTATTTTTTTATGACTATGAGACTATGCTATGGGGAATAAGAGAATGCAAAAATGTTTATTGTTGGCCATGGTCCACGAGTAGGAAATTTACATTCCTCGTTTTAGTGTCATTTTTTTTTCTTTTTTTTTTACAAATTTTAAATTAATTTCGGGGAATTAATAGAGGTGAAATTAGTCGCCAACATGCTTGAATGTTGCATATTTAAATTGTGATTGAAAACCTTTCACCCTTTCCGATCCACGCTCCCTTTGGTGAATTGAAAAATATCACGCCCCCTGCCTCCCCTGCCATTTATGTTTGATTATTTTAATTTTATTTAAAAGTTTGATTGGGATTTTGGAATTGGTTCCCTGCAGGAAGTTCTGCATGCACAGGAAAAGTTGGTGATGAGTGTGGATGATGAGGCATTACTTCATGAGCGGGGGTCAATCTAGAGTTTCTACTAGCGATTTTCTTTAATCCAAACTGGTCAGTTGGTTACATTAGAGGTCTGCTGTAACAGTTTGACCTGTCTAAAATCCCACCAGATGCACTGCATTAGTTTATTTTATGCATTGAGATTTGGCTCTGAGTTTCGTCAATGAACTGTCTGTGGATGGTAGAAACATCCATAGAGCCTTGTCCAAAATCTGTACATTTTTTTTTTTTTTTTTTTTTTTTATAATTTGCGCGCGCCAAATGGGATATGAATACCATTAAATTATTTCAGGGCACGGGCGTTTGCAGAAATTGAGAGAGAGAGAAAGGAAGATTGGTGTAGTGGGTTTTTTGAAACTTAGGTGGTATTAAGTTTCAGTAAACTCCAAGGGTGGCATCCAGATAACTGGGGAGCTTGTTTGTTTTGCTTTTTGTCGTTGCTCATGATTCACAGTATTTTTTTTTCCTTCCACCTGATGTCATCATCAAGATCAAGTTGCATTTAAGCCATATGACCACTCTACTGCCAGTGTTATGCCTTCGCAGTAGAGTTGACTAAGCTTTCACAATTGATCGACTTTTTTATTTATTTCAAACGAAATAAATAGATGATTGTTGAGATCAGGATTTGAACCGTGAACCAAGAGCGTGACAAGCGTTGATGTTACCACTACACCACGGCCACCCTCCAAAATCTGTACATGCATTCTTATGAGCCTGTGATTCGTTATGCCCGAGCTGGAACTCATAAAACTTAGCAAGGTGGAAGTGCTTCCTGTCATGGCCCATTTAAATCAAAAGGCGAATGAAAATTTTCTGGTAAACGTTGGATAATTAAGAAAATCCCGCTCACCCGCGCCCCCCTTTGAAAACCATAGCCGGACACTGTTGTATATCCATACAGTTAGCATGTTGGTTCAAAATAGAATATCTCCAGGTCGAATCCTGCCTTCAGATCGAATCCTATTTATTAAATGCAATCTTAGCTTCTTCAAGATAAAGATTGATTGTTCCCCTATTTCAAGGGAAAACCTAAAACTGCTGAAAGCTGATGGAAACTCACTTCCTAGACTGCTTTGCTGACTCTCTGTAGTAGTGAGTAAGATGTAGACAATATCATACCCTTCATACACGACTAATGTTTTTCAGACGGGATCCCGTTACCACTATGAATTTTAAAGTCATCAGTGAAGACACAATGTGTAAGCACGATCGGGGTTGTGACGCAAATTGTGCTTAGTCAAGTCATGAATACTGATAGACGCATTTTTTGTGATAAAATAAAAACCAACAGGTATTTTTGCATTTTTTTTTTCTGCAAAACTATAATTGATTAAATAATCAACAATATTTGAACAATTTATTCGAAATGGCCGCCATTTGCAATTGTGCAGGCCTTGAGTCGCTCTGGCCACTCATCGATCACAGCACACACCTCGCATTTGTGTTGTTTTTGCCTTATGAGCTGGCGCTTTCGACTCGCGGAATGAATTCTGATGCTTCTTTGCATGACCAGGCATAGACTCTGTCAGTTTGCTTATTGAACGATTCCTTAATAGTAAAAATTGTGATCCTTTAACCATTTTGCGCGTACAGGTGGCGTAGAGCTTTAGATCGTTCATTCCGTTTTTGCTTTAATTGAGCTGTGAGTTATATGCGTTGAGTCCCAAATCTTGTTTGGTAATGCTAGACATTGATTTCGGCGATATTTGCATTTCTCGTGACAAGCTTTAACAACTTTGATCACCTGTGGAGGTCTGAGAGTGCGAGGGCGTCCGGACCTTTGACAATTAATTACTCTACCAGTATCCTCAAATAATTTAACAGTTCGATACACAAAATTCCGGGTGATTTCAAGCGGTCGCAAGGTCCGGAAAATATCGCTTCTTTCCATAGTAAGCTTGTGAAGGCCAATTACCACAACACGGTCTTCAACATCACCCCACTCCATATTTATAAACGACTTTTGTGTAAATCTATTTGCGCGTTAACTTAGTGTAAATGTCACTCAATTAATACCTGTCAATATAGAATGGATGCATTCAGTACTAGTTCCATGATGAGTGCGTTTAAACGTGTAACAGTATTTATGACATGACTAGGTATTGAGAGTCCCCAACAACATCAAAATCAAAACAATTTCATTGAACTCATGCTATCACACTGGATCTCGGCATTGAATTTTAGAAGGGTAAGGTCCGTAATGAGATCCTGCAGGAAAGAATTATCTCCTTAACCTTTAACAATCCTACCGCCTTTCTTTCACGACTTACAGAAATTCAAATGTCGATTGATTGATATATGTTTCATTTATGTTCGCTTCTGGACCGAACTTACTTTCTCCTTCGATCTGAAAAGAGAGGCATCATTTCATAGAATAAAAGGAAGTGTCGCTATGTCTCTCTGTCTCTTCATGCATTTATGCTAATCTCAAGAACCATTGAGTAGATTTTTTATGCGGTATTCACTATCCTAATATATTCCTTGAGTAAGTTTTATCAGATATATAAAAATGTACGAGCAGTGTAGCAAGTCGGAAAAAATTGCTGTTGATGGACGAACAACTTAGAGCGCTTCAAAATCTATCTGAGTTACATTAAAACAATATTGTAAGATATATACTAGTATGTACATAGCTCAAGAGGTGGCCTTGGTGTAGTGAGTAGTGTGTTCGCTTGTGACCTGAATTCTGCAGGTTCAAGCCCGGACGGGGAACAGCAACCACAGCCAGCCACCCGAGCATTAAAGAGAAATGAATAAAATCCAAGTTGCTACAACCACTACACCAAAAAGGAGTTTCTGCTTGGTAGTACAATGGATTTCGTGCGAATCTGAGCGCTCCCAGATTTGAAAATTCCCCCAAAAAAAAAAACACGCCAGATCAAAAGATAACTCAGAATCAGCAATTTTTGTTTTGCTTTGATCGAAGCCGAGTGTACACTATGTAGTACTCTATCCTATTTGTCAGAAAACGTTTGGTAAAACGTGGAGATTAACGACAAGGAAAGTACACACTTGTGTTATTCTATGGAGTGTAATAATAAGTAGTTTAGGTTAGGTTAGGTTGAAGTGGCTGTCAGCAAAAAAGAAGCCAACACACTTAGATCAATAATAGGTCCATTGTGATACCACATGGGTTTAAGACGCGGCCTCTAGCCTACTCGTTGAACCATTTGGAGCTTCTGCGTAGAATGTACCTAACGTCAATATTATTCAGATCATTTAGATCATTGAAACAGAAGGCTCCTAATAATAGGTAACACACAAAAAAAAAACAAATGCCACACGCTATGAAAAGAACTCTGAAATATCTGCCAAAAATCCGAGTGGCTATAAGCACTAACCGTATTCAGAACCGTATTCAGAAGTACGGAAAAACTGCTGTACATAGAACTCAAGATAATGCCTTTAAATATATCTGTTCAGGCAGTGAAGCGGCCGTCAAGCTGGTAAAGGAATGCAGGAGAGTATTCTATCAACCTCATGGCAAGTGAATCTGCTCTGGGTACCTGATCACCTGGAAAGGTCGGACTAACTGACCAGAAAGGGGAGGGGAAACAAATACAGTACTCTCACAATAACACCAATAGAAGCGCAAAGTCTCAGCTTTTACTAAGCAAAGTCGCTTAATCTGTCTAGATGCAAATTGAAACCTACACTGAACACTTCAACGTTTGAGAAAATCCTGATGTTCACGCAACGCATGGGACATTTTTCAATTAATGAGTCTAGCTAGGCCCCTTCTTTTTACTTGCATCTACAATATAAGGACAAGTATTGGTTTCTTTGAGTCATTTGTAAATAAACAACATATGTAGGTTAAAGTACGTGCGACCCAGTCGTGCACTTTATATTTTATTACTGGGGTGATCGTAACGAGAAACAAGTAGGTACTTTTGTGCAACCCACCACCCACACAGGTGAGTTTGTAAATACCTACAATAAATAGCTGTAGTGAATAATTTTTACATTTAAAGTTAGCCTTCAGCTCTATGAAGTTACTAACTTTGATATCGCTACAACCCAGCGCAAATTCAAGCGTGCATTGGTTTCATGATAACGTTTTTTTTTTTATAATTTGCGCGCGCCGAAGGGGATATGAAAACCCTTATACTATTACAGGGCACGGGCGTTGTGTAAATAGACAGAGAGAGAGAGAGAACGATTTGGTGTAGTGGTTTGAAACTCAGGTGATATTAAGTTTTTGTAAAGTCCAAGGGTGGCGTCGAGATAACTGGGGAGCATTTTTGTTTTGCTTTTATTGTCGTTGCTCATGATTCACAGCATTTGTTCCGTCCTCCTGATGTCATTATCACGATCAAGTTACATTTTCAGCCATATGATCACCCCTACTGCCAATGTTATGCCTTCGCAGTAAAGTTGACTTAGCTTTCGCAATTGATCGACTTTTTTATTTATTTCGTGTATTACCACTACACCACAGCCAGCCTTATCAAGTTAGCCAATTTGTTTGTCCACGGGCCCCCACTAGAAGACAAATGAATGCATCGCTGAAATTGAAACCGGAAAGTTGCGTTTCGTATGTCATTGAACCTCAACCTTATGGGTAAACAAATCAGTGCTATGGCGGCACCATAGTATCATAATACAAAAACAATAACAAATTCCTATTATCGTCGATAAACAACTTACTACCCTTATAGACGATTCGTTTTTCTCACATAGTCCACTATAAACAGGCGCTTTTGTATTATTAAAATAATAACTAATCTTTCTTTCAACTTTCCTAACGTCTAAATCTCTAAACAATCCGAACGCATTCATTTATTGCAGTTTTTATAATTTATTAGTTTAAATTTGATTACATGATACGGATAAGAGGGCTTTGGTCACATCTAAGCTGTCTACGAAAATGTCAATATCCCTCCGGCGGTAGCCTAAACTTCAGTTGATGTAGGGATCGTCCAAAAAGAATTCCGATCTCTTAATGAAGATAGATACGAGTATGTATATTTTCAGGCCGAATCTTAAGATAAATAGGTAAAAAGTTTATCATCAGACAATCCGTTTTCATCTCAATATTTGTAAAGCTAGCAATGCTACAGTGACCTTGTAGAGAAGGTGGATGTTCAGATCATTTGAGAAGATACCGGCACCAGTTTTTTTCGTATTTTTAGAACCGTCTGGGAAGATTATAACTGATTCGATATATAGGACGTTACAGTGTTTAAATGTTATAAATGTCGATGCAACTGTAGTAATCAGCAGCAGCGAGTGCTGTGAATCAATAAGGGGGTTTGCAGTGCTGCTACAGGATATGTTCTCAGTACGCTTGCGATGTTGAGACATAACACTTGCTGAGTATTTTCCTATATGTTTGAGCTGAAATTCAATTTCAAATTTGGTCTAACTACAGTCTTACTCGTATAGTATGTAGTCAGTATTTTACGGATTTTTTTGCACAAGTGTATAGTGCGACTAAGGATTTCATAGCATGTTCAGTAACATCTTGAGCTTCCTGTCTAGAATGATATATCGGACTTTGTTTGTCCTTGTGAATAGGACTAGCTTTGTTTTAGATGAGATGAGACGCAGCCCATGCGGGTAGCTTATTAAGGCGCTATTGCATTTTGTTGTTATGTTGGGAGAAATTCTTTTACAACCAGGTTCCAAGCAATCCTCCAGAATGTGTCTTATTATGTAGTGCACTCCGATAATTTAGATTATAATATGGGGGTGTTGGGTGAATAGTCCATATACATACCTATAGTTATATAACCATGTTCCCTATGTTTTAGGACAGTAGACTTGTAGTTTTACATTCCATTAGCTGATGTCTATAAGTTGTATAATTCTGAACATTCAACTGAAGCAACTTTCAGTTCTTTCTTTATCATTGTTGAAGATCATATTGAGTTTAAAGAAGAGGTAATGTCAAATTCTAAAAAAAAAAGCCTGGAAAGATTGCTTTCATGGCTGCCTTCGCTTTTATGGTCTAAATAGTATTGTTTGAAAACAGATGGCTTACAATTAAACCAACATGTGGATCCATTAATAGAACTTCCACAAGATCTCCAAGTTATTCAACGAATTTGTTCCTCTGGTGGCCATTACGCTCATGACGAAGTTTCCCGTCAGGATCTTTTGGTAATATGCGAGTTAAATTTATTCCTATTGAAAACAGGCTTCTGGTTCTCTTTTCATACACCTCTGGCAATAAGCTAATGAATATAATGTATTTATTTTCTTCGCTTTGAGATCAATGTTCCTTTCCACAACACTAATGGGGATAAATTCCTATGTGTGGACAGTTTCTATGCTCCGTGTTGATGCTTTTCTTTCCCAAAATTATATATTTTCCGCCTTCCTCTGGAAGGAAAAGGAGTGAACCATACGACATCTAACTGAACGTGTGAGATATTAAGGACTAAAATAGCTAGAACAGAAAACCATCATAATAAGCTGAACTAGACGCTCTCAAGGAGCAGTTTGCTCACCGCTAATGTGGAGCCTCGTCGTAGACGAATTCCTGCAAAGGCTAAAAAACATCGGCATCTGCCAAGTATACATATGTATACCGACGACATAGCGAGAGGGGTATTCAAAAAAATACTGCAACATCAAGAGTCACACGGGAGGGGTGCTTAAACGTAGGAATCAAGATAAACTACGGTAGTACCGTTCACCAGAAAAAAGGCAGTTAAAACACATGCAACCAATCCTACTAAATGGGATTAGAGTCGTCGCACATCACTAAGTTACGTATATATGTACATATCTAGGAATAACACTAGATCACCACCCCTTGAAAAGTGGGCTTACATTAACAGGGGCTTTGAGAACCAAACTTACGGTTGATCTTGGGGCCACTAGAGTTGATCTTGGGGCGTGCCCTCCTACACATAGTGCTAGAAAGAATCAACAAGGAGCCATACTAAGAACCATCAAAGAGGACGTCGGAAATGGAAAATGCATCGCATAAAAACAGCGAGAATCGGTTCCGCTTATGAACTGGCCGGAAAGAGCTAAGGGAGAAAGAAAAGTGCAAAAGATCTAAGCTTTAGGGGGAACTCCCAACGTTGAGACAGGCCAACGAACTTCTCGAGAACTGTTGTCGAAAGTGAAATAAGGCCTGCATAAGCTTGAACAAAAATCAGCTTCGTATTCTAACACTATCTCAGGAAACTGGGTACCTGTAGAGGAATACGGAGTGCACAAACCCCAGAGCACTTCCTCAAAGAATGTGATACACTGTTCCATAAAAGAAGACTTACCATTCTATCTATCTTATCGCCTAGATCTATAAAGGTCGCAGTACACTTGCTGCCCTACAACCTATCTATTTATCTATGTAAAATCATTTACACAGATATTATCTCATAACTATTTACCATAATCGACGTAAGCTTACACCCTTTTAATTATTTCAATTTTTAGCCAGCATAATGTTTCAACGTTTAATGTCAAAGCACTTCCCTCAAATTTTTAGCCAGCATAATGTTTCAACGTTTAATGTCAAAGCACTTCCCTCAAATCTTCGAGAAGGTATACAATATTTTGATCTAAACCTTAGCCCCTGGTGCTCCTATAAATGCTCCTAGAAATGCTAGAAAGCAATATAATAAATCACATTTACCTTTGTAGCTACTTATAAATATTTATTATTTGAGGGCATTTTTTTCTAACGACAACTTATTTGCTCAGTTAAATTCTAGTATACCTCAGGAAGTTGAAATCCTTCGTCCAGCTCATCTCAATAATAAGGCGATTCTCGACGAAATAATCCGCAAGTATTCAACAAATCGAGGAAGAGACGCACGAGAATTAGCAAAACTAGTCTCCCAGCCTCATTTTAAGGTAAATTTTCGACCACCACTTAGAGACCATCTTTCACTTATGATGCCTTTCCCTTATAGGCACTGATCCGCGCCCATGATGAAATAGGTGAACTCCTTAAAAATCGAATATATAAAGAAGAAAACCGAAAAGGCGGATATCTTTTCCCACCCGATATACTAAACAGCGAAATGCCTGTGGAGACAATTAAAATGGTCGGTCTGCGGCGAAATCTGAACCAGCCGCTTGGCTTGACCGTTGAAGTCGATGAGCACAAACAGCTGGTAGTTGCCCGAATTTTAGCCGGTGGTGTTATTGACAAACAAGGACTATTACATCCCGGTGATGTTATTCTAGAAGTAAATGGTGTTCCAGTTCACTCACCCGAGGAACTACAAGTAGAGGTGTCTCGAGCAAAAGAAAATCTCACCATGAAAGTGGGTCCTAACGTTGAAGAGGAAATGAAATCAGGACGACTGGCTATGGCCGGTGGACAGGTAAAAAATGTGACGAATCTTGAACCAGGAAAGAAACTCACGGTAAGTGGTGTTGTAAATATGTCGGAGCTTCTTTAAATTTTTCTTTGATTTTTGTTTGTGTTTCGAAATTAATTTGCAAATTTGTAAATATTAATGTGGCATGAGTACATAATATATTATATTATAGTTCAATAGAATTCCGTTACTCTTACTCAGTTCAAAGTAAGTAGAAACGTAAAATCCACAAAAACACAGCAAAGAATCAAAGCTAGACACATGACTATGCTCTCAGCAAGGATATGAATTGAAAATTGTTTATTTATTTTCTTTAGTGCTACATGCGAGCATTGTTCACCTATAATCCGTCAGAAGACTCTCTGTTGCCATGCAAGGAGATTGGTCTTACCTTCAAGCAGGGAGACATACTACAAGTAAGATACTACAACTGCTGAGTATAAACCTCTCTTCTCATACTGTTTCTCCCTAAACAGATAATAAACGTTAAGGATCCAAACTGGTGGCAGGCGAAGAACATTACTGCAGGTAACGAACAAATCGGTCTGATTCCATCACAAGATTTAGAAGAACGGCGGAAGGCCTTTGTAGCCCCCGAAGCGGACTATGTGCACAAAATTGGAATTTGCGGAACTAGGGTATGTTTTGAACTGTCTTACAAGATAGTTTAAATCTAAGTTCTCCTTCTGTTTCAGATCTCAAAAAGAAAGCGCAAGACAATGTACCGGTCCGTAGCGAATTGTGAATTCGATAAGGCCGACTTGATGTTGTACGAAGAAGTCACTCGAATGCCACCGTTCCGTAGGAAAACTCTTGTTTTAATCGGAGTTCAAGGTGTGGGTCGTCGTACATTGAAGAATCGTTTGATTAACAGCGATCTAGATCGATTTGGTGCCGTTATACCTCGTAAGTACATAAAGAAAATAAAACCACTTTCGAAACTAGTTTACTGTTCTCCTTAGATACATCACGTCCAAAGCGAGCATTGGAAGAGAATGGCCTTACATACTGGTTTCTTGATAGAGAAGAAATGGAAGAAGAAATAAAGCAGAATAACTTCCTAGAATACGGAGAGCATAATGGAAATCTATATGGCACACATTTGCAGTCCATTAAGGACGTAATTAAAGCTGGTAAGTTGAGGGATTCTTTGGGATTTGTTTACACTTGAGTAAATTGTATCTTTTAGGCAAAATGTGCGTTCTCGATTGTGCTCCAAATGCACTGAAAATCCTACATAGTAGTCACGAGTTAATGCCATTTGTTATATTTATCGCTGCACCCGGAATGGATCAGTTGAAGCAGATCTACAACGAAAGGAGGGCAACGGGTTCAAACAAAAATTTAACTGTAAGTGTTAACTTTTTGATCTTTTGACTTTTATTTTATTGTCCTAAAGCCCTAAGAATTAGGTATTAGGTCAGTCATCGGCTTACGTAGCACAGCAATCGGCAATCCATTGTCCTTAGCTGAGGCCGATGCCGCGTAATTCCTCCGGCTCATCAAAGAAGTGACTTCCAAGAGTCATCATGATGAATAGATTCAATTATTTCCTTGCAATTGGTATAATAATCACTGTATACTATACTGAGACGTTGTTTCGGTTGCGCACTTGTTCAAATGGGCCTAACACGTATTTCCTCATCGATTTCTTTGTTTAGAGTTCTGATTGACATTCTCACAAAGGAAATATCACGGTTCACTTAGCCCGTTGTATATGGTACCACAGAGTGATTACTTAGGATAGATTTGTTGTAGAATGGCAGCAATTTCCTCTTCTGTATCTGTTGTTTACTTCTGTGAGTATCTTATGGACTTTTACAGCCTGATCAGTGTTCTGAGTCCAGCGCAGAGTCCTATCGTCAGTTCCTCAGCCTTATTTCCTGTTATAGCCTCACCGTATTAGCTGTCTGTATTTCTTTTGTGTACAACTCTGATTTACTTTCGCTTTTGCTGAGTGAGCCTCAACGACTGCCTGGTTGTCTATACGAGTATACGGTAAGGTGAAAAGTTCTCGGCCTGACGCAGAGATGGCGTTTCAATCAGCAAAAATTTATGTTTCCTGCCTGGGTGCACTTCTCATTAGTTCGTATGACAAGTTTCAACTTGTTCTCTCAAGTAGTTTCTTTACACGAATTTTTGCAGTAGACGTCTTGCGTGTTTTTCGTTAAAATGGATAAACTTGAATATCGTGCGGTGATAAAATTCTTCGTTTTGAATGGGTTAACCCCTAAGGAAATTCATCCAAAGTTGACAAAAGTTTACGGGGACTCTGCTCCTTCCATGTCAACCGTTAAAAAGTGGGCAGCTGAATTTAAACGTGGTCGCACGTCCCTCAAAGATGACCTACGTGAAGGACGGCCAAAAACTGCGACCACACCCGAAACCATCGAAAAAGTGCATGATATCGTGTTGGACGATAGGCGACTGAAGGTAAGTGAGATAGCTGAGGCTGTGTGTATAGGGTACGAAACATCTTGCACAAAAACTTAGGGATGCGAAAGCTCTGCGCGAGATGGGTGCCGTTAAATGGCGATCAAAAGCAAATGCGCAAACGATTTTCGCGGCAATCTTTGGACCGATTCAATAGGGATCCGACCGATTTTGTGCGGTGATTTGTCACCATGGATGAAACATGGGTCCACCACTACACGCCAGAAACGAAACAGCAGTCGAAGGAGTGGGTGGAAGCCGGTGGTTCAGCGCCAAAGAAAGCGAAGTCGATCGCATCTGCCGGAAAGATCATGGCCAGTGTGTTTTTGGATGCGAAAGGGATCCTGTTAATTGTTTATCTTGAGAAAGGCAGAACAATTACAGGCGAATATTACTCCAATCTTCTTGACCAGCTGGATGCCAAAATTCGCGGGTAGAGGCCTGGCTTGAAGAAGAACAAAATCATCTTTCACCAGGACAATGCACCTGTACACAAGTGTGCGTTGGTGATGGGAAAACTGCGGTATTTGGGGTACGATTTGCTCGGCCATCCCCCATATTCACCTGAAGAAATTTGTTTCTGGGAAGCGCTTCGCATCCAATGCAGAAGTTGAGAGGGCCGTAGTATACACCTATATGCAGTCATTCGCGCAGTTACTAGGAGACCAGTACAACTTGATACCACGCAGTTTAATTTCCGTGGATACAGCGCTTAGATCATGTCAGCCACGAATGGGGCTGAAAGATAAAAAGTGCCGCAGGTTGTTGAAACTCTAAGGTGCGTCCACTGAATCACTGTACTTAAATATTTGAAAGTGGTAGACCTTCCACTTTTCTATGAACCGATTCGAATTCTGGTCCTTTCATCGTTGTATAGTTTCTCATCTCTGGGGTGGAATACCGTGAGATCTTGCCTATCAAGTTTCCTGAATATCCATGCGAACTATCCTACATTCGCACAGCAGGGAATAAGTCGCCTATTTGCTTCTTGATGATTCGCTTAAAAATGGGGCATCTACAAGTCATTGCACGATGCTCTTATATAAGTCCTTGCCTCCGCTGCTGATGAGTAGTTATCCAGCAACCACAATCTCAACAAAATCGGATCTGCGAAATGTCATTTTCTTCGGGTGGTGATATCCTTCATCTGTGGGACTGGTTTCAACTCCCTTAACTACATACCCACTGCGGTTGTTAACCGGCCTCCGGTTGCTTATGAAGCTGTACCGGTCGTCCTAATAACAAAGGAGAGGTATCAGTAGTGTGGAAGTAGTTGGAGGTCAGACAACTTGATGGCCGAATGTAGAATTCAACCACGGAGCGTGGAATGCTCAGCTCAGTAAGCCAACCCGACTCGATTGTGAGTCCAGCATTGTTTTTTCAATGTCATAATGCCTTGTTATTGCAGTCTCACCAAAATTGCATGAATTACACTAATTTACTTTGCTTTGTTCTCTTTCCACAGTTCGACCGTCAAAGTTCCATTCGATACAGTTCTAGACGAGCTCGCACATTGGAATCATTAGCATCGCTCTATGAAGTAAGTTACGCTAAAATATATTCAATCTGCCGCTCCTATATTTTCGTTCCCATCCTCTCATTATTAGGATGACGACCTAGTTGCCACCGTAGAGGAAAGCTCTTTTGTTCAACGAAAGTACGAGAAGTACTTTGACATGGTCATCGTAAATGAAGATTTCGATGAGACCTTTAGACAAGTTGTCGAGACTCTCGATCAAATGAGTCATGAACACCAATGGGTACCAGTTAATTGGATTTATTAGATAGAATCAATTGCGCAAATGAACTATTCTTCTTCGAATTAAACGCGATAGCGAAAAAAAAAAAAAAAAAACGAAAACAAACTAGCGGCAGCGGAAATTAAGTGTCTTATTTTATTTAGTTAAAATCTACAAAGAATCAAACTACATAATAGTAATATTATAATGTACAAATACAACGGTAATCTCGTTTTATTTCGATAAAGCTGATTGCAAATTTATAGGTATTTTAATTTTTTTTTTAGACGACGTCTTTTGTTAAAGTTAATCATTGTTTCGATGCAATTAAGTTGTAATAATGTGTTCTTGTTTATTTAAAAAATAAAATAAAATTTTAAATTAGAGTTTTTTTTTATACATATACACAAACAAATAAAAAAATAATTTTAAATCAAATGTAGGTACATATTAAATATGTATTAAAACCCATGTTAGTTGTTGATAGTATTTCTTTTTAATATTTAAGTTTTGTTTTTATTTGTCCGCCCTGTATTTGTATTTTTATATTTTATTAAGAAAACACATTTTATTCATCAAGATCAGAGAGAAAGAAGGAGAGGAAAGCATTTTATAAAAACGCATTTTCTTTGAATTTTTTTTTGTTTTTTTTTTTTTGTTTAAATAAGAAACGGATAAAATAACGAAATATTTAGAATCTCGATTTTTTAATTACTATTGTCGCTTGAAAAGAATCCTGCCTAAGCAAACTATTGGATGTTGAATAGTTAAACAAACGAAGATTTAAATATAAAATATTTAAGCTCAAAATATATTCGCTTATTAAGTGTAAAATAAATGTTGTTTGTTTTAATTTTAGCCACACACGAAGAGGGTTGAGAAGTGTGATGTAAATAAGTTAAGCATCTTGAAACATCTTGATTAAGCTGTCGATAAATGCTTACTCTCTCACATAATTATGGGCCTCCACCAAATGACAGCAGATGTGGAGAGGGAGGCAGGCGTCGTTGGGCTGAAAATTAATACGTCAAAAACTAAAATTATCAGCCTTGGAAGCTGATGAGTTTCAAATATATATGCATTGCTGGGCAGCCGGTAGGGAGAGTAGAGGATTTCGAATATCTTGGGAGTATTGTCTCGACCTATAGTGGAACCAAACTTAAACGTCACCTGGATATCTGACCTCAATCAACCCACTCAAAAATGAACAAAAACTTGTCCAGTGTCTAATCAAATCAGAGTTGAAAAGGACTTTTAAAATTCGAAACTGTGTAATCCGCGTTTCCAAATTTAAAACTATTCGAAAATGCTTTTCGATTCTAATTTGATTTAACACTCCTTAACCCTTTTCGAAACGAATGCATTGAGTTGCTAAACATCTCCGCACAACTTCTGAAGTTTGTTGCGAATCTCACGGTCTGAAATGACAGTGAGCAATAGCCACGTTCCTAGATTTTCCGCTAGACTGAAAAATCACGGAACTGCCCTTTGGACTTATAACAGCTGATTACTGGAAACTTGAAAACATTTACTAGAGATGGGTAAATATCGATTTCGATATTTATAGATAGAATTCGATTGTTTTTTTTTTTTTTTTGGGTTCAGTGGTTAAGTGCGCGATCACTGAGCGAGATATTGAAGGTTTGAATCCAAGAAAACACAAAAATAAAAAAAATAAAAGTTTTCTTACGGTCCCACTTCTCGCGAACGTCTGACAAACATCCGAGAGTAAAACTGTCATAAGAAACTTTTCTCAATTGAAAGAATTGCCCTTCGGAAACGGCATAAAACCGTAGGTCCCCAACCATTCGTGAGGCGCACAGCACGAGTGGCTGCGAAAAGCTAGGTCAGGACCCGCATTGGGCAATTCGCGCCAAAATATTATTATTCGATTGATTTAATGTAACCTTTTAATAAAATCTAATTGAAATAACAAAAAACATTCTAAATTCAGAAGAGCTATTTATTTTGATTAATTTAATTATGGAATGATTCTATCGATAACACTTTCGACCATCGATTTCGGATTTTTCATTCTATCGATGACATTGAAATGTAAAGAAGCAATCAAAAATAGGATTTAATCAAATTCAACTTACCTTCTATGGAAAGCTTAGTAAGTGGTAGACTAATCCCAGAAGATTTTAATCGAGTAACAGGTAATTATAAACATTTATTCATAATTATCGGTAATAAACTAGTTTTTTTTTACATCGATTCGTAGACCCCATTTCTAATGAATTGCATTGACAGATGACGTTTTTCTCTATCTAACTAAGCAAAAATTTGTTCGCTACATCACCTCTAGTAATAGTAGAGGAAAACTGTTACTGCTCTGTCATCCCGGTGCTGTCATTTTCCTAGATTCAAGCAGCATGCTTGGAATACGCCGAATGTAGCGCTTTCCAAAATATTGTTGCCTTTGGCGATGGTGACGGTTTTCAGAGTTTCACACTTACAGTCACGAGCCGAAGAGAGAGTTGTCATTTTTTTTTTTTTTTTTTTGGGTTTTTATCTTTAAACATGTGACGCGTTCCAAACACTGCTAGAATGTAGCAATACCACTCTGTACCATGATATCAGGATCGTCCTGGTACTAGCCCTAGCGGGGAAATGTGGAGGGGATATAGCAATGAAATTTCTCGCTACAGTACCAAAAAAAAAAAAACAAATTTGCCATCCACTAGTACCAAACACATGGAACGGCCTTACAACAGCTGATAGCTAGAAACTCATTAGATTTACTAGAGGTAAGTAACTATCGGTAGTCATCATTTTCGACTATTGTCGATACCATTCGATTGTTTTAATTGAATCTTTAAATAAAATCTAGTTAAACTAACAAAAAATGGTTTTAGGCATTGTAAAATGTTAGTTATACTAATATTTTGCCAAGATCTAACCTACTGAACTTAAAATTGACTAAGAATCGTTTCCGTTAATGTGTAAAAGCAATTAAAGTTGGGAACTAGTTTTAGAATAAAATGCTGAAGAGAAATAACGATGTTTCCTAACTGATTTCGACATTTTGCACAACTTTTAATATAGGCAGAATTTTTTGGATTAAAATACAGTGGACTGACTGAAAAAATTAATTAGTTTTGCAGTCGATTCGAGGTATGTTTACGAATCAGCGATGACTAAATAGTTACTGTCTAGAATAATGTACGTTTACAATGTCATTGGACTTTATTTACCAACGATTCAGAACATGCCCGCGCCGATGGTTACGTTTCACCACAGAGTGTTTGACAATTACCTCCATGGCATGGAGCTCCGCATCTTTAGAGAGTGGAACTAGGCTTTATCAATAAAATACTTCACGAACGCAATCTTTCCTTCAATTTAAAACCACCTCATTTTTATTTAGAATCATATTGAAATATTTAGAGTAAAAAAAAAAAACGCTCTTCGCAAATTGTTACAAAATTCCCAAAGCCTTCTCGACAACAGCATGTGGTTGACGCATGAACTCATTGTTCTCTGGAACACCGAGGAAATCACCGAACTCAATCAGTTCATCACGTCCAAGGAGCACATCTTCCATCATGTTACTGCGAATGAAAAATGCTTCATTGTCAGGGACTAACTCCAGTAGCTATAAATTTCTTACCTCGACTGCAGGAATGGCAATCGACCAATCTGACGAGCTGCGTGCAATTCCATTCCAATTTTTAGCGGGGCATGTAGTCCTTCACGATTTCTAAGCATACGCATCGATAAATCCAAACGATGTTTGTCGTAATTGAGCTCGGAATCCTTCAAGCGATGAATGTGGGCAATTTGCATGAGACAGTTTGCATCAGACGGACCGGCTACGGATGGTGATGCTTTCAGCACGGAATGCTGGGTTGGTGGTACTTTAACTGATTGCTGGAAAGAATTTCAAATTTATTAATATAATTTATTTATTAATATTATTAATATAATTAAACTATTTTAGTTACCATTTTATTGATTTTCTTTTAATTTATTAGAAGCACAAAGCGAGATAATTTTACTTGCCAAATTCGCTGACGGATGACAAACAACTTTGGTGACTTGAAGTTGGTAGTGGTTTGAAATGGAAATTGAAATGTCATTTGGGTTTGATTGTTGTCTTGACTGAACGAAAGTGCTGGTAACGAACCGGAAGCAGACATCTTGTAGAATAATTTGAAATAAACAACGAAGATTCTCGTGGTAAGTGGAGTTTCGATGGATCAACCAATATATTTCAATTTAGGCCGTGTGTCAATTACTCTAAATTGTAGCCAATGGCTACATTTTGGAATTACGGTGGTGAATAAAATTAAATATTACACGTCCAAGTTTAAACTACACTGGGGATCTATTCTCAAATCCATTTAGTTTACGAATAAGTGCCAAAGGTTTACAGAATCGCGAAAAACTAACATACGTGTAATTTCTATTTTGAACTCTATACGCATGTGACTTGTTAATGTATGCCAGCAGTGATACCACTTTCGTATTATCAATCAACTTTTAGCACCCTTTTTTGCTTTTCATAATAGTGTCTGGTCTACTCCAATAGTTTTTATCTTGAACAATTTCCCAGATTCAAATTAATGATAGAAAGACAGAGAAAAAAGTATTGCCCATTCGCGTACCATTAATTCTGCCTAAAAATAAAACTTATGATTATAATTATGCATTATACAATTATGCCTTTATAAATAAAATTCAGCAGAGTACTTATAAGGTTTTTTAGCGATTACCAAATAATATAATATGCAATATATTGTCTCTTTCCAAGATTGAACTATGGCTTTAGTTGTATGTGAACGTTTAACACTATGTACATGTCAACATTAAAAGCTCAACCATAATCAACATTGGAAAACATAAGCTAATGTCATAACTGAACGAAATGCTTGCCTATGTTCTGTCAATTTCAACCCTATCTCTCAAATCAATCTTTGACCGTTTCTTTTGAAACATCATCCCATGTCCTTTCCTTTTTCATTTTATCAAAATAAAAGGCATCTCTTTCATTGAAAAGGCACATATTTTTGCGAACACTTTCTATTAATATGTGTACAAATTTGTAGTAAACATGAGAACTGTCAGATTTACATATGCAATGAGCGACTGAGACCGCTCTCCCTTATGTTAGCTCATGTTTGCAAAAGTAAACGAACATTTAACGAATTTCTTACTTAACTCTCCAATCGGGTACTAAATAATTACTTATCTTTTGGAAAAGGGAATCCCAATCGTATTTAAACAATTTTAAATTGCAGGAACTAAACATTGAAATAGTTCAAGAATCTTATTAATCACTCAAATAAACTCAGAACTGTTCCTTTATATATTTAGTACGATTTTGTTGAAATGGAAAAAATAGGATTTTCCTTTTTGAGTTGTTTGCCTTTTTGA
Organism: Pocota personata; assembly: GCA_963082735.1. Lineage (NCBI taxonomy): Eukaryota > Metazoa > Arthropoda > Insecta > Diptera > Syrphidae > Pocota > Pocota personata. The sequence goes on along the minus strand of OY720432.1, from coordinate 84,570,888 downwards.
CAGACAAGACTTCAATTTTGAATGTAAATTATTTTCACCACTACGGAAAAATGTGTACCTCTCCAGTTCGAACCATTTGAAAGGAATAGACCCCTGGAGCTTTTACATTTATTTCCGTGGGGAGTTTAGTTGGGTGTTTTTGTAGGTTTGGGAAATAAAAAATATGGAAAGGAAAGAAGAAATAATCATTTTTGTGCCATATAATAATTGTAAATGAGAAGGATTATTAAAATCTTTCAAATTTCGTTCTCCATATGGCTAAATATGCGTTTATAAAAGCCTTTTCGCAGGGCGTATTGTATGGAATTTTCATACAACTCATTTTTTACTTGAACCTATAAGGGCAAGTATTGGTTTCGTACAACGGTACTTTATTTATTAGCTATTTTTCTTTTTTAATTTGCTATTTTACGGCTATTAATCAATCGATTTTGTCCGAAATTAAGATTTGACTGCGGCGAACAAAGTTTTGGGAAATTTTAAAAATATTTTGTTTTATTTTTAACGGATTTTTCAAAAACGATTTTGTTAAAATTTTAAATATGAGAGATTTGCATGATAAACAACATTTAGGTGCGAGTACGTGCGACCCAGTCGTTCACTTTATTTATTATAGAATTTATTAACCATCTACAAAGAGTTTAAACTGGGCGTTCTTAAAGCTTGAAATATAGCAACATGTGTTTTGCATAATTTTATAAACAAAGTTGAAGGAAACAAATTCAATTAAAGGATATATTGACTGGGAGAATATAAATGAATGCTCCTTGGAACATGGTAGCTGGGGAAATGACAGTTGAATAAATATTCCTGTTGTTTATACGACAGTATGAGCGAACCTAGAAAGAGGTTTCGACTAATGGTTATCAATATCATAGTGCGTGAGTTTACTAAACCTCTTAAAATAGTATTTAATATTTAATGTCCATTATTTTTTTAAGAAATTAAAATGTTCCAACAGATCTTCTGAGGCCTTCTTTTTTATTAGAATTTGTCATTTTTGTCAAAGTTTTGTGGGATAATCGTATCGAAATAGGAACGTTCGGACTTTTTATGTGATTCTAAAATGGACGAGTATGACTTTTGAATAAGAATAATTGCTACAGCTTTGTTGGTCTGGTGATGTCAAGAGTCTAATTTGTCCATTCTACAGACATGCAGTTACAAATTCAGAGTAATTAAATTAGCAGTATGACATTTTGGCATTCAATTTGAGTTGAACTTAAAAACAGTATGGGAGAAATTTTGCTTTGAAGTGCGCTGTCCATTAACATCAAAACTTGCACTAGTTAGTTTCCGTAAGCGCCAGTCTGGTTGTAAACAATGGTAACAAGTTTACTTCTGCAAGTTTGCAGCGAGCTCTGGAATCAATGAAAACAGGAATACAGAAAACAGTGAAATCTATGAGAATAGTTTTGCTCAGAACCAAATGGTTTGTGGCATCGGTAAATCTCAACACAAATTTCACACGTATTTAATCGTTCGCCACATAAAAATTTTCACATTTCAGTGTGAACAAAATATAAAGAGAAAACAAATAATATGGAAGAAGTATAGTATATCATGAAATGGAAAGCCAAGAAAAAATAATAAAACACATAAATAGGATAAATGCTAGGTTTCATAGAATATTTAAAAAAAAAAGTAAGGATTTACACAAACTGATGGCATTTTTCCTACTTCTTGTGAATATAAATAATACAAATACAGAAACTTTAGAAAAGGAGATAAAACAAAAATCGACGTCTTGAAAACAGATATGCAAAGAAGAACAATATTTTTCGTTTCTGAATCCGTCGTGCCAATTTTGTATGGGTTGCCTTGTTTTGTTTCAGCAGCATTGGCAAAAAAGATGTTGCTGTCAGAAAAATATGTTTTTTTTTACAGCCACGACAATACTGAGAAAAAACATATATATATGTATACCTTGACACATACTCATATATTTTAATGTAGTCTTTAAGAATTATGACTTAAATCTACGTACTACGTGAATTTGGATAGTTTTTTTGGAAATTTATTGGTGAACAAAAAACTTTTTTTTTTGTGAAAAGTGGAAAGAAAAATTCGTGGCGATGTTTGCGACTTCTTAAAAAAAAATTGTTTTTTAACAAATTTGTGTCTATAAAATTGTCAGAAAAGTGAGAATCGTCTCCTTTGTGTAAAATGTTGTTTCATTTCCTTCTCTGCATATTTTATTTTAAGTTGTCCGTATTTTTTTTACTGAAAGTAAATTTTAACGATGAAAACCCGGCTTAATTTTCATTCTCCAAAAATTAAACTTAAATTTAAAAAAAAAAAATATTTCACTGTGATTTTACTTCGATTTTCATAGTGCTATTTCGAAAGCAGTGAAAATGTCATTCTAATCGAGGTGTGTACCAGGGAGTGCCGGAACAAAGTCGGATAATTAATTTTTTCCTTTTTTTGTTTACTTATAAGAAATAGCTATACTTCAGGTTGCAGTGTTTTGATTTTATTTATATTTCTCCTTCTTTATTTTATTAATTATAACAGCAATAGAAAAACAAAATCTTTTCTCCTTGAACTGGATTTTGCCTCGTCACTCCTTAGGTTATGCATAACTATTGAAACGATTAACAGGCCAATAAAGGAGACATATTCTTACTTTATTTATACATATTCTTACTTTACTATTATAGATGGCACTACAGTCTGGGCTGAAACTTGGCCGCGACCAAAAAGTCTCTGTTGCATACAAAGTTGGCTGAGGTCTCTTTGCACTTGTGTTCCCAACTATAGGTCTTCCTTTACAGCGTCGTGCCTCTGGGATGTATTCGAAGACATATCCTAGCCGTTTTACATGTCCTAGCCATCTTAGGTGATGAATTCGAAGCCTTCTAACTAGGTTAATGTCGCTATACAACAAAAGGGACCACAAATCGCTGGAATAATTTGTCTTTCAAAACAACCAAGGAAAGCGATTTTATTGGTAAAATACTTTGGAGTTGGAGAGAACTTAACTATCATATATCGGTAGAAAATAGAACCCACAAAGAGAAACAAGTGCTGTAAGCTGGCTAAAGAGAAAGTGGCACCACCCCATGGCGCATATTTATAACCGTGGCGACTTAGCCTCACATAGACCAGTATTGGTCTATAGCTCTCCTTAAAAAAAGAAGAAGAAATGGAACTCCTCTACATAATCAGATAGCATTTATATATTTTTTCAGGAGTTCATCGAAGGAGAATGCGAGTAAGCGCAGAAGATGCCTATAGGGGCTACTTCACTTCTTCCTCAGCCCTGTGCAGTTTTAGTAAATCAACCGTTGGAAAATGACTGCTTCTTCAACAGGCGTTTAGTGGAAACTGTTGGAAACAATGCTAAATAAACCCGTGAGAGTTCAACGTACCTAAGGTTTGCTCTGGCACCTGGGGACCTGCCTTCTAACTAATCTGAAATCTTTTCCGTTGTTATTATGGTGTCCAACTTTGTTCTCACTAATGAGCAGGCTTACTGTTTACATTGTCATTGAAGTCTTTCTGTACACCTTTTCCGCGTCCCTTGCCGATGCTTGATCTGAAGCTTTACTTCAATTAACTTTCTCCTAACAAAAGACTCGCATAATATGAGGCCTTTCGATGCGTATACAGATAATGTAGTAACATGAACATATGGCTCAGGTTTGCTGTGAAAAAGAAGGACAAATGGAAATCTATTGTAATAACGTATACATTTGGTCTACCAATGGTTTATCTTTAGAAATCGAATCATCTACTGCAAATATTCAAATGAAAACCAACCAAAAATTTCGGCCCACACCTATGTATGTATATTATACCTCCTGCGATGCACATTTACGCCTTTTTGTCTTATCTAATTAACCATCAACATCGAAACAAATAACAAAGTTTGTCTCTTTGTGTCTGCTACCTAATTTGTTTCCTAATTTTGCGATCATGATTCTTCGGCTGACTCACTTTGGTCGCCCACAATCTGTTTCCCTTCCCAAAAGTAGAGCTATTTTCGAATTGACTCCATTAGTACTGCCCAACTAATTGAATTTAAAAGCTTCACCAAGTCGGCTTGGAGCGGCTACAAGCCAGCGCACTCAGAATTCCATTCATACAGATAAAATAAAATGGCTCGAAGAGTGTTTGTTTGCTGTCTTAAGTTGACCGCTAATGTGCTAATTAGTAAATGCTCCATGTACGGCCACCTCGGACCACGGATGCAAAGTTTAATTAATTAATTAATTTACGGACTTACGTCAAGAACTCTTTCGATAGTGCACTGCATTCATTCACCATAGAAGAGAGCTGAACTCTGTTGCAGTATTGCGTTAATTTAGGCCCCTTTTACGGGCCCTACTTGTTGTTTGGTTTTACTTTCATAAGTTCTATTTCATGTTTGAATAAAAACGAACGGTACTATGAGTTTGATATAACTTGAAAGCTATCGTTACAGAGGCGGACTTTTATTAGACAAAGTAATGCTAATTGGTTTCAATACTGAAAGGTAGTGTTTGGGTGACAGAATGTCGGTACTTTGTTGGTCCAATTTATGTATTCTAATTGGCGACTAGTAAATACATTCATTTGTTTATAATACTTTTTTGTTTACATTTGACAGACATCTTTGATGGTCAATTTATTTGTCCTTCTTTCAAAGTGTTTAACTTGTCATTTGGTAATACTCGCTACGGTTTGTATATAAATAATGATTTCTATGGTCCTTGACATTTAAAGTCGTTAAACTTAAACCGCTTAAATGGGGAATTGCGCTTATCTTAACTTTTTGCACAAAAAAAGACACAAAAAATAAAAATATTTCTTAAATTCCTTTAAATTTTTTATCTAGACAATCCACCCAATACTCCATTTAATAAAAAAAAAAAAAACATGATTAGGGGTTATCTTTTAAATGTTTCACAATTATTAAAAGTACCAGCTAACAATGACAATATTATATTGCGACCTTTAAATGCCATTCACCTTTCACACATTTAAAATACTTAAGTTATAACGACTGTAATAAAAAAATTTATAGAAAAAAAAATTCCCCATTATAATCTTGAATTTGTTTTTCTCGTTTTGAAAATCCAATGGAAATTAAAAATCCATTAGAATCGATTATTATTCGTTATTTTATCTAAATTTTTAATTTAAACAAACTGAAACTGTGGACAATGATATCCGTGAAAAGAATTTATTTCGTTTTCACTTTCTTTGGATGCCGCTATAAGCAGGTTAAGCAGTTGTTCAGAGCGGTACATTTTAAAGGCGCGAAAAAACTGAGGTTACGATAATGTATGGCTTGTCCCCAAGCCGGTACAGTTAGGTGAAGTCGAAAAAAACAGACTTGGCACAGAGGTGCCATAGTTTATCACACAATAACTCTTAAATAATTATTGCTATGGTGAACCTTTTTAACAGATGGATCAAAATTTAACTCTAAATTTTGTATCTTTAAATCATGGGTCAAATATTAAATTAAGTTATTACATATAGTGATGGACACATAAATAGCACACTGTCTTCGCACGGAGTTAAAATTGCATTTTTCGTTAAGTATGATCGAAATATGACAAGCAATTAAAGGCATACACTCAGTATCGCATGCACACAAGGTTTACGGTAAATTCTCAGCGTCATCATGATAGCAAACACTGACGTCATCGATTGCAGCGTGAAGGGACGTGTTTTTTTCTGGCCACGTTTTTCTTTAGTGATTTTGTTATATTTTATTGTGATTGAGTTATTAATAATAAATTTGTTTGAAAGTTAGTACGTTTGTCATTAGTTTGTAGTAACATTAAATATCAGGAGATATATGTACATACAGGTACATAGAGATGAGGACCACATTGCTCAGAAGAAAGACGTGAAATCATCTGTAATATGAAAGCTAACGGTTCATCGGTTACGGAAATATCCAAACAGTTACAATGTTCCCGAAAGGTTATTTATAATACCTTACGTCATGTGAAGTTTTATTGGCAATGTCAAAAATGTTGCAAGAGCTCCAAGTCTACAGAGCTAGTGCCACCCACCAATTTTCGAGCTCTAAAGCAATAAAGGGCAGTGTTTATGTACATCGTTCCATTTGTGTGTCAAATAGGACTATGGAAAGGCGGCTGCTGCCAAAAAAAAAGCTTGAGATGATGCATCGCACAAAGAAAGCCACTCGTGGCAAACACAAGTTTGAAACTATGGCTTTTTGGAGAAATGTACTGTGGAGTGATAAATCCAAGTTCTGCAGGTTCGGACCGGATGGAAAAGGTATGTTTAGCGTCCACCTAACCAACAACACAATTCCATATACACACTAAAAACAGTCAAACACGGTAGAGGAAGTGTGATGGTGTGGGCTTTTTCTTGACATGGCGTGGGACCAATTACGAAAATAGACACGAAAATGGATCAACACGTCTATAAACGTATTATTGAAGAACACATGCTCCTCTTTGCCGAATAAAATATGCCACTAATATACCGTTTTATTCAAGATAATAATCCTAAGCACACTTCTCGCCTTGAGAAGGGTTACCTTGGCGATCAAAATGTCAGCGTCTTAAAGTGGCCTACCGATCTGAATCTGATCGAGAACCTGTGCAACGATGTCGAACATCAAATCGAAACAGTAAAACCGCGAAATGCAGCAGAGTTGTGGAACCATATTCAAATCGCCTAGATATCTATTCCTAAAGAACGTTGTCAGGCATTAGTGCAGAGTCTTCCAAGACGATGTGCAGCTGTGCTAAAGAATAAAGGGTTTACGACAAAATACTAAGTTCTACTGTTTGTCTAAAAAGTTAAATACCTTTTTGCAATATAATGCGCTATTTATGTGACAAGGCATAGTTTTTAATTTTTTATTTTCAGGAAAATAATCCCTTCTTTTCGTGAATTAAGTTTTGAACTCTATTAAATAATAAACAAAGTAAAAAAGTGTGTTGTTTCATTACACGCTGGAAGACTGTCTTTTTATTGATCGAAGTGGAAGTGTGCTATTTACGTGTCCACCACTGTAGATATTTGTATTGAAGACAAGGAAGTTTCAATACAATTGAAATACAGTGGGGAGCAAAACTGTCCGGATGTTTTGCATTTCTATGGTTATGTTATCAAAATCAGCAAGCCAATAGCAGTTTAACAAATATTTTTGGTTAATTTATTCAATTGAAAGTTTATCTTAAAATTCAGTAACAAAAACTGATAAAAAAAAGTTAATTCATAAAAATATAAAAAATATAAATAAACAAAAAACAAAAAAATCCCAAATCAATTCTTTCCCAAAGTTCGTCGATGGTTTTCGGTGGATTTTCATCCACACCTAGCCTCCTTTTAAAAATAGCCCATCAATTTCCCGTTGGATTTAGATGCGGGCTCTGTGCAGGCCATTGCATCAACTGAAAATTTTGATTTTGGAGCCAATTTTGAACAACTTTTACTGTATGCTTCGGATCTCCGTCTTGCTGGAAGACGGTTTCTATACAACATTCCTATAGTTACTTGTTTCCCATATAATTGTGAAACTAAGAATTATTTATCAGTTTATGAAGATATGAAATTGTAAATAAACACTTCAGTTAGAATTTTTCTAAGAAACAACACTCGTATGTTTTGTTGTTTGTATGTAAAAAAAACACAATTTTCAAAGCATATTCCTTCTATGTAATATTGGAATAATGACACTAAATCGCATTTCCTGTTGACTTTTATAAAACCTATTTTAATTGAAGAATTAATGTTTGCATTTTGCTGTACATCCACTTTTGTTCTTGGGAAGCTGTACAAATAGTGAGCTGTCAGATTGGTATAGCAATACATTTATGCATTTTCTCGCCACCAGGTGTCGCAAGCGAACTTTTTCATTTGTCAATTATAAAAGAATCTATTGAGTGATAGCAATGCCACAATGCTTCTGTTTTACTAAATTTATCAAATAATATCGATTTTAAAGGTTTTCGGAACTCCATCTCTGATTTTTTTTTTAATTTTATCTTCTTGAAAATGCTAAACTTCACTCTTTATATTTTAAATCCAGCCAATACTAACTATCAAACCAGATGGCAAACGGAAACGTTTTTAATTGTAAAGTAAAGTATCGTTTAATTTATCAAGAAGAATAAGACAGGGTGACCCAATATCTCCACTTCTTTCCGCTGTTTTGGAGGAAATTTTCAGAAAGTTTGATTGGGAACGGAAAGGCCTTAATAAACATATACGAAAAATAATTGTCCAACTTGAGATTTGCGAACGACATATCCATAACTGCTGGAAGATAATGACGTCGCTGTCGTAGACGTAGGCGCTGTCACTTGCATATCCTCTCAAAAGATTCGTCCACAATGAAGTCGTATACTACATTTACATTTTTACATTTTATTTATATACATTTTATTTTTACATTTTTGTAAAGCGGATGTGATAAATTCCTCTAAATTTTTTATGTTCTTTAACCATTTTTATAAATTTTCAGTATTCTGGTCCTCCATTGTCGTCATACGACAAAAGATAAAAGTTACCCAACTCATACTGTTACGACTACGATTACGACAGCCACTCATTTTATTCACATTTCTACATTTGCGTGTTTTTCAACTTTTGACAGCACATACGAGCACAACTACAACTAGGACAGTGACGTCATTGTGTTCCAGCAGTTATACGTGTGCTCCACTTACGGATCCCTTAGAGATTTTCTTCCTATTCCTCAGCGGAGAATATTTGTTAAATAGCACACAAATTCTTCGCTAAGGAGAGAATCACCTGTCAAAAACATATGTATGTTTTCGCTCTCTGACTGTCTTTTGGATTTTTTCTATAAAAAATGAAATTACAGAGACAGTAATACTGTTTTTGAATTATGTGTAATAGCAAGAATATCTTCCACCATCAAATGCATTGGCTCTCATTTGTCATTATTAAACGTTTGAAATACCGCTCTCTGAATTCGGGAGAGACGTATGAGGACGTAAGGAAATGAAAATTAAAAAAAAAAAATTACAATTCCTCAGCTGATGTTCGAGGGATCTGTGAGTTAAACACGCCTAATATTGTTAGCAACAAATGCCAAAAACCTCCAAGAAACGCTTAAGGAACTATGTGCTGAATGTAAAAAAAAGTAAACTTGCCAACGAATCGCTAAAAATCAAAAAAATATGTCGAATGGTACACATGCAGAAATAAAAATTGACAACAATTCTCTAGAATAAGTTGAAGAGATAAGTATCTTTGTCAAACAATATTGTAACATAATGTAGCATAATAACTACGCCCCAAAAGTAAGCAACACAAAATTACATTCCGAAGTGTCTTTTCGGAACACATTCGAGGTTCGTGTCTACGGAAGAGAAGGAATATGTCTAAGACGACGTCGCAGAATTAAGAGAGAATTATAACCACAAGAGATTATTGGCTGCAGCTGTCATCTTGGAATTATTACATCAGAATTTTCTCGTTCCAGTGGTCGAAGAATTTGCTAGAAGTTTCTGGCTATCAGAAATGCGACTATATAAGGACAGATGGCGATCGAGGCAAGGCAGTTGGGTTTTGAACCGCACGAAGAGATTGGAAAAGTGATAATATGCGAAGTTGTAATTTTGTGATAAATTGAAAGTTAAGAGTTAACAAGAAGAAGTAATTAGTTTGGATTTGTGAATTAAGTAATTGAAATGAGATAAAGTGATTTGAGAAGAAAGAGACCTTGTAAGGAAAGAATTTGCGAAGAATAGTATAGTGTGAACTTGAATTGTTCTATAGACTAGAAAATAAAGAAATAATCTCACAGAATAACGTTTTATCTACTCGAGCCGTAGCTCGCATATTACAATATCCTTCAAGGACAAAAAAGAGATTAATCAATGGATAGCTAACACATGGTGCCATTTATGGAGCGTGAAGTACCTATTGAATCTCAACTTATTAGGTCAAACCAAATTATACGTTTTCGACTCTACAGTGTTATAGCTGTATTGACACATAGATGCCAAATACGCAAATCACAGAATACGCTAAAAACGCACTAAAATAAGGAATTTAACCAATTTCAAATACGTTTTATACAGAGTTGAAGTGTGAGTGGGCAGGCCACACTATGCTCTTAACTGTAGATAATTGGTTTCAATACAACTGTATGGACAACTTTAGGCCAAAAGCGAAATGCTGAAAGACAGCTGAAATGTTGGTGACATGGATTATGGATGAATATTGGAGAAACGAATTATGTACCCTACCAACCAAAGATGCTTGGAGCATACTATGCCCAGAGAACATGAATTTATCTAAGAAATCATATTAAACAGGGTATACTGAAGGAATAAAGCTTGAAATAATAGTTATAAGTAAACAAGCTATTGTAGAAATAAATGTTTTACAATGCATCACATTTGCCTATTTACGCCACTGATTCTCAAGTTAGTCTTGTGCTGAAGATGATTTATGAAGACTTCGCAACCTCACCCTATATTTCTCACCACTACTCTATAAGATTTTCATGATTTCCAGGAAGAACTATCTGCAAGTAAATTCATTAAATTGTTTCTGAACTAGGCATCAGTTTGGCTTGTGACATATAATAATGGGGATTCAAAAGGACAGAATGGTGAATTGTTATGTATATCAAGATTCACGAAAACAATACTTGCCCTATAGGAGCAAGTATAAAATGCGAATTGTAGTTCCTATAAATTTTTTTTTAGAGTTGAATTCTGTCAGGGATAACATTCCCAAAAGTTGAAAATATTGAAATAATTCCCATAAAGTTCGCAATTTAATTTTGTAGATACTAAAACATCGACTATACCCCACTGAAACTCAGAATTATCCGGTCATCAATTTCCGCCTGCAATAAGTGGGGAAATGTTGCCATTAAAGAAGCAGAAATAAATACCCTGGTATCATGCAGACTGCTTTCAATCGCTTGCTAATCGCTCAAATTTGCCACTCGTTTGTCCTGTAGGTCAACACGCTAAATTTTATTACCACTTTCAAACAACTTCTGCAGATGCAGCTGGGATAAGGAAGATGCTTAAACGATCCTTCTCTTTTCTTTATACCTGTACATCCCTATCCAAAAGAAGACTGCTTTATCTGAGGACACTTCCCTGCCATCACCTCGGCGAATATTAACTTCAGAACGATCCTCTCCTTCAATTAGCCCTTTAGTTAGTTGGAATAGCGATTGATCCCGTGGTATCGTAATGCATCCCCTTTGGTCTAAGGGCGTTTGTACATATATAGGTGCAGACAGCCATCTTAACCTAACCTACGCTGTACATTAAACTTCGTGTCGCATAATGATGGGTAGATAACACTCGGGCAAAAACTTGTTGAGGCAGGGGGACTCGAGCTCAAGAAAACAAGGCACTATCATATAATGACACTAATGTCGAAAGTTCGAACCTTAGCATAACTTACTATACCAAACAAACAAAGCAAACAGAATGAAATGACTCTTCAGAGGGTAGACATGAAGAACCCACAAAAACACAATCATCTCCTACTCTCACTACCATGCGGTGATCCCCGATTGTCTAGTACCTCGACCATAGTTTGAGTTTTATCTCCATTGTTAGGTCGTTTGTGACAGCAAACGAGACTGTTCGTTGAATCCATTCAGTTCGAACAACTTAGTGAACACCATATATTGTACATATGAGCCACTTCAACATATTTGAAGGATTTTCAAGACTGGGTCTGGGTTGACATCTAAATATTTCAGTGACAGCTGCGGGGAACAGAAGCAGAGTAAGTATATTTGTATATTTTGCAGATTTATCTTCAGAGGGAGATTTATGCAAGAAGTCTTTAGTTTCAAGCCTGATGATAATTTGCATTAAAGCAAATAACCATGCATTTGCAAGCCTTTTTCGTGGTTAGTCAATTAACCCGACACACGCCTAAACTAAGGGACTTGTCCAGCCGAATCTACCGCACACATCCAATACATTGAATATGGGCATATTGAAGTGAATAACCACTTCCTGGTGGTTCATAGCTTTAGGATCTGAAAAGTATCTGAATATTGAAGGCTGGAAACAAAATTCACAGGTAAACCGACGATGCGAGGGACTTATCATCTACGTTTTTCAGAAGCGCTTCGCTTCAAAAATATGTATGTGCATAGAAAATCTCTAGCATAGCTGTTTAGTCTCTGCTCTTTACAGCCACACCATACGAGTGGTTTTACATGCATTTTTGAAGCTATTTATTTCAAAAATTATAAAAAAAACCTCCTGAATCTCAGCTTTTCATCTTTATTATGCTTTTACTCATATTCAGCAACAGTGCATCTCAAATCACATTGAGCATACCACTGGTATGTTGTAAACTACACACAAGGGAAAATGGTAACATATGAGTCATTTAAACAAGTTCTGTGACCAAAAATGAATACAAATCCAGAAAATGTTACAAAAAAAAATTCCGCGAATTCCATTTATTAATCCTTGAAATTTACAATCCTCCAAACAGATTACCGAAATTTGTAACAAAATAACAAAGCAAAAAGAAACGTTTATTATCCACTCCGAATCCTTTCAAAAATAAGTCCTTTATTTTACAGTTATAAAAAATCTGTTGGGTTATTTGCATTTGCGAATTTTCATAAAAATTTCCGCGAACCTTTCACAAAGAAGGCTTGGATCAAGAAATGCAAAAAAGACCCAAAAATATTACAATCTTCTTTGGTAAGGACTCGCCATATTATGAACACCATGTCTAATCCATCATACGCTACCTGCCACAATTAACGCGTCGAGGTCATTGGCACATTTTTAATTGTAATCGCATTACCTAACTGCCTGTAAGGATACATACCACTGTAACTGATATGCAAAACAATGTTTGCTTTGAACTTTGCCGGTCTTCGACGCACACATGTTCATACGGAAATGAATTCGTGGAAAATGCAAGAAAATTACCGAAGGACTCTGACTATTGTGTTTCCAAACACTGACGAATACAAAAGGATCTTCCACCTCGGACGCCATATTAGAGATGCTACTCCTGTCGAGAGCGCTGGAAAGGATACGAAAATATTTCGATGATTCGTGTCGAGATAGAGGTCGAACTCACTGAAATGCATGGAATGCACTTTAGTGTGATGATTCAGTATATCGATTGGGAATGCTCATATCTTTCGATTTCCTTTTGAAATACACTGATGTATATATCTACATTTCTTTTTTTGGAATCTTTTCACACTTATATGTTAAAATTTTGTTTTTGTTGTAAGAAGGAGAAGCGGTATCAATGGATATCACGGGGGTATCTGGGAGTATGCGGCACTTTGTTTTGACCTCGCATTTTGCTCGCTTGGCTGGATTGCAATTTTTATTGATATCCCTCCAACGAACGTGGCATGAGATACGTGTGTATACACAATAAATTCGTATATGTAGGTTACAACACTGGTACGAGTATGAATGATAACAATTGTTTGTGCCGACAAAAATTCGACAAATTGCACTTTCAATTGCGAATTCTAGGAACTGGCCAGTTACAAGTGGTCGACCGCTGCCGTGCTGCACTGGTGGCGGGTTTTATTTTTAATTACGCTTTACGTATTATACATACGAGTAGATATGACACAAAATAAAAACCGGAAGTTGATTAAACAATCAGCGATTGATAGTTTAATACTTGAATCGATATAATTAGATAAACAAATGTTAATGATTCCAAAGGGCAAATTTGAAATATTATTGCCTGTTCTAGCTGCAAGTGTTATTATAATTTTGTGCGGTTCACATTTATAATTATACCTAGTTCACCTTATCTATTAAAACGTACAGAGAAAAATGTATGCGGATTAATCTACTAAGACAAGAAGTTCAAGGAAATTAAGGACATTTTTTTGTTGAGTAGAGGACGAGAGGAGAGAACCCTGACTGTGGCATTAGTTTCTCAGAATTGTGAGTGTAAAAACGGTCAATTGCTGGTAAAAAAAAATCCATCTTTTCTAACTTACTTTAGATGGCGCTACAGTCTGAGCTGGACAAAGACCTCAACCAACAAGCGTCCCCAGCCAGCTCAATATTGTGCTAGCCGCCTCCAGTTTTGCACACAAAGTTGATTGAGGACCCTTTTTACTTGTGTGTAGCACCTTAGGTGACGTTTTCCTTTCTAGTCATCTTCTGCTATGAATTCGAATCGTATAATTATCCACTTTAATGACAATTCTCATAACCAAAGGCAGTTTTTATTTTTAGGAGTAAGATCCTTCATACTTACACTCAGTAGAATAGCACAAGCGAGGTCCAACACATCCTATTGTGAAAAGAACAGGCACTTGATTTTCAAAAAAATAGGTGCTGAAATACCTGACATAACGCCATGGCATCAGAAGGCGTAACATGGTACGTATGATAACTTCAACCACAACTTGCGTTACATGTCAGAAGGCAGCTGCAGTATGTGGTTAACATTTCTTTTTCTTAGAGACAGCCAAAGCGGATATAATGGCTACTCCCGGAATACACTCTTGGCTATTTTAAATCTGCAAAAGATGACTTTTCTCAAGCCCTCCCTTGTTGAGGGCCAACCATAATGTACTTCAGTCGGCTTAACCTTATGTCAAAAAGGAACGAAAAGCCCATTCAATATCTGTCAAACTTAAGTTACACATGATGGATTTAAACAAACGTCAAAATCTATGAAGTATGAAAAATTAGCTGACAAAATTAAAAAAAAAAAAAAATTCTTTGATTCGGCAATGGAAGGGATAAAGAAGGCCGTGAATTGCCCTGGGATAAGAAAAGACAAACATGCTCGCAATTTATACACCATTAACTTAATCAAAACCAAATGTTACAATTACCATCTCCCTCCTCTTATCTCTAAAGGCTATGAATGACGCCCCCATTCAAACAAGACGCCACAAACTGACTTTACCTGACTCTTAAGTAAGTACAAAAAGTTGCAGGGCCTTGGAAAATGAAATGTTTTCATTATGAGGAAGGGGTTTGTTTCACTTCTCTTAGCTTCAGCCAACATTGTCAAAGATCTGGGCATGGTGTAGTGGTAACATCATCGCTTGTCAGCTTAATCAACTCTACTGTAAAGGCATAACACTGGTAGTAGGGTGGTCATATAGCTAAAAAAAAAAAAAAAAAATCAAGTTGATCGTGATGATAACATCAAGAGGACGGAAAAAAAATCCTGTGAATCATAAGCAACGACAATACAAAAATACTCCCCAGTTATCTGGACGCCACCCTTGCAGTTCACTGAAATTTAATAATACCTGAGTTTCAAACCAACTATGTACACCAATCTCTCTTCTCTCTGTCTCTTTCCCTTTGTACAAAACGTCCGTCTAAAATTAGTATAAGGGTATTCATATCCCCTTTCACAAATTATAAAAAAAATGGGTTTTGAAAAACAGACTGGGGTGCGTTTACGGGAACTATATATGCGTCCTTCAATCGTGCAGTTGTTAGGTGTGTAACTTGAAACGATCAGATTGTTACCCGTCTCATAGGTGAATTATTCTTGTCAGCTTTGCGAATTGCGCAAGGCTGACATTCTTAGATGTATGATATATGTGCGCGTGAAGCAGCGATCCAAACAATTGATTGCTACTTTAGAGACGTCAAAAATGACATTGCAAGCAACGCCATTATTCCCTTACTTAAACATGGAACGCACTCTTGAATTGTCAGACATGGGCCCAACTCTCTAACTATCGGATGACTTTGTGTTTGACTTTTGGTTTTTTTTTAAATTGGTGAGAAATTGAAAAAAAGGCGAAAAATACATTTGGTTTCAATTCCAATTATAATAATTTTGCATTAATAAAGCTTATTTCTCATTAACTGTTATCGAGAAAACTCTGATTTTTATGTGAACTCAGCTAAACTGACTTTGATTGTTTGGTACAACAAGATTAATAGTTGAGGCAATTCTTACTGAAGAAACGAAAGAAGCAAATGAGGGACTTTAGTTTTTTCTTTCATTTGGCTACTGTCAAACTAAAACTTTAATGGATCTGATTTCATGGCCATGATTGTAACTTTTTGGGTAGATGTAGCTGCCTGTTCGACAATTTTCTCACTTCTAGACCAAATAGAAGCTGAGAAAATGTCCGATCTGTGATTTTCCGGAATTAAGAATTCAAGAGAAATTTGTCACCTGCGTCTAGGCTCGCAACGAATTTCGCTTGATAACTTCGATATGTCAACATTTGAAGAGGCGAAAGGAAGCTATTTAAACTGAAGGTACCAAATTAGCGCTTTAGAAAGGAACGAGTTCTATTAAACTGGTACCAATCTTAGAATGATTCCATTTAGTAAACTCTCTTTTTGCACACCATCCGTTGTCGAATATGTTTCGTTGAGTTCTTGATGAAGCAAATTTAGTTGTAGAATAGCTGAACTGTCTGTTACATAATTATAGCCGCTAATACGCGCCGTAGCTGTTTTAAGCGGACTTAAAAGAAAATAATATCTCGGACTACATTCAACTGGGATGTTGTGATGATGTCAGGTACATTTCTTCAAGATTGACTTCTAGAAGCCAACATTTTTGGCACAATAGCATCTCTTCAAATCATTGTTATGTTGTCCTCGCTCTCTGTAAGTTCGCAAATTATACATATGTACGCACATATGCTCCATTCTTGATATGTATATTATATATATTTGTTGAATTAAGCAGATTTACTTAAAATTTACTACAAAGTTGATTTTTTTATAGGCAGAAATATAGCTTTTGTCGGTTTTCAATGCCTACATATTATCGGATTTTAAAGTATAGAATCGATATACTTACTTACTTACTTAAGCTCCGGGGTGAACCTGGGTCTCAACCAACAAGCGCCTCCAGCCAGCTCGATCTTTAGCTATCTGCCTCCAGTTTCGCACGCTAAGTTTGTTGAGGTCCCCTTCCACTTGCGTGCGCCACATGAGTAGCGGTCTTCCTCTACTGCGCCGTCCCTCGGGAATGGATTCGAAGATTTTCTGGGTCGGAGCATTGGTGTCCATGCGCTCTATATGACCCAGTCAGCTCAGTCGTTGGATCTTCACTATCTTGGCTAACCGATATCGCTGAACAGCCGGTTCGTCGTTGTATCTCCTCCTCCATTCACCATCTATTCAGACGGAATCAAAAATCACTGGAATCACCACTTTTGATAAAGTCCATGCCTCTGGTGTTGGGCCGTGAGTTTTGCACTATTATTTAAAGAAGGGTGTTAAAGAAATCGCATGACAGCGTGTCGCCTTGTTTGAATAATTTTTTGACATCTTTGAGGTCTTTTCCGATGCCAAAACTAGACATTGCTCCACTCGTATATAACTCGTCTCTATAAATCGTAGATTGCATAAATCATATCAAATAAACTTGATTGAGCATTTTTTAATTAAAAAAATATTCCACAGATTTATTTCTTTTGATTTGAAATCCTTTTTGCTGTCAAACCTATCAGCTGTAATTCATTTGACAGTTTCAATTTTCCGTTGCGGTGACGTTAAATGAAAAATACAGAAAAATGAACGAAGAAAAATCATATCTCTCTCAATTTCATTAAGTGTCCTAGTACGTGTACGGTTTTCTGATGTTTTCAGACGTAATATTATGTTTGCATGCGTTTGCATATGAGTACCCGAACGAACTTATTGTGTCAACTTTTTTGTATTTTGAACTTCAACTATCAGTGGTAAAATAAAACAATTCTCCAACTTTAAATAACTGTTTTATTCGTTAAGCTCAGGATCGTTGTTCAGATTAAAAGATTTTTGAAAAAAAGTGTTATGGACATAAATTAATTTATTGATCGTAAAACTTTAAGATTTAAGTAATAAAATGCGTTATATGCAATACCTACACAACACCCACATCAAACTTACGCAAACAAGGTGTGGACAAATTTATTTTATATTTGAAATATACTTTTATGACTTTATTACATTATATAGACACTCGTAAATTAACGAAATTGTGCGAATTTATATTTCCTATTTGCTTTAAGAAATAAGAAAATGATTTACTGGTGTGTATAGGCGGCAACTATTGTTTTAAAAACAATAAAAATGTTTCTTTGTTTTTGTAATTAATTTGTTATAGTGTCTTTTGGAAAAGTTGTTTTATGGAGAGGCGCTAATAAGTATATGTACTGTATTAGTCAAATTTGTTATTGAAAATAAGATTTTACATAAGTTTGCTAGAATGTCTAGACTTGGAGAAAACATTTTTTTTTTTTTTTTTTTTTTAATAATGGCTTTGTATACCAAAGCTTTTATTCCGCGAACAAAATGTCAGGGCTCTTTGAAATGCAGGTTGGCAGACAATAGCATTGTCAGTTAGTAGGTACCTATACCTTTCCACCACATGTGGAACAGTGGTTAAAGTAATTTTTACCAACAGTGCGATAAACCTTAAGATGCAGAAATGCTGTGTCATCTCCACCGATGATTGCTGTCGACATTCATCAATGCATCCACCGGTGGCTGTTGACACATCAATTTAGAATATTCGCAGTAACATACGAGTATATTAATCATTTTTGCAACTACTATAAAACATAGCAACTTCAACGATATTAATTTTTCTTAGTATAGATTCAGTACAGACATTGTTGAAAGCATTTACTACATACGAGTATGTCTAATAAGGTAGCTAGGGTGTAATGTTTGTATCAGGTCATACCATACCGTCGAATACACTCACTTAGCCTATCGAGTATATACCATATAATGTTCTTCATTCGATGTTTAGAATTCGAACCGAATAGACGGAATATTTTGTGAGATATTAACAATTGAAATGGAAATGACCAAGAATATGTTCGCCGCGTTTGGGTTTATCATAAAACTCATAATGCAATTGAAGTTTGTACGTGAATTATGTAAAGTGTATTTCAGATATAAGTGAAATCCAGGTCCAAAGAAGTTGCACAAAATTTTTGAAAGGAAATTATGGGCTGTAAGATAATGACCGCACTGGAAGATCAGTTGAATAAGATAGTGACGTACTGCTTAACATCCTGGACGAAAACCCATTCGCATCCGTTGAGGAATTAGCCGAGAATTTAAATTTTTCCAGTTCCACAGTGCACATGAGTACCGCACGATTTAAGCTAATAAATCTGCAGCAACGAATAACAATACGCTATTTGTTGCTCTCTCATTTCAATTTTGATTTGTTCCTCACTACAATGTGAGCTGAGTCCTTCAGATAAACCACAGCAAGTGCCCAACAAAAGAGTGCTCTCTGTCTGATGGGATATTTTCCATTTTGAACTGCTTTTTCCTATTTCTCTTCTAAATTTTATAAATCTGACATACAGCAGCTACCGGTACGTAAGGATGCCATCCTAAGGAGTGTTGAAAAATGCGACTGAAAATGCTCCATTATTTTTCTTTTTTTTTAAATTTTCATAATTCACACAAAAACCAACATTATTTATGGGATGACCTGATATCATAGTGGTTGTCATCTTTATGGATTTAACCACTATGAATGTCTAAAATGCGTTCTTTAGTTTTAAGTACGAAAGAAATCAATCTAATTGACCTAAAATTCTTCCCGGATTCGGGTTCCTCTTTTGAGATAAATACCACTCGAACGGGTCGCCAACTCTGAGGGTTGCGGTTTTGTAGTACACAACATAGCTTCTGAAAATCATCCCTAGCCATGAAATGACTAAGTCTTTGATTTTGATTTGATTTCTTTATTTAGCCTTAACTTATTTTTTGTACAATTGTTCTTAAGAACTAATTAACTAACTAAACATTTAATTGTAGTTTAATTTAATATAATGAACTAACATACATTTGAAAGTTTTAATGTTGCGTTCGTTTTTTAATTCATTTGGTAGACTATTAAATAATTTTAATCCATTATACAATAAAATATTTTGCGATCTATTAGTAGAAAAAAAACCAAGTCTGAAATCATCTCTATTTCTTAAATTATATGTTTGAACATCTGCAACATAAACCAATTGATTTGTTAAATACTTTGGTGTAAGACCATTTTTTATTTTAAATACAAATAAAATTACATTCATTAGGGTCCTTTGGTTTATTGTTAAACATTTTAGAGTGTCAATCATGAATCTAATAGGCGTTAATAAATTACACATCAAGATACATCTCATTCCTCTATTTTGCAATTTTTGTAATCTTTCTTTAAATTGATTTTGACTAAGGAATACAATTGTTGAACAGTATTCAAAGTGTGGTTTTATCATGACATTATAAATTTTTAGAGAACTATTTATTGATAACTTTGGCCTGATTCGTTTGAAAAAAACAATTTTCTGAGCAATTTTTTTACAAATTTCATCTAAATGTTTATCAAATATTAATTGTTTATCAATTATAACACCCAAATATTTTATTTCATTTACTTTATCTATTATAACATTGTCAATAATAATATTTTTATCTGATTCTGCATTTATGATCATTGATTTAGTTTTACTAGTATTTAGTTTCAATTTATTCATTTCTAAATGATTTGATACACTTTCTAAATCTGTATTTAGTTGCTCAATGCAAACATCCACCGAACCTCCAGATACAAAAATAAGTGTATCGTCTGCAAAAAGCCTGAAATTTAATAATACCTGAGTTTCAAACCAACTATGTACACCAATCTCTCTTCTCTCTGTCTCTTTCCCTTTGTACAAAACGCCCGTCTAAAATTAGTATAAGGGTATTCATATCCCCTTTCACAAATTATAAAAAAAATGGGTTTTGAAAAACAGACTGGGGTGCGTTTACGGGAACTATATATGCGACCTTCAATCGTGCAGTTGTTAGGTGTGTAACTTGAAACGATCAGATTGTTACCCGTCTCATAGGTGAATTATTCTTGTCAGCTTTGCGAATTGCACTTGCAACCTACAATTTTCGCAAGGCTGACATTCCTAGATGTATGGTATATGTGTGCGTGAAGCAACGATCCAAACAATTGATTGTTACTTTAGAGACGTCAAAAATGACATTGCAAACAACGCCATTATTCCCTTACTTAAACATGGAATGCACTCTTGAATTGTCAGACATGGGCCCAACTCTCTAACTATCGGATGACGTTGTGTTTGACTGTAGTTTTACTAGTATTTAGTTTCAATTTATTCATTTCTAAATAATTTGATACACTTTCTAAATCTGTATTTAGTTGCTCAATGCAAACATCCACCGAACCTCCAGATACAAAAATAAGTGCATCGTCTGCAAAAAGCCTGATTTCAGAAAACTGAAGAACCTTCTCCATGTCCAAGAATTGCTCGTTGAGGTACTCCTAATTCTACCGTCAAAGGTTCTGAGATGTAGTCTGCCAGTCGAGTTCGTTGTTGTCTGTTTGACAAATAACTTTCAAACCATCTCAGTTGAACTCCATGTACTCAATTTTTTTTTGAGTTTCTCAATAAGGATTGGTCTGGATATAGTTTCAAACGCCCTCTTAAGGTCCAAAAATACCGCCACTATTACCTTTCTGTCATGCACGTCTGTTTTCCATTGTGTTACCACCAGATTTAAAAGCGACTCACAACTGTGTTGCCGCCTAAATCCAGATTGGTATTCTGATAATAGGTTATTGCATTCCATATATCTAGTCAATTGTTTAAAAACCAGTTTTTCGAAAATTTTGCTTTCAGTCAGTAACATATTTACTGGACGAAATTCCACTGGTTTATCCGTGTTTTTTACCTTTTCGATAGGCACCACCATAGATTCTTTCCAACAGTCGGGGAAAATTCCAGGACGGAGCGATTCATTGATGATATGAAGGAATATTGGCCCAAGAATTTCGAATTTTAACCGATAAAAGGTTAAAATCTTTCTTATTGTTCATGCTCTTCATCGTGTCTTTTAGCTCACTGATTCCTATTTGGTTGACATATGATTTAAAAAGGAATATTGTCGCTAATTTCTTTTACGCTAGTGATAAAGAATTCGTTTAGTGTATTTACTATAATTTGTTTGTTTGTTATAATTTTTTCATTATAATTGATTTTTTTTATTTCACTTTTTTCGTCATGTAACCCAAGCGATTTTATTGTTCTCCACATTGTTCGTTGGTCACTGGCTCCATCCACCTTCTTTGCAATATAATTATTTTTTGCTAACGTTAGTTCTTGTGTATATTTATTTCTAAGGCTTTTATAGATATTCCAGGCATCTCTTGTATTTGTCCAAATAGCAATCCGATAGCATTGAATTTTGCTTTGTTTCAAGTTGTATAAATATTGATTGAACCAACCGCTGCACTCATTATTGCCTCTGCATATTCTTCTTACAACCATCTTTTGCACAGCTTTGTTTAGTGAATGACAAAAACATCTTGTTACTTCGTATAAATTATAATTAGTATTTGTCGTAAGGATTCCATTATTTCGTAGCTCGTTGCGAAAGGTCTCTTCATTAAACACCATAGTTTTATATATTTCTTTATATCTTGTCTTGTTATTTCTGCATCATAATGGGCAATATATGTACCGCCAATTCCAGGTGATTTATAAGCAGAAACTTGATAATCATGCAGGGAGTCTTTCCCTCGCCTATAATTGATTAAGTATCGTTCCATAATGCAGGTTATGCATACGCATTCTGAGAGCTAGGCGAATCAACGTTTGAAACATTGAGCAACTAAATGTGGAGATTCGATTTGCATGCCATCAAATGCACCACTAGCACTAGTAACATCCACATTAAAAAAAACCTAGTGGTCCTCATCTGATTTGATTATCCTATATCGCCTAACCAACTCGAAGGAACTGGAATAAGGCATACATCCGACTTGGTTTGAGAGCAGGTGATCCACCACCACGGACACGGACACACGTAATAGTAATCCAACGCCAAAAAAACCTAACGTCAAAATAACCTAACGCTTCTCAAAAGGTCATAAATTTCACAAACAAAAAGAAAGTAGCGAGCGACTGTCGGAAAATTAAATACTGAGAGTTTAAAAGCTCTACCGCGAGCGAAGCGATTCACGTGCCCAAACTCATCCAAAAAGAACTGGAGTTATTTTATCGATGTTTTATTTTCAATCACATTAGGTAATATAGTTGGATTATTGTGATTACATGAAACAACGCCAGACGGCCACAAGACCACACGTCCATCACTGGCTTGCCGATTCATTTTTGTTGGTTATTTTGAAGAGCTTATTACGCTCTTTGATAACTACTTGGTACTGTATATGCCATACATACTTTTTCATCTGTATTAGACTCGGAATACTATGACTACTGGACGATATCATCACACAAGAACCTATTGCCACACTTGGATTTCTGGATCCAAACAAGTCTTAAAATTAAGTAGGAACCTACCGGAGTGAAGTTTCCTACTACCGCTACTGCATATTATTTTACATATGTAAATTGTGTCCCAAAATTTACACTCTTTTGATGACCGTTTGCATAAATGCGGCTGAATTTCGTTGATACAGTAGTCAATTTGCTTCTTCAAGGCGTGGGTGGTAGTGGGCTTGTTGGCATAAACCTTAGACTTCAAAAAAACCCCAAAGAAAAAAGTCCAACAGCGTTAAATCGCATGATCTGGGCGGCCAATTCTGATCACCAAACCGGGAATTACTCGTACACGACCAGGAAATGACTCATGCAGTGGAACCGTCTTGTTGAAACCAGATGTCGTTCACATCCATATCTTGCAATTTAGGCACAAAAACTGGATTATCATGTCGCGATAGTGAGCACCATTAACTGTTATTGCCTGACCAGCCGCATTTTCAAAGAAGAATGGTCCGATGATGCCTCCAGCCCAAAAACCGCTCCAAACAGTGACACGTTGTGGATGCATTTGTTTCTCAACAATCACTTGTGGATTTTCTAAACCCCAAATTCGACAATTTTGACGACTAACAAAGCCTTCAAGATTAAAATGAGCTTCATTGCTGAAGATGATTTTGTTTGAAAAATCAGCATCCAATTGTTGTTGTTCCATAATCCATTCAACGAACTCTCTTCGCTGTGCGTGGTCAGTAGGCTTCAGTTCTTGGGTCAATTGCACTTTGTATGCCTGAAGATGCAAATCTTTCGTGAGAATACGCTATAGAGATTTTCTTGAAATGTCCAATTCTTGACCACGGTGCCGAATTAATGTTCCTGGACTCTCAACAACACTCTCACGAACTGCTTCGATGTTTTGTGTTGAAGGACGGCCTGAATCTCCCTGAATTTCTAAATTAATCTCTCCACAGTTGATGAAGTTAAATCACTATTCCGACCATATTTTGTACGAAAATTTGGAACTGTAGCTGCCAAACCTTCATTATTTTTAAAATATTGCTCAACAATGAAAACGCGTTGTTCTTTCGTGTAGCACTCCATTTTTAATAACTCTGAACTGTCAGCTGTCACGCTGTCTTT
Organism: Pocota personata; assembly: GCA_963082735.1. Taxonomy (NCBI): domain Eukaryota; kingdom Metazoa; phylum Arthropoda; class Insecta; order Diptera; family Syrphidae; genus Pocota; species Pocota personata. The sequence goes on along the minus strand of OY720432.1, from coordinate 84,546,569 downwards.
TTTTTTTTGTTTTGTTGGCAACACTTTACTGCACAAATGGCGCAAAATTAAAATCTTGCGTGAATTTTGACAGGGATGCCACCAAACCCTGTCGCTTTAATTATTTTTTGACCATTGCTCCATGGTTCTCCCATCCTTTCTAGGGGGGAACAACACGAAATCCTTAGTTTTGAGAATTCGATTATTCATTCTGACTTTGGGGTATATCTCTATTCGTTCACAGTCTATGCGGATCCCCATGTGAAACCGGAAATGTCAAAATTCTTCAACGCAAGTTGACCCAAGCTGTGGTCACCTGTCAGCTTTTTGGAGACTCTCTACAAAGTTCTATGTAAGATACTCTGGTATTCGTCCATATTCATACGGTAGCTACCATGATTTAAGCTTGCTACTACCATTGTCTGAGCAACATATTACGAGTATGCAATCTGAACCTTATTTCTCTTGCCTTTGGAACGACGGCTGGTACAAGGTACATACTTTAAAATTGATCAAAAGCGCTGTGTTTTTAGATTCACCCACAATTAAGTGATAACTAGTCGAAAACCACACCAATAAGGGCTCTACCGTTTCACATTGTAATACTATGTACATCCAAGTACAAGGAGCTTTGAAAAGTCGGTTGATGCAGTGTCTCCTTTTTGGAGCACGAACTACTCGTAGAAACCTTTCATGCCGAATCATTATCGGAAAATACTTTAGTTGAAAAGTAGTGCATAAAATGAATTATTTATACAACATTGCATCCGAATGCAAGTAAAAGTTACTCAAAAAAAAAACTTGGTTCGCTCTAAATTAACCAGTCTAATTCAAGCCCATGAGCTTCTCTTTTCTCAGTCGAATGCACATGATAATGTTGGTTGTGTTGCATTAGCGCCCACAAATGTCATAATTGCGATAAATGTCAAATCATGAAATAACAATTAGCTACACGCATTCATCAAATTAAAATAAAATAAAAGTTGATATTTTCTCTAATTCTCATTTGGATATAGTTCGAATGAGAGCGTGTAACAAACATAATGTGCTAATTGCCAAAAATAAAACTGAAACCAAAACTTAGTAATTTAAAATGAACTTGAAAGTTGCTGATAAACTAATATAAATTTATTGTTACATTTTAAAGAAATATAGCAAACAATGGTGTTTGCTTAATTTTATTACTTCGTGCGATCATATACGACAGGTCTAATCGATCTATCTCACGCGAGCGAGCTTTTGCAAAATGCGTTAATTTGTTAAATTTGTTTAAAGGTTTTTTTTTTTTCAGTCACATAAACAAAATTAATTTTTATACCCTCCATAGGGAGTTATTTATATTAACATATATAATTATGTGTGTAGTTTATTACATAAAGATAAGCCCATACAAGTCTTCATCGAAAGTTAGATTGATATAGCAATGTTCATTAGACCACCCGCACTTAGGCCGCTTTTGCCTATCAAAATATCTACCTTTAAAGCGTTCATGGGGGACTAATAAATGTGACCACCATGCCACTATTCTTCCAAAACAATTTTTCTAAATCTTTAATCTTTATAAGAAATTGTTTTAAAAATCAAGAAATAATCCAAACATAAAATATCTCAAAGACGAACCTCGAATAGATAATTTTGCGCATTTCAAATGTCAAATGTCAAATGTCAAATGTCAAATGTCAAATGTCAAATGTCAAATGTCATATGTCAAATATCATATATAATCTCTTTCGAGTGAAAAGCATTTCTCACATCTGGCATACAGTGCCTTAGGTCAGCTAAAAGCCAACACACTTACACCAATATATAATAGGTCTATTGTGATACCACGTGGATTTGGAAAGAGTTCTCTAACCTACTCATTTAACCTTTTGAAGCTTCTGATGAAGCGTACGAGGTTCCTTACGTCAATTTGTTTTTTCTTTCAGATCGTTTAGGACATTGATACAGAAGGCTCCTAAGTGAAGTTTCGTTCTTTGGGACAAAGCTGGGCAGGTGCAAAGAAGGTGAAGAATAGTCTCCTCCTCCTCCTCCTCCTCATCCATGCAGCTTCTGCAGAAATCATTAGAAAATACGTCAAGCCTTGCATGCTTGCCTATTAGACAGTGTCCAGTAATGACACCAATTACAGCGCTGAAATGCAATCTATTGAGAGAAATTAAAGGAAAATAGCATCATTGAACCGAGTCAGTGTTGGATGTGCTAAACCAGTGCGACCTCATAGTGTCCGATCATGCGAAATATTGCCGCAGGGAGTGACAGTGATCGTGACAATCCTTCAAAATCCATTCGCTATCGTACCATTCGCTATCGAACCTTTCCTACAGCTCAACGCAACTCTTTTTAACAATAGATTTGAATCTGCATACGTACAAGATCTAATTAACTTAGGAATCGTGACTTCGTTGATTGGATGTTAGAGAACCACCAAGTGGAAGCCGATTTTGCGAAAAAAAAATCATCTTTATAGCTACGTAAACCAACAAAATTGTCACATTCGGGATCATGAAAATCCACGGGCAAGTCACTGTTTTGTGAAGATTTCGGACTAGTGGTCTTGGTGGAACAGTCAATGGCGAATGTTATGGGGACATGATAACAAATTATTTGTGTGCACCAATTGAACGATATTATCGTGGAAGGCATGTGGTTTCAACACTTCTCACACTGTGTGAGAAACAATGCAGTTATTACACGCAAAGTTTTCCGGCCGCGTCAATTCTCGCTTCGGCGACGAAGATAGTACGATGTCACTCTGTTGAATTTTTGTCCTTGGTCTATACCAATAACCCCCAAACGATTCGAGACGTAAAGGACGAGATTCGATATGTACTTCAGTTTTTTGTGCCGAAAGGTAATGGAAAAAGGGCGGAAGTCTACCAAAAACCAATGCGTTTTAAATTGTAACCTAGAATTGAATCACCTTTACCCTCCTCACCCTCTTCGTGCTATATTCCGATCTTTTCCTCTAAAAAACAAATGGAAGACAACATACCTAAGTATATAATAAAATACTTCTGTATTTTTGCCTTTACATGATTAGTGTCCCGTAGAAACGTAAATTATCAAATGGATTTGCTTGAGGAAAACTTAAATTTTGCTTTTTAGGAGAGGTATGCTTTGAAGCCTTCAAAATATTGCAGCATATATATATTTCCATCTTCAATTGTGCTTTTTTGAAGCGTCTGTAGGCGAAGTGCGGAAATATATCTACACAACAGAAACAATTAGTAATATTGGCGAAAAGATTTATATGTACATATAGTATGTGCATATGTACTCGTATATAGAAAATTATACAAACCATGGCAAGGGAAGATGAAATACAAAAACTTGCCCAGGAAACCCAAAAAATATGCGCAAGGATCTGTCTAGAGGATCTTTTCTGCAGATTAGCTAGGACGATAATCACATCGAAAGTGTTTTCAATACATTTAAGACTCAATAATTTCTCAATAAGTGCGGAAAGAACGAAAATCATTTTTTTTTTTGTTCTATTTTCAAATAAAATTTTAAATGTCGAAGAAGAGGAACAACAACATAGTATGACAGCTAAATCTGAGGATAAAAATCAAAGTTTATCAAACTTGGCTTCCCTGTTCACGCTGGATCACTTAAGGTTGGCCACACATCTAAGACGCAAGCAGAACACACGTCGCAAATGCTGTGTCACATTTACTGGACTGGTGGGATCTTCCTCTGCTTCGTTGTTCCACTGATAGACTCTTCGGAGTCCATACATTCTACATGTCCTTACCATCTTAGGCACTATATTCAAACCTTGTCCACCAGGTCGATGTCTCTGTAAAGCCCGTATAGTTCGTTGTTGAATCTTCTCCTCCATTCCTTGAAGAATCTAAATTTGTTCACGTTCATGATTCTGCGCCATATAGCAGAACTGGGATGATGAGCGTCTTAGACAGTAATTCCTTAGTCATTCTAGAGAGATATTTACTTGTTTACCCAAAGAAACAGCGGTTGGCAATAGTAATTATTAGTTTGATCCCAACATTGGTGTCGTTTTCAGAGTTAACCGCGGATCCTAGGCAGACAATACCCTTAACCACCTCGATGTTATAGTCATCTGTGTTGACGTTTTGTCCTATTCGTCGATACTGTTTGTCATTTCTTGTTGACAGGATATACATACCTCGTTTTGCCTTTGTTCACAGTTAAACCCTTATTGACTGCTTCTGTTTAAATACTTATAAACGCCTCGCTTTATTCTTGCTTCGGCAGAATATATACTAAAATTGGAACGTTACAGAAAAGATTAGCATGACCCCTGTACAAGGGCCGACCTTGACGAATCAGCTTGCATCTTCTTACATAGACGAGCTTAGCAGGGATGTCTACACTAGACATGGCTTTCTGTAGCCCGTTCGCTATCATAGCTGATATTAAAAAAGTAATGAAGTATCGATCTGAAATTCCAAAACGTCTTTGTAGGCCTAAAATCGCACTGATGAGGATTAATCAGGTCCATCAAAGATTCCATTTGCCGGGCATCTGACCAGATTTTACAAATGAGTTAGATCATTCGCCTTACAAAATCATCTCCCGCTGGCTTAATAGTTCGACTGGTAGGCCATCAGCTGCTGCAGCTTTGTTTGATTTGAGCTTAAATATTGCTATCCTTTCTTTATGTTGGTGGGGTAGACGGGTAGACGGTAGGCTGTCATCATATTTGTTTAAGTGTAGAAAATTGTTTGATTACCGATCTGCTGTGCTGGAAGTCGCACTGGTCTGAACCAATTAGTGCGGCGCAGAAGTTCGTGTACACAACATTTCACATGGTACCTAAGTTAGCTTAACGTACGAGATATTTGTCGACGTAATGTCAAGCGTAAACCCGGGTATAGAATCCATTTGAGAAGTTGGGCGATTGTAATCTGGTCATGTCCTGTCAGTCTTTTTTCGTTCCTGCTAAAAACGTTGAAGGGATTGATTTACTTACTGCAAAGGCAAGGCAGTTGAAACATCCTTACACTCGTTCGTGCGTACCATTGAAAGATCACTAAACATCAGGGACTGTACTATGTTTATTGTTGTTCTTGACTTTGAGGTATCAAATCAGAAGCGATTACTAAAGCTCTTGTAGGTCTGAGCGTAAAAGCTTTGCTTTGAGTGCTAATTGATCAATTGTTTCCAAGTTGAATTGTTAACATAAAACTGCTCCGATTCGAAAACTTATAAGCTGCGGTACACCTCAAGGTGGTGTCAAATTCCTTCTGCTTTGAAATCTGGTGGTTAATGAGCTCCTAGCGATGCAAAGTGATTGCCTGTGCAGATGATGTTGCTATTGTTGTCTCGGCAAAGCAGCCAAATACTCTGAGAGTGCAGGCTCGCCTCTTGCTTTCCAAATGGGCAGCAAGAAGTGCTTTGGGAGTAAATTCCTCCAAAACACCGGTCTCACCATCACTGACAAAGCAACATTCTCAGATCTTATTTTGAATAGGAAACTAAACAAGAAACCCTATTTACTAGAAAGCGTTAAATAATCTAGTTATAGCTTTCTACTCATGTAAAAAGGTCATTGGTAGTAGTTGGATTATGTAACCCTATATCACACTTTGGGTGTCCGTTGTCAGGCCTATATTAATGTGCGGCGTGATCGTGATCCCTCTGCAGCATTCGATATTATGTTTCATATGTTGCTCCTAGACATTTTCGGGAAATAGATGGCCACCAGTGCAACAATTCGTCTAAAAGATTCCTCGGTGTGGTCCAACTACCCAGATTGATCGGTCCTTGATTTACAAAATTGTAATACAAAAACGCCGACTACACCCCACAGAAACTTCTTTACAAGTGGTAAAATGTGGCCGTTAAAGATGACGGTTCAGTTCACTTCTACACAGACGGTTCCAAAATCGGAAATAGAAGTAATGGTGATTAAGGAAGTCCTGTCCTGGCTGAAATGTTATGTAATATCTGTTCAGGATATTAGAATTTTCACGGAAAGTCAGACAGCAATAAAGTCCCTGCTATAGTGTTCACTTACATACTTCAAAGCTACATATCTTAATATGGTATCTAGTCCCTGACGAAGATGGCGAATCAAAAGTGGAACCTCCTCAGCATTCCACTCATGCTGGATGCAATTAGCAAAGTCAACTGCAAATGGAAGATTCTCACAGCGTGCCAAGTCTCTAAACCAAGCTTAAGCTAAATCAAAATCCGTAATATATTTTTACTTAAATTTAATGTTCGATATCTAGATTTTGATCAAACTTGGCATATTATGATAGAGAAACTCAGTAAAGTGGGACTATCAATCCTGTCTGTCTGTCTGTATTTATGCAACTTAAACAGCCATTCAGCGGTATACCAAAAATCACATATCAGGGTCCTGCCCTGCTTAACCTAAGTGTTAGCCTCAACCCAGTCGAGCCACCGATATCTCTCCCTATTCAACCTGTCGTCGTTTACTGAATCCCTTCTCCTGAGTCCATAGGCTCCTAGAGGATACGTTTATCTGTAGCTCTTCTAGCAAGATGGTAAATAATAGGAACGTTCAGTGAATCTGGCAAGTAACTATGTGCATCCAGATACAAGAATGCTTCAGAGAGTATGTAACCACTCTCCATAGTACTTTAAATATACCCAGGGTTAGGATAAAATAAGCCTGACATAAGTTCATTCTCTGTAACGCTTGGTGACCACGCGAAATGGTTCCTCACAAGCTATAGAATGACATTGTCAATTCTGGATACGAAAGCTTGGTAGCATATCTAATCCAAGATAGTTGGAGTAAAAAAGGCGTTTGAGAGACATACGAGTAAATGCCGCTCTTGCCTTTTGCAACTGTATATTTATGTGCTCATTGTAGTTCAAAAACTTGTCCAGATGAACACCTAAATACTTCACAACAGTCTTTAACTCGATGTGAAGACCATTAGAATTCGTAATTTGTAGGTTTTTCCAGTTTCGTCTCAGATCTGAATTTCCGCATCTTACTGGGGGGCGGAACAGTATAGTTTCGCATTTCGCCTCGTTTATTTTAAGCTTTCATTCTGAGCAGAATGTTTGAGGGTTTAGCAAAATTGTTCTAAAGCTATGTCTGTTTGTCTTGGATTCTCGAGGCGCTTGCCTACAATATAACATCGTCAGCGAACGCTATCGAATTATCCATGTTCCTCAGCATTTCTGAAATATAGATGTTGAAGAGGAGCGGTGCTGTAACTGTGCCCTGTGGCAGACCATTGATGACATTAAAAACTTTAGTCATCGTGTATCGATTTGTTACAACAAATTTCTTCTCATGCACCATAGATGCAATTATCTTTATAAGATGATGTGTTTATATAAAAACCCGTCGACCCAAACCGGGTCGAAGGTTTTATCGATGTCCGCTAGACAGATGTGCAGCTGCCTGTCTAGCGGACAGATTCCAATTGATATCTGAAATCAGTTTCGTAATAGCATGCACCGTCAAATGATTTCTCTTGATTAGGCCTATAGTTGGAAGTTAGTATATCGATATTTAAGCAATATCTGATAGTTGCAAGGTCATGGCATACAAAGTTTTGGAAAATTTTTAAAATAATTTTTTGTTCAAATTTTAAGAAATTTTTTCATTTTAATTATTTTGTTTGAATTTCAAAACTGAGTTTTTAAGGACACGCGGGACACTCTCTTATAGGTCTACACGCTCGAAGACTAGGCCTCTTTTCAAACGATTTCTGCAGGATTAACAGGGACCAGGAGCTTTGTTCAGAAGAAGGGGCTCTTCTTTTCGAAGACCTCGGCTATCTAGCTAATATTGATGTCAGAAGCTGCTCCAATTTTGATTCTCTTTTGCTTGCTTTTCCCCGATGGGGCTTTAACGTACACCGTTTGGGTCATCAACAGTCACACTAACCAATACATTGAGGCCACCCTCCTTATATCCCGTGATATCACTCCAATAAATCCCGTGATATCACAGCGGAACTCCTTTGGTCTAAGGTATACAGACAGCCATTCTGACCTAACCTAACCTAAGACTCTGCAGAAAGGCTCTTGTATTGTGAAGACTTTTTCTACAGTTCTGTTGTCTTAAGCTTATTGGTAAAATACAATTTTAACTAGGTACCTATCCAAAATCGCTGTGGCCTGTGATGATCAAATTACAGGCGTAATTCCACCGCCATACTCACACCAAATCGTATATGTGGGTTGTATAACTTATTTACTGAGAAGACTCTTATAAGAGGGGATTTCAAAATGAGACCGACAATAGTTTCTACTATGTCAATTTCTCTCTCCCATTTTCAAACAACTACGAGTACACATATCTTAATTCGCTTTCCCTGTTTCAAGATTTGTATCTTTGATTTGTCATAAAACAATCTTTGGGAAACTTCTTAATTAGAAACTTCGAAAAGGTATTGATTACTATGGTTCCAAAAAAAACCACAATCAATAGGCGCCGCTTCTATCGACGAAAAGCCATAAATGACAGATAAAAAAACAAAAAAACTGTCCAATTCTATGAATTTGGCATCTCTATCTATCTATCTGCTTCCAATCATTGCTTTTCCTAACCTTTTCTCTATCACCGATCGGTTAATGCATAATTTACAACGATCTATCTATCAGACTATCCATAACGAAACCAACTCTAATAAATGCATAAATATCTGGTCAAATTCACTCATCTTGTGTTACCTTATTTTTCATCTGCTAACTTTGACTTTTATGACCCGAAATTGACTTAATTGAATCTCGTTGCCATCGATCCATGTGAGGATCCATCATTTCGGCTTCGTTTATGACTCTCCCCCACACCCTTAGTCTATTTTCTTTATCTTATCCAGTGATAATGCATTACGAAATGTGTCGTTTTTGCTCTTAAAGAACCGAAGAAAAAAAAAGTATCTACGTATATCTCTATTAGTGTCCAGGTTCAGAATTGCTTTAGTCGCTGAATAAAAAGCGAGAAAAATATATAAAAAAAAAAAAAAAAAATTGTTTTTATTCATTTATTACCTTTGGATGAGGGAATAAAAAAAAACAAAGAAGAAGAGGAAGCAGAAATCCTTTGAATAAAACCAAAGTGTATGATCAACCTGCTGCTGATGTTAGTGGCAGCATCTGAGCCAGTTGTTGCTGGTTCGACTCTCGCGCGCTCTTCTCTGCTTCAATGGAGCCTCACCTCAGAGGCATATTTTATGGTACCCATCATAAATGACTGACTGTCCTCTGATCCGTCGTCGTTGTTGTATGTAGTCGTCCCCTCTCAATTCTCCTTCGTTTCGATTTTTTTTTTTTTTTTTTTTTTATTGTACGCTTTTATGGAGATGTCTCTGAATAAAGAAAATAAAAAGAAAATTTGTATCTTTTCACAGATATAGTGACCGACAATGCCTATAACATGGCTGATCGCCTCGTCCATCCACGAGAACCAATTGGATGCCATTCGACCATTTTTTCTCATCTTCTTCATCTTCTATTGTTTTTTTCAGATACTCATGCATGAATGCTCGTTTTGGATGGATGAATATGAGTGCCTCTGTGTCCGTCTTCGTCCACCAATGGGCAATGGAGGCCTCAATGGAATTTGAAAATTTTCTTTAATTGGCCGTCGCCTTTTGTTGCCTTCGTGCCAGCCTGCTGGTCATCCTTTTTTTTCTATTTTGATGTCTATCGTAAAAAAAAACTGAGTATGTGTGTTGGTATTAGACGACCATCTGCAAGAAAGATATATGACTATGCGAGTTGCGTATTGTATCCATTAGATACTGGTTGTAGCACGAAGAGAGAGTATTTCCTGCCGCGCGCCGAAAAGGTAAAAGCCTCTGGAAAATGGAAAAAGAAATATGTGGGGGGAAAACAATTCTTAATTAACAAATGCACAGTGGATGAGGGTGCATGCTGGCAGGGATTAAAACTAGGAGAGTAGGAGCAAAGCAAAATGGTGGCAATTTTTCTACATCTTTCCATTATGTAATGTTGGAGTTTTCATTTCGTGTGTATATTATACGGCGATGTGCTTTTACTAATATTTATGAATTAAACTTTGCGAGGAGGAAATAAAACGATAAAAAGGAATTAACATTTATAATCAGTACTCCGGCCTATAGCTGGTCTACTTAAGTTAATCAGGAAAGAAACAGTAATAAAGAAGAACTAGAAATATAGTGAAATATAACGACCATAAAATGGGAAAAGTTTTAATGTGTTTTCACATCTCATCGAAGCAAGAAAACCATTTGAATGATAGCCTTTGAACGGGTTCTTGTTGTTATTGACGCACATAATGTACACATCTAATTTTCTTTTTTAATTTTATTTTGAATTGGTTCTTTTGTAATCATTTTATTTTACTGGTAAGTAAGACACTCATTGAACGCACCCGTCATTCAGTCAACGGTTTACAGCGCGTCACCTTGACATAAAGTTGACAGTTAATAGTACTTTCTATTTTGCTAAGTTGGTACAAACCTTAGACTTTAAAAAACCTCAAAGAAAAAAGTCTAACGGCGTTAAATCGCATGATCTGGGCGGCCAATTCTGATCACGAGAACGGGAAATTACACGACCAGAAAATGGCTCATGCAGTAATTGGATTGTTTCTTGGGGTGTATGGCATGTGGCACCATCTTGTTGAAACATGTCGTCCATATCCATATTTATCCAATTTAAGCACAAGAACTGGATTATCATGTTGCGATAGCGAGCACCATTAACTGTTTTTGCCTGACCAGCCGCATTTTCAAAGAAGTATGGTCCGATGATGCCTCCAGCCCAACATCCGCACCAAACAGTGACACGTTGTGGATGCATTTGTTTCTCAACAATCACTCGTGGATTTTCTGTACCCCAAATTTGATAATTTTGACGATTAACAAAGCCATCAAGATTAAAATGAGCTTCATCGCTGAAGATGATTTTGTTTGAAAAACCAGCATCCACTTGTTGTTGTTCCATAATCCATTCAACGAACTCTCTTCACTATGCGTGCTTAGTAGGCTTTAGTTCTTGAGACAAGTGCACTTTGTATGCATGAAGATGCAAATCTTTCGTGAGAATACGCTATAGAGATTTTCTTGAAATGCCCAATTCTTGATCACGGTGCCGAATTAATGTTCCTGGACTCTCAACAACACTCTCACGAACTGCTTCGATGTTTTGTGTTGAACAACTTGTTGAAGGACGGCCAGAGTGTCTAAGATCACTAATTGATCCAGTTTCCCTGATGATGAAGTTAAATCATTATTTCGATTATATTTTGTACAAAAATTGCGAACTGTAGCTGCCAAACCTTCATTATTTTTAAAATATTACTCAACAATTAAAACACGTTGTTCTTTCGTGTAGCACTCTATTTTGAATAACCCTGAACTGTCAGCTGTCACGCTGTCTTGTTTTCTTTTTTTTCGTTGGCAACAGTTTACAGCACAAATGGCGCACAATTCAAATCTTGCGTGAATTTTGGGACAACCTTTATAAATCCACCGCCAGTGATAGCCACTGGTTCCCTGAAGCGTACATCAGAAAACCATCGCACTGAGAGTGCTGGCCTTTGTTAGTTGTACTTTCGAGATGGATGAAAGACCTAATTAGTTCTTATATGAGTAGGGAAGTTGGGTAATTTCATCCGACAAAACGAGAAACCAAATCCCGAAAACCAAATTCAGCCCATTATACTACCAGGAGGAACCCTTTTTTTGATGTAGTGGTTAAAGAATCTTGGATTTTATTTGATTCTCCCTCAGGCTCAGATGCCTGCTAGTTGCTGTCCCCCGCTAGGGCTCGAACCTGCACCGGTCGAGTCATTTGCAAACATATTGCCCTCCACATCATGTCGAACTCCATCAAATAATGGTACATAGTTGCAATTGATGTTCATAAAATAACAAAATAATTAATAATCTGATAATAATAATGAACTATGTACTCGTGCATATTCCTACCTCTTTTAATTAGCTTTTATTGTTTTACAATAGAAATAGTTGTAGTGATTAAAGTACACGTGTTGTTTTAGATCAATTACTGCAGTTGCATTTATTCAAAATGATTTTATGTAGTTACGAAGTAAAAATTGATATCGTAAATAAATAAACAACTGCCTTTTAGCAAAAAAGTATTATGCAAATTCTTTTAGTGTATTATGAACCTGGCAGAAAACAAATGATAATTACCATAATGTAGATTTCATTGGACCGTATGCATAAAAGCTAGTGATTGCTTTTACTAGAATTTCTATGCTTATAAAGGGCAAAGTTTTTGTGAAAAAAATGATCAAGAAAAAAAAGGTCAAGATGTGACGATACCGATAATTATTCGTGTTGCGAACGAAAGTAAGTGGGTACAAAGCTCATGATTGGATAAAGTTTCCTTTAAGGGCGTTTTCGGAAACGTAGAAAAAGAACCATTTGTCTAGTCGTTAATTTCAACCCACACGTCACCTACACTAGTCTTAAAAGAAGACTTGGCTTTAAACGAAGAATATAAAAACCTTAAGGGGTGTGTCAATACAAGCGACACATACTACGCCGGAGTGTTTTAAAAAATATAAACTGGCAATTAGCTCGGACTTCTCTTAAAAATCAAATCTCACTGTGACAAATGCAACTTATGTCCTGTCACACGAACGAGTCTATAGTAATGGAGGCTTTGACAAATCAGAAGTAATTTCCATCAGAACTGCATTCCAGTAGCAGTAGCCAATCTTGCAATTATTGCTGTGACGCGCCCCTAGTTGAAGCTTATAGGAAAATAGTTGCAACAGCAATCATTTAACTAGGGAATAGACGGAAAAGCTTAGAATCAATTATGCATTATTAGAAAATGTATTAGAATTAGCCGCACAGTTAATGGTCAGCATGCCAGATCGGAAAACTTTGATTTCGGAAGTCCTAAAATTCCGGGATTTTATTGCTTTCTTCTGGACATAAAAAATAAATCAAATTCAAGCCGGGTTTATATTTCACGAAATCTAGTTTGAGTACGATTTACAGTAAATTAAAAGATGACACAATAATTTAAAATAAGAAAAAAAAATAGTCAAGCGCGACTTCGTTCGCATATAGAGGGCTCTGTTGAACGAAGATGCCTAAAAATTATAATTATTATTCCACTCGAAAATGAAACAGGTCGTTTCCTTGCATAACTTCTGAATTGCTGAACGGAGTTTGGTGAAATTTGTTGGCTAGAGGACTTCATTTGGAAGCCCCAAGATAGAACTTTTCCGAGCGTTCCTTCAGGATGCTTGAAGATAAAAATCAACCTTATTTTTCGTTATAAATCGGAAATTGCTCTATTACAGGTTTTTTTTTTTGTTTTTAATTTTTGGGTCATGTAGAGAGAAGAAGGTCATGGGAAGAGAAGAAGGGGAAGGGTCATCAATTTTTCGCAGAAGTTACTCAACTGTGAGTGCAAATTTATATTTAAGATGCGCTCTTATCACATGCTTGTACTGGAGCCACCTTGGAGGTGGCGGGTTTTTAATAAATAAAACTGGCATTGTCCTTGAGTCATTGTTATAAAAAGTGGCATATAAGTCATCACCCTATCGGAATATGGTCTCATTTTTGCAAATGGCAAATGGATTTATGTCATCGCGACTTTGATATTTGTGAAGTAAACAGAAGACAAACCATGGATTGCTATACTCTTCAAGAACTCGGAAAAATTGTGTCAATGTTTTTGACAAATAATCGGTCGGTGATTTTGGCTCAACGTGAATTTTGTCGTCAATTCCCTGGTCGTGTGGCACCAATTGGGTAAACACTGCGGCGTTCAGCCACGCGCCTTAAGGAGACTGCGATAGACGACAAACCTAGCAATTGGGCTTCAATAGACGGTCATTACAGCGTTTTTTGGTGAAAGACTTGAAGATGTACCCGTTCCAAGAAGTGCAAACAGTTCATCACCTATAGCCTCCAAACCGCCAATCGTGTGTAAATTACAGCCAAGCCCTCCTCCCTCCACCCGACTATTTAATCTCCCATTTTGGAGATTTGCACTGGCACGCAAGATCGCCCGATGAAACCGTTCCAAACTTCTTTGGTGTTTTTTGGAGAAATTCTAGCCAAAAGTTTTGAGAAAAGTCATGGAAAATGCTGTCGAACGTGCCCGAAGTGCATCAACTCTGGCGACTTAATGGAAACAAATTTAAATGTCCATGTCAACATAATCAATAAACCGAAGGAATTCTTTTTATTTACCAACAAAATTACTGACTTATGAAATCGAGTGAGTAGTTTTACGCCACACCTTGTATATGTCTTTCATAAAAATCGTGCATACAGATTTCGTAGTTATGGAGCTGGCAGGTGGTAACAGACAAACAGATGGACGGACATGCTATTGAGATCAATACGGTTCCTTGGTTTATTTACGGAATCCGGAACAAAAAATAAACATCGCAAAATTTGGTCAAGTATTTTAACGAAGATCTCCTTTTGCTGGAGATTTGACAATCTGAAAAGAGATCGATCAGTCTGCTTTGTTAAGCGGGAAATATAGTGTTTGCGGGCGAGACTCCAGACTCCAGACGGGACTCCAGACTTACTGTACCATCTGGCAAGTCTAGTTAAGGAGTAAGGAGTAATATCAAAGCTAGGCATGCTATGCAGGGGAACCCAATAGCCTTAGACGGGAAAAAGTGCGTTTGACTAATTTGAAGCTATTGCAATTGATGAAAATTCCAAAATTTTATATTTTTTTTATATTTATGTCAAGTAAGTGACATAAAAAATGACTTGGGTGGGCAACTTCACCTCATATTCTCATCCGATGCCGATAATTTTGTTTTCTCTTTGAGCAGTCATCTTCTTTCCAAGTTAGACCATTATCACCCTCCTCTATTTCTAATCTCCAAGTGCTCCAAGTTAGAATTTGCTTGCTAGCTTAGATCTCTAGTTTACTCATATTTCCATTGATAAAGCTCTCGTAATTTTCTGCTCCGAAATGTTCAGCTGTTTCATGCAATCAGTTCCATATTTGCCTCAGAAAAACTGTTCATCATCTTCATTCTGGTACAACAAAGAATTACGCTTACTTCATAACAAGAGAAACAAATTATAACTTAAATCCATAACCGACTTTTCTAATACCTTCACGCATATACACATTTTTCTGAACGCTGAGAAACCTTTTACTACGAATACCTCGATCGAATGTTATTCAATCTGATCTCTGACTTTAAGAAATTTTACCAATTTATCAAGGTCAAAAGAAAATCTGATGGATATCCATCTACTTTTAAATGCTCGTATACATACTTCGCATAGTCGTTTACTGACCACAACGATGCACAAATTTTCCTAGCCTCTGTGGATATAAGTTCGTCAGCGGTTCTAAAGAAGATTAGAAAACTCAAGGACGATTACTCCCCCATTGTGTGAATCATCTAAATCAGCTCCTCACTGCCCTCTTTCAATTATCATTCTCCGAGGGAGTTTTTCTTAGATTATGGAAGGATTCGTACATTATTCTTATCCACAAAAAAAGGGTGTAAGAGTGAAGTATCTAACTATCGGCTCATTGCCAAACTCTCATGCGTTGCTAAGCTCTTTGAAAGCATCGTATATGATGCAATGTTCTTTCTACTAAGCAGATCGACAACCACTAACTTAACTAAATTTCTATCAAATACACTCCTCGAATTTGAGGATGACAATGAAGTTGATGTTTCCATAGACTTTAATATGGCTTTTGACAAAATACCTCAACAAATTATTTTTTTAGCTAAAAGCTCAACCGATGTTTATTTCGTGGATCAGATTGTATCTGGTTGAGCGACAATACAAATTTCGTTTTAGATCCTATTATAGCAGCTTCAGGGGTCTCTTAAGGCAGCTTTCTTGGACCATTGATCTTTATCCTAGCTATAAACGATACCGAACTCTGATCCATCTACTGCTGACTCCCTCCTATTACAGGAAGTCTTGAAAAAGTTCTCCATCTGGAATCAAACAAATTTCTTAGAGCTGGACTTATAAATTATTATTTTTTACAATGTTTATATTCATAAATTTAAATCAACACCTGAGTGAGGAAGGGGAATAAAGGGAGTTTCTAAGTGAGTTTTTGCTGCACTGAAAATCAAAAAGGTTATTGCAGTCATTAGCCATGCGTAGTATTCAAGACATAGGCTCATCACATCCGTAATTGGTACGGTGAAACTTGAGACTGAAGAGAGGTACTGATCTCAGAATACGCGGATTGGTGCTGAGTGAGATGGTTTGGAGCAGCATAGGACAATCAATGTTGCCTGCTAATAACTGATGTACAAATAGTATATCGGCAACTTTTCTACGCTTTTCAAGCGATTGCATGTTTAGCAAGTTCAAGCGATGCTCGTAAGGAGGTACATAGGTTGAATCTGTCAGACCACGGGAGTCCACGTAGAGCAAAACGGATGAACCTCCGTTAGACACACTCAATTCTATACGAATGTGTATCGAGATAGGGAGACCAAACTTGGCAGGCATATTCTAGAATTGGTCTTACAAATGTGAAGTACAGAGATTTCGTGACGTAAGGATTTGAGAATTCCTTGGACCAACTTTTCACATAACCTAGCGCAAAATTTGCTCTGCTAATAATGTTGTCAAATAATTACGAAAATTAAGCTCACTGTCGCAAATGACACCCAAATCACGCAGAAAGGTGACAGTGGGAACAGGCCCATCGCAAATCACGTACGTTCTAGGAGCTGTCGGAAGACGCTTCCGGGAATAAGTAATAGCTTGGCATTTATTGACATTCAATTCAAGAAAGTTTTTATTACACTAAGTAGAAAAGCTGTTCAAGTCAGATTGAAGTGCACGGGAGTCAGTGGGAGTGGAGATGTGTGCAAAAATTTTCATGTCGTCCGCATAAACTGACAGACGGGAATATTTAATAATGCCGTCAACATCATTAATTGACAAAATGAAAATCAGGGGACCAAGATGGCTACCTTGAGGGACACCAGAGGGGGCGATATTGACGTTCATGAAGGTAGGATTTGATCCACGCAATAAACCCAGGCTGAAAACCGAGAGCTTTGAGTTTCAAAAAAACAATTGCGTGTGAAATTTTATCGTAGGCTTTGCTGAAATCGGTAGTAACAACATCGACTTCCTTGCCTTCCTCCAATGCGCACAGGATGCTGAATACGAATTCGGTTAGGTTTGTGGTTGTTGACCTTCCCTTTAAGAAACCGTGCTGGTGAGGGGAAAATATAGACTTACAATGGAAAACATTGCATCGTAAACAATACTTTCGAATAGCTTAGGTATGCAAGAAAGTTTAGCTATGGGACGATAATTAGAAATTTAATTTCTCGGGCCTTTTTTATGAAGTGGAATAATAAAAGAGCTTTTCCAAAGCCTAGGGAAAACGGACTGTGAAAGCGACAGTTGGATCAGAGCCGTAAGGGGTTGAGCTAAAGAGTCTACACATTTTTTTTTAAACTACGGCAGGTATACCATCCGGACCAGCGGAGTATTCGCATTTAAGTCTTTAGATCTTTTCTTTCACGAGAGCCACTGTTATGTCGATTGAAGTTAAAGAGGTTTGGGCACAATCTCTCATGTAATAGAAGTAAGAATGGTAGGGCTCTGATGT
The DNA here is from genome assembly GCA_963082735.1 of Pocota personata. Classification (NCBI taxonomy): domain Eukaryota; kingdom Metazoa; phylum Arthropoda; class Insecta; order Diptera; family Syrphidae; genus Pocota; species Pocota personata. Next base: position 84,529,043 of record OY720432.1, on the reverse strand, counting down.
GTGGTTAGAGAATGATTGACTGAAATAATGGGCGAATAAGTTTGCTATTATTCGAGGATCGCTTGACGATGTATTGGAGAATATCAGAGTTGATGGGTAGCTGTCTGACTTTTTCTTGGTATTAATGAAGTGAAAAAATCTTTTGGGGTCAGCGATGATGTCAGATTGAATACGGTCAATATATTTGATATAAAGAAACTCACAAAATTCGGAAAAATGCGTATGTGCAAGGAGGTAATTGGAAAAGTTAAAATCAGAGCGAAATTCGAGGTAGATACGCAAGAGCTTATTTCTTCTGTTGCGAAGTGAGCGTAATTCCTTAGTATACCAAGGTGGAGATGACGAGAAACTCTTTTGGGGCATATATGGGACGGATTGCATAAAACAGCTGAAAATTTCAGAGTAGAACAATCCAAGTGCATCATCGATAGAAATGTGTGTACTGTTAAAAATGCTGTTGAGATTGATATCACTTAAAAGGTTACTAAGTTTTGTGTAGTCTGCCTTGCGAAAATTAAAGCTATACGAATACTCTGACTGGACAGTATTATTATTGTTATTGTAAGACAATGTAAGGGATAGAGGAGGGTGGTAATGATCCAATTTGGATAAAAGGTGGTTGCTTGCTGAAACAACGCAGTTATCAGCATCTGACGAGAAAGTAAGATCAAGTTGTCTACCAAGGTTATTATTTTTTTTACCTTAAAAGCCTTCCATCACATCCTAGGGTCTACTTCATTCGTGATGAGCTCGTACCCTCAGTCACTTCAACATGTGATTTGAGTGTTTCAAAGTCCGTGTATATTACCTTTGTAAGGCCTCTTCTCGAGTACTCGTATGCTAGCCAAGTATCGTTGCCTTTTTACGATGTCCAGATTCATCCAATTCACTTTACGCGGGTTTTTTTAGACTGATTATTATAGGGTCATCCAACAAGAGGGGTCATTTTAAATTCAACTATCATTGTGATGATTTTTAATAAGTAAAAGCTAGGATGTTATTAAATATGCATCGATACACACTCACAGTACGTGTTGAAATAGTGAAAATTCACTACAAAAACGATGAAAATATCGCGGAAACGTTTCGTAAAGTTCGCATTGCTTTTGGTCATCATCAAGCGCCTTCTCGCACAGGTATAGTGAATTTAATCGATAAATTTGAATGTTTCGGACAGGTTAGTGATGTGAAGACTCCAACTCGGTTCGTCCAGCAAGGGTAGCTGAAAATATTGTCGCCGTAGCTGAGAGTGTGACTGAAAATTCAGGTGTGTCCATTTCGAGACTATCACAGGAATTGGGCCTATCCGCAACCACTTTACAACGCATTTTGCATAAAGATCTTGGCCTACATGCTTATAAGGTCCAGTTGACACAAGAACTGAAGCCATCAGACCACGCACAACGCCGTACTTTCGCTGATTGGGTGCTGGAAATGAATGAACAAGATCACAAAATTTTTCTGAGTGATTTCATTTGTCATTTTCAAAACTGTCGCATCTGGGGCTCCGAAAACCCAAGAGAAATAGTGGAACAACCTCTCCATCTATAGTACTCGTAAGTGACAGTTTGGTGCGGTTTTTGGGCTGGCGGTATCATTGGACAATATTTTTGCGAAAATGATGCTGGTGCGACCGTTTAGTGAATTTATAGTGTTACCGAACGATGTTGACTGACCTTTTTGTCGCCTAAAATTGATGCTATGCACGTGGACGACGTTTATTTTCAGCAGGACGGCGCCACATGCCACACAGCTGGTGAAACAATAGCTCTATTGCGTGACAAATTTCCTGGACGTGTGCTTTCTCGAAATGGAGACTTCAATTGTCTGCCGAGATGGTGGAATTTAACACCATTATACTTTTTTCTTTGGGGGCTATGTTAAAGATAAAGTTTACGCTAATGCTCCACCGACGATTAGTGCACTAAAAGAAAATATCAGAGCTGTTATTCGCGAAATACATACGCAATTATGCGAAAACGTGATGAAAAATTTCATCAAAAGAATGACTATTTGTAGTCAGAGCCGAGGCGGACATTTGGCAGATATTGTATTCCATTACTAACCTCAGAGTTTGTACTTTAGATTAAAATAAAAATGTCACCACTTTTCATAAGAATGTTGCGTTTTTCTATTGATTTAAAATGACACCTCTTGTTGGACGACCCTATATACGAGTAACATGCCACCCTACGAGGATCGCCTGAGACTGATTAATTTACAGTCGTCCCCGCCCTATTGCAAATGATTTCTTTCAATACAAAACCCCTTAACCTAAGGTCTGCACCTCTCTCGCCTTGTCACTTACCGCACCAATTATGGTTTGTCTAGAATACTATGTAATGCAAAGAATTCGCTATCCATCTTTAATTTTAATAGTAGCAAAATCTCACTACGGAATGCCCTACACCTAAACCATAACACTTTTCCTCCTTCTAACCTGGCCTTTATTTCTCTCCGTGGTGTAGTGGTAACATCATCGTTTGTCACGCTACAGGTTCACGGTTCGAATCCTGATGTCAGTAATCATCTATTTATTTCGCATGAAATAAATAAAAAGTCGATCAATTGCGAAAGCTTATGTCAACTCTACTGTGAAGGCATAACACTGGCAGTAGGGCGGTCATATTGCTAAAATTCAACTTGATCACGATGATGACATCAGGAGGACGGAAAAAAATACTGTGAATCATGAGCAACGACAAAAGCAAAAACAAAAAAGCTCCCCAGTTATCTGGACAGGGACCCTTAGAGTTCACTGAAACTTAATATCAGCTAAGTTTCCAACCAACTACACCAGTCTGTCTTTCTCTCTGTCTCTTCCCCTTTCCTCAAAACGCCCGTATCCTAAAATTAGTATAAGGGTATTCATAACCCCTTTCACACGTGCAAATTATAAAAAAAAAAAAAAAAAAACCAACCTTCTCAAATTATGTTAATTTAGTTTAGTTAAGTTTAGTTTTTAAGGCTCTCAAGCTTGTCTAAAAATAAATAAATAAATAGTGTAGTTTTCAGCATATTATGTATTAAGTTTAGCTTTAAGCAATGCTTGTATTAAGCTTAAATAAATAATTGGGAATTTAAACAAAACTCTATTTAAATGAATTGTTGTAGTATTGTTATTACTAAAATATTCATAAGTAAAAGTTGATTTTTGTTTGCATATTATCCGACCTTGACATCCAACCTTTTAATTAGAGGTTTTGTTTTTATTTAAAGTATTTCAGTTAAAACAACGCGTTTATATATAGCAAAATAATCGCCAATCGTTCAAAAAAAATTTCTAAACAAAAACAATTTAAATCAGTTGTGTACCTACTACTTATAAAAATTTGTATCTATAGCTAATTCCTTTCATAACTAGTATTTAAGCTTTATTTATTTGACTACAAAACTATTAAAAACTACCATCAAGGGTGATAAAATCGGCGCCAAGCTATTTATTTATTACATCAGTCCCATAGAGTTGGTACCTCTATCTTGTCCAATGAGAAATGAAGAAAAACATTAAGGTTTCCATTGATTGAGTATTGGACACGTCTATTTTATTGGACTACTTAGATTAACTCGTAATCTAAAAATAATACTTAGAGATTTAAGAAAAATAATAAATAGTTTGACACATTTTTATTGCGGTGCATTACATTATTACAACTTTTTCAGATAAGACATCAAAAGTTGGTTGCCTATGTCCTATCAAATTTGGGTCGTATGTACGCGAAAGATTATGCTTTACTTCATATTATGTCTCGTATTTAATTTAAAGAAATTGAAAGAAAGGTAGGTAATAATGTTTTAACTTTTGGATTATCTGCCGTTGAAATGCAAACGCACATACAAAAGGTGCACTAGTTATATTCCCTAAACACAATATAATGTATAATTGAACTGATTATTTCAATCCTGGCAATCAGTAGCATTTAAAAATTAAATTTACAGCATAACTTTCAAGAACATTAACATTTTATACGATCTGCTCTACAATGGTTGCAAGGACCTTGATGCAATTTGAAGCTGTCGACTTTTTGCCTTGGTGACTTTTAATCAGACCTTAGCATAATCTAAAATATCTGGCCGATGTTTTCTTTATAAGTGAATGAATGCAAAAAACAATCCAAAGACAAGAAGTCCCTGATATGCAAAAAAAAAAAGATTTGCGTAATTGACTCCAAGTAGAATTGTGGACTCGTTTTATTCGAAACATAAAAAATTTAATATAACTAAATAGGTACTCCCAATTTGATATAAATTTTCTAATTTTCTAATCTTTTTCTTACCATTATTTCATTTGTCTTCCTTAAAAACATATCAAAAGTCCTTACAGATCTGACTTATGCAACGTCCGCCATCTTAGAAAAATGGTGGACCAGGTAGGTAGGTAGGTAGGTTTGGTTGTGACAGCATACTATGCTGAAAGATAATTAGCACAAAGGCGCCATTTTAATACCACAACTCAAGTGACCTAAATTGTTGTAAAAACTGACGTTGGACATGTGGGAAAGGAGAGAAAAGATTATTTAAATCCACCCCGTGGCATTGAGGAAACTGATAACGTCCCCGATGCTTGTCTCCGCTAACTCACTAATACTATCGAAAAGATGTCTCCCAAGTACACGGTGTCTGACCCTACTAAGGGCCGGACACTTACAAAGAAAGTGAAGGATTGTTTCAGGTTCGTTGTCCATATTGCTGCTACACAATGTGCATTAAAAGTAATGTCCAGTCTGGCTGCGTGGACCCCTATGGCCCAATGGCCAGTGCTAATTGCCAGAACTCTAGCAATATCTGCCCGATTTCTGTTTAATAGCTCTTGTGTTCTGCGCCGGTTATACTTGGGCCACATCTGCCTGGATATGACACAGTTCTGCAACCCTTGCCATATAATACCAGCATCTGCAAGGAAATGAGCAAAGTTTCTACCCTTAAGTTGACATCCTCCGCTGGTGGACCAAGGAGTTTGTTTTATCTTTGAAACTGTCAAAGGTCGGCACAAGGCCAACATTTCCTATTAGACAGCTAGTTTTGTTTTTATTAATAGGGAGGAAAAAATAAACAAACAATTAAGCGAATTAATATTCATTCTTAATCAACCACTTGACCTCCATATTAAGTACATGTCAGCATGTTGGGCGGTCAGAGAGAATCAGGGTGCTGGTCTGCTGGACCTTACAGACACAGTAAGATTCTAAATTCGTTACCAGGAGAACTATGGAAAACCCTGGCCAACTACACCATACTCAAACAGAATTTTTAACAAAATTTCACATTCGATTTTCCGTCCAGAGCAGACTGTGAAGTTATAAAGAATTTCAAAACAGCAAATTATACCGCGATGGTTTAAAGATGGACTGTGGGGTCGGTGCTTGAATCTTTTCAGAAACACTGAAAATACCAGTATCCTTACGCCTTCCCGATTTATCCAGTGACTTCCAGGCGGAAGTTCTGGCAATACCCGAAAAGTGTCGGATAATAAGATACAAGTCTACACCCATGTAAAAGACACACTGGTCATTTACTCAGCTCAATTAAAGCGAAAACGGTACGCACAAAATGGTCACAGGAAAATTTTGTTCACATATGAAAAAATTTGTATAATAAAAATGACAGTGTCTATGCCCGGTCATCCAAAGAAGCATCAGAACTTATTTCACGAGCATTTGCGAGGGTTTGGTGGGGAGTCAGCTACGGAGGCATTACCGACCTTCATTTTTTCGAGAAGGGAGTAAAAACATCGTATGTTCTGGTATGCGTTGTAAGGGACCTAACCAACAATTGTTTTCAAACAACCAGTGGACTTTTCAACAAGTCTCCGCGCAAGCTCATAAGACAAAAACAACACATGTGTGGATCTAAAAGAACGTCCCGGACTTCGAAGCAGCAGACTATTGGCCGTTATGCATATCTCAATCCTTTGGATTATAAGCTGTAGTCCATTTTAGAGAAGATGGCTTTTTCTACTCGACCATTAAATGTTGAGTCCTTGAAGCGCGCAAGTATTCGTGAAGTGGACAATTTTTCAATGGATCAGTGACAAGAATCGAGAAATATACATACATATATATAATATAAAAAATGCGTGTACCAGTATTTATGACTTGATTAGGTATTAGGAACACTATTAAGTTCTTGGTCCTCCTGCGGGTCTTAGAACTCACTGCTATTTCTCTATACGACATCGGATATCCGGCTCTAGGTGTATAAAACTCAATAGGAGCGTTCACATATTTTCGGCATCGGATACATGGCCCAATTCCTGAATATTGGTCTTTTTTTGTCTTTTTTTTTTTAATATTCTGCATCAAGATCAGTCTTGGTAGCTTAAACCGAATTATGGCTTGAAGTTTATTTCTAGGCTACATTCGCTCATCTTACCGATATTGAACTCAGGTACGAGTACATGTGATTTTTCACGGGAAGTTGCACAGTCAAACTACAAAGTCCTTAAAACCTATCGCTACTTGGTCGGGAGTGTTTATTTGTAAATACATACTTATACACATCTAATCTTTACATCTAAAAACAGATCCACCATTCATAACCCGTCTGGTAGCCTGCATATTGCGCCATCCGGATAAACTTCCGTTTAATGCGGCGTCCAATGGCGGATAACCGACATTGACATGGAATTGTATAAAACTCAATGTGAGCGTTCGCACGATTCATGTGTTAAATGGATATACGAGTACTACGTCGGATACAGGTTCAAATCCAAGTTTTCTCATAGTTCCACCCTTAGAGAACGTCTGACAAACATCCCAGAGTAAAAATTGTCATGAAAAGCTTCTCTTTGCAAATTGCCCTTCGAGTAACTGCGAGAAGCTTGGCAAGACCCTATATAAGGTTGTTAGCGCCATATATATGTATATTTAAATATATATCGAATTGTCCAATTCTTGACCACGGTACCGAATTAATGTTCCTCACGAACTGCTTCGATATTTTGTATTGAACGACTTGTTGAAGGACGGCCAGGGTGGCTAAGATCACTAATTGATCCAGTCTCCCTGAATTTTTGAATTAATCTCTTTAGTTGATGAAGTTAAATCACTATTCCCACCATATTTGTACGAAAATTGCGAACTGTAGCTGCCAAACCTTCATTATTTTTAAAATATTGCTCAACAATGAAAACGCGTGGTTCTTTCGTGTAGCACTCCATTTTTAATAACCCTGAACTGTCAGCTGTCACGCTGTCTTTTTTTTTTGTTGGCAACACTTTACCGCACAAATGACACAAAATTCAAATCTTGCGTGAAATTTGGGACACCTTTTAGCTTGTTCAGCCAGAGCGTTGACGAAATTTATTTCGCCTATAGGATTTCCGTGGGATAGCATAGTCTTTCAAGGGGTTACATTTTCTACAGGATTTCAGTGGTCTTTTATGTTCGCGCTGATATGGCCTGCTCTATTTTCCCTGCGAAGGATGTTGCCTAAACTTAAGGTACACTGTTAGTATCTGTTGGTATTATTCTCAGTTACTTGAAGCGTTTCACTTTCTTTACGAATGCAGATTAAGCTAGCATTGGTGGTCTCATTCTATTCCGATGCCAGCTCAACGTCTACTCGTATATTTAAAAGAGAAGTTATAAACCTCGACTGGTGCACACATAAATATATACAAATATACGATCTATAGTCGCTGGCTGGTTTCGTCGAAGCGTAAGACGGGATGATGGTAATATTCCTTACCTGCATTCTGTAAATCAAAGTCTGTGCAGATATGTAGTTGCAATTTTAGCCTATGTATGCATGTATAAGAACCTCTACAGTCTGAAACCGTTACTTCAAATACATACTTAGAAACTCTGTTGCTGTGCTATTGGTCTAATCTATGTTTATGATAGTCAATTGATTTCCTGATCAATTACTAGCTACATCCTCAGAAGCTAGAAATTCATTCTCAAATTATGATAATAAAAAGTTCCATGTAAAGATTGTATCCATGCAATCATCTTATATAAGACTTAACATTTTATACTCATACCTCGCATATAAATACTTTTCCAATTGTACAACATAAGATGTAATTCATTGAGACTCAAAAGGACAAAGCCATAAAAAAAAAAAAACGCGAATCAGTAAAACCACTTAAGTGAAGCCAATATACACAGTCTGCGTTATCCAACTTAATCGATTGGATTTGAGGAATCCCAAATTGTGGCACACTTTAAAGTACACAATTTAATCCATCATAAAGTGCTCAATTTTATTGAATCATCATTCTTTGTTTATTGTGATTGTGACTAATTGTAACGACTAAAGTCAAACTGCTCTCAATACCAAAAATTTTATTGCGCACTTTATCCGAGTTGAAAGACTTCAATGGCGGCCATAAATGTACAAAACGATTGAATTGTATTCTAATTTTCGTTTTACATTCACAATAAATGTTTAATTGTGTTTGGTTTATCATTTGTTGACAGTAATATTTTAATAAAAATACCAACGGAGCTACGTTCAATGGATTTTCTTTTTTTTTATGTTTAAACAAATAAATATGCGCCCATATAACGAAATCAAATCACAAACTAAATTCACCACTAAATCGAATCGCGCGGGTATCATAAATCTCACAAATATCGTCATTTTAAGCCCACAACATTTGTGTATGGCTCACGACAGACAGACATTGTATACCGATATACAACTCGGGGAACAAGTTACTTATTTTGTGAAAACTTCTGAACCCACTTGGGACGGATTTAATGATGGATGATGGAGGAATCGTACGTTCGTGTGGCACATTGCGTCGGAGGTGGGATCAAGGTGTTTAAAGTGAGCGAAGAGGGCAATGACGGTCTGACCGCGTAATCTCTTAGGACTCTGTTTACATGCAGTAATCCAGGAGTAAACACACCAATTTGTTGTTATCACCATGTGGTCTGAAAGTAACGTACGCATCATGACAACAAATCGCTAGCCAATTCAAATAGAAGGGGATGCACTTTTTGGTGTGGAACTACGGCCAGTCGCTTTGAAGTTGACTCATGAGAAATGTACAGAACAGCGTCGAAGGGTCTATGAGGAATTTTTCCACAGAGTCCATGACCCTTTTGGAGTAGGACGCAAGTATGTCGAGAAGTTGTGGCGTCGGTTTAGTCTAGAATCAGAATGAGTAACTGTGATTTGCTTTGTAGAAAAAAAATCATTTCCAAGTGAATGCCGACGGGATTCTATCAAAAAGGTAGCACAAAGTATAGCGAAATAATGCAGAACTGACGTACAATAAAATATGGTTAAAATTTGAGGAAAAGGCGCGGAACATGCTCTCCCGTAGGTACGTACTTTATAAGTATCGAAGAAAGACTGTCGAAGGAATTTTTTCAACATTTTTAAAAGAATCAATTATGGTGGCTTAACGTCAATATAATTCAGAAAATATTGCCTGTCTATACCCACTTTTTGAATGGTCTGCAACTTTTTAACGATGATGTAAGATAATTTATTTTGGCAGCACTTATTGAAGGATTTATTGCTATTTTGATTATAAGCGAAACTTAAAGAACTGCTTTTGCTTTATCAATGATGTAATATTTCTATTTATGTGTAGCTAGGCAATCCAGCGGAAGCGATTAAAAATGTAGATTGTAATTGAGGTAAAAGTATCAGTGACACTACATACATATAGTTGTTCCTCCCTGTAGGGGCCCTGGTTACATGTATGTGAAATACAAACCCTGGAATTGCAAGTGCTTGCCATAGGTAACATCATAAGATTTCGGAAAAGAAAAGAATGTACCTTCGAACTAGCTGCCACGCCTCGGATGATACGAAAAAATCACAAGTCGATGACCTCTGACCAGCGAACGTGTATGAATATGTATTGGTTTGTAATGTGCGCTCCTTTCACAGAAGAGGTCTGGAAAGAGTTCCAGCTAGTGTCCGACCGAAGGCTCGGTTTCGGTTTCCTAGAAAAACATAAGTTTTGGCAACTTTCGACCCTCGCAGAAAATACGTAAATCACTCATTTAGTGGGGCATAATATTCAGCTCATAATTCATAGATAGTTGTTTTTCTGGTAATACTTTCATGCATATTTATTGTATTATTCTGTTCAAATTTTTGTTTCTGTTGAACATTGGTGGATGTACTGGTTAGGGGATGATTTGTTACAAAGCTCTCCAGCGATTGTTATAAGTTCTCTCACGAATAGGTTTGGTTTCGGTTTCGGCCGAAACAGGCGTTAAAACCGAAATTCAGTTTCGAGCTGAAAACTCAGTCTCGGTAGGACACTAGTAGGTACCAGCAGTATAAGTCGGACGTCTTAGTATTAATGGAAAAGACCACCACCTTATGGAAGCTTTGTCGGGCATGGCACCGACATGTTAAAGCACTCCAAAATGCACCAACTGTTTAGTGACCATCTTGCAAAAGGGAGCTAGGTAAATAAAGAGAAGAGCCATTACACCTTGCGTAGAAGAGCCCTGGCGTGCTGTGAAAATTTGTATTGTATCCGGAGCAGAAAATATTGTCGGAACATATATATGCCGAAAAACCAAAGGGCGGAAACTGCATTGCAGCCACCATAACATATAGATACCGAAAAACCAAAAGGCGGAAAACACTTAATTCTTGCATTGCAGACACCCTGTAGCGGGTCTAATGGGTAACTAGCTTCTTCTTGATCCGAAGGTTTTCAGTTCAGTGATTAAGAGAAAGAACAATTTTTCCTTCAAACAAAAGCCACCTCCAACCAACGTGCTTCTCACGCGAGAGCAGAACTGACAGGTGGTCACGGGCATCTAGACAAGTCGAAATTAACCAGCAGCGGTATAATTTTATACGACTTTTCAATTTGTCGAGGAAGAATGTTCCGAATTCGATTCAATCAAATCGGAACGTTCCGCATAATATCAAGCCGCTGCGCTTGGTGAATGTTTGATTGCTTTGAACTACGAGTAGTTTGATGGATATGTTAATGCAGTCATTCAGCACAAACTACATACGAGTATGTGATGATAAAAAATTCCAGATAGCAAATTGCGAATTCGTCAGTCGCCCAGTTAGTTATAGGACCATTGCGGCGATCGAAGAACTAAAAGCAAAGCGTCAGCACAAATAAGGGCAGGACTTCTGTCACCGCTCACGGAGTAGACTCGGGATACATAGACCCTTTGTGAATGAACATCTGTTTTTCGTTCTAATGCAGTAGTGACGCCTTACTGGATAATTTGGAGTCAATCCAATTCATGAAAGCGCTAAATGATTGTGATGCCACCAATGTTTTTAGTAACTAAGGGAAAGTGTGGAATACAATAGAGTCTTACAACATACTGCTAACACCTCGACTATGCCGATAATGTCTACTTGCTATCGCACGAGATCATGAGCTTGCACCAAATGTCCACAGGTTTGACGGCAAGGGATACCAGGTGGAACTAAAGATAACCTCTGCCGATAAAATTCTCAGCTTAACTGACGCTGAAGCTGAAGCGTGAAGTGGTCTGTGAGTTAAAGCACACACAAAATCAATGACGAAGTAAGTCAACTTCAGCTTCACAGACCGCTTCACTCTTCAGCTTCAGCATCGTCATTGTGTTCAAGGAGTTACTAACAAAATTCCAACCTCATAAGTAAGTACTACTGAACAATATTCCAAAAGAGTATACGTATTGGTATTATAGTTTCAGATGACAGTGGTATCGTGGTTGTTGTCATAATTAATTTTTGCCTTTTTCTTAATTCTGACACTTTCATATGAAATGTCAAGTTATAGGTCTTTTCGGGGCTCAAAATGTTTGAGTAAATACTTGATGGAGAAATTCCGTTCAAATAATAAAAAAGTGAAGAAACTGTTTTGGGATCCATTTAGCAAAAAAAAAAAAATGACTGCTTTTTTTGACAGTTTTCTCATGCTATTAACGGACAATAATTAGAGTAAAACCTTCTAATCGGAAAACTGCGTAATCAATCGGGTCACCACGTTTGCCCACCCTTTGACTTTTTATTCGACATACCCTCTATAATCGGGAGACTTGATATTGGGACACTTCACAAACGGATAGTCAATTTCTTCATATTATACTTCAGTAGAATTTCTGCAATTGGATTGCACATCTCAAATGGTACACTAGATACAAAAGTTATCAATTATGACTTAGCTAATCGGGTCATTAAAGTTCCCGGTGTAAAGTCTGCGGCCTTTTTGTACAAACCTCTCTGAAAGGGACACCTCCGAATCGGGACAGCAAGCACCTGATCTCTCTATGTTATCGTGAGGGAAAGCTGATCTTCTTCTTCTTATGGCGAAGTTATGATCCGGAGTAGAAGGATCACAACCCTCCCACTTTACTGCATTCCTACTGGTCCGCCTGTGGGGTTTGCCGGTTTGACCTCAGAAAGTACTGGCAGGCTTCCTGGTTTCGGATCACTTCGTCACTGAGGCCAATCGAATGCTGGTGTTTTTGGATTTGTGTGATCCAGTTGTTTTTTTGGTCTGCCTTTTTTGCGCGATTGCATAGGAGCGTTGATTGATATTGCCTTTTTGATGGGGTGCGAAGGATCTCTCCTTTGAACATGACAATACCAACTGAGCCGGTCGTGCTCTATTTTGCTTGTGATGGGTTATTTTATATGAAGGCTTCCTCGGATCTTTGAACTTCTTATTCTATCAATCTGCGTTACTCCTGCTGTCATGCGAAGCATCTTCATCTCAGCTGTCGTTAATTTGCCCTCATACTTTTTGTACATTGTCCAGCATTGTGAACCGTATGTGAGCGCCGGACGTATAACTGCGGTGTAGAGTCTTCCTTTAAGTGAGGGAAAGCTGATAATTGGACATATTTTCGTTAATTTTTGGTATGAGTTGCTTCCCGTTCATAACACAAGAAAAAGTGTCAAAAATGTCAGTAAGTGATGACAGAAAGGACTAAAGTGCAGCTAACTAAATTAAACTGAAAATTAGCTGTTGCTGGGATTATTTAGTGTTTGCTTCTCATTCCCACGCTTGGAATAGCGGCAATGTATATTGTAGAGGATATTATACTTAGTTGTGTGATTCGCAACTAGCCAGTAACCTGTACTAATCGCGATAATATGGACGACATCAGTGCGCGTCTTTTTAAGAAGTTCGTTTTGTTTTGGTGCTGTCATAGGTGGGCCATATTTTTCTGGATGTGTATTCCGCAGTCAATTTACTCCACCTGTAGTTGACATTTGACAAATAATACGAAAATATTTTCACCTTAGGAGCTCTCAGCGGAATGTGGATTTTGTCAGCAGAGTGCCCCGTAAGCCTTGCGGATTGGCAGTAATTCCGCCTGGAAGATACTGGCAGAGTCCGGTAGACAAAATACTTGTACATATATCTTCATTGACAACGACCGCGCAGTCCATCTTTGAGCTATCTGTGAAAATTTGTGCTTATGGTGAGATCTTTCCACAGTGAAATCTTTCCTTGAAGTTTAGTCTACACCTAGGAATGATGCATTCAGTTGCGGGTGTAACCAATTTTTGTGATAACGCTGTGACCGTACGGGCAGCTCCTTTAAGGATCGTTTACACTTACATATATACTTAAAGCTTTAAGTTCCACTTAACGATATGTTGCACGAACGATTATGTTGAACTTGACAATAGAAGTAGAATTAACGCGTTCATATGATGCAAAACTAAATGAGACTTTAGCTTTTGAGAGACGTTTGATCGTAAATATCGTAAAATTTCGCAAAATGCCGGAGTAGAGAAACTCTCTACCCGAACCGACTTTGACATTTGTTCCTGTTTGAGAGATGAGCGATTGTTTCCATTGGCTGTTGCCAGTCACTGTTGCGAGTGATGGAAAAGAAAAAATACAATGTAGGAGACTTCTTCCGCAAAGTGAAACGTTATTACAGATTTATATTTTCGAAAATATCAAAATTGAAGCGCAACAATTGGGTATACAAAAAATTAGCTTCTGCGTTCTGAAAGAAAAACGAAAAACTTACGATAAAGTTACTCAAAAGCGAGTTCCGCAACCCGACATTGGAATTTAGCCTTCAATTTTGTATGTGGAACTTGAAGTCGTAGAATTTTCTGTACTAAAGTTTTAAGTATTGGTTTGCATATTTATTATTTGACATTTAATTTGAAAAAAATACAAATGAGAACATAAAATTCTGGAACAGTAGGAATATAAGTAGATTTTCGTGCTATTCACCACCATTAAGTCACTTCTAAAGCTTTGGGCACCATTCCGCTTGTTTGCTGGGTCCGTTTTCTTAACAGCATCATCAAAAAGTCACTTACTTAATTACTTTAGGTGGCGCTACAATCCGGGGTGGACCTGGGCCAAAAAGTCAACTGTCTGCAATAATGCAATGCACGTTCCGGAATGCAGTCTGATTGTGAATATATTAGCTCCGCAGATACAATCAAACAGAACATCGTAAAATACTAAATTATGAAGTGTATTATGATGCAAAGCATCACATGTTTGTATTACAAAGGCAGTATGTAAATCTGACGCGTATTTTGTTTGACGTTTATAGCATTTATGACGACATAATGATTTTTATTTGACGCAAAGGACAATAGAAACGAACGAAGTTTGTAGCGATTTATAGATAAGCAAGCCTTAGTTAAGTTTCTGTATGTGTTAACCGGTCAGTGCAAACTTTTGAAATTTAAGTAAAAATGACTAAGTAGGAGTTTGTGCAAACGTCTCTAGGTCTCTGCAAGATAATATGTTTTTGATATGTAAGTCGACAAGCATTTGTCTTTCTCCCAACGTTTTCTAGTATTTCATTCTGGCTGCGTTCCTGAGTTGCAAATTCACAATGTTTGCGTTCCGAGGACACAATGTTGAATTGGCTGGTTTGTTGAACTACGGAGAGGGAGGTTCAGGTTAGAAAACCTTAAAAAATAAAAAAATAAAAACACCAAAACAAAAAACACCATCCGAGGGTAAAACGGTCATGAAGAGGAATCTCTTTCGGATACGGCAATAAACTTTAAGTCCCTTCCATTCGCGTGAAAAATATAATACGCATCGCACGAATGGCCGCTAGAAGCTAGACCGACATTAAAAATACCTGTAGGCCACAGACATGGATTTTAGAAATAAATACGCCGGAAAAGCCAAAGCGTTTTAGAGCATTGCCTGATTTGAACTGTACGGGGTTTATCGACTGAAAATGAAAATAATGTCGTTCTAATAACCTGTATGACGCAGATACATCGCTTATTTATAGATCAGCAAATAAGATAAGTTAAGATAAGCAGCACCTGGCTTAGTCATCGAACATCGTACAATGATTATCGCTTGAATTTTTGGTTTGCTAAATGTACGTATATCTCAGAACTCTCCAACGAAATTAAAAAATCCGATTTGTTCGTAAATCATTGCACGAAAGGATTTTGATGATTTGGTACAAATTTGTGTAGATTTCGAAGAAAAAAAATGGTTTCGAATAACATCCACTTGTGGACTTGAAATTTCGCATGCTTATATTAAATCGGAGAATTAAAATAACTATTGCTCTATAAAAATTGCTATTTCTGACCTGCTTGCCACGTGTTGTTAACGCTCTCTTAACTCATAGCTGCTTATTTGTGCTATGTTGACGCATTTGTCTGCTCTGCAATAAAACAGGCTAATTGGATACACCAATTTTGTAGTTTTAATTAATCTATCACACTTTACCATCGAAAATCGGTAAACACCATGTGATATGGAATGCTAAGTGATCACTAACGTCACAGATCTAATCTAGATCACTCATTAATCTATTACGAAAACCTTCAAATTTTATTATCTATTAATTTATTGCAAAAAAAAAAAACTTTAAAATCACAAAATTCAATAACTTGTTAATTTTAAAAATCAATAATACACCTCACGAACAATCTTCATCGCGTAGGTTTTGCCTTTGAAGTTATTGCCCACACAGAGTGTTGGTGTTCAAAATAATTCTGACAAAAATTCAAAAACATATGATCTCACATTTGTTAATATAACAATAACGATTTATTAAAATGCCACTGATTTGTCATCGCACCCTTTCAACAGAAATAAATCAATTGCTGTAAACCAACGCCAAAGTAATAAAGAAAACCACATTTACTTCCAATCATAATAATAATTATCAATTTTTTTTTATTGAATTAAGTAGATAATAATACTATAAAAACATAATATGCAGATGAACGCAAAATTTAAATTCACAAACTGGTCGTGTTCTTATTTGTGGGTCCATTTTTTTTTTTTTCTTAAATGTTTCGCAGAAAATAGAATATAAACAAATTCTGAAAAATGAAAATAACTATAATTAAGTTGATAAAAATGTTACATCGTAAGCCACAATATTTAACTATGTATAAGTAGTAAAAGATTTTTATTATAGTATAATAATCGTTAAACTTATGAAGAAATTGGTATGAACAAAAGGAATTGGGGTAACATAACTGATATATTTACATTTGATTTAATTTTACATAAATTTAAACTTAGATAAAATAATGTCTTAAAATCGAAACAAAAATTTACATAATAAATTTATAGACTAAGCGTTAGAGACTAAAAAAAAAGTCCCAATTCGGAAATAATTCCCATTAAGCTGAAAATGGTCTCAATCGCTTTATTATAAGTCCCTGCACAACATACATATGTTTGTATATATATTTTATCCTGAGGGGTGTGTGGTGGGCGGTATCTTCAAATATAAAGACTTTTCTTTGTAGAAAATATTATTCTTAACAATAAAGGTCTTTGCATTTGTGTTCTCAAAATTAACATTTTGGGAGATATTCCCGATAAAGATAATTTCGGTTCATTTTTTTAAGATGGCGCCCAACGCACATCCTTTGGGAGGGGAAAAATTGATATGTTGTTCACGGACATGTAATAAAGCGGTTGACACCATTTTCAGCTTCATGAAAATTATTTCCGTATTAAAATTCCTGACGCCTGGCTTTCTTTTTTTTTTAAGTATCTAAGTACACCGTTATATTTGTACGTTCGCTGAACGCTACGCTTAAAATTATTTAAGTTTTCCTTTTTTCCATCTAAATTATTACTTTTTTTTATTATTATTTGCTAAAATCGCTTCAGGATTGCACATTACGTTATATTTTTTTTTGTTTTTCTTTTTACATAAATATTTTTAAGTGTTTACTTGGGACGGCTGTATTTGAATGACAGTTTGCTTAGTTGGTAAATGTACATTTATTTTAAATTATATAAACACAGTTTTTAAACGAATGCTGCGCAAAATCACGTTCATTTATCATTCTCATTAAAACGAAAAAAGTTAATAAAATAATTTAAGAATTACATTATAATACACGTTACTAAATAAAAAAAAAAAAAAAAATAAGTAAAGGAAATGCTTACTTAGTAGCGACCTGCAAGTGGGAAAAACCAAAAATCTGTGCATGCATCACACGGAATCTCATGTGAACTGTGATTAAGACAGCTAAAAGTGAATGTGTGTGCATTTGTGGAGACTTTTATTTTGCTGAAATTAGAATTATTCCTCATTTTAAGCTTGTCACATTGTCAGCGCTCCAACGGAGGCAGCAGCTGCTGCTGACATTTGTGAGTGCGTCTGATGAAGGTGCTGTGGTGGCGGTGGAACCGCCAACGGGTGGTGACCATGATGTAGCACGGAGTGAGGATGGTGTAGACTCATCGAAATGTTCATCCCCATCGAGGTCATTGGGTGTAGCGAATGTTGAAGATGATGGAGACCCGGTTCGATTTTTGGTTTAGTGTCCATATAGCTGGCAAGATCAGAGTGTTGAACGACCGCAGACATGGGATCGTCACGTTTTTTATTCTGTTTACGTTCCTTAGCACGACGATTTTGAAACCAGATTTTGACTTGTCGCTCGGATAATTGGAGGGACTGGGCAAGTTCGGTCTTGCGACGGATGGTAATGTAGCGGGAGGTGCAGTATTCCTTCTCGAGTTCTAAGCGCTGGAAGTCGGTGTAGACCACACGATATTTATCTTTTGTGCGAGTCTTGCCTGAAAGTAGACAAAATAAAATTGATGTTGGTTAGTTTTTGATAGACAAATTTATATAGGAATTACAATTTAGCAAAATAGCGAAATATACAACAAAGATACATAATAAGCAAGAATTTAAAAAAATTATTCACATTTAAGTCCATAAACCATCCCAAATAAATCATCGTACTAAGAAAGAAAATTTCATCCAAATTGGTTCAGCGGTTTTCAAGTTTTTACATTACAACGAGTTTCAGTTTAGTCCCAAGTCCAAGATATAATACAATGGTTTCAAAATTGATGAAAATGTCTTCGAAGAATGACATTTAAAAACGTCTTTAAGTGATTTCTTCGCGGAAAATTAGAAGTCTTTGAGAGATGCTCCCAAAAGATTTCGAGGAATGTCTTTAACAGACGTGATCGATGAATATATTCGAAGGAAGTCATGTCAGTACATGATTTTATATGGAGTGGGATGACCACTATTTTTCTCGTTTGATGTTAACTCACAAAGATTCTGAAAAGTTATGCACGTACGAAACTATGTAGCTATGATAATTTTGCATGACAACGAGGAACGTCAATTTAAGTTGGTTTTCAAATAAATGTCAGTGGAAAACGTTTGTTCTTTTCTAAGCAAATAAATCGCAGATTCCACAAAACATATCAGATCAACTTCATTTGATTTTAAATCATTTTTCCTGTCAAATCTATCATATAACTTTTTCGTGGGGCAAAATTTTTTCGAAAGAAAGTTGCAGAAAAATTAACGAAGATAAAATCATATCACTCTCAATTTCGTTAGGTCTCTCAGTACGCTGACAGTTTAATGTCTCCACGACACATATGTATTTAGAGACCCATGTCTACTTTTATGTCTTCTCTTTTCTGCAGACATGATTGTGACATTCAAGATGCGACATCAATTTTCTGCAAAATTTCGAATGTTAAACATGGCATACGAATCTCACAAGCGAGTGCTGATGGAATTATCGCAGTCATGTGCTGACCTTTACCCACCCAACGATATCAAACAATTTCTAAACCTGAACACTGGCATAAAATCTAGTTGGCGTATTGCTGTCCTTATTGCACACGCATCTTGGCTTGGGCACAAATGACGTAGATGCGCAAGAAAAACTAATTGGAAAATGCTGAAGGGTCAATCTTCCGTTGTCAGCAGAGTATTGGTTTAGTTAAGTCTGTGGTGACATCAGTGCCGCTTTTGTGTTTGTGGCTTTAATTTTCTTCCTTTGCACTGTCGAGCTTGTTTTCATTCACATGTTGACATCATGAGTTAATGACAAACAAACGATACCAGATTGGTAAAACTGACACTTGAACAGCAATGACTTTTATATGCAAAGTGGGGCATAAGTAAACATGAAATGCAAGTGTCATTTTAGTGACAAAATACCTTCTGATATTTCGATTCGCTACCACTCGACCGCGGAAATAAGGAATAGACGTAAACAAATTACCAACTTTCTTTTCTTTGATCAAGTCAGTAGCGATGTTAATTGGAATGTGACATCACAATGACCCACCTAACTCAATCAAATGACTCAGTGTCCATTCAAATAAAGTGTCAAAAGTTGCAGATTCTCTATCTCTTAACAAAAAGAAACTTACAAACTAAGGATTATCGTCAAAACTTAATTATCTTATTTTTTGACAGCCATTAGTGTAGTTGTCATATATCTTACTTTCAAAAGGAATAACTGCAAAATCCATCGCACTAATTTTGACTGACTGACTGACTGACACAATAAAAAAAAAAAATTATTTCACACCCTCAACTTGTGCCAGTTTACCCCTTTACGGGGTGTAATAAAAGAACACCGTGTATGATAAGCTTTTTTTTAATTGTTTAACACTATTATTTGCCAAATGACATACAAAATTTATGTACCCAGATAAAACTCTCTAAGGAGGTTACGTCGTCGTTCTATGAAGTTAAAGTAAGACGAGCACCTAATTTCTCTTCCCGCGCGTTCTCCTTTTATATTTTTTTTTTTTTTAAATTAAGTCGTCTTATCAAGAAATCGTCTGTAGTCAGAGTCGTGTCTTGGTTGCTCTCCTTGTGTACATTGTAAATTATTTATTTAGTGTTAAAAACATTGTAAAACACTAATCATATTTGAATTTCCACCACAAGTAGAAAACGAGACGAGAAAAAGATTCTCCATTCGGTTTTTGGGTGAGGAGCTGTAGCCGCGTACAAATACCTCACAGAATACAAACACAACCTATACCAGAGCCTAAGGACTAGGGTGAGAAGTTGTATATTTTTATCATCGTTTGACGTATTTATTTACTTCCCGAAATCCATCTCTCGGCTGATAACGCTCGCGAGAAACCCACATGTCATCTAATCCACTCACACGTATACCTACACCCACAGTCTACTAATGGAGAGTAAATATTTTAAGATTTTCATTTTACTTTTGTAACCAACCTGTTTATGATCTATTTAATCAACCTCCATTAGAAGGATTGCGAAAAATAAATCTGCACTTACTAGATACCTACATATACGCTAAGGGTCGGATACATTTAACTGATAAAAATATACGCAAAGGAGGAAATGATATTTCACTGACATTGATTTGACTTTTGACAGATGATTGACGAATTGCGCAGTAAACTTTTGTGGAAGATTTTGATCTTTGCCGACGATTTTATAACCTTTTTCATCGTGATTTTCGCTAAATATTTGAACATTCTTAATCTTTTCTTTTTTTTTTTTGTGTGTTTGTAAGATCCAATTATTTCTTGTTGAGATATTTGTTCCGTCGTCGTGTTGAGGTGTTGTCAACTGTCAGTTTCTACAGATGAGTTGACATATTTGGGGTGTGTTGTACTCCAATGCGCCATAAATTCTTCAGTGACGCAAGTATCAACTTTTTTTTTATTTTTAATTCATCTTGATCACACAACTGATGTGATGGGTTTATCATAAGAAAAGACAGAAAGAAAATATGTATATGAAAAAGAAAAAATTATATAATACTTCACGAACATGTTTTCGATCAAATTGAGTTTATAATTGGTGGAAAACAGTAAGCTACACAACTTCAAACAGTAACTTTTATGAGTTTTGTTTTGATTGTGAGAAAATCTGGAGATTCCAAATTTGAGCCCTCAGTCAGTTTGGTTTATTAAAGGATAGAAAATGAAGACTGAATTTGACAGTGTAGTTCATGATCCCAATTTAAAAACAGCAGGGCAACACCGTCTTACAAACGGAAGTATTCGTACACGCTAGAAAGCGCTGGTTGATGTACACCCAGTCGTGTCACTCAACTCGACTCGACACTGAATTTTATGTTTGACAATTCATGATAATTTGTCAGAGTTTATGTAAAAATTGTTGACAAGCTTTATGCCTCCATTGTCATTTTAAATTATATTACCTGAATGGTCCTACATATATAACTGTGAGTTGAAATACGTGACTTGACTGAAAATAATCATTTTGCGATTGAATAACTTAAAATGCGTTGACTTATTTCACAAAAAATTCAATGGAGCGTCTAATAATTATGACCAGGGACTGTACTGTGTCAGAAGAATTACGACACCTCTTCCGGATACAAAATTTGTTTGTGAATGTCCAGTTACAATATTTAGGTAGGGGTCTTGTATACCCGTATGATATAGTCCATAAAGTAAGAGTAATTCTTCGGACTAATGAATTCAATACGGTCTGTATGTCCGAGCGTCTGTCAAACGTCAGACCCTTGTAACTTTCGAACCATTTGACCTAGAGAGTTGAAATTTGGTACAAAAATAGTACGTAGTGAATGTAAAGAAAAGCATACTCTTCGGAACATGTTTCTTGAACCAAAAATGTCAAAAACCGCAAAAATATGTACAATTTTGAGAACATTACGAGACAAATATAAAACGTAAGGAAAAAATCTACACATCCGTCTTAACTCAAAATCTTTATTTCATCAAAATTCGTTAAGTTGCTCTTAAGTTAGTAGTATGAGAACTACGTTTCGAAAGTTTCAAAAACTCTCCCCTATATCTCACTTTCATTAAAATTTGTTTAATGATTGTCGAGCGAGCCTAAGTATAACTAAAAGACAGTTAGGCATAGATTAAAAAGTGTTTGTTTTGACCTCCCCATTTCAAATACGATCAGAAATTTCTGACACCTGACGAATTTTTACTTGCACCTACATATGTATGAACGATTATAAAGGCAAGTATTTATTGATACTAGGTCTGTGCTGGTACTTTTCCGAAAGAAAATAAAAAAAAGTCAAATTTCAGAAATCGAAAGAGAGTTCTTTCAAATTCAACAAATGGACCCGTCTTGAGTACTGTCAATTTAAGGTTGTTTCAAGTAAATGTCAATGGAAACGGTTTTTTTTTTTCAATAAACCATATTAAACCAAATTTGTAAAGCCTTTTTTTAATTCAAATTTTATTCCAAAAATTAGTTTTTTTTCGATTTTGAATCTGTTTTGCTTTCTTAAGTATCTACCTTCTTACTTCTAGTCCACAGCAAGCCCCAAGACCTTGAGGATTCCACTACAAATCTTGTCTGCAGATTAGTTTCAAGCCTTACACACCCACACCATTTTCCTTAAAATTTTTCACTTAACAAAATGTGATTTCTGATTATTTACGTTTATAAGAGTGGCCTAATTCCGGCCCATCATTGGCGAAAAACATACAGGCATATCCACTGCTACATCGCTGTTGGCGATGGTATCCGTAGATTGAAATTGATAATCGGTGTTGACATCGAGACATAATTTATGTCACTGGTGACATAATTATTTTAATTTAATGGAGACATAATTTTTTAAAATTGAATTCGAATAATATAATATGTTTACAGTCTTCAAACTACATGCAGCCAAAAGACAATTTATTTATCAAAAATAGTCCGTTCTTCTTTGTATGCTTTGAGTTAGAATGTTTGCTTATAAACTTGAACAATTTTAGATTGTTTTTTTACGTCCCCAATTTTTTTGGGAAAATTCCAGGCTGCAAAGTTTTGTTGGAATAAGTATATACATACATATGTATTTCTATTTTTGAGAGTCCTGTTTAGTCAAAAAAGAGTCGGTTCGGGTAATTTCTGTTTAAAAAAAAATTCAACAACTTCATAACTGTCAATTTTGACTCACATTTTCCCCTTTTTAATTACATAACTCGACGCATTTTCCATTCACCAATTCAATACTCACGAATTGTTAGACTGATAACAATTACATTTACACTTGATAGTTTGTTTAAAAAATAAACTCACACTGACACATAGAAATGTCAACAAAAAAAGTGCAAACTGCAAAAAAAAAAAACACTTAAAATTACTGCAACAACAACGTAATCGCGTTCAATTTATTGCCATTTCAATTGATTATCGTGAACATTTTTATTGCTTGCAAAAATAAAGAAAATCCTCCATAAATGCAAGCATAAGCCCTCTATTCCTTTGTCGGTCCACTTGGAGTCAGTTAAGCGAACCTCTTTGAGGGATTTTCACAACAAAAAAAAAAAAATATGGGGCGGTGCTGCAGTTTTTTCCCGTTAAAAGTTTTGTTCATTTTTTTTTTCGCTAGAAACGTGAACCCAATTTTAATGCACCGATTCTTGTTGACAGTTCAGTGTACAGCAGAAATATGTGTTATCTGTACGCTGCACTTTTATTAATATTGAAAATGCTGCACATTTGTTGATTCTCATATCAAGTGGGATTAGAGTTTAGTTTATAAGGCGGCGCTTTGATCTGTTACAAGTCAATTCGATATATCATTGTCATTGAATAGCTGGATATCGATCATTGTATGGAGTGCAGTTCCTGTCAGTGGATGTCAAGTTAATCGGATTTATTTTTGAAGGTAGCGTCAATACGTCTGATATCGACTATCCAAATTTGTTTAAATGTTCACACTAGCGAGGTTGATGGATAGAAAAAAAGAAGAGAAAAGCACGTGCTTCAACTTTTTTTTCTTTAGTTTTCCCTAATGTTGTTGATAATGAAGAAATTAAAAAAGTCTAGGCAATGAGACAACTTTAATTTTTAAGTTAGAAAATTCACTGCAAATCACCCTTTAATTATCGTCGTCATATTTTGGCGGTGCTACAGAATATATTTGGAAAAAATGCAGACCACCAAATCAAATCTGCAATTTTTTACACGAAATTCTACATTTGATCCAGAAATCACATGGCTCCGATTCGTCACTTACGAATTCGCTACCGGCCGGTATATTTCGCAGCATTAAAAGGGTTCAAGTTGACTCCGATTTATTCCATCTCTTCGTTGTTTAAAACAACAGAAACGAAAGGGAAGTGCAGTTGATCTGGTATACGAAAAAAAAAACTAACTTTCTTTTTATGATAAATTAATAATATATTGGACAAATACCGAACGGTTTAAGTCGCCATGCGTCTTTAGTGAGATCTAGGGAATAACTAACAAATAACATACTGTAGAACTACACCCTATTTAAGTGTACACAACAGTAAAACTATCAAAATCAAAAATTCGGAAATTGATGACAACCATCGAATTCAATTTAATCCGTCAAAAGTAACAACTGGTAACTGCAACAGCTTAGCTCGAAGTGATTGGCTCTTAGAAATAGAAATATTAAAACCCCGACTCTTGAGTAGATTTTTGTTAGTTGGCTTTAGGTATGTATGTACATATCAACTCTATTTTATTTTATTATATTTAGATATTTGCAAACAAATTTATTGTGGGCATCGCTTTTGATTTGACTTAAATACATCGACTCTAAATATTTGTTTATTTGCTAAGGATCATTAACTTTTGTTAAGTTGTACTACCAAATTGGAATGTTCCTCACGAACGCGATGTCCGTTGCAATTGCACAATATTATAGTATAATTAGACACAACAGATTTATAAGAAAAAAAGTGACATCCTATCAAAGTAATCATGATGTTATCTCGGATTTTATCTCTAAATACAGAATGAAGAGATTTCAAAGGTCAATGAATAAAAAATTACAGGCCTTTGACAATTTTTACATTTGTCTCAGAAAGTTTTAGTGGAAGCTTCGAACTGTCAAATGTCTAATTGACAATTCACTTCAAAATAAAAATGAACGACTTTATAGGTATACGCCAATCGAAAATTTTCAAAGCTACACTAAAACATCGGTTATTTTAAAGATTTTAAAATGAAAAAAAAAGTTTTACCGACGGTAAAATCTACACCCAGAATAACAGGCCAAACAAACAATGAAAATCACCACAACGAAAACAATTAAATTTAACGCCAGATGTAATAACAATAAAGAAAAAATTACGTCCCTTTACTTCCTGAAACAAGGATACCACCAACAAACCCACAAACAAGACAACAAACAAGCCCACAAATTAAAAGAAATCATAACCGTTCAACACCAAAATCCCCAGGGGACAAATGACAATGCCTCTGTCACCATTTATCCTCGTCTGACTCTCGATTGGTGGGTATAGAAATCTTGTTGACATAATGTTGCACTCAGTCTGTCACTTTCAACCAAAACCATAATCCTTGAAAAATGCCGCAAAAAAGGATAATTTGCCACTTAACGCTTTAAAGCGACATCACGCTGACTTTGTGGTGGTGATCCCAAACAAATCCTCACCTTCAATTCTCCTACCTACTCGTCTTATCTGTCATCCTCATACAAGATGAGTGCACGTTAAGTGTCCTGGGAATCATTTTTCACCACGAAAATCGTCCTGCTTTCTCTTCTCATCCGCAATTCAAAACACGATACAGTCGTATAATTGAGTCTTCATGGTTATGCTGATTTAAAGAGACTCTTCTGTCAGACTTGGTGTGCTTTAAGTGCCAGGAGCAGCACGTGAAAATGTCTGTTCCTCGTTGGGGAGGAGTGAGGCAGGAATGTTCCTTTGGGACTGCAGACAGACAAAAAACCCATCCTTATCCCAAGCAGATAAACATGTGTATAACTACCCCTAAATCAGAAGTCGTAATTTCGAAAATTGCACTCCAGGGATGTTTTTTCGCACTCAACAATTTGTTTCTTGTTGTTGCTGCTGTTTGACTTTGACTTCTTCTTGAAACGAGGATAGTTTCTTTTCTGGGGCAACAACACTCGGCGACAAGAAAACTTTTGACATGTGTATGCTTGGCGTCTTGTATCATAAAATCGCACGTATGTGGTGTTGTTATATCGTAAATATTAGGGACAAATGACGTCATAAATGTGATTTTTATTTGCGATTTAAGGTTTATTTCTTTATTTTGCAGTGCTTAATTTTATTCTTTTATAGAAATTGCACCACTGGGGGCACAGTCTTCGGCTTAAATGAATCAAGTTGACATTTGTTTTAATTTTGACATCTGTTAGTTGGGCGTGTCAGTTTATCTCTGATCTTTGTATGCAACCATTCTCTGGCACGGCTTAGTTTTTTATGCCATTTGCTAAATGGAATTTTATGTTTATATGCGCATTTTCTACCAATTAAACATAAGGCTGATATTACTGATGTATACACGCACAAAAATAGTCATAAAACAACACAAAGTTGAAGAAAAAAAAACTAAAAAACTAAAATGGCTACTCCACATGTCAGAGATATCAATCTGATCGCGTGTGGCTAAAAGAAAATTCAACACAGAAAAAAAAAAACTAGAAATGCCAACCGTCATTGGTTGGTTGGTTTATTTTTCTAGATTAAAAAGTAAAAGAGGGCAGAACGAGGGAAAAGAAAATAAGAAAATATAACCTCAAAACAGACATGCAATGTCGGAAACTACAAAAAGTTTTGCCATAATTATTTTTTTCTCCAAATGGGGAAGTAGGGAGAGAACAGGCTGAAAGAAATCATAAATAACCAACCAAACACGCAATGCTTCAACAAGACCGCAAAGCTAAAAGCTAATTTCATGCAAAAGCCAGAGAGCAATAAAAAATAATAAAAATGAAAAAATGAAGAAAATAGCATCAAATAAAATGTTTTTCTTTTCGCTTATTTAATTGGTATCGTGTAAAAGAAGCAAAAACAGAAATAAAAGTATGCGAAACCGCCAAAAAACATGTCAAGTTCTAATTGAGTTTTTTTTTTTTTTTTTTGGAAGAATGAAAAAAAAGCTAAAGTAATCTTTACATTGTGCCTACCGCTTGCCTCCAAAATTGTGGTGAAATCTTGTAAACATGGTGCTGAGGTGCAAATATCATCGTCTATGGGTCCTAAATTGTTTACGGAAAAGAATATAATTTGTTATATTTTGTGAAAAATGTATATTATTTAATAATTTAAAGAAACCAAAGATGGGATAAGCCGAGGGTAAAAAAAACTGAAAAATTTAGCAAAATAGGATAAACAAAAACTACTTAGCAATTGAAGTATGTAATATTTGGCGCCTCGACCTTCAATCTTCCACAAATACTGTCAAATCATAATAATTGTAATTTAATAATTTTTTAAGGAATTTTTAGAACCCAAAGCTTAAAAGATCGTTTTGTAAAACGATTTGAATACTCATAACAGCAGTCGCCTGAACTGCTTTTGACATTTATAAATTGACTGAACTCGTTCATTAATGGCTAACAATATTGGTAGCGTTCAACTGAATAGAATATCTAAAATAGAAATAGGATCCCTATTTAAACAAAAAAAAATCGGGAAAAGTATTAAGACCCGTTCATAAGAGATTTAAGGAAAGCTAACATTATAATTGAACGAAAAATTCCCAGACGTTCTGTCAAATGCATAAATTGCCTATAATCGACTTAAATTGGCTTAAAATAAGGTTAAATTTTAGTCCGCCACGAAACTTTTGCATTATCGTGGTCAATAAAATAAAAGTATTATAAGTCACAATTTAACTAGCTCTGAAAACTGCATAAAATGTATCCATACTCCATATAGTTTCTGGTTGGGTGTGGGAAATAAAATGGCGGTAGAGAAAAAAGAAATAATTATTTCCGTGCCACATAATAAATTTAGGGAGGGAATATAAAAATGCTGCAAATTTCCTCATCTGTATGATCAAATCGTCATTTGTAATACTGTGATGTTGGAAAAGTATTTATTAATTACATGTCACAACTTAATGCAATTGACATTGCTAAATTTCTGAAAAGATTCATTTTCACTTCACCCTCACCTAAACGTGAACATTTAGTCAGAGGATAAGATTTAGCCACGAAGTGACACATGGCCTAAGAATAGAAACAACTTATAATCATATCGTCCTAACAGTTATACCGATTGACGCGACCACACGATGGTTTGTGCCGAAATGACTTGCATCACGATTTACTCGTACCTTCAAAGTCAGGGATGGAGAAAAACGAAAGGATATAAGGAGGATATCAGACACTATGTGCACGGGAAAAGATGAGTGACATTCATGTACCGTCTCTGTAAGCTTTAATACGTTCACGGACAGTTGAAATTTAAGACGGTGATTGAAAAGTACACCCACCGTACTTGCAACTGCAGATAAAAAGCTTTTGCTGAGACAATTTACAAAATATTTTATTTTCTACTGGGACACAAGGTTTCATTGTATACAGAATTAAATGGAAAACTAGACAGCATTTGCCGCTTTGTGTTTTAGAGGATAGCAAACTTGGACGGGATATGCCGCTTTGTCCCAGTAAAAACCACAAAATTCAGCGGCATATGCCGTTCTGTCCGCGAACGTGTTAAGTACTAAGAAACATTATCCTCAAGATCAGGGTATTGATTAACACTCCCTGGTCATTTAGGAATGATAACAGGTGAGCTGACTGTGGTTGCTACATGAGTCATTTACTCGGTGAACTTCTGCAGAAGATACCAGAATAAAAATGAGACAGAAACATAAATCTTTAATCTTAGCAGGCTACTTGAGGAACTAGAGATGCTCTTGCAAGTTTCGCTGATGGATGTTATACGATTATATGAATGGAACCACCAAAATAAACCTGCAATTATATTCTACAATATATCACCCACAAGTATGATAAAATAAAGAATGTTCTAAACTTAACAGCACTTAACCACCAATAAAAGGGTCAAAAGATCAGCCTTTAAATACGCACCTGCATGCTATTCAGTAGTCTCAAGCATGTACGAGTAATTGTTCACTTTTAAGAAAAAAGAAATCGTGTGAAAAGCAGCTGAAAACTGCCCTCCCTCAAAAGTCATTTTACTCATCCAATACGTCAGAAGGTATGATCTTGTCTAAAAAAAAAATAGTTTGATGCATCCGAGAAAACATTTATAAAAGGGTCGTATACATCTTTTGGAATATGTGTCCCAATAACTTGATCATTGGGATAAAACAAGCATATGTATCATTGTCCGCAAAGACATCATTCAACGAAGCCATAGACGTTTTTATCTGATCATTGTAAGAGTATACCCCTCCATTTATATCCTAATACTGTCAGTAGAATCCGTAGTAGGACCTTTCGACGAAATACGTTATTTCATAGCTCCCGGTACTACTTTTAAGGAATGGCTACCTTCTTTGTGCATAAAAAACAAATTCAATAATACCATGCCTATCACTTCAATTTTGTGTAGTACTATACCTTACCCTGCTCTACAATTTGAGCTTAAAAGATGACATTGGACAGCCATCATAAACAAATTTGCCCGTATCCCAAAACTATGCTACGGTCACACATGCGACAAACCAGATTAAGTCAAAGTCCAGAAATCTAGACGTAGGTAGATTGCATTATGCCTATGAAAAAGTCACCAAAGCTAATGTGAATTCCAGTAAAGCAAGTCAGTTAAAGTTTTATCTGGAGTTTTATCTCGTGTTTGACCCATTTACGTTACAAGGCCACTTGAATTTGAAATCAAGATGATCTTTTGTCTTATGGATCTTATTAGCGAAACACTACTCTATGAACTATGATTCCAAAGCATGGATGAAAGTACCCTATTGTTAATCGCATAGAGACACTAACTGCCCGAACACAATGGAGAAGCGCTGCAGCAGATGAAGTCGCTGTAGTACAAACTGTCAAATAAGTCGCTCACTGAAGTAGCAATTCACGTAACAATGGTGAAGCGCAGCTCGATTGCTCAAGCTGTCAAAAAGGAAAGATAATCGCGCTGTGTTTCGTGAAAATGTTTTTTTGTGGTGGATTTATTTTATAATAATGACTGAGGAAGAAGAAATCGCATGCTATGAATTTCTCCGTAGACGGCTCTGACATTTTCGTTGTTTTGGTTTTAACTTTCAAAAAGTAGTGCAGCTCATTCAGAAGCTTCGCATTGTGTTTGTGGTGTAGGGAGTACGTGTATTTCAACTTTAACAGCGCTGCGTACTGCAGCTTCAGCTTCACCATTGTGTTCGGGCACTAACTTAGCAAGTACTGTAGTAGGATGAATACATATCATTCCCAAGAGTTCACATACCGAAAGTGCAGATTAACCTCACTGGATTAACTTATTATACATACAAAAAGATGCATGGCGTACCAAGGTTTATAGCCCACTTACGCAAGATTGATTACCTGCCTTTGAAGCACTATAGTGATAGGTTAACTAATATATTCTCTAACAAAGTAATACTGAACTTTGTTTATCAATTATTTCCCAATTTATTTGATTGCTATCAGTCAATTCAGTTCGATTCAGTTCGATTCGGTTTAGTTTGGTTAGGTTCTGGTGAAATCTAGTAGATAAAGATTAAATTATATGTATGTATGTTCTTTTTATGCTTTATACAGTACACGAAAGCATTCAGTTTTCTGTTTTATGGCGGATTTACATTACCACGCAAATGAGTTCTGCATTTAATGCGAGATAATGCTTAGCGAAAAGTCTGCAGCCAGTAAGGGACAATATTAAGAGTTCCAACGAATTTGGATGTCGTTCTTTAGGCAGGAAACACAATTTTTGCTGAGAGATAATAGTGATCTCACTCTACCTATAGAATCAGCATGGATAGTCAACCACAAGTTTCCTTTTCTAATTTTTTGTGTGTGCTGCGTGGTATGACCATGTAAATCCACCATTAAAGTTCAAATACAAACGGATCCTTGGCTGTTAGTGATATCATGTGGTGCATGTGACTACAGTTAACTCACCCTAATCTAGCGACAGAGGAAGACTCAGTTGTTGTTATTTGCTTGAACCTCGAAACAGCTATTGAACATGAGAATTTGCTGAAACTTTTACTCTTGAGATTAGTTAGATAGCAGGTATACTAAATTGTGACTTTGGATAATGGCAATCTGGCTACCTCTGTTTAGAGAACAGTATTGTCACAAGCCCCGTGAAGTAACGGTGTACAGATCAGAGTTATATACGCCCCTTTACAAGAAAGAATGTTTGGGTTTTCAGTGGAACTTAAACGCTGTACAGACGATCAATATTTTCGATGAAATAGTTTGAGAAAAAAATTGCCGTACGATTGCGATACATACTACCTTCAATTTTCCTTTCTGCCTTTTCTTCAAATGAATATAAATAGATGTGATGGAAGGTAAAATAATGTCAGTTTGAATTTCCTAATTCAAAAGTTTCTTCAAACATTAACAAACTCTAGCTGAATTTCAAAAATCACAATTTAAATTCTCTGATTTACATATGTCGTCAGTCAGTTAGCTGTGTTGGTTCTAATGACAGGTAATGCTGATGCAAAATCACACAGTCTATGGCCACCTTAAGGAGGTTGTTAACCTTACTATTTATTTCCCAGTTCTGCTCATTTGACGTTTAACAGCCGTGATGAGACTTAAAGAATTTATCAGAGAACCTGTAAAGTCTCAACATGTTGTTTTCCTAAAATTCATTATGATTTGACTGCTTCAATGTTTCTCTTTGACAATCCATCCGATTAAAGAATCATTTTATATTCGAAACAATGTCATAATCCCCGTATATATAATTGCAAGGATTATCGTAGGTGTAAGAACATTTGATAATTATGGACTCATTTAAAAATTATTTAAGAAATACAAATTTTTTTACAACACCCTTCACACCTACAGGTGCACTTAAGTTATCTGGATTTTATGACAGATAGTTGACAGATTGACGTACAATCAGAAGCATATAAAATCGAGGTAACTTGAGGCATGAACGCAATTTCACGTGGAATGAAACATAAGCGGTA
Organism: Pocota personata; assembly: GCA_963082735.1. Taxonomy (NCBI): domain Eukaryota; kingdom Metazoa; phylum Arthropoda; class Insecta; order Diptera; family Syrphidae; genus Pocota; species Pocota personata. Next base: position 84,497,028 of record OY720432.1, on the reverse strand, counting down.
GGTACTGTGAAACTGTCACTGGAAACCAATTTGAAAATTGTCAAATTCTTATATAGTTGTTTAAAAATCTTTGCAAATCAATCGTTAAAGGCCCGCATTAACATTTTAAAAACTCTGTTTATTGTACCATTGCAAATCTAGTCATATTATTATAATCTGAAACCTCATCCCTGTTGATATACTTTCAAGTGAAAGAATCAAAATGTTTACTCAGCAAATACTAGAATTTCACCAAAATTAGATATCTTCAGAGATCCCACCTTAAGCCATTACTTGACAAAACAAAAGACCCCAAGACGAAAAAAAAAAAAACGAGGAACACAATCCCTCCAACCATTAGGCTAAAACAAACAATTATCACCTAAGAGATCATGAGTTTGCCTGTTTGTGATGTTTAACCAGCGATTACACTAGTCTCATAAGAAAACACCAACCAACTCCTCTGGCGACGACACACGGTACGAACAAATTCTAAAGCCTCAGTGTGTGCACACGCAAATAAATTTGTGGCATTCCTTATCTCTGCTGAATGATTTCAAATTTAATAAAAATTAAAGAAAAATATATACCTACTTACATATGCAGGTACCTATAAATTCACATAAGTGTGCGAGGGGAAAAAAATTGCCAATAAAAAGAGTAAAAAAAAAAAAAAAAAACCAACTTGAATGAGCTAATCCTAATTAATTTAATGTCCATCAATAAAATCACAAAAATATAAATAACAAATATTGTATATTTTGACAGCCTAATAGTTGACATTAAATTTGTGAATTTATTACACGACAATTCCTTAATTGTTTTATATTTATTATTTGCAATAATCGGTGCGCGATGATGGAAACAAATCACATCGTCGTATTGTATATTTCTTTTTTTACAGTTTAACAATTGTTATTATTATTATTATTGCTACTTTGTTTTATATGGCCAGCTACTTCAATTTTGTAAGCATTATGGGCCATGATTTCTTCGGCCATTAAATAATCTATCTTTATGCGCCTTCTCTGTTAACGGTGTATATTTCACGTGCCAAATAAATGAATTTATTGATAGGGCGAGATCGATTTGTTTAGTTTAACCATTCCACCACTATCAGGAGAAATTTTGTCGCGCCGTCGTGGGGAAATCCCATATCGAAATGCGCTGTCAAACGTCATTTTATTCGGTTGACAGTTTTGGAAAAGAAATCCGTTTAAGACCACCTCCACACACCGAACCCCCCTTTATTGCTAGCGAATGGTTATCACACATCCGTTGGCCGTCCATTTTTTTGGAGAATGTGCGCATTAATCCAATGGCTCTATGACCAGATCGAAATGAGGTGAAATTATTAACGATAAAGACTGCTGCTAGCGTTATCAATACCAGCCACAACCATGATCCTGAACAAATAAATTTTGTACTACCGAGGAAAAATGATTTACATTATAATTTTGTATATTTTCGATTGATGACATATTAAATCTTAATATGTCAAATCATTTGACAGGTTTAATGTAAATGTGTGGGGGATTCAAACTGTCAAAATGGTGTTTCAGTGTACTTTTCGAAGCTTACTTTTGGGGCCATTTTGATTGCTTTTACATGCAAGTTAGGGTTTTCAGCTTCGCATTTTTCAAATCCTATGATCTGTAATTATTAATTTTAATTGCAAAGGAAAAAATGAAATACAAATGTACGTGGAAACGCACCAACCATTATTTTGAGTATACGACATTGTCGCTGATGATTGTTTTATTGGAGGCTTTTATTTGTTTATTAGTTCCAATGACTTTTTATTGATACCATTGTAATTAATGGCGTTGGCGAGATAATAGAACACATAGCAATTTAATTTCTATTCTTATTAAATCGACTAATCTAATCTAAACCAATTCGAATTGCCACACCTTTATGGACGAACAGTTCATATACAGGGATAGTCGATAGACGAAATGTCACAGATCTGACAGACGCGATACGAAAAAATGTCGTTCATTCGAATGAAAATGATTTTCGGTTGGATGTAGGTACGAGTAGTGTCGTAGATGAGGAGGGTTGTAAAACTTGAATAGAAATATTTTGTAGGTACATACTGAATGTTGTGGGCGGGTGTGATAAGAGGGGAAATTCGTTGTGCACAGGAAGGGGTTGTGTATAGGTATAGATTAAGGCGTTTACCAAAATGGCATTCGATTAATTACCAGATAGAAAGGTAGGTGAATATTTTCGTTGTTGTGATGTTTGGGGTTGACGCGTTGGCTTAATAAAATGATTGTGATACGTGAGTTCATGAAGGCAGTTTATGAAAGCTGGGAAATTCCAATTTTGGTTGGTGCTTTTTTTTGTTTTTTTTTTTTTTGTTTGTCAAGGTAGTGAGTATTTTTGAAAAGGTGTGGACGATAAAAATAGAGTAATGAAGGGAGAGAGGGAGTGCGGAAAAGTTCACAAAGAACAATTACTCAGGATATTTTAGACACGTTTTTATGTCAGTTATGACAAATTGTATAAAAAAAAAAACCTTATCATTCTTATTTCGATAGACGTGTAATGCTAAATTTGTATTCTCTTAGTCACTTTTATTGGCAAACATCAGAGTGCGATTGTCACTAATATTGTGTATTTTCAAAGTCAAATTTCATCAGAAAGTGAGAGCGAATATGAAGGTTTCTGGCAATTAACCGATTTTAGTCTCATTATTGGAAAACACATTTTAAGCACAAACATACTCGGAACGAAATCCGAATGAAAATAAATGAGTTTCCGAACAAATGAACATTTAACAGCCAGGAAGCTGTACACAATGAACAGATCGAATTGGAAAGAGATGGGAAATGTTCAACTTTGCCCGATTGGTCAGAAGATATAACCTATAAATTTCATACTAGTTACTGGAATCCTCGCAAATAGTGTTTTACAGGAAAATTTTTACAGCGAAAGAGTTCGTTGAACAAATTGAATTGCATTTCGAAATCTATAATAAAAGAGTAGAGGTTATGTTCGAACAGGAAAACACATCATTTTCGTTAGTGTATTGTTTTTGTTTTAGCTGTGCAATAAATATACAAAATCAAAATGAAAAAAATCCAATATCAGTTCTCCACTTACAATTTTGCTATTTGAATAATGAAGTTTGAATGGATAGACTTCAAATGACGGATTGAATCGGAAACTTTCTGCGCAGCATTTTTCCCAGAATGATCGAATCAGATTAAGAGCAAAACTTAGGCACGTAGTCCAAGATCAATGTCGAATATTCCAGCATCACAATTTGTTTCTATTTCCACAATAAAAGTCACAGGAAAACGGATTTTTATGACTAACCCGAGAGATATGGATGTGTTCAGACTATCAGATTTGCGAATTTTGACAGTCGTAACCATACGGCGGCCAAAATTCGCTGAACTGTTTAAAATGTGTTTATGAATGCCTGCTCATAGACTAAACTTCGCTTAAAGAGGTTCAAACCCCTTCAGACTGTTAAAGGAGTCCTGTAACTTCTATCGGACTTCTACAATCATTTGACAGATCACATCGTTTTCCGTTTCTCGTGTTCGCACTTATTTGGCTTTATATTCTAGAAACTGTTTGTGTGTTAAAAATAATAATAACAAACCCATTTCCAATTACTCGTATTTATATGATGCAGACAGAAACCAATGCAATAGTGAGAAAAGTTCTACGCTTTCTTGTACGATCACCATTGTACCATCACGTTTTGCACAGAGGAAGGCTGTCTGAGGAATTCGAAGTCCAAAGTGGGGTTCGGCAAGGCTGCATACTTTCACCAATATTGTTTTTATTGGTGATTAGCGATATGTTGAATGAGGCCTTATCAATAGGAAATGGAGGAATTCGATGGACTCTCACCTCTGAACTCAAACACCTCGACTACGCCGACGATGTATGCCTACTGTCTCACAGAATAATGGACCTTCACTAAATGACAGCAAATGTGGAGAGGGAAGCAGACGTTGTTGGGTTGAAAATTAACTCGGCAAAAACAAAAATGATCAGCCTAGGACCAAACTCATCAACTCATATATGCATTGCTGGACAAACGGTTGAGAGAGTAGAGAGTTTGCAATACCTTGGGAGTATTGTCTCAACCGATGGCGGAACCGAACTGGATATAGCCAGCCCATACGACGACGAAAGTGGCAGTGGATCGGTCACACTCTCCGAAAGGGTGACAGGTCCATAGCTAACCAAGCGATGCAATGGAACCCGCGTACCCAGGATGGCAGGATACGCGGCGGTCCTAAGAGTACGTGGCGTAGAACAGTTGAGAAGGAAGCACGGCAACTGGGAAAGAGTTGGGGAGAGCTGAGGCACATTACCAGAAATCGCACACGATGGCGCGTAGGCGTTGTAGAGGCCCTAGGACCCACAAGGGGATACAGGACATAACACACCATTGCGCGACTAAAGTCGCAATTTGATACTTTTTCCAATTTTGCGAAATTGACCAAATTTGTCTGTATTTCTTAGTTCTTTGCGAATTTTTACCCTTTGAGTTCATACGAGCGTGTTTAGCGACAAGCTTGCAGTTAATCTGTGACCAGTCTATTTACATACACTTTCCTTCGTTTAAACACAGGCGTAACTTAAGATGCTTAGTATTCTTTACAGGAACTTCTACCAAAAATGTTGGAATGAAATGTAGAGTATAATTATTTTGACTTTGTCAATAGCTGAAAGCTGAAGGGACTCAAAATGAATGTGCATCATAACCTCATTCCCTTTTTCCTGACCAATCTTGTAGTAATTTATTCTTCAATATAGTTCTTTACTAAGTTTGGCACACTTTAAAAGCACAGTTATAAGAAGTGAAGTATCCATTTTTTTTGTAAAGTCAAAGGTCTACGTACTCTGTCTTTTATTTGAGTTGGACCTCAGTTGCAGAACAGTGAACTTGTAGTAAGTTATTTCGTATTACTAGGTCGTGGCACCGATGTTAGGAAAATGTGTTTTTTTAAGGCTTTAAACGGATAAAATATTGACCCTTTTTGCGTTTTTTTCTTAGAATTCGTCATCTATTTCCCTGGTCGTTATTTTTTTTTTTTCAGAAAACATCAAACACTGGCCTTATATTTAGACCTATTGAGTGACAATTTATGAAAAAGGTGTCTAGACTTTAGAGTTTAGCCAAACTTCATTTGATTTAAGAAACAGAACGTTATTTACACTACTCTTTTGCTGACATCTGTCAAAATTTTGACAGATTTTAACATTCAATTCAATGATCGATCCGCATTGAAGAATAAACCGATTGAACCAGTCACCAGTAACAGCACCAGCTAATTGCTTCCTCTCTTTAACCAAAAAAAAAAAATATATTCAAATTTGCGTAAAAATACCTTAAATTTTCCGACTACGTACATACATATTTTCAGGAGCAACAAATATTTTCCCAATCAGTAACAATGGAATGTTCCACCAATCCTTTGTTCTGATAAATGCCGCCAAATTCCTCACTTCCTTGTCTCACACTTAATTGAATCAAATTGTTAAACACACCTTAGTCGATAATTTTCAATTAAATGCCACAACATTTAACCCTTTTCGTAAATTAAATAGGAATTCTAAACATTTAGAACGACTTCCTAATTGGGGAAACCTCTGTCTGTGGCGCATCAATTCTTTCCTTCCATCCCCATAACAATATCAATCCAAAGACAAACATTATACATAGAACAGGAGGACACACGACAAATAAATGCTGCTGCTGCAGTGCTTCACTTAACACAAACATACAACAGCGAGACTAAGATGTGAGCTGAGCCTTGGAGATGCTAATTGATGTGAGAAATCATTTTGAATATAAAAATTCTTTGAAACAGACAAATAATGTCCAATATGAAGACATAAAATTCCCAAAATATTTCCCTCCGACCGACACAGTGACTGCATCGATGAACCATCTCCTGATTGATTTATGAATCAAAATCAACTGACATTGATTAGTCTCCAGTTTTCTTTTGACATGTCTATGTGTCTTCTTTTTTTTATTTTTTATATTTTGACTCCTATTTGATTTATTGACAACTCCTCGTATTGGGATCTACATGGGAGTGTAGCATACTCCGTAGGTAGATAAAAATGGGAATACAGACAAAAAAAAGAAACGACCATTCCAACAATTTTGACACCTTTAATTGAGGTACTGTTTGATGGACACCATCGTTTTTGAGTTGCCGTTTGTCTGGGTCTCCCCTTGTTTTGTTGGAATCCATAAAAACGAAATCCTTTTTAAAATTTTGTCAGTGATTTTGCGTTGCTATAATAAAATGTGTCACGGATAAAACTGATAAAACCAGTTTTTAGATTTTTTCGGTGGAATTGAAAGCTTATAAACGTGTGCTGTAGCAAAAGAAATGAACATGAAATTAACGATTTTAACGATTTCAAGGATTAAGTAGAGTTTTGTAGTATAAATTAAGCTCGTGTCAGACGTTTAGTCAAAATTTGACACTTGATGATAGTCATCTATGACAGGAGGGTAGAAAGAAGAATTAGGGTGAAATATTTTGAAAAGTTATTTGGTTGTGACAGGAAATATACGAGTAGATTTTAATTTACAGCCAAAATAACCTTTTAGTGCAAAGAAATGCGGCTCTGTGTATCAGAAATAAAAGTTACTAGGTATCTGACCAAAAATATAAAGAATATTACATCGACACAACAGACAATTGTTTCCTAGAGCACACCGAAGCAAAGTGACATGTGATCTAGCAGCAGAGCGGCGTGATAGTGTTACGGCACATAAATCCAATCGAATGTAAAAATATGCCATGCTCTGTCATTGTCACATGCTCATAATGTTTGCCCGCTGCTAGAGCTATGAACATGGTTGGAGACATACATACTCAGTGTACCTAAAGTCGAACTTTTGATCCAAAGTTGTGTTGAACAAAATCTTTTACCTGACGCAAAACCATCACCACGAACAATATTGGATGGGTATGACAATTACAAATGGATAACACGCAAAAATAATGCCGACCATATGCTTTCAGAAACTTGTCAACGTACAGTTGCTTGAGGTAATACTTCAAGTAGTTGAAGAGGGGGAAATATATATTTGGCGCAAACAGTCCATACAGCTCTATTTTTCTTCTGAAGAGAGTTTGTCCTTCGGAGTTTGTTGGTGTTTTACAGGGCCTCCCGCTCGGTAGCCTAACACAATAACCAGTGAGTCACGGTAGTCTGGAAGAAATAGCCCGACATACAACAGATCTATTCCGCCTGAACGAAACTAATCGTAACTTCACGGATGAATAATCACTGACGGAGACTGAATTAAGTAAGACCCAGAATATCAGACGCCCTGTGGGTTAAATTAGCCTTGCTTATACAAGAAAACCCTTCTATAGCACAAAAATTCCGAAACAGATTCTCTTGAATTCTTGAACAGCATTGTGTCCCAAAACACCAATGTTTCTGTTAAGGACCTAATCAAAAACTAGTACATAAATTATGTGTTGCTAGGTTTAACGACTATCAACCACGCTTATCCGTAGAGGAAGAGTGTGGCCTTAGCTGCCCTTATGCAAGTCCCAAACGGTAATCATGTTTTGCTTTTAGGATTTACATTGAACAAAATCGTTAATTTATGTACCATTTACCTTTGTAGTCTCATATATATTGCTACAAGTCTAAAGACCTATGTACATACGTGTTTATCCACGATATATGTATGATATACAACCATGAACAACGTAGGTATTTTTTTATAATCTGCGCGCAACGAAGGGAATATGAATACCCTTAAACTGTTTCAGGGCACGGGCGTTTAGGAAAAGGGGGAAGAGGAACAGAGGAGGAGCCTGTGTACGTTGTAGTGATGGGGAAATACAGAGCGTGGTAGATCATTCCACATTCGTGTCGTTTGGCTTATAAAAACAAATCCCTATATTTAACAGTAAGACGCAATTTGGGCTTAAGGGTGAACTGATGTGCATTCGAAGCATGACGCGTATTACGGGTGAAATTTTGAAGGGGAAGAATGCAACTGGAGCATTTTTTGTAAAAAAACATTTCTGCGATGTTCAAGTGAATGTATGGAATTCACAATATCTCTATCACCTATAAGTTTTAACGCGCGATTCTGTACCCTGCCAAGAATGTGCAGAACCAGTTAAGGGGGGGATGAATGCCTTATAAATTGAGGGCAGATCAGACGGAGTAAAATATTTCTTGCACTGTTTAAGGAATAGCAGACATTTTGAAGCATTTTTTTGCGATTATGTGATCGTTCCATCGAGATGGTTATTAATGATGAAAATACCATTCATGGATAATGGTTGAGGGTTTTGGTTTCACTTTGAGAGACAGAAGACAGCATTGTGTTTTGGAAATATTAAATTCCACTCTGTTGGTTGTACCCCATTTAATTATACTGTCCAGGTCGGAATTGAATGTGTTTAACATTCATTGTCGTTCCTATTCCACGGGGCAAAGAGTAAGGACGTAAGTTACGGAACGAATGTGAAAAACTGAGGATACTGTCATCAGCGAAGGAATGGATTGGATTCGAAGTTGCAGACAAGAGATCATTTATAAAAATTAGAAAGAGAGTCGGAAGTCTGAACTATAATAGTAGAATGCTTATAGTTCAGCCTGGAGATAAAACAGACCCTTGGGGAACACCAGCATTTATTTGGTGAATTGCAGACTTGAATCCGTCCAAGACGACTTGTATTGAACATCCCGAAAGGTAATTTCTAATCCATTGAAGAGAGGGTGAGTAAGGTATGGATGCCATCCTTGTCAATAAAAAACATCTTAGATGATATCTGTGGCTGTTTGATTTTTCATTGTAAATCGTGACCTTGTACAGCGTATGTCATAAGTGTGGATGCATCAGATGCGCTTAGCACCAGGTTTGCCAGTGACGTGCTGTACTGGTGTAGCATACTTTTATTACTAACGTGGTGGATAGGAGCATTTTTCTAAGAGAATTTGTATAGGATTTCGTCGAATTATATAACAGTTTTCAATGTTTATGGAAAATTATAAAAGAGCAGTATTCCCATAGCGATAAAAGCAATTCGGCGCTCAAAAAATTCCTCAAAAAATTACAGGGGCTGATCCCGACGCCACTGCTAACAATGTATCGTTGTAATTGTAATTATATCATCGAACATTGAACATCGACCAAGTACATCGTACCACGAAGGTCTGTACCCAGCTTAAGTGCTAATAATTTCGTATAATATAATCGAATATCGCTGAAGTCGAAGTGGCAAATTGCAAACTTGTGCGATATTATACGAACTTTCTACGTGGGAACTTTCTTTAGACTCTCTGTAGTGTGTATTCTCATAGTCGTTCAAGGTATCACAGAAAGCTTTGGAAATTAAATAACATATAAGGCCGTCAATACCCATATCCACATAAAAAAGTTGTTGTTTAAGGTGCAAGTAACAAGACCATCAAATCATAAAACAAGGCTTAAGACACTTCCATGGATACACCGGGCAGATGCTTACAGCAGCTTTTAGTTTCGAACGCCGATAACAAGCACTGACGAATATTGTTCGCCACCGAGCAAGTATTCGCTGTAAGAATGGTACAGTACTCGATTTGAGCAGAGAACTGAATTATGGTTTCATTTGAGGGGGTGGCTTGCTCTAATAGACATAGTATTGAATATCTAATGAAACCTCTTGTCGATGATCTGACATAAGATCCATGCGACAATAAACGAGTAAGACCGTCCCAAGGTCAAAAGGGGGGTAAATTGCAACCTTTTTCAATTCTTTGACTTGGTGCAGCTTTCTTTTGACATACAGGTGTTAGCAGCTGTCAGGTGTTAGCAGCTGTCCAACTTAAATATACATCTTACTTAAAAATCTAACAATTTGTTTCGTTGAAATCCCCATACAGGCCGGTCCTTAAAACAGTGAACCGAACTGAATTCGCCTTTTCAAAATCATAAATAAAAACAGAATGAGAAAAAGGTTAATAAGCGCAACACATGATATAGCAGTGTTAACGCACGATCTTGGTGGCCAATCTTCATCACCGAAAAGAGAGATGACATAGTTGGGACATTTTATGTGTTATAACTGCATTGTTTCTCGCACTATGTCGTAGGTGGCACCATCTTGTTGAAACCACATGTCCTCCACATCAAGATCATCCTATTGTTGCCAAAAATAATTTGTTATCATGTCGTTCACCATTGACTGTTACAGCAGCACACAAGAATTTTGGAGAAAATACGGCTCAAATACGCCGATGTCCCAAAATCCGCACCAAACAGTGACGCATTGGTTGTTCGTGGATGTCGCTTAGATTTCCATTACCCCAAACATATTTAAACCATCTTTTCAGCCGCCTACCTCAAGAACTCCTGAACAGATTTCGATGAAATCTGGCTTTTCAGCTTTTTTTTAAAAAAAAATCCCGGAGCACTCAGACTCACACGAAGTCCATTGTACTACCAAGCAGAACTCCTTTTCGTGTAGTGGTTGGAGAAACTTGGATTTTATTCGTTTCTGTTGCTGTTCCCCATCCGGGCTTGAACCTGCACAGTTTGGGTCACAAGCGAACACACTACCCACTACACCATGGCCACCCTGGCTTTTAGGCATAGACTAACACATGAGGACGAGTAGTCCCACTTGAAAATGATCAAAATCGAGAGATACAGTTTCGCCTATGTGATGGTTTTTAAGTTTTTTTGTTCAAGAAACTCTAAACTTTATAAACTATAAAAAATATTTTTTTTTATTTTTGGACTTCTTGAATGATTAACTTTAATGTAAAACAGCCCAAAGGCATATTTTTTTACAATTTATTCAACTAGGCTAATCGGTTCAAGAGTTACAAGTGTGTGACAGACACACGAATAAACAGACAGATAGACACATCCATTAGTGTTCTGCGTATTCCATTCTGGTACAGAACAATACAAGCGAACTCAAGTGAGCATAAGCGTCTAATTCTGACGTATGCGTAATAGTGTAGCAAATTATGAATATTTTCAACAAGACCTTCGAGATGACACAAGATCAAAAAGTTTTGTTTTAAATAAACTTTTTGTCCGACGCTTAATGCACCGAACAGAAGGTTTCCGATCGAATTCGTTCTGGTGTTTCTGAAAATTGGACAGCCCATATATTTTATATGGCTTACATAACCTATAAATTTATTATATATGGTGGCAGAATCGACGCAAATAAATTCGTAAAGTATTTGTAATGTGCAAAAGCACACTTTGTTTTTCGTCGAACGGAGACTAGCCTTTGATAAAGGAGCTCAGCAGTCAGCAGTCTACAAAATAGCGATGGTCGTGTCGGCGCTACAGTTATTTTATTTCACAGATCAACGTTCTTTTGGCATAGTACGCTGTTCCGATGAAACAAAAATTTCCATACAAAGTTAACACAACAAAATTAGAAACACAAATCCAAGTATGGAAATCAACGACGGAAAATTGTGTTGACATATATTTCCGAGCGAAATAATGTTTTTCAAAAATGTTTCGTAGCGAAATATGAGCGTTTTTTTTTTGTGTAAATAATAACTATAACAGCAAATAAAAAGATAATATTGACCAAATCGTTCGTAAAGTACATTTGACAAGAAAAAAAACATTTTCCTACAGGTGTTATTCTTTTCCTCGTTAATTTTTCGCTGCCTTTTCGCAAACTCCTTCACAAAAAGTTTCCTCTATGCCAGTTCAGATTATTTTTTCCCAGAAATATGCTAAATACAGGCTTGACAAAGGCAAGAAAGCCTTGAGAAAGCCTACGAGTTATCATGAATCAATTTAACCATGATCTCTATCCAAAAGCAACATTTGCGGCACCCTAAAAACAATAGCAAAGCTATACCAAAGCCTACACCATTTTTATGAGATTATGACATTTATTACAGGGCACCGACATTTTGAAACTGTAATATAAAATTAAGGTAGATATACACGACATTTCTAGACAGAAATAGTGATATCGTTTTGTAAGGTTACAACATTAATTACTTTGACAAACTCTGTTTTACAGGTCTGAAAAATATCTATTTTTGAAACGCTTGCTTTCTTAGTGCATAATTAGTCAATTGTTAGTCATTTTTGACACATTTATGGGCCACATGAAGTAGGTACCAACAATGTTAGGTAGAAATGATCGACAAAGAAAAAAGGAAAGAGATAAAAGATAGAAAGAGAAGTGTACTATATATGTATATAAGTTGACACATTGAAAATCAATGATCCTTCAAAATAACCGTACAGCACAAACAGAAATTGGGAATATAAAGCTATGGACAGATCGAGTTTAAATTTAATAAGTTTTTGACAGTTGTTTTACTCGAAAAGTATTATAATTTACTTAAAAGCAATATTAACTTAAAGCGGAATAATGCCGCTGACATTTTGCCAGGATTCAGATTTAAAATTTCATTTTTAGTATGTCATAGGGGCTGATCGAAATGTTAATTTATTCATGTGGATTTTTATGTGAAACCATACGCCGCAACAAGTTCCATTCGCATACCAGCAATACTGTTAACCTGTTCAATAACTTTCAGAAAACTTGTAGACATCCGAGGAGTATGGAACGTTTTACCACAAACTTCATTCGAGTACTTTAATTTGTCAATCGTCAATTTGTTAAATTTGACGTTTTTACACTAAAAGTACGCTGGTTGACTTTTTTATCCCGCCGTAAATTTTACTTTTGATTCCGAAATTACTTTTCAAGAAATGCATTCGCATACCTACTTTATTCTTCTCTAAGATTTAACTCTCTAGTTTTTACACAAAATGTACTCATGTGGACATTGTTACACCGCTAATGTTGTGCTCTAGAATTTGGTAACAATTTACTTTACAATTTAAAATGTTTACTTTATTCTTCTCTAAGAATTTGTGACGTTTCATGTTTGGTATGTTTTTACACAAAACGTGTACGCGTAGTCTTTTTGGCAGCAGCGTTAATTTTGTATTTGATTCCGAATTTTTGCTTTAGAACTTTTTTCAGAATCTAGAAAAATTGTCAAAAGTCAGTTCCGAAGAAATGTTAACTAAAGCGCCGAACAGAATTCCGAAAAATTTAACATTTGACAGCCTATAGATTTTGTGATGCTAACGAAAGTTGCATATAATGAATGCATCGTGTTTGTTAGTAGAATTGGCGCAAATAACTTCGTAAAGTATTTTGCAGAACAATTTGAACAATGGAAGAATTTGTAGAGAGAAAAACCGGCACAGCACGGTTTGATTTTGTTTGGCTGTACACACAATACGTGTCATAAATGTGCAAAAACATTTGAAAAAGATTCAATGATTTCGCTCTTCGCCTATTTTGAGTAATAGCGAAACGTCAAATGCCAAACAGCAACTAACGGAACGGATCGGTAGCGTTCTGTACGGCACTAAATAAATATATAACTGTAACGTTTCTACAATCTGTCAATATAATTTTAGTGTCAAAAAAAGCAAAAACTCTTGGGAATAACAAAAAAAAAAAAAAAAAACGAAAAGATTTTTAAACTTCAACTAACCTGGTGTCGGTTGCGCCGAATACGACTGCTTTTTCATCCAATCATAGTAAGGACTTTTCACCGGGGATGATCTATTGGTGTTGTTGTTTAGCGTGGTGTTGTTACTGTTACTGCTGGTATTATTATTGTTTGTAGTGTTATTATTGTTATTGTTGCTGCTTGTACTCAAATTAGCATGTGGCGATGATGATGATGCCGGTGCTCCAGGGCTAGATATCTCACTACCAGAAACCGTAATCGGTGGCGAAGGCAATCCATCAGCAATTTGTGGCTCCCCAGCACTACTGGCAGAATCATTAAGGTGTGTTGCGCCAGCTTGATGTTGATGCTGCTGTTGATGTTGCTGATGCTGTTGGTGTTGCTGATGGTGTTGCTGTTGCAACAAGTGCGATTGGGTGGCATTTTGGAAATTTTCCGCCGAATGCCAATCTGTCGATGGATGATTGCCAAACATATGGTTGTAGTATTGTATTGGATGGTGGGTAACCGAATGTGGAGAATCCACATCGCCCAAAAATTGATGATTAGGCGGCGGGTGATAATTCGATTGCCATGCCCATGGTTGACCGGCGGGATATGGTAAATTCGCGGCACTGTGCTTTTGCGAATATGACAGTGAATTGTAGTAGGAAACCATGCTGGATTTTAGATCAATTTTGACGTTTCAAGTGGGTAAGATATTGTTTTGACGAAATAACAATGAACGGACAGAAATTCACTAAAGGTGACACCGACTACACCAATTTCACTTAACAGGTTAAATTGATAATTTATTTCATTTAAAAATGCACCACATGTAGGTAGATGTCAATTTTTTTATGGCATCTGTCACTGCCAAAACAAATTATTCTACATATCAAAATCATATGAACGTAACGTACTGAAAATATTGTATTTTAATTTCACTCGTATAAGCTCTCACCCACTGATGATTGATTGATAATGTATTGTAAACAAATTTATAATTGTTCTTAAGCTCATTACTTTTTTTATGAAACACAAAAACCAACCACCAAACGCGTAAAAAACAGTAAATTTACTCTCTCGCGGTGAGAATCTGCTTTTTAACCGATAACCGTCCGCCGAACTTGTTTGCTTGTAACTGATTAACGGCAGACTCTCAACTACCAATGTTCCACTTTGCTTTCGTTTAATTGTTCGTGTGTTCCAGAGCAACCAGTGCGCGGGAATAAAAAAAAAACGGAAAACAAATGATAACAGAAAACCCGCGGTGTGAAAGAGAGAGAGATTAGAAACGAAAAACTGTAGAGGGAGAATGAAAACCAAAATGGCTTTTACGTTTCGTTTGTTTATCCATTTGGATGTTTAACAGAGCGAGTACGCATGATTATTGGTATGACGGGGGTGTGTTCGGTACGCCTTCTGCTTAGGGGTTGGTTGAATTATCGTGTTTTGTTTTTATTTGTTGGACGGTTAGAACGAGATGTAGAGATTTCGTGACAGGTAATAAATGTACTGGGGGATTTTTTTTATTAAATATTTACCTGGATTAGATGGCTTTTTTTATGGGTTGTTCTTTTCCCGATTATTTCTCCCTTTCTTTCGTTTATTTTGATGGATGGCGACTTGACATCTCTGTCGTACCACTGCGATTAATTGAAGTAACTAATGGCTGCTTTGGTGCTTTTGTGCAGCCCCCATTCTTGGAAATTGATAATTATAATATCGATTATGTGACGTCTACCATTTTTTTTTGTTGCCTTTTTTAGGTTTAAAAGGGTTCGTAAGAAGGAATTGGAGAAATATGTCTTATTTTATGTTCACTATATTTGCGATTATAATTATAAATTCATTATGAATTACTTAAGGATTAAAATACAGTAGGACCTCTTTAATTATACCTACTGTTTTTTAGCTCTACATATGTATGTATGTTTGCATTAATGCAATTTGCGGGTCTCTATTATTCACACCTTTTTATTGTCTCAAGAAACCTATAAATAAACTTAAGTTGGTACGTGGAAACGCAATATTAATAAATTTATAAATTCATTTAGGTGATGTGTGGTGATTCTGTATTTTTTATTTTTTATTTTTAAAGTGCGTCTCATCCGCCCTTAATTGGGACGAATTTATATGCCTGATTTTTTGCGTTGGAGTTATTGTATAAGCTTTTGATGGTTAGTTTTTCACCTGCGAATTCTTTTCAGTGGTCTTGGATGATTTATTAAAAAAAGACTTATTATTCCGTGTATCTTGTCATATTAAAAGATCTTTCAGACAACATATGCGGTACTCGTATTACTTAACGAAATTGAGAGAGAGAAAGGATTTTATTTTCTTTAATTTTTCTTCCAGGTGGATTTCGTATCACGAATAAACGAGAACTGTCAAATGAATGACAGCTGAAATCTTTGACAACGAAAAAGATATAAAATCAAAACAAATAAATGTGGGTAATGAATTTTGCGTTACAAAACACCTTACGGAGACTCTGTCTTTTTAATCTTTTTTTCCCTCCTCCTTCCTGCAAGACGTTATTTCCCCAGCCTAAATCAAATCTATAAAAATTCGTTAAGTGCGAGTAGGGCCTCTCGGGGTTAGCGTTCCATACCGTTATTTGAAGTGTATGTTTGCCCTCACACGGCCCGCTCGAGGACCACTAAAGACATTTTAAATAAATTTAATTCGTATGTACACCAGTGGCGTGGCGTGCCAGCTTTAAGATGGGAAGCCGAACCAAATAAAAAATAAATCATATTTTGTGTTTATTCCTGGCACATTTACCTGCAAGCCACCTTTATCATACTTTAACACCAATAAAGTGTCATTTTATTTATGAAATAAACAAAAAGAAATATCTTTTATGCTTATAATTCATTGCAAATTGAGTTTTTTTTAAAAAAAAAAACCTTAAAATGTGGGGGATATATGCCATTTCTGAATGGGTAAAACGCCAGTTAACATTTGATATGGTAATTGGTGAATTTAATTTTCATTTATGTATTAATAGCAATTACGCTAATTGTTTCGCCTTTTTCAGCGGACGTTAGATGGTGAACATCTTTGGAACCTTTTGTTGCTAAGACTTTTCCGGGCTCATTATTGAACATTGTAGACCACTTTCATCAAAACGATAACAGGTTGTGTTTTTCTAATGTGTCCCTGAGCAACTGAAAGTAAGCATTTAATTCATCTCTGTTCATACCAAGTGCGCGAGTAATTGAAACACCTTCTGCCTTCCTCAATCTTAAGCCTGGATTACACACCATGCAGGAATTGAACCAATCGCGGCCAGTCACTTTGCTTCTGTGTTTAATACAATATTTTTCGGCAAAGGGGAAGGCCATATTGCGTACTGATAAGCTGTCAACGGATAGCCAGCTCATTTTCGTTTTCCAATAGACAGTTTTTAGCTCCCAATTTCTTTTTTTTCACGCAGTTAGTTGGCGTTTTAGAGTGCGGTATGGAATTTTAAATTCTTTTGCAACTTCCCACGGTTCAATATTTCCCTCCCTTACTTCACATACAGCTTCAGCAAAGCATTCTTCCGTCCAATAAGCTCGTTCCGTTTTCCTCTCATATTTTCGAGGCATTCTTTAAGAAAATAATATCAAAGTTGGTAATATACCACCTAAGTGGGTAAAACGCCAGTTGATGTGAAAAAATGTGTCATTTTGGGGTAAAATGTAAAAACGTCAACTATAAAAATGTTACTCAAAAAAAAAAAATGGACTGAACAGAACACGTCTAGACACAAAAAAAATACGACACATTAAACGAGTCTTACCTTATTGAACGAAGCCTTCGAAAGTAATGTATAAAACCCGAAAAAAAAAATCTTTTAAAACGGACAGAATTTTAGATCAAGACGCTTGGATATATGCTTTCCCAAATATTTTTTTTAATTTGATTGCCAAAAAACTTGCGCATCCGTTTTTAAAGCAATTGGCGTTTCGGTGGGGGCGCAGCACATTAGATTATCCTATCAAAAATCGATTCAAACTTATTTAAAAACTCGGAACACATCCAAGATTCAAAGCTCTCGATCTCTCTTTTAGCAACTTCAACATCCGTCTGCTTATTTTGAATTAAATTAAATAAGAAATCTGTTTCTATAAAAATTTCAGAAAGAGTATTAAATAAGAAACCAAAATGTTTGCCCTCCAATTTATGTAGCAAACTTTCAGCCATTCAAGTGTGTTATTTTCCCAATCTTTGGGGTCATTTAACATTTGGGTAAAGGTTTCTATGATATCTAATCTGCAATTAAACAAAACATTGATGATTCGCGAATGATAATGCCATTAAGTCTTCGATACTCTTGGCACACGTCGGTGGGCTATTTTTCTTTTTTAAGGACTAGAGCGCTTTGTAGATTTATTAAAGAAACAAACTATGCTATTGGTAAAACCAAAAAATACTTTAACCTCAGGTATGCTTTCTAACGATAGGGATAATACCAAATTTAGAACATGAGCATAATATGTGATGAAATTGGCCATTAGACAAGTGCCACGGACTTTTGTTTGAACACCGCCCTCTCCACCGGAAATCACTGCGGCACCATCAAATGATTGCCTAACTACTCGTAACTTTTCTTTGCAGCTGTATACCCCAAGAACATTAATTACATGATTTGTCAAATCACGACTTCAACTGTCGAAAAGCCAAGAAATCTCTTTTCTATTCCATCTTGTGAGATGTGCTTTAAAACTGCATTTAGGTGTTCTTTGTGACTCACATCTAATGTTTCGTCAATCATAACACAAACCGAACTTGACTAATTTCCGATTTAATTTGATGTCTAAGCACCACAGCAATGCAATGTATTAAATCATTCTGAATATCGTTTGAAAGGCATGAGAAAACAAGATTTTGTACATTTGTATATTGATCTAAATGTGAGTCCAACTGTGTGAATCATAAGCAAATGACAATAACAGCAAAACAAAAATGCTCCCCAGTTATCTGAACGCCACTCTTGGAGTGGCAGCATAATCGTTTGTCACGCTACAGGTTCACCGGTCGAATCCTGATGTCAATAATCATCTATTTATTTCACATGAAATAAATAAAAAAGTCGATCAATTGCGAAAGCTTATGTCAACTCTACTGCGACGGCATAACACTGGCAGTAGGGTGGTCATATGGCTAAAATGCAACTTGATCGTGATGATGACATCGAGAGGTCGGAGAAAAATACTGTGAATCATAAGCAGACGACAATAACAGCAAAACAAAAATTCTCCCCAGTTATCTGGACGCCACCCTTGGAGTTCACTGAAACTTAATACCAGCTGAGTTTCAAACCAACTACACCAATGTGTCTTTCTCTCTGCCTCTTCCCCTTTCTCCACAAAACTACACCAATCTACACCGTGTCCTGAAATACCACATAACTCTTTGGCGCGTGCAAATTGTATAAAAAAAAACTTTATCCAAAAAACATATTTTATATTGTTCGACTCCTTGGAAGTTTAGCTTTAATTTGATGTGCCGCATGGTGGATTGTACCATCAAAAAAGCCACCAAAAGCGCCTGCACAAAAATATTTTTCATAATTTTTTTTCTTAATTAACACTAAAAAGAACAAAAAAAAAACCTCAAATAAAGAACTTAATGTGTACGATGTACGTAAATGTAATAAAGAGATACTAGGCTTTAGCCAAAGATCGCAAATCGGACTGATTGAACTTTTCTGATGAGAGTCGTTAAACCTAACTTACTTAGGTTTACCTAATTTATTCTAAATATTATTTAACCATTTTTTTTATATTACCGGAGCAGGGGAAACGTCTTTAGACTTAGGTTTACCTCAACCATCGTTTAATTACTAGATTAACACAAAAACTTGATTTTATGTTGAAAGCAGTAGCTTAGGTGGTGCAGCTGAATTTTTCTTTATCGAATTCCACATCCAACCTTATAGGAGTGCTTCTTTGAAATTGAAGTATTCAACATATGCTATTTCTTAGTCTCTCAGTCAGTTCTATAGCAGACTTATGAGATTTGAACCACCTTCAGAATTCCTTATCTCTCGTAGGCTATTTCAAGTATATAATTTTCAGACACTTTAGCTCGATGGTATTGCAAACTTTCTTTGCCAAGACTTGGAATACGTTCTTGGCTAACTCTTCAACATACGAGTCATGTCGTATGTACACAACTAGTCATGTCATAAATACTGGTATACATTTAAACGCACTTATTGTGAAACTACTATTGAACACATCCATTCTATATTGACAGCTATTTAGTGAGTGACATTTACATATACTAAGTTAATGCGCAAAAAGATTTACACAAAAGTCGTTTCTAAATATGAAGTGGGGCGATATTGAAAACCTTGACAATATTTCCGGATCTTGCGACCACTTGAAATCACCCGAAATTGTGTGTATCAAACAGTTAAATTGTTTGTGGACACTGATGAAGTAACTGATAGCCAAAGATCCGAACACCATTGCACTATCATAACTCAACATGCGATCAAAGCTGTTAAAGCCAGGATTAATCGGAAACCGCTGCGAAAGCAGAAAATCTTGATAGGAGAATTGAAGATATCTCAGAAATACATGTCTCGCATTATCAAACAAGATTTGGAACTCAACGCCTATAAAAGACACACTGGTCACTTACTCACAGCATAAACGGAATCAAAGTTCGAAAGCTCTACGCCGCCGGTACGCGCAAAATGGTCGCATGAACATTTTGTTGACGGATGAAAAATGAGTACTATTGATGAATCGTTCAATAAGCAAAATGATAGAGTATATGTCTGGTCATCCAAAGAAGCATCAGGACTCATTCCGCGAGTCGAACGGTGCCATTATCCCGCATCTGTGATGGTTTGGTCGGAAATCAGCTACGAAGGCGTTACCGAATTTGATAAAAATTCATATTGTTTCTTAAGTTAAGGTGGTAGACAAAAAATTAATTGACAGCCATTATATTTGATGACTGTTAACTATACTCGTATCTAGTCCCACTCAGTTCTACATATTTCGATGATTTTTACACTGGACTAAGAAACCAAATTTCACTGAAATCTGTGGGTAGTTCTTAAATTAGAAGTCAGTGGACCAAGTCCCTCACACTGAACCCGGATAGTACAATAGGGGTCCCTCTGACAACTATTAAAACAATAATCAATGATAAGATACGACAGGAGTTCAATAACTACTGGACGAATCTAGACACGTGCAAAGTGGCTAGATCTGTAATAACCAAACCGAGTAACAACACAGCAAAAAGAGCTCTTAACTCAAGCAGAACACAATTGAGATTGATGGTGGGACTTTTAACAGGGCACATCAATCTCAACAAACATTCGTTCAGACTCGGGATAGCTGATACAGCAATCTGTGCCAACTGTGAAGAGGAGGAGGAAGATATAGAACACTTCCTCTGTCACTGCCCCGCTACAGCGAGGCTAAGGCTGAAAATTCTGGGATCTCCAAGGATTCCGGATATTACACACCTCAATAAGAAAGGAATCGGGGATATACTGGAGTTCGCCAGATGAACACTACGATTCCCCGATCACTATACGATATAGTTGATACTACCCATGATCCCTAGACCTAAATCCTCTCAATACATAATTCCCAAAACACATCACTATTCCTTACAGTTACGCTGATGAGGGGAACACAACGGGCCCAATGGAGGCCTAAGTGAAGAGCATAAGCTCACCCTCTCAAACCAACCAACCAACCAAGTCCCTCACAAGTTCTAGCCGCGTAAGAAAAATATTTTCTCAGAAAAGTCCTCAATATCAGTATCTTTTCAATTTGATTAATCTTTTCCGCTCCCAGCAAGAACACACAAATTGTATAAGATACGAGTATCTTGATCCGAGTTAATATCACTGAAACATAGTATTTTTGTGGATTTGCACAAACATTTGGAGACGTTTATTGAACTTGTATTCCATGTATATAGACCACATGCCTTGAAACCGTTCTTTATAATATCGGAAGAGAAATGAGGCGAACCAACGCCTTTGTAACAGACTTTTCGGCTTTTTTTCGTTACAATTTCAGTACCAACTTATTCCGTCTATATTTGAGCGGTTTGTAGACGGCGAAATTCTAGTTCGATTTGATTACAAAGCGATTAGAACAATGCCCAATTTAACACACAATTGATTCACTTGTCAGGTGAATACTGTACTTTGATTTATTCTTTTGCAAGAAATGAATAAAAAAAAAACTTTTGAAATATTCTCGTAAAAAGTTTGCCATAATTCCAAGTATCTAAAATAGTTTTTAAGTAAGTAATCATCGGTGGACACATAAGTTTATAATAAAGGGTGTTTTTTTAAGAGCTACGAGTATATGATTTGAAATTAAAATAAAACACACCCAAGTTGAATAAATGAGCCAAAGTCTTTTTTATTCGATAGATAATTGTATTTAAATGATTTGGAGCATATGGTCACCACGGGAGGGTCTCAGGAACTGCATCCTGGAGCTCCAATTTTCGACCACTTTTCGACCACTTTTTCGACCATATGAGGGGGTATCTCACGAATGGTGCACTGGATTTTGGCTTCCAAGACTGGAATCGTTGTTGGGTTGACCGCATAGACCAACGACTTCAAATACCCCCCCAGAAAATAGTCCAGCGGCGTCAAATCACACGATCTTGGAGGCCAGACCACAGGTCCATTTCTGGAGATAATGTTGACGTCGCACACTTCCTTCAATAACTCGAATAGAGTCCTTTGACGGTAACATTTCGATTTTCTTCATTTTTGAAAAAAGCTTTCAATATAACTATTTTTTTGTATAATATAATGCTGGACGAAAGAATATTGTTTCTGCTCTTGAATAGCTGGAGATCAAAATCCTCTGGATATATGTCTCCTGTGAGTCCAATTTCAAAGTTTACTTGTCCTGTAGCAGACGAAATTTTGATATGAAGATGTTCGTGGCTACATAAAAACACGTGGAATCACTCGACAAGCGTGGAGGTTTAGTGCAAAATGTACATGAAAATGTTGAAATATTGCACAAAACAAAATTACCCAAGGCGATCTCGCTATGAGGCATTATTTTGGCTCATTCAGAGGGAAAAAGAACGACTTTAACACCCTAACGATGAGACTAGATGAACACCATGAACGAACTCAAAAATCCGGTCGCCGAAAATGGGGAATTCTTCGAAAGCTGAGCTTCAAGAATAAAATCACCAGAAGGATCCACATATGGGAAAAATACAAACAGGACCAAAAATCACTCAAACAATTTTTTTCTTTCAATACAACCAAGGGTGTTCTCATCTGCTTTTCATAATGTTCATGTTTTGTGCAGTACAGCAAGATTGTCATAATGAGGGCTGTATATAAAATTACCTTATTCGTCTTTGCTTTTCAATTGCCTTTTTAGCCCAAAGAAAGAGCAGTCTGCAAGAGTGATTAATCGCTGTTGTCATTATTCGAATTTACGCCTAAGTAGACAAAGCCCTTAACTACCCCACAATTGTAGCTGACTATTGTGATGTTTTATCGCCTATGTTGACTGTCCTTTTTTGATGATAGCATATATTGTGTTTTGCCACCATTAACCACTAAAAACATTTTCGCTGCTTCTGTTTCAATACTCAGGAAAGTACCACTGACAACCAGCTGTGTACGCGAATAGTTGTACAAACTTTTGAAAGATCGTGCCCCTGATGTTAGCTTGAGAATTTTGTAGAATCCAAGTATGATACTAAAGAAATCACATGAGAGTGCATCACCCTGTCGTCGTCCTTCAAAAGCCTCGATGATGTTGCTACCAGCCTTGATAGAATTTGGCTAGCATGGCAAAATTAGACATGACTTTGTATAATTTGTATCTATAAACACTATCATAGGTGGCTTGACGACGTATGCAAAATGTGCAACGAAGACGAAGAATCAGCAGAGCACATACTTTGTCATTGTGACTGTCTTATCAGAACACGTCATTGTTTCCTAGGTAACTTGTAGCTCAAAGCAGAGGAAATATCTGCCAGCGCACCCAAAGACATAGCCGGATTCATCATAAAATCTTGCATCATGGATGAGCTTTAGCTATGCGGAAATCACAATAGGCCCACCTGTGGCCGCAGTGATAAGGGACTACCTCCCGCCTCTATCATCAATCAATCAATCAATTATAGGTGGCTTTAAAGTGGATACAAATGTGGTAGTATAGTTTTGGAGCTTCTGGGTTTTTTCCTAGAGCTTCCAGTGGACTTTCCTGGCCTAAAACCACACTATTCATCGGCATACTTTTATCTGACCATGTCGAACAGATGAACTGATGTATGCTTCTTAATAAAGCATCCTCAGCTACTCTAAAGATCGCGACAGTTAGGCCGACGGCTTTCGCTGTCTTGTTAGATTTAAGCTTAGATATTGGTATCTTTACTACGCTTTGGCCGGATGTACGCAAATTACGATTGTCATCGTCTGGGCTGAATGGTGCATTCTGTCTAACAGCGTAGATTTGGTCGTCGCCGTTTAACAGTCAGCTGAAGTGATCTTTCTAAATTTTCAGCACCGACTGTGGCTCTACTACTAAATTTCCTTCTTCATCCCTACAGGCTTCTGTTCGAGCCATGTAGTTTTGGCGTGTCTACATCAGTTCTGCTACAACGCCTCTCCATTGACTCTACCGCGAGCTTCTCATATTTTTTCTTATACTTTCAAGGAAACGTATGTTCGTCTCTTCCCTTCTGCTTGTAGATGAGGCAGCGCCACTTTATATGCCTCTTGTTTTGCAGCGTGCTGGCGCCACTCTTCAGTAAACCAGGGGTTTCTCTGTGTTGGTTTCGAAAAACCCAGCTCATCAAAGACGGTGCTACAATGATGTGATGGTCATCTGCGGCTAACGTTGGCGAGTTTTACTTGTTTAGTGATTTACGCACAATCGATCAGCAAAGATTCTGGTAGTCTTTTGCTATTAAATCTCCTCATAGTACATCCTTGATGCTATGTTGGCTGGAATATCCACATACGTACCTTAGCAGCAGCAAGGTAGTGATCCGAGTCAATGTTGGCCGCTTGGAAGGTGCAAACATTCAAAAACCTGTTCAGTTCGGTTGACAGTTGATACGGAGAGCACTAGGTCCCCTTATGAATATTGAGTTGAGGGAATCATATGGTAGCTACAGTGATATTTCTGAGTCCCTTCCGGACGTGTTGTCATGCAAGCAGTATTTTCAAATTTTTGCGTTAAGATCGCCAAGCATGATTTTAACATCGTATCGTGGACATTGGTTCTAAGTACGGTCGAGTAGCTCATAGACGCAATCTTTGGTCACGTCGTTCTATTGGTGAATTTTCCCTTAATGCGGATTGTCATTAGTCGTTCGCTCTTATCCCTGAAGCTCCAGACTTTTTGATTTTTCTGCCTCTGAAAACAAATCCGCATCCAAATAAACGCTGTTTGTGTTGCTTGTAGCAGTCACCATAGGAGATGACACAATTTTAACTCTACTATTTGTTTCCGGCCCATGTGACTGTCCTTACTTCTTTTGCGTGATTCGTCAACAGTTAAATCGTCGTCGTCCTTGTTTTTACTTCGCAAACATTTTTTTTTCATGGTATTGCAGATACAGATATGTAACCCCCAACCTAGAGGTCGGATACTCCGATGCCAATAACCCACTACGGGGAAATGGGAATTGACGTCGGCCCAATAAGGGTTCATCTATCTCTTTTTCAACACCCTGACTCAGTCTTGGAAAATTATTTTTTATCTGAACTCTGAATGTGTCAAAGTAGCTCATATGAAGTATCCGCTAACCTGACTGTTGACGCCACAGTTGATTCCTTTAACAGAACTCTTACGCGTCCTTCTACTGTGGAACTCTTGTTAGACTCCTGAGATACATATTTCAGCCAATCCAGTCAACAAGAGATTCCCTGTTGGATTTATCACACATTAGTTCACTATTAGATAGCTAACCAGCAGGCACCACGGGGAGGAAATGATGCCTTGTTAAGAAACCAATAAAGAGAATTTCATCAAAATCGGTTCAATAATTCAGAAGTTAATAAAAAAATACAGAGAACGTCTAACAATACCTAGAATTTCGATTATGAAATACGATCGTGTTTCAAATTAAAAACCAAAATCCTCAAAAAAAATCACAGCTTTCAGTGCTGTGAATATCATCCACCCTTTAGACTCTAAATTAAAATGGACGAATATTGCATTAAGCTTTTGTAAACGAAAAAAAAAAAAAAACGTTAAACAAATGAATTGCGAAATTTCTCAAAGCTTAATGACAGCCAACAAAGTAAACTTATTTAACCACTCTCTAAATTAAACAAGGCATAAAATGTCGCCCCTTCTCATTCATCTGCCAGCCTATAGGATGTGTACGCCTTGCAATGACATCTTTACTGCCAATTCATGTTCTAATACGCGCGCAAACAAACTATTATTGCCGCAATCCAATTTAAATGACTTTTATATGACTTTCAAAAATTCCTCCACAGTAAAGCCAAAAAAAACACCAAATTAACCATAAAAATAGAAGAAATAAAAATAAAAGATTGTGGGACAATAAAAAATCTTTCGCGTAATTGTTTAAACAATTTTAATTTCGCTGACTGTATATCATAAGTAAAAGAAAGAAGAAAAGAGACAGAAAAAAGTCTCATCAAGGTAGGGCTCTGAAAAAGTACCCACCAGTCCGAAAAAAAAATTGAAACAAAAATTATTGGGACATGAAAACGCGTTATTAGCAAAATTGTCTGAAAACGGAAAACAAAAAAAAAAGTAAAGAAAATAAAAATAAACCATGAAAGGCCTCGGCACTCGTTGACGAAAGTCTCCTAGCCATGTTTTATAATCCGTTATACTATAGACAAATAATAAATTTATTGCATCTCATATAAACCACAGCATGATAACACATCGGAGCGCACAAGCACAGAGTTGAATTGTGTCCCCTGCCCTACACCTTCAGCCGCAATTATAAAGTAGGTATTATTTGTTTTTCTTTTCTTGTCTCCATTTTTATCAAGAGCGCTGATGACAAATGCACGCAACACTTTGACAGTTGCCGCTTGACACGTTTTACATAGCATACGATGGGAAGAGATATCCTAGCCCACGGAGTCATATAAGGTATTTGACACCGAAATTAGTCCCAACAGACTGAGACCTTCGAAAGAAAATCTGGTCGAATCCCCTTAAATTAGAAAAAAATATTCATACCTCATAGATAATAAATTGTAAATATTATTAGTGATCAGCTTAATAAGCAAACGACCAGTAAAATATACTACCAACAAAATAAATCCTCATTTCCAATCAGCAAAAAGTAATTTTTTGATCTGTAAGATATACAAATCAAAATTAGCAAAAAGTAAATGATTTGCAAGAAACTCATAGTGGAGAATTGTTCGTGACTATAATGGTGGATTTACATGATCATGCAACGCAGCACGCGCGGAAAACTATATGTTGACGATTTAAGCTAATACAAGTGCTAGACTTTCTGCCTAAATAACAACGTCCAAATTCGTTTGAACTCGTAATATTGTCTAGAAAACGATATGACATGCCAAATGAAGTCAGATTGAATCTATGAAGAAAGTTCCAGTACTTATTATGTAAACGAAATATAAGGTGTGTTTCTTTACTTTTTGTGCTCAAAAAGTTCGTGCAAATACGAGTACTTACGAGTGAACAAAATGAGGAAGTAACGAAACTGTTTTGGGATACTTGTTGTAAAATTAAAGAAAAATTTATGAAAAATTACTCATAACTAATATTTTTTACAGTTTTTCTCATGCTATGAACAGGCAGTAATCAAATTTGTCAATTTTGGGTTTAGTGACAATTAAAGAAACCGAAATTGTACTAGTTCGTGCACAGGTGAAGAAACAGACCTATTACGTCTGAAAACATCTTAGAGAGACTCAACGAAATTGAGAGAGATATGATTTTTCCTTCATTCTAGAGAGAATTATCTTCAATTCAAGAAATCTACGCTTTTCGTATGAAATCTTGAGATGTAAATTTAAGCTGGTTTCCAAAGAAATGTCAATGGGAAACATTTGTTTTTTTTTTCAGATTCACAAATCATATCAAATTAACTTTATGAAATCCTTTTTTAATCAAAATTTACTACACAAATTTGTTTCTTTTGATTTCAAATCCCTTTTCCTTTCGGTTTGAAACCAATCAGCTGTAACTCATTTGACAGCTTCTATTTCTGCCTGAGGCAAATTTATCTTCCAGAAAAGAACCTGCAAAACGGCTGACTGACAGTTTATTGTTAACACGAATTTAGAGAGATATAATTTTTTCTTCGTTCTAGAGAGATTCTCTCAAATTCAAGAAATGTACTCGTACGCTTTTCGTATGAAATTTTGAGTAATGTCAATTTAACCTGGTTTCCAATGAAATGCCAATGGAAGATTCACAAATCATCGCAGATTCAGAAATCATATTAAATCAACTTTATTAAGTCTTTTTTTATTCAAAATATATTCCACAAATTTATTTCTTTTGATTTGAAAGCTTTCGATTTGAAAGCAATCAGCTGTTCTATTTTTTTTGAGACGAAATTATCTTTCAGAAAGAACCTACAACACGACTGACTGATAGTTTATTGCTAACGTGATGTATACCTTACTTACAAATCCCGAAATGTAAGTACATACATGTATTATATTTTTTATTTGACATCTTTATTTTACAATAAAATAAGAATGTCGCTCCTTTTGGAGTACCTAGCGACAGCAATGAATTAATGAGCTCTCTCCATCATTGATGGACCTGTAGAATCCGGTCGATTTGTGGACATTTCATCCTTTTTGTCTCCCACTCACCTTCGTCATGTTTGCCTTGGTCTGTTCTTGTAGATTCCATAATTCTACAATAACTACTTAACGTATAATTCAGAGGCTCAGGGCATTTTCTTCAAACGAAAGTCGTCGAATCGTACAAAGAGGGAACTCATCGACAGAAAACTTCTTGAAAGGAAACGTTTCGACTTCAAAAGAAGCATAGTCAAGTCAAATTTCGGTCTAATCTAGACATTTGACATATTAAAATGGGATTTGTGTTATTTGCAATCTCTATGTATATAAAAGTGAAACTCTTTATAAGTGAAACTCTTGTACATCAGTGGCGTGGCGTCCATACAAGCCGATTCCTTCCGGCTTCCCTTTTCAAATATCAAAAATTTGTATTTTGCCACTTGCCAACCATCACATTCAATTATTTGTTCATCAAACCATTTTTCATAACTTTATACGCTCGAAGATGAAATGCCGCGACCACTTCGGTTGTTTATTCATTTTTACTCATACACAAACTCGCACACATAGGCGAGACAAGTATGAACTCCTCTAGCGAGAGAGCGTAATGAATTTTTTTGAGAAGCCGTTCATTTTCCGGCTTATGCATTCATTTCTTCACAGTACGAACTTTCAACTCTATTCCTTTCTGGCATATAGTAGAAGTTTATTTGCGATTTCTTTGTCTAACATACATTCGCTTATGAGAAAAATAACCCTCGATTTCTCGGCTTTTGTGGATGAACATTGGTGGAGGAGATAGGTTTTAATTCGAAGGAGTTTTTTTTTTATTGTAGGCAACAAAATAAGCCGACGAAAATCGGGTTATTGGGTGATGTAGTGGTTCGAACGGCGTTTGAGGTTTTTCTTACTTGTTGGGTATTCTTTTTTTGCAAATTTGAAATGACAGTTGCAAATCGGTTGTGCAATTGTGAGTGATTTATTGAAAATTTTAATGCAAATTTTTGTGATTTTTGTGACTGCTAATTATTAGAAAATTTCAAAAATTTAGCAATTTCATATTGGTAGTTAAGTTAGTGTTTTAAATTATTAAATTATTATAAAATAGTGTGAGCTAAGCTTCTTCTAGGAAAACAAGAGCTGGCATTCCGGGGTATCAGAGACTCGATGGGCAATATCATTTGCGTAAAGTGAACGTGTCATTCAATTGCAGAGAAGACATAGTGCTTGCGAAGCAAGAGATCGAGGATTTTGAGTCATGGATTCATTCTGAATTTTTAAACTCATTTGACTCAATCTATGAGAGCGTAAGTAACTGCTCAGAACCTCCACGCAAACGCCGACTACTTAATATTGATTCAAATACAAATTATAGCCGAATTATAGATAATGTTACAAGTCAGCTTAAGAATAGGTACAGTTCATTTAGTTCATACATTTTCTTTGATTTATTAAACAAATCAAAATATGAATATTCTTCTAATTCAATGCAGGATTACAAAATATCTTCTTTAATTACCCTATTTCATGGAATTTTTAATTTTACTACTTCAAAAAAAAGAACTCAAAGTTGTATATACTACCCCTTCACTTAAAAAGCTTGAAGTTTTTCAACTTTATAAGCATTTTAATACGGAAATGCTTAGAGATACTTTTTCACAAGCTCTAACATTGTGTGAAATCTTTTTAACCCTCCTTTGACTGTGGCCTCTGTCGAAAGATCTTTTTCGGCTTTAAAAATAGTCCACACTTACTTAAGAAATTCCCAAAAAGAAGAAAGACTCTCAGACCTGGCACTTTTATCTATCGAAAAGCACCTTCTTTTAGAAATTAAAAATAACTTAAATTTTTATGAAAGAGTTTTAGCAGAATTCGTAAAAAGGAATCGTAGGATAGCTTTAGAGTACAAATAGGTAGTACATAATTGTAATTGCTAAATTTTTTATATTTAACAACGCTCCGAGTTATCAATAACTTATATAGATTATTCTGCCCAGAACGGCTTCTTTCGAAGCCACTTTTTTTATGCGATGAACTCATTGTCTACGAAAATTCCAATGACTTAAAGTATAACAAAGGTGGCTTAGATTGCATATCTTAAGTCTGTGTTTCGAATAAGCACCAAAATGGTAAGTCTTGAATAAAACATTTTACTTAAAAATTTTTCGGCTTCCCTCTCTTGAAATTTCACCCCACGCCACTGATATACATATGTTCCCTATGGATTGTTAAAACCTTCAACCGATCATCATTAAATTTTAATGACGTATTATTTAAGTCAAAAGCGTTGTTTTTAAAAAAAAAAATTCTGAGACGTATCAACGCGAGTTACGGAACCTAACACGCCAGCCATCTGTTCCCACTTCACCCCGTAACCCCAGCAAAGTTCATCAACAGCAGCAGCAAAATACGTAAATGCAACATCAGCAAAGTTCATCAACAGCAGCAGCAATATACGTAAATGCAACATCAGCGAGTTCATCACCCTAACAGCAGCAGCAGTTATTATATTGAATTGTATTGTAACATTATAGTATTAATTTAAATTTTTTGCACAGGTGATTAATTTGTAGAATCATCGTCTGCTGAGTTACCGGCGTAATCTAAATTCAATTCCAAATTTCTTAATAATCACCTGATACGTAAGTGATTTGTAGAAATAAAAATTGTATTTTACTCAGTTGATTAAAGTTGTTCGAAAAGAAAAGTTGTTTTTTCTTTTTTACCTCAAGCTGAGCGATTTCATGTAACTCACGCGCCGAGTATACGCTTGTAAACTAATAAAATTCAAAAAAATCCATTTGCCAGCTAACCGATATTTTGCAAAATTTACGTTTATTGTCTCTTAACGGAAATTACTACGAAGGTCCGCATTAACTTAAGATATTGGTCTTCCCGTAGACTTCATAGCACGGTTCTAAAATTGTGAATTCGCAAAAGATTAAAAAACATTGAATGCTATTTTAGACGCAATTATATACTTTGGTGATTTACTCCAGAATAATGTGTAGAACAGATAAATCTTTTATAGTAATTCAAGACCTATTGGTACCATATTTTCAATAAACAGATAACATAAAATATTCGAGATATACGAGTACGTATGAAAATTCAGTATTGCACTTTGCACTTTAGCATGAAATAAACTGGAATATGCCACGTTACATTACGTATTTACTACTTCTTTGTGGATGGTGTTGTGTTTGTCTTGTGTGAAGATAACCTCAACTTTTTTATTTTGGATTTCCAAATGCAATCTAATATTCTCAATAAACTCTTCTATTGTTTAAATTATTCTATAGAACACTTTATGAATTTATTTGGGTCCATTCTACCAACAAATATCAAATTTATAGGTTACGCCTTCCACCCTATCCCGATCCGATCCGTTCATAGTGCTGCTTTCCGGCAAACCATATAAAATATATGGGCTGCCAAATTTTCAACTTTTCGGAACCACTGGGACGGATCGGATCGGAACCTTTCTGTTAGGAGCTTAATAAAAAAAATGCCCCAAAAATAAATACCAAATACCCCAAGATTGAATCTTCCATTGAATAAAAACCCACAAAATGAAATATCACCCTAATGAAAGGAATTAATTCTTGTTCTTGTTTTCCGTAGAATTTGTTGGGGCCTCATTTTCTGGGCCTAATTTCGCGGAGCCCTTGTCTTTCTCTGACATGGACATAGCGAATAATAAGATGAAACAGCTAAAAGTGTTCGGTACTTATATACGTATAAATATATTCTTACGATAGGGGGGCACCAGATTACATCGAAGCACGCCATCAAATATCTAGGCGTCATGATTGACACAAGACTCTCGTTTAATGAATATCTAGAATATGCCAGTGGCAAAGCCTCACGCACTCATACGCATCATATCAAACCATGGAGGACCGAGATACAGTCGACGACGACTTTTGGCCGGTGTGGTTACATTGGTGATGATCTACGGGTCACCAATATGGGCCAAAGTTATGAAAGTTAAGTCATACTCGCGTAAAATTGAGTCGATATACCGGCTTTGTACAATTAGAGTATGCAGTCCATTTCGCACAATATCAGAAGATGCAGTCTATGATATTGCAGGATTACTCCCAATCGACATACTGGCAAAAGAGTTTCAAAAAACATATGAAAGGAGGAACCAGGAACGTGTGTTAACCAACGGAAAAACGAAATCACCAGAAAGGGCAAACAGCATAGCGAAATGGCAACAACGAAAACTGATGAAACGATATATTTCATACCATCTTTCTCTTATTTTTTTTATATATGTACATGTATGTATATTTGCAGTGGCATGTCAAACTGTTTATCCTTATGATGATTCTTTAAGTTTCAAAAAAAATCCGGATAGGGGTATTCCGCCATTTTGAAAGACTACTTCGTCAAGTTGCTGCATATGGACTAATCCAGTATATTACGAATGCATGTGGAAACAAATTTCCACAGGTGGTTAAAGTGTGAAATCATTCATTTTCTTAAGCCTTTGAAAAATACACGTAAAAGTAAATTTATGGCTTAACTGAAATGTTTGAATTAGTTTACGAAAAAGAAAAATTCTCTGTTTGAAGACATTTCGAAGTTGGGATTTCACATTCGTGCCATATGGCATCTGTCAAACACGACTGTCATCCATAGTGACAGGTACTTAGTTCTTTCCTTGCCATTTCACAATATATGATAGATCGTTTAACCACCGCGTGTTGACCATAGAATGCGTTGGATTCTGGAAAATCAACAAGTTGACGCCTATTTTTCGAACAAAATCTTCTTTAGCGATGAGACCCATTTTTCGCTCGGCGGCTACATAAACAACCAAATTGCAGAATTTGGGGATCTGAGAATCGAAGTCTGCAAAATCTCCCGTATTCCATACATAATGGCATAGTTCAAAATTCAAAACATAAAACTTAAATTTAATAAAATTAACAAAAATTTATTGAAATCTTTAATACTTTTTATTTTATTTAAATTAAAATTCTAAATCACAAAATGAATAACTCCGTACATACAATTCTGATCGTAATAGTCCGCAAAATAATTAAAATAGCAATACAACTTTGAATGCTCTCATGTCATAAAAAATACTTTCATTCTGATGCGACGTTAGGAATCTTTTAGAAGTCAACATCTGTACTATTCCCCTTTTCTAGCTGTGTTGTTTAAGAAATTGATAATCTGGATCCATAAGCATCCGTCCGACATTCCCTGTATTAAGTGTGTGAGATTACAGCTTTCGATATTATCTAGCGTCGTCTGAAGTGTGCGAAATGTTACACACGAACGACGAATTTCTCTTCTTCACAGTTGTCGACGGCCTTGCTGTCAATGAAATTGCCTCCTTCAATTCAGAATTTCAGATCCCACAGGCTCGTTAATAAATTAAATACCGTAACTCATGTATTTTTGCCATAAAATTCCGTGCAGCGGGTTGGCTTTTACCTTAGCAACATTTCGTAAAAGTGCGAATTGTGAAACTTTAATGACAAATTGGCTTTAAAGTCTTTTGGCGCTCACAAATGAAAATTGTTTGAAAAGCGTTGTAAATTCAATTGACTTGTCATGCATTGCACCATTAATATCCGCTATACTGTCAAAGAGTTAAAGTATAAGTTATTAAAATCAAAATAAACTTCTAGCCTCTGTATCTAAGACTTGAGAGAGATGGACTATTTCGTCTCTACTCCATATGGCAGTAGCCTATTGGGCATTATTCTCGTTCAAAGTTTAATTCAAAACTAAACATATAACATCGAGCTGAAGGCATGCATAGGCTATAATAGAACTTTGGCGGGAATTGGGAGCTTTAACTAAAAATTAAAATCTTAAGGCCCCGACCCATAGAATCCGTCGATCCGTTGCTGCGTCATTTTTAACTGACAGCCAGATAGTATGCACTAATTCTTATGGAAGTTGGCCCATAACCAACGGATATATAAACATCGACGGATAAAGTAGGTTTACTTTCGACTTTTTTAGTCCGTTGATCCGTTGGCAGTTCACATATTCACGCATTGAAGTTCATACATTCACATACGAGTATACCTAGAAGCTCACGCATTTACAAATTGAGAGCAAGCACATTCATTGGTGGAAGAATTTAGAGAATGTAGAGAAACTGTCATCGCCGTTGACAATCGGACCGCTTGAAGAGAAAACACTTTTAGTAATAACAAAATGTCATCGGCTGTTATCTGTCAACGAAGGTATGTGACGGATTTTATGGAACTGTTCTTTCCGGCAATACGTGGAAGTCATCGTCAACCTTCAACGGAACGACGTCGACGGATTCTATGGGTCGGGGCCTTTAGACTCCCAAATTGCGCTTAATTGTTCGGAACTAAAGCTTGACCGTAAGCCTAACTGCAGAAAAAATCTCACTGAACGTGCCAGAAAATCCATGGTTGCCCTACTCTGGCTTACAGCCAAATATAATGCACTCTTTTTACACTTCGGTAGTCACATCGATTGTCACATATGAGCGGGTGGAGCGCCGTTTGAAGGAATTCTAACATAAAGTTATTACAAAAAACTTAATGAGTAGCATGTCTCAGTATCACTTGTGCACTGAGAACCTCTCTAACAGAGGCGCTTCAAACCATGCTGTATCTTATCGCAAACTACATAATCGGCAAACAACTGGCTGCCAACTCAGTATTAAGACTGAGAGACTCCCAGCAATGGAAAAAACACTATTGATGTACCGTCATCTCCCCAGAGTCACCGACTAGATACCCATGAAATTAAATTTTAACTTTTTGAGATATTCTCACTCAACTTCCACGTGAAGTCGGACATTTTGGAAGATCGCGTACCTATTTATTTCGCATGAAATAAATAAAAAAGTTGATCGTGATGATGACATAAGGAGGACGGAAACAAATACTGTGAATCATGAGCAACGACAATAAAAGAAAAAAAAGTTGCTCCCCAGTTATCTGGACGCTACCCTTGGAGTTTACAAAAACTTAATACCACTACACCAAATCTTTCTTTCTTTCTCTCTCTCTCTCTGTCTATCTACAGAACGCCCGTGCCCTGTAATAGTATAAAGGTATTCATATCACCTTTGGCGCACAAATTTTACAAATAGGGCAGGTGGGCGATGATACTTCAACATTTCCCCATGGATTTTGGTCTGCTAGTTCACGTAGTAGGCACAGTGCTTTACGATTTGTGGTGATTTTTCTAACCATCACGATGCCGTCTATGACAAGTCAGTTGGTGATCCATAAATAAACAAACCTTATACCGTTATTATTACGTTCACCTAGGCAATGTCTTCTAATAACGTTGTCAGAGCTCTTTGTGGTATTTGCCTGCCTCGACATAGAAGTTCAGTGTTGGAATTTGGAACTCACCCGCCTTTAACCAGCTAATTTTACTCCCCTGAAATCCAGCTTCCCTGCCAGAGTCAAGGAGGGTTATTACACTCCACAAACCAATCTTTGTGCAGGTACGATAGTCATAAGCCGTCTACGTGTGATAATTTCTTAACCTAGGCATGGTAGCTGTTTTGAAGGAACAAAGTATTTCTAAAATTTATGATACCACCCTTCAATACTAGACTAGTTATGTATATGCTTCTATTCCAGTCATTGCAGATTTAGCCTACATGTATAAGGGTTTATAAACGTAATTACCGAAGATTACGACGACTCAGTAAAGCAAGCGCTGGGCTACGAAAATGGTTGTTTCAAACAAATTTTTAGACATTTATACACTTGGCACAAGTGTAGGTACTAATCCAAACCATATTGATACGAGTATATGTATGTAAACTACACGTTAGTAAATGTTCAAAAACAAGGCTCGGTTGTTAGGACATCTTTAAATTTTGGAAGGTAAGTTGTACTGTTCTGCCCAAAATTTTATTATTCGCTTTATAGTCGATCATAAAACCTTTGCGCCTCATGCACCATAAAATTCCCTTTGTTCGGCTTCCTTTGTTATTTTGCAAAACCTTCTCATTGTCGAAATTTAGATGAAATTTGCATTCGGTTCCTCCCTCAAGTCCCTGATTAATCCCATTTACTTAACCTAGTATGCATTCTTTTATGCCAAAATTGTTGGGTCCTTTACAATTCTGCTCGATTTTTATTACTCAAACTTGAAGTCCTGAATTTTAGTTGCAATATTGAATCTAAAAAAAAATACATGCATGTAGATATCCTCTTGCACTCGTAAAACAAAAAAAAAAGGAGATACTCGTACTATTCTATTCGTCGATGTAATTATTGGCGGTTCTGTTTGATCAGACTGTGACCTTGGAACAGGATCTCCAAAGATACCACGAAATTTTTTACCTGTCGCGTAAAAATTGCACGCTGGAATAATTTTAATTTTATACCGCTAAAACCTTTTGGCAGGCGACACACAGTGATCTAATACGGACAAAGGTATCCTTGGTGTTGTTTTGGGTTTTTTTTTTTTTTTTTTCTTCATCTAATTATTTCTGCGAAAACGGGTTTCCGCGCAAAGGCTCGAGATATTTGATATTCTGGCGTTCATGGTGCACTGAAAAATAATCCACAGATATCCCTAAACTTGACCTTGGACATGGTGAATGCAACAATTGTTGTTTATTGTCCTTGCACGTTTTATGGCGGTCTTTGCTTGTTAATCCTCTCTCTAATTACTGAAATGGTGGCTCTGTTGAGCGGCCTTCGGTTTCGGAACAGAGTCTGATTTTGTTGGTAAACAAAATATTGTGTCCTTTTGTGTACCGTTTTTGTTTTCACCTACTCACTGTTGATGGATTTGATTATTTGAAAATAATAAAATATTCATTGAGCACTTGCATGTTGAATTTTTGTTTCATTTGTTTGATTCTTAGCTGCCACTGTGCACTATTTGTGTTGCAAGTATTGTTATTCTAAAATTTATTAAAGGACACTGTGGTGGTTTTTCACTGCTGAGTTTTGGTTATTCTCTCAGAATTTTCGTTTTTGTTTGGATTTTTGAATGGATATGGTATTTAATTGTAAAGGGTTGAACGATATAAGGGTTTGGAGTAGGATTCAATTTATGTGGCTTAAAAGAAAAATGCCAAAACAAGGATTAATGATCTCCTAAATATCGTTTAATATTCAGTAATGTATTTGTATGGGATATACATAACTATCCCTCATGGTGTACGGTTCCTGGTTATGCAACTGAACTTACTTCAGTTACACTTATAACTACTTTTCCATTATTGTTTCGTATTGAAATAAGTAGTGGCTTCCCATCGCATGCTTACCCATTATGGGCTACTCTCACTTAGTCTTGAAAACTTATGGTACCGAGCTCCGAAAATGTCAACATAAAGGGTTCTTCAATAGGGACCTAACAATTTTGTATTTTAATGCAAACACACCCTTAAACTTATTTTATGATCTGTCAATGTCAAGACGTCAGTCAAGGATTACATTTTTATCGTGATGAAGTTCACGAACGAGGAACGTTTGGAAATTATAAAAAATTACTAGCGAAATTTTTAGTCGGTAGTCGCAACTTTAAGAGCTCTTACTCCAATTTTCGGTCGTAATAATCGTCCCATCAGACAGGCTCTGCATGCTATAGAGACAACGCACCGGTCGAAGTACAGAAAATATCGCAGCCGTAAATGTTTCAGTTCAAAATGGGCCAAATCAATCGATTCCACGCCGTTCACAGGAATTGGGAATCTCTCAGTCCACATTGTGGCAAATTTTGCATAAAGATCTTAGCCTACACCCTTACAAGATCAAATTAACCCAAGAACTGAAGTCCCTTGATCATTTGAAGTACCAAAACTTCTCCGATTGGGCTCTGCAAAAGTTTGAAGAAAATCCGGAATTTCATCGAAAAAATCATCTTTAGCGACGAAGCTCATTTTTGGCTTAATGGCTTTGTCAATAAGCAAAATATGCATTAGACAGCAGCAAACCCACATGCGCTTCAAGAAACTCCATTGCATCCACAAAAAGGGACCGTGTGGTGTGGATTTCATGCCGGAGTTGTAATTGGACCGTATTTTTTCGTCGATGAAAATGATCGCCATGTTACGGTCGATGGAGTTCGCTATCGTGCTATGTTGGAAGACTATTTTTGGCCAGAAATGGATGAAGTTGACATCAGTGATTGGTGAGTGGTTCCAACAAGATGGTGCCACATGCCACACAGCTGGTCAAACAATTGATATATTGAAGGGGAAGTTCGGTAATCGTGTAATCTCGAGAAATGGTCCGGTCGAATGGTCAGCTCGCTCATGCGATTTAACGTCGATGGATTTATTTTTATTTTACGTTAGAGGAGCTCAGCAACAATATCGAACGCGAAATTGCCAACGTTCCGGCCGATATGTGCGGAAGAGTGGTGGAAAATGGGGTCCAAAGAATCGATCGCTGCAAACGTGCTTGCGGTGGTAATATAAACTAGATTGAATTCTATACTTACATGCGTACTATATCTGAAATAAATTTTAGCTCGATATCTCAATTATTCTGTATTTTATTTAAATACAAAATTGTTATGTCCTTATTGAAAAACCCTGTAAATCTCATAAGGTGTACACTACGTCAAATATTGTACTCGTACTTATAGTTCGGCGTCACTAAAACTGTGGACACATCTATTGGCTATATCTGGGGAATTCTTCTGCTGTTGATTCGGGACCCAGAAATTCTATGGCGTTTGCCTTTTCACTTCCTTGGATCCCCAAAGTGCACGACTGGGTGCCTGCACCTACATATACATATGTTGTTTCCTGGCAAATCGCTCAGATTTGATATTTTCGTATTGTTAAAATGTTTTTTTTGGAACACACTCTCCCTGGGTATGCTTCCGAAAAATTAAAAACAACGCTGGAAAAGCCTCCGAGATCGATTTGTAAAGGAAAAGAAGAAGTTAGAACAGCCTTCTCCCGCAACAGTCTCCCGCGTCCGTGAGGCAATTCGTGAACGCTGTTCGACTCGCGAATGATAATAGGGTCCTTAGCTGTGAAATGTTTGCGCCTCGAATCGTGCAGTCAAATTGATTTGAAATTATACGAGTACAACCTTAGCCTCAGCGCAGACACACTTCGCGACTATTGTTGAGAGTCATATTGCAAATCTGTGGTATTGAAGAAGTTACGGAATACCGATACCGGTCGTGTCAAGTGGAAATAAAGTGACAGGTACAAATTTCTATTCTTACTAGTCCGTTCATGTGAAACCTAGAGAAGCTATTGTAATGCACATACGTTGAGGCTGTAAAGGGTCTGTTCCCATTAAATGTCTGTACGATTTACTTTACTTTTATTTTACTTTAGATGGCATTTCAGTCCGGGATGGGCCTCAACCAACAAGGGACTCCAGCTAACTCGATCTTGTGCTAGTTACCTCCAGTTTTGCACACGTTATTTGATGTCCCTTACGTGAGGTCTCCCTTTACTGAGTCGTACCTCCGCTATGGACTCGAATACTTTTCGAGCCGGAGCATTGACTTCCATTCGCTCTACATGTCCTAGCCATCTAAGGCGATTGATTCGGATCATTCTGACTAAGTCGATGTCGCTGTACAATCGGTAAAGTTCGTTGTTATATCTTCGTCTCCAGTCAAACCATTGTCATTCAGATTCAAAATTTTCTTTCGGCTAAACAAAGAGGCATTTGGTTATGTTCTTAATGAAGTGCAGAAAAGGCTTACTGAAACAACAATGCCGTTTTCTGTGCCAGAAATACTTAAAATTACCGCAACCTTGAGCTTCTTTGCTGAGGGTAGCTACCAAAAGGGTGAAAACAACGATTTTCTTTTAGATTTAGCACAACCTACCGTAAGTTGTTCACAATGGATACAATTCCAAAGCACGGAGGAAGTAAAAAATCAAGCCAAAGTGAACTTTTTCGCTTTAATTATTATTAATTATATAATGGTTAGTGGTTTTGTCTAACTTTACATTTTATATACATCCTTTTTAACATTCTTTATCGTCCCGTATTGGTGGTCCTAAGGCACTTAATACAAAAGCTACCTCTTCCCACCCAGTTTTCTGCGAAGCCGTTTGTGGCACGCAAAACTCAACTATCCGCTTCATTTGTTTATTATTTGTTAGAAACTAAATTAAATTAAATATTTGAAGATATTCAACAAAACTTACATTTTAAACAAATTTTTAATGCCTGGCGGTTACCAATCCCTCTACGACAAAAACAGGCGTTTAACTAAGCCTTTTGCCACACTTAAACGACAAATAGAATACCGATAAAGAGACTTAAACGCCAACTGTCGAACAAGAATTACGTTCCACAAAACATAAAATGACAGCTGTTGGAAATGACGTTAAACAACTGTACTATAATGCCGACTATAAACAGCTATAATGCCGAGTTCGCACTGTCGTTTTTTGACGACGTGTTTAACGCCACTCGTAATAAGGGTGAATACCTCTGTAGATGGTGCTGTTCTTGAGGATCGGGCAAACGATGTAGAGGTTTCATTCCTCGGGGATACTTTCATCCGACCATATCTTACAGATGAGTTGTACCAAATCATCTCTAGCTGCTTTAAATAGCATGGCCCTAACAGTATTGTTGCATTTAAACTTAGATATTCCTATCTTCTCTCCACTTTGTTCGAGTGGTCGGAATTGTTGATCGTCATCGCCCGGGTTGAATGAAACATTCTGCCTAACAGCGGAATCGTCACCTCCGTTTAACAGTCCGCAGAAGTGATCTTTCCAAATTTTCAGCACCGACTGTGACTCTACTACATCTATAGGTAGATAAGGCTGATTACACGAGCAAATAGAACGTAGAACCAATTTGTTTATGGTATATAGTGAGAGTTGTCCCAAATCAATAACCTTTTGATCACTTCTGAGTGAAAAAAAAAATGCCAACAAACAATAAAAAGACCATGTAAATGTTTCTTCTTTCAATTGGAATTTTATTCCTCCTCTTAATTCAAACTTACAAACAATATAAAAAAAATATTCTTTTATTTTCTTTTACAGGCGGTCTTCTACATATTTTTATTTTATACTTTTTCTTAAAAATTTCGTTAAGTATTTACACAAAATATAAAACAATTAAAATGAATAAAATAAAAATCAATTTATAAAATCATTATGAAATGTTTTCTTCTATCGCGACTATTTCGACAGGTCACTAATGTGACTCATTCGATGTATGACGTTAATCAGATCCAATAATTAAGTTAATTTATTTAATTTGAATAAATTTACGGAAAGGAGAGGCATACTAATCTAGTTCCATCGTCAGGGGCATCATTGCGGGGTTATGGATTTGTGTGGGAGCTACTGGTTTGGTGTATCACTTACTGTACACCGTGTGCATTCTGTCTCTTCTCTCCCATTTTTTTTTTCTTTTCTTTTTCGATTTATAATTCGTATAAAAAATAGTATCATATT
Source organism: Pocota personata (assembly GCA_963082735.1). NCBI lineage: Eukaryota > Metazoa > Arthropoda > Insecta > Diptera > Syrphidae > Pocota > Pocota personata. The sequence continues at coordinate 84,455,425 of OY720432.1, read as the reverse complement.
GTAAAGATATATATATCAAAGTATGTACAGACTTTTAAGCTTCCTATTTAGTTTCAAGACTATCAGGCTGACCCGAGCAATGTCTCATTGGATATCATCTCCCTCGTCACCAAAGCGCCGGGTGCCATTCTGGTTCGTGAACGACTTCTACTCAACTGTGCTCTTCGTTCCGCTCCAGCGGCAGGTCTTTGTCGTCGCTTTTGCCGCTGATCACGATTGCCAAACGCCGAACCTGTTTGCAGGGCTTCCAACAAGCTGTCCATGACACCTTCTTGAGTTTGTGCCGCATCCATATCGACGAGAGCAAGTTTACGCTGTTGCCTCTCGAGGAGATCACGTTGTGATTGTTCGCGGGCCTCTTGCATCCGTCGCTTCTTCTCCTCTTCTTCACGTATCCGCACATTGTCTTGATGCGCTTGCAGGAAGGCATCCTTGAAGGTTTTAATGTCGGTGAAAAATTCCTCCATGGTGTACTTATTCGGATCGAAAGCGTAGTATTCACCCAGCTCCTTGAATAACTTCTCCATTTGGACTTGCATTTTACCCAGAACATCGACTTGCTGCCGGCAATCGGTCGAGAATTTACCCATCACCTCGGCGAACTTATCATCGTCGCATTGGGGGATTTTGTTATTGTTGAGGTCGGACTCGAGGTTCTTAACGGCGGCGTTCATTTGACGCATTGCTTTCTGGATGTTGTCCAGATTGACCCGAGATGCCTTGTCCACGTGCGAGAGGTCATTGTAGAAGTTTAAGGCGTCGGGGAATTTCGTCTCCACTAGCGACGCGAGGTAGTGTAATAGTGTTTGCTTGTTGTCTGCGTCCTTGGTGTTGGACAATTTCGTTAGATAGGAGAATTCAAAGCCGAAAGCTTGCTCGTTCTTTGTACCGGAATTCATGTAGTTACCAAGAAGTAGAATAAGTTCGAGAATTTTGGCGAATTTCTTACTCGTACGCACTTCGTCGCAAGCTGCTGTTCCCGCCACGATGTCTGGCTTGATGTCCTGGATCATATCGGTGTAGGTGAGTTTGAAGTTCAAACTATGCAGACGAGGTCCGAGGCGCTTCACCTCTCCAATAGTTGCGGCGAATTGTTCTACTCCCGAGAGAGGTTCACCCTTTGCTTTGATTTCCTGTAGTCGCTTCAGTTGTTCTGGTGGCGGCATGTACTGAATCAACTGCTGAAGAATATTGGAAGACAAAATGTCCGTATCACAGCGCAAGAGGCAGATTTTGATTTGCTCATAGGACAGATGCTTCAGCGAACCACCCAAGAGAATGGCAATATTCTGTGCAGCTTTGCCATCCAACACTTTCAGATCGATGTTCTTCTTGGTGAGCGTTGTGGGTTTGTCCACAGAATCCTTATTATCTTTCTTCACCGGTTTCGAGGAGAACCTTATTGAGAGTTCCGTGAGGAAGTCATCGGAAGCCAACGAATCCTCTTGACACTTTACCCAGAAAGCTTTTTCCGACATTTTCTGTGGGACGATTGGCTTCCAATTGGCACGCTTCATTGGATTCTTGATTTCCCATTTCTTCTTTGGCTTCAAGCCATAGGGGAGGACGTTTACCGCAGCCGCCATCATGAACGGTGGTGGTGGTGGTCCTCGTGGACCGCCCATCATACCAGGCATCGGAGGTGGTGGTGGACCACCCATTCCTGGCATTGGTGGTGGCGGTGGAGGTCTAGGTCCACCACCCATTCCCGGCATTGGTGGTGGCGGAGGCGGCGGTGGGCCACCCCTCGGTGCACCCGGCATTGGTGGCGGTGGAGGTGGACCGCCACCTGCTCCCGGCATCGGTGGTGGCATCGGGATATTCACTTTCGGTAACTTGCCGGGAGAACCCACAACCACACCCGTGGCCTCCATTAACTTTATCTTTTCCTCCAGATGTGCTGCCTTGGCTTCGGCTTCTTGCTTAGCGCTCTCGAGCTCCTCGATCTTCTTCTCATACTCCTCCGTTTGCTTCATTTCTTTTGCCTTCGCTTTCTCCACTATATCGTCCAACAGAACTGATGTGTCAATATTAAAGTTACGATTGTCGAAATTCGGATCGCAATAGCCCTTGTGGAAGACAATTTGTGATGTGCATTCTTCTATCAGCTGGTAATACGCTGGCCGGAAGTAGTAATCATCCCGGATGAACAGTAAGTGCTGCAGTATCGATAGGAAGTATTGCTCGGAAGATGTGTCCACCACCAGATTCTTAAGTACATCGAAACAGTCGTTAACGTCATCCATATCGAAGCGAACGTTATCGAACCGCTGATTGAACTCTTCAAAGTCATCCTCGCGGATTTCATTGAATATTTTATAGTGCTTCTTTAAATCATCGTTATTGCTAGTTGCTACGATCTCACTGAATTCGTTTAGCTTCTCGTATAAGCCCATTCGCATGATCTCACATCGCAAGTGCAATCGAAAGTTCATGTCGCTCGGTGTATTCGTGATAGTATTTATGAAGATTAAACTGTGACACGCCAGGTCTCGCTTCGTGTCGTTCTTCTCCTGGACAAATAGCCCATCGACAATTGGTCGAAAGCGTTCGCTGCTCTTGTACGTCGTTGATGCGGCTGAGGTTATGGCACGTAGAACTTTTTCATAGCCATTTCTCTCTGAGACGAGACAAAAACTGGCCAAAAGTTGGATAGCTTCACACATAGTGTTTGGCTTTCGTGGATCGAGACTTTGTGCTAGTAGAAGGACGACTGTGTGCTGTTCGGGTGTGAGAACGAGATTTAAGCCCCATGTATTGTTCATGAAGGCTTTTAGGCAGCGGATACATTCGAATTCGATGCGATCAAAGTTGCGCTCTTTTTTGCATCGCCGCAGGAGATTAACTATTTCATCGATACCATTCTCACCGAATTCTTTGATCCAACTGATGGGATTGCTGGTGAGAGCCACACGTAGGCTCTCAACACACTGGTAGATCTTGTTTTCGGTGTGTTCTCCATTCTGGAGATATTCGATGTAATCGTTGGGCTTTTCGAAACGAGAATTTGAACGGTGCTCCAGGGAGTTTTTTCCTGCAAAAAGGAAAAAGAAAATTTATAATCATGTTGGTTGGTAAGCAAAGACACTACGTAGTACATCACGGTTTGGTTAGACTTAGTCACAGGTATGCCATTGATATCCAATCACAATGGCTATTGCAAAAACTGTACAGACAACAATTAAATTAAAACTTTTCGTCATCTACTTTGCGAATGTCCCACATTGACTCTTAAGGGTCGCTTCTTTAAAGAAAATATGCAACATCCAGTCGAGAGTCATGAACATCCAGAACAGAAATTCAAAGCTCACTTTCAGCCGTGGTAGGTTATAACCGGCTAAGGTTGATCATAGCTCTTCGGATGGGTTATTATTCAATGGCCCACTTACCAAGACCTAATGTTGCTAAAGATGTCGAAATCTGACGGGGCCCAAAAAAGGAGCGGCTATCCCAGTGAATATCAGTTTGTCTCTTGGATATTATGGCCTTCTACATCGACCAAATCCAATCAATGGTCAGAAATTGGTAGCAGCTCTGATAGTGAAAACAACTAAAAGCACCGGTCCAAGCGAGAAGAGAGAAGGAGAGGACCCTGTCCAGCAATCTGATGGTATTGATTCAATCTTGGACCAAAAATTTAAGTGAGTGGTTTTGTCCAGTGCTTCTTATGAAGACGGACCGAGTTGCTCAATTCAGACTGGACCATCCCAAGGAGAACAAATTATGCTAGCTCTTCTCCATACAATGACCGGCATTGTCGTTACTCGAAACAATCTAGCAAAGCGGATACCATAACGTCTATCAGGATGAAAGATGAAGCAAGGGCTGGAAGATAACTATGCTACTGCCGTATTCGTCAATGTATAGAGTGTCTTTGATAATGTTATATTTGATTCCATGTGTGACTCTTTCAGAAGACACAGAGTAAATAAAATCATTGCCAAGTGCATCTTCTTCATGTTGTCTCAACAATTTCTAATTGGTGAGGGTCAACTGTGGGCTAAAGTGGAAAGTCTGGAATTAAACAACCAAGTATATGCTGACGATGCTTGTATACTGACAACTGGTCCCCACAAAGAACGGGCTGACTTAGTAATCACAATGTGAACTAAAAACCGGTAGAATTTGTTGACGTTATCGACGAGTTTTAGGTAAAACGTAAGGCCTCAGACCTGATGTTGTGTCATACTCGTAGTTCTATATATGTAGCTGTCATCAGACCAATATCCACCTAGACGTCTGAAGTATGGCGACAGCAGTTAAATCTACTCGTTCGTCTGTGTTGGATGACTATGGAGAATGCACTCTGCACCATCGAGGTCGGTAACAGCATCACCGAAGCTTTTGATGTTACAAAATGACTACGACCAGGTGACGCGCTATCTTGGGAAAATTCTCAAGCTAACATTACGGCTACGATCTTTCAAAAGTCCGTGGAACTACTCACGTACGCCGACGACATTGTCATAATTGGAAGAACGCAGCGGGCTGTCAGTGGTGCTTTCGTGAGTATTGAAACAGAAGCGGCGAAAATGGGTTTAGCGGTTAACGAGGGCAAAACAAAATATATTCTGTCATCAAAAAAGGACAGTCAACATAGGCGACTTGGACAGAACGTCACAAGAGACAGCTACAATTTGGAGGTAGTAAAGGACTTTGTCTACCTAGGGTCCGCTGTTAATTCAAAACAATGACACCAACACAGAGACCAAACTAAGAATCGCCCTTGTCAACCACTATTTCTTTGGGCTAAGCAAAGTCGTCTATATTTACGACTTTATATAAGACCTTCATCATCTTACCTGGCCTGTTATACGACGCAAGCGGGGAGATGGTATCAATTGCAGATGAAAACATTTTCGTTTTGAAAGAGAAATTTGTTTGTACCGATGGGGAGGAACGAAGCATTATACAGCAACATCGACCTAGTCAGAAGGGTTCGAAGGGCTAGGACATGTAGAGCGAATGGACATCAAAGCTCCAGCTCGGAAAATCTTCAAATCAATCTCGGAGGCACGATACAGTAAAGGAAGATCTCACGTAAGATGGCGCACACATGCACAAAACTAGAGGCGGCTAGAACAACCGTTGTGATGTTATTGCCTATACGGACGACGTTGCTACAGCAGTCTCTGGTAAACACCTCATTACCTTAAAAGAGCTCCTACAAAACGCTTTGAATAAGCTATCTAGGTGGACAGCTCGATGTGGTCTAGGAGTGAATCCCCACAAGCGCAGTCTCGCAGGATTTTCCGCCTTGATAGGCATGTTGCATCTCTGACAGAGGATGTACCTTCAAAACAACGTTGCGCACATGTAGCTCAACCAGTCTTTCCGTACTTTTCAGCAGGAACGATGTCAGACTAATAGGTCTGAAGCTCTTGGCGAGAGAGTAGTCATCTCTGCCATCACAAATGGGGCTTACAACCCAGATTAACTCTATATCTCGGTCATTAGACCCATCCTTATGTACGGCGATAAACCAGCAGATATTGAGCAAAGTCCAACGTTCAGCTTGTCTATGCATTAGCGGAGTACTGCGAACGATACCTTCTTTTCATTTAACACCCCTCGACATTTTTGGTAGACAAATGGCAGCTAACTCAGCTATTCGCCATAAAGCTACTTCACGTGGTCCAAGGAAGTATATGGCCACGCCTCCATCTTAAACAAGTTTACTCTCTTCCCTGAAGACATTGACTACACCATGCCCAAGTTAGATCTCGACAAAAACTTCCAAGTTACCGTCCCTTCCTGAGCATTCTCGGAAGAAGATGGTTTTACGGAAGACAAGTCGTTACATTTTTATACTGACGGTTCAAAAACTAACTCTAACAGGCTTAATCTAAACCTCTCTTTTCGCCTCCCAAACCACTGTGTTCCTGCGTGTTCCAGGCGGAGATAATGGCAATAAAGGAAGTCTTGTCTTGGCTTGATATCGAGCGTTGATGCAAGCAGCAATTAAATCCTTGGAATCATCCTCAATAAATTCTATAACAGCTCTAGACTCTATACGTCTCTTATAGAGATGGCGGAACAGTTTAATATTCACCTAATTTGGGTGCCGGGGCATAGGGATATTCCAGGAAATTGTAAGGTTGATGAACTTGCCAGATATGGAACAAAAATACCCATCCTTCCAGCCTAAAGTTCACTGGATATGCCTATCGCTACATGCAAACTTAAATTAAAGCTGGATACTATTGAAAAGACAAATTCTAGGTGGAGAAGTGGTACAACTTGTCTAGCGACATAACAGATTTGGCCTAAGCTGGATCTGAAACGCTCTAAAAATTTGATTTCTCTCAATAGAATGCATATCAGCACTGTTATAGGTGTCATTACTGGACACTGTCTAATAGGCAAGCATGCAACAAGGTTTGGCGTCTTCTCAAATGATTGACTGATGAGGAGACTATTCTTTAGCCTCTTTGCACCTGCCCAGCTCTCTCCCAAAGAAGGAAACTTCACTTAGAAGCCTTCTGTTTCAACGACCTAAATGATCTGTATAAAATAGACATTAATGACCTTCTACGAAGCTCCAAATGGTTCAACGCTTTCCTAACCCATGTGGTATCACAATGGACCTATAACTGGTCTATGTGCGTTGGTTTTTCTTAGCTAACCGCCACCTCAACCTAACCTAGCACAAGATTGAGCTAGCTTGAGACGTTGTTAGTTGAGGCCCAAGTCCCCCCGAACTGTAGCGCCATCTACAGTTAAGTAAGTTGACTATTTCTTATATGTAGTCGATTAGCGAGATTTTGTCTTGTTGGGTCCCGTTTCGACCCACTTCCATATGCCGACTTATCCCATGTATGACCTACAACGTTTGTCAGGAAATCCCTACGACAATTACGGTAGTAGGTACATACATATGTATGTATCGTAATAAAAATTAAACCACAAGTACACCGTTGACACGACAATATCGATGTCATCATCATTGGGAATATTCACGCAAATGCGATTGTTGACTTCCCCAGACGACAGTAGGCGAAAGATATAAAAATTTCAATAACAAATCAAATTCTTTTATATAGGCAACGATGTCATGCTATAAAATACACATTAAAGTTATCCTACGATTTGATACCGTATTTTATCGTCAACTATGATAACTGTAAAGTAAGCCACATTTTATCAGCTCGAAAGAAATGTTGTTTCGTAACTTTCGCGCTCCCATTTTTTTTTTTATAGAACAAGCACTCCAAAATGAAAACAAAATCAAAATTCAATGTCATCGCGTAGTAATTACATGTTCAGATAATTCCCTCATCTGGAAGGCGATGCATACAGAAGCCGTTCTTCTTTTTGCCTAAACAACGACCGTGGGTGTAAATGTCACACTTTCCCCGGTTCTATAAATAAAATTAAACACTTGTACAAAAGCACGACAAATTAAAGCGCGCTAATACTTTAAGAAGCACAAAAAAGGCGAACGAAATTTGCACTCTTCCCTGCCTCTGCGTGATTCATACCTTTTGTATTATCTTGACACTGTGTGTGCCTGTGTATCTTATCATGTGAAGTGTGAAAGTTAATTTTAATGCAATGCTCACCTTTCAAATGCATGTGAATCATTTTTCTGCGGTCCATGATGGGCTTCGACAGGAGGGGTTCTCGCTTGTCCTTGGGTATGTTCATGTCCTCCAAGATCTCCATGAACTTTGCCTCGACCTCGGAATCGGTAAGGCCACGAATCATCTTCTCCAGATCCTGTAGCTCGGGCGCATCGCCGTCTGTGGATGTTGGCCGACCCGATGGTGTACTGTAGCCACTGCCTTTTGTCTTGGGCCGACCAAACAAACTCTCCAAGAGCCCACCAGATTTGTTCTTTTCATGCTTGGACATTCTAAAATTAAAGTTTTTCATTATTTACAACACTTAAGCCGAGGGGACGTTTGATTTTCGTTTTCAAAAGGAACTATGTATTATTTTTCCAACAAACACGGCGGTGGTGACGGTCACAGCACATGGGGGTACATTGTAAGCACTCAAACTCCCAGATGCCAGTTGATTCTGTGGCTGTTGTGCGCACTACATGTCCCGCCGCCACCTCCGCTGTTTCGGGATGAAAATAGGAAGAAGCACACAAAATGGGGAAACGGGTTTTTGTTTACGTTTTGTAAATCACCCCACGCCCATTCTTTTGTACGAGTCAATCAATTGCAACACACTCTCTTGGTTATGGTTACTAACAGGGCCCACTTGGGGAGATGATTTAATCATTTGTGAATTTTTTTTTTTTTTTTTTTTCTTTTTCGTTCTTTTTGAGCCACAGTATTTGTAGAAATACTAACAGAATGATTATTACCTTGCCCGGTTTACGTCATAGACGATTATAATACAAGGTAACAATGTTCACAGCGCAGCAACTGCGGAAACCACTTGTTGATACTTTGGATGGATTTTTCCAATTGCAGGGAGGGATATTTTGGTGGTTTTCTTATTTCACTGGTGTATTGGGATGGTGCGATTTAATTGTGCGCAATATTTTTGAAAATATTTGAAGGATATTTGTTCATTTATAGAATTTCCAAAAAACATTGAAAAACACTCAGCGTAATTTATTGTTCCGTTTTCATTAGGCTTGGATGTTCTTCTCTTCCCTCATTCTTTTCTTCTGTGGTGAATTGTGGTTTGTGGTGGGGTTTATGTCAAGTGTCAAAATTTGAAACTCACCATTCATTCACAATAGACGTGAATTCAAAAAATAAATCAAAATGTTTTAAAAATACATTAGGGTGTTCTACTTAAACCCGTGACCAGAGACGAACTATAAAGAGATAACCAACTTAATGGTGTGCACTCTTTCGACCAACAAGCTGTCAGTGTATATATGCATGCAAAATTAAATGGTCCACTCATACATAAGTGAATGGGGAGGTTATTTGGCCAGAAGTGAAATAAGCTGGCAGAAATCTTGGAGAGTTGCCGTATTCGGCGACCTTGTGGCCCTATGAGAGCCCATTGTATACCTCAGCACACGTTGTCTGATATTTTTATAGTCTTCTTGCAAATCATTGGCAATTGGCTCATTCAGTTGACCCTTATAAGTTGACCCTTATCACCTGCAATGAAGGATACTTGTTATCGCTTCAATATTTAACTCCACCAATAAAAAAGAGGGTGATAGCTTTTTAAGTAAAACTTGAACTTTAACAGTGGTCAACTTTTTTGAGGCTCGGCCTGCGGGAAACGTCGACTGGAAAATTATCGCCCAGTAGTTCATACGTGTTGTGTCCCATGTTATCCCTAGGGCCGTAGATCGCACGACAAGTACGTAACTTGTGTGACCCGGGCATCAAATTGTTTTAAGTTAAATAAAATAGAATTAAATTGTTGAAAAATGTTATTCTTTTGCAAACGTTATATTCGATACAGTTTAGTAATAATGTATTGTATATAAAACAATACCAAAATTGAAAAAAAAAAGAAAAAAAAAAACATGAAAATAAGGACAATTTCATGGTTTCTGGGAAAATCATCTACTTTTCGCGATTGGTTTAAACGCCTATCAGTTATCAGCATCTGTTCCGGCCATTACGGTATTTGATGTTTCATCGTTTCTCAAAATAAGCGAAAACTAATAGAAAATTAATAATTGAATCTTTTTTCAAATATTTTGCACATCTATGGCACGTATTGTGCAACCAAACAAAAATAATACATTATGGTAGATTTACAAGGTCACGGAAAGTAATACGCGTGAAAAACTAGAAAATGAAGTTCGTTTTTTTCCATCCATGCTAATTCTAAAGCAAAAGTGAAATAAGTAATCATACCAAAAATTGTATTTCCAATAAATAATGGGTGCTCTTTTTTTGTTTCTTATGTCTGTCTTATCCAGCTTTAAATGTGGAACTCATTTGCGTCACCGGTGGTAACTTTGTAGATAACCATACATAACTAACCTATATCGAATATAGTTTTTGGGGGTATTCGTACTTCCCTCACATACTCCGTACTCCCGTACTTCCTTCTTAAATTTTTACTCCTCTACATAATATTCCAATATTTTCATCAAATTTACATAAATTAAATCCAAAGGCATACTTTAGAGTAGATTCACTTCAATTAATTTTATTTCGTTAATAAATGATCTAAAATCTGAACACATGAAGCGTTATAGCAGAGCAACAGCAGGACCGGATTGGGTCGCAGTTATTTCTTAAATAATTGGGAGAAACCACAGAATGCGCCTGTTATTTGATCTTTACTTTTGATGGTGCTACTTTCTTTGATGGAGTTGAGTCACAACTAACCAGTTTCTGCTTTCAATTACTTACACTAAGTTGATTGAATTTCCTCTACACTTACGCACTTCATTGAAGATAAGGTTTGTGCTTTAGTCCTTCAGAAAATCTCCGGTCCACAGTATTGGTGTTAACCATTTTAAAGAAATATTTGTGATTAGACTTTGCTGTATTCAAACATAAAATAGCCTTATAACAACCCTAATTAGGCTTTTTGAGAAACGCTGCAAATATTCAGACATCCTGAATTGGTTAATCTGTTTTAAAAAAAATGTCTTTATTCATTCTGATCCGATTTTTCTAATACCACGCGACCAGTAATCTTTCTTTCTTTAGAGTAAATAAAGAAACGCGCCCACAATGAACAAAGAAATATATAAATATGGCTTGGCAGCATCGGTTGCAATTGTGAATAGCAGTGCGTATGTAAAAGAAGACCCATTCAGTTTCTTATTTCTGTCTGACATTTTCGTGACATTTGCGACAACAAAAAGGGGATTTCCCAATGTGTCTCGCATTATTCCAAATTTGAAATTTAATATAAAATAAGTTATAAACAAATATTTTCATCCGTAATGAGTGCAAACAGAAATCATCCCCGCCATCCACCAGGTCTTAAAGGGCGTGACATCGGGTTGTTCTATAGAAATCAGCAGAAAAAGAATAACACCATAGAAAAAAAAGTTGACCATGTAAATATTTCGAGTAAATTTTATGCCATTTAACAATCCAACAGCGTCTGTAATGTTTTTGTTAGGGTCCCTCAATCTGCCTACCCGAGCGAACAGTTTCCGAAATCAATAAATTACTGGAAAAGTACCACACCGAGTCTGATGACACCGAAGTGTCTGGGGAATTCGAACAACGTTTTCATGATTTACTTCAAAACAATTTCCATGAATTTGTTGAAAGTAAAAAATGTGAGGAGTTGAAGCCTCGCAGCTGTGCTGTTCTTAATGAGAAGCTTCGAAATGAGCTGGAGGAACAAAGATGCACAGAAGAGTACCGCAGACGCTTAAAATCCAGAGCTGATCTGCCGGCTACACATCAAAAAGAAATAATTCTTGATGCTATCCAGAGGAATCAGATAATTCTCGTCGTCGGCAGTACTGGCTGCGGAAAAACTACTCAAATTCCACAGTTTATCTTGGATCATTACATCGATTCGGATATGGGTTCGATGTGCCAAATTGTGTGCTCTCAGCCGCGGAGAATATCGGCCATCACAGTGGCGGAGAGAGTTGCATACGAAAGAAATGAAAAACTGGGCAAGTCAGTGGGATATCGAATAAGATTGCAGGGGTAAGCAGATTATATCATTATACAACGAGAGTGTGATTCAATTCATTCCTTTTTTTCCAGCGTGACACCTCGTCCTAATGGTTCCATACTGTATTGCACAACTGGAACACTTTTGCGACGTATGGAAACAGATCCTCTACTGTATGGCCTAACTCACATAATTCTCGATGAGATTCACGAGCGAAGCGTGGAGACAGACATGCTGATGGGTCTTCTGAAGAAGGTTTGTTGGTCAACTTGTCTTTGACATTTTCTTTTTACCTTTTCGTTGTTCTTTGAAGGTCCTGCCTTACAGAGACGCATTGAAAGTGATTCTCATGAGTGCGACGGTATCCCAAAGTCATTTCCAACAATACTTCAATGGATGTTGTACAATCGAGATTCGTGGAACCCTATTTGATGTTCAAGTTAGATATCTGGAGGATGTTCTTCAAGAGACTGGCTTCCGAAACTTCGGACCAGCAAGGCAATCCACTCGTCACGGTAGACCCATGGTGAGAGATTTTCTTCTATCGCTTTTGCTTCAAACTAACACGGAAGAGTATATTTTTTTCAGAAAATGGACCAGAAAACATTTCAATTTCAATCCATAATACAACCCTATATCCGCGAAATAAGACATGACTATGCTTGGCATGTTCTCGATTCTATTCAGAATCCAGTTTCAGAAGATATAAACATCGATCTCATTACGGACTTAATCTTTTATATCTGCGAACGGAATCCACCGGGCGCTATTTTGGTATTCCTTCCAGGTTATGATAAGATCTCAAAGTTGAACACTACTCTGTTGGAGTCTAAACACTTCCGCAGGAGCAGTTATAACATCTATACTTTGCATTCGATGATGCCAACAATGGATCAGAGGAGTGTTTTTATGCCACCACCGCGAGGAGTGCGAAAGATTATCCTTTCAACAAATATAGCGGAGAGTTCGGTTACCATCGATGATGTTGTATATGTGATCAACTCGGGTAAAATGAAATGCAATGACTACGATGTAGAACAGAATATGCAGACGTTGGAAGAAAAATGGATTACTGTGGCGAATGCACATCAGCGTCGCGGAAGGGCAGGCAGAGTGCAGCCAGGAATTTGCTACAATTTGTACACCAGGTATGTCTGATTCTTCAATGAACATATTTTTTCTTCGTTTATTTGGGCTACAAAGGCCATATAATGCCGTCTTTGTGAAATGTTTACTACTAGCAATTTGTGAAACGAGAATAGTTAATAAGTATTTACAATTTTTGAAGTTAAATTAAATTTATTATGTGGAAGAGTTGCAATTTGAATGTTGTGAATGGACTGCATATGTTCTGGGTTCAGGGGTTCTGCCATTTTTTGTTGGATTTCTGTTGGGCCTTCAATTAGTCTAGACTTTGGACAATCCACTAATATATGCTGCACTTGGGCTTGTCGGTTGAACAGGTATCTGCTGTTAAATAGAGCTTTTCCAACTCTGATGCGAAAGAGTTTGATGCACTACTCCCTTCTGAACTGGTTGATTTACTGCGTGTGGGTATTTGCAGGTTGATAGGTTCGGAGGAATGTTCCACTGCCTTTTGTTTTGCCAAACAAATTTGTCGCGTGGGCTGGAAAAAGTTAGGTACCTCCGTTATTAAAGGAAGATTTGGGGCTTCCTTCGCTGCTAAATTGGCAGCTTAATTTCCTGGAATTCCGGTGTGCCCAGTTATCCAGGCCAGTATGGTATTGGTACTACTGAGGTCATTTCTGATAGAGTCTAAGGGCGGGCATTTGTTGCACATATTATTGAGTCCCATAGCAGTGCCGAGTTTTTGCTGACCAGCTATGTGCCACTTAACTCAGTAATAAAGCTCCCTGCCTCATTTAGGAGAAGTCTCTAGTGTAGCGTCATCATTTGTCCCGTGAGTGTTCATTCTATAACTGCGTATGAGCAGTTACCTTATGTGCATGATCCATCTGTATACAGTATTCTTTCCGGGTTGATGATGATGTTTTTGGAAAATGTCATTCGGCGTTGATTCTTTTTTATACCTTGAAATGCTGGTGTCTATTCGAAGCGTGTTCCTTTTCCAAGGCGGTTGGGGATTTGGACACGATGTGAGGTATTTATGCAGAGAGGCAGTATGATGTACAGGTAAGATGAGTGATATGTTTTCCAGTGCCGATATAAGTTTAGGTTTGTGTTTGTGCCCTGTGATAGTGTGTTTTATTTGCACGTGTAAAGGATGTCGTATATCTGCCAGTGCTTTTGATCTCAGATTAATTGCTCTCTTTTTACCTACGTTTCTGAATAATATTTACCCCACCCCAGTCCTCAGCGCAGCAATTGGTGTAGTTCGCAAAGCGCCTGTAGCAGTGCGATAGCATTCATTGATGGCGGCATCTATACTTTTGGTGTTTTTCCTTGTTGTCCACATATATGTTATTAAGCCATGTTGCAGTGTTCCTTCAACTAGAGTTATCGCTATCCGTAGTGCTGTTTCCAAATGAGGTCCCTTTTTCCGTGAGCAAATCATTTTTAGGGCATTGTTTCGTGGTTTAAGTCTGTTAATGATATTTTTTGTTTGCAGATTTCATTTTAAGTTGCCTGTAAAAGTAACTCCCAGAATCATAAGCTCCCTTTTAAGTAGGACAGCTACTTCTCAAATGAAAATTTGGTTTGTACAGCATTGAATTTTCCTGCATAAGTGCAATGCATCTATTCTTGAGGATGGTATTACCGCTCCACTTTCCGATGCCCAAGCGGAAATGTAGCCATTTCAGCTGTTAAAAAATATACGTGGGCAAGGTGAAAAGTTCTCGGCCTGAAAATGAAAGACTGCGATTTTTAGTTAAAAAATGATTTTATTTTTCTACATAATCTCCCTTGACTTCAACACACTTGATCCAGCGTTTCTCCAACATCAGTATTCCTTCTCGGAAGTGAGAGTCTGGAAGGCTGTGAAAATATTCATCTACGGCCCTCTCAACTTCTGCATTGGATGCGAAGCGCTTTCCAGAAACAAATTTCTTCAAGTTCGGGAACAGATGGAAGTCTGAGTGGCACCCTCAGGTGAATAGGAGGGATGGCCGAGCAAATAGTACCCCAAATCCCGCAGGTTTCCCATCGCCAACGCACACTTGTGTACAGGTGCATTGTCCTGGTGAAAGATGATTTTTTTTCTTCTTCAAGCCAGGCCTCATCTCGCGAATTTTGGCATCCAGCTGGTCAAGAAGGTTGGAGTAATATTCGTCTGTAATTGTTCTGCCTTTCTCGAGATAATCAATTAACAGGATCCCTTTCGCATCCCAAAACACACTGGCCATGATCTTTCCGGCAGATGCGATCGACTTCGCTTTCTTTGGGCGCTGAACCACCGGCTTCCACTCACTGCTTCGACTGCTGTTTCGTTTTTGGCGTGTAGTGGTGGACCCATGTCTCATCCGTAGTGAAAAATCGACGCACAAAATCGGTCGGATCCCTATTGAATCGGTCCAAAGATTGCCGCGAAAATCGTTTGCGTATTTGCTTTTGATCGGCATTCAGCAAATGCGGCACTCATCTTGCGCAGAGCTTTCGTATCCCTAAGTTTTTGTGCAAGATGTTTCGCACCATCTCTTCCGATATATCGTCCAACACGATACCATCCATTTTTTTGGTAGTTTCGGGTGTGGTTGCGGTTTTTGGCCGTCCTTCACGTGGGTCATCTTCGAGCGACCTGCGACCACGTTTAAATTCAGCTGCCCACTTTTTAACGGTTGACATAGAAGGAGCAAAGTCCCCGTAAACTTTTGTCCACTTTGGATGAATTTCCTTAGGGGTTAACCCATCCAAAATGAAGACTTTTATCACCGCACGATATTCAAGTTTATCCATTTTAACGAAAAACACGCAAGACGTCTACTGCAAAAATTCGTGTAAAGAAACTACCTGAGAGAACAAGTTGAAACTTGTCATACGAACTAATGAGAAGTGCACCCTGGCAGGAAACATAAAATTGTGTTCATTGGAACACCATCTCTGCGTCAGGCCGTATATTGTCTGCATACACCCCAACAAAGTGTAGGTTGCATTATTTCTACTATTAGAGATTCAATATACGCATAATAGATTATCACAGATAGCGGAGAGCCTTGTGGGATTCCGTTTTCAGCCCGAACTAGCATTGAGCTGTGCCCATCTACGTTGACCCGGAAGCTTCTTCATTTTGGATGAGTCTATTACCTTCAGTAGAGAATGTGCCATTTGAATAACTATGTAGTAGATAGGGTTAGGAAATATTGTATTTCCGGCGGGTAATTCGGTCAACATTGGAGTCTTGATTGCAAGTGTTAAACCTGGATAAACAATCGGGTCCAGATGGTTTTCCTCTAATTGTTTTGAAAAACTGCGCTGCTGCTCTTTCGGAACCATTGCCACTATTGTTTAATGCTTCAATTGAAGAGGGTATTTTTCTCAGCGATTTCTTATATTACACCTATCAGAACAGGAAATAACTAACTATCGCAACTATTTGCAAGATCTCTGCTATTTGAAAAAATTATTTATAAAAAGTTGTCAATCCTTTTTTGAGGAGACGATTTCGCCATTTTAACATGGATTTGGATGGCTTTTAAACACATTCATCGTGAAACTAGTATTGAACACATCCATTCTACAGTGCCCTGCAAAAGTATAACTACAGCCTAGAAAATGTCTTTTATAGGAAACTTAAAACGGATACAGTCGCATTAATTAATACTACCTTGATCAAAAAGGTTCAGGAATTTATTCAGAAAATTTAAAATACAAGTTTATTCTTGATAATCGATATTGTCCCCTTCAAAGTACTCTCCATTGACTGAAACGCACTTATGCCAGGGCTTGATTCTTGAGACCTTGAACATTTTCTTACTTTTTGGAATTTGAGCTTTGACTGTGACCGCTCACCTAACTACTGAGTCAAGGCGCCCAACGAAAGGTGAACGAAATGATAAACACGAACAATTTTTTTTGAAACTGAATTACAGACAGCCTCTGTTACTTAACGCAACCACTCTTGACGTTCCAATAATAATTTATTTAATTTTAGAGCTCGTGAAAAACTGATGGATGCTGTTCCTACACCGGAAATCATTCGCTCAAAGCTGGAGGGTGTCCTACTTAATCTCAAACTTCTACATATTAACGATGTAGCAGGTTTCATGAGAACTCTCTTGGATTGTCCCAATGAGAGAGCAATAGAAAATGGAATCCATTTGCTCAAGAGGTTCGAATTTATATGAGTTTTTGCTTAAATCGACATTACTATTGCAATTTTGTTATTTGTTTGTTTCATAGAATCAACGCTTTGGATGAACGCGAAGTCATCACACCACTTGGTATGCATTTAGCACGATTACCAATCGATCCACAGATGGGAAAAATGATCCTTATGGGAGCATTGTTTCGTTGTTTGGATCCAATCACAAGTGTTGCATCAGCCATCGCATTTAAGGATCCATTTTACAGACCTTTGGGTTTGTAACAACAATTAATCAGAGGTTTTAATTAGCTTATAAATGAATTTTCCCTACAGGTAAAGAAGGACTTGTAAATGCGGCAAAGAAACGTCTGTCAAATGACACTAAGAGCGATCACTTGTTGGTGATGAACGTAATTACAAAATATCGCCACGCACAAGACCACAGTTCGGAGAGAAACTTCTGTTATCAGAATTTCCTCTCTCAATCCACAGTATCACAATTGAAGAGAATGAAAGGACAATTCTGTGAGTTGCTTGAAGGTGCAAGGTATTTGAATTAAATTCCATTTAAAGTCCAGTTTTTAACAGTTTGCGTAGTTTTATAGAGTCAGCCGATCCATACGAGGAGATGTCGAATGTGAATTCCAGAAATATAACATTATTACGAGCGATTATTGCAGCTGGACTATACCCAAATATAGCGCATTTAAAGTTTGTTTGCATATAAAGATACGACGGTTGAATGAAAAGTAATACAAGTGATGCAAAACTGAGTGCATTACTTTATGTTCAACCGATGAGTAACAACGTATTACTTTAAGTTTTATTTCTTAGGAAAGTGAGACAGATAAAAAATCGAGTGCAACCAGTTCATAGTATGTGGACGCCCACAGATCGTAAAGTTGCGTTCCATCCATCGTCTGTCAATTACACCGCACGGTCATTTGATTCGCAGTAAGTTCTGTGTGTCCTCAGCTTGATTAAATTAAAAATAAAGCATGATGCTTTCTCTCCTTTTTAGTTACTTTGCATACTTCCTGAAGCAGAAGACCAAAGAAATTTTTCTAATGGATACAACAATGATTTTCCCAATGGCGTTAATTATTTTCGGTGATGGGATTAATTGTGGCATTGACAGAAATGGATCTCATTTTTTATCGGTTGCTGATTTTTTTTTGTAAGTATTAACGTAGACGGTTCAGGCGGACTAAACATCGTAGACTTAGCATGAGAGAGGTAAAGAGGCAAGCCGATGTGCCTGGTTTCAATATATAACTTCCTTTTGAGTTCACTGACATCCCTCCAGGGAAGATGAAGGATATGATACGAATACACATCATACACAGTGGGGCAGTAACATTACAAATAGAAGCGGCGATGTGAATTGCCTTTTCCAGCCGACTGGGATACGTATGTATATAAAGATAAAAATGGAACTTCTTAGTCATCATACAATTTTGAACGACAACCCCAAGGAATTTGCGAACTCCAATAAATAACTACGGGCTGTCTTCTCTCAGCAATTTGTGGTGTGCGGCACTCGAATGGAAGGGAGAAGTTATATAGTATGTTTTGCTCTAAACATGAAACTATGAGCGCCAATGTTGAATATGTGTTCGTACCATGTTACACCAGAGTTGATTGTGACGCCGAAAAGGTGTACAATTTCCTAGTATTGGATAATTTGGTCGTCCATTTTAAGCTGTAGTATAGTAGATGAGTTCTCTCTGGAATGGTGAATTAGTTGTCTTTACCCGATTATAAGATTTTCTGCGTGATACTCGTATATTTGCATCCACGGGAATGTTGTTCGAATAAGATAATATTAGAGTACTGCTATCGGCAGTACTAAAGATCTCAGCTCAGTTTGTCAACAGTAAAAACAGATTTTGTGAAAGTATAGATCCCTGGGACGCTCCAGCGTTTACAGCACCATCGACCATAACTCGAATTGATCTCTTCTAAAGGAAGTTTTCCACCCAGCAACAGAGTTATTCCGGTAGTACGTAGGAGGTTAGTTTGCTAATATATGCCAAACTTAATCGAAGACTTTTGAGATGTCCAGGGACACAGATCTTGACTGCTCTTGCTGCCCAATGCCTAAGCTTCGTAGCTGGGTTACTAACGTTGGCGCTTACATCCGGACAGCTACACGAATGGAAGTGACCTTCTATTATTTATTCAGAAGATCATAATTGAGAAGCTTTTTTCATGACAGTTTTCCTCTTGGATATTCGAGAGGATATAGAAAAATGTAGGGTTCATAGACATACCACTGATCCATCGATGACACGCTGGTTTCACTTTCATTGGTTTGTTTGACCCGTTCGTGTGTTCGGTATAATAACGATATGTCCATTCATGTACGCATATGTAATCGCCTTCAGGTGTACTAAAACGCTCGACACATGTCAAAAGTAACAAACGAAAAGAAAAACAACGAGTAGCGAGTATTTCCTCTCAGTGTTTGAGGATTTTCCTTTAGCAAACGCTTGTAAACGTCAATTAGAAACAGCTGAAAGCGAAATATAAAAATCGCAGTTTTAAATTCGAATTAAGACTGATTTTGATGCTAACTAAGAGACAAATATGACGATTCGTCAAAGAACAAATATTGGCATTGGGTTACTTATTTTTCGAAACCCTGGTTGAGCAGAAATATAGTGGCTTATTAACTGTTCCACAACAAGAAACAAAACAACGGTAAGTGGTACATTGACACTTTGGTAAGCTTACTGGTATAAAATGTATTCAGAGTGGGCGCGTTCACCAACGTGGAGCTATGACTTAGCAACCAATCACAATTTTCGCATACGTGGTCAATTCTGCTACTGATTTAAACATTCTGATTGGTTACTACGCCGTTGCCGAACGCACGCAGTGAGTATGCGCTTAATGTATTCATGTGTAGAATTTTTCGCTCTCTGAGGGTTTTCTCTCCCAATCTTGTGTATTTGACAGTTTATATGTTTTTTACTCGTGTACGTGACTGGACATAATATAATATGAACACGTTTTTCTCTTCCAGTTTTAAAAGCGATTTAGCAACAAACGAGCTTATATTTAAACTTCGTCACTTGCTTGGACTGCTTTTGCAAAAGAAGGCCCTTTTCCCGTCACCAATCGATTTCAACAGTAAAGATGACAATTTAATCAAGTAAGTTACATAGAAAAAGTTAACACATAACCTTGTTTTTTAATTTAATATTTTATATCTCAGTGCTATCAAAATATTGCTGTCCCATGATGAAGTAATCGATTTTGATGATGACGAATACAACGTGAATAGCTATGATCTCGATGATGACTAATAAAATGAGACAAAACTATGTACATTCGCTTAAGTGTATATTTTCTCCTTTAGTGTTTAATAACGGAAAAAAGGGATAAATAAATTATTTGGAATGATTAATTTAACATTGTATTCGTCTTTTAAATTTCCATTTCCAGAATTTGAATCTTCATTTTGGGCGTCATAAGTTGTTTCATTTCAAAGTATTTTTGCGCCTCCATTTCTCTTAATTATTTGCCTCAATGTAGCGCATGTTACGAAATGAACGATAGCATTATCATCAATGTATAATTTTTCACTCGAGGCCGTCAAGCTTGTATCCTCCTACTTGACTGGTTGGTAATCTGGTTTCTGACTTCATTCCATTATCTCGGGGTGTACCGGAAGGGTCGATTTCGGGTTCGCTATTGTTCTCGTATAATAATGAAATCCCAAATGTAGTTAATCATTGCGCGATGCACTTATACGCCGTCGACGTGCATCTTTTTAACAATTGACCTCTGGGTTTGATTGAGAATGGTATACACAATATAAATGAAAATTAAAATTTGATACACAACTGGTCTAAGATACACAACTATGCTAAGTCCATGAAAGACAAAATGTCTGGTCTTATTCAAAAACAATCTTGATTTGCCTATCATTAAATGTGATACATACAGGTTGAGTTTGTTAATACTGCAGAGAACCTCGGGGTACACTTTAACAGAACGTTCACTTAGAATAACCAGATAACTGCAGCTTATGGGCTCTCAGAACATTGTGGGCTACACAGAGTTTTATACCCTTAGAGACTCGAAAAATGCTGGCATAAATTCTGTTTGTTGCGATCTTGTCATATCTATGTGAGGTTTTTCGTAACATCGATGCAGTAAGTAGGAGAAAACTCAACGTTGTTTTCAATAATGTTGCTCGCTACATTTTTGGGCTTGACCATATTTCGTCTTATTTCAGGAGTAAATATGGTAAGCATTTTGACAATTATTTAAAATACAGAACGTTGACAACGTTCTTTAACATACACAACAGCCCTCTTACCTTTACAACTGAATGCGGTTCTCGACATCTAACAGAACAAATCGAATTATTATTCCAAGGTTGACTTGCCTAATCAGTTTTTTATTAATGGTGCTGCAGCACCATTCTTCTGCTACATGGTAGTACGGATATGTACGGGGTGCGGATGCTATTTGAGGACTGACCTTCAGACAGTCGTAGTGCTGATCGCCTTGATAGCAGACATTTAGACACACCAAGTTTCCTGAGCAGTGAAGGATCATGTTATACCTCCCTAATTCTTCCCACAAGGTCTTCGAGTAAATGCTACCGGATATATCGCGGTGTTAGAGCCCTAGATATAACAGTGTTCCCGCAGGATTATGTGTCAGCGCACAAAGCCGCGAAGACTCAGAAATGAATGGCGATCAATTTCCATGATCACATAACGCTAAACTTATAGCGACCTAATTCATCAGACCTTAAATCAGACTTGCCTTGGCCTGAGTTGACGTCGAAATCCGAAGAGAATAGCAAGGTAGATTACTTCCCGTATTGGCGGTGGAATTTTCACCGACCTTACATTTCTCGCCTCCAGTGTTACCGATAAAATAAGACAAAACTACATTCGTTTGTGTGTATTCTCTCCTTTAATGTTCAATAATAGAAAAAAAAAGGATAAATAAATTATTTGGAATGAAGATTGATAATATTTTTGTTCGGATTTTGTGTATAATTTAGTCGTCTTCCAACACAGCAAAAGCATTGTTCCGCTGTTTAGAAGTTGTGCCCGAACCTGAATCTTCATCTGCGTTCATTCCGTCTTCGGAACTGCTCTCATTATCACTGTCTTCACCTGCTGTTTGTTTTTTTTTTTTTTTTTTTGCTTAGAAGTGTATCTAAAAACTATGTGAGAGACAACACTTACCATCACTGCACTTATCAGACGAATGCACACTTAATGTTTCTTCGTTTAGCTCCTTGTCTCCTTGATACTGTTTAACCTCATCGATATCGGGATGCTGTTGCCAGTTTTCTGTAAGTGAAAACGATTCCAATATGCTGCACTGGGTAGTCAATTTGAAATAACTTACCTCGCTCCGAAATGAAATTTGGCGGGTAAAACTCTAAAATAATCTGTCCACCTAAGCACATACGCAGTAGCTCGTTTCCTGCGCGATAGCGATCTGGTCGAGCCGCTTTAGCTGTGAAATAGCCTCGTTTTTGAGCCCACGCTTCACATATTGCCACCGATGACCAATCGTCATAGTCCTCTGGAAGCTTCAACTTAAGCAGTTCCGGCAAATTAATATGCTCTGCGAGAAACTTTACAGGATAGATTTGCTTTAGTTGAGCGATAGGATAACTGCCAAGAAGGACTTGTAGGTATTTTGGTGTGGAGGACGGAAATACTAGACCAGGACAGTCGCACAAGCGTACTTTGTTGGTGAGGAAGATTGTTTGAAAATGTTTTGTGTGACCCGGAGTTCGACTCACACTCACCACTTTTTTGCCTTTCATCGCATTGATGAATGAGGACTTACCCACATTGGGAAAACCAACACAACCGATGGTCAGAATGCCATCTTTGAACATGACATGTTTTTCAAAATCGAAATCGCTCGTTGTAGCGTCAGAGTGAACGGTACCGTGTGCTCCAAAACGTTCATCTTCGTAGCAAAAGTCTTCTCGCATATCTTCGAGTATTTTTTGCTCCCAACTGGAGAGATCGACATTCGATTCAGCTATTTTGTGGCATTCTTTGTAGATATTGTGAACGCCTTCGATACTGCGCTTATGAGCCATTCGACCTTTTGTAGAACCTGTAAGCGGGATAAAATATTGGATTTTAACTAAATTAATAGAACGAACGACAAGCTTCGTTTGTTCCAGGCATATCGCTTGTAATAAACACAAACCCGTGGTCACAAGAAAGACTAACATAAACAACACAAGATTGGGGATTTAGACAAATGTTATAACGGATTATCCAACGGCGACGAAATTACAATCTCACTTACAGGGAGACAGAACCAAGCGATCGTGGATGCAAGGTAGGCCCGGACTCGACGTAGATGAAAGGCAGTGGCGTCTTGTACATATGTGTGTACGGTCCATTTTATTTGCTGGTGAGCCGTTCTATTCGCCGGATTAAACTCAAAACTTGCATCGGCCCTAAGACTATCTGTGACAACGTAGAATATCGGCGAGGTTAACTCCACCTATACAAACATGAGAAGTAAATCTTTTTTTTTAAAATTACTTCCCTTCTACCCAACTCTAAATATGATTCTAAATCGTGGTTATAAGGCAACTTTTGACACCATCCGACTGAGAAGGCAACATCAATGCCACTGTTGCCATGAGAAATAGGACTGAGATGGTGTCGAGCTGGACGGTACTCGTAATATAGGCTAAACTATAATAGAAGAATGGTTTCGTACGACCACTTCCGAAACAGTATTGTGTGACTTTAATAGCTTTTTGCTTCGATTCGTTAAGTTTTCGTTCACTTTTGCTTTCGTAATTGTACGTATGAAAATTTGACAAGCGGTCCCCCATCTAACTACTCGTACTAATAGTGCCCGACGATGCTTGATTTCGGCAATCGGACGAGAGCTTCCGAACACATACGCCTATTATCCTTGAGCAATTGACAGTACTGAAGGAAACTTAACGTCGAATTATGACATTACCTTCCGATTGCTTCCGACTATTATAGTTCAGCTTTAATGAGCGTAATAAAATACAAGCTTGTTTTAAAAACCTTCACGGTACTACCAGAATTGGCTAAGAACATGCTGATCATCTTTCACTGGATTTCGGCCAATAGTGATTTATTAAACTACGTTGAAGCTTCAAAACTAACGGCTACATAAAAGAATCCCCTGTATATAACACGACCATCGCGTGTGGCTTTAGTCGGAACGAGACATAAGTCAGTTAGCTCGATCAGCAGTTTCCATTGATTGATCCGCCATACTGTTGGCTCCCTGGACAAGGAGGGTACCTCAACACCAGGCATCGGTCCTAAGCCTTTTCACAGAGTTAGCAGAGGCTTCTTCAAAAACCACGTAAGCCAAAATTCCTTTCACGAAATATTTTACCCCGTCTGGCCTCTCATTATAAGGCATTCGTCCAAAGGTGGAATATAACGCCCACATCTGGTCTGGTGCACCCAAGATCGTTCTGCACATACTAGACAGGGTACAGAATCGCGCTTTAAAACTTATAGGTGATAGAGACAATGTGAACTTCATACATTCACTTGAACACCGTCGTAATGTCTCGTGTCTTTCAATATTTTATCGTTTTTTTGTTTATAAAAAATGCTCCTGCGAAATAGCCGGTTGCATTCCTCTCCTTCAAAATTTCACCCGCAATACGTGTCATGCTTCGAATGCACATCAGTTCACCCTTACTGCCCGAAAATAATGCACGGTAGCTGTGGCGTAGTAGTAGCACTAGTACGCGCTGTCAAATGGTGTGGCGCTGCACTCATAAAATTTGACCACAATGGTGTAGCGCGTTATGTCAAATTAATTGTCACTCGAAATGCAGCTGATTGGAATTGTGTTGTTCAGATTTGAAAAATATATTTCGAACAATATTTTTTCTTGCATTAAACATTAAATTATATCTAAAATAAAATGGATGAAGAAGAAGCTGTATTTTTACTGACTTTGGTTCAGATTTGCTGATGGAGGGTGCGACATTTGTACCAGGAAAGGAGATACAAAGGTTTTTTCGAGACCACGTTTACTTTTATGCAAAAACATGTTTCCCTTTCCCATAATATTCCCCCTTTTTACAGATTCAACGAATTTCTCAACGTCGCCTTCTTCCCTTTCTTCTGTTTTTAGCTAGCTGTCAAACTTGTATCGTTACAAAAGTTACTGCCGGAACACAATGCACGATAGCTGGGGCGGTAGTAGTAGTAGTACGAACTATCAAATTGTAAGGCGCTGCACTAACAAAATTCGCCCACAATTGTGTAGCGCGCTTGCCAAATGAAATGTCATTCAATTTCTATATTTTTTACGAGCTCAATAAATTTCTCAACGCCGCTGTCGTTCACTTTTACACTGGTAGTAAGCTGTCAAGCTTGCAGCGCCACAGAAGTTAAAAGTTGGCCAACTCTTACTACCGACACAGCGACGCGCTACTGCTACAGCTACCCATTGTGTTCGCAGTATTCAGTTTGTGTCTATTCTGCAGGCACATCATTGTGTTCCGCCAGTTAAAGGTAAACCAACTGGTACACTACACTTCAGCTACTCATTGTGGGCGCCCTATTGAGTTTGTATGTATTTCTACTTTTGACACCCCTTACTACCGCGACGCGCTACCTCACAGCTACCTCATTGTGTTCGGGCAGTTATGCCCAACTTCGGTCGTACTGTCAAATATAGGGATGCGTTTATAAGCCGAACGACACGAATGTGGAATGATCTACCAGGCTCTGTATTTGCCCATCACTACAACCTTCAAACACAATGTCAGATATATGTACATACATTTGCTTAACACAAGAAATTAAAAGACACGCCATGATAGTGCGGGAAAGCTGTTCAAAAAGTTGAAGCATCCAGAACACTAAAGCCTTCTTTGGTATTTTTCCGATGAACAAAATTTCGACCAGAAGGTCTATAGTAGGAACGATAAATGGCTGTGTGCAGAGCCTTCAGATGTCCCCCGGCCGTTAATTTGGCCTCATACTTTTTGTACATTGTCCAGCATTGTGAACCGTATGTGAGCGCCGGACGTACAACTGCGGTGTAGAGCCTTCCTTTTAACTTACGGAGCATTTTTCGATCACAGAAGATAGCGGAGTTTTCCCGCCACTTCAGCCACCCTACGCTTACGTGATGATTAATGTCATCATCACAAGTTACTTCGCTATTCATCATAGATTCCAGATATTTGATATTTTCGCACTTGGGAAGCACTTTTCCATTCAAGTAAATGTCTGGAATAGGCCGATGTGGATCAGAGAACGGGCAGCACAGATACTCTGAACTAATACGGTACCCATTTCCCTCCAAAACATCCACCCATACATCAAGTGCTCGTTGTAGGGACGTTTGATCTTCACTTATGATAGCTCCATCGTCAGCAAAGAATAACTGTTGCACTTTGGGGTCCGTCACTTTTCCTCCAGCAGATAATCAAGGACAGTAATAAATAGCAAAGGACTGAGGACGCTTCCTTGGTGTACACCGACTTTGATTGAGGATTCTTCGGTGACTCCTACGGGACATCTTACTCTTGTCATTGCTCCTTTTTGATGAAAATAAAATAATCGAACATAAATGGGAGGTGTGTATGAAACGTAGAGGTTGGAAAACACTGCTTCACCAGAGTGAAAAGAATTGCTCTAGACTACCTCTGATACAAAAGTTTTGTGGAGAAACCACACTGTCTGAGCTTTGCAAAAGCTTTCCCATACATGTCTAATATAATCTACGCACCTTCAATAGACAAGATCAGAGAATCACGAACATTTGAAATTTTACTCTTTTACCTTTAAGTGTTTTGGCTGGATACGACGCAAATAGTACCACAGTTATTCCTGGATATGTTTTCTCGAAATAACTCCTCCAAGCGACAATTACTTCTGGTGACACCAGGTCAACCTTATTCAACACGAGAATTGCATGCTTCTTCAATGTCTCTACGATGTACTTGTACAGAAATGGAGGAAACATGAGCGTCTGTAACCAGGCAAGAATTAACGTAAAACAAACTCAAGTCATATCCAATTCATACCGCGTATCTAACATCGACAATGACCAGCAGTACATCAGACATCTCTAACACTCGCCACAATTGTCGCCAAGTCTCCAAGTTCAATTCGAACAAACTCAGTCGATCGTTCTCTTCCGTGTGACTCTTACGCAGACCCTCTACGTATTTCTAAAATAAGGATTGCTTATGTTAATCCAACTTCTCTTCATAATAAACCTCTAACGAACCCGAAAGTAGCTATTCTCATTCATATCCAACATTTCTTTCGACATCTGATAGTTCCATTCCGGCCGAATGGGAAAATCATAGTTCTTAAAGTAACTATCATCGACTTCCCGATCCTTGGAACTAGCGTATTCGAGGGGTTTGAACAGCTCCTGCATCATCTCCTTCAGTTCCTTCTCAGTCTCGTGATAGAACTTCAGGTTGTATCGATTGACATTTTTATTTCGGCCTCGAGACGGCTGTGCATTCACCTCTTGCACTGTCTCAGTGTCCTCGGTAGTTTCATCATCGTCATACGAGTCATAGGCGGTCTTAAGAAGCTTTTGTTGTGTACCTTTTGTGGATAAAAAACAAAATTGGGGCACACAGCCAACGAGGAAAAATTCGTTTTTCTCGCAAACCTTTGAGTTGCCGCTTCACTTGGATCTGGTCTCTCTTCTTTTTACCACTAAAGGGTATTTTTCGGCGATTTTGTGGCATAGTGTTGAGATATGTTTTCAATTTTTAATGATTTTTAAAAAAAAAAAAACTTCAATTTATACAAACTTTCCAAAATAAACTCGCGAAATTACAAAATTTATCTGTCAGCTGGGATTTTGCAATTTTTGACATATCACTAGAGTGTCGATAGTGCAGTTTTCGGCCACACGAAATTAGTGCAGCCAGACTCGTGTGCAATTTAATGGATCAAATACAGAATCGCAAGGAATCAATACAAATATTAGAATCAAAAGTAATTGAAAAGGCAGGGGACCAAAAAAAAGGACTTTGGAAAACCGTAAAGAAACAAATTTGGAATAAGTGAAGTGTAAATGGCATTACTAGATTACTGACGGTGTTCAACACTTTTACGTTCACACTATTCGTCACAATCTTGTCCTGACGGTAATATTAAAAATACTCATGAATAAATCGCTGAATTCCCTTGTTCTGAATAATAATTTTTGCTGTTACTAGTTATCATAAATTTATTTAAAAAAAATAACTAATTTCGTTGTGCCTTCTTTGTTATTGTAATTTCTAAGTTGTTCTATCTCTTATGCCTGATTTCACCAATATAAACTAAGAGCGGATTTAGCTAACAGCATTTTAAAATTGTTCATCCTAATTTTAATTCTATTCCACCAATGGCTTATGGTGAACTTTTAGCTAACAAACTGTTAGTATTCCCTTCCTGTAGTTTGTGCAATTTTTGTTTTTACTGTAGATCAATTTTGCATGCGTAAGAGTGAAATAGAAATAAATCTCATGAATTTGAAATCCACATCGCCATATTAACATTTACGGAATATTTCAAAAATATTTTAACTGTTCATCTTGATTGATACTAGCCAATATCAAAACACTTACATAAATGTAAGAAATATCACAACTATTAAATATATACTTTTCCTTCGGTTTGTAGGTTACGGAGGCGCATTTAAAATTTAACTAGAGCAAAATTGCCTTTCATTTTATCGGAGTGTTTAAAAAAAATAAATAAATATTTTGGCGCTAGCGACTGAATACAGGGGCTGGCCTAGCTTCTCGCAACCACTCGTGCTGTGCGCCGCACGAATGATTGGGACCTACAGTTTTATGCTTTTCCGAAGGCCATTTTTTTCGATTAGAGAAGCTTCTCATAACAATTTTTAATGGGTGTTTAACAAGGTTTTAAAGTTAGATGTGGCTGGTGGAATAAAAACATGTTATTTTTTAAATGTCACAATCTATTAAACGACTAAATCGGTTATTAGAATGTCAAGTCAGTAAATCTCTCTAAAAGTAATTTTCTTTGGAGAGACACATTCGTACTTCCTTATTTATATAATGTAGGTGATGACTAATCAGTATGTAGCGCTTAATGTTGTTAAACAGATGTTGTAACTGATGCAAGAATACCAATGAGAAATGGCCCAATCAATGCTCTTTACAATGGTATCATCCGATTTTTTGTAAGTCTTTTCATTGTAGAGTTATTTTCTGGCAATACCGTCGAACTACACATATCTATTTTCAAGCTTTCAGTTTAGAAAAATCCGCTAATGGAATTTTTGAGTTTAAAATTATAAAAATTGTGTACATTAATAGTAAACTAAACTGAATGAATACTATTAAAGTAGTTTACCTATTTCGTGCTACACAAATTTAAACAAAAAATCATTTATTTTTGAAACCGTCTGAAACCAGTATGGAATGCGCTTTAAAAATGTTGCCAAAAGACAAAGATAAAAGTCAATACACTATTTAAGAAATTAAAAAAACATAGTATGCTAACCGAACAAACTTCATATGTTACCCGACATATGAAGTTTGTTCGGTTAGTCCAGAGGCGAAATTCAAATTTTCATTCTAGCCTCAAAACTAATGGTACTTCACTTATTAGCGGAGTTGTGCAAATAGACTATTGCTCGTATATGATTAAGACGATTTTATTCAAAAATTCAAATCTAAGTTATTTCTGGCATATGTAAGGACAAGGAATTACAATTGTTGACAAATGCACAACAAAGTTTTTTTTAGCTTTTTAACGCATTTTACGAAAAAGTCGATTTTGTTGCTTACCAATTTTTCATAAATTTTAAATCTAAACAATTTACAAATGAAGAGCACAGTCGCGTCCTTTATTTCTTTAATTTCAGGTTTTGGAAAATGTTAGTTTATCTTTTGCTTATTTTTGTTACTGAAAACTAATTTAATATTTCGAGTACTGGCAGCACTACGATTTCATTCACAATTGCGATGTAACTGTCACCTGGGCTCCGGAATATTCACATGCGTGTTTCTCAAATTATTTACTTTATTTGTTGCTTGCATCACAAAAACACCAACAAAAATGAAAATAAATAGATTTAAAAAATCGCAAAAGATTTTAACATTCTTCACCACAAATTTCAACTATCATCAACCGTATCAAGTGTTAATCGACGCAACATTCTGCCAGGCTGCCCTACAAGTATAATTCGACTCCTCTTGTGTTTCGAAACTAAATTTTCATATTTCTGCTTTTTAGAATAAAGTGATAATCGAAGAACAACTGAAGAAATACTTTCAATCCGAATTGAAACTCCTTACAACTCAATGCATTATTTTAGAGGCAGAAAGCCTTGGGGGTCCACTGACTGGTGCCACTATGATCGTGAAAAGATTCTATGTTCACAAGTGCGGGCACGAAGGGAAGCCAATATCAGCTGCTGACTGCATCAAATCTATGGTATGTATGCGGTAAAATTTGGTGGAGTTCTTTGGATAGATATGATTTTAATTTTAGACCAAGTCAAGTCGGTACATTATCGCTTCACAGGACAGAAATCTGCAGGCAAACCTTCGTAAAGTTCCAGGTCGTGCACTGCTGTACTTGCACAAAGCTACACCTGTCTTGGAGGCTCCTTCAGATGCGTCCAAAAAGTTTGTACACAAAAAAAGCAATGATCTGTTGCCCGAGAAAACAGAAAAACAAATTGTTAACATGAAGAGGTCGCATGGAATTGCTTTGCCCGATGAAGATGCGAATAAAGTGAAAAGGAGAAAGGGCCCAAAGAATCCAAATCCATTGTCGTGTAAAAAGAAAAAGAGTCGTCCCGCAGCGAAAACCAATGATTCTATAAGAAAGGTTGGAAGTAGTGGTATCAAACCGAAGCGGAAAAGAATTAAAATGTCAAGCCATGTCAAAGAAGTAATCATGAAATCTGTTAAAAGTTAGGATTGAGGAAATAAAACTGTGGATATAATTAGGGTAACCTACCCTGTAGTCAGCCCTCCTTAAGTACTCAGCCTTTTATTGCTTTACATCCATATAAATAGTGTTTAATACGAAATAGACTAAATTTATCTAACAATAAGTTGACAGTCGATTTTCCGTCCAGAGCAGACTGGGAAAGAGGTCAATCAACAGCAATTTATAACAACGGTGTCGGATCGGAGAGCATACACCAACTCGTCTCCAAGATTTGGTCAGAAGAAAGTATGCCTGATGAATGGAACCTCAGCATCGTTTGCCCGATCCACAAGAAAGGAGACCCTCTAAACTGCGCCAACTATAAAGGCATCAGTCTCCTGAACATTGCGTATAAGATCATGTCTGCTGTACTGTGTGAGCGTCTGGAACTATTCGTCAACGATCTGATAGGTCCCTATCAGTGCGGTTTTAGGCCCGGTAAGTCCACGACCGATCAAATATTCACACTACGGCAGATCCTGGAGAAAACACAAGAAGTCCAGATCGATACTCATCATCTTTTTATCGATTTTAAGGCCGCATATGACAGCATTTATAGAGACGAGCTATACAGAGCCATGTCTAGTTTTGGCATCCCTGCCAAACTTGTCAGATTGTGCAGAATGACGATGGAGAATGCGCGCTGCTCCATAAAGGTTGGAAACAATCTCACCGAGACCTTTGATGTCAAAAAAGGATTTAGACAAGGTGACGCGCTGTCATGTGACTTCTTCAACATCATTCTCGAGAAAATTGTGCGAAACTCACGAGCCAACACCAGGGGCATAATTTTCCAAAAGTCTGTACAACTTCTTGCATACGCTGATGACATTGACATTATTGGCAGAACACAGCGAGCTGTCACTGGTGCGTTTGCAAGTGTTAGTGCAGAAGCGGCAAAAATGGGTTTGGTGGTGAATGAGGGTAAAACAAAATATAAGCTGTCAACAAGAAGGGACACACAACATCGACGAATCGGACAGAACGTCACGATAGACAGCTACAATTTTGAGGTAGTTAGGGACTTTGTCTACCTCGGCTCCGCGGTAAACTCTGATAATGACACCTCAGCAGAAATCGAGCGAAGAATTACACTTGCCAACCGCTGTTTCTTTGGCCTAAGACGGCAATTGATTAGTAAGGCCTTGTCAAGAAACACTAAGGAGACTCTATATAAGACCCTTATCATCCCTGTCCTGCTCTATGGCGAAGAAGCATGGACCCTAGCAAAAGCGGATGAAGATCTTCTTGGTCGTTTCGAACGCAAAATTCTTCGAGTGATTTTTGGTCCCGTTTGCGTTGACGGGCTTTGGAGGAGAAGATTTAACAGCGAACTCTACGAGCTGTACAGCGACATCGACCTGGTCAGAAAAGTGCGCATCAGTCGTCTAAGATGGCTAGGACATGCAGAGCGAATGGACACCAACGCTCCGGCCCGAAGAGTCTTCGATTCCAACCCGGAGGGACAACGCAGTAGAGGAAGACCTCGCCTTAGGTGGGGCGCACAAGTGGAAGGGGACCTCAACCTACTTGGAGTGCGCAACTGGAGGCAGTTAGCCAAAGATCGCGCTAACTGGAGAGGCGTATTGGTTGAGGCCCAAGTCCACCCCGGACTGTAGCGCCACGTAAAGTAAGTAAGTAAGTCGGATCGGTGCGGGAATCTATTCGGAAACTCTGAAAAGTATCGGTATGCTTCCGCCTTCCCGATTCATCCAGTGTCTTCCAGGCGGAAGTTCTGCCAATTAGTGTACACCCATAGATAATATCGAGATTTTCAACGGTAGTAAGGCTACTATCACGGCCCTGATTTCAACAACATCATCTTCCCCCTGGTGGAACAGTGTAGGGAAGAGCCCTTGTCGCTAGGTTTTCGCACCGAAATCAGTCTTCTCATGGTTCCAGAACATAGCAACGTATAGGAGAACAGACGCCCTTGACAGATCTCTTGCAGAGGTAGTCCTCGTTCTGATGGGAACTGTCAAAAGCGTAATCTTTTCACTCTTTCTATCAGTGGCAAACAAAAGGTGGAACAGTTTCAGAGTTGTGTCATTTCTAGGCAGATCTGGCCGAACACAACAAATTGGTAAAAGTGCTCGGGCAGGCGCTGCCACAATTGTAGCGATAAACACAGGTCACTGGCCAGTAGGGACGCATGCTTCTAGACTGGGCATCTCTTTTAATACACACTGCCGCAGTTGTAAAAATGTAAACGAGAAGGAAATTCTCCCGCTTCTTCTGTGGATTTAGGTCTAGCTTTAAGTAGTGCACGACATCAAACTCTAGGCAAACCCTTTTTTGAAAACGTTAAGGAAATTTCAGAGAAAAGTACCACAGAGCTGATCAGTTTCTTGAATGCCATAGAATGGATTTGAAACCGTTCCCTTTCAACAACCTATTAACACTAACAAACAAGGTCACGTAAATGGCGTTTAAGTGTTAATTGGGCTGCAGTACAGTGCGCAGCAACAACTATTTTTAGCTATTCATTGATAGGTACTTTTTTAAATTTGTGAAGGAGCATGACTTCTTGGCGTCACAGTCAACTCTGGTGTAATATGGCAGCAGATCTATGCCTATACTATAAATACTATCAGATTGTTTCGAAGACCTCAATAGAATGATCCCTAGAAATGCGATATTTGAATGTTCTACTAGGCAAACCACCAGGGACCATCACCTCTATGTCCACCTATCAAAACTCCTGCTACAAGACAAGTAAACATATTTCCAGAAACCTTTAATATCTAACAACTTAAAAGCAGAATCGACAGGCATCTACAAAAATCTAGGGGCACTGACTCAGCGTTATAGGTTCGCCTCTTCTGAGAGAAAATTGTAAAAAAAAAAGAATAGTTTTCTGTTTGAAAAGTTTCAGTAAATATTTGTATGAGTACAATTTTGGGTACCAGCCATTTGATCGCATAAATATGGTAGAGCTAGCAGGAGTTGTTTGTACGGTTTTTAAAGTAAAAATATTAAATGCAATTTTGTTAAAATAAATAAAAATATTTCAATATTGAAGAAACAAAAACTTAGTTGTAAGCAACTAAACTGTTTAAAGTTAAAACTTCCTTAAGGATGCTAAAAATAGGGGTCTTTAATTATTTATTTTGAATTTTCAGTACAACTGGAAAAGTCTGTTTTCACCGCATTTATTTTTGGAGGGGATGTGGCACTTTCCAAATTTCCAAATTGTTGTTTCTTGTAACGTTGATGATGGCTTTCGGAGGGGTTCATAAGGACGAACCAAAGAGGAAGCTGTTATAATTTGTTTGCGAGTTTTCGGTAGCACGACATTGCAAGTCGTTTGTATCTCTATAATTTGTCTCTGGTGATGTTGAACTAATAACCGATACAGAGAGCAACGATTTGAAAAGTATCGGTTGTGTCACAGATAATATAGTTACATAGATATCGCATCCAGTACAAAAAATAAGGCCAATTTTCAATCGACTGGGATTTACTCGTGGGTCCCAGTTCTATCGATCTTGGTTGCCACCCTAGTAAAGGAGATTAATCGAACTCTTTCAGACAAAACGAAATAATATTGTAACATCGTCTAAAAGTATGCAACAATAATGTAGAATAATAACTACGCTCCTACAGCCCATTCCAAACTGTACTTTCATTCGAGGTTCGCAATAGCTGACAACGTCACGGATAAAGAGAGAATTATAACTGGAAGAAATGATTGTCATCTTGGAATTATTTCCAGTGGTCGAAGAATTTGCTAGAAGTTTCTGGCTATCTGAAACTTCTGCTATATAAGGACAGATGGCGATCAATAGGAAAGACAGTGATTTTTAAACTGTGGCGAAGAGATTAGAAAAGTGATAATAGGCGAAGTTGTAATTTTGTGATAAATTGAAAGTTGAGAGTGAACAAGGAAAAGTAATTAGTTTGGATTTGTAAATTAAGTAATTGAAAGGAGATAAAGTGATTTGAGAGGAAAGAGACCTTGTAAGAAAAGAATTTGCGAAGAATAGTATAGTGTGAACTTGAATTGTTCTATAGAGTAGAAAATAAAGAAATAAATTTCACAGAATATCGTTTTATCTACTCGAGCCGTAGCCTGCATATTACATTGGTGTCAGAAGCTGGGATAAAACTTATTCTGTGAATAACTATTTCCGTGGTGTGAAATTGCACAAGAAAAAAAAAAAAAAAAAAAAAAAAACGATTTCTGCGTTGAGTTAATTAGTTGCGCAAAATGGGTCGCAAGTTGGGAAAACTAACTATAATTCAACTAAAGGCAGAACTCAGTAAGCGGAATCTCGACACAACTGGGGGAAAAGATGCCCTACTGATTCGTCTGGAAGAAGCAGTAACGCAGGAAGGTGAAAATCCGCATGACATAGAGTTTGACGTGGAAGAGGAACCAGCAAGTACAGTAGCCGACCCGGGTATAACAAGTCTGCTCCTGCAACTTAAGTTAGTCATGGACGAACAAAAGAAAGCAATAGAAGATCAAAGTCATAAGCTCGATGACCAAAGGAATTCTCTAGAACTTAAGTTGGATGAACAAAAGAAAGCAATGGATGAACAAAAGAAAGCAATGGACGAACAAAAGAAAGCAATGGACGAACAAAAGAAAGCAATGGACGAACAAAAGAATTCTCTAGAACTTAAGATGGACGAACAAAAGAATTCTCTAGATGCTCTGGAAAGTAAACTTGATGAGCAAAACAAGAACTTGGAATCCAAATTCGAAGTGATCGAAGAGAAAATCGAGAAGGTAGAGACGCAACTCGAAAAAGTCGAAACTAGATTCGATGAAAACTTTGAGAAGCATGAAACTCAGTTCGGGAAAATAGAGACTCAGTTCGAAAAAGTAGAAAAACAAGTCGAAAATCTTACTAAGGAACTCAGCAACGTGAAGAGACAGAAAGCACGGGAATATTCCACCGACGGTCTGAGAAGAAAGGAGATGCAGCCTCCTATCTTCGATGGTCAAACATCATGGCCAATTTATAAAAGGCAATTCGAAGCGGCCGCAATGACCAATAGCTGGGACGATGAAGAGAAGTCCATTGCACTCACACTTGCACTGAGGGGTCCAGCTGCGGAGCTCTTGCAGACCATCCCGGAAGATAAACAGCAGAACTACGACTCTCTGGTTCAGGCTATCGAAATGCGGTTTGGGGATGAACACATGCAGCAGGTGTACAGGGTTCAGCTGCGTAGTCGAGTCCAAAAAAGGGGGGAAACGCTCCAACAGTTGCAAGCGGATATAGAGCGACTAGCCCATCTTTCATACCCTAAAGCCGGTGAGGAGCTTATCAACGAAATGGCGGTGGAAGCTTTTATTCAGGCCATAGAGGACAGACAACTGCAAATGGCTGTAAGGATGGCTGAAAAGCGAACACTCCCCGAGGCATTGGCATTCGCTTTGTCAATGAAGGCTGCGGACCAAGCATACCAGGGAATACACCGTGTCAGGGAAATGTCCGTCGTGGAATGCTCATGCCAGAGAACAGCCGTCATGGATGAAGACAGAGCTCGCGGAAGTCAAATCCGTTGCTGGAATTGCAACCAAACGGGACACCTACAACGGCAGTGCAGAAGTGCACCTAGACGAGGAAATTGTTCACATTGCGGAAGTAGGAGAAGCAGAGAGGAAGCATCTGGCGGTGATAACATCCATCCTGTCAGTCAGACTTCGCAAAAACCAGCAGTCGGGAAATGCGTAAGGACCAACTTCGCGGGGCAGAAGTTGGTTACTGGAATCGAGGCCCCCAGGACCACCATTCAAGTTTCGCAAACCAAACGGGGTAACAAGAGCCTGACAGTGGAGGCACTAATCAACGAGAAGAAGTGCGTAGCCACCATCGACACAGGTGCCACTGCCTCCATTGTAAGAAGAGATATCGTCAAAAGCTCCTGGCTGCACAACACCAACAGCTACTGCCTGAAGACTGCAACAGGGGAAATGGCGAAGGTATTTGGAGAAGTTCGTCTTACGATTACTCTGGCAGGACTGACGTTCTCCCATGCGTTTCTGGTGGCAGATATATGCGACGAGTGCATCATCGGAGTAGACTTCATGAAAGCAAATGAAGTAATCTTGGACATCGGGATGCAAGTACTGAGGTATCGAAATGTGGAGATTCCGATGGTGTACGGAAATGAGAATGCCGTAACTCTCAGGACAGTCATCAGCAAAGACGAAGTTTTGCCGCCGTCTTCAGAGACAATCATTTGGACGAAGCTGGAAGGTGATCTTGGGAGCCACCGATTCTACATAGTAGAACCAGACCCAGAGAAGAATTCTCAAGACTACATCGTGGGAAAGACGTTAGTCGAACCAAAGAACACCATGGTTCCAGTGAGGGTTTTGAACGCAAGACCACACACTGTCAAACTAAGGCGAGGGGAGGTGACTGGAAAATGCACGCCGATTACCGCCGTCGCAACAATATCTGAACGTGATGCTCCAAAACTTCTCCCATCACCTTGGACAGCGGAAGCGAGAGAGACGATTCTCCAGTCCAGTGAGCTGAATCAGGAGCAGCGAACTATGGCAGAGAATCTTATCAATGAGTACGCTGATGTATTTGCCTCACAGGACGGAGAATACGGCCGAACACACCTGGTACAACATCGAATAGACACTGGTGATACTAGACCAATTCGTCAGCCTGCTAGGCGCCTTCCATTGGCAAAGCAGACAGAAGTTGCAGAGATGGTGTCGGCAATGGAGAAAGAAGGTCTGATTGAAAGTTCCAAAAGTCCGTGGGCATCACCGGTTGTACTGGTTAAGAAGAAAGATGGCAGCACGCGGTTCTGCGTGGACTATCGGCAGCTCAATTACGTCACCAAGAAAGACAGCTACCCTCTGCCACGGATTGACGACACGCTAGACACACTATCAGGAGCCCGATGGTTTTCCACTCTCGACTTGAAGAGTGGCTACTGGCAGGTACAGATCCATCCAGAAGACCGGGAGAAAACCGCCTTCACCGCAGGAAATGGGCTATGGCAATTCACGGTAATGCCATTCGGGCTGTGCAATGCTCCGGCGACTTTCGAGCGATTGATGGAATGTGTCCTGCAAGGGTTAACATGGAAAACCTGTTTGGTATACTTGGATGATGTCATCGTCGTAGGAAAAACGTTTGCGCAACACCGAGACAATCTAAGGGATGTGTTTCAAAGGCTTCGAAGTGCCCACCTGAAGCTCAACCCCAAGAAGTGCGCCCTGTTTAGAGCGGAAGTCAAGTACCTGGGACACATAATTTCAGCGAAAGGAGTGAGAACCGACCCGGAGAAGGTCGAAGCGGTGAAAAACTGGCCAGTCCCCAAAGACAAACACCAACTAAGGAGCTTCCTGGGCCTAGCCACCTACTACAGACGGTTCGTGAAGGATTTTGCCGGGATCGCAAAGAACCTGCACCAGTTGACGGAAAAGGGAAAACAATTCAAATGGTCAATTGAGTGCGAGAAGAGCTTCAAGGCACTTAAACAACGGCTATGCGATGCCCCGATACTGGCTTACCCCACTCCCGGGGAAACGTTCGTTGTGGATGCAGATGCTAGTAATGTCGGGGTAGGAGCCGTACTCTCCCAGGTGCATGACGGCCAAGAGAAGGTGGTTGCGTACTTCAGCAAGGTGCTCTCTAAGCCAGAAAGGAACTACTGCGTGACAAGGCGGGAACTTCTAGCTTTGATCTTGGCTACGAAGCATTTTCACAAATACCTCTACGGGAGGAAGTTCGTTCTTCGCACAGACCATGCAGCATTAAAATGGCTATTACAGTTCAAGAGTCCTGAGGGTCAGGTCGCAAGATGGATCGAAAGGCTGCAAATCTACGACTACGAAATACAGCATCGTAAAGGAAAACTCCACTCTAATGCGGATGCACTGTCCCGGAGACCATGCAGAACGGATTGTAAACATTGTGCGCGTCAGGAAGAACGGGAGCTGGTTTCCATCCAAAGAATGAGAGCCGAACCTATCGCCGGCTGGAGCGTAGATGAGATCCGGAACGCTCAGAAGGAAGACCCCGATATCGAGCCGATTCTGGCCTGGAAGGAGAACATGGAGAAACCGGATCATCAGGACATCTCTCACAGAAGCCCGACCTTAAAGGCATATTTTGCGCAGTGGGACTCCCTCCATGTCCAAGAAGGTGTTCTGAGAAGAAAATGGGAATCCTCCGACGGAAAATCGTTTGTAATGCAGCTTGTAGTACCGCGGACGAGGGTCAAGGAGGTGTTACAGGAAATGCATGGCGGGGCGACCGGAGGCCACTTGGGAGTGAATAAGACGCTAGAAAAGGTACGAGAACGTTTTTATTGGTTAAAAGCGAAGGAAGATATCGAAGACTGGTGCAGAAAATGCGACGTGTGTGCAGCTAGCAAGGGTCCGAGAATCAAAACTCGAGGTAAGATGCACCAATACAACGTGGGAGCACCTTTCGAACGAATCGCCATTGACATCGCAGGGCCCTTTCCGGAAACCGACAATGGTAATCGGTATATACTCGTAGTGATGGACTACTTCAGTAAGTGGCCGGAAGCGTTTCCGATCCCTAACCAGGAAGCCAGAACCGTGGCGGAGCAGATCGTCTACAATTGGGTTAGCAGATTCGGTGTGCCCTTGGAATTGCATTCTGACCAAGGGCGGAACTTCGAGTCAAGAATCTTCCAAGAGATGTGTCAACTACTCGGAATCAAAAAGACAAGGACAACCCCGCTTCATCCACAGTCGGACGGTATGGTGGAGCGTTTCAATAGGACTTTGGACGAACATCTCTCGAAGGTCGTAGGTGACTACCAACGGGATTGGGACCGGCAGATTCCCTTGTTTTTGATGGCCTATAGAAGTGCCGTGCATAGCACTACTCGACATACGCCGTTCGAAATCTTATTTGGTGGAATAGCTCGTTTACCCAGTGAGGTGAAATTTGGATCTCCTACCAATGAGCCCAGAAATGAAGAAGAGTACGTGGCGGACCTTAGGGAAAGGCTTAGGGACATACACCAAAGGACCAGAAGCCAGATTAAGATGACGAGCGACCGCATGAAGACCAGGTATGATGCCAAGGCAACAACGTCAGGATTCCAGGAAGGAGATCTGGTGTGGCTGTATAATCCCCATCGCCAAAAGGGGAAATCACCTAAGTTACAGCGGAACTGGGAAGGTCCCTACAGAATAGTAACCCGCATCAACGATGTTGTCTACCGCATCCAGCGAGGACCAAGGGCCAAAATGAAAGTGGTTCATGTGGACCGACTGAGTCGATACAATGGCCGAAATGTGGATGCACTTGTTCGGGACGAACACGTCTAAGAGGAGGGCAGTGTAGCATAATAATAACTACGCGCCTATGTCTATGCAGCAAATTCCGAAGTGACTTTCCATTCTGGCAGAATTTTTGGTTCAAACTGTCCTTCATTCGAGGTTCGTGTCTGGGACGAAGTCTCCACAGCTCATGTCAACGAAAGAGACAAATAATATTAGGGATAATATTAGGGATAATATTAGGGAATTATAACTGCAAGAATTATTTCTCTTGTTCCAGTGGTCGAAGAATTTGCTAGAAGTTTCTGGCTATCAGAAACTTCTGCTATATAAGGACAGATGGCGATCAAAAAAAAGACACAGTTGGTTTTAGAACCGTGGCGAAGAGATTGGAAAAGTGATAATGGGCGAAGTTGTAATTTGGTGATAAATTGAAAGTTGAGAGTAAACAAGAAAAAGTAATTAGTTTGAATTTGTGAATTAAGTAATTGAAAGGAGATAAAGTGATTTGAGAGGAAAGAGACCTTGTAAGAAAAGAATTTGCGAAGAATAGTATAGTGTGAACTTGAATTGTTCTATAGAGTAGAAAATAAAGAAGTAATTTCACAGAATAATTGTTTTATCTACTCGAGCCGTAGCTCGCATATTACAATACATATAAATTTCTACGCGATGGGTTGGGTTTTCGACTTTCTCATATAGCTTCATTATATCGTTGTGCTCCTGTGAAAGGTCTACAGCCTGGGTACCAAAACATGGCTCAAAATATATTGAAATCGAAAATTGCATCCATGAGTCTTCGTCAAAAGTATGTGGTGTTGGTTTTTGATGAGATTCGAATCCGCCGAAATCTGACCTATAACGCTACCAACGACTTAATTGATGGATTCGAAGATTTAGGTTTAGCAAGAAAAAAATCATATGCTAATGAAATCTGTGTATTTATGGTTAATGGCCTTTTTGATTCATGGAAAAGCGTTGTTAACTATTTTGTTTCAGAAAATGGAATAAAAGGGGATGACTTAAAACAGTTGATTGAAATGAATTTTGACATATGCTAGGATCTTGGTCTTCAAGTATGCGCTGTTGTTTGTGACCAGGGTCCAAGCAACAGGAAAGCGTATCAACTTTTGTATGTGACTGAAAATACAGTCTTTACGATTTTTCTCATTTACTTAAATCAGTGTGCAATCTATTACTCAAATCGGATCTGAACACCCCCGATGGTTTAGTTTCTTTCGATGTCTTCAGAAAAATATATAATTTAGAGACCGACAACGTTGCCAAAACTTGTTTAAAATTTACTAGCTCACATATAGCTCCTAATGCTTTTGAAAAAATGAGCGTACGACTAGCGACTCAAATATTTAGCAGGACATCTGCTGCATCCATAAAAACAGCTGAACACCTGAATTGTTTAAAATTTACTACGCAACACGCTCAAGCAACGCAAGCTTTTGCGCTTGCATTAAACAATACTCTTGACTGCATGAACAGTGGCTCACAATACGACAAAAATGAACTTCAACGTGGTGTTACTATTGGAAATGCTGCATACCAACAGATAATATATTTTGTAATAGATTTGCAAGCGATGCAAAATTTTTCAAATATACTCAAAAAATTTTGTTTGAAAGGAATGGAACAGACACTTAAAGCAGTTTTATTACTAAGCGAGGATATTAAAAACGGTACGTTTGTTGATGCTGATTACTTGCTGACAAAGAGGGTACATCAAGACATCTTAGAGAACCTGTTCTCAATTGTCAGAATATTATCTAACTATATTATCTGTGGTTGTATTCTTTGATTATTATTTTACGAGTACTATAATTATAAGAGAAAATTTATTTAAGTTTTCTCCCTAAAGTTTAAAAAAATTGTGTTTATTTTACAATTAATTTTATTCGTGCAAGTTGAGATTTGTGTTAAAAGACTGCTGGGTAGTTTACCGCATGTATTTGTTTTTTTAAACAAACAGATGGTGAGTCACTACAAAAGTTATCGAACATTGAGAAGAATCCAATCTCCTTATTTCATTTCTCTCATTTACAGATCAAGGAACCAATTTTTTTTGTGTAGAATAGAATATGGAATACTAAAAAAGTAACGATATTTGAGTTTGAAAGTATCGATACCGGTATGGTATCGAATTAAAATTATCGATACCTTCAAATATCGATAAAAAAATGGAAGCAGTACGTAGTACAAGAAAAATTGAAAACGAAAATATTTATTTTATATGTGAATATTTTTTAAACAATGTATTAAAATATAATGATTCTTCTACACTTCTCTTACATAGAAGTCTATTTTGATGTGAACCTCCAAGTCTAAATGGCACGAGTCGCCAATGTTGTAACACAATCTAAATTAAAGCAAAGTTATAATCTTTTTAAATTTTGTCAAATTTTCTGTCACGAACTGGACAAAAATAAAATTATATTTTTATTACTTTATTGGCTACTAAAAAAGTTAACAAATGTTTTTTGCTTATTACTTTTTAAGTTAACTTTGGTTACTTCGTTATTTGTAGATCTTAATTAGTACTGTTGTCTTACACACATTTAAATACTCTAATTTCTTCTAATACGTTGACTAATCATTTATATTTTCCTTTTCATAGAAACACAGAACCGTTTTACGATTTCAGTAAACATATTTTACTTAAGGAATTCAACTAAAAATATACTAAGCTAAAATATAGATTTTATATTTAAATACGAATAAAGTGGCTTTTTTTTCTTCTCATTAAAACAAATATCACATTTCTAAAAAGAATTTAAAGTCAAGGATAAGAGAACATATTGAAATATACTATCCACAACTATATTTATTTATGTACATTTAATTAATTTCTTTGATTGTAAATAACATTTTTCTAATTTAACTCAGGATAATGTTAGAAAACTTAGTTTAAGTAGATTTGGTCATTTTACAAATATTGCTGTTTAGAAGATAAACTTTTCGTTATATGGTTTTTTTTTTTTTTCTTGTAACAGGGTAGGATAAAGTGTAGCAATTCCAAATAAATAGGAATATAAGTGTTTAATGAAATTTTGTTAAAACAAATAAGTACTATTATGTTTATAATTGGATATAGAGTAGAATTAAAATTGTTGTCAATGCAGAACTTTATCAGACTTTAGTTGGCTTAAAAATAAAGATTCCTTACAGTAAAATAGGGCTATTCATGAATAAATTCATGGTTTTTATATATTGTAGCATAATAACAACTACGCCCCCTAAAAATATGACGCAACAAATTCCGAAGTGACTTCATTCTGGCAGAATTTTGGTTCGAACTGTCCTTTCATTCGAGGTTCGTGTCTGGGACGAAGTCTCCACAGCTCATGTCAACGAAAGAGACGAATAATATCAGGGATAAAAGGGAATTATAACTGCAAGAATTATTTCTCTTGTTCCAGTGGTCGAAGAATTTGCTAGAAGTTTCTGGCTATCAGAAACTTCTGCTATATAAGGACAGATGGCGATCAAAAAAGACACAGTTGGTTTAGAACCGTGGCGAAGAGATTGGAAAAGTGATAATGGGCGAAGTTGTAATTTGGTGATAAATTGAAAGTTGAGAGTGAACAAGAAAAAGTAATTAGTTTGGATTTGTGAATTAAGTAATTGAAAGGAGATAAAGTGATTTGAGAGGAAAGAGACCTTGTAAGAAAAGA
This sequence comes from Pocota personata, assembly GCA_963082735.1. Lineage (NCBI taxonomy): Eukaryota > Metazoa > Arthropoda > Insecta > Diptera > Syrphidae > Pocota > Pocota personata. The sequence continues at coordinate 84,411,787 of OY720432.1, read as the reverse complement.
ATTTGCGAAGAATAGTATAGTGTGAACTTGAATTGTTCTATAGACTAGAAAATAAAGAAATAAATTTCACAGAATATCGTTTTATCTACTCGAGCCGTAGCTTGCATATTACATTGGTGTCAGAAGCGGGATAAAACTTATTCTGTGAATAACTATTTCCGTGGTGTGAAATTGCACAAAAAAAAAAAAAAAAAAACGATTTCTGTGTTGAGTTAATTAGTTGCGCAAAATGGGTCGCAAATTGGGAAAACTAACTATAACTCAACTAAAGGCAGAACTCAGTAAGCGGAACCTCGACACAACTGGGGGAAAAGATGCCCTGCTGATTCGTCTGGAAGAAGCAGTAACGCAGGAAGGTGAAAATCCGCACGACGTAGAGTTTGACGTGGAAGAGGAACCAGCAAGTACAGCAGCCGACCCGGGTATAACAAGTCTGCTCCTGCAACTTAAGTTAGTCATGGACGAACAAAAGAAAGCAATAGAAGATCAAAGGAATTCTCTAGAACTTAAGCTGGACGAACAAAAGAAAGCGATGGACGAACAAAAGAAAGCAATGGGCGACCAAAGGAATTCTCTAGAACTTAAGCTGGACGAACAAAAGAAAGCAATGGACGAACAAAAGAATTCTCTAGAACTTAAGATGGACGAACAAAAGAATTCTCTAGATGCTCTGGAAAGTAAACTTGATGAGCAAAACAAGAACTTGGAATCCAAATTCGAAGTGATCGAAGAGAAAATCGAGAAGGTCGAGACGCAACTCGAAAAAGTCGAAACTAGATTCGATGAAAATTTTGAGAAACATGAAACTCAGTTCGGGAAGATAGAGACTCAGTTTGAAAAAGTAGAAAAGCAAGTCGAAAATCTTGCTAAGGAGCTCAGCAACGTGAAGAGACAGAAAGCACGGGAATATTCCACTGACGGTCTGAGAAGAAAGGAGGTGCAGCCTCCTATCTTCGATGGTCAAACATCATGGCCAATTTATAAGAGGCAATTCGAAGCGGCCGCAATGACCAATAGCTGGGACGATGAAGAGAAGTCTATTGCACTCACGCTTGCACTGAGGGGTCCAGCTGCGGAGCTCTTGCAGACCATCCCGGAAGATAAACAGCAGAACTACGACTCTCTGGTTCAGGCTATCGAGATGCGGTTTGGGGATGAACACATGCAGCAGGTGTACAGGGTTCAGCTGCGTAGTCGAGTCCAGAAAAGGGGGGAAACGCTCCAACAGTTGCAAGCGGATATAGATCGACTAGCCCATCTTTCATACCCTAAAGCCGGTGAGGAGCTTATCAACGAAATGGCGGTGGAAGCTTTTATTCAGGCCATAGAGGACAGACAACTGCAAATGGCTGTAAGGATGGCTGAAAAGCGAACACTCCCCGAGGCATTGGCATTCGCTTTGTCAATGAAGGCTGCGGACCAAGCATACCAGGGAATACACCGTGTCAGGGAAATGTCCGTCGTGGAATGCTCATGCCAGAGAACAGCCGTCATGGATGAAGACAGAGCTCGCGGAAGTCAAATCCGTTGCTGGAATTGCAACCAAACCGGACACCTACAACGGCAGTGCAGGAGTGCACCTAGACGAGGAAATTGTTCACATTGCGGAAGTAGGAGAAGCAGAGAGGAAGCATCCTGTCGGTCAGACTTCCCAAAACCAGCAGTCGGGAAATGCGTAAGGACCAACTTCGCGGGGCAGAAGTTGGTTACTGGAATCGAGGCCCCCAGGACCACCATTCAAGTTTCGCAAACCAAACGGGGTAACAAGAGCCTGACAGTGGAGGCACTAATCAACGAGAAGAAGTGCGTAGCCACCATCGACACAGGTGCCACTGCCTCCATTGTAAGAAGAGATATCGTCAAAAGCTCCTGGCTGCACAACACCAACAGCTACTGCCTGAAGACTGCAACAGGGGAAATGGCGAAGGTATTTGGAGAAGTTCGTCTTACGATTACTCTGGCAGGACTGACGTTCTCCCATGCGTTTCTGGTGGCAGATATATGCGACGAGTGCATCATCGGAGTAGACTTCATGAAAGCAAATGAAGTAATCTTGGACATCGGGATGCAAGTACTGAGGTATCGAAATGTGGAGATTCCGATGGTGTACGGAAATGAGAATGCCGTAACTCTCAGGACAGTCATCAGCAAAGACGAAGTTTTGCCGCCGTCTTCAGAGACAATCATTTGGACGAAGCTGGAAGGTGATCTTGGGAGCCACCGATTCTACATAGTAGAACCAGACCCAGAGAAGAATTCTCAAGACTACATCGTGGGAAAGACGTTAGTCGAACCAAAGAACACCATGGTTCCAGTGAGGGTTTTGAACGCAAGACCACACACTGTCAAACTAAGGCGAGGGGAGGTGACTGGAAAATGCACGCCGATTACCGCCGTCGCAACAATATCTGAACGTGATGCTCCAAAACTTCTCCCATCACCTTGGACAGCGGAAGCGAGAGAGACGATTCTCCAGTCCAGTGAGCTGAATCAGGAGCAGCGAACTATGGCAGAGAATCTTATCAATGAGTACGCTGATGTATTTGCCTCACAGGACGGAGAATACGGCCGAACACACCTGGTACAACATCGAATAGACACTGGTGATACTAGACCAATTCGTCAGCCTGCTAGGCGCCTTCCATTGGCAAAGCAGACAGAAGTTGCAGAGATGGTGTCGGCAATGGAGAAAGAAGGTCTGATTGAAAGTTCCAAAAGTCCGTGGGCATCACCGGTTGTACTGGTTAAGAAGAAAGATGGCAGCACGCGGTTCTGCGTGGACTATCGGCAGCTCAATTACGTCACCAAGAAAGACAGCTACCCTCTGCCACGGATTGACGACACGCTAGACACACTATCAGGAGCCCGATGGTTTTCCACTCTCGACTTGAAGAGTGGCTACTGGCAGGTACAGATCCATCCAGAAGACCGGGAGAAAACCGCCTTCACCGCAGGAAATGGGCTATGGCAATTCACGGTAATGCCATTCGGGCTGTGCAATGCTCCGGCGACTTTCGAGCGATTGATGGAATGTGTCCTGCAAGGGTTAACATGGAAAACCTGTTTGGTATACTTGGATGATGTCATCGTCGTAGGAAAAACGTTTGCGCAACACCGAGACAATCTAAGGGATGTGTTTCAAAGGCTTCGAAGTGCCCACCTGAAGCTCAACCCCAAGAAGTGCGCCCTGTTTAGAGCGGAAGTCAAGTACCTGGGACACATAATTTCAGCGAAAGGAGTGAGAACCGATCCGGAGAAGGTCGAAGCGGTGAAAAACTGGCCAGTCCCCAAAGACAAACACCAACTAAGGAGCTTCCTGGGCCTAGCCACCTACTACAGACGGTTCGTGAAGGATTTTGCCGGGATCGCAAAGAACCTGCACCAGTTGACGGAAAAGGGAAAACAATTCAAATGGTCAATTGAGTGCGAGAAGAGCTTCAAGGCACTTAAACAACGGCTATGCGATGCCCCGATACTGGCTTACCCCACTCCTGGGGAAACGTTCGTTGTGGATGCAGATGCTAGTAATGTCGGGGTAGGAGCCGTACTCTCCCAGGTGCATGACGGCCAAGAGAAGGTGGTTGCGTACTTCAGCAAGGTGCTCTCTAAGCCAGAAAGGAACTACTGCGTGACAAGGCGGGAACTTCTAGCTTTGATCTTGGCTACGAAGCATTTTCACAAATACCTCTACGGGAGGAAGTTCGTTCTTCGCACAGACCATGCAGCCTTAAAATGGCTATTACAGTTCAAGAGTCCTGAGGGTCAGGTCGCAAGATGGATCGAAAGGCTGCAAATCTACGACTACGAAATACAGCATCGTAAAGGAAAACTCCACTCTAATGCGGATGCACTGTCCCGGAGACCATGCAGAACGGATTGTAAACATTGTGCGCGTCAGGAAGAACGGGAGCTGGTTTCAATCCAAAGAATGAGAGCCGAACCTATCGCCGGCTGGAGCGTAGATGAGATCCGGAACGCTCAGAAGGAAGACCCGGATATCGAGCCGATTCTGGCCTGGAAGGAGAACATGGAGAAACCGGATCATCAGGACATCTCTCACAGAAGCCCGACCTTAAAGGCATATTTTGCGCAGTGGGACTCCCTCCATGTCCAAGAAGGTGTTCTGAGAAGAAAATGGGAATCCTCCGACGGAAAGTCGTTTGTAATGCAGCTTGTCGTACCGCGGACGAGGGTCAAGGAGGTGTTACAGGAAATGCATGGCGGGGCGACCGGAGGCCACTTGGGAGTGAATAAGACGCTAGAAAAGGTACGAGAACGTTTTTATTGGTTAAAAGCGAAGGAAGATATCGAAGACTGGTGCAGAAAATGCGACGTGTGTGCAGCTAGCAAGGGTCCGAGAATCAAAACTCGAGGTAAGATGCACCAATACAACGTGGGAGCACCTTTTGAACGAATCGCCATTGACATCGCAGGACCCTTTCCGGAAACCGACAATGGTAATCGGTATATCCTCGTAGTGATGGACTACTTCAGTAAGTGGCCGGAAGCGTTTCCGATCCCTAACCAGGAAGCCAGAACCGTGGCGGAGCAGATCGTCTACAATTGGGTTAGCAGATTCGGTGTGCCCTTGGAATTGCATTCTGACCAAGGGCGGAACTTCGAGTCAAGAATCTTCCAAGAGATGTGTCAACTACTCGGAATCAAAAAGACAAGGACAACCCCGCTTCATCCACAGTCGGACGGTATGGTGGAGCGTTTCAATAGGACTTTGGACGAACATCTCTCGAAGGTCGTAGGTGACTACCAACGGGATTGGGACCGGCAGATTCCTTTGTTTTTGATGGCCTATAGAAGTGCCGTGCATAGCACTACTCGACATACGCCGTTCGAAATCTTATTTGGTGGAATAGCTCGTTTACCCAGTGAGGTGAAATTTGGATCTCCTACCAATGAGCCCAGAAATGAAGAAGAGTACGTGGCGGACCTTAGGGAAAGGCTTAGGGACATACACCAAAGGACCAGAAGCCAGATTAAGATGACGAGCGACCGCATGAAGACCAGGTATGATGCCAAGGCAACAACGTCAGGATTCCAGGAAGGAGATCTGGTGTGGCTGTATAATCCCCATCGCCAAAAGGGGAAATCACCTAAATTACAGCGGAACTGGGAAGGTCCCTACAGAATAGTAACCCGCATCAACGATGTTGTCTACCGCATCCAGCGAGGACCGAGGGCCAAAATGAAAGTGGTTCATGTGGACCGACTGAGTCGATACAATGGCCGAAATGAGGATGCACTTGTTCGGGACGAACATGTCTAAGAGGGGGGCAGTGTAGCATAATAATAACTACGCCCCCTAAAAATATGACGCAACAAATTCCGAAGTGACTTCATTCTGGCAGAATTTTGGTTCGAACTGTCCTTTCATTCGAGGTTCGTGTCTGGGACGAAGTCTCCACAGCTCATGTCAACGAAAGAGACGAATAATATCAGGGATAAAAGGGAATTATAACTGCAAGAATTATTTCTCTTGTTCCAGTGGTCGAAGAATTTGCTAGAAGTTTCTGGCTATCAGAAACTTCTGCTATATAAGGACAGATGGCGATCAAAAAAGACACAGTTGGTTTAGAACCGTGGCGAAGAGATTGGAAAAGTGATAATGGGCGAAGTTGTAATTTGGTGATAAATTGAAAGTTGAGAGTGAACAAGAAAAAGTAATTAGTTTGGATTTGTGAATTAAGTAATTGAAAGGAGATAAAGTGATTTGAGAGGAAAGAGACCTTGTAAGAAAAGAATTTGCGAAGAATAGTATAGTGTGAACTTGAATTGTTCTATAGACTAGAAAATAAAGAAATAAATTTCACAGAATATCGTTTTATCTACTCGAGCCGTAGCTTGCATATTACAATATGAATACAATTTTCGCAAACAAGCCAATAAGTAAAGTACCGTTATACAATTTTGTTTGCCAAAAACTTGATACGCCATTTGTTAGCATATGTATTCGTATGGCCACCGTAACTTAAATATAAAATTTAAACAAAATCATTTGCGTCGCTTTCGAGAAATTCGATTTTTTTTTTCTTTCAAAATCGACTACATACACTGTCGGACAAAATAAAGTGCAAAACTAAACTTAGAAGCATTTATTACATTTTAAAGAGTTATTACGTTTATTTTTTAACTTGTTTTAATTTATAATCTTGTTATTTATAATTGTTTTACTATATATTGGGCAAGTGAAGCAGCTGTATTAGTTTATTTGCAAAACTCAACCGAAAAAAAATATAACCCAATATTTACAGAAAAGAAAATTAATAAAAATAAAGTGCAAATTCAAAAAAAAAGTAACAAAAACACATCAGATATTCAAAATTCAGATTTCAAAATGAAAAACTTAATAGTTAGCGGCTCCTCGTTTATTCTGAAAAGACAAGATGCTTGGGCGTGCTGGATACCAGATTTTTCAGAGTGTCGCCTGGAATTTTCTCCCATTCATTTTGAAGACTTCCCAAAAAGAGGGTTTCGATGGTTATCTAATGGAATCTTCTCATCCAAAATGGACCAAAGGTGCTCAATTGGGTTAAGATCTAGGGATTGAGGTGGTCAGTCCAATACATCAACATTTTTTTGTGTAAAAAACTGTTTGGCTGCTTTGCTCGTATGCTTTCGGTCGTTATCTTGTTGAAAAATATAACTTCCCGACGACATTCTAGAGGCAGAAGAAGCTAAATTTTCTCTGATAATGTTAACGTAAGTTGGACCCGTCATTTTGGTATCGATTTTGACCAGATTTCTAACGCCGCTAAAGGAGAAACCACCCCAGACCATTACTTACACTCCTCCGTATTTCACAGATTTCTGTATGCACCTTTGGCTCAGTCTTACAGAGGGTCTGTACAAAACTCGCTTTCTGGTTTTGAGATTTTTTAACGCAAATTTGGACTCATCGGACCAAATTATACTTCGCCAGAATGTTTGCGGCTTTAATAAATACTTTTTTTGCGAAGGCTAGGCGTTTTCGGATGTTGACTGTACGAAGCATAGGCTGTTTCTTCACAAAAAATGTGTTTAATCCGCTTTCTTGGAGTCACCTTTGTATTGTTCTTGATGTTATACTTAATTGTTAATCTTCTTTAATACACCTTACCGAAGAAAATGTGTTTTTCCTGGCCTCAGTTTTGATTCGTTGGTCTTCGGTTGCTGTGGTCTTCCGCTTCCTTCCGCAAGAACTCTTGAAACTGGCAACTGTCCCTCGCTTTTCAAAGTTAAGGCAGATCTTCCTTACCCCAGAAATTGACAATCCATATTTTTGTGCCAGTTTCTGAAATGTCAATCCACTTTCACGGTCCAAAACTAGCAGTTTCTTCATCTCAGGTGGTAGTATTTTCATACCAAAGCCTTAACAGAATAAATCAAAACTTAGCATAGAAAACAAAATTGCCTATTTCGCAATCTTGATTAAGCTTCTACCTCTTATTTTTTTATCAATGGCAAATATCTGTTCTGAAAAATTATAAAACTATTTACAATATTCTAGCGCGTCGCATACAAATTAGAAAATGCACTTTATTTTGTCGCGTCTAAAGTACAACTGCTGCAGAATCATATGAACTGATAGTAAATAGACAAAAACATTATAATTAACGGTTAATTTTTACCAAACGGTGAACACATGTGTAGGTGACGTCAGCACAAAATAATTGAGCCATAAATTCTTTTAGCTTTTAATTAACAGGCCTTTGAAAATTAATTGACTGCTTTTGCACTTTATTTTGTCCGACAGTGTATAGTAAGTACCTTTAATTTTGGGTTTTGAATGAAAATTGTGACCTCACAGACCTCCCACACATTCAATCAAATGGACAGACGGATAATCAGGCAGACAAAATTGAAAGACCCACTCTTTTGAGTTGTGAGTTCTTTGAATTATAAGTAAAAATAATAAAGCTCAACTTTCTAACAACTCTCCTGAGAAAAAAAAAAAAAATACTCGTATAAAGGGCACGGCTGGGTCGCACGTACTAGTTCCATGTGTGCTGTTCTTTTGTAAATTGTAAAGATTTTAAATTGAAGTCGGTAAGAAACGAAAGAAACGGAAAGAAATTATTTTAGATATCAATTTCGAATAAAATCTTCTAATAAATCTGAGAAATAGCTAATTTTCGCAAGTCCGCTAATAAGTAAAGTACCGTTATTTTTAGCGAATATACAGTCTTATTACACCCGTAATAAGACTGTATAATCGAAAAAATTGTATTTTTTTAAAAATTGGCATAAACTGAGCTCAACGTCAGCGTAGACCTGCGCATTGCGCTAGCATTGACTTTGGCGTTCTTAATATTGAGTAGAAACTGTAAACTGGTACCAGAAATCAGTAATTCGTGTTTGGCGAATTGAATAAATAAATTCACCTTTTAATTTCTTTTTATTGTGTTCTAACATTCCGTTAGGGGCCCTAAAGGGTAGAATCTTTGCTCATTTCCTTGCAGATGCTGGTAATAGATGGCGAGGGTTGCAGAACTGTGTCATATCCAGGCAGATGTGGCCCAAGAATAACTGGCGCAGAACACAAGAGCTATTAAACAGAAACCGGGCAGGTATTGCTAGAGTTCTGGCAATTAGCACTGGCAATTGACCCATAGGGGTCCACGCAGCCAGACTGGGCATTACTTTTAATGCACATTGTCGTAGCTGCAATGTGGCCAACGAGCCTGAAACAATTCTTCACTTCCTTTGTAAGTGTCCGGTCCTTAGTACAGTCAGACACCGTATACTTGGCAGACACCTTTTTGATAATATTAGTGAGTTAGCGGAGACAAGCAACGGGGACATCATCAGTTTCCTCAATGCCACGGGGTGGCTTTAAATAATCTATTCTCTCCTTTCTCACAAGTCCAACGTCAGTTTCTACAACAATTTAGGTCACTTGAGTTGTGGTATTAAAACGGCGCCTCTGCGCTAATTATGTTTCAGCATAGCATGCTGTCACAACCACACCTACCTACCTACCTACCTACCTGGTTATTTAAAACCACAAATGCTTGGACCAGCATAATTCCCATTTTAAAACCCCAGTCAGCGTCACTGACCCGATTGAAACCTGGGAAGAAGTGAAAGCTGTTGCTTACAAAGATTCAAACAGCTTCAATTACGACAGTAGGCCTGACTCGAATTTGACGATTTTTTTTTTAAATTCGAAGGCTGGAGTCGACTATTCTACAACGTCAAGTACTGTTACTTGAAACGGAATTAAACTAAAACAAAGCCAACTAAGCCAAAAAGTTCAGTTTTGACAAATTGTTCCAGTTAAAGGATCTTAAGACATCCGAACCACTAAAATTGGCACACTAATCTTAAAATCTAAACACTACTCGTATCATATCTTACCACTTGCTTTATCTGTGACAATAGCAAAACATTTTCAATGTGTAGTCATCTATACAATAACTTTGACTGCCGTACATGTTGATGCGGCTGATAGTCCCTGTTAGGTGTGTTGTATACGAAGACATTCGGACGGTCGACTCGAACTCACCAAGACCCGGTTTGGTCTGTACCCGCACTGTAATATCGATCAGATAGTTGGTCGTTACTTCCTTCAATATTTTCAGATTGGATGTGCCAATAATTGCCTCTGCAATTGAATTAAGATAAAGCATTCGACACTGTGGGTAGGGTCGCAATTTATCGTTGATCAGTTTAACGATATATCGTGCGGCTCGTTGCACTCTAGCATCATTCGTAGGCAATGTCTGTTTCTGATGACATGTACACCAATGCGAAGCGACGCCTGCATTTTCACAGGTCCTTGTGATTGGCAGAGGGAGGAACAAACTTATTCCTCGTGGTATCGTATCAGCTTCTTGAAGTTCCGATGCTCGTATTTGCAATCGATCTGATTCCAGAGACGACAAATCAAGTAGATCGATAAAGGTCGCATGCAAGTCGTAATGTGTCGTTAACTTCTTGGCATTGTCACGAAGATTCGCTACAGCTTCGGGATATCGTCGGGCAAACCAATCCGGAAAGATACTCACTAACAATGGCTGACGTTCCTCCATCATTCCTTGATAGGTTTGTCGAAATGATCCCCATCGCAGGCCATGATCACTCATCAGGAAGACAATTGTGCGATCGAGGATTCCTGATAAACGTAGAGAATCGAAAAGTTCTGCAATATCTTCGTCTAATAAGTATGGCATGTTGAAGAAGTCATGCGTCAATGATGCCATCCAAAAGAACGAGAAAAACATATCCCGTTTAAAGAAGGGAATAAGTTTCTTAATGTATTCCAGCACGACGTCACCGGCGCGCCTCCCTCCCAAGCAATGAAACATGTTGCCCTTTTTCTTATAGGCAATGTACTTTTCCATCTCAATTAGCACCGGTCGGAGGTAGTAGTCGGTTGGCTGTTGTGTAAAACCGGTTCGGAAGTAATTAAAGAGTGCCAAGCCAGCTACGTCTTCGGCAAAGACTGTCTTATAGCCAGCCTCCTTGTATCGCTTCCAAATGAACGGGCAATTGTCGTAGCTGACGTTTCTTCCGTGAATCGGAGAAAGACAAACCAAATTCAGCTCATTTTCATCCAATCCACTCAAGGCCGGCACAAGGTTTGGATATGTATTATCACCTACCTTATTGTAGCCTATAAATTCAACAGAGTTTAGATTGTCTCTAACCATTCCCGCAGTTCGATTCATTTGTCGTAAGAAGTTCAGTCTTGACACACTGTCGATTCCGATCACCATTACGGATAATTTTCGACTTGGATCCAAACGGGGATTGGAACTTGTTCGATGAGTTTTCGCACTCTCTTCGCGTTCATAGCTATGGACGTCAATAACAGTCGTTGTAGGGGTGCGTTCTTCATCGCCTTTTGGAACAGCAAAAAAGTGAAAGTCCTTGTAGAATGCCTTATCATCGTTGTGACAAACCACTGTGACAAATTCGGCCTTATAACCTACAATTTTTGTCACCTTATTAGGATTTAAATTCAATTCAAATCGATGTTGTGCATAATAATTTTTGGTATCAGTGCGTCGTTGAAACTGCTGGTAGTAACAAGTTACCTTATCTGGATTTGTTATGTTGAATAGTTCCTGGAACTCGCTCTTCTGGACGTTAAGAGTTATGCCTTCGTTTCCTACGGTCCGAGTGAATGGCTTATTACAAGTGAATTTCGGAATGCGAAACATATACTGTAGAATGGTATCGTCGACAATGTTAAAGCTAGGCATTCGACAGCCCGGTGTGTCGACGAAGTATGCCTGACTTATGTTTTCCGGTTGGCCTTCGACCTTTGGTGAGAAATCGAAACGATCTTTCAGTTGATTGATTTTCGTCTTTAGGTTAAAATCTATGAACACGTACGAAAAGAAGCAAATGAACGCGAGTATTGCGATGAGTTTTTTAAGTTGCGCACGATTCTTTGGTGCATTGTGATGATGATAGTAGTCACGTTTGCTGGTTACGTAATGTGTGTCAAGTAGATATTTCCTCCTATAATGAAAAGAAAAGTGATTTCAGCATAAAATTCATAAAAAATTACTACATACTAAGTCAAATGGTGTAAATTCCTGCGAATGTTTCATTTTTCATCCACCTATTTCTTAACTTTATCAACTAGAGACTAAATTATCAAGAAATGTGAAATAAAATACACTATTTGGTCTTGCTTAAAAAGTATAAAAGGCTGTGCCCCATCGATCATTCCGCCTCTTTTCTACAATGGTAAGAGTATTCCGACTCCAAAGGGAAAACTGATCTGCCAGCTGCAACATACTCAACAAATTTTACCTTACCGGAGTGCTCCCTTCTCTACCCACATACGAGTATGCTGAATTCAGTTCAATTTCCTTTAGAACCAATAATTTTTTCGAACCCGTTTAGTAGCTCGAGTCTTAAAGGATCACAATAGTAACAAGTCTTCGAAGGAAGATGGGATTTCTCCACTTGTCTTGAAGAGTTGTTCTTCTACCCTGACCAAAGCTCTCCGGAAGTTCTTTAACTTATAATATTCCCCAAGTATTTTTCCGGATAGACGAAAACTTACACACGTTAAGCCAATTCTGAAAAGTACGATAAATCCTCCCCTTCTAACAGACCAATAGCTCTAACGTCAGTGCTGTCAAAGGTCACGTACAGCATTGCAAATAAACCTTCTCTTTAATGATCGGCAGTATGGTTTCAAGCAACAATGTTCCACAATAGATTTAATGACCTACCTATCAGCTAAATGGACCCAATGCACTCATCTTCATGGTCAATGCAGAATTGTTACCCTTGATATAGAGCGTGCCATGGATATTGACAAGATGCTATCATCAATTTGGGTGCTAAATAATTAGTTAAGTTCAACGCGTCAGAAACCCAGTGGATACTAACGAGGTCAAACTCAGAATGAATGGAATTGATATTGAGCTTGAAGAAGAATTCCATGACGGGTGTAAGTGGTGTGACCCCTTAAAGTGGTCACACACACTCGGAGAAACTCGGCGAACAGATTCGTGGGAAGGGTTGAGCATGCATGCTCGATCGTCTGTGAAGTCCACGAATCTCTTCAGTAGCGAACATGCTCGATCCGTCGTTTTGTCCAGGACTACAAGCGTATTCGAAGGCGTGTAGCTATGGCGGTTTTTTGTGATATTTATTACGATGTAAAGATCGCTATGAGAGAGACTTAACTGATGTCCGCAAAGTTGGTCTGTGCGTAACGGCGAGTATGCTGAGCTCGTGGTCTGGTCCGGAGTAATTCCAGGGCTGCCGAACAAGTCCAACTGTGTGTGACTACTTTTAAGCTGAAGTATTCCAGGATGTTGGCTTTTTCAGGATTACAAACGGAAACCTTGTAGTGAGAGTCAGTTGTCTATGCGTCTGTTTGTCTTTCTGTCACAGTCTCATAGGCCATCAGATGTAGAAGATTGAAATTTGTTTTGCTTGAATTGAGTTTTACTGATCCGCAGATTGTTTTAAAGTAAAATTTTGGAAAAGTGAGTAAAAGTAAAGAAACATTCATTTTTGCTTCTATGAATACAATATGAGTACCTGGGTGTCAAATGTGACGATTTCGAAAATGTATAGTTCCTTTATTTTTTCTTCATTAAGTTTCAATAAAAATTTTAAAAAAAATAATAGTCTTCCCCCTCTTATCTCTGAAACTACTGAAATGCAAAAATTTTGAAAAATTCGTGAGTATGTGTCATCTTCCAAAAAATGTCGAGAAAACTATTTTGAATTGAGTACATATCCTTCCTCTTTTCGAAAAACTTATGCAAATGTGAGAGATAGACAGATAAACGGTACTACCGTCCGTCAATTTATTTTTTCGAAACTTCGAGTACTTATTCTCACTCGCGACAATAACATAAATCGTTTGATAACCACTTCACAAAAATCGGCTTAACCGTTTAGGTACTAGAAGGTAAAATGTGCATATATAAAAAATAAAATGAGAATGGTACACATGGTGTGTATAGTGACAAACAACAGTTTAACACTACTTGTGTTGATATCTATCATAGTAACATAATTTAATTGCTCCGAAACCCTCGGCTCATTTAAAATCTTTCATACTTGGACTGAATTTTATTGTCGGCGGTGATTTCAATTCGAAACACACCTTTTGGGGTTCAAGATGCGATTCAACTAAGGGCAGACTACTTTACGAAGCCGGTATGCAAATTAATATTAACTTCTTTTCGACGGGAAAACCGACATATTGGCCCACCGAAAGAACAAAAACTCTTGACCTCCTGGACTTCTTCATTACAAGAGGTGTAGCTAAAGATTTTACAAACGTCGAGGAAAGTTTTGATCTCTCCTCAGACCATCCACCAGTAATTATAACAATAAGCGAGCGTCTAATGAAAAAAAGAAGGGGCCTCTAGATTAACTACCAACAAAATTAACTGGGACGGCTTTAGGAAATATTATACAGAAAATATTGTTCTGAATGTGTCGCTTAAAACACCGTATGAAATAGAAGACGAAGTCGGCAGATTTATTGAAGTCATACAGAACGCCGGGTGGAACAACACAAAGTCGTAAATAGCGAAGGTGAATATCCACCGGAAATAAAACAACTGGTACGACAAAAGAGGAAAGCACACAAAAGATGGCAACAATCCCGAGCTTCCCAGCACAAAACTCTTTTAAACCATCTGTGTAATGAACTCAAGAAAGCAATCAAAGATTTCAAAAATCGAGAGATCTCTACTTATATTGAAAGCTTAACTGCCAAAAAATTATTCACTATGGAAAGTCATGAAAGGTATTAAAAAACCCCAAATGCAATCGCTACCGATAAGAAAAAACAATGGCGCTTTTAAAGAAATCTCTCAAGCTTTGGACAAGGTATTACATGAAGGCCTGAAGTTTAAGTTAAGACAGGTTCTTCCGGAACAATTATATGAGATTTTAGAATCCTACCTTGCGAACAGACTATTCCCTGTTAAACACGAATCGGAATACTCCCAATTTAAGGAAATCGTTGCCGGAGTACCGCAAGGAATTGTTCTTGGTCCGGTCTTGTTCTTACTGTATACTCGAAATATACCGCAAGAAGAAGGCACTGTCGTAGCTACGTTCGCGGACGATACGGCTATATTAACATTAACAACAGATAAATTAGTCGAGTCAGCAACTTTTCAGCAGCTTTGGACAAAATTTGCGAATGAACAAAGATTTGGCGCATTGCGCTCAACGAGACCAAATTAACTCATGTTAACAGTACTTACAAACAAATTAACAACCTACCCATTTTCATTTGCTCGGTACAAATACCGTATGCAAAAGAGGCAAATGGAGGAATAGGAATGACACTAGAAGCGAAACTCAAATGGAAGTCGCACGTTAAGAAACAACGCGACGAGCTTGAAAATAGACTCAGACAAATGTATTGGCTACTTGGAAGACATTCCAAATTAACAAACTGCTCTTATACAAGCAAGTGCTTAAACCCGTTTGGAAATATAGTATACAACTTTGGAGTTGTACCAAACGAAGCAATAGAGATATCCTACTATCTTTTCAAAACAAAGTGCTAAGAGTCATAGTAAATGCCCCATGGTATATCAGAAACAATGATATCCACAGAGACTTAGGAGTAACTACCGTCCATGACGAAATAATGAACTTTGCTCGAAAACTCCGTATTAGTCTTGATGGTCATTGCAACAACGTTATACTCCAAATTCTGGACAAGAGAAACCTTGTGCGTCGACAACAAAGAACGAAACCGTTCGATCTAGCTCAATAAGGACAAGCCGCATCTAATGGCGGATTTTAGCAGGTGCTTTTGCTGGAAAGCTACCTGCTCAATGCGAATATTTTTAAAACTAAAACTACTTGATAAGGAAACTTAGTCGTAGTAAACCAGTAGAAGGGATGTGTTGTTTAGTTTGTGTCTATGAAGATTTTTCACTTAACCACACAAAAAAAAAAAATACACATGTACATCTCAATTTTGTAAACCTACCAGACTTTCCTAAGATAACCCTTTCCTTTGTTGACGTGTGGGGCGGTCTGTTAGTATTGCTGCTCACTGTAGTAGAAGGGACATAGGATGAAGTTGGGGTAGAATAAAATAGTCCGTAGGCTTTGCAGGGGGAGATGTTTTATCAATCACCTTGTGAAGCTTATTCGGCAACTCAATATTCAGTAGACTTAATGCGGAAGGGTACCCTGCTATTGGGCTCGCTGATGATAAAATGTATTATCATCTGTGGGAGAGAATGTAATCCACACCGAAAGTTGCCTGGACTCGATGTCGTAAGCAGACGTTGTCAGTCAATTCTTTTAATAGTCTGGAATAGGTTATACACACATATGTATATCCTTTCAAAATCTAGGGTAGAAGTTAGAATCAGCATGGAGCTTTCCCCATGAGTGATATATCAATGACTTTGATTATTCATGATAATTACCTAATTCGCATATTATGTAGACTTTAGGTAGTTTGCAAAAACCCATATGGTTATCAATATTTCAAAAATTCAACGAATTCATCACGTAGGTGCTACCACTCATTTCTTAGTCCTGGCATCAGTTACACATTTTCAGTTAACTCCTCCCATTCTATTTTTAACTCACAACCTTGCTGCCAACATCTTAAAAATGTATTCAACTGAAAATTACATAAATATCGACTATCGACACAATCCATTGTGTATAGTCACGTCACACGAGATGAACGCTACTTCAAATGTAATTAAGAAAAAGAAAACTAAAAAAAAGGCGAGTAAGCCGCCCACTCCATCATCCCCAGACGAATTTGATTTCCATAAATTACACGGGCTCAAATGTAAAAAAAATATGTGTACACTGAGTGTGACTTACTCATAATTCATCTCCGGAACTGGGGTTTCTTCCTTTCAGCTTTTCCGAAAATTTTTACTCAAACCGCACTTGACTTGAAACCACACAATTCTCGACAATATTACCGTGGCATATTTACTAAAGTACACGTTTTGAATTTTTTTTATTTTTTATTTTTTAACAACAATTTAACTAACGGATGTCAAGAGTTAACAACAAAAACGCTCTAAATCACTACCATCCTCCATCCAGAGAGCATCGGAATTTTGTTTTGACATACAGAAAGACGAAACAAAAAGGAACTCTCAAATGTTCTTATATCCTGAGTTTGCGCCTCAGCAAGGATGCTGAGAGATGTGTGAGGCAAATTGTCCATGAAGCTGCACCAGCTAGGAGTTTATTCATGTGTGCCAAATTGGAGCGTTTGAATTTCGTCGTTTTGCTATGCGATGCTAATAAGGAGGTTAAGGGTAGCATTAGGAACTATTATGCCATCCATGCACATTATGACGGTATTTTAATTGAGTGGAGGAATGATTTTGTCAATATCGACAGAATTTGTCGATATTTATTGAAGCTGCGCTGACATATCTTAGTAGGAAACGTGCACCAGTTTTTCTGTAAAATGATGGCAGGTAACTGTGTGCCCGATGATTGGACCTTATGGACTATGAGGAGCAACTAATCCTGTTTTCAATTTTTATAATTTTGCATTATTTTTTCCGAGCTTGTAAAACTGTCTTATTTAATATTTCTGAAATATTATACCAAATAGTCCAGGCGTTCGAAATTCATTTTCAGAAATCTGCAAATGGTCTAAATCGTTTTGTTCTACATTTGTAAAGAACCTACTCACGTTTTTCACCTCCTGTGGGTGATATTCATTTCGTAAGATTCGCGAACAAACTAATATGGCATCTTATTTACAAGATGGAGCCGATCGCAGGAAGGGGAAAACTTTATATGTTCTCTACGAACCTGTAATAAAACAATCATTGCCATATACAGATTAAGGCTTTTAATGTTCCAGTACTTACAAAAATTGATTATCCGTCCGTCTGTCTGTTTATAACTTTTGAACCATATAACGTAGAAACAAATTTTTACGAAAGGTGAGTAAAGTTGAATTTTCGAAAAGTTCACAAAATTTTGGTGTTTAGAGTGAAATTCAAAAATTTATTTGTATATTGTTGTATAAACAATATGGGTATCAAATGAAAGGTGGTCATGCGCCGACTCCAAAAATCTATATTTTCGTTATTTTTACTTCAATTGGTTTTGTGAAAAACTTAAAAATCTGCAAAAAAGTGTATTTCCCCAAACTCCTTCCTTTGAAACTACCGAATCGTATTTTAGCACTCAAAATTAGAGCAAAACTATTTAGATTTTGATTTATGTGCCATTTTTTGAAAAACTTAAACATGAGACATTAACGAAATAATACCTACCGTCCACCATCTCGTTTACTCTGCGTTCTCTTGTATTGATTGATAGCTTCTTCATGAAAATCAGCCAAAGTGTCATCAAATGCATGCTGAATCTTTTGGTTAGTGGAAAAAATAAAACTACCCACTAAAAAAGAGAGCTATGAGCCATTTGGTGAGTACAGTAATACTCGTATTAGTCTGTTAGTATTTGTATGATTTCTAGTATCTAGTCCCGAAATCCTTCGCGAATGAAGACCATTCAAGCTTGGCTGTCTTCTTAGTGTTTCCTACCAGAATGGTATAAAGACAAGCGTTAATGAATTCAACATGGTGTCTGTTTATCTGTTCGTGTGTCTGTCACAGGTTCCTAACAGGGCTAATATTTTTCAGGAGTATAGTATGTGAAAATATCTCGAAAATAATCAGGGCTTATTGGAGTTCCAACAAATTCGGATAATGTAAAAAATAATTTTTTTTTTTTGATGAAGTTTGTTAAACAAAAATAAATCTTCAAAACCAAGGCAATGTAAAGTCATGAGCAGGTAAGGGGGATTTATAACAATTTTCGAAAAAAAAAATTAAATACGTGTGGTGAAAAGCCACCCCCGTTTTAGCAGACGCATCTTCACGTCTGAACTTCGCTTGAGCGCGTTCTAAGATTTAGTCGGCTAACAAAGATGATTTAAAGATTTTTGAAACCACGCCCCACATCCCAGCCACACTTCATTCGATTTTGACAGTTTTTACATAAAACTATCCACGTATTAGGATATTCAAATCCGTGAACAAAAAGTATTTGTTTGATCTGACCCTTTCAAATGCCATCATAGCTTCACCTTCTCTCCGGGTTAAGGAGGATGCAAAATTAGCATGCAGTTCAAGTTACAGTACGGAAATAGTGTCCGATCGAAGGTTTATTTCGTGATGCACAATACACAGTTCAAAACCCGTCAATAGTCGTCCCCCTGGCAATATGTTCATGCATGTCTGTTGTTCTGTTTTAATTTTTGTTTTTGTTGAACATTGTCGGTTTTGCTGTTTAGGGGATGATTGATTACAAAGGAATTCAGCGAAACACTTGTAGGTATTTTCGCGGAAACAAGCTGTATAAGTGTCCCCACGAGTAGGTTCGGTTTCGGTTTCAACCAAAACAGGCGTTAAAAGGTTCCTGTTTCCAGAAAAAAGACGTTCATACACTATACGGACCACTAAACACTCGAGGACTGACTCGCACTTGGCGATTTTTTTTTCCAATTTCTGACGCTTGGCCTAAAATGTACATGGTTCGAAAAAAAATTGTAAAAAGTTGTATAACGTTCTTCTTTTTTTTTTTCTTGTTTGAAGTTCTGCAACGCGTTTGAGCTATAATACATCTAACTTAATCCCAAAGAGCATGATTCCTCCTCAACTGTGGAGGCGTCACGGTTACGGATGGCATATTTCACAGTGTGTCCAAACCACTGCCACTTTTTTTCTTTGTATAGTAATGCCTATAGGTCATTCTCTGATAAAGTTGTTCGTTGGAGATACAATTGGGACGTCAAATCCTCAAGATGATTTTTAGACATCTATTTTCGAAGGTCTGCAGCTTGCTTGTCTTAGTGGTATCCACCTTCCAAGTACCCCATCCATATAGGAGTACTGATTCAGCTTGGTTCTTGTTCTGACTACATTGCTTCTTCAGACTTTGGATAGCATTCCGAAAGCAGCTTTTGCCTTTCCGATTTTGCTACACACATCCCGTTCGGTTCCACCGCGGTCAGCCGAGACCACATTTCGTATATATATAAAATACTTTCTCGACTTCCTGTCCGGCAATGTTAAATTGAGCGCGGGTGTTAGAAGTGCTCAGGGATTTTGTTTATTTTAAGTCCCACTTTGTTTGAAAGTATGCGTTAGTGTAGTCGATGTGTTTAAGGTAAGATGTCATAGTCCACCGAATTTCATGGCTACCTCCCGTCAATGCCGCACGGAATACCTTGTTGATGATCACCAAGAACAACAGCGGTGACAGTATGCACCCCTGACGTAATGCACTTTGGACATCAAAATCTTCCGCCCGAAAGCCTGTTTGTTCGACGTTCAGAGTTGCCTAACATTTGTGCTAGTTAGTGTATGTATTCTTGTATTATTATTATTATTAATTAAACGTAAACGTAAGGTATTTCCATAATTTATTAAAACCCAAATTTTTCGCAGAAAATTTGCAATTACCAAATAAATACGAAATGCACCAACAGAATAAACCAAAATAAATCTGCTGTTCCCTATATGTGAGGTTGGATTTTTTACAGTAACTCTAAGGGGAAATTATTAGGTGGTCACGTGTGCTTATCGACCAATCAGAAGAAAGTAATTAGTGACTCGGAATCCGAACGCGCCCATTGCCTCTGGGGACAACATAAACTTTTACGCATCCAAATGTCAGTTTCATGTTCTCAGCTGTTAGTGGAAACAATTTTATTTGCATATTTCTGAATTGTAATGACGAAAAAAGACTAAAATAAATAAAAAAATGATTTAATAAAGCATGAAAAGTGTATAAAAATGTGAATTTAATACCAGTAAGTGGAAGAAAATTAAGTCTGAACGGTTTTTGGTTATCGTAGCTCGTTTACGTTACGTTTTTTAACACCGAAATTAAATTCGTTGCATACTTCCAGGCTATACATATACCCAAGTTATAGTCGCATACAAAACTAAATGAACTCTGACAGTTTCTATCATCACAGCTGTTTTTGTTTGGAAATGGTGCAGTTGGGTTGTTATCAAAAAAAAGAGCATTTTGTCGTGTTTTCAATTTGATAAGAATCAAGTTTATTGGATTTATTTTCTTTTTTGCTTTTCGTTAATAGATTTAAGAGCAAATTGAAAAAATGTCTCCCTCGGACACAATGCGTGAGCAATCCTTTATTGTCCGACAAAGCAGTAAAGCCTACGAGCATCGGGATTCGTTGGCCACTGCAATGTCCGTAGACTACACAGGACAATGGGTTCTGCTGGCAGGAAGGTTCGTATAATGATTTGTATTTTGCCCGCATTCGTGATTAATTGATTCGAACTTGCGTAGACGGTATCTGGCGTTGCAGCGTTTGGGCCAGGACGACAGCACTTTAAGAAAATACTACAGGAACTCGAAATATGAAGTCTCGTCAGCAGAGTTTGCCATTTGCCCAAACAGGCAGGAGTATTGTGCGATAGCGGTAAGTTTTATGTGGTAATATTTAGAATTCAAACAAAAGAAGGATTCGCTGTGATGCTCTCGGAATTTCCACAATTGGTAGGCTGAACCGCTGGCTTTTTGCATCCTCTTCTCGTGCTTCAAAAAGTATGGTATGTAGGTATATACAGGGTACTCGTGGTAATCATACATTTGTCGTTATATCGTAGATTTTCACTAATAATGAATTTTCTGTGGCTTAGTTGGTTCGAGTAAGGCAAACAGAGGACTAAAGGAAATTTGATTTTCTTCGAAAGACGTAACAAACTGTTTTATACGTAATAGACTTGATACGTAATAGAGTTAATAGACTACCTTTTTTTGGGTTGGAAGGTGTGAATCTCTCGCACACGAAAGGGTGGGAGTTCCGCCCACTAAACCCACTTTCCATTTCTTGCGTTTTGTCCTTGCGGGATTGCCGTCAAGCATATAATCGCGAGGACGGCTTACTCGTATTTGCAGCTTCATGTAATGCGTTTCTTTGTCGCTGCTTTCGGCGCAGGTTCTTCATAATGGTTGCCACAGTGTCGGTAACTGCGTTCCAGCCATTGTTCGTACTCATTATCTGCCTCACGCAGTTTCACCGACAGTAGATTCCTTTCTTCGTCTTACCGCGTGCAATGAAATATGACCTGCTCCGCATCTGCCTTTGCTTCCTTGCAGAATGGGCAATAGGGGTTGTCGTCGTGCCGAAAGACGCTACATACTCTCAACGAGTTAATTCTACATGATGCCCCCGTCTTTCTTTTGGCACCCGTAGAGCATTATCGATGCCGAAGCTCATGTTAAGAGCAGTCTTCTCCTATATTTTGGACCCTCGATATTTGACAGAATCCTTGACATGGCAGTGGTTGCCTTTGAGGCGTTGTCAAGTGTATGCTGCAGGTGTTGCTTAATCGTTAGCTTTGCATCTATATAACAATGCCAAGGTACTTCAACTCGGGCTTGGAGAGTACTGCGTGATCGCCGACAGTAATCATCATTCTTCTGCTGCTGATGGGCACTACTTCTGTTTTTTCCTCTAAAGTTGTAGACCCATGCATGTCAGCACGTCTCGGACTATCCTGATAACTTTGTTGTAGTCATGCTCCAACTCCTCTAGAAGATTGACTTCCACAACGATTGCTATGTCATCAGCGAAACCATTTATCTTTGAAGACGTCGAGGTTCTCAATTTAAGGATATCATTGTACATCAGGTTCCATATTAGCAGACCTAGTGAGGAGCCTTAAGTAACGCCGCCTGTAACTTTGTAATGCGTCGTTACATCGTCGGCGTCGTACACAATTTCTGACATAATCCTTCAGATCTTCTGCAGGTAGTCTGGCTGTGTGACTGGTCATATAATGTTTATCTAGATTGCGGTGTTGAAGGCATTTTTGACGTTCAGGTGATGATGGCGCAGTACTGCTTACTCCTGCTATTTCCTTTTGGTAGAAGGACCAGTCTTTGCTTCTTCCACCGGTCCGAGAATACTCCTTCGTTAAGGCCCCACAATAGAATGAGCTATCCGATGCCACTAAAAATCGAATACGCAATCGAACACCAAGTAACAAAGGAGTGTTCCATGTTTGAATGAAACAATCGCAGCTTCCAATTCTGACGCTTACGAGTAATTGTGAGATTCATAGGTTGTTAGCAACTTATTTTTGGTTGAGTTTATCTTCATCTCCACCGAGTTTGTCTCTGTTACCAAATCGGTGCGCATTTAGTGCAAATCTATAAGTCCATGCGATAGAAGCCATACATCGTCAGACCATTTTTTCCATTCACTTTTGTTTGACTGTTTCCACCTACCTTATAGTTTTTTCGTCATGAGTTTTAAAATTGTTATCCCACAGACAAGTCAACTTATCGAAGTAGTCACTTGGGGTTCAGCTGAACCGCAACTTATTCACTCATTACGTGGTCACACACGTATGGTCACCGATATTGATTGGCACTCGAAGAATCCGAACTTACTTGTAAGTTGTTCAATTGATACGTTCTCTCATATATGGGATCTGCGAGACGCACGAAAGCCACATTTATCCCTCAGTGCGGTCTGCATGTGTAAGCTATCTTTATCTTTAAACTCCTTAACCCAAGTATTTTAGATTTAGTTGTGTCCTTTCAGCTGGAGCCACTCAAGTGGGATTCAATAGAGTTTCAGGAAATCTACTTGCGGCAGCGCATGATGGTGACTTAAGAATTTGGGACATAAGAAAGGGAACTTGTCCCACGCATTACATAACAGCGCATTTAAATAGGTATGCTCGGGCTTTAAAAGATTGAAATTATTATAATTTTTGTTTGTCTAGAGTCCATGGAATCAACTGGAGCCATATGAGAGAAACTTGCTTGGCCACAGCTAGCCAGGACGGTACTGTGAAATATTTCGATGTTAACAATCCAAGAAGAGCGGAGAAAATTATCACAACATCTTCGCCTGTTTGGAGAGCTAGATATACGGTAAATTGGCAGTCTAGTACTGGTTACACGCACAGAAATTTTAACTAGAAGATCACTAAATTTGAATTTATTATTTCAGCCAGTAGGAAATGGATTGGTCAGTATAGTAGTACCGCACCTTGGTAGAGGTGAGAACAGTTTACTGCTCTGGAGTAATAGCAAACAAACGGATCCTGTTTGCTCATTTGTTGGGCATACTGATGTCATTTTGGACTTTGATTGGAGACCAAACCATGAAAACTCCTCGGAAATTGTAAGTAGTCATTTCGTGGGGAGTCAATCCCATTCCCATTGTCGTTTTTGAATTGGTATTTCACAAATCCCTTCGACACGACAAAAAAAGGGCTGCAAGTTGGGTAGCTTGACACGATGTATGAACGACGAAAAACGACAACAGGATTCTATGTAAATGTGTTTCAAAATAACTGCTCTTTCTTTTCTCAACAAGGAACTAGTAACATGGTCTCGTGATAGAACACTGCGTGTATGGAAGATAGACGACACCTTGCTGAAGCTATGTGAACCGATTTCTTCGGATGTTGAAGAAGAAGGTACATACTTTGTAAATTTTCCTGACTGCATCTCTCACCTTTACCTTTAGTTGAAGCAATGGACGCCCTTCAGATTGCCCGCTCGCCTGTGAAGAGTGAATCTATTGCCAGATCCTTAACAGATCAACCAACATGTTCACTGCATCATGAGTTCTCTTTGTTCAATACAAATATTCCGCATGTTGAAGTGGACATTCTTGATGCGATTAAACGTTATGCGATCTTTAAAATATCCGCAGTTGGACAAGTTGTCGTTCTGAGGGTAAATATTTGTCTAAATAAACACATCCTCCAATTACTATTTACATGAATAGGTAAATTTTCCAATGGACTATCCTAGTCCAAACATGGGACCTGAGTTTCAATTTTGTCAAGGCACAACACTTAGTGAGAGTCTTACTTTGCATTTACTGAAAGTACTGAAGACAAATGCGGCACAAAGAGTGAAGAAATCACGAACTTGCTTGGAACAGTGTGTCCGTGCGTTGGTCACGGCTTTGAAGAAGGTGATACATGAAATAGGGAATAAGATATTTTTCACAAATTTCTGTTACAGTCTATTGGAGGTAGTGACAAATCGCAAATGCGTCTGCAGTCACCACGCCTGGAGGGTGCGCTTAGCGGTGCAATCCACGACGCGTGTATTCCCTTTCCTCGTACGTCGGGAGCAAAGTTCAATGCCACCGGAATGCTGGTCACATTCGCACAAACATTTAACACCAAAAGACTAACGCTGCGCAATCAAAATGTTACGCCACGCACGCTTTCCGCTATTAGTGGGGGATGTCTGTTGGGCAATGTTATGGGTCCTCAGCCAGTGCTCTATGCACATCGCGAAAGCAATGCCTCATTCTATCTGCAGGAACGACTGGCTAAGTCATCGAAAAACCGTAGTCTTCAAAGGGCTACGACAAACGCTGTGGTGCATATTTACGACGCGCATAAGCTTCTCAACATCAGCAAAGAAATGGCACAGGAATATAAGCTCAGCAAGACAGACGTTATCGGTGCTTGTCAACATAACAAACAAATTGCAGAAAATCACGGCCGTTCGGACCTGGCACCGATTTGGAAACTAGCCGAAATGATTGCCACCCCAAATATACCAAATGAGGCGAACTGTGAAATGCTTTTCCTTCAGGATCCATTTAAGAAGTTCCTGCTGGAATCCCTGATAACGCATTACGCGACCAAGGGAGACTTACAAACTGCGGTTATGCTGTGTTGTGTATTCCACAAGTGCGCCCCAGAGACTGAGCCGCCACTTTTTGGTAGCAAAATCAACTTAACGCCAACCGGATCACCATATCACACCGTTTTGCCTGTAGACAAGCAATCATCCTCGAATCGAATGTGTATGCTTCCCAAACAGATGCGTAGCAATTCTTGGTCCGATCCGATGGGTTGCATTGATTCAAATGTGATCAACTCGGATAATTATTCGTGTTCGCTGCTGAGAAAGTCCAAGATGCCATTGTTTGATAGTCTGAAGAAGGTCTATGGAGATGTACTCTTCGGTTGGCAGCTTCTTACCGAAAGAGCTTTGGTCAGTTGGAATGAATGGGTTTTTTTAAATTTAAACTTTGCTGATGAAATCTGCTTTTAGATACTGAAACATACAATGTACCAGAAGCCTGCAACGCATGACGTTGACTTTGCAACCGAATGTTCAGGGTGCAACAAAACGAAACGAACTGCCGCGTGTGGGGCATGCCAGAGGCTAGTGTTGTTTTGTACATTGTGCCGTCTGCCAGTTAAGGGCGCAGCAAATGCCTGCTTGGCATGTGGTCATGGAGGTCATATAGAACATATGCAGCAGTGGTTTGAAGTAAGTTTTAAAAGGTGTTCAAGTTGATTTGTTGTTTTATTCCGATTTGTTTCTTTACAGAAACACGATATTTGTGCATCGGGTTGTGGATGTTATTGCCTTAAGGAAACCTTCCTATTGTTAGATCATTTAGATTAAAAGTTTATAGGTAGTTGAACCTTTTTATTTTCTTAGCTATGCCGTGTTATATCTTTTCTATGAAAAAATATACAATGAAAATTATTTTTCTTTACAAATGCATATGCATATGCATTTCATGTTTGATGTTCATAGTACACACATAACATACACTTTTTTTTTGCGTGTAGCTGGGTGAAAATCGTCGAAAGACATCGCTGGGGAGCTTTGTGATAGTGTGGGACTTTAATCCAATTATCGCATCTAGTCGTCAGACTAATCAGAATTTTTTTTTATCGCTTGAGGGTATATATATTGAAGAACTTTTGTTGCCTTTTGTCAGTTACCCTTTGTTTTGGAGTACCTACGTAGGTATGTTAAATCACGCATTTTATGTGATGATGTTATCGCTAGTTAACTACTTCGATGGGTTTTATTCTTCACAATCTCCTAACTAAATTGTTATTATTAAGTAGTTCAGCTACTTCTAAATTGGCGTGGCTTCGAAGTCTAACTTCATGTCTTCTTGAGATCATCCTGACCCCGTCCTCTACCATTTGTACTTTTAGATCTCTATGTAGATCAGCGTTTCTTATGTATCATGTCGCATTAACAATATTGCGTAGTACTTTATTTTCAAAACATTGTATACTTTGTAAGTTTGACTTATTTGTGCACCCCCAAAGCTGGAGACCATATGTCCACAGATACGTGTTGAACATTTTTATTTGTAAAGTTAACATGAACTGACTTCAGTTCAATTAGTTTTAATTGCCATTTTGTGTTTGTCGGAGGGTTTTGAAGTCCAAAGTGGAGATCGTCAGGGGTGCATACTGTCACCGCTGTTGTTGTTGGTGGTCATCAGCGAAGTACTCCATGCAGCATTGACGGAAGGTAACAATGGAATTTGATGGACTATGACAACTTATCTTAAACACCTCGACTACGCTGACGATGTCTGCCTACTTTCACATCGGATAATGGACCTTCATCTGATGGCCCAAAATCGAGAAGCTGAGGCAAACAAAGTGCACTGAACTCAACATTGCAGTACAGACAGTCGAGAAAGTAGACAACCTTCTATATATAAGTATAGGAAGTGTGGTCTCGGTTTACCGCGGTGGCACCGAACTGGATGTGTGTAGCAGAATCGGGAAGGCAAAAGCTTAAGAACTAAGCTGCGACTGTTCCGCTACAACGTAGAATCAGCAATGCTGTATGGATGTAGTACTTGGAAGGTGGACACCAATATCACACGCAAGCTGCAAACCTTGGACACACTCTACGGCGTGACGAAAACTCCACTGCGTCGAGGAGGAATCAAGTTCTTTGGGAATGAGTTGGAGGCAGCTCAAACGCGTTGCAGAACTCCGAACAAAATGGCGCGCAAGCGTTGTTGACGCCCTATGCCCGTCTAGGGGTTCAAGGACTTAAGTAAGTAAGTATCTACTACGATCACAATTTTAAGTTTTGGATTTTTCTACAAGGTGGGTACTTAGTTTTAAATATCCGACTTTATCTCGAATTAAATAAAAATCCAAAAGGTTTTTTTTTTTTTGTTAGTAATGTGAACTTCCAAGCCCACATGACACTGGCCGCCACTTGACTGAAGTTATTAATTTTTAAAGTGCTCTGTTTTTGATCCATTATGTACTATACCAAAGAATGGACAATTTTAGTACAGCTTGCGCAATTTGTATGTTTCCTAAACATAAATGCAACTAGCACCAACGTATAATGTAAGGGCTCGCCGAAGGGGTTATGAATACCCTTAAACTGTTTCAGGGCACGAGCGTTAGGAAAAGGGAGAAGAGAAAGAGAGGAGGAGCCTGTGCACATTGGCTTTGAATGTTTGAAGGTTGTAATGATGGGGAAATACATACGAGTAGCCTGGTAGATCATTCCACATTCATGTTGTTTGGCCTATAAACAAATCCCTATATTTGAAAGTACGATCGAACTTGGACTTAAGGGTGAACTGATGTGCATTTGAAGCATGACACGTAGTGCGAGTGAAATTTTGAAGGGGAGGAATGCAACTGGCTATTTCGCTGGAGCGTTTTTTATAAGAAAAAGAATAATAGGGAGAGAACACGAGACATTTCTCCGATGTTCAAGTGAATGTATGAAATTCACAATGTCTCTATCACATATAAATTTCAAGGCGCGATTCTATACCCTGCCAACAATGTGCAGAACGGTATTGGGTGCACCAGACCAGATATGGGTGTTATATTCCAGCTTAGGGCGGGTGAATGCCTTATAAATTGAGGTCAGGGGTCGAATCACCGCATCAGTTATCGAGCAACACGTAACTGATAAATGTTGATTTGACATGACCGCTTAAGAGATCGAGTATCGAGTATCGAAATTTGGCATTCTCTCATCAGTGATCGTGTATTTATTTATTCGATATGGTTTCTGCTGACGAGCTGAGGTGCATTTGGGAGAAAATAAGTGAGAATATCTTTGTTTATTGTTATTTTTGCGTTTGGTTAAATTTATTGTTTGAAATTTATTTCACTTTGAGTCTAAATAAAATTAACCCTCTGCAAAAGGAGATTTTGGTAAAAATTATGAGGTGGGACAGCAGTTTAGGTGCATCCTCTAAAATGTATCTTCTCCATTATAAATAAAAATGCACTCTTATTTGCCCTGACTGTTTTAATAGACCTGCAATCAAAAGTGTATGTTGTGAAAGATATTTTCAGAAAATTATAGTTTTGTATACGTAAGTAGAGTAGTAGTTCTTGTAAAGAAAAGGGATCGCTTTTATCTCTTAAACGTCCTCGTTCAATACACTCATAGCGATCAGAAGATGAAAAATAAAGTAAATATTAAATTTTTAATTGAAGATAAATACAAAACTTTTCCTCACACAAAAATAAATAGTTTTGACATTTGCCAGTCATCTAAATTCAATGTAGTAGAATTGAACTAGTACAATCTTCAAAGTGCACTCGATACGTGACCATTCTTATGTGATCATCCCAATGTAGTTTCTCGATCACTCGATAGCGTATGGATTTCATTCACTCGATAACTGATGTCGTAATTCGACCCCAGATCAGACGGGATAAAATATTTCTTGCACCGTTTAAGGAATCCTAGACATTTTGCAGCATTTATGGTGACCTCGAATGTGATCGTTCCATCGAAGATGGCTATTAATACACATACCGAGAATGGCAAGTCTTTCGCAAGTACCATCCATGGATAATGGTTGAGGGTTTTGGTTTCGCTTAAGAGACAGAAGACAGCATTGTGTTTTGGAAGCATTAAATTCCACTCTGTTGGTTGAACCCCATTTAATTATGCTGTAGACAACCAAGTCGTTGGTGATTCATGATTTTTATACAAAAATCTTGCATCGAAACATAAAAGAGCTCTTTACTTTCCAATACAAAGAATAAAAGATGTTCGAAATATTTTTTTTTTTGTTTCAATTTTCATTTTTTGTCGTTTCTTTCTTACATTTTACAAAGTTTAACTTTTTTTTTTCTGTCGCTTAAATTAGCTTAAAATATAAAACTTTTATTTGCAACTTATTTGTTAGATTTTGCACGACATACGATCCAAGAATTTGTTTCTCTTTTTAGACGATACGTCTTATGTTCACAAGTAAAAAAAAAAAATATTGGAAACTACAAGTTGACAAATAAAAAAAAAAAAAAATAAAGTACACATTAAACAGTAAACAAGGATAAATCATGTGGGAAAAAGCGAAATAAAAAAAAAAAAAAATACAACTTAAAAAGCGATTTACGAATTCTCTATGGAAATTGATTTCTTGTCGATCGATCTTAACAACAAAAATAATAGAAGGTAAAGTAAAATGTTCTTTTTTATAAAAAGTTGTCATTTTTGTATTAATTTCATTAAAGTGCATCCTGCTATCAGTATAATTTCTCTGCACTTAATCCCTGAATTGCCTTCATGAGCATACGAACGTTGCTGCACTGTGGGTTCTTGATTTGTGTGAGCAGGAAGGCTTGGCAGTTGCGGTAGAGCTCTTGCATCACTTTAGGCGCATGTTCTCGGGTGATTGGATCATTTGGATTTATACTTAAAATTGCATCGGCTAGATAACTGTATGAAAGAAGGTAGAGATTTAGCACAATATTTTATAAGATTTAGACGTGCCAACTCACTTCTGTTTAACTTCATTGTGGTTGCTCATATCGGCGGATATTTGCTGTATGAGAGAGAGCAAAACCTTTTGCTCAAGGCAACAAGGATGAAATACTGCATTGTGATCAGCCCTTTGGAGTGTGAACTCGACCAGGCTCAAATCGTTGGCGAGAAGGGCTTGATGGAAAGCTTTGTTAATTTGACCTGTGGTGAGGAGGAGTTTTATTTGATCTTTGATGTCATATATCGATGGAGCGGGTGTAGTGGTCTGTGAACGTAATGCTACCGTTTGAGATTCGAATCCTTTTCGTACCTGTAAAGTAAAACGAAAGGGAACATTTAATAGGGCTGAAGTTAAAGATTAACCGCCTAGAAAACTGGAAATAATTTACTCAAGATCGTCTACTATGTCTAAGTCTGTCTTTTTTTTTAATCAATTTGTGCATTTTCTATTCTAAGAAAGAAAAAAGGAAAACTTCTACTATAATTCGATAGTGAGTATTTTAGAGAGGTCTACCTTATCCTATGTACAGGCGAAAGAGCTGTGCCGCTTGTTCTAGATCTAATGTTAAATTAGCTGAAATCAGAAAGAATGTAGAAAGATCGAATTATTCTCCGGCAGTTATGCCTAGTGATCGGTCGGTCCTCTCACTCTGTCACTGGGTGAGTAGAAGGACTGACTGAAGTAGTTGATCACTTTTGCCATTGAGCAGAAACGACGCTATCCACTTCTTAGTAGATCTTTCATTGTTTTGACCGTTTCAGTACACTGAAGAAGCTAGATCTTGTTTGTTCTGTTGGATTGGAGATTCATCGTCTATAAGCTTTGTTCTTGACAGCAATGGATGCTAACAATCTCTGTTAAGCCAATTTGCTGGATGCTGACTTTTTGGTGGAGTGGGGAATATAAAGCTCCATTCGAAGAGGAATTATTTCGGTGACACCTTCTGCGCATACGTTGGTATCAGTACTCCTAAGACATATCGGCCCGGCCCATGGAAAAGATGCAAACAAATCGTAAAGCTCCTCTCAGTAAAAAGAAAAAAAAAACTTGTAATTCCAAATCATGCGCTGGTGGTTCTTCGGCAAAGGATTCAGGTTGTTCATCACTTCTGTTCGAGTATCGAAGCCAATTTAACGGATGAAATCCCTACACTTTTACATTGTTGCCTCTAAGACTGAATTTGGGATGGGAAGGAGAGACTTCTCTGAATATCTGAACGTCAACATCTCTTTCCAATTCTCGGATCATTGTAGCGTTTCCACGCGGAAAATACGGCAAATCGAGGGAGGTCCTGTCGTGGCTAAAGTGAAATATAACATCTGCGGGGGATATTTGCATTTTCACCTCGATTCAGTCACTGGAATCGTCCTAAAATGCCGCTTATCTCTCAATGAGATGGCTGAACTGTTTAACATTCACCAATTCTAAATGGCTGGACACAGAGATATTCCAGGTAACTAAATGGCTGATGAACTCGCCAGGCTTGGCACTATTTTACGGATTCTACAAGAGAAGGGGAACCTCGGCATGCCTCTCATGTCGTGTAAATTGTTGCTTAAGATCAGGAAATGGTGATCATTGGGCAAAATGGCACTAAGTGTCAGGGTACTAGACAGATTAACCCTGAGGATCAGAAACGCTCAAGCAGCTAGAAGATTGCACATCAACACAACAATAGGTTTCATTACCAGGCACTGCCTCAACGGACGACACGCCAAAGGCATAATTTCGAAGCATACTTCGTCGACAACCTAGACGACTTGATAAATACGAATGTCGAGTGCCTCCAACGCTTTACACAAAACTCCAGCTGGTTCTGCGTGTAGTTCCTATGGAATACCTAAAACCCTGTAGTATAACAATAGATCTATTTCTGGTATAAATGTGACTGCGCTTAAGTGCAGGCAGCCACTGGAACCCAATCTAACAGTCGTAGACTATTCAGATTATTGTCGTTCAAGTCACTGAGTATAATAACTTCGGTTGTCATCATTTGGAGAGCAGTAAAGGCAGCACTTGGTAATGCCATGCAGAACGAATTTTAGCTACAAAACATAGACAGCATCAGGCTCCATTGACACCTCCCACTGAAAAGTCAACCTCGCAGAGGCCAAAACTGAATAAAGACTGGGTATGTAGTTCGTAATTGGTGCAACGAAGATATGTGCAGTCACATTTTGGAAATCTTCTTCAATTGTGTCAAGAGGAACACTACGTGTTTCGGGTCAGACTCTCATAAATCTCCAAATAGTATTTCTCTATCAGGCATCCCCTACCAATTCTTCTTAAAGTTCCTCTCCACTACGGAGGTTGGAAATCATCGTTTTTAGTGTTTGTTTATTTGTCACACCTCGTATCATTTCTGTGGTGGAAACATTGATATACTTCCGCATATTTGACAGACATGACAGCCTTTGTCCACTTTTCGAATGGTTCTATTTTTCTTATCATTGCTCTGTTTAACGTCCAGGTTTCTAACATTCTTCAGTTCCCTGACCAATTATTACCAATAAGATGCAAGCACTTTAGGTCACTTTACAAATCAAACCAGGAGCTGTGATAGACTACCACACTAACATGGCATCACTACAGATTGTAAGTCAATTTTAAAACAACGCAATCATCTCTTGCTAACGAGCCCCTATGAATCAAAGAACTTCAAAACACTTACTTCAGTCCTAACGACTTCGGCTATTTGTCTCGTCAGTGTTATCTCCATGTGTTTAATGTCCTTCTTTGTGTCCAACATTGATTCCTGTACAGTGTTTCTATGCTTTATTAGTATTGAATCCAAATGTTGTCTAAATCCGGAAAATTTATTAAGAATCTCTTCGGTGGAGTCCTGCATTGGTTGCAGATGTGACAAATAGTTATCGAATTGTTCCATAACTGTAAAAAAAAAACATTAAATCATAAAACAATGGGCAAACACAAACCAAATCATTTAAAACTCACACTCCTTGATACCAACAGAGAAAGCCTCGTGCAATTGTTTGAACATATTTTGCGATGATTTCTCGTAGGCTGGTATTAGTGTACTCGACATGGATTCTATAAAGGCCGCTTGCAGACTACCCTGGACACCAACTAACACAGATTTTCCAAATGCATCGATAATGCTCTGCAAATATTTCTCCAAATTATTTATACAGCAAAGGAATTGCTTATTGCTTACACTCACCTTACTCTTGCACACATGCGCTATATTATCTTTCAACATCATGTCAAAGGCCGCCAACTTATTGGTAACATCCATTTGAATTTGTTGCTGTAGGCCATCGATTTTGGCCGCCAACATTGGCATAATCTGTCTTTGAATTTCAATGCTGATGACCTTTGAAATGACCTCCGTCAGGCGTGTAAGGGTGAATTGATTTATCAACTGAACAAATGTATCACGGAGTTCACGATTTTGTGTTTCCCTAAAGCGAGAAATGTCTTATTCATCTCACCGCGGTATTTTTTTTTTTTTTTTTTTATAATTTGCGCGCGCCAAATGGGATATGAATACCATTAAATTATTTCAGGGCACGGGCGTTTGCAGAAATTGAGAGAGAGAGAAAGGAAGATTGGTGTAGTGGGTTTGAAACTTAGGTGGTATTAAGTTTCAGTAAACTCGAAGGGTGGCATCCAGATAACTGGGGAGCTTGTTTGTTTTGCTTTTTGTCGTTGCTCATGATTCACAGTATTTTTTTCCCTCCACCTGATGTCATCATCACGATCAAGTTGCATTTAAGCCATATGACCACTCTACTGCCAGTGTTATGCCTTCGCAGTAGAGTTGACTAAGCTTTCGCAATTGATCGACTTTTTTATTTATTTCAAACGAAATAAATAGATGATTGTTGAGATCAGGATTTGAACCGTGAACCAAGAGCGTGACAAGCGTTGATGTTACCACTACACCACGGCCACCCTCACCGCGGTATACAAAATATGTTAACTTACTTTCCAGCTAGAAATGCACTGAGCTTCTTTTTGTGTTCATTCTCGTAGCGTTTCAAATACTGTTCCATTAGCTTCGATAATTGCATTTCCACTTTGAATGAAAAATCTTTCATGTCCTTGTAGGTGCTATATGCATTGCCGGCCTTCAATTCGTTGATTTCATTTTGCAGTGTATTGATTTGACTGGACTGCTTCTGAACCAAATCTACGTCACAGATAAATTTACGATCTAAGAAGAACCTGTTGATTGGCTAAGAGGTCTTACCTAAGATTTGACTCATTTTCATATTAATATCACTCAAATCGGTGTTGGGTTGTGTTATGAGGTTTTCGGAATTCTGAAGTTCTGTTGAGTGTTTTGTAACAGTGCGTACATCCGGCACTTTCGGCCAGTTGGTGGTGGTAGTTGGCGCGGGTTTCTTTTCAGCCTCTGAAATAGGAAGATGGTTTTACCATGACATTTGTATGTGCACAGGATATATGTACCTATTTGTTTTTCCGGTAACTTGTTGAGGACATTTGTTGAAGGGCCGTTCTCTGGTTTACCTTGATCTATCTCATCGCCACTGTAGGAGTTCTTTCGACAATCGTAGTCCTGAAGGGACATAATTTCTTGAACTTCACGGCTGGGACTGGAATTCCCGCTAGTTAAATTTTCTACATTATTGCGGTTGGTGCTGTTCTCGATTGCTGAAAGGAAATCAAATTAAAAATAGACAAACAGATTGCATGAGCACAGTCAGATTAGTTCTAAGGTTTTTATTTTTTTTTTGTGGGCGCCGTGACTCAGTTGTTATTTGTGCGATCACTAACGGGAGGCTCAATATTTAAATTATAGAAAGCACGGTCCAACCTCTCGTGAACGTCTGACAAACATTTAAGAGTATAATTGTCAAGATAAACTTCTCTCGGTCGCAAAAAAAACCCTTCGGAAACAGCAAGAAACTGTGCTGTATAGGACAAATGACTGGGAGAAGCTAGACTAAGGGTATTCTAACTTTTCAGGGTATTCGATGAGACGAAATTGCTTGCTAGAATCCGTTTTTTTAAGTGTGTGCTAGTGCAGGACATTCTGTAACAATAAGTAGTCTCATCACTCTCTAAACATATGAACAGAGTGCGGAAGCTATTTGAGGACATGTCTTTGATCGCGTTGAAAGCAGACATTTAAGTTTTACCTTGGTACAATGTCAGATAAATACCAAACACAACAAATGGAAAAAAAACACACAGTGATTGTTGGCATATGTGCAGACCACAATAATTTCGAAATGTCGCGCTTTTTGAAAGTCGCCCGATCATTGGTTCACAAGGTTCGCGTCGAGTTACGAGTCTTCTGGCGTCGATGTTCCGCCTGTCTCGAAACGTAAAAAGTATTCAACACGTTCGGACAGCTAGAAAAGTCAGAAACTTGTGCAACATCGTATTCACCAGAATCCTGAAACGTAGATGAAGTCAATTACAAGTGTCGTGAGCGACTAATTCGCGGTATGGTTCATGAAAACTTCCGATATAAGTCTTATGCCATGAGAAGTGGCCAGTTTATGTCGGAGGAAACGAAAAACCAGCGTATGGTCCGAGGAAGGTGAGTTCTCAACAAGTTGAAACATCCAGAAGATCCAAGCCTTCTTTGGTTTTTTCCCGATGAAAAACATTTTAACCAGGACCAGAAGGTCAGTAGAGGGACCGACAGATGGCTGTGTGCAGAGTCTTCAGATGTCCCCAGAGTGATGGCAGTGTTATGCCTCCCTACTTCAAGTGAATGCTGCCGGATACATCGAGGTGCTAGAGGAAGTTGTTAAACCCTGGATAGACAGTGTGAGTGAAGAAAGACCATACGTGTCCCAGCAGGATTTTGGTCCAGCACACAAAGCCACGAACACTCAGGAATGAATGGCGATCAATTTCAGTGATCATATAACACCAAACTTATGGCCACCTAATTCACCAGACCTTAATCCATTGGATTACTACGTGTGGGGCGTAATTGCACATAAAACCAATACCATCCGAGCTCTAAAGGGTGCCATTGTCCAAGTGATGGCCAACATCAATAATTCTGGCGTGCTCACGTTTCCGGTCACGAAGTGAGGCTACTATCAATGCTAAAGGTGACTTTATTGAATAAACATGGGCTACAGACGTTCAAGTATTTTATGTGCCAAGTTATATTGTAATAAAGGTTTTTTTTTCCCCATAAATTGTGAGCATTTCTTTCTTTTTTTTCAGATATATTCTCAATTAGCCTCCGTACCGTGTATGCAATCTACAGGTTGGCTCCAACGACAATTTAAGTCGTGCTTTATTTAGGAGGCAAAAACCAGTGGTAGAGCCGATTATGGTTAACAAATTAAAATTGTGTGTTAAGTAAGAGCTAAAGTATTCCTCTCTTAGTCTGAGACTAACATTTTGGTGAGTTAGCCTAAGTGATAGACGCTGCAAAAATTAGTAAATTTAAAAATCATTTACCCATAAACTTCTTTTGTGTTTCCATGGATTGCTTAATTTTCTGTTGCTCTTGATCTTCTATAATTTTATTATTAACTAAATTCAATAAATTCATGTTATCAGGCTTGTTCGCCGATGAATTTGATCCTGTGACACTTGCCAGCATAAGAATGGTATTCAGAACTTCAGAGCTCACGATTTCAGGACTTTTCTTTCCTGTAATTGCAAAATATTAAGAAAAAAAAGGAAATCTTTGAATTAAGTACTCGATAAGGAAATAATCTGGTAGGCAAAATAAAGAGTCATTCAATTGGAATTTACAATTTAAATCTGCCACTTACTGCAGTTCTGTTAAAGATAAACAGTTGACATTTGTATTTATGTAGCGGTATACTAGAGAACAAGAACGGCTTACGTTGCTGTACATCTCGTGCTGCGGTCAAGAAATTAATTGAAAAATTCGATTGAACCGGATCAGTGTCGTAGGTGCAAAGAACAATGCGTCCCTGTAGTGGACGGGCACCCGTGACCCGTTAAAATCCATTTGCCATCGTTCCCAGCAATTGAACCTTTCCTAAAGCTCCACGCAGCGCATTTTAACAAAAGATTTGCATCTGCATGCCTACGACATCCAATTGACTCAGGAATTGATGCCAGCAAACTATGAACAGCGTCGTGACTTCGTTGATTGGATGTTGGAAAACCATTAAGTTGATGGCGATTTTTCGAACAAAGTTATCTTTAGCTATGAGGCTCACTTTCAACTGAATGGCTACGAAAATAAACAAAATTGTCGCATTTGGGGTCTTGAAAACCCACGAGCCATTCACGAACAACCACTGCATCCACAAAAAGTCACTGTTTGGTGTGGATTTTGGGCCATGATCGGGACATGATAACAAATTATTTTTGACACCAATTATGATGTGGAAGACATGTTGTTTCAAAAAAGTCGGTGCCACTTGCCACACAGCGCACAAAGTTTCCCCACCGTGTCATGTCTCGTTTCAGCAACTAAAATTGGTCACCAAGATCGTGCGATATCACGCCGTTGAATTTTTTTCTTTGGGGTTTTGTGAAAGAAGAAAGTGTACGCTAATAGCTCTCAAACAATTGCAGAGCTAAAGGTCAAGATTCAACGAGTTAATTATGAACTACCGTATGCCGAAAGGATAATGGAAAATTCCATCAAATAGCGCCCATTTGGCCGCTACCATTTCTTATATATAATGTCAATGTCTCAACATTATAGGTCTGTTCCCGTACTTAACAGAGTTGTGAATTTCTACGAAATTTAATGAAAATTGATCAAATCCACAGGGATGCCCGCGTACGGGAACAGATTTTGACCAATTGTCATCAAATTTCGTAGAAATTCATAACTCTGTCAAGTACGGGAACAGACCTTATTTCAAATTTAAATTGTAACCTCCAATTGAGTCATAAAATCGTTTAAAAACGCTCAAATTTATTGTAAAATTTCATCGTTTGTCTTTTACACAACAAAAATAATGGCACATATGTGCTGTTCGTTCGTTCATATTTAAAATTAAAAATTAAAATTCATGCAAATTCGAAAACAGGTGATCAAATTTGAATTGTGGAAAAAATGCGTTAAACAAATTTGTTTGGACAAATATCCAAAATTTTAACGCTCTCATACAAAGTGGGCCATTTAAACCCTCAAATTATTTGCTGTGAAGTAATTTTCGTTTATTTTGAACCTTGCATCATCACTTTTTCAATATAATGTCGCGTAAATGGTCGTCGCCTGAGAGAATGGTACAATGTGCTCGTTTTTCGGCATTTCCTATCACTTTTCGAATTGTTTCGATCTGAATAGCGGCCATTTCTTGTCGTATATTGTCTTTCAAGGCTTCTATGTCAACAAGCCATGGACCGACTTGTTGACATAAACTTTGGACTTCAAATAACGTCACAGGTAAAAATCTGGAGGTATTAAGTCGGTTGATGGCGGCGGCCAGTCAAAATCACAATTTTTCGAAATTAGGCGTCCGAGGAACAAAGGACGCAATCATGCGATCTTGGCTCGGGCTGTATGAGCTTTGGCGCCGTCCTGTTGGAACCAAAAGTTGTCCATGGCGTTATCAGTCAGACTTGGCATAAAAAAAATCCGTTATCAGGGCCCGATAACGCTCTCCATTGACGATTATGGCTCTCTCTCAACATTGGCCTATCGGCCTTGATGACTGGCATTATCAAGATTGCCGGTGGTGATAAATTGTTGGTGTAAATGCCTGATGGTGTGGTCTGAAGGCGCTTGTCTCACTCGAATTGTGTTGTGTTGACGACTGTGTTACCTCAAAAACGTTAGAGACGTCTTCGGAGAAAATTGCACTTTCTCAAAGTTGGCCTCAAGAAAAGTACCGTTGATTTTGAGGTAAGTATGAAAATTCTGATTTCGCCTCGAATTGTGATCCCACTGACCCCAGATATGAAGTTTGAAGCAAATCCATTCAGCCGTTTAGGCGTCAGTAGTAGATCATTGTGCCGTGCTATTTTGTTTGCAAATTTTATTCTGTAAATTTTAAAAAATACCGAAAAGTCAAGAACTTTCAATGAATTGCAAAAGAACTGAAGATATCAAGAAGAACAGTTGACTATAACGTTAAAAAATTCAAAAGCAATGAAAGGACGACAAAGGATCATGACTTTACAGACTTAGCAGACGTAACAGACGCCTAAGCGCACCGGAAATAGTACCCCTAATTGCGATTGCGGAGGGTTAAATCAATAAGTGTAGCAACCTCAAACGTAGACTTTAAGAAGCAGATCTTCATGGCAGGGTAGCTGTAAGAAAAAACATTGTTACGAGCCTTGAATTAGCAGAAGAGATTGCAATGGACCAATTAACAGAACAAAATTCTTTGAGGCGACAAGTCTTCGTCAGCATGTAAGCAGAAGAATAGACATCTGAACAGTGTTTGGTGCCTTTCGTGAAACAATGTGAAA
The DNA here is from genome assembly GCA_963082735.1 of Pocota personata. Classification (NCBI taxonomy): domain Eukaryota; kingdom Metazoa; phylum Arthropoda; class Insecta; order Diptera; family Syrphidae; genus Pocota; species Pocota personata. The sequence goes on along the minus strand of OY720432.1, from coordinate 84,372,411 downwards.
GTTCTGTTATGATTTGGGGCTGTTTTGAGGATGATGAATAGTCGGCAATACTTGTAGAATCCAAAGTGTAATGAGGAATGTACGGTATTGGGAAATTCTTGAAGAAGAAATGTGTCCATCTGGACTGTGCATTTTTTAACCAACAAATTTATATTCCAGCATTACAATGATCCTAAGTTTTCTTCAAAGCTCGACAGGCTTGGACAAGTTATCAGCTGACGGAACAAAAGTTATGGTTTGGCCACCACAGTCTCCCGATCTCAACCCAATAGTGATCTTGTGTCTTGTTGGTTTTGACCCACTTCCGCAGAACATTTATCGAACATTTTTGAGACAGAATGGTGCCAAACTTTCACAGAAACGCTATTAATGTTATCAAAAAGAATGCTCCGAAAATTTTGTGAAGCAGTAATCAAAACAAAAAAAAGAGTGGACACATTGATGAGGCTACAATTTAGTAATAAAACTATTATTTTGAAACCACTTAGTGTTTTAATAACTTATTACCAGAAGTCTTACTCCCATTTCCCTTACCTGAGAATTATTGTTTCTCATATTAATAAAAATAAAAATGTCACTTACCGGTGGATGAACTAAATGCATCTGGTGTCATCAAATTGACCTGGGTAAAGCTCTTATGACTACTGGTGGTGGACATTTGTGGCGACGGGTTTGGTGAGTCAGTCTTATCAACAGCAACATTTGTCTGAATATTCGACACTCGATCGAAGAGCGCCTCAAGAGGGCCCTTCTCACTTGTTGTAATCGCCTGGGCAGCCACATTATCACTATCTTTTTCATTTGATTTTTCGCTAACATTTTCTATAAGCTCTTTTGTACTACTATCATTGGAAATGCTACTCTTTACATCGGTATTCTCGTCGACTGTAGGCTGGTAGAGTATGTGACACTCTTGTACACTTTTCGGTTGAACAATAAACATTCGCACGACAACACAATAAATTGAATTTGTCTCCTCATCGTAATCATCCATTTCATCTACCAAATAATTATCATTTGCACATTTATATCGTCGAACAGCCGCATCCACAATGGAAAAACTTAGTATCGGCGATGACAGTGGAAACTCTGAAACGCTTTTCACATAAACGCCAACTGTTTTCTTCTTTACTGGTTCATTATCTGCGGTATTTACTAAATTATTGGAATTATGTGCAACTGTACTGTTGGCTGTTCCATTATTTGGATGATCCAACGATGGAGCACCATCTGGTGCTGTTATTATTTGCAGGACATACATGACACGAGTCTCTAGATTCGATATAACTAAATACGATGAAGTTCTATCGATTTCGGCAATGAATTTAAGTTTTTTATCTTCACTGGTCTTTAGAGTGATCGTTTGAAGACACTCCCATGTGCCGCAATCCCAAATTTTAAACTCTGTATTGTCATCGGCACCGGTGAGAGCATACTTCCAGTACGAACTAGTAAACAAGATAAAATTATACAAACATTAGTATAAGGTAATTTAGACAATTTACTCACTCTGCTGACGTCTTGGTTAAGTTGTCCAAGAAGAAAAAGGAAGACACTGGTCTACCGCCATGCGGTTTCCATTGATGCAGGCACCTTGGTTCTTTTTCATGGAAATATACCTGTGACCAAATCTGAATCAATTATGGGTGTTAATACAGAAAATATTACGATTTACCTGATAAAACCTAATAATACCATCCTCGCCGCCAACTCCGAGTGTTGTACCATCCGGAGATAGAGTAACCCATGTAATAACTAAAGTGGGTTCGTAAAACTTTAGGTAACCCGTGGCAACGTCGGGTGGACAAAATTTTCCAATCTGCTGCATACAAAGTAATTAGTCAAAATTAGAATATTGGCAGCTAAATAGGACGATCACAACACATATTATGGCTTTGCATTTACATATATGACTGAGGCTAGATTCCATGCGGTAAAATAGAGGTTAATACAAATTCTTTAATAGTCGCTGAAAGTAATTAGATAGGAATTCAACTGGCTGGAGAAGTTTGTTTGAAGCATTCGAAAACGAATAACTGGCCCTGTTTCCCCAATTTATTTTTGAACAGGAGAAACAGTATTTTGTCGCGAACACCGTCCATCGAATTCATATCAATGGAGTGACGTTTCATTCACTGACGAGGTACCACACCTCGAAAACTAGGAAAGAAAGAGTTTGAAGACGTCGAGGTTAAAGCTATATCTAGTGTAGTATTATCTAACTGCCATATGAAAGGGGTTCGTAAGAGTCTGAGGTGGCTTGTCATTACCGATGGCGGTTCCTGGGTGCAAATATTCAGTATAAACACCGAACCATCTTGCAAACGGTTTGATTTTAAGATTCCGCGCATTTTGGCTATCCTATGGTTTTGCTCTCTATTTGACAACCAAAGACAAAATGTTCGCTTTATATTGCCCCATCAAGTTGTAAGCTGTGCATTGACATACAGGCAGAGACAGAACACATAACTTGTTTGTTCTTTGATCCACTGAGGCCTATACCAGACATTTAATTACTTTATAATCGCCTTCATCATCTATCTCTGAAGCCCCTCGTTCACGGTGAATACATTTAGGCTTTGCGCCTGTCTGTATATCAACAGTGTTTGGGTCCTAAATTTTGAGCTAAGAACATGAAATTTGTTATATTCGTATACTACCTTAATCAAAAAGTTTCAGGAATGGCTACCGTGTGGCGCTTTCAGTCAGCTGATTTTTTTTAGGTTGACACATCTGCCATTAATATTCCCTCCAAATTTTAGCGTCGTAGCTTGACATTTGTAAAAGCTACGCTGTCGAGAGTACATCTGCTTCTGTGTATGAATTTGCATCAAATTTTATGTTAAAAACGGATTCAACGTCTGAATCCAATCCAACATTCATCAAACGCATAATTACTGAAGACGAGACGTGGGTTTATGAGTACGAAACGCAATCCATGCATCAGGCGAATGAATGGCGTACACCGAATGAGCCAAGACCGAAAAAACCACGTCGTTTTCAGTCTAAAAAAGAAGGCAATGCTCACGGTTTTCATGGATTACAACGGTGCTGTCCATCATGAATTCTTTCCACAAGATCAGACAGTCAACAAGGTTTATTTTTGGGTGTTATGAGACATTTTTGTGAGGCAACTCGCCAAAAAAGACCGTATTTGTGGGCAAACAACTCGTGGGTTTTGCACCACGATAACGCACCGTCGCACAATGCCATCTTTATTCGTGAGTTTATGACCAAGAACAGTACGAATATCATCCAAAAGCCACCGAATTCGCCCGATTTGGCTCCCTACAATTTGTTCCTGTTCGATCGACTCAAGAAACCGCTTCGGGGAACGCGTTTTAGCAGCCGAGGGAAGATAATAGAAAAATCGAAGACGGCTCTGATGGATATACCGAAATCCGATTATAAAAAATGTTTCGAGGATTGGATCAAGCGCTGGCATAAGTGCGTTTCAGTCAATGGAGAGTACTTTCAAGGGGACAATAACGATTATCAAGAATAAACTTGTATTTTCAATTTTCTGAATAAATTTCTGAAACTTATTGTGATGATAATTCACAACAGGATACCTATAAAGAACTAGAAGCGCACACTAACAACACCCATGTTGGCATCAGAGCAGGTTGCAGCAGGGTTGCATTTTATCAACCCTCCTGTTCAACATATACTCAGAATGGATTTTCAATGAAGCGTTGGACTATTATGAATGTGGAATTGCTGGTAACGCAATCAAAATCACCAATCTAAAGTACGTAGACGACTCAGTTACAATTGCAAAAAATGCTAGAGAATTGAATGCTATGATGAACAAAATAGACCGAGCGAAAATAAGGAGTACGGACTAATTGTTGTCCAGACAACACATTCCAAATGCAGAGCTCAAAGTCGGCAACACCAACATCAACCGTGTCTACAAAATTAAATACCAAGGCATACAGTTTGACTGCAAAGCAGATTCTTCTCAAGAAATAAAGTGCAGAATCGAACAAGCTACAGCAAATTAAAAAAAAAAAAACATTATATGGCAGCGACCTCCAGCTATACCTAAAGATAAGGCTGATAAAATTCTATGTGTGGTCCGCATTGTTATAGGGTCATCCAACAAGAGGTGTCATTTTAAATTTCGCGCCATTCCTGATCTGTCAACATTTAACTATCATTGCGATGACATTTGATAAGTATAAACTAGGAGGTCATTAAATATGGATCGATACACACTTGCACAACGTGAAAATTCACTACAAAAACGGTGAAAATATCGCGGAAACGTTTCGTAAAGTTCGCATTGCTTTTGGTCATCATCAAGCGCCTTCTCGCACAGCAGTAGTGCATTTAATCGATAAATTTGAACGTCTCGGACAGGTTAGTGATGTGAAGACTCCAACTCGTGTTCGTCTGGCAAGGTCATCTGAAAATATTGCCGGCGTAGCTGAGAGTGTGACTGAAAACACAGGTATGTCCATTTCAAGACGATCACAGGAATTGGGCCTATCCGCAACCACTTTGCGCCACATTTTGCATAAAGATCTTGGCATATATGTTTATAAGGTCCAGTTGGCACAATAATTGAAGCCAGCAGACTACTCACAACGCCATATTTTCGCTGATTCGGTGCTGAAAAATTACACAAAATTATTCTGAGTGATGAGGCTCATTTCCATTTGTCTGGGTAAGTAAACAAACAAAACGGTCGCACCTGGGGCTCCGAAAACCCAAGAGAAATAGTCGAACAACCTCTCCACTCACAACGAGTGACAGTTTGGTGCAGTTTTTTGGCTGGCGGTGTCATTGGGCCATATTTTTTCGAAAATGATGCTGGTCCGACCATTTCAGTGAATGGATTGCATTACCGAACGATGTTGACTGACTTTTTTTGCCTGAAATTGATGCTATTTACGTGGACGACGTTTATTTTCAGCAGGACGGCGCCACATGGCACACAGCTGGTGAAATAATGGCTCCATTGCATGACAAATTTCCTGGACGTATGATTTTACGAAATGGAGCCTTCAATTGGCCGTCGTAATCGTGCGATTTAACACCATTAGACTTTTTTCTTTGGGGCTATGTTAAAGATAAAGTCTACGCCAATGCTCCACAAACGATTCATGCACTAAAAGAAAATACCAGATCTGTTATTCGCGAAATACAGCCGCAATTATGCGAAAACGTGATGAAAATTTTCATCAAAAGAATGACTATTTGTAGGCAGAGCCGAGGCGGACATTTGGCAGATATTGTTTTCCATTACTAACCTCAGACTCTGTACTTTAGATTAAAATAAAAATGTCACCACTTTTCATAAGAATGTTGCGTTTTTCTATTGATTTAAAATTACACCTCTTGTTGGGTGAGAAGACTAGAAGCCTTTGGAATGTGGTTGTACCGAAGAATGCTAAAAATTGCATGGACAGATAGGAAATCCAGTGCAGAGATTCTGGCAAGAGCTGTGAAATATACAAACCTTGTGCATATCATTAAAAATAAGAAGTATAAACTCTTGCATCCTTGGAAGAATCGAACGAGAGACAGCGGTCGATAGACAATGGACAACGTGGACGGGCAATCTGAGTTACTGCTGTAGAATGCCACCAATCGAGCTATTCAGGTGCGTCACACCGCGTGAAAACACAAAAAGGATGATAACCAACCTCCTAAGAGGAGAGCCACCATAAGAAGAAGAAACAGTAACCTTAGTTGAAACAGGTCGATAACGTATGAAGATTTTCAAATTGACCTTCGAGAATGGGTAGCTATGGGACATTCAAAGCCTCCAATGGGAATAATTAATTTTCGACAGAACGGGAGATTCTGAAAGGGAAATGTGTTCATTTGTACGGGGCATGCGAAGCCATAAAAAGAGTGACACATATGTAGTTGTATGTACTGGGGCGAACACGGGCAGGTCAGCTAGTTACCTAAATATAGACGACACCTTTAATGGTTTGTATAGATCTTAATTAACTTTGAAATCTATTTCGTGGTATAAACTATTTTAAAATATCTACTCACCCCGTAGTTAATATTAATCGTGTTCACATTGAAGCACTGGTAAATACTGCCTCTCGCCCATACAATCAACTGATTGCTGTCCTCATCATCATCGCTCGAACAATCCACATACGGGCACCACGATATCTTATCATACTTCGGAGTGTAATTCGTCAAAGGATCTTCGATCTTAATCACCAGATTACAGACCAAAGTATCTCCAATCATATCGATCTTGTGTACATACAACGAACTGGCATCAATCGATGCCAATATCCTCTCGTTCTCAATGTGTGCAAACTGTAGGTCCAACACCTCGCCGGACATCCCTTTGATCAATGCTCGCAGGCCGGTGGTTGCGTTTACCACTCGCACCATACCTTCAGTTCGGGAGATTTTATTGTTCACTAGAAAATGAAAGAAATCCAATGTCAAACTCACCCCCCCCTCTGCTCACCGTCCCTACAACTTACCATTAATAACGTAGGCTATGTGCTTCCCATCAATATGAACGGCAATCAAGTGGCCAGGATAGTTTTTCGCCTCCCATTTGTAGTCCACGATGTTTTTAAGTTTCACTTTGGAACTACCATGGTCGTGACTGCCGGCACTACCGACAATTGTTACATTTTGATCGTTGATCTCATAGCAGTGCTGTTTGTCGCCGGACTTGAAAACACTGCAAAATATTCAAAGAAATAAATAAGCACTCCTCCACCCGGCCTTTTCTCTTTTGGTACTCGGTACTCACATAACATTCGACGTCGGAAACTCGCTGCTTGGTTTTGTGAGGAAGTTACTCATTTTATTGCCTTGTTTATGATTTGATTTTGTAGACGGACTGTCGGCACGGTCTTCTTGTTTGAAATAAAAATTAAAAGTATTTTTTAATAATAGTAGAACAGATAGAAACGCTATTAACATAACACATTTGGCGAGGATCGAATCCTTTTGCAAAACCAATTGGGATCTCCTTGGGAGATTTTTGGAGAGTTTCAAGAGCTTTCCCAAACTCTGGTATGTGCTAGGTGGACTCTTTGGGACAAAATTACTGATGTAGAAAAAGAGTTTTCTTTTTTGCGTTTTTATTGCGAAAAATAATTCACCGCATAGGCAAGCGCCCCGTTTTTTGATTCTTCTTTTTTTTTGTCTTCTTTGCAGTTCTTTTTTTCTTCTTCTTCTCGGCGAATGGGTTTTGACAGTTTTTGGCGAAAATTTCCTTCGTAGGTACCACGAAGAACGAAGGCCGTAAATATTTAGGGTGGTGGTTACACTAGAGGTGTGGAAATGTGTACCCGTGTGTTGGGATATTTTAAGAACCAAAGAGTAATTTTTTCAACCCTTTATTTTGTGAAAATGTACCTCCACCCTATAATACTATGTTTTCATTAGAACTAAATGATATGATTCCGGCAAATGAGCTGCTAGATTATCTCATTTCCGATAAATTTCCTCATTTGCTCAATTACCTCATTGCCAGCAAATGAGAAGGCAAATAAAGCAAAGATACTTTTCGTAGTAGCTTTATGTGTCACAAATAATATAGGTGTTGAGATGGGCGGCATAAATGTTACTTTGTTCCTGAACGCTACGGTACTGTAGGCCAGGTTGTTAAGAATTTGCTGCATAACTTTGACGTCCAGTTATGCAGCAAATTCTTAACAACCTCGAAAAATACTGCGTAATGTGGAACTTGGAGGTTTACCTGCCTAAATCGAAGATGATAGGGTTTAGAAATTGTGGTACACTCTCTAATCAAGAGAAATGGACAATCAAAAGAGATTTCAATTTCAATTATACGTATTTAGAAATATTGCTTACCGCAAAAATTACGTTTGCGAAACACGAGAAAAGAAATAACATTTCCTGGCAAAGAAGAATATATTGATGAGAGCAAAATGGAACTTTTTCCAGGCTATTTGGGGTGCTATTCAGGAAATACGGCTCACAAGTTTTTGAAATGTTCCAAGAAGTAGGCAAATTTCAGTACTTTTTCCTAAAGCGGATTCTCAAGTTAAACGAGAGGAGAAGATGGCCACTTCTACACTCTAAATCTGCATTTAAAATATATTACCAGAATACTATATGAATATGACGAAAATAAGCTACCACATCAACTGACTAACAAACTGCTGAGGCAAAACTTATTCTGGGTAAAAGAGGTCAACAAACTCGGTCAAAGTTAAAAATAAAAACTTTAAACTGCTGAAACTTTTAAAGGTTGAAGGACATTAGGCAAAACCACAAAGGGCACTCGAAAGCAACACATGTATCTATGAACACCTGGATCACTTGACAAATTGACAAAGTAGGAAATTAAGTTTCAAAATTAGAGGTGTGTGATTGATTCGGACTAATTCAAAAAAAGTATTGTAGATTACAATCACATACTCAACAACTCAGCAGAATACTTCCGCTGATTGAATGATATAGGAGAAAAGTTCAGATTTTTTTGTTTCTAAATACGGGGTAGAATCATAGTTTGCCGGCTAGATTTTCAACTTGAATAAACCTCTTCTCCTGATTTGTCGAACACTGAAAATGCATGCGTGATATGAATGCACAAAATCAATCCAACACTTTTATTTTGAAGTTTTGCCGGGGTACATAAAAGGCCTAATTGTATTATACTTGCAACTTTTATCAGCATGAAGTCTTTAGGGCAATCGGTTTTTCCAGTGTAAAAATCTTTTCTAAAAATTTGTTTAAACGTAATAGAAGGCTTACGGCTCAAGGAATCTGAGGAGAGATCAACAAGAATAGAGAAATCTCAGTCTCTGTTACAACGATCAAAAGGCGTCTTTGAGAGGCAAATTTGTTTGAACATGTTACCAAAAAATGCCATTACTACGGGCACAAAATTAGAAGAAACGACTGGATTCGGCTAGAGCTCACCAAAATTGAAACATTGGGTACTGGATGAATAAAAGTTCGAAATATTTGGCACGAGGTGAAGGGTTTTCGTTAGACATTCCAGAGAACAAACCGCCTTGCTGCAATGTATCGTGCTAACCAAAAAGCATGGAGGTTGATCAATTTTGGTGTGGGAAGAAGGTTACATAATCATTCTAGATGGGAATGCTATTCGACGTGGTCTTCGGATGACTGTAGAAGGGTTCATCTTTTAATAAAATAAAGATCCTAAACGCAGTTCAAAGTTGTGTTCAAGGAAGAAGGAGGGGTGTTATCAAGGTAGCTCCCAGATTTGAATCCAATTGAACTTTGATAAGATCACTTGAACAGAAAGGTTTGTCAAATGTTCTCTTCTTCACCAGGAATCTTTTGCCAGCAACAGAATGATACCTGGAATAGCATTCCAATCGAAACAATATCAAAATTGATAGAGAGGATGCACAGACTTGTTGAAGTTGCTATAAGGGACGATTTTTTTTTTTCATAGAACTTATTAGTGGTTTTAAACTTATGATAATTCAAATTCTTATTTATAACTTTATATTTTTCTGGGCCACTGTACATAGGCAATCAAATTTCTGTTTGAATTGGAAAACTCTGCCAATAATTAAAAATATCCCAATTTTGTTTTCCAACCATTCTTCATGCTACATTTTTAGAGAACCATTGTCGTGTCATTTGGAAAAAAATGGGTATCGTGTCATTTTTGACAGTTATATTGGCCAATCAGAGCAGACCACGCAAAGACAGATTCGATTCCAATTCCAAATCTTCAGCAGGATGAACCAAAACTGATAGCGTAAACATTTTTTTCTATAGATAATTCTCTACTTAATAAGTCATACTAAATTAGTTAATAAATTAAACCCACAACAATGCGTTCGATATTTCTATGTGTTGCGATACAACTATTGTTCTGTGTTCTTGGTACTACGGCCGGTCGAGATTTCTATCGCATTCTCAATGTGAAAAAGTCGGCCTCGACAAATGAAATTAAAAAAGCCTACAGAAAGTTAGCCAAAGAACTGCATCCGGATAAGAACAAAGATGATCCGGACGCATCTACTAAATTTCAAGATCTCGGTGCAGCATATGAGGTGTTATCGGATTCTGATAAGCGGAAAACGTACGATCGATGTGGCGAAGAGTGTCTGAAGAAGGACGGCATGATGGACAATTCGGATCCGTTTGCCAGTTTCTTTGGTGATTTCGGTTTTCCCTTTGGCAATGGAGACTCACATCAGCATGACACGCCTCGCGGCGCGAATATCGTCATGAATATGTACGTCACACTGGAGGAGTTGTACTCGGGTAACTTTGTGGAGATCGTTCGCAATAAGCCTGTTCTTAAGCCAGCTTCGGGTATGAGAAAATGTAATTGTCGACAGGAGATGGTCACCAGAAATATGGGTCCTGGACGATTCCAAATGATTCAGCAGACCGTTTGCGACGAGTGTCCGAACGTAAAATTAGTCAACGAAGAGCGAACGCTGGAAATCGAAGTCGAACCAGGTATGGTAGACGGACAGGAGACACGATTTGTTGCCGAGGGTGAACCTCATTTGGATGGTGAGCCTGGAGATTTGGTGATTGTTGTGCAACAAATGCCACATTCAAGTTTCCAGCGCAAGGGCGATGATTTGTATACAAACGTCACCATTAGCTTACAGGTTAGTAGTTGACGGAGCTTTATGTGGATTCTTATATGATTTCATCCCCCTTGTAGGACGCTCTGATTGGATTCAATCTTGATATTCCGCACTTGGATGGTCACAAAGTGCCAGTGTCACGGGAGAAGATCACTTGGCCAGGTGCCCGCATACGCAAGAAGGGCGAGGGTATGCCCAACTATGAGAACAACAACCTGCACGGCAATTTGTACATAACATTTGACGTAGAATTCCCAAAGAAAGACTTGGAAGATAGTGATAAAGAAGGTGAGTTCGGCTGGCATTTCATTTTTGTGGGCGTATCAATAGAGAAACATACATTTACTCGTTTGTCATTACAGCCATTAAAAAGCTTTTGGAACAATCCTCTATTAACCGAATATACAATGGACTTTAGGTTGGCGGCGGAGATTATATAGCTTAAGTCATAGACATTAAAATAAATTGAATGAAAGGTTATTTATACGCACGTGTGTTGTAATTAAAATTTCAAAGTCTTTATAAATCCACGAGCAATTGCCAACTGTAGTGCTGGGCGTTGCAATGAACTTAACTATCAGGCTTCAGTAAAAATGTTGGATCATATCAAATGTTTGGATGAGAATAGAACTCTTCTGAAAATTATTGGGTGATTTAATAAAAAGAAAAGAAGCCAATCACGTAAGCATTTCTAGTGATATTTTTTGCTCTAAATAGCTGAACACCAAGTTGGCAGTTTAGAAGAACCAGTCATGGAGTGAAACGGAAGGGGAGTAGATAAAATGTCTGAAGAAGATACCTCTGTATGAAATACTTTGTATGGAACAGATGGTATCCCTAAACTTCATTGAAAAGACCGCTTTTCATACATTTACTACCAAATCGAATTCGGAACGATCGTTCTCGACAAATATAAAAGGCCGCATAAAATTAGCCGTAAGCCGCTGGTGTTCTACATTGGCCCATTTATTAACTGTCTCCTTTACCAATTCTTGAGTATAACTTGAGTAGCAAATTTGGAAAATTGTTCAACCGAGAAATTTTAGGGACAATTTGAGTCAAACCTCGAAAGTAATAAGCGGCTTGATTTTGTAAGGCTTTCTCGAGTTGTTTCTTCTGTAAAGAACGGCGGAAGTCTCATTTGATCTGAGAATTATATTTTCGGAGTAAATAATACATTCTCAAGTCTCTACATGGGATATTCAGAATTTTCAATTAATTCAAGAACCAGTGAACGGATTTTGATGAAGTTTGACAACAAATTTCAGTGTGGTGCGTAGAAACCTGCTCTTAAACCTTTAAATCGTGCTATAGTCACAAATCGTGTTAATAGTCACAAATCATTGAAATCGAATGAAGTGAGGTAAGGCATGAGCTAATATTCAGCTAAAAATTATTATTTACCCTATTTTTGCATAAAATTGTATCTCATACATAAATTTATAAATTTGCTCACTTTTAGTAAAAATCACAAAAATTCACCTGGGGTCGAATTACGACATCAGTTAACGAGTGAATGAAATCCATACGCTATCGAGTGATCGATCGCGGTAATTTGACCCCTGATGTTAACCAGAATTTTCGATTATCAACATACAGGGTGTTACATGGAAACACTTTTCTTCTGAATTATATACAATTTCGTTGTGTGTATGTGGCTTTCCGCACACCTCCAGAAGCTTCCAAATAACCTAGAAACCCTGAAACTTTGTGGACTTATAAGAGGAACCACGAAAAAGAATAAAATGGAACTGCAATTTAGATTTCCGCACGCGAAAGAACCGCCGAATTAATAATTTGCAATATACAGAACACAGAACATTTTTCTCTTCTGATTTGTACAGAATTTGTCTATTTCTGTAAGTCTTCCCGCAACTCTCAAAAAGTTCTGCGGTGGTTGGTGTTTTAAAAAAGTCAAATATAGAATATAGTGTGACACAATTTTTATTCGCTTAAGACATGACGGCAGGCCTCTATACATACTATGACTTATCGAGAAAAAGTTTGCACAAGGAAAAGTAGCATGCAAAATGCGTTTAAACTTTCCTCTAGACTGTCAAATCACCAATATTTCGAGATTATGACAATAAAAAATAATATTTCATACTTAAGTCTAAAACCTGAACTCTACCTACTTCCATAGACGCTGCGACTTGACGTTACAAATCTGAATTCTGCAATGAACAACCAAGAGAATGCAGATTTCATACAAGAATAATAGAATACAAGATTAGGCATTGCGAATGTCCGCCATATTTTTTCTTCTGACAGCTGTGTGACGTCATAGGAGACCTGCCAACTTTTATTCTCGTATTTTTCTGTGATATTTACAGCAAAGACAAACAGCTGTGAAATCTGAATGTACAGCATTCAGATTTGTGACGTCATGCACAGAACATGCGATTTTTTTATACCTAACTGCGAAATTCAGCCGGTCATCGAAAATTTCGACAAAAGATTACGTATGTGCCATTTACCCGATATGCTCTTTCATGCATAACCCTATACTGTATACTTCATAAATCAATAAAACATTTACAATTTTTAATTGAAAACCTGTGATTTCTAGAAAAATTACATCTTGAGTCAATTTTGGGACACCCTTTACCTATACATGTATGTGGTTCCAAACCCCTCGCGTGATTTTTGATTTTCGTAATTTTTTAAATTGAACGGCATTACAAATGATATCTTCTTCAAAGAAAAACAATAGATATAGAATTGCTTACAAATACACTATTTAGCGATAATAAAGCCAATTTATAAATTGTTCGACCATAATTAGGTAAAATCTAATTAAAATACAAGTTTTGAGGTTTTTAGCGGAAAAAATCATGACACGCATATGGAAAGTTTTCAGCCATACCCTATATTTTCCGATTGAATATCGAAAAGAGCCAACGCTTTTAATTTTCTTGGACTTCTACGAAGTCCGTTTATATAAGAGAGTGTCTCTTGATTTTGAATGAATTTGAATTATCCATCGCATACCAAGCAAGCTACCATCTAAGCTTGTTATGCTGGGGTTCTTATCATTTCCTTTACATTTTCTGAACCAACACCTGCAAGGTTACTTCTTTTCAACCAACCGCCACGATTCCTGTTACTACGGATATCCGGTGTGGATATAAATTCCATACAACTATCCAAGACCACCGCCAAATTAGTGTTTGTCCCAACTAAATTTCCCTAACATATTCCCATTATAGGGGGGATGAAAAATCAGAGCTCTCAAGGATAAAGAGGACATTCTCTAGCTTTCTCTCTCTTCCACCCTCTTTCTCATCACCCAAAGGACCGTCCATCACAAACCCCTTTGAATTTGACAAATCTTCGCATGCATTCCCAGCCCCGGTGTTGAGTGTGAAAAAAGTCCTCTTTGCTCCAAACTGTTCTTATACTGTGTTCATATCCTGTGTTTTTAATCAGCACATACAAATCTATATATATTTTTTTTTTTTTAAATTAAGACATCCTTCACGTAAAACAATACTTTCGACGAGTGTACGTTTTCGGGACGTAATTATATTTTTCTGCACAGTTCCTCAAAATAGAAAACTCTGCGGCCATCGGAAGATTTCGAAAAACAAGTGTTCTCCAGTTGTATTATGAATGTCGCCCAAATTTCTAAATTTTGAGGTAAGTATGTGGAAAAAGAGGCAAGAAAGAACTCAGCGACAGAAAAATCCTCAAAAGTTTTACGTATTGATTTTTCAATTTACGAATTGACCCAAAAATATTCAGTTTTCTTGTTGCCTCCCTCCTCTTTATGTTTTTCAAAAAAGGGACATTAAAAATGTGCTAGGTATTGGAATACGTATTGACATACAATTTTTTTTTTTTTTTTTTGAGAAATGTCATGCGATGGAATGTTAAAGGGGGTGGTAGTGGAGTGCATTCAAAAAGTTATAAATAATTCATTAAAAGGCAATTACAAGTAGAATCTTAAGGCTGTTTTGAATGGGTTGACTCTTTACAACAGTGCCACATCACCCACTTTGCTTCTACTTCCAGATAACCCTAATTTACGTTTTATTGCTAATACCATGGCCTCATTCGAATGTGATAAAATTACTTTGCTCGAAAGATAACAGTCGGCTAGTGCGTAAGATTATACGCTCCAAATGGACACCAATCCTGGATAAATATCAGGTGAGTCTCAGTTTCATTAGTCGAAATGGTTGTTTGAAGATTGTATATTTTTAGGTAAAATTGCCTTTAGAGTGTCCCCTGCATCCATTTCGGGATGTATTCGGACCGCGACAGGATGCGAAGAAACGTGACCGACCGACACAGTGGACGTGTCGGTTATGCGGCAAAAGTTTCTATCAAGAACGATATGTGGATATTCACTTTGAGACACGGCATAAATCCGTCCTTAATGAGGTAAGTAATGGCTAAAATGCAAAAGAACCTTATAATCCTTAGGATGATGGGGATATTTATCATCATTGTATCTTAAGGCATCTAGTAAACTAGATAAATACTCCATCTTATGCGAATTTGTGAAATACTAGTCCTTTCCCAAGAGCCAATAAGGTTTTCGCATACAAATCGTATAATACTATAGTACAGGTTTTACTGGTCAAGGATTATAAGCCAAAGCACGGTGCATTTCTGGTGGGACTATTTAAGACGAAATGACTTTGATAGAATGACTTCCATAGAATGTCCATAAAATATACGCAGCCTCTTTTCTTCTTTCTAGAGGGTGCAAGACAACCCTTGCCACTTTGATTACCAGCATGAAGTATATTCCAAGTGCAGCCGCAAATAGTCCAACCCAGTCGAGTCCTCATTGCAACTGGTTTTTCCTCGCGTAGGTACGAGTACCCTAAGAACAGATTTTGAAGACCGATGCCGGGTCTCGTATTTTCATATGTTGTCAGTGGAATCTTCTCCAAATGCGGATATATCCGTTTAGCTTCCTAACGCCCGGTTCGAAGTGTATAGAAAAGTTGTGTATCTGACGCCGAAAATGTGTGAAAGCTGGACGCGTTCGGATTCCAAGACCCTAGTTAGGTAGGCTCTAGTATTGCCCTAGTTTTTCGAACCTACTTAGTGCTTTAAAAATGTCATATGGAAATTTATTTTCTATTATTTTTGTTCTCTGAGCGTAAACACAGACGTAATTGCTCTCCTCGATATGTGCCAAAAGAATAAATATTAATAAATCAGTTGTTCCCTATATGTCAGGTAGGATTTTTACCCCAACTCGAAGGGAAATTACTCGTATTAGGTGGTCACATGTGCCAATCGACCAATTGGAAGAAAGCTCTCTAGCAAATAGGAACTTCGGATCCGAACGCGCCCATTGAATTTCATCCATTTCGTGTCGGATATTTGCCGGCTTATATCCGATACCGATGTCAAACGCGCCATAGAGATAAACAACTTCTTAGGAAAACTCAATGCCGTACCGAATGTATGATACTCTTAACACTTCACGTTCGATCCTATGTTAAGATAGATAGATATGTGCCCTGTGACGTGAGTCACTGTTAACGTAGACCATAAGTTGGGTCCATTGTGTCCATTTTCAATTACCATGGAAACCAGTAAATAGAAAAATCACTAAGTAAGGACTAACCAGTTAAAGGCATGAATCTTAGAAAGATTATTTTTTTTTACGTAAGTCTACAAAGAGTCCTCATTCTTCTGTCGTCAAGGGCATGACGTATGCAGCTTCGTCCCTGCAGTAGTCATTGTGGGTTACCCTGAGACAATACCAATGGCGCAGTAATACAGTAATAATGCCCAAGACGACTCGTGCATATCTGCGATTAAGCTAAACCAGAGAAGGGAACTTCCTGTCATACACTGGCTACATGGTTCATGCTGTGTGTTCAAGTGAATCGGGAAGTTTCTTCGTCAATTAACTTATTTATCGAGATAATTGGAAACCTCACAGAGGGCAGAGCCTTATCCGATTTTTCATAACCTTTCAGTTTAAAAGACGCTGCATTCATTGTTAATTGTGAAGCAACGGTTGATGCTAGGGAGTCGTCAGCGTCGAAGGACAGTTGCTTTTAGCTAGTGACTTGCCCGTATATCCTGTCGTTTTTTTCGGAATCCTGGTAGTGAATTTATGTCAAAGTCTAATATAGGTGTCATATAATAGGTTTTTGTCTGCTTGTCAGCAGACTCCCACCACGACCAGAAAGAAGCGTGACCGTATGGTGTTTACGAATACAGTTTCGCCTTTCTCAGCCTGAGTTCAGTTTTGAAGTAAGTATTACTAAACACCTTTTTACGAGTATATGAGTAAAAGGTTACGCATACTTTCTTATCGCAATCGTTAGTGTTCTCCTTCCAGTTTAGTTTAGAATCTAAAATTACAGTCAAAAATGGTGCTAAGCTTTTCTTAGTGAAAAGCACGATCTCTGTCTTTGAAGGATTGGCAGCCAGGCCCCAGCTGCTGATCTAATTATTAACTAGTAGTAATGCGTAGTTGAGTATTGAAGGTTACCTGTCTGTTACCAGTTTGTTAACATCGTTAGCATGAGCCGTCACGTTGAGGCCGTTTCCCTGTAATATTTTCAAAAGCTTCTCCACCACAAGGAGCTGTACGAAATGGGAGAGAATACCGCCCTAAGGTGTCCCCCTGCCGATCTTTTTTCCTACTGTTCACGTCCCCAGGTTTGAGTTAATTGTGGTTGACTTGAGCACAAGTCCAATTCAAATGAAAAAGCCGGTATCGAGTTGGGCTTCGTGCAGACTGTTCAGAATAGCATTGGCGTTGTACCTCACTCTTGGCACCGCCCAGCTATCTCAATTCTCGTTCAGCTAAGTTCTTGGACATATTTAACTTCACACCACTAGAAATAGCCATATAACTTTACGGCGGCCTTAGCTTTCGGTATAGTCTCCCCTTACGAGTATACAATAAAACTTGCCTCAGCAGCAGTGACTTTGTGGATAGCTTTGGCAACTGGTTTGCCTTCGTACAATGTATAGTTGCTTCTATCCAGACTCGACTATTTATTTGATGAATGGGGCAATATTTTCCTGAAAATAGTCAATTCAAAAACAATGGTGTCAATCTCAAACGGGCAGATGGAGGATTGTAAGATATGTGTAGGAAGAAAAATAATAAACGGATTTACTTCAAAACAGTCCAACTTGGCAAACATTTTAATTGGTTCTCCCTTTCTTTGTTCTTAACTGACTTGTAATTGCAGCTAAAAAAAAATGTTTTCTTTTTTTTCATTTCAGGCCGAAGATGCTGTGTGTTTTGCTGACCTCTGTGACATAATGCGTTGCGAAGTGTTCCAATCTGAGGAGGCCAGTCTAACAGGTGGTGATACTCATATTGTTACCGACATTGAAGTGTGGGGTAATTCTTTGGGACAAAGCTCAGCTTTGGCTAAAGCTAATGCTGCATACCTTAGTTTAATTCCATTGAGGTAATTGCAAATAATTTATTTAATTTTTTTTTAAATCCCTCAAATTGATACAAATCATCGTTACAATGTAGTACAATCCTAAGCGCCAAATTACAGCCTTTCATTTTAAGAGATCTTGGGTAAACAAACAAATCTCTATTCCACCTAACCCGCATACACCTTACATGGTTTTGTATGAGAAAAAAAATCGATTGATACTAGGTAAGGTCTGCATTGTAATGATGAAATGTCGTAACGATTCCTGGATTTTTCCCACAAAACCTTTGCATGACAGCAACTGCTTTTTATATGCGGGGAAATAGTGCTGTCTACACTCTCGCCTCAGTCCGGTTTTCAGCATGAAGACGGCCGAATAACTTCTCCGTGTGGTGAATAGGTACGGGATCCAAACCCACTTTCGTATTGAAGTATCTGAGAACAGCCGCTGTGTGCCTCTCAGTCGTCTCCATTTAATTAAAGATCGTTGCTCTCACGTCTTGAAACTTTTGTCGACGTTCTATTGATGGGAGATTATAAAAGGTGTCCCAAAATTCATGCAAGATTTGAATTTTTGTGCCATTTGTGCGGTAGTGTTGCCAATGAAAAAAAAGACAGCGTGACAGCTGACAGTTCAGAGTTATTAAAAATGGCTACACGAAAGAACAACACGTTTTCATTGTAGAACAATATTTTAAAAAATATTGAATATTTCACAGCTACAGTTCGCAATTTTCGTACAAAATATGGTCGGAATAGTGATTTAACTTCGTCAACTGTGAAGAGATTAATTCAAAAATTAAGAATGATTGGATCAATTAGTGATCTTAGACACTCTGGCCGTCCTTCAACAAGTCGTTCAACACAAAACGTCGAATCAGTTCGTGAGAGTGTTGTTGAGAGTCCAGGAACATCAATTCGGCACCGTGGTGAAGAATTGGACATTTCGAGAAGCTCTCTACAGCGTATCGTATTCTCACGAAAGATTTGCATCTTCGTGCATAAAAAGTGCAATTGACTCAAGAACTGAAGCCTGCCGACCACGCACAGCGAATTATCTTCAGCGATGAGGCTCATTTTCATCTTTATAGCTTTGTTAATCATCAAAATTGTAATTGAATTTGGGGCTCATGAAATCTACGAGTGATTGTTGAGAAACAAATGCATCCAGAACGTGTCACTGATTGGTGCGGAATTGGGCTGAAGGCATAATCGGACCATTCTTCTTTGAAAATGCAATGGCATTTAATGGTGCTTACTATCGCAACATGATAATCCAGTTTTTGCCTAAAATGCAAGATATGGATGTGGACGACGACATGTGGTTTCAACAAGACGGTGCCACATGCCACGTCTAAGGTTTATGCCAACAAGCCCAAGGCCACCCATGACTTGAAGGAACAAATTGAGCGCTGTATCAACGAAATTTAGCCACATTTATGCTAAACGGTCATTGAAAATTTCGACAAAAGAGTGCGTATGTGCCAGCAAAGCCGTGGAGGTCATTTACCCGATATGCTATTCCATACATACTCGTAACCCTGTATAAAAACCTGTGTTTTCTATCAAAATTACATCTTGCATGAATTTTGGGACACCCTTTATGACCACAAGACCCCTGCTTGTTCAACATTGCAACGAGGAGCCCAATTGCCTATATAGCGCTCTTCTTTCACTCGGGTATGTGTAGGTTTAATGTCACGGGACTGATTATATTGCGCCATCTCCCAGAAGCTGATTGGATCAGGTCCCATACTCCGTTTTGCCTCTGGTGGGCATTGGGTTTGTGGCGTTTTTATCACATTTATATCCAAAACGTGGAACCAACAAAAGCCAATCCTTCTGTGCTTGCTTTTTCTTCAAAGGATGGCACTATACCTACAAACATTTTTAAAGACTCAACAAAGTTTCTTACTGGCATCAAATGTAAATAAATACATTTTTTTTTTTTGAATTTGCAGATCATCAGCACTGGGGGCATCTAGAGCTTCAAAAGTTCAAAATCGCCAATTGTGTCAGGACAAAAGTAGCCAAAGTAAATTTAAAGATATTAGTAAGGAGCCTATTAAAAGTAAGATTCGCTGAATAAGTCCACTGACTTGTTGAAGCTTTAAACAATTTTTTTTTTTTGCAGCGAAAATTCTCAATGAAAATTCAGATAAATCAAAAAAATCTTCATCATCATCATCATCCGCCAATCATTCATCAATGAAAATTGATACTGTAGTACAATCGAATGTATCCGAAGAGACCAACAACAAAACTAGCAATGGTAGCTTACTTAATATCCAAAAAGTGAGGGCAAATTGCCGTACGGAGGAGCTCAACAAACTTAAGTCCAAATGTGAATACCTGGTGAGGAGTTGCATAGCTGGACTATTGCTACAAATGACTGATCATGCGTTCAAAGAAATGGAAGGTAACGACAAAATAATTTGAAAGACTGAGTGTTTAAAATTTGATATAAACTATCCGTTTACCCCTGACAATGCAGCAAAGAAAGCATAGCTGATCGTAGTGTAGGGATATAGAAGTCAAGGATATTCAAATTTTTATTGTAAATACGCATGCATTTGCATACTTACTATATTAGATTCATTTTCGGGTAATGACACAAAGACTGGCACCAGTGATTTTTAGTTTAAAGCACGTACGATGCCGCTTACACAATGAATAGCACAGTCAATGTAGCGAAAGTCCTTCGGTCAATCTTTTCACCGAATATAGTTTCTTCGATATCAGTGACGACGTTACCAACCTTGATGGAATATTAGATTAAGGAAAAGATGTGGGACATGATCCTTTATCTCTGCGACAACGGCAGAGCTGGCTGCTATATATTTGGATTTCATCTGTTGTTATATCTTTAGTCCACACTTCCTCTATAACTTTTTTGAGCTCTTCAATTGTTCTAGGTGCCTTGTTGCGTACTTTCTGACCCATAATTGCCCATAAGTTCTCTATTATATTAAGGTTAGGGCTATTTCCTGGTCAATTTAAGGATTCAAGGCCAATGTCTGCCTTGCATTGGGCTATCTGTTGAAAGAAAACAATATTTAGAAGTGGTTTTGAGTTTAAATTTTAGGTCAAAGTATGTTTTTACTTACAGAATGAGCGCGATGACGGAATCATCCTGAAATATGGTATTTGGGATGTAGCAGCATAACTCCTCTATTTTAGGAACAACACCATCAGCAATTTTTTTTTTAATTTCCCTGCATTTATGGAACCATCCAAAAGCAAGATCCCAATTTGTCATGCATCCCCAAACCATAAAATATGGTGAACGCTTAGCGGTGGGAAGCAAATATTCATCTAAATATCGCCCCTTCGCACTGTCCACTTTCCGTCAGGTCCAGTCAAATTAAATTTGGATTCGTCAGAAAATATGACCCTTTTCCAATCGTAGGCAGTCAATTCCAGGTGCTGTTTGGCCCACATGAATCTTTTTTTCCTCATTACTGCAGAGAGAAGGGGCTTTTATGCAGGTCTACGTGCTTGAAGACCCACTTCATTTAGCCGGCGTTGAACACTCCGCGTGCTGATGTTAATAGAACATCTCAATAGAACATCTCTTGTTCAAGTCTTTTCTCAATTTCTTAGCAGTTACGAACCGATTTTTCAGAGACATGCGCTCCAAAATTTGATCTTGCCGTGTTGTCGTTTTTTTTCCCTAGCTCGGGAGAACAAAATAATTCTTCCAAAGGTATGGCAAAAAGCTCTGAAGGATTGGTCAGGTACTGGTAGGCACTGAAATGTCAGTAACGAAACTCGAGAGGCGAATGAAATTCAATTCAATGCGGTGCAGTAATGTATCAAAAGCTTAGTTGAACTAAGGGCGTGCCAATTGAAACTTCACCATAGCACAGTGATGCGATACCTTAAGGTTATGCTTGAAAGATGTATTCGCAGATAGTTAGCAAAAAAAAAGTTATACATAACATGCTACCACTGGATGGAAAACGATAAGATTAATTAAATATTCTTCAAGTAAACGCTAGAGTTGACATGCCGAAATGAGGTCGCGGAAATCGAAAGAGTAGGTAACTCTGGATAAAATGACTCATAGAAGGGAGATGAAAAGCGACCTAACAAAGTGGTCTGATTCAAAATTTCCCTGCAGAAATACATATCCAGTGAACTACTGAGAAGATTCTAGTGACAAATTGAACACTAAGCCAAGGAGAGTGGTACAAAAAATAAATAAAGGCATGCACTCTCATGTGGTGTATTCCACAGACGATACCTCCGTGAACAGACTAGAAGCACTTAAAGGTAAGGCCACCTACCGATTCCCTCAGCCGAGGCACTTACTAAAGAGGTCCGAAAAACCACCAGCGACTGACGATATGCGAGTAACTTAAAAAAAACACTGCAAGGGGGTGAGAAAACATAGTAATGACTACAGACCCGGTCCGCCTACTACAGGATTAAAAACGCAAGAAAAAATGCGAAGCATAAAAAATTGTCAGTTGCAGAACGACTCAAAAAGACTCTCTCAAAGGAGCACTCAAATGATGTAGGGTTGCCTCTAAAATCAGACAGCAGATTTACATCTAATCGAAGAAAAATGCTAGATATGGTTACTCTGCAACTCATGTCCCACCTCTCTACAGACTTTTACGGACCTTTACGTGTACAGAAAACGTTCACGTCCTGCATTTTGCTTTGTAAACCTTATCTACACCTACTAACGTTAAGTAAAATTGATGAGTATCGTCATTTCTATACTCATCATACGAACCCTACGTCGGGCGCCATTTATAGGCAAGGAGTTGTGAGTCATATTCATAGAATGTGTATGCGGTAGGTGAAATATGTGTAAAGTCGTATCCCTCCAGTTTTTCCTTCAAAAATTTTGTCGGCAGGGTGCATGTGAGACGTAACTCCCCCACAATTTATAAT
This sequence comes from Pocota personata, assembly GCA_963082735.1. Classification (NCBI taxonomy): domain Eukaryota; kingdom Metazoa; phylum Arthropoda; class Insecta; order Diptera; family Syrphidae; genus Pocota; species Pocota personata. The sequence continues at coordinate 84,349,568 of OY720432.1, read as the reverse complement.
TTACGTTATATGGAATGGTACAAACAAAATATCAGCACGTTGCTACCCCTAAATATTTTTTCTTACCAATCTACACCGCTTGAATTATGAGATACATAAAAGCTACGAAAAGAGGAGTAAACTAAAGGAGCTACATTTTTTAGGGAACCCCCAAAACTAAGCCAAACAAAAACACTCATAGGAAACTAAAATCGTAGCAGATCTAAGGTTTGCAACAATCTAAGTAAAATCAAGCTCCGAATATTTACAAGATTCCTCACAGGAGACTGTAAACTCTATGAATATCTAGAAAGCCGCGTAAAATGCAGATTGTACGAAAAAATCGCGGAAACTCCAGATCACATTCTCAGGAACTGTGAGGTACTAACTCGGAGCAGAGTAAGATGTTTGGAAACGTACCAGAGTATAACGTAGTGCGAAAATAACCGGAGGGGGCACTATTGATTTCTTAGGCTGCAGTGCGTCTAACACCAATGCAATTAATTCAGTTAAAACGCCTAGGGGTCATTTTTTTTAAGTATCTTAGGTTATAGAACTCTGCTTTCACAGGACACTAGACACCATAATGGACCTATCACGATCCATGATGAACTACTAATCAAAGCGCGAAGCTAATTACTTTCTCAAAGAATTTGATTCACTTGACGAGTTTTGTGTAGTCTATTATCTATGTATCCTCTAGATTACTGTAAGGAACTTCCTAAGTGTTTCATTCTAGTGCGAGCTATTTTTTGGCCTTCACATAATATTGCGGCTAATGTCTTTAGCGGCGCACATATCCTCATCATGCGTTCGTAATCCTAGGGATTATCAGTAAAATCTTTCAAGCGATATTTTATTTGTGTTCTAAATAGATACTTACCTACTAAAATTAATATTATTCGAATGATTTCAAACGATGTCTAATCACAACATGACTGGACTATAGCCAGTCAGTATTTTGTCTCTGTGATGCTCGTCTCTTTGAATTTGAATATTCTTCGCTTTTCACATTGAAACATTAGCTGCAACAAGTTAGTACTCTGACTCGATTTTTGCTGGCCGAAATGTAAGACCCATTTCTACCCTACCGTATATGAAACTGGGTTGCGGTGGAAAATCCTTCTTCTTACCATAACTACTTTTTTTTCCAAATAATATTGAATGAAACGCTCAGTCTGGCAATCCATGCTTCTTTTAGACCCTACTAACCTCATCCAATTACAGAGGAAATGAACAAAGCGGTTTGTTGGTACTTATCCTGTGATCGATACTGGGAAGATGGACCACTCGAACCGCGAGCATTCCCCTGGGGACTTATCCTTATACTTGTTATGGTACTCTCGTTGGGTATTTGTTTTTGTTACTACATCATATGGATACTTTTCGAGTAACTATCTCACCCTTCCTGTTCAAATTTACAGCTTCTAATAGTGTGTTTAATTTTCAGCTCCGAAGAGACGACAATCAGCAACAATGTGCATCGCTATGACTACCATCACTATCCGCCCCAACATCATAGCAGTCCACGTTATATTGCTGGTCCTCCACCAGCAGTTGCACATCATTTGGCGCATCATCCGCAACAGGAGATTTACGAGCGTCGAGAAGTCACAACTCGACTTCCGTCGACGGCAGTATCAATGGGTGACTGTGATACGACTATTGGTGGAAAGTACTCCTCCACGGGGTCAGTGATGGATGCTGCGACGACAATGCGACCGCCCTCGTCCACAGACATTCAAAATGATTTGGCGCATAATGAGCACTACATCTATGTAACCTATCCGCCGGATTTAAAGAAGAGATTATTCGAGAAATACGAATAAAACGGATGGGCAGAAGAATTTAATAAACAATTTTTGAAGAGTAACTTTTAAATTTAGTAATTTTTTTTCGTAATAATAAATCAATAACAAAACAAAATCTGGCTATCTTATTACGTGTGCCGCATCTACATATCTTCTTAGTCGTCAGCAAGCTTTTTTTAGACCTTCCGCAACTGCAGCTATGAACGCATACTTTGGAGCTTAGAGTCTGTTGGATTTATATATACCTACACTTATGTAATTATTGAGTTCCCGATCCGTGGATTATTGCGGTCTTTAAAACAGATGTTCGGTTTTTCTGACCATCTCGAACCCAGACGCTGTGATTCAAAGACTCTCTTGGCTAAAGCATTGTTATCCGTTCGTTTGATGTGACCCAACTAATTCTGAATAAAGATCACTAGTCTGGTGTAGAGTTTACTAAATTAGTTGCTCCAAAAAGGTATGCATCACAGGCTTTCTGCGATGCAATCAGCGAGGGCACACCTCTCGACCCATAGTCGAAATGACATATTATCACCTCACTTTGGTTTAGGTATTTTACTTTACGTGGAAATTAGTGCAACATTACACAAACTTTTAATGCAGGATCAAACCTTTTATAGCCTTATTATTGTGAGCTGCTGGAATTAAAATTTGTGGCTGTTACTTTACCTTTCGGAGTATACGACTATGAGAATAAGAGGAATTAAAAGCATGAAATGATGCAGTGCATATGTACATACTCAACGTGTCTTTGAGCTGGACTTTATTACCACTAGAACTGGATACGTCTCTAACAGACTACCTCATCTCTAAACAAGTTCCTGTACTTTCTTATTTGGGCAGTGAGGGGGTTGGAGGAATTGCTTGCATTTTGTGAAAGGTGATTCCAGGACCTGTGTTAAGTTCATTATTTATGTACTCGTATTCACCTTAAACGATATGAGCAAGCATACTGAAATTTTATAATTTCTTACGTGAGACGTGGGGCCTTTAAAAAAGGGTAAAAATAGTTTTTCACAATACTCGTATACCTATGCAGACAGCCCCTCATTCGACGTTTTATCCTTGACAATACTCGAATATTGACAGTGCTCGAAACATCCAATATTTTAGTAACGCATAGTTCGCTGTGTTTTGTTCGATTCCCGATTTGTCAGCGACTTGTACTCTGCGCCACAATACAATCAACGAATATAGCAAGTTTTCGCTAGGGTATTGGGCCGTACTTGGATATCTCTACAATCCTCGCGGACAGGCAGCAGTTCCGGTTGGAAGACAATGAGGGAGTCCTGTAGGTAATAGGACTTTGACATATGTACATATTATGTATTTACTGGAAACGACGCCATATTTTGTCTCTTAGCCAGTTCTCGTGGTATTAAGTACGGAATTTCCATGCTTTTAATCATCCTAATTCTCATAGTTAAATAACCTGGAAAATAAGGTGACAACTCCAATTTTTTTTTAAAAGTTTTGTCCCCGCATTGAAAGTTGCAAGTACGGGAACCGACCTAATATTAAATTAGACTGCTATATGTATGTTGCTTCGCGAATAATTAGATCGAAACTTCTAGGGTATGAGAGCACACTTAGTACATCTGTCGGACATGACCGCAGGACTCCTATCGTGCCTATAGCTGCCGTTCTTTCTAAACCCTTTTTAATGAATTGTATTTAAGAATTGGACGTACTATGGCTGTGTGTATTTATAGAGTCACTCTTTGTTTGAAGCCCACATTTGCAGCCAATGTATGCTTTCTTAACCCTATTTAGTTTCCAGTCAGGCTTTGATTAAAGCTCTGGACGATTGCGAGAGTGATTGTCCTTTCAACCGAGGAGAAATACATCCAGACATTTTTTTTAATAAAGGCTATACTCCTATGTAAGTTCTACATTTTCTAGATTAACATCCACCAGTCCACAACATATGGTTCATATCGTCGGCTGAGAATTTAATTTAATTTAAAAAAAAAAGACGACGAGGCATTTTGTTAGGATAGGTAAATCTACTGGGAGAACGCCCTGGGTTGCTTGATGATTGACTGTTGATTCTGCTCTTGAATAGCTATAGATTAAAAGCTTTTAGGAATATGTCTGCTGGGAGTGAATTTCAAAGTTTACTAGTTCTAGTTGGCTAGCCCTAGTAGATCGTATGAAATGGATGACAAATTTGGAAAAATTATTCTCCACAAACCTTTTGATCAAACAATAACCGGTAATGAAACTTCTGGGGATCCATTTGCCTTCGTTTCTACCTATAAGCTGCTTTCTCTTAAACCACTTATACTGCTTTAACTCATTAACAGTGTAACGGAAATTAATAAGTGAAAAATGTATGGAAAGTCAATTGAATCTATAACACTGTTCAACAGCTTTTAATTTGTAAACGACAGAGGTCCTCATAATCAAAGGGAAGAAAACAGAAACAGCCACACTCTCCGTCGGTGGTCACCTTACGACAACTAAAGCACATATAAAATACCTTGGAGTAGTGTTAGACGCGCGATTATTATTTAATCATGCCAAACACTGGAGGACCAAGACATAACTATTAGCCAGAGTAATTACATGCATAATCCTGTACGCCTCACCGGTATGGGCTAAGGCTACCACGACCAAGTCCTACAATAAAAAAAAATCACGCAAGCGCACCAAATATGCACCTTGGCGATTTCCCTTCTTACTTCATTAAATTGTTTCAAGTTAGTCAGTGAAAATAAAAGTTTTAGAAATGGAAGCGAAGAAATATTACCACTGCATTATAATTAAGGTCGACATTTTAAATGAGGGTAGTCAAATGACCGGTAGTTTGTCTGAACACACCCTGCAAAGAATTTCTAAGACGACTGTATCGCAGGTAGGGGGGAATGAATGTTTTTTACTTACTTACTTAAGGTGGCACTACAGTCCGGGGTGGACCTGGGCCTCAACCAACAAGCGTCTCCAGCCAGATCGATCTTTAGCTAGCTGCCTCCAGTACCGGTCCATGGTGTCCATGCGCTCTACATGAACCAGCCACCTCAGTCATTGGACCTTCACCCTCCTGGCTTAGTTGATGTCGCTGTACAGCCCGTACAGTTCGTCGTTGTATCTCCTCCTCCACTCATCATCTATGCAGACGGGACCAAAAATCACCCGAAGAATTTTCCTCTCAAAACAGCGAAAAACAACCTCATCCACTTTTGATAAAGTCCATGCCTCTGCGCCATAGAATAGGACTGGGATGATTACGGTTTTATAAAGGGTCACTTTAGTTGTTCGAGAGAGGGCTTTGCTACTCAACTACTTTCTTAGCCCAAAAAAGTAGCGGTTGGCAAGAGTTATTCTTCGTTTGATCTCAGCGCTCGTGTCGTTGTCTGAATTTATTATAGCGAATCCTAGGTTGACAAAGTCCCTAACTACCTCAAAGTCATATCTGACTACGGTGACGTTCTGCTCGAAACATCGATGTTGATTGTCCTTTCTTGTTGACAGCATATACTTGGTCTTGCCGTTCACCATTAAACCCATTTTCGCCGCAATACTCACGAAAACACCACTGACATCACGCTGCGTTCTTTCGATTATGTCAATATCGTCAGCGTATGCGAGTAATTGGACAGATTTTTGAAAGATTGTGTTTCTGGTGTTGGCGCGTGAGTTTTGCACTATTCTTTCAAGAACGATGTTAAAAAAAAATCGCATGACAGCGCGTCGTCTTGTCTGAATCATTTTTTGACATCAAAGATCTCGGAAAAGTCTTGAATGAATGTTTTTTTAGTGAGTAAAAATCTCACACTACTCAGTAGTGATTTTTGAAGATTTTCGGCACAAAAAAAATCCGTCAGAGGTCTTCAAACTTAATTTTTAATATATTCTCTGAAATCCCCTTGCTACTTGCCTAGGGTTAATAACGAGGATGGCTACATGCCTGAGCTTACCATTATATATATTTTTTTTTAAAGATTTTCAATAAAACTTACTTCATATTGTACTTCCATTCAATACAAACCCATAACCATATTCCATAAATCATTCTTCATCTATTTTTCCATTGTAGTCCGCTCTACTGAAACCAATCGAATAAAACAAATTGCGTTTGCGATTTTCATAACATTGACAGACACATTTATTCAGAAGAAAAAAAAAATAAAATTATTAAAATAAATTAGATTTACTTTGCACAACAACGATAAAATTTTCTTTCTTAGATATTTAAGTTAAAACGAACATTATACTATAAATTAAAACAAAAAAAAAAAAAAAAAAACATTAAACATAAACATGAACCATATCTTAATTAAAAAAAAAAAAAAAAAACATAGCATGTCTTTTATTCTTTTTTTAATAATTTTAGTTTCTCCTTTACACCGTTACACTAACAGCAAAAACATGCACATACATATATCCTATTACACTTTGCATTATAACAATTAATTTAAAACAATTAAACAAAAAAAAAAAAAATAAACAAAAATTAAACAACAAAAACTTCCAACATTTAGTACAATTTGATAAGTATATAGTACATGTATATAGATTTTCACAAAATCATTTGATTCAGCATTATTACACAATAATAAAAGTTAATAACAGATTTGGTCCATTTATAATTTTGGAATGTATACAATAAAATTTGTCTTTTTTTTTTTATATAAATGCTCAGACATTTTACTTTCTTTTTTTTTGAGTTTTATATGTATGTATATATTTTGTATGCGATTTAAAACATTCTCATATGTATATATAAATATTTTGTAAAATATGTTCTGTTTTATATATATGTATATATTTTTTAATAACAATTATCCACATTAAGTTTTGATTTTAAAAAATATTCATTTCTGTTTGTAATATTTTTTTTTTTTTTTTTTATAAATATCAAATGTGTAGGTGTTTTTATTTTTACTTTTGTATACATAAATTGTTTTTATTATATTTTGTATATGAAATATGTTGAATAAAGATATTTATGTGTTCTTAGGAATAAAATCAGCCCGAAAAAAAAAATACAACATCTATATTAATTGCACTCGGTGCAATTAAAATAAAAACCACTCAGTTGCTTTTTTTTTTTTATTTGTTTTTCTATTTTCTATGAGACTATTTGCTATAAAATATGTAAAAGTGGTAAGGTATTTCTTTTTCTTTATTAATTTCTCTATAAATACTTTTATCTTAACTACGAATAGTATGCCTATGAAAAAGATAAAATAAATATTTTAATGGAACAGAAAAACAATTTGTCTAACAACACCGCAGAAGAACATGTACATAAGTTCTTCTGATTTATCATTTATATGTAAATATTTTTGGTTTACAATTTTTGGTAAAAATTTTTTTTTATAAAAAAAAAAAAAAAAAAAAAATTTATTTAGTTAGGTAAATATAAAAATGACTTAATAAATAAATTAATGAATTTATCTGAAAATGTTTGGTTTTCTTTAAGATTTAAGTCGAATAATGTTTTTTTGTATTTTTCAACACTTTGGTACTCTGTAGAAACTTGAAGGTCTTACTCGTAGAATGTAATGCGGTAGAAATATTAAATGAGATTCTTTAGCAATTTTTTAAATTTTAATACCAATTTGATTGAGCAATTTTTTTTCTTTTTTTTTTTTTAAGAAATATTCAAGATAATAAATACTGTTATCGATAATATCAATTCTCTAAAACAACATAAGAGACTTGAAGCGAAATGTCGGTGGTAACGTTGGAAAAGAGTTAACAAATGTAAAGAATTTGATGAATAAAAGAAAGTGAGCGTACGATCTTAAAGGTTATATGGCTTAGAAAAATTTCAGAAAACTATGACACAAAAAAAAAAAAAAATAATAATAATGATTTGAGTTAGGAGCCTTCGTTGGGCGCCATTTTAATGTACAGACGTTGGAAATGTATATCGGAACACTTTTCGATTCAACTTTGTGAATATCCCTTTGCCTTACAAGATATCGAAACTACAAATAAATAAAATTAAAATGTAATCTATCCGCGTATCATCTCTTACTCATTGATTCTGAACGAGGTTTTTGCTCAAAAATAAATCGGGCATAGATAGCATTTTGCAAATTGTGTGCAGTCTTTTTCAAATAATGTGAAGGTCTTTTTGTTATACACTTTTCAAGCCCTTTTCATGCCCCGAAATATAAAAGAACTTAACGAAAATAAAGGTACAATTAAAGTGTGTTTGTCTGCACCAGAAAATTAAAAGATTTAACACAGCGTTTGTCTGTACCTTGCTTGTAGCTTTTAATCCGTTTAATCTGAATAGTTTAAATTCTCAAAATATTTCTTTTACAAAAGATTTAACATTTCGAAAGAAATATGGTCAGAGGAAAATTTGTTTGATGGGTTTCCTCAACAAAATTATTTGTTTTGGAATATGCAGGACAGGGCTCGGATTTTATATCCTTAACACTAGGTTTATGGACATTTCTTATATACCTATCTCTACGAACACGCGTCAATTGAATACATTTATTTAAAGAAAAAAACAACATCAATATTTCAACACTTTTGGAGAAAATAGACTTCAGTATATATTTACCTCGTTCAACGGATAAAAGTCAGTACAAGAGATAAAATAAAAATGCGAACGGATTTGTAATTTTTTTTATAAAATTCGAAATGCGTCAAAATTAAGCATCCCATAAACCAAGTGTTAAATTCTTGCTAGAATTCAAGGAAAAGCCGCTAAATGGAAAATTTCCGGAATAGATTTTAAATTTTATTTAAGAAGCCAATTTACACTTTATGAAATAGAAGTCCACAATGTGCAATTTTTATTTTGGAGCTTTAACAAAAAAAAAAATGGATGAATGCTAGATTTGCTATAAAGGCGAAAAGTCCAAGAGGTGATGAGGGATATCAAATGTTATATGCAACAGTTCAACATTCAGACTACAAAAATAGAAATACAAAAGTGGATGCATACAAAAATGTTTGCACTGCACTTAAAACCGTCAACAATAGGGAAGCCAATATTTAGCGGGAAATAAAAATGAATGAATGTTATAACTACAATATATTGATGCGTTAATATGCGTTTGTTGTCGAATTTCATCGAATACAAAATTATAAATTGTCAAACTCTGTCAAAGATTTTTTAACTGTGTTTAACCTACACAAAAATTATTCGTAAAAGAACCTTTTTTCATTGGATAAAGTTAGTTAAACAAGAAAGCTCAAAAACCTCGACGGCATATATGTACTTGGCCTTGCCTTGTGGTGAGCTTTCTGGTGTTAAAACACGTCTCCGGCATTGATTGAATAAAAACCTTCTTTTTTTTTTTAGTATAGTTTAGTAGTTTAGCTAACAGTGGAAAACTTTTTGCAGTACGTCTATTTCATTTTGCTCATGAAGCAAAATGATTTGTACGAATTTCAAAAAAGTTAGAATCTCATAAAATTTTACGCTTAAGCAAAACTCACTGGCTTCAAATTGTAGCGAATCTGGCAGCACCGATCATATAAAATTCTGTATCAGTGAAACCATTTTGTTTTTGCTACCTTGATTGAGTTTTCCTAACGAAATCTTTTCAACATTTAAAGTAGTTGATTAGTTACTGTAAAACGTCGATGCTCTTTAAAAAAATAAGAAATTAATAAAGAAATAAAGCGCAAATTGTTAAAGGAAAATAAACGGTTACTTTCACTGTTAAAATCATTTCCTTTTCTTAAGGGAAAATATTTCGAAAAGCTAAAATCCCGATCATTGCTGTTCAAAATTTACAACAGTTGGAGACCAGAGGAAGAAGTGACTCCCGATTTGGGGCTTGTTGACAATGAAAATGATCATTCCAGCTTTGAGACAGCTGAAAGTAATGCAGAGAGTTCCGAAAAGAATTATACAGGGTGCGGCAAAAGTAACTATATGCAGTAAAAAAATGTTTAGCTCCTTTGTTTGACAACATTTCATCTGTTTTTTACTCTTTCACGGATTAAACTTGGAGATATAACAAATGAAACAAAACAATTGCGCAAAGAAAGATTGTTTTTTCTATTCCTTGAAAATAATTGTTCAATAATTAATACTCAACTAGCATATAGGAGATTTTTGGTGAAAGAACTGCTCCAACGGGATAATTTTTTTTGCTGAATTCGGTACTTTTGGCGATTCGAGACGTACGGACAGACCTGGAACTAGCAGACCAGTCGAAATTATTGCTGTTGTGAGACACACGATCAGTTGCAGCTTTCTGACCACATTTTTCGGCGGATTTTGAAAGAGTATTTGCAACTCTTCCCGTACATCCAGATAGTCCAAAAACTAAATGGAGTTATTATAACAATGGAGTTATTGAAGCAACAATTTCCAAATACGGCCAATTTTAAGTTGGCCACCACTATCGACTGATTTGATTGGTCCAGATGTTTTATTGTTGGGCTATCTTAAAGAAGAAGTGTATGTGAATAAGCCCCAGACCTTGCAGCAACTAAAGCAACACATTCACGAAGAAATTGGTATTATACCGCAAGAAACACCCCACAAAGTTATGGAAAATGCCATGAAAAGAGAAGATTTTTGAGTTCGAGAAAATGGTTCTCATTTAACTGATATTATTTATCATACATAATGTATTTAAAATTTAAACTTTTTGTTTTTTTCATTCATCCAATATTTATTTGAAAATCATATAGTTACTTTTGACGCACCCTATACAAAGTTATTTAGCCTGTATTGTTTCTGAAATACCGAAGTATTTTCCTGGATAGTCTTGGGGGGACACAATTATTTAGCATCGTCTCAAAATAAACCATCCGTGATGTGAGGTGTATTACTGGAGAAACTACGTGATAGAATAAACTCATCCAACGCCAACATTGAATTCACATAACAGCTACGTAAATACTCTATGCTCCGCAGAGTTCTCAGTGATAGAAATTTCTATTAGGGTGGCGCATGTCGGACCATATTGATATCCACGTATATAAAATTAGCAAATTTACAATACGTGGATTGAATTTTGGTTATGTTACAATTTATGATTAGCATGTTCAATGGTAATGATATCTGAAAACCTACAGCAATCATAAGTACATACTACAATTTGTGGGCACGGATGACCAGATACTTTTTAATAAATGTTGGAAAATCCGTTCACAAATAAATCCAAACATTCCACAGTTGTTTGGAGTCACGACGAAATTGAATGCGTCTACAATCGTGACATTCGAATCATGTAACACTTAACCAGCCTACACATAAAATTGTAAAACTCATTTAAACTGAATCATCTGAGTGATAATTAAAAACCAAACATGCATTTATTTCCGAAATCTTGAAAAAAAAATTCTTCTTCATGCGAACCCACAGAATGGACAATGCATTAGCAAATAGTGCACTTCAACAGAAATGTGTTAATAGAGCATCAATTACGGGAGTTATACAACAGAGAACGGTGCATTTTGTTTATATTACAACCACGGATTCAAGATGACCATACGATCAAAATATATATTCCGTGCAGAACGAACAAGATAGATAAACAAATGTCCGTAGCTTCCTAATTAAATTGTGTAGTGGAGATGTACTCGTATTTCTTTAAAATGTATGTACGTACGCAGTTTGAGTTTACAGTGTAGCCAAATAATATCCGTACACCCTTGAAAGTTGTAAGAACTATTGAGATAAAATTTATTAATTGTTTCATACAGTTGCGGTCAAAATAATAACAGTGTAACCTCGTGAACGACATATTTTAGTATAAATTGAGATACGAATAATCTATTACTTCCTTGAACTAATTTTCTGGTAATAGAACAATGTGTCTTAAATTTCTAAGAAAAAAACATTCGATCGCATAACGGATACTTTCCACACGTCACTTGAATACACTTATTGCACTTATATAGCAATGCTCACTATTTAAAATAAAATAATTTAAAATCTTAAAGTAAACCTTCGAATCCCCATAGTATTTCACAAATATACTAATATTCACTTACAGTATGGGCCGCGGTAACCACTGCACTCCGGAGCAACTGCGATACTTGAGATTTCTTCAAAAATTATTGTAAATGCTAAAAATTATTAGGATAAACCCGAAATCCAGGGCAGGAAAAAGGTTTTGTCCACGAAATCGGTAAACAGTATTGTAAGGGACTCGATGGTTTCACCCAATATACCCGCTACCGAGATAAAACAAAAACAGTTGAATTTAAGCACAAGTGTGGAAACTGTAAGAAAGTTCCACTTTTAATAAGAAAACATATTTCAAAAAGAGTTCAGTTTTCCAAGACCCATGGCCTATCAAGAGTGGTGGAATATCTTATTGATGGATGAAAGTTAAATCGTCCTGTATGGCGCCTTTGGTTCCCCTGAATATGTGCGACAGTCACCAAACGCTGAATACATGGTGGCTCTAGCATTATGATATGGGGTTGCTTCACATACCATGGTCTAGGCTCCAAATACCGAGTGAATGGTGTGATGGATCAGCACGTTTACATTGACATACAGGGTGGACCAAAAGTCTCTTTCCTATGTAAAAAAATAATAACTCTTTTATTTATAGATTTTTTTTGTTTGTTTCAGACATAAGGTTGGAGCACTACACGATCGCACAGCGAACAAAAATTGTTAAATTATTTTTTGAAAATAGCCAGTCAATAATTTGTACTCAACGTGCCTACCGGCAATTTTATGGCGTTAGAAATGTGCCAACAGCACCCACTATTCGTGTTGTGGTGGCCAAATTTGAGCAATATGGGAACGTTGGAGATGTGAGGCGTTCGGGCAGGTCTCGTTTTGGACGATCGATCGAAAACATCCAAGTCGTTAGGGAAAGTGTTGCAACATCGACACGACAACGTTCAACACAGTTAGGCATACCGCGTAGCACGATTCATCGGATTTTGAGGAAAGATATGCACCTATACCCTTACAAGATCCAGTTGGTCCAACAGCTCAATCTTGGTGACCCAGGAAAACGTCTGGAGTACTGCAGAACTGTCCTAAATGTCGCCTACTATGACGAAGAATATTTGGAAAATTTTATGACCGACGAGGCACATTTTCATCTGAGCGGGTTTGTGAACAAGCAAAATTGCAGATTTTGGGGCACACAGAATCCCAAAAATCTCCATCAACGTCCCTTAAACTCAACATTCGCACAGAAATCGCTCAAATTACGCCGGCAACACTTCAAAAAGTCATGAAAAGTGCCATCAAAGGAGCCCATGAGTGCATGGTGGCCACTTAGCCGATATGATTTCCTATACATAATGTAAAAAATTTCCATGAAATAAACTTTTATTTGTAATTTATTTCATTAGTTTTTATCTTTCCGTTCAAAAGTTATTCCAGATATACGTAGGAAAACGACTTTTGTGCCACCCTGTACTTCAGGGAATAATGCTGCCTTACGCAGAAGAGGAAATGCCAATCGGATGAATCTTTCAAAAAGACAACGACCCGAAACACAACAGCAAGAAAACTAAGAAATGGTTTCGAATCAACGATATTTCTGTTATGAACTGGCCTCCCCAACCACCTGGCAGCTTCAAAACCCAGAATGAATAATGAACTTTCAGCCAGAGGACTGCTTGGAAAGATATGCCATTGGATAGATGTCAGGCTTTGGTGGATTCCATGAAGAGGCGTTGTGAAGCCGTACTAAAGAATAAGGGGTCTACAAAAAAAATACGAACTATTTTTTGTATCTTTTTCTTAAAAATTGTGTTCCATTCCCCAATTTTATTTTAAATCATTATTTATACAGTATACTGCTATTTTTTTGACCAAGCTAAATCTTTACCTTGAAGACAACATTTTTGTTTTTATTTAATTTTTTGGTCGAAACAAAACTTTTTTTTACCACAATTGGAGTTAAAAATAAACTTTTTTTAACGATTTATAAACAATATGGATTTTGACCACAGCTGTATACATTTGATTTGGTAATCACCATTAGCGGAACCGCTCTATATCACACAAATGAGAAGTAAAATAGCGGTAAACAGTTTTCTCTGGACAAAAATTCGCTACTAAAGATAATCGGCGAGAAAACTACGTCCAACTAGTTTCCGCGCATGTTATGTGTTTTCAAGTTTTTCGTCGAAAATTACAGTTACATTGCTTTAGTGAATACAAAACACCTGCTGGCTGTACAGTTGTAATTCGATTTTCGTAGGTAGCGTGACATTTTCGTTGTAAAGTTGGATGAAAATGGCGCCGAAGAAGGAAATACCGATTGCCACGCTTGAGTTAATAATAAATCTCAAAGCTATAGGCAAATCGTATAAGAAAATTAGCGATATAGTTGGAAAAAGACGTTCATCTGTGCAATATATTGTTGACAAATACCTATCAACTGAATCTGTTGCCTAAACTAGGACAACCGCGGAAATTGAACCAAGCGATAAAATGGTCCATTTTACGAAAAGTGGAAGAAAATCCGTATATTAGTACTCCCATGATTGGACAAGATATTGAAACGGACTGTAATATAAAATTTTGGGCTGAAACTGTGCGAAACATCTTAAACGAAACTGGTTACCAAGGCTGCGACCCAAAGAATCCGTCGATCAGTTGCTGCGTCGTTTTGAACTGACAGCTGGATAGAATAAACGCATTCTTATGGAAGATGGCCCATAACCAACGGATATATTACCTTCGACGGATAAAGTAGGTTTATTTTCTACTTTTTTAGTCCGTTGATGCGTGGGCAATTCACGCATTGAAGTTCACGCATTCACAAATTGAGAGTAAGCACATTCATTGGTGGAAACATTGCGAGAATGAAGAGAAACTGTCATCGCTGTTGACAATCGGACAGCTTGAAGAGAAAACACTTTCAGCAATAACAAAATGTCATCGGCTGTCATCTGTCAACGAAGGTATGCGATGGACTTTATGGGACTGTTCTTTCCAGCAATACGTGAACGTCAACCTTCAACGGAACAAAATAGATTCAATTTTCGACAAAATGTGTATTATAATATCTTAAAAGAGAATTTGTCCCCTAGAGCATACAAATTGTTATAGAATGGGTGGTTTATCTTTCAGTAGGATAACGATCTAAAACATTCCGGGGATTTGGTAAGAGAGTGGCTCATGTACCTCTGCCCTAAAAAGCTACACACTTCTCCTCTCCCCAAAAAATAAGGTCTCGAGCAACAAATAATAAAGATAGCTTGCTGAAGTTATTCCTGAAGAAATGTCTAAAATTCAACCCGACTTAATAAAACAAAATTGTTCACTCTATGCCAAAAAGGATGACGGCAGTAATAATCAGCAACGGTGGACTCAGAACAACTTTACTTCTAACTTTATTTACTTTAACTTATTTTTAATAAATTTATTTACTGTACGGAAACTAAATGGTCATACTTTTTGCTTTATTTATTTTTTAAGAACAAAAATAAGTCAGTTGTTGAGTACGATCAATATCCATAGTGCGACGGCATCCAATTGTCAGCCGCCTGACATTGAATTGGATACAGAAAACTCGTGCTTGCCATTGACCTGAGTTCATAGCAATGCAAGCATAAGATAACACCTCAACTTCACTCTCGCCTGCTTATCGTAATGTGCACGCAATTCATATTTGCAAAATAAACAATTTGCATAATATTCACACGTTTAGTTTTTGTAGAGTAAGCTAATTTTGTTAAGAACTTTTTGTACTAGAATAAGCAAAATATGTTGTATAAATATTGTTGAATAAAGATTAAACGGTCAGATATATTTTGACAGCTATCAAAGACATTCATTTTTTTATTCCAAGTGAGTCTGTTTGGAAAGCTGCAATATTCTCTACATTCTTGGTGTTCTAGTTTTGTACTGGAAATACCGCCGATAATCGCGGTACAGAACCGTGGTCTATCAAGCAAACAATTACAGTAAAAGCACTATAAACATCAGTTATAGTACGACCTTCAGTTTCCGGATCCTTTGGGATCACTTGGGCTTCAAATTCTACGTTCTTCTACGACAATCCATGTTCAACAGGACGAAATAATAGGCTACTAATTATTCTCTGAAAGTATTTATAATCCTTTTCGTTTTCTTCTGCTTCATTCACCAGCCATTTCTCCCAAGTTGTGTAGTCTCTCTTATTTACGCCCAATGAGTCTACAAAGCCCGACAAGAAGCGTTTCTCTTGTTTATTTGTCCTTTCTGTCTCTGTTCAACTTTTAATATAATACACTAATTAAACTTTAAATAAGGAAAAACCAAATGAATACGGAAAACAAAAAAATAAAATTAATACTAATTATAATAAAAATAAATTTCATCTTCCTTTCTTAGTTCGTTTGGAGAAAAAAATTGTAACAATTGCCACTAGTAGAAATGTCATTTTCGACTCTGGAAGAAACGACTGCGACTATTCGCTATAGTCGCTCGAAAATCGTTAATTACGAGTATGTATTGTATTTTTATATTTTACAACGATCGAGGTATTATGTAAGTCATTTTAGGGTGTCATTTGTCGAAAAAAAAGGCAATTTTTAATCGACAAGTGAGTAATTATATTTAAAAATTCAATACAAAACAGGCATATTGGCTAATGATGATGAAATCTGATTATCGTCATGCAAGCATAAAGTAGGTCGTCAAACGAAAATCTTTTCATTTATACAGCATATGCATGCGATGTAGATCGATGCGGACTACCATATCACAACTTGCATTCCGTGATAATAGAAATGTATTGTGGCAGATATTTATCTCCAATTTAAGATTCCAATCACAGACATTACATATGCATCGTTTGACTGGCTGGCAGAAATGACCAAATGCAAAATATTTTTTGTGATATGGCAGTGTTTTAAGCTTTTTGACTGGTTGGTGTATGTAAAGAAAATATGACATATCCTTAATAATAAATTACCTTACCCAGTTTATAAAGGTTACCATTTAACAATAGGATTTTGAACGTCTAAAATTCAGCGGTCTGAAGAATGCACAAAGCAAATTTTTTATTCTTAAATTTATTTCAGATGATTATGCTTGTGTGGAATATATTTCTAACTATAACAACTAGTTGAGCCGTGGTTTATCACCCTCAACCTGAAGATGGTGTTACTCGTCAAAACTATTCTAGTACTATAATTGTACATGCTTTGAAAGACATCTCTGAAAATGTCAGCCATTTCGGACGCTCAATTGCTGTTTGATAGTCGTTTGTATCAGTCTATGTCAGTGTTTTTATAAAAACGGAGGAAAAAAAAATCGAATAAAGTGAGAGAATTAAATTCTTGCATTTAAAAGGCAATGCACCTGCGCAAATTAAAGCCGAGTTGGACGCTGTTTACGGGCACTGTGCTCCATCATTTGGGCAGCTGAATTCAAACGTAGTCGTACCACCTTGGTTGATTATGTCGTTAGCGACGGTCAATAATTGCAACCACAACTGATAACCTCGAAAAAGTTCACCAATAATTACAGTAGATGACTGTCGAATCATGGTTAGAGAGTTGACAGACCAAAAACTGATTCGCATTCCGTCTCGTACTTTGGCATTTGCCATGACCAAAATACCCACCATAATCTCCAGATTGCCTAAGCTCAAAGTTTAGCTCGAAGGACAGAGATTTTAATCGAACGAAGAGGTCATCGCATTCGTAGACGCATATTTTGCAGAGTAAGTTGTCAACTACTATTTGGATGAGTTGAAGAGAGCATCACTGGAAAAAACGCGAAGAATTGAAAAAAAAAACTTTTTAAACGACCTTGTACTGCTTAGTTGAAGTACTTAGGCGTTTTGCTTAAGAAGCTTACAGAATGCAGCAACACAGATGTATACGACAAATTAAACCCCACTCTACGGACGTATTATTTATACCTAATTTGATAGACCAATATAAGCTGTGTCCAGATTCTCTTGAAAGTTTGCACCTTGCTGATTTTGCTACGAGCAGAAAAAGAAAACGAAAAAGCGGCAGCTAAATAAGATTTTATAATGACTCCCAATCAGCTACTTCGTTTAAGGATTGTAAAAGGATACATCCATATACGCATCACCACACCATGCATCATCACGTATGAGTATTTCTGAGAATATTTATACAGTTCGTAGCTTGAAGACCGAGGAATACCATTTACTGTCTGCAGTTTTCAGAACGCTAATATTACTGAAATTAGAAGATTGCAGATACAGCAGAGATAGTCCTACTAGATGCCCAAGACTCTTCAAAAGATGTAAACGGGTTTACAGTACTTCAGACTTTGCTAGAATCTATAAAGCTCATATTTATCCGAAACGTACCCGTTTGATTGCTTAAGTTTACTTGATCAATTTCACCCGCAAGCATGCAGACTGATCAGTGAACACTTTGCAAAGAAATTTCATCTATCGAAATAGCGCTTTACAGCTCTGCTAGTCAGACTAAAGCCCCGGGCGCAATGTGAAATTCAGAAGATACGTTTTTAACCACTCAACACGAATATGTGAAATTTATACGTACTCGTAAAATCTGCAAAGAATCAAAATGTTCGCCAATCTTTGAAGTGAGGGCCATTGAAATGCTTATAAGAATTTTACAGGATAAGTTGTTATTTTCAAGGACTCAACTTCCGAAAACAATGGAGCGATGTAGTTAAAAGCCTGAGTGCTTCTGAATTATGGTCTAATTAATCTTCAGCCTCAATTTGGTTGCTTTGACTTCCAAACTGTGAACAATAATATTGGAAGTCCATCATTTTATACGTTACAAACAAACGTCGCCAGTGTATTCCATATGTCTGAGATAGAATTGAAGCGTATCGTTCACTACAGTTCCTGGCTTTGCCTCGTTATGGTTACACGAAGGTAACAGGAATAACACTGGTGAAACCAACAATATGCAACCTTGCTGTACGCCGCTATGAACTTCAAAGTCCTCCGAAACCTCCCCGTAACACTTAACACCCTCATAGGTAGGCTTAATAATAGATATGCGTTTTCCGTAGACGCTTCTCGTGGGCAAACTCATGTCACTGAACTGAGTCATCTCTGTAGCCAAGCAAACATTCAAGAAATAGCGTATAAACGGCAAAATTTAAATACATTCGCATTTCTTCCATTTCCATTTGAAGCGTATTGAAAATCGTGATTTACATCTCCAAGAAAGTAGTGTTAATTATTATAAGGAGTCTACAGTGAGGGCAACAACTAATCACTCGAGAAAACATCATATGTTACTTCTTCGAAGAAACCTAGAACTTTTGGTTGAATACGACACAGCGGAAAATAAAAAAAATTGATTCGATGCCCTTTCTATATTATTGTGGTCACAAATCACACGAAAAATACAACACAAATGAACTGCATCATCTCGCGATTTAGATACATTTTCAAGCCCGTCGTTTCTAATTAAAAATAACGCATTCTTAGAGGTGCTAACTGGCATTCAAGTATTATTTGCTTCATTCGATTAATATTAACCAATGGTGTAAACACGTAATTAGGTCGAGCAACTTCTTTCAGGTCTAACACTCAACGTTCAAAATGTTCTCACTTCGAATTAAGATACCCAAGAAGCAACTGATTTTTATTGAGGACTATCTGATACAGTGTATTTCATGTTTATCGTTAACACTCTGCTTTATGGCTCACTAATGTGTTTATTTTTAATAACCATAAAATAACCGTCTGTGAGATATGAATGCTAAATGACTTGGAAAGAAACAAATAACAAACGGTTTGTTCAACTTATTAAACATTTTAATAGTTGTTTATTAAAATTGGATTGGAATGGATGGTTTCCGCGTGTTGTGGTAAAAACGTGTTTTAGTAATTAGTAGAATGGAAAAAACGATGCATTAGATTCGGTTTTAGCATGACAGGTTTTGTTTGCGTGTATTAAGTATAGAATTATGGATAAAAACAACGAAAATCTTCGTTTAGAGGAATATTGGAATTAGAAGAAGATTATGAGAGCAATTCTGTCGAGAAGAAAAAAATTAAATAAAGTGCACGAGATAGAAGGATAACAATATAAATTTGTCAAGTGCGTGTCGGGTGTCGTTAATCCGGAGAATAAGATAAAGCTATGATCGTTTTTTGATAGGTTAGATAAAAGCAAATACTATTTTTGTTCCAAGTCTGTTGGTTTGTTCACACAAGGCTCTCTCAATTTGTGTATGAAACTTTAATTGCGTGTTTACACTGCTATGTCTAACATTTTTTTAAATCAAAAACTGTCTGAACGGATTTTGATGAAATTCGACTTGCAGTTTAGACTAGTTGGTCGTTCCACTTTTAAATTAGTAAAATTGGTAGAGTGCCCTCAAACCCCAAGTCTTTAATTTTTTTTTTCTCGTAACTTTCCCCTGATTTTACATACTCGTACTCTCAATTTTTTTCCGATTTTTCACGGAGGACTGGGAGAAGGACATCCTATAAGCGCGATGGTTTTGCACCTTTTTTAATTCTACGAACTTTATCAGAAAAAATATTGTTTACATATTTGGATTTGGGTGCCGTGGCTCGGTGGTTAGCGCGATCATTGAGCGGGAGATTCGAATCCCAGAAAACACAAAAAAAATTGTTTTCACACGGTCCCACCTCTTGCGAACAAACATCCGAGAGAAACGGCATAAAACTGTAGATCCTAACCATTTGTGCGGAGCTCACCACGAGTGGGTACAGAAATTATGCCAGTCTATGTGTATGTGTATGGGCTGTTAGCGTCAAAATATTTAGTTAATTATTTTTTTATTTTGAAGTCTCCAGCTTTCATTTGATATGTCTCAATAAGCCAAGTAGCTTGGAAGCAACTTCCAAAAAAGTTCATGTCTCTTACAAAAATGTGCAGACTACGGGTCAACGTAAAGTAAGAGTCACCTCGATAGGAAGATGGGAAGCAGTGAAAAACACCAAAGAAAAGTCGATGTCTAACTGCATGAGCGGAGCTGAATGCCAGAAGAACCTATTTCTTACAACTAAAGAGGTGTTAAATTTGTGTGGCCTAAAAGTAAGAAAACTATTATTTCGACCAAAAAATCAGGCTAAAAGTTTACCATGGGCTAAAGATCATAAAAATTGCATGATTAAGGAGTAGGGATGGCGAAAATTAACCATCGGCGTTTAACCGGTTAACCAAATATGTAACTAGATCCAAGATTTAAATAAACTTACGACTCGAACTTGCTCACACGATGGTATATCAAAAGTAACCGGATTGCCTTCGTCATTCTCGGTCTATCAGCCGAGTGGTAATGGTGCATACCTTTCTTGTAAATATAACTTGTCTGTACCTTTTTGGCAAAAATTGAGGTACGTATTGTTTGTATAGTTTACTTTTAAATTCGTTTGATAAAAAGCCACTCTACCAGTGGAAAAATTTCACGAGGAGATAAATGGCCAGAACCACCGATGATACCTCGACACCTTAGGGTATATGAGGACCGGATTATGTATGCATGTATGTATGTATGATAAAAAGCCAATTTTTTTGCAAAATGGAACATTTTCGATTCGAAACTCGAGAAAACAACAAATCGTTGGTCAAACTGGAATGGAGTTGTGATGACATCATTCATGCCTTAAAAAAAAAGTTTACGAGGATCAATTACTATACTTAAATTTTGTGTGGGAGCCGTGGCTCAGTGGCTGCGAGAAGCTAGGCCAGGCTCTGCATTGGGCAGTTGGCGCACACATATTTATTTATTTTATTTACTTAAATTTTTCAGTGGATCAAACGTTTTAAAGTAGGCAGGGAGAAACTTAAAAATGATCAACGCTCAGGAAGACCATCAACGTCAAGTACTGTGGACATGTGTTCTAAAGTACAAGAAATGTTAGACGAGGATCGATCTACTACTCGTGGATCAGTCCACGCGAGTTTGCTGATAATGTTGTGCGCCGAATACATCGTACCAAAAACCTGACAATGGTGTTGTGTTTCTAAATAAGAGTCAGGCGGATCCAGATAACATTTTTGCTCGCATCGTCACTGGGGATGATACTTGAATCTACCGAGTCCAAAATGTAATGTAAAAGAGTGGTTTCCAAAGGGAATTTATGAACCTAAAAAAGGTCAGTTATGGCTACAGTTTTGTAGGAAGCTGAAGGAATGAACTGCGTAGACTTTCTGAAACATAAGAAACTTATTACGTTGAAGTAAAGCTTCATTAGCGTGTATTGTTCCATCACGATAAAGGTCAAGCCCCATTCTTCGCCGCAATCTCGAGATGTTTTAAGGCAATTTCGCTGGGCTCCATGCTAGCTGGCTTCAGTTAATTGTGTTATATTTTCAAAACTAAAACAGGCCATCAAAGGGGAAAGATGAAAATCAATAAAGAACGCTGAACAGGAAGTTTTAAGGTGATTCTCATTGAAAAATGCTGCCTTTTATAGAGAAGGTCTAAATAAATTGAAACAACGCATGCAAAAGTTGGGATAGATGGGTCATATGTGGAAAAATAAAATTTAAGAACGTTTGGTATATTGTGTGTTTTAAATTTTCAGTTTGATTACTTTTTGCTATATACTCGAATATGTTGCTCGTCCGTATATAGTTTAGAATGAAAAATTCGATGAGGCGACAATATTCGAATTTTTAAAAATGCGTTTACATTTTTTCTTATCGCAGACATACCTCCACTGTAAAAGCAAATTCAAAATGTTTAATTCGGAAACAATATGTTTGAATTCTTCTCTGTTTTACATGACTTGTTTAAAATATAGCTTTCATAGTTTAGGAGCTAGAATGTAGTGACAGATACACAGACGGACGAACGCGCTTATCTACTTTACCAGAGATTTCTACATTGCATTATCTAGTTTCAACTGAAAATGAAAATCTATAAGCGCACATACAATCCACAAAATGAATTTGAAATGAACTCTATGTTAATATTGTATGGTTGATCCAGACCTTTGGTTCAAGAAGAAACAGAAAGAAGAGCAATTGTGGATGCTGGATTATGTAAGTCAAGCACACATCGAAAAAAAAAACTATTGATAATCGTCACAAATAGAAAAAAGCGTATGGATTTCGGTAAGAAATATATAAATGAGTCCCCAAACTTTTGGCACCGGGTCATTTTTTCTGACGCGTCCAAATATAACATATTTGTCTATGACGGCTGTATGAGAGTTTGACGGAAGAAGGGAGGTGCTTTATCCAAAATGCACAATAAAGCCCGTGAAGCATGGTGGTGCAGGACTAATGGTATGGGGCTGTTCCCAGCAGCAGGGCTCGGAAAGCTGTAGGAGGAAACGATGGATCAATATCCTTTAAAAAAAAAATTAAAAAAAAGTGCTGCACAACTTGAAATTTCAGATAACTTTGACTTCCAGTAGGACAACGACTTCCAGTAGGACAACGACAAAGTCCGGATCTTAATCCAATTGAGCACGTGTGGAATGTATTGGAAAAAGGAATTTGAATTCACAGAATTAGAAATAATGGCAGTTAAAGAACAATAAACAGAGCGCGACATGATGTACAAAATATTTAACTTCTTGTCTATTTCACAGATTAAACTTAGCAGATATCAAAAACGGAACGCTACACAATGGCGTAAAGAACTAACATTGTTTTTCTATTCCTTGAAAATAATCGTTCAATAATAATCCTAAACGTGCATACAGGAAATTTTGTTGGTGAAAGAACTGCTCCAACGGGGGTGGATAATCACAGAAATTCGGCCTATCCACAACCACTTTGCACAGCATTTTGCATAAAGATCTTGGCTTACATGCTTATTAGGTCCAGTTGACACAAGAATTGAAGCCAGCAGACCACGCACAACGCTGTACTTTCGCTGATTAGAAATTAATGAACAAGATCATGATTTTTTACACAAAATTATTCTGAGTGATGAGGTTCAATTCCATTTGTCTGGGTAAGTAAACAAAAAAACTGTCGCATCTTGTGCTCCGAAAACCCAAGAGAAATAGTGGAACAACCTCTTCATCCACAACGAGTGACAGTTTGGTGCGGTTTTTGGGCTGGCCGTGTCATTGGGGCATATTTTTTCGAAAATGATGCTGGTGCGACCGTTCCAGTGAATGGATTGCGTTACCGAGACGATGTTGACTGCCTTTTTTTTTGTCTGAAATTGATGCTATGAACGTGGTCGAAGTTTATTTTCAGCAAGACGACGCCACATGCCACACAGCTGGTGAAACAATGGCTCTGTTGCGTGACAAATTTCATGGACGTGCGATTTCTCAAAATGAAGACTTCAATGACCGCCGAGATCATGCGATTTAACGCCATTAGACTTTTTCCTTTGGAGCTGAGTAAAGATAAAGTCTACGCCAATGCTCCACCAACGATTCATGCACTAAAAGAAAATACCAGAGCTGTTATTCGCAAAATACAGCCGCAATTATGCGATAACGTGATGAAAAATTTCATCAAAATAATGACTATTTGTAGACAGAGCCGAGGTGGACATTTGGCAGATACTGTATTCCATAACTAGCCTCAGAGTTTGTCTTTAGATTAAAATAAAAATATAACCACTTTTCATAAAAATGTTGCGTTTTTCTATTGATTTAACATGACACCTCTTGTTGGATGACCCTTTACTTTTGCCGCACCCTATATTGTCAGAATGGAACAACATTGACAGTTTTTATACAGAAAAACTTGTAAAAGTTATAAAAATGAAGGAATATCCAACTCAAAAAGTATATAATTTATTTTAAATAACATTTTATTTGGTTGTGGTAATGGTGTACGCAGACTTTTGTGGAATGCATTTATTGATTTGGTTTCGTTTTATTCTGTTAATTTCTACTTCAATGTTTTTTTTTTTTAAACAATATTTTTTCAACTTTTATATAAATATGTTCCAACTGTATCGGTATTAATAATGAACTCATTTCAAAAAGTCGTTTTGGTGTACGTAAAGTTTTGTGGAACACTGTATGTGTGCCCCAAAATACAACAAATACTTGATTGCCAGGTTAATTACCATCTAACAGACGCGGCACGAAAATAAGAGGCAATAAATTCGATGTGTTCAACGAGCAGTAGGAAATACAGGATGGGCCAAATAAGACCAACCAATGTTAAACACGAATAACTTTTTTATTTTCCAATATAATTGTTTTTTTCTTTTGCAGTTTATAATTGAGTTTGGTTTATAATGGATACATACAGTACACAACAACGCGTTAAAATGATTGATTTTTTCTATACTTGTCAACGATCAATTGTTATGACGCAGCGAAAATATCGCCAATATTTTAATTCAAGATCAGCTCCCACAGCCTTATGATTAGGAGTTTGGTCGACCGTTTTGAGGAACGGGGTTCAGTGGCCGACCGTCCTGGAAGAGGTGGTTATCGAAATATTCGCACTGAAGACAACGTGGAAGCTGTGCGGCAGAGTGTTGCAAATGATCCATCTGTCTCAACTCGTCGTCGTTCGGGCCAATTGGGCATGTCCAGAACAACATTGCGGAGAATTTTAAAGTGATCTTACACTTACACTGCTACCGCAAGACCACTGACAACCACTACAATACGCTATTCGTTTTAAACAATTAGCCATACAAATTGATTTTTTAAATAATGTTTTGATATCGGATGAAGCGCATTTCCATTTAATTGGTTATGTCAACAAGCAAAACTGTAGATTGTGGGGCTCGGAAAATCCAAGGGCAACACACCAGCATCAGTTACACCCATTAAGATGGTGCGGTGTTATGACCGAAAAAGTTATCGGCCCATATTTCTTCGAGAGTGAGGATGAAACGTCAGAAACTATTTCTGGGGCTTCTTACAGAACAATGATCGACAACTTTTTGCGGCCAATGGCGGAGCAGCATCCTAATTTGTGGTTCCAACAAGATGGAACGACTGCGCACACTGCTGAGGAAACAATGGACCTGCTGCGTGAAATTTTTGGCGAACGTTTGATTTCAAAAAATTCAGATTTCCCTTCACCAGATTTAACTGCGCCCGACTTTTTTTTATGGGGATATTTAAAAGACTAAGTGTATGTTAATAAATCAGAGGCTATTAGAATATTCGAGACGAAATACGGAGCCTGCAACCAGAAACATTACGTGGTGTAATGGAAATCGCGCTAAAAAGAGCCAATGTCTGTATCGGGCAAAATGGTGGACATTTGTCTGATGTTACATTTCATACTTAATTTCCATAAAATGTATTTCATATATAAAAAAAATTAATTAAAACAAATGATTATTACAAAAGTTATACCTGTTTAACATTGGTAGGTCTTATTTGGCCCACCCTGTACAACAAATACTTGATTGACAGCTTAATTAACATCTAACAGACGCAGCACGAAAATAAGAAGCAATAAATTCGATGTGTTCAACGAGCAGTGGGAAATATATTACTAAACATTTTTGCAGTACAAAACTTTGCATACCAGAACGGAATGTTAATGGATTTAACAGAACGTCTGTCTGTCTGTTCGTCTGTCACACGCTTGTAGCTTTTGAACCCAAACAGCTGAAAATTCGCACAAATTAGTACAAAATAGTTTTTCTGTTGAACAATATAAATATATACGAATTCTTTGGAACTGTATCTTTGCTGGATTCACAAGTCACGCATACCAGTTAAACACGATTTCTTAAACTGAAGTTTGGCTATTGCATTTCAATTTGATACACGAAATAGATATCTGTGGTTTTTCAATTATTCTACTTCGAAATAAGATTTTATTAAGTTCATATTTAGATATTTAAAATCAAAACTAAAATTACAAATTTAATTTAAAAGAGAATATTATCATTATATATGTCATACCTAAGTAAACTTTAAGATTACATTCACAAGAACAAACACTTTGATTTATTTGCTATCGCACTACTAATAAATTTAATACTGAATAAACCGAATAATGGAAAATTACCCAACATTTTGGAAACGATAGCCTAACACATGCGGATGACAGACCCTCTACGACACTACCTGAACTAATTGCCATCCTAATTGAATTACACCATATTGTGTAATGACTAGGCATATTTCCACTTAAATAAATTCCTTAATCCAATTTCATATATTACTACGGATAGCATGGTAATACCGGGCAATATATTTGAATAGATAAACAACTGCAAAAGATAATATGATGTCAAAACTAAGACAAGAGACGTGTGAAGAATATCACTTCCAAGATAATATTCCTTCTAATCTTCTACTAAGATATAGGAGCGGGCTTTTGAAAGATAGCGGCGTATTGTGTCAAGGAAATCGTAATTCATGGTCATTATAAATGAATTAAATGTATTATTTCGTGAAACAGGTTATTAGACATCCTGTCTGAATGGAAACAATTGATTGAAATTCTAGGCGTTCAATAAGATATAATTAATGGTAACGTGATTGATGGTTTGTCGTTCAACTCAGCCGTATAAAACTGGCATTGACATAGAACTAGACGCTCCCAACAAGTTCTATCCGGTCTGTGTGTGAGTTTTACAAGGATTTCATTAAAGAGATAATTTGCTAAAACTAATGAAACTTAGATATAGAAGAATTTGTCAAGTGCGAGTCGGGTTGTTATCGTTATACGCAGACAAATAGAAAGCTATCGTATTTCAAATGGTCAGGACAGTCCCCGTGTCCCGGGTTTTTACCGGTTTCTATTACCTACGTAGTATTGATTTTAAACAGTGATGAGCGAGCAAAATTGATAGCAAGTTTCAAATTGGATTCCATATAAAACAGAAACTAAAATAATTAAAAGACTTGTATTTAATTTGGAACAAATATTAAAAATGTATATTGTCCCGGTTTCCATTTCGCCTAATGCAGCTGCTGTCTCGATTTGTCTCAAATAAAATCTGGCATTTTTAGGCCAAAAACAAAAATGTTTGATCCATGTTTAATACCACACGATTGGGTCAAACACCACTAAAGAGATTTATATTGAAATTTGATTTATAAAGGGTGATTCAATTGGAGGTTACTATTGATGTTGATGTTGACACATTGACTTTACACATGAAAAATTATATCGGGCAATTGGGCGCCACGGCTGCCCTTCCAGACTTCCGCCCGTTAGATGAAATTTTCCATTACTTTTCGGCATAAATCCGGCGGTAGTTCATAAAACGTCGAATCTCGTTATTTAGCTCTGGAATCGTTTGGCGGTCATTGGTATACACCTTCTGCTTCACATAATCTCAAAGAAAAAAAAATCCAATGGCGGGATATCGCACGATCTTGGTAGCCAATTTTGGTCGCCGAAACGAGAGATGACGCTGCCAATAACTAGTTTGCTTCTCGCGCTGTGTGGTAGGTGGTACCATCTTGTTGGAACCACATGTCTTCCGTATCAATATCGTACAATTGGTATCAAAAATAATTTTTCATCATGTCCCGATCATGGCCCAATCATGCCGCTGGCCCAAAATCCGCACCAAACAGTAGCTTTTTGTGGATGAATTGGCTGTTCGTGAATGGCTCGTGGGTTTTCAAGACCCCAAATGCCATTCAGTTCAAAGTGAGCCTCAACTTGGTGGTTCTCTAACAACCAATCAACGAAGTCCCGACGCTGTTCATGATCTACTGGCTTGAATTCCTGAGTCAATTGGATCTCGTAGCCATGCAGATGCAGATATTTTGTTAAAATGCACTGCGTGGAGCTATAGGAAAGGTTCAATTACTGGGAACCGTGAAGCTGTAGGAAAAATTGCAAGGAACGATGGCGAATGGATTTTGACGGATTGTCACAAACACTCACTCACTGCGGTGTGACCTGCCACTACGAGGACACACTGGTCTTTGCACATCCAACCCCAGTTGAATCGAATTTTTCAATTAATTTCTTAACCGCAGCGCGAGGTGAACGGTTACGTAATCCGACATTATTTCGCAATGTGCGAATCGTGTTGGTTAAATTTTACATTTCGGAGATGGGTTTTAAGAATTAAAATGCGCTGTTCTCTCTTCCATAATTACAAATGTCAATGCTTAGTATTCACAGATGTCAAATGTCAGCTGTTTATCTTTGACAGAATCACAGTAGTGTCAGATTTGAATTGTAACCTCCAATTGAATCACCTTTTATGTACAGGGTGGCGCACGAATCGAGCTACAAAAACAAAACGTAATAACTTTTTTTCTGTGTGAGTGATTGGCTTATTTTTTTTTTTTTTTTTGCAGGTTAATATTTAGATTTATTAAAATGAATGCTTGGGATACCGAAAAGAGGATTTGGATAGTGCAGCGGTACCATGCTTTACAGTCCTTCATTTCCGTTCAAAGGGAATTTAGGCGAGAGTTTGGCGGCACTCCCCCGAGTAGATGGACCATTATGAGGCTGGTAAACATGTTTGCCGAATCTGGAAGCATCGCACAAAGACCGTATCATCGAGACCCCTATGTTCGAGTTTAAGACACAATCGCGGCTGTAGCATCGTCAATTCAGGCAAATTCAAGCGTTACGACTCGAAACTTATCGGCGCAAATTGGAGTTAGCAGACGGTCATTACAAAGTCCAAATTACAAGCAAGTTAAACCCTCTGGATTTGCCTATTCGCCTGAAATTTTGCCAAAAAATGATTGAAATGGCCGAAGAAGACAACAGCTAGATAAATTGCTTGTTTATGTCTGATGAGGCCTATTTTGATCTAAACGGCCATGTAAACAAGCAAAATTGCCGTCTATGGAGTGAATATAATCCAGAAGTACTCCATGAGACGGAACTGCACCCAGATCGAGTCACTGTGTGGTGCGCAGTTTCATCAAGGTGCATTGTGGGGCCAAACTTCTTTGAAGAAAACGGTGTAACAGTAACTGTCAATGGGGACCGTTATTTAAAGATGTTAATGGAGTTTTTTTTACTCAGAACTGAGCCGAAGAAGTATCCGTTTCAACAGCATTTGATTCCAGCAAGATGGAGCAACTGCACACATAGCCAGACTGGTTATGGCGGAGCTCCAACGAAAATTCCCAAACAAATTAATATCCAGAAACTCCTCTTTCCGCTGACCCCCAAGGTCACCTGACCTGATTGCACCAGACTTTTTTTTATGGGGTTATGTCAAGCAAGAGGTGTACGAAACGAAACCAAGGAATTTGACTGAATTGAAGCAGTCCATTAAAACAATAATTGAGGCGATCCCGTCTTCAACCTGATCAGGTCTCGCATATGCGTGGATGAATAAAAAAAAATAAATGAAATACATTGATTAAAAAAAAGTTATTTGAATTTCTTATTGCAGCACAATTGGTGCGCCACCCTGTACTTCCAGAAGATTTTAATCTTCAGCTTTTCAAGAGCAGAACTAACAGGCATCTACTACATGTATTTCGGGGTGCTGTCCAAGCGTTATGGATTCACCTTTCCTGAGATTATAACAAAAAAAAAAAACCATTGACACTCTCAGACTGTCTAAATGTTTCTTGCTGCTCTCATACACACAATAATTGCTTATCAGTTTACCCTTAACTACATCATATAATGTATGTGACTAATGGCGCTATGTTCCAGGCCCATTCAAGCCCAACGAATTTTAAATAATAAATAATTACAGTTAAAAATAAAAATTCAACTGTAATCAATGGTTTGAACGAATAAACGATTAAAATACGATTTCCTTTAAAATACAGGTAATCGCAATTATTTTCCAGAATTAATGGCATTAATCATTAGCAACGATTGAATTGATCGATTTCTAATCGTAATAATTGATCGCCAATTTCAAACTTTATCTAGTGCTTGCCAAACGCGGTTATATGAACTCTCAAAAAGTGGTGATAATATAAGGTGTTAGTAGTATAAAAATGTTGTCCTATATTTTGGATAAAGAATAATATAATGAAAGAATTGATATTAAAAATACTGCGAAAGTGTTAGCGAGGTGGTTTAAGTAAACAAATAATTCTCTGCTACAGTGGCCCTCACAATCACCTGATCTAAATGCTATTGAAAATCTGTGGAAAACGCAAAATATGGTTCCTAGTATGAAAACTACTAACACACGGATGTTATGGGAAGAAATTAAGTTTGTTATTCTGTATACACCCCGGATTGCATTTATAAAAGATGTCTGAGATATGCTGAAAATGCTAGAGTTAATCCGAACTCTCCGAAGACTCTTTGCGATCTGAAATCAGAGGATGCCTAATTGCATGCAAGTAGTAACTAGTCTATCCCTAATTATGGCAAAACTCGTTATTAGTCCCATAAGGTGTTTTAATTTTGATACATATGTATGTAGGTTGTAACATATAGAAATAATGAGGGACCCCCAGGAGAATATATATTTGTGAACAGCATCGAAAGTTATGTCGATGGAGCCATGTCCGTCTGTATGTACAGGGTGCGCCATCTTTTATGTCGGTATTTAAACATTGAAAAACTTTGACATTTATCAACCGATTGACTTGGGTAGACATGTTTTTGAAACGTCAATTCAGTACAATTTTAACCATGAATCGTATCACACCGAAACAACGCGCCGAAATAGTGACGCTGTACATTGAAAATAGTCATTCAGTTGTGTTAACTCAACGTGCGTATCGTCGAAAATATCGTGGCCAACAAGCACCGTCTGACAACACTATTCGTCGTTTGGTGTCGAATTTTGTTGAGCACGGCACAGTGGGAGATCGTCCACATGCCATTCATCAACGCCCTAGACGTTCCAATGAACTGATTGAAGCGGTAAGAGAGTGTTGCCGAGAACCCATATGTGTCGTATCGTCACCGCTCTCAGCATTTTGGCGTCAGTGGAACCACCTTGCGGCGCATTTTGAATAATGATTTGCATTAGTTTTTTTTATAAAGTGCAATTGACTCAAAGAATATTGCCGACAGACCGTCGACGGCTCTTGGAATACGGCCAAACAGTCGCTCGAATGGTTGACACTGAACCTGATTTTTGGAAGCACATTTTGATGACCGACGAGGCCCATTTCGCACTCTCTGGCGCCGTTAACAAGCAAAATTGGCGCATTTGGGGAACGGAGAATCCACACGAGATCCATGAAACACCATTGTATGATCAAAAAGTGACTGTTTGGGCCGGAGTTTGCGCCAAAACCATCATTGGGCCAATTTTCTTCAGCGAAGGCGAAACAGTCGATGGGAATCGATATCGGTGGATGTTGGCTCATTATGTCTGCCCACAAATGTGTGAGAAAGGTCTGGACGGTTACTGGTTTTAACAAGACGGTGCGGGACGTGTGCTGCCAAAAAATGGAGACATTGACTGGCCACCCATATCTCCAGATTTGACCCCTCCGGACTTCTTTTTGTTGGGTTATTTGAAAAGCAAAGTGTGCGCCAGCAAGCCTCAGATCATGGACAAGCTCAAGGTAAACATTCATGCCGAAATCATTGCTATACCGCCCGAGATGCTCGAAAAAGTGATGGAAAACGCAGCAAAAAGGGCACACATTTTGCTTTGGTCAATAAAGGCGGCCACTTGATTGATGTTGTATTCAAAAACTAGACCAAATTAAATAAAAATACCTAATATATGAAAGTAAAGTTATTCAATATTCACATACCGACATAAAAGATGGCGCACCCTGTTAATACTTATGTTTGGCACTGTATGTACACATCATGTATTCCCCGCTTTCTGAATGATTAAATGAATGAATGAATAAAATCATTCGATACAGAATATTTAATTCTTATACTAGGGGTCACAAAATAACAAATGTAACTCTTATACCAACTCGTCTCTACCATAGCGCAGGTAATAAAAATTCGCATTTTACCCATTCTTTGAACTTTTACCAGGGTTACACACACTTTCAGTATTGCTTGCATAATCCACACTCGACTGCACTATACAACAGTGAATGATTTGAAGAGCATTAAACGCAAACACAACTCTAATAGTATGAACGGCTTAAAGGTCCGATATAATTTTCAAAATTTCAACAAATAACACACAACTGATTCTCACGATAAAATAAAAATTTACCAAATGACACAAAACGACGCAATAAAACAAAAAACAAAACAAAAAAAATATAAATAGAATAAACCTTTAACCAATCGATATATGTAAACTATGAAAAAAAAAAAAAAAATTTCCTCAAAATTATTCGATAGTCTCTTTTCAAAACTTTTAAGTTATTCAAAAAAAAAAAAAGGGTCTAGAAAAAAACCAATTTACACAATTACTAATAGTATCTCGTACACCGCGACGGGTCACCACCCTCCCCCAGCTCATCGTACAATATTCAAAATTTTCTTAATTATACGCTTTTTATATTTCTTTATAATTCGATTCGCATGATAGAATTCCGATAAGTTGCCCTGCACGTATTTCGCATGCAAATACTTTAAAAACTTTTCGTTTTGAAATTTTTTCAAGTTATCAGGTACAATCTCTTCATGGTGTATGGTGGATGGTGTGGCCACTGCGGACGCTAACATTAACAACTCAGTATCGTCCGATGTAGTATCATGTAGATGATGACGATCATCATCATCATCTTCATCATGTACAATTCCGGACAACATTAACATTTCGTGCAATTGTTCGTGTCCAACTGTGATTTGTTGTACTATTGGGCAATTTTGCTCAATCAACGGCGAGGGGGGGTGAGATGAAGAACACAACTTTGCAGGGCATGAGCTACACAAGCCGCCCGATGGGGTTGGGGGTGACGGCGGGGGATGTACAAGAGGATTGCTAGTTGAATTTAAATTGTTATGCTCGACTGGATTGTCAAGCGGCAAATTACTCACCTCAGTGACAGAAGTACAGCGTTTTAACTCTTCAATTTTTGGAGTTACTATATCACTACTACTACTACTGCTGCTGCTGCTGCTGTTGCTGCTTATGGTGGTCACTGTCGACGTTGTTGTCGTTGCCGTTGCTTCAGTCATTGCTGTTGTTGTGGCAATGTAATTGCCACTGTTATAATTATTATTGTTATCATTTAATATTTCTACTAGATCATCATTGGCGTTGTTGTCGTATTGTTCTTGTTGTAGTTGTTGCTGTTGGTCTACATAGTTTTCTAATATATTCTCATTGATATCACATTGAACAACAAATAAATTATCACTATCTAAGATTTCATCTAAATTAATAACTAATACATCGCGATCAAAGGAACTATTTAAGGCATTCTTACAAAGGTCACTTAGCTTTGGTATGACTGAGGATGACGACGATGATGATGATGAGGCTTCTGCTGCTGCCATTGCTACTGCTACATCAATGTTGACCTCAGTGTCGGTGGTAAGGTTAATTAAACTGTCGATTTCACTAGGTCCGAGGATTCGATTTCGAAATTTATCCGAATTTATCAACGAAACACAGAGACACTTTAGAGATTGAGGATTGAATTGCAAACGCGGCGGCGAGTGGGTGGGGGGTTGTTTTTTTACGCGACGGTTCTTTGGGCGTAGAAGCTTTCGAGGAACTTTTGATTTTCTTTGGTTTCGCTGGATTAGACGCAGTTTTTGTTGGTGCGAGAGACGCTTGCAGCGGGAGAATTTTCTTCGAAATTTCCCCTTTTCTCTGCGCAGTTCAGTTAGTTTCTTTGGAGTTGCTATTGGATGTTCTACTTCTTGTTTTTCCTCTTTAATGGGAATTTCTTCTTTTTCTATCTTTGCCACAATGATGTCCTCGGGTATGCTAACCACGTCCTTGCTGGATTTCTCAATATCAATAATAATATCAGGCAAATTAATGTACTGGTCCGATTCGACAGTACTGTCCACGGTGATGCCAACGTGAATCTTTGGTCTGGATGTGAATGAGCCCTTGAATTGCAGGTGGTTCTCTACTATGGGTCCATCTTGAGTCTGAGTAAAATGTTCAGCGGCCAGATGTAGCTGCTCCATGAAGGGTACGTCTGTGGAACTCATCGTGCGGTCAGAGCATTCGTCTTCGTCTTCATTCCAAGAGGTGAGAAAATCCCTCAAACTTTGGCTTTTCGTCGTGAGACCGATTTTGGTGTCCACTTGCTGCTGGGAGTAAAGTTCCACTTGCGGTTCGGCGGTAGAATATGTCTGATGCGCATACGGATGAAGGTTGTGGTAGTAGTGGTGATTGTAGGAGGACGTCGACGATGTGGATGATGATGAGGGTGATTCGGTTTGTTGCCCCTGTAAGTACCTAGTGTTGTAGTCGAGCGTTGTTGGTGCACTGTAATCGCTCGGCTGATGATATGACAACGACGATGCGTTCATTGTTTGATACGCGTTCGTTTGCGGTTGAGCGTTGAGATCAGTGTAGACTTTTGCTGAAGCAGGGACTGTCGATAGAATTGAATTTCCTTGAGAGTTGCTGTAGAGATCATTGTTACTGCTGCTGCCATTGTAATCCATCGCCGATGGTAGAGACTGCACTGGATATTTAACATATTGCTGCGGATAAAAACTGGATGCATTTTGTACTGCCGATGAGCAGCAACTTTGATTTGCAACTGAAGCCGCGGCGGCACTAGGATACCCTGTGGACATTGTGTTTTGATATTGCATAGGCATTGAAGGCCACATGGCGGTTTGCTGCTTTGCTCCCGACCCATTCACATACGCGGCGGGATATGCACTTCGACAGCTGTTCTGAAATTCACTGCCACTGCTGGTGTTCCACACCCAGCGGCTGTCATCGCAGACACTTTGGCTTTGATATGTGTGGTGTCCTGCTGATGGATAGCTGTGTGGATGGTAGGAGTAATTCGAAGGATACTGAGGCGTACGTACACCACCCATTGCTGCCGAATGTAACATTTTACTGCTAACATATGGCATGGCGCTGGCATCTGGTATTGTTTTCATCACACCGACACCGCCCTTCTGCTGCGAGGGATGATGGTAGTGCGGGTGGTAATAGGGATGCTGAAGATGGTGGTACGGCGCATAACCATATTCGGGCGGGGACATTTTCATTGCATTCACTGTATTTACTGATGCCAAATTCGGCTGCTGTTGCTGGTGATGATTTTGCTGCTGTTGTTGTTTCGCACTCACATTGTATTTGTACTGTTGTTGGAGTTGACTCTGATGGTACTGTTGCTGTTGCTGTGGATAATGATGTTGCTGATCGTAGGTGTAAGCGTAATAATTAGCACTTTCAGGTGTTAAACCAGCGCTGTTTTGGTTGTAGCTCCCGTAACAGCTGTTTGGATTATACGAATGTTGTTGCTGCATTTTTACACTATTCGTGGGGATATTTCCCGCCATTTGCAGATGAGTCGTCTTTACCTTGCCCATGCCTGTTCGTTCTTTGAACTCTGCCTCCGCATCATATGGATACGCACTAGACAACCTGGCGCCTAGATTGTTGCCACCATATGGATCGTATGCATTGTACGAAACACTCCTTTGACAGTTTACTGGATTATATCTGCCACTTACACTTGCTACTGCTGCTGCGGATCCTCCTCCTCCTCCTCCTCCTCCTACTCCAGCTCCTATAACACCACCACCACCTGCATTTGCATAGTTGGAATCCATTATCGTCTCGAATCGGACATCTGATTGACAATTTTCGCCTCTTCACTGGAAAATCTAAACGAAGACACGAAGGAATATAACAAAAATTTCAAATAGAAAACAGAAAGCACAAACCAATACTAAATAAAAATTTAGGCCAAACCAAACAACACTGATATGACGACGACGACGATGAGCGTGGAACGCTTGTTCTAATTTTAGAGGATTTGTTTTGGTTGCGAGCGCCGCAGCACCAACTTTATCTCTCTATCTAGCTATATACGCGATTATTTTATTATTATTATTGCTTGCGCCTCTGCTGCCCCGTGTGTGACCATAGCAACTTGTGTGTGTGACACACAATCGAGGAAAAATGAATTTCTTTTGGTTCGACAGCCAACCAAGTGGTGGCAGTGGTGCTCCCCATTGGTGGGCAATGGTAAACAAGAAACATATTTTCACACGAAAATGCATCGGGGAACATGGTTTTGGGTAATTTTTTTCAAGTAATTGGAAGCGAATTGAAGGTGTAATTTGAATATTTACTTACCCGATTGCAAATTGAATTCCGCTTCACGGGGGAGATTTTTTTTTTTTTTTTTGTAGGGGGAAACAGAAATTCTAGACGTGTCAGCAAAACACACGAAAAGGTGTACAACGTTTTGTTGAGTACTGTGTGTGTGGTGGATAAATTTATACTATGCTGCCGTGCTATATCGTCGTCGACGTCGTCGTTGTCGTTTGTCGTCGAATTTTGATGTGCGAGTGGTGCAAAGGTGCCGTACTTGTTTTTATTTGACATTCTGGCAATGGAAATAATAATGAAAAAAAAAAATCTGCTGAGGGTGAGTTTTGTTATGACAGGTGGTGGATAGTGATGCCAAGTTTGATGGAAATTTAAGGGAGTTTTATGCGTGTATATTTATTTCGTGGAAGGAATAGAACGGATACAATACTTTAAGTAAAAGATAAACAATTTTATATAATTAAAAAATGTTCTTTATGAATTTTACCATTTCAAGATTAACTTTTGGCTAGATTTTATTTTACCGGAACATCATCAAATTGTTTTTATCTTATATTTCTGTAGAATAACTTAATATGTGAAAAAATGTGATTATTTTTCGCTCGCCTACCATTGCATAATTAGATGACTTCAAGTAGAAGTATTTATATAGGGTATCGTTACATACCAAAAGTGATCTTGAATAATTTTCGATCCCGCTTAACATTAAACCCGATCAGCAATTCAACCCTCACAGACATTGACTGCGATGGGAGTAGATTCACTGCGTATTGAATTAAATCTATTGGGCTGGTAAGAAAGTAATTTCGATTTTTAAGTCTGAAATAAAACTCTTTTATTATGCAAAGAATAAACTTTAATCAATTTTATATTTTCCATTTTGTTCGATGACCTTCTGCCATCTTTCTGGCAACTTCATGATTCCGTGCTCATAGAACTTCTGGCCTTTATTAGCACAGAATTCGAAACTGTATAGTGGATGTGACATCGCGTCCCAACCAAAGTTCAATAATTTTTCACGAGTTACCAAAAATGTGTGTAGTCTAGCGTTGTCATGGTTGAACATGATTTCCTTACGATTTGCCAATTCTGGTCATTTTTCTTTGATTGCTTCCTGCTGATTCATTAGTTGTCGACAATAAACATCTGAATTGATCGTCTTACTCCTTGGAAGAAGCTCAAAATACAGAACACCTTTATAATCCAACTAAATTAACAACATAACCTACTTTTGTTGCAGCTCAGTTTTCGACCTGGTTTGTGTTGATTAATCACGCTTAGACCATGATCGTTTCCGATTGATGTTGTTGTAGATGACCAATTTGTCATCACCAGTGATGATTTGTTTCAAAAAAGGATTAATTTCATTGCGTTTGAGATGCATATCCCAAATATTGATTCGTTGTGTTAAGTGAATCTCTTTCAATTCATGTGGAACCCAAATATCGAGCTTTTTTATGAATCCAAGACGTTTTCAATGATTTTTAATTGTTGTGTGTGATGCCTTTAACCTAATCAATCTCTCGCACAGTGATATGACGATCAGATTCAATTATGACCTTGATTTGGTCATCATCAACTTCAGTTGGTCTACCAGAATGTTGGTTACCTTTAGGTGAAAAATCTCCAGAACGGAATCTCATAAAGCAATTCTGACACGTGCGTTCTGTTAAGCAGTCAACACCGTAAACTTCACATATCTCTTTGTAAACACTAACAGCTTTCTTGCTTTTACGGAAATATAATATGTTTTTGCACTCCATGATAAAATTGGCACTGTGCTAAAAGGTGTAAACAAAATTGGACTCAATTTACTCCTAAAGTAAGCTTCTATGCCAAAAGCTATCAAATGCCAAAAGAAACAAATTATAACATTATAACATTGACAAAAGCGAGAATTAACAAACATAACGCCATCTACTTGTAAAAACCGAAATTACTTTCTTGCCAAGCCGATATTACTTTTTTTTTAATTCTTTGCACAAACCTACGCTTTGAATTTCTTTAGTGAATATCCAAATGCAACGAATTTATTTGCAGATAAAAGGCAAATTCCATTATTTTAATTCAATATTCCAAATTTGCTAAACAGGTAAATTTCTCGGCGAAAGAACAATGAAAATGTATAAAAAAAAGGATTTTTTTATATCAGTTATTCCTGTCACAATCATAGATGCGGACAGGGATCTTGAGTAAATTATAATCAAAAATATGAATTAAGAAGGATGTTGTTGTTTTTGGTTTCCTTTAAGAACATCGATTTATTTTAAGTAAACATGGAAGAGATGATCGCAGTTGCCTTTGAACAGTAATGTCACAAGTGAGAGAAATTCGTATAATTTCTTCAATAACAATTTTAACTCCTGATTTTTCCCATTGCTCCGATTCCATTTTCGAAAATTGTGGGCCACTTTGTGACTAAACTGAGTTATTTAAATTTTCTCTATCGACTGCTGCTGTCCACGTTGGTTTATCTGAATTATTAACTGAGTTACAAAATGACACTATTGTCCTTATAAAACAAAAAAACGGTAAATTTTCAATTTATTTCCATGATTACTTGTTCCAAGTACTAGATTTGTACTTTTCATAGAAAAGCAGGTTACCCAAATAAATAAATAAATATTTTGGAGCTTGCTGTTAGCTCCAAAATATAAGGCTTGGCCTAACTTCTCGCAGCCATTTTGGGATCCACAGTTTTATACCATTTCCAAAAGGCACATTTGTTCGATTGAGAAAAGCTTATCACGAAAATTGCACTCTCAGGTGATTGTTAGACGTTCGCGAGAGGTGGGACAGGGAGAAAATTGTTTGCGTGTTTTCTGGGATTAAAAAAAAAATAGGAAACCGAAGGATCGATAGTGGTAATCTCATTGTGGACCACCATTTTCACACTAGAAAGACCTACTTTAAAACTGACCATTTTATGGATAGTGATGGGATGAAATCGCTCCTCGCCCCTTCCCTATACTACTCTTGTCCATCTACAGCTTGTAAAGATACTTCGCTCTCTTTCTTGAACGAAACCTTGTAACATTACTGGCATGCAAAATTAACGTGTTTATCGATGTACTTTCGATGAACTCTTCGGTGGCCTGTGAGAAAATCAGGTTAAATGCGAGTTAAATGCACCTAAATCCTCTCCTTTGATCTTCTTCTCACTGTTCGATCACGTACAATGTAACTGATCGTTCAAAAAACGTGTACATTTTTGATCTATT
This sequence comes from Pocota personata, assembly GCA_963082735.1. Taxonomy (NCBI): domain Eukaryota; kingdom Metazoa; phylum Arthropoda; class Insecta; order Diptera; family Syrphidae; genus Pocota; species Pocota personata. The sequence continues at coordinate 84,309,750 of OY720432.1, read as the reverse complement.
TCTGAATGCACTATTTTTGTAAACGTGTCGAAAATTTAGGGATTTACTCGTATAAATAGCAACATTTCTGCACATACTTTTACGAAATAAATTCAAAAAGTATATTATTAAAGTGGGAAGTAGCCTATTTCTTTAAGTGAACAATTTGCGGTGTTGTCTGTAGGATGAATAAATATCAGAGCAGCTACGTGAAAATGATGTAGTAGATTGTATGTTCTGGAGCCATTTTGAAAAAAAAAAATTAAAAAAAAAGAATCTGATACCTCAGCTGAGATATTAAATGGATCCCTCATAGATCTCCGAGTGATCTGTAATTGGAACACTACTAATCACTCAATTATTTTAGAATGACCGCATTCCGTACACACAAACTATGCTAAGGGCCAACATGTTAGGTCAGAACTGAACGACAGACCTATTAACCGGTGATATTTTTGTCGAGCGATCAGAGGTCAGTAAGTACCTCAACACACGTGAGAATAATTGTCATGCCCGACATTTTTATATTTCTTTTGCAAAATATCAGGTACGGTAACTGTTACGATTTATACAGAAAAAATCCAAGAGTAAGAATTATTTTCTGATTTATATTTATATAAATAAATATAAATCCGATCACGATTTCTATTTTCAAAAATGAAAGGTAAAAATCAATCATAATTTAAAAAAATAAAAATAAAAACCAAATCATGATTTTAAGTTGTAAATAATTATTATGAAACGATATTTATTTTACAAATCATAAAATCAGGCTAAGATGAGATACAGGAGTTCATACCAAGTGCATTAGTGTATTGGATTACGAAATCAAATGATTTGGTGCAATTTTGTTGTGCTTCATTAAAAAAAAAAACTAACAATTATTTAGTTTAGTCGAACCTCATTACTGCACCAGCTTGCTGCAATGAAGCAAACATTGTTATACTACAATATTTTGCAAGAAATGCAAGCAAAATCGATAAAGTGTTTTCAGTGATGAATTGAACTGGATTCCACTTGCCAGTATGAATAGAAGCTTCCTGCAAAATATTTCACTTGATGTAAAAAGTGGAGTATTAAATAAGTTTTATATCCCACTAGGCAATTTGTATATTCCATTTCTACATTCCGCTTTAAAATAATTATTAATCAATGAAATAAAGAAATGTTGTACTACCATAAATGAATAAAATTTAAGTATTTAATACTATGCCTCCAAAACCTTATTTTTTTATCGACGTATGTATGTAATTAGTTAGTTCCTGATGACTTTAAGAGAATAATAAAAAAAATCAAACATTTAATAACTCACCCAGCACCTCTTTTGGTAGTTTTCAGGACCTGAATTAAAATTGCATTCTCATATTTAGTATTCCGTAATCCGCACTGAACCTGTGAAACAGAATATTTATGGATTGAATAGGGCTTCTGTCCATACGTCTGTGACGGGCTTTTAGCTTTTGAATCGATTGATATTCCGATAATAAATAAAATACTAATGTTTTCCTCATATAACATACCAAATGTATGGTGCAAACAGAATTCAAATATGAAAAACAAATTTGTTTGCGAGTGTTCAGAGGCAAATTTACGGGGACCACATTTTTAGGGAGTTTCCTTTCATAGCTATTTCATATCGAATTAATTATCTTATATTCGTTTAAGGTAAAAAAAATTGGGATTGGAACACACACTGGCTAAGTGCTTGGATGTAAAAGAATGCTTCCGGAACTTAAACTATATAAATTGAGCGATTGACATATAAACTCAACATAAGGGAACAGTTTTATATCCAACTTGAAGGGAATATATATTTCTGTGAACATTTCGTTTAAAGAAAATAATATTCCACTTTTATATTCGATTATTTTTTCTCAAAAACATATCCATGAAGAATTGAAAAGATTCCACTGATGGAATATAATATTACACTGTGAGACTGGTGGTAGCTGTTGAAGTAAAATTGAAACGTCGTTCTTCACAAATGTAACCCATCTCAATTTGCAACTCTTCGAATAAAATAGATTTTTTTTTTAAATTCTCGTAAAAAAATCGTAAATGCTTAATAATTTTTGTTTTCATTTCAAATTGTATGGGGCCCTTAATGAGTGATTAACGAAACGATTATCAACTGTTTGTCGTTTTGGCAGCACTAATAATAATTACCAAATCCGAGTTGATGTTGGCAATACCATCATTTTATTGACATTTCATTTTCTGTTGATCAAACTTGAGGTCCTCGTTCTGTGACTAGGCTGTATTTTACGAATTTAAATAAAATTTATATAAAAAAAATGTCAGAAGATTGGCAAAGTCCTAAATTCCGTCAAAGTATTGTCGGAAAGATGTAAGAAAAAATAAATTGCATTCATGGCCACTTTTTCTAAAATTTGCTTTTGTTCTCCTTCACAGCAACGAGATGCTGCAGAACACTGGGTCAGATCCATCGAAAAACGCCAGCGTCATGGAAAATCACATCTATAAGAAGGCTCGCACCAAAGAAGAATACCTTGGCCTTGTGGCGAAATTGTTTATGCACTTCAAGGAGATGGTTAACCGTAAGTAAAATTATAGAAATCAATTGATGCTGTTTTCACTAAGGAATTTCTCTGTTTATAGGTGGTTCAGCTGGGAAACCGCAACAGCCTCCGAATGCTGACATGGGCAATGCAAATGTAATGCAGGATCCTCTGAATGCACTGCAGACGCTTGCAAGTCAGGGCAATCGTAACGCCCAAATGATGCCAATGGGTAGTGGGCAACCAAATCAAATGCCTCCTGGCGCGGTGGTCGGTGTCAATGTAGCTGCTTCAAATCTGTTACAAACTCTTAACCAGGTAAATGAGAACATTTAAAGGATACGTTCAAATTTAGCTTATGATTGAGGAGGTACCCGCTCGCTCTAGAATGATGAGAATGATGGTTTACGTGATAATGCGATATGTTGGAAACTTCTTCCAACTTGACTTTAATTGCCGCGGAAATGCTCATAACTTATGCAAAGAAACACATAAATACATATACAAATGTCTGTAGCCCATATTTATTCAATAAAACCCGTCAGCATCGTTAACAGCTTCAATTCGTGACCCGGAAACGTGAACATGCCGAAATTAAATGGTCCTTCTTTGATGTTGGCAATGGCATCCTTTAGAGTTTAGATGGTAGTGTTGGGATGTTTGTTTGTTTTATGTTCAACTACGCCCCATACAAAGTAATCCTCTAGCACCTTGATGCATCCGGCAGCATTCATTCGAAGCCATTGCGAGAAAAAGTAGGGAGGCATAACATGACCTTCACTGCTCACCACTCTAAGGCAGAAAAATTGGTGTGCATCTGTCGTTGCTATTATTGACTTTCTGTCTGGGCCTCGTCGACATTTTGTTGGTCGAAAGAAAAAACAACAAGGAAGGCCTGGACCTTCTGGATTCTTAAACTTGTTGAGGAGCCGCTTTCCTCGGAGCATACGCTAGTTTTTCGATATCAACTGTCCCCTCCACAAGTACCAGGCTTTTCTTGCTGTCTTGGTGCTTTTTAAGTTTCGAAACATGCGAAACATCCCCGCCAGCAGCTTCTAACTCGACTCGAACTTTGTGAATGAACGATCAGGCGACTTTCAAAAAGCAATACGGCAACAACCACGGTATGTCTTTTCATTTCTTCCGCAGTTTTCTGTGGTCCCTTTCAACTTGTGTGCGCCACCTTAGGTGAGGTCTTCCTTTACCGCGTCGTCCCTCCGGGATTGTATTGAAGACTCTCCTAGCTGGAGCGTTGATGGCCATTGGCTCTACATATCGTAGCCATCTTAGGCGATGAATTCGAACCCTTCTCACTAGGTATGATGGCGCTGTACAACCGGTATACGAGTGTAAATAATAGTAACAATGGAAATTCTTAAGGAGACATGCCGGAATTAGGTCTACATTGTCGGCGGTGGCGTTGAAGATGTCTGCTGGATCCCCCGGGTAAGCTCGGATTCGGGGCATTCAGTTAAAATGTGATGCATTGTTTGGTTCAATGCACCGCAGTCGCATTTTGGTGACGATAACATTCCCCATTTAAAGAGGTTACTACCACTGTGACCATGGTTAGTTCGGATGCGGTTTAGCATGACACAAAGTTTCCTGCGAAGGTTGAAGCCAGGCACTTCGTTTGCAGGGTTCTTAATCAGAACTAGGTCGTAGAGAGGTGAATTACTCATACATACATTTTTCCAAGCGGTGGTGACTGCAAAATTTGAGGCAAGCAGGTGTTCAACCTTCTTCAGTTATCGTCCGCATTAAGACGGCAGACGAGTAGACTATGACAAGCGCAGCTACTCGAAGTATGGTTGCGGATGTACCCCATGATGAACTAGCAAGCTTGTGGATAAAATTGTTTCTGGTCACCGGTTTTTCAACCATGTTCGTGAGGTGTTTGTTGAAAGTCAGAGTGCGTTACCCCCAAATACTTAGGGTTTTGGGCGATATGGTGTGAAATGTTATTTTTCAGGCAGCAAATAAGTAGCAAATATTTCCTTCCTCTCTCTGTGCAGCTTTTCATTTGCATAGTGATTTGAACCGGACTTTCTAAATTGATCGCTTGTTCCTCTGAAAGAGAAAGCCTCCCCTACACTAAAATGGAGCCACCTCCATGCTTCTCTGTGGACACAATGCATTGTTGCAGCATCTTTTGTTCGTGTCCTCTTCGCGCCAAACAGCTCGAACTTAGACTCATCAGTCCAAAGAACCCTTATTCAGTTTTCAATGTCCAGCCGTTTTTTTTTTTTTTTATTTTGAGCACGAAGTAGCGTTTTTGTCTTTGCAACAAAATCTTCTTGATTGGAGCACTGCTTTAAATTCACTAAATGTCACTGAGCCTTGATATTGTGGACAACATCAACGTCTTGGTACATTCGCCCACCTCGAATACTGGACCAAATACTCGACGAAGGGTTTTTCTCTGCCAAGAGCTTTTTAATAGCTGTGCCGGCCTCTCTTTGTTGGCCATTTAGCAGCTGCAGGAAGTACTGCTTTGTGTTTTCTAACTAAGGCTCCAAAGATGTTTTCCTTGCCGATTTTGGCGTTAAAGTATCAGTATGATCTTGACATCATTCTCCAAACAGAATCCGTGGGCTTCATCCGTGATAGGGGCTTAGGCCTCGTCGGTAGCGGCGTGTGCACATATTAGGCTGACGTTGCAGAACGTGGTTTTGATACGGATCACAGACAGGTGATCGCTTTTCTACTTAAAGTGCCACTTATGACAAGGCGATTGGTTTTGTAGAAATCCACAAAGCTTACACCATTGCATTTCTTGTCAAGAAGTGATTACCGATCGGCGTTATTTAGCAGTTTATTTATGCCATGCATATGTGTCTATTCTAATTACAGCAACGTCCCGGTCAGCAAATGCCAAATATGCAAGGAATCCGAGGTCAGATGAACGTTCCCATGGGTGCTAATGTCCCCCAGGGTAGTGTCGGCCCAGGTAATATGGTTCCGCAAATGGGCAACAACATGGGTAACGTAAATGCCAATCTCAACATGAACGTGATGGGCAATCAGCCACAACAAATGGGCAATCAAATGGGAATGCCCGGCCAAATGAATCAAATGGGTGGCAATCAAATGCAGATCAACGCGAACATGCAAGGTCAGCAGATGAACGCAATGAATGTGCCACAGATGCCAATGAACACCATGAACCAGAACCAACTAAATGTGAGTACTGGCTTACGCCGAAAAAAAGTTTTGAGAGAATGAATCTACAATTTCAGATTGGTCTCAACCACCCGCAATTGAATCAGATGATGACTCGCATGAACAACAATGCCCCGATGAATGTTGGATCGCAAGCTGTTAATCAGAGTATGCACAATCAAATGAATGCCGGCCAAAGTATGCCCAATATGCCTCAGCAAGGCCAAATGCATCCGAATAGTGTGAACGCTGGACCACAGGTTGGAATGCCTCAGAATGCCGGACAAGGAGGTAAGTAATAAGGTTTGATCCACGACCTTGCGATGGTTAACATTTTGTATTTCAAGGAAATATCAATCAAATCATTAACATGCCGAATATGCAACAGAAGCAGAACATGCCCATTAATCAGGGCGGTGCTATGTTTCCGGTCAATCGAAATGTGGGACAAACGCAATTCTTGCGTCAAAGTCCAAGTCCTACTGTGGCTTCACCCGCTGGTATGGGTCAACAAATACCACAGCAGCAACAACAGCAGCTTCAACAGCAGCAGCAACAACAACAGCAGCAACAGTTGCAACAGCAGCAGCAGGCTGCTGCACAGCAACAGGCTCAGCAGCAACAGGCACAACAGCAACAGCAGCAGCAACAACAACAGGCACAACAGCAGCAGCAGCAACAACAACAGCAGCAACAGCAACAACAGGCTCAATTGCCCAATCCCCAAATGATTCCAAGTCCAGCCTTGGTACCTTCTTCAAGTCCACAAATGTCCAATCTAATGAACAGCAATCAAAGAGGTAAGATTATCATTAAACAGTTCTTTTACTTGTTTCGCGTATGAATCTTAAGTCAGCAGACGTATAATCGTATTGATTGGCACAATTGCATTCTAGACTCAGATACGGTCGGAGGATGGTATTGAATTGAAGGGCGAAGAGTGTCCATCGTGAAGATTATCATCATTCTCTTCACAGCTATTTCGCTAGAAGGCTGCCAATTATAATTCTGAAATGAAGTCAGATATTTAGATGTTATAGTAAACTTAGGACTCTCTTTGAACCCACATCTCCAGTACACCCTGTACAAATCGACAATAGGTTTACGAACTTACTCGAGCATTTAGGAAGACAAAGATTTCTAAGACAAAAGAAGATATACTGAACTTAGCTCACAATCATCAACCTAACAAGCTCTAGAAGCTCCACACAGCTGCCCTCAGTCGTTAATGAAAAGATTCATTATTATTCAAGTCTTCTGTGCGCAAATCTTTTTAACAAAGCTAAGAAGTTTCCCTGCCCAACTTCACTCATTAAAGTTCCCCATTGAGGTGGACATTTAGTGATCTCAAACATGCTGCAGCTCTCTTGCTGTCGTCGTCGTTCTTAGCCTGTTGACATCCTCTGACATAGGCCAAGCAGTTAGTAGATCAGAAAACCTTGGATATTCCCAGGCAACGTGACTTACTTATTTACTTAAGATGGCCTCAACCAATATTCCTCTGCAGCTAGTTCGATCCTCCAGTTTCGAACGTCAGGGTGTTGAAAGTCCCTTTCCAACTACACACATCACCTTAGGTGTGGCCTTCCTTTTCCGCACCGTCACTCTGAAATGAATTCAAAGACTTTTCGGGAGAGAGCGCTTTCGACTAGATATCTGTTGCTTACAGCCCGCCTAGGTAGACAAAGTAGACATGGCTCTGTATAAATCGTCTTCGTCTCTATAATCGCTTCGGCGACTTTAAGTTGATGTAAAGAAGGTGGTTACCGACTTGGAATTCTTGGTTTGCTCTCTGATCTGCCGCAGTGTGAAAACTGGTGGACTTACCTGGCCTTAAAAACACACAGATAAGAACTAGTCAATGACCGAATTACGACACGAGTCATCCGCTCACTGATGCGGTAATTCGGCTTCAGGTTGTCGACGAACGGCTTTAAATGTTTACGCAGTACAGCAGCGTGTGTGAAGTACGCGATATTGAGGAGTAGTTTACGCTATTCAGAGGGTCTCCACAATAAATAAGTGATCCGCATTTTGTTGGAAGACGGACCGGACTATTCAACGCTTCAATTCAGAATCTTCAAGTACAGTCGGTTTTTAGGCTATGTACTTCCACCTGATTACTTAAGAGCTCATTGCTTTAATTTCCAATGATTCGTAAGTCAGTTTCTCGAAACCATTATTTTTATTCGTAGGCGTTGCTTGTTCTCCGCCTCTAGATATAGCATCTCTAAAGGTAGACGGCCATGATGGTGACATGATATGAGGCTGCGTTATCATATTACATGCTTTATTGTGTATAGTTTTCGTGGTCCATAAAGACATTGAAATCAAGATTATATTAAGCATAGACCAGACGATCCCTTCCTTCAATTATTTACTTTTTATTATAAACTTAACATTTGCAGCCCTTCGTCAATCTCCGAATGCACCGTTGAATACTCCCGGACAGGTATCCGCAACCAGCCCATACAACTCACAGGAGGACATTCTCTATCGTGAGAAATACAAGCAATTGACAAAATATATCGAACCTCTCAAGCGAATGGTAGCAAAGATAGGAAACGATGGTAAATTGATCTAGAATAACCTAATGACTTTTCTTTACTAATGTTTGTCGTCCCTCAAGATGTGGAAAAGATAACTAAAATGAGTAAACTATTGGAAATCCTCTGCAATCCATCACAAAGAGTGCCTCTGGAAACTCTAATGAAGTGTGAAATAGCTCTGGAGAAAATGGACATAGTCTCCTACTGCGGCACACAATTTGGGGTAAGTAAAACCAATACAAATAGAGCCTCCTCAGCAGTATTAAAATAATTATTACTCTTCCTCTCTTAGAAATCTTCAAATCCCCTTGTTGACGTCATAAATACAACCCTTCAAAGCCCTATTGCCAATCACACGATGCAAAGAACATTCAAACCAAGTTTAGAGCTACTCTTCGGCACTGATATCAGTGCACCTACACCGGCCAAGCAAGCCCGTCTCCAGTATGAGGATCCACCACAAGAAATACCACACGTATTACAGGGTGAAATTGCGCGCTTAGATCAAAAGTTCAAAGTATCACTGGACACGTCGGCACAAAACAATAACAAGACAATCAAATTGATTTGCTGTTTAGATGATAAGCGATTGCCGTGTGTGCCACCAGTTAGTGTGAATATTCCAGGTAAAAGATATCTAAAAACAAAATTCTATATAATTTCTGTTAAAACCGCATTTCATTATTTTTTCAGAGGAATATCCATCCACATCACCAAATTGCTCGCTCACAGAACAAGAATACTCGGCTACGCCATTCTTGTTAGCCGTGCAAAATGCTTTAACTGCCAGAATTGCTAAACTGCCAAAGTGTTACTCTCTGTCGCATCTGCTGGACACTTGGGAGATGTCAGTGCGTCAGGCATGCTCTCCAAATTCTGTCGCCGCTAACGATTTGACTGCTATTTTTGGAATGTAAAAGTATTTTCCCTGAAATCGATTTACTAAATCGATTACTACTCTTATATGGTTTAAAACACACACAATGTGTACACATCACTCATCGACAGTGCTGGGTTGCAATGAAAAGAAAAATATAATCAATAGTAATCAGTTTCTGGTTTAATTTTATATTTAGTGGTAAATAAAAGTGTTTAATCATTTGTCAATTGAAATTGTTTTATTTTTAAATGGAGTGCTCCAACACGGAATTGTAAAACCGAAATCTATTGAAACTGCATGTTCGCGCAGGTAAGTTTATTATCCGTGATATAAGGTTTAAATTAAATTACATTTTTTGAGATCTTTGAGGATGCAAGGAACGATTTTTAAATTGATATTTAGTTTTGTACCTGTTTTTTGTATTCTTCGCAATTTTCTTTAAATGAGTTTTTGCCAATGATTTTTGACTATTGGTCAAAACCAATTTTAACCGAGGATCCAAAAATATTGCACTCAACATTGCGGCGACCTTCACGTTCATTCAGAGAATCTAGTAATTTTATTTTCAGGTCGGATAAGCTGTTCTCATAGCTCAATTTAAGCTCCATCCAAATTTTTAAAAAATCACTTACAACAAGCTACTCTTGTTGCATTTTAAGAGTAGCGATCCATACAGGCTCTAAAGAGTCAATATACTCTCCTACGAATTCCCAATCTATTGTTACTTCAATCATGTGTTGTTCCTCAAGGAATGATTTTATTTCAAGTAACTTTTTGAGCATCAGATAGGAAACGTCAAGTGGAGGTATACATTTATCGGACATTGTAAATTGTTTTCAAATTATAATACAGCAACTAAACAAATACTTACGTCAATATAATCCATGATATTATGTGAGGATATTGGCGAAATTTACAATCCTGTATATATTGGGTTAACTATTTCCCTAAACCCTTCACTGTCTAAATGTTTAAAAGGTTTCCCATCACTTCCAAACAAAAAAATCTAAAGACGAAAAAAGCACCGGGTTACGATTTGATAACGGCGCACGTGGTCAAGGAATTACTGAATAAAGCTCTTATCAAACTGCTATATTTGATTAACGCTTCGTTCAGATTACTCTACGTTCCGAGACAATGGAAGGTTGCCGAGATTATAATGGTCCCGAAACCTGGCAAACCTCTGAATGAGAAGAAATCATATCGGCCTATTTCCCTATTGCCGGTTATCTCTAAAATATTCGAAAAATTACTCTCTAAACGACTACAACCCGTAATCGACGAAAGACGTCTGATTCCTGATCATCAGTTTGGATTTAGAATCAAACATTCTACAATCGACCAAGTCCACAAAATAACAGACGTGATTGAGAAAACTCTCGAAGAAAAAAAGATTTGTTGTGGTGTATTTCTTGACGTCTCACAAGCTTTCGATAAGGTTTGGCACGAAGGCCAAACGTATAAATTGCAACGACTACTGCCATGGCAACTCTTTCTAATCTTACGATCGTATCTCACCGAAAGACTTTTTCGTGTTAAGCACGGAAATGATTACTCTGAGTTCAAGGAGATTGCGCCCGGAGTTCCACAAGGAAGTGTCCTTGGCCCGCTTCTATATGTACTCTACACGCGTGATATCCCACAGGAAAGAAACTGCGTCGTCGTCACGTTTGCGGACGATACGGCGATATTGACAACGGGCGATACAATTGAAGCAGCAACTGAAAAGCTGCAACATGCTGTTAATAAAGTTCACGCTAGGACGAATTCTTGGCGTATTGTACTAAACGAAAGCAAATCTACCCACGTAAACTTTACCTACAAAAAAGTAGATAGATTACCCGTATATTTAAATTCGGCTCAAATACCGTACGCGAACGAAGCAAAATATCTAGGAATGACTCTAGATGCTAAGATTAAATGGAAATCACACGTAAAAAAGAAACGCGACGAGCTCGAAAACAAATACCGACAAATGTACTGGCTACTCGGAAAACATTCGAGGCTGAGCCTACATAACAAACTGCTTATCTATTAGCAAGTGCTAAAGCCTGTGCGGACGTATGGTCTACAACTATGGGGCTGTACCAGGAAAAGCAATAGAAACATCCTACAAATTTTTGAAAATAAAGTTCTTAGAACGATCGTTAGCGCACCATGGTACGTACGTAACGGAGATATTCATCGGGACCTGGGAATTCCTAGCGTCGTCGAAGAGATAACAAATTTTGCTCGTAAACACAAAGATCGCGATCCATCGCGAGCAACGCCATTACAACAATTAACTGATTGTCTACCATTATTAGCCAAAATAGCCATAATTGCTGGCCCACGTCCATCAACGGTAAGTCTCGCAATGCAGAAGAGCATTATTCATCAATAGATCAAACAATTTTCTTTACTCTTCGCAGTTTCCTGAGAAGGTAGTGGTAGACGTATTATCGGCAACACTTAAAAACCCAAATGCCAAGCACGCGTTGCAAATAACTTTCAAGCCTTATTTGGAACTCGTTGGTGATGTGGACATTAGAGCACCTAAAACGAGAACGCCGACGGGTCCCCATCACAAGGAACCACCCCAAGAAATAGCACAGGAAATACCACATGTATACAGAGCTCAGTTGAACCAAAAGTTTTTAGTATCGCTAGATAGATGGACCAGAGTTAATAAGACTATTCAATTGATTTGCCACTTAGATGATAAGCGGTTGCCATGTGTGCCTCCAATTAGTGTAAATATTCCAGGTAAAAGAAATCTTTGAAAGAACAGAGCAAACCGATTTTTGGAATGTAAAAGTATTTTCTGTGAAATCGATTTACTACAATGTGTGTAGACGATAAGTACAGGTGCACATCGCTCATCGACAGTGCTGGGTTGCAATGAAAAGAAAAATATAATCAATAGTAATCAGTTTCTGGTTTAATTTTATATTTAGTGGTAAATAAAATTGTTTTAATCATTTGTCAATTGAAATTGTTTTATTTTTAAATGCAGTGCTTCAACACGAAATTGTAAAACCAAAATCTATTGAAACTGCATGTTCCCGCAGATCCATACATTTGTATGTATGTATATGCGGTAACAATTCGGAGGTCCGCATTGATTGGTTTGTCTGGTTTAACAAACTTTTTGAATTGAGTTAGTTCAACGTAAGAGGGTTGAAAAGAAAGTGTGAGTGAGGCTCTTACTTACTACGCAGATTTGCGCAGCTCAAATAAGAGGACATGGAAAAAACACCCTGAAACACCGTCTAATAAACATCTTCAAGAGATAGCTTCTCCTAGGGTATACTCCAGCGTGGTAACAGAAGTTGAAATTGATTCTGTCCAAACCTAGGAAGTACTTATCTACAGCGAAATGGTATAGGCCAATGAGCTCCATAAATATTCAATGGATTCCGAACCAACATGCATGAGAAGAAAACATCCAGGGATAGCTGAGTTTGTAGAGCGTTGGTGGTTAAATCCATATCTCTCGCAGGATCGTTTCCTGCCCTCGGGTCAAATGGTTTCTTCTTTGTGCAATTTCTGTCGACGATTGCGTTTGAGGAGATTTTTTTGGTGAACGGGGTAGCTTCCAACAATGTTAGAAGTTGTAGAAAATATAGAAGCTAGCACACATTACTAATAAAGTAACAAATTGAAATTTTCATGTTGTTATTTAATTTTAAGATCCAATTGTCGTATTTTTTGTCCCGTTTTGTGTGAGACAGAGCATCGCAGAAGAGCAGTTTTAAATCTCGTTGAGCATGATGGATACTTTTTGGTAAACTAAATGACCGACAGAAAGCATTTCCACTTGAGCGGTTTCGTTAACAAACAAAACTGTATGATTGATTTGGTGGTTCCTAAAATCCCCAAAATCTTCATCCAAGGCCATTATACCCAATTCGTGTTATTGTTTGGTGTGGCATTACCGCCAAAAAGATTTACGGCTCATTTTTAATTTCGAAAATAATCGAGGTGAAAGGATAACGTTAAAGGGCAATGCTCCAACATTTTTTTTTTTTTTTTTTTATTATACTGATATTATTTTTCATATATAAACTGTCAATTTTATATATTAAACTTCATTCCATTCAATATTTTTTAAAAAACAAATCATTTAGTTTCTTTTGCCGCACCCTGTAATCCTGCTTCCTAATGATTCAATCAGATTTGGCAAATGTTACGCACACTTTTTTACACGGACGTACGGACAGACATGGCTAGATCTACATAACTTTTTTTTGCTGGCCACAAATATACATACTTTTGGAGGTCTACCGTTATTATTTCTCTATGTTACAAACTATGTATCAAAACTGATATACACTATGTTGTAGAGTATAAAAGCTATCATACACATGCCCTGTTTTCCAAATCACACTGTGCCATTCTAATTTTTTTTTTATCTTACGGCGATAACTCTTTTAAACTTTTTTCACGTACACTGCAGGCTAAAAGTTTGAGGCCGCCCTCAGTGCCAGAAGGAAAAACAAAATCTAAAATCGAAAAACTCTTCAGTAGAAAAATAATCATCCAGTGCCTTCCACAACAGCACTATAGGGTTTCTGGTGATTACGGCGGTCATATCACGATTTTTAAGATTTCTTCATCTTCCGTCTGTTTCAGGTTGTCTTTACAAAGTCTTGACGTGTGTTTAGGGTCGTTGTCTTGTTGAAATACGAATCCTTCGCCAATTAATATTTATCCAGAGGGGTCACAGCGTTTTCTTCCAAAATTGTTTTGTATGCCTCCTTATTCATTTTTCCAATCCCTCGAGCCAGATCTCTCACTCCACTTGAAGAGAATCATCCTCAGACCATAACAGAATCGCCTCCATGTTTGACGGTATGACCCACACAGTCTGGTAGCATCTTTTGTTCAGCGCTGCGTCGAACGAAATCTCTCCGTTTTGTGCCAAATACCTCGAACTTGGATTAATCGCGCCATAAAACTCTGTTAAAATCTTCTTCCGTCTAGCCTTTACGTTTTTTGGTCCTTTCTAAACTTATTTACTTGTTTTGTCTTATTGTCTTATTGCTTATTGCATGTCTTATTGCTCGAACACAATGGAGAAGCGCTGCAGCAATGAAGTCGCTGTAGTAAAAACTGCCAAATAAGTCGCTCACTGTCAAATAAGTCTTCGTTTGCCCGTTATCAAAGACAGCGGTTTATTTCGTGTTTCATTTATTTCGGCGCATATTTCGGGCGCTATTTTTCATTTACATACTTCGTTTGCTTGTTTTGACTATTAGCCGATCATCGTGTTTAGTTATAGCTCTAGGCCGTCCTGACCGTGGTTTATCCTCAAGACTTCCGGTTTGAGCGTATCGTTCAATGGTACGTTGAACGCAGCACCTTGACACTTCAACTGCGAAGCAACTTCTAGCTGCGATTTGCTTTCTTTAAGATGGGTGATGATTACAGATCGTTTCTCGATTGTGGTTTCAGCGGCTTTTTCCATTTTTAACGAGTTGTTTACTCGAGACGTGAAGAATCTCAAATAAATTTGTATGACTTAAAAGTGTGACTGTGTAAGACCCTTGCAATCCAGGTCCACAATTTTTGGGATATGAGAATCCTTCTGGTATAAGGAGTCATAAACAAGTGCTGAATCAACAACCAAAAGTCATAAATTGTTCAAAAACGTGGGTGTTAAATCCTACTTTTATTATCTGAATGTGTTGTGTATTGTTCAGGTAGAAAATTTAGAAAAAAAAACCCCAATGTAATTCATAAAATTCAATCTCCATGCATGAATTAAGTCAGTTGCCTTGGTAGGCCTCAAACTTTTGGCCTGCAGTGTATGTAGGTACATATGTATGTATGTATGTATGTACATACGTATGCATAATGTGCAGCTTATTTCCACTCTCTTAAGAATCAATTGGAGTTTTATTCATCACAAAATTTGTGCTCATTCTTCTGTTTAACTCTTGAGTGATGTTTTGACGGTCAGTATTAAGTGCCTCCCATGTATTTTCTGTCCGTTACTATAAACTTAAGCCAAACCACAGTAATTTAATATCAGTCAATACTTTTATTTCCAACTAGCGCAGTATTTAAAATATAACAGCGAGCGCATTCACCATAGATATATCGATTTGTTCAATTAAATTTGTGTACCAGAATTAAAGACTTTTTGTGATAGCCTTTTAGCTATAAAATAAAATAAAATAAAATAAATTTTCCTTACGAATTTAAGTCAACGGTTAAACAGCATCATTGAAAATGGCCATAAAAGAATTGCCAGAACTACACGGATTTTTAAAAAAAATAATGCATGGTAAAAATGTTTATTCATTTGATATTATTTTGTTTTTCGACACTTATTACTGAAAAACGATCTTCTTAACTTAAATCGTATTAACTATTTTTATTTTCAGAGGCTCCTATACTAAAAGAGGTCCCATCAGCTTCTTACACATACCAACATATGCTATTCGACACGCCAGAGGATGAAGTCTTTCATAAAATATTCGATGATATGGAAAAGTATATTGAACCTCTCAAGCTAGTAATAGAAGGATTACCCCCTACGGGTGAGTTCATCACTCGTGTGATTCTTTTTTTTCTGAAATTCATATTTTTGGTTCTCCTAGATACTCATTCATTTAAAGAACTCAGTTCTTTATTGAGTGTAATCAGCAATCCATCGCGAGCAACGCCATTACAACAATTAATTGGTTCTCTACCATTATTAGCCAAAATAGAAATAATTGCTGGCCCACGTCCATCAACGGTAAGTCTCGCAATGCAGAAGAGCATTATTCATCAATAGATCAAACAATTTTCTTTACTCTTCGCAGTTTCCTGAGAAGGTAGTGGTAGACGTATTTTCGGCAACACTTAAAAACCCAAATGCCAAGCACGCGTTGCAAAAAACTTTCAAGCCTTATTTGGAACTCGTTGGTAATCTGGACATTAGAGCACCTAAAACGTGCACGCCGACGGGTCCCCATCACAAGGAACCACCCCAAGAAATAGCACAGGAAATACCACATGTATTACAGAGTGAAATTGCTCAGTTGAACCAAAAGTTTTTAGTATCGTTAGATAGATGGACCAGAGTTAATAAGACTATTCAATTGATTTGCCACTTAGATCATAAGCGATTGCCATGTGTGCCTCCAATTAGTGTAAATATTCCAGGTAAAAGAAATCTTTGAAAGAACAGAGCAAACCGAGAACAAAATTGCCTTTAGATATTTTTTTTTGCTGTCTTTAGACATTTTGTCTGACTCGTTTTCAAGCAGACAATTCTGCCCAAAGAACATTTTATCGCACACTCAGTATACACACTACAATTGCGCTTATAGCTGTCCTGTCTTAAGACAGGACTGCCTAAAGATAGTTTCTGTCTGCACTGTGACCAAAATCTGTCATATACAAATATTGTTTTTTTTTTTTTCTTGCAGAGGAATATCCCTTTACATCACCAACTTGCTCACTTTCAGAATATGAATACTCGGCTACTTCATTTTTGTGCAACGTACAAAATTATTTAATTGATAAAATTGTTCAGCTACCAAAATGTTACTCTCTGACGCGTTTATTGGACGCTTGGGAGTTATCAGTGCGACAAGCGTGCTCTACAAATACTAGTACTGTCCCTGTTAACGATTTAGCAGCGATTTTCGGCATGTAAAAGTAGTAAGCAAAGGCTCGCTGATCGCTGAATAGTGAATAATTTATATTAATTTCTACTATTATAAAATTAAGTTCCGTCCTATATGTCTGTTTGTGGATATGAACTCGATGGACTAGGAAACTACTTTCTCGGATTGGTTATTGATTATAATTGTGACTAAGGCGCAACGCGACCGTTAAAAGTTTTAAAAGAAATCCGCTTGTACTTAAGTATGTAAAAATGACTAAATAACTGCGTTATTTTTATGTTTTAAGTATTTTAGAGCTAAGTCTGCTGCCGTATCATAAAGCTCGAGTATGGCTGAACCGATTCTAATATAATTATCCCACATATTGTCCTTTTATACTATATCCCATAGGGTATATTAGTTTTGGTACAAACTTTGTTACAAAAAGCTATGTCCGTCCTTCTGTTCGTCTGTAAGTCTATGATATAAAAAAAAGAACTGATGTATAATTTAAATTTACAATTTAATAAAAGTTACAATTTCTCAAATTCAGAAAAAAGAAAAGAAAGAATTTATTTTAGTAAAATGCAATTTTCTTGAAATTCCACGTAAAACTTTTTTTTCTGATGATGCAGTTCTATTGAAAATTTCTCTGAAAGCACTCCGTGTAATATTTCTACCTTTAGTCAACCGAATAATAGTAATCATGCAATCATGGGCGGGTCCACGGATTGTGAATGGTAGAATGGCCTTTAGAAATAAAGACTAGCTGTGAATAAGTATTTATTTAGAAATAAAATGTCCCGAACAAGCAGCGGCTATTGGATAGCTGTGACGGAATTCGCAGTTTCGTTCTGGAATTTTCTGATAAAAACTACATATGCATGGGTCCAAGATCGACCAGGTGAGCAGATATCGCTTTCAAATGAGCATCAAGCCGTGATCCCCTGCGCAGCGTCTGACCCAAAATGGGTGGCTGCGAACAGCAGTTTCTCCAGGTTAGGAGCGATTGAAATTTACAAACTCGCTAGGACGCAGTAACGCGTTTTTAATCTGGCAAAAATCTACGCTTTCTTCTCTTGAGTTCTCTTCAATACCCTTTCCTTTCTCTCTATCACTTTGAAAGCCACCGACTTAACTAAAGCAGTAAATCTTAAAACAAATTCTAAAAAATTGTCGATACAATAGTTTTTCTGACAAAATCTGTAATAAATCGAGGAGGAAAAAGACGTCATTACATTCGAATAACATATTTCATATTGTCACGCCCACTTTATTAGGGATGTGTTAGAAGATGATGAATACGATTCATTCCAAACAGATTGTAACTTTTCTATATTTTGTTTAATAACTTTACTGGGGTCTTGTTATATTCGACGATTCTCGTTACCTAGCTATCGTAAATACAAAATTGCGATTATGTGCTACGATTTCGTTGGCCTTTATCGTTATGGCAACGAGAATGATTTTTGTTGACGTGGTCTGAGATAGCATGAGAGTTGTTTTTTTATGACGTACTCATGTGAAGTTGTGGGTGCATTAGGTTCATTTTCGTGGAATTGAACTTCACAAAAAAAAGAGAACAAAATAAAATTGTATGACTGGTAGAGTTGCCGCATGAAATTTCAGTTCAGGTTTATTCATTTTGTACTTTAGGATTTTAATTTACATTCAAATAAAAAGTATTAAATATTTCAATGAATTTTTTTACATTTGCCATTATGTATGGAATACAGCATCAGCTGCCGCGGGAGTTTTTGCAAACTTCGATTCTTGTGAGGGAATTTTCGATGACTTTTCGGTACATTTCTGGATGCATTACCGCCATGCAAAATTTGGGGATTATTTGCCTAAACACGATCTTTAGCACAGTCCCGCAAAAAATAAATGCAACGGGAACAGATAACACTATCTTGGTGGCGAATTGATGTCGCCAAATCACGAAATTAAATGGCCGGGGAACTTTCCGTGCAATAGAGCCAAATTTGCTTGTGTTGTGTGGCAAGTAGCCCCGTCATTAATGCCTTTAATCTCAGGCCAAAAAAAGTTGGTTATCATTTGATCATAGCGCAAAGAATCCACCGTAACATTGGCGCCTTCGTCGTTTAAAAAAAAAATACTATAACGCCGCAAGTCCACAGAGCACACCAAACTGTCATCCGTGACCTCTTAACGATCACTTTTGGATTCTTAGAACCTTACGACATCACAAACTCTACTGATTTATTCGAATTTGGTTATTCTGTTTCGAATTGTTTGCTCAGTTGGACGATCATGAATGTGTTGAGCGGTGGTTAAACGATCCATATTGTTACAATGTTTCATATAATATTTTAAGGGTGTCCCAAAATTCATGCAAGATTTGAGTGCAGTCAACGAAAAAAAAAAGACAGCGTGATAGCCGGCAGTTCAGGGTTACTAAAAATGGAGTGGTACACGAAAGATCAATGCGTTTTCATTGTTGAGCAATACTTTAAAAATAATGAAGGTTTGACAGCTACAAAATTCGTACAAAATATGGTCGGAATAGTGAATCACCTGTGGAGAGATTAATTTAACAATTCAGGAAGACTGGATCAATTAGTGATCTTAGACACTCTGGCCGTTCTTCGAGTTGTTGAGAGCCCAAGAATATTAATTCGGCACCGTAGTCAAGAATTGGACATTTCGAGAAGCACTTTACAGCGTATTCTCACGAAAGATTTGCATCTTTCGTGCATACAAAGTGCAATTGACTCTAGAACTGAAGCCTACTGACCACGCACAGCGAATCTTCTTCAGCGATGAGGCTCATTTTCAACTTGATGGATTTGTTAATAGTCAAAATTACCGAATTTGGGGTTCAGAAAATACACGAGTGAGTGTTGATTTATCCGATATGCTATTCCAAACATAAACCTATACTGTATACTTTATGAATCAATAAAACATTTACAAACCTGTGTTTTCTATTAAAATTAATTCTTACGTGAATTCTGGGACACCCTTTATAATTTTGTCAAAGAATATTCACTATTTCTAAACATTTTCCGGCAATTTTCATACAATTCTCCTTTTCTTTTGACACAATACCAATAGAAGTGAAGATAGGTGCGTTTCAAATTAGCAAAGATTTTTGCCTTTCATTAACATGTTTCCAGCAACATTTTTTGTTACCACTCTCGTCACACATAATCATTACAAGTCGTGGGTATCGTTATCTGAAAATCGTTTGCCATGCCTGATTCTTGAATAATTTCCACATCGATGGCTTTGTGCTCGGTTTTTAATTTCTTGATTTCTTAACTGTGGACATGGGCGTAGATCTTGTACATACGGACCGCAGCGAATTGAGACCGAAAAAACCGCTAGATGACAACTAAGAGGAGGAAACCTAACCAAACTTGAATTCTATTTAAATTAAAACGCATTAATTAAGATATTTGAAAATATATATTTCAAGTTTTTGTTTATTGTTTTGTTTTGTTTTTTTTTTTGTTTCTTTTGTTTTAATTCATAGAGTTATATTTTGTTTTGTTTTTTTCATTTTTGTTTTCTTATTCATATACGATATAATAATTTTTGTTTACATTTAATTCAATAAATTAGTTTGTTTGTTTTACGAAAAAAACTTAAATATCACAGATTACAAAGATCTTAAGATTTTGTTTGTTTGATTCTTAATCCCAGTACTAAAATTGGATTCGGATACATACAAGAGAAATTCAAAGAAAAAACGAAAAAAAAAAATATAGTTCATCCATTTTTTCTGCCGTGAAGCCCAATTTAAGGAACAAACGTGCACGTTTGCGCGCACGACCAACAAAATCCCAATTGATTGGAATGAAAGAGAGAGTAAGAGAGAGAGACGAACAGTCATAGCATCCTTGCTTACTGCATCAATTGGAATTCAGTCCGAAAATCGTTGACGCTACTGCAATTGCTACTACTGCTGCTACTGATGCTGCTGTTGCTGTTCGTGCAGATTTGTACATGAACTGGTGCTGGAATGATTGGTCGCAGGTGAATAATTTGACTGTTGGCTGCCACTGCAGCAGCTGCTGCTGTCGCCGATACTCCACCCTGTTGTGATTTATCTTTACCATGGCGCTTGACGTGCTTAGATAGATGGTCGCTGCGCATGAACTTCTTTTGGCAGACGCCGCAAACGAATTTCTTTTCGCCGGTGTGAGTACGCTTGTGACGAGAGAGCTCATCGGAGCGGGAGAAACGTTTATCGCAGTTCTCCCATTTGCAGATGAATGGTCGTTCACCGGTGTGGACACGCTGATGGGCTTTCAAATGGCTGGACTTGAAGTAGTTTTTGCCACAGTTTGGGTGCTGGCACTCATAGACACGTCTCCGTTCGGGGACTGCTGCAGCTGGAGGTACCGCCGATTGTTGAGGTTTTGCTTGGGGCGCAGGCTGGAAGTTTTGCAGCATACCACTGGCCGGGTTAAACAGCAGCAAGTGAGTAGTGTGGCCTGGAGCAGCAAAGTATATACTTTTAGGCGCAATAACTTGATATTGTGATCGTGGTTGTTGTTGTTGTTGCTGCTGCTGCTGTTGGTGTTTGGGCGGCGTCGGTGAGGGCAGTAGAATGTTGTACTGTTGTGGGACTTCTTGCTCTTGTACTGGCATTGACATGGTTTGGACTGTGTGCTCCTTGTTCTCAATATTCGGGGACTCTTCTGATTTTGTAATGACAGGCGCTGTTCCATCATTACCAGATGGATTACGTCCCATTTTGAATTTTAATCTCCGTACAATGTTGACCGAATCATATTCAGGATCTGAGTTGCTTACACTTGAGTCTGTCGATGTGGAACCTTCCAAAGATGAGCACACTCCTGATCGGCTAACGTGCATGATAACACTTGCACGCGGCTGCGATGCATTTAAATCAAAATTCACCTCCGGTGGCGGTGTCAACGCCAAAGTGGGGGGAATTCCACTGAATTCCTTCGCCTGGAATTGCTGTGGTTGAGTTGTCTCTTTGTCTAGACGTTGCTTCTTGCATGGTGGCATATCAGAATCAGAGTCCTCATTGTCCGATGGTTGTGGGGTTACAAAACCCGACTGTTGTTGTGATAACATTTGAGACTCTAGCTTAACCTTTAGATAGGCATCATCGAGCTTCTGATCAGCCTGAAAAGAGAAAAAAAAATCTAATTAATTACAGTCCACTAATCATCAGAGCAAAAAGAAAAAGAAAAAATCAAATAACCCTGAACCTATGCAATGGAATTTTCTTATTCATACTCTCTCAGGGTGTGGTATTATTAAAAATAGACTCACATTGGTGCCAATTTGTCTACACCGAATGTTGATATCTAAATGTGGAACTTCAAATCTATTTTCGTTCAAAGTAAAGAAATGCAATTGCGCTTTAGTCTTGCATCACTAAATTACGATAAATTAACCAGTTTACAATCGAAAATAGCTGCCTCCCTGTGCCTCCGTTGTAAGACGAGGTAATAAAAAAAAAATTAAGAGAAATTACCTTACCTCTCTCCCGAGATAAATTTAAATATACGCGCAAAAACAAAATCTGATGCAATTCTACGATACTATTGATCATATTTCCCGCCGAACGGCTACCATAGCCAACCATATTTTGTGTGGATAATGGGGCGCTATGAAACCAGATTTTTGGGTTTTATTTTTCGCCAACACACATGCATAATTCAAAATTAATGGAGAACAAAAATACTTTAAGGAGTGTTCGAGGTTTTGTAGGGTGTTACTGGAGTTTTGCACATAAATTACTTGTGGATACAGTTTTATGGCCTTGAGTGTATGGTTTTTGGGGGGCGTGTTCGAAAGTGTTACTTGTGGATAGAGATATTCCACGTTTTGGAGAAGAATAATATACTCGTAGTAAGAGCAGTTTTAAAAAAATATTGACATATTAGAAAGTTCGGTCGAAGTGTGTTCGAAAAATAGATACGTATGCAAATACTTCTTAAGAAGTATATTTGAAGTCGTTCTGCTGGAAATATTCCACTTATCTTCGATATTAAATTGGAACAAGATTAGAAAAATTTTGGAAATCTTCGAAAATTCGAACAAAATAATTTGTGTCGATTTTAAGAATAATATAAAGATTTCGATATCAACTTGGAAATTCCAGTTGCCTAAATTTTGATTGAAAAGAATATCATCTCGTAGATTTGCGCTTAAGTTTTGCACCAGATGGCGAATAGGGGATTTTTACTTACGAAATGGCAGATTAGATGAATGTCTTTGCTAAATAAATATGAACGGGTTCTTGCGCTTGCTAAACAAAAATAATTTGTTTGTGAAATGAAAAATGTATCATTGAGGTTAAGTTTTACGCATCAAGATCTACCTTCAAGCACCTGATCATGC
Source organism: Pocota personata (assembly GCA_963082735.1). Lineage (NCBI taxonomy): Eukaryota > Metazoa > Arthropoda > Insecta > Diptera > Syrphidae > Pocota > Pocota personata. The sequence goes on along the minus strand of OY720432.1, from coordinate 84,286,727 downwards.
CCAATGGAACATGTCTCATGTAACACGATTATTCCAAAGTTGTTTTATAGTTTGAAGTAAAGAAAAAGTAAAATTATTCCGCAGCATCACTGCAACATCGGCAATGTTTAGAAATTAATTCGAACATAGATTCTGCGCATAATTACTTCTGTCTAATGAACTCGTAGTCAAATACTTTCAAGACCTTGTATGCCTCTATGTTTATGCATCTGATACTGATAATTGACAGCTTAACACATAGTGGGTAGAGCAAGACTATGGAAACTCGGTAATTTTCAGAACATGCGAAACTCCAATTATTATTTCGAATTTTCGAACATTAAATTCGCACATATTTTTTTCTTCAACTTAATCGATTAGTAAAGCTTGTCCAACTGAACGAAACCAATTAAGGGCAAAAATACATGAATTCGCAAAGGTTTTCTTTTAAATAATTAAATATAAACAAATAATTCAAGAAAAAACGATCACCAACGCCTCACAAAACAAATTCCAAAACGTCTTGTTATGGCTCATTATATTTGCTTTCAATAATTGTCTTGTTCATCACTTCTTTATTCCCACTTCTATCGATGCATCAACTCTCTATGCAAAAGTCATACATGAATCATTCGTTTTACTTCGAATCGATTAGTCAATTTAAAATTTAAATTGAAACCTAGGTATTTACCTACATGAAATCTTTAAGATTCAAAATAAGTCCAGAAATTATTTGAAAAATTTAAAACCCATAAAAAGCAAATAAAAATAAAATTATTCTTCTATCCACGCACAATTGTGAATACGCCACACATACGAATACGATCTACGATTTTAGTAATGACAATTCGCAATTTCATTTCCGTTGCAGTCGCCATTTGCTCTGATTTATTTGAACGAAAAATCTGTTTCATTTGAAAATTTTGAAAGTACTTTTCCCAAAAAAAGAAATAAATAAATTCTTTAAATTTCTGGGCAAATATCTGATAGATAATAGCGAAGATGTATATTAAGAAATATAAGAAAACACAATCATCAAGTGGGCGGAAGAAATTAAATCTGTTAATTTGATTTCAAATAAATTCGCAATTCGTCTCGTTACAAAAATAAACAAATAACAAAAATTTGATAAAAAAAAACAATCTAACTTGTCCCATAAATATTTATTTATTTGTTATCGCCTTTCGCACTAAATATATTTTTATTTTTTCGTATATTTAGCCACTTATCAGTCAAAGCACCGTAGATTGCACCCAACGAAGTGGAAAAAAAAATATTTTTTATAGACATTCCAATAAAACAATGGAAACAAATAGAATAAAAGAGAAATAAAAAGAATTATGAGTAACACATTTTTCTTTTTATTAATATTTTTGTTGTTTTTGTTGTTGGGAGTATTTGTGGCGTTTATCAGAAGAAGAGTAGCTACCTTAATAAATTTCGTGATTTTTTTTATTGACATTAGATCTGGAATTGGAGGGAATAATGTGAATAATGAAGGAAATTAGTTATAGACTTAATTGCACATCATTTCTTTTTAAGAGGCTGATGTAATAAATATCTGCTTTGACATCTGTCACAGGGCTATGTTCGAACAAAAAAAAAAAAAAACTTTGAAAAACGCCACATTTTGTAATCTGGCAACTGTCAAACTGCCAAAGGGCCATGTTGGACGGAAAAACTCGAAAAATAGAGAAATTCTGAATGTATCCTCTAAGAATATGCAAAATCTTCAACTCTTTGAATCGTACATCATCAATAAAATGTGAAAAGGATTCCAACATTTTCTTGAATCCCTTCAGTGTCATTCTTCAAATCGAAATCATTAAAAACTTATCAACATAGATACCAAATTGGGTGGTAAAACCTCGTTTATCGTATCCATATATGTATGTACGTCACACGATTTGCGTCCCATAGTCCAAATCGGAGCGAAAAAAAAAAATAAAAAAAAAACATTTTAAGGTCGCCCCTCATTGATATTTTTATCGAACGTCATGCTGTATACCTGTGGCTACGTGATGGAGTTAAAGTACAGCAGCCATCCACTACCACGACGGGGAAGACCTATGCCACACTCTTCCCCCAAAAAAAAAAAAAACAAGCAATACGATAGGTAACCTATAAAATGTCAAACGAGCACTTGAAACTACGTCATTGCTCTGCCAGTGTACTACACAGGTCTTGGAAATATCCAAAAATATCTTTTTCTCCCACCCTCAAGGTTGCGAAAGCAATACACACACATACACACACGTCATAAAAGGGAAAAGGGAGTGAGAACAAAATTTCAAGGGAATGATGTCCGTCCACCCACCAAAAATCATAAAATGTCACTTCACTCTCGACGACAATGAGTACTGTGGGCAGGGTTTTAAAGTTCGAATGTGTGTGGGTTTTCCCCCAAACGAGAAACCCACGGAAAAGAGCAGAAAATATTTCAAAAAATTCACATAAAAATAAAAAGGGGGTGCGCTGCGCGTACTCATCGCTGCCTCTTCATCATCCATTCAATTCTCTATCTATACACGCGACCTCCACTGTGTGTGTGTGTGTGTATAATCATTTTCTCATCACTAGCTGAGTACGTGAGACGCGTCAAACGTAATACCCCAGGCCGGATGAATGCCATCGCGTCAGCAGCAGCCAGTCAGCCACAAACCATGCCGTGTTCACGTGAACACCAGCTGATACATGAACGGGCACTGCGTGATCGTTCAGTGAACTACAAGTGTAAGCGAAATGGTTGTGGTTTGTTTTTAGAAATCCCATCAGAGCAAGCGAGATAGTGAATGGCCAGAGTGTACTTTGTAAAGGGGGAGCGCGATGTGAGTTAGAGTTTCTGGCCTGGCTATTGGGTGGTAATTTATTACTTTTATTTTTATATTTACACCCATCTTTGGGTAATTTCATTTATATTTTGTTATTTCAATGGAATTTTGAAATGTTCCACTTGTCATCTGAAATTGACAGTTTCGAAAAAAGAAAATCGAATTCGAATTTGAATTCTAATTCGAAAATTTAGAACATTTTTGTGCAGATTTTAGCCTGTTATTATGAGTACTTTCACTTGAAAATTTCATTTAAAACTGTTATAATTTTTTATTTTATAGTTTTAACTTACATTTTTGAATTCACATAACGGCGGTGTTGCTGGCGGTGATGGTAAAATTGTGATATCCATTTTTGTATTTACTTTTTTTTTAAATTATACGTTTTTAAGTTTTTTTTTTCACTTGTTTTAAGATATTTCACTTCACTTTGAAATTAATTTTTAAGAATTATATTCTTCTTTTTTTTCTTATAAGAAACACTTGTTCTTTTATTATTTAAAAAATATTTTCTTTCACTTGTTTAAAGAGTATATAACTACGGTTTACGGCGTATTGTAAAGTAACGAACCTTCCCGTTTGGAATTCAACAAACGAATGAAACGCTTTGCAGATTCGCATTTCGTGTTGTTAGCTTGTTGAGTCAGTCAGTCAGTGTCCGGGAGAGTGCCGTGTTCAGGAAGAAGAAGAAGAAGAAGTAGATGAAAAAAAATAATGAAATGTATCCAAATGTTTACAGATATAGGTATGTCAGAGTGTGTGTGTTGACGTTGTCGTCACCCGTGCTTCGGTGCCATGCCCCTTGATATATGATGTGTTTCGCGTTGCCTGGTTGATAAAGAGGGTTGGTGTGTTGTACTGAATGGAAAAGGCAGACAGGGGACGAGAAAACACTGTTGTATAGGGTGTGTCTTGTTAGATTGAAGGTTGTTTTGCTGATGATGTAGAATTTATTATGGGGAATTATTACAAGGACGTTTGGACTTTGTAATGCCTTTTGACATGGTTGGAATTTGGGAATGGGAAGCGTATTAGATTTTATCCTTCGATTGAAATTGATGGTCAGTGGGATATTTTAGGTTGGCCTTTCATTGGTTTCACATACATTAATAGTTTTTGGTAATTATTTCGAATAGGGGCCACTCCCCCCAATTTTGCGACCTTTAAATTAACTACTGAGGTCAAATGCTTTGAGCAATTTCATGTTCTGGCGCCTCTTGTAATTAGTTTCCTAGATACAAGCAAATTCTAACAGAAATGTTAGAATTTTAATTTAATAAAGTAAGCGAGACGTTGTCAAATATTTGATCCAAATGTATTGATGTCTTATTACTCGGACGATATTTAAACAATTTTTTTTTTATTATAAGAAGAACTGTTGGCTCTCACTATGTATTTGTAATCAAAATTTACGTATTTTAATCCGATGTTTAAAATAAGACTTATCCATCACCGTTAAAAGCTTAAAAAACAAACAAAAATAAATAATAATAATTATAATAACGTCAGGCCCTATTCAATGTATGGATGAATTGTAGAGAATATCATTTTTACACCTGCACTCTCCATGCTAAATGCTATGCATGGTGTTAAGTTTGTGCCTTTTTACTGTTTACTCTGGTTAGGCACATGCGGTCCAATCATATCTTTGACATACATACATATATATTGTCTATTTAAATTTCTAGAGTCAAGAGGACGACTGACTAATTTTAGTGTATTTAGCTTTTCTTGTTTTGGGAATGAAAATGGCAAGCATTCGATTTAAATCTTTCCAAAATCGCCTACCACAGCATGTGTAAATCCATTTGAGCAATGGAACAACAAATTCCTCTGATACTTGTGGCATAACTGGTTGATTGTCATGCACTCCAGGAGTTAAAGATTTTATGGGCCACACATCATCTCAAACTCGCCGATTATTTTACTGGTTTTACCCAAATCCACTCTCATACCTCTGTTCAGTACAAGGTGCTTAGCAGATCCGAGTGCGAATCAGTTCTGTTGCCATCGATTCCAAGAAAAACATTGGCGTTGATGCCTCAATTGTGTACCTCTTTGTAAATCTTTTTTTTTTTAAGTCACGCTTTTTTGCATTTGGACCACTCAATATCTTCCTCCGGAGTGAGATTATAACTACGAATAATCTTTGTAGTCTATGCTTTCCACCATGGTGGACTTTTCCTTCCACCCGAGTCAATAGTATCCCAATCTACTCGTACTGCCGAGGTTGCGAGATCCCTTACCATAAATAGTCCAATAGAAAATCTCAACTCCCTGCAGAATCTTTTCCAGTTGCATCTCTGGGACTTTTGAAAAGTCCTCTTACCTGAAAAGAGGTAAACGTCAGAAAACGTCGCGTTGTGGGATACCGCCTTGATGGAATTATTTTCCGAGATAATGGTGAACTCTAGAATTTTTTCTTTGTGGTTTAAATTAATACAAGATGGTTGGAGTTTAGGGTAAAATCAAAATAGATTACAAACAATATTTTATCAGGGTAGGCAAACATCTGGTTGGTTCTGCTCTTGTAGAGAGAAAAAGGAGCTGTTTTGCTGCAAAATATCTCTTTGTTACTATGCTTGCTTTTCCCCACTGCAAGATTTTCTGCAGATATAGATAGGCGAACCTATATAGCAGTGACTGTGCCCCGATATGCCTGTAAAACACAACAAGTTTTTTTTAGCTAGTCCCAAACGTCCAGTTGAAATGGAACTGCCCATCCACCAGCAGGAAATAGACGGGCAACGATTTTATTTTTCAACTACATCGGGTTGTTTTTTCTTTATGTATACTCGTAAATAGCTTCGTTAATTGACGAAAAATTCTCCGCAACACCCTGTTGCATGCACTGAGTACTTATCCACCTATGTATGTTCTGTGAAAGCCCGCGCTAAGAAAATCCCCGCACTATACAGCCCACTCGTTCTCTTTCTCCGCCGACATTCCATCCATCTACTGACACTCCTAGCAGCTACACTATACTACATCGGTGCCGATGATGAGAACCTTTAGCACACTTTATCATGGGAATTGGGTTGCTGTTCATGCGCTCACCAGTTGATCAGAATCCAGACGAGTCTTCGTGCGTCATTGTGTGTGTGGGCTCAATCTTTGAATGTGTTTACCTATTACGTTGCATGCCCGTCGTTTTGAACGCAATTACACCCCTCCATTCCCCTCTCACAGTCAATTGTTCCAAGAATTCTCAAACCACTCTGATTCATAACTACACCACTACAGTTTGTTGTTGGCACTTTGTACTCTCATTCTCTCATTCGCTCAGTGGATAAGAAAATCTGTGTAAAAAAAACTGGGGGCTCGTTCGTCGTGGCCAATGAGAAGTCAAGGCGCCGTTTGCTGTTCACGCGTTGACCTCATGCTTATCGTCGAGTGTTCACGTGAACAGCGAGCTGATTCGAGCCAACTGTTCAAGGGTCAATTCGGGTGTTGTTGTTGTAGATAGCACAGCAGCAGGCGACGACGTGCGGTGTTGACCGTCGAATGGCGCGGTGTGTGGTTGTTGTTTTTGGCGCATTTTCTCATTTCTGCTTCGCACAATGTGGAATGAAAATAATAAAAAAAAAAAAAAAAAAAGTAGAAGAAAATATTCCACAAGGCTGGCTGCGCTGTGCCTTGGTGGATTTGTGGGTGTGTATGGTGTTGGGGTGGTGGCCGGTGTTTCTTCTTTTTTTTTTTTGTAGTTTTTGTTGGACGGAGTACGTGAGTTGTGACCACGATTGACGAACGGTTAAAGTAGGAGATGCGATGAGTGTTGTGTGGTGCAAAATGACAAGAAGACGTAAATACATAAGTTGAAGTGGGTGTCTTCACGTAGGAGTGAGTACGGGCATTGAAAAGGGAGCGAGGAAATGGAAAATTTTCCGCAGGAAACTTGAGATAGCGGGGGAGTTTTTCGCAATGAGATGAGATGACATCGTATAAGCGTGTGTGGGAGTAGGTATACAGTCGTAGGTATTTGCTTGTTGTTATTGGAATTTCAAAATTCCTAGGTAGTACTGTGCACGTGGTCTTATAGTGTCGTAATTTAGATTGTAGAGCCAAATTGATTTGTATTTACATACGAGTATGTACATATGTATATCCTACGTAATAAAATTAATGATTGGAAAGTGATTCTCTAGAGTCTATAAATAGATAAGAAGTTAATAGAGTGACAAAGAAAATTCGAACAATTTGCACTATCATTATTGGTCAGATGTTCCTATGACTGTGCTTTGTTTGCTTTTATAACTAGAATTTTCTATTTATGGAGATAGGAAATATTTAATTAGATTGAGTGATTGTGATTGCCCTTTTGTTGTTTACATTGAAAAAATGTAAATAAAATTAAAAATAGGTAGGTAAGGTATACTATGTTAGGGTTCGATATCCCTAGTAGAACTGACTAGGCACAACTGGTCGCACATACTGTTCGTTTGTAAAGCGTTATTCATTTCGAGGTTGGAATTTTACATCCCTGTCATATGTCATCTGTCAAATTCATCTGTCATCCGTAGTGACAGGCAGTTAGTGCTTGCCTTGGCATTTTACAAAATGGAGGTTTAGCCACCGCTCAATGCTTTAAAATTGTATAACAGTTCTGTAATATCTGTGTATCGCGATTTAAGGACAGATTATGGTCTTCATAATCGCCCAACTGATCAAACAATTTTAAACACAATCAACAAATTCAAACAAATCGGTAGCGTTTTGATGTCGTAAGGCCTGCTCGATCAACTAAAAACATAGCTGCTGTGAGTGCCTCAGGGACCAAAATCATCAATTCCACGCGGCTCTATTGCACGCTCTATTGCGCGAAAAGTTCCAAGGCCGTTTAATTTCGAGATTTGGCGACATCAATTGGCCACCAAGATCGTGCAGATATGACTCCGTTGGATTTCTTTTCATGGGGCTATCCTAAAGATCGTGTCTATGCAAACAATCCTCAAACTTTAGAGCATTTAAAAATCAACATCGGTGTAGTTATGGCCGCAATACCGCCAGGAATGCACCGAAAAGTTATCGAAAATTACCTCACAAGAATCGAAGTTTCTCAAAAATTCCCGTAGCGACCATTTAATCGATGTTGTATTCCATACCTAATGATATAGTACAGAATAATGGCATAGTCTAGAATTTAAAAGAGTAAAAAAATTCTTTTTTAATTTATAATACTTTTTTTTGTATTTAAACTAAAAATCCTAAAGTACAAAATGAATAACATTGAAGGTATATTGCTCAGATTTAAAATTTATGCAAAGAATTTTCGAAAAATACGTTAAAGTTGTAAACATTTTTTTGACCACGTGCCCAAAAATTTTAATACCACGTCCTCAGATATTTCTAAAGTGGTTTAGATATCAATTTTGAACAAAATCGTTCAAGCCGTAATCAAAATATGGAATGAAAATTCTGATCTCGCCTCGAATTGCGATCCAGTTTAAAGTAAATCGATTCAGCCGTTGAGGTTGTAGTCAGAGGTACAGACAGACGGACAGAATTGTGAGACCCACTTTTTCGAGTAATGCCAAGATTGATCAAAATCTCAAGATCGATTTTTTTTCACGGAAACAAAAGTATGGAAGAAGAAAAAAGTGAGATTGAAAACAAGAAACACTGGATGAATATATTTTCAGTTAAATATTTGGAACATCGACAGATAAATCGAGACAAATTGGCCATCTATGTCATTTTTGACATTTGTAAGGACATTGTATTAACATTTTTGACATATGGTTGAAAAAGTTTTTCAGCTTTTTAAGGCACCGATTTTTTTTTACTGATTTTTCCTAAATTTGAAATCTGAATAATTTACAAACGAATAACACATACGGAGTAAGAACGTGCGACCTAATTGTGCGCTTTGAATGAGAAAAGCTTCTTGTAACAATTTTATTATCCGATATTTGTCAAACGTTTGCGAGAGATAATCACCAACATTTCTAATGATATTGTATTTGGGTATTGAGCAATGTTTCACCATTTGGGCGTTGTAAATTTTACTATCATCATTGTATTCGCGTCGTTGGTTTTCTGTATGTTTCAACTCACAGATCACTTCATGCTTCAGCTTAAAGGCTAAACCGCAATGTAGCGTTACGCCGTTCCGAATCAGCGTCGTTCCGAATCATCGTGTTTTGAGTAACTTTTTTAGTTTTATCTCCAGAATTTGCCGATTTTTCGTATGTCCAAACTTAATGTCGCGATCCGACTATGACATTTCGGAAAATGCAAATAATAATCCAATTAATATCTAACAAAATAAATAAATCTTGGGGCCGGGCATATCTTTCTATCGTCCTCTTCTACTGCCAACAGTCCAAATGAATATTTCACTTAAGAAGTGCACTTATTTTATTCAAAATTATAATATTTTTTATACAACAAAACAAGCATACACTACAATTTTATTAACTGTCAAAAAATTTATTATTGAATTCACTAATTTGTCATAATCGCTACATTTTCTAATGGTGAGTTGGTGACTGTGATTGATACTGACCATACTATCGGAATTGCTCTGCAGAAATGAACTACGCATATCTCGAATACTGTTTTCATTGGCGGAATTTAAGGTTTCAAAATACCTACTCTAGAAGGTGGATGACGAATTTTTAAAAATTTTCCGAAATTGTACGAAATCATCCAAAATGCCCGACGTAACCCTAGAGAGTTCCCCCAAATTCTTTACTATTATTTACAATTTTTACATAAGTCCTGTCAATTAAGGACTCAAACACAATACCGATGTAATTTTTTAAAAATCTTTATTTTGCAGGTGGCTCAAGCATAAGCAATTGTCATGGACAATTTTTTTTTCGCATTAAAAATTGCGAAAAATAAGTGATCCTCTCGCATTTCCAAAGTAACAACGTGATCCAAAAACAAAAAAAAAAAAAAAAATGTTGGCAACAGCTTACTTTACTTTAGATGGCGCTACAGTCTGGGTAGACCTGGGTCTTAACCAAGAAGCGTCTCCAGCTCGATCTTGAACTAGCCGCCACCAGTTTTGCACACGAAGTTGGTTGATGTCCTTTCTACTTGTGTGCGCTACCTTAGGTGAAGTCTTCCTTTATCTCATCGTCCCTCTGGGATGGATTCGAAGACTTTCCTGGACGGAGTGCTATTGTCCATTCACTCCATATAGCCTAGTCATCTCAAGCGATGAATTCAAACTCTTCTGATCAGGCCCATGTCGCTGTATAGTTCGTTGTTGTATTTTCTCCTCCATTCCCCGTCGATACAAATAGGACCAAAAATCACTCGAAGAAATTTTCTTTCAAAACAACCAAGGATGTTTTCATCCGCCTTTGATAACGTCCATGCTTCTGGGATGATGAGAGTCTTAAATAAAGTCACCTTATTTTTCCGTGAGAGGGTTTTACTATTCAATTAGCCCAAAGAAACAGCGGTTGGCATGAGTGATTCTTCGCTTGATCTCTGCGCTGGTGTTATTGTTTGAATTTACAGTAGAGCCTTTTTTGTTTCAATACTTATGAAACCACCACTGACAGCCCGCTGCGTTCTTCCAATTAGACTTTTAAAAGATCGAACCCCTGATGTTCACTTGAAAATTTTGTACAATGGCAATAACTAACGGATTGTTTATTTCCAATCACTTCCCCATGCTTCCTGTAGAAACAAAAAAAAAAAAAAAAACACAATTTCGAGGCTTTCCGAAAAAGTCTTACTCGTATAACCAACAAATTTCACCAAAATCGATTCAATAATTCAAAAGTTATATAAGAAAACGACCAGCAGGACACCTTGTCTATTTTGTCTTTGGACTTCTATCGAGTAGCGCTTGGCGATTTTTGTTTTCTAAAGACCTGCTTATTACTCGCACCTATAGGTCAAATATTGGTTTTCTGAAATTTTCGATCTTGAGATTTTGACCAGATTACTATGATAGAGAAACTCAATAAAGTGGGTCTCTCAATTCCCTCTGTCTGTCTGCATGTATGAATTAACGCTGGACTCGTATAGGGTTATAGTTCAACAAGGCGTAATCAGAAATTGTGTTCTAACCCTAAAGCTAACGGTACATTACTTTATGGCCGATTTCGATTTCTTCGAGAACGGCTCCAATGATTTTGTTGAACATTTTTTTTTTGAGCTATGGCGTATATTTGCTAATAGATGGCGTATCGAGATTTTGACAAAGAAAAAATCGTATATGTGTATATGTGACTTAATTTCGTTGATACAGTGCCCAATTAGCTCCTCCAAGGCGTAGGTGGTCGTGGGCTTATTGGTATAAACCTTAGACTTCAAAATACCATAAAGAAAAAAGTCCATCGGCGTTAAATCGCATGATCTGTTCGCCAATTCTGATCACCAAAACGGGAAATTACATGACCTGGAAATGACTCATAACTCTCGAGCTGTATGGCATGTGGCACCGTCCTGTTGAAACCACATGTCGTCCACATTTATATCTTGCAATTTAGGCACAAAAAACTAGATTTTCATGTTGCGATAGCAAGCCTCATTACTGTTATTGCCTGGTCAGAAGCATTTTCAAAGAAGAATAGTCCGATGATGTCTCCAGTCCAAAATCCGCACCAAACAGTGACATGTTGTGGATGCATTTGTTTCTCAAGAATCACTCGTGGGTTTTCCGAACCCCAAATTCGACAATATACTTCAAAACGAAATGCCGAATTGATGTTCCTGGTTGAACGTTTTGTGTTGAACGACTTGTTGAAGGACGGCCAGAGTGTCTAAGATCACTAATTGATCCAGTCTCCCTGAATTTTTGAATTAATCTCTTCACAGTTAATGAAGTTAAATCAATATTCCGACCATATTTTGTACGAAAATTGCGAACTGTAGCTGCCAAACCTTCATTATTTCTAAAATATTGCTCGACAATGGAAACGCGTTGTTCTTTCGTGTGGTACTCCATTTTTAATAACTCTGAACTGTCAACTGTCACGCTGTCTTTTTTTTTTCATTGGCAACACTACCGCACAAATGGCGCAAAAATTCAAATCTTGCGTGAATTTTGGGACACCCTTTATAAGCTAAATTTCACAAAGATTATGTCGTACAAAATTTTGGAAAATTGTATATTCTTTTTATATTCTTTGGAATAGTTTTTCTGGAAAAAAAATTTAACTTTCAAATGTAAGTAAATTTTAAATAAACAACTTATTGGTGGAAGTACGTGCGACCCAGTTGCGCACTTTTTTTTTTAAGTTTGTCCTTTCATTCATTTATCGCGGTGTTGGTCGGGTAGATGGTCAGTTTTTGCGAGTGAAATTTTTTAACTTATTTCTCGTTAGAAACGATTTTCATGTTCATAGCCCATGTACGTATGTATGTCGGTGCTCAAGTCCTACAAACGTTAGTTCCATTTTTATTATTAAAAGTATTTGATTGTGTCGACTAAAAACAAAATTAGCTCACAAAAAAAAATAAGTAAATAATAATAATGATAATAATAATGGTATGTATAGGTATTACATCCACATGCCCCCAAAAGTAGTCCAGTCGTCTACTTTTTTATTTTCAAATTCCACATAACGTCTCTAATTAAATTGTCAACAATTCCAACAATCGCCGCGCAATTACCCCAAACAATTTCTCCCAGTGCACCACCCCAAAAGATAATCTTCTCATTTCTTAATAATAATAATAAAAAAAAAAAAAAAATACATTATAATTTAATTAAACAAACAACCAGAGGAGACTACTACGACGGCAACGACGACGACGACATAACAACAAATAAAATAGTGGGCTTGTGCGAATAAATTTCCTACTTGATAAGCGCACACTCGCACACACAAATTTTTATACGGTTCGATCACGTTTGCCGAACGTGATAGGGGCGTGCCAGATATAAAAAAATCACGGCATTCAACGAAAACAAAACGTGTTCCATAGAGAAATCCATCTTCGCGTCCAGAGAATGAGTTTCGAAGCGGGGAAATGCGACGTGCGAACAACTTTGGACCCAGAGGTTTGTTGTTTTCATTTGAGAACGACAGTATCTGGTCTATTACCTCGAACACATAATCGCACGTTCATGTGATCAAACTCCAATCGCTATCACAGTGACAGTAGCTGCCACTGGCACCAATGTCTACCTGTGTTCGATAAATTCATTTACGTTGCCTTTCGTCGTGCCAATTGATTTCGGGTGATAATTTAGGGAAGAAACAGCAGCGTGGATCCGCCACTATCAGTCTGGGAAAATATTTGGCATACAGCTTTCGCAATATCACTTTGCACCATGCGCAGACCCATCACTACAGACTGTGATATATCTTTATCTTTGCGTCTAGTTTGTTCGCCGCTCACATGACGCGGCTGTAAATATTTATCTAAAGCTGGGGTGGGTTTTTTTTTGTTATGGGTGGAGCGCAGAGGCAGTCAATTGCCCACGTAAATATCATAGTTTCCTCAATGGTCACTCGCGGAGCACATGCTCGCTGAGTGGCAACTAGCGTCATTGAGTCGTGCTGAGGTGTTTAACCACCCGCCATTCATTAATTGACGACGAAAATAGTTGAAGTAATTTGAATTAGATAAAATCCCCAAATGAACGGGGTAAGCGCGGGCCACTGTTGATGATGCAAACATTTTAAATGTTTCGTTTGATTGAGGTTCTTGTTGTTTTGAGTGCGGCAAGAGTTGCCAATTGAAGCCAATGTGAGACATTGTACGGCTTCATAAATCAAGTTTAACGACATTTTTTTTTTTTCAGTTAATTAGCACTTAGACACCTTAGGTTGTAAATCTAAGGTAATGACAGAATTGAGAGAGGTACGATTGCGTATAGATTTTGAATGTTTGTCGAGTATAAAGCGGTTAGGTTGAGTTTTCGTTTAAAAGATAAGAAAAGATATTATGCACATATTTTACAGTTCGTCTGAAGATTATATCAGCAAACAGACATTTTTATTTTGTTTGAACTCTCGATAGAGATGGCGACAAAAGTCGTCAGAGTTAGGTGAGAGATCATTTAAGAGTTGAAGTATGAACTAGACCGACATCACTTAGTGGATTATACAATAGCAGTAGCTTCAATTGGTCTAGTGGTCTAGTATAAATGTGTTTTGTCAGGGTGCCTAAGTGAGGAGAATGGCGGTACATACGCGATCGCCGGCTCAGCTCGCCGGACGGAGTGGTTCTTTTCCGACCCATCATACGCCACCTGCTTAGCACGCACAGAATCTTGTGTCAAAAATAAATTAAAGGGCACGACATGATCGCACGTACATACTCGTACTTTCGCCATATGTGATGTTCATTGTAAATTATTTAGATTTAAAATTAAGTCGAGATCAATAAGAAGCGGAAGCATTAAATTTTTCATAAAATGCGTTGAAAAACTGAAAAACTTTTTTGTCCATATGTCCAAAATTTGAATGTGAACTTAGATGTCCATTTTGAATAATCGTCTGAGCCATATCCAAAATATAGAAAATTTTCGCAAGTCCGCTAATAAATGAACCGCTAATATCATTAGTGATCAGCTAAACAATTAAAAAAAAAAAACAACAAACAAAATAATTAATCAATAGAAAAATAATTCACGTGCAAAAATTAATTCTTCGATTATCAAAAAGTATTTTTTTGATCAGACGAAATGATTAGCAAAAATCAATTATGTGATCAGCATAAAGAAACAATGGCTCAAGCAAAAAGAATACAAAAAGAAGGGAAAAGTTATGTGATAGCGAATTTCGGAAAAAAAATATTTAAATTGTCTTCTGCTCACATTCGCCAACTGTGAGGAGGAGGAGAAAGATATAGAACACTTCCTCTGCCACTGCCCTGCAACAGCGAGGTTAAGACTGAAGTTACTGGGCTCTCCAAGGATACCAGATCTAACACACCTCAGTAAGAGCATAAGCTCACCCTCTAAAACCAACCAACCAACCAACCATCTTCTGCTCATAAAAATATTATATTCTGCTGATCAAATAATTTATTTTTTGCTTATCAATTATTTTTTCTGTTGGTTTTGTTTTTGAAAAAAAAAATTATTTCCTGATAATCAAAAAACTATTAAACTGCTAACCAAATAATTTTATTTTGCTGATCAAAATACTATTTACTGCTGATCAATTAAATGGTAGTCTAAATAAAGTAGCGCTAATCGAGCTTATAGAGAAAAAATGATTAAGTAGTTTTATTGGAAACGTCCACATTACTTTAGATATGAATTTTAATCAAAATCGTTAGACCCATTTTCGAGAAAATCGCAGTTTCTAAAAATTGGGCTTAAGTAAAGTGCCGTTATTTTTTAGGTTAAAATTATTTTTTTTTTCACTTTTGGGGTATAGGCCCACAGACTTCAGATATGAAGTGTGAAAAAATCCATCCAGTGGTTTAGGTTGAAGTCCAAAGTGTGCAGCGAAGCACACTTTTTCAGTTCCTCTATAATAGAAATACATATCAAGATTGATCAAAATTTCGAGCAAGTAAAAAAAAAGAAGAGTCCGGATGTACTTTCAAAAGAAAAAAAGGAATTGTCGAAGGACCTACGTCCAGCCCATGCTTAAAAAAACGTGCTTGCCAGCGCCAAGCTAATATATGCGTCGTGTCTTGTTTTTTTGATTATATCCACATCTCCTTTATTCGCCCTCTTTGCAAAGAAGATCAAGCAAGTATTCGATAAAGGGTTTTTATTTCGAAAGATTCTAACATCTGCTCGGCTTTTCTGGACCATCGATCTAAAGAATATACATTTTGTTCTTCCATTTTAGATCTTTAAACTCAGTTGTTTTGCCAAACCGTAGTAGCAGCGGTTTTCTACTCGTCGTTGGATCTGCACGAGAGTGCTATATGTGGTAGATGAACTGCGTAATTACTTCGAAGTTAGAGTTATCAACAGTGACGGTTTGTCCTAGACTGTGGACAGATGCACCTTTGTTTACTGACATACTTGGTTTCTTTCTCATTAGCCTTGAAAGCCTCTACTATAATAACTCCCAGCAACTAGACGCATTTGTTGACACCAGCTATGTGCACTATCTGTTCCAGCAAACTAATTAACCAGTCACATGACAGTGTATCTCCTTATCGAAATCCGGTGCACATTTCACTACTATGAAGAGCCTACATTCCATTACGGTTTTAAATCCAGTAACCAGTTGCTTTCTTATAGAACTTCCGGGTGTATTTTCGATGGACCTTACTTCTTCTTTCTTCTTTTGACTCAGTTGTCGTATTTTTGAGACTATGCCAGTTGATACAATGTATAGGTACTTGGAATGTACGTAGTTCGCAGTCCGTGGTAAAGAAGTTACTTCAAAGACATAATTCCTAAACTGTGGAGCAAGTTTTCCCTAGGATAAGGGGCCTGATAGACCGATGTCAGTAACCCGCATTAGAGATGTGAGAGGTGCCGTTGGCCCATTAAGGATTCATCCGCCACCATCTCCTTTCTGAAACTCTGACTCGGTCTCGGAAATCCTTACAGATTTGTGCTTCAAGTACATCGAAGAGCGCTCTAGAATAAACACTCTTCCCCCCTCTTGTTTGCTAACAATAAAGACCTCACTAAGAAGGTCAAACTCAAGCTTCATTCCAGGTACTACGCACCCGTGGTTCACCCTAAGAACGTGAGATTGGGAGTTGGTAGACAGTGGACAGCTCGTCGACGCCTGTGTCTTCATAGATTGCTCTTGTCTACCTTCTGAACCCTTCTTTTAAAATCGGTGTATGTACCTTGCCGAAATACTTAATTCTGACAGTTATTATTTTCTTCTTTTTTTTAGCTTTATAATAGCTACGACTACCACGCATAGTTCCGGAAAAAAAAACACAACTCATCAGATAAGGTGGTTCTTCACTCCTGGCAGAGACTTTATATTAGGAGTAGAGTACATTTTGATTGCCAGGTCGGGGTAGCGTCTAAGCAGCACAGCTCCATCACTGTGGCTTCTTGAAGATGGCATGAAATGTCCTGCCTTGCGAAGACGGAGAATAAGACCCTCAAAGAAACAAATAACAGCAGTTTGTAGTACGCTACATTAATGTGTTGCAAAAGGAAGTATTGGCTACTGTGCATTTAATTTATTTTTATCCTTGAAGGCACTGGACATGACAACTTGCAATAAATGAAAAAAAATAAAAAATTAAAATGGCTAAGTGTAGATGCCCTATGCAGAGGGTGCTGTGATGAGGAAATACAGAAGAATACTGTCACTGTCCAGGCCAGACATTTCCTCAAAGATACTGAAGAATTACCAGGTAAACCCATGAACGATATCTGCAGAATTAACTCTGGGAGCAAGAGATATATTCCCTCAAATGAGAATCAGTATGTGTATACATATACCTAAGTGTAATATAGAAAAGATTAACTCCTCGCTACCTCTCACCTAACCTAACCCATAGGATGACTGGGACTTGCAAATTGATTGATCATTAACGCTATAATCCAAAGAATCTTCGCATCCGCCTCATGGACTATAGACAGAATGTTTACGTTAGAAAGGACCCTTACATGTTGTAATACCAACTGACCTCATATAATTGAGTTTTGTTACTCCTGCGACATTTTTAGCATTTACATCTCCGATGCCATAATTTTACTCTTGTATGCTTCGTATATTGTCCAAAACTGCAGACAATATGTTCAAGCTGACACGACAACTCCTTTTAAATATTTTTGTCGCACAGGATTCTCCAGTTTTTTTAGTCTTACGTCGTCAGCAGAGTTCACTTCTTGGTTTACATAGGGACCCAAATTTCTGAAATTAGAGCACATAGGGAGAACTGTTCCATTCAAATGAATGTCTAGTATATGATCGGAGTACAAACAAGTGCTCTGTCTTTAAACGACTGATTTGAATCCAGTTGCTTCGAGGGCATCCTTCCATTTATTAAACGCATTTTGCAAATCTATAGCATCTCCACTTGTGATAACTGAAGATACGCTTGTTCGTTCACATGATCTCTCAATGGGTAATTTAAATACGCTTTAAAGAGAAAAGGGCTAAGGACGCTACCCTGATATAAGCCGATATTGACCGGAAATTCTTTGGAGCCTTGCTGTCCATCTCACTGTGTTCTTCACGTTCTCATGTAGATTTCGGATTAATCTGATATAAGTCTATGAGACATTTTGTGTCCTCAATGGTGTCCATATGAATACCCTGGCTACTATCAAATGCTTTCTCGACGTCGATGAAAACCATGTGCAGACTTCTTCAGGAATCCCTGTGTTTTTTCATCAGGATGCTTAGACTTCGAATTGGGTCAACTGTCGATTTACGAGTATCTCCAACAAATCCGCATTGTCGTCCACCCCAATTATTTAAATCATATGACAAAGTTGGACGTTTAACCTTCTTCATTGTATGAAGTATAAGTTTGATCGAGTGGTAGTTGTTGGGCGAGTGTTGCCTTTGTATTCGTACAACGAAATAAGGAAGCTACTTCTTCGCCGATCCAGCGTCGGTTGACCACCCACAGCTGGCGGCGTCAGTTTTTACCCATAATTCTGAGGGAATATATATTTTCAATCACGGTTTGGCATAACTGTGAATGGTTTTCAGTGATACATTATCTAATCTCCTCCTTCAAGGCTTGGTGGTCGTGGTCTTGATATCCCAGAGAAATGAGTCCAAAAACGTTAAATCACACGATCTCGGTGGCCAATTCTGGTCGACCAGGACCAGGGAATATCTTGTACAATAATACCACCGGCACCGTCCTGTTATGTCTTCGATTGTACATTACCGGCAGCGTCTTCGAAGAAAAATAGTCCTGTGGTGCCTCCAGCCCAAAATCCACACCAAACAGTGACACGTTTGAGATGCATTTCATTCTCATGAAACACATGTAGGTTTTCGTCACTCCAAATGCGGCAATTTTGCTTGTTCAATTATCCAATTGACGAACTCTCTTCGTTGTTGTTACGCATAAGGATGCAAATCTTTCCTGAGAATACGCTGCATAGTGCTTCTTGAAATGGTCAATTCTTAACCATGATGCAGAATGGATGTTCCCGGACTCTCGGTCAGATTATGACAAACAGCCGTGATGTTTTCTGCTGAACGACCTGGACGAACACGTGTCGATAGTCTGACATCGGTACCATCACCCAGCCTCCTCGAATTTTTCCATTATTCTTTTCACAGTAGATGGACTTGGAACATTTTGTGGCAGTCAAACTTTCACCATTTTTAAAATAATGTTTAACAATAAGAATGCATTGTTGTGTCGAATAGCGTCCCGAACTGTCTACCATCGAACTCTTATAATTTGACTGTTAAAGCACAACAGCAAAAATGGCGCCAAATTTAAATTCTCCGCTCTTGTTGGGACACTCTTTACATGTTTAAGATTAATACCCGAGTCTTTTTCGAAATGCGGAAGGGTATGCCGCTCAAATTTTTTCAAAAACTCCAATTATTTCAATTCTTATCGATATTGACTAAATGTGAGATTTAAACACGGCTTTTTCCTGGTTCATGTTTTTGTTCGCCTTGCTCATTTCTTTCGTTGTAAATTCAAAATCGTCTTCTTAGTGTGGATTAGTGGTATGAACGATTCTACGTGGATTTTTAAGACACTCCAGTTATCTGTCACAAATTCTTCTTTGCATTGCACCTTCTTGGGCCATGATTTTGAAGATGTTATGTCTATTTTTTGTTTGCTGTTGACAGAGTTCTTGAACAGCCCTCAGTTCCCGCCGCACAAGTTTGAGCCAGCAATTCCTTCCCGATTTTATGACATCGATCGTATTCGAGGCGAGTCGTAGTTGCTCAGGCGATACTTTGTCCATGCGCATGTAGTGAAAGGCATATTACTTGTCGTTTAGGTTAAGCATTCAAATTAAACTACGAGCAGTTGTTGTAGATTTTATTATTTAGTTTAAGGCTGCTATAGATATCATGCATACTACAACTTAGTATGAACAAGTAAAATTCGGATATGTGCAGTCGGAAGGCGTTTGCAGGCGTTCAAAATTTCCCGGTAAACATCCTCCTTCAATATTTTCGAGTATACGAGTAAAAAAATAAGCAAATCATCTACAAAAACTAATCGCACTTAAGTTTAAAAGCTGAACTCTATACCTGTTTCCGTGCACGTTCCGACTTGATGTCACAAATCTCAACTTTGGGATGAAAAGTCAAACGAACTCAGATTTCATTCAAGCCGGAGCTAATAAATATTATTCTAGACACACGTAGACTTCGGTCTGTACTAGCTTTTCAGCAGACATCTGTGCAGATACTCGTAAGTCATAGTGTGCACAGCGTCATTTTATTATTAAAAACAATTTATAGTGACTTATACTAAGTTTTTCTGAGATAAGATAATCTTATGCATTATATTTCAGTTCAAGGCTTATGAAAGTCATAATTGACTGAGAGGTCACGTAGCTTCTAAGAAGTTAGTTCAGAGCATCTGCACTTCAGATTTCGAATTGTCCGTAGCCCAGGCCATAATATCTATTGTGTTGCCATGACTCACTTCTAAACAGCTGGCTTATCTTATGACGCACTAAAAAAGAATCACAGTTCAGAAAATCAATCTTTTATTATAACCAAACTCTTTGTATCTCTAAAGTATATTTAGATTTACAACGTGCTTGTTGCGTTCTGGTATAGTGTACTCATTAGCTCATAAAACATAACAATAATTTGATAAACCTCTGGACTCAAGATCACCAGGCCAAATGAACGCGCTCCAGACAAAACAGGGTGGCTATTAATTAAAATTAGCGACAGTGTTCTGCAGTTCACGACAGGGTTATCGATGAGAGAATAAAAGAAAAGAAAACAACAAAATAATTGCTGTTATAAAGGTCATTTGAATATTTTCACTGCGGATTACCAATAACATTCGATAGAACGAGATTTAGGCAGGGGGTTTGGATCTTTCACAATGAACAGTGAGTCTCCTGTCTACGGTTTTTTTTTTTTTTCTAGGAAGCTATTCAAGTTTACTACGTCAATACCAAATATTAGCAAAGTATCCATGAAGTATACGTAATCATGAAGATGCGATTATAAGAATATTTACGATAAAAATATAAACAAAAATAGCTGGGTATTTTATGTGTATTCCAGTCATGGTATACGAACTTAGCATCCAATGTCAGGGTGCTTTTAAATAATAATTTCTATTTTTTCGCCAATTTTATTTACTGGTTGCAAAATTAAATTGAAAAATAATCACACGACACTCAATTGCAGATTAAACGGAACAAAATATCTGCTCTCGTAGAGTTTTATATGCGCAGATAGATATTATGTTCGCAATCTACGAGTTACGAACGAGTTGATCGTCATTTGTTCCGCAATTAGAAAAATACAATCTCCCGATTGCTGGTGACAATCGTAAGATGTTTCATTAAAAAAAAATAAAAAAAAATATACAAAATATTCTAATCAAGTGACACTGTGCACGCTTTGTTCACGTGGACTATGTTTCCATTGTTTATCCTGCAGGAATGTATTTATAGTTTAAAGATAAATTTAATTTCTGCTTTTATCTTGTTTTATCTTTGGAAAATTTTTTTTTTAAAGAAGAAAAAAATATTATAAATATTTATACTGATGCTGCAGACTTAAATTTAGCATTAGATGCGCAAATGGGTCATTGTCAGAATGAAATTTATTAGAATTGTTGAAATTTAGTTTTTTTTTTGTTTTGAAGTCGGTTTGTTTGATTATCTTGTTGTTTCGACAACATCTATCACTTTAAACTGAGGCAAATGATATCGTGAATATGAAATATTCCACAGAGATGTTTATTTGGTAGAGCGAGAAATTTTTAACTAGAATAAGCAGACTAGGTATGGTATGTCAACTCAATTTTAACAATTCCATGCGATGGCGGGGGATTAAAAGAGGATAACATTTTTACAAGAATCATTGTTTTTATTATATTTAACCTTTATCACATTTTGAAAGTTCTTATTACATTTTCTTTTCCGTAGGTTTCGGAATTGCAAATACTTTTTCTAATATTACATATGAAAGTCTTAAGAAAACTTTAATGTAACATGTCAACAGAGAGCACCACCCACAAATATACTTGCGAACATTTTGAAAAACTCAACACACGCATTATGAAGAGTTTAAAAACCTACCTAAAAACTTTGACATTTATCAACCAATTGATTTGAATAGACAAGTTTTTGAAACGTCAATTCAGTATAATTTTAACCATGAATGGCTTCATACCGAAAAAACGCGCCGAAATAGTGACGCTGTATATTGAAAATAGTCGTTCAGTTAACTCAACGAGCATATCGTCGAAAATATCGTGGCCAACAAGCACTGCCTGACAACACTATTCGTCGTTTAGTGTCGAATTTTGTTGATCACGGGACAGTGGGAGATCGTCGACATGCCGTTCATTAACGCCCAAGACGTTCCAATGAACTTGTTGAAGCGGTAAATGCGCTCAGCATTTTGGCGTCAGTGGAACCACCTTGCGGCGCATTTTGAAGAATGATGAATGAATGCTTGGAGCTTGTCGATGATGGGCTTTTTAACAATAAAGACTTCTTCGGATATGGTTATACCTCATATAATTGAGTTTTGTTACTCCTGTGACATTTTTAGCATGATTTGCATTTGTTTCCATATAAAGTGCTATTGACTCAAAGAATATTGCCGACAGGCAGTCCACGTCGCTTGGACTACGGACAAACAGTCGCTCGAATGGTTGACACTGAATCTGATTTTTGAAAGTAAATTTTGATGATCGACGAGACCCATTTCGCACTCTCTGGCGCCGTTAACAAGCAAAATTGCCGCATTTGGGGAACGGTGAATCCACACGAGATCCATGAAACACCATTGCATGACCAAAAGGTGACTGTTTGGGGCGGCATTTGCGTCAAAACCATCATTGGGCCAATTTTGTTCAGAGAAGGCGAAACAGTCGATGGGAATCGATATCGGTGGATGTTGGCTCATTACGTCTGCCCACAAATGTGTGAAAAGGTCTGGACGGTTACTGGTTTTAACCACACTGCAAATCAAACAATGCAGTTTCTGCAACGAAAATTCCCTGGACGTGTGCTGTCAAAAAATGGAGACATTAACTGGCCAGTTAATGTCTCCATTTTTTGACAGATCTTCAGATTTGTCCCCTCTGGAGTTCTTTTTGTGGGGCTATTTGAAAAGCAAAGTGTACGTTAGAAAGCCTCAGACCATGGACGAGCTCAAGGCAAACATTGGTGCCGAAAACATCGCTATACCGCCCGAGATGCTCGACAAAGTGATGGAAAAAGCAGCAAAAAGGGCACATTTTGCTTTGGTCAATAAAGGCGACCACTTGATTGTTGTTGTATTCAAAAACTAGTCCAAATAAATTGTAAAGGACCAAATTGAATAAAAATACTTCATATATGGAAATCGGTTTTTTTTAAAAAAGTTATTCAATATTCACATACCGACATAAAAGATGGCGCACCCTGTACTTATCGACCGCAGTAATAGACTGTTTTCGAAATATTTGCACTCAAAAACGACTTTCACAAACTTCGGCGTAACCTTTGGACATTTTTGATGCATTTCTACAACATTTGAACATTTTAAGAAATGTGGCTTGTCTCTGTGGATATAACCCCGTCAATGATTGTTAATAAGATTAAGCAACTGACGGATGACTACTTCCTTGGTCCTGACGGTATGCCCGCCATATTATTAAAAAAGAAGTGTAAATCATCTGACACAGCCCTTAACTGCCTTTCTTCAACTTTGAATCTCCCATGGTGTTTTCCTCAATCCATAACAAAGGGTGCAAATACGAAGTTTCTAATTATCGTCCAATTGCTTAGCTATAATGCATACCTAAATTTTTCGAGAGCATCGTGTAGGATACAATGTCCTTTCACTGTAAGCCAATCCTCTCCACAAAGCAATATAGATTCATAAAGGTAGGTCAATAACCACAAACTTAACCGAATCCTTGTCCAGTACACTGAACGCTTTAGAATATGGCAATGAAGTTGAAGTTTGATAAAATTCCTCACCAAGTTATTTTTCTCAAGCTAAAAGCCCTTGGATTCCAACCTCGGTTCATCTCATGGATCAAATCATACCTAGTGTATCGCCAATACAAAGTTCGTTTTATAGCAACCTCGGTGGTTTCTCAAGGCGACCATCTTGGACCATTGATCTTCATCCTTACAGTAATTGATGCCGAACGTATCATACGAAGCTCCGATCTTATGGTCAACGCCGATGATATAAAAATCTTTACACTTGGCAGCACATGCATGTCAATGACATTTTAGTAATCAGCTGTTTATGGAAACTATTATATAAATTGAAAATTGTTTGAAAAAATAATAATAAAATGTAAAACTCAGAGAAGACTCCAATTTAAGTGAAAGAAAACACGAGTTGCTGGAGGTGCTGATTTGTAATGGCGTCCTTAAAAATGCCGGATGAAGTCATTTGTGATATCTTCTTGCCAGATATCGATAACACATAGAAAAAACAGTATGGCCGCACTTTTTTCTACTACAGCTAGATGATAGCTATGATATTATCCTGGATATCATTTCCCGCTGATTCCCGCCTTCAGTAGTATGATCTAAATACTTTTTCCACCTGGTGTAATACAAATTTATTAGAGCTTAATGTCAATAAATTGCATTCTATTACTTACTCCCGCAAAAGTCTCATACCACCTCCTAGGATCTACTTCATTCATGACGAGCCTGTACCCTCAGTCAGATCTGCATCCGATTTGGGTGTCATTTACGATAGTGAACTGATAAGAATCGATGCTGTTCATTCGGTTTGCCTTACACGGTTTATCTTGAGCTGATAACCTCAATCTGTTGCCGTATGTAGATCGTTTTAAACTGATTACTCTTCAGTCATTAGAAAATAGACACGATGCGGCTGACATACTTTTCATTCATCAGCTATTATCTAGTAGTATTGATTGTCCCGCTCTGCTTCAAACGATTTCTCTCAATACTAATCCCCGCAACCTTAAATCTGTTCCCCTATTCGGTTACTATAACACACCTTTCCGTCAACGCAATACTTATCATACTTTAGGCACAAATTCTTTGTGCACAATTTGTTTCAATATAAAAGCAACGTAGCCATGCAATGTGCATACGTTAACAGACACACACGCACTTCATGTTAACCTTAAGCTTAGATGAGCACGTGCCATTCTGCTCAAAATATTCAAAGATTTTGTTTCATTTACTTGAAACATCTGTTTTACGAGTACTACACAATGATACTGAAAGGCGTTGTATTAGTGGAATTTTTTTTTTAAATAAGATTGGAGGTACACGTGCTCATATGCGCCACAAAAAAAAATATACATATGCGTCCATACAGTAGGACAAACTGTAGTGATATTTTGTCCTACTCTGTGGATAGATGTTCGGCAGATACTTTTCCTACCAAAAACTCTATAACTGAAGAACATGTGCAGGTCGGATGAGGACTGACAATGAAAAACTTATTCTGTTACATTCTGTGGTAGAGTGTTGGAAGTGAAGCAGGAAAGCTGAGCAGATATGACGCTCTTCTAAGCAAAAAAAAAAACCTTTGTCGTATATTCTATTCTGTGTGCGAGGAGGGCGTTAAAAGAGCCAAGACTCGACAACTGCATTGGCTAGAAAGAGCAAATAGCTCATGCCAAGTAGATCTTTGATTACCAGTCATCAGGTTAGAGACAACAAGACCAAATATCCATTTTAAACGTTCAGGTGTTTGCAAACGCCAGGAAGCTTACGCCCGAGGTGCTAAATGCAACGTGGTCAGTATTGCCGAAAATGGAGGTCTATAGTGTTAGAGACTTTTCTTAGACCGTGTGCAGACGAAGATAAATGCATGTGTATCTGTTTATTTTAAAAAAAAGAAGAAGAATATGACAGTGAGGCCAAAAATGTTTCAAATTTTAAAGCATAACAAGACACGCCCTATATGCAATTTATGAGGTCAGAAATTCCTCAAAACTTTCAGTTGGATTGTTTGTCTGAGACAATGTTTACTTTTCAATTCACTTAACACAAGTACTGACAAAATATATCAATTATCGATGGAAACACAACAATCGATGTGTAACATGTTTAGCACAAAACCAGGATTATCTGGTTAAATCAACTGAATTTGGTTATAACCATCCTAAGATAAATCATCTCTAGATAAATAGCAATCAATTTGGGTTACCAACTAATAGATGTGTTTTTGTTGGTATTTTAAAAAAGTTATCCCCGCTAAAGAATATCATTATAAGAACTTGGCAGCACATGCATCTTAATGGCACTTTAACAATCAGCTGTTTATGAAAACTAGAAATAGACAATTGTTTGAAAAAATGATAATAAGATGTAAAACTCAAAGCAGGCACCAATCATATAATTTGAAGGTTTTGCTGGAGGTATTAAGTGTTTTTATTTTTTATCTCCCTTCTTGATTTGTAATGGCGTCCTTAAAAATAGCGAATGAAGTCATTTGTGACATTTCCTTGCAATTTATCGATAACACATGGAAAAATCAGTATGGCCGCACTTTTTTCTACTACAGCTGATAGTTTCAATATTATCCCGGATGTCATTAGCCGATATAAGTTTTCGTTGTTGTTGCATCTAACACACGCATTTTCGGTAAGGTTACTCGTATATAAGACAAAAAAAACACACCTAATATGCACAGTTGTGGTTTGTACAGATTACAATAGAAACTGTATTTATGAATACCTATATACTGTGTATACTGGTTAACACCTTTAAATAAAATTATTCTTAAATTCATCAATGTAATATTTCAGTTCAGACACGTTGTACATATATGTATCTTGCCGGCGACACGCGAACTAAGCCTTAAAATGCAAACCTTTCGCGTAATTTGATTTTATTACAAAATAGGGCTCGAATGGTAAGTTTCTGAATAAGAAACATATGAGACGGTTACAATACATCCGTGATGGATTTTGATATACCATTCAATCCGTTCCATAGTGAAATAGGCGTAACAGTTGACCTAAAATGTCATTATGTGCATTTGAATGTTCTGAAAACTAACATAAAAGAGTGAAGTTGAGTGATATTTAACAATATTGTGGGCGAGGCAGTGGTCGTTTTTCAAAAAATTAAAATCTAATAAATTGAGGAAAGTATTTACAAGGTTTCACATGTCTAGCTCATAAGTTAAGGCCTTAAAATCTGTTACATACGGGCGGACGAATGGATAGAGATTGAAACAATTTCGCTATTGACAGTGCTTTAAAATCACTGTTACAAACTTTTCTCAGTATCAGTATACCACTATCTATGGATATAAAAAAAAAACCGAACGGACGGGTGGGGAAGCCATATCGCTTATTAGATACTTTAATGAATGCACATGATTATTACACTATAGGCACATCTTTACAGCGTACTCAAAAGATGTTTGTCCCTATGCCACTCAACCTTATGGTGCTAGCTTATGCGGGTATTATTGTTCTAGTAGTAAAGTTTTACTAGGTTTGGTCCCTAAGTTTACAATAAAAGTACAAATATGGGAAATTTCAGCTTTCTACTTTCAAATACGTAAAGGCTTCCGTCTTAAAATAAAATTAGTTAATTTTACCGCAAGTAACTTATACTTACAGTAATAAACCACTTATTGGTTTCACTGTTTAAAACCGACAGTATTTGTCTTATTACATTTTGAACGAAGTTATCGTGATGCCTCTTGAAAATCCAGTATTCGAAGTCATTTCCGAAATGTTGTTACCTATTATACGCAGGCGATATCGACATCATTGGACATTCCCAGCGTGCCATTGGTCGTAGGGGCTTTCACGGGAATTAAAGACAAGGCGTAATTAAGACTACAAAATAATTGACACTGAGTTGGCCCTGAAGTTAAAAGGACGAAACGAAATACATGTTGTCAACTAGGAAGCATCTGTCACCTAGGATAACACTGTTGATAACTTCAGCTTTGAAGTAGTTTTCTACTTCAGACGACTCGCCGACCCTAGAATAACGTAGCTACAAAACAACTGAGTTCAAAATACCCAACTCGGAGAACAAAATTGATGCTTTACAAATCGATGATCCTTCTTTTTTTATTATTCGGTGCCAGATACAGTGGTATGCTGTAGGTTATTAGGGGTATCATAGCACGTAGTTTGTTTGAGTGTGTTAAGGTATTTGGTGGCATATGAAAGTGCAATGTGGTTTTTTTTTAAGGACTACAATTGGTGTCAGGTTTATGTACACTACTCATATGGTGTATTCTAGTTTGTGAGGGCTTAGTAGGGTATCTAGCAGTAAACAGAGTCAAATGAAGTGGTTTATTGTGGTATTAGGCGTTTTGTTAGGGTATGTGTTGATTTAATAAACTTATTAGAATATGTGGCGGTGTAAAGAGACTTTGGTATTTTGCCAGCTAATGTTTGGTATGTGTTAGTAGATAGGGTTTTCCATGACACATGGTAGCTTTTAGGATAATTGATAGAAATTAAGATTTTCGGTGGTTCTGAAGGGTAGGTATTCTAAAGAATATGGTAGCGGACTAGGTATTAAGTTCTTGGTAGATTATTTTGAGTTATTTTGAGGAATTAGGGTATTTGGTGTTATTTTAGGATTGTGTTAGGAAACATGGTGATAGATTGGGTGCTAAGGAGGCCTTCGAAAAATTCCAGTCATTTGTTGCTGGTTATATTGTCGGTAGGTTATTATTACGTAGAACCGCTGGATTGAGATTTTATCTTTTAAATTAGGACCTGTCGTTTCAGCAGGCTCACTAAGCGAATTGATATTCTCTCCAGTATTTTCCGGAAAAGCTGGTAAAAAGAAGAGAGAGAGGATGAAATGATCATCTTCCGTGCACATGTCCCACCATGTGAGCGTTAAGAAGGAAAATCCTTGGCGAATATTTCTTCAAAGATCTAAGAAGCCTATACAGCACTAATTTCTATAAAATAACAGGATTCGTCTGTAGTTTCACGGGAAGAGGCGACGAAACATCATTTGTCATGGGTTAAGACCGTAGCGATTACTCAATTCCCTCTTTTAATCTGAGGCCACAGTGCAGATGACTAGTGTGTAACTTGGATGCTAGAGGGTGAAGGATAGAGTGTGGAGGGTGGAGTGTGGAGCTGTAGCTGTACTCCGACTTGTACATACATTGTACGAAATTATTTTCTCATTTATAAACAAAACGGTGTCTCTCTATTAATGCATGAAGGGTAGCTAAAATTATCAAAGAAATCCAATTGTCTCACTTCGCGCCTGACGACTCGCTAGATTTGTAATAGAAATGTACTTCAAGGGCTGCTCCGCGGGTCACTACCCCTCCAGGTAAACGGGTCGCAGTGCGGCTATGGATTTAAGGAGAAATTCCGGTATCGTAATCAACCTACCCTTTTGTATAAGTGCGCTTTTATCTTAGCCTTAACTTAGGCTAGTTAATCCTGAGTCTAGTCTAATTGCCAGGTAGCTAGTGTAATTTGAGAAATTCAGTGTAGAGCCTTGCAAGTTTGAGTGGAATAATGCTTGAATTTTTGTTCCTTTTTAAGTACAGGACTAGCTCTGTCTTAGTCCAACTATCAATTAATGAGATTATTTCTGTAGAGACTGCATTGCACCAACTTTGCATAATGAGTACGCTATTTTTAAAAGAGAGACCCAAGCGATGGAGATAAGATAGTTTCTTATGGCGTATTTCGCGGGCAGGATTGTTGAGGTCGTTGTGTAAAGATGGAATTGAGACCAGTCTGTAGTGATCAAAATATAAGTATCTTTTGGAAACCACTTCTTAACTTCGTGAACAATAATTTAGTTGAAACACGACCACGGTTATGTGTTTCAGCAAAGCTGAGCGGGCACTATGGGCACTTGTCATATATGTAGGTATTGAGATTGCATTGTAAGGTCGCCTACAAGAGAATTCGTTATTTTTTGTAGAATTTTATTCAGACCTAGGCAAGGGGGACAAGACTTGTAGCGTACTTCTTTGGCAGGGTTATGTATGTGCAGATGCAGATGGGGGCATCGTGTAGTTCTCAAAATTAAAGTATCTTTTGGAATAATCACATTTTTGTAAATGTTCAAAATGAAAGCCAATTCTTAATTAAGCAATCATCGGGGAAAGCTTCCTCGTGAAGAGTAATTTAGTGGAAACACGAACACGGTTATATACATGCAAAGTTGAACTATCATAAAAGTAGTAGCGTGTCGGGTCCATCGCGACGTCAACCCAAATCACATTCCTGTTTAAAATTCGAAAAATAAAATTTAAAAATAAAAAAAACAAAAATCTTTTTCGCCATTCGACAACCAAGCCATGCCTGTACGGCATGGCATGTACCATGAAAATTATTTTTATCTTTCAAATTGGACTAAACGTATTGTGACGCATCATCCATTAAAATACTTAAAAAAAAAGAAAGAGAGGGAGAAAAAAAAAAACAACCTGCGTAGGTTAATCAACCATAATTGTTGGCGTTTCGCCCAAAGAATTTTCTGTTGACATAGGCCGGGTATATTTCGTCATTTTTTTCAGCCTGTTTTAATACGTTCTGCCTGTTTTATCGTTCTATAAATAGACACGAGAGAATCTTACAGAAAAGGTTACTAATTTATAATTAATTTCATATCTTCGGCTCATGTGTACGACTATATGGTTCGATAGAGTCTCGTGCTGTAATAGTCTCCCTATCGACCAAGGCCATGTAATAATCTCAAATCTTCGCATGAACAAAACAATAACTGGTTAAATCCAGGAAGTTTGCTTTTATTCCCCCATAACAAATGCGCGTACTTTGTTTACTTTTTGGTCGTGTAAAGTGTACAGCAGATAGTACTCGTAAACAAATCGTGGAGCCTTATCGCTCCCCTAAACACTGTCTACGCCGAATAATTTCACCAAATGGTGTTGAAATTTCTATTAGTAGTAGATACATTGTGGTGTCGGTAGTAGTAAGTCATATTAAATGAAAATCCAATGAATATTATCGAATTTCACGAAACACAGTGTGACACTAAGAGGGCGGTAATAAAACTTTTGCGTGGTACCGTGATCAGCAAAAAATATTTTTTTTCTTTCGAAAATTGTTCTTCATTTAACGAGGCATTATCTTTTGCTTGTGATAGATAGGCTAAGGGGCAAATTTTAAAAATAGCTAAGGACGCTTAAAAATAACACCGATGGGGTACAATGCGCGGTCATGTACATGCAATTGAATGGTTTTGGCTCACCAATCATTCTGGATCTATTGACGCAATCTTTTGAAACTCTATTTGGTGAGGTTTTCCTTTTACTTAAGATATTGAAATCGAAAATTGACCTTTGATTTCTATTTCAAATCGTTTTTCTTTTTTTCTTTTCTTAGTACGAATATCTTATCTTGATTCATTCACTTTGTGCCTGACGTAAAGCGACCTTGCCATTGCCTTGCCATCAAAGAATTTTTTGGCGAAATGCCGATGATATTTTTTTTCTTAATAATAATAAAAAAATAAATAAAAACCAAAAAAAAAAAGATCGGGTGTAGTGCGATTTATGTTTGCATGGGGTTTTGAAATATGTTTCGGTTTTTTGTTTCCAGCTAAGATAAGGGAATGTAGGTTAGATAATTCTTTACGTGACGATTGGTCATAACTGAGAAATCAAGTTTTTAATAGCCTTATGACTATAAGTGCCAATCGGGAACAACTGCAAAACAAAAGTTGTCAAGGTTATCGCTAATAATTTATAAATGTTGACTTTTATCGTAGATTTGCTCGCGTCGCACAAAATATTCAATAAACACGAATAAACTGGTTAAAAACAAGTGGAGTCCAGTAAGGAAGGATATACAATGAGTCAGTCCTATTATATCATGTCTAACAACGATGAAGAAGTAGCTTTTGAATTTCAATTTGGAGTAGGAATGGGCCTACCTTCAATGCGTTTATCTTCTTTTTCTTTGGATTTCTTCGGGTTGAAAATTTTATACTAAAGATATTCTTTTTGTGACGATAATTTCGTCCATATTTTGATCTTAGTACACCATTTCGAATTTAGAATAATTTTCTTGCAATTGTTTTTTCACTCAAAGCAGTTCAATATTTGTTTGGCTGCCTTTTTCATTGTCAAGCAGCGGGTATCATCAAATAACAGAAAGGCTGCTCTTCAATTGTCCTGCAAAGTCGTTGTCATTCTTGGCCGGATCGAGTTGATTGCAAAAACCATTGACGCAAGTGCTTCGGAGATGGCTCAATTTCGCAAACAAATCCAACATTATCGGCATAAGGTTTTCGCATTATCTCTTTTGAGCAAATCACATGACCAGCGTATCTTTTTGCTAAAATTCTTTGCATAAATGAAACAGCCCAATTGAATTATCTTTATTATTTATATTATTATCTTAGAGACAGTTCTACGAATTTGTATATCGCAATACGAGTACATGACCCCTGTTTAATAGCTGCACGTAGCTGCTCACAATAACATCATAATCATTTGGGTTCCTGGCCACAGGGGTA
This sequence comes from Pocota personata, assembly GCA_963082735.1. Classification (NCBI taxonomy): domain Eukaryota; kingdom Metazoa; phylum Arthropoda; class Insecta; order Diptera; family Syrphidae; genus Pocota; species Pocota personata. The sequence goes on along the minus strand of OY720432.1, from coordinate 84,254,483 downwards.
TAAATGATAACGAACGTGCGGATGTAAGATGCGGCTCAGCACTACCATTCACAGGATCATTACCTTTCTGTGGCTTATATGTTAGCCAATGAAACTGGAACTGAACTCTTAGGAAAAATTAGGTTCAATATCTAAATGGAACGCAACACAGGGCCTTCGGTAGGCCGAGAAATTAATTGATTTTTCAAAACAATATCGAGCTGATGAAATTTTGTTTCTTCGATGCCAAAATTTTAACAGACTTTCTAATGGATCTCTGCTCGCTCAACTATAATATCCACAAAATAGGTAGGGCTGCTTTAGATCTATGCCGTCTATGCCTGGAAGATCAAAAATACTTTTTAAAAATATTTTAAAGACTTGTCTTAGGAGAAAGTGGGCGTGGTTGTCAATATTTGTAGCCAACCCTGGCTTATACAAGTTTCAATTATAATAAAGGGTGACCAGATAGCAATGATAGTTTTTCCAATTATTATGTTTCAGCAGCTGTCAAAGTTACCAATGGCATCCAGCTGTCAAAATATTCAGTAAGGATTGACATTTCATCATGCATCGTATGACACTTCGAAATTATTAAAAAATTTTATCGAAATTCCGGCTCAGTTGTAAATACGCAACGTGAATTTCGTCGTGAGGTCGGACGTCATCATGGCTTCAGTGCGCAGGCAATTCGTCGCACCGTGGAAAAGTTTGATCGTGAGTACACTCTTTTGAACCTTAAGGCACCAACCAGACAGAGATCAGTGCAAAGTGAAGAAAATATAGCCACTGTAGTGGCCAGTATAGAAGAAGACCCAGAAATGTCGATTCGGCGCCGATCAGCTAAATTGGGCATCGTCAGAGAGTCAACCAGGCTTATTTTGCGGTTGAATTTGAGCCTACATCCGTATAAGATTGTGCTGACGCAAGAATTGAAGCCGGACGACCATAGCTAACGCCGTGAGTTCGCTAATTGGGCGGTGGAAATGTTGGCCGGAGATCCGGATTTTGGGCAAAAAATCATCTTCTCGTACGAGCCCCATTTTTGGCTCAGCGGCTATGTCAACAATAAAAAATTGCCATTATTGGAGCGACCACAATCCACAAGTATTTGACCAAGCATCAATGCATCCACAAAGATTGACTGTTTGGTGCGGTTTATGGCACGGCGGTATCATCGGACCTTATTTCTTTCGAAATTAGGACTGAGACACCGTTACCGTCAGGGGTCCTCGGTATAGAGCTATGTTAATCGACTTTCTGTGGCCATAGCTCGACAACATCGATATATCTGAGCTGTGGTTCCAACAAGACGGCGCTACATACCATACAAGCGACGCAACGCTCGAAGTGGTGAAGGAGAAATTTGGCGACTATGTCATCTCACGGCGTGCGTTCATCAATTGGCCTCCGCGATCATGCGACTTGACACCCTTCGATTATTTTCTTTGGGGCTACGTCAAGTTATTAGTCTGTGCTAACAAGCCAGCTACTTTGGACGAGCTCGAGGACAACATTCCAGACGCTATTGCTGGAATAACGCCGCACATATTGGACAAAGTCATCAACAGACGGCTTCAATCACTGCCAGCGAAGACGAGGCGGCCTTTTGAATGATGTGGTATTCCATACATAATGGCATAAATGTAGCTTCAAAATAAAGCCAGAGTCAATTTGATATATAACACAGTTGTTGTTTTATTTAATTTTCTTTTCCTATCGTTCTTATCTCGTCACCCTATTCATGCCGCAATAGTTGTAGTCCTATCAGAGAGGCTTTTTTTCCAAAAGCAGAACAAATAATGATTGAAGTAAGGAATAGATTAAAACCTGAAAAACTCAACAAGCTAATGCGAGTATTTTGAGTAGATTGGCCGTAGGAAGAATGGTTTCAGTCTTTAAATTTGTTTTTATTCTTTGTAATAATCAATCTCTGATCTCATACGAGTACACGATACTGAGTAGTATCGACATTAACCTTTCCAATTCTTTCAGGGTATCGATACTAAAATAAATACTAGTTTGTATACCCGAGTCCAATATGTCTATATCCCTAATTGTACGTGGACCCAGGAAGAAAGCATCGAGGGGTAGGTCGGTTGGTAGAGCGTTGGTGGGCAAAAAAATATCTAACGCAGGATCGTTCCCTGCCTTTGAATAAAATGTTTTCTTCTTTGTGCAACTCTATGAAAATAATCGTCCTTCAGATATCAGATTTACTGATCTAGAATTGGTTTGTATGACTAATTGTTGATACAAAATTGTTATTTATAAATTAATACAAAAAATGTCAACAACAAATTAATGTGCCAGTGATGAGAACTCACGTTCTGCCGACTGTAAATTTTTGAATTGCAAGAATATTCAGGAAACACTTACAGCATGTTCCTGAAAAACGTGTCCCTAATGACTTATTTTCTTTACTCAATATCTGTATTCAATTGCCGATTGCGCATTGCATTCATGTATCGGGTATAGTTTCATACTTTGGCGATTTTAAAAATCGTTTTGGAAGTGTTTTCTTGGTAACTCGTCTAAAAGGACAGAAAAAAGAGTGTTAAACTGGCAGGAAAATATTTGAAAATATCAGAGGTGTTTGAGAAAATGTGGATAAAAAGATATAAAGAATACGATATTTTCAATGAAGCCACGTCGGCAAAGGAAAATTAAGTGATTTGTAAATTGTTTCAGAAAAACCGAACAACAAGTATGAGGAAGGCAAAGGAAAAATTATCTGGAAAATGAGTTAGAGTGTCTAAATATCAGCAAAATGAGATGCCGTTGGGCAGAATCTGGGATCAAGAACAGGGGTACTAACCCTAAACCACTACTGACAGTAAAACATATCGAAAAAAAAGGCGAAGTTGGGCAAGACGGAAATTAAATCGTGTACCATCTTTTTCCGTCACTAACTATTGGAAGAAAGCCTAGATACGAAAAAAAAGGATAAAAAGTTGCTACAATGTACAGTGAAACATCCAGCAAAGGTTTATATTTATGGGTGCCTCTCGACCAAAGGATTCGGAAAGCTAATAGTGTTCACAAGGAATATCGATGTTCAGTTCATGGTCAGATTATACCAAAAGGGTTTTCTAAAGTGTGCTATATCTCGGTATGGGCCTGATAATTGTGACTGGGTCTTGAAAAATGACCCAAAACACAGTAGTCGCCTCTGTATATGTTGGAGACTGAGAAATTGTATAACAAAGTTAGATTTGCCGTCGCAGAATCCTGATGCAAAATGTATGGCTACTAATAAAGTAGTAGTTTAGAGGACCCAACATATCTGCAACAGGACAACCTGCAAGGGTTTTGAAGGAGATTTGTAAAGGACTAAGTACAAAATATGCGAAAAAAAAATGCAATTTGTGTCAAAGTGTGATTTAATAAAAAAAAAAAATGTCTAGCATATTTCATAGATTTTTTTACGACACGTTTCTCTGGAACAGGCTGTATAATTCAACAAAACTCAAAAACTTCAAATTCATAGTTTTGTGAAATGCCTGCATTATATTTTTTTCACAAATTGTGACAAAAAATACCTGTAAAATGTACCAGTAATTTAGTGACAGAGGAAAAGTCAAAAGTATTTCAACTTTAAGTGTTTTTTTTTGAAAATTAAATCACATTTTATCAAAACACCGTCAGTCTAGCCATGTCTACATACCACAAAGAACGCTAAACAGTTAGTGGGAAATATGTATCATAAAATACAATAGAAACAAACTTTTGTCAACAATAGCGATGAGTGATACCAGCAACGATAATTGGTGTTTTTGTTAGTTTAGTATGTTTTGGATATTGTAAACATGACCTTGTCAGTGGAATAACAGATTGGATAAAATGAATCAGACGCAAACAACCCGTAATCAGAAATATAAAGACATTGTGTCTCGGTCGGAGGTGCGCGTCTAGATTGATATATTTTTTTTTTTTTCGAAATCATTTAAATTTAGTGTAAACATAAATTATTATATTTTTATCTAAACTGTTTACAGTCTGTCTAATTTGTTAAATATTTTTTTTTGCTATACTATTTTGATGGTGGTATTAATATTTCGAGAATGCGGATCTATTGAAAATTATCCGTGGGCTGGATTATATAATTCATATAATTATATTATTAAAAGTTTAATAAGGGGATTGACCTTTGCGTCTCAATGTTCGAATACAATCTTAGCTGCCGAACCAATTTATCTTAATATTAAAGCATACTGCAGGAAGTAGAGTGTACGAGTATTTAGATGGGATTGGTGGATTCGAGATTTAACATCCCTGCTATATGGCATCTGTCATCCATAGTGACAACTACTCGTAGTTAGTTTTTATCTTTCCATTTTATAATATGGATCGTTTAACTACCGCTCAACGCATCAAAATTTTGCATCTTACTACAAAAATAACAACTCTGTAATATCTGTGTATCTGTAAGTTGACGTTTATTTTTCGCGCAAAATCTTTTTCAGCGATGAGGCCCATTTCTCGACGGCTACGTAAATAAACAAAATTGCATAATTTGTGGTTTTGAGAATCCAAATGTGATCATTGAGAGGTCATTGCATTCACCACGGGTGACAGTTTGGTGCGCGCTGTGGACCGTCAGCTATATACTAAGAATATTCCAATGAATTACAAGTCTATTTTATTCATTTAACGAAAGACTTAAAAGATGCATAGAGCATTATGACGGCTTTGATCATAACTTGCGTTTGGTTATCGTCATTTGCATAAGTCCACGGAATATAAGATTTCTAAAGCGAGGTTAAGTCGTCATGGTCACTTTAAGAGCACGAATGAAACCACAAACTACTATAGTGGGGTTTGTTACTCAACAAAAGAAAGTATAAGTACAAAAGAACTTGTTGCATAAAGTACTAGCAGATCAGCAAATGTCATAAGGGACTCTCTATGTTTTAGCGAGTGTTGCGTAGTATTTCCGTGCACTAATCTATGTTACTACTTACCTGTAGAAATAAACAGTAGGAACTAAGGACGACGAAGAGATCTATAGCGACATGGACTTTATCATAAAAGTTAAAATCACCAGACTTAGATAACTCTACCGGCTACATCAAGACCGATCTAGCTGACGAGGGCTTTTTAAGAAAGGCTTTCAAAGATCAATGTTTGTAAAGTCAAACTAATGATGATGGTAATAAAATAAATAAATATAATAATAATTATTTTTGGTAGTACTGCATAACGGGTTTCTCTACTATACCCTTTCCCATATAAAATAAAGTGCACTACTCTGTCGTACGTATTTGCACCTACATATCTTGTTTATCTGCAAATCACTTAGATTTAAAAATTAAACAAATTTTCTATTAAAAATAATATTTTGAAAATTTTCCAAAACTTGAAATGCCATAATCTTGTAAAGTGTGATCAAATTGAAGGTTGTAATTTAGATCTGACATTACTATGGTTCTGTCAAATATAAACAGCTGATATGTGACATATGTGAACACTAAGCATTGACATTTGTAATTATGGAGCGGTATATGAGAGAGAACAATTCATCTTCGAAATGGGACAATTTAATCAACACGAGTAGCGCATTGTGAAATAATGTCGGCATAAAAGATCTGCATGTCTACAAGATCCAGCAGACCACGAACTGCGTTGTGACTTCGTTAATTAGGGGTTAGACAACCACTAAGTTGATGTCGATTTTTTTAACGAAATCATCTTCAGCGATGAGGCTCCCATTTAATTGACTGACTACGTACCTAATCAAATAAAATTGTCGCAAACAAACAAAAAACAAACAAATAGCGCATCCACAAAAAGCCACTGTTTGGTGCGGATTTGGGTGGTACTTCTTCGAAAATTCTCCTAATGCTGCTGTAACAGTCAATATTGAACGTTATCGGAACATGATAGCAGATTGTTTTTGGCACCAAATGAATGATATTGATGTGATTTCAACAAGACGGTGCCACCTGCCATACAGCGCGAGAAACAATGTAGTTACTCCACTCAAATTTTTCCGGTCGCGTCATCTTTCATTTCGCCGACTAAAATAGGCCAACAAGTTGCGATATCACGCCGTTGAATTTTTAACTTGCATAAGAGCAAGTACTGGTTTCTTGAAAATGTTCGATCTCCAGATTTTTGATCAAACTTGACATTACTATAATAAAGAAACTCAAAAAGTGGATTTCTCAATTCTGTATGTCTGTATTTATGTCTGACTGCAGACTAAACGGCTTGAAGGATTTTCTTTAAATTTAATACCTGGGTTCGTTGGGTTCACAATTCCAGGTGAAATCGGAATTTTCATTCTAATCTTAAAATTAACTAACAGATGGCGTACCAGGTTTTTGCCACAAATTGCGTATAACGGTACTTTAAGTGGTTTTTGAAAATTTGCTATTTCTCAGCTACAACTGGATAGATTTTGTTCGCTGAAAAGATCTGTTTGTTTAGAATCGTAAAATATTTTTTTCGAACTAAAAATTTTAAGTTTGCTTCCGATAAAAAAAATATTCTATCTCGAGGCTTCCTCTCACCAACAAAAATAATTTCAATAAAATCGGTTCATAAATTAGAAGTTATTGAAGAATATGACCGACTGAACTTACAATTACAGTTACAGTTTTAAAACATCTTCGTACTAATGGAGTCGTGCGAATGCGGAGTCGTGCTTGAAGATTTGTTTTTCTTCTGTTTTGTTTTCTAAATGCGGAAGCCTTCAGATGACCTATAAAGCTGAAACTTTGCACACTTATAAAACAATCAACGGTTCAGAGCGTAATAGAGCCGATTATATAATATTCGAAATTAAGGGTGGTTCAGAGGAAATTTTCCCGATTTCCCAGCTTGCATTAGAATATTTTCACACCTTTCAAAAGCCCTGGATTAACTTTAAGGGCTCAAATTTGCTTTGTTATCGCGCAGACTACGAGGTATAATCCCATTGAAAAATCACTCTAATACCACAGTGTATGTGTACTTTTCCCACTTTCAGGCCCGATCGAATGATATAAGGAGATGAAACTTTGCACAGTTATAGCGTAGACTATTGGAACGAAAACAATGTGGACAGATTTTCGATTTTCCAAATAAAGGCTGTTAAAAATAACACATTTGTGTCTCTTTAATAAAGTTTTCCATTTTGTTATTTCCACAATTTCCAGGACCTTTCGGATTATATAGGAAGCTAAAAATTAGTGCAGTCTTAAATACAATTCCACAATGCATATGCTTCCTATTTCTTTCACGAACTGCTGTAGACTACTTAGAAAGATTAAACTTTACGAAGACTAATTTATTTCAAATTTTTTAAAATACAGGGTGCTACAAATAACATTTTTAGAATCTGTTTAATACAGCTTTCTAAAGTATAACTTCATGTATCTGTGTATGCTGGCCTCGGTGTAGTCTGTTGTGTACTTGCTTGTGCCTGAGGTGGAGACTGCAACCAGGAGCCACCGAGAATAAAAGAGAAACAAATAAAATTTAAGTTTCTCCAACCCCTACACGAAAAAGAGGTTTTTGTCTGGTAGACCGAAAGTCGAGTCTGAGTGTTTCGACATTCGTAAATTTCTTCTAAAAAATATAATTTTGTTATATTTTGAGTCCTATTTTGGAATACAGCTGTATATAAGAAAATACAAAATAGTTACAATCATATATAATTTACATAATTTGCGGCTAAGACCTTTTCTTAGAAGAAAGTGGGCGTGGCGGCTGCCATTTGTTACCGAAGGTCAAGGATTCTTTTGAAATATGGCTTAATCACCACCCTTAATAGCTTTGAGAAGACAAAATAAGTTATTTTTGAAGAAAATGCCTCCCGAAAGTGGGCGTGGCATTATACAATGTTTGGACGAATTGTAGAGAATGTGAACGTCTATATATTTAGTTCGATATTTTTCAGTTTCTAGTAAAAATATTTATTAAAGGACATATTTTGAGAAAGTGGGCGTATCTGTGGGCAGATTTTACAAGTTTTTTACACTTGTTAAGCTTGTTAGCTCAAAATTTAAGACCGAAAAACTGGTGACATATAGACGGATAAAAGTAATAGGATCTTTAGATGAGAGATGAACAAAAATGAATATAAAGAATGCAATTGGACGGACTATGAAATGCGAACATTGTGCTACGAAAATCAATCGAAGCCGGTCAGATGGCGGTTTTAAAGGCAACAGTGACATCTATGGAAGGATAGATGGTAATGAATGCAAGGACCAATGTTTTGTTTGGTGTAAACTAGAACACTTGTTGCTCTATAGAAGTGCAAAAAAAAGTCCAAAATAGAAATGAAAGCAATAACAAAAGCAAAAGTCCCACAAAAAATAAACCGAATCCCCCTTTAATTTGCAGCAGTAAAATGTACTCTTCAGCAATCAGTTCTCTCTTCAAATTATGTATCCGAACAATTTGTCCAAAGGAGACATATATTGCGGATATTATCGGCAATGATTACCAGTAGGAATTTATTAGTGCTTCCAGTGTGATTTCATATATTCCTGCGTATTCAGTTCTCAAGATAACCACACGCCTCCCGATCGACAAAGCTTCTAAACTACTGCAGTGTGTCCAAGTTAAAATCTTAGCTATCTCTGGGGCTTCTACAGAACTATCCTCACTAGCATCTCCTCCAAAAAATTCAGACATTTACATAGACAAGCAAGCTAAAATTAAAGTCATTTCATACACGGTAATCAAATCAAAACAAATAAAAAGATATCGGAATGCACAACACAATGTCATACCTTGTTGGATCCTGGGTAATAGGGGAATCCCCGGAAACGAGAAGGCCAACGAATTGGGTAGAATAGGTTCGGAACTGAACCAAACTAGGAGCTAAGTCAATGAAACTTATCAAAACAAACTTCCTAAAGATAGCCGATGAAAGATAGGACACATTTCCATTATGCCGCACATCGAGGAAATTATGGACGCAGCACAATTAGAAAAAATAAAAGACCTCTTCAAACTTACCAAATAAAATATGAGGTGTATTAAATGGCCACAATACATTGGCGGTCCAACTGAAAATGATGTGCTTAAGTACCACCGCGACGTGGTTACAAAAGAGGCCATAGTCCACTTTCTCTGCGAATGCCCAAGTCTCAGCAGAACCAGAAGGACAGCCATCAGCGAAAACTCCTTCAACAATTTGGATGAACTGTTAACAAAACAATCGAAAACCATTATAAAATTTACTTTGGACTCAAATCGGCATAGGGAGGTCGGAAGCCTTTAAAGATACTAAAGATACTGGACTATACAGTGCTGCTTCCAAACCGAAGATATTCGAATTAATAATGATAGTACACCAGGCTGACTCTCCCTCTTTGTAAAGTATAATAGTCACAAGCCTCGTACTTAGTAGTATACCATCACTTTCTTCCCTGATTTTTTCCAAATTCAACCGCCACAATGCTGCAAACAAATCTCGTATTCAAAAGAGAACACTAACACGCCAATAAGGGCAAACAATATCCGTGTGACCTAAAAACTTTTCAAAAATAAACCAATTCAAACGTACATACCTATGTACAGTACGTATACATTGCTGTATGCAAAAATGGAGAGAGCAACAATTCTTTATAATTTGCACAAGTCGCACGGTCAAATCTGTGCAAACAAAAAACCGAAAAAAAAAAAAATAAAATAAAACAAAAACCATCATACACACGCCACATATGTATCTGAGTAGAGCTATTTTTAGTGACACCTATTTTAATGGGCCAGACACTCTACCAGCAAGTATTACAAGCACTGGCACCGCACCTCCGTACAATTGAAACAATGGAAACCAAGGTGGGTGCAGGCGTTTATGACATCATCACCGCGTTAGTATGCCCACATAGCATCGGAATGGCAAACAATGGGGATGACGTCATTGCTTTACAGGGCAAACCTGATGAACACCGAGTGGGTAGGATCGATGAGCTAACGCGCTTTGACCTTTTTTTGCACTCACTCTTCTTTAGATACGTTCACTTTTGAATGCGATACGACTAGTAGGTACACACTACACAATGAAAACAAGTTACGTATACGCCTCCGTGAAAAACGGATTCACTTAGCCGTGTTTCCGGTGCTTCAGTTACACAGTTTCGTATCTTTATGTTCGGTGGTTCGTTGGTGTTGCGTGGTGGTAGGCATTCCGCCTGCATCTGTGTTTTTATCTGCGGTTTCATGTATAGATACAGAAGTGCAGAGATTCAAGTCGCACATATGTACGTACATGAGTATGTACGAGTACAATGAGAGACAGTTTTATCGCTTCATGTCTGTGATTTGTTTTCATTTTGTTTGTTTTTTTTTACGTTTTTATCTGGAATTCTGTTTTACACTGTTCGCATAGAATTGGGCAGGGCATTTAAAACTACGCCAGCAACTTGTTATATATCGCATTGTTTTTTGTTTGCGTTGCTAAGCTGTTTTATTAGCTCTTTTTGAGTTATTTGGGTGTTATTCTCCCGTCTGACCTTGATTCAGTTTTAGGGTTTTAAGCATTGAGGTTATATTTAGCCTTTGCATACACGCACATCAAATCTTTATTAAAAAAGTTCATTCCTTCATAAGTTCGAAGAAAAAGGCCCTGCAGACAACAAAGCAATTGACGTGTGGGAAGTTATGAATTTCATGGAAAAGTTCAGGAGATTGAGAGGAAATGTGGATGTATCTTGATTGAATTTCTATTTTCATTACGTAATGTATACTTGAGGGAATGTGGGCGTTGAGCATTTCCAGGGATACAAATATATAATATAGAAATCTGTATTCATTTTCTTTTGAATTATTTCCTGGATGGGTTTGTATGTATTTAAGGGAAATCTGTACGTGGCAATGAGGTTAATACTTTATCGTCAATTACGTCAACGATGGCTGGGTACGTCATTGCCTTTCAAGCGAATTGGCCGATATACAAGGACGTGACTTTTATAGAAACATCAAACGAAGAGAACGTGTTGTTTTGGTAAATATTTATTCTAAACAGAGTGATGAATGCAACAAAGTAATGAGATCGGATTTTTTTTTTTTTTTTTTAATCGAAAGGGGAAATCAGAATTAGTCTCTAAAAACTCGAATCATTTTGAAAATGATTTTAATGGATATCTTTAGAATTGAATAGCTGCTTTCTTATTCAATTTGTGCCGTAAGATTTCAATTATTTATGGGCCCAGGACAACGATTAAATATTCATTAAATTGTTATGATTAATATTTTAATCATTTTTGGCCTATTTTTCTTTGTGCTGCATCCTGGAAGACAAATTCTAACCTCTTCTACGCAGCTATGGGAAAACCAAAGAAACTCGAAGGCAGGAGTAATTCTGATGAGTGGAAGGTCTGGATACAGTGACTACACTTCTCCAAGGCAAGCTGACAGAAGAAATTTATATGCGTCAACCAGATGGGGTCGATGATAAAACCGGAAAGGTTTGTCGTCTGAAGCGAGCGCTTTATGGTCTGAAGCAATCAAATCGTATCTGGAATAACAAACTAAATGATGTTTTGGTACGGGAAATGGAGTTCAAGCTATCTTCCACGATGGCGCGTAGGCGTTGTAGAGGCCCTAGGACCCACAAGGGGATACAGGACATAAAGTCAAAGTATCTTCCATTGGTCAATGCATCTATTTCAAGCATTCGTATCAAAATACTATCATCCTGGCAGTGAAAGGGAGTTATCGACGCATTTTAAGATGAAAGATCTAGGGGAGGCTACATCGTTGCTTGGAATGAACATTATTCGCAACACAGATGGATCACTTTCAATTGATCAGCGTCACTACATTTCTACTGTTATCAAGTGGTTTAACATGGAGAATTGCAATCCAGTCAACACGCCGATGGATCCAATTCAAAAACTATCAGAGTAGATGAGCCCAAAGATAGCTGCCGAGTACCGAGAAATGGCGAATATTCCGGATCAAGAGGCGATTGGATGTATTATGTATGTTGCACAAATAAGTCGCCCTGATATTTGTTTCGCTGTTAGCAGTCTTAGTAGATACAACAATAATTATGGCAGTGCACACTGGGCAGCAGTAAAAAGGGTTCTGCTATATTTGAAGGGAACCATTGACTACAAATTGACATTTCATCTAAAAGGGAATGAGGAGATGATTGGTTTCTGCGATGCAGATTGGGCCAGAGACGTTGACAAGCGACATTCAACCACTGGTTATGTCTTTCGAATCCAAGGAGGTGCAATTTCTTGCGCAACACGTCGTCAGCCAACAATTGCATTATCTTCAACCGAGGCAAAATTTATGTGAATGGTCGCAGCTATCCAAGAGACGCTTTAGTTAAAACGCTTCGAATGTGAGATTTTTTTGGAGGCGTCGAAGAAAATTGTTTTGTACTGCGACAACCAAGGGGAACTTCACTTGGCAAAGAATAAAAAAAAAATACAAAGCATATTGATGTACGCAAGTACATATATTCAAGAGCATTTGGATCAAGGAGTTGAAGAAGAAATTGCTCTGAATCTGCAATACAAGCCAACAAACGATATGATACATCTTAAAGAAATCAGTTAATTCTTTAAAACTAAACAAATTTGTTTCAGAATTTAGATTAGGAAATTAAATTTTGTTTGAATATGTTTCTTTTGTTAATTATTATAACGTTATACTTTCTTTTATTTCTTTAATGATTGAAACATTAGTGAGGCTGTTGTACATTAACTTTGATTATTAGTGTCTCATCATCTTACAATATAGTATTTGGTAATGTCACATTTTCTATACTGAATAAAATTCACTCTTCTTTCAACCATCAAACCTGCAAGTCGTGTTTTCTGTATATTGGAATATTTCATCTGCGCAATCCTAAGGAATTGGATTATTACTTGATTATTACTACGAAAGAAGTTTCTACAGGAAAAAATCAACAAAGTAATAATGATTAAAAATCTGAAAGTCGCAACCTGGAATGCAAATGGTTTACTCTTTGAATTTCAGGCTTTTCTATGCAATGAAGACATTGATGTTTGCCTGATTTCTGAAACCCATTTCAAACAGGGAACAAAGATTAGAATCCCAGGGTATCTCTGTTACCACTCTCCCCATCCGGCTGACAGTGCTAGGGGAGGTAGTGCTGTAATTGTAAAAAGTAGTTTGAAACCTTATGAATTGCCAAAAATAGCAAAACAAACCATGCAAGTAGCGATAATAAACATTTTGGCTAAAAGCAAGGAATTTAAAATAGCTGCCATATACTGCCCATCCAAGTATTCGCCGACAGATGAAGATCTCAATGACCTCTTCCGAACTCTAGGCAACAGCTTTATCATTGGAGGTGATTTCAATACAAAACACACCTACTGGGGGTCAAGATTAATAACGACAAAAGGCGGGAAGCTTTACAAAGCCGGGCGAAATTTTAACTGTGATTTTATTTCGACTGGATCGCCTACTTATTGGTCATCTGACCCAGCGAAAACACCAGATCTTATTGACTTCTTCATAATGAAAGGAATCAATAGAAAAGAAGTAAAAGTTGAGAACAGTGATGATCTGTCGTCGGATCATACACCCATTATCCTGACGGTCAACGGCATGTTAATACAAAAGATAATAAATGTAAGACTTACCAACAAAAGAACAAACTGGTGTAAATTCAGGGAATTACTCCAAGGATTTATTAACTTTAGATCCCCTCTGACCACAACAAACCATATTGACATCGAAGTGGAACAATTCATTGCCGATATACAACAGGCAGCAGAAGATAGTACACTGACCTATCAACAAAAAAAAACGAGCACCGGTAAAATATCCCACATAAATTAGGGAACTAATATTAGAAAAGATAAGAGCTCGCAGGAGGTGGCAAATGACAAGATATCCCGGTGATAAAGTTGTGTTTAATAGACTGAATAACAAACTCAAAAAAAGTATCAGTGAATTTTGAAAATAGATCCTTAACTAATTACCTTTGTAACTTAACTGCTGACAAAGCCACAGACTACTCCCTCTGGAAGGCTGTCAATCATTTAAAGAGACCTCAAGCGCAGGATCCCCCGTTAAAAACATCTGAAGGGAAATGGATCGGCAACCCAAAAGAAAAGGTTAAACTTTTTTCGGAGCACCTAGAAAATGTGCTCCACCTAGTGTGGCAAATGAACTAGAATTCTCTGATAAAATAGATGAAGACGTAATCCCTTATGTTTCGCTAAGAGAGATTAGCACATGTATTTCTAAACCATCTAGTAGAAAATCACCAGGTTACGACCTTTTAGCTGCTCAAATCCTGAAAGAACTACCCTTCGTAGCATTGTTGAAACTCAAGCTTAAAATCAATGCCTGTTTTACACAAAGATATGTCCCACATCACTGAAAAATAGAAGAAATTATTGTTATACCTAAACAAGGTAAACCCCTGTCAGAAGTTACATCATATAGGCCAATTTTACCGATATTATCAAAAATTTTCGAGAAAGTGCTTCTTAAAAGGCTGGATAGAATCATAGAGCAAAGAAGGCTTATCCCCACACATCAGTTCGGGTTTAGAAATAATCACTCGACAATAGACCAAGTGCATCGTATAAAAAAAGCACTAGAAGAAAAACAAGTTTGTTCTACAATACTCCTAGACGTTGCTCAAGCCTTTGATAAAGTTTGGCATAAGGGCTTATAATATTAACTACATAGGGATCTACGTAGACAATACTATGAGATACTTAAATCATATGTAGCTAATAGATTCTTTAGAGTTCGCTATGGTTCAGCGTATTCTGAACTTAAAAAAAATAATACAAACAGGTGTTCCACAAGGAAGTGTTCTAGGCCCTACCCTATATTTACTATTTTACTTACACTGCTCTTCTAGCAACTGATGGATGCATGGCCACAGAAAAGCTACAAAACTCAGTGAACGAGATATGTTTGGACGAAACGATGTCGAATGAAACTTAATGAGTCTAAGTCCACCCATATCAATTTTACAAATAAAATACAACGAACGTTCCTGTGGTTATTAATAATCAAGTAGTTCCTTGTTCCAATACAGCTAAGTATCTGGGTATGAATCTGAATGCTAAACTGAAATGGAAGGAACATGTGAAAAAGAAAGTAGAGGAGTTAAATATTTAAATATAGAAAAATAGGTTGTTAGGACATAATTCAGAAGTGTCCATTGAGAACAAAATCTTATTATATAACCAGTGTCCAATTATGGGGTTGTATAAAAAAAAAACGAATGTACAAATAATACAAACTTTTCAAAATAAAGTTCTTCTAGGAATAGTAAATGCCCCATGGTACATTAGAAATATTGACTTGCATCGTGATTTGTAGATTAATCCGGTGAAGGAAGAAATTAAAATTAACGCAATTCGTCACAACGTGCGTCTGCAGATGCATATAAATCCTTCAATAGAGACGTCTTAAATATACGAAATATTCGTAGATTAAGAAGAACAAAACCTCATGTACTTATTATCTGACAATTATGAGAGCACGTATTTAAATTATAATACCCTCTCAAACGCAACTAAACGTTGAAAATAAAATCATTTGTCGATCTTTCTTTGATCGGCCATGATCAAGGAGGTGTTTTTAGTGCGGTTAGAGTCCCACACTGCTTTGGGTTTCTAACCCCTCTGCGTCTTTCGAGATTTTCACTTTCATTAACAAAAAAAAAAAAAAAAAAATTACTGCAACAATTTTTGATACTGTTTTAAATGTTGGACTACTCCATTATGGTGTGGAATGCAACATCGGTTAAATGGCCGCCACGGGAGTTTTTGAAAACTTGCATTCTCCTGAGGCAATTTTCGAAGACTTTTCGGCACATTTCTGTCTGTATTGCGGATGTTAGTTTTTAAGTGTTCCAAAGTTTTATTTATTTATTTCATTTCATCACCAAAGTACAAGGCTTTCATAGACAAAAGTATAGGAGGAACGGCCGTAGTTAGTACGCGAGTGGGCTATGCTAAAGAATCTATTGTTTCGTAGATTGAGAGAGGGAACGTTTTTTGTTGAGAACGCTTAGGATTTCCGGGGAGTCAATTTCACCAGTGAGTATCCTATGTAGAAAAATAACTCTTGCAACCTTTCTCCTAACTTCTAATGATTCTAAACTAATCAATTTTAATCTAGATTGGTAGGATGGTAAATTATTTGGATCAACCCAAGGATAGATTCATGGAGATATGGAAATTGTAGTATGGATACCAAACAATAGATGCGTATTCTAAAATAGATCTCACAAAAGATAGATATAATGTTCTGATCACATATGGGTCAGAAAACTCACAAGCATAACACCTTAACATTCCCCAAGAGTTCTCGGCCTGACGCAGAGATGGCGTTCCAATCAGCAAAAATTCATTATCATTAGTTCGTATGACAAGTTTCAACTTGTTCTCTTAAGTAGTTTCTTTACACGAATTTTTGCAGTAGACGTCTTGCGTGTTTTTCGTTAAAATGGGTAAACTTGAATATCGTGCGGGGATAAAATTCTTCGTTTTGGATGGGTTAACCCCTAAGGAAATTCATCCAAAGTTGGCAATAGTTGACTCTGATCGTATTAGCTTTGTTAGCAATATATTCAACATGATTGTTGAAGGATAGTTTACTGTCTAGCAATATACCCAAACCTTTTATTAAAGAGACAAGAGAAAAGACTTCACCATCAATAGAATAGGTATGCATGAAAGGTGATTTACTACGTGAAAAGGTAATAACTGGGCATTTATTAACATTTAGAGAGACGTAATTTTTTGAGCACCACAAATAAAATTTTTGAAGATACATATTTAAGCGTTGAAAACAAAGACAAATATAACTTAAAGCCATCAGCAAACATTACATTATAGTACATTACATTCAGTTAAGAATTTAACAACATCATTAACAAATATGACGAATAAAAGAGGACCAATGTGACTTCCTTGTGGGACACCCGAGGTCACACAGATTTTATTGGAAATTTGATTACGAAATTTCACATATTGATATGACAAATATATAAATATAGAAAGGATGAAAGCCAACGTAAAATGGAAGATGGAAAACCTAATCTTTCAAGTTTATAAATTAAGATTTTGTAGTCAATACGATTAAAAGCTTTACTGAAATCCATGTAGATTGCATCCACTTGATTTCCCTTACTAATTCCAGAAATGACGAAATTCGTAAAGAGTAGAAGATTATCAGGTTAGGTTAGGTAACTGGATGCCTTTGTTGCTTCGACCACTAGGCTAAACCACCCAGATAAATGTATGAATCTCAGGAGTTTTCTTAGCTCAATGCTACCTAGCTCATCCAGCTCTGAAAAGAGGGTGGCCGTGGTGTAGTGGTAACATATTCGCTTGTCACGCTACAGGTTCACGGTTCGAATCCTGATGTCAATAATCATCTATTTATTTCGCATGAAATAAATAAAAAGTCGATCAATTGCGAAACCTTATGTCACCTCTACTGCGAAGGCATAACACTGGCAGTTGGGCGGTCATATGGCTAAAATGCAACTTGATCGTGATGATGACATCAGGAGAACGGAAAAAAATACTGTGAATCATGAGTATCGACAAAGCAAAAACAAAGAAGCTCCCCAGTTATCTGGACAGCCACCCTTGGAGTTCACTGAAACTTAATACCAGCTGAGTTTCAAACCAACTACACCAATCTGTCTTTCTCTCTGTCTCTTCCCTTTCCTCAAAACGCCCGTGTCCTAAAATTAGTATAAGGGTATTCATAACCCCTTTCACACGTGCAAATTATAAAAAAATAAAAAGAAAAGAAGTATATGCCAAAAGCATGGCTTCTTTTGCTGGCCAGAGCTGAACAGTCACACAGGAGATGATGAACGGATTCTATTTCCTCTACGTCCCTGCAGCTTCTACAATAGCCATTATGAGGTCACCCTAGCAGTGCTGCGTGATTTGATTACCTATCACACAGTGTCCTGTCACGACGCCAACAGCTATTCTTCGATTTAGTTCTATAAGATTGATAGATCTCTTTTTGTCGTAGACTGGCCATAATGATTTGGCTGTAGCGCATGTATCTAATCGACACCAGCGTTCATTAGCTTCCTCATTAGACTCGATGTCTATCTCCCTGTATAGAGTGTTGAGCGGTATACTAGCCTCGGAAAGGGCCCGCGAAGGGCTTCCTTCTCTGGCTAGTTCGTCCGCCTTTTCGTTGCCGGAGATTTCCATGTGGCCCGGTATCCAGCACATGGTCACCGTGTTGGCCGCTGAGATAACATCCAGTCGTTTTTTTTTCTACAAATTTTTACGAGCTTGGATTATTGTGATGTTAACTCTAACGCCTTAATGGCTGCTTGACTATAAACATAGATGCTGATTATTTGCCCTGTAATATCTTCCTTAATAATTATATCCATAGCTTGTTTTATTGCGGCGATTTCGGCTTGGAAGACACTGCAACCATCCTTAAGTCTAAACAAGCGATGTATATTTCGAGACTTATAGTAGATGGCGGCACGACTACCGGCAATCATTTTGGATTCGTCGGTAAAGATGGCCAGTTCATTATCGAAATAGACTCTTCCCTCATCCCATTCCTCCCTGCTAGGAATTCTAATAGAGAACTTTCGGTTACAGTTTGGAATGGGGATGGTGTAGTCCGTTTCCGTCCGGAGTCTCAATGCATATTCCATCGGTTTAGAATTGAGGCATGGCCGTAGGGTTTAGCTTTCCATAGACCGGCTTCCCTTAGTCTTAGTGCAGTTTTAGCTGCTGTGTTCCCTCAGTATATGTCAAGTGGAAGAAGATTCAGTATTGTTTCCAGAGCTGCTGTTGATGTTGATCTCATCGATGCCGTCACCCTCAGAATCTTTGTAACGCTTTCAAGTTGGTATGTCTTCTCGAGCGTTTCCCACCAGACAATCGAACCATAGGTCAAAATGGGTTGTTTTCTATGCAATTTTTTACTGAACTAATAGTAACTAATAGTTTTCACAAAGAAACACGGCTATTGTGTTCTAAGACAAATATTGGTCAGTACTCGATAGAGATGATGCAGGATACTTGACTTTGGATTACCCTGATGCTTCGCAACTGGGAAAGGTACTTCCCCTCTACTGAACCCACAATTATGTTACTCACTTTAATCTCTTCGGATTAGTAGCTCAATTGTTTGGAAACCGTGAAGGTAAATCCCTTTTTTTTTTTCCAAACATTTACCATACCAAATATCTACTTAGTCATCAACTTAACCCCCTCAACAGCTGTTCATAAATATTAATGACCCACTTGTAGTTAAACCAAACCACCGCACCCCACCGTTTCATAATTTATTAGAAATAATTTGTATTTTCCAACTCTTATTCGTTAACCCATTTACATTTTTCTGCTCAGGTAAACCACAATACACACAATTTCTTGTTTTTTACGTTCTTAAATCTTCCAAGCTATTCGAAAAGATTGGAAGGGAAACGTTTACTTTTTCACGTCATTTTCTTAATTGGACAGCTTTAATTCAATTCCGTCGTCAAGTAGTGGCAAATAAAGTGATTCATTTGATCACGACTGGGACTGTGGATTTGTGTTTTGGCCTTTTTGATGGCTACGTCATACAAAGCGGGGCTTGTGGTTCAACTTTCTCGCCAATTTCGGACCTGTTTTTTATTTGGCAATTAAATTGTGTGACGAATTTGTGCTCAGACTTGTTAATCGAATATACACTGAGCCACACAATAACAACGGGACGTGACTATTACCACTTAGATCTTAAAGGGGTGACATCAGGTCCCATGACTATTGACATAAAGTGAACTGAAAAGTTTTAGCCTCGTACATAAGTTCATAGGTAAAGTTGACAGGTAGTGCACCACAATGACGGAAATCGAGAATTGCTGGTGGATTTGATTAGCACTTTTGCGAAATATTTTTCTGATGTCGTGGATAAGGAAGGCAAATGGAAATATTGCTTAACCTACAGCAGACAGGTTGACGGCAGCCTAAGGTATAAAGTAAGACTTTTTCAATTATCCTCATTACTGTCAACCTGCAACACATATTCGAATACTGACTTCAAGAAGAGGGACTACATACTTCCTGAATTCGCGAGTACATTCCTTTGCTCGAAAGGAAAAAAGTAAAATATTTCAATGTATGCGCAACAAACTAAGATACCACAGGAAATGGTTTACAAGCTCGAATAAGCTTAATGTAGAAATTTATTGACCTCATCGATTAACAAATGTCCTCTTGGTTGCCATTCGTATACTATTTCCATTAGAAAAGTCAGGTGGGAGCATTTCAGACAAGGAAAATATTTAAATAGGATTTGTACAAAATTTATCGAGTGGAACGAAGGTGTTAAAGTGTAATTTAACACTTTGAATACGGACTTGGGAGAAATGTTATGCACTCTTTAACGTTTAAGAAAAATTTCTTGAATATTCTAAGTTGTTGTAAGGAAGCTATATGGATAGATTAGATAATACTCGAATACTTTCGAGCACAATCTGTTTTAAAGGGTGCCCATGGTGTAGAGGGTAGTGTGTTCGCTTATGACCCGAACTGTGCAGGTTCAAGCCCAGACGGGGAACAGCAACCACAGCCACCCGAGCATAAAAGAGAAACGAATAAAATCGAAGTTTCTCCAACCACTATACCAAAAGGAGTTCTGCTTGGTAGTACAATGGACTTCGTGTGAGGCTGAGTGTTCCCGGATTTGGAAATCTATTTTGCAGCGGGCGATGGAGTTGGATCTCGACCAAGAAGTACAATTTTTAGCTAGCGCACATCAAATTGGTTAATGTAGTATGAGTGCTGCATTAAAGATGAGGTCTGATTCTGCTGCTACTCTGGGACAAAGCCTTACAGTTCGTGATTGAATCAGCGCAGGGTTATCAATTTACAATTTACTCATGACCCACTTGTATGGGCCATAACACTACAACTTGATTGTAAACTTTTGACCCATTTAAGATCGCTGTATGTCCATAATTTATTGGGTCATAACTTCACAACTTTACTGAAGTAATAGCTTCAAATTACGCTTCTCTTTCCCACTCACTAAATTTTGAGTCATAAACCCACAATGTGAACAGAGTGAGTGTGCCACAGTAATTGGACGTAAATTTTCGACTCAGGCGGGTCATGAACTCGCAACTGGTACTCCTGGATGGATCAAAATCCATTATGGACTTATGGCTGGTGGACTTATAACCCTGTGCCGAGAAGGCGCAGAGACTAGTTTGTATATGTATGCCAGAGGCAATGAGATAGTGCTCAATAGCGGCGATGGAGGTTGTAATCGTTCCCTCATCCCTACAACTGTTAATTGGAAAACCAGCAAATGGGACAATCATGAGAATTTTAAGAGAGAAAAATTAATGTATAGAAGACATTGCAATCATGTCAGATAGCCAAGCTTCATATGGGAATCTCTGGACAAACTCAACAACTTGAGCAAGATCAACAGAGTTACCCTATACTGGGCGCCAGGCCATGTTGGAGTGAAAGGTAACGATGGAGCCAACAGGTTGGAGACAGTGGGAGCCACAGTTACTTAGGATATTGATGTAGATTTTGAGAGGATCCTTTGAACAGGTGTTCTATGTGATCCAATATTTTGTTTAAGGTAAATATGCAGCTGGGATGTATCTGAATTTCCTATGCACGAGGTGATATTTTGGAGAATATGTATATTACCTTAACAATTTATTTATCGGGAATAAAATAAAAAATATGTTGGCGCTGACAGCCCAATGCAGGGCCTGCCCTAGCTTCTCGCAGCCACTCGTGCTGTGCGCGTTACGAATGGTTTTACCTTCGGAAACGCGAAGGGCAATTTTATTCGATTGAGAGAAGCTTTTCATGTCAATTCTATTATTGGATGTTTGCCAGACGTTCGCGAGAGGTGGGACCGTGAGAAAACCTTTTATTTTTTTATCTTTGTGTTTTCTTGGATTCGAACCTTGAACCTGAGCCACGGCTCGCATTTATCGGAAATATCTGTACTTAATATTTTTTAATTTTTCCTGTTTTCGAAATAATCCACCCGGTGTAGGGTAACTTTATTGATCTTGCTTAGGTTGCTGAGTTTGTCTAGACAATCCATCTAAATGCGGAAAGTACAGAAACCGCTCTTCTATTTTCGTAGCTCCTTAGGTTAGGTTAGGTTGAGGTGGCTGTCCGCTAAAAGCCAACACACTTAGACGAATAATGGGTCCATTGTGAAACCACATGGGTTTGGGAAACATTCTCTAGCCTACTCATTGAACCTTTTGAAGCTTCTGATGAAGCGTAAGAGATCCCTAACGTCTATTTTTTTTCAGATCATTTAGGTCGTTGGAACAGAGGGCTCCTAAGTGGAGTTTCCTTCTTTGGGAGAGAGCTGGACAGGTGCAAAGGGAGTGAAGAATAGGCTCCTCCTCCTCCTCGTCCATGCAGCCTCTACAGAAAACGCCAAGCCTTGTTGCATGCTTGCCTATTAGACAGTGCCCAGTGATGACACCTACATATAACAACGCTGATATACAGTCTATTGAGAGAAATCAAATTGTTAGAGCGCTGCAGATCCAGCTTAGGCCAAAT
The DNA here is from genome assembly GCA_963082735.1 of Pocota personata. Lineage (NCBI taxonomy): Eukaryota > Metazoa > Arthropoda > Insecta > Diptera > Syrphidae > Pocota > Pocota personata. The sequence continues at coordinate 84,232,008 of OY720432.1, read as the reverse complement.
CTGTTTTGTCGCTAGACAAGTCCACCTAGAATTTGTCCTTTCAATAGCATTCAGCTTTAATTTAAATTTGCATGTAGCGATCGGCGTACCTAGTGAACTTTTGTCTAGAAGGTGGGTATTGTTGTTCCATATCTGGCAAGTTCGTCAGCCTTACAATTCCTACGCCCCGGCACTCAAATTAAATGAATATTGAACTGCTCCGCCATGTCTATAAGAGACGATCAGCAGTCTAGAGGTTTGAGAGACGAAAAAGGAGGTTTAGATTAAGCCTGTCAGAGAAGATACCACCACCCACCCTGTCGTTAATTTTTGAACCGTCGGTCTTCCGCTTCTTCCCAGAATGCTCTGGAACGGTAACTTGGAAGTTTTTGTCAAAATTTAACTTGGTATGGAGTAGTCAATGCCTTCTGGGAAGATATTAAACTTGTTTAAGATGGAGGCATGGCCATATACCTTTTTGGACCACTGTCAAGTAGCTTTGAGGCGAATAGCTAAGCTAGCTCCCATTTGCCTACCAAAGTTGTCAAGGGGTGTTAATTGAAAAGAGTGTTCATAGCTGCGGAAGGTGTCATTCGCAGTCTTCCGCTAATACACAGACAGACTGAACGTTGGACCTTAATAACTTCTAGTTTATCGCCTTATTCAAGGCAATCCATAAAACACTAATGTCCGAGATATAGAGCCAGTGAGTTAATCTGGGTTGTAAGCCCCATTTGTTCCCAATGGCTTTTTTGCACGAGAAGAATGAGACAGTGGCTTTCTTTACTCTTTCTTGTATGTTACGAGTAGGTTTCCAGTTTAGTTTTCTATCCAAAATAAGACTCAGATATTTTGCTTCCTTGGAGAAGGTTAAGCTTGTTCCATTAAGGGATGGAGGGCCCTTGAGAAGAGGACAAGTTCGGTTTTGTGGGGATTTACTCTTAGACCACGCCGAACTGTCCACCTATATAACGTTTTGTTTTAGTTCATTAACCACCAAATTCCAAAGAAGTCGGGATAGGACGCCTCCTTGAGGGGTTTCCCTGCTAACATATTTTCTAACAGATGATCCACCCCACCTTTGACTGGATAATCCGACTATTAAGCATCTATCTACCTTTGACAGTGCTTTCATTATAGCAGATGAGTAGACGTTGTTAAAAGCGACTTCTCGCAGCTCCTTAAGTAGTTTCACTATCATTTCCTTTTTGTAATCTTTGGAATGATTCTCAGCCTTCCAAGATCTTACAAAGAGGAGATAGAGAAATGTTGCTAACGCCGCCATGCCATCAAGTCCTACCATCTTGTTGCCTTTGAGAGTCTTGATCGTGGTAGGCAATATGTTCCTTCAAAAATCCAAATCATATTAATGTCAGTACAGTTGGTAGGTATACCAAAGTAAGTTCAATGTACCCATTTGCATCTTCTCACCTCTCCGCTGTGCATCACATTAAGCCCAATCAAACAGCTGATTAGTGCATTAATTTATTGCCAATTGTGCTAAGATCAGTTGGTCCTCTTATTATTATTTTAACATCCGAAATCCATTTAATCGTTTACCAAAAAAAAATCAAACCTGTATCTTTTGTTCTCCATTCGTTGAATTTTGTTGAATGATGCAAACTCTGCGACACATTGGTTCATCTTGTTATCATTGCACCCCAAATGGCCACTTTAGGATAACAAAACAAAAACAAAATAAATATTTTTAACTTTTTGCGTCTTTATTAATTTTTTTCTTTTTTTTTTTTATTGTATCTCATTTTATTGCGAATGCGAATAATTTTAAATAAATTTGCTCGCACATTGGGAGTTTTTTTCTTTTTATTTGCAGAAATTATAGCCACATCACGGCTACAATGAGGAGGAGGCGGGACCACACAAGCCGGGTTAATTTGACAGAAATTTTCCGCCGCCACATGCGTCAGTCTGATGTAAGAGGCCATCACTAGCCTCTTCTCTGAGCAGCATCATTGAACTTTGCATCACCTAAACACCTCCGTCCTCATGCGCGCAAAGATGAATCCAATTCAAACTAAAAATGATGTCTGTTTGTTTTTATTTGGAATTGTATAAATAAACAAATGAAATGGGTCGGTGAGGGGGATATAATTTTAGGTGGCAATGGCGAGGCAGGCGGTTGGTAACAACGCGCCGGTAATTATATGAAAAATCGTGCTAAAGGCCTACTTAGAGTCGCGCCGCCGGCGTGGATAGGTCACATGATGATACGAGTATGTTTGCTTAGTGCTATTTGCAGAATATATCTTTGTATCTTTGGGGCCGATCATGTGAGCAGGCAGTGCGACAGGCGGTATAATCATTTCCACAAATATCCACACACTTGCATTGCAACGAGGCGTTGGCTACCGTGCCGGGCTGTCGTGACGCCGGCTAATCGATTGACAAGTTTACGCGAAAGGGGCTCGGATAAATTCCGGCAGATGGGGCAAATAAATTGGAGGTGGATTTTATTGGTTAAACGTGAATAAATAGTATAAAAAGATCAGAAATGGGGATTTTTATTTTCATTCTATTTAAAGTAAGAACGTAAGTACCATAGCAACATAGGGTTCATTGGAGTCTAGAGCTGGTGTAGCCTTGAACAAGCTCATATTTTTATCCGAATTATGTAGAAAAATGTTATACTACTCATGGATAATGCTTCCAGGCTATGGGGAGAGAAAATCGATCTCAAGGCCAACTATAATGAAGACAACAAAAAAATTAGGCGAATTATTACTCGTTTCTGTTTACTTTTTTTTTTTTTTTTTTTTTTTTTTAATACAAACAAAAATAAAGGAACTATCTAATAAGAAACCGCTTCTGAGATATTGCTAAAAAAAAAAAACCAGAGAAAGACACAGTCAGAGCAGCCATTTTTTGAAGATGGTGAGTCTACCGTATGTCAAATCAGATAAATCTTGTAATTTAAATCTGGCACCACTGTGGTTCTGTCAAAGTTAAACAGCTGATATTTGACATCTGTGAATACTAAAGGCCCCGCCCATAAAATCCCTTGATCCGTTGCTGTGTCGTTTTTAACTGACACATAGATAGTATACACGTATTTTTGTGCAAGGTGGCCCACACTGACGCATGTATGAACTTCGACGGATAAAGTAGGTTTACTTTCTACTTTTTTTTTTTAGTCCGTTGATCCATTGGCAGTTGGCAAATTGAGTGTAAGCACTTTCATTGGTGGAAGCATTGAGAGAGATGAGAAACTGTCGTTACCGTTGACAATCGGTTGACATTTCAATCTGTCAACGAAGGTATGCGACGGATTGTATGGGACTGTCCTTTCCGGCAATACGTGAACGTCACCGTCAACTTTCAACGGAACGACGTCGACGGATTCTATGGGTCGGGGCCTTAAGAATTGACATTTGTAATTATGGAGCGCTATACGAGAGAACAACGTGTTTTTATTGTTATTCCCAAATGGGGAAAGTTTAACCAACGTCATCACGTGCCGCGGTTAAGAAATTAATGAAAAAATTCGACCGAAACGTGTCAGTGTTGGAGGTGCGGAAATGATAATAAAGGACGATATTAATGTGGAAGACATGTGGTTTCAATAGAATGGTACCACCTGAATGGTACCAATGCAATCACAAAGTCTCCCGGCCGCGCCATCTCTCTCATCGGCGATCAAAATTGGCCACCAAGATCATGCGATATCGAGCCGTTGGATATTTTTCTTTTTGGAGTTATGTGAATCAGAGCGTGTATCTTTATAACCCTCAAATGATTTCAGATTTAAAGGACAAATCAACAAGTCATACTTTTTGAGGGGGTCTAGTAGTACCAGCACTTGCAGCCTTTTGGGGGCTGTCTTGGGAAAAATAGCTTTTAGAGGGACGATAATGGGAAAGAAATTTAAGGGTGGCCGTGGTGTAGTGGTATCATTATCGCTTGTCACGCTGTTGATTCACGGTTCGAATCCTGATGTCAATAATCATCTATTTATTTCGCATGAAATAAATAAAAAAGTCGATCACTTGCGAAAGCTGAGTCAACTCTACTGTGAAGGCATAACACTGGCAGTACGGTAGTCATATGGCTAAAATGCAACTTGATCGTGATGTCATCAGGAGGACGGAAAAAAATACTGTGAATCATAAGCAACGACAATAATAGCGAAAACAAACAAAATACTCCCCAGTTATCTGGACAGCCACCCTTGGAGTTTACAGAAACTTAATACCAACTGAGTTTCAAACTACACCACTCTGTCTTTCTCTCTGTCTCTTCCTCTTTCTACAAAACGCACATGTTCTAAAAAAGATTAGTATAAGGGTATTCACATGCCCTTTAACACGTGCAAATTATAAAAAAAAAAAAATACATGCAGAGTTTTGAGGGACAGTCGTGGAAACTAGTAAGTCATGCATTTTGAGGGGCTGTCATGAAAAATTAGCAAGTCCTGTCTATTGAGGGAACGCACACCCAGCCTTTTTAGGAATGTTCGTGGAAAACCAGCATGTCCAGCCTTTTAAAGCGATCGTAGTCCACCAAGTCCGGCTTTTTGAGGGACGCTCCTGTGAAATCGGCAATCCCTGTATTTTAAAGGGCGGTCTTTTGCAAACAGCTGGTCCAACCTGGAATTAACTCTGGGAAATTCCCCTAGAAGAGAAGAACTGAAGACAATTATGAATGCGGCGGATCCATTTAGAAGACATAGTTATTACAGAATCTACTGATCCTTCCAAAGGATAAAGTTATATAAAAGATTGTCCTATTTCGCTGGAGGGTAAGCTTAACCTTAAAATGAAGAGATGGGTCAGGGGTACACCGGAGTTTGATATCTTAGTATTTAAATTGACTACTCATGCATTTTCTGCAAAAGCGGAAGAGATAAGACATGCCCAAGTGAAATACTGAGATCATAAGCAATAACGCGCGTTATCATCTAGGTGACACAAACACACTCATATTTGACAATTTTTGTGTGTCCATACATTTTAAGGAGTAATCCTGGATCCCAAACTAATTTGGAATTAGAGGATTGAGCTTTAGCTGAATTCCCCATATTCTAATATTCCATACCAGCTATTTCAAACGATCAATTTATTCTGTTCTTGGAGTTCACGAGCGAGATCTAGGCCTTTTGCGCAGATCAACAGATTTCAATTTCATATATTAATGCAATTGTATGCGAAGGACATACATATCTGACGATAGCATTTCAATGCTCGAGGCGGCTAGTGAGCTGCGTCAATGATACGAGCCTCTTTTTTGATAGGCTGATCGGTGATCAAATCCCGTCGGGATATAAATTATTCCATTCACTTTGAGTTTTGTTTTTGTTAAAATTCCCCGTAAACGGCATTAAAAATGGGGTTTTGAGATGGTAGTCGACTGAAACTTACGCAGCTTATTGGCTGCTGCTCATCTAATAGTTGTCTGATAGTATCGTCACTGACTTTCTGCTGCTACTGCAGTTGCCTTCAGACCACCAAGAGCCCCTAAAAACATCATTGCAGCTCTTCAACGTTGATATTCATCCCGCTGATATTCCTGTATGTTTTGTTATAGAATATTTATAAGCGAACATTCCCTATGCAATGACGTAATTCTCCCATCAAAGTGGCTATATTTTAGAACCAGCGGAACGCAGTTATGATTGATGTTGGAATCAATCTGCTTAAATTCAGACAATAGACTTAGAACACTCCCCTTTTTACTGTCCAGCAACAGCGAAGTTGCGTTGCTCTGATACCGGATCTAACTTACCTCAGGTGGAAAAGAAAAGGTGATGTCTTAGAACTCACAAAGCAGGACACTTTTCTAGTGTCTCCACATACAAAATATTTTCTTTTCTGCATAGCTTCTAACACCCCGCGTCCGTATTCCGTTCGTCAGAATATGGACGGACCATATTCTGCAAAACATCCTCAATATCCAGCAAAGCACATTTTCTCAAAGTCCATTCCTAGCTGTGCACTGATGCGCATTACATACGAGTACATCCTTTGCAAAGGTGATACTAAAATCCGAAAATTGTGTTAAACCCACAACCATTCATTCTATGCCAATATTAGAATTTATTCTAAAATATATACAAAAAGGATGTTCTCCCTTTTGAATAAAAAAAAAGAGAGTATTCACATACACATTTAACATTCCCAAGGATTAGTTTCTGTTGGACGAAAACCTTTTTCTATACCGGAGACTTTATTTCCGTAACTGTCAGCATTTGGAAAATCTATGCTTGGTGGTCCTCCAGTATTTTATTTTTTATATGTCCTCTACAATATATGTGGCAGGATAAAAATATCCTTCTATGCACACGCGGTAAAAGAATTCCTTCCTCTTTTGCATTTAATTTCCTTAATTACGATTTTTGCACTCCTGAGCGAATTTTAATGGAGAATTGTGGTTCAGATTTTTTTTTTTTTTTATTCTTCCCAAATGAAAGAGCAAACCACTGTAAGAATGATAATCTACCAGAAAAAAAGTGCGCAGTGGAAAATGTTAACAAGAAATTAAATTTACTGCAACCACTAAATGTCACAATAACGGGATGAATGTTCTAAATCAAAGTAAAATAGGAAATGTCACGTAGACAGGCATTTGGCGCCTGCATTGCCTTAAACATTGACGTCTGACGTCAGAAAAAAAAAAAGTATTTGTTTAGCTATTTTCACACGAAAGGTGTCGTGCATTTTAATTCGAATTTATCGAAACATTTTTCACCTGATTCGTAAATAAATTGTTCCATGGTGTTTGTTTGACATGTGATTGACGCCAATTCGAGTTCGTAAGACGTCGTTGAGAATGAATTTATAATTACATTTGTTTTGTATTAATATTTTAAAGTTTATTAATTTAATTTGTATATTGGCGTGAAAATTACGTCCTTTTAAGGAATTAGCAAATTCAATTGGGCGTTAGATAAATCTTTTGGCTGGCGAAAACTGGGAAATAAGTAGGTGCACATTTTAAAAATCCTGCTAAATATGTAAACTTAACAATTTTATGACTTCCATCAACTTCAGTCTACACTCAAACTTGATTAACATCCCTGTACTACGAACGAATTAGCAAATGCACAAACCACGACAATGTACAATTTGTTGTGGGAAAGCGAAAATTGGCATTTGTTAGGACAAAAGTTCCTTAAATTGAAAAAAAAAAAACGATTATATAAAATATTACCTTTAATCTTCTTCTACTAATAGAGATGAAAAGTGATATATAGATGTTGGAAATTTCTCGCGAAGAAGAAGTGCTTCCAATTTCAAGCAAAAAGTATGGAAGGCCTCTATCGGGAGTTAGAGGAAATATCATCTTCGGCGTCTGGTAGGAACCAGGCTACCCAGGAGCTTCGACAAAACAACTGGAACAGGGGAACAACTATCTTCAAAATAGGCGCCCAGAGAAGAAGATTCGTTCCCCAAAGTTCATTAACAATGCTCAAGGCCAGCTTCTTGTAGAAGACGACAAAATTCTCCACCGATGGCGACAGTATTGTGAAAGACTTTTGAAAGAAAAGTTTTCCCGGGTATATTTTCCAAGAGCCGCCCCTAACCATGACGAAGTATCCGACATTATTGTCAAAGAGCTTAGGAATGCGGTCAAGTACTCCAAAAAAAAAGAAAAGCCATTGGGCCAGACGAGATACCCTCTTAGTTGTGGAAAAAGATGCGAGACATAGGGTCCAGATGGCTCATAATTCTTATCTCCAAACTTATGAGCAGTGATCCAATGCCTAATCAGTGGAGGGAAAGTTATCTTCTTCCTTTGCACAAAGGAAAGGGCGATACGCGAAACTGCGATAACTACCGTTCTGGCAAGCTGATGTCACACACCATAAAGATCGCTGAACGTGTATTAGATGGCCGGCTGCGGAAAATAATAAGGCGATCTGATAACCAGTGCGGGTTTGTCTTGGGAAAATCAACAACAGATGCAATCCAAAATATAAGGATCATAATGGAAAAACATCGTGATTCCTTAAAGGACTTGCGTATGGTGCTGGTTGATTTTGAAAAAGCCTTTGATAGACAACCAAGAGATCTCTTATGGGTGTCGCTAAGACAACGAAGAGTTCCGGGAACCTACGTGCGCATCATCATTGACATGTATGAGGGAGCAAGGACAAAAATAAGATGTCTCGCAGGAGTCACCGAAGAGTTCCCAATCAAAGTTGGTATTCACCAGGGAAGTATCCTCAGTCCTTTGCTATTTATTGCAGTCTTTGATTATATGCTTGAAGGAAAAGTGACAGACCCCAAAGTGCATCATTTATTCTTTGCTGACGCTGGAGCTATCATAAGTGAAGATCGAACGTCCCTACAACGAGCACTTGATGTATGGGTGGATGTTTTGGAGGGAAATGGGTACCGTATTAGTTGAAAAAATACAGAGTATCTATGCTCCCCGTTCTGTGATCCACACCTCAATTGCGAAAAGTTCAAATATCTTTGATCTATGATCAATAGCGAAGCAACTTGTGATTGTGACATCAATCATCGCGTAAGCGTGGCGCTCACATACAGTTCACAATGCTGGACAATGTACAAAAGAATGTGGAAAAATTAACGGCAGCTGAGATGAAGATGCTTCGCATGACAGCAGGAATAACAAAGCTTGATAGAATAAGAAGTTCGAAGATTCGAGGAAGCCGTCTTGTAAAAGAACCCATCACAAGCAAGATAGAGCACGACCGGCTCAGTTGGTATTGTCATGTTCAAAGGAGAGATCCTTCGAACTCCGTCAAAAAGGCAATATCAATCAAAGTTCCTACACAATCGCGCAAAAAAGGCAGACCAAAAATTGAATTTCATTGATACCCGAGAACGCAAGTATGTAAGTTCTTGTTTTTCTTAGCAGTGTGTGCAGGTGCTTCACTTTCTTGTAGCGATGAAGTTGCCATTTTTATGGTTTCCCAGCAGATTTTTGAAAACTTGTGGTAAGCAAGTTTCAGTATACCATTTAGTAGTTACCATTTGATCAGATTCCAACGGAATAACAAAGACTGATGTATTACGTCGAAATCATTTTCGTGAGGTAGATTGCGAGCTCTTCAAAAAGACACTACGAGTATGAGAACCGCAAAATGCGTGCTCATAGTAGTGTAGGATATTTACTCACTAAAAAACACTCCCTTCAAAATTGTTCTTCTTACTGCAACTTAATGAAGAGTTTTCATATAACGAGATTAAATCGTTTGCAGTTTTAACGCGGTTGTGATTTATCCAGTTAGGTTGAATCTAGAATTTGTAGAATATGCATTGCTCACGTGTCCTTCTAATAGGTTTTTGTGTTTAATTTCGGCTTCCACAGAGTTTTTTAAGTGGTCGATCATTGCAGGTTGTTTTAGATGGATGCATTTCTACATCATCCCCGACTAATGCAGGTACTCAACAGCATTCAGTACTCTCTCCGTCCGTTTTTTCGAATGTCTATCGAACTCAACTCTGACTTGTTGCAAACATCAATTGGGGTGTAAACAACTGAGGTGTGTTCAATGCGTCAAAAACCCAGAGCTGTCTTCTGTCTATGAAGCGGAGTACTAACGTGGTCAAACTTAGAATGGATAGAGTTGATCTTGAGGGATCTAATGGCTTATTAATGCGTGGCATGTACATATGTTAGCCCAGGTCTTCGATGAAACCAGTAGATTACTGATGTTGCAAAAGGTGGTGCTAGATGCTTAGGATTCCTCAAAAGTTGTAAACATTCCACTTTTACAAAAAATGTATTCTGTGACCAATTATCCGGACTTCAAAGAAATTTGCAGTCCGTAGGTGAAATGTCAGGAGAGTGTAGTAGATGAAGGAGAACTTCGTATCTCTGCAAGTATCGGCACAGTTCATTGCGACGCATGTGGTCCTGCATTGTCATGCCGAAGGATTAGTCTACATTTATTGATCAGTGACGGCTGTAATTGGATTTATTTATCATGCATTATCACAATTACTCTGCAATTGAACTCTGCTGTGATAGCTTCACCGGATTTCGGGAAGGAATTGTGAATTACCCCCTCACTAGTCCAACATATTGTTACCATAACTTTTCGCGGGTAAAGTGATTCCCTTGTATGCCCTTCACTTCAGTCGTCTAGACATTATCCTGATCATTAACGGTTACCGTATAGAATTCACTTTCAATCATAAGTAACAAACCAATTTAAAAACGACTCAATACAGTCGTCGCAATTGATTGTCTTCTTGACTTTGTCGATCACCCCAAGAAGCTGTAGATACTTCAAGTTTCCCTGTAACGAATCGTACACTCGTCGATAATTCATATCTAACTTATTGCCTGTAATTCGTTCCGTTGTGTAGTGGTAACATCATCGCTTGTCACGCTGTTGGTTCACGGTTCAAATCCTGATGTCAAGAATCATCTATTTATTTCTCATGAAATAAATAAAAAAGTCGATCAATTGCGAAAGCTAAGTAAACTCTACTGCTAAGGCATAACACTGGCAGTAGGGTGGTCATATTGCTGAAAGCGCAACTTGATCTTGATGATAACATCAGGAGGACGGATTAAAAATACTGTGAATCATAAGCAACGACAATAAAAGCAAAACAAAAATGCTCCCCAGTTATCTGGACGCTACCATTGGAGTTTACAGAAACTTAATACCATCAGAGTTTCAAACCACTACACTAAATCTTTCTTCCTTTCTCTCTCTCTCTCTCTCTCTCTCTTCTTCACAACGCCCGTTTCCTGTAATAGTATAAGAGTATTCATATCCTCTTTGGCGCGGGCAAATTATAAAACAAAAAACAAAAAAACAATCCATGCTGGTCCAAATCTCCCCTACCGAATTTGGTAAACCAACGTATCATTGACCGTCCCTTAGCCGATATTTATAAAGAGCAAATTATAAAGACCAAGATATGATAATTACACACTTAAACATCACCAAAACAATTCTATAAGTAAATATGCAGAAGTCAAAAAGAATAGTAAAACGTACACCATTAACGAAAATAATGGAGAAATTTAACAAAACTAGCTGTAGGTACTTAAAGCCGCTAGTCCGATTGTTCTACGTCACGTTTCCCAATAGAATAATTCAAATCGATGCATTTTCGCAGAAGTCACCGAGAACCAAAGAGGCGCAAGGCAATACCACAGACTGATGGACAGAAGGACAAGTACACACACAGCCGCTGAAAACCATTCTTTTTTTTACATTTTGAGTATCCAGTTTGAGTTAGAATCTGACCTTTTGACGGATAAGATTATTACACGATCACCATACTTCCATTTCCTTAGAATATGGAAGTTCAAACGAAAACTCCGTCAGGTTACCTGTCATTTACTTGGCAAAAGGGGGAAAAAGAGAGAAATAACGACTAGAGGATATCCTCTAGAGGATGTTAGCGCTTTAATGTGCTCGAAGAATTTCTCCCGGCATATAATGGTAAACGTCAAATAAAAACAAGTGGAAATTAAGAATTAATTTTGGTGCTAACTGCGAGGAAGATATGATGATTCGTCAAAGAACAAATATTGACAATGGATTATTTATTTTTCGTAATCCGGATTGAGGTTCGTAACTACCCCAGTCTTCTTCTTCTTCTCCTTATGGCGAAGTTATGATACGGAGTAGAAGGATAACAACCTTCCCACTTCACTGCATCCCTACTGGTCCGCCTGTGGGGTTTGCCAACCTACCCCAGTACAAAAAAAAACACAACCACAACGTTTAGTGACACTGACACTTTGGTAAAGGTTCTTATCCAAATGCATTCATTTACTTTTGCCTCAATTCTCTGAGAGTTTTCTCTCTCAATCTGGTATATTTGACAGTTTTTAAGTTTTCTGCTTGAAAAGTACTCAAGAATTCGAAAATAACGACAGCACTATCAGCGCCATCTTATGAAAATAATTGAAATTTCATACTCCATTCACATCTAGTACAATGAACAATGATTCAACTTACCAGTCGCCTTCTTTACAATTTATCGCCTTTTCCCCAAACGTTTTCTTCTGTAAAACACATTGGAATTTTTGTTTGAAGTTTAAAATAACAAAATCGACCTGTTTCCCTGTTTTCTACTTATTTTTGTCAGAGAAATTCAATTTTCAGTAAAAGTTTTCTCCATATTCAGCTCTAGAAAATGTTACCTGTTATCTACTACATTCTCGACAGAAACACCGAGACTAGAACCAACGTCACACTGACATTTCTCTGACATTTCAAACTTTTTTTTTCCCGTTGATTTGTCCATCTCTGTAGAAAATAACAAAATAAAAGTCGGATATTCTTATTAAAATTTCGTGAAATATTTAACTCAAATTATAACAATAAAGCCCAACAAATAGTGGTAAAGTGTTATACTACTCCAAAATTTTGAAAAATTCTCCCACTTCATTGATATTTCCCACATTTTCGTGTGCGAAAAAATTTGGAAATTTGTTTTGTTTTGATCCTTATCACAACAATTCCCCGTCGTGTTCGTTGTTTTTGTTTTCATTTTGCCAAAACGTTCCGTCCGCCGCATTTGCACTTTTCACTCACTCAATGCGGGCGGCTGTCAAAAGATTTTCCTCGTTCCAAAATCCCGCATGTTCCCGCTAGCAAATTCTACTCAATCGCTATCATTTGAATTCGATTCGTTCGAAATACGGCAGTCGTGAGAAATACGTCGTGCGTAGAAGTTTGTGTTGGCGGTTAAATTTGAATTTTGCGCGTTCGCCGTTTAATTTAAAATATAAACAAATATCTAATTAGTGGAGCGGGTTTTTTTTTTTTTTTTTCCTGAGTGATATATTTTTTCTTTCTTTAAATGGGAAATTTTTGTAAAATTTCTTTTTGTTTGGTGTTTTACTCGTGGTACAGTGCAGTGTGCCTAAAAAAAGTGCTTACCTTCCTTTAATCGTTCGAGTGTATGTGAGTTGATAGCGAAGATAGTGCAACCGGCAACAACAACTGTGGATTTAACCGGAAAAAAAGGAATTCTCATCGAAGAATCAGGACGAAAACTCTTATTTACATGTAGACTGGGGGAATCCATCCTGAGAAGTGAGGCAATAATGTCCAGAAGGAAGCAGTCGAATCCGAAACCATTACTCAAAAGTATGTTTGTCTGCACCTAGTACCTGTACCTATGTATATCACTTAAGTATCTTAGTCGGTCCCTCCCAGGGGACACCGCACAACAAAAGTACAAAATCAATTTCCAATTAATCGTGATGTCACATCAATCAGACAGACACGATCGTAAAATGAATGCAATTACAACAAAAATTAATTCCAAAAAAAAAAAAAATTTAGTCACATACTCGTATGTGCGATTGGGAAAGGTGACCGACCAACTCCACTCCCACTGTCTGACAGGCTTGACAATCAGTCAGACGGGCTCTACCTTTGTCAACTGTTTTTTTTTTTTTTTTTTTTTTCGGGGGTACTACAACACTACACTCGACATACTACAGCCGACCACCACTATGGAATGCGGTGGTGGCTAGAAAACGAAAAGGCGACAACAACTTGACTGATAACAATCTGCCCAGCTCTCTCGACCAAGTATGCTAATTGCGAGTGCTTTTGTTGTTTCTTCGCATTTTGTGTGACTGTTGTGAGTTGAGGAGGGCCTCTCCAGCTCCACAACAATAACAAAAAAAAAAAAAAAATAAACGTTTCAGCGACAAGCAAATTCGGCGGGCGACACACGACTTAACACACAGAGAGCGATAGAGTCTTTGTGGTGTACGCGAAGGGTTTTCGATTCGTAGAAACTCTCTAGATACTCGTATCTTGAAAGATATCTCAAGAATATCTTTGTCGTTGTGCGGATATGAGACTTTGGAAATTGTTTTTTTTTTTGTCTGCCTTGAGATGGAATTTGTTAAGAAACTGTAGGTGGTTAGTGTAAAGGGGTTGCCATTGCCAATAATTTAATTGTTGTTGGTTTGAAAGGCAATTGTCAGATATTTCGCTTCATTTGTTGTTTATCATGTTACTTGCATCCTGAATGGTGGACGCCTCTCAAGGTGGTGTCTGCCACACTCATCTACTCTTTTTGGGTGGCCATTGCGACCAGAGCTGTGCAGGTTCGAGTCCGAACGGGGAACAGCAATCAACCCGACAGAAAAACAAATAAAATCAAAATTTCTGCAACCGTAGTACAGGATGCGGAGGCAATTTGAGGAAAATTTTAACAAAAAAAAAAAAAAAAAAAACGGAAAGGCTCATAACATATAATTTGGCACATAATATTCATACGTCAGTAACCTCACTTGGACAATGGCATCCTTTAGATCTTGGATAGTATTGTGGGGATGTTAGTTGGTTTTATGTTCAACTACGCCCCACACATTAACGTTTGGTGAGTCAGGTGACCATAAGTTTGATATTTGTGATCATGGAAATCGATCGCCATTCATTCTTGAGTCATCGCGACTTTGTGTGCTGGAGCAGAATCCTGCTCAAACACGTATGGTCCTTCCTTCCTTTTGGGAAAAAAGTAGGGGGCCATAACATGATCTTCACTGTTTACTATAAGGACCATTCACACTAACAGGAAAAACGGGAGGCATCTGAAGGCTTACACATTTTCTTCGACATAAAAGGGTCACTTTTCATGAGTCATACCGCGAATTAGTCGTTCAGACACTTGAAGGTCCTTTGCAATTGATCTCATCGACGTTCCAGGGTCCTGGTGAATATGATGTTGTACTTGTTGAATAAATTCCGGCCTTTTCTTGCTGTCCAATCGTGTTGATGCTTTTTACATTTCTAAACAAGCGAGACATCGCCGCCAGAAATCTCCAACTCAACCCGAACCCACTTTCCGATTATTTATGGCACATAATTTTATTTAAATGGCTGCCGCGAGTGGCTTGGCAGTGACCCATCCTGTCAACCCAATTTTGAAGTATATTTTCGATGGTAGGGGCTCTATTTCACGAATAGCTCGATCAATATTGTGCTAAAGTGCATGAATCGTTTCTTGATTGTCAGCATATGATCGATCTTTAACGGCACCCCATAAAAAAAAGCCCAACAGCGTGAAATCACAGTTCCGCGGAGGCCAAGCAACATCACCAAAAAGGCTGATTACACGATTATTGAACTTAGTTCGCAAAAGGTCGATTGTTGGACGGCTTGTATGGCACGTAACGCCTTCCAAGTTCATTTCCTCAGTTCCAGGCCAAACAAAATCGGTTATCATGCCTCTGAAGCCGTCTCAGTTGACGGTAACGTTGTTGCCATCTTCATTTTCGAAGAAAAACGGACCAATAATGCCGCCATTCCACAAACCTACAACAGCAGCAATATTCTCGGCTGAGCACACAGGACGAATACGAGGATAACTTGTGCTATCAATTACCATGCCAATCTCACGAATTGTCTTCACAAACTTGAGTACAGCAGGCAAGGTTGGAGCATTATTTTGACCGAAATTTCTTTTCAAATTTCGCACTATTTCGGCAACACAGCACTCACTTTGGAAATAAGTTTTCAATATTTCCCAATGTAGTTCAATTGTAAATCGACTCATTTCGTACCGCGGATATATAATACTGTATTTCTGTCAAGTTTTTGCGCGCGTAAGAGCTGTCAGTGTCAAAATGACATGTGATTTAAAAAAAACCAGCACATGGCCCACCCGTTACAAGAGAACAACTTAAACTCTACGACTGAGCAAAGACATGTCTTCAAATAGCATCTGCACCCTGTAACGGTCCGGATTTGGAAGTTTCCTTAAAAACAACCCAAAGTGCTGTGATTTTCAATATTTTTAGAACCGCAACCTCGCACTGGCATAGAACAGAAATTTATTTCATCGCGACCCCAAAAACAGCAAACATTGTGCATTGGTTCTCCCTTAATTCTCAGAGGTCTGGGTGTCGATTAATCGGGCAATTTTCAAACATTGTTTACTCAAGGAGCGCAACAACTGCGAACATTCATGGCCAAGTCTTTTCTTAACGCTTAATCGTCTTGAGGTGGTCCCCAGTAACAACATATATAAGCATACGAGTATGTAGGGTCAAATTGGGTTATTCGGGTCTGTTTTCTATTTACCATTGTTCATTCTGTCGTGGAGGGTTATTTTATGGTTGCCTTATCTTTAGGTGGAACCGACGACTGTTGGCTTTCAAAAATTGTACCTAGAATTGGCGAGAAAGGACGGTCTTCATTCCTTCAACTCGAGCGAGAGTTCATGCTATGAAGAGTAACACTGTTGTATTCTATGCTATCTGGAGTGGAATTGGTGCTAACAAATTAACTGAGACATGATATTGACGGTACCTTTTTGGACTAGAGTAAGAAAAGTCCAGCTTTATGCACCAACTTTCCAAAGTTCACAAACTCTTGTGATTGAGCACTTCAATGCAATGTCTTTCAGAAATACGACCTTGGCCACCGCAATGTTCGAGCTTAAAACCTGCCACAAAGTTAGTGAGATGTCATTTGGCAATCACCGAATCAAATTGACCATGAGTGGCCTCTAAACACAAAAAGTCTTAATCAGCCGATAGACTAGGTATATACGAGTAGTTTTTCAAATTCTAACAACTACAAGGTGGCGCAAAAGTAATGACCCAATTAGATTTAATTATAATTTTTTTTCTAAATTAAAAAATTATGATTTTATTTTTAATTATTTTTATTTGGACCTTGAATTTTGTTTTATCAAATACTTATTAAATACTGGAGATTATATCGTTGAAATGTTGGCCTCCAGCATTTATGCAAACTTGATCCCTTTTTATGGTGTTTTCCATCACTTTTCTCAATACTTCCGCTAGTCTGTTATCTTTTTCTTGTCTAATGTTGTCTTTCAAGGCTGTGAGAGTCTTGACCTTCAGTCTTCAAATCACGTAACATTGTTCTTTAGCGCTAGCCAGTAACAGTTATCGCGTTGTCATTAACGTCTTCGAAAAAGTAGGGCCCAATTACCCTCTCAACAAAGATGCCGCACCGCACAGTAACTTTCAGTGGATGGTAAAGGCAAATCTTGAATAATACTCGTACGTGGGTTTTCAGGGCCTCAAAATCGAGTATTCTACCTGTTGACATGTCCGGAGAGATGGAAATGTGTTAGGTTAGATAGAAGTAGCTGTCAGTTTAAAGCCGACACACTTAGACCAATAAAAGGACCATTGCGATACCACATGGATTTGGGGAAACGGTCACTTGCCTACTCATTGAACTATTTGGAGCTTCTGATGAAGTATAGACGTTTTCTAATGTTTGCCTTATTCCATTCTGGAATTACCCTCATTTGGGTCCCAGGACACAGCAATTATGAGGGAAATGAGCGAGCAGACGAGCTAGCCAGGCGAGGGTCATCCCTTAACGACTCGCTAGCGAAAAGATTCAATATTCCGATAGGAGTCGATAAGGGCAATTTAAACCCCCACTTCCTCCAGCTCGCCAATCTCGGGTGGAACAACCTTACCAGTTGTGCCATATCAAGGAAGACATGGCCCAGTTTCAACAAACCTAAATCAAATGAGCTACTAGGCAGATCAAGGCCTAATATTGCCAGAATTGTAGCCATTATTACAGGCCACTGGCCTATAGGGGATCTCACAACACTTTCTGTCGCAGCTGCAAAGACAGTAACGAGAGGGAAACTCTTTTCCACTTTCTTTGCAGTTGTCCTGCCCTAGCAGAGGCCTAGACAATGCACGCTAGGTAAACCCTTTGACGATTTCAGACAGATAGCCTCTAAACGGATTGGAGAACTAATCCTGTGTCTGAACTCCACGGGCTGGGTTTAATTATATTTTCTATCTCCAATAACACACGTTAACAAACAGGGTACACGAGTTTTTGTGGTATCAAAACGGCGCACTTAGCGCTAATTGGGTTCTTCTGAATCACCACTTTACCTACCTACCTTGCCTTATTCAGATCGTTTAGTGCTTTGTCACTCATGATTAATTTTGAAGGAAAATCGTCCTCTTCATGGTTAAGGCTTATAATGCGCTGGCTGTATTCCAGAAGGGTTTGGTGGTCTGCTGGCAGCCGCTGGGTTTTATACAGAAACATCTTGAAGTATTTCACCAAAATACGCTGCAGAGACCATCGTCTCGTTGATGTTTCTGGACACTCTTCCTCATCTTCGCGAACAGCATCAATATTCTCGGCCAAACGGCCTGTTCTTGGTCTGCCAAGCTTTGCCCTATTTCGTGTTGAGCCAGTCTCTTCGTAGTGTGCGGCTTGGTGATGAACTGTGCCACAAGTTTGTGCCGAAAAGTGGGGACGTCTTCCTATCACTGATGAATTATTCCACAAACAAATCGACACAATTATTCGTTCTTGATGAGTATAACGTTCCATTGTTCATCGTCGTGATTTTCGCATCTATTTACTACACAACTGTCAATATCATGATGACAGCAGCGCCATTTGCAAAATTTCTTTTGAGTTACTTCAGCTGTGGAGGGGTCCGGATCCCCTGAAGCTCGTGGTGGAAAATTTGTCACGATTAGACAATGGTATCCCATCAAATTCAAATCTCCAATACTCGACTACTTTTATGTTATTCTAAGCATTGCTGGACAGCAGGACAAGAAACTTCAGAATCTTGTTGGTATGGCTTACAGTCCAGTAAAACATGGAGAAACAGTGCTCAAATACTGATCTGCAACTGTTCCGCTCAAACGTGTAATGGGTGCTGATAGATATGGGTGCAACACCTGCAAACTGACTATCACTGTTAAAACAAAGACAAACTTTATATTATCATTGTGTAAAACATGTACTGCAGATGTTCTGGTGTAAACTTACAGCTACATATGTGCCAGGCACGTTTTCTACCATCTGAAGTTAAATTTGAATTATTGAAATATCTTTTTACTGCCCAACATCTTGGGGTTGTCGTGACTTTGCGGTTGCGTACTGAACTTGAATATCTCGTGGTTCGGATTTGAGTGAGATATCCGCCAGCCTTATTTTCACTTAAAATTTCCTCAAAATCAGTACCTAGTCCTTCAAAACGTTACACAATTTATTAGTATTAATAAAATTTATTTGCTTAAACAGTAAGAAAAGGTATTTTGCTTTCACGTAGGCCCTCAAATGGTGTGGTCACTGGGCTACAGCGGCACGAACGGTTTCCAGGAGTATGGACAACACTGTTGTGGTTAAAGCACTTTGGCGGTTCTCCAAAGGATTCAAATCTGAGCTTCCTGAAGACCAATCCTCGGATGCAATAAAAGCAGAAATATTAATTCTAAGTCACTGCTCAGTTGTTTTGGATCTACTCGTACGAGTATGTGCTGGAGCAAAGTCTTGTTGGAAAACCCATCTTGCGCCATTAAAAACGGTATTCGTTCAGCCTTTGACGATGTCTTCTATGATATCTTCTTGGTACACATTTACCCCAGTTTTGACTCCATTTTTGCTAAAATGGAGAGCAGTAAAACATTACCACTAAATTATTAACGAATCCGGATGATGGCCGCACAGAACCTTAGCAACTGCATTTTTGGTTCTTTAGATGTCCTTGCATAAATTTTATCGTTTTGTTTATTAAAAGATTCTTCGACGGTGAAAATCTTGTCGTCCGTAAAAAGGATATTTTCCGCATGCCAGTGTAAGAGTAAGAGTTGCTTGCATCTTTCAAGCCTAGTTTGCTTTAAATTAAACGTCAATACTCGTACTCATATATATCCAGTTGACCGACGAAAGGGTTTCATTTTGAGATCATCCCGAATGAATTTTGGGATGACCAGCTCACATGACATAATTTTCTGTTTTCGAAGTGGATTTCTTTGAATTCGCTCGCCTACAGCTTTTACAACCGTGCGGACGACCACTTCTTGGCCTATTTTCTAATTGAGACAATTCAACAAATCGATGCACAAACATTTTTGTTATCCCAACCGGGTGGTTTTAGTAATACAAAAATTTGGTTAGCATTTTTTCTGCACTTATGTAACTCTATTATTATTATTATTAATTGTGTAGGGTTATCTTGCACTGCGACCTAATGGTCTATTGAGCCCCCCGCTTATACCTAGGAGAGGTTTATTCCCTCATTAGAGTTTCCCTCAGAATTATTATCGAGGATCAAACACTCTTTCTTTGCGTTGGCAAGTAGAGTTCACCCTAGAGCTCCGTCTATAATCTAATTTCTCTTAGGAATCTGAGAATGAAAAGTGGGTCTATGATTGGCATATCCTCATCTGATAGTTGGTACTTGCCCAAGTGTAACAGTGCCCTGTTAGAAAGCCTGTTACGATACGTAGGTTATTCTTGAGGGTGGCCGTGGTGTAGTGGTAACATCATCGCTTGTCACGCTGTTGATTCACGGTTCAAATCCTGATGTCAAGAATCATCTATTTATTTCGCATGAAATAAATAAAAAAGTCGATCACTTGCAAAAGCTAAGTGAACTCTACTGTGAAGGCATAACACTGGCAGTAGAGTGGTCATATGGCTAAAATGCAACTTGATCGTGATGATGGCATCAGGAGGACGGAAAAAAATACTGTGAATCATAAGCAACGACAATAATAGCGAAAACAAACAAAATACTCCCCAGTTATCTGGACAAGCACCCTTGGAGTTTACAGAAACTTAATACCACCTGAGTTTCAAACTACACCACTCCGTCTTTCTCTCTGTCTCTTCCCCTTTCCACAAAATCGCACGTGTTCTAAAAATTGGTATAAGGGTATTTATATCCCCTTTAACCCTTTCCCTCCTGAGTTGATCAAAATAATTTTTTTTTTTATAAATTTGGTGTTTTCTTTCTTTAGTAATTCAGAAGCACAAAAATATATGAAATTTAAATTTGTATTCAACGATGTCCTGAGAAAAGTATAGTCACATTTGTGAGCTTCAGTAGTCTACCAATACCAAAGAGGGCCTTAAATTAAAAAAATGAAACCAAAGCTCACAATTGTGAGCCCATGGAGGGAAAGGGTTAACATTAAATTATAAAAAAAAGGCAGATGCACGCTTCGAATCTCTTCCAGTTGTAGTGTCCCAGAACTTTCTTAGCAGACCTGGAGTATTGACCCAGGTTCTCGCCCTATTTCCTGAATTCTTCTCGTATGGTGTGATTTCCTATTCCGCAAAATGGTTCAGGTTCAATAAAGGATTCTACTGCTCCTTGTCTTGTCAAGGAGTCTGCTTCTTCGTTGCCCTCTATTCCAGCGTGGCCAGGAATCCAATAGAGGGTTACCCTGTTACTGCTACCCAATTCATTAAGTTTGCATAGATATTCCCACACAAGTTTTGATCTAATGACATAGGAGTCAAGTACCTTAATAGCTGCTTGACTGTCTGACAATATTGCTATGTCGCATTTTTTGTATCTTCAATCGAGATTGGATTGTACACATCTATCTATAGCGCATATTTCAGCTTGAAAGATGCTGGTGCTTTTGCCCATGGCTACTTAGTGTATTTGGGCTAAGAACCGAATACACCTGCCCCTGTTCCTTCTTCACTTCTCGAGCCATCTGTGTACCACTTTATTGTGTGGTGTATTATGAATTCATTAGTCCAAGCTTTTTTGTTACTTAACTTCGTACGGAATTTTTTATCAAAGTTAAATTTCCTTATACTATGGTCCCTAGGAATTGCTGGAAGGGGGAGTTTTTTGAGAAGTACACGCAACTCTATGACAGCAATACGTTTTTTTCTTTTTTACCCCACTCCATGATAACCAATCAGCTGAAACCAAACTGGGATATTTATTGCGTGTGTTCTGTAAAAAAGTTACTATTCCTAATTTCATTTTCATACAGTTTGCGCTGGAAGTTTTGTAACAGAATTTATGGCAGGACTAGACATAATTCCAATAAGCAAACCCTATCAGTTAGAGCAAACAAAACGGAATGCTTTTCTCTTTTCACTACCAAAACCAAAATATCTGACTGACAACCACTCCCATTATCATCCAGAGCTAGGTATCTGGGTACTATTGTTGATCAAATTCTAATTGGAAACTAAGCACGGAACAAGAGGTCAAGCAAGTATGGTTTGTGCAAAAATTGAAGTTTCGTTCGAAGCCTTAAAATCTTTTTGAAATCTTTTTTTTTTTTGATGTAAATAAGGAAATTATCTTTTCTATGTTCATGTTGTCTGAGTCGGAAGAAATATGAGCCTACTGGCAAGTGATCCATAGTAATAGACACAATCCTGCTGATGTCTGCTCGAGTTTTGTTTTAAAATTCTTGTGCCCCGGTTCATATCTTTCTGGATATGAACAGTTATTCAAATTGTTCCACATGTAGGTGGCTTTTGACAGAAAGTGAACAAACATTTTTTCCTTAACAGCCCCAGTGAAAGGATGAAGCACTTCGTAAGAAAGGTGTTGCACCCAATAAAAGTTGTGATCTTATCAGTGACCTGACCGCAGCCAGACCCCATTCGGTCTGTGTTAGGCTTTCACCTTTCAATGGAGTTACCAGAGAAAAAATACAAATAAATAAACAAACTCAATAACTGTATGATATTAAGGCAACAACACCTAGCTCTATCTGATTTTGATAGACCATACCTACTAAACCAAACTACCAATCTAAGTTCGAAATACTTTCAGGGGTTCTCGAGTTAGGTGCTTTACAAGGGGAATTTTTGAAGATTTTTCAAACTTTGTCCTTCCATATCTTAACACAATTTCATTAACCACCATCTTGGTGTATTCAAGACCAACATAAAATATTTGGTTCTTGGGGTAGGCTTCAGTCAAGAACTGAGTTGACAATAATATTTTTTTGTGGACTTTGGACACTTAAATCCACATATCTTACCCCAACCTTGCCCGATCTTGATGGTTTTTAGTCGGAATCATTGCATGCTACATAGACCGGGCGAAAGATAGCAAAATCAGTTTTGTGGTGCTTTAATGTGGGGAAGGACAAAAAGTGATCAGCTTTGGGAAATAATCACAAAGTTATCTTCTTTTTCCCAACAACCAGGAAGCAAAAAGTGATTGAACTCTTTTAAGCCAGGGAAGGCTTAAATCAACCCAATATTCAACGAAACTGGTTCTAAATTATCCGTTTGTAAGTATTCGGTTAGAATCATCAGAAATGGGTTGTAAATTCAGTGCAGAAATCAAGCAGATTGGTATCTAATTGCTCTTGCCAAATGCTGTTTCTTTATTTAAGAGGGCTAAGCCCTACCATGAACAAATAGACTTTTTATGAGACTTTAATCATTGCAATCATTCTCTGGAAAATATCTTCTCATTTGACAGAGTTTGGCATCAGTCTCTTTTGTCGAAAATGCGTGCATATTAAGTCTGCAATTCACCAAATAAATGCTGGTGTTCCCAAGGCATTTTTTTTGTCTCTAACTCTCTCTTTTAATTTTAGGAATGATCTCTTGTCTGCAACTTCTAATCCAATCCATTCCTTCGCTGATGACAGTTCCCTCAGTTTTTCATATTCGTTTTCTAACTCACGTCCTTGCTCTTCGGCCGGCAACGTATGTTAAGCACATTAAATTCCGACCTGGACAGCATAATTAAATGGAGTTTAACCAACAGAGTGGAATTTAATGCTTCCAAAACATAATGCTGTCTTCTGTCTCTCAAGCGGAACCAAAACCCTCAACCATTATCCATGGATGGTACTTGCATCATTGAAACCGAAAAACTTACCATTCTCGGTATGTGTATTAATAACCATATTCGGGGTCGCCAAAAATGCTGCAAAATATCTAGGATTCCTTATACATAACGCCCATATCTGGTCTGGTGCACCCAAGACCGTTCCGCACATTCTTGATAGGGTACAAAATCGCGCGTTAAAACTTATAGGTGATAGAGACATTGTGAATTCCATACATTCACTTGAACATCGGAGAAATGTCTCGTGTCTCTCCCTATTTTATCGCTTTTTTTTTTATAAAAAATGCTCCAATGAAATAGCCAGTTGCATTCTTCCCCTTCAAAATTTCACCCGTAATACGCGTCAAGCTTCTAATGCACATTAGTTTACCCTTAAGCACAACTTCGGTCGTACTGTTAAATATAGGGATTCGGTTATAAGCCGAACGACACAAATGTGGAATGATTTACCAGGCTCTGTATTTCCCCATCACTACAAACTTCAAATATTTAAAACCAACATGCACAGGCTCCTCTTCTGTTCCTCTTCCCCCTTTTCCTAAACGCCCGTGTCCTGTAACAGTTTAAGGGTATTCATATCATTTTATAAAAAAAAAGCAAAACTTTTTCAGTGATTTTCGGATGCATTTGTATAGATTTTCGTTCCGTTTGGCTATGGATGGGAAGATAACGACAAAATGCACGATCTGTGTAGCTGGATCGACTTTGCTAGACAAATTTGAACTCAAAGAAAATCAATTTGGTTTACGACATGCATAAACTTGTTGTTAAACTATTTATTGTAGCACTATTTGTGGTCTTAAGTATTTAATGTATCATTTGTTGTTAAAGTATTATGTTCAAAAAAATATGTTCATAGTTTTGCAATAAGCTGTTTTGGCATCACTTTCGATTGCAGCAAATTTAGAAATAGAGATGTCTTGCAGAACAGCACTGCATGCAGTATTTATATGTCGCTTCGCGAATTAAAACTTGTGTATTCTAATTTCACTGCATACAGAGTTCTGCACATGTGTTTTGGGCATTAATGTATCGCACTTTGCAGAAATTAAATGTTGACGTTAATTTTTGAGCGTTATGGTGAACTCATGTGTACCTGCTGCTAATGTGATTCCAAATTTACCCTTATACGAGTATACGATGTCAATATTGCATCCACTGTCAACTACCGGCATTGCTCAATTTTGGATAAAAAAAAAACCCTAAATGCATGTTTAAATGTTTAAAAATTATTTTCATTAAGAACTTTACTGGATAGAAAGCTAAATCGACTTCATTTTGAAAATCCGATTCAACAACTCGACAACCGTCTGTGAGTTTGTTACAACATTTGGCTCCCAATTGGTGGGTAGCATGTCACAGAAAACCAACTCTCAGGCAAATACCCATGCCCAACTGAAACTTTATCAAATAACGTTATTTGTCCCCTGATAAAAGAAGAAAAGGAAACAAAAAAAAAACCAACAATCACACCGTAGAGTCTCCTTTCATTTCGCGCGCAATGACGCCCCACAAAGGCGTGAATTGTACCTAAACTATGTAACATGTTTGCTTCGCATGCAAATGTTTTTTTTTTATTTTAAGAATAATGTCAAAACTAAGTTTACTTATCGGGAATGACACACAAACAGATATGTACTCATGTGTATCTGAGTAGCACTATTTGTGGACTCTGTTTATCCATCAAAGAAACAAAGAAAGGAACATTGACATTAGGCTACGCAGGTAGGTAGGTTAGGTGAGTCCCTGAGCAATGCTTATTTTTTTTTTGTATTAAATTTGTGACTCAGTTGGTAGTTGATGTACATGGGTTTACTTTGACTCTGACTCCGCTGAGTGTAATTAGCATAACTTTCGATAATTGAAATTAATTAGTGATAGGGGAACGAATGTAATATAAGTTTTCTAGAGAATCGAGCTGCTGGTACGCAATGCGACAATCGTACACCACTATGCAGGTATGAGGGACAAATTTAATGAACTGATATGCGACTATCGTCGATATTGTGCCATGCAAAGTCACCACCAAGTGGATAAAAGTGTATTCGTAATTTGAATTTGAAAATTTTAAAAAAACAAAAAATAAATGCCAAGCGATTTCACTTTTTGATATGAACGGGTTCGGTGTTAAAGTGAACCAAGCCCATAAGAGTGAATTGTCTTGGTAGTCAAAGAGTGGTGGAACTGAAACTGGAGCTCTGACGTCCATTCGTTCTGCATACCTTAGCCAGTTCTATCGATGAGTTTAAATTTGTCTGGTAAAGTCTATGCAGATACACAGATTGTACATTTTTTCGTTATCTTCCCATCCATAGCCAAATAGACTGAAAATCAATGCAAATGCATCCGAAAATCACTGAAAAAGTTTTTCTTTTGAATCAACCCAAGGGTCTTTGATGACTCTTTTGCTTCCGCTCCCTAGAGAGCCTCATACAAAGCCTTTTTAGTTGTTCATGGCGGGGCTTTGCTTTCTAAATTAAAGAAACAGCGTTTGGTAACAGCGCTTGATTTCTACACTGAATTTACAACCCATTTCTGATGATTCTAACCGAATACTTATAAACGGATCACTTAAAGCCAGCTTCGTTGAATATTGGATGGAGCCTTCTCTGGCCCAATAGAGTGCAATAATTCTTTGCTTCCTGGCTGTTGGGAAAAAGAAGACAAATTTTTCTGAGGCGATAAAGTGAAAGATTGAATAAGACTGTCAAAGACATGACAATAGAAAGTCGTCCTTATTAATGTTTTGGTCCAAAATAAAGTCCAAATTCATATTCAGTTGATATTCTGAATATTTTTAATGCCACTCAGCTGAACGGGAGAATTCGATAGCCATTCTGTCTAAGGAATGAAGTGCGGAACGTTTTGTCGCAGGCATTCTTGATTTGCTCCGGCTTTGTGGGAAGGTGCGGAGTCCTGTTGGAATGTCCAGGGTCTTTGCCCGAAATGTTTGCTTGCCCATGGCTTGAACATAGCTTCCAAGACAGTTTCACGATAAACTATCGCGTTCATCTTAACGCCACGGTCCAAAAATACGAGCAGAGACCGACCATCGGCAGTCACTGCGGCCCAAACCATCAAAAACGGTGGCGCTTGCTTCCTGATGGCCATTCTTTGGACGAAACTCGATCATTTTGCTTGTTGGCAAGTTGCTAAATTGAAAATGGTGCTTCATCAGAGAAGAAGATGTTTGGCAATTGGCCACTTGCGTGCAAGCGGATCAACTCCTTTGCTCTTTCCATTCTAACTTTTTCGTTGGTCAGGTGTGAGATCATGCACTTTTTGAAACTTTAAGGCCTTGAGTCCGAACTCATTTTTCAAAATGTGTTGCATCCGTTCTCTGGATATGTTTAGTTCAGAAGCCATTTTTCTTCCGCTACGCCGTGGATTTCATTCGATTCTGCCCTTCACACACGCTTGTCAACAATGAAATGAATTAACAACTGTCAAATTTTCAGCGCACTTCACAGTGACGTGAAGTTGGTAACAGTTCATGTAAGCCACCCTGTATATCGATCATGAAAATGTTTCTCAATTATCGTGCGAAAGAAAGGATAACTCGCACAGCACGAGTGACTAATCATACCTTGTATGGACTCTTAGTGTCCAATATTTATTTATTTTTAAATGCGATGGCAAGAATAGCGAAATTGTAATGAACGACTCATTAACCCCCGTCAGAAAATAGCTCAACAAACGCTTTTGCGTTTGGGGGAAATAATTAGGCAAGATTTAACCCCGAAGTAAACAAACTAGCCAAATTATTTAACAACGTTTTCATTGAAAATGGACCTATTTGTATAGAATCTAGACCAGTGATTCCCAAAACCTGAATTACGGTCTTACTAGTCGTATAAAAATATGTACATATGTATACTTTTTATTACAAGAAAATAGATACTTTTGAGATCAGCTACTTGTATCATTGCAAAAATAATTATTTCTAGATGGGTTTTCTCTGCTTGTCTTAAAGAGGTTTTCTTCTACCATGGCCAAACCACTGCGTGAGCTCTTCCACAGCCATTTTTTCCAGATACATACAAACTTCACACGTACAGCAAACTCAAGAAAAGGTCGACGAAACTTACCATCCAAATACTGTCAGTGCTGCCAAGGCCATGTAGAGTATTGTTAACCACCAATTTATGAGTTATCTTGAAAGAAACCATCTCCTTCTTGACCTTTCCACAGGGGACTTGACCTACCTGTCCGAAAAGTGGAATCCGAGCATACATGATCGTGATGAATGCAGAGTTTTTGCCCATAATACCTCCAAAGCTTTCGATAGTGGGCGGCATAGGTTAGGTTAGGTTAGGTTCGGAGGACTGTGCACCTCGAAAGGTATTTACGCGGGGCCCTATTGTTTCATTGTGGTACCCCTTGGGTTATGTTACCGTATCTAACACTGTTTCTAGTTGACTGGTTCTTACTCGAACCAGCGTGTGCTCCTTATGAAACTCGTTAAGACCATCAACGATGCACGTGCCAACTCACCCAGTTCTCCGAAGAATCTGTTGTTGCAGGTGTTTTATGGTTTCTATTTCTTCCTCATCTTGACAGCTCCTGCAGTAGTCCGGAGAGTTTATGCTCAGCCTTTTTGCCATAGTGTTGATCGCGCGGCATCCCTTAACAAGATTGAAGCTCACAATGTCCGTGACTGAAGTGGATCGCGAGTTTTTTAAGTGATCGATCATTGATAATTAACGACTAATGCCAGTGTTCCCCAGGGCTCAGTATTCACTTCGTTACTTTTTCTGATTTACATCAACGACCTCCTTTCTGTTACTGACAATGATGCAATCATCAATTGGGGTTCGAAAAACGTTGAGTTTGAAGCGTCAAAAACACAGTGATGTCTCCTGTCCATGAAACGGGATACTAATATGGTCTAACTCGAAATGGGTGAAGTTGATGTTGAGGAATCTAAAACAGATAACTGATGCTGCAAAAGGTGGTGATAGATGGCTTGGATTCCTTAAGAAGTGTAAACGGTTTTTCACTCCTGCGGACTTGGCCACAATCTACAAAGCTTATGTTCATACGAAACTTGAATGTAACTTGCATGTTTGGGCGGAAGCTCTCGTCATATGATTGAGTTTAATTGATCGTGTTAAGCGAAAAGCTTGTAGACTGATCGGTGATTATGCAGACAAATGCCTTCGCTCGAACACTGCCGGAATGTTGGATGCTTATCCAATCAATCATAAAACTTCGGACGAAATATGGGGTTGTGTCCCGCCTGTCTGTCTGTTTAATTGTAATACACGTGTATGCACGTGCATGTACTTCAGAGCTTAGTTTCGCTCGCACCGTATTACTAGAAACCTACAATTCGCAAAAATTTAAAGTGAACGTGTATCGTTCCCCATTCTCTCTCCTTATTTGTCTACTCTTTAGCTCTTCCCTCTACCCTTGTCTCTCTCCCCATCACTGGAGTATATAGTTCTAACTGGTGGAGAACATCCTTTTTTTAAACTGATTCATAAGGAAGTGAAAGCCTAAGTTTAAAAACTTTTGTTTGATTCGTTATTCGTAAAATTACCGAGGATTTGAAGAATATCTCAATCAAAAGTGGTGAACTTTATGAACATCTAACGAAGTAACAAAATATTGGATTGTGTCCACACTTCGATATCTCGTAAGCAGTATAGTTCTTAAAAAGAATGCATATTTCCAAAAAGTAGATCTAATAAGGTAAGCCTTACAAAATAAAGGGTACGGCTGGGTCGTAAAATCGATAAGAAGTGAAGAATTTAAGTTTTTCGTAAAGTGCTTTAAAAAGTTTAAAAAAAAACATTTTGCCCGTATGTTCAAAATTTTAATGACATGTACATACTCGTATGTCGAAAATGACTTAGATATCGATTTTGAATAAAAACGTCTATAAACGTTCACACTACTTCAGATATACATTTTAATCGGAATTGTAAAAGCTGTTTTCGAGAAATTTGTAGGTAGGTACCTTTCCAAAACTGCTACACTCAATGACGTCGAATCGTTAAGCCTTAAGAATGGGTGTCTGACACCCATTAAACTGCGTTCAAATAAAAGCGTCTTCATTCAGCATCTGTAGTATCGCAGCGTCATGGTGAACAGCATTTTTATTTTGAGCCTTTTTTCAATACGACTAATATTGGGGACACAGGACATAAAAAACTGAGAGGTTAAAGCGCTCCGACTTGTGCGGCCTATTCGAAAATAAGAGTATTTGTTAGTGGTTACAATTAAAAACAGATACAAAATTGTGACACTAGCAATGGGGAGAAACAAATATGGTGGCAAAACCAAGATGGCGGGAACATTTTTATTGTAAATATGCGGGCTTAAGCAAACATATTTATTTATTTACTTCAATATTTATCAATGGATTGGACAATCTGTTGATTACAATTATTTCTTAAGTTTCGCTAAATTTAATAACAATAATAATTCGATATTTTTTAAAATATCCCTTCTTATTGCTACTAGGTTGACCTTATTGCAAACAGAATTATAAAGCATTAGAGAATGAGTTATTGGTTAGCTTAGATCATAATTTGTCCTATGATTGGGAACATAAAATATATAGTATCTGTTTCTAAGGTTTCTTTCTGGAATATACCAAGAAACCAAAGCAAGCAACTCGGCAGATTTAATAGTACCACTTAAGGTATTTTTTATGAAAATAACGCATTGAGTTTGTCTGAGGTTTTTAAATCTATTTTCGCACATCAGAAATAGTCAAGCATTCCATCGCACCATCTTAGAACTCACAAAGCAGAACGCGTGAATTTTTCCTGAATTTTCTTTATTCTTAGCATTTCCATAAAATGGAAACCAAATGGCACAACAGTATTCTAAAATGGGCAACACTAAGGACATACAAATTGTCTTTAATTTGTACACCTCTTTGGAAACTGTTGAAGTTCTTTTTTTTGGAAAGAAAAAAGTTTGGAGTTAAAGATAACACCAAGATTTTTTAACTCACTGACTTTTAAGAAAGGTTCATTGCGAAACTTATAGGAAAGAAAAGAATTTTCGGTGAGCACTAAAGGTTAAAATATTCAGCTCTAGGTGGTTGTATTTGCACCACTTTAGAAATAATTCAGTATCATTTTGAAATCTGATACAGTCGTGGTTTGTATAATAGATATTGAGGGAAATAATTTCACATCTACCACAAAACATCAGTCCGAAGATTTTAGAACAACCAGAATGTCATTCACTAACAAGTTGAACAAAAGCGGTCTCAAGTGACTACCCTGTGGAAGACCATAACAGACGTGTATTTGAAACCATCAAATACACTACTACTGACAACTACACTCCTGCTGACAATGCTCAATAAAGCTTCACCAGACTAATATGAAAGTTACGCTGTAGGGATTTTCAAATCAGTAGAGAACCATCAAAGCTTTCCACCAGATGTTGATGGTACAAGTGTACATATATAGGTACATGCCCAGCTCTGGAATCTGTAGCTCTGTGGTTTATTTTTGTAAGGCTTTTTCGATTTGTGGAGAATGAACGTTCAGAATTCGAATTGGTAGTGAATGTATGAAATAAAATTCGGAACGTTCACTCCCGACAAGTCGGGAAAGCCGTACAAAATCAAGCCGCTCGTATCCATTCAAAGCAGACAATTGAATAACTGTAACAATTCCTTAATCACACGTGCGCCCTATATCTGTATATAAGGTATACGAAAATGTGTACCTGTATGCCTTTCCTCATTCCATATCTCAAGATACAGGAAGTGACAGCGTTCGACCTTCCGGAGTCAACAAAGTTAACGTCGCCAAGTGTGCAATAAAAGGTAGTAAAACAATTTACCTGCCGAGACTATGTTCTGTCGCAATACATATCCCCGATCCCAAAATGACATCACAATGCAGTTTAAGGCTAATTACCCTCAGTATACAAACCTACGGTTTCGGCGTTAATTGACGTCGCTACTTTTAAACCTTTTTGCCATTTTTTGTTGACTTAAAAATCGGAACCGACTTTCCTACCAGCATGGTTCTTCCAACTAGCTCTTACCAAATGTTCTTCTCCCCAGCATGTGGCTTTGTGGTCATCGTCACTACAAAATTCGATTTGCATACTCTCAAGCAAAACAAATGCAAAAAAATGACTAACCCGCAGATACACTAACACACAGTTAACCACCGCGCACTGAATGACAAATAATACAGTAAATCAAGCCGGGCGCGGAGCGCGGAACACCAAGCGAAATAAAGTTGAGGAGCATTGTAACTCTTGAGGAGTCCTTATCTTATGCCATTTCCTGGATTTCTGGTGATAAAAACTGTTTTCTTTCCTCCTCTTTCCGTTCCCTCTGCTGTGCTCCTTTCTTTGTTCTTTCCAGTTTCTTATTCATGAATTTTATAATGTACACAGCCAGCGTACTTTGGTGGTGGGCGCGAGTAATTTCTCTCTCTCTTCCGTACCTACACACGTACTCTCTCTACGCTGATATCAGAGATCTATCGACAGCAGCTGAGCAATGTGGTGGATTTTATTGTTTTTATTTCTTCCGAGGAATGCACATAACTTGCGTATCTATGTCATGTTCCCTACCTGAAGTTAGTGGATTGGTTGGTTGGATTGATTGTGTGTGATACTCGCGCAATGGGACAGGATGACCACCTTGTTTTGTGATTTTTTTTTTTTTTTTTATTTTCTTTTATTACTCTTATCAGTAATTTCGTGGTAATTACCATAGGGCTGTATTCGGCAAATGAATGATGAAATACTTATAAAAACAAAATTTTGATGAACAATCTTTCATTTCATTATGCATTTTAGGCACGATCGAAATTTTGGACATACTCGTAAAACCAGAAAAAAAAAGTTCCTTTTAAGTTTCCTGTCCTATAGGTCTCCGCTGCATCTACTATTTATCGACTTCGAGAAAGCTTCCGATAAATAGTAGATGCAACTTGAATCGAGATGCTATCTGGTTGGTCTTGAGCAGAAGAGTCATCCAAGAAAGACTCATAGCTATTATCAAGGCTACATACGAGGGTAGTAAGTGTCACATCTTACACAAAGGCAAGGTGTCGGAGAATTTTGATGTCCAAAGTGGAGTACGTCAGGGTTGCATACTGTAACTGCTGTTGTTTTTGGTGGTCATCAGCGATGTACATTGACGGAAGGTAACCATGGAATTCGATGGACTATGACATCTTACCTTAAACACCTCACCTACCCTCACCTACGCTGACGATGTTTGTCTACTTTCACATCGGATAATGGACCTTCATTTGGTGGCCCAAAATCTAGAAGTTGAGGCAAACTAAGTGGGCCCTAAAATAAACGCTGCCAAAACAAAAGCCCTGAGTACCTCTAACACCTGTGCTCAACATAACATTGCCGGACGGGAAGTCGAGAAAGTGGACAACTTTCTATATTTAGGAAGTCTGGTGTCGGCTAACCGCGGTGGCACCAAAGTGGATGTGTGCAGCAGAATCTAGAAGGTAAAGCTGCGTTCGGAATGCTATCCAAAGTATGGAGAAACTATGTTCTCAGCACAAGAACTAAGCTGCGACTCTTTCGCTCCAACGTAAAATTAGTACTGCTATATGAGTGTGGTACTTGGAAGGTGGATACCACTAACAACGCAAGCTGCAAACCTTCGTAAATAGATATCTAAGAATTATCCTGGGTATTTTTTGGCCCAATCGTATCTCCAATGAACAACTTTATTAAAGAACGGGCCAAGAACCTATAGACATTACTACACGAAGAAGAAAGTGGCAGTGGATTGGATACACCTTACGGCGCGAAGACAACCCCATTGCGAAATATGGCATGTAGTGGAATCCGCTCACCCAGTGAAGCATAATTGCGGGACGCCTAGGCAAATGTGGCGCAGATCAGTTGAGGAGGATCATACTCTTTGGGAATAAGTTGAAGGCAGCTCAAACGCGTCATAGAACTCCGAAGAAGAAGGTGCGCAGGTGTTGTTGACGCACTATGACCCTCGAGGAATGATAGAATTTAAGTAAGTAAGCTTCCTGTAATCCTGTACCACCCTAGAAGTGATATGTATCTTACTTCTTGGAGCTAGTCTTGTACTAAGTCTGAGATTCAAATCGTCAAAGACCGAGTTCGTGCTTTTCACTAAAGAAACAGCGTGGTTGACGTGCAAACTTTGAGCAAAGTAAAAATATTTGGGCTTAATTTCAGTTTCTAAGCTGGGCTTGAATGAGTACATTGACCAATGCGTGGGGTCTCTCGACACATGTCAAAGGGCATCCGGTAATGCATGGGGATTCAGACCGAGTGTAGTACATCCGGCGAATATTTCGGTTGCGAGGTTCATTATAATGTAAGGCTCGACAATTTGGTGAAATGCTCCTGATAAGGAATGCTATTTTTTCAACCAGACTAAGGTCCAAAGGGGAGCGTACCTCAGTGTATAACAGAGTCGATAGTCACAGCGACACTGGAGATAATGGAAAATTTCATTGTTCTAACACCTGAGCAACTAAAGCGGCACTTAGGCCTATGAAAGCTAGATTGTGGTCATCAACATCCTACGGTAAAACTTTAATTGTGTTTTGGCGGGGGACTTTGTCAGGCAGAAAGCAAATTTCTAACTCTGGCTCCAGTCCTTCAAGGTTTAAACCCCTAGTTTCGAAGATCAGATCATCTACACTGATCGATCCCGGATCAACGACAAATGCGTTTATTGCAACTTGGAGTCAACTGATTTCACGTCACTGGCATTTAGGCAGCTGAAAGGCTAGAAGTTAGTGTCAGTTAGATCAAGATTGGTAAAACTTCGCAAGCGGTACCCTAATAAAAGTTGATATCTATCAACAGCTAAAAGCGGCGACTTTATGCCGGGTAACACGATAAACTCACTACAGTCAAACACCCTGGGAATAACATTGTTGAACGTACCCTCAATTTCCAGGAATGTTTCCACGCGATGTTAAGTCCATTGTACTACTAGGCAGTCACCCCTTATTGTTGTAGTGATTGGAGAAACTTAGATTTCATTCGTTTCTCTTTGATGATCTGAAGCTCATGTGGCTGTGGTTGCTGTTCCCCGATTGGGATCGAACATGCATAGCTTGGGTCACTAGCAGAGATCTAGTGGAAGGCCGTTCGTATCTTCTTCTTTTTTTTAGCAGAAAGGAGGTTAAGCTTATAGGCCTGATTTTCTTATGAAAACAACTTTCTCCCTAGCCCGTGGTTTAGGTATGGTTCTGAGCGGAAGCGATAAACTATTTCACCCGGTACCCTGGGGACTTGAAGACTCTAAACTGCAGACTGCTCATTTAAGTTTGTTCTCACAGATCATGATTCTACCCTCAATCAGCCGACATATCTACTATAAGACTATCTTTGAGAAACTCCGAGAAGGGTTTGGAGTTTGTTGCCGAACCCCTATCCGTCTTAGAGTTTCTAGGCAGTTCGTCGAGCTATTGATCTTGTGGCAAAGAGGCGTGTCTTCCTCGGTGGATTCACACTGGGTTTGGAACTACGGGGGTTCATACGAATAAATGTGGAGGCAAGTTCAATTATTTCATACTCTTTGTCATTTTTTGTTACCCATTTTAGAGACTTTTCCTTCGTCTCGTCTAGGCGGTCAAGGATTTGCAAGGTGGAGCGCATCATTCATGCTAGCTTACTGTTCTTGGGGCTCAACGGTTAGGAGAAGGTGGAAGAGCAGGACTATTTATTGGGCACAAATTATAAGTATGCTCAACCGACAGGGTCGAGCATAACGTTAATAGCATCATCCAAGCAGAGGTTCTTCAGATAATCCTCCACACGTGCAGTCCGTAGTTGTCCGCCGTTGTCGTTGACTGCAGTTATCTCCGGATTTTGTTCTTGAGGTTTAGTCCGAGAGTATCTAGGGAAATGTGGTCGTTCTGCATAGAGCCCCGCGTTATGTAGACAAGCCTAAATGATCCTTATGCTGGGCCCTGACACTTTCCACGGCTCTAATGATACTATTAATCTTGCGCAGGGATAAGAGAATAGATGGGAAAAAAGGTCTGTTGATGACTTCTTAGTTTTCTGCGCCTAGTTCAGGAGCTCATTCGAGATGGGTGACCGTACCGAGAGAGATACTCCTGGCGAGGGAATCCCTACTAAGAGCAACTGCTCTATTCGACATACCTTCAAGACTCTCATCAGCGATTACTTAAGAATTTCACCACGATAAGGTCTGTAATCTTGTACGTGCGATGCAAAATCCAGGGTTTTGGGCATCTGATAGGTCATCTCTACTTTGGGCCATACCTCCGCCGATAATGTGCTTTGAAATGGTGGGGAAACAAATACTTTCTACATATTCTTAGCTGATCCTCATTGGCCGGTCATTGGTCATAGCTTGTGACTACCTATCAGCTCTATGGTGACCCTGTACCGGGAGCTCTGCATGTGTAGATACAATAACTCAACGACAGTTGTGGAGTTAAACTCTTATATGGTGCCTCAAGGTGTTTCCATAACTTCACTATTATATAAGCAAATACCACTTCAGTAGTGACAATCAGTAATGCAAATTCATAAGATCAACAGATCAACTTTTCTTTTAATTAATCTGACCTGAGATTAAGCTTTAATTCTATTTATGATTAATTTAGAAAATATCAAAACGTAAGCATCCTATAAATATTAATTACCTAATTCTCTTCAAATTCACTATAATGCAACAAAATCGTAAATATTTAGTTGAAAAATAAGAAATAAAAAAATTAAATAAAATTAAATAAAACTCCCAACAGCGCAAGGTCAACTTTCATTTTCATGGTCAACCGGTTGCAGTGCGCGAGATACGAGATACACAACAAATTCATCACACCGCGCCGACCGTCTGTACACACAGACACGTACTTTTCTCCTCTGAGCGACCCCGTCCACCCCACCGTGAGTGTAGGTACACACAATACAAATCAAATCAAACGCCCCAATCAAACGAAATAGCTTCGATTTTAATTGAGTTTTAGCCAACCAAATGGAAATTAACAACCAGAGCAATAAAGATCGCTTATCTCGCCGTTTAAGTGCTTCAGCTGCTGCTGCTGGTGCTGCTGACACCGCTCTATAGTTGTTGTTGCTGTTCCGTAGTCCAATTGATTATCAGCGATAATCGATTTGATTTTGAATACAAAACAAACTCATACACAGAATGTGTGTATAAAGTATCTCGCTGGCTAGATGAATATTCAAAGACACGACACGTTACACTTAGACTGGTTCTTTGAAAGGTTCGCATAAATCTACCATCCCTCTTACCTCTGCGGATTTGGTGACTCTGAGCTCAGGTTTCTCATTTAAAGCTCCGGACTTGAGAAGATCTTTATCGCAGAAATATCCATTTGTGCTGTGGTTTGTGTATTTTGAAATCGCAAAGATGATTGCGAGATTTTTTTTTCAAAATTTTTTACTTCTAATCCCGGAGATACTACTTCGACTTTGTCGCTCACTACAACAGTTGGAACGTTCTCTTTTCGTGATTTTTTTTTCTCCTTACTGCTGACTTACTGATATCGACAGCGATTGACTAAGATTTATTGGTTTGTAGATAAGTTCGAGAGATATCAGAGCGCAGTGCAGGTTTTGAGTCACTGATAAGCGCTGCTGGTTTCAATTAGTGACTTTTGATTTCAAGTTGTGGACTTTTAATTGTTTTTTTTTTTTTGTTTTGCTTTTATAAAATTATAAATTGCAAAAAGTTCATTTGCATACTAAAAAGGTGACGTTTGAGTACACAAGTTCTCGATCAGAACCTGTGGGAGTTTATATAGAAAGATCTTTGTGGCATCTCTGCCTTAGGCTCGTCTAGTTGACTCTTCGAAGTAGTCCAAGGGAGCGGTAAAATATTCCAGCATATTAAATTTAAAGATAAGCTTTTGGTTTTGTTATGTGTCGGACTAATGTATTAACAGTTTGCATTTGATTGTTTATCTTTATGGCCACGTTAAGATCATCATATCATTAGGCTAACTAATAAAAAAAAAAACAAATTCGCTTAGGCATGAATTTGAAGAGAGTTGTGATGGGAAACCCTATGGCAAGTTTTTTTGATTGAAAATATTTGCATTTTTATTTGCAAAGCAGATTTATTAGGAAATGAGTTCCATTTAAGGAGAGAGGCTATACGGATTGGCAATGACGGGCCAAGACGGCGCCATTATCGATAAAACCTGAATTCAGTGAACTACTAGTTTAGCTGACAGAGATGGGGGACCCTATACTGGAAAAGTATTTTCACGGAAATGTAGGATTCGCGTGCAAATGAGTTGCAAAAAAAAGGTTAAATGCTTGTACAACTGAGCGGGAGACTCAGTTTCGAGTTCCAGAAACACTAAAACATC
Organism: Pocota personata; assembly: GCA_963082735.1. NCBI lineage: Eukaryota > Metazoa > Arthropoda > Insecta > Diptera > Syrphidae > Pocota > Pocota personata. Next base: position 84,194,180 of record OY720432.1, on the reverse strand, counting down.
GGAGGAAAAACTGTCATGTAATCATAGCTTTCAATCGGGGTTTATTACGTGGACCAAACTTACATTGGACAACGGCAGTACAAAGCCATTTTTAGATCTTCTGTGTCTGACCCCATTATAGTCACCTCTGAATTTCCTAATCTTGCCTTGGTCCTTTCATTTTCATCAATTATTGATGTGGGTTGTATTACTTACTTACTTATGTCCTGTATCCCCTTGTGGGTCCTAGGGCCTCTACAACGCCTACGCGCCATCGTGTGCGATTTCTGGAAATGTGCCTCAGCTCTCCCCAACTCTTTCCCTGTTGCCGTGCTTCCTTCTCAACTGTTCTGCGCCACATACTCCTAGGACCGCCGCGTATCCTGCCATCCTGGGTAAGCGGGTTCCATTGCATCGCTTGGTTAACTATGGACCTGTCACCCTTTTGGAGAGTGTGACCGATCCACTGCCACTTTCGTCGTCGTATGGTTGTACCTATAGGTTCATGGCCCGTTCTCTGATAAAGCTGTTCGTTCCGTATCTCTACGGTTTGGCCGGAATATGCTTAAGATGTAACGTAGACACCTATTGACAAACGTTTGCAGCTTCCTCGTGATAGTGACGATCACTCTCCAGGTACCACATCCATATAGCAGCACGGATTCAACATTGGAACGGAACAGTCGTAGCTTGGAGTTTAAGCCAATTGCATTACTTCGCCAAACTATGGATAGCATCCCAAACGCAGATTTTGCTTTACCTATTCGGCTGGCTATATCCAGTTCGGTTCCGCCATCGGTTGAAACAATACTCCCAAGGTATTGGAAACTCTCTACTCTCTCAACCGTTTGTCCAGTTGATGAGTTTGGTCCTAGGCTGATCATTTTTGTTTTTGCCGAGTTAATTTTCAGCCCAACGACGTCTGCTTCCCTCTCCACATTTGCTGTCATTTGGTGAAGGTCTATTATTCTGTGAGACAGTAGGCATACATCGTCGGCTGTGGATTGTATTATAGAAGACTCTTTATCTATGTCAGCAAATGTCAAGCTATGCATACTATCGAAAGCGTCTTCCACCACCCCCCAGAGCCTATTTCATTTGTGGCTAGCCTAACCCCTCCCTTCATGCCGTGATTTGGATATTATCCGCGACAGGTAATCAAATTTTTCGCTCCCACACTGATAACAATTTAAACAGAGCCAATTCTACCCTCGGCATTGTGAAAAGTGGTCTAAGGACCCATTCATCGATACCCATTCCATGCGAATTGAGGTTCAACCCAGGTTCATTCGTTTTGCCCTGCACGAATTTCTTTAAACTTTTTTTTTTGTTTTTTTTTTTCAAAAACTCCGTTAAAAGTCGAAAACAAATTTACTTGGTATGCCATGGCCTTGTATATGTCAAATATTTTTCAGTTATTGAATTTGAAAAAAATCTTTTCTGTCGTTTTCGGGAATCAGTCAATTTTCAAAAACCGGTCAAAAATAAAAGTATCGTATCGTTGTCCTTCAAAAACGTTTCCCATTAATGCGTTCTAAAGTCGAATATTTTGAATGTGTTCCTAAAATTTGTCCAACATTTTGAAAAACTTTTCATCAACATTTTAAAGAATTTTAAAAAATTTTGTTTGCGCGACGCATTGTTTCCAAAATTTTCGCAGTAAACAGCGATTACACACGTATAACCGATTAGGAAAAAACCTTCCCTTCTAACTGTTGACCAAAAGCTCTTAAGAATAAAACAAAACCACCTTAAGAATAATTTTGAAAGAAACCATATCCTTAATGACCGCCAGTATGGTTTCCGGAAGCATCGTTCCGCTAGAAGATCATTGTGTCGTGACATTATCGTGAAAAGAATTGCGAGTTTTTTTTATATCTTAGATGGATGTACATACATGCATATGTATGTACTTCTATTTACTAATCTATCATATTAAATATATTTTTCTAACTCATTCTCAACAAATGCTGGTGTTCCACAGGGCTCACTACTCTCTGCATCTTCCTTTCTGTTTTACATCAATGACCTCATTTCTGTTACCCGTCCGATTCATTTCTTCGCAAACGACAGCACCAAGACAAGGTCCGAAAATCATCGAGACTCAGCTACAGCGAATGTCTACCGAATTCAACTTTGACATTAGATATACTAAACTTTGGCACTACTGTCTTAGTCAGTGTTTAAAGAAAATTGAGTGATTCTGCAATCATACTGCTATTTCTCTTGCTAAATTGATCTTACATTGAATAGAATCTAAAATTAGACATATGAAATTATTAACTGAGCGAAATCCCTTGTGCGCCATCTGTTGCCCGATAGTTGATTTGTGCTATACGCAGTCAGCCATTTTGGATAATATCGAAAGTTACTGGAACTGTATACCCAGTTAATTGTTGTTTTTGTTTCACAAAGAAACACAGTTATTGTTGCAATTATCAATTGGGGTGTGAAAAACCGAGTTGAGTTCAACGAGTCACACGAAATACAGTGCTGTCTCCTTTCTACTAACGTCGTCACTATCAAAATGGGTGGAGTTGATGCGGGTTGTTAGCACATTCCGAATCTGGAAGAAAATAAAGGCGAAGCAAACGGAAGGAAAGAAAGGTGATTTAAAATCCCTTTCTTTCTATCTTTAAGATTCAGGAGAGAAAAGTAAATGCTTTTAGCCCTACTCGAAGGTCGGAACTGCTCACGTGGGCCAATTTTTAAAGAGGCTCTGAAGATTGATATGTTTGGAGGCTCACACTGAGATTGTCATTACCGATATAGCTCTGGGTGCATAGTAGATATCTTTCAAGAACACGTTGGATTCTCGTGGGTTTAATAGGTGATGAAGGTACTTTTTCACTGCAAAATAATGTCTGCCCTCACACCGCTTATGGCCTTGTGACCCATGTATAGGATGTAGGCATTCAAAAGATCCAATAGTCAAGTCGCATTCTAGGCATGAATCCTGTAGGAAAGTGATTTCGTCGGACTCTCTGCGAAGTGAAAACTGCAGTAATAATAATGACCGCTTGATAGGAAATCCATCAGCAGAAGCCCGAGCATGTCATCCAGAGGATATCAAACTGTCATCCAGAGGATTTCAACATTCTCTTATTTTTTTTTTTAATTTTTTTTAAGTAAAATTAGATTTTTCTTAATTTTTCAATTTCACCTAAATGGCCCGCTATTTCTTTTTTTTTTGTAAACCTATCCAGTAATTAAAAGAGCACTATTTGCACCATCTGTCATTCAAAATTTATAAAAGCAAACCCGCAGCTTATGCACAAAAAGACCTACAACTCACATTTTGTGTTTGGGTCACTTCTCTTACCGGTGAGTATTCTCGTAAGATGTTTGCGCTGAATTCAAATATGGAATCCGAATTTTCAAGCACGTACAGTTCTAACATTTTAGCCAACGGTTCCTGTCAAACACATTTCATGACTCATGTAACTTTTAATGTGTTTCTGAAGTGGAATTATGCTGAATCCATATCTTAAAGCAAAATTTGTTTATCATAAGAATTAGATAGTTTTGACTGACTCTTCCACGAAAAAATCTCGTTATAATCGTAGGCAGCTTAGCTGCGATCAAAGACGTCTCATTCACAGACCACAAAATAGCACCCTGCACCTGCGTAATCCTAAAAAAAGAAACGCAAATTTTAAAGAGGCTAAATAAAATGGAATTTCGAGAACTAAACGGACTTAACATCTAAGGAATAGCTCTTTGGAGTTTTGTATTTTTTTTTTTTTACTAAAAGATCTGTCGAGTGCTTAAAAATTCGATTTTCTTGGAGCTCCTTGAAATTTATATTTTTAATTTGTCGGATATTGCAGGCGCAGCGACAAAATACTAAATCGGTGTGAGGATGACAGTTCTCAGTACCCACTGTTGTAGTTGCAATACAAGGGTATCTCAAGGCAGGCGATGGAAACTACAGCTACAGACCGCTTCAGCTTCAACGTCACCATTGTGTTCGGGCAGTTATGAGCGGCATTCTAACAGGTCACACAACTTGCAAGTAGTTAACTTAAGAAGAATTCATGTAAGTACACAATTTGTGTGTATTGGGATATACACAGCGACGTGTATATCCCTTTCGCCTTTCGAGAACCAGAAAAGCGATCCTTGGAAGATTCTTCTTAAAAGAGTTGTCAGTAAATTTGTACTCAGGATGGTTCATACAAGTTTTTCAATCACGAAACTATAATTTACTCTTTTTTCTTTTTTGCGCACAGAAGTGGTTACTGACAGATCTTAGTAATATTTTCGACTCTAATTGCACAATGTTTTGATAGAACATAAATAATAAATATTCGAAAAGTCAGGTCGGTGCTTCATCGTTTTTTGGGGTGAAAATCTACCCCTAACAGGTGCCAGCACTGGTTTTCGGCTCCTACCCTGCGAACGCTTCATCCTACTCGTACTACGAAATTGTGAGAGACGGAAATATTGCCTATTTAATTTCCCATATAAAATATGCTGGGTATTATCATGTTTTTTTATTAGTAATTTTCGTGTGATCGAAGAGCGAAGCAGGGGGTAGTTTTAAACGTTTTCCCTTGCCTACGTGGTTTTATCTCTTGAACGCTTCTTTCTACGATGAAACCGTAAACATATTTAAAATTATATTTTCTATTAGAAACAGAACATATCATGAATTTCTAAACTGTTTTTGTATAATCGCAGCACGAAATGCGGTAAGCACAGCGAAAAATTCTATGACTTACGAGGGTGGGTCAATAAGTCGCTGAAAAATGAAATAAGGAACATTCTTTTCGGTATAGAAACATTTTATTTTTCAACATAGTCTACTTTTAGCTCTATGCACTCCATCCAAAGTTTCTCCAATTTGTTGATGCCCTCCAAATAATACGATTTCTCGAGTCCTTCAAAATAAGCGTTTGTTTCAGCGATGACCTCTTCATTCGACCCAAATCTCTTACCCTCCGAGCCATTTCTTCTTGTTTGGAAACAAGAAATAGTAGCAGGGGGATAAATCTGGGGAATATGCGGGATGAGGGAGGTGTTCGTAGCATAACTCATGCAATTTTGCCATTGCGACTGCGGACTTGTGCGCCGGTGCGTTGTCCTGGTGAAAATGAACTTTTTTCTTCGCCAAATGCGGCCGTTTTTGTTTCAAATCGGCTTGAAATCGATCCAGCAGCTCTGCGTAATATGCGCCGGTGATTGTTTTACCATTTTCAAGGTAATCGATGTGAATAACACCACGCGCATCCCAAAAAACTGTCGCCATGACCCTGTTTGCTGAAAAACCCGCCTTGGCCTTCTTCGGCTTCGATTCACCAGGAGAAGTCCATTGATTTGACTGTTCCTTGGTTTCTGGTGTGTTGTGGTGAATCCAGGTTTCATCCACGGTTACGAAACGGCACAAAAACTCAGCCGAATTTTTCTAGTACATCGCCAAACACACCTTTGAAGTTGTCAAACGAATGCGTTTGTTGTCGATTGTGAGCAAACGCGGCACCCATCTTGCGGAAAGCTTTTTCATGTCTAAATATTTATGTAAAATCGAAATCACTGAGCCATGTGATAAGCCTGTGGCCTCTTCAAGTTCGCGCACTTTCACTCGCCGATCATCCATTATCAAACCATGGATTTTGACGACCATTTCTGGTGGGCGACCAGAACGTTCAAGTGACGCCTTGTGCTTGAACGACCACACCGAAATTGAGTAAACCAGTGGTGAATGGTGAAGAGTCCCCATAATATTTGTCAAGCTTTTGTTTGGTTTGCGTGATAGTTTTTTCTCGCAAAAAATAGTGTTTAACGAAAATGCTAGTAGGCGTCTATATAAAATGGCTGCCACAACAAAACTATTTGACAGATCTGTCTAAAAATGTGGGTGCGTTCTTTTGAAAGATGATTCTTGAAAAAAAAAAAATTAAATTTAAGGTGACGACACAATTTGTGTTAATTTTCAGGGACTTATTGACCCACCCTCGTATGATTCCTTGTTTTATGCAACTCATCGTGGGATGAATCGTTCGGAAAAGGAGCGCTGGTGCCTGCTGGGGGTAGATTTTCACCTAAAAAAAAACGTAGAAGAAACCACCTGAGAGGTTTTCAGATATTTATTCCTACCCCTATCGAGAACATATCGCAGAAATACAATTTTTTTTTTATTAATTTGTCTTCTATTGTTCTTAGTTTGCGTGGACTATATCGAGTTTGATTGAGTTGAATTAACCGTCACATTGTGGACGGTTTGCGAAAAGTTTATTCTCTGACCTTTCTCTTTACGAGTACAAATCAGATATGAATGTCCGGTCTTAAAAATTTGTGGGCAGAACAAGGCAACGAAGTTGCAGCTGCTGCATCAAATAACACTCAAAAACTGATAAACCTACAGCAACAACAACGAAAAAAATAATAATAAAAATACATACACTTAAAAGCTTCAAAGTAAGCAACGTATGCGAACAGAAATAATCGCAACGAATCAAACAGTGTTGCACACACAAAATCTCAACCACCACCACCAGAAACAGTCAGACAAACGTACGAACGGACAGCAGAAGGATGACGATGATGACGCTGATGTGAATGATGATATCTTGCACGCCGCTGAATGCACAATGCGAACGAAGGTTTTTTTTTTTTTCTCCTCGTCCTCCGCGCCGAGAGAAGTCGGATGCGATATCAGCGATATGAGTTTTAAGGGAATTTATACGAAAGTCCCGATAAATATCTTTGTTTGTGTGTTTGTCTGTTCGGACGGACAGTTTGTCTGCGGCTGTTATCTTATGAAATTTTTCTGCTTAAAAATACAAAAGAAGTAGAGACAGAAGGAAACAGTAACACGGGCCCATGATTTTGCCAATCATATGGCAGGCGGGATTGATTGTGGAAATTCCGGTGAATGCGCGCTTGTTACCGCCGAGGTGGGCGGAAGGATGACTCACGTAATGAGTGACATTCCAAAGAGGATAACAGCAAGTAGGAAGATATATACATATGTAGGTACCAAATGTGGTGGACTATGAGTGTCATTTTTCTCTTTAGCTAAAAGCATTTCGTAGATACAATGAAACAGATGACATGTCGTAGAAGTGATAAAATGTTGGTCATGGAATGGTAGCCAACTACCTTTTGTATCTCATACAAAAACAAAAAAAAAAACCCCAAGGAACGACATAATTCCGGCCGATGACAAATCTACAAAAAAAAAAAAAACTATCAACAATCACTTACCCACCTACATTACATTACAAGTATCTATACATAACTGTAATACAGATAATAAAACAAAAATTCCAATTTCCACCCAAAATAAAACGACAAACACAAAATTCAAATCAGATCAGATAAGGTTTTGGAAATTTTGTCGATACGCGACCCACGACAAAGGGAACACAAACATGCGACAACTATGGTCGTGCCTCTCCAGATAATTACCCGAGAAACTTGATTTATCACTCCCCAATGATAATTATTATGTGATTAACTGGTTTTATTTACTTAATTGCAATTATCACTCTCAAAAAAAAAAAAAAATAAATAAACAAAAAAAAAAGCCAGAGATAGAGAGTACGAGTAAAACAAAAATTGGACATTCACCTATCAACATTGTTGTGTGACATTGGTAACGCGTTTTTCCGTTCCAAAAAGCCACCTTTTTTTGCTGAACTACGAACCGAGGCTCCACCAGATGCCCGTCTCGCTGGTTGGCCGGGCCGGTGTTTATCAGTTAAGTGAAAGGAAAATTATTATTATTGCCACGGCGAGGCGCTGTTATCATACCTTTTGTTGAAATTAGCATCAATCATTCAACTGATAAGGCTACACACACTCAGAGAGTCATTCTCCACTCAACAAAAAGAAACAAAAAACAGAAGAAGCAAAGAGCCTGTCTAAAGATGACATTCCTCATTTCCATGTCTCGTCTTCGTGGGTACTCCCCCCATCATTTCTATTTGTAGAATATGATAATTACAATTGCGCGGCGGTTATAAATTAATAATTTGAAATTTAAGAACACCGAAAGGGGATGGGGTGAGCATTTTCGAAGATATCTGTTGGTAATCAAAATCTGTGATGGGTTTTCGGGAATCTTGATGGCGCCAGTTATATAATTTTTTTTTTTTTTTTTTTTTTATGAAATTGATACATCGTCGTTCAGTGGTTATTGACGGACTGAAGTGTTGTTAGCCATTTAAAAAGAAAAAAGAAAAAATTTGAATAATTTTTATTGCTACGATATGAACGAGAGAGCCCAGAAGACGCCATTCGAAGAGTAATAATAATAAAATGATAGAGGAAAATAAATATGAATGTATATCAATATCCATTAGTTGTATAGTTTAAAGCCAGATCAATTGACAGTGAACTTGATGTTTACATTTTGAAATTATACAGTCATGGGGTTCTATCTGTGCCTAGCTATAGTATTCTCAATAAATTTGTTTATCTTTAGGAGATAACTATGGAAATCAGAGATCAATAATGATCTCACTGAGATCTTCAGAGCTTGAGCAATTAAGCTTCGTCGGACAGTGATATGTCTGGCATGTCTAATAGAACAAAACCGAGGCAAATGTATCAGCAACAACAAAGTAAATAATTGATTTAAATGAGACTCATAATCACGAAATAATTCCAGGGGCCGAATCAGTACATCAGTGAACGGATGAATCGTCACGTAATTTGTATTGTGTTGTCGACAGATTTATGAACTAATTTTGTTTATTTTTTTTTTTTTTTTGTAACGAAGGTGAAAATGTCGAAAGACGCTTGATGGTTCTCGATTACCAAGTACTCGTAGTGTGGGACTCTAACGTTATTAAAAATACTTCCTTAATCAGGATATTTCCTTTCCTTAATGCGATCATTAAGGAAAGTTTAAAGTATTAAGTATTTTCCCATAGCTTTTAGACCATTAGGTCATGAGGCTTAATTCTTCTCAATTTCCTGATATTGTTTGGCACATTTAAGACGTTGATGTGGTTTTAGTGGGCGCCGTGGCTCAGTGGTTAAGTGCGCGATTACTAAGCGAGAGGTTCAAGGTTCGAATCCAAGAAAACACAAAAAAATAAAAACATAAGTTTTCTCACGGTCCCATCGCTCGCGAACTTTCGTGAGAAGCTTCTCTCAACGGAAAAAATGACCTTCGGAAACGGCATAAAACTATAGGTCCCAACCATTCGTGAGGCGCACAGCACGAGTGGCTACGAGAAGCTAGGCCAGGCCCTGCATTGAACGCCAAAAAATTATTATTATTATGATGTGGTTTTGAGTCGTTGAACCACTTCTTTTTGTAGATCTCGGTGCAAATCGCTATTTCTTATATACCAAGGGCCATTTATTATTACACGAAGGACTTTGTTTTGGAATGTCTGTATAGTTTTGATGTTGGTTTGCTTTGTACAACCCCATAATTGGATACCGTATGTCCAAACAGGCTTCAATACTTGTTTATATAGCATGATTTTGTTCAGGGTAGACATATCTGAGTTCCTTCCCACATCCGTGGTACGTCGTATCCTCACATATAGCTCAATAGTATGGTGGCCGGCTCTAAGAAAAGGCTACAACATAACCAAACTTAACAAGGTTCAGAGAGCAGCATGTATAGGCATCACAGGCGCCCTACGATCAGCACCATCAGATGCTCTAATGTTTCTTCTGCATATCTTACCTTTAAATCTACATATAACAAATATTACAGCACATAGCCCGATCAGACTCAGAAAGTCTGGATGCTGGACTGCGAAACCCTACGGCCATAGTAATATTTTGGATTCTCTACCGAGAGAGCTTGTATCCACTCCAACAGATTACATCACCCCCAAACTGATCTTTACAAAACGTTTTGACGTACAATTCCCCTCAAGAATAGAGGATCAAGGATTTTGATCTAACAATCTACACAGACGGTTCAAAGATGAACTGTTTTCTGAATCCTTGAACATTTCAAAATCATATAGACTTCCGGACATCGACAGTGTCCGCGAAGCCTACCGCCAGATCAAACTACACACAAATATAACGTCAAGGCAAAAGATCGCTATATTTATTGACAGCCAAGCAGCTAACAAAGCTATTGCCGCGGTTACTATATCATCCAAACTAGTAAAAGAATGCCGAAGTGAGTTAAGTGAGGATTTGGATTCCAGGCCATAGTAACGTTTATGGGAACGAACAAGCCGATGGACTGACTGTTTACTCGTAGAACCAGTTGACGTTTCGTTGGGAGCAGTCAAGGCACAAATCTCCTCAATCGCCTCAATCTTCTATAGCTCCAAAGTATTGTGATTACACCATTTCGACAACCTATCAATAACTGACTGAGATCTAATGCAGTTAGCTGTATTATTTATACGAAAGTTACAACGTTACTGAATCGGAATAATTCATGGAATAATTAAATAAATAGCAACGGGCCCAGGTGACTACCTTGTGGGACGCCAGAAGCTACTTCTATTATGTGAGATGCCAAACCTGTATCGTTTTATACCGTTTCCGAAGGGCAATTTTTTCTATTGGTAGAAGCTACTCATCACAGTTTTACTCTTGGATGTTTGTCAGACGTTCGCGAAAGGTAGGACCGTTAGAAAGCTTTATTTTCTTATTATTGTTATTTTTGTGTTTTCTTGGATTCGAACCTTGAACCACTCGTTCAGTGACCGCGCAATGCTTTTTTAAAATCTGTATAGTCTACATCAACTTGTAAACGATTCTCAAAGTTATTAAAAATACAAGTAGTTATTAAGGTTAAATTTGTAGAAGACATGATTATACTTTACCGCGAAAAAGAGTCTACCTTTTATAATGCTTTCAAGAAATTTTGTAATCGCGGGTCGATAGTTTTCGACTTTTTGTCTCCGCTTTTAAAAATTGTGATCGATTTTTCATAGAATTTCATAAAATTTGTTCACATTTTTGTTTTTTCGAAATTTTGCATTAGTAACATCCCAAATTTTTGACATGTTTCTCTGACCTCTAATTTTGTTTCTTTTTTTTATTTTACAGGTAAGTGATAAGTATATTTTGCATTATTTTGGTAAGTAGATACTTTTTTTTTTAAATATCCTTCACCGCTTAGGGTCATGTTCTTGACAAGTTTATAAAATCCAGTGATGGAAAAAAAAGGTAAGGCTATAGAAAATCTGTCCGTTTTCTTGGACATTGAGGGGCAAACTTAGGGTTGAACCTATGTGATGCTTATGTTACCTTTTTGGTCCTAAAATTAAATTCTGATGAGCATACTGAGATTATGAGGGCGAATATCATCAACATTCTCTGGGTGGGTGAAGTTATTTAACTAAGCAAATTGCAGCACCATGCGTACGTTAGTATTACTAGCTTGATGACTTGACTGTCAGTGTAGTGTGTTACATAGAAAAATAGATGACCTCGCACTTACATCCAATTTTCAACCGTTTGGCTCTTCGAAGGTTGATAGATACAACCACGACTGATGTCCCGAATACCTCAAATGAATCATTCCTAGAATCGCGACTTTTAGACAATTTACTAGGCACGATGTTAGAGCCCATCACCTTTATATACACCTGGTAAAAGTGCGAACATCTCTCCATCAAAATGCTTTCTGTTACAGAGCCAGTAAACTTTTGAGTTTATTCCCAGGAGGCATGTTTCCAGAAGCTTGTAATCTTCAGCTATTCAGAAGCAAAATCAACAGTCAACCTCTTCTGCTGTGAATTGTTTTCTTACAAGGAAGCCCTCACTGTCTTTTAGACAGACGGGACTCTAATAGATTAGCTTTTTGAAGCCGAAATCTATTTAGAGGAAAATCGAATGGGACGGTCTATTTCTCTAGGCATAGCTTCACACCAGTCTTTCAGGCAGAATTAAGCACATAATTAAGCACATGCACTGAAGAATAAATTAAAAAAAAGAACAAGGAAGACCAACATAGCCTGTTCTACAGAGAAGACATAACCGACCAGGGTGGTATATATTGTTGATGCAGGAGGTCCATGGTAACGCAGTTTTACCCGAAAACAAAAAAATCAGGTAGCTAGAGCCGAATCAAAGACGTCATTCAGCTAGTTCGTCCTTCTACCTAGTCGAGTCATAAATATTGATACAATTTTTATTGCAACCATTAGTTGCACTTATGCTTCTTTGTCGCAGAAAAAGTTGTTGTTTTTAGTCGTTTACAATCATGGAATGGGTTGACATCGAAAATTGTTGTGATCGGCTTATACAAGTGTAATATGGCAAAAGGTGATATCTTTCGGACCTTTCGACCGCTTGGAATCACTCGCTGTTTTGTTTATCGTACTATTAAATTATTCGAGGATACTGGTGGAGTACGTGACCGTCAAAGATCCAGCCGTCCATGCACTGTTGGGACTCCGGGAGCCATCAAAGCCGTGCAGGCTCGAATCCGACGCAAACCACTGAGAAAGCAGAAGATCTTTTCGCGGGAAATGAACATTTCGCAAAAATGCATGTCTCGCATCATCAATGAAGACTTTAGACTTAGTGCCTACAAAAGACACACTGGACACCTGCTAACAGTCGTATTGAAGCAAAAACGTAAGCAAAAATCGAAAGCTCTCTTAAGACGGTACGCTAAAAAAGGCTCATAGACAAATTCTGTTCACCGACGAGAAAATGATCAAGTGTACGCTTCAGAACTTATTCCAAGGGTTGAAAGAGGCCACCACGCCGCAAATTTGATGGTATGGTGGGGAGTGAGCTACGATGGCATGACCAACTTCCATTTTTTCGAAAAAGGAGTCAAGACTTCTGCGAAAATTTACCAAACCACTATTTTGGAAGACGTCGTTAAGCCTCTAAGCCGAACAATGTTCGCAAACAAGCACTGGACATTCCAACAAGATTCTACTCCAGCCCACAAGGCGAAAACCACTCAAGAGTGGCTAAAAAAAAATTTACCCGACTTCATATCACCGGATGATTGGCCAGCTGGTAGTCCGGACCTTAACCCTTTGGATTACAAGTTGTGGTCCGTTTTGTAGGGAATCGCCTGCTCTACTCATCACCGAAATATTGAGTCTTTGAAGCCCTTGTCCGCGCTGTCGACAACTTTTCCGTAATGCGATTGATGATCGGCAGTGCCTCTCAGGTCGTACTCTAAGGCAAATGGCGGCCATTTCGAATGAAGTCTTCCTTGACTTGCAGCTCCCTAGCTACAAATTATGGAAATAAAAAGTATAAATTTGTTTTTAAAAATATCAGCGCGTTTTCATGTGGCATAAGTTTTTCTTTGTATCAGTATTTATGACTAGACTAGGTATAAACATGTCGACAGATGAGAGATAGTGTTAAACCTATGAATAGGTGATTTGAGGATCATTCTGGAATTTGAAGAGTTTTGGTCTCAGAAGTGCGGAGACTTGCTTCGGTGTAGAGGGAATAATCGAATCAGGAATGCCACCTTAGGACAACTTATCTTAAAAGATGAGATACTATTTTATATTTTAACTGAACCTGGCTGAGACTGTTCACATCAAAAATACAATGAGCTAACAGGTCTACTTGTTAAGGTTTTATATTTTAACCTAACAGTTTGTAACGCCTACTTTACTGGGCGAATTGAAACTTTTCTCCAAGTTTCTATATCGCTATCGAAAGATTTCAAGGAATTCAAAATCGACACTCATTGAATTGTTAAAGGGCGTATCATTACTGATATCGCTACCGATAACAACTTTAGTTATTCCATTCTTTTTACGCCCCTTTCTCGAAAAAAAATAAAAGTCTTATCACCCGCATACATTACCACACATTAGTCGACAAACTTTTATCAACTCTCTCAAATAAGTAAAACATCCCATTAACATTCATGAGACGCAGAATACTCATTCAAATCCAATACAAAACTTCATGAACAACACTAAGTAGCGAGGCGATGCGAGGCGAGGCGAGGCGCGGCGCAAAAGTCGAAGAATTCCGTTCCATAAAATCATGCACACCATCGCTGATTTGCTTATCGCCTCCACCGAACGTTCCCAGTTTGATCTTTGCCAGATCTCTTCAATGGTCTCCCATTTCAGTATCAGTAGTCGGGTCTGCAGTTGTACGCCTCCGATAGAGACCAAAGTCACAGAATCAAAGAACAGAAATAGTACGAGTATATCGCGCTCAGAACTTCAACATACTAGCGCAAGTGAACTTTAAAATTCCTTATCGATCGATGCCAGCAATAATGATGGCGATGATGATGATGATGATGATGATGATGAATAAATAAATAAAAAAAAAATCAAACAAGAAGAAGCAAAATAAAATTAAAATTTATTTTTAATTCGAGTCATCATCAAGATCATTGGCCACTAACCATCACCACCAACCAGCACTAGCATCATCGGCAGCACAGAGCACACCACATCGGAGAAGAAATCAGAATCATGCTGATAAAATTCAATTCAAAGCAGAAAACAAAATTATTTTCGAGTTGCTGCTGCTTTTTTTTTTTGGAGTTTCATTTCGATCTTTTTTTTCCTTTTTTGGTCGACTAAAGATTAAGATTGCTGTCGAGGCTGTGTGTTGATGCCTTTCGAGTTTGGACGAGGATCAATGAGATTCAAAGATGGCTGGGACTAGATAACAAGACCTCTGATGATGAACTTCTATAGAAGATAAGCTGGGGGAGCAGATTGATAGAAGCGATTTCATTTCTCTTTTTCTAATTAAAAATGCGAAAACGTGGACATAGTAGAATAATGGAATCTTAAATCTTGAAGCTCGAATCTCCTTCTGGGTGTAGTTTTGATTGCTTATTGGTTTCGTGATGTTCTTTTGGAGTTATATTTTTGATTGAATGATATTTGACCAACTTTAGTTGGAAAGTAGGCCCTTGGAAAAGAATGAAGTCATCAGGACTTGCTAGATTAGAGCTGATCACTAGGATTTAAAAGGTTCTCAACAAAATTTGTAGGTTAGGAAGCGATTCTACGATTTCGATAAATCTTTGTATCAGTTTCAGACAGCAATGATAGTTTTTCCAATTGTTATGTTTCAGCAGCTGTCAAAGTTACCAATGGCATTCAGCTGTCAAAATATTCAGTAAGGATTGTCATTTCATCATGCATCGCTTGACACTTCGAAATTATTAAAAAATATTATCGCAACGTGAATTTCGTCGTGAGATCGGTCGTGATCATGGCTTCAGTGCGCAGGCAATTCGTCGCACCGTAGAAAAATTTGAGCGTGAGTACACTCTTTTGGACCTTAAGCCACCAACCAGATAGAGATCGGTGCAAAGTGAAGAAAACATAGTCGCTGTAGTAGCCAGTATCGAAGAAGACCCATAAATGTCGATTCGGCGTCGATCAGCTGAATTGGGCATTGCTAGAGAATCAACCAGGCTTATTTTGCGGTTGGATTTCGGTCTACATCCGTATAAGATTGTACTGACGCAAGAATTGAAGCCGGACGACCATAGACAATGCCGTGAGTTCGCTAATTGGACGCTGGAAATGTTGGCCGGAGATCCGGATTTTTGGCAAAAAATCATCTTCTCGTACGAGGCCCATTTTTGGCTCAGCGGCTATTGAAGCGACCACAATCCACAAGTATTTGACCAAGCATCAATGCATCCACAAAGATTGACTGTTTGGTGAGGTTTATGGCACGGCGGTATCATCGGATCTTATTTCTTTCGAAATGAGGACGGAGACACCGTTACCGTCCATGGTCCTCGGACTTTCTGTGGCCAGAGCCGTTGTTGAGAGAGAGAGGAAAGGATATTGAAGAGAATTAAAGATTAGAAAGGGAAGGATCGGCGGTAGCCCTGCGTCATGTCAATCGCTCCTTATATGAAGAAACAGGTTGCTGAGGGCATCTGGTATTTGACTCAGGTATACGTGGTTTTTGTTAGGAAGTCTATTCCAAGCTTTTTAGTATCCCTTCATGTCTTAGAATATGGTGTGGAAGACTCTAGGTCTAGCTCCCTGATATTTTCTTTGAGCTTACAGTGTCCTATTAGAAATGGCGTTAGTATTCCTAGCACTTAATCTTGCGCTTCAAAATCTGGTCAGCAGAATAGAATGTGCGCTTGACAGAAAAGAGCACGCGATAGGCATTTTCATAGACATTGAGGGTGCCTTTAACAATGCGACGGAGTAGAAGAATCACTAGTGTTGTGGATCAAAGCAATGCTGATGAACAGAACACTGACTGTAGATGCAGATTGTGGCGGGTGTGTTATGGCAAGTGTAAATAGGGGCTGCCCGCAAGGAGGTGTTATGTCTCCACTGCTTTGGTGCATGCTGGTTGACTCCCTGTTGAATACACTCAATTGTTCTAACGATTACTCTCAAGCATATGGAAATGATGTCGTCGTTCTGTCTGTCGGATCATGCGCTTGGTGCGCTGTTAATGGGTTTTCAGTTAATCCTTTCAATACCAAGGTGATTCTCTTTACGAGAAGGAGGAAATTGACTGGTCTGACTCAGCCAGTGCAAAAAGGCGTCACTATCCAACTCTCCAAGGAAGCCAAATATTTAGGAGTAATCTTAGATAGCAAACTTCTTTGGACGAAACATATCGAGCTGAAGATTTCCAAAGCTCTGTCAGCCTTCTGGCAATGCAAAGGTGTGTTTGGCAAGACACGGGGCTTGTCGTCAAGGAAAGTCCTTTGGATCTACACGGCAATGATAAGACCCTTCCTCTCATATGTGTCAGTTGTTTGGTGAAATAAGGAAAGAGCAGTTCAACTGCTGCGAAATCGGCACCTCATCGCTTTTTAGACAATGCTGTGACTTGAATAAATGTCAAACGAAAATGGCAGAATGAAAATTTCCCAGAAGAATTTATACGTTTACACGGGGGGGCAATGCACCACGTTTAGACGTGACGCCAACAACGTTATGTGATCGTGAATGATCGGACAGCGAGACGACAAATAAAAGAGAGGCACTTATGAGGTTTTTAGCGAACTCGAGCACAAGAACTACTCACAGATAACCAAAGAGATCGGCTAAGGGGTCGCCCGTAAGAACGAATACCAAGATTAATCAAAATCCCGAAATCGAAAACTTTCATGAAACCAATATTTGTCCTTGTAGGTGCCAACAAAAATCCACATTAAAACGATACCTATTGAAATCTATCGAGACTTAAAGCGTTTGCACACGGAGCAACGTAAAAGAAAGAGAAACTTGAGATTATGTCGCCAGCTTGTAGGGTATCTCTGCTAATGAATTTCAGTGGTCTACACTGTGCTAACTAGCTTGCGAGGCTTCGATGATAGATTGCTGGAAATTAAGCATGGTTGTCGTCAGGGTGTCGAAAAGGCTAAAAAAATGGGATATATATATCAACGCAGCTCTTTAGTGAAGCCAGCGATGGCAATGGTTGCGTGCGTGGAATGAGTTCAAATTCTTTATCTGGTTTTATTTCTTTTTCACCCGCGGAAGTGAGGTCGACGGGTAATCATTACTTTTGTAATTTAATTAGTAATTAAGTAGATTAAACATTAATTGACATGTAATTTAATCATATTGCAATTATCGAGAATTTGTAATTAAAAAAGTTTAATTATAGTTACAAGTAATCAATTACATAATTACAACTACTTAAATAATTAAATCGCTACAATTAGAGTGTAAATAAAGCTGTATTATCATAATACCTATATGTTTGGATGTTCTACTTTGGTCATAACAATTTTTGGGGTAACACTTACGTCTTCCGAGGTATTTGTAATTAAAGTCAGAGAAAGTATTTAAATACTTTTAATGTTACGTAATAAAGGGGTTTAATTACAATTCAATTACGTATTTTTGTTTAAATTTTGTAATTGCATCCTTTTAACAACTTTTTGATTGTATCAGTGAAATTGCGATTATTAATTTAATTGCTTGTAATGGTAATTCGATTTTTTTAATTGCAATTACTTGGTAATTGGGATGTAATTAAATTAGTAATGGTGATTGTAATATAATTACATTTTTAATTGCCCATCACTAGTTATAGATACATTTCGCGACTTGCGTAGCTCCGTGAGTTTAACATCTTACGTAACAGTGATCACTTGTGTGTAGCTCCATGTGCGAACGGCCTTACTTCTAGAGCAGTATGCAATGTACACGTATCGCAATTTTTGAACCTAGATCAGAATGCCGTACACTCGTTACAAGATCGAGTGTCAACAAATAGTGTTGTGTGTACGTTCGCTTGCACACTTCTAGGCTGCAGCTAAATTCACTTTGTGACAAATAGTCAGACTTAATCATGCGTAGGTATTAAAATAAAACGTTGGAAACGTCTGGGAATCTAATTTTGAAAGATAAAGGACTGGGAAAGCACTCAAACTTGGTACAGTTTTCACGATCGACTTTTCTGTGATAGCTCTTAGGGGTATACGTTGGACGTTCGTTACAATTTCTTGTTTCTATTACTCCGGATCATCAGTGAAATGGGTGTGATGCGGTGATATTTAGCTAAAAACATACCAGGTCTACCTTCGCCATACGCATTAGCGAAATTATCGGTGCGGTGGTACTCTTATTGATGATGTTTTCTTTGCTAACAATCTCAGCAGAATGTATTTCGAACACTTCTTGGCCTTTAACTGCGGACTAGAATTAGCGACAAAAGAGAGTTTAATGGTAAGGTTAGATTTCAAATTTGAATAAAGTCTTTCTCCTACTCTGCAAATTTACACCGACCTTGGCGTCACAAGGTTCCTTGACTAGTCAGAATTTAGAACTGAAAAGTTCAGCCTTTAGTTAATACTTGGTGAAATTACGAAGGACTATATTTGAGTTGCTTGTTTTATAGAGGGCTAGATATAAGATTTTTTAATTTTTCCAGGCAAGATTTACCCAAAGGGCTGGAAGTTTGAGTGCTGGTAGTGTGGCCAGATTCTAGACTTGTGGTTCCTGGTGATATTGATGGTGGTGGATGGACATTCCCCTGCTCGTTCCTGATGAATTTAAATTCAAAATTCCTGTATCGGTTATATCGTACGGAGGTAATTTTTCAGGCTGTCATTCATTCAGTCTATGTTTTCATTGATATTCATATGAGGGTGCAGCCAATTTATTCCAGTTGTAGATCACCCAGGTCCATGATGGACGTATGGCCTGTGTACTATGCTGTGTATGAGAAGAATCGTGTTTGAAAACAATGAAGGCAATACTAAATATATGCCGAGAAGACAGATTGGAGGTACTAACATGTGCAAGAACTGAAATTTAAAACTAAGTACGTGGGATTCCAGATTTATTTTTATCGAAATTTTGTTTCTCCATTTATCGTGGCACAAGTCCACTTGACCGACTTACGATAAGTATAGATTACAGATCGCCTTTGTAGATTAGACCCTAGCCCAAAAGTTCAGAGACATCACAAGTCACTCATCGATTCCATGCCAAGGGTCAGGGTTTCTTAAACAGATTTTGTCCACACCTGCTCCAAGTGTAAAATATTCCACAACTTGTATGACTCATAAAATACCTATTGAATGACTTAAGGTTACTCAACGAAAGTGGTATATCTTTTCCAACAGACTGCAATTAAGTCATTTCGGCCTAAAAATAAACTAGCTAGCTTTGTACAAATCCATTCAAGCAACAACCCTCGCCTTTGTTCCGAAGTTTTTATCAATAAATCAAAGTATTAACTATTCCGCGCAATAAGTAATACTTTAAAGCAAACTTGTGATCATTTCTTTAACAAAAAATAATCGCTTACCTTTGTGGGCGGGTCGAATTCAAAGGCCAACCACATACATAGGCTTAATCATGTGAATCGAAATAATCACGTATATTTCGATTCACATTTACGCCTCGATATTTTACCAACCGATATCAATCTGGAATTAATCGATTTGATGATAATCGAATTTCAAAACCCAGATCAATCAATCAAAATGTGTCCAAGACCACATGATGGGTGCAAAATTCAATCAAATGACTTCTAAAAGGGGATTCGTTTCTGTTGGTTTTTTTTGTTGAGTCTTTGGTTCTTGAGCTTTTCGTTGTGGCACCCCGCCCTCCCTGCCTTAATTTTGTAGTTTCTGTTAACTTTTCATTTGCTTGCTTGTGCTTATCTGGACAACAGCAATTAAAAGATTTTTTTCTCATTCGTCATTGATAAGCGAATGCGATAAATCGTACGTTCGTTGTTCAAAGTCGTGTTGTTGTTCGGTGATATTATTAGAACGTTCCAGTGGTTCTGTGGTGTTTTGTTTCTCTTATACTGTTCTCGATCTAAAAATATTGTAAGTACTCGTAATTATGATAGCGCTAGGCTAAAGAAAAATCGATTGCTGAAGCTGAACATTTGAAATTAAATGACGATTAGTTTCGAATTTTAATTTGATACCCACCCGATAAGATTGCTCGTTCGAGTGGCATTCATAAAATGTTTGAGGGGTGTATGTTTGTTCTTTGTATTGTTGTTGTTGTTTTTTTTTTTGTTTTTTATATAAAAAAAGGGGAGTGAAACGGTTTACTTATCTATCGATCACTTCTGGTACTTACAGGAAGTCTTGTTTGTTTTGATTGAACATGATTGGGGTACAAGAACAGAACAGAAATTGCTTCCTTATTTTTCAACTTGCAACGTTTAGAACGTTCGGCATAGTTATCGAGAACGAAAGTATCTGATGTTGAAGTAAAATTTCAGATTGAAAATTGTACTGAAACTGAAACTGCGCTCTAAGCATGAGACCTTTCGGCTGTAATTAAGCGAAGGAATTCGGCTGTATGTGCTTCCCACTGACCACAATCCAGTGAACTGAAGTAGTACGCGTCCAAACCTAAGAGTTCTGAACAAGTTGATGAAGCTTTCATGATCAATTTCGATTTTACAACAGATGCGTTATGCGCGTAAGAAATTGCTTGGCAGTCTTAAATAAATTAGTAAACGTAGTGTTTGAACGATGATTAGGATACCCTGACGGTGATGTCAGCCATCGATTCACGTAGGCCAACAATTGGGTCAATTATGCCCATAGTAGTTAACCCTGTGAACATGTAAAGATAACAGTAAATTGAAACCATTCGGTTAAAGATATGAATATCAGGAGGTCTCAGTGTGGTGTTGCGTAATTCCCGTTTCGTCGAGAAGGTACGGCGAAAAGTGCTCAACCTTATGTTAGCCGAAGCAGGACATTCGAAAAATAGGTAGCGGTGAATGGATCACATTTTTAGCACGATCCTTGCAGATCCCAAATAAATCATTAACACACTCCGAAACGCAGTTCCTAATGAGGATGATAGAGGCGGATCGTTCACCCGTATGATTAAGCCTGACCAGTATCTGACCTTAAGTAGGTAGGTAAAGTGGTGGTTCAGAAGAACCCAATTAGCGCTAAGTTTTGATACCACAAAAACTCGTGTACCCTGTTTGTTAACGTGTGTTATTGGAGGTAGAAAATATAATTAGATCCAACGCGTTGAGTTCAGAAACAGGATTAGTTCTCCAATCCGTTTAGAGGCTATCTCTCTGAATCGTCAAAGAAGGGTTTACCTAGCGTGCGTTGTCTAGTCCTTGCTAGTGGAAAAGAGTTTCCCTCTCGTTACTGTCTTTGCAGCTGCGGCAGAAAGTGTTGTAAGGAATGCCAAGCTTGGCCGCATGGTCCTCTATAGGCCAGTGGCCTGTATAATGGCTACAGTTCTGGCAATATTAGGCCTTGATCTGCCTAGTAGCTCATTTCATTTAAGTTTGTTGAAACTGGGCCATGTCTTCCTTGATATGGCACAACTGGTAAGGTTGTTTCACCCGAGATTGGCGAGCTGGAGGAAGTGGTGGTGTAAATTGCCCTTAACGACTCCTATCGGAATATTGACTCTTTCCGTTAAGGGCTGACCCTCGCCTGGCTAGCTCGTCTGCTCGCTCATTTCCCTCATAATTGCTGTGTCCTGGGACCCAGATGAGGGTAATTTCAGAAAGGATACTTTGTTTGTTTATTTCAAACCGGCATTGCTCTACCAGTTTTGAGGATATGGTAACCGAATCAATGGCTTTGATTGCGGCTTGGTTATCTGAAAAGATACCTATATTTAGGTTGGACGTTGGGAGATTTTTTAACATGCGGCAGTCTTCCCGAATCGCAAGAAGCTCCGCTTGAAAGACACTAGCAGAGTCTGGGAGACGGAAGGATTTCGATATATTCAGTTGGTCCGAGAAAATACCTGCGCCAACTCCGCAATCAATTTTCGAACCATCCGTATATATACAGATATCAAAGTTATTGATTACCATTCCGTTCTTCCATTCTGCTCTGGTAGGGAACTTTACTGAAAAAGGTTTGATGTAGTCGAGCGTGGGAGTCCTGTAATCGGTCGAAGATGTCACCAGTTCACTTGGTATCATCTGCAAGATGTCCTTGCTGTCCAGCACCCAGTTTCCCTGAGCCGGACAGCACTGCATATAGCTGAAAATTTAATATGGAGTTCAAGGGGGATCAGATGCAGGATCACGCTTAGAGCGTCTGTTGGGCAAGATCTCAATGCTCCTGTGATGCCTATACACGCCGATCTTTGTACTTTTTTGATTCTGTTGATGTTATATTTTTTAAGTAAGGCGGTCCACCATACTATGGCGCCATAGGTAAGAATTGGACGCACAACGGCTGTGTACATCCATAGGGTCATCTTTGGCTGGAGTCCCCATTTGATCTGACCTTATCAAAGACTGTTTTAAATATATCCACCGGACAGACGTTTGCTATATTTATGGCCTCTTTATCGAATATTTTTGGCTTTAGCTCAGAAAGGATGTACTTCCAATCTTCCCCCATTCTTTGTCGATCGAGGTATTCTTTTTGATGGTGATGACCTTGCTTAAGTGTCATTTGCAGCATGCCTGCTGCATGGTTGTCAACGTATCATGTAATAATGATCTTCCGGATAATATTGTTTTCTTTTATCGTTATTACTGCCCGAATGGTGAAAATACGCTGCAATCATTTTCAATCGTAATGAAATATTAATACCTAGAGCTTTGGTAAATTCGTCATCTTTTATATCGATGTCCGCTTTGGGGCTGTTAGTGCTGAATGCCGGTTCATCTTTAATCTAGCCGGTTCCTTCAGTCGATTCTGTTGAGTATTCTAGTGGTCACTCTCCTGTCAAAATCTAGTGCCAAAGTCAAATAATCGGATACTGTCGTCTTGCACGCAGCCGCACACCGTAAGATGGAACTATGCTTGCTATTTGACACCATAAACTTTACATACCTACATACATGTACCTGGTAACCGCGCCAGCGTCTCTTTATCAAAGTTTTTTTTTGTTACAGAACAAATAAAGTTTGGAATTCGCTCTCAGACATACTCGTGTTTCCAGAATCTTTCAATTTTCAACTTTTCATGAGCAGTATCAGAAGGTGTCTGCAGATAACTCGGGGAGATGTCCCAGCGTTATTGGTTTCCATTAGAAAAAAGATGCGAGTACTGGTCATTTTGTTATTGAATTATTGAACCGATTTTGATGAATTCTTAGTTTTTGGTTAGATTACTTCCTTGGAAAGTCTCGAAGTTAAAATACATTCGGATGTTCCTTTAGGATACGTGGGGAAGAAGAAATATGATATGAAATTATTTGGGATATCAGATTTAAACTTATTTGTCGTGATCATGATTTTGCACAAATTTTTGAGTCGCGTGCTTTTGAAAATTGGGCGAGGGTACAACCTTTTGTCGCAGCCATTCATCCACCGTGATCGTAAATTAAAAATATTTCTGAATTCTGAGCTTTTCTAAGATATATCATCACATGTTTATGAACGCGTGGGGTACATACGGAAACAAAAATGAACCTACAACATTTGTACTTCAGCTACCTTTATAACGTTCATTGAAAAATTAGCCCAGCTTTGTCAACCAACAAACGAGCTACAAGCCTCCAATTTTGCACATGAAGTTGGTTGAAGGCTCTTTCCACCTATGTGTGTCACCTTAGGTGTGATCTTTCATTATCGGGTCGTTCTTCCGGGATAGATTTGAAGACTTTTCGGACCGTGGATGTCCATTCGCTGCACACATGTCCTAGTAATTGTATTCGATCAATTGGAACTCTTCGTTCAGATGGTGTAATTTTTTGAGGATAGGGCAAACGATGCTGAAGTTTCATTTTTCGGATATTTTATAAATGAATTGACGTATGCTCCCTACCAAATTATACCCAGCTTCTTAAATAGCTCAGCAGTTAGACAGTCATAGCCCGAATTGTAGGACTTAAATGGAGTTCTGGTCGTCATCGCTGTTTAACAGTCTGCAGAAGTGATCTTTCCAAATTTTCAATATCGTTATGGTATTTAACCATGTGTGAAAATCATTCACACAGCTTTTGTAGTACAGGAGCTAGATGATGATAACAAGTCGATTGATAGATGCGTGAGCGAGAGCAATTAGTTTCCGTGGTCTATTTACGGAACCGTGAACTACAAGCGCAAGAGAAAAGCACAAATAAATATTTCGTTACTATGCTTTATTTTTTATTTTTTACATATTTGTTTAATTCCGCTACTTGATAGACTCATTCATTTTTTTTTTGTTTTACTCCTCATCTGTCTGCGGGTTAGTAAAACTCAACTTTGGTCCAAATTTCAATCTTCTACATCTAATGGTTCAAAAATTATGAGGCTGTGACAGGCAGACTTACAGACAACTGACTCTCGCTGTAAGGGTTCCGTCCTTACTTTTTGTTATTTTCTAAGTACCGGAACAGAAAAGTTACAATCCTCTTTGAACGGATTGTATTAGACCCTATCCCTCATCATCTATGCCACCCCTAATAAAGTCGGCGTGGCTATCCAGAAGATATTTCCTTAATTTTTAAGAGACTTTGTGGAAAAAACTATTGTTGGAACTTTTTCTTAAAGAAAGTGGGTGTGGCTGTTAATGTTTCCAACCGAAATTCACGGATTATAATGAATTTCTTAAAATAAGCCTTAATCATCGCCATGAATACCTAGTTTCGAAAAAAGAGAAAAGCGGCGTTGTGCAGAAAACTCCCTCAAAAAGTGGGCGTGGTATTACACATCGTATGCACGAATTGTAGAGAAAGTCAATGCCCATAAATTTTGTTAAATATGATTCTTTCAGTTTGTAGTAAAAATATTAATGGAAGCATATTTTTTTAGAAGTGGACGTATTTGTGGACGGATCCCTATATTTATTTTTACTTTTAATGCACTGGATTCCGAAAGAATTTAAGACCCTTACGCACAGACGTACGGACGGACATTTTTTAATCGATTTAACTTATGGTACTGATCTAAAATAATTCTTCGTTATTTAAACAATAATAGGAAGCCCTGTAATCATTTCTGAAAGCCAGAAGTTTCGGGTTTCCGATTACAAAATTTAAATTGTGATCTTTCGATTTCAGATCAAAGCAAACACTTTTGGTCCGTGTCTATTGGTTTGTTTGTCTACTTCATATTCGAGAACGAGCAAAAGATTTATGTTGATGGTTCTATCTAAAAAACATAACACTTTCAGTAGGGTGGTCATATGTCTAAAATGCAACTTGATCGTGATGATGACATCAGGAGGACGGAAAAAATACTGCGAATCATAAGCAACGACAATAACAGCAAAACAAAAATACTCCCCAGTTATCTGGACGCCACCCTTGGAGTTCACTGAAACTTAATACCAGCCTAGTTTCAAACCAACTACACCAATCTGTCTTTCTCTCTGTCTCTTCCCCTTTCCACAAAATGACCGTGTCCTAAAAATTAGTTCGACGTTGCATGTAGATGGTCACTAACATTGGTAAGATATGGAGGGTGAAGTCTCAAAAATCTTAAACAAACTTCCTTGTAACCCGGCTAATTCAAGAACCACTTGATGGATTTTTATGAAACTTGGTTTGTTTGTCTAGCCTGGTGGTCCAAATTGGATGTGGTCGTAAGGAGTGTGTGAGGTTAAAAAGACCTTTAAAAGTCGCTTCAAGCGCTCATCGATCTAATGAACGGAATTCGATGAAATTTTGGTCTGTTGATAGTTCCATATGAAATTACAAAAACGCCGTGAATTGGTGTTAAGATATAAAGAGTAGGGTTTGTAAAATCTTTATTAAACGTCTAACTCGAGAAATGCTCAACGGATTTTGATGAAATTTACTTCCTAAGTTTGCCATGGCATGTAGATTGCCCTACTTATACTCCTAAATCAACATGCAAACGAGTACGAACAAGCGCTGTGCCATCACTTGACAAATGTTAGTTTTATGGGCCCTATAGTCATTATTTCTCTATATCACAAACTACGTGTTAAAATTAATATACCCTATGGGATAGAGTATGAAAACTCAAAGATACTTTTAGTTCTCGGTCTTATTTATGTAAGTGCTTCGTCATAAAATGTCAGAAATGACATTGTAATAATTCAATAGTTAATGAACCCACATCGGAGCTGTGTAGGTATTTCGGATAAACAGGCCGCTTAAACTCAAATGCAAATGCATCCAACTTTGCTTCTCCTTTTTACCATAATTTTCGATTTTCCATGTTCGCCTACAACAAAAATAAAAACAACCGCATACGGGGCTCATGCTGCTCGCGGTGGTCTTCTTATTTTCTTTTAGTTCTGCCGCAGCGGCGCACGGCCACCACACCAATTACATTATACAGCATATTATAGCGGTAGGCAATAACAGCATTTAACGACTTAAAACACCCATCAACAGCTTGACCGACAAACGAGGAGTGAATTCCATGTTTGACCAAATAGCGCCGGCCGCCGCCATTGCCGCCGTTGTTGGTCGACGCCACTGTGATGGTGGTGGTGATGTTGAGTTGCCGCCAAAAGAAACGCGCACAAAACTCAGACAAAAAAAAAAAAAAAAAAAAGAAAAAAGAACGAAGAATGGTATTTGGATGGACGAGAGGATAGTGAGGAACTAAAGGGCGGGAGACGTCCACGAACAACGTCGACTACTACGACGACACACTGTTAATGATGTTACTTTGTGTGTCAATAAAATGTTTCATCACCGAAACCTGTGTACGGGTAAACAATCAGTGGTGTTAGCTAGTGGTGGTATGGCACTGCGGTGGCGGTGACGGTGGCGACACTTGTCAGAAGGCGACGACGTATGGTAAAGGTGTAATAGTTGGTGGCGGGGCAGGGTGGATTAGTGGTTTTTGGGGTTTCCGCCGTCCGGGTGCTGGACAAAAGAAATGGGATAATTTCATTAAACAAAATGTGACACTTGGAATGGGTTAGTGTTGTGGCATTCTGGCTCTTAACGAGGAAAGTGTGTGCCTCTGTGGCTAATTGGGCAATTAGTGTGCGGTATGGAATTTAATCGGGGAGGGGGGTTAATTTATTGTATGCAGTTTAGTATGATTGGGCCTTTTGTGGTGCACTGATGGAGAGAAAATGTATTTGCCTTTGGATATGAGGGCTGCATAAAATTGGACTTACATGCAATTCAAATAAAAATATTGACATTTTACTCTTTAGTTTTAGAAGAGTGGCAACACTCTACCCTAATGTCAAAGTTTGAATTTGAGATCAGCTGTCAGTGTGACAGTTACTGCACTAGTGCAACACATGTGCGAGAGGCAAAATAGTGGAAATTCCCATGCACAAACATTCAAACAAGTACATACTCGTATATGGCTCGTCTTCTCAGTTCGACTTTTGCGATAGTGATGATGTCCTTTCAGCTGTAGTAAAAGCCGGAATTACAAGTTCAATTCTGCTGCAGCAATATTATAATGGAGAAGAATGGCTATACATACTATCACTAAAATGTTCAAAGATGTTCAAAATTCAGGTATTAAGATCAATTACTGTAACGCGAGTTACCAAATTTATGTAACGCCAGTAATACTAAACAAAATATTTTCCATTAATTTGAATTCATATTTTATTTTCATTAGTTGATAATGTTCCGTGTTTCTAACCTGAAAGAATTTCAAATTACTTAATCGGTTAATTAAGTAGAACTTGCTAAAAGAAGTTTCTGAAGAAAGCATGCTTTGCTTTCTAAATAAATAATCTTTAACTGTCGTAGTTTTTCGTATTCTAGCAAAAGCATATATAACTCCTCTTCAAAAAATGGTAATGGAATGGTAATATGTATCGTGCAAATATGCGAGGACTGTCAGTTAGAGACCTGATTATAACGCGAGTTACCATAGAATGTCACTCCTCTGAAACAGCTCAAAAGTTACAAGCGTGTGACATTTAAACGGACAGGCAGACACCATGCGCGAATCCATTAGTGTTTTATTTTACCGTTTAGGTACGGAACACTGAAAAGATCTGTAAAGACAGATTTTCGGGACCAACCACTCTGAAGTGTCAAGTAAACCAAGTTTCACCGAAATCTGTTCAGTAGTTCTTTAGCAATTCTTGTTAGATAACAAATTAAAAAAAAAAAAAAATTTTAAATAACGGTAAGAAACAATAACGGCGTAAGGCTAATTCCAGAGGCATAGATACATAGCTTGTGACATATGTTGTGTCATAGAGAAATAATGAAGAAACGTTATCTGTGTCCGTCCGTCTGCATTAATCGTGACCTACACGCTATTGACGAACCAAAGTCTTAATTACAACAGTCCTCCGCATGCTTTAGGGTAGAAATAGCCTAAATAATGTTCAACCAGTATAAGGGAAGCAAGTTTGGCTATAAAAGTTTATTTTTAGTGTTCCATAACAGAATGGTATAAAACGGTGTCTATCTGCCGGTGTGTCGGTCACACGCTTGCAACTTTTGAACCGCTTAACCTAGAGAGATGAAATTTTCCACAAAAATTGTACGTGTTGAACCGAAAACAAGAATAGTTAAAATTAAAAAAAAATATACATATATTTTGTTGTTTGTTTGCTCCGAAGCTGAGTACAAATATCTCGAAAACGGTTCAGCGCACGAATAAAATTGTAACAACCCTTATTCTAGATTTTGAAATTCTTTTCCTTTCTTTTTTTTAAAGTTTTCAAAAATTGCAAATACGCAGTCTTCCAAAATGTCCTACTTACCCCGAAGCTATTAATGGAAATCGGCGTTGAGTACGTCGAATATGTCGAAAACAGTGCAGCGCACTTTATGACCGACATTGTGGGCTCTGAAATTCTGTACCACATAGATTTTTAATTTTCTTTAATTGCAAATATGCAAGCTTTCAAAAGGTCAGACTTTACCTCGTCTCTAATAGTGAACATCGATTTTGAGTGCGAATATCTCGAAAACGGTGCATCGTATGAACAAATTTCGTACGACCTAAATTCTAGGTTTTGAAATCCTCTACGTAAATTTGTAAATTTTCGAAAATTGCAGGTACGCAGTTTTCTAAAATGTCCGACTTTACCTCGAAGTTGATGATGGAAATATTTTGAAAACGGTGCAGCGTAGAAAAAAAAAAATATTACGAGATAAATTTTAGGTTTTCAAATTCGCTTGGAGGGCAATCTTTTTTGTAAATTTTCGGTTTTACAAAGAGTAGCTCTCGAATATGGCTTGAACGGTTTTATTCAAAATTGATATCTAAGCCATTTTCATTGTGTAAGGATGTGCCATTCAGATTTTTGACGTATGGTCAAAGAATTGTTTATTTTTTTTCTCATTTGAGAAGCTTCTCCTTTAATAGTAAGTACACCATAGCTCATGTTGTTGTTGTTAGCTCACCTTTCGGCTTATTTACGGAGCAGGGTCTATGACAGTCCATTTATAACGTACAAATTCTAAAATTTTAGCAGTATTGCATTTAAGGGATTGCATTGTCTTAAAATTAAGGGAAATGAGAAGAAGTTTAAACAAAATCGTAAGTCTCTTGTTGTTACGTTGATTATTTGAGGATTTTTTTGTTCCATCGCTAAGTTTATGTGTCTTATGTATAAAAGTCCGATTCTACATTCAAAGTAAACATTTGATTGTTTCGGTACTGCCCTTAACCAGCATTGTGCGAAAAACATTAAACTTGAACAACAAATTGCATTTCTTGTTAAAAATGCGCTACGTGTTTTCCTCAGTCCCATGCCAAAGAATACTTTGTTCACGACTGTAGTACTTATCTCTAATCTGTGAGGTTCACCGAGCATTTAACTCTCCCAAGAATCCGAAAAGTCAACTTTTTTACCGATAACCGATATCAACATTCTCAAAATAGTCATCCATCAAATCGCAATCAACAAAAATGTTCTCTGTGATGCAGATAAGTGACCACAACAGATGTGTGGTTGTTTAAAGCCAAAGATACTTGCGATAGCACCGCGGGTATGGCATCCATCCCACTGACAAAAACAAAAAATCGAAAATGAATGTTGAGAAGAGAAATCGCATCGCGCCGTCTATTTGAGATAAGATGACGAAGGCCAAGGGTTAAAGTGTCAAAACAAAGATTGGATCGAGGCCAACGTAGATGATTTGATTTTATTTTATTTTTTGTTTTTCTTTTGTCTGGCATCATCATTTTGATAAACAAAAAAAGAAAAAAAAGAAAAAAAAAAACGCCTCGTTGCAATCGCCGGCCGTCCCATTACTTAATCGAACACTTAATGCAGTGCAAAGTGATAAATAACACGGAACATCCATAATTAAGTTCGAAAATTACAAATGTCCAACATTTTCTCTCGCTAAAATTACTGGGAGGTGCACGCACGAAAGACAACACCATCGATCGTGTACTGCTCTGCAAAACAGCAGCCAAGAACATCGAAGAACATAAATTTCTACACAACGAGCACAGACTGCTCCTTGTGTGGTGATGATGAGGACGCCGGGAGGCACAGTAATTAAAATGTAAATATCCCATTTCCCGGTCGCACCGCCACACAATCCAGAAAATTGATTCTGGAGAGCCTCGCTTTTATTCGTTTTTAATTTCCCCCAAAGTGTGTGTAGAGGACATGTTCCCCGAGAGACAAACAAAAACAAAAAAAAAGGAGGTAAGGACGACATGCAAAAAAAAACCACAAAGACACACATAAAACAAACAAACGATCAAGCATCGGGGCGCATCGGACTAATGTTTGAAATTTGAAAAATGTTGTTGAGGACGACAGGTGCGGCAAGAGGATACAAGATCCAGAGCAGACGAAGCATAGCACGCATGCGCAACAACTCTGCTTGTTGTCGTGTGTACGCGCGTCAAATTCTTTCTCGTGAGTAGTGTGTGGAGTTGCCAACAAATTGGACATGGTCCAGTGCGTGATTGTTGCTGGTTTCTTCTGTTGTGCCTGGTTGCATGACGTGTGCATTTTAATGGCAGCGTGATAATTGTAGGGTATGAAGGGTTTAGTGTTATTGCAGTGTCAGGTGAATAATTGTGTTGAATCTTCATCTTGCAATAACTTAACAAGAGTGTCGCTTTTTAAGCCACTATTTAGCAACCCTGGAGGGGCGTGATAGAGGTTCCATTTCGAATGGTCTTTCAATTAAATCAAAGTTACTTATTGTGCGTATTAGGGTTTGGATGAAGAAGAAATAAAGGGCACGACTGGATCGCATGTATTTGCTCTATGCGTGGTGATCGTTCATATATTGTTCAGATTTCAAATTTTTTCAAAGTTCGAAAAGAGACAACAAAATTTGAATTTTCGAAAGGCAGACAACTTTCTTTGATCATGTGTCCAAAATTTGAATGCCATGTCTTCACACAATGTTCATATGACTTCGATACAAATTTTGAGTAAAATATTCTAAGCCGTAACCGAAATATCGCCAATTTAAGGAAGTCCAAGAACAGGTAAAACTTAAAAATGATAAAATAAAGCAGCCAAGGAAGAGGAAAGCTGAAAATAGTCAAACCTTTGCAAGTGCTAACAAATTATTTCGTGGGCCTATTCCTACATTTATAAAATGACAAGAATTTAGTTGGAAAATTTAATCTGTTTTCGGGAAAAAAAAAAATATCACAAAAAAATCGCACCAAGGATCATTTCGCGATATATCGCACCAACTTTATAATATCTAGTCATGTCATAAATACTGGTACACATTTAAACGCACTCATCGTGAAACTAGCCTTGAACACATCCATTGTATGTTGACAGGTAAAGGGTGCCCCAAAATTCACGCAAGAAGTAATTTTGATAGAAAACTCAGGTTTTTAATTAAAAATTGTAAATGTTTTATTGATTCATAAGGTATGCAGTATAGGGTTATGTATAGAATAGCATATCGGGTAAATGGCCTCCACTCTTTTTTTCGAAATTTTCCATGACCGTTTGGCATAAATGTGCCTGAATTTCGTTGATACAGCGCTCAATTTGCTTCTTCAAGGCGTGAGTGGTCGTGGGCTTGTTGACATAAACCTTAGACTTGGAAACACTCCAAAGAAAAAAAGTCTAACGGTGTTAAATCGTATGATCTGGGCGGCCAATTCTGATCACCAAAACGGGAAATTACACGACCAGGAAATGACTCATGCAGTAATTGAATTGTTTCTCGGGCTGTATGGCATGTGACACCGTTTTGTTGAAACCACATGTCGTCCACATCCATATCTTGCAATTTAGGCACAAAAAACTTTATTATCATGTCGCTATAGCGAACACCATTAACTGTTATTGCCTGACCAGCCGCATTTTCAAAGAAGAATGGGATTTTCTGAACCCGAAATTAGGCAATTTTGACGATTAACAAAGCCATCAAGATGAAAATGAGCCTCATCGCTGAAGATGATTTTGTTGTTCCATAACAACGAACTTTGTTCATTGTGCGCGGTCAGTAGGCTTCAGTTCTTGCGTCAATTACATTTTATATGCATGAAGAAGCAATACGCTGTAGAGGTCCAATTCTTTACCACGGTGCCGAATTGATGTTCCTGGACTCTCAACAACACTCTCACGAACTGCTACGATGTTTTGTGTTGAACGACTTGTTCAAGGACGCCCAGAGTGTCTAAGATCACTAATAGTGGAGACAGACTGCTGGTGAATACTACGACCCCTAACTGACTGCATTTCGTAGTATTCGATGACTTTGGCGTTAAGTAGTATACTTTGACGTTTGTGTAGTTTGTCATAACAAATAAAAATAGAAAATTCAAGACAGAATGAATAAAAATGATTTACTTTTGTGCCAAATGATGAATAAAAATAAAGTTCAAATACTTGAAAGCGAAGGTGCATACCTAAGAATTGTCAAAGAAACTACAAAGACTAGCCAATAGAGAGAAATTGGCGCTGCAATCAGTAAGATGGTGGTACACTAGCAAATAATTGCGAATCTCAATACCAGGTATATTTCATGGTATACTAGCTTTTTACGTAGTATTGCAGTGACAGACATGTGGTATAGAACGTAGTATTGCTATACCATGGTATCAATACCAGCAGTCTGTCTCCCACATAACTGATCCAGTTCACAGTTGATGAAGTTAAATCACTTTCTGATCATATTTTGTCCAAAAATTGCGAACTCTAGCTGCCAAACCTTCATTATTTTTAAAATATTGCTCAACAATGAAAACGCGTTGTTCTTTCTGTAGCACTCGATTTTTAGTAACTCTGAACTGTCAGCTGTCACGCTGCCTTTTTTTTTTTTTTCGTTGGCAACACTTTACCGCATAAATGGCGCAAAATTCAGATCTTGCGTGAATTTTGAGACACGCTTTATTTAATGAGCGACATTTATACTAAGTTAACTAGTAAAAGGATTTACACAAAAGTCGTATGTAAATATGGAGTGGGGAGATATTGAAAGTCGTGAAAGCCGGCCTTCACAAGTGTAATATGGAAAGAGGCGATATTTTCCGGATCTTTCTTGGAATCACTCGAGATTTTATGTGTCGAGCTGATAAATTGTTTGAACTGGTGGAGTAATTGACAGTCAAAGATTCGGACGCCCGCACACTGTCAGAACTCCACGGGTGATCAAAGCTGTTAAAGCCAGGATTAATTGGAAGTCGCTGCGAAAACAGAAAATCGAGAAATGAAGATATCGCAGAATTCCAAGCCTTGTCATTATCAAACAAGATTTGGGACTAGCAGCCCAAATAAAGCAGATACCGAATGAAAGATCGAAAGCCCTACGGCACCGATACACGCAAAATGGTCGTAGGAAAATTTTGAGTAAAAGCATCGGCAAAAATCTACCAAACGCATGTTCTGGAAAGCGTTGTGAAGGGAATTAACCAACTTGAAACAACCAGCGGACTTTCCAACAAGACTCCGCACAAGCTCATAATGTACCGGACTTTATAGCAGCAGACAATTGGCCGTCAGAGTTATAAGCTGTCGTCTGTTTTATAGACGATGGTGAGTTCTACTGGACACCGTCCTTGAAGCACGCACTTATCCGTGTAGTGAACAATGTTCCAATGGACGAGATGCGTGCTGCGATCGATGAGTGGCTAGAGCGAGTCAAGGCCATTTCGAATAAATTATTTAAATATTGTTTCCTACATAATCAATGAATGTGTAAAATATTTGTTCGTTTTTATTTTTGTCACCAAAAATTCGTGTACCAGTATTTATGACTTGACTATGCTGTAATATGATGGACATAACTTGAGGAAATAATGCTTATTTAAAGCGTACTTTGCGGGTATACATTGGGCATATATTACCGACACTTTTTCTACAGCTTTTCGAGGGAAATGTTGCTCAACAGCGGAACAGTGCGATCATTTTTTGACAAGAACTTACTTATTTATTGTAAGTCGAGGGTTTGCTAAATATGCCTAAGAAGTGTTTCGAGAGTTGTTCTCTTAAAACATTTAATATTTTTCGAAACACAATCAGTAGTTTGAAAGCCTTTTATGAACCGACATCCTTCAAGTGATATTTTGCTAAACTATAGCAGCGTACACTGCAGGCCAAAAGTTTGAAGCCTATCTAAGCAACTGACTTCATTCATGCATGAAGATTGAATTTGATGAACTACAATCGACTTTTGTACCTTTATTTTCTACCTGAACAATACACAACACATTCAGATAGTGGGCGTTTGGTTTACAAATGTGGGAAAAACCACTTTTGTGGTTTACGAGTATTGAGAAGTGTTTAGGTTTTTCATAATTATTAAATTTTTGACTTTTGTTTGTTGATTCAGCACTTGTCTATAACTTTTTATATCATAAGGGTTCTCAAATCTCTAAATTTGTCGACCTAAATTGCAAGGGTCTTACATAAAAGCCACACTTTGAAGTCATAAGAATTTATTTGAGATTCTTCACGTCTTAAGTAACGAACTCGTTAAAAATAAGAAAAGTCGCGGAAACCACAATCGAGAAAAGATCTGCAATCATCACCCTTCTTAAAGAAGGCAAGTAGCAGCGGGAAGTTGCCTCGCAGTTGAAGGTATCAAGGTGCTGCGTTCAACGTATCATTGAACGACGCGCTCAAACCGCAAGCCTTGAGTATAAACCACGGTCAGGACGTCCTAGACCTACAACTAAACACGAGGATCGGCTAATAGTCAGGGTGTAGACGAAGAACAGCACCCGAAATACGCGCCGAAATAAATGAAACACGGAATAAACCACTGTCCTTGACAACGGTCAAACGAAGATTAAGACATGCTGGGCTATGTGGTCAAGTTGCTGTTCTAAAACCCCTGCTGCTACCACAAAACAAGCAGAAAAGGTTTCAATGGGCGAAACAGCATAAAGACGGAGAGTTTTCATTCGACGCAGCGCTGAACAAAAGAGGTTACCAGACTGTGTGGTTCTTACTGGAGGCGGTTCTGCTATGGTCTGGAGATGTTTCTTTTCAAGTGTAGTGGGAGTGGAAAAATGAATAAGGAGGCAATATTGGAAGAAAACGTTGTGACCTCTGGACTAAGATTAATTGGCGAAGGATTCGTATTTCAACAGGACAACGACCCTAGACATTTGTCAAGACTACCTGAAATAGTGGGAAGATGAAGAAATCTTACAAATCATGATATGGCCGCCGCAATCACCAGATTCAAACCCTATAGAGCTGTTGTTGAAGGAACTGGATAGAAGGGTCCGGATGCCGATCATCAGAATCTGCGTTCTGAAATATACTCTTGGATTGCTGGAGCAATATACCACAGGCAACAATTCAAAAACTGATGGCTAGAATTGTAAAAAAAAGTAATCAAATGTAAAGGTGGCTTTTTCGACGAAAAAAAATTCATATAATTGTCTGTTAATTGTTATTATTAATTATTAATTCATGTATTATCTAAATGAACGTCTATTGCATATATTTTTGGCCCTCACTGTACTGGCTACACGCATTCCATAATTAGTCACTTTCTCACATTCCCACCCCCCGCCTACTGTTGTCTAGTTCCCTCATAATTGCGTGCATAACCCAACATGCTATTTTCTAAATGAAAAATCATCCGCAACACAACAAAGTGACACGATTACAATAGACAATAAATCTATCTAGATACTCATTCCATATTCCATGCGATTATGCGCCATTTCATCTGTATGCCTTGTGGTATAATGTACTGATACACTAACTACTCAGCACCACTTTAATGATGGTCCGCCTGCGCGCCAACCACTCGCGGTGACACTTGACAACCCCTAAAGCGATACTAACATAATGTGCAGCAAGGATAAGCGCCACCAAACAACTCAAGCCGCAACTTGCTGTTCTTAACTCAGTATTAGTCAGTCTTTTAGTTTGGGTGTGTATTATAGTCGCTCGCAAAGTAACTCACTGCTCAATGCTGCTCATTCTTATCTAAATGCCAGCCTTTCAGTCTCTATTTCCATTATGATACAAGAAGATACACACAAAACGAACGAAACATAACATTCTGGGATGAGATAGCAGAGTGGGGCCGGGCGGAGGGAAACGGAGGGAAACGGAGTTAAGAGCATATCATCTCTCTCGCAGTGGAAGATGAATTCAAGCGCCAGCAATAATAATCGCAATAATAAAAGCAGAAAGGTAATAAAAAGAAACTTAAATAACCGAATAAAAGAAGTCAATGAAAAGGAACGGATTGCTTGCTGTATGTTGGTGGAAGATTATGAAGCTGGGTTGGATAGGGTGGTGGAATGTTTCGATGGTTTTTTTCTTTGTAGAAATACTCGTATGTACGATCTATGAAATGAGATGGAGATAAAACTCATGCTAAAGTGTGAACGTGGTAAACTGTGGAAATGGGCATATAAAACTATATTTTTCCTTGGGAAAGTTGTTCACAGTACTTACTCAAAAACCCAGGCAGTTTTGACAAAATTTGAATTAAACCTCCAAAGGTGTATGCCTGAAAATGCCGAAATCTTGCCTTAGTTACACGTAAGTGTACTAAACTATTTATATACTAAAAGTCCCATAATTTCCCATTAGCGCTTCCATGGGTCATATACTCGTACTCCGTAATGTGCGATTTGGCCTAAAAATTGATATTTTTCGGATATAATAATGCATATTCAAATCTTTACATGACACCCTGTAAAATAAAAAAATATTGTTGTCCCATGGTTTATCCGAAGAAATTAAGATGATTTCTGCAAGTCGAGCAAATTTTAAATGTTAGATTTGAGAAGTTTCAGTTGTGACGCCTGTAACCCAAGAACCACTGAACGGATTTTGATGAAGTATGGTCAAAAATGTTGGTGTGGTGCATTGATAATTGCATCTGAAAATCATTAAACTTGAATGGAATGAAGGTGAGATATAGAGGCGTAATTTCAAACATCTTCAAATCTCCCCTTCCACCCAGTCATAACAAGCTTCACTGGACAGATTTTGATGAAATTTGGTTTATAAGTCGGATTTGACGTGTAGATGGTCATTTAACATTTAAAAATCTTTAAAATAGGATAAAGCGTGGGTAAGAAATGAGCTTATATATGTTTTTTGAATATAATAACGTAACGTGCGTGTGTCTTTCGCTATCTCCGGAAGTCTAATGATGAGCTAGAAAGTTATAACTTTTGCCTACACTTAGTAACACGACAGCAAACTGAAACCGGATCTAGCCGAATTTTTGATTCAAATACAGAATTGTTATAGTGAAAATCTTTCTTCTGATTTTTACATAATTTCGTTAGGTGTGAGTGTCTTTCCGCACACTTTCAAAGCCTCCGGATGGCCTAGAAAGCTGAAGATTTGCAGAATTAAAGGGAAAATGAAGGGGAATAAATTCGAGCATAATAACAGATTTTTCAAGTGCAGTGCATTAGACAGAATAATTATCTTCTGAGTTGTATACAATTCT
Source organism: Pocota personata (assembly GCA_963082735.1). NCBI lineage: Eukaryota > Metazoa > Arthropoda > Insecta > Diptera > Syrphidae > Pocota > Pocota personata. Next base: position 84,156,168 of record OY720432.1, on the reverse strand, counting down.
CTATTTTTATTCGTTTTTCCACACCTCTCTACAAGCTGTAGAACTACCTAAAAACTGAACCTTTACAGACTTAAGTATTGATATTGCCGAAATCATAATGCAGTCAGATTTTAGATTTTCGGAGTACAGGGTGTTGCAAAGAGCATTTTTTGTTCTGATTTAAGTATAATTTTTATATGTGTTCGTATTCTCGGATGACTTGAAAAATAGAACCTATCAATCCTATGACCATTAATTACGCAAAAGAACGTGACGTGTCCTAATTATTCAATTTCGAAATACATGGTCTTGCACCGAATATTTCTCTTCTGATTTGTATGGAAGCTGCGTTCTCCTCACCCCTCTAGAAGTTCTCGGATAACCTGAAAAACTGCACCTTAACAGACTTAGAGACCAGATCACGTGAAAGAATATAGTCTAACCGAATTTTTGATTTTCGAAATACAGGGCGTCGCACAATACAATTTTCCAATGCCTGCGCGGCTTTCCGCACTCCTCCAGAAGCTCCCGCGATGCTCAAATTTTGCAAGCTTATAGCAAGTACCACCTTAATTTAGAAATATACCCAAAGTTTGAGTTTCAGAGGTACAGGGTGTTACGGTGAACATTTTTCTTCGAACTTGTATAAAATTTTCCAATGTTAGTGTTTCTTTCAGCACCATTTCAGAAGCACCTAGATGACCTACGAGGCTGAAACTCTTCAGTTATAGGTCAGATTTTAGAATTTAACGAAGTCAGATTTTTGAATTTTGAAATACAAGGTGTTGCAAATAATTTTTTATTTCTTCGGACTTATGTACAATTTCTCAATGTGCATACGTCTTTACGTCCCACACCACTTAAGAATTCCCCGGATGACGTGTGTACGTACTTCCCTTGAATACGAGTAGTGGTTGCGATTCCAAAAATTCGTCAAATGCGAGTCGAGCCTCGGCCAGTTAGCGTTCCATATTTTAAGTGTGTGTTTGTCCTTAAACCACTAAAGACATTGTGATGAAATTTCATGTGTATAAACGAGGGCAAGTATTTAAATTCGCGAAATGGGATAGAAAGAGATGGATATATTTCAATTTTATAATTTTATTTTCAATATAATCTCCTTGAACATGAATACAGTTCTTAGACCTATAGATTCATTTACTCATCATCATCAAAATGCTTTCCACGTAAGTCTTCCTTCAAATTTGGACTGTAGCTAAGTCCTAGAAGCCACTGACTTCATAGGAGCTATTGAAATTTGAGCCTTGTGAACCGGTGCGTTGTCATGAAATAAGAGCACGTCTTTTGTTAATCCCCCCCTCCATTTCAATTTAATAGATTCTTTTAAGCTTCTTAGAAGATTAGATTAGTATTCTCCTGTTATGCTGGTAACTTTGGGTTTATAATCTATTAACGGGATTCCTTGTCCCAAAACGCTGTTACTATGATCTTCCCAGCCGATGGTAAGACCTTAATCTTCTTGAGGACTGAATCACCCATTTTACGCCATTGTATGGACTCCTGCTTTGACTCAGGGTCAACCCAAGTTTCATTACCAGTAACAATTTTTTAGCCGCCTAACTCAATAACTCCTGAACGGATTTCGATGAAATTTGACATGTAAGCTGAGACAGCATCGACTCATTTTTCTCATACCCCTAGCTCAAGAACTACCTAACTTATTTTGAGTTTTATTGGATATTGAAATACGTCTATGTGAAATCATCAAAATCGGATGAACACGCGGCAAGTATGGTGGGGTCACTGTCCTCCCCAAGTATTCAGATATCTTTTAAGAACTTTTTGTGCCAGAGGACTTGTTATAATTTTCTCCTTTCCTCCTCATAAATTTACATGCTCTCTTTTTGTTCGGACTCCTTGGAGGTTCAGCTTTAATTTGGTATATCGCATGGTCGGGTGTATTCATTTTTTATTTCTTGGGGTACATGTTACCCCACACAAACCCCCAAACAAATAATTTTTACTGATTGTTGTTGGTTTAAAACGTACAATATTTGTGAAAAATTGCAACTTTGGGTGAAATGGTCCCAAAGTTACAAGCGTGTGAAAGATAGACACAGTATTGAATCTATTAGTGTCCCATGTACACCATTCTGGTATGGAACCCAAAAATCGAATTTTGAGGAGAAGGCCTTAACATAGTATATTTCGACGTTTCCTGACATACTCTAATTTTTCCGAGGTGAGAACCTAAAATTCCTGGGCTATTAGCACTATCTACAAAGTTGTACATAGATCTTCCTGTCTAAAGTGTCAGATTTTACACTACATTACTGTGCGTACAACTTCAGTGTTATAGTTTTTGAACAAAAGATTCGCTAGCAAGAAAAGGTTTTGCGAACAATTGGACATATTTTCCATTTTCTTCACGTACACCTTTTTTTTATACACTTATGAACAAAAACATAAATACACCTTGGTGAACTACCATTGGGTCCACTTTTTCTGTAAGTGACTGTATTTAGCCGCTGTACTGCATACCCATTGACAAGTAGTTAAGTACGTGTACTTTATACCGCTAGTCAGATGGAGAACTTCGATGCAATTCTTGTACAATTCAACAAAATGTCCGCCCCAGGTTGGTTTTTGGCGGACAATAAAATAAATACGGATTAATTTCTATTACAAAATCTTTGGGTTTTTTTTTTTTTTTTTTATTAAATTTATTATAAATAGTAAGTCACTTAGTATCTGGTCGCGTGACCCTTATTTTTTAAAACTGCTGCACACCTCTTTGGCATAGAGTCTACTACCCACGCAGCCTTTACATCCTGCCAAAGTTCGCTTCTATTTCTGACTCTTGTTCTGGCTACAGCATCCTTTACTTGTTTCCATACGTTTTCCAATGGATTTAGGCCCGGTGACTGGGACGGCCAAGGCAGATGTTTTCGATCATTATCTGCCTGTAAAGTCCACACTAATGGAAGATTTTCTTCTGCATATGGAAGAAGAACATTATCCAATATGTTTATATAATCTTCCTTCGTCATTATCCCCTCTATTAAATGAATGGGATCGACCCCGTACCATGCAAATCCTGCCCAAACCATAATATTCCCACCACCGTGTTTTACCGTCTTTATTGTGTAGCGGGAATCATATGCAGAATTGGGAGGACGTCTTACAAAACGCCTACCATCAGACCCAAACAAATTGAATTTACATTCGTCCGTCCAAAATATATTTCTCCAATTTTTCTGGCCCTCAACGCCAGACCAATTTTGGTGCTGAATAGCAAAATTCATCCTGTTTCTCAAGTGCCTCTTGTTGAGAAGTGGTACCTTCTTGGGCGATTTGGCTGATAGTTTGCATTCTACCAACCTTCTTCTTAAAGAAACATCTGAATTTAGATTTTTAAAAAATAGTGCCTGACGAGATGAATGGGTCCTTCCTCGCTTCAGAGACAATCCTTCGGTCCATTTTTTTGGATGTTTTTCGCGGTCTTCCCCTGTTTTCCCCAGTTTTCTTCGTTTTAAGTGCATTTTGCACTTTACCCAAAGAACAGCCCACAATTGCAGCAATTTTCCGCTAACTTATACAATCACTTTTAATTTTCCCATTTTTTTTTTTAAATTGAAATTTTATTTGAAATATTGTAGAAAATATAACTTTCATGTATTACTTAATTACTTCACTTTACGAGTAATCCGGTTTGGAAAAAGCCGCTAAATTTATTTATTGGATGGAAAATTTTAATTGTATTTATTTTATTGACCACTCGAAAATGCACTACTCGTGACACTTTATTAATTTTCACAATAAGCATAGCTAGCTTACGGGGGTGGGTCAATAAGTCCCTGAAAATTAACACATATTGTGTCGTCACCTTAAACTTATTTTTTTTTGTCAAGAATCATCTTTCAAAAGAACGCACCCAAATTTTCAGACAGATCTGTCAAATAGTTTTGTTCTGGCAGCCATTTTATATAGACGTCTACTAGCATTTTCCTTAAAATGGAAAAAAGTGAATTTCGAGTGCTCATTAAACACTATTTTTTGTGAGAAAAAACTATCACGCAAGCCAATCAAAAGTTTCACACATACTATGGGGACTCTTCACCATCGATTGGAACCATTCACCACTGGTTTACTCAATTTCGGTGCGGTTGTTCAAGCACAAGTGACGCGGAACGTTCTGGTCGCCCAATTGAGGTCACCACACCAGAAATGGTCGACAAAATCCATGGTTTGATAATGGACGATCGGCGAGTGAAGAGGCCACAGGCTTATCTCATGACTCAGTGATTTCGATTTTACATAAATATTTGGACATGAAAAAGCTTTCCGCAAGATGGGTGCCGCGTTTGCTCACAATCGACAACAAACGCATTCGTTTGACAACTCCAAAGGTGTGTTTGGCCATGTTCCAGGAAAATTTGGCTGAGTTTTTGAACTGTTTCGTAACCGTGGATGAAAGCTGGATTCACCACAACACACCAGAAACCAAGGAACAGTCAAAACAATGAACTTCTCCTGGTGAATCGAAGCCGAAGAAGGACAAGGCGAGTTTGTCAGCAAACAAGGTCATGGCGACAGTTTTTTGGGATGCGCGCGGTGTTATTCACATCGATTACCTTGAAAAGGGTAAAACGATCATATTACGCAGAGCTGCTGGATCGATTCCAAGCCGATTAGAAGCAAAAACGGCCGCATTTGGCGAAGAAAAAAGTTCTTTTTCACAGGCCAACGCACCGGCGCACAAGTCCGCAGTCGCAATGGCAAAATTGCATGAGTTAGGCTACGAACTCCTCCCTCATCCAGCATATTCCCCAAATTTAGCCCCCTGCGACTATTTCTTGTTTCCAAACAAGAAGAAATGGCTCGGAGGTAAGAGATTTGGGTCGAATGAAGAGGTCATCGCTGAAACAAACGCTTATTTTGAGGGGCTCGAGAAATCGTATTATTTGGAGGGCATCAAAAAATTGGACAAACGTTGGATGAAGTGTACAGAGCTAAAAGGAGACTATGTTGAAAAATAAAATGTTTTTATACCGAAAAGAGTGTTCCTTATTTCATTTTTCAGCGACTTATTGACACCCTCGTATCCATATGAGTAACGGTACAATATACACGTCGTTAATCAGTTCTCAGTGGGTATGCCATACAGCGGCTAAATACAGTCATCGATAGAAAAAGTGGACACAATGTTAAGACACCAGCCTGTATTTATTTTTTTGTCCATAAGTGTATATTTAAATATGTATCTAGAATATCACTTGTAATACAAATTCTAAAGCAAACCTTTAATTTTCTCTTATTTGTTTCTTTCTTTTACAGGTAAGTGACATAACCATAAAAGAATTTTGTATTTTGTTCGGTGAGTGGATATTTTGATTTTTATCAGTACTTACAGTCGTTAATTACTAGATTGTAGACTTATAAAAAAAAGCAAATCGAGTTTAATTAGCGTCTTACATTATAATCTTACTCTTACCACTCTAACAAATAAAGTCGTGGTTTATTTATATTTATTGACGTGCGTTGTGGAAATAGGCATTTGGAAGAAATATCACTTTCTGTAGTTCTAAACAAAAATATTTATCTTTTTTTTTACCGCGGGAATTGGTGTAATTTTTACAGTTGCCGATTGCTGGATGCTAGACAGCTTTGACTGTCAATTGAAAAAACTAACTAACTAGTTGCGAGGTACGTCAGTTATTAGGGTTTGCAATTTTTTGGACTATTGGCGATACTCAGATGTACTGAATACTTACTTTAGATGGCTCAACTAACAAGCATCTCTAGCCATCTCGATCTTGTGCTACCCGCTTCCAGTTTTGCACACGAAGTTGGTTGCGGTTCCTTTCCACTTGTGTGCGCAATCCTAGGTGAGATCTTCCTCTACCGCGTCGTCCCTTTGCGTTGATGTCCATTCGTTCTACATGTCCTAGCCATCTCAGGCGATGAATTCGAACCCTTCTGAGCAGGTCGATGTTGGTCTTGATGAGGGTCTTATATAAACTAATCTTAGTTGTGTGTGAGAAAGCTTTCCTACTCAGTTGAATTCTTATCCCAAAGAAACAGCGCTGGTTCTTCACCTGATAATTTGAATTTACAGCGGAGTCTAGGCTAACAAAGTAATTAAATACTTCGTGGCTGTCTATTGTAACGTTTTGTCTAAGTTGCTGATATTGACTGTCCTTTTTTGATCGCAGCATATATATTGTTTTGACCTCGTTGATCGCTAAACCCATTTTCGTTGCTTCTGCTTCAATACTCACGAAAGCACCACTGACCGCCAGCTTCGGTCTTCCAATTAAGTCGTCGTGATGTTAGTTTGAGAATTGTGTACAATCTTTTCAAGTACGATGTTAAAGAAACAACATGGCAGCGCGTCACCTTGTCGTAGTCCTTTTCTGACACCAAAGGCATCGGTGATGTTCAGCGTGCATTCTCCATCGATACCCTGCACAGACAGATGAGTTTGAGAAGGATGCTAGAACTAGACCTGGCTCTGCATAGCTCTATAGACGCTATCATAGGGCGACATTAAAATCGATGAAAAGCTAGTGAGTATCTATTTAGAGTTTGTGGTTTTTTTTTTTTTTGCAAGATCTGCCGCAATGTGAATATCTGTTCTGGTGGGCTTTCCTGGCCTAAAACCACACTGATATGGACTAATCAGATTGCTAACAAAAGGTATAAAGCGTTCGCATAATATAGCAGATAGGATCTTATACGCGGTATTGAAGAGACTATTACCTCTGTAGTTGGCGCAGTTCAGAGGCCTGATTTCTTCAGGATATACCGAATACAGAACGCTTTAACTCGCATCTGGAAGAGGTAAGTATTGCTTTCGAGAGAATTTTCGATCTCGAGATTTTGATCAATTTCGGTATTCCTGCAAGAGAAAAACTCAATTCTGCCAGTCTGTCCGTTCATGTGCGTTCGACTGCAGCCTAAGCGACTGTATTAACTTCCTTCAAACTTCCAATTGTGCCGTCAGAATTCGAAATTAAATCGGAATTTTCATTTTAACTTTTATCAATTAGAAGTAGGTACTTTGCTGATTCCGGATCAAAAACAAAATCGATTCTCGAAAACGACTCAAACTATTTTGTTCAAGTTCCATCTTTGATTTAAATTACTTGCACCAGAAGTTTTCAAAGTGTGCGTCGCGACTCCCCAGCTATTCTAGTATGGTTACGAGTTATATTGAGAAACAGCAACTAATAGAGTTCAGATTGAGGGAAACGAACAATTGTTTATGAATTAGAAAGGTGCGGCTTCAGTCATTTGCAAGATCGGGGTATTCTTCATTCCTCTTTATCCATAAGGTACGAGTATCTAACCTGTGCAGATAAATCTCTATCCAAGCATTCCATCAGCAGGAATTCTATAAGTGTTTCTTTTATCTTTTTGTTATATCTATATCTTTGAGTTAGGATCAGTACAATGGACGGCTTTTGTGTCTGAATGCTTGGGATAGATTAACCTTTATTCCCCCCATACTTTAATGTTTTAATTCAAATCACAGGATCAGCCACGTCTTCTGTCATATACTGAAAGGTATGCACATATGTCTTTTTGCGTACCCAAAACCAAACTTCACATGGGGGGTTCCAAAACCATTTGTTTAACCTATAAAGGGACGGAAATGTAGGGAAGTCTACAGACTAAATCTAACACTTATTGTCTCACTCAATACTGCCGTAACACTCGTCAAAAACTTCAATCATTGCTTTTGAGAATATTCAATGATCAGCAAAGCATTCACCGATAGGATTTGGTCATGCAAATGGTAAGTACTGACTTTGGAAAATTTTTAAGTGGTTATTAGGATAGCGTATGTTGGATTCGAACCACGGACCGTGATATGCTCATGCTCAGTAGGTATGCAAGTATTGAGCCATCCAAAACCTTAACTTAACAGCTTATCTTTAACATTTTCCAACCAATGTGAAAACCAACATACAACTTTTGATAAGGTCGGCATAGGATATTTATGCATTAAATGCTTGTAGGGGGGTTCATGGCTCCAAATAGTTTGAAAAACGCTAACTCACACATGTTATCAGATGGATTACCAGATTTTTGGAAAAGAAGGAAAATTCGTAGATCTTAGGTAACAAAAAAATCCGAGTGGTACTCTTTATACCTTTTTCTTCTACTTCTCTATTTTAAAGTTCAATTCCAAAATGGTAAAACGGAACACTTTTATCACACACTTGTAATTTTTGAACCGTCTGACACAGAGAGCCGAAATTTTCCAGAAATATACAGTACTACTGTCATAATCTAGCAACCCAAAACAAAATGTTCAAATCATAAATAAAAAAGATCAAAAACCCTGGCAAAAGCAGAAACTTGTCTCCGTATCTAACCCCATAAGAATTCGATAATTTTCAACTACCAACTTGTCAGTCTAAAGTTTCATCTAAATTCGTTTCGACCTTGCTTTAAAGATTGTCGAAACATCTTACCAAATCGATTTTGATAATTTTTAGACAAATCTCTCTGCGTGGCATCATAACAGACATATAAACCAAATTTCATCAAAATCTGTTCAGTGGTCGTTGAACGAGGCGTGTGAGGAAAAACGGGCAGACAGATATGGAATAAAAAGTGTTTGCTTCGACCTTTCCCTTTCAAAACGATCGCGGCATTTTAATCACTAGACTTCAAAGTTAGAGTTTTCGCAGCTTAAAACAGTCAACGATGTTGCTTGACACTATACAGCTCTCTATCTCTCCTCTTATCTTCTTCTGTTTTCTCTTCTCTAGTGGAAAATGTTTTGTTTTTGTCTGTTTGGCTGTGTTCACAACTCAAGAACCGATTAACCGATTTCGATGTGGTTTTCTTTAACATATTGGAACATTTTTGGAGCACCCATCAATTTGTATGCCACCTTCGTCCGACCTCAGAACGCAGCGCCCTAAAATTATATGTGCACCGAAATCGGATAAAATTCACCAGTGCGGTGCATTTAATTCAAAATGGCGGCTAAATTAGAGAGAGCTTTTCGAAGAAGTATTCTACCAGAATTTTCCGACCAAGGTGCGTGTTACTAGGGCTTAACAGGCTTATCGTTTTGTGCCGGCTTATCCATGGCTATATCTGCCTCTAGGGGTCTTATGTGTTGCAAATACCACTATACTCGTACAATCTTTCGGTTGACAGTTGCGGTGCTAATCAAGAGATGTTGAATTTCGCAGTCTCTAGTGGTATGAGTGTTAGGCAGTTTAGAGTGTTAGGTTTTCCCTAATTAATTTGTCCTCTCTGCAGTTACCTGACTTTGATGCCACCAATCTTGTTTGTCCAATTTCATTAGAGGCTTTACGGTATCTACGAGTATCTTACAAGAGTCTATTTTTTATTTTATTTATTCGATACGAACAATTTCCCGCAATCCACCTTCACAATGGTTAACTGTTCCTAATTATATACTCCTTCCTAGCATTGATAGCTTGAATGTTGCACAAAACTGAAATGCTAACAGATTGCAGCAAATCCACATATTTCATCCACCTTCAATTGCTGGCGGTGACTGGCACTAACACCATCACTATGCTGGTGGTAATTGTGTTGCTTCTGCTGCTCCTGGATGGATGGTGGATGTTATCGGAGTATTTGTGCAGAACGGTCTTCCTCGCGAGATGGTAATGGTGGCAAATGCATACATGCATCTACCCGCAACGAGATAAAGTGATTTTTTCCCCATAATTTCATTTGTTTCGGTTCACCTTCGTTGGTTGTATCTCTGTGTGGCGTTCGTTGTTTTTTGCAAGTTCTGTTCCTCCATCATCATCCTGGGCAGAAAAATTACACATGGCAACCACTTACCCTGCGCGCTCCACCATCATAGTGGTGCTTATCAGAGAGTTGTTCCCCATCCCGTCTCCGTTCAAAATCTCGTCCAGGACACATGTGTGTGCTGGCAGCACAGGGAAGACGACCCAGTAAAAGAGAGTCACACAAGAAACAGCCACAAGTCAAGATATTTGGTTTTCGTTATGATAGGCGGAATGGAACGCTTATCTCTGTGCTGCACTCAGCTAATCTTCCAAAATTATCTCTCAGTGTCTGGCAAGTGCTAGTTCTGGTTCTACTCGTAGTGCTTGTGGTGGTAGTGATTATGGTTGTTCTGCTGCTGGTGCTGATGGTGCTCTCGTACACACATTGAAATGAGACAAAAAAAAAGGAATCCTTTCCGAATGAGCTGTCCTTGATGATGCCTAACGTGCATCGTCGTTGTCGCCAGGTAGCACAATCGTAATGGCCTCTTCCGAGTGCAATAAAAGGCGTTCTGCATTCTGGTTATGGTTACATTTTGATGTTGTACCGAAAATTGGACCTACACACTTGAGTTATCTCCATGGAAATTTGTATTTCTCTGATGAGATACTCGTACACTTGAGATCACTCTCAGAGTGACTCATTGATTTAGAACGCAGATTACATCCATAAAGTGATAGGGATCATCTACGAGTGTATTCTTTTCTAAAACGTATGGCACCGAATGTCTGGTCGGCTATTTGATATAGTAATTTTCAGATCAGATAGGCTATCCGATGAATTTAAATGAAAAAATGAATTTTTTTACGAGTGTGGATATACACAGTCTTTTGAGGTTCGGAAATTATTCTAGATCCGAGTTACAATTTAAATAATTGAAAACTCAGTTGAATTCGTTTCTGGCCCTTAAGAAGCCGTTGCAAATTTTTTAAAGGCCCTTCGCAATTGTGAGTACCGTCTAAAGTGAGATCTTCTCTTATCATGTTGTACCTGCGATATATATTCTCAGACCTAATAAGCTGCGTTTAGCAAGAGCAATTTTCAGTATTTTTATACCATATCCCATAGAGAATATTCATTTTGATACATACATAGCTTGTAATATAGAGAAATATTAACAACAGACCCCCAAAAGCGCTGTCCCTCCGGCTGTCCAATTGTCTGTATGTTACCAGTTTTTGGACCTTACATTTTTAGAATCCGAAGCAGTACAGTGTAAAAAATTTTTGAGATCCGTCCACTTAATATTTTCACTAGAAACTGTAAAATGTTTCTATTTTCTACAATTCGTTCATACAGAGTATATGGTCACGCCCACCTTTTTGGGGAGTTTTTGTCAAATAACCTTATTTTGCTTTCTCAAAGCTATTGACGGTGATGGTTAAGTCTTTTGTGAATATTTCACCAGAATCCGTGATCTTTGATTACAAATGGTGACAGCCACGCCCTGGTAAACTCTTTTAGAAATCGCAAAAATATTCTGTGGGTAGAAAGACGTAATTGCATTTGAATCAAAAAGTTCACAAAAACACGTCGATTTTATTATGGATGGGTTAGAATATGAGGGATAAGGTATCATATGATCCGTTCAAGACGGGTCGTAACTTTTCTGTATATTTTTAGTGTTCCGTAGTAGAATAGTAATACGGAATAACACGATGTCTGTCCGTTTTTGGGGGCATAATGCACTCCAATAAAAAAAATTAACACCATGGCGACATATCAAATTTAAGTTGAACTCCAAGGAGTCCAAAAAACAGTTGTGCGGCTCGACTCGCACTTGACGATTTTTTTTAAATGAATGGGATTTCCCGCCCTCTACCGTCCCTTTTATATTTATGTATGTGTTTTTTTTTTTTAATAATATTTGCAGCTAAATTAATTTAGTTAATATAAATTCGATTCTTTAGAAAATGTGTACCTATAGCACTCCTTCATAATATGGTCGAGTAATCTCAATTTAATACATATCTGTTCGACCACTCTTTAGCTTTCGAAGTTTCAAGTTTTATTTCTAATTCCTTTACGCTAATATTATAAGTGGTTAACGAAATATATAATTAAAAGACCAGCAAAATATGCTAGCAAACAAAATAATTAACCGACAGATTTTTTTCCAATCAGCTAAAAGTAATCTTTTGACCAGCAGAAAGAAAATATTTCATGAAAAAGAATACCAAAAGAAAATAAAGTGCATTCGTTCGAAAAAAAAAGTAATTAGTAAAGTACCGTTATACTATTTGTTTTACCAAAAGCAAGGTACGCCACCTGATAGCACCTACGAATTTCAAAAAATAATAGTAAAAAATTCGCAATTGTTCAAAGTGTTTCTTTTTGTTTCCATTTTGAATTTTTTTTTTAATTTTTCTGCTGAAATTTAATTTTTGCTGATCAAAATAATTCAAAAAATATGTTCTGTTGGTAAAGTAAATTATTTTTGCTGAAAAAAATAAATCTAACAGCATGAAATGAAGATCTGCAGAAGATCTTCCAGTGGGGAAAAGTAGACTTCGTCGACTTCAAACCTAATTTTCCGCCTTTTATAGAAAAAACTGTTTCTACTGTTCCACAGCTTCAAATGAACGACCAAATTATCAATCTCAAGTAAATCATGCAGCTTCTTTGCATCACAGTCAACTCTAGTGTAACATAGGCACGACCACATATCCAACATTACAAAATCGACGTCCATGATATTGAGCTATCTATTTACACCAAATAGATACTTTACAGCGCAATAGCACAAGTTAGACCAGGAGTTGGAAATTGTACTCATGCTTTGAGGTCGGCCCCAAAACAATCTCTTCAGTATACAGAGACGAGCAGTCCGCTTAATACAAGTTCCCGTACTAACTTTCAATCTCAGATCTATGCCTATACTATACACACTATCATGGCAGATGTTCCGAAGACCTAAATAGAATGATTCCTATCTTGCTGGTCAAAAAACCCTTTACTGCTGATCATTCTTGTATATGCACCAAATACTAGAAATTAGCATCTTAAATAATAATTTCTTATTTAATATACATAACACTAAACGGTGTGTGAATGTTTGTGCCTACTTACCTAAAAGACCGTTCATTCGATTGAGATGAAACTTTGAGAAACTCATATTTAACAGACGGCAAAGGTTTATATGATACTTCTAAAAATGTCCAATAGGTGGAGCGGGTAACATCAATGAGTATGCTCAAAAGGGACATGACAAATGCCAAATTTCGACTTTTGTTGTCAAATAAAATTCATTAAAAGGCGTTGTAATGCACGCCAGGCTTTTTGCTAGTTGTTTATAATTCAAGTGAATTTAAGTCCGATTCTTTTGAAAATTAGCATAGCATAGTCAAGTGCAATAGACCTGCACATTTGAAATAAATCTGTTCAGTCGATCTTTAGATTTTGAAGTTCAAGGTTTGTCTTATATGCATGGAAAGTCAACCACCAGTAGCCAGCCATAAGTGTCTTGAATTTCACGTAGGCAGCCCAAGTACGTGAACCTTTTTTGAGTAAGTGCCTCGCCGTGCCTTATGAGATCTTTCGGAGTCTTCTTTGTATAGTTACATAATCTTCAGGTACTGTTATTTGCTAGACCTAGCTCCTTAATATACAGTCAGCATTCTTAGATTTTTTTCTGGTTGAAATTATCTAAAAGTGTTTTAGCTTTTCTTAGTTTCGGGACTGGTCTTCATACCTTGACTATTTCCTCTTTCCATAGGTTTTCCCGCATAACAGGGCTTTCCATTCCGCAGAAAGTTTTTGGCCCAATGAAGGATTCCACGTTTCCCAAAGTGGATCGGAGCCTTAAGTTAGGTGATCTTGTTTACAGCGTTTAATTTGTCTGGGTACTCCCACACCATTTTTGAACCGATACTTAAGAATTCAGTATTGTAATGGCAGCTTAACTGCCTGACATAATTGCAGTATCTTGCTTGATTCCTGTCGAGGTGAACTTGAAGGTACCTTCTGATCACGGGAGCTTCCGCTTGAAAGATACTAGAACATTTTTCTATTAGCTCCAAGTTTAGCTAACTTCTGATTCATCAGGATGCGTCCCAGATTAATTTTCTTCAAACAAAGAAGCTTATGCGATTACAGTGCTTCGGTGAATGTCCTTGATATTTAAAGAGCCTGTATTGGGACCAGGTACCATATCATGGAATTCTGTCCTCTATCCAATATTACCTTTGCAACCTTACTTGGCAGGCCTTTAGTCTGCTTATTTGTTGATGAACTTCAGCTATATTCAGCTTAGTTTATCTATTAGAGGGGCCGATGGGCTTTTCACTCCAAGCTGTTTTTTATGTTCCTCTTCAGTTGGATAATTCTCGCTTTGTTTTCCCATGTTGAGATATGGACGGTGAGCTTCCTTGTCTGAAAATATTTTAATAGGCACGGTATCGCCATAATACATAGGATCCGGAGGTATTATCTTAAACCGTAACTCATCAACAGCCTGTCTAACAATGTTGACCCTGCCATAAGCTAGTTACTCCAGTCAGTGTAGCCTGTTGAGCTAGTGAAACTTAAGCCCTTAAAAACTTCTTAAAATGGATTGCATGCCATATCAATTTCCTGCTAAAGAAAGTTCATTACATTCCAAAACAAAAGGCTTTGATTATCCTGAATACCTCTTTATTTCGCGGTAGCGTGAACTAAATTAATTTAATTATTTCTGACTGCACGGTTAACCAATTTCAACGGCTATGATGATTTACCAGCCATTTTACTGTCAAATAGACGATGAGCTCTGCAATGCTGATAAATCAATCTGCCAGCTTTGCTTCTTTGCCATAAAAACTGCAACATTTACCCAGCTGCTGGTGCGGCTCTCATTAAAACCAATTCAATCTGGAGCGAGAAAATCCACCGCACAGCAAACGAAGCCTCCTTCTTGGCTTTAATTTTCGATTTAGACTCCTTCGATGGGGTCCGATTGGACTACCTTATGCGCTCCTAGGATGCAACTCTCTGTGGTGCGAATGGTGCTGATGATGATGATGATGCGGATGATGTGGATGATGGTGGTAGTGATGCATAGGTGAGGTAGTTAGTTCGTTTATTCTTCCAGTTGGGCTGTGAAGATCGCGCGCGATTCGATTGGTTTCTCGCATCCTTTTTGTTATTCGGTAGAATCGCGTGCACAGTACCCGCACTATCGTGCGAGTTAAATCTTGGCGCGGTCTTAGAGCACCCACAGACCTGCTTAGTCTTACGTACGAGTATGTACCGGCCAGCAGCTATAACCCGAGAGCCAACCAACAAACTCATCTTGAACTCAACGAGCCGTGAAAGTGTTACAATGCAAAACGACAACGAGGACGACGAGGAGAAGAACTCCCCAAATCAAGTGAACAATCTGCCATCGTGATTTGGGGAGTCGGGATTCGGGACTCGGGATTCTGTTGTCCGGGTCCGTTCTGTGTGTTTGCGTTCGTTTTATTTTGTTACGCTTCTACTTTTTTGAGTTTGTTCGTTCTTTTTGTTGTTATACCCTAAGTTCCTTCACTGATTGTGATGATGCTCATCTGGTCCTTTGTTTTGTTGCAATTTCTCCTTGCGCTTCCCTTTTAGCACCACCACCACCATCGGCACACATCGGAGAGGAGAACCCCTCGATATTTTATTTATTAGGTTTTATTTATCTTTTGCTGGTGGTGTGCTGTGCCAGAAGTCAAAGTCGAAGTCGAAGTCGTCCTCATCGTCTTCGTCGGTAGATGAACCTTGCAGTGTGGTGCTGTGCGTTACTCTTCTCTGGCATCGTCGTCGTCGTCCTTTTTCCTGCCCCGACGTTGACTGCTAATTTGTTATCTGTTTATATTTTCTAAGGAATTTACAAATTGCCTGTGAATTTTCTTAGTTTTATCTGCGTTTTGTGATTCTTTTCGCAGATTTTTTGTGGTTTGGATGGAAAGATGTGGTGGCCCCAACAGATGAGGGAGGCTTGGAAGGCGGCAGTTGATTCGTGGATATGATTTCCTGCATCTCTCGGCAGGATGTATATGGATCGTTGCCGCCGCCGTCACTGCTACAGTGTGAAAGTGTTAGGCAGGATGTTATTTGCTGATTGATCAGTTGTTATTGGTTAATATTTATTGGAATTTGCGGTGCAAGAGATGGGGCGGGTTCTATCGCTTTGGTGAGAGATCACTAGGCGAGTGCATTTACGTGAGGTGGGTGGACATGACCTCAACTGCAATGAGATTAAATGAACGATGAATGGGAGGTTAACTTGGATGTATCTATGTAAGAATTATAAATTAAAATTTAGAGGAAAAAGTTACAAACGGAAGCTATAATATATAAAGTACAGTCTCTTTGTTGCTTAATTCTGTTTACTTTCATTGTTGCATAGAAGATTCTGCAAGGCTGAGGAAGATTATATCCAAAGAAGGTTGGACAGAGTCTACCGAGGTATCCTTGGAGCTTGGAACATTCACTTTCACCGCTACACAATTTGCGTCATGGAAGGGCATCAATGCTATTTTCTCCGAGGAAGCTCGGCTATTAACAGCTTGTTCCCGTACAAATCCCGTGGTCTTGACGGCATACTGCTAACTATGGTGCAGAATTTCAAGACATACGAGTATCAATCTCTTGCCTAGTGCTGATTTTTAGAAGCTTCATCCTACTAAATCATGAACCCCAATCCCGGAGACACGTTCGAACATGAATCCGCGAAGGATTTTACGCGAAACATCATCGTTCTTTAAATCTTAGCACGTGTCGAACAGACACTCTTCCACTGAAACAATTCAAAAATCTGTTACCGAGTTAGGGGAGTAGAAGACTCGGTACGAAGCGAATTGGCCGCCTTATCAACAGACTACATTACCCCCAAACTGAACTTTAGAAAGGATTTCGCTGTAGGTCACCCAACCAGTAATTTACGAGTACATTGACGGTTCAAAAATGGACTACGGAGTCCTCATAGCGAGGGAAAATTTATGAGTTTAGTTAATGGACTTTGGCGGTATTTTTCAGGTGGAGCTACTGGTAAACCAGGAGGCTTGTTATGTACTTTATGAAGCAAAACATCGCTATCTTCGTGGATAGTCAAGCAGCTATCATAGCCTACCACACCCAACAAAATTATACAATAATGACCTGTTTAGATGGTTAGTTTAGACTCACTCGTTGGGTCACTCTACTGTTGGTAGAGCCTGTGGAAAAGGTCCTATCAATGACCAACTTCAGCTGGAGTATGCTAAATAACTGTGCCATATCCAAATGAGCACTGAAACAGGAATCGCGCAGATATCGCCAGATCCTTCCTTAATAGTCTCGAGGAAAGGGTTAAATATAGTTTTTTTTGGCGCTCACAGCCTATATTGTTCCTGACATAACTTCTTGCAGCCATTTGTGCTATATGGCATACGAATGGTAGGGATATACAGTTCTATGCCGTTTCCAATTGAGAGAAGCTTCTCATGACAATTTTATTCTTGGATCTTTGTCAGGCATTCGCGAGATCATGCACTTAACCACTGAGCCCTGGCGCCCAGTGCGGAAATGATTATTTTCCTGAGTTCCAAAGAATGCCACTAAAGGTCTCTGATCATTCTTGGCTTGATTTTGTACGGCCTTCTCGACTTGTCTAGAGATTGAATGAGGACCGTTCCTTCTAGACAAGTCGAGGAAACCGTAAAAGAGGAAACCGTAAACGCATTTTACGACTTCTACCTAACTACCTATCTACCATGAACAACTTGTATATGTGTCACCATTGTAACGAGGGCTCTGATGACCTGACCGATATTAGAAACAAAATCTGCAGCATTTTTTTTACTAAAGGCGAAAAAATTGTTTTAACAGGGAGTTCCCGCGTTTTAATATGTGTGAGGACCAGTGTTAAGTCTGAATGCCTCATTGGAGTGATCCTTACCTTGGCAAAAAGAAAAACCTAATTTTACTCTAATTTTTCCAACTTTGACGCACTTGTACCTTTCTCTAAAAATTTTTAGACGCTTTCAGCTGCTTTCTGGAGATTATCTGTCAAAAATATTTTCGATTCAATGATCCAGCTACGAGTATCTAAATAAAGCTAGCACCCGGCGATAACGTGAATGAATTGATAAATTTTGCGCTAGAGCTGATACTGGTTTAATGACAAAACTGTTTGTCATTAACTGACAGCTAAGCTGACATTTGCTTGTGATCCTTACCTTGACAGAAGAAAACCTAATTTTACTCTAATTTTTCCAACGTCCACGCACTTGTACCTCTCTCTAAAATTGTTTAGTTAGAGCTGATATTGGTTTAATGACAAAACTGTTTGTCATTAACTGACAGCTGTCACTAAGCTGACATTTGCTTGTGATCCTTACCTTGACAGAAGAAAACCTAATTTTACTCTAATTTTTCCAACGTCCACGCACTTGTACCTCTCTCTAAAATTGTTTAGTTAGAGCTGGTATTGGTTTAATGACAAATCTGTTTGTCATTCACTGACAGCTGTCACTAAGCTGACATTTGCTTATGATCCTTACCTTGGCAGAAGAAAACCTAATTTTACTCTAATTTTTCCAACGTCCATGCACTTGTACCTCTCTCTCTTAAATTGTTTAGTTAGAGCTGGTATTGGTTTAATGACAAAACTGTTTGTCATTAACTGACAGCTGTCACTAAGCTGACATTTGCTTGTGATCCTTACCTTGATAGAAGAAAACCTAATTTTACTCTAATTTTTCCAACGTCCACGCACTTGTACCTCTCTCTAAAATTGTTTAGTTAGAGCTGGTATTGGTTTAATGACAAAACTGTTTGTCATTAACTGACAGCTGTCAACTGTCCTGTCACTAAGCTGACATTTGTTAGTTTATTTAACAAATTAAAGATCACGTTCAACGTTGAGAGTATTAACGTGAATCCCTATAGATTGCATTTTTAGAAAAGTAACAAATCAATTGAAATTCTTATTACGCTGTCAAAGTGACAGCGCAACACTTTACATTTATATAATAACAACTTCCTCTAGAAAGTAATCACCCACGTTATTCCCATGCACCTTTTACGATTTCCACAACTTCACACTCCATTGAGTCTCTCAGTCTATAACCATAATTAAAATGTAACTCCAAACTGCTGAACGATCGTGAGCTCGACTGACACGCTTTGAGGGATAGCCCTCGCGTCTTATACCGCGCGCCGTAAAATACGCTTCTACTTCGTGCCAATCATTTTTGCGGCTCGAGAAGTTTATCCATCGTCGACGTGCAATTGAGAAACCCACAACAGACAATCACTACTCCGTCCAACACCTTTAAGCTGGCGCACAGTTCAGGTGATTTGCCACAACAAATTGTTGCTCCAAGAGCACAAGAACCCACAAAAAAAAAAAAATCAAAAAGGAACCATTCACACTGTGACCCCTGTGAACCGACACGCTCGCAGTAATAAGAAAAATATTTAAGGCTAAGAAAATTAACACCTTCGACGAGTGTGCACCACTCTCACATTGTCTCTGGGATATATAGGGAGTTGGAGTATCTAACACACAACAATGCATTCCGAGAAGATCTCAGATGATTATGGGGTGCTGCACTGTTGCTGACTAAGGTCCTAAAGACCAAACGTGCGCTCTTTCTCTCCGTCATCGTCGAAAGGGTTATGGAAGTTTACTCAACATAACCAAACAGTTTGCTCGACGGTGTCGCGGTGAGATATCGTCCAGGCAGGCAGGCACCTAGCTATACCCTGCTACACCACTGATATGCTTGCTGATGTACTCTGGAGAAGGTGGAGGCTGTGGCGGACAATTGTCGAACAAATAGTTCGCGGATTAGCAACAAACAAAACTCCCCTCTATCGCATTGCGGTGGATATGGATGCCGATGATGATGATGATGATGATGAGGATGGCGATGATGACGGCGGCAATGGTGCTGGAAATTGTACTCTAGCAAGGAATAGTATCTGCTGCTGGTGCTGCTGTTGCTGCGCCACAGAATAATGGGAATTAGACACGATTCGTGATTTATGAGGTGCGAATTGCACCGAAAACAATTTCGCTATTATTGATGGGGATAAGTGTGTCCGGGTTTTGGGGGTTCGGATTGTTAGGAATGAGCTTATGTTGATCTGCGATATGGAGATACTTTTTTTTCCAGGTTTTTTTTTCCCATTTTCGGGGGTATTCTCCTAGGAATTCAGTTTTTTTTTATGCAGCTGGCAAAGTTATTTGTAGTACCTTGGCGTATCTGAATTTTTGAATCTCAGTGGAGGTGTAAATTAATCACGAGCGGTTGTGATGTTTTGCAATTGTCTCATTTAAATTGGAATAGAGAGGGCATGGTTTCTAAGATTTGATTTGCCAAGAAACTAATGATTTTTTGGGAGTGTAAATTCATTTACCAGCACAGAGGAGATGAGGTATCTAAGGCGGAACTGCAAAGTTTAGAAAGCTAAAAACGTTTAGGGTTGCATGTACTTCACTTTTCTGGCAAATTGTGCCTGAAAGTGGCTTTTAGACTTCCTTAGGTGCTATCATTCATTGATATTATTCAATTGCGCTTCTGGGATATGTCTGAAGACTTCTCAGTCAGGGCTTTCACTGCCGGTGGGGTTTCCTATGAACATAATTGTAAACGAATGCTCCCGAACGTCTGTAAGGAATCCGTGGCATTTTCTCTCAGCAAACAACTTATTGGCGTTCCTACGGGCCACTTTAGTTGAGTATCTCAATATGGTCTTAAGCTACAGCACAATCTGCAATGCCTGTGGTGTGAAGAGGGCGACGATACTGCGGAACACTTCCTCTGCGATTGACTTTGCTCGTATCAAGTGGCAGATCTTAGGAGTTGATGCAGAGAGTGCTGATGTCATAAGCTCCTCCTTACTGAAGCGCCTACTCATCTTTCTAGGAAAAACGAAGAAATTTCATTAACAGGGAGTTGCTTCCTGGTAGTACAGTACTGAGCCTTAGTGCTCCAGTGGAGTGTTTCCTACCCCGATGGAGACTAGCTGAAATTATCAAATAGGTCTGATTGCCTCACTAAACCGCTGGCTACTCGTTAGTCTATCTGGGTATGTTAGGGGGAGCAGCGCGGCTGGCGACTACTGCTGACTGCTTGTGATCGAAACGTACATACATCTAGGGTAGTTTGGTAAGCATCTGACAGTGTGGTTGGAGATTAGGGATGTGTTAGCGGTCGGCCACGGTCTAGCAAGTGCAGTACGCTTTACAGGACAACTTTACTAGTTTGATCAAATAGAGGACAGATATTTTGTACTGCCAGAGGGAGTCTCCTTCCGTTGTTGGTTAGTTTTTTTCTTGGTCGAAAAATTTGTCCTGCTCGTCGACAAAATGCATTTTTCGATTTTGTTTTTGAAGTCCTTTGTAGTCCAGTTGACATCACAGTCTTTATGAGAGCCTAGGGCTACTGATTGCTAAACTTAACAGATTCAATAGTACTCTCACTATTATTACAGATGTGTGCTATGAACAACGTTGGTTTTCCATATCTCATTTTCTAATTTCTCTGAGTAGCTTTATAGCATTCGTCCTTCCTAGTTCTTGGTTAGGCTTTTGAAGTGGATGGACGACGAATTGCTCTGCTTTACTCGAATCTCTATGGATTTAAAAGTAACAAATGACAAAAAAAAAAGAAGGGTAGAATGTAGACAAATCTCTCTTTCGTATCTACTTACGTCGCCACAACTCCTGCACATACTATTGTACTTAAGCGCATCTTATGCCTTTGTAAAGTGCTAGGTTAGGTTAGG
This sequence comes from Pocota personata, assembly GCA_963082735.1. Taxonomy (NCBI): domain Eukaryota; kingdom Metazoa; phylum Arthropoda; class Insecta; order Diptera; family Syrphidae; genus Pocota; species Pocota personata. The sequence goes on along the minus strand of OY720432.1, from coordinate 84,134,712 downwards.
TTAGGTTCTCAAAGAGAGCATACTCGGGGGCCTATTGGTCCATTGTGATATCCCTATGGTAGGTCAGGTGATTACCTCTATTACACAATACTAGATTTGTAGAAAGAATGAACTCAAAAATAGACTCACCCCTTTCATTGATATCTTTGCTGCCCCATTGAGTGTGATAAGCAATAGCCACCAGTAGATTCCGACTCTTTTTCACGCTCCTCAATCCAAACCGTAATACGACTACTTTCTCTTTCAATATTTGCGAGGAATGCCTGTCGATGGTAAAGACCAGGTATTTCCCATTTCCGTTGTATTCATCTGTAGCTTCGAAACTAGATGAGGACTTCTTTTCCTTCGAAGAGTGATTTTTTTTACCTCTTCTTCCGATCTTTGTCTTTTTGAAGTCAGCTTCGAAGTACCGGCATGTGTTCCTGTAGAGACTCTACTGGTCTGTTCCCGGTCGACCTGTTTAGAGATTTGCTTAAATTTGACCAGCTTCCGCTGTTTCAGAAACACTGAGAGTGTGTTTATGTCCGTAGTTGCTAGTGCTCTTTTTATGTTTCCTTATTAGAGTCCTGTCTCTTGCACTCAGAGTAGTAGGATCTTTTGCAGACATCTTGGACAGATAACTTTTGGATGCCCTGTAGTTACTACGTTGCTTCTCTTCTGGGAAGGTAGTAAGTTTCAAGGCTGCCTTTTCTGGTTCAAATGTCAGAAGTAATTCGTCCTCAGTGTCGGGTACAATTGTGTCTTTCTCTGTTTCCGGTGGAGGGAGAGATTCAACGTCAGTGCCGTCGATGTTTAGGTTGCCGAAAGGAAGGTTTGTGATGAGAGTGTCAGTGTTGTACGTTGTATGTAGGCTGTCGTCGAGGATGTCTGGGATAAGGGTTGGATTTTGTCTGATAAGAACAGTGGCTTTTGTGGTTGTTCTTGTTTGTTTTCGTTATTGTTTCTTTGGTTTTGTTTGTTTATTATTGTGTTAGTGATGTGGTCCCACGTGTAGGTCGGAAGTAGATCCGTCCCAGCAGAGCCGATATACTGGGTTAAGGCACTTATACAACCGACCTTGCCTGGGCATCCGAAGGGACCGTTCCACTAGTTCTCTTTAACCACTAACTAGTCATCCAGCGGAGCACGGCTACCTCAACATCCCGGCTTTAAAAGTGGGATTTAGTTAGAGGTTTACTCCCCACGCCTTAACTCACGGCTGGGTTATTTTGATTTCGTGCAGTAGACAGCTGAGTGACTGTAAGCACCCAGAATATCTTTGGAATCAGACTCCAGTTGCTTACGCCTCTCACATGTCTTTTGGACTACTCAACCCCCCGCAACTAGGCAACAACCCCATCATTTTACTATTTTTGTCCGGTGAAATGGCTTTGATCACTATTTAGATATCTATATAAATATCGTCATCTCTTCCTGTTAGCGAAGATAGGTCTCAGGAAGTCTCGTCAGTAACTGCTGGTCAGAGTTTCTTCTCTCAAAGCTCTCGAATGATTTATTCTTTATTAACTTGTCTGAACTACTAGCTAGGATTATACCGATATCTCCTGCCTTGCGAGGATCGGTTCAATGCCTTCTGTTAGATAAAATTCAACAAAAAAACTTCAAGTAACTCACCCCCTGGTTTGGTGTCTCTGCTGCCCTACTGGACGTAATGAAAATTGGCAAATAGAAATATAAAATCTGTTGCTGGACCCCATCAGCAACAGATTTTATATTTCTATTTGCGCCTATTGCATCCAAATAGAAGTTGAGTCTCTTCAACGATAACATTTCTCTTAGAAAAGTTGTGAAGCATTGCCAATTACCTATCATGGTCGGGTCAGACATGGACCAACAGATCGCATTTTAAGGGATCGGGAAACGGGTATTATTAGTGGATTGCCTAAAATGCAATTTGAAAAACCGGGCCTCTGTGTCAAAGACTAGGTTAGGTTGGGGGGTGTGCACCATGATGGCTTCTTACACGGGTGCCTGTTGGTCCATTGTGATTCCCCTTGAATTATGGTACCTTTTCTAACACTGTTACTGCTTGGCTGGTTCCCTCTCGAACTAATGAATTGCTTTAAGTCTATCAGCGGAACTTGCACAAGCTCACCCAGTTCCCCATAGAGTCTGTTTTCCATAGTCGCAGAGCAAGTTTTTGATGATCTCTATCTCTTTTTCATGGGAGTTTATGCCTGGACAATTGACCATTGATCTGATTGCGCTATGTCTTACCAGTATCTCTATAAAAAATGTTTTTTTTTTTCCATAGACAATAAGCTTCTAGTTCTTCCTTCATTCTATTGTGACCATAGGCTGCGGAATATAACACAATCACCTTTGAACAACCAAGCAGTGTCGGTTAGTTCCATCATCCTTAGGTTTATCTTCCCTTTCACTACACCAATAGGGATATTTATTGGTGTGTGAGTATCTTCTATGCCTATTGCTGAGCCTTTCCTTTCAAAGACTAAGCCAACGTGGATGTTGCCATCCAGGTGCAATTGATGGATAAGGATGGATGGATTAAAATTATCTTTCGATGTAACTTTCTATCTGCGACTTATAAAGGGTTTTTCAATAAGGACATAACAATTTGTTATTTTAATACAAACACACCCTTAAACTTGTTTTATGATCTGTCAATGTCAAAACGTCAGTCAAGGTTTACATTTTTATCATGGTGAAGTTCACGAATGAGCAACGTTTGGAAATTATTAAAAGTTACTACCCAAATTCTGAGTCGATGGTCGCAACTTTAAGAGCGCTTACTCCAATTTTCGGTCGTAATAATCGTCCCACCAGACAGTCTATGCGTGCTACTCGTATAGTGGATAAATTCGAGTCAACATATTCAGTAATGAATGTTCCTGTGCCAGTGAGACAACGCACCGGTCGAAGTACCGAAAGTATCGCAGCCGTAAGTTCTTCAGTTCAAAATGAACCAAATCAGTCGATTCCACGCCGTTCACAGGAATTGTGATCTTGACCTACACCCTTACAAGATCAAATTAACTCAAGTACTGAAGCCTATTGATAATTTTAAACGCCGAAACTTCTCCTATTGGGCTCAGCAAAAGTTTGAAGAAAATCCTGATTTCGGTATTTTTTCGTCGATGAAAATGATCGCCATGTTACGGTCAATGGAGTTCGCTATGGTGCCATGTTGGAAGACTATTTTTGGCCAGAATTGGATGGACTTGACATCAGTGATATGTGGTTCCACACAGCTGGTCAAACAATTGATCTATTGAAGGGGAAGTTCGGTAATCGTGTAATATCGAGAAATGGTCCGGCTCATGCGATTTAACGCCTATGGATTTCTTTTCATGGAGTTACGTCAAGTCGTTGGTTTATGCCAACAAGCCAATAACGTTAGAGGATCTCAGGAACAATATCGAACGCGAAATTGCCAATGTTCTGGCCGATATGTGTGGAAGAGTGGTGGAAAATGTGCTCCAAGCAATCGATCGCTGCAAACGTACTCGCGGTGGTCCTATGTACGAGATCCATTTTCATACTTAAATGTAAAATGTATACTAAACCTGGAATAAATTCCAGCCCGATACCTCAATTATTCTGTGTTTTATTTAAATACAAAATTGTTATGTCCTTATTGAAAAACTCTTTAGTATACCAATCTCGTTCTCATAATCTACCATTCAATGGATCTTTTAGCGTCAGAAGTGGAATTGCATCTCCAGAGCTAAGTAAGACATCTGTGGCTACATCATTCTTCGAAGTTATAGTGACAAAATCATACTTCTAGTCGCCTTAACCCTTCAGATCCTTCGATAAAGACAAAATTCTCCTAGATAATTAATATTACAAGAGAATCATCTTAAAGCCGATTTATTCTACACACACTATAAAAAAAAAAAGGATTCCAATTCATGATGTGAACAGATAACAAAAATCAGTTGCCATGCAACATTGTCACATGCCAGGAAATTGACTCGATGAGGAATTGCAACATTCTAACAAAATCCGATTACGGATGCTCCTTCTTCATCGTAGTCATCCTTTGTGTCGCATAACACTTTTTTTTCCTGCGGACGAGCTTCCCTCGCATTACGACATAATGCGCGCGAGTTATTAATGATATCCACCGGACCGGACAGTGTCCTTTATTCGTGTTGTCTTGCAATCACCATCACTCATAGTCATAGCCTTTCCGTCCTGACTCTTCTGCTATGGCTACTAAATTAAGCTATGAGCACGGAATAGTTGATGAGGAGCAGGAGGTAAGTAAAAGAAGAAAAAAAAAAAGAAATCTTAGAACGGATATTTGTTGTGCGGAATCTGCAATCTTCTCCTCGGCCAGTGGGAATGGGAACTTCAAACCGATCCGAGAAATTGAACAGGTTGTTCATCACTGCTTCAGCTACCAGCTTGTTGCTAGCGCAAGCAAAGTGGTGGACACACATAAAAAAAAACAAAGAAGGAGCACACTCCTCCACCGTAAAAGGTCTTAATCGATGGGATGCATATTTACACTGCCAAGTGGATACTTAAACTGTGCGCGCGGTGGATATCACATTCACCGCATCGTGGACTATTTAAATTCATCAGTTTCGGGGGGGTAAGTCAGGAGGTGGAAGGAACACTCCTTTTTCCATGAAATCAGTCAGTTTCCATCTGCTGGAGTTTTCTTCATCCGAAAAGGAAATCTCTCTCTGTCTCAAACACACACACGTAGATACAGAAGTGGGTGAAGAGTCTGTCCAACTCACATAAAAACCACCGACCGACCGGCCACAGAATCAAAGGAATGATAAGTGATGCAAACACGACACATTTGACCACGGTTACACGCTGGAGGAATGTTCATTCAGTTCCGCTGTCCCACTACCTCCTCTATATCTATGGGCTTGGGATTGGTGGTAGCAACCAGTAGCATACTCGTAGTATAACATTCTCCTGCTTCGGGGTAATGTTGCATCGTCGTCGTATGGAATTGAATTCCCCCAAATGAACTTTAATGGTAATTCGAATAATTACAGCATGGATTTCTTAGTCGAACTGGTCACCAGTTGCTGAGGTTGTTTTTTTTTTTTTTTTTTTTTTTTTTTTTTGTTGTAGGTGGTGTTGACTGTTGTAAGGAACCGTGTATCTGTGAATTGAAATCGTGTTTTTTTGTCGATTTAGTTGTCAACTGGTGGATTGGCGGCGTTTCTTTAGTTTATTTTGGTGCATCCGTTCGTTAGGCTCTGGATGATGTGTCATTTTCTTGAAGATACTCGTACTCATGCGATGGGGATGTGCATATTTTTCAGAATTTAGTGTGAAATCTGTCAAAAAATAGATGGCAAGGCATCGAAAATGCTTTGACATGTTTAGTATGCGCAGATTTTGAGTAATTTTTGTATCTTTTTTTTAGTGTTTTTAGTATAAAATAATAGATTCATCACGGAGTATGTATGTAACACGCTTTTGAACGAATCGTTAGAGCTACAGCCGAAAATAGTCAGTAAAAAGAAAAAAAAAAAAAAAAAAAACAGTTTTTGGGGTATAATACGAATATATCCCTGCTTCACCCGATTTAGATGATTTTCGGGCAAACATCGCTCATCAAAGTGGATCAAGTGGTTCTTGCTTTAAATATGTGAGATAGATGGTTCGATGGTCATTATAACTCCTCCTCATATCTTACCCCCACCTCATGACAACTATCATTCAGTCTTAATTTACGAGCTGAATTTCATCATAATCTGTTCAGACATTTTTGAGTTTTGAAACCCCACATCTTACTCACACTGCATCTGATTTTGACAATTTATTAACGAAACTATGTATGTACTTACGAGTACGATACACACTGGGACAAGCTTATAAATCAAATTTCATGAAAACTTCTTCAGTGGTTCTCCAGCAAGCCGTTTGAGAAAGAACAGACAGGCAGACATGAAGTAATTTTGTTTGCAAATCTATGTTTTTTTTTGACCTGATGAATTAGCGAGGAAGCCAAATTAGGATACTCTTAAAATAGCGGAGCGGAACACTAACCGCAGGAGGCCCGACTTGTACTTGTTTAATACTACCGTTCATAAATTTAAGATCACCAGTAAGTTCTATGGAAGGAAGGTGTTATTACAAAGACGCGGTAAATTATTTCGCTTTCCCTTATTTTTCTTTATTGAAGTACACTATATAGATATATTTTAAATAGTATTTCAATATAATTAGAAAACGGAAATAAACAAAATAAATTATTTCTAAAAGAAACCATTCATCTTTAACATCGTCTAAGCTCGAGCTTTTATAACAGCTTTAACAAGTCTGGCATTCTGTCTATCAATTGATATTGTTTCGGTTGAAATGCTGTTCCAGCTGTTGTTCAGTTACTGCCAAAAGATTTCTGGTGAGGAAGAAGGCATTTGCCGAACCTTTCTGTTCAAGCGATCCCATAAAAGATCAATTGAGTTCTTTCAAATCTAGCGACTGTGGTGACCAAACCATGTTAATTAGTACTTCTTCTTCTAGCTTCTGTTGCGGAAAACTTGAACACAACTTTGATGTGTGTTTAGGGTCGTTATCTCGTTGAAAGATGAACCCTTCTCCAAACAACCTTAGAGCCCTTGGAGTAGCATTCTCATCTAGAATGGTTCTGTAGTCCTCTTTGTTCAAAATGCCTTCGATACGAACGAGATTACTGGTTCCGCTGAAGAAAAAAGCTTCCCATACCAAAATCGATCTACCTCCATGCTTTACCGGGAGCACCACACAGTTTGTTCTGCGGAACGTCGAATAAAAAGTCTTTTCTTTGTGTCAAACAGTTCAGACTTGGATTCATCAGTCCAAAGAATCCTTCTCCAGTAACAATGTTCAAATTTTGGTGAGCTCTAGCCTACTCTAGTCGTTTCTTCTTATTTTGCACCCGAAGTAATGGTTTTTTTTTGGCAACACGTCCAGCCTCCTAAAGACGCCTTTTGATCGTTGTAACCGAGACTGGAATTTTTCTACTCCTGTTGATCTTTCCGCAGATTTCTGGTGCCGTAAGTCTTCGATTACGCTTTGCTAGTAATCACAATCAATTTACCTTCCTGTTTAATGGGTTTTCTTGGACGTCCATTGCTCTGTCTGGGATCACTATTTCCAGTTTCATGAACTCGTTTAGATGATCCAATGGACTACAGATATAGAAATATTAAACTCCTGGGAGATATTTATTTCGGATTTACCCATTTTATGAAGACAAATAATTTGACTTCATATTTCAATGGATATTTGCTTCGAGCTACTTATTTATTTTAATTTGTTCTGATTTTTTTAAACTATAAATGGTTGGATAGGAAAATGGGTACAATCTAGGAAATAGTGGTGGTCTTAAACTTATGAACGATAGTGTTTGTAGGTAGACATATACACCCTGTAAAGTACAGTGTGTTTCCTTTCAAGAAGTCACTCCACCGAGGGATGATTCCTCTAGTCAAGAGAAGGAGAAACAGGGAAAACTACACCCTGTTCCGCTATAGCTGATTGAAGATGACAAATACAACTACAGGGTGTTTATTATGTTCCAGGATGATGTTTTTTTTTTTTTTTTGGCTAACTATGAAATGATACACAATTTTTTAATTTTTTTTTATTGACCGGTTATTTGGTTTACAAGAATGATGTATGGAATATTATATTGTAAGATGCTGGCTACGGCTCGAGTAGATAAAACGATATTCTGTGAAATTTATTTCTTTATTTTCTAGTCTATAGAACAATTCAAGTTCACACTATACTATTCTTTGCAAATTCTTTTCTTACAAGGTCTCTTTCCTCTCAAATCACTTTATCTCCTTTCAATTACTTAATTCACAAATCCAAACTAATTACTTTTTCTTGTTTACTCTCAACTTTCAATTTATCACCAAATTACAACTTCGCCCATTATCACTTTTCCAATCTCTTCGCCACGGTTCTAAACCCAACTGTCTTTTTTTGATCGCCATCTGTCCTTATATAGCAGAAGTTTCTGATAGCCAGAAACTTCTACCAAATTCTTCGACCACTGGAACAAGAGAAATAATTCTTGCAGTTATAATTCCCTTTTATCCCTAATATTATTCGTCTCTTTCGTTGACATGAGCTGTGGAGACTTCGTCCCCGACACGAACCTCGAATGAAGGACAGTTTGAACCAAAATTCTGCCAGAATGGAAAGTCACTTCGGAATTTGCTGCATAGACATAGGCGCGTAGTTATTATTATGCTACAATATCGATCAAAAGGTCGCTTCTGGCCGTGGTGTATACGCGTGCTCTTTCAACCATATTTGCATAACATTTTGGCACATTTCCGGTATTACTTCAGCAATTTCATGAATAATGTTGTCCTTTACCATCCGGATTTTGGTTAGACCTTTCTCTTCAAGTACCCCTGAAGGAAAAAGTCGAGGGCGGTCCAATTAGGGGATCAAGAGGGCCCAACAATATCACCTATGTTTGACATTATGCAGCCGGGAAAAATTGCTCCCAAAATATACATCGTATCGTTACCTCCGTATGATGTGGAACCGTCCTTTTGGAACCACATATGTTGTAGGCTCAATCAATTCAATTCGGGCACAAAGAAATTTTGCCACATAGCCATCACCAGTAATTGAAGGGGAAAGTGGAAGAAGAGCTCATGTGACATTTCCCATGTTTTGAGATAATCGCAGTTTAATGGTTTGCTTGCACTGACTAATGGCGCCATTTGTTGCACAAAGCGCCTTCTGTACCTCTGTAACTTCCAAACTATCCGCTATATAGCTCTAGGAGTCAATCCGTATTTTAGAGTAACGATCCGTAGCACCGTCTATGTATAAAAAAAAAAAAATTAAAATAGACTTGCGTCTTGCGTCTTCCAAAAAAATGTGGTTCAATGATGCCGCCGGCTCAATTGGTAGTAATTCTACGAGGGTGTAAAGGTCGTTGCTATACGAGTATAAATTGAGGTTTCCAGTGCCCCAATAGGGGGTATTTTGTTTATTAACAAAGCCAGAGAACTCGAAATGAGCTTGCTGTCATCAATATGGAGCTGCAAGACCTTTTCACTCCACTCTCGCCGGCGCACATAGTTAGGTACAAATTCAAATCTCTTCTGATTATTTTGAACAAACTTGCCGGAGACATTCCACATTCTTGTGCACGGCGTCAAATGGAGGTGCCCGGACTTTCACAATACTGTCTCTCACTGCAGCAATATTTTGTGCCATACCTACGCTACGAATTTGGCCGGACTTCACTTCATCTGGCAGTGTATACAGAGTTTCAAACTTATTCATTATACGCTGAATGGTTGACTTGCTATGCACAAATTTCTTCGTGTCTTCACAATTGAACGATTTTCAAGTTGTTGAAGCATTATATGCTGCATAATATATTGTTATCGACTGCTCTTCACGACTGTTAAATGCGAACTGACAAATGCCAACCAAACCTAAATAGCGGCCAAACAACATCGACCTGGAACATAAGAAACACTCTGTACAATTAAAAAAATCCTGAAATACATTTTGGAAAGATCATTTAAATTTAAAAAAAGAAGCAAAACTTAAAAAACTAAAGGGCACTCCTGGGTTGGTTACACGTACTTGCACCTACGTATACATATGTTCTTTGTTTGCAAATCACTCAGTTTGGAACTTTTACAAAATATTGTAGTAAAAGCAATTTCTTTTTTATTCAAAATATCCGTTAAAATTCGAAAAAAGAAATACTTTAACAATTTTCCAAAATATTGTATACCTATAGATATCGAATTTTGAACAATTCTGAATTTCGAATGTTTGGATTCGTATTCGAAAATGAGCCAATTTTCAAAAACTGCTCAATAAGATAAAATCGTAACCATTTGTTGGCATATTTATGATTAATCGTCTTCTTTACTTGCACTTATAGGGCAAGTATTGGTTTCTTGAATGTTTTTGAACTCGACATTTTGATCAATTCAGTTACCAGGATGGAGGAACTTGAAAAGTGGGTATCTCAATTCCGTCCCAAAATTAACGATACCTTACTAATGTTGATTTGGAAAGAAATCGATTTTCTCGAAAACGGCTTCAACAATTTTCTTAAATTTTAATATTTTATAAAAAAATAATGCGTTGGAAAGCTACTGTCATTGTACGTCATTTCAGTATATTGTAATATGCTGGCTACGGCTCGAGTAGATAAAACGATATTCTGTGAAATTTATTTCTTTATTTTCTAGTCTATAGAACAATTCAAGTTTACACTATACTATTCTTTGCAAATTCTTTTCTTACAAGGTCTCTTTCCTCTCAAATCACTTTATCTCCTTTCAATTACTTAATTCACAAATCCAAACTAATTACTTTTTCTTGTTTACTCTCAACTTTCAATTTATCACCAAATTACAACTTCGCCCATTATCACTTTTCCAATCTCTTCGCCACGGTTCTAAACCAACTGTGTCTTTTTTTGATCGCCATCTGTCCTTATATAGCAGAAGTTTCTGATAGCCAGAAACTTCTAGCAAATTCTTCGACCACTGGAACAAGAGAAATAATTCTTGCAGTTATAATTCCCTTTTATCCCTGATATTATTCGTCTCTTTCGTTGACATGAGCTGTGGAGACTTCGTCCCAGACACGAACCTCGAATGAAAGGACAGTTCGAACCAAAATTCTGTCAGAATGAAGTCACTTCGGAATTTGTTGCGTCATATTTTTAGGGGGCGTAGTTATTATTATGCTACAATATGTCATTCATTTGAAGGGTAAAAAACAATAATTTTTTTTCACTCAAATATGTCGAACTTTGTGCCTGAAAAAGTGTTTTTGCGGGGAGTTCTTCTTCGTTACTTTAATATGAAGAAAACTGCTGCCGAAAGTCATCGTATTTTGGTGGAAGTTTATGATGAACATGCGCTAGCTGAGAGAACGTGCCAAAAGTGGTTTGCACGATTTAAAAGTGGTGATTTTGGCTTGGAAGACGATGAACGTCCTGAGCAGCCAAATAAGTTTGAAGATGAAGAACTAGAAGCATTACTCTATGAAGATTGTTGCCAAACACAAGAAGAGCTCGCAGAATCTTTGGGTGTCACTCAAGCAGCCATTTCAAAACGTTTAAAAGCAGCTGGATATATTCAAAAGCAAGGAAATTGGGTTCCACATGAACTCAAGCCGAGAGACGTCGAAAGGCGGTTTTGCATGTCCGAAATGCTGCTGGAACGCCACAAAAGGAAGTCATTTTTGCATCGGATTGTTACTGGTGATGAAAAATGGATCCATTACGACAACCTCAAGCGCAAAAAATCATATGTGAAACCCGGCCAACCAGCCAAATCAACGGCAAAGCCGAATATCCATGGCGCGAAGGTAATGCTCTGTATTTGGTGGGATCAGAAGGGTGTGCTGTATTATGAGCTGCTAAAACCGGGTGAATCCATCAATGGACAACGCTACGGAACACAATTAATCCGTTTGAAGAGAGCAGTAGCCGAAAAACGCCCGGAATATGCGACCAGACACGAGGCAATAATTTTCCATCATGATAACGCTCGGCCCCACGTTGCTATTCCGGTTAAGAACTATTTGGAAAACAGTGGATGGGAAGTTTTACCCCACCCGCCTTATAGCCCAGACCTTGCCCCTTCTGACTACCATTTGTTCCGGTCGATGCAGAACGCCCTCACTGAAATACGGTTCACATCAGAACAGAATATCAAAAATTGGCTTGATTCATTCTTGGCTGCCAAGCCGGCGCAGTTCTTTTGGGATGGGATCCATAAATTGCCAGAAAGATGGGAAAAAGTCATAGCTTCAGATGGGCAATACTTTGAATAATACTATTGTACATGTTTTTCTTAAAAAAACGTTCAAATTTTGACAAAAAAAACCGCACGAATTAAGTTATAAACCCAATAATTTTAGCATTTTTGGAGATTAACCACATTTAGGTGCAAGTACGTGGGACCCAGTCGTGCACTTTATTTTTGTATGTGGGTGTTTTTCTTTTTAGGGGTATAGAATTTGAAAATTAAATAAAACACATAAAAATCGTGGTAATGGCCATGGTATTGGCTTTATTGTAAAGATAATTTTATGCCATTACTGCTTAAATATGATTTGAGGCATGGCTTGAATAAAGCACATTCTGGAAGTCATATGGTTCGACTACTTTTTCGAGCAGCTGAGGCCGTATATTGGCAATAGCGCAGCGATTGTTGGCTTCCAAGTCGTCCATCGTCTCTGATTTATCGACGTAGACTAGCGACTTTACATATTCCAGCAGCCCATAAAACACACCAAAGAGTGAGTTTTTGTGGATGTAACGTCGTCTCAATAATGGCTTGTGGATTTTCTTCGCTCCAAATGCAGTAACTCTGCTTGTTGACGTAGACATTCAACCAAAAATGAGCCTCATCGCTGAACAAAATTTTGTGGTGAAAATTATGATCAAGAGCAATCTCGTTTTCGGCTCATTCACCGAACGTACGACGCACACTATGGTCAAGCGGCTTCAATTCTTGCACGAGCTTGATCTTGTAAGCTCGTAAACCAAGATCTTTGTGCAAAATTTTGCATAACGTGGATGGACACAGCTTGGATTGCTGTGCACGATGGCGAATCGACTTATTCGGGTTCTCCTCAATACTACGATCCACAGCAGCAACAGTTTCTTCGGTGTGCACTGTACGACGTCTCTGAGGATACGTATTATCAGTTAGAGTATGCGTGGTACGAAAACGATCCATGGTTATTCGAATTACTAGCACGGTGTTTCGCGAACTGAACCACGATTTTCGAAATTACACAATTTGTAAGCGTTGTTGTGGCGTAAGTTTATTCATGGTGAAATGGCAAACCAAATTGGGCACAAATTAGCTGTCAGCTGTCAAATTGGCTGTCACTGGAAAAAGTATTGCCAATTCGAAAGACAAACCTCTAAAAAACACCCTTACATATATTAGAGTACGCATCCCTGGGGGATAGCAACAAGAGACATGTACATAATGAATTTCTGAGGAAATCATTATATTCAAAAACGAAACACAATCTCTATGCATAACTAGAGCAATTGATAATTTTTAGCTCATGTCTTATACCCCCACTTTATCCGATTTTAAAAACTATGACGCGCAAATAGGAAATTACCGGACTTTTAGTATGTTAATCAGTACACTGGATTAAGGTCTATTTCGACATTTTCAGCCCTACCCAATTTTTCCGAGATTTCACTCAAATGTTGCATAAAATTCCTGTGTTATTAAGGGACAGTTTTTTTAAATAATCGTGTTTGAAGTAATAATTAGGGGAACGAAATTTCTTTTTCAGGAATCCGTATACAGGCCATGTCCGTCCGTTCATACGTTCTAGCGAGTGTCATCTCCCCTCGCGTTTCCAAAAGATTTGAAAAAAAAAAAAAAATCAATACATAGAGCATTCCCGGATCTGTAACGACAAATAAGCCTGATGGATGTCACTTTTCTGAAAATTCGGACGGTTTATTTCAAATCGCTTGCTCACGCATTCTGAAAGCGCTCGAGAAAAATATTCCATCTCGAGGCTTCCATTTGAAAATCCTCTGGCCAACAACAAAATTTCAATTAAACCGCTTCAATTCTTTAGAAAGAAGTTGTTCAAGAGAATGTCCGACAGAACGCCCTGTCTTACAGTTTTGACGCATCTTCATGCAGTTATGCTTCACCATTTTTGTTTTCTTAAATTCGTTCCGCTCTAGCTTGGCTAACAGTTTGCACTTTTTTAAAGTGTCAAACAACATTTATGAGTTGTACATATATTGTGAAAAGCTATAGAACCACTAAGACCGACGTTTTTCAACTTTAACTAAAGGTGCCAGCTAAACCGTGAAATCGGTTATGAAATTTCTAAGATATTGGCAATTTTGAAACTTTAAATGCCATGCCATTTTGTAGTACGCATCCAAACTAACTAAAATACTAATTTTTGTCAAAATCTTTCAGCCATTTTCGAGAAAATAAGTATTTCACTTTCTCGTAACACCCGAAGTGTTACATCTTTTCTGTTACACTCGAGCAAATTTACTCTACCGTGGCTAAAGAAGTTTCACTGAATAAAATGTTGGTTTGGTCCATATCCATAAAACCAAGGACACTCTAGGACATTCAAGGCCGCCATCTTACTAACAATAGAGGGGAAGAGTTACGTCATTCTCGAGACAGAGTCATCAAAGGTTTCACGTTTAACGTGCGCATGGTTCCGAGTTTCGTCATTCTCGAGACAGAGTCATCAAAGGTTTCACGTTTTACGTGCGCAAGTGTGGAGATGCTTCCACAGGTACCTTTTGAAAGTCAAAACTTTGAACACCAAAAGCTTTGTTAGATTCGTTATTAGGAACCAATAAGCCTTCTCTATTACGATGAAGTTCATAGTTTTAACGGCACTGGATGTGTAATGTGTATGGCTGCCCACATAGGATAGTTTTCCAAAGTTTTCTATTTACTGAAGGTACTTAAGCCAACACGCTGGTGACAAGATGATTACAAGAGGGAGGGCTTATAGAAAGCCATCTTAATCGCAATTCACGTGCAACAAAGGGTTACGTTGAAGGCGGTAGTTTTAGGTCAAATATAGACATTACTCCTACGAAATGTTTTAGCAATTCATAACCTCTAATTTAAAAAAAATTGTATCTAATAGATTTGCTGTATCTTTTTAAGCCAAGTTAATGCCAATTTTAGAATTTGGAAAAACTCGTCGTAGTTACAAATCGATGACAGCTGTCAAGAAGATTTATCAAAGTCCACCCACATTTATTTTTTTCTCAATGGATAATAGGTAAACATAATTATTTAGATATGCTTTTCTAAAACCGTCGGCATTTATTGACAGCAGCCGCCTCTATTGTCACTCTGAGCCCCCCCAAACCACATAAACCATGTGTGTGGTGCGGCGCGGCAGTTGACATGCATATGTGTGGGGGGAGACACAACTTGCGAAGATAAAATGACGATAACTCTTCAGTTTTTTTTTTTTTGGTTTCAAATAAAAACCAGATATGGGCGGCGCCATACCAATATTCCAGGCCAATCAGCGACTTATTTTCTCCGTGCGGTTAACGTACGTTTGCAACTGATTACGGCGTCGTCGACTGGTTTGCTGCGCGCGCGAAAGAGCAAGACACCGGGGGTACATCACGTTGTATCTATAAGATACACTGGATGGAGCTCTCCTCGGGCCACAGAGATATGCACGACTAATGCAAGCCTGGGAAGTTGCTTTTTGTCTGGTTAAACGATTCGTTTCCTTTTTTTTTTTTTGGTTTAGTTCGTTTTTCTTTGCTCGAACTTGAGATGCAGATACATCCAAGCGACGAGAGTATAGGTAAGGGACTGCTGCTGCATGTTGCCGCTTCGTGCTTTGTATCTCTCGCACATGCATTGGATGCAGTTTGCATCGTATCGAAAAACGTGTGTTGGGGGAGTGGGGGTGCATTAGGCACTTGTCCAACAAAGTGGTAGTGGTAGACATGATGCTAATGGTGGTGGTGGTGTTGGTGGTGATGTTGATGGTGGTTCGAAACAGATAAGGCAAATGCATGGCAAGTAAATGAAGTGCATGCATGCATTTCTTGCACTTTTGTGCATCTTCTGTGCTTCTTCTGCCACTCTTCGTTGGCTGGGGGGCTATCCTTCGATGATTTATTGTATCACAATGTGTGTGCCACGATTGGGTTGTGTCAGTGTGGACCGCCTACACTCAACCCGGCAAATGGCATTTTAAGGACATTTCTGTCGCAGTCGACTTTTTTTTTTTTATTTTTTTGTCATCGACCCTTTTGTGTGCTGGATGGAGAGTGCTTCATGGAAATTGCATGCAAAATGCGATAACGCGCTTTTTAGTGGAATTCGCATCGATTTATCTGTTCTGGTTTTGATTGGCGGTCGAAATACACTTCTTGTGGTTGGCGGCAACGGCGGGCATGCTTGTGTGAGTGTTTTGAAGTGGAGATAGGAATTTTTTCTTTGATTATCCGTGGTTTTTATCTGCACATTTATGGGCGTAGTATTTCATGGCGGAGATAAGGTGATAGTTGAAGTAAAATTTTACTGCGATTGCAAGAAACTTTTTCGAGCGGCCATATTGACGCGTTGAGTTGGTGGTTTTTAGTATTTGTTGGTTGGAACTACTAATGGTGGTTAGTTACTTTTGTCAGTAATTTTAGCAGGTATGTGTAGAAGACTATTAATTTTATAGTTAGTGCTTTGTGACTGTGAAGGCACTATGTCTAAATTTGTCATTTCAAAGTCGAAAACCGCGTGACTTAAGTTGAAATATGTCGAACTAGAATTTCGATGTACACGTTGCGAGCTCGATTTATAGGGACGTTGTGAGAAGGAAACGACGACACTCTCTAATCCCGAAGAATGACACCACAAGGATATGGGAGAAGGAGCTCAAAAGAGCTACAAAATCGAAGTCTTCAAAAAACTAGGAACTTGGCGATCCGAAATTAAAATACTCGTAGTTTCTCTACCTACCTAGTAGATGATTTAAGGTTTCTGAGAATTCCAAGTAGTACAAGGGAATTCGCACTGAAAAGCGATTTCCATTTAATTCCCATTTAAAGTCAAGCATTTTTGACGATTTCGAACAATTTTCGGAAAATATTCAACATGCGGTACCAACTTTGTAAACAAAACCGAGACCTAAAATTTGAATCGTAGTAATTTTTTCATACTTTTTGAGATATCCGCGCGCAGTCAACAATAATTTGCAAAAATTTCGGGATAAAGTCTGGTATCTTGGAAGGACCTTCAATTTTGGAAAATCTAAAAAAAATTGGCATACATCTCGTAAAGAATTTTAAAGTCTACAATTTTGCAAGAAGCACCGTTTGCTAGGTATCTTCTTTCCCGCACTCAAAAAGATACTCGCACTCTTTTATTAACTTCCGTGTAAAGTCGAACATTTTGAAAGATTTCTTATCGCCAGATTTCGAAAATTTTTAAAAATTCGATATCGATTTTATGAGAATTTGAATGCCTAAAATTTTGTCCGCAGTAATATTTTTCGTAGGACGTACCGTTTGCGAGATTTTCGCACTCAAAAACAATTTCTTCATCAGCTTAAGGTAAAGTTGAACATTTTGAAAGATGACTTACCTTCAATTTAAGAAATTTTTTAATAATTTGGCATTCAACTTTTAAAAAATTTCAAAGCCTACAATGTCTATCGCAATAATCCGTTCCGTGCGACGCACTATTTTGAAAATATTCGCAGTTAAAACAGATTCCATTAACTGCAATCCGAAGGTACATATTTTATATGTCAACTTCAAAAATTGTCTGTCAACGAGATGTACATATCATAAGCAAATAATTTCGCTACGCATTATTAGAATTATGCTTTAGGCACACATATTTTGTGCACAATCCTTTTCCATATAAAAGCAACAGATTGTACATGTTGGCGGATACGCACACTCCATGTTAACCTTAAGCTGAGATGAGCACGTGCCATTCTACTCATTCCAGACAATTAGTGGAAGGATGTTTCGCGGTTTTGTTTCATTCCCTTGCAACATCTATTCTGCAACATTGTTAGTAAAGATGTTGCTGTCAACATTTTATAATAGTCTCGGTTGAACAGCTACCCGAGATGCCTGTAATAAATGGCTGTTGGTTCTGTTTTTTAACAGCTGGAGAATAAAAGCTTCTGGAAATATTTGTTCTAACAGAGTATTCCAAAGTTTACTTGTATTATAGCAAAAGGAATTTTGATATAACAATGTTCGCACCATGGCCAGGTGGACATATACGAGTAGGTGATAGGCACTGACTATCACTTCATTGCGGAATAATAAGAGTGGAAGAGTGTTTTAAATATATTTAGAATTTATTAATTTAATGTTTACGCAGTATCACTAATCTCAAAGATTATTGTCTTGTATTTGTTCATGGAATATGTATATCGAACCACGTCATCTTGTCTTATGAATTCCTCCAGAGTTCCTCTCTGAATTTGTGTGAACATTAGCATTTGTTTGAATGCTCGGTTTCCAACCAGTTAATATATTTTCTTCCGCTAGCTAGTAGCAGACACTGACACAATTTGTGCGCCCTCATCTTCATATTATCCAGGCATAACTTGCAGGTATTGGCTTCCATCATCTTTAGATGCTACCTAAAGTGACAATGTCCTGTGGACATCGTTATTATTCTTTTGAGCATTCCTCTTTTCATACTTAAAATTTCTCGCTTCGTAGAGCTTATCGACATTTTAATACCCATTGTGGCTTGTCTGCACTTCTTCACGTATGACCACGGTTTCTGGTGTTCATTAATGGCTCATTACTCGATCATGTCTCTCGTCGTTCCATTTGCTTAAACAGTGGTTCATGACCAAACAAATTCAAGACTGGCCCCTGTTTTTGCTCGTGTGTTCGCATCTTCATCTCTACGCTTGTTCTAGCGTTACTCAAATTTATAGCAGCGAGCTTATAACAGTTTTTGAAACTTTAGAAGAGGCAAAGACTGCTGTTAACGTTTCTGACAAATTCACGTCGGCGTCATTGTTACTCGTACTTAAATTTTGTTTACATCAGTGGACGCGGCGGCGTTTCAAACACTCTGGTCGAGAGACGGCAGTGTGTTTTAACGGCATTGAATTCAAATTTTGCAAGCCACTACATTTGGGGTAGAAAATGTATCCCTGTCTTTGCAAACATACTAAAAATGCTCCAAAAACTTCTCGCAGCCCTGGCAAATGCAGGAATTCCCATTTGCCGGCGTGCTTATACTATACACACATTTCTCTATTATAGATGTATCTACTCCAACTAATCGCTGAGCAAGCGTATTTATTATGATTCTCATCAAAATGCGAGCATATATGTACATATGTTGATGTCCATTCGATCTACATGTCCTAGCCATCTCAGGCAATGAATTCAAACCCTAGGTCTAGGACTAGGTTGTATAACCTTTATAGTTCGTTGTTGTACCGTAAGCTAAATCACTCGAAGAATTTTTCTTTCAAAACAACCAAGGGTGTTTTCATCCGCCTTTGATAAAGTTAATGCAGGACTGGGACTATTAGACACCTTAGTTGTCCGTGAGAGGGCTTTGCTACTCAATTGCCTTCTTAGCCGCAAGAAACAGCGGTTGGCAAGAGTGATTCCTCAATTGATCTCTGCGCTGGGGTCAATGTTTGAATTCTGTAGGATTACAGTGGAAGCTAGGTGGACAGTCTTGAGTCTACTTAGCCTTAGTCCTTAACTACGAGTACCTCAAAATAGTATCTGTCTGTTGTGACGTTCTGTCCAAGTCTGTTTTGCCCTCGTTAACCGCTAACCCATTTTCACCGCTTCTGTTTTAATACTCCCGAAAGCACCAATAACAGCCCACTGAATTCTTCTAATTATGTCAATGTTGTCGGCATATGTGAGTATTTGTACGGACTTCTAAAGGATCGTACCCTTGATGTTAACGTGAGAATTTTGTACAATCCTTTCAAGTATGATGTTAAAGAAACAACATGACAGCGTACCTTGTCGTAGTCCTTTTCTGACATCGAAGACATCAATAATTTTGTTACCGACCTTGATGGTGAGGCGTGCATTCTACATTGTCATGCTGGAAAGACGATTGAAATAAACGCTTTCATAGGCGACTTAAAAACCTATGAAAAGGTGGTGAATATCGATTTGGAGCTGCTGTATTTTATAGTGAACTTTACTGGCCTAAAACTGCACTGAAGCGAATCAATTAGGTTATTGACAAAAGGTTTAAGGCACGCTGTAGAACCTTGAGAGTGAAAAATCTTATCTCCGTACTGTAACAGAATGTCTAGCTATCTTTTGCCTTAGAAATCGATAATATTTTCTGATAAAATTGTCTTGCTATAAAACCACGCTACCATTCACCCAGAGAATATTCTCGACTTCTTGACAGCATTTTAACTGAAGAATCTACTCTAGATCTTATTCAAGGATGGCACAATAGGTTGAACCAAAGTATCAGAGCATCTGCTGAAGAGCCTCTTGTAAATTACTTGATCTGCTTCTGGTTAATGTTATGAAAATGGTCCTACTTAATATCCAGCTGTCAGCCTCCACCTTCTCTTGACATGATGACATTTCTCACTTACAATATTAATATTCAAAAGATCTCCAAAGACACTTCACTTCTAGCTAAGCTCTCAAGCTTTGATTGGTTCAGAGTCAACTCTATCGTATCGGCCGATGAACAGATTGATTTTCTCCAGAATAGCATCAAACAATTTTTTGATAATTTCCCATTGAAAATAATTAAAATTCAAGGTACGTGTTGTCCTTAGTTTTCTGCTGAAATTCAAAGGTTTATGATAAGGCGTGAGAATGCATATGAATGATGGAAAAGATTTAGATTGGATGAATTGTTCAGTATACACCGGCCTCATAACTCCTTTTTCAAATTGAGAAAAAGGAAAAAGTCGCTCGGGGCCAAGTCTGGGCTGTAGAGTGGGTGGGTGGTCTATCGTTGAAAAGCCTGTGTCTCAAAATGCGCTCTGTGTGAACAGTCGCGTTAAACTGCAAAAAAAAAAACACCGTGCTTGAGTTTTACACGACGCTTCCGTATGATCGCTTCACGTGCCTGAGTCAATACATTTGCGTAATATTGACCATTCATCGTAGTCCCCTTTGGCAGGTCCCCATAAGCTTCGAAGCCGATTTTTCCACATTGAATTTCTTCGGCGGCCTCTCCCCATTTTCAATCCACTGCATAGACTCTGGCGAACCCAAGCCTCGTCTACAGTTACGATTCGGTTGCAAATTTTGTCGAGATTGTCCCTGGCTAACTCCAAAAAATCTTAGCAATATACATTTGTCTGAATCTATTTCCAAGCTCGTCGCGTTTCTTTTTAACGTGCGACTTCCATTTGAGTTTCGCCTCTAGTATCATTCGTAGATACTTTGCCTTGCTTACATATGGTATTTGTACCGAGTTAATGAAAATGGGTAGGTTGTTAATTTCTTCTTGCTGTATATCTCGAGTTTATAGTAAAAACAAGACCGGACCAAGAACACTTCCTTGAGGTACTCCGGCAACGATTTCCTTAAATTGAGAGTATTCCGATCCGTGTTTAACACGGAATAGTCTGTTCGCAAGGTTGGATTCTAAAATCTCATATAATTGTTCCGGAAGAACCTGCCTTGACTTAAACTTCAAGCCTACATGCCATACCTTGTCGAAGGCTTGAGAGACGTCCAGAAAAGCGTTAGAATATATCTTTTTCTTCTCTACGGTTTTCTCTATTTAATTTGTTATTCTATAAACCTAATCAATTGTGGAATGCTTTGTTCTAAAGACGAATTGATGGTCAGGAATCAAACGTCTTTCTTCAATGACCGGTTGTAGGCGCTTTAACAAAAGCTTTTCATATACCTCAGATAATATTTGTCGTTTGGAGGATTTCCCGGTTTTGGAACTTTCCATTGCCTTGGAACGTATGACAATCTTAGCGCGGCATTTATAATATGCAGAAGCTTGTTCAAGGCTTTCTTTAGCAATTGCTTGAGGATCTGTCCGGTTATTAAATCATATCCAGGGGCCTTGTTATTTTTAAGATTTTTTTATTGTCTGGCAAAGTTCGACCAATGACACGCTCTTTATTTTAAAGTTGTCAGGTGTCGTAATCGTACCACCAAGATCTTCTGTTAGCGCCTGTCCGTCAAATGGCTTAAACGTTTCGTACAGGTGCACGGCAAATAAATCCGCCATCTCTTTGTGTCCTTTTGCCCATTCGCCATAGTTTTTTCTGCTCTCACTAATCAGAAGATGACTTGTTGTTGAGTATCTCAGGGCGCGAACTTATCAGCCACCCCTCGTATTATTATTTCAAATACCAACCGATTAGAAATTAAAATATGTCATGATGTTAACAACTAAAATTTAATTCAGAAGTTTATGAACTTAAAACCAATAGGCTGCCTAAGGTCAAATACATTCCTCTTATTTAAATTCAATCTCTAAAAGGATCCAACTAAATCTATTCAATTTAATTGATAACAATAAGTTAGCATAAATGTTCACCAAAAACTAGACAATAAATATGTTTTGCAGATACAAAAACAACAGACGAGATACATATTTATGATTATTTTCAAGCCAAACAAATTTGTCATCATCGGATACCAGAGTGCTGGAATACAGTGCCCACTTTTGGTATCGCATTTGAAATCTCCAAACAACGAAATAGCATTCTAATTAATATCCAAATCGTATCGAATCCTTTTCGTTATCGGTTTTTTCGTATTTTTTTTTTCTTTTTTTTTGTTTTTGTTTTAAATAAAAATAAATTATTGCGATATTAGATAAAAGCTTTTGAAATCAATAGATACCGCAAAAATTATTCACCAACAAAAATGTAAATGTGCATTAGAAACTGGTTTTGATTTTAACTGAGCGAAAAAGTCTAAAATAGTTAAAATAAACTATTATCGGTTAATCGTTAGACGGTTGGCACTAAAATACATTAAATCTGTTTAAATGCGATTAGGTGGCATACATTTAGCTGTTTTTCTAGACTAATGAAATATTTTAAGTTGTTTGAAGTTTATCGTAAAATATTTGGTATTTACTCTGTTGAATGTGTATTTGCCTATAGATTAACGAGAAAATAGTTTAAAATTTAACCACCGCGTCGGAGATTATTTAAATTTGTTTGAGTGGATATTTTATCAAGTTTAGCAATTAACTGAGTACGAGTAGATAGTCAATGAATGTAGTTCAAGAAATATATTTTTGTTTTGTTATACATTCAGCAAATGTCAAGGTATGATAAAGATGCAAGACAGATGGGCATATGCGATGCTTCCTTTTGATTCTCGCTTTTCTTTAAATGTTATCCACCCGCGAACCGTGTTCTTTGTAAAAAGAGAAGGGATGGGGAAAAATTAAAGAGTTGATAGATAAAGAGAGAGGGTGGATTGTAGGCTTCCAGGAATGCTAACTTACATACTTAAATCCTTTCACCTTTCACGACTGCCCGCCGTCTTCTTCGGAGTTCTGCAACGCGTTTGAGCTGCCTTCAACTCATTTCCAAAGAGCTTGATTCCTCCTCAACTGTTATGTGCCTCGTTTGCCTAGTGCATCCAGTCTCGGTTAGCGGATTCCACTGCATGGTATATTTCGCGACAGAGTTGTCTTCGCGCCGTAGGTTGTGTCCAATCCATTGTCACTTTCTCCTTGGTATAGTAATGTTTGTAGGCTCTTAGCCCGTTCTCTGATAAAGTCGTTCGTTGGAGATACGAATGGGCCAAAAAATCATCAAGATGAGTCTTAGACATCTATTTACGAAGGTCTGCAGCTTGCGTGTGTTAGCGGAATCCACCTTCCAAGTACTGCGGAACAGTCGCGGCTTGGTTCTTGTGCTGAGAACATTGCTTCTCCAGACTTTGGATAGCATTCTGAACGCAGCCTTTACCTTTTCGATTCTTCTGCACACATTTAGTTCAGTGGCACCGCAATTAGCCGAGACACACACCAAATATAGAAAGTTGTCTACTTTTTCGACTTCCTGTATGACAATGTTGAGTTGAACGTGAGTGTTAGAAGCTTTTGTCTTGGTTGTGATTATTTTAAGTTTCACTTTGTTGCCTCAGTTTCTAGATTTTGGGACATCAGATCAAGGTCCATTACTCGACGTGAAAGCAGGCAAGATAAGATGTCATAGTTCATCGAATTCCATGGTTACCTTCCGTCAATGCTGCACGGAGTACAGTACCAAGAACAACAGCGGTGACAGTATGCACCCCTGACGTACTCCACTTTGGACATCAAAATCCTCCAATACCTTCACATTGTGTAAGACGTGACACTTACTACTTAGAAATACGAAGGAAGCCGGTTTATTCCACATTCGTGTTGAACGGCTTAGAAACGATCTCCTACGGTGATCGATGCGGGTGAAACTAAGCTCTAAAGTACATGCAGGTGCAGAGTGCACTACACGTATATAACATTAAAGAGACAGGCAGGCGGAACACAACTATATATTTCGTCCAAAGATTTATGCTGGAAATAACGGTACAGGAACGCTAAACATTCTACATTCCGGCGGTGTTCGAGTGAAGAGATTTAGGTGTATATAGACCGATCAGTTTACAAGCTTGTCGCTGAGCACGATCAAATAAACTCAAGCATGTGACGGGAGCTCCCGTTCAAACATGCGAGTTGTATACAAGTTTTGAACTGACATAAGCTTCATGCCTATTGATTTTGGCCAAGTCCGCAGGAGAGAAAACCGAATACCAACTATTGTAGCATCAGTAATCCGCTGGTTCCATCGTAGTTCTGGGCTAGCATGCATGCCAAGCATTGACAAGCCATTTGATTCCTCGACATCAACTCCATCTATTCTGAGTTTGCCCACGTTCGTATCACGCTTCATAGACAGAACCGACAACTCTGGATTTTTGACGTATTGAACAACCGAGCTGTTGTTTGCACCCTAATTGATGATTGCATAAGTGTCAGAGTTGAGCTGCCGATGAGACTCGACGATTTGGGGCCCTTGCCGTGGTGTCGTTAGAAAATGGACGAAGTTAAGAGTACTGTCATCTACTTAGGAATGAATCGGACTATAGGTAACAGAAAGGACATTGACGTAAATCAGAAAATGGGACGGAGAGAATACTGAGCTCTGGAGAACACCGACATTTGTTGGAAGTGATGTAGAAACAGTTTAAGGGTATATATCCCCTTCGGCGCGCGCAGATAAAAAAAAAAAAAGAAGTGGTGTAGAAGAACATCCATCTAATACAACCTGCAATGATCGACCACAAAAATCTCGCTGTCTACTTTACAAAAATGATACCAATGCCATGAACTTCAAGCTTGTTAACGAGATCACTGTGCCACGCTCTATCGAAAGCCTTGAAAATATAAAGAGAGACAACTCTACACTCGCAATGATCATGAATGCACTGTTTCCATTTTTTGGACAGGAATGATGAAAACCATAGTGGCCGTAAGGACATGGTTTCTTTCAGGATAAGTTAGGTTAGGTTAGGTTGGGGGGCTGTGCATCTCGAAAGGTGCTTACACGGGGGCCTATTGTTCCATTGTGATTCCCCTTGGGTCATGTTATCGCAACTAATACGGTTTCTAGTTGTCTGGTTCTTATTCGAACCAGTTTGGGGCTCCTTATGTATCTCGTTAAGTCCATCAAGGATACTTGTGCCAACTCACCCAGTTCTCCGAAGAGTCTGTTTCCCATATGGAGGAGGAGACGGTTGTGGAGATCTGGGCAGTCGCAGAGCAGGTGTTTGATGGTTTCTATTTCTTCCTCCTGCAGTAGTCCGGGGGAGTTTATGCCCAGACTTTTGGACATAGTGCCATCATCTCTCAATGTCCCGTCAGTACACCTATCAAGATGCGGATTTCCTTTTTCCTGGTGAGCATTTGGTTCTCTCCTCATTTAATTGTGGCCATAGGCTGCGGGATATAACACCATCACCTCTTGATAACCAAGCAGTGTTGGTTCGATTCCTGATTTATTTTCTCTTTCATTACACCAATAGGGATGTCTATTTGTGTGTGGATATTTTCTGTACCTAGTGCTGATCCTTTTCTGGCTAGTCCATCTGCGATCTTATTCTCTTCTATATCACTATGTCCGGCAACCCAGCAAAGATTGACCACGTGGATATTGCTAAGTCTGTTCACGGTTTTACGATATTTACATACTGTCCTAGATCTTATTGACTCGCTGTCCAGTGCCTTGATTGCTGCCTGATTATCCACAAAAATTCTTAGGATTGTCAACGCTGCTGTCAATAGCAAAGATTTCAGACATTGCATTCATTTGGGAGTTTGTATGAGTCTCTAATTTGTAAGGTTTCGCAGAATACTCCTGCTCCGCTTCCTAATTCCATTTTAGACCCATCAGTGTAGAGCTGGATGTCCTGTGTTGATTTGCCATTCTTGTCTTTTCGGAATAAGGGTGAATAACATAGTCTGAGTTTTTGATTCCATAACTGTGAAGTATAGATGCGTGACCGTAGGAACTTTGCTTCCAAAGACCGGATGCTTTAAGATGGATTGCGCTTTTGCCTGCCAGGCTTTTTTGTACTCCTGCAAGGGATTCTCTTCGGATAGCTCATAAGGTGGTGGTTAACAATGTTATCCATGACATTGGACAGCACTGACGTCAAAGTTATTGGTCGTTTGTTAGAAGGGGAGGTTTTTCCTTCCTTTTCGGAATTAGCTGTACGTGTACAAGTTTCCATCTGTCGGGAAAAATGCCTGTCGAAGCTATAAGTGGAAAAGTTTACGCAGAGGTTTGGCCACGGTAGAAGAACACCTCTTCAAGACAAGGGAATAAAACCCTTCTAGCTCCTAAAAATTGTTACTATTGAGGTCTTGACAATATTGCCTCAAAATATAGTTGAAAAGATCACATCAAATCAAAACGCTCCAATGAATTAGTATGCGTTCAAAAATCAAAATTAAATCAAACTCGTTTGCATAAAAAAAGGATTACACCACATGGAATGCTAAAGCCGATTGTACCCCCGCCAGCATATACATATGAGTCGTTGTATATACTTCGTTGGTCATAAAATTACAACGGATCGCTGGCACTGGTCATTTCAAGTCTGCAACTGCCACCGCTTGATTTCGTTTTTATAGTGCCGTTCGCACTTTATAACCAAATGCACTGATGTGTGAACTTAAAAGCGCCGATAGTATTGTAAACTTTTAAATGATTTTTCGCGATGAAATAAATAAAAAAATAAAAATGCACACCCATACGATGCACAGTATCCAATAACAAAGGGTACAACGGCAAAATAATAAAAAACGAATTATGAAATCGTTCTTTTAGCAGAAAGAGTGAGGAATCCTGCCTCGCGTGCATGCATGCAACCATCATCATCATCATCATCGGCCGGTCTGCAAGCGCTATTGACGACGCTGATGATGCTGTTGATGCGCCAACAATGATGACGCTGATGATGGGAATTATGATGCTCCTGCTGTCCACACTGATCCTGTTACTGATTCGGCATACCAGAAGGAGGGTATACAATTAAAGAAAAAAAAAATACAAATTCACACATCGTACCAACAGGGAATACAGAAGGGTCCCGCTGTGCGCTTAAATATCCATTAAATGTGACCGGGGCTGGTTTTGACTGCATCTCGCGATGAAATTTCAATTTCAGATGTCGCTGGACAAAAGCCCCGACACTGACGACGCGACGGATGTGACAACGGGGTGACACAATAATGACAACAACGTCCGAGCAGACATTCTTCTCTTCACTTTTTTTTTTTTGTGATTTTTTCATCGGATTCTATTAATAAACGAAAAATATTTGATTGTGTTTGGTTTATTAATTATCGATTCAATTATTGTTTGCCACCTGAAGCGCGGTGCCAATTTGTAAAGTGTCGCGAGAGGGTAAACAATGTGAATGGCGCTCGTTATAAATTGACGTTGGCAGTAAACAAATGATTAATGAAATTGTCATTTTTACAGAATCTGATTGTACACAGTGTGAGGAAAATGTTGCAAGATTCATTGTTATTATATTGGCAGGACAGAAGGAGAATCCATTTGTTCCTGTCACTAAGAGTACTGTCACTGTCCGTTCAATTTTGAAATCCAAATACCTGCTTAACTTTTTTTCTAAAACTCATTTGATTAGAATGTGCTACATGCATTCTATTCATATTTAAAGTAGATACGAGTCAAGGGTCAGGCTGTGATGAAAACCTCGATGAAAGATGCTTAGTTCCAGCAGTTTTATAGATTTACCAAGTGGGGAGACGAGGCCAGGGTTAAAACGATCCAAATTAATAGCAGGTCTGCCAAATATATGTTCCTATTTGGAAGATGAAGTGATCTTCTATAAAAGTGCACTAAATATCTGTAGTTCGTGTCTACTTTAAATGGTCTACAACACTGAGTACCTTCATTACCAACCTTGAATGAGACAGTCAACTGAAGAAGCTCTTGAAAAAAATTGCTGGTCATTTTGTTTTTTTTTTAAATTCGGGGTTTTGAGAAGCGCTGCTTCAAGCATTTGTAATCGCCTTTCCGCTATTTTAATACCCTTAGGTTTTCGATCGCAACACGCATTCCGCCCATTGGAACATTGTTCGCTGATAAGTGAGCGCTTCAAGGACTCAATATTTCTGTGTCGAGTAGAACACGCCATCGTCTATACAGACAGCTTATAATCCTCAGAGCCAATCGTCTGCTGACGCGTAGTCATATTGTTACGTGCACTGGTTGTTTGAAAACAATTGATTATGTCCCTTCATAACGCTTTCCAGAACATCCGTTTGGTAGATTCTTGACGATGTTTTTACTGAAAATTTTCCTGTAACCATTTTGCGCGTACCGGTGCCGTGGGGCTTTCGATCTTTCATTCCGTTTCTGCTTTATTTGGGCTGCTAGTCCCAAATCTTGATAATGCGAGGCTTGGAATTCTGCGATATCTTCATTTCTTGATTTTCTGCTTTCGCAGCGATTTCCTTTTAATCCTGGCTTTAACAGCTTTGATCACCTGTGGAGTTCTGACAGTGTACGGGCGTCCGCATCTTTGACGGTCAGTTATTCCACCAGTTCAGACAATTTAATAGCTCTTTCCATATTTCACTTGTGAAGGTCAATTATCACAACACGGTTTTAAATATCCACCCACTCTATATTTACATACGACTTTTGTGTAAATCGATTTACTAGTTAACTTAGTATAAATGTCGCTCATAAAATTCGCGCAAGATTTGAATTTTGCGCCATTTGTGCGGTAAATTGTTGCCAACGGAAAAAAAAAAAAAACAGCGTGACAGCTACACGAAAGAACAACGCGTTTTCATTGTTGAGCAATATTTTAAAAATAATGAAGGTTTGTCAGCTACAGTTCGTGATTTTCGGATAAAATATGGTCGGAATAGTGATTTAACTTCATCAACTGTGAACTGGATCAATTAGTGATCTTAGACACTCTGGGCGTCCTTCAATAAGTCGTTCAACAAAAAACCTTTAAAGCAGTTCGTCAGAGTATTGCCGAGAGGTCAGGAACATCAATTCGGCATCGTGGTTAAGAATTGGACATTTCGAGAAGCTCTCTACATCGTATTCTCTTTGTATCTTCATGCATGCAAAGTGCTTAGAAACTGAAGCCTACTAACCACGCACAGCGAAGAGAGTTCGTTAAATGGATTATGGAACAATTATGGATTTTTCAAGCAAAATCATCTTCAGCGATGAGGCCCATTTTCATCTTGATGGCTTTGTTTATCGTCAAAATTGTCGAATTTGGGGTTCAGAAAATCCACGGGTGATTGTTGGGAAACAAATGCATCCACAACGTGTCACTGTTTGGTGCGGATTTTGAGCTGGAGGCCTTCTCGGATCCTTCTTCTTTGAAAATGCGGCTCGCTATCGCGACTTGATAATCCAGTTTTCTCTGCCCAAATTGCAAGATATTGGTGTGGACGACATGTGGTTTCAAGAGGATGGTGCCACATGCCATAAAGCCCGAGAAACAATTCAATTACTGCATGAGTCATTTCCTGGTCGTGTAATTTCTCGTTTTGGTGATCCGAATTGGCCGCCCAGATCATGCAATTTAACGCCGTTGGACTTTTTTCTGTGGGTTTTTTTTGAAAAAGATTGGCTTTTTGTTTGGTGTCGTCGAAGGGGATATCGAGGTGCTATATTTTTCGGATTGAGCTGGTATGATACAAGCTCTTGTTTGACTTCCTTAATATTAGAGGCCAGAGATTCAATAACATAAAAGTGAACAATCAACATCTGGAAGGAGAGAAACTTCACATATCTGTGTTGCCCTATCTACGAACTACATACCAGGTTTCAGTTCAAAAGTGGCCTCTGTATATTTGCTCGAACATACCTGACTTATCAAAGGAATTGATAGACCCTGGTGCGCTCGATATTATATGGCTGAAAATCGCCATTCATGGTTCGACCAAGTTCTTGAGCAGCCTGACTATTTCAAAATCCATCTGATAAGGTCGACTGGATTCAAATTTATCACCCGACAATTGGAGTTACTGTTCTCGGCGACTTTAAGGGTTACAACCTCAATTGACTCCGATACTCAAATATTACTGATGAGGCAGGAAGACAAGCTTTACCATCAGCAGCAATCTCACCCATCTTATAGAAGGGTTAAGGACACGAATCCCCGACAATCCTAACAACTTCGCAGACATTCTAGACGTCTTTCTCTCTTCAGAGATAGTGGAACCATCAAAATGAATGTCCCAGTGACTCACCGGTCAATGACAAAAGTGATAAGGAACAACTTCGGTCACTCCTCGTTCCCACCTCTTGTAAAAGAGGACTTGTCACTGGCCGCAACACCCAAAGAAAAAGCCGATCGCTTTGCGAACATATTTTTACGTAATTCGACTCTAGATCCATCACACGCGAAGCCACCAACTCTGCCGAAATAGCAGTCATCGTTTATTTCAACGCATCCTTAATAATTTGGATTGCAAAAACGCACCTGGCTTCAACAAAACCCCAGCTATTATACTTAAAAGCTGTTAACCTAAACTAGTGTCTATCCTTTCTAGACTTTGTTCTATGTCATACTCACAGAGAACGTTTCAGACATGAACTGTTCTACAGATACTACTACAGCTGATGTTCCGAAGACCTCAATGGAATATGTAAATAACATATAAATAAAGAAATATAAATACTCGTATGTTGATCCTAACATCCTAGCTTCTTGCAGCCCCTCGTGTTTTGCGCTATTTCCGATGAGCAATTTTTTCGATTGAGAGAAGCTTCTCATGGCAATTTTACTCTCGGATGTTTGTCAGATGTTCGTGAGAGGTGGAACCGTGAGGAAAACTTCTTTTTGTTTGTTGTATTTTCTGGGATTTGAATTTTGAATCTCGTGCTCACTGATCGGGCACTTAACCACTGAGCCACGACGCCCAATGGAATGATACCTAGAAATGCGACATTAGAGGGTTTTTACTAGCCAGTCGCCAATGCCCATCACCTATGTATATGTCCACCTGGCAGCAACGCGAGCATGTTTATATCAAAATTCCTTCTGCAACAGGACAAGTAAACTTTGAAATTCATTCCCAGGAGATATAATTCTAGAAGCTTTTAATCTCCAGCTATTCAAGAGTAGAACCAACAAGCATCTACTACAGGCATCTGGGGGCGCTGTCCCTAGGTTCTAGGTTCACTTTTCCCGAGATTCATTTGAGAAAGTCATCCGTTTTTACCTTCTTTGGTTGTTCAGCTGCTTTGAGCAGGCAAGTTAAAATGTTCTCCATCTTTTTAGATGGCGCTATAGTCTGGATTCTGATATTTAAACATTCGTAGAATTATTGCGGGCGACGGATATATCATATTATACCTACCTAGTAAGGACAATAGTACAGTTACACACATTTATTGCTATAAAACAAAGATCTCCAAAGATAATTTAATGAAACTTTCAAGATTTAGTCAGATACGAGTATATATTCTGAATATAATAATCGAAACTTTAATTAAAAGGACTTCTCTTGGCCTTAATGCAAGTCTTTAGTCCTTTTGGCCACACATCAATTAGAATACGCACCTCATTAATTGGAAAATTAGCCACAGCTTCGGTCAGAGCTCGCTTTAAGAGTTCCATGTTAGGGTTACTTTTGGAGGCACATAATGTCCTTTAAGGCAGTCCACAATTTGTGTTCAAGTGAATTAAGGTCTAGTGTTGTGGAAGGCTAGTCTTTGTACCAATAAAACGGGGTACATTTCTCTGGGGGTATGAGTAGTTTTCGCCTTATAAGCTGGCGTACAATCTTGCTGGAATGTTCCTTCCTTTTTTTTGGTATAGAGTATGGTTTACAGGTCCTTAAATGGTATACTTTGGCCTATGTTTCGATGCTTTTTTCGCAAAAATGCAGGTTAGTGACCGCGTCATAAGAGACTACCCAGCACACCATGGCTAATTCTGGGGGTGTCCTTAACGGACCCTTGAGACTGGCTCGAACACTTCTCTAGATGATCGTTCATATTTTATTTGTTTAATCTCTTCTGCACCGTGAAGATTTTCTCACCGGTAAATAGAATTTTTCTGTACAGAACAGCATCGTATTCCACCAAGAGTCGCTTTAATTTTGGAACCAATTTTTTTAAAAGCCACAGTCAGCATTTTTCTAGTATGGCGTTTGAAGGCCCCCATCCTCAAGTTTATCTTGATATGTGAATCATAAACTTTTTTGTTACATTCATCTCGCATATCAGTATTTTCTGCTTTTAGTGACCTTTTTTGAGACTTAAAGGTTTTGATGACTTGTGACGTTATTACCGTGCGAGGAGGACCAGATCGCAGGCGGCCTTTAATGTCGCCCGTATCCCCGAAGAATTTTAAGCAAATATTAGACTAATATCTAGTTGCTGCAGTATCTTAAAAATCGAACCTTTGCAATTCACTTTCTCAATTCATTCCAGAGCGAAAATAAAGGGTGGTTAAATTTTAAGGGCCGATGTTGAATGTGAACCACACATAAACGTCAAGTTTTTTTCTGCATTTCATTTGACATTTCTCAATTTCAGACCAACTCAATTTGAACCATGGAAAGATACACAATCGGGCAACGCGTTAAAGTTATTCAGGCTTATTACGAAAATGGGCGTTCAAATCAAAATGCATATCGTGCATTTCGTGATTCTTTCGGTCAATTTAATCGTCCAAATGTGCGTACAATCGGAAAAATCGTGCAAAAATTTGTGCAAACCGGGTCTGTAGGAGATGTGAAAACACCAGTACATGTTCGTACAGCTCGTACTGCAGAAAATATTGGTGCTGTTCGCGATAGTGTGGCTGAAGATCCGTCCACCTCAACTCGTCGTCGTGCCCAACAATTGCACCTCTCACGCTCGTTGTTGATGAACATTATGCATAAAGACTTGCATTTACGCGCTTACAAGGTGCAATTGACTCAAGAACTAAAGCCTCTTGACTATTTCAAGCGTCGTCAATGGTCACAATGGTGGCAAGAAATGGCAACAGTGGATGATCAATTTTCGAAGAAAATCATCTTCAGTGATGAGGCACATTTTCACCTCAGTGGATTCGTCAATAAGCAGAATTGCCGCATTTGGGCGAATGATAATCCAAGAGTGATTATCGAAAAACCAATGCACCCACAAAGAGTGACTGTTTGGTGCGGTTTATGGGCTGGCGGCATCATCGGGCCGTATTTTTTCCAAAATGAGGCCGGTCAGGCAGTTACTGTGAATGGTGTTCGCTATCGTGAGATGATAACGAACTTTTTATGGCCCGAATTGGAAGATATGGATGTGGACGATATGTGGTTTCAACAGGATGGTGCCACTTGCCACACAGCTAACAAAACAATGGCTCTTTTGCGCGACAAATTCAATGGCCGTGTTATCTCACGTGGTGGCGATGTCAATTGGCCGCCAAGATCATGTGATTTGACACCGTTGGACTTCTTTCTTTGGGGTTATTTGAAAGAAATGGTGTACGTCGATAAGCCAGCAACAATTCAAGAGCTAAAGGATGAGATAATTCCGCACATTAACGGCATAGAACCTCAATTATGCCTCAGCGTCATCGAAAATTTGGACCATCGGATGGAAGTGTGCCGCCGAGGTCGCGGCGGCCATTTGGCCGATATTTTGTTCCATACATAATTGAACCATACCAATATTATCATAATAAAAAGAAATGACAGTAATTTCCTAAATAATTTGTGTTTTATTCAAAATCAACATCGGCCCTTAAAACTTAACCACCCGTTATAAGCAAATTTGAAATATTTTTATAAAGAAACAATTGTGACGTTAACTGTTACAAATGTTATGTCAATCTTTGGGTACGCCTAACACTTGGTAATAAAAGTATTTTTGTCCCTACTAGGTACTTACCAGAATTATGTCGAATTTGGCCTTAATTTAAACCGGAAACCTATTTGAAATGCAATTTTCTGTCAGCTGTTTTGGCAATCAAGAACGACGATTAATTACCTCAACGGAACAGGTATTTATACCTTACCTACCTGACCATGAATCAAATCAAGGTTTAAGCATGTGAATAAGTCTTATCTCTGAAATTTTAAAAATGTATTAAGTTCGAATTTGTTTTGTTTTAAATTCCCGTTCTCGTCTCTTTTCATATCAAACAAGAAATCCAGCTTTTACAATTATCTCTGAGTTTTTAAGAGCAATTGTGACGTATATTTTGATAACTTAAACAAAACAAAAAAAAACAAAAAAAACCGAAATAACTTCCCCGACATTTGTCAACCATTAAAAAATATCAACAACTCATTTATTGCTTTATTTTTGTGTATAGGTAGGTACCCCTCCGCCTCCAGCTCCAGCTCCAGCCATTGAAAGATCAGAGACACTACCAAATCATTTCATATCATTTTATTTTTTTTTTTTTATATAAAATTGGATAAAAAAAAAAAAAAAAAAAAACGAAAATCATCTCTGCGCATACCCATACCCTCCGCATACAAGAGAGTCACCAACCACCAGACAACGAACTCTGCGACGGCGCCGCGACAACTTTGTCGGTACACACATGCAAAATAGGCTCCGGCTCCATTTTATATTTTGTTAAGAGCTACTGATAAGACTAAGTAATGTCAGCGATTGTCTTCATTGATAACGGTTGAGTAAAAGTATAAAAAATTGTGTATAAAGGTTGATATTGAGCGAGTAATATACGCACACTCCTCACAGAGAGTGTAACCACCTTCTCCTTCACCTCCAGTTGTTATGTTGCATCCGAAAGATATCGGAAATATTTTTTCTCGTCTCGCATCCGAAGCCGATAATTATTTATGGGCCTGTGATTCATTTTTACTCCATGGACGCTATACTCCGACCATGGTTTTTCAATTTTTACGCTCGTTTTGCTGGCCGCGATTAAAGGGCGCGTAGTAATTTTTATTTAAATTTACAATTCATTTTGTTTGGTTTACGGTTTTATTATTATAATTCCATGTAGTTTTATGTTTTTATGTTTTTATTAAGGCTTGTTCGGATTGATTTGATTTTTTATGATCGAACGATTAGAGGGAACGGCGACAAGTGGCAGTTAGAGTGGGTGTAGTCTGGTAGATTAAATGGAGCTGTTTTTTTTTTTTTTTATACAAACGGATAAGTAGATAGATAAGTGGATAGAGCTGTAAAATATAGGGCTTAGGGCGATCATCATTTCGGATTTATACACAAAAACGAGTATCTGCCACATGTCCAAGTGACGCTTTTCTAATCTACATTTTCGATGACTTTTCGGCACATTTCTGGCTGTATTGTGGCCATAACTTTACGGATGTTGGTTTTTAAGTGCACCAAAGTATGGGGATTGTCACCATAGATACGATCTTTAGCAAAGCCCCAAAAAAGAAATCTAATTGATGTCGTAAAATCTCAAAACTAAACGGCCAGTGAAATTTTTCTGCAATAGAACCAAATTTGCCTATGCTGTGTGGCACGTAGCTCCGACCTATTAGAACCGCATGTCTCTCACATCAATGGCTTCAATCTCAGGTGAAAAAAAAAAAGAAAAGATTATGATTTGACCATAGCGCAGAGAATTCACCTTTAAAGTGGCGCCTTCGTCATTTTCAAAAACTAAGGCCCGATCACGCAGCTGATCCACAGAGAGCACCAAATTGTCACCCGATGCAATGGCTTCTCAACGATCACAGTTACCCAAATTCTACAATTTTATTTCATTGCTGAAGAAAATTTTATTCGAAAAATTGGCATCATTTAGAGTTGTACACAGATATTACAGAACTGTTATTTTTGTAGTAAGATGTAACAATTTGAATGCCTTGAGCGGTGGTTAAACTATCCATATTGCAAAATGCCAAAGTAACTACCTGTCACAATAGATGACAGATGGATTTGACAGATGTCATATGGCAGAGATGTGAAATCCCAACCTCGAAATGAGGTTGGTTCTTTATACTTGTTCTTTGAAGAGCAAGTATATTTGAATTTAGATCTGAAGAACATCGGTACAAATGATAGAAAGAAATATTTGTTGAAAAATTGCACAAAGAAGAAAACATAGGTACATAGGCAGGTACAGAACCTGTAGATAGACTTTGTTTTAGCCACCAATGCTCTACCAACTGGACTATCCGTGTACATCTCCCTCCATGATCAATTCTTCAACATCATCAAGTCTATCGCAGGTCCGGACCCTGCCTGTGGGAGAATGCTCCATTCAACCCGGACGATGACGATTAATAATTCCGTCCACCAAAGTTAAGTCAAGGTAGCAATATTTAAGCTTAAATCCAATAAAGCTGTTGGAGCCGATGGTCTAACTGTCAATCTATATACAGCAGCACGTGATGATTTGGCACGAAGAATACATCAATTCATTTGTAATATATGGTCGGATGAAAGTGTGCCCGACGAATGGAAGCTCAGCATCTTTTGCCCGATCCTCAAGAAAGGAGATACTCTGAACAACGTCGTGTATAAGATCCTATATGACATATTATGTGGACGCTTTAAACCTTTTATCGGCAATCTGATTAGTCGGTTGTAGGCAAGGTAAGTCCATCATAGAGCAGATATTCATATTGTGACAGATCTTGGAAGCAACTCAGAAACTCGAAATCGATACTCACTAGCTTTTCATCGATTTTAAAGTCGCCTATGATAGCTTTTATAGAGATGAACTATACAGAGCCATGTTTAGTTTTGACATCCCTGCCAAACTCGTTCTTCTGTGCAGGATTACGGTGGAGAATGTACGCTGGTCAAGGCCGGTAACAACATTGCCGAGACTTTTGATGTCAGAAAAGGACTACGAAGGACATTGCTTTAACATCATACTTGAACGGATGGTACAAAATTCTCATGCTAACATCAAGGGTACTATCCTTTTAAAGTCTGTACAACAACTCGCGTACGCCGACTACATTGACATAATTGGAAGGACGCAGAGGGCTATCAGTGGTACTTTCGTGAGTATTGAAACGGAAGGGCGGAAATGGTTTTAACGATCAACGGAGGCAAAGCTAAATATATACTGTCATCAAAAAAGGACAGTTAACATCGGCGACTACAATTTTGAAGTAGTTAAGGACTTTGTCTACCTAGGCTCCGCTGTAAATTCAAATAATGACAGCAACCGCTGTTTCTTTGGGCTAAAACGGCAATTGAGTAGCAAAGCACTCTCACGGACAAACAGCTAAGAGGACTTCTTATGTTCCTCATCATCCTAGTGAAACACCCTTGGTTACTTTGAAAAAAAAAAAAAAAAAATAAAAATTCTCCGAGTCATTTTTTGTCCCTGATGTATCGACGGGGAATGGTATAATGAAAAAATACAATAATATATCGGTTGTACAGCGATATCGATCTAATTAGAAGGCTCAGAATCCCTCGCCTGAGATGCCTAGGACATGTAGAGTGAATATACATCAACGATCCGTCCCGGAAAGCCTTCAAATCCATCCTGGAATAAAGACGGGGTAAAGAAAGACCTCACCTAAGGTGGCGCATACAAGCGGAAAGGGACTTCGGCCAACTTCGTGTGTAAAACTGAAGGCGAACTCCGGACTGTAGAGCCATCTAAAGTAAATAAGTTGGAATACATGATGAATGTATCCATATAAGCAAAAATGCATCCACACTTTTCCAAGCAATTTTAATCGGAATGAATCTAACCAAAAACTTTAATGTAAAAAAAACGGTCCATGTTTTCTTTTACAAAAGTCCTCGAATGTTTGTCAGACAATCGCAAGAGGTGGGACCATAAGAAAACATTTTTTTTTCTGGGATTCGAACCTCAAATCTCTCGCTTACTAAACGCGCACTTAACTACTGAGCCACGAATTAGTGACAAAGACCGACCATCCGTAGTTAATCGTCAGGAAAACCTTCAAGTTCTTAAGAAGTACGGTCGGATTTTTAATAAGAAGTATAGAATTATGTGTTAATTCAAAATGAGGTAAAAGGTTATGAAATCTATTTCCCAATGCCTTTGAAGTGATACCCCGCCTCGTTGCTCATATTTAGAAAAAAGTATAATTATCTGATTTTATTTTGTATATACACCCCAAGCAGTCTACGTTGACTGGGTATATCCTATCCGTCGCGTGGTGACCTTTCAGGTATTTTTTGGAAATCATATTTGAAAGTTAAGGTTACTCACTTGCATTTATTTTCAATGCATGCCTTAGAATTTGCTATTTTCTAAAAGCCTGGAAAACTGCTAAGGTTATTCCAATTGCAAAACCTGGCAAGCCCAAAGACAATCCCTTAAGTTATCGACCAATTAGTTTGTTGAGTAACATTGGCAAAATTCTCGAGAAAGTTATCAAAAGAAAACTTCTAAATTACATTGAGGCAAATGAAATCTTCCCTAAAGAACAATTTGGTTTTAGATGCGGACACTCAACCAGCCATCAAGTCCTGCGAATCAAACGACACATGCAGAAAAGCTTCAACTTAAAATTTTCTACAAGCTTAGTTCTTTTGGACATCGAAAAGGCGTTCGATACTGTATGGCACAATGCATTGGTGTACAGGATGTATAATTTCGGTTTTCCTATTGTGCTAATTAAAATTGTTCAAAACTTTTTGCAAAATAGATTCTTTTACAAACTCTTCACTACAGGATGTTCCATTTGGGGTACCTCAGGGCTCAGTTTTAGGTCCCATTCTATTTAACATATATGTGGCTGACATCCCAAATCTATTTCCAAACACGCATTTAGCCATGTTTGCCGATGACACTGCCATCTACTCATCGAGTATTCTACCCGGTGACATACTGCTGTGCTTGCAAAACTCTTTGCATAAAATCGAGAAATATTTCCATAGATGGAAAATTAAAGTAAACCCAAATAAATCTCAAGCAGTATTTTTTACTCGCCGCAGAAAAGAAACATTTTTTCAACAAGAAAACTTATATTAAACTCTGAGGATATAGATTGGAGCAATGAATGCAAATATCTAGGCTTAGTTTGGTGCGATTATGCCAAAACACACATAAGTAAACTGCAAATTTGCCAAAATAAAATACTAAAAATGATGCTGAATCTGCCTTGGCACTTTTCAACTAGAAGGTTACATAATAGAGCAAATGTCAATTTTATTTCTGCAACTATAAACAGACTTAAAATTAACTTCTTGGAGAAATGTAGATATTCAGATAATGAGCTCATCCAACAACTTGTATTTTAGTTATATGTCTTAGATCTCATCAGAATGAGAAACACCCAAAGAAGAAATTGGCAGAGGTATCGCCAGCCTATTTTCCGAAATCAAGTTGCATATCTGAATAAGCTGATTTCCAAACATATTCAACAAAATCGTAATGAAGAGTGGAATAGAAAACTCAGTTCTTTAGATAAATGAGCAAAGCCCTTTTGGAACATTGTGAGAGTGGTGAAAAATAAAAGCAAGCAAATGCCTTGTCTTAAATCTTCCAACAACACATCCTTTACTGATGTTGATAAAGCCAAGGAGCTTGCGCTAAACTTCTCAAGAAATCACGAGGTATCTCAAAATCTAGGTGACACTGCTACAAGTACCCTAGTGAATGACACTGTTCGCCTTTTCAATTCGGTCTATACCGATTCACCTCCAAATGCATTTGTGCGGGACGTGGATGTTAGAGACATCATTCGCAGTTTAAAAGTTAAGAAAACAGGAGGTCTTGACAATATTAGAAATTTATATCTCTTGCAACTGCCCAGATCTGGAGTAAAAATGTTAACTGTTATTATAAACTCATGCCTTAAACTTCAGTATTTTCCTCATGCATGGAAAAAAGCCAAAGTTGTGCCTATTTTAAAAGCAGGTAAAAATCCTGAAAGCCAATTAGCTTGTTGAGCAGCATGAGTAAGGTTTATGAAAAAGTCCTAAAGGATAAAATCCTAAAGGTTGTTTGTGATAAAAATATATATCCGGATGAGCAATTTGGTTTTAGGCGTTACCATAGCACGTCCCATCAAGTGCTTAGAATTGTCAATAGTATTAAAAGAAATCGTGAGTTAGGAAAGTCAACAGGAATGCTATTACTAGATATTGAAAAAGCATTTGACACTGATGCTAAGAATCTTAAAACTCACAAGTAAGTTTCTTAGTAGCTGCAGTTTTTCAGACAACCGCCTAGTAAACCAATTAAGTGTTTAAACTGATGCATTATTGTTGCCATGTCTGATTCTATTATTTCTTTATTTATGTACCAATTTGTTATCTTATTTATTTATTTTCTCATTTATTTCTGTTAATTTATTTATATATTTAATTTGTTTTTCTATTCATTATAACTGTTACTATTATTTATTGTTCATGCTTTGAGTTATTTATTTATTTATTTATTTATTTATTCACTTAATATTTATATTGTATATTTACCTATTTATTTAATTTAATATTTATTTTACTGTGATACTTTATTTGTTATTAAATGATTCTTATTATTTACTGTTTAAGCTTTATCGTGCACATATCTATTTATTTATATACATTATTATTTATTTATTTACTTATTAAGTTATTTTTTTTTTTTTTTGCTTTGATTGAAGGTTTTTCTCGTACTTTCCTTCAAGAAATCTTTATTTTTAAATATGATTGTTTTCAAAAATTGTTAAAATAATGTTTCAGTAGAAAGATATAAACATATCATAACTCTGTATTGTAAAATGTGCGGTAGCAAACCTAATGTAAATTATAATACGAAATAAATATCTATCTATCTATCTAATTAATTATTTATTTATTTATTTGTTTGTTTATTTAATTATTTATTTATTTAATTCTTTATTATTTATTTATTTGTTTTTTGTTTACTTATTTGTTTATTTAATTATTTATTTATTTGATTGTTAATTTACCTATTTATTTATTCACTATTAAATTATTTATTTATTCATTCAATTATTTATTTACTTATTTATTTATTTTTTTATTTATTTGCAAATATATTATCTATTTCACTACTAAATAAATAAAAATAACCAAATGTTTGTTTCATAATAATACACATATTTGCAGGAATAAAGGATGAGCTCGTTGCATATTATATATTTATCTCCGTGATCACTTTGTTATTTAGTTTTAAGCGTTGTTTAGTATTAAGAATCACATAAGGGTTTTAGTTAGTAGTGTTTTCCCTTAATTATTTAAATAAATCCTGTACCTAGTTTTAACCTTCATAATACACACGTAAAGAATCATAGCTGTAAAGAATTAATTTCTAAAACTCTAAAAAATAGCAAATGTATTAACCATTCTGTCAAACTACTAAATAATAATAATAAAAAAAAAAAAGGTTACTCATTTTATCCTATCCGCATTACCTCTGTACCAGTACTCAAGTTTTCATGTGGATAGGTGTTGATATATCTAGTATACTGGTATATTCGAAAAGTCTACATACTCGTACATACTATGATCACAGGAGTTACCCTATAGTTTTTTATTACCGGTGAGTGAGCGAGTGAGTCAGTTCAAAAATAAACATTTTTTTGAACTCCTACGAGTATATCTTAGCAACTGCTTGTTAAAAACTCCAACATGCTGTAAAATTTTTATATTCCTATCCTTATTAGGAACAGAGTAATTAGGGATAAAAATGGAGTAAGACTTGGTGGTGCCAGTGCATGTTAGTCCGTGTACTATGGCTTTATGTATAACTTTCAAAAGAAATATCTTATGCAGATAAATATCTAATATTATTGTATTTTTCTTTTCTTTTTAGGTAAGTGCAACTGAGATGAAAATGGATTATGTTATGATGGCTGACGGTAAGAACCAAAAGTTGTTGTTATTACTAACAAATTTATCATTCATAAAATTTTGTGTGCGTTACGACTATATGCAAATAGATTAAGACTTAAATTTCTCCTTGACTGATTCCCTGATTCAGTCTGTAGACGACTATTAGTATATTTTATTTTGCTTTGGCATTATCCATTATCGGGATATGTGCAGCTATGTTGCTATCTAAACCCTCAACGGAATTGTTTCAAGATGATGTCCTTTGCGACCATGCTTTTCAAATTACGGATAATCTTTGATACATTCAAATTTTTGGATAAAATATTATTAAACATACAGAAAAGTTCCATCTGGAACGGGTTATGTGATAACCTGGGTTAGGGTTATGTTGTAGGGGTGGCTTTTCA
Source organism: Pocota personata (assembly GCA_963082735.1). NCBI lineage: Eukaryota > Metazoa > Arthropoda > Insecta > Diptera > Syrphidae > Pocota > Pocota personata. The sequence goes on along the minus strand of OY720432.1, from coordinate 84,092,620 downwards.
TCTGTGTGTAGTACTTGTTGTGGGATGTATGAAAACCTGTAATTAGATGAATAAATAATGAAAAAACAAAGTTCACAACTGGGTTGCACGTACTTGCACCTGTATATCTTATTTATCTGCAAATCACTTAGATTTAAAATTTAAGCAAAATTGTTAAAAAGATTTAAAATAAAAATTAAATATTTTAAAAAAAAAAAATCCAAAACTTGGTTTACCATATTCTTCTATATGCCAAATATTGTTCAAATACCGATTTCGAATAAAATCCAGAAACAGCCAACTGTCAAAACCCAGCTAATAAGTAAAGTACCATTATACGCATTTTTTGGCTAAATCCTGGTACCCCATCTGTTAGTTAGCATTCCGTTCCGTTCGATATCCGTTTTCGAGAAAACCTTCTTTTTTTTCAAAATCGTCGATTAGTAACCGTTACCGTTAATTTTGCGGTTAAAAAAGAAAATTCCGATTTCGTCTCGACCTCAGATATGAAATTTGAGTAAAATCCACTCAGCCGTTTAGGCTGCAGTCCAGCGTACAAACAGATAGACAGACAGACAGAATTGAGAGACCCGCTTTTTTGAGATCCTTCATTGCAGTACCAAGATACAATACCAAGATCGATCCAAATTTCGGGGTTGATGTTTTTTTTTTACGAAACTAATACTTGTCCTTACAGGTGCAAGTAAAAATACGAGTTTAAGGTTTGGGGCATCCTTGAACAATTGGAATCCAAAATTAATTTCAGAAATTTTGCTGAGGTTTGGGCATATGACGAGTATGTATCTACATAGAGAAAATGTTCCGTGCTCTCTTTCACATAATTCTGCCGTACTTACGTGTAAGGGCATTCTTTTTATTTTGGCCACCAACGTCTTGAGGGCGATTAGGTCTTTCGGTTTCGTCTTGTTGTTCTGTGTCCATTGCTTCCATAGCTTCCTTTAGTAAATCCTTGCTAGCTAAATTTTAGAATCTTTAAAGTTAGAACTGAGTTATCTATCATTGTTTGGCACAGTTCCAATTTCTAGCTAATTTCTGGGGATACGCCTGACTCGAGAGTCTCGTGAAGTTGTGTTGTGAGCTGGGTGTCCTTATCTCACATTGCGACAACTTTTTATTTGTTCGAATTTTATAACTGTCGGTGTATTTAAATGTTTATATCTTTTCGAATAAGTTTTAGTGAGGACAATTCTCTAGAAGCCTGGGTGATAGCTAAGACTTCCTCTTGGAATAACCTGCCGTGGTTTTGAAGCTTTATTGACTGGTTTGTCTGCCATTTTCAAACCGTCTGTAAGGACAGATAGATTATTATTTGGCTCTTTAACTTTTCCTGCCACCCAGTCTTCTCGTGAGGGGAATTTTGTTTGGAAGCATGGGTTGAAGTCGAGGTATTGTGTTAAATATTTAGTTTTCAGTTTTGCCCATTTGACATATTTACGTAGGTACATTTCCAGAATGCGTTATAAGCGAATTTTACGTCTGAAAAGCCAGAACGCGTTGTGATCATTTTTTTCGTGAGCGTATTCTGTCATTGAACCTAAAGTGTGAGCGGATTGATGTAAACGGTAACTAAACCCGGAGGCATGAACAGCACAACACAGCACTTTGGAGAATACTATGTAGGTGGTTACTGGGGGGCACTCTCATTGCTAGTCTCCATATTCGTTGGCATTTTCAGTGGTTGTTTGTGGGATTTTGTCTAATTTCATGGGAATTTGTACGCTCCAAAAACCATTTCATGGGAATAAAGAACAGAAGTTCGAATATCGTTAATACCAACAGAAATAAAAAGCAGGACTTGGTCGCACGTACTTGCACCTATGTGCTGTTTCTTTTGCAAATCACTTCGATTAGGAATTGAAGTGAAATTATTATGGAAATTTTGTGGGAAAAGTAACGAAAAAGGGCCTATCAACACTTGTCAGTGTAAATACATCCGACAGATATGACAGATCGTACTGAATGTTGTCTGCCGCATAACGTGTCCGTGTGAATATTAAAAATTGGACCTCAATGTATGACATATTTAGTGGTGGAAATACTACTATCGGATTCCAACACATTTAAAGCAATCTGACAATGTGACGCTCTTAACTGTCGACTAAAGCAATCATTGATCACTGATCACAATACTTACACTTTAGTACCTTCAGACTACTTTTTATGCCCTATCCAATAGGGTATAGTAATTTTGATACATGATTTGTACCAGAGGAATAATAATGATATTTGTGATCAGCATCGAAAGCTAAGTCGATCTAGCAATGTTCGTCCGTCCGTCAATTCGTATGTCACCACTTTTTGGGCTTTAGATTGCGAGCTAGGAAAATGCAAGCATAAACTTTTAAGGACCCGAAGCAGTACAATTTTTCAAATTCGCCACAGACAAGTCTACTTCTCAAAAAAAGAACTGAAAAATGTCACCTTAACAAAACATGTGTTCAGGTGTTCACATTCTCTACATTTCGTCCAAACATTGTATAATGTCACGCCCACTTTTGGGGGCGTTTCTTGGGAAAATCTGATTTTGCTTCTTTAAAGCTATTTACTTATTTTTTTTGTTGCTTTGCTTTGTTTATTTTGAAGATCTCATCAAAATCCGTGAACTTCGGTAAGAAATAGTGACAGCCACTCCCATTTTTTCCTAAGGAGAAGTCTGAACAACAGATTTTCTGATAAAATCTTTTAAAACTTCCAGGACTATACTCCGAATACAAAGATATCATTTCATGTGAATGAAACATTTCACAACACCACGTTCACTTTATTAGAGATGGGTTAAAAGACGAGGGATACGGTATCATACGATCCGTTCCAGACTATATCTTTCCTGTATGCTTTTTTTACTTGCACCTAAGTACCTAAGTATAGGGCCATGTATTAGTTTCATGAACAAATTTTATCTCAAGATTTTTAACAATCTTTATTCAAGAATCTCAAAAAAGTGTGTCTGGCAATTCTGTTTATCTGTCTCTCTGTTTTACTTTATGTCTGTATGTATGGTCGACTACAAAAAAAAAGTTAGTATAACGGTACTTTATTTATTAGCTGGTTTTTAAATTTTTGCAGTTTCTTTAAGTTTCTCGCATTTCAACAATGTTTGACATGCGTACATGTACAAGACTATGGCATACCAAGTTTTAGAAGAAAAAAAAAATATTTTTAACAATTTTTTTAAAATTTTAAATCTGAATGCGACCAAGTCGTGCACTTTATTTCTCTTTGTGCCTAGTTATTTAAATGTTTTGATTCTTACGAGTATTAGCTGCGTTTTGTTATTCTTATCATCCGGTTCAGCTTAATGTTTACTGTATAAAACAATAACAACATAAGTAACAAGTTGGTTCAAGCAATGTGAACCCGATGATGCGGTTCTGCTGAGTCTTACTAGAGATGGCGCATGCATTTTGCATAGTTTGGTAGCATTCGGTCAGCGACAGATGTCATCATATTTTTATTTTGCAAATCTTAAGATGTGGTAGAAATTTTTTAAAATTTTTGTCAAGAATTAAACCATAATTTTTTTTCTTGTCTGTTCCCTCTCTAAATTTTATCTGCCAAATATTGGAAAAACGGTGCTGCCAAACTATTCTCAAAAGGTTTTTTTTTAACTTTCCGTGATCTGAACCAGATCAGTTCAATAACAAAACGCAGCTATTATTCAAAGTATTGTTATTACGAGTATGTAGACACTTTCTAATAAAGTCTGACAGTTCGGATCAGTTGTTATTTCGAGACTCGATGAATGAACGTTGACAGCAGTGCATAAAGAAAGGTATAGATGGGTGTTGAAAATATACTGCTTTCATATATAGGTGGCGCTACATAAAATTGAAAAGACTGTACGAAACTTGTCACGGCGAAATATTGCATGACTGTTTTAGTACATGGACAAAGCTATCGTTGAAAATAGATTCAAAAATTAAAAATATTGTTTTTTTTAAAGACATTTTATTCCCATCTCGAATAAATATATCGGTAAGACTCAGTCTCGTTGTAAATTGTGCGTGTTTGTGGGCGAATTTAAAAAAAACTTGTACTGCTTCGGGTTCTAAAAAACTTATATGAGATGATCTTTTGAGATGACCTTACTCGTATGCTCACTATTTTATTTTGTCCACTCTGGTAAAGTTTTCTTTTCCCTTGGGGAAGACACTCGCGGCATTTTGGTGTGTATGGTGGCCTAGTAAGGTCAGGCTCCCTTGTTGTTGGGTGTGAAAATGCGTCCGACCCTTAACTTTCGAAGCTCATCGACGAAATCCATAACAGTTCAGGACTTTTCTTTGTTGTACTCGTAGAAACTTAAGTATCAAAACTTTCGAAATACAATATATGAGTAAAGAACAACCCACTAAAACAAAAAAGGGTATTACCCCAAACTCTGTGTCATACAACAAAAACCCCCCACATGCATACATACATGAGCTACCCCACAGAGCTAACGAATCCATAAAACTTCAAACTTCAATGAATTTTTATCCGATTAATATCGTTAAAAGACGATGTGTCTACAGAATGGCAAGAATGGAGTCCTAGTACAATCAATTGAGGCGAAAATAGGAGCTGGTAGGGATTGTACACTGCCAGTGCTACCCCCATCCCTTAGCAAGTGTATCAACAGAAAAGCGAAAGAAGCAGACAAGTACACCGAAAGGGGTAAGGAACAACTCTGCCTGCTACTGTTACTGTTGCTGCTTACAATGAGGGTATATGTACCTATAGTAGCGATCGTGCGGAAGACTGATAAGGAATTCTCGTTCAGTATCTCTTTTATGTGAGTGGTGGCGCGAAAAATTCTTCTACCACCAAACCGGCAGCCAAATAATTAACATAAAAATTTGCCACCCCATTTCTGGGAGGCGGGGGACACATAGGAACACCCTCACTAACTGCTTAACCGAGTGATAATATTCCTGCTGTTGCAGCAAGTAGACCAAGTGGAATGGAATGAAAGTGAACTCGTGGTTGCCTTGCTACTTGCCGGTGTGGGAAAGGGAATATTTTTTTATTTTGGTATGTGCACCACGCTGCGAAAGGATACAGAGCCACAAGGATGTGCAGCGCATTATGTTTGTGGAGTGTGGGAGTTGGGTTGGGGCGAGATTTAGTCATATTTCAAGTGAACTACCTAATATTTTTTTTTTTGTTTTAACTTCTTATCGAAAGCGGTGTAGTGGCTTGAGGAGACGATGAAATGATGTAAAATGTGCCATTTTGCCGAGTGAATGAGGTGAACTGTTTTGTTTCTTTTTCGAGTGATATAGTCTGATGTTGGGTAGTATGGGTGGTGAATTCATTGAATTGAGATACTTTTTTAATTTGTTTGTATTTAAGAAGAGACACAATGTATGGAGCTTCATCGATTCGAGGGCAACGAGGGCTGGCGCCAGAGCTTAGTTGTGAGGGTCAAACTTGGGTGTAATATAACACCGTACTCTCGACTGAATTAGCTAATTGTTTCTATTACTCCAAAACACATAGTTGTAACATGACAAGCTTAACAGAGTTTCGATGTTTGCCTTCAATTAAGCTTTCATGGGATGAGAAGAAAATGAGGAACATCAACAAAGCTTAAACTGGAGCTTGAGCTGGAAAGTCTATACGACCAGTCTTACACGGTTTGAGAAAATGTTAGAAAGACCAAAACGCAGCTCTTAGAGAAACTTCTGCGAGAGTATTAACAGTACAGCACAATCTTTCAGACTTCGAAATGAGCTCCCGAAAAACCCCGTCTAAAGGGATTCTGGGCAGAATCTGAAGAATAATAGATGAATCGCTGCTAATGGACACTTAGTTCCATGTCTGTAGGTATGTTTGTTTGTGACGAATGTCCTGCACTACAGTGTGTTGCACATCGAGCTATTCTTCTTTCTAAAACCGGATGCAATTTTTCCAGTACAACATCAGAAGGAATAATAAGACACGTCCTACCCGGAGTTTATTCTGAAGGACTTGAAAAAGAAAACGGAATTGAAGACAAATGTCCCATGTCATGTAATAATGAACATGTTCTCCATCGTCTGAGGCTTGTAGATTTTCAAATGTCAATTACCTCATTAAGTGATTGGCTCAGTGATTGGACTACTCAGCCGGAGGTCAAGAACGAAAAAAAAAGACAGTGATGGCGGCATATTTTTCACCTCACCCAGACTAAGTCGTTTAAAACTTTTGGGTGATTCTAGGGGTCATAAAGAGATTTGTAGATAGATAGCTTATAGGTGTTCATTTGCGCTGCGACCTCAACCAATTTACTGTACTCCCCGACTTAGAGCTCTAGTCAATAACTTACTTCAGCTAGAGAACCTAGAATCCAACAGGATCGAATTTTATACCCATATACTCCTTGGCCCTATCATTGAAATTGCATTCTTCAAAAAAAAAAAAAAAGATGTGCCATGGCCGCCATCTTGGAAAATGGAAGCAAAATTACGGTGTTTGGCTATTTTCTCGAAAGAAAAAATGCTGAGACTTTGCGCACATGCCGCAGTGCAAAGAGTACAGGAGACGACTATAATTTTCGAAATACAGTGTTTTAGGGAATATTTTTCAAAATTTTAAAAACGATTTCTCAGCGTGCCTTCAACTGTATTCCTTGAAGTTTGTACAACCCAGGAATGGAGGGAAGAGAAAAGTCATAGGGCACGCATGCCAAGCATTGACAAGCCATTAGGTTCCATCTATTCTCCGTTTGACTACGTTCGTATCGCGTTTCATAGACAAGAGACAACTCTGGGTTTTTAACGTATTGAACAGAGTTCGGTTGTGTGCACCCCAATTGATGATCAATGTCAGAGTTGGGTTTGGCAGACATTCACTGCCGCTGAGACTCGACGATTTGGGGCCCTTGCCGTGATGTCCTTATCAAATAGGCGAAGTCAAGGGTACTGTCATTAGCGTAGGAATGAATAGGATTACAAGTAGCAGATAGGGGGTCATTGATGTAAATCAGAAAACGGGACGGAGAGCGTACTAAGGCCTGGGGAGGGTTGGTTGATTTTAGAGGAGCTCTCCACTTAGGCCTCCATTGGGCCCGTTGTGTTTCCCTCGGCTGTCGAACTGTAAGGAATAGCACTGTGTTGTGGGAATTATGTGTTGAGAGGGGATGTAGGTATTGGGATCATGGGGAGTTTCAAAAGGACACTATGTCATATAGTGATAGGGAAATCGTCTTCATCCTCCTCACAGTTGGCATAGATTGTTGTATCAGCTAGACCGAGTCTGAGCGAATGTTTATTGAGATTGATGTGCTCTGTTAAAAGTGCCACCATCAATCTCAATTGTATTCTGCTTGAGTTAAAAGCTCTTTTTGCTGTGTTGTCACTCGGTTCTGTTACAACAGATCTGGCCACTTTACACGTGTCTAGATTCGTCCAGTAGTTACTGAACTCCTGTCGTATCTTCTCATTGATTATCGTTTTAATAGTTGTCCGAGGGACCCCTATATGTAAGACGGACTCTGTTGCGCCTGGTAAGTAAGTTTTATTTAATTTTGCACTTCCTTACTAGTCCTGATTTCGACATGGGGTTTGTGATCGCGCTAATTGCTGCTTTGCTGTCCGAGCAAATGTCGATTTGCCTCTCTTCGCTGGTGTCCTGGGGAACACCGACATTTGTCGGGAATGGTGTATGTAGAAGTAGATCCATCTATCACAACCAACAATGATTGACAACTTAAAAAAAACTCGCGGTGCACTTCACAAAAATGTTGTCGATGGCATGAGCATTCATGAGCTTTAAAGCTTGTTAACCACGATCTATTCTTGAAGAAATCAAAGCCAACAACTCTACACCAGCAATGACCAGGTATGTCATTAAGTCCTCTGTGGAACGCAGTTGCTGGAACCCATGACATTGGACAGCACTGACGTCAAAGCTATTGGTCGGTAATTAGAAGGGAAGGTTTCATCTCGCTTTTTCGGAATCGTACATGTGCAAGTTTCAATCTGGCGGGAAAAATTCCTGTGAAATGATATAAGTGGAAGAGCTACGAAGAGGTTAGGCCACTGTAGAAGAACACCTCTTTAAGACAAATGGCTCTGAAGACTTGTTACTTCTGAGATCTTTAAGGACTCGAGAGAGTTGTGGCCCCGAAGACTAGGTATTAAACTGAATTCAGCATAACTGGAGAGACAGAGTGAGAGAGAAAAAAAACCTTACGAAGACGAATTTTCTAATTTCTAAGTACAGTATGCTCCAGAACACATTTTTAGAATCTCTTCAGTACAACTTTCCAATGTGTAATTTCATGCATCTGTTGTTATATTTTGGCTTTTATCTTGGCTTTTATACTTAGGAATATATTGTCTTCGCCAATTTTGATTAAAATACGTAAAAAAGCATATCGAAGACTTATGATAAAAAAATTTATGAGAAATATGAGGTGACCAGATAAGAAAAGAAATTTAAATAAAACAACAACGGTGTGAGATATCAAATTAATTCTGGCTTTATTTTGAAGCTACATTCATTCCATTATGTATGGAATAACACAACATTTAAATGGCCCCCTCGGCTTCGCTGGCAGTGCTTCAAGCGGTCGGTCCAATTTTTGATGACTATTCCAGCAATAGCGTCTCGAATGTTGGCCTCGAGTTCGTTCAAAGTGGTTGCCTTGTTAGCGTAGACTAAGGACTTGACATAGCCCCAGAGAAAATAATCGAGGGGTGTCAAGTTGCATGATAGTGGCAGCCAATTGATGAACGCTCGCCGTGAGATGACCCAGTCGCCAAATTTCTCCTTCACCACTTCGAGCGTTGCGTCGCATGTAGCGCCGTCTTGTTGGAACCACAGCTCGAATATATCGATGTTGTCAAGCTCTGGCCACAGAAAGTCGGTTAACATCGCTCTATACTTAGGACCATTGACGGTAACGGTGTCTCCTTCCTCATTTTGAAAGAAAAAAGGTCCGATGATGCCGCCGTGCCATAAACCGCACCAAACAGTCAATCTTATGTGGATGCATTCATGCTTGGTTGAACACTTGCGGATTGTGGTAGCTCCGGTAACGGCAATTTTGGTGGTTGACATAGCCGCTGAGACAAAAATGGGCCTCGTCCGAGAAGATGACTTTTTGACCAAAATCCGGATCTCCGGCCAACATTTCCAGCACCCAATTAGCGAACGCCGAATCAACATTTCTGTGTCTTCTTCGATACTGGCCGCTACGGCGGCTATGTTTTCTCCACTTCGCACCGATCTCTGTCTGGTTGGTGGCTTAAGGTCCACAAGAGTGTACTCACGCTCAAATTTTTCCACGGTGCGACGAATTGCCTGCGCACTGAAGCCATGATGACGACCGAACTCACGACGAAATTCCACTTTGCGTATTTACAACTGAGCCGGAATTCGAGAAGTGTCAAACGATAAATGATGAAATGGCAAACCTTACTGAATATTTTGACAGCTGGATGTCATTCGTAGCTTTGACAGCTGCTGAAACATAACAATTGGAAAAACTATCATAACTATCTGGTTACCCTTTATAATAACTTTTACATGATTATATTAGTAAGTAATTCTTGGCACACTTAAAAAATGTCGACAAGGAGACTTCAGACCTCATTTGAAAAAAAAAAAAAAAAACTCACGAAGGAGCTCATTGTCATTTCGTAATCGCTTTAGCTATTTCACGTTTTTGACAAGTCTACCTATTTTCTACAATAGCACGTGGGAATTTTGTTTACCAAGTGAATTTCCCTAAAACAGCTTACTTCAAAGTTAAGACATGTCTATCGGAATATCTTGCCTAAGCAAACAAAAGCTCACAATCCACTCCCTCCGCCGCCACCAATTCTGCGTTCAGCTCAAACACTATTTCCACGTCTCATTACATCACATCCACATCAGTCACCCGAAATCACCTAACAATAATGAATACAGGGATCAACCAAACTACCAGCTAGCGTTAAACTACCAATCCTCACACGAATCCTCTTTTCCCGACTGATGGTGGTGCTGGTTGGTTTTGGTGAATGCAAAGGATGGATAGAGAGTGGAGGTCGTCCTGGCAATAAAAACCCAGAAAGATACTGAAAACAAACATTAATTTCCATTTCGCTGATAATAATTTTCGTCTACGAAGGCACTGATAAATCAAAAAGTGATATTTCTCACCCCCAGCCATTCAGTGAGTTGAGATTGCTTTACCACACGAGTACCAATGGTATGAAACCACTCCTGCTGCTGCTGTTGCTGTTGCTGTTTTCATGGACCAAAAGAGATTACAGATTCTCGGTACGAGACTACACTCCATGTGTATGCAGTTATCCTGCCTAAATATGTACGGAGACACCCAACACAATAATACAAGAACAAGGCATGCCTGCATATAGTTGACATACAAAACCACCACCACTAGACGGTACCAGTACCAGCCAGCTAGCCAGAACAACCCGCCTGCCCCCCCTCCCTAGCTCTGTGCTGCCTTATCCTCCATTCAAACGAAAGCTAAAAAGTGAATATAAACGGTTATCAGACAACAAACCAAAAACCCAGCAATATTTCGTTTTATCTATCGAAAACACCACCACCACCCACTACAGCCCATCATCATTCCTCATCGCAGCACACTGCTCTGCTACTTCGTCTCTCGCTCGCTCTCTTTCTGGGTGGCTCATGAAAAACTCCTTTTATTATCCTTTATAGTCATCGGGAAAACTCTTATATCTGAGCTGTATATCTATGGCAATGGCATGGCAAGGACGAGATAAGCAAAGCACCACACAGCAGCAAACAGCAGCGAGATAGAGGAACAGAGAGTGTATGTGTGTGTGTGTATAGGACACACAAATACCCTGTCACCACCACCCAACCGGTAAACTGGAGCAGCAGACCATTGACAATGAAAACTGTAGAACAAGTGATTGTAGTGTGTGTGCGACGGCGACGGGGTCCTGAGAGTGTGAGTGTTATCTTCACAACAGAAAGTCGACTGCAAGGACGAGGAGGCATTCCACAACTGAATCTCACTCTCTGTGTCGCTTTGAATATGTTGGTGTGAGTGTGCAGCAGCACCCTTCATTTAAAATCTTATCTCACTTCCTGATTGATGGGAATAGATAAGCGTCTTTCGCTCTCAGCCCCCATTAGGGAGTGCTGCTGCTTCTACTGCTACTGCCTTGCCTGCCTGACTGGCTGGCTGGCTTGGTTGAATAGCTCGATGGCTGGCAGGATGATATCAGCAGAGAAAGAGTGTATCCCTCTTACCCATCTCGCCCACCTACGAACCGAAATTCATTTGGTGCAAAGTGATAAGGGAATAAAATATAGCGGAATGTCCTTTTTTTTACCTCTTCCTCTACCCCTCGTCCTGTTTTGTGCTGTGTGCTCTCCATTCGTCTCTCATTTATCATAGAAATGCATAAATATGATAACAATTTATATGCTTATGGGTTTCTCTTCTCATTTTTATTTTTCCGGGCAATGGCAGAGCAAAGAGATGAATGATGAACAACAGTGGTGAGGAAAAGTTTTCGACATCTGTAAAAAAAAAAGTTTTGATTAAGAAAGATTAACTTGGAGGCTTGCGATCTAATTTTTTGATTATAGGCCAGTAAAATACAAATGCTAAGGAATTATGGGTAACAGTTGATATTTGTGTTGGAGACTCAAAATAACTGAAAAAAATACGACAACTCAAGAGCAGTTAATCTGACCGACACAATCAGTTGTGGATCCAAGTGATTCCCCCTAGTCCATATACAAAAATTGTGATCCACATTTTTGCGATAATGTTACTTACTTACTTATGTCCTCTGACCCCTCGTGGGGCATTGGGCGTCAACAACGCCTGCGCGCTATCGTGTTCGGAGTTCTGCAACGCGCTTGAGCTCCCTCCAAGTCATCGTCAATTATCTGGATTCCTCCTCGACTGTTCTTCTCCATGTCTATGTCTGCCTAGGGCGGCCCACTCGTCTGTCTGATTCGGTAAGTGGATTCCATTGCATGGCGTACTTCGCACTGTCACTTTCTCCTCCGTATTTTGATGTCTATTGGCTCCTTTCCCGTTTTCGCGTGTAGTTGGTCATTCGATATACGATTCGGCCAGAATATCCTTAGGATGTAGCGAAAACAACTATTTATGAAGGTTTGCAGCTTCTTTGTGACGGTGTTGGTCACTTTTCAAGTACTACACTCATAATGTAGCACTGTTATCACGTTTGATCGGAATACTTTCAGCTTGGTTTTCGTGCTGAAAACATTGCTTTTCCAGATTTTAGACAGCATGCCCAACGCAGCCTTTGCTTTACGAATTGTGCTGTCCACAACCTGTTCGGTATTCATTTTCTGAGACCATATTTCCTAAATATAGAAAGCTGTTCAATTTCTCGACTTGCTGTCTGGCAATGTTGAGTTGAGCGGCGGTGTTGTTTCGTTGAGAGATTGAAATGCTTAGGGCTTTTGTTTTTGCGCGTATTTATTTTGAGCCCTGCTTTGTTCGTCTCTGCCTCCAAATTATGAGCCATCTGATGCAGGTCTAAAAGAAAACAAAAGAAGTCTAACCAAAGTAAAACGAATCTCTCGCCGCTGTGAGAACACACAATCGCATAATTCCATCCACTGTTGCATCGGTGTTGGCGGTGGTATCCGCCGCTTCAAAATATCATACTCGTATGTAGATATTATCCTCATTGTTCAGCTTTAGGATAACAACCGACGATGATTAATATTTACATCAGATAGTGTATGAAGTTGATGATGAATCGGTGGTAAACAGAAAAAGTAATTTTTGAAGGCTTCCAATACCCTTTGATACTCCTTGAAGTTAGAATTTCGCGAAAATCCTTATGCCTATTTTAGGGCTTTGATAGTGATAAAATCTATATGTCATTGTATCTACCTCAAGAAAAAGTAAAAGTCGAAAATTAAGGTTGAAAACATCAGCAGTTTTTACGGTACCACCTCAAGAAGAAGAATCTATCTAAGCTACCCTTTGAAGCTCCAACATTTTAAAGATAGAATATAAGTTGATTGGTTATATCCTATCAGCCTTCGTGACAACAACGGCATTGTCAATTTCTTTATTATATTCTGAAGTCGTATAGATCCCTGACCTCATTATTATGAGAATTTTACCGTTGTCCTTTCCCATCTCACTACATTATGCTCGCTTTTCTTATTCTGCTCTACCACTGTACTTCACTTTGTTCCAAGTTGACAATTTCATCTCACAAAGTAGCTTGTTCAAGTTTGAAGAATTCGACGTTTTGGGGGCCTTTTTTCCAATAGGAAGAGTCCTATCACAGTCCTATCGACAGTCAAATGCTGTCTGGCTGGAAATATTTTTCCATTGACGCAGAGACATTTTAGAGTCTTGTCTTTTACAAAAGCGCGCTATAAGCGTAACTTTTACTGGCACGAAAGTTCAACTGGTGCCAGCAAGCATTTCGTTCACCCACCAGTAAAAATATTGGCCTACAATGGCCACTTGCAGCTCTTGCCAGGCTTGTTTCATAGCCTTCGTGTCATCTTCGATCTATGACTTTTGTATGCACTGAAGTGCCTGTATTCCTTCACGTTAAAACTTTTTAAGAATCGACCTCGATTTGGCTGGATGAAGGTACTATACTGCTGTTCCGATTTGCTGATCATATTTTTCTCAATGATCAGGCTTATGAGGGGTTTCTCTAGTCTGGTTACAGCTGCAGTGAGTAAAGAGTCCTTGGAGGCCTATCAATGTCCATAGCTGATCATCGCATTGTCACTGACAGTAACCATTTGGATGTACCTAGTAGATTTCAGCGTTCTCTTCTGGTCCCGAAACGTGTAGCACCGTCAGTCACGAAAGGAATTCTTTTTTCCATGGTGTCGAAATGAAGACTTCCGAAGAGGGAGAGATTAGTCATCAATAGGACTGAGTTTGATTGTCGCTGGTTGGTCACCGCCCTGCTGTGAATTACTGGTGGCGCACTTTTTGACTAGGTCTTTGTGTTTCTATTTGTTTGATGATATAATTTCTACGGAAAAACGGCTGCTATGCCGCGATAAGGCAAATGGTACGAAAGACATTGCCTAGATTTTTGAAGAAGCTTGGTTTAACCCTTGGCATCATATTATTGCATATCCCAAGCCGATTGTCAGGATGAACGTCCTCCTAAGAGTCCCCTCAGCTTTTGCTTTTTATGTTTGACTTTCTAAACGTATTGAACTCATTCAGATGAATTGGTAGCATTTGCATTGACATTCGAATACACCCTATGCTGTCGCGTTGGTAAAAGGTCATTATTTTATAAATGCGTTCGAATTTTTTTATCACACACTGTATGAGTCATAAAAAAGTATATCATTCAAAAATTTCGAAAATGACAAAATATTAAGAGCCCAGTTTATAAGGAGCATGGGATAAATGGTAAACGCTGATAACCGCCTCCAAAAAGTCCTTCGATGTGAATAAAATAGCTGCGCTGCGGATGAGGATTTTGGGGAAGATACGAGTAGTTTGGTTAGGTCACCACGCATCGTCATCATCATCGACGTCGTCGTCGTCGTCAGTATCGAAACAAAAATGAAACGAAATGGAATTTCATGAGACATGCAAAATCAAATGCCATCATCAGTTTTCGGTTCTACTGCAGGAGTAGGTCGATAGTGCAAAAGCATTGTGAACCCATCGTCCTTAGGACTATAAAATGTAGAGAAACCCGATGTACTCGTAAATGATCTAGCAGTAGTGGTAGTGGTAGTGGTAGTGGGTGTGATGTAGGATGGTAGGATAGTATATTGTCATCATATCACTCCTTTTCTCTAGGACTATTGTTACGCTTGGTATCGTCGTCGTCGTAGTCGTCGTTCTCGTCTTCATTTGCATCTATGTAGTTGTATAACAGTGTATCTATCTCTCACTGTATGTGTAGGGCATTATCATTTATTATGGGAATATTATTGTTGCTGATATTGCTTTGGTGCTTGCTGTTGCTTCGTGTTATCTTTATCATTCCGACGAAGCTTGAATGGGAATGTCATTGTTGCGACGACGATGATGCCTCTGGGAAGGCACTGCAAAACGGATGTTGTTGTACGTTGTTGTGTGTTGAATCTCTTTCTCTCTGTCCCTGGCAGAGATAGTTTGTTGCCTTATCAGTAGTGAACCAGATGTTGAACTAGGATATTGTACTAATCAATGTTTCTCTTCTAGAGATGTGCCATATGAGTGTGTATTCGGGTAGATTACTTCCTGTTGTTCTACTTTTAGTTGAGAGCACCTTACTTTGGAGACTAAAATTGATAGGTGGAAATTTTGATGCGACCTGTGGGTGCCATGAAACGTGGAGTTTATCATGACGTATTCGCTCTGAAATGTTAGATAAATTGAAATGATCAAGACGGGCTTCCAGTATACAAACTATGAGGTGCTGTCTTTATAAAGCGAAAGCTATTTACGAAACTTCCGATCCTGTTTGTCAGTCACGGTTAGCATATGTACCGAAATGGCGTTTGACTTGAATATCCTTAGGCGTACAGACATACTCATATCAGGGTAGACTTCCAGATGTGGACTGCTTTGTTGATCCCAGCTAGAGATTCTTTTTTTTGCGCTATCTTCCGATGAGATATGCTGCACATGTAGAAGAATGAACTACGTTATCGAAAACGTCATCCTTATCGAAAAGTTGGTGTTGTTTCTCGTCTTAATTTCCATTGCCTTTGTTTCTCTCGAGTTAATTTTAACAACAGCTTTTGCTGATTCGGTGAGAAGGTCATCTAGTTCTGTCTGCATGTTCAAATGCTTCGCAGATTTTGTGTATGAAAGGTTTTCAATGTGTTCGCTTAAGGTATGTTTTTTTTTTTTTGGGAACAGAAAGGTGTAAATCTTCAAAGGAACTTCCATGCTCCACAGCATGCCTTGCTTATTCGTCTTATACCCCTCACCCCGCGGGACAGGCATTACTTCGCTCGCTCGGTCATTCATTTAGTAGGCGACTGTCTAAGCTTTTGCTTGACGTCCGCTTTCTTTATCTTTCCTCTCGGCGTAATGCCTCTTTCATTCATAGGTGATGCCTCTTAGTTCAACTGGGGGAACTATTCAACTTGGGAGACCCTGCTACGAGTTTACACTTACTTTCATCGTCATACATATGTACGTATGTAGCATCATGGAACCAGTGATCCTGCTTGTATCCCAGCACCTTTCTCCTGAACAAACCACAAGTTAGACTCGGACTTGGGTATTGTTCTCAAGTTTGCAGCTCGGCCCCTAAGCATTCTCTTCATCTGCTCGGCAGCGTACTGAGAAGATCAGTTCGCTTAATAAAAGAACCCGAGCTACGAGGGCAAGGTGAAGACTGCGATTTTCAGTTAAAAAATGATTTTATTTTTCTACATAATCTCACTTGACTTCAACACACTTGGTCCAGCGTTTCTCCAACATCAGTATTCCTTCTCGGAAGTGAGAGTCTGGAAGGCTGTGAAAATATTCATCTACGGCCCTCTCAACTTCTGCATTGGATGCGAAATGCTTCCCAGAAACAAATTTCTTCAAGTTTGGGAACAGATGGAAGTCTGAAGGTGCCAAATCAGGCGAATAGGGGGGATGGCCGAGCAAATCGTACCCCAAATCCCGCAGTTTTCCTATCGCCAACGCACACTTGTGTACAGGTGCATTGTCCTGGTGAAAGATAATTTTTTTTCTTTTTCAAGCCAGGCCTCTTCTCGCGAATTTTGGTATCCAGCTGGTCAAGAAGGTTCGAGTAATATTCGCATGTAATTGTTCTACCTTTCTCAAGGTAATCAATTAACAGGATCCCTTTCGCATCCCAAAACACCACTGGCCATGACCTTTCCCGCAGATGCGATCGACTTCGCTTTCTTTGGCGCTGAACCACCGGCTTCCACCCACTGCTTCGACTGCTGTTTCGTTTCTGGCGTCTAGTGGTGGACCCATGTCACATCCATGGTGACAAATCGCCGCACAAAATCGGTCGGATCCCTATTGAATCGGTCCAAAGATTGCCGCGAAAATCGTTTGCTTTCAGCAAATGGGGCACCCATCTTGCGCAGAGCTTTCGCATCCCTAAGTTTTTGTGCAAGATTTTTCGCATCCTCTCTTCCGATATACACACAGCCTCAGCTATCTCGCTCACATTCACTCGCCTATCGTCCAACACGATATCATGCACTTTTTCGATGGTTTCGGGTGTGGTTGCGGTTTTTGGCCGTCCTTCACGTGGGTCATCTTCGAGGAACGTGCGACCACGTTTAAATTAAGCTGCCCACTTTTTAACGGTTGACATGGAAGGAGCAGAGTCCCCGTAAACTTTTGTCAATTTTGGATGAATTTCCTTAGGGGTTAACCCATCCAAAACGAAGAATTTTATCACCGCACCAGATTCAAGTTTATCCATTTTAACGAAAAACCCGCAAGACGTCTACTGCAGAAATTCGTGTAAAGAAACTACTTGAGAGAAAAAGTTGAAACTTGTCATACGAACTAATGAGAAGTGCACCCAGGCAGGAAACATAAATTTTTGCTGATTGGAACGCCATCTTTGCGTCAGGCCGAGAATTTTTCACCTTGCCCTCGTAACTTCCAATCTTTAAGCGTTAGCTCATCGAAGATTGGTAACAGACCTATGCCTAGACTATAGACTCAATGGAATGATCGCTAGAAATGCGATATTTGAGCGTTCTAAAGGGTTTTTCAATAGGGACATAACAATTTTGTATTTTAATGCAAACGCACCCTTAAACTTTTTTTATGATCTGTCAATGTCAAAACGTCAGTCATGGTATACATTTTTATCATGGTGAAGTTCACGAACGTGCAACGTTTGGAAATTATTAAAAAAATACTACTGAAATTCTGAGTCGCAACTTTAAGAGTGCTTACTCCAATTTTCGGTCGTAATAATCGTCCCACCAGACAGACTGTGCGTGCTATAGTGGATAAATTCGACACAACATATTCACTATTGAATGTTCCTGTGCCAGTGAGACAACGCACTGGTCGAAGTACCGAATATATCGCAGCCGTAAGTGCTTCAGTTCATAATGAGCCAAATCAGTCGATTTCACGCCGTTCACAGGAATTGAGAATCGCTATGTCCACATTGTGGCGAATTTTGCGTAAAGATCTTGGCCTACACTCTTGCAAGAGCAAATTAACGCAAGAACTGAAGCCTCTTGATCATTTAAAGCTCCGAAACTTTTCCGATTGAGCTCTGCAAAAGTTTGAAAAAAATCCTAATTTTCATTGAAAAATCATCTTCAGCAACGAAGATCATTTTTGGCTTAATGGCTTTGCCAATAAGTAAAATATGCGTTATGCAGCAAACCCACATGTGCTTCAAAAGATTCCATTGCATCCACACAAAGTGACCGCGTGGTGTGGATTTCATGTCGGAGGTGTGATTGGAGCGTATTTTTTCGTCGATGAAAATGATCGCCATGTTACGGTCAATGGAGTTCGCTATCGTGTCATTTTGGAAGACTATTTTTGACCAGAATTGGATGGCCTTGACATCAGTGATAAGTGGTTCCAACAAGATGGTGCCACATGTCACACAGCTGGTCAAACAATTGATCTATTGAAGGGGAAGTTCGGTAATCGTGTAATCTTGAGAAATGGTCCGGTCGAATGGTCAGCTCGCTCATGCGATTTAACGCCGATGAATTTATTTTTATGGGGTTACGTTAAATCGTTGGTTTATGCCAATAAGCTCAGAGAGAAGCTCAGGAACAATATCGAACGCGAAATTGCCAACGTTCCGGCCGATATGTGTGGTAGAGTGGTGGAAAATTTGCTCCAAAGAATCGATCGCTGCAAACGTGGTCTCGGTAGTCATATGAACGAGATCGAATGACATACTTAAATATAACAATTATTCTGTGTTTTACGTAAATACAAAATTGTTATGTCCTTATTGAAAAACCCTGTATAAGGAAAGTCGCCAGACCCATCGCCTCTATGTCCACCTGGAAATAGCACGGACATCCATTTATCAAAGCTCCTTCGGCTGCAGGAAAAGTGAATTTTGGAATTCACTACCAGAAGACATACTATATTTCCAGAAGCATCTGGAAACATCTCGGGGCGCTGACTCTTTGTTATAGGTTCGCAGGTACATAGATTTACATCATATTTAGCAATTAGCACCTCCTCTGCTGAGACTTCAAGACAAAGTTTCAATGGTTTCAATGTAATTCGAGTCCTCACAGTTCACAGGGTCAAGAGTTGCCTTTTTTTCCCTATCATCCTTTCCAAAAAAAAAAACAATCTCTAACCTTTTTTCAATTTGCTCACCAATTAATCACAACAACTCTTCCCCGTTAAGCAGATACTTTTCTGCACAAAAGACGACTACGAAACGACACCATCAAAATGACGATTACTCCTTGAAAATCGACACCACCTCTTCCAATCATCATTGCCATCATCAACACCGTCATTACACTACCACTCGACAAAAAAAGAAGAAGAAAGATGAATGAGAGGGGAAAGCGCGCAAAAAAGACGAACGGAAATGTGGTTTGCTTCCTCCTAATTCTGTACCAAAAGAAGATCACACATGAAGATAACCACTCGCGTGCTTCAGATTTTCTCTCCCGTCCTTTTTTTTTTTCTTCAATTTTTGTTCTTTTTTTTATTTTCTCTTTCGTCTATACAAGGAGTTCATAGAGAATCTAACCAACGATGAAGGGTGAAGGATACTTTTTGACAATTCTGATTGCTCGTCTCTCCCCTGTAGTAGTGAAAGTCAATGTGACAATGATGACGACGACAACGACTGTCTTTATTATCTTCGACCAGCCAGTCGTCAGCCAAGCATCCAGCCACATCATCATCATCATCATCATCATCACCACCCCCCCACCCACTAGAAAGATTTTGTGGGAAAGTGACGTAGTAAGTGGGAATTGAATAAAATGACAAAAGGAGTCGACTTAAGTTGTATTTGTCGAGTTGATTCAAAGGAGCGCCCGCACACACAAAAAAAAGGGGTGACAAGGAATCATGAGGTCGATTTGCCTCTTCAAGGCTGCTGCTGTTCGTCCCTTTTTTTTTCAAGAGTTTGCCGATAAACCTAACCACACACGTTTTCATTGGGGGTTAAGAATGAAGAACAGAAAAAAAAAAAAAAATATATAATCAGTGCCGGCGGTTTGGTCCCGAACAATTATCCTTACAAGGGGTTGACAATTCTTTTCTATTCTGCTGATTTACTGATTTCGTCTTTCAATTGTTTCATTGCTCGTCTGAGTATCTCTTGTGCGTGTTCCTTTTCCGGTTGCTGATTAAGTTGGTGTGTGACACCTGGTACCAAACTACCTATATCTCCCATAAAAACGTGCCATCATTCCCACTGCCTAATACAATCACATATCTACTCATGTCATTGTCTTTTCAATGTTTATTTATTTTTTTTCGAATATCTTTCGAAATAATCAATTTATACGTGCTGTTCGTTTCGGTTTTGATAATCGAACAGCAGCAAAATTGATTAACCCTATTTTTATCGCGTCTTCCGTCTTAAAAAAAATATATACGTTTAATATAGATATTCTCTCTAATTAATTACTGTGTATGTCAGTTGCGATCACCTGCGATTTTTTCCCCCTTCGCCACTTGTATCAAAAAATTTCATTTGAAATCCAAGCGCGGTACAACACGTACACTGTCCAACATGTCCCACATTCTAAAAAAACAGCACGAATTGACAGTAATAAAGCAAAAAAAAAATCGAGAAAAATTCATAACGATATTTGGCGAGATCAGATTCACGATTAAGCGATTGAAAAAAAAAAAAAAAGGAATGTGTGTGCGTAATCAGACGGTGAAATAAAAAAGCAAAAAAAAAAAAATGCAAAATTTTGATTCAATTGACTGGATTAGATGTGAGATGTGATAGGGAAAACACGGTGGTTTCACGTTGTACGTGTATGAAATAGGTGATTTACCCTATGGGAATTTATCCATTCTCAAATGAACGTGAAAAGTTAAATATAGACGTTTTTTTTTTCATTTTATTGGCACATTCAACTTAGAATTTCGAAAATGGTGACGCGATAAGTTCAAAATTATGACACAAACGAACAGAACTTGTCTGAATGTAGCGGGTGTCTCATAATTCAGTTCAGTTTTGATAGAAACCACAGGTTTTTTATTAAAAATTGTAAATGTTTTATTGACTCATAACGTATATAGTATATGTATGCAATAGCATAAAGGGTAAATGGCCTCCATGGCTTTACTGGCACATACGCGCTCTTTTGTCGAGATTTTCCATGACAGTTTTGCTGTGGTTGCTGTGGCTGTCAGTTTGCTCCTTCAAGACATGGGTGGTCGTGGGCTTGTTGTCATAAATCTTAGACTCCAAAAAACACCAAAGAAAAAAGTCGAACGCCGTTAAATCGTATGATCTGGGCGGCCAATTCTGATCACCAAAACGGGGAATTACACGACCAGGAAGTGACTCATGCAGTAATTAAATTGTTTCTCGGGCTGTATGGCATGTTTCACCGTCTTGTTCAAACCACATGTCGTCCACATTCATATCTTGCAATTTAGGCACAAAAAACTAGATTATCATGCGAGCAGCGACAGCGAGCACCATTAACTGTCATTGCTTGACTAGCCGCATTTTCAAAGAAGAATAGTCCGATGATGCCTCCAGCCCAAAATCCGCACCAAACAGAGACACGTTGATGATGCATTTCTTTTTCAACAATCACTCGTGGATTCTCTGAACCCCAAATTCGACAATTTTGACGATAAACAAAGCCATCAAGATGAAAATCGGCCTCATCGCTGAAGATGATTTTGTTTGAAAAATCAGCATCCACTTGTTGTTGTTCCATAATCCATACAACAAACTCTCTTCGCTGTGCGTGGTTAGTAGGCTTCAGTTCTTAAGCACTTTGTATGCATGAAGATGCAAATCTTTCGTGAGAATACGCTGTAGAGAGCTTCTCGAAATATCCAATTCTTGGCCACGGTGCCGAATTGATGTTCCTGACCTCTCGGCAATACTTTCACGAACTGCTTCAATGTTTTGTGTTGAACGACTTATTGAAGACGGCCAGAGTGTCTAAGATCACTAATTGATCCAGTTGATGAAGTTGAATCACTATTCCGACCATATTTTGTACGAAAATTGCTAACTGTAGCTGCCAAACCTTCATTATTTTTAAAATATTGCTCAACAATGAAAACACGTTGTTCTTTTGTGTAGCACTCCATTTTTAATAACCCTGAACTGTCAGCTGTCACGCTGTCTTTGTTTTTTTCGTTGGCAACACTTTATCGCACAATCGGCGCACAATTCAAATCTTGCGTGAATTTTAGGACACCCTTTATGAAGTTGCCATACAAAACTTTTCGAACAAAATTAAACTGCAAAATAAAATTGTAATTAAAAAAAAAAAAAAATATTTTGGCACTAACAGCCCATATCGGGCCAGGATTAGCTCCTCGCAGCTACTCATGCTGTTCGCTGCACGAATGGTTGGGACAGTAAGGAATGGTTGTGACAGAAAGGTAAATTTTGTTCGATTGAGAAGCTTCTCATGACAATTTTACTCTCGGATGTTTATCAGACGTTCGCGAGAGATGGAACAGTTTTTTTTTTTTTTTTTTTCAGGAATCCGAACTTGAATTAACCACTGAGCTACGTCGCCCACAAACAAATTTTAATTGTCTTATCAAATTTGGAAGAATAGAGTGTCAAAATTTCAATCTCTTATATCAAAGAATTGCCCTACCGTTTCCACTAGTAGATGGATGAAGTAGTGTTGCCATATTTTTTGAAGTGAACTTCTATGCCAGAAGGTGCAATTTTCTCTTTTTATAAGATAAAGTGGTCCGTATATTTGACGTCTGAGTCTTTCAGTGTTCGTTACAAATATAGTCTAGGAATTCTTTAATATGCTGTCAGCAATTCAAATTCAGACTCTCTTTCTTTATGAACAAAGTGCGTTTCTGGTAACGAACGACGCTGTTTTGGAAAATTCCATTCTGGAGATTTTAGCGTCGAAAACGAATTACGATGTTTTAAGAGCGACAATAGATGCGGATCTAACAAAATCGGAGTGGAACATTGCACAGAACATGGGAGAATCTCTCATGACAATAAGTCGACACATTTCTCTCATAGGAAAAGTAAAGAAACTCGACAAGTGTATAAAAACTACGATGACTAAAAATTTTAGCTTTGCAAAGCTTAAGACACCAACGTGAACTGTTTCTGCACCGCATAATCACCTGTGATGAAAAGTGGATTCTGTATGGCAACCGTAAAAGATCTGGACTGGACAATGGTTGGATGAAGATAAAAAACCAAAACTTTTCCCCAAATCCGGTCTTCACCCAGATAAGGTTATAGTGGCAATCTGGTGGACATCGAAAGGACCAATCCACTTTAATTTCTTCAACCAGAGGAAACGATACTCGTAAAGGCTATCAAATATTGGAAGGAAATCGACATAGTGCATGCGAAATTGACTGAAAAGTAGCTTGCGTTGGTCATTAGGCATGATCTGATCTTATTGAATGACAATGCTAGACCCCATATCTCACGCGTAACGATGCAAAAACTGTTACAGTTGATATTTTAAATTCTTTCACCTTACTCTCCTGATATTTCGCCAACGGACTATCACCTTTTCCACAGTCTGGAGTCATTTTGTCGCAGAAAATATTTCGAAACCGAACAGAGGTTATAAAAGCCTTAAAAGATTTCATGGAGTTAAAAAGTCAGGACTTACACAAAAAAGGAATATTTGATCTTGAATCATGCTGGAAGAGAGTTATAATATTGACTTAAATTTTTACTATAAAGTCGAATATTTCATGTGGTACAACCTACTTAGGTGGGCGTCGTGGCGTAGTGGTTAGTGTGTCGGATCACTACGCAATTTCGAATCCCAGAAAACACCAAAAAGTTTTTACACGATCCTACCTCTCGCGAACGTCTGACAAACATCCGAGAGTATTGTTGTTACGAGAAAGCTTCCCAAAAACAAATTGCCGTTCGGATACGGCACTAAACTGTAGGTCCTTTCCATTCGTCTGAGAAATATAACGCAAACAACACGAGTGGTTGCGAGAAGCTAGGCCCTGGCACTTAAAGAGCTGTTGCGCGAAATATTTATTTTTATTTTTACAACCTACTTAGAGCCAAATTTCAAAGAAAATTTGCAATTTTCTCGAAAGTGGCTCTAATGATTTCGATACAATTATCTGAGGTAATACGGACGTCTGCAATTAAGTGGGTACACAATTTGTCGCCAAAAATTGGAATACCCTTTGACGGACGGATGTTTTGTCCCAAATTGATATCTAAGACAATTTCAACATATGTATGCATAGAGATGGCTGGCTCCTTCCCGCCCTGCGATGAAATGGCAAGACGGCGCACAGTGGGAGCTCTCCATACAACGCCATCTCATAAATGGTTTTTACGAAAGTAGGGTTCCCCGAATTATTTTGATGAAAATCGATATTAACATATAATTTAGTTTCGATATTAATTAATTTTTTATTTATAAAGAAATTAGTAAAATCAATCGCCGAAGTGCAGTGAGTCAGAATATTGATTTGACTGAATTACTCGTACAGACTTTTCAAAAGCGTTTCCTGGAAATCTTTCATACAAAACTATATAAGTGTTATACATTTTTGGAAAGCGCAGAACTTCAAGTATTTACAAAAAATACAAACATAATAGTGTTGTATAATATGTAGAGGATACATCTTGTTTTAAAGAAGTCGACGTTATTGCAACTGATTTTAGTAAGGCTTTTGATAAGATATCTCATAACTTAATCCTCTTCAAATTGACTGCCCTCGGTTTTGAACCCATATTGTTAAAATGGATATCTTCTTACCTGGAAAACCGTTCTTACAGAGTTCGCTTCAGATCCATCTTATCGGCTCCCTTCTTGGCCACCTCTGGTGTTCCGCAAGGCAGCCATCTAGGTCCCCTTCTCTTCATTCTAACCATAAACGATGTCGAGAGGGTTATTAAACACTCTTCCCTCTCTCTGTACGCTGATGATACCAAATTTTTCAAAGCCATCTCTTCACCACATGACTACTGTCTCCTTCAACAAGACCTTGATAGTTTTTCGAACTGGTGCCTACAAAATCGCTTAGAGCTCAATATCGCCAAATGTCAATCCATTACCTTATCACGTAAGCACCACGTGTCCTCCGCCCGCCTTTGCCTTCTCCATGGTCAACCTATATCCATCGTTCAATCTCTCCGCGATCTTGGTATATTGTACGATAGGGAACTAAATTTCCGTTCACATATTGATGAGATAATTCGTAAAGCTAACTCATCAAACGATGGTCCAAAGAATTCTCCGACCCTTACGTGACCAGATCCCTCTACATTACCTTTGTGCGCCCCCTCCTTGAATACGCCAGTCAAGCGTGGTCACCCTTTCAGCAAGTTCATGTGACCAGAATCGAGAATGTTCAACGTCGATTTCTTCGATTTGCCCTTCGAGGTCTTCCTTGGAACGATCCATTTATCTTGCCTCCCTATCAAGACCGCCTCAACCTCATCAACCTGAGTACTCTAGAGAAACCCAGAGATGTTGCAGACATTCTTTTCATTCATCGACTTCTTTCAGGCTCTGTCGATTGCGCATCTCTTTATAATTAAATTTTCTCCAATACCAACCCACGAAATTTACGATGCCCTCGTCTTTTCTATCTACCGTCCCACCGCACTTCATATGGATCTAATGAACCAATTTCCCGTATGCTGCAGTTTTTTGTTTTAATTTTGCGATATTTTTCAAACCCTTCGCTAATCTGGGAAAAACCAATTGCACAAGGAATGAAGGATATATTATGTTTATATTGTAAAAAAAAATGGGATTAAATTGATAAATGCAACTTCCACGCTTTTCCCAAAAAGGTCATAAAATTTACCTGTACCGACCTATTTCTATAAAATTTGTCAAAGAAACTCCACAGCAGACTAGAAAGACTGTTGATAATATAAAGCGTCAAATTGACAAACTCACTCCATCACTGGTTAGTAAAAATGACACTGCAGTTGAGAAAAAAACATGAACTATTCTTGACGATGATTGACGGAAAAGTTGCTCAAGACCTAGGGAGATGAATGATTTGAACAAAATTACTTCCAAACCCGAAAATGGAGATGCTTTCCAATACGGCCTTTCCACTCTTCATGCCTGGATTAGATGTATGGAAATCATTCTGCATATTTCTTATAATCTTTCGTTCGAGAAATGGTCAGCAACAACTCCAGAAAATAGTGCAAAGTAGATTCCGAAATAAACTTGGCCTCCATATCGACAGACCCCGACAAGGAGCTGGTAATAGTAATGATGGAAATACTGCGCCAAGATTCTTTTCCAACTATCATTGTTCATCCAATATTACTGGAGTTGACGACGATGTAAAACGCAGTAAATGCTACCAAAATCGGTCAATACGCAATGAATACAGCTCAAATATTTGTTAATAAATACAATTGCTATTACATTTCGTCCTCTGTTCATAAAATCCTTATTCACGGGGAGAGTATTATAAGGCATTTCGCAATTTTACCAATAGGCCAATTGTCTGAAGATGCACAGGAAGCGCGGAACAAAGACTACAGACGATACCGATTACATCATTCCAGGAAGTGTTCTCGTTCAACAACTAATGAAGATGTTTTTAATACATTATTATTTACATCAGATCCATATATTGCAAGTTTAAGGACACCGACCGAGACCGTTTCCAAGGAATTTTTGGATGAAGCCAAAATGCTCTTGGATCTGCCTGAAAGTGAATAATCACCATATTTTATTTGTCCGAGAATATATTAGCTTCCAACTTCAATCTTTCTAAATTCAAATTTTTTCAAATTTTTTTTATGCCTTATTACTCTTCTTTTACTGTAAACTAAACTCATTTGCTCAAAACTTAATTGCTCATTAATCGCTAATTAACTAAAATCTTTCACTTGCTACAATTTGCTGTCAATTACTTTCACTTTTTAAACACAAATGTAAAATAACCTACCAAAATGAAGTAAAAAGTCCATTGAGACTCTTTGTACATGCATCCATTTTTTTTCTCTTTCGCTCGTTATCACTTAAAACTAATTTCATTAAAAAGCATGTACATTCAATAATATATGTACAAATTTTCAAGTTGCTATTACTTAAAACATAAGAGGTACAGATTTTTGAGACAGTGAACCCGTTTCGGTCCCACTGTGCAGCGGTACCGAAGGGAAAACGGGAAGAAGGGAGTAGGGGTTAGTGGGTAAAAATCCCACACTGTTATTGAGTACAGGCTCAGTTTCGTC
The DNA here is from genome assembly GCA_963082735.1 of Pocota personata. Taxonomy (NCBI): domain Eukaryota; kingdom Metazoa; phylum Arthropoda; class Insecta; order Diptera; family Syrphidae; genus Pocota; species Pocota personata. The sequence goes on along the minus strand of OY720432.1, from coordinate 84,065,348 downwards.
TTTTGAAGATTACCGGGTTGGGGTCAAAATCCCGAAAACTGAAATCCCGAAAATCCAAAATCCCGAAAAACCAAAATCCTGAAAGGCCAAAATCCCGAAAACTAAATCCCGAAAAATTATATAAAATTAAAAATTTGTCAAATGTTCAAATATATATATATTATATCCACAATGCATAAACAGTAGAATATCTATGGGGGGGGGGGGGGGGGGGGGGGGGGGCTGCCCCCTGCAACCTCCCTGCTTGGGGTCACTGTAGGATTTGGAGTGGGTGCGAGGTGTTCACTTTCATTTTCGGGAATTTGGCCTTTCGGGATTGTGAGTTTTCGGGATTTTGGGTTTTCGGGATTATGTTTTTTGGGATTCTGTCCGACTCCCAAGATTACCACCTCCCAGCGTAAAAAAAAAAATAAAAATAAAAATATGTATGTATGTGAGGACGTGGTATTAAAATTTTCGACATATGTATGATGAATAAAGTTTTTTATTTTTACTTTAAAAAAAGGTGTTTACTGCGAATCGAGCTTTGCACTATTAATGTTCCCGTACCGTCGACTGTATTTTAATTTTATTTCCTCGTTAATCCAGAGAAAGAAGTATGGTCAGGTTAAAACAAAAACTTTTTATTCCATATCTACCTATCTATCCTATCCTCGAAAACCACTGAAGTGCACTAGATATTTCAAAAGTATTTGACAGAGTTTGGCACTCAGCTCTTTTGTCGAAAATGCGTGCATACGGTATCGACGATACTTTTCTTCAACAGATTAGAAACTACTTTGGGTTCCATTAAAGTTGTTTAAGGTCTGCAACTCATCACATAAATGCTGGTGCTCCCCAAGGCTCTGCTTTGTCTCCGACTCTCTTTCTCATTTTTATAAATGATCTCTTGTCTGTTACATTCCTTCGCTGATGACAATACACTCAACTTCCTGACGTTTCGTCCCTCCTCTTTGGGCGTGGAACTGAAACGGCAATGTATGTTAAGCCAGTACCAAAGTGCATCGGTATCTCCTATCCAAAACCCCTTTATCGCGTGCCAATTATAAAAACAATAAATAATTTGTAAAGAGAAGAGACTAAGGGTCTAAATGTTCTCGTCTCGAACGGAGAGAAGTAAACGGTCAAAAAGAAAATGTAACTTTAACTTTACTGGAAAAAATACAACTCTAACTGGATTGCCAAATAAAAACCACTTTCGTTCAACGTTATAAATTCTAGGGTGGCCGTGGTGTAGGGTAGGGGTGGCCGTGGTGTAGTGCTAATATCATCGCTTGTCACGCTGTTGATTCACGGTTCGAATCCTGATGTCAAGAATCATCTATTCAGAATCATCTATTTCGCATGAAGTAAATAAAAAAGTCGATCACTTGCGAAAGCTAAGTCAACTCTACTGTGAAGGCATAACACTGGCAGTAGGGTGGTCATATGGCTAAAATGCAACTTGATCGTGATGATATCAGGAGGACGGAAAAAAATACTGTGAATCATAAGCAACGACAATAATAGCGAGAACAAACAATATACTCCCCAGTTATCCAGACATCCGCCCTTGGAGTACAGAAACTTAATACCACCTGAGTTACAAACTACACCACTCTGTCTTTCTCTCTGTCTCTTTCACTTTCCACAATAAAAACGCACGTGTTCTAAAAATTAGTATAATGGTATTCATATCCCCTTTAACACGTGTAAATTATAACAAAAAAATTGGTCTAAAATCTTCTGCGGTGGAATGGGTGGATCTTCCTTTGGAACCTATGAAGAGATGGTTGCTTTTTATACGGGATCACTACACCCTGCAAAGCATGTTTCCATTAAAAGTTGTAGCGATTCTTGGTTCGACTCCGTCCAGGAGTTAACACTGCGCTCGAGATATCCCTCAACTGATGGGTCTTGGATAAAACCTTGTGTAGTCTAGCGGCCTCGCTAGTGTTTTCAATGAATTCACAGAAAGTGTCAAGACTCTTCTTACGAGTATATCACGTGTGTACAGGTTTAATTCGGATCTATAGATGGCCCAGTCTTCCTTCTGTTTACTTAGTCTCGCTTTATTGTGTAATCTTCTGACCTATGTTCTGCGTTCACTAGTCCATCAAGTGGTTTTTGTAGTTTGCGATTTCGAAAGATGGGACAAAATTTGTTGAAGGCTTTATTCATTTTTCCAATTATGACCTGAATGGCAAAGTCAATTGATGTGCTATCTGGAAGAGTCTCATCACTAGGTCAAGGTATCCATTAGCTGAACCATTCATACTCTGTCCAGTTTGTTTTTATGAGTTGTTGATTGTAGATTGATTTTAGGGGTGTAGGTGCACTGCGATCTTGTAGATGTATTGTGCTCCCCCGACTTGGAGCACTAGTCGATAAGATACTCGACTTAGAGCACCTCCTCCAGTTCAATTTCCATGATGAATCGGAGTATCTGGAGAGGCTTTATAGGGTTTCTAACAGTTCTTTGCTTTTAGAGAACCCTAAAGTGATTTGAGAAGGAGATTTTAGGCTCTCCTAGAATCTCTTATCTAATTTCGTTGTGAAATGTAGGATGCTCTGTCACACAGAACAAGATTTGTAGAGACAATGTATTCAGAAGTAGACTCACGCCTCTTGCCTTTAATTAATTTGCACCACTAGCAGTTTCTTGTTTTTTTTTTTTTGGAATAATCATTTAGGACCCTGATTCTTAGCGCCTGATTTTTCCTTTAGAAATTTCACTGAGCTTCTGTCGACTGCCAGCAGAATCTCCTTGCCTATTTTGCCTTCGTTGTTCCGGCTTGATGTGGATTCCAATCTTTTATTGGTAGGTTCTGATTGCCATAAGATTAAGGATGAATTCATGCTGAGCAGGAGCTGGTATTCAGCTTACGGCGTAGGGGCAGTGCTGTCGTAGGTAAAATTTTGACTTTGGCTACGTTCAACAGTTCGTCAATATTGCCGATCGTTCGAGTGAGAAACTCAAGTGTTCAAGTACTTTACCAAAAAAAAAAAAACTATATTTCTTAAAAATGTCACCTCTCTAGGTGTAACGGTTCAAATGTTACTTCTACTGACGGATAGGCGGACACGGTGTTGAATCCATTAGCGGAATATTAAATATGCACAGCAGATAGATTTTCTAAGCACTAAATGTCCCGTAATTGTCGATAGGAGGAGCTAAGAGAAAATCGTCGTAGGTTCCAGTCATAGGCGTCAGCAGTCCCTTTTAATTATTTTACGGCATTGGGTGTGTGTTTTTTTCAACTTCAATCTTTAACTCCAAAATTAATTTTCAAAGCCTTTCCGGGCACACTACTGTACTGACTCACACTACCCCCCGTTTGTTGTGACAAATGTTAAACCCTTCAAACAGCACTTATTTATTATTAACCAAACAAATTACAACAAATTCAAGAACAACCGCCGCGTCGGTCGCTCCTTAACAAATGTCGCCTCATCAAATCCAAGGAGAAAAAAAAATCGATCGATTTATTATCAATTCTTCGGACTCATACTGTCGACATAAAAGCAAATCTACCCTATTCCGCCCCGATAGCCCATAATAAATCGATTCCCCGATAAGAGCGTATTTTTATTCTAAAATGAGAAAATAAGCACATTACCCAGGCTTATCGCGTATTTTTATCAATCCATCTTAATTAATCACTGCTAGATCGAAGGAATCAATAATTTCGAAGGCAAATAAACCAAAAGTACGTACATACTCGTGCATACACACATACACGCTGAACTGTGTGTTTGGATTTGAGAGATTTTTTTCCGTTTTTATCTGCACAACATTCTACCGATTGAATGTCGAGATAATTTGCGCGCGGGTATTCGAATATAGAACTAAAGCTAGACATCCCTTCGCACCCCAGCCCCACTATATCGAGGCAAAATCTTTACGATGGCAGAGCGCTCTCTCAAGTAACTCGAAAGTTTTAATGGATCTCATGGAGACGGTGGCACTGGTGTGGTGGTGCTGGTTGTGGGAGCCAGCGATAAGCGCCCCCAAAAGGACGATGAGCAAACCCGCTCTCACCGCACCAGACGACAACTAATAAATGAGCTAGATAACAATGATATAGTTTGGAGTGGAATTTTAATAAATCATCATTATAATGATATTTGAAATCGACTCTGTGTGTCAGGCTGACCGCGCCGAGCGATAAAGTGTAACGCGACGCGGCCAAGTGTACTCGTTGTGGATGTATGATAGTTTCGAGTTTTGGGTAGGGCTAAGTCCACACTATACCCAGCAGTTGCTGTTGGTGTCAGTTAGTTGACAGAGTTCAAAATGATGGAGCACTAGAGAACTGAGAGAAACCCTTTGACGTCGGCTCCCATAGAGGGTGCCGAATGGGGCCCTGGTTGATAAGAGAGTTTTTCAATTGATGGATAAGCAAACGACGGCGCCTCGGTCTGAGTGTCTGATTTGTTCGGTTCGTTGTCGATTTCTAATTAATTATCCAGGCGAGCTGTTTTTCTGATGACGGATTGCATTTGGGTGGGTAAGGGGAAAACACTGATAAATGTTCACCTGTTTACAAGGCAGGGATTAGGTTGGCTGACAAAGCTTCGTTTTTCAATTTAGCGATAAAAGCAGTGTGCGTCATGGTCGATTCGAAAGAATCGTGCGTCATGCAAATGCACTAAGCTACAAGAAAAAAAGAAAAAAAAAAGTGACTTTTATGACTTTAAATTGTATCTTTTGATTTTTTTTTAGACGTTTCACAGAAAAGTGATATAAAAAAGAGAATCTGGTAAACTAATAACAAACGCAGTCTCATTCAGTGATTCGTTGATTCAATGTGTGTGGCCACTTTACTTGTCGGATACTATCGATAGTATTTTGATCTTGTTATGTCTTGTTTTCACTGTTGCATCATCCCGGTTTCCCCAAACTACTCTCTTCTCACAGAAACTAGTTAAAGTGCCTGTCAATCGAAGTGACAGACAATACAAAATGGCGGAGAGTTGTAAAAAGTATTTATGTCGTATATTTTGTTTCTGGTTTTGGTACATTTGGAATGAAGAGACCAGTCCGACATCATGGGCCTTGCGCGCATTTTGTTCTGTACCGTTATTCTCTTCCTCGTTAATTCGAAGAATAAGGGATCGTAATTTTAAGGTTAAGGTCAAAACAAACATATCTCGTTCCATGTCTCCCATGCTTATCTCTTTATTCTCCACGAACGTTCTTATGTCGTCAACCATGACCGACACCCCAGGCTACTTTGGTAGAAGGTTTAAGATTGAGATCCTAAGCCGTGATATATGGAATAATGGCGGACCGTTGCTGATCCAAAAGTAATCACTTGGTATACCGATGGATCAAAAATTGATTCAGGAGTTGGCGTCGGTGTGTATGGACCCAATTATAAGATTTCGAAATCACTTGGAAAGAGGCCGAGCTTTAGGCTATCGAGAGCTGTGCTAATATAAACTTGCACTCAGGCATCAAAAATATCGCTATCCACATACTCACCGACAGCCAAGCGGCGCTTAAAGCACTGATCTCCCCCTGATCAGTTCAAAATCAGTTCTAAGCTGCTTCGATAGTTTACAAAATAAGGCCCGATACAATAAAGTAAAATTGTGGTGGGTACCGGGTCACTGCAGATCTCCTCTGAGTTCTTCATTGGACCTGACCCCTTTTGCGGAATATCTGATTCTGCCTTTAAACCGACCATAAACAGTTGGGAACACAACATCCAAGCTCTCAGACAAGCTAGAAGAGCTGTCCAACCCTTCCAAAAAAAAGGCAGTTGATATCCTAAAATATAGCATAAGAAGGCTTATGAGCTTCCTTACTGATCACTGTCAATTACTCTACCACCTTAATAAAATGAGAATTTCAGAGGATATCACCTGCCGCCTCTGCCTAGAAGAGGACGGAACAGCAGAACACGTACTATGTGCGTGTGTAGCTCTGTGTAGAAGTAGGAGAAGCTTCTTCCTTAAGGAGATAAAATCTCTATTGGACTTAAGGAACTCCTCCACAGCTGTAATTATAGGTTTCGTAAGGAAAATAGAAGTACTGCTGCCCTAAAAAGTGGTCTCTGGCACAGTTCCTAACAGATTTTGATGAAATTTATCTGGATTACCTGAATTTTTATGTTTCTTGTTCAAAATTCCGTGTAAAAAAAAAAAAATCTATATGTTGCACGATGGGGTGGGGATTTCTTTTCTTATTTCCCCAAGGGTCATTTTTTACAAATTGTTTTCTTTTAATATTTGCGGTTCACCACATACTATAATTTTTCACATTTACAGCTCTCTAGGTCTAACGGTTCAAAATTTAAAGACGTGTGTCATACTGACGGACAGATAGACAAACAGACACCGTGTTGATCCACTATGTGATTTTATACCGTTCTGGTAATGAACACAAACTTTTTGAGCCAACTTCCATTTTACGAAAAAAGTTTTAAAAAAATTTTCCAATTTTATATTGTTCCAAATTTTTAGACTTGTAATTTTCACAGTTTGCAAAGTATGGCCGAGAATTAAAAAAAATACCAGCTCGCCGAACTTTTAAAAGTTGTTCTGAACATTGTTACAAATTCTGATTCATTGTCAAAAACTGCTAGAGTAAGTGCAAAAAAGTACTTTTTCTCTTGACCCTCTTGAAGTGTGAAGTTAGTCCCCCGTTTTTTTCTAAAACATACATTTTTAAAGTTCTAAAGCATTAAACTTTTGAACAAGATGATTTCGAAAGAGGCAGCTCGAAAGCCATAAATTAATTTTCTAAACAAACCGCTTAAAACGGCAAATTATGGATCATCGAACATTTTCTATTTCGAAAAAGAGCAGCTGTAGAAACTTTAAATTCGTTTTCTATTAGGTTCGTTAAGATAAAGGCATCAAACTTCAAAGTATTTAGGAACAATTTACAAAATTTTGAACTTTTGGCTGAAAAAAAGCTACGCCAACTACCTTCTAGACTAAACATTCACAATTAAAACATCAAGCTTTTGAAAAATTTAGCTGATCCCTAGAACAACCTTTGGTAATTTTGAATATTTTGAATTTCGGAAAAGAGAGACTGAAAAAGATAGCCCATACGGGGCCAAGCCCAGCTTCTTGTTGGTATTTGATCTTTGCGACACATAAATGGGAGAGACCTACAGTTCCCTGGCGTTTTCGAAGCGCAATGTTTTTGATTGAGAAAAGTTTCTCAGGACAATTTTAATCTCGGATGTTTATCGGACATTAATAAGAGGTCGTGAAAAAACTGTTTGACATTTTTCGGGACTCGAACCTCGAGTATCCCGACCAATGATCGCGCTTCGCTAACCGCTGAGCACGGCACCTACACTGTTTAAGATAAAAACTTTAAATTTTAAAACGTTTTATGCGATTCCCAGATTAATCCGAAACAGTTTCGAAAATCTTTAATTTCGAAAAATGAGGTCTTCAAAAACGTTAAATCTGTTTTCTAAAGGATAACTTCACACTTGGGTCATCATCTTATTGCAAACAAATTTTGGAACAATGTTCAGAAGAACTTTAACAGTCTGGAAGAACTTTTAAAAGCTTGCTTTACAAAAAATGCGAGCTAGAAATGTTGTTATTTTTTGGTGACGTTTTGCAAACTGTAAGACTTAAAAATCTAAAAACTTGGTACGAAGTTTGAGCTGGCTCAAAAAGTCATATTTCTTTTCAATTATTCTCGTATTTGCAATAATAATTTGGAACACTTAGATAAATTTGAACAAACCTACAACCTGGAACAACTTTCAAAAATCAGATTTTCGAAAAAAACGGGGCTCACTTTACACGGGTTAATATGAACTCTTGCCAAAATTTTGTTTTTAAAACTATCGAAACTGTCGATAGTAGTGAACATCAATAGTATCCGACCACTAGGTCACTTTGAAAGTATGTCGCTGAAACTCTTCATACAATGTTTCTATCTCTGATTATCAGAATAATAGTAATTATACAATCAAAGTTGTTGTTTACGAAAAAATAAACTCTCCCTAAACAAAAAAACAAAAAAATGGTGAAATCATTTTGCATTTTGATTGCGTGATTACTATTATTCTGTTGATCAGAGGTAAAAACATTGTATGGAGAGCTTTTAGAGAATTTGTCAGGAAATAAAACTGCATCATTAGAAAAAAAAATTTTAAACGAGGTTTGTAAAAAATTGCAATTGGAAAAAGTACTCGATTTTTTCTCTTTTTTTCTGACTTTGAGAAGTTTTTTTTTTTTTTTTGGCTCCAAAACTCAATACAGTTTCCAGAACTGTTTCAAGTAATAAAATTAATTTAAAATACTATTTTTTTAAAAAGAGCTACCATAGTCCAACATACAAAGCATAAAAAGTGATGACACCCTTAAACCGGATTATTTGACCTCTAAGTGGCATTAGCGACTCAGGGAAATTTAGTTACACCTTCCAACCGATACAATTTGTTTTGTCTTGACTTGAGACACGCTGTATGTACATACTACATAATTCGTAGAATGAATTGTTTCATAGTTATCGTTGGGATTGAGAATTAAACTTTGATGGTCAGAGTAGCTCCCCGTGGGTCCTGTGAAGTGGCAAAACTCATCACATCACATCAGTACCTCTCGCTATTTTTATTTTAAAATAAAAAGTATTAAAAATTTAAATGAAATTTGTTTACTGTTTTAAATTTTGGACTATGCCATTATGTATGGAATACAATATCGGTTAAATGGCCGCCACGGAAGTTTTTGCAAACTTCGATTCTTGTGAGGTAATTTTCTATGACTTTTCGGCACATTTCTGGCTGTATAACATAACTACACGGATATTGGTTTTTAAATGCTCCAAAGTTTGGGGATTGTCTGCTTAGACACGATCTTTAGCATAGCCCAATAAAAAGAAATGCAACGGGATCAGATCACACGATCTTGGTGGCCAATTGATGTCGCCAAATCTTTTCGTACAATCGAACCAAATTTGCCTGTGCTGTGCACATGTCACTCACATCTATGTCTTCAATCTCAGGTCAAACAAAGTTGATTTGACCATAGCGCAGAGAATTCGCCGTAAAAGGAGCACCTTCGTCGTTTTTAAAAAATACGGCTGATCACGCCACCGGTCCACGGCGCACACCAAACTGTCACCCATGATGGACGCAATCCCTAAATTTTGCAATTTTGTTTGTTTACGTAGCCGCCGAACAGTTATATTTGCAGTAAGATACAACAATTTTAATACGTTGAACGGTGGTTAAACGATCCATATTGTAAAATGGCAAGGCAAGACCTAACTACCTGTCACTATGGATGACAGATGGATTTGACAGATGCCATATGGCAAGGATGTGAAATCTCAACCTCAAAATGAATAACCCTTTACTACCTAACTGCGTTTGTTGATGATGTTACACTACACTTTTCGGAATTTTTTATTTTTTTTTTTTTTAAATCTGATGTTCCACCCCCTTTCCTTTGATTAGAAAAGTAAACCCAAGGAATTTATGAATCAGCAGCACCATCATCGGTAAGTGAGTGAGCATGAAGTCACTGCCGTCGCACGGTATGTGCGATAAAAACCCTCATAATGAAATCAACGAAAAAAAAAGTGTTCCACAACTAAAAATACAAAAAAAAAAACGGCAAAAACTGGTGGAACACACTACAGAGCAGAGCGGTGGTGGTAATGATGGTGGAGAGAACACTGCTAGCTACGACCAAGGGAGTGAAACGAATGACAGCATGACTGTACTGTATCGGCGGCGGGGGCGGGGTCGTCGGGGGGCAGCATTGGCAGCGGCAACTGCGGCTTCAGCATTAATGATCCGAATGCGATAAGCGAAATGCTAGAGCTGGCAGCGTACTAACAAAGCACCGAGATTGTTTATGTTGATTAGATCCTTGATGCAGATAAATTCTTCGTTTTCGTTTTCTGTTTTCTCGTTTCCTTCACTTCCCCGCGTGTGCTATCTTCTACCATGTATCTCGATATCTTTTCCATCACCTTTTTTGTTTGTATTCTATTCTATAAGTGTGCGTGTATGTGACTGACTGGCGGCGAGTTATTGCTGTTTTATGGCTCGAAGAATCACTTTTTTTTTTTATATGAGATATGTGCATGTGTAGTGGGCACAACAATCGAATTTCAAAAACGCGAACATCGAGCCACACACACTGCCGGTCTGTCTGTCGTGCCGAATTGATTCGGAGTGGTAAAAACTTTTGCAGTAGGTGTACAGAGTGGATAGCGTGCACATACATTTGTGCACTACTGTCTACCGGGGATAAAAAAGAACCTGTCCGTTGTCAGCAAGTAAGCGAGAAGAAGTATAGGTCATAAGTGAGTTTTTTTTTTTGTGTCGGTTGGTTTTCAGATTTTTGAAGTTTTGGCGGATGTGAAGAGTTTGGTTTTATTTTATTTTTTTCAAATGTATCTATAACTATTAATAATAAATAAAATGTCAATACGTTAAAAAAAATAAATGGCGAGTGCTTAGAGGAGTGATTTAATTAAAAAAAAAAAAAACTGAAACAAATTTGTTTCCTGACAGCGATGTCATTTTGTAGAAATATCAAAGTTTCAAGTGAATGTTTTACTTTAAGTTGACTTCCTGTCATGGATTCACGGTGGATTTTTGGAAACTAGACACACAGATGGGTAGGTATGTCACTGATAGATAGGTAATTTGTAAATCACTACTGGTAGTTACCTACTATTATGATATCAAATATTGTATTGCTTAACATTGAAATCTAGAGTTAAGTTTTACCTTGCGTAAGATCCGGGTCACAAAAGAACCTGAGAATGTGTAACCTCTACCAAAATGTCAACAACATTTGTGCCTAAATGTCAATTGGTATTTTCCCCAGTCAATTTGTTGCTGCTGTTTACAGAAAAGGGAATACAATTTTGGAATAACGTCTCAGTTACGAGATACCTGTTTAGTTTTTGAATATTTAGGTAAAGGGTTATTGAATTGGAGGTGGCACTGCTGTCGTTTTGTCAAAGATAAACAGCTGATATATGACATCTGGAGCGGTATACGAGAGAATAACGCATTTTAATTGTTAAACGTATCTCCGAAATGGAGAAAATTTAACCAACACGATTACCGAATTACGAAATAGTGTCGGTACACATAACCGTCCATCTCATGCCGCGGTTAAGAAATTAATTGAAAAATTCGATCGAACCGGATCAGTGCTGGATGTGCAAAGACCGGTGCGTCCTCGTAGTGGCCGGCCACGCGAAAATATCACCGTAGTGAGTAACAGTGTTCGCGATAATCAGTCAAAATCAATTCGCCATAGGTTCCAGCAGTTGAACCTACATCTGTCTGCCTATAAGATCCAATTGACTCAGAAATAGAAGCCAGCAGACCATTGGGTTGATTGAGTATTAAAGAACCACCAAGTTGATGGCGATTTTTCGAACAAAATCATCTTCAGCGATGGGGCTCATTTGGGGTCATGAAAATCTACACCAATGCATTCACAAAAAGTACTGTTTTGGGCTGGCGGTGTGATTGGGTTGACACTTTTTTAAAAATTCTCGCAGTGTTGCTGTAACAGTAAACGTTATCGGGATATGATAATAAATAATTTTTAGTTTCATCAAAACGGTGCCATCTACCATACAATGCATTTATTGCACACAAAGTTTCCTGGCCGTATCATCTCTCATTTCGGCGATCAAAATTGCTCGCCAAGATCGTGCGATATCACACCGCTGGATTTTTTTCTTTTAAGTTATACGAAGGCAGAAGGTGTGTCCTAAAGACCCCTAAACGATTCCAGAGCTAAAGGACGAGATTCGATGCGTTATTTATGAACTACTGCAGAATTTATGCCGAAAAGTAAAGGAAAATTTAATCAAAAGGGCGGAAGTCTGCAAGGCAATTTCTCGATTTCGCAGATTGATGAAGAAAATCAAATGACACTGTTAGACAGAATAGTTTTCGGCCTCAATCCAAATCTAATGTCGAAATTTCCAAATTTAAATTAAAAATAAAAAAAAAAACCTGAGTTTGAAAATTTTGACTTCGGATTTGAATTCAACGACCTCAAAAACATATTTTCAGACCAATTGATGTCAATTTTGGCAGCAATTTTCTGGCCGTCATTTTACTTCCTTCATTTTTAATGTTCAAATTTTGACTTTCCTTTCGAATTCAGAGACCCCAACAACTTTTTTTCCTCAGATCCAACGACTGCTTTTGAGGCACTTGAGTCTACGATGTGGAAGTTTGTTAGGAGCTTTGCTTCGCTTCTCCTGTTGCCTGAGAAATTATTAAAATTTCTTGAGGTATGTACTCGTATTTAGCAGTTGTCTTTGTCTCAAGTCGTATTTTGAGAGCTTTTCTTGGTAGGTATGTATATAAAGTTAAATGTTTACTAGACTTTTTCATTTGCCTTGATATAATACATAATAGATAGTCAACCCCATCCTTTTGAAACACCCTGTGTTTAGTTTCCTTTTGTAAATTTCTGATTTATAGCAGTGGAAATTAATATAATGTACGGCACTTACCTTCCACGCCTCTACCTGAGGCAGGGAAATGCATTATTTACATTATTATTTTGATTGCAACACCCTGTATCCCTGAATTCGAAATATAAGTTCCACTAATTTCAGTACCATAGTCTATACAATAAGCGTGCAAAGTTTCAGGTTTATATAGTGGCTTTTTGAGTTAATGAAAGGAAGGATACACACGTTCCAGATAATTGTATACAGGGTGAGTTTAAAAAAAAATAAAAAAATATTACGTGGCTTTGATCTGTAGCAGATTATGGTCACAGTTGAAGAGGTTGGAGGGTAAGTTATATCACGACTTTGAATGTTCTTAGTTTTAAGTGAATGTGAAAAGATATTTGAGATAGTAGTCGCAAATGCAATAGAAAAACAATCAACTTTTGTTTATCTCTGAAATATATGCATGTTTTGAACACATATCTGAGAGATTAAAACTATTTCGGATTATACTCGGAGTCCTCATAAACGTATAGTTATATAATTTATGTATTTTTTATGTATATTCTACATACTTATGTCCCTAAAAAAGGACATTGAGGTAACTTTCTCTTCTAAGCACTTCTCTCTCTATCCGTTTTCGAGATAACATTTTTTAAGAAGCTTCGCGATGTGTTTTGAAGCGCATTTGCCCTGAACCATTCTAAGATGTCTTTTAAACATTACGGGAGATGAATACAATGTGTAACGCAAGGCACTCCTCCAGTATTTTCGATGTTCACACTTTTCGAGCTGCTGACATTGACTAGCACCACTCGTTAGTTGCTGTCAAGGTACGTACAAGAGAAGCAAGAAAACCACCTGACGGTTAAGAGAAATGACATGACATGACTACTAAGCCCATATAGAGTACTACAGGGCTGAAGAAGGAAATCTGATAGTACAGTTACAGTCTGTGGTGAAAATTTTTAAAGCCAAAGAGGCTCCTGGACTCGACAGTCTAAATACCGAGTAATTAGTTCGGGGGATACGCAAAGTATGCCCATTACATGAAACCCCAGCATTGTTTGCCCAATTCTCAAGAAAGAAAATTCTCTGTACTGCTACAGAGGTCTTGTCTGTCATATTATGTGAATGTCATCAACCTTGTGTCAACCATCTGATTAGTCTTTATCAGTGGTAGACGTTCGAGAAATCTCAGGAGCCTATGATAGAGTAGTTAAAGTTAAAGTCAAGGTAGGTTAGGTGGTTATATCCTTGCTATCCTTTGTTTACTAAATTTGACCTAAGCAATAGTTTTGTTGAGCGGCTATACATTACACGAAAGGTTGCACAGAGTAAAAGTTCGTTTTTAAGTAAATTGCACATATTTTATTCGCTTAAAAAGAATTGTGAATCGGAGAACCTAAAAAAAAGGTTGGATGTCGATATCTTATAGTCCAACGATGTTTAATTTTAAATTTAAGAAAAATCTTTAAGAACAGATGAGAAAACGTAAAATTTCCAAGTGGTTTCAAAGATTCCAGACTGAACATTTTTATGTAGACGAAGAACCTTTGCGCAGGAAGCCCCAGACGTTCAACTGACGATATAAATGTTGCAAAAATTTGTGATGAACAGGGCTTGAATGGCATGGCTGTGTGAATTAATCTCTGACCTAATTGTTATAAATGAATTTAAATTTTAAATAATTTAATTAATAGAAACACGTTTAAACAACATGAGTATCTATCGCATCTGATAATAAATTAATGGTTGTGGTATAAACTGATCATTGGATAAGATAAGGTCCACAAAAATCGATTTCGTAGCAAAATATTCCATAGATAGGTATCTACCTACGTCTTCAGATCATCTCATTGCGGTAATTAAAGCGTAGTGATCCACATAATGTGCATGTGGTCAGCCACTATGTGACTATAATTTTATCACACACATGAGTTCATTTAGGCATACCAAAATTTCCAAATTCCAGCGATGTCATTGTGCCGATTTTTTTTTATCGCTTATCAACTGATGAGGCAATAATCAGATTTTCGGAAATAAGAATGAATAAGATATCAAGATTAACTGATTTATAATTTCTATGGATTTCTATCTAGGGTATGCGTCATTGGATTACATACCACACGATGGTAAACAAAATATACAGCCTGTCACACTATTATCAAGCTGGTGGGTACGGATTTTCCCTGGAAATATTTATTCATTCATTCCAAGGTTTTGTGATCAGTGATTTTAATAGAAATTCATATGCCTAGAAACGTAGTCATGAATACACTTTATACTCCATTGTATTCACTATTTTCAGTTGAAGGAGTATCTACACTCACTGGAAATGCAAAGGGCCCAAGCATAACATCTGTGTTTTATAAGTCTTTGGGTTTCCTAAAAAAAAGACACCTGCCGAATGATATTCCTCTAATTTGTCGATTGAGAAATGCAGAATTTAAAACAAAGCATTTTTAACACGAAAAATATTGACTTTAAAAAAAGTGAAATATTAAAGTAAACTAGCAAATATTGGTCCTTAAAATCAATGGCGAGTGTTGCCGTTTAGCATCCACTGAATGTGGTTTTTGAGACGTGTTCTATAGGATTCATGACTAGATTGCTTCTTGGCCATAGAATCCTTTGAATGCCGTCTACATCCACAAGGAAATCATCGGTGTGAGGTAAGACATTATCTTATAGATGTCTTCAGTGTAATTCACAGTAGTCAGGAATCCATCGATGATGATAAGATCGGCATGAGCCAACAAAACATATCCGTCTTCCCACCAAACCAGACACGCCCTAAAAACTGACCTTTTGACGGGTAGTGCTAGGAATAAAATATTTCCCTTGTTTTCCTCTTACTCCATTTGAAATCCATAAAGCTACTCCTCTTTCTCCCTTCCAAATTATTCGCCTGTCCAGCTGACGTGTTTACGAACGAAATTTTGCAAAACTCTTCAGTAATCTACTAGCAGTTCTGGTACTCGACTACGCGTATAACGTCAGTAAATCCTTTACACAAGGTGGGGCAAAAGTAATATCATAATGTGAATGTGCCATAATTTTTACAAATGGTGTCAAATGCCATTCTGCTTTGTCATTTATGTTGTAGACAGATAGAGAATTAGTTGACAACAAGCAATGGAGCGATACACACCTGAAGAACACGGAATTATTGTTACTGCTTATATGACCAATTTCCGGGCTGTTGTTTTAACGCAGAGTGAATTTCGTCGTTGTCCTGCACCATGTGCGCGAACAATTAAACGTTTGGCTGAGCGTCTCGTGCAAACTGGGTCCACTAGAGATATCGTAAGAAGTGGCCGGCCTTGTATTGCTCGTTCGGCCGAGAATATCTCTGCTGTGGTAGAGGACGTCCGAGAGAGTCCACAAACGTCGACGAGACAACGATGCACACAATTTGTCATCAGCAGACGTTCGTTGCGCCGAATTTGAATTTTGATGTACAAACCGTTCACCAATTGCTGCCTGCTGACCGTCAAATGAGATTAACTTACTCCCATGATCTATTAAACCTGGTTCAAGAAGAGGATAATTTCGTATCCAAAATCATAATAAGAGACGACGCCCATTTCCACTTAAGTGGTTATGTGAATAAAGAAAATTTGCATTTCTGGGGCACGGAGAATCCACATGAAATGCACGACGAGCCATTGCATCCCCCCAAAGTGACTGTATGGTGCGGCATTTGCAGTGAAAAAGTGATTGGCCCTTATTTTTTTGAGGACGCCGACGGCACCACCATAACCGTAACTGGTGAGCGCTACAGACAGATGTTAAACGAGTTTTTTTTTGCCCCAAATTACTGAATTGGGTCTCGAGCATTGTTGGTTCCAGTAGGGCGAAGCAACCGCTCACACAGCTCGGGCAACGATGGAGATTTTGATTCACCATTTTCCGGCCCGCAAGTCTTGAAAGCCAATTCAAAACATCGTAAAACGAGCACAATTTGCATCTCCTCAAGAGGTGGTCATATGACCGATATCATTTTTTCAACTTATTGTCATCAATTTTACACCTTAAAATAAACTTTTCGTACAAACAGAGCCCAATTTTTTTCATTTCTAACAAAATGGCAGCCAATTCACATTATGACATTAGTTTTGCCCCAGCTTGTACTTTGTCATTCATTCATTCATTCGGAGAGTTGGGTTAAGTATATAAAAAAAAAAAACTTTGTACGCAGATCAGTGGCTGCTCGTGACCTTTTCGGGTCACACTTAAGAACAAATATTCATAATTGATTTCCATTAGCTTCGGGATAAAGTCGGGCGTTATGAAGGGTTGTGTGCATACAATTTTTAAAAATTCGGTGTCCATCTTGTAGAAAATTTCAAAACCTAAAATTTCGATCGAAATTATTTTTTTCGTACGATACACCTTTTTCGAGATATTCGCACTCGAAAACGATTTCGGGGTAAAGACGGGCACGGCCGTTTTGGAAGATTGCATAACTATCTACAATTTTGAAAAATTCGGTGTCCATCTTGTAGAAAATTTCACTAAATTTTCGATTGAAATTATTTTTACACCGTTTTCGAGGTACGATTTCGCACTCAAAAACGATTTCGGGGTAAAGACGGGCACGGCCGTTTTGGATGAATGCAAATCTATCTACAATTTTGAAAAAATCAGCATCCATCTTGTAGAAAATTTCAAAATCTAAAATTTCGGTCGAAATAATTTTTTTTCGTACGATACACCGTTTCCGAGATATTCGCACTCGAAAACGATTTCGGAGTAAAGACGGACACGGCCGTTTTGGATGAACCACAATTATAAAAAGAGATATTCTGCAGAGGATATCAAAGTACAACTTATTTTCGTAGGACGCACCATTTTCGATATATTCGTACTCGAAAACGATTTTCATTAATTTCGCGGTAAAGTCGGACATTTTGTAAAATTGTGCACCTATTCAAATTTATGTCACTCAGTTCTTTTAAAAATGTTGTTGGGATAAAGCTGCATCGATGCCTACTAACATATTCCACAAAGGTTCAGCCCACATACCTACATTCTTTGTCTAGACTTATGATAGCTTACCATCTACTTCTACAGCAGCCTTTCTACATCACCAACCGTCGCAGTTTATTACGTCCACTCTGCTATCGCTCTATCCAAAGGACTTACATCAAACTTCACCATTTAAATTTAACCCACGACGCTTTCCAAAAATAAACGTCTACAAAAAACTTCCAAATTAATTGTCTCAGCAAAATTCTCAAATCTCAATTAAAAATGTAAAAACAACCGAACCCCCCTCCATTCCTCCTTAGCACGGACACAAATCTTGCTTCCAAATCATGACCTTGCCGTAATGTTAATTCCACAGAAAAAAGCCAGATCCCAACTGATAACCAAGAACCACGAAGCCAACCGTAACTGACAAAAAAAGTAGATTGAAATATATATAAACAAAATTAACTCAACAACAAACTGCGACGAATAAAAAAAAAAAAAGATAAAAAGATACAAAGCTACTACCCATTCAACACACTGTCCCACACTGTCGAAGTGATAACTATCTGAAAGTTTTAATTATGGAAGAGGTAGCGAAAATAAAAGGAATGTTTTTTTTTTCCCCCAGTCTGCTACTGCTGGTAGCATATGCACATGTGTTACCTACCACCAGACAGCTCCACCTACATACCGGGCTGCAATATCTTTTTTGCCTTCTTTGGAGATTCCTTATCAGTAAATGCAATAAAGAGAAAAAGAGAGCGAGACTGAGAAAGCACCCCCATTCTAGGAATGAAATCGTATCAAAATCTGAAAAAAACACTCTACTGCTGCACGTTCAATTCAACAACCACCACCAACCGTTACGACTAACACAATCAACAAAACCTTATCACTATCATCATCAACCATCCATCCGTCGACCGTCCATCCAACTCATCCATCCATCGGTTGGTTTTATCAGTAAACCAAGTCCGGTGCCAGACGAAATGAACCCTTCCTACACACAACAGCTACAGCACACATTTCCCTATCGCTTTGTGCCCTTGTCCCGCATCTACGACCTGGTGCGAGATATCCATCAAAAAATAAACGTTTTTCTCAGCTCAGAGCTCAGCGCAGCGCAGCGTTTTCGTTCCTCCGTGCGTTGTCGCTCCATCGAATCGAATTCAGTCGGTTTAGACCGCGCGCGGGGTAAACAACAGAAACTGACAGCGCCGCTATTCGAATTCAAATTCGAAAAAGTCAAAAAAGAAACCAAAATAGAGATTCTAATCGAGAGAATCTTCCTAGTTAAACTTTGCAAATATTGTTATTCAACAGACGTAAAAGTATCTCACACTACATGCTGGAGAACAATATTATTCTACCACCGCGCGACTTTTTCGAGTTCGAGATACCCACATTTTTACAATTCGCGTACGCAATGCGTAATCTTCTAAATCAACATCAACATCAACGACAACGATGATGAACCCACACAACCAACCGAAGTGGAGGAGGCGGTAATCAGAGACCTAGATGCAGATGTTTAGTCGGAGATAATCGCAGAGCGCGCGAGTTTATAACCAAAAATAATAATAATAAATAAAATATATTTTTTCTTTCTTTGTTTTTGTATCTATTTGGAATATCGACTTACGATGAGGTTATCAGATGTGTGCGCGAAAAAAAAGTATCTTTCGTATTTCATTGTAGTCGGGTTTGTCAATAGTTGATGATTGGTTGTTGTGGTTAAGTGGATTTAAAAAAAAAAAACTATAATTAGGTGTGCAATATATTTAAATGCTTGAGGTGCAACATTGAAAAGCTTTCAATTAAAGTGATAAAGATCTTTTTTGTGGTTGTGTTGAAATTCGCTGAGAACTAAAGCAGGCAAATGAAATAAATAAATTGGAGTTACACGCGTTCAACTTGACATCTGAGTCCTTGACAGGTATGTTGGAGTTCTTTTTTTTGCTGACAGATAGGAACAGAATTGCAATTTGCATCTTACATGGTTGTAATATTCTATGCTGCGCTTGAAAGTGTCCTTGTGTTTGTCAGTAGTGAGAGTGTAGTCAGTGGCGTACTCGTATATACCTAAAGTCAGAGTAAGCGGTTACTTAAGGCGGCACATTTTGCAAGTGACAAAAGGGATTTTCTTAAAAACAAAACATCTGCTAAGAAGGCACAGCGCCGATGTTGCAAATATAATCTATTAAAAACAAAAAATGTTCGAAGTGCAACCTACAAATCTAACTTTAGAATCCAATTCCTTCTGTGGTTCCTGAATTAAGCACTTAATAAATTCAATTTCTTACTTCTGTGCGCTCTTGGGGAAAAATATTCAAATAAGTAAAGGGTTATTCATTTCGAGGTTGGGATTTCACAAAAAGTGACATCTGTCATCCATAGTGACAGGTAGTTAGTTCTTGCCTAGCCATTTTACAATACGGATCGTTTAACCACCGCTCAATGTATTACAATTATTGCATCTTACCATAGAATGACCATAGAATGTGCAGAATATACGCCGATTGGATGCTGGAAAATCTACAAGTTGATGTCGTTTTTGCGAAAAATCTTCAGCGATGAGGCCCATTTCTCGCTCGGCGGCTACGTAAACAAACAAAATTGCAGAATTTGGGGTTCTGAGAATCCAAATGTGATCGTTGAGAAGCTATTGCATCCACCACGGGTGATAGTTTGGTGTACGCTTTACACCGGCGGCGTGTATTTAAAAAAAAAAAAAACGACGATGGCGCCACTGTTACTGTGAATTTTCTGCGCTATGATCAAATGTTAACCAACTTTTTTTGTCCTGAGGTTGAATACATTAATGTGAGCGACATATGGTTTTAATAGGACCTCGTTTAATTTCGAGAATTGGGCACATTATTAGCCCCCAAGATCGTATGACCTGACCCCGTTGGATTTATTTTTGTGGAGCTAAGCTACAGATCGACCAGAAATCCAGAAATGTGCTGAAAAGTCATCGTAAATGACCCCACAAAAATCAAAGTTTGCAAAAACTCCCGTATCGGCTATTTAACCAATTCTATACATAATGAAATAGATTTCTCCTTGTCGAGCAGCTCCCAACAAAGTGTAAAGCGTCTTCCATCTCTGCCATTTAGCACAAGCTACAAAGTATCGGTAGATCATCCTTGTGTGGTATATAATTCAACTTTTAGAGCTCTCCACGTAGCTTCAGAACCGTCGCTATTTCATCAATATATTGCGACCCTGACGCTTCTTCTAGAAATCTTCCTCTGACCTCTTTATCCACACACGCGATGAGCTGGTAGAGTTTGAGCTTCTAGCCCATTGTATTTTCGAGATTTAGCTCTATCTATAGTCGATAATCTGGCATATTTAGAACTTTAAGCACTTAATCAACCTGGAATTTTAACGTTTTCACGAAAAGTGGTGATAGGCCTGTTTTCAGAATGAGCATATAATTTGGTGTGTTAGGCGGAAGATGAAATGCTCTATACTATATCTTCAATGAAGAGACCAAATAAACTCGGGCTCAAAGCACATCCTTGCCTTACTCCAGACCACGACTAGAACCATTCCGATAAGACCTCACCATTCCATGCAGTAACTTTTGTATCATTATATAGGTTTTGGATAGTCCGACCAATCTTATGTGACATACCCGTACAGTACAGCTTGTAGAACAACGCGTTCCGGTCCACTGTATCAAAGGCGGCCTTAAAATCCACAAAGAATGCATATACATAGTTTCCTTTTCCTTAGTAGAAATTATTCCACAATGGCATAGTCTAAAATTTAAAAGAGTAAATAAATTTCATTGAAATCTTAAATTAAATTAAAATTAAAATCCTAGAACACAAAATGAATAACACTTTACATAACATGTGAAAATTTGCAAATTCCCCGACCAGGGCTCGAACTCACTTCTAGTCCTCTACTAACTCTCAACAAACAACTGAAATCCAGTCCTTTTTTTATTTCTACCACCAAATTCTGAACTTTTCGTCTATATTCTTCGTCAAGGTTTCAAAATAAAAATGTCACATTGTTTGCATTCATTAAATGCATGCTATAGAAATCATCAGACCTAAGTTCTGATTAGTCAAGGACGTCATCTTCGGTGTAAACTAGCAAATTATTAGAATTTGAAATCTGGCTCAAAAATTTCCCATTTAGTTCCCTTTTTTCACTGATTCTAGCCCGCATTTAGAGACACGAAATCCGAGCCCTACGGGAATATCTATCAGTTTAGAAAGCACTGACAAAGTGAATTATCATGTCAATTGTTTAATTGTTACAATTTTTTTTGTGCACGAAAAACTATTATTGACGTTGGATTTATTATATTAATTATTTGCTGGTGTTGAATTTTTAATTGTGTAAAGAAAAGTGACGACCGAAAAAATATTGAAGCCTAAAACAGATCTGCAGAAATACTGCATGCAGATATGCAGATGCCTCAGAACTGCAGATTTTCTTTTGACACGCGTTTGATCGGTTGCTGTTTTTTCTTTGTGACAAATTCGTAACGTAAATTAGAAATCAGTGAATAGAGCGCACAGGGCGATGAATGTGAATCTAAAATTTGACACATTGCATACAAGTTCTGTTGATCCAAGTTGTGGAAGTAAATTATCCGCGAACCAATAAAACATACCAAGTGAGGAAAGAAGACAAATCAGTAATGAAAACGCACATAAAATTTTCTTTTATGTGCGTTTTTTTTTTTTCAAACCTTCCGATTTCCAAAATAGGATTAACTCGGAGAAAGGTTTTTTTTTTATTATTATTGGTTTGGTCACATCGAGAGAATGGACAATGCTGCCTCCTCTAAGAGGATCTTGGAAGTCCAATCCCTAGGATCGAGACGACAAAAAATACCGAACCAGCAATCATCCATTTCTATAAAATAAATGCGAACATTATAATAAAGAAACCAAAGTTATTAATAAAATTACCACAAATATGTTTTGTTACCTTTCTTCAAAAAACAATGCTGCCAAATATATCAGATTTGAAGAATTGTATTTTTATGTAGAGGCAAAGTTGCTCTTTTGGATAAAATTTGTTGAAGAAAAAACTTGAAAAACCAAGGCGAAGGCGATATCCCCCCCCTACACACACCTCTATCTCTAAAAATTTAGAATTTGCAAAGTGGCGCAAGTTTGAGGGTGGCCGTGGTGTGGTGGTAACATCAACGCTTGTCACACTCTTGGTTCACGGTTCAAATTCTGATCTCAACAATCATCTATTTATTTCATCTGAAATAAATAAAAAAGTCGATCAATTGCGAAAGCTTAGTCAACTCTACTGCGAAGGCATAACACTGGCAGTAGGGTGGTCATATGGCTTTAATGCAACTTGATCATGATGATGACATCAGGTGGAGGGAAAAAAATACTGTGAATCATGAGCAACGACAAAAAGCAAAACAAACAAGCTCCCCAGTTATAGGGAGTTTAAGGACGCCACCCTTGGAGTTTACTGAAACTTAATACCACCTAAGTTTCAAACCCACTACTTTCTTTCTCTCTCTCTCTCTCAATTTCTACAAACGCCCGTGCCCTGAAATAATTTAATGGTATTCATATCGCATTTGGCGCGCGCAAATTATAAAAAAAAAAAAAAAGTCGTTAGAATACGTGGGGTTTAAAATCATCCCACCATATCTGACCGCCTCTTCATGCGATTTTGATGATTTTAGAGTAAACTATTTTATAGTAAAATGTATATGTCCGGCATAGCTCAAGGTCCAAATTTCATCAAAATCTGTTGAGTAGTTCTTGAGTTAGATATGGTACTTATACATGAGAAAGATGATTCGACGAAACTTCTCCCCACACTTGCCTCCACTTCATCCAATGAGACAATGACCATGCCAGTCTTAGCTTACGAGCCAAATATGTACGATGAAAATATCTAGATTAAAATATTTTTGAAGCCCGAGTTCGGAAGAAACTTATGCTGTTCGCAGCTGCCCATATTGGGTTAGACAATGCAGAGAGGATCATTGCTGTATGCTTATTTGAAGGCATATATCGATATCGGGCCCAGGTATTTGCAGCTATTCTTAGAAAATCGCAGAGCAAATCTGTAAACTCCTTCTCATGTATCTAATAAAAGGACTTAAGGACTATCTGCACTCGGTAGCTGTGCTTGCTATAGTGTACTGCGGCAACACTCGTTATTCATTTTTAGGACCAATTTCTTTTTATTTATTTTTTTTTTTCAAATTCAGATTTTGTTGTTTTAAACATTTTTTATTGTTCTTAATTTCTCAATGTCATCTAAAAGATCAGCTGTTTTTCTATGAAAATCGGTCCGGTAATTAAAAGAACACCATTTAGATCATTCAAACTTTTTAGAAACAATCCCCTGTCTGTGCACAAAGAGGCCTACAGCTTACAGTTTGTGTTAAGGCCACTTTCATTGCCGGTGATTGTAGCATAAATTTCAGTGATCTTATTTTTAAGTGAAAAAAAAATATGGAATACATTTTTGTGCTTAGGGCTGCAAAATTCGAAATCCGGTACTGAGTTTAGTGTCACAATGCTGCTAATGTTTGCGTAGACTAGTAATTAGAACCACGGATATAGCTAAAAGTTGATCCTTACGATATCTTGCTTAGAATATTTTTTGAGTTCTGTGTAATATGTACATTCAATCAACTAGGTATCTAGACGTCTTTCGATGTGAACTTTCGATATGAACAGCATTGTCATATTAATGGGTTGGTTGTTATAGCCTTGCGATATTTTGTCTCGAATTTCAGGAAAATTAGTAAAAATGGAGACGAGTAAACGTAAAATTAGTGATGTAAGGTACGTAGAAATTCCAAGAGGCTTCAAAGATTCCATACTGGGCATTTATCAGTGGAGGGCGAACCTCTTGAAATCTTCAACGCAAATGTGACCCTGTTAAGTGCAAAAAATTTAAATTTTAAAGGACACTGAACAGGCCATTTTAAGGTTGTTTCCTTTAAAGGTGATGCCTTTTATAGAGATGGTCTAGAGAAGTGACTACATCAGATTCAAAAATAAATTTTAAGAAACTTTTATTGTGTATCTTTCGCAGTCCTTGTTACTTTTTGATATTGTACTCGTATGTACCTACCCTTGTATGTAGTGTATTTTATTGGAGATCTTTTTAGTATCTCATGTTGATCTAAACCTGTGAGAGTATCACAGATACTAGCCAAATGTAAGTGAGTCGCATTTTTATCCTTTGCCTGATACCCAAATGGGACTCCATGAAAGATAATTACCTTCCAATTGTCCTCACAGAGAAAAGATAATACTTGCTGAGGGAGGAAGCATCCTCGCTGAACTTATACAGTGGCCTTCATAGTGTCAACCCACCCACTTAACAATTGACATAAACTAGGCCACTGTTGCAGTTGTCGTTCATTTGTTTTAGTACCAATCACTCGCCTTCAAAGTGTACGTACTCATTTGTATGTACTTCCATAACCTGTCAAGAGTGTTATCGCTTCATCTTTAGCCCCACAGTGTTCGGTTTTAAATTAACGGTATACTAACTTGAAAAAATTAAATACACTCTGTGCACGCTTATCTGCGCTCCCTGAAAATATAAATGTGGCGGCGGCAATGGTTCTGCTGGTGCTGCTGCTGCTGCTGCTGGTGATGGTGGTAGTAGCGACGATGATTCGTTCCAAGATAAAACCGAAAATGAGTAAATGTTTCTTTTTGTGTATCTTATTCTTATACAGCCGCCTCATATCTAGATATATGTATCTGCGCATTGATAAGTATCAATTAATCTGTTAAAAACAACTGAGTGGAATTCGTTTTCGGGTTCGTTTGCTCTTTGTTCGTGCTCGTCCGCGTTTTATTTGTTTTTTCCAATGCTCCAAGCCAGATTCTCTCTCCATCCCCATACTACCACCGGAGGAGTATTTGAGATAAGAACCAGAATACGCACATGGTGAACGGTTATATGTGTGTATGTTCGCAGGAAATGCAAAAAATTAAAAACTAGTATTTATCAGATTTGATTTATCTCGTCGACGATGTTGCCATTCTTGGTCTGCTTTTTTGTTCTTTCTAGTTGCTCCCAATCTCATGTGGATTCTTTTTTTTTTTTTAGGTGGTTTATTTGAATTTGAACAATTTTCCATTTAAAATTTCTAAAACGTTTCCATCTCTTATTACAGGTGAATGTCAAGACACTGCGGAAGATATGACTGTGGAAAGAGGTAAGCGCTGTCACAGATAGTCATCACTTTTTTTTTAAACTTTATTTTATTAGAAATGTAGTTCAGTGCAATGCACTCTGTATCATGTCTGTTAGTACTTAATTTATGGGAAATATTTAACTGTAGTAATGATGGCGATGAGATTATTATAAATTTTGTTCAAACATTGTAAGTAGTAATTAAAAGGGAAACGTGTATTGCTATCGATGGGAGAGTAAATGGGAATTGAGCTGAGGGAGGTGAACGGCCTAGTTGATTGTTGTTAAGAATCGCATAGCGATGCATGTCAATGTAGATAGAATCGAAATAAATAAAGTTGCTTAATAAAATCATTTAATAATAGGTATAGGACTGGGATTGTTAGACTTCGAAATAATTTGAAAAACTACAAAGTTACTAGTAATGAAACCGATATCTAATGAAGATACCCTATTTACATTGATGGCCAGATCGCAGTAAATATGAAATATCAAGGACTATTGAGGGAAAACGTATTACATCCATGTAATTAATCTTTCTAGCCATCAGCAGTTTGTATCCAAAAAGAATAATTAACAAGCACAAAAATAAATCATCAGCAAAAAATTTAATCTTCGATCAGCAAAGAGTAACTTGTTTATCAGCAGAATATAATTTTTAGCTAATAGTTTACTTTTTCTGCTGGCTTTGTTTTTAATTTGCAGATTAAAAAGCTATTAAATTGTTTGTCAAATAGTTTTAATTTGCTGGTGAAAAAACTTCCGAAAAAAAAGCGTCAACTGCTGCACAGTCAGAGAGAATGGTACACGCTGATTGTAAATATATGATGACGCAATCAGTCTTATTTTGCTGATTGTTCAGCTTCAGGGTAATGTAGGCAAATGATAATTATATAGCTTTAAATGTTCATTATACAGGGTGGCTGACATGAACTGTTACTAATTCAATTAGCTGTATTTTTTTTAATTGTGAATATTTTTTACTGAATCCAAAGCAAAAAATGTTTGAAATTTATTCAAATTTAAGGACTTAGATATAATTAATATTTTCGATATGGCCACCTTTGGCACGAACAATTTTCTTGAGACGGTCAATAAATTTATTGCATACTGTCTATGGAATGCGCTGTCATTCCCGGCGAAGAGGTAACTTGAGCGCGTCCGTTGTTTGGTATTTTTTAGTACCAACCTTGACCTTCAAAATACTCCAGACAGAAAAGTCTAATGGATTCGCATCGGGAGAATTCGATAGCCATTGTGTCGAGGAAATGAAGTGCGGAACGTTTTGTCGCAGTCATTCTTGATTTGTTCAGGCTTTGTGGGAAGGTGCAGAGTTCTGTTGGAATATCCAGGGTCTTTATTTGCGTGCCCATGGCTTCAATACAGCTTCCAAGACAGTTTCACGATAAACCATCGCGTTTATCTTAACGCCACAGTCCAAAAATACGAGCGGAGACCGACCATCGGCAGTCACTGCGGCCCAAACCATCAAAAACGGTGGCGCTTGCTTCCTGGTGCCCATTCTTTAGTCGAAATTATCGTATAACCTCTCTGGCAGGTAAACTCAATCATTTTGCTTGTTGATCAATCATATCAACTCCTTTGCTCTTTGCACTCTAACTTTGATCAAGTGTGAGATCGTGCACTTTTTGGAACTTTAAGGCCTCGAGTCCGTGCTCATTTTTCAAAATGTGTTGCATCCGTTCTCTGGATATGTTTAGCTCAGAAGCCATTTTCTTCCGCTACGCCGAGGATTTCGTTCGATTCTGGCCTTTACACTCCGAATCACTGTTGACGGACCACCTCCATAGCGATTTACAATGCTGCCGGTTTCATTGTAACGCGATATGGTGCGATATTTTGTTCACTTTCAAATGTTTCAGCTCACGAACAATAGCTGGTTGTGATTTTGCAGCCAAAAAAAGGGGCGATAACACTATTATGTTTGAATTCCATTGTCGATAGAACAAAAACTAAACACACGATTAAAAAAAAAAAAAACTTTACACTCGCTTGTTGACAATGAAATGAATTAACAACTGTCAAATATTCAGTGCACTGTAATTCGTAGTTTGGCAGACACAGCGACGTGAAGATGGTAACAGTTCATGTTGCTACCCTGTATATAATAATCCAGTCAATGAAAAAAATTACATTTAAGTTCTTGCGATCATTTTGTCGTATAACTTTGAAATATGTAAATTCTTTATAATGGCGTAGCTTTTGCAAAGCGCAACTATCCATAAATATTTTGAGAGAAATTTGCAATTGGCATCGAAATCGATTTAGCATTTATTATGTTATACGCATACATCGCAACAAATCTCGAAAGTCATCAATAGAACGTTTTTAGCATATGCTGCATCCTTAGGTAACTCTCGTTGTGGTTATCGCCATATTTACACAGTATTGCCATTCCTTGTTATTTGGTCCTTTAGGGCGAGTATTGTTTTCGTGAAAATGTTCGAGATTTTGATCAATATTGCTATTACGAGTACTACTCGTATGATACAAGGTGGCGCAAAAGTAGTGACCCTATACGAGTATGAATTGTCTATGATTTTTGCAAATGGCGACTTCTGTCATCGTAATATTGACAGTTGTAAAGTAAACAGATGCGAAAAACACGACGATGAACAATGGAACGCTATACTCCTCAAGAATGTGTAATATTTTGTGTCGATTTTTATGCGGAATAATTCATCAGTGATAAGAACACAACATGAATTTCGACACCAAGCCGCACGCCTCGAAGAAACTGACTCAACACGAGATAAGGCAAGGGCTGGGAGACCAAAAATAGGTCGTTCGGCAGAGAATATTGATGCTATGCATGAGGATTTGGAAGATTGTCTAGAAACATCATCAAGACGACGGTTTCTGTGTGAAGGGTACGATTTTCCTTAATCATCAGTGATGAAGCACATTTTCATTTCTCCGGGCATGTCAACAAGCAGAGTACTCTCTTTTGGAACACTGAAAACTCGCTTATTATTCAAGAGTTGCCTTTACATCCACTTAAAGTTACTGTGTGCTGCGATGTCTGTGGTAATTGGGCCCTAGTTTTTCGAAGACGGTGCCACAGTTTGTCGCCCGCTGTGTGGCAACACAATGAACTTAATGAAGGGCACTTTTCCAGGTCGTGTTATCTCCCGCTTTGACGATTCGCATTGACCCGCAAGATCATCCGATCTAACCTTTACAGACTTCTTTCTTTGCGAACTGGCCACAGACTCTCGCAGCCCTGAAAGCCAACATTAGACAAGAAATAGAGAACAGACCGACGGAAGTATTGAGAAAAGTGATGGAAAATACAATAAAAAGGGCCCAAATTTGCATAAACGCTGGAAGCCAACATTGGAACGATCTGCAGTATTCAATTGAACATAACTCAAGGTCCACCATACCATGTACACCATGTAGGTACTTGCAAATCACTCAGATTTAAAGTTTAAACAAAATCTTAAAAGGGTTTTTGGTTCGTTAAAAAAAATAAAAAATTTGAACATTTTCGAAAATCATATCAAATATTGTTCAAATATTGATTTCGAACAAAATCGTTCCAGTCATAGCCGAGAAATGTCCTTTTGAGTGCATTAAAACCTGGTGACAAACAAAGCATAAAGTTTAAAGTTGAAACTTCAAGGTGGTGAGAAGCTCAAAAATTAAAACTGCTCTCCGTTCCTGATAATAGTGTCTTTTACTCTGTCCAGAGAACTCGCAGCTAAAGCAGTCTCCACTTATCTGTGACCAGTGTGCGATCTGGGTTGCCGAAGTCTTATACTTTCCTTTATTTGATTTTCTGTCCACCGGCAAAATCTGGGCAATGAAATCGTTGTTGAACTATCAAAAAACTACTGTACTCCTCAGAGACCTCAAAAAAATTTGTCTCGGTAGTTTCATCCCCTCAATCCAAATCAATCAACCAATCAGTGAAACCCGATTCTCGTAAACAGTGTTTTTTTCTTCCACAATGCATTTATTGCATTATATTCGTATAAAGTTGACAACAACTCCTTTTACTAACATTGTGCAAGGGAATGTACCAAAACCGCAAAACTTCCATCCACTAATTGCCTCGAATGAGCAAAATGGCACGTGCACATCTCTGCTTAAGGTTCACATGGAGTATGTGTGTGTCTGTCAACATGTACATTGCATAGCTACTTTGCTTTCATATGGAAAGAAACTGCGCAGGAAAAAAGTGTGCTCAAAGCATGATTCCCGCTCGAGTAATGAGAAATTTTTTGAGAGACTATTATATGAATTGATATATAAAAATATGTATGTACTTGTTGCAGTCGATGAAGATCGGTTTTAACTGCGAATATCTCTAAAACGGTGCATTCTACGAAAAAAATTGTTTATGTCGAAATTTTAGGTTTTGGAATTCTCTACAAGATGGATGATTCCAAAATTTTAGGAACACATTCAAAATGTCAGATTTTCCCCGAAATTTATTTAAAATCCTTTTTGAGGGCGAAGACCTGGCAAACGGTGCGTCCTACAAAAGTATGTTTAGAATTTTTCTGCGAGGTCTGTACTGTTGTTTCACTTGTCCGGCTTCTCAGTGCAAGTATTTCGAAAAGGGTTCTTTTTTTTGTTTGTACCTAATGGAACCCTCGAATGCATATGACACGATCCGCCATTTTAAAAATTAAACCTTTTCCTTGCGCGACGATTATCATACGACTCCTGTCTCATGGAAATGCCGTCTGATGCAATGACACCGGAATTACGGCTGCGGTGCAAATTTGAAGTCGACTTTCCCCGTGTTCAGGATTGGCTTTGGCCAGAGTCTGAGCCAGGAAAGGATTGTAGTCGCATTTTCACGGACGGCTCTAAAACTGGACAAGGGTCTGATGCTGGTGTATTTGTGGAATGCGACAAAATTAGGCTTCACTTCTCATTGGGAAAACACACATCTGTCTTCCAGGCAGAAATATATGCTATCCTAATGGCTGTGGACTATATTGTGCAAAAGAGATGGAAGGAGCGAATTATCTGCGTCTGTAGTGACAGTCAGGCTGCGCTTAAGGTCTTGATCAATCCTTTAATCACTTTCAAAGTAGTTCGAGAATGCAAAACATCCTTGAATTCGGTCGGAAGGCTAAATGTTGTTTGGGTCCCAGAGAGAACTGACGAGCTTGCTAGACAAGGCTCAGAAGGGAATTTCTGTGGACCTGAACCCACGTTGGATTTGCCAGCGTCCTCGTTTAGGGCTTCCATTGACGACTGGGTTTTCAGTGACCACAATCGAAGATGGCATGACTCTCCAGGATGCAAGCAGACTAAACGAATGGTCCCCGTCGTCTGTAAGAAATCCGCGGCTTTCTTGCTATCTTAGTGGAAAAGACTGCAGACGACTTACTGGCACCTCCATGTGCTGGATTTGAGTGCACATGAAGAAGGCGATGACACTGTGGAACACTTCCTATGTGATTGTCCTGCCTTAGCTCGGATCAGGTGGCGAATCTTCGGTACTGATATGGTCAGTCCTGATGACCTAAGGTTTTCATCACTGAAGCATCTACTCGAAAAAAAAAAAAAACATTAAAATGGGGTTCTCTGCCTGGTTGTACAATGGACCTGTTTTTAAGTCTGAGTGCTCCACCAGCCCCGACAAAAAAAAAAAAAAACAATCTTTTTCTTCCAAAGTCCATCGTTAATACAATATATCTCTTTAAAGTCCTAGTGGCATGATCTTAAGTAGCACTGCTGAAAAAATTAAGAAAGAAATGAAGGTAAGTATGAGAATTAGGCACAATTCCGTTCAACGTATGAGCTAAAGACTTACCTAGAAGCGCCTCAAGCCTTTAAAAGGCTGCGGTTTAACCGACATATTTGCACCAAAGTTCTACTCACCTTTCTAAACTTGTATTTCTAAATTGAACTTAGTTCCGAATCCGATTTTCGATTATAAAAAAACTCTCTCATCAAATGGCAAAGGTGATTGTGCGCTTTGAATCCTGCCGATCCTTTTCCCATTTGGAACATAACCCATTCCCATTGCAAGGATTACTGTGAACGTGTTTTCACCACAATCGCCCGAATAAAGTTTTCACTCGCCCTTCATCTTAAATGTCAAAGCAAATATTTACCCAGTGGTAATATCCTTGCGTTAAGTTACTCAAGGTTCATCCCGCAGTTTGCCTCCTTCTTGCACAGTTGTAAATTTGTAAATATTTACTCAAAGGGGGGTAGTCCAGAGAAACGATACAATTTCACCAACTCCAAGTCAATGTTTCTTCTTTTTTTTTCTTCAATCCTTATCGCGTCCTTTTCATATAACACCCATACCCCTTTTCAATTTTCACTCTTGAAAGTCGCATCGCACCAAGTGTAACAAAGTCTAAGACGACTGCCTGCCCGGGGTGGCCTTTCGACAGCGTCAAAAATGCAGATATAGACGAATATGTGTTAAAGGATATAAATTGAATAAAGAAATATGAAAAGGATGAGGGTGAGTAGCAGTGTGGCAGGACGAAACGTAGCGACAAGTTAAAATTTTTGTGTATGATATGACTCCACCCTTAAGATTGTACATTTAAAAGCGTCTGGTCGCCAGAGATAAGAAAACCAACGCGCACACACAAACACTGACAAGGGTGTCAGGATGAGGGGGAAGGTATGGGCATTGGACATCATAAGACGACGGCAAAAACGTCGTCATCCTTTTCAACAACAAAATGGAAATAAAATCTTTCCCAAGAAAATATGAAAATATAATAATAATGTGTACATACATCCTAGAAACAGTTATATGGACAAAGTACACTCACACCGACCCCCCCCAGTAAGGATATGACTGCAAGTTGGTTGATATTAGATATCAAAGTGGGACACATAAAATTGTTTTTTGATTTTCCTCCACAAAAGGGTTGGCCGCAGTGGCAGTTAAATAAAAATCCCTCTCTCCAAGTGGGAGTGGCATGTGGGCGTCCCAGCAAAATCAATTCACATTTTTATGTCTCCAAAGTCAATTGCAATATTTGGGCGGAGGTGGGGGTGGATAATAAAAGTAATCCTTTCGCATGGCGATTGCCAACGTGCTTGCGATAACCGTATGCACTGAGCTAGCCATTCTTCCATCAAAATCACTCAGGGGGATGAACTTTTTTTTTTTTGTAGTTTTACGAGTAGCTCCAAGGATAACACTATTTGTGCTGTGTTGGGGGTGGTGGTGTGTATCGCTGGTGTGACAATAACTTTAACACATGATTAATTATGGCCTGGTGTGTCCTTTTTCCTGGTTTTTCCTTCTCCCTGCACATTGAGTGCGTTTTCGAGATAAAAAGACAGCACCAGCCTTCACGGGACAAAGATTCATCTTTCCTTCGAAGGCAGAAGAATAGAATTAATGATGGTAACAGCAAAGAAAAAAAATAAATAAGAACTCTTCTCTGTTCACGAGATGATATCCTTTTTCACCCCTTTTTTTTCTAATGGCTAATGGTTTTTATGGTGACCAGCAAATGTGTGTGTATGGATGTATGTGTGTGTGTTAGGATTGTGGTGGGGGTGGAAATCTTTTGCAGATTAAATTTTTATTGGCAATAATTTAAAATGCTTCACAAGGGCGTCATCGGTTTTTTTTTTTTTTTTTGCACTGAGAAAGGATATCTCTCTGTACCACAGGGTGGTGGAGGCGGTAGGTTGGGCACGCAGCAGCGGTTTGGTGTGCGATAAAATAGGATTTTCGGTTTTATCATTCGACTACACTCTGCATATAAAGTTCCAGGTTATATTTTTGAGTGGATTTTTGAATGTGATATGGGTTAAGTGATAACTTTTTTTTTTGTTGGGTAGTGTGGTGTGTGTGTGGTGATTATAGCCATGCGGAAGAGGTTAGGAATGGACGACATTTAAAGTTTTTTTTTTTTTTTTGCAATCATGGAGTGTAATAAGATTTTTAGGGTTTTGATGGATGGTTAGCAATTTGGATTTTTTTTTTTTTTTAATTTTGGTACCGGGCATTTCATTTTCGACTGGTATCTTGCTGAAACCAGTTAAAGGTTGTCATGTCTAATTTTGTAATGTATGGTCAAATGTGTAAATCTCCAAAGTCAAGCTGGCTGGCATTTTAAGTAGATATCTTTAGCACTAAAGGGTGTCCCAAAATTCATGCAAGAAGTATTTTTGATACAAAACACAGGTTTTTTAATTAAAAATTGTAAATGTTCTATTGATTCATAAAGTATACAGTATAGGGTTATGTAAGGAATAGCATATCGGGTGAATGGCCTCCACGACTTTGCTGGCACATACGCACTCTTTTGTCGAAATTTTCCATGACCGTTTTGCATAAATGTGTCTGAATTTTGTTGATACAGTGCTCAATTTGCTCCTTCAAGGCGTGGATGGTCGTAGTTTATTGGTATTGTTTCTCGGGCTGTATGGCATGTGACACTGTATTGTTGAAACCACATGTCGTCCATATCTTACAATTTAGGCACAAAAAACTGGATTGTCTATCGCGATAGCGAGCACCATTAACTGCCGCATTTTCAAAGAAGAATGATCCGATGATGCCTCCAGCCCAAAATCCGCACCAAACAGTGACACGTTATAGATGCATTTGTTTTTCAACAATCAGTCGTGTTTTCTGAACCCCAAATTCGACAATTTTGACGATAAACAAAGCCATCAAGATGAAAATGAAGATGACTCTGTTTGAAAAATCAGCATCCACTTGTTGTTGTTCCATAATCCATACAACGAACTCTCTTCGCTGTGCGTGGTTAGTAGGCTTCAGTTCCTAAGATAATTGCACTTTGTATGCATGAAGATGCAAATTTTTCGTGTGAATACGCTGTAGAGAGCTTCTTGAAATGTCCAATTCTTGACCACGGTGCCGAATTGATATTCCTGGACTCTCAACAACACTTTCACAACTGCTTCGATGTTTTGTGTTGAACGACTTGTTGAAGGACGGCAAGAGTGTCTAAGATCACTAATTGATCCAGTCTCCCTGAATTTTTTAAATACTCTCTTGACAGTTGTGAAAGTTAAATCGCTATTTCGACCATATTTTGTACGAAAATTGCGAACTGTAGCTTCATTATTTTTAAAATATTGCTCAACAATGAAAACATGTTGTTCTTTCGTGTAGCACTCCATTTTTAATAACCCTGAACTGTCAACTGTCACATTGTCTTTTTTTTTTTTTTGTTGGCAACACTTTACCGCACAAATGGCGCAAAATTCAAATCTTGCGTGGATTTTGGGATACCCTTTATAACCACCCCGTATCAATATACTGTTAAACTTTTTGGGGAAAAGGGTCCACACTCTGGAAGAACGATAGGAGTCTCACTGACCACTATCAAGCCAGCAATAGATGGAATGATTCTCTAGGATCTCAAAAAATATTGGCCAGGTCCCAGTACTGTGCTGAAAGGTCAGATCCAATAATGCAAAACCAACAACCTCAAAAGTCGAGCCTTAAATGTATCTAGCCCCAGCGCCATATAACTCCAATGGATGTCGAATTAAATATGGCGTTAAAAAAAAAATTGCCTACGAAAATTAACAACAGCGGTATTTTACTTTTGAAAATGTTGACTTCAGATTTAGTTTCAGCGACTTCAAAACCATATACCTAGACTAATCAATGTTAAATATATTAGTCTTTTACAATTTGTTGGGCGCCATTTTGAATCTTTTAAGTTTTGACCCTCGATACGAATTTAGTAACCTCGATTCCTTTGATTAATTTTAATATGCAGAAATTGAATTTGTCTATTATTCAGGGCTTTTTCGCTCCATTTTGAATGTTGAAACTCTTCCTTCAGCTTCGATTTACTTCAGTAGTTTACGAGGAAGTTGAATTGGTTTATGTTTTTTGTTTTTTTTCGTAAGTTATACTAATGAACACGGATTTTTGTGAAATTTTTATAATCTTACTCGAATTTCTCGTGGTTTTTAAGACTTTTTGAAAAAAACAAATTGAACGAACTTCCTAACCAATGATACGCAATGCTATCTGAGAAAACCTTTATATTCTTCATTTTGCGCCAGAGAACTTCAAATGTTTCATAAAATTGTTCATAAATTTTTAAAATTTTACTTATCTTTTCCGAAATTTAGTATTATAATTTTTTTTATTTTTTTATTTACAGGTAAGCGATATAAACATAATTTGATTTTTACGGTGAGTAGATATTTGGATAACTACAAGATCGGTGTACCCACATATTAAATTTGTTATATGTAAAAGGCTTATTAATTTAGTATTTAGTTCCGGGGAAATTCTGGTGTTTATTCGACATACAGGACGTCCCTAAACCCCACTCGATTTTCCGTCTCCTCACTATTTACCTTTCACTTACATTCAATCATACCGTCTTCTTACCAGACACTTTTTCTTTAAAAAGGGAACACAACGGGCCTACGTGAGAAGGATACTGTCCTCACCCTCCATAACTAACCAACCAACCAACCAATGGTAAAGACTAATAGAGTTTAATTAACGTAGCGCTCTTGAGCAAATTTAAACCGGAAAATTTATAAGAAATCTCATTTCTAGCCTTCTAGCCCCGACAACTCAAATCTAGCCCTTGTTATTGTTCCACATCAGAATGGTGTACGACGGAATACTATTGGATTAGGCATGGTGTCTATCTGTCTGTCCATCAGTATGTCACACACAAAAATAATTTGTAGCGAATTAGGAAGAAAAGTTTGGCGAGGCAGGGATCTACCCTTGATTGCTGCCGTGCGGAGGAGGTCAACATTCCGTTAGGGGCCCTTAAGGGTAGAATCTTAGCTCATTTCCTTGCAAAGGCTGGTTATAGATGGTGGGGTTGCAGAACTGTGTCATATCCAGGCAGATGTGGCCCAAGTATAACTGGCGCAGAACACAAGAGCTATTAAACAGAAACCGAGCAGATATTGGAGTTCTGGCAATTAGCACTGACCATTGGGTCATAGGGGTCCACGCAGCCAGACTGGGCATTACTTTTAATGCACATTGTCGTAGCTGCAACATGACCAACGAGCCTGAAACAATCCTTCACTTCCTTTGTAAGTGTCCGGCCCTTAGTAGGGTCAGAGACCGTATACTTGGCAGACACCTTTTTGATAATATTAGCGAGCTAGCGGAGACAAGCATCGGGGACGTCATCAGTTTCCTCAATGCCACGGGGTGGATTCAAATAATCTTTTCTCTCCTTTCCCACAAGTCCAACGTCAGTTTTTACAATAAATTAGGTCACTTGAGTTGTGGTATTAAAACGGCGCCTCTGCGCTAATTATGTTTCAGCATGGCATGCTGTCACAACCACACCTACCTACCTACCTACCTAGGAAGAAAAGTTGTATTTTTTTGGTGGCTTCATGTACCCAAAGAAAATAAATATTTTCCCAACGCACCATGCGACATACGAAGGGCGGCTTATAAGTTCGCGGCATTAAGTGAAAGAAGAGATCCGATTAATAAATTTTATATCTCACATCGGGCATACACTGGCTTAATACCATCGACAAAATATTACCTTTCTTTGCCTTCAAAATGGCTTTCTACGGCCGCCTTGATCAGGCCTCGTAACTCCTTTCCCAAATTGGAGAAAAGGAAAAAGTCGCTCGGGGCAAGTGCGGGCTGTAGGGTGGGTGGTCTATCGTTGAAAAACCTGTGTCTTTTAAGGCCTGTCTCGAAACCTGCACCGTGTGAACAGACGCGTTATCCTGCAAAATCAACACTCAGTGCCTGAGTTTCCCGCGTCACTTTCGTACGACCGCTTCATGTGCCTGAATCAATAAATTTGCGTAATATTGACCATTCATCGTAGGCAATCAATCAGCAAAACACCTTCGCTGTCCCAAAAAACAGTCGTCATAAGCTTGGAAGCTGACTTTTTCACCTTGAATTTCTTCGGCATCTGCTCCCCTTTTTCAATCCACTGGGTAGACTCTTGTTTGGACTCCGGATTGTATTGGTGAACCCAAGCCTCGTCTACAGTTACGATTCGATACGGCTAACTCGAAAAAATCTTTGCAGCACTCGAGTCGTCGTTACTTGCAGAACGGCGGCGTGAGAATTTTCGGTACCCAGAGCACACAATATTTTGGCGCTAACAGCTCAATGGAGGACCCAGGGAAGCTAGGCTTCTCGCAGACACTCGTGCTGTGCGCCTCACGAACGGTTGGGACCTACAGTTTTATGCCGTTTCTGAAGGGCAATTTTTTCGATTGAGAGAAGCTTCTCATGACAGTTTTACTCTCGGCTGTTTGTCCGACGTTCGCGAGAGGAAAGACTGTGAGAAAACTTTTTATTTTTTATTTTTGTGTTTTCTTTGATTCGAACCTTGAACCCCTCACTCAATCCATTCTTTGCTGATGTGCAACTGGTCCGCTATCTGCCACATTTGTATTCTTCGATCGGCCAGAACTATTTTTTTCAAATTTCCCGACGTTTTCTTCAGTCAGTTTCTGACACAAAACGCCCTGACAGAGGGTAGTCTTCAAAGCCCTCTCGCCCTTGTTGAAATACTCCTAAGCGAAATAAAAATTTCACATTGTGTGGACTTTATTCAAATTTGAAATTTAGCCCTAAATTTTCTCTTTTAGAATCGGTTTCGTTCTTCTTGAGACTCTTTCGTCACTTTCTGGTAGGACTCCCGATTGGTGTGGGAATAAAACTGTTGCAGACGCAGGCGGGAGTCCGCAGCCGCCCTTTAGTTTCATCATTAAAACTTATTAAGTTTCGCCCCACGGAGTATGATCAGCATCGTTGTAAAGTTCCATAAAGCATCTTCTTTTGCTTGCTCTAATGGAGTTCTTAAGGTTTCTTCGTGCAACTTTAAAAGCTTGTTGGAGCTCTCCATGGAGTGTGTAGTCTTGTGATTTTTATGCTCTGCCAGTACATTGATGGCCGATGTGTATTTCTCTTCTCCCGCTGTGTCGCTGCATCACATGCCCTCGTTAAATCTTGTATGAGGTGCTTTATTTTTGTGGCCGCATTCTCGGTTGGTGATACAATTCACTAGCTAGTTCTCCGCTTTTTATGTGGCTAAATGCTGACTGTTTGGGTTTGTCAAAGTGCTTTTCAGAAGGCAATGATCGCTGACAGCACTGGTTAGGGTTCTCAGGTGGTTCATGTTTAGTACAAGGAAAATAAGTTTGGTGCAAGTCTGTTCTGGGGTGACTGGCCAGATTGTATTGAATTTCAGTACAGCCAGTTCACTGATATCTGTTTGCTTCTACTAACTCCACGGAATGGTTCGGGGACAGGAAAAGGCTAAATGCTGACTGTTTGGGTTTGTGAAAGTGCCTTTTCAGAAGGCAATGATCGCTGACAGCACTGGTTAGGGTTCTCAAGTGGTTCATGTTTAGTACAATGAAAATAAATTTGGTGCAAGTCTGTTCTGGGGTGACTGGCCAGATTGTATTGAATTTCAGTACGACCAGTTCACTGATATGTGTTTGCTTCTTCTAACTCCACAGTTCATCCGGGAACATCGTTAATATCTCGAAAACTGACTTTGATTTCATAGCGCTTTCAGAACTCGACTGTAAGAAACAATTATGGTTTTGCCACGGATATTGGATTAAGTATTTGAAATATCGATTAGTACCTGCCTAAGCTAACTGAGAGGTTAGCACTGATAGATTTATCAAATATTTCAGACCCAGATCCGTAGTCTTTTCCCAGTCTTTTCTTGGAGGATGATGACTACTGAGTAATTCCGCTTGAAGGCATATTCTAAGCTTACTTAAAATAGACAAAATATGTGGACTAACTTACTGCCAGAAGACAAGGGTGAATCTGAAGCTTGAAACGGTCTGTGAAGTTGAAATTTACTACTTTATGCTTCGCTTCAGCTCCATCATTGTATTCCCCGTAGGTAATCCTTGCTACAGATAAATTTATTATAAAATAGTCATATGCAACATATCTACGGCTATACAAAAAACCTATGATACTACAACATCACTTCCACAGTTCCAATTCCTGACAAATCGCTTAAGGAAGCGCTGGAAAAAAAAATAGTGACACTTCCCATCAATTTTCGGTGGGGTAATTGCAGAAGAAAGAGTGAAGTGAAAAATCTAGCACCACTGAAACCGAAATGCAAAGCGATTTCCAATTGAATCCTCCTGACCGCCTTCAGCTGGGTGCCATATCCGTATCTGCAGCTTTTGCCTTTCTATCGTACAGCGGGCTTCCATACCAATCTGTGTGCGTTGGTGATTCAGTATTTCGCTCGCTTTTTGTTTTTGACTGTTTCGCTTTTGCATTTTTATTTTTTGTGCTGCTTCTCCTCTGCATTCTGCTTATTTGTGAGATATTTATTGCCACAGATCGTCAGCTGATATACACACATATAATGTGTTTGGAACGTCGTGGCCGTGGTTTACGAGATATACCCGCCACCACACTCCCGGGTGTTGTCTTTTTGTTTTTCGAACGTTTTTGTCGGTTGTGGTTGGTTTCGTCGTGTGGTACTCCTTTTCGGCACACAGCACCGCACCACTCTGGCCATGTGCGGAGCAATAATTGTTGCAACAATCGGTGGTTCGCGCTGTAGTATGTTTGACCGGGAGGGAGCACAGCTGAGGGCGGCCAGAGGAGCGCACGCTATCTACCAATAGTTATCACTTGGTACAATCTGCGGCAGGAATCTTGTATTTGTTTGTCGTTGGGGTATTGTTTCGCGTAAAATGTTAAATATTATAGGTGCCTATATATTTATTGATGCAGGGCAAGTGGTGGAACGTGGAGCAGGGGTGGTAGAGAGGGAGAGACGGTGGAAGATAATCAAAAAGAGAAGAGTGAGGTGCCCTAAGGGGCAGTGAAGGCGGTCTGTGAAGGTAATAAACAATCGGACAATTGGTATCAATACTTCGACTGTCGACCGTTAACCACACGGAGACCATATGAGGTCAGTGCTGTGCTGTGCTACTTATGTGGTAAGGATACATTGAAGAGTGGTGTATAAGGGAGTTGCAAATGAAACTCCATTAGGGTTCAGTTAAGAAAGTGGGATGACAGGGAAATCTTGAATTTTACTTGGCACTGTCGCCAGTCTGTCTAGCGGGTTTGTCAAAAGGAAAAGAGGAAGTAACTGAAGCTATTTTGTTACGTCGTGTATCATAGGGTGAAATATGTTGTAAGTAAAAGGTAATTTTGACCGATTTTTAAGAGATTTAATTAGAAGAGCTGTTCGGCTGCTACTATTTATACCCGAAGTTTACTAATTCTGATGAGATACATTCACAATAAGTCTTAACCGTTACCGTGGCTAGCTTTGGGAAAGCAGAATATGATATTTTGAAGAAAACGCCCCCAAAAAGTGGGCGTATGTATTGACGCATTGTAGAGCGAGTCAACGTATTTATTGTTAATATGTGCGTGTTTATGGGCTCATTTCAAACACTTGTTCTGCTTCGGATTTCGAAAAGCTTATGTACAAAATTTCATCTTCCTGGCTCAAAATTTAAGGCTCAAAATTTAAGGCTCAAAAGTAGACGAATATTGCTCAATCGATATGACTTTGGGTGCTAATCACAATTACAGGGTGGCTGACATGAACTGTTACTAATTCAAATAGCTGTAATTAATATTTTCGATATGGCCGGCTTTGGCACGAACAATTTCCTTGAGACGGTCAATAAATTTATTGCACGCTGTCTGTGGAATGCGCTTTCATTCCCGGCGAAGAGGCAACTTGAGCGTGTCCGTTGTTTGGTATTTTTTAGTACCAACCTTGGCCTTCAGAATACCCCAGACAGAAAAGTCTAATGGATTCGCATCGGGAGAATTCGATAGCCATTGTGTCGAGGAAATGAAGTGCGGAACGTCTTGTCGCAGTCATTCTTGATTTGTCCGGGCTTTGTGGGAAGGTGCAGAGTCCTGTTGGAATATCCAGGGTCTTTATTTGCGTGCCCATGGCTTCAATACAACTTCCAAGACAGTTTCACGATAAACCATCACGTTTATCTTAACGCCACAGTCCAAAAATACGAGCGGAGACCGACCATCGGCAGTCACTACGGCCCAAACCATCAAAAACGGTTGCGCTTGCTTTCTAGTGTCCATTCTTTAGTCGAAATTATCGTATAACCTCTGGCAGGTAAACTCGTTCATTTTGCTTGTTGATCAATCATATCAACTCCTTTGCTCTTTGCACTCTAACTTTGGTCAAGTGTGAGATCGCGCACTTATTGGAACTTTAAGGTCTTGAGTCCGTCTTTTTCAAAATGTGTTGCATCCGTTCTCTGGATATGTTTAGCTCAGAAGCCATTTTTCTTCCGCTACGCCGAGGATTTCGTTCGATTCTGGCCGTCACACTCCTAATCACTGTTGGCGATGTTGCTGTCTCTTTCGGACCACCTCCATAGCGTTTTGCAATGCTGCCGGTTTCGTTATAACGCGATATGGTGCAATACACAAACATTTTGTTCACTGTCAAATGTTTCAGCTCACGAACAATAGCTGGTTGTGATTTTTCAGCCAAAAAAAGGGCAATAACACTATTACGTTTGAATTCCATTGTCGAACAAAAACTAGACACGCGAAAAAAAAAACTTACACGTGCTTGTCAACAATGAAATGAATTAACAACTGTCAAATTTTCAGCGCGCTTTCATTCGTAGTTTGGCAGACATAGCGACGTGAAGTTGATAACAGTTCATGTCAGCCACCCTGTATATATACATTTAGATGGCCATCTTTATACATATTTTTCTATGTTATAAGCTACTGTATCAAAACTAATATTACGAAAACTGAGCCTTAAGACTGTTATCCTGAAATTTTCAACAATCCAATTCGTCATAGAAGTCAAATACTTCGGTATCACCATGGACCAGAGGCTTAATTGAAACACTCGCATTAAAATCATAACTCTCAGGGCGAGTAAAGTCATATAGGGTGATATACCATGAGCTTAGGCAAATACCTACCAACAAATATGCATCCGTTGCTTCAAATGCTAAAAAAGATTGGCGTCCCTTGAAATCATGCGCACCTGCTCGACGACAGCCATTGAAGCTGTCATTTCGCTTACCCTCTGCATTCTTTCCATAAGAAAGTTGCATATAAATATGACAATGCCAGTTTTGGATAAGCTCAAAACGGTCCCGTACTTTTGCTTTGGCAAGAGTTTTCAGACAGATATGACAGAATCCGAAAACTATGACGCATGGAGGACCGTCGATTGATTCTAGTGGCTGTTTGCATTGGCGTAGGAATGAAAGACTGTCGGAAAGTGATAGGAAAGTAGTGAAAAAGCAAGAGAAAGGAGAAGTCTACCGAAAAATAAAATCGGGTGAATCAAGAATAAGTTAAAGTTATTTTAATGACTTCAATACCTGCAGCAATGAAATCGTCTGTGGTACACTGATAATTCAGAGACGGGCACAGGAATTAGTGCTGGTCAGCGACACGAGTATAGAATTAAAAAAAAAGAAGAGAACTTGACTATAACTCTTAAACTCCAGGTGTGTTCCCCCTATAAATGCATGCGATAGAGATCTGCGACAGAATAAGCCATAGTCATTAATTTCTTACTCAGTAGACTCCGAGTTGGTTAAGTGCTGTTTCGAGTTCTTACAAACTCTAGCCAGTTCAAATTTATGTGGGGTCAAGGAAGGAAATGACATTGCCAGGGCTAGTTCAGCAACCGAAATATCAACCCTAAAGGCTGATTGCAGTGTACTCTTCGCAACGACCATAGCCTTACCCATATTGTTAAAATGGATATCTTCTTACCTAGAAAACAGTTCTTCACCTTTTCGCTTCAGGTCCACCTCTGGTATTCCACAAGGCAGCCATTTAGGTCCTCTTCTCTTCATATTAACTACAAATGATCTAACGATATTAAGAGGGTCATTGAATACTCCTTCCTCCCCTCTATGCTGACAATACCAAATTTTTCAAAGCCATCCCAAGACTCTAGTCTCCTTCAACATGACCTCGATAGTTTTTCGATTTGTCTCGTAAGTGCAACAAGACCCCTCCCCGACTTTACCTTCTCCCAAGGTCACTCTATATCAATCGTTAAATCTCTTCGCGACCATGGCATATTGTACAACAGGGAGCTAAATTTCCGTTCGCCAGTCCGTGGTCCTTCTTTCAGCAAGTTCATATATCCAGAATCGAGATTATTCCACGTTGTTTTCTTCGACATAACATAAACTACGGCTACCTTATTAGGAAAATATTTCAGAGCTTAACCAACCCAAACAATATTGCTCAAGATATCATCTAAATAAGGTGAACATGTTTATTGAGACAGATTGTCAACTCTGTTTGGAAGATGAGGAAACAGCCGAGCACATTCCCTATGAGTGTCCGGTTCTTCGTTGGATCAGACAGCACTCTTCCCAACCCAAAGGACCTCAGAAACGCCTCTACCAAGTATTTTTTTAGGCTAGTACTGTAGACCGACTACCAGCATCAGGTTGACACTGCAAGTGGTAGTCATTTGTCGCATCATCTAAAAGTCTTTGCCAGCTGTTTGTAACCTGACAGTTGGATTAAAGGGAATGTAGCCTCACACGTATATGAGCGTCGGAGAGCCGTTCTATGTAAGAAATTCGACGGATCCAACTGTCGCTGAAGCACAACGTCCAACCCGTTTAGAGTTCAGGCTCAACTATGATACATAGGATTGACTCTAACTCCATAACTTAGGGTTGATCCCAC
This sequence comes from Pocota personata, assembly GCA_963082735.1. Taxonomy (NCBI): domain Eukaryota; kingdom Metazoa; phylum Arthropoda; class Insecta; order Diptera; family Syrphidae; genus Pocota; species Pocota personata. The sequence goes on along the minus strand of OY720432.1, from coordinate 84,021,132 downwards.
GAGAAATGGTGGAGAGAAAAAGTCTGCCTACACATAAACCATAAGGCTGAATGAAACCTTTTGCTATTCAGGGTACCTCGTTAACCTGACTGAGTTAGGTAGGGAATCTCGTAGCTCGTAGAGTTAGGAATACTACTTACCGTCCAAAAAGGTCAAGAGTTTTGCCACTGTCACCTTGTTTAAATTGAGTGCGTACACGAGGGTAACTGTCACCATGAAACTCTGAGAAGGGATGAACTATAATTTATTTTTATTGATAGATTTGTCATCGACATATAGATGTCATCTCGTCCAGCACCAGTGCGGTGAAAATGTTGTCATCCGTGTGTCACACTCTCTAAACGTAGAGACAATGTGACACCTTGCATTATGGTTGCACCTCCATAAGTTGCAATGTTCTGTACTCAAAGTACTGACAAAAAGTTACCCGTGTGTAAGACCGGACTTACAGTACAAGCTGATGCTAAATTTCACTAATACACCAAGGGGTCGAAACTTTTTTACTCTCTCAGCTCTCACGCAATGTTGCGATTTCAAAACAAAAAATAATATTGTTATGCAAAACTAACCCCACACTGCAGCACCAGTCATTTAAATTTGACATTTTGTAATCCACAAAGGAAATAAAAAAAAAATCCATTATCTCCTCATTTTCAATCAGAAACAGGGAGAGACGTAATTTTCTCCCCATTTCATTGTCTTTTTTACGAATATAATCTCCAGTCTACCCGTCCGAATCTCTTCGAGGCAGCACACCAACTTCAGAGATTCCAATCGATTTCGCTGGTAGGTAACAAGAATTCCATTCAATCCACACTGCAGCGCGTTGCGCGTTGGCATCATGAAACTCGTATCCATCCGCACGGAGAGCGCATACGAGTACGAAGCCCAAGTGAAAGATTGCATCTGTTAGATGGGTGATAATAAAGTATAGAATTTGTAAAAACAAAACGTTAACTGACTGCGCGATGTCAATATGCGAACGCGACTGGTGTCTGTCGTCCCTCCGCGCGCGCGAAGCTCACCATCTCACTTCTGACACATCGAGGAGGGGATCTCTCCTCACCTCACCTGAGGGCCGCGCACCGCATTGATGGTTGTCGCAAGTCACATCGGTTCGCTGGCCGTCGGCGAAAATATTATACTTTGGCTTTTATAGTTCATTGGTGGTGCTATGGTGGTCTGAAGTTGGTGGTTATGGTGGTGCTGCTGGAATCGTCGTAGCAGCCATTCCGGCAACTACCTGTGGGTTCTTCTCTCAAACCAAGTGCAGATGGATATGATGGGGGCTCTGTCGTCGAAGGACTCTCTGCTATTGCTGCTGCAAGTTTACACATTTCGAATGCATATGCATCACCTCAGCGCATTGTTTACTATACGGGTTGACATTGGTGTGGAACGCTTCTACCACCACCACTAGCACTGGTTGTGTCACAGCTGCAACAAGCGGCGTATAGTGATATCAGCGAAAGCGTAATTCCCCTGCATTTCGGATTTACGATTCTCTGCGGTCCCTCCTTGTCCTTTTCGGGGGCTTCTCTTCTCCACCCGGCATGATGTTGTACAATTTGTTGTCCCCTCACCAGTTCTTTTTCTTCTCTTTTGTTGTGCGAATAGCGCGCGCGATTTCCATTCCATTACCATTCCGATGATGGTTGCGCTTTTTGTTGTTTGCGCTGCAGAAATGTTTATCATCGCCAATAATGCGTCTGATAATTGCGCATAAAATTTTCTTTTTTTGTTGTTCATTCCTCAGATTATGTCTGTTGGAATCTTTATTTTTTTATGTTCACCCGGTGCCAGTAGAAAACTGCAAACAATTTATCTTGGACATTTCATATGCATATTTATGTGTGTATTATCGCATTTTTATAATAATTCATTTCGTTCATTGTGTACGGGATGTGTTTGAGCTATGCTACTCGTACACTGGGGGGGGATGCAAAGGTAAATCATTGACGGAATTTTTCAAGTTTTTGAAATGGTGTGACGATGGAATGAAGGTATTTGAACGTTGAATGTAGCAATATGATTGTGTTTGAGATTTCAGAAAGGTGTAAAGATTTTCGATTGATTTCCAAGAATGTCACTGGAGTGATTCGTCAGATGACTGAAAACTAAATGAAACCAGCTTTTCAGTTCACCTTCAACCAGGAACAAGGTAAAAAAAAAATGCGAAAGAGTCACAATCTGTCTGCAACGAATCATATGATATACAATAGTATTCCTCATACTTTTACCAAACCCTAAAAAGTAGGCGTTAATTATTGGGGGTACAAATTAATTCGGTCCATTTTCAGCAGATGGCGCCACCTGCAAGTTGTGGCTGATCTTGGAAGCGATTACCTACTTCATTGGAAAGGTGTGACATTTGTCAGCAATAATTAGTGTGCATCAGCGTCTGTTTTAGACAACAACATTGTTTTTTGCCTCTTCGAAAATGTCCGGATTTGTCTTAAATAAACAGCATTTGCGGGAAGTTTTGATTTTCTTTTTTAATTGGAAGAAAAGTGCAGCTGAAGCCCATCGAATGCTTGTAGAAGTTTATGGTGAATCTGCTCCGACCGTTAAATCATGCAGCGAGTGGTTTCGACGCTTCAAAAGTGGTCATTTTAACGTCGAAGACAAAGAGCGTCTTGGCCAGCCCAAAAAGTTTGAAGATGAGGAATTGGAGAATTTACTGGATCCAGATCCGTGACAAACGCAAAGTGAACTCGCAGAATCGTTGGGAGTGACTCAGCAAACAATTTCCGTTCGGTTAAAGAAATTTAGATTTATTCAAAAGCAAGGAAATTGGGTGCCGTACGAGTTGAAACCGAGAGATGTCGAAAGGCGATTTTTCACCTCGGAACTGCTTCTGGAAAGACATCAAAGGAACGGATTTTTACACCGGATATACGATAACCCTAAGAAGAAAAAATACTATGCAAAGCCTGGTGAACCCGTTCCATCATCGTCTACATCGACGCCAAAGAAAAACATCCACGGTTCAAAGGTCATGCTCTGCATATGGTGGGACCAGACGGGTGTGGTGTACTATTAGCTGCTAAAACCAGGCGAAACCATTGATGGGAAACGTTATCGACTACAACTAATGCAAAGGCTCAAACGCCTTGCATTGCGTGAAAAACGGCCAGAAACGACCGAAAGGTGATTTTGCAACATGGTAACGCTCGGCCCCACGTGGCTGTAGCGGTCAAAAACTACCTGGAAACGCTGAAATGGGAGGTCTTACCCCACCCGCCGTATTCTCCAGACCTTGCTCCTTCCGACTACTGGCTTTTTCGACGGATGCAAAACGATTTGGTTTTTTTTTGAAGAAATCGAAGAATGACTCATTTTTTAGAAATGGTATTCGAAAATTACGGACAATACTTTAAGTGATGTATTTTTTAGGTTTTTTCAATAAAAAAAAATTGTTTGAACACAAAAAAACGGACCGAATTAATTTGTACACCCAATAAAATAAAGCGTTTGGACGTTCACACAAGATCAGATGATTAAGGACTTTGACGTAACAATCTACACAGACGGTTCAAAGATGGACTGCGGAGTAGGTGCAGGTGTGTTTTCCGAATCCTAAAACATCTCAAAATCTTAGAGACTTCCAGATAATGTCAGTGTTTTCCAGATGGAACTACTCGCTATCCGTGAAGCCTGTCGCCATATCAAATTACACACAAATATAACGCCAAGGCAATAGATTGCCATACGCATTAATAACTAAGCTGCTATCAAACGCATCGTCTCGGTCACTATATCCTCTTAACTAGTGTTAGAATGCCGAAATGAGCTAGCCTTGCTAAATGGACAATTTAAAGTAACCCTGATCTGGTATCCAGGGCATAGTAACATTTGTGTAGACGAACTTGCTGATGAACTGGCCAGGTAAGGCCCTATCCATTCCAGATGTTCTTTTGCGAATTGGATATGATTCTTTCGGTGCTTTTTGGTAAGAAGTGGTACCTCCCTGGGACTTCTGCCGAAGAGATGTTGTTCTTCTAGTCTCCGTCGCACTGTCCTAGAACAGACTGGCAAGTCCACTTCGCGTTTAATATCTGCAGCTGATTTAAACGGGTCTTTTTTGGATAGGTGTTTGATTTGGGCGTCATCTTTTGAGGATGTTTTTCGTGGTCGACCTGTTGGTGTGTTGGATTTTGGGGGCTGTAAGGCATTATGAACAAAAGTTTTTGATCTCCCAATAAGTTTGGCCACCTCCCTTTGTGACTTTCCTTCCTGTGTGAGCTTTCGAATCAAATCTCTTGCGGTTGTAGAGCAGTGCTGTCCGAGACCCATATTGCCTATTTCCGTCAGTAATTTTATATATCTAAAACAATTTTTTTTTTATTTTTATACTTACAGTAGCATACTTGAAAAAGAAAATCAAATTGAATTCCTCGCAACAAAAAAAATAGGCAAAAGTAACCCGGTCTTATTGTTTTGTCTCGCACGTCGAGGCAGTTCCTTCACATTTGACTACATTTTGCCTTCATGTGATCATGTTTATGCATGATCTTTTTTGCTTGAAAGAGAGTACCGTTACCAACGATGAAAAATATCATGACAGACTTTTACAGTTAATTTCATTTTAATGAGAAAAGGATACTTGTTTGGGGGTTTTCCCACTGGTCTTATTGTTTTGTCCATAACTGTATGTCCCTACCTTATCTCTGAAACTACTGAACCGACAATCATCTGCGAAAAGAGGATAACGGTGGCCTTGGTATAGTGATAACATCATCGCTTCACGGTTCAAATTCTGATGTCAAAAATCATCTATTTATTTCGCATGAAATAAATAAAAAAGTCGATCAATTGCGAAAGCTAAGTGAACTCTACTGCGAAGGCATAACACTGTCAGTAGGGTGGTCATATAGCTGAAAATGCAACTTGATCGTGATGATAACATCAGGATGATGAAAAAAAAAAAATACTGTGAATCATGAGCAACGACAATAAAATCAAAACAAAAGTGCTCCCGAGTTATCTGGACGCTACCCTTCTAGTTTAAACTTAATACCACTTGAGTTTCAAACCCTACACCAAATCTTTCTTTCTTTCTCCCTCTCTGTCTATCTACACAACGCTCGTGCCCTGTAATAGTATAAGGGTATTTCATATCCCCTTTGACGGGCACAAATCATAAAAAAAATGGAAAATTTAACCAACACTATTTGCGCACTGCAAAACAATGTTGGTATACATAACAGTCCATTTCGTACCGCTGTTCGATCGAACCGAGTCAATGTAGGATATGCAAAGACCAGTGCGTTCTCGTAGTAACCGATCACGCGAAAATATTGCCGCATTGTTCATGACAATGCGTCAAAATCCATTCGCCATCGTTCCCAGCAATTGAACCTTTCCTACAACTCCACGCAGCGCATTGTAACAAGAGATTTGCAACCGCATGCCTACAAGATCCAATTGACTCAAGAAATGAAGCCAGCAGACTATGGACAGCGTTGTGACTTTATTGATTTGGTGTTAGAGAACCATCAAGTTGATGGCGATTTTTCAAACAAAATTAACTTCAGTTATGACGCTCACTTTCATCTGAATGGCTAGGTAAACAAACAAAATTGTTTCATTTTGGGTCATGAAAAGCCACGAGCCATTCACGACACAACCAATGCATCCACGAAAAGTCATTGTTTGGTGCGAATTTTGGGCCGGGCCGTACGTGGACGTTATTGGAACATGTTAACAAATAATTTTTGGCACCAATTGAACGATAATGATGTGGAAGGCATGTGGTTTCAACAAGACGGTGCCTTCTGTCACATAGCGCGAGAAACAATGCAGTTATTGCACAGAAAGTTTTCCGGCCGAGCCACCGCCATTGGATTTCTTTCTTTAGTGTTATGTAAAAAAGAAGGTGTATGCCAATAAACCCCAAACAATTACAGAGCTAAAGAACGATATTTGACGCGTTGTTTATGAACTGCCGCACGATTTATGCCAAAAAGTAATGGAAAGTTTCATCAAAAGGGCGGAAGTCTGCAAGGTAAAATGATTATTTATTGTGATTGCTCCAGAATCCTCGTTACATTAAGCACTTTTATGCGGTTTTTGAAATCCGAAACTTACAACTTTTCAACGTTGGCCCTCGTTTTGGATTAAGGAGGGAGAAAATTTGCAAAATAGGACACCAAATGTCAGCCACCAAAGTGCGTCACGAGATTCTAAGATATATATCCCGGAATATACCAACAGAACGTCTCGAGAACGTCTGTTTTAATTATTGCCATCATTTTAAAGCAATTTTGCTATTTTCTAATGTTGGTCACCCTTATGCTATCGTGCAAACTATTATGTCAAGCTCTGTGTTTACATGCCGGTGTCAATAGATGTCATTGATAGATTATTCAATCGTTGTACCATATAAATTGTCACACAATTTTTTAATGACATGAAAAGCATGTCCTTTGTAACTTCAAATTCTTATTCTACATCCAGTAATTACACAGTCACGTTAAATGTACAAATATGGTCGGTCATTGCTTTTTTGTTTTACCTTATTGGTGCTTAGAACTAAAACCAAAGATTGTAATGCGAGTTTAATGTGGCACGATCTGTTTGTTAAATGGTAACATTGACAAAGACTTATATCACTTAGTGTGGTTTATACTAAATAACATCTGTCGTTTGTGGTTAACATAGTTGTCCTTATTATGGGTTGGGCAGATCATAACCAAGTCGATTTGATAGAGCCTCAGTATGGTTTGGAAAAATATCATATTGCCATGATTTCATCTAACTGCGCAGTAGTAGAAATAATAATCAACATGTTCCTATCCGTCAAATACCCGAAAATATTGTCTGATCTCACCAATCACAATCGCTCGTCCAAATCTCGGTATTTTCGACAAAACTTGTTCATCGTTTCTTATCTTATTCCGCCTCTACACTCTGGGGGCACACATAAATTGAAAATTAATTGAAATACACACATCGTACGCTGCGCTTAGCACATCGACAACACAACGAATTGTCGCAAAACACAACTAATCACACTATCATTGTCAGTTGATCTTTTCAGTTACCGTCGTCGTTCACATTTGTGGCGGCCACACCCGTCATCCCCCTGCAACCAGCGGCATGTCAACGAGCACAGTTCACCCGAGCAGCAGCTAGAAAATTGTGTAATTAAACTTATCTGCACGTCGAATCGATGTATCTTTCAAGTCTTACAAAACCGCGTCATATCTTCTCACAGAGCAGGGACAAGAACCACCACCGGCATAGCACATCGCTAGCAAGCAGGGCGGCATATCAGTGACTTATCTGCGCGCACACACAGAGCGGTGTCGTTCCTGTGACCATGGCTCATTATGGGTCGCTTTCAAATCGCTTGCTCCGCCACAGATAGATCGCACCGTAGATACCGAATCCGATGCGGCGGCAGTAAGCAGCACTTGCCAGCGCGCGCGTACCACTTAAAATGGACATAACCGAAACCAATTGCTGGCCATAAAAAATCGCTCTGCGTCAGCGTGAATCTTTTTTTTTGTGTACTCTGTTGCACGCAACTACTAAAACCGACAACGACGAGCAAGCTGACATTTCAATAGTCGCCAATTGACAGGTCAACGCGCAAAAGCAAAACGCTTCTCATGCCGCCAAGTGTAGCGCGCTCTTACATAAATGGTATTAAAGAAGCACACGATGAGGTAGTCAGGTTCTACTTCTGCTTTTTCTTCAGTTTCATCGGATCGTTTGCGGCTGAGGCTTAGCTACTGTGCTGCGTTGATGCCTTTGGGGAAAAAAAAACTATCTGAGCAGCACACACACTCTCTGAGATTTACAATGTTAAACGTCGCGCGCAAGCGGGCATGCAACTTTACCGGCCCCATATCTGGGCCCGAATCGGGTCGTTATAATATTTTGTACCAACAAATCAGATGTCAGCCGTTTTTCTAATCATTATCCTGACTGGAGCTGTGCACGCAGATGGCCACAATGCGATAAGTGGAGAGCGCTTCTCAAGTTTATTGTTTCACAGTTGGCAACGTAAATTTCGTGGTTTTCGGGGCCGCAACGGATGCGGGCATAGCACGCTCGCACGCCTGACGATTTGTTTGGTAATAATTGTCGTTAACCTTTGATCGAGTTGACACATATTCCTCGTCCTACTACGGTAGCAGCAGTTGGGGGTATTTCTTGTATGCGGTTTACGAGTAGTTTATGGGAAGAGTCTCGTCCACTGAGATGGTGGATTGTGATTGCTGATGAGAGGAATTTGTGATGATGGATTGGAATCATGGGAAAATGACTTTTTGTTAGTTTCTCGCTTGTAACCTTTGGCAATAATGAATGTCAATGTCTGTCAATTGAATTTACTGACATGTGTGTATAATTATAGTTTTAAATCGATGACCGACTATCGATTGTTTGATAGGATTTTTATGGATGTTTTGGTATAGAAGGGAAGTAATTTTTAGCCATTATCGGCTTCAATGCTCTCACTTATCTCCCCGTGGCTGTGAATGTTTAGAAGCGCCAAACTGACGTATTATAGAAGACACAAGTGTTAATAGATTATTCCAAACCTGCCCCCTCCCATTCTTACTAGGCCGCAGCCGAAGTTCTCTCCAGGTGGAATGGACAGTGACGTCTACGTTTCAGTCAGCCCGAACTATTTAGAGTACACAGAGCTCCGCCCTATGAGTATTTTCAAGACCTAGTCAGAGTTCTGATGAAAAGATAGTGGCCTCTGAAGTGTACTAATGCCGGCTCATTGTTCTAGGTATATTAACCTATAAGAATTGATCGTCCAAGTTGGGAGTCCTGCTGTAATTGTAGGAGTTGCGGGTATTAATGAACGACGAACTGTAACGTCCACAATGTAAGTGAGATATTACTGCGATCCATGGGGCCGAATTACTGCACCAAATTAAGTGACGGGACGATAATTCGACCCCAAGTGTGGTCAAAGGTTATTGATTTTAAACCGATAAGCGGTCACCTGACTGACATTCTACTCGTACAGCATCAACCGAATTTGTGCACACGTTCCTACCATAAAGGACGCATTTTATGACCCTTTGGACGAAGCCTGCCCAGAGTTTGATGTCAACTTCGTACTCGGGGACTTTAATCGCCAGATCGACAAAGAAAATATCTTTGATAGATTGTTCGGAAAGCACAGCTTCCACGACACAACAAATACTGACAACGACTTTCGACTCTCGTAAGTAGCACTAGATTTGCTGACCTTCGAATTCACACAGCAATTGAAAACGTTCACAACAAGAACCAAATCGTGTTAATCGATGCTAGAGATACGCATCAAATGTAGGGGAAATGCTCGTACCGTGGACCGGTTGTACATTGGAGCAGATTTTTCTCATGCTAGTGGTTCTATTAAGTGAAATGATTTATGAATTTTATTGCTATAAGAGGTTTTTGCTGCAACTGTTCATGGGACTATGAACAAATTTAATGTTTATAGTCAAAGTGGTGTGCATGTACTTTGGACTTTTAAAAAACTAGCTGTAGACCTGTCAAGTGAAGGAGAAAATAAAAGATTTGATTGCAAGAGTTGCTGACAAGCCTGAGTGTGACATTAGAGCTGGCAGTGATTCACCTATTTGTAGTGTCTACGAGTACAACCAGGTGCCAGCAAAACAGTTTAGCTGCCTTAAAATGCTCCAATCCATTTTATCTTCACTTCAAAATCTAAGTATTTTGTGTTGAATTTATACTTTCGTTTTGGTTTTCAACTTAAGCTACTATTTACAATAACAATAATAATTTATTCTTTACACATCTTCAGGAACTTTACGTTCGGGTTCAGCTACAACCACCAACGGTCCAAGGCACGACCTTTTGAGGTTGTCATGCAAAATTAAAAATGTCTGACTAACGGTAAATACTGAAGGGGCAATAGTTTACCAACAAATCACAGTTGAACACAAAAAAAAATCAGAAAATATATTTAGAATATCAGATAGAAGGCAAAGTGTTAAATACGAAGACCTTCCCATACTCGTAATATATGTGCACGCATTCAGGGGAACCAATTTCGACCCTTAACATTTCTTAGTTGCAGGCAATGATCGAATGTCCGATGAGAAGAAGTTGCAAGGCGCCCAAAATAAAAATTTTAATGTTGAACGCCTTTGCACCAGTGTTGCCATAACGTGCTTGCTGTAAATCCCACATGCATCAGAAAAAAAATCCCTTTTTATCCCTCTCTCATAATTTTGCATTAAAAGCAACAAGTTAAAGGGAATTATTAATTTTCATAGTGAATTCCTCAACTTTAACTATTTTTGCTTGTCAAGTTAAGCCTAGGTATTGGTTTCTGTAAAAATTTTCGATCTGGATAGAGGAACTCAAAAAATGGGTCTGGTCAATTGTATCTGTCTGTATACTCGTAACTGTCTATATTTACGCATTACTACAGCCTAATCACTGGACGTATTTACTTTCTATTTCATATCAGGGGTCCGTGGGATTATAATTCTAAGCAAAATAGAAATTGGAATGAATTCACTCACGGTGAGCAACAAAGATTTCAGAAATTGCCATCTAGATTTCAGTTTGAATCTGTGCCTCAAATGAATTGAGCGTTATTCATAGAGCTCCTTGAACATTTCTCATCTGACAAAAAATTACAAAAAATCCCTTATCCATTTAGTGTGCAAAAAATCCCTCAAAACGGGATAATTCTCATATTCTGGCAACAGTACCTGGAGAAACCAGAGCTTACAGAGAACGTCTAAGCGAAAAACTCTCAAATATGCAACCACTACTTATGGGTGCCACGAATGGTCAAAGAGGTAGTTGACACCCAATCTCCGTTCAAAATTTGCAAGCACTGCAACGCAAAAAAGGTATTGTCCTTAGAAGAGAACTCACTAAATCGGAAGAGAGAAAGAAAAGAGCATAGCTCTTAGAAAAAAGAGAATCCACGCTGCCTCAAAGCTCAATGAAACCGAAGTGTCGCGCGATCGAAACAACTGACTGTTGGTTTTAAGTCCGGAACGCATGGTCTTCGCAACAGGGAAGAAAATGTATATACAGGGAATAGTAGATTTATTTAAACAGGACAAGAAAAGAATCCAACTTCAGTCAATGAAGACTTAGTCACTCGACCTGCTACAGAAGTCGGCGCGGACTGAACTCGCTGATACCGATGGCTTGTCAATACAGCTTTTTAAACAGAAAGGTTATATTATATTTTGGTAGAACGCATGCATCAAATCATTAATCAGATATGGATGGACGAAAGCGTGCCTTGTGACTGAAATATCGGCAGACCAAAAACGTCAGTGTTAATAACTCCAACTTCGAAGAAGTTAAGGAGTGTCGTAAATTGAATAAATGACATCTTCATGGCGATCTGACGACGACTAACTAACTCGGAAAACAAAATTAATACACTGGACTATAAATAGGAACGCTAAGGAAATATTATGCTCTTTCGAAAGAGGGCCCTATATTCAAAGAGGACGAATGGAGCAAAAGATACAACCGGTATATCAAAAAGTAACCGGACTGATAAAATACTCGTAAACCACACAATATAAGTTTCTTAAGTTTTATTTGTTCACATAATGACCCGTCTAAATCCAGACAGTTTTGCATTCAGTATACCGACAACATTCTTCAGCGAAAACGACCTTAAAACGGTCTGTTCGCATGGAGCCAAGTCTGGAATACTCAGGAAAATTCCCTTGGGCATTATCGTGATGAAACAAGGCACGGTGATGAAGCTTTCCAAATCATTTTATTCTGAATTTCAACTTTCTGTTTTTATAAGACCTCAACAAGTTGTTTTTGCAAATTAATTGCTATTGTCAAAGCTACTTACGAACGATCCAAATGTCACGTTCTGCACAGAGGAAGGTTGTCTGAGGAATTTGAGATCCAAAGTGGGGTAAGACAAGGCTGCATTCTTTCACCAATACTATTCCTATTGGTGATTAGCGATGTGCTTCGTGCAGCTTTGTCGACGGGAAACGGAGGAATTCGATGGACTCTCACATCCCAACTTAAACATCTCGATTATGCTTACTTTCTCATAGAATTATGGACCTCCACCAAATGACAGCAGATGTGGAGAGGGAGGCTGGCGTCGTCGGGCTAAAAATTAATACCGCAAAAACTAAAATTATCAGTCTTGGAACGAAGTCATCGGCTCAAATATGCATTGCTGGACAACCGGTAGAGAGAGTAGAGGATTTCCAGTATCTTGGGAGTGGAACCGAACTGGATATAGCCAACAGAATCGCCAAAGCAAAGCCCGCGTTCGGGATGTTGTCCAAAATATGGCGAAGCAATGCAATCAGTTTGAACACCAAGCTAAGACTGTTCCGCTCCAACGTTGAATCCGTTCTGTTATATGGATGCAGCACGTGGAGAGTGACCACCGATATCACCAGAAAGCTGCAAACGTTCGTTAATAGGTGCCTGCGCAACATCTTAAGGATTTTCTGGCCCAATCGTATCTCTAACGAACATCTTTAAGAGAGAACGGGTCAGGAACCAATAGGCACAACCATCCAACGACGGAAGTGGCAGTGGATTAGTCACACGCTCCGAAAGGGTGACAGCTCCATAGCGAACCATGCTATGCAATGGAACCCCTTAACTCAGGACGGCAGAAGACCTGGTGGTCCAAGGAGAACATGGCGCAGAGCAGTCGAGAAGGAAGCACGGCAGTTGGGGAAAAGCTGGAGAGAGCTGAGACACATTGCCAGAAACCGTACACGATGGCGCGTAGGCATAGTCGAGACCTTAGGACCCACAAGGGGATATAGGACATAAGTCAAAGTCAAGTCAACAAGTTGTTGTCACTGTCTTTTTATGTCCCAAAAATTCTACCAGAATATTCGGCATCCCGGAATGCCGTGGCAATAACTTTGTTAACTGACGTTTTTGCTTTCCATTTTTTGGTCTTGGACTTGGTGTCATAGTGGTAGACGCAAGTAAATCCGCTTGAATCTTGTCGGCAAATTCAGCTCTTTGGTCCTCAACGTCCTAAAAGTTTGGAAAGTCTCAAATGATTAAGAATAGAAATGTCTAAGCTACTGGCTACTCGTATTTCTGTGATAGAAGCTCGTCGAACATTGTCTAACATTTCTTAAACTTTAGAACACGTGCTTACTTTGGTTAACGTTGAGGGTTGGTGATCATCTTTGAGCTCCTCCCTGTCTTCCTTAAAACGCTTAATCCACTCAAAACTTTGAGTACGGCTTGGTGGGTGATCCCCGTAAACTGTTTTTAATGCATCAATGATCAATGTTGACTACTTCATCTGAGTTTGACCAACAATTTGATATTGACTTGAATTAAAAAAAAAACAATTTAGAAATGAACTGCAAATACATTTTATTTTGAAGAAAGGTATGTACCTATGCACTTGTTGCTATAATGAGAATGATAAATACATTTGCTCGCCTACATCAAGCGAAAGTCATAAGCGTTCCAGCCAAAAGAATCTTCGAGTCTCAATCACCAGGTTCGAGAAGACACAGCTTGGCTTAGAGAATTGGAAGCAAATTTCACGGTATCAAGGATGAAGGAAGGCTGACGTGCCTCACGGTTGAATTACAAAGTGGTGCATAATCTATGGAAGAGATATACTGTGTACATGTGTCTGATTCAGCTTGAGGCCACCTGGTTATCACTGGGAGGTCAGTGTTCGCTGCAGGTTCCTTCTAAAACAGGACCTAACTAAAAGAACCTACTATAGGATACGAACGCTTTGACCGAGGTGGTGAAGAAGAACGGAAGGTCCCTGACAATTGACCACTTCTCTGTTTATCGGGGCAGATTTTTGTTAGCTTAAGTTAGGTCTTTTTTACTTAGATATTCCGAAGGTATTTATACTCATTTTCCCGTAATACAATAAATTCAAAACTTCCTCAAATCTCTCCACCACCCAATATGTTAAATGACTCCCAACTAAATTCAGTTTAAAAAAAAGAAAAAATATCTCTTCATCTGTAAAAACTGAATCTTTGAATGGTCTTCTCAAATTTCACATCGCTTGAGCACCATCGCCTCATTGTACAGATTCTAATTGAGAAATCGACTGGAACACGTTTATTTGGTTCCACCGACCATTTTACACGATGATTGATCTTCTTTTATGTCCCCCTTGTGCCACCGCCCGCTAAATCCACTGTTTCACCAAGTACCGAAGATGGGAGGAAGAAAACTACTTAGTGCATGGTGTTGTACAAAGAATTCGTGATCCAGCGCATCCGTGCAGATACAAATTCAACTCCAACAAGGAGCACACGGATCATCTCTTCATCATCTCTGTGCACATCAAATAAAAACACAGAGCACACAATAAGATGGACGAAGCAAAAAGAGTAAAAAGAAGATGAGGAACTACAAAAGTCCTCATCGTCATCCGTCCCCATTGTCATCATCACATCATCACCATCGTCATCATCATCGTCACATCAGCAACATCATCTTATTAGCAGTGGCTGACTTGTTCGACTTTCTTTTTGTTTTGTGTTGGCCAAAACAATTGTTCTGCACAACAACAGTTGTATCTCGGTTGTTCGGATTGAGTTTGACTTTGAGGTTTGTGCTGAATGTTCTTGTTTTTTGTTGATGATGACGGCGATGATGATGCGACTGATGATGGATGGATGGATGGATGGATGAGGCTAAAAGAGAGATTCTTTCCACTGCCAGTCATTCTGTGTGTGAGGAGATGAAAATGGATTGGAGGACTTTGGAGCCGCCACCCCAAAGATTGAATGTTATTTGGCGATTTGTGTTCGCTTTGCCGTTTACAAGATTTCGCTGATTCACGAAAAATGATTTATCATCCAATCGACAGGATGAAATGAATAGTGTGGTGGTGGTAGATCGTCATCATTCTCGGCAGCTCCCACCAACACCGGCATCTTTCATATCATCATCTTGTAGGGCGTCTTTTCGTCAGCGTCATCGTGGTTTTTGCTGCTGCTGCTGCAGAAGAGCTGTCAGTACATTGCAGTTGTTATTTTTTTGTTGGGTATTTCCTCTTTTTTTTTGTATTTTGGGGGCATTTAGGGAGTACCCATCACATGGTTAGCCTGTATTTTATCTTGTTGTTTCTCATTACCACCATGAAGTTGGATATGCTATATAATCGGGCAGCATGTGGAGGTATGTGCTGTTTCACATGAAACAATAATTGCCTGGAGTCGAGCTCATGTCGTTGGTAAAGTGTAGCAATGAGGAAAATCGAACACCTCTTTGGTAATCCTTTAGCCAAGTGACTTTTTAAAAGCTTTTGGCTCATGCGTTAATGAAAATTGACGAGTTTACTAATTAATCCAACAAACT
Source organism: Pocota personata (assembly GCA_963082735.1). Taxonomy (NCBI): domain Eukaryota; kingdom Metazoa; phylum Arthropoda; class Insecta; order Diptera; family Syrphidae; genus Pocota; species Pocota personata. Next base: position 84,005,826 of record OY720432.1, on the reverse strand, counting down.
ACAAAAAATAGGGGGCAGACCTTGAGGTGCCTGTAACTCAGTTAATTAAAAAAAAAACATCAAAAATTCACTAAAATCCTAGCAGTATTCAATGGTTTATCACTGCAAATAAGCAGGGGAAAATAAAGCCTTACCTGCACTATTGTACGAGCTTTCGCATCTAGGCCTATCGCTGGAATTCCTTTGCGTCCGAAAGAGAGACGCCTGTCTGAGATGGCTCAAAAATTTCGCATTGGTTCGAAACAGATATTGGTTTTAAGCAGGAGTGTATCCTCTCTATGCTGGATTTTAAGAAACATTTTTCTCAGAAAACCGCTTTCTGTCGAAGCCTGTTAAATTTAACGTGGGAAACATTTTTCTATACGAGCACATCCTTCTTTCAGCAAAGTATACAATTTTCGACGCAGTCGTGAAATTTACGCCGATGCTGATATGATCACTGAAACTATCTTCTTAGGTATGAATGACTTTATTCCTAACAGAATAAAGAGCATTAAATCTAAGGCCGACTCGTGGTTTGATCAGAACTGTAATGAGGCTATCAGGTTGAAAGAAGTAAGTTTTCGGTCGTATACAGCCAAAAAATCTGTGGAAAACCGAAAGAAGTTTAAACAGATCAGAAAAGACTGCAATGCCCATATTCGACGTGCGGAATTCTTATAAATAAATAAATAAAAATATTTTGGCGTTAACAGCTCAATGAAGACCTGACCTAACTTCTGGCAGCCACTTGTGCTGTGTGCCGCACGAATGGTTGGGATCTACAGTTTTATTCCCTTTCCGAAGGGAAAGGAAAATTGTTATGAAAAGCAATTTTTTCATAACAATTTTACTCTCGGATGTTTGCCAGACGTTCGCGAGAGGTGGGACCGTTCGAAAACTTCTTTTTTTTTGTGTGTTTTCTTGGATTCGAACCTTGAATATCTCGCTCAGTGATCGCGCACTTAACCACTGAGCCACGGAATTATTACATGACCAAAATTTGAGAAAAAAAAAATTCTACTATGTCCCAAAAGGTATTGAAAATTTTTGGTCATTCGTCAAAGATTTAAAAAAGAATAGTATGCCTCGTCTGACATCCCTACGCTTATTTACAATGACATTCCAGCTGTCACCTTAGACAAAGCCAATCTGCTTGCTCACTTTGCAGTGAACTCCACACTGCCAGATATTGTTTTGTCTCCGCCTGTACTTGAGAGCGTCGAATTTTCCATGGGGCACGTCCACTTTCCAGGGTGAAATCAGGGGCTGGCATCTTTAGTGCTAACCCACCGATTGAACTTCACCTAGAACCATTTGTATCGGTGTTCCATGCAGAAGTCTATGCAATTATGAAGGCAACTGAAATACTTGTAGAAGACACCAGCGAAGGGAGGCAAATCGACATCTGCTCAGACAGCAAAGCAGCAATTAGCGCGATCGCAAACCCCATGTCGAAATCACGACTAGTAAGAGAGTGCAACACTAAATTGAACTTACTTGCCAGACGCAATAGAGTCTGTCTTACATGAGTACCGGGATTGAAGGTGTCCCGGGTAACAAAAAGGCAGACGAACTTGCAAGGAAAGGAGTGGGCAACATAGAACTGAATCCTGATAATACAATAGGGGTTCCTTTGACAACTATTAAAACAATAATCAATGAGAAGATAGGGCAGGAGTTCAACAACTACTGGGCGAATCTAGACACGTGTAAAGTCGCTAGATCTGCATTAACAAAACCGAGTAACAACACAGCAAAAAGAGCTCTTAACTCAAGCACAACATAATTGGGATTGATGGTGGGACTTTTAACAGGGCACATCAATCTTAACAAACATTCGTTCAGATTCGGGATAGCTGATACAACAATCTGTGCCAACTGTGATAAGGAGGAGGAAGATATAGAATACTTCCTCTGCCACTGCCCTGCTACAGCGGGGGATCCCCAAGGATTCCGGATATTACACAGCTCAGCAAGAAAGGAATCGGGGATATATTGGAGTTCGCCAGACGAACAGTACGATTCCCCAATCACTATACTATATAGTTTCCCGTTGATACTCCCCATGATCCCAATACCTAAATCCCCCCTCAACGCAAAATTCCCAGTACAGTACTATTCCTTACAGTTCAATAGACGAGGGGAACACAACGGGCCCAATGGAGGCCTAAGAGAAGAGCATAAGCTCACCCTCATAAACCAACCAACCAACCAACCAACTAACCACTTTCCCACTCGTACAGTTGCAGGAGTACTCAAAGGGCTTAACATGCACAAATCACAAATAATTTTGAAAAGGTGGTCTTTCACGCTGTCAAAACCTCTGCGTAAGCTTTTCTGTCTATCATATTCTTCAGGGCTTTTTCCGTGTAGATGGAAGACAACATTTGTCCAGCCTGTCCCTGAAGAAGGCGAATCTTCCTCCCTGTCCAATTACCGACGATGAGCCTCTTCTTCAATAGATTAGAAATTATCTTTCAGGGCGTTCAATACAAGTTGTTTTGGACGGCTTCAAGTCTGCAATTCACCAAAATAAATGCTGGTGTTCCCCAAGGCTCTGTTTTGTCTCCGACTCTTTTTCTTATTTTTATAAATGATCTCTGAAGGGGAAACTTGTAATGCAATCCATTCTTTCGCTGATGACAGTACCCTCAGTTTTTCATATTCGTTCCCTAACTCACGTCCTTGCTCTTCGGCCGTAAATTCCGATTCAACCAACAGAGTGGAATTTAATGCTTCCAAAACACAATGCTTTCTTCTGTCTCTCAAGCGAAGCCAAAACCCTCAACCATTATCCATGGATGGTATTTGCATCATTGAAACCGAAAGACTTGCCATTCTCGGAATGTGTATTAATAACCATCTTCGATGTAACGATCACATATATGCTGCAAAATATCTAGGATACCTTAAAAGGTGCAAACAATATTTTATCTGGCCTGAATTTATAAGGCATTCATCCGACCAAAGTCCCAGAGCCGCTCTCCTTATAAATATTTTTCAAATTCTACCCTTTCTGCAAGGCTGTGACGACTATTCAATGAAAATTCGTGGTCTACGTTCTTTGTATTCTGGCAGTCTGTGAAGTTTTTTTTTATGGCAATTTTGCTTCGCTGAGGTACTCGTATCTCCACTATTTGTTGGTTTTTCCTTCAAAATTTTGACTGATTTTATGTAGCTCGTCGCGGTTTTCCGGGAGTGTGCTCTTCATCGGCGGGTTACGCCCGGACACACAACGACCTCTTACCTTTGTAAGCTTGTTCGAGAGGAGTTTGCTTTCCTATATATTTCACCTCCTTACCAACTCTTCCCAACCGGATGGATCTCATTTATGGTACAAGATATCTCAGTAGTCTTATGATAGATTAGTTTCCTTCTACTGCAACAAATGCTATTTCAAAATTTTACCACAATCCCCGGATATTGTTAAACAAAACCCAAGTCAGTTCTTTTTTTGTTTCACAAATCTCTTCGTCCATACTCCTTGTTACGAAATCACGACAACAACAAAAATAAAAAAAAAATAATAAAAGAAATCCTCCAAGTCAACCATTTGATGTCTTAATTAAAATCTACACAGTTCCAACGAGGAGCAACGACGACGTTGAGCAATTGGTTGGTATATATGGTGACACAGGCATTTCCACCAAACCATGTTCGGCCAATGTTCCTTGGATGTCTTTCGTTTGTTACTACTGCCGGAGTTAAATCTCGACAGTGTCGTTGGTGCTCGTGCCTTTGTGGCCTTCTGCAGATGCAGAATTAAAGGTGGCATCCAATAGATCTCGTTCGATCAGAGGCCAATGAGTACTACGAGGATTATTTGCATGTGCAGATGCTTAGTTAACTTCTGTTAAAAACCAAAACCAGTCGAACATCTATGTATGTACTTCTCTTCCTGACCACAATGGTGCTGGAGATGATGATGATGCGAATGATGTTGGGGGTTTTCTTCCCGATGATCACCTCGAATTTTTTTGCCAATTTTTATTTTTTGTTGGGTTACAGCAGTTAATCTCTTTGAGATCTCTCACTCTCGGTCTTGGTTTGGATACTACACACAAACAGACAGACAGATACGACTAAGAGTACGAGTACTCCTACTGCAGCTCTCCTCGCGCACACTATTCCATCCTCAGACTATGTATAATTAATTTCATTATCAAGATGCAACACACTGAGTGAGTTTTTAATCTTTTAACGAATATATTTCGATCTGCAATTCTTGAAGCAGGAGCTGCGCTGGATCAACAGCAGCAGCAGGAGCGAGAATGAGTCTCCAATAATAATAACAACAACAAAAAAACGTGAGTTTATTTATTTTTGTGTATCCCTATCGGTGGTTATTAATCAAAAAAAACTCAACTCATTCTTATAGACACCAGAAAAGTACTCGTACACCCATCCCAATATGTATACGGGATGGGGTATCTCTATAGGTTTTGCTCCAGAATCCAAATATCCTCCACCTCGTCTCGCATACGATCACAATCGATCTCTCTCTCTCTCTCTCTCTCTCTCGATTATTCTGGAATTAGTTGTGGAGTTTCTCTTGTCTCGTGTGTGCATATTGAAATAATGCGCAGTGCAAATAGGCAACCAGCATTGGAACAACTACAAAACCCATAAAAAAAGGTTCCACTTAGGTGCACCTCCAACGTCATTATCATTGGCACTTCATCAACTTTTTTTTCGGGAGAAGATTTTCGTTACTTTGGCACTTAACCACTGACTGAGCTATGGATGGCTGTGGTGCTGGTAGTTTGGCATGTGAAATGATCTTCATCGATTGTTCACGAGGTGTAAAAAGTGGAAACAAGATTCTGCAGAAAAAAAAAAAAAAAAAAACGAAGTGCAAGTTCCAGAAACGAAGCATAAACTGATTCTGAAGAGATTACCTACCTATACAACTCCTCCAAAGGAGTACACCATAGTGGGTATAGGCAAATGATGGTGAGATGGGGTCAATAAGCATACATATGGGAAACAACTTAGGCGAGGAGCCCAATATTGCACCTGGAGGCGAATGAGATAGTTACCAGTTAGAGTCACGGTTTGCTAATTTACACTGCGAAAACAAATGAGCTGGAAGGTGTTTTTCGCTCGTTACTATTGGATACAACTAGAAGTTTTGCGAATAAGATACGATTTGTTGTATCGGTGGATATAACATTGTTAGGTGTGCGGTTAAAACATCATTCGCGTACTTCGGTGCAAATAGAATTCGAAATCGAGCACGTAGTTCTATGGAATCTTACAACTATCCAATAAGATTGGCGTCATAGTCCACAATCCTTTGTTAATTTTTTTTTTTTTTTTTTGGTACGTGAATTTTAGAATTTAATTGAGAAGCTTGGAGCTTGGCCCCAAAACATTCTCTTCATCTGCTTGACAGCGTACGGAGAATATCAATTTGCTTAATAGAAGATCTTGTACTAACATCCAATGTCTGACCGAAGGTTAGCAGCCAGCCATATGCCTATTCTATAAGTACTACAATGATCCCTAGAAATGTTACATTTGAACGTTCTAATAGAGCAAGCCACCAGTACCCATCACCTTTATGTCCTCCTGGTAACGGCGCGAACATCTTTATATCGAAATTATAATACTTCTGCAACAGAACAAGTAAACTTTGAAATTCACTCTCAGGATACAGAAGTTTTTAATCTAAAGACTATGACTACAAGCATCTGTCTCAGCCAGGTTTGCTTTTCTTGAGAGAAGATTATATAGATAAAAAAAAAAAACAGGAATCTCTAGAATTGTTTCGACATTTTGGAGTAAAGATACTCGTAGTGGCAAGTAGCTAAATATTCATACTGTCTGTCCTCAGGTATTGAGTTTGGCCCAGGAACCACTAATTAAAGAAATCTTATTCACCGAAAAGCCTCAGATTCATACTAAAGGATGAGACGACCGTATACACCTGCATTTTTAGAACTCTATTGTCAAGGTGCATTAAGCCACTTTTAAAGTGTTCTCAAGGAATACTGGCTAGTGATAGCTGATATTCAAGAAACGTGCGATAAGGTCAAACTTAAATTGTGGGTAGCAAGGTTCCTGACAGCGTCATTTGCTTTTAAGCTATTAGTGAAAGACTTGCAACACCCGGCGTAGAAAAACAAAGCAAAATTAAGTGACAAATCCATCCAAGTAGATCTGATTGAAAGCATTGACAACGATTGGCCTAAGCAACGATAAATCCAGTCTGCAGGACACGATAACAAATTCTGGAGTCAGCGCGAAGAAAGCCATTAAAACCGCAGCAACAGAAAAGCTGCAAATAAAGACTTGGATGACTAGAGTTGAAAAAACCAAACGCAAACTTCACCGCATACTCGTATTCCCTGATTTGTCGATGCGGTGGGATACAGACCCTGTACTTACTGCAGTTTCCAAGAAGATGCCGATATGAAGTACGACGAGATAAAATAAGGACTAATTAAAATAAAGATTTCAATGAAATTTATTTACTGTTTTAAATTTTGGACTATGCTCTAATGTATGGCATACAACATCGGCTAAATGGACGCCACGGGAGTTTTTCCAAACTTCGAATTTTTTGAAGGAATTTTTAATGACTTTTCGGCACATTTCTGGCTGTTTTATGGCCATAACTTCACGGATATTGCTTTTTAAGTGCTCCAAAGTTTTGGGATTCTGTGCAATCTTTAGCATAGCTGCACAGAAATAAATCCAACGGGGTCAGATCACACGATCTTGGTAGCCAATTAATGTCGCCAAATCTCGAGGCAAATTTGCCTGTGTTGTGTATTACATAGCCCTGTCCTGTTGGAACCACATGTCGCTCACATCAAATCAAAGTAGAGAATTCACCGTAACAGTGTCCCTTCGTCGTTTTAAAAAAAAAAACACGGTCCGATCACGCCGCCGGACCACAACGTGTACCAAACTGTCACCCGTGGTGGATAGCCTCTCAACGATCCTATTTGTATTCTCAGATATTACAGAACTGTATTTTTGTAGTAAGATTCAACAATTTTAATGCGTTGAGCGGTGGTTAAACGATTCATATTGTAAAGTAGCAAGGCAGGAACTACCTGTCACTATAGATGACAGATGGATTTGACAGATACCATATAGCAGGGATGTGAAATCCCAACCTAGAAATGAATAGCCCTTTCGTGATGGAGAATCTCGATAACTTTTTCTTTCCTGCGTTTATAAAACAGTTTATTATAATAGCGAATTGTGTATTAGAGCGTTCACACATTCCGACCAACAGTAGAAAGACACTTGGTTTGGCGTAAGGCAATAACTACTTCGGATTGTACCTATACCTACGAGTATATATGAAGTTTCACCTTCCTAGCTCAAAATTTAAGGCTCACAAATGGTGACATACAGACAGACAGTCGGACGGACGGACGGACGGAGAGTCGGACATGGCTAGATCAATATATTTTAATGAACTGAAGGCTACTTCAATTTTTCATTCATCAAACATTTGTTGATTTATCGTTAAGTTATTGTTTTAGACAGTTTACTCGTACTTATGTTTTTTTTTTTTTTTTAATAAATGTGGGCCTTATAATGACTCTTTGTTTGAAAAATCCCAGAGCAGAAGTTTCAAAATTTAATAAAAAAAGTAAGAATTTTTATTGAACCATTTTTTTTAATTGTCTATTTTTTCGAGATTCCAAAATTTAAAAATTTTACTTTTTCTTTGACTTTACTTCAAATTGAAAGAACAAAACATAACGAAAGCAAATGAGTTCATCTGTGCGTTCATTGTGGAATGTTTTTTTGTTAAAAATCATGAGATATACCGGAACGTATTTTCTTTTGATTTATAAAGACTATCAATTAACAATTTACTCCCGTCGGATCGGGGTAAAGAATAGCCATAAGGTTTGTCTGTCGTACGAGGCGATCTTAATGATGCTATGAACAATACTGCCTCGGACCTCGGCGTCGGAACATTATATACTTAGTCATGTCATAAATACTGGTACACGTTTGAACGCACTCATCGTGAAACTAGTATTGAACACACCCATTCTATATTGACAGGTATTCAATGAGTGACATTTATACTAAATTAACGCGTTTGTAAATATGGTGTGGGGCGATAGTGTAGTAGTAATTGGCCTACACAAATGTAATATGGATATTTTCCGGACCTTGCGACCGCTTGGAATCACAAGGAATTTTGTGTATCGAACTGTTTAATTATTTCAGGACATTGGTGATCGTCAAAGATGGCACTGTCAGAACTCCACAGGCGATCAAATCTGTTAAATAAAGATATTGCGGAGGTTCATGTCTCGCATTATCCAACAAGATTTGGGACTCAAGGGCATATAAAAGCCACACTGGCCCAATCAAAGCAAAACCTGAATGAAAGATCGAAAGCTCTACGATAACAGGGAAATTTTGTTCACGAGGGAACAAATTTTTACTACTGAGGAATCTCTATGCCCGGTCATCCAAAAAAGCATCATAACTTATTCCGCGAGTCGAATGCGACAGCTCATAAGGCAAAAACAACATAAGGCTAGCTCCAAAACAATGTGCCGGATTACATAATAGCAGACCATTGGCCGTGAGGCAGTCCAAAACTCAATTCTTTGGTTTTGTCGTGCTGCGATCGATGAGTGGCCAGAGCGACCCAAGGCCTGTATAATTGTAAATGGCGGCTATTTCGAATAAATTGTTTAAATATTGTTTCCTATATTTGTTTGTTTTTATTTTATCACTAAAAATTAGTGTACCAGTACTTATGAGTTGAGTAGGAATGAAATTTGATTGTAAAATACTCTTGGCCTACCAAACGAGATCGTCGAACTTCGTTTTTAGCTTTTTAACCCATATGAGGCTTTGAATTCTCATCAGTTCTCCTTACTTATAAAGTTATAGCGTTTTGTTTTTAATTGTCATTGTCCGCCCTTCATCTTTAGATGGAGGAGAGAACAGCTCTGATTATTTGCTTTAACATGTAATGACACAAACATATGTATCTTAACAAAGTAAAGATGCAGACAAAATACCTATACAACACCTAAATCCCTCCAATCGATGAATGTTGCAGTCATTCGTTGATTATGTTGATCTCTCCTACAACTAAAAACATTCGCGTGCGCAACACAGTCGATTGCGCAATTGTTGCACATCACACAAAAAACTCTATCCATTGACCAAATAAAACACTCACCCACCAAACACCATGAATAAAAAACTAAAAAAAAAAACAAATTGGAATGGAAATTCTCTTATTAAAATTATCATTTCTCGAAATCGAAAGATTATCAAATTCCTCGGAAGTCCACGTTCCAGGTTCTTTTTTTGTTTCTTCGATGTTTACTTTTTTTGTGAGTTCAGTGAGTATGCTCGGTGGGTGTGTGTATGTGTTGCAATGCAATCTGCGTTGCATACCCGTATTCTTTTCCCCTACAGCACCCATGTGTGTTGCTCCAAGTGGTAGAAGGACTATTTGGATTGAACTTATCCCACCATCATCACCATCATCGTCGTCATCGTCATTGTCGTCATCCCGAATTCGAATTCAATAGGAATACCATTCCTGTTTAATTGTAAAATGCAAAGATGCACTGCACAGTACATGCATGCTTTTAGAATGCTCGTACGGATTACGAGATTTTTACTACTTGTTCTATGTCTATCCACACCAACAAATCTGCCAATTAATTCACACGCTCTCTTCTATTCTCTTTGTAGAAACAAAAGAACTTAGCCCAAGCGATTTGAATGAGCAAGCCGATGCGGTGTCGTCGGCGGACATAGATCAATCGGCCGAACCGCGAACTACGTTCACAACCGAATCACTGATGGAAGACAACCGTCCATCGTCGAGTACACCTCGAACACTATCACCGCCATCGGATCCGGAAGCAGATGACCACCATCCACTTTCAGTTCGATCGGATCTACAATCGGGGGCGAATTCTCCCTCAGAGCATGATGATTCATCAATAGTTCCTGCTGTCGCTATTGCTGCAATTCCTAAGCTGCGGCTAAATGCACTCCTAGCTTCTGATCCTGCCCTAAATCCAGATGCGAGAAATTTGAAGATACTTCACGAGGAATCGACCAAGAATCATCATCATGAGGAAGCAATGTCTGGTGGATCTGCCGTAACTTCAACGCCCGTCGTCGATCAAAAGGTTGTAGTGAAAAACCAAACATCAACTGTGGTAGATAACACGCAACGGGTGAAGGTGTTTATGTGCCTTCCCTGCGGCATTGGATTCTCGTCGAGGTCAACATTAGAGGCACATCAAGCGTACTATTGTTCCCACAGGTAAGATTAAAATTTCTTTCAAGAAACATAAATATTTGAATTTTTTTTTTTTTTTACAGAAAAGAAGCCGAAGAAGATCCAGCTGGAGGAGGCGCCGGAAGCGCCTCGTCAGGAGATAAGAATTCCACCATAACATCCGGTGAGCCATCAGCAAAATCCATTAAGACTGGCAAGCAATACGCTTGCACACAGTGCTCCTACAGTGCCGACAAAAAGGTCTCGTTAAATCGTCACATGCGTATGCACCAAAGTTCACCGGCGCCAAGTTCGAACGCCTCGAATGGTGGCGATGATAGTTCTAGTCAAGTGAGTTGGTTGAATAATATGGACTTTCTCATGAGATACATTTGTTTATAATTTTTTTTATCCGATTCTTGTAGCAAATCGATCGTTACTGCTCTGAATGTGATATTAGATTCTCGAATGTGAAAACATATCGGGCACATAAGCAACACTACTGTAGTTCCAGACGCAATGATGGGTAAGTGAAGGGGAGAAATATAAATTAGAAACACTGTCAGAAACTTGCAACTAGACTAATTGGAAGAACATAAGTGGTTCAGATGAACATTCGAATGGATTTATATGGAAAGTTACTTTTCAGCTTGCTTGAAGGTTTGCGTCTCGGGAAAATCAAATACTCGAGTAGTCGTTCCATTGACAATTACGAAAAGTTTTGATAAATAAACTCTGTTGTTTAATAGGTGCTTGAAGCAAATATAATAAACGCCAAATTAAAATAACAGAAATGCTGCCAGTTTGAAGTCTATTCGAAAATTGGATCTACCCGAGACACAAACCTTTGAAAGTTGATAGGTAACATCACATGCATAACTATTTCAAAAGTTAAGAACAAATATTGTTACTGTTTATTGTAACAGCTGTCCTAAAGAATCTTGTTGTAATCGTATTGAGATAGCCTGCCCATGAACATTGTAAAGTAAACTTTGAAACAGTTGAAACGTAATTCCAAAAATTAATTTGAAGATCTGGAAACAGTATATGGAATGTGTTTGGATGAAAACAGAAAGCTCTATCTAGAGTAAGGGGAAATAAAACTTTTTACTTTCTTTGATTAAACACCTTGACCAATTTATGAGAAGCAAATTGAAGTGCATGACTATCTGCAGATACCTGGTGGCACATCCAAGAGCGGATATAACTAAAATTTAGAATTTGAACCACCTGTCCCATCCATTGCGTCTTAAATTGTGGATGGAGGTCCACAAATTCAGAATATGCTATCCAATGCTGACAAATCCAGAATACGTATCTTTCGCACTTTGGAATATCTGCAAAACACCCCCTCGATAGTGATCAATCAGGCTTCTTTGGGTGGCTTCTCTTGCGTTGACAACATCAAAACCTTGCGAATCATCGTCGAAAAATTCGTCGATTATAAGAGTAGTTTGCCGTGATAGTGTGAACAGACATATCGTCGTGTGTATGACAAAACGCCGGGGAAATTATTTTAACTGAAACTTTCAGAAAAAACAGCAGTCGTTTTAAGTATTTAAAAATAGATGTCGCCACTACAACTTACACCATAAACTGTGGATTTTAACCCACAGATTACGATGAAATCAAAATCTGTGTTTTCTAAAAAAAAAAAAAAAGTACTTGTAAGGTTTTGTCATGCACCTTTCTCAAGGCAAGTTACGAAGGATCCAAATGTCTCATGTTGCATAGGAGTAGGCTGTAAAAGGAATCTCAGATTCAAGGCGGTGTCCGACAAGGATGTGTACTGTGTGCACTTATGCATTGTATAGTATCTCTTCTACTCTTTTGTTTTTACTGGTGATCAGTTATGCACTTCGGATTCTGAAGAGGTGGAATATCTCTCAAATATCTCGACCATAGAATTATGGACTACCAATTGTTCGGTATGCAGTCTAAGAAGCTGTGCTTAAATGTTTCCTAAGCTTCTAGAAACCCAGATTAGGGTCATAATAACAAAACTTTGTTCAAGATCTTTAAGGCAATCAAAACGATTGAGCGCTTGGCTATAGGAACAAATGTAAATAAAGGGTGTCCCAAAATTCACGCAAGAAGTAATTTTAATAGAAAATGCAGGTTTTTAATTAAAAATTGTAAATGTTTTATTTATTCATAAAGTATACAGTATAGGGTTAGCATATCGGGTAAATGGCCTCCACGGCTTTACTGCACTCTTTTCTCGAAATTTTCCATAACCGTTTTGCATAAATGTGGCTGAATTAGCTCCTTCCAGGCGGTCGTTCTGGGTTTGTTGGCATAAACCGTAGACTTCAAAAAACCCCAAAGAAAAAAGTCCAACGGCGGCAAATCGCATGATCTGGTGTCAATTCTGACCTCCAAAACGAGAAATTATATGACCACGAGACTGTTATTGTCTGACCAGCTGCATTTTAAAAGAAGAACGGATTTTCTGAACCCCTAATTCGTGTTATCGAATGTTATTCCTTAAATAATAAAATAATCATAGACATTTATATCCTTCTAGCCAAACGACACCAAAACTAGCAGAGCCAAGTTTAAAAACTAGCGGTGGGTCAGTTAGTCCTCCACAGGCGCGAACGAAAACACCAACACCAGCCGCTGTAGTAGCAGCTGCAGCGGCAGCAGCAGCCGCAGTAACTCCACAACCATTCATTGCTCTACCGACGAATCCCATTCTAATAATTCCATACTATTTAATACGAGCGGCCAGTATGATACCGGGACCATTGTAAGCATCTCCTAACTAAACTCATCTTCAGGCTTATTTAATTTCGTTTTTTGTAGAACATCGGTATCCTCTGGCATTGCGAATCCCGAAAGTACATGTTTCTCATTAGAAAACGGATCTCTTAAGCCAATGGCCACCGCCTTAAGTACCAGCAGCATTACGAACAACCAAATTCCACATGTGGACTCTACACCACGATCACATCCTCCACCACCAAGTACTCCATCGAATAATGCCACTGGTGTGGCAACACCACTATTAACAGAGAAAAATACACGCGCAGCATCTGCTAATAGTTGCAGTGAGTCGATAAAACAGTGTAAAAAGGAAGGCGCTGTGAGGTAAGTTTACACCGAATCCCTCCCATATTCATAAATTTAGGTGAACTAATACATATTTTGTATTTTCTCCACTTTATAGAGATTTCGCGCCTCTGGATCTTTCACTGCGACGGTCTCCGATTCAAAGAGCACAGCGAATACGCTCGTCATCTAGTTTTATGCCGCCAAGTGATGATAGAATCGATATCGAAACAATGATGGAAGGAAAAGAGAATCTATCTATCGACAGTGGTAGCATGACACCCGAACAAATCGTTTGTGCTCCGTCTCTACCCAATAGTCCTTCCATGAGTCCATCGCCGAAAAGAAGAGCTCTCAGCCCAAGGAGTAGCAGTGCGGCTTCTATGTCGCCAGTATCGTCATCTGTGATGGATCACTTACCGCTAAGATCGATTCTTCCCGCTGATATTGCCATGAAATTGACTGAGTCGAATATAATTCCACCACTGATCGCCAAACAGAATCTAGAACTGGCCTTCAAGTTGTCTTCTGCGTCGGCAGCAGCTGCTGCTGCGGCGGCGGCTGCATCGGTTAACAGCAAACAGAGTGAATCTGGAAAGACGACGATGAGTAATTCACTATTAGGCCTGCCTGGCGCGCCCATAAGTGTGGGCGCAGCATCTAGCGGACAGCCACAGATTTTCGTCAAACAGGGCGTTTCCAAGTGTAAAGAATGCAACATTGTGTTTTGCAAGTATGAAAACTACTTGGCCCACAAACAGCATTACTGTTCGGCTAGAAATCAAGAAGACACGGAAAACAAGACCAATACTCCACCATCAGCATCCAATTCAGGAGTGGAGACTAATCCAATCGCCTACCAGCAGTTAATTTGTGCAGCCTGTGGCATCAAATATACTTCACTTGATAACTTGAGGGCTCATCAGAAGTTCTACTGTCCTAAGGGAGGAGGTGACCCTTCCGCAGCACCACCAGTTACTAAAGAGAAATGTTCGAAGTGTAAGGTTCTGCATGAAGTCGGCCAGCCTTGCCCTCCAATAGCTGCAGCTGTCGTGCAACAAGGTTCCTACAAATGTCCCGTTTGCGATGTCGTCAGCTTAACAGCTACTGAGAGTCGGAAGCACCTTGAGACACATGGCAGTGTCAAAGCGTTTCGCTGCTCCATTTGTCGATATAAAGGGAATACGTTACGGTAAGTTGGAGAGAAAATGAAGAGATGACTGAGTACTTAATGAATTATATTTGCAGTGGCATGAGGACACACATTCGGATGCATTTTGATAAGAAAACTTCAGACTTTAACGAGGAGAACTATATGTCTTGCATTTTAGAAGATGATGGCTTAGAGATTCCAAGTCCAGCGTCTTTGAATCAAGAACAACTCTCACAATTCGCTGCTGCTGCTCAACAACAACATCAACAGCATTTGCTGCAACAACAACAGTCATCGACGCAACAGCAACAACAACAGCATTCGCCACAGCATCCCCAGCAGATATTTAACTGTGAGATTTGCAACTACTCATCCTCCTACAAGGGCAATGTGGTAAGTTTCGCCAAGAAGCCATGAAGTCTATCTAAAGAAAAATATTTGTATTCCAATTTTAGATGCGTCACATGAAACTGGTCCACTCGCAACCAGGCACATCGCCTTCAATTTCTCCCGAGATAACGCTGGAAGAAGGTGAACCCGCAACCCATAGTTTAAACGGAGACAATGGTAGTAGTCTTCCCGAAGGGTATGCTCAATAAGACGCCTACAAAGATTTTTATTTAAATCCTTCTCTTTCAGTTTTACCATAAAAACAGAACCATTAGAACCAACCACCACTACTATCACCAAGAACAATAACACTTCCACCCCGAATCATCATCATCATCATCTGGAACCATTGGCACAGATCAAATCAGAGCCAATGGAAGTTACAGATGGCGTCATCAGATCTCTCTCGTCTCCACTATCAATTCCGCCGCCACCGCTTAATTCATCATCACCACTATCTGGAGATGAGAATTCGTTGCTAAGAAATACTGCTGCTTCCATTGGCTCCGGCGTAATGCCATTCAATCAGAAATACTGCCAAACGTGCGATATCACCTTTAATTATATGAAGACCTACCTAGCACATAAGCAGTTCTACTGTAAGAACAAAACTCGAGGAGATACAGATAGTCCGAGTCCGGTTCCACCAGTGCAATCGCCGACTTTGTTAAATAAAAATAAGGAGAACTTGGAAGCGGCTATGTTATAGAGGGCACTTGTGATTAAAGCTCTCAGAATGGTCAATTTAGAGACTCTGTTTAGGTGGTAAAAGGTACGAGGCAGGTTTTCTCTTGAAGAAAAGTCTATGGTTAGAAGAGATCTTTTTTTTTTAATCAAATAATTCGGTTCACTCTCGACGCCTACCTTGTCTTTAAAGAAACTGCAGGTAGCTCATCGAACACCTTCTTTAGATTACAACTGACATGTTATTTGCGTTCTTAGGGATCTGGAGTAAAGTGAACAAATTTCTCGATCATAGATCGACGTGTCGAAATGTAACACGTCTAATTTGACAGGCGATGATATATTTGTATTCCACTCATCGGAGTGAGTTTTACGCAGTCGATATTACTTCTGTCTGTGTGTTTAAAACACGAGCGAGTGCCAAGAATCCTAAATATTCTGTTAGCTTCGGCAGGACATTCTCAAAGAACAGATTCAATCTCGTCTCCGTTTCTGCGGCTACTCCAGTAGTAGTACTTAAGGTTGCTAGAGACGTTTATCGCTGCGACATGGAAAAGATCCATTAGCCGGGATATGACGTAACATAGGGTCAAGGTATTGGTTTTTGGTATCTATTGTAGTTTATGTCCCGCTTGCAGAGTCTCGATCTGACTGTTAGCCGCCTAACTATCAAATATCAACACTGGGCGCTAAGTAGTTAAGGACTTAATCACAACTTTGTTGTCATCCTTGATCAGTTTTGCAGCCTGAGCGATGGCTGTGATCTTGACTTTAAATATATTGCAACCATCTTTAATTCTAAATAAATAGTTAATCCTTTGAAATTTACAATAGACTCCAGTTCACATGTCAACATCGGTCTCAAATTTGTCAGTAAGGCCAGCTCTCCATTAGCTTAGTGATAATCTGATTAGTCTAGTGACTCCTATCAGATATTGCTGCTGACCATAGCCCTGCTTCTCTGAGTGAGTTTGAGTGCGGTCTTCGCCACTTACAATATAGATCCATTGGAATGGTATTTAACATAATCTCCAATGCTGTTGTGAGTGCTGATCTTTGAGATCTGATTATCTCGCTTTCTAGTAATTTTCACACGGATCCGACGTCGGCGATCCCCATTCATCTAGAAACTCTACTTGAAACCTTCTCCTAAAACAGAGAAACTTAAATATGAAATTCTGTATTGTTTTGTGCACGTCCAGGCATTTATGTAAGTATGACCATTTAATCCACAAGATTATATAGTCTGTTATGTCAAATTAGTTCTAGTAGAAATTTTCGTTGCAGAATAACCCCTGCCACAAAATCTAGTTCCATGGTCGCATAGTTGCCAGTTTCATTGACAAATTCCTTGCAAAGAGTGCTTATTCCTTGTAACAGGGGCCTTATTATATTTGACGATTCTCGTTACCTAGCTATCGTAAATGCTATATTGTGATTATGTGTTACGATTTTGATCGCTCATATCGTTATGGCAACGAGAATGATTTTTGTTGTACCGCACGTTTTTAGACATCGTTTAAGATAGCATAACGGTTGTTTTTTTTTATGACAAATAAAAACACGTACACATATGAACTTGTGGATGGATTCTTGCATATCTCACAAACGATTATACAAGTAATTATCGATTCATCTATATCAGAATTGTTTTTTATTGTATTAAAGCGTTTTACATATGAAACTGATTCAGGGAGTTTTGGTTGTAAACGATATGCAATAGCCTAAATGCATACTTACACAATTCTTCCTGTCCGGCACTACCGTAGGAATTTAAATATAGATAATACCTATACGTTAACTGAATGATTTCAACTGTCGAATGATTTGTCTCACATGATACACAGTTTTCGAAATCGTTTTTCATTAACTTCGCTATAATGTCGGACATTTTGGAAGATCTGTGTACGCAGACAGAATGAAATATGAAAAGTGAATGGAAAAACAAATTAATGCATACAAATACCAATGAACGAAAATAGTAATGGAATTTTTAATAACTATCGAATGAATATTTCTATACTTTCGAATAAGTCGATAGTTCCTATCACTAATTCTTCCTCCAAACCTCATCGAAAGTCTCTAAATTCTCCCATCAACAGTCACACTTAACTTCCAAGTTCTCACTTCTTATTAAAAGAAAAAAAAATCATCAAACAATAATATTCTTCTTCATAATTGAACCATGTTGTCTTCTTGTTAATTATTATTATTAATTATTATTATTATTATAATTTTTTTTTTTTTTAAAGAAAGTAAAATATCATTACATATGATGCCAAAGTTTAATATAAAATTACAAAACATTATACTTTAAATATAATTAAACAAAAGAATAAATAAATTTAAGCAAATGAAACAAAAAATAAAATAAAAATAAAAACATTTCAAATATTATTAAAGTTTTCTTGTTCACAACACTAAATGAAAATATTTTATTTTCAAATCTCTTTTGAAATTGTTTAGGTACTTTAGTTTTTTATTTTAAAATTATTTCTATTTTTTAGTTATAAGAAATGAATCAAATATCATGTAAAAAATTTAAAGAAAAATAAGTTAATCTATTTATATTAAGAAAATAGAAAAAAATCTTAGTTTTATATTTTATTCATTTAAACAGAATTATAATAAAAAACAAAACAAACCAGCACGCATCATCAACTATTACTAAATATTTTCACTGTATATTTATGAATTTGCGAAAAGCAGCAATAACTATTAAAATATTAAATATATATGTTCGAGTATATTTAAAAGAATTAAAAAAGAAACATGTACGATATGCTCACTTACGAGTACATACTCGTATGTACGTTTAAGAAAATACAATTTTCAGTAACCATAAACCGACACATATTTCATTTGTTTAGCCCATTAATTAATAAATAGAAAGTAGGAATTAAAAATAAATGAATGTAATTCCTCCATTTCCAATGAAAAGAAGAACATATTCCATCTTTAGTAAGTTTTAAAAAAATAAATATTATAAAAAAAAAGAGAAACAAAAATAATAATATTGCTAATGTGACAATAAATATTTATTCCAAAAATTATTAACAAAAATGTGTTGATTAATATTTCTACTACATACATACTCGTATTTTAGTGCTCATTTTTAAAGTATGTTTGGTCCTGCAGGCTGTTCATATTCATCATGTTTCACAAAGTGTCTGGGGAAAGGCCAACGCTAAAAAGAAGTCAACTTATTTCTTGTCTAAATAGGTAACCATTTGAAAGTTTAATCAGTCATTAACGAGCTCCTTTAAAATGCTTTAAAAGTGCTTAAATTACTAAGTACCACATCACTCAGAATGACTGGAACTGGCATTCTCAATCGTGTCATACATACTGGCGCACTTATCGTTAAACTAGTGCATTGAACACACCCATTTTATATTGACAGGTATTCAATGAGTGACATTTATACTAAGTTAAAGCTCAAAAAGGTTTACACAAAAGTCGTTTGTAAATATGGTGTGGAGCGATAGTTTAGTAGTAATTGGCATTCACAAGTGCATTCCGGACCTTGCGACCACTTGGAATCACCCGGAATTTTGTGTATCGAACTGTTAAATTGTTTGAGGACACTGGTGGAGTAACTGACCGTCAAAGATCGGGACGCCATCGCACTGTCCGAACTCCGCAGTTGATGAAAGCTGTTAAGTCAGGATTAATCGGAAAGGGGAACAGCAACCACAGGCACCCAACATAAAAGAGAAACGAATAAAATCTTAGTTTCTTCAACCACTACATCAAAAGGATTTCTGCCTGGTAGTACAATGGACACAGAAAATTGAGTCTGAGTGCTCCGGGATTTGGAAATTTCCTTTAAAAAAAAAAAACGGAAAAGAAGATATCGCAGAAATCCACATCTCGCATTATCAAACAAGATTTGGGACACAACGCATATAAAAGACACTGGCCACTTATTCGCAGCCCTATTATAGCAGAAAAGGAATGAAAGATCGAAAGCTCTACGCCACCGGTACTCGCAAAATGGTCACAGGAAAATCTTGTGCACCGATGAAAAAATGTTTACTATTAAGGAATCGTTCAGTAAACAAAATGACAGTCTATGCCCGGTCATCCAAAGAAGCATCAGAGCTCATTCTGCGATTCGAAAGCGAAACAACACAAGGGTAGCTCCAAAACAATATGCCGGACTTCATAACAGTAGACGATTGGCCGTCAGGCAGTCCAAACTTAAATTCTTTGGATTATGAGCTGTGGTCTATTTTAGAGACTTTTGCCCAGCAACTGGTTTTAACTATAGTTTAGATACTTTTTATCTAAAGAATAAATTTCAATTACAAAAACTAATATATTTTACTTTGAGGTGAGTTGTATGTGCTTGCTCCCGGCACTTTGCTCTTATGGGTCGACTTAATATTAATGACTAGAACTAAACAACAAAGTATAACTACTTTTACTTAAATCTAGGTGGAAAGAGCGATGCATAAGTTTTATATTCTGACTTAGTTCCACTATATAGCGTTGCGTATAGGGACAGGTCATATAAAACCAGCGCAAGCTATTATAAAAGGTTGTTCTTACTAAACAATTATCTTCTTAAGTTAGGCAATGAAGCTTTCGCATAAAAAGGTAAGGTTAATCTAGTATTGGACTCTAATTCGAATGATATATAGTGGAACAGCAGATCCTTCGGAGTTCCCCGAGCGATCCTACTGATTTAAAATTACCGCCATCGTATATTCCTGAGAAATCGTGGAAATTTATTCTCCATTCCATTGGGTCATGTCTTCGCTAGAAGAATTCTTTAATTTCCAATAATGTTGACTTCCTGGAAGCACTCACATCAAATAACATTTATTTTGTAAACAAACCCGTATACATGCAACCGGCTTTAAACTAGTGTGTGTATTATTTAGCTGTCACATCCTTCCAATCGATCAGCTGGTAATGTCAAAGCTTTCCAACGCCAGCGCAGTTCCCAATTTCCAGTGAACATTGGCAAACTGTCACTGGAATAATGGAAATTTCTTGACAGTTCTATACATTTCCTGACATTTGCCTGGAATTTCCAAACTTCCACACATACAATTGTCAAATCTGACATCTACTGTCAGAAATTTTCTCAAAATGTCGGCTAAGTGCGAGAGCAATAAACCACAAACGCAAATTATATTTTAAATTTCCTTCCAATATTTTGTGTTTTGTGGAAAGCAAATCTGTGAAAAATACGTGGTTCGATATCAGTAATCCAATTAATATCATATTTACATGTGAAAGCAATACAAAGTTAGTGAAAAGTGCAAAAGCGAAACTCGAGCGTTGTGTGTGTGTTCGATTAGTGTTTGTTAAGTGGTGGCCCTGCCCAAATGTCTTCGTCGTTTCGTTCGATCCTTTGTGTCAATGGGGCCCAGAGTGCAAAAATAAAGAAAATTTTATCTAAATCCAATCAAATTAGTGTGTAAGTTAGTGTTTCAGTTAGAATAAGATCCACGACACCATGGAGGAAGCTGAATTGGATTTCGGATTCCCCGAGGCAGGGAAATGGAATGCTACCAAGCACATTCCGTTGGAGAACCTGAAAATGGATGCGCCCATGGTAAGAAAAATCGATTGCCAGCGAAACCTTTCTCTGTGCTCTGTGCGCAGTTTGGAGATATTTTCGGTGCAGGTAATCTAATTAGAAGCTGACGGACGACGGGGATGGTGTTGGTCAAACGGGGTGGTGTTTGGCTGATAAGGTCGCGGAACCTTCTCACTAAATGACTAATCCAAGACTATTAATCGCAATCGTATTGGTGTCGACTGATAACAGAATTGCTGTTTGGCACTTCGTTGAGAAGTTATCGCTTCAAGTGGTCGTTGGTCGTCGTCGATGGCAGCTGCTCGTACTGAGTGTGGTTGTCGTTGTTGTGGGTCGTTGACTGCAACTGAAGTAGGTTATAGTTTCACCAGAGTGAGACCTTCATGGAGACGTTATTTCACAATAATTAAATCCAATAGGGGGGGAGGGCATTAAGCTTCATTGAGACGTGCATTTGCGTTCATTTTTTAATTAGAAATCGAATGTCAATGAGTAATTGATGTGGCTGTCTCACTCTTCACATTGATGGGAGGTGAAGTTGTTTTATTATTCTGAAGATGACTCAGAATAACAGCTCGGTCTGAGCTTGAGCCTTTTTCACAACGTTTCTTCATACAGATTGTCGTGTGTTGTTGCACGCCAGTTTCGGGTGTCACATACGATGGGTGGCCGTGGTGTAGTGGTAACATCATCGCTTGTCACGCTGTTGGTTCACGGTTCAAATCCTGATGTCAAGAATCATCTATTAAAAAAAAAATCGGTCAATTGCGAAAGCTAAGTCAACTCTTCTGCAAAGGCATAACACTGGTAGTAGAGTGGTCATATGGCTGAAAATGCAACTTGATCGTGAATCATGAGCAACGACAAAAGCAAAATAAACAAGCTCCCCAGTTATCTGGACGCAACCCTTGGAGTTTACACAAACTTAATACCATCTAAGTTTCAAATCACTACACTAAATCTTTCTCTCTCTCTCTCTCTCTCTCTCTCTTCTTCTTCACAACGCCCGTGTCCCATAATAGTATAGGAGTATTCATATCCTCTTTGGCGCGCGCAAATTATAAAAAAAAAACGCTCCACCTCGCTCTTGGACGTCTCCTGCTAGTTGGTACCTCGTTGAATGTCTTCTTTTGAGCACGGTCTTCACTCATCCTCATGCTGATATATTCTTGAGCGAAGATTTTCTCCTGAACAGTTTTTTTGATCATGTAATTGTGTGCGGGGATTTCAACACCAATTTACTAAAAAAAAAAACGATTCACGTTCGCATCAAATGAATGATTCTGCGTCTTCTAGTAGACTTACAATAATTAATGATTCAAACCCAGCATGTTTTCGTCTGAATGCATCACATAGTCTTCTCGATCTTATTATTGTATCTGATTCTTCATCGGTTCTTCTTTATGGTCAGCTATCTGTTGAAGGTATCTCCGACCACGACCTACTATTTTGCATTTACGATCGAAATTTTTGGCATAACACTGCCACGCTGTCGATTAATTCGATTCGAGATTTTCGTTCTATTAACTTTGATTCTCTCCATGCTACATCGACTTTAATTCCCTGGCAACAGTGCAGGTTGAGTGCTGATCCCAATGATTTTGTTTGTTTTTGACACATTTATACGATAATTATGTTCCAATAAAAATTGTTTCTATTCGAAATAAAGCCTGTCCTTGGTTTACTTCACTGGTTTCCTGCATCAAAGCTATACAGCTAATGGATGCAAAATCGGTCCCCGTTTAATTGGAATGCATGCATGCATTGTTCGTGGGTCTAAACGCAATTACTACTCCTCAAAGCTATGCACCTTCTTGCCTCAAAAAATACTGTGGATACATATGCGCCAGATTGGTATCGGTAGTAAAAGTAGTAGGAATTATGCGTAACTGCCCGAACACAATGAGGTAGCTGTGGCGTAGCGCATCGCGATAGTAAGAGGTATCAAAAGTAGAAATATATACAAACTCAATTGTGCGCCCACAATGAGTTGCTGTAGTGGTAGTACGAGTTGGTTTACTGCCTAAACACAATGGTGAAGCTGAAGCTGCTGTACTCAGCGTTGCCAAAGTTGAAATACACGTACTCCCTATAACACGCACACAATGCGAAGCTGCAACTGAAGTACGAAAAGTAGCTGCAGCATAAGATGAGTCAACTTCAACTTCCGAACGAGCTGCACTACTTTTTGATAGTTAAACACAAAAACAAAAACGAAAATGGCACAGCCGTCTGCGAAGAAATTCATAGCATGCGATTTCTTCTTCCTCAGTCATTATTATAAAATAAATCCACCACAAAAAACATTTTCACGAAACACAGCGCGATTATCTTTCGGTTTTGACAGCTTGGGCAATCCAGCTGCGCTTCACCATTGTGTACGTGCATTACTACTTCAGTGAGCGACTTATTTGACAGTTTGTACTACAGCGACTTTATATGCTGCAGCGCTACTCCATTGTGTTCGAGTAGTTACTTTTAAATTTTGTAGAGCTACAAGTTTGACAACTCGCTAAAAATAGAAAAAATGGAAGAAAGTGACGTTGAAAAATTCGTTGAATCTGTAAAAAAAAAAAAGGAAAATATTGTGGGAAAGGAAACATGATTTTTCATAAAAATAAACGTCTCAAAAAAAAAAAAACCTTTAGAACTCTTTTCTTGGTACAAAGGCGCAGCCACCATCTCCTCTTTTTCTCTTTCAGTAGCTTGTATGCAAGATAGCACATCTGAACCACAGTCAGTAAAAATACAGCTTCTTCTTCATCATCCACTTTATTTTAGATATAATTTAATGTTTAATACAAGAAAAAATATGTTTCACAATAAATTTTCTAAGACCAAACAACACAATTCCAATCAGCTGAGTTTCAAGTGACAATTTATTTGACATAACGCGCTGCACCATCGTGGGTGAATTTTATGAGTGCAGCGCCACACCATTTGACAGCGTGTACTAGTGCTACTACTACGCCACAGCTACCGTGCATTGTGTTCGGCCAGTTAGACTCAAATAATGCGGAGTCCGATGGACATGAGTTTAATATAGGCTCTGATACTATAAATATCCCGATACCAAGTCGAATTTTAAGTAGTCACGGAGAACGATGTTCATGTATGCTTGCGTCTTTTAAAATCGAATGCTATTGGTGAGGATGGGGAACCGTTATGTCGCGTACAAATTATTTTGCCACATACAATCAGACAAATATAATAAATTCTTGTATCGTGGCATCAACTTTTCCTCAGGCTTGGAAATATGCACGAGTTATACGAATTGCAAAGAAGTCGTCGTCGTTGTCGAAAGTTTTTTGAGAAAAATGAAAATCATCTCAGTCAATAACTTGTTGAGCCTGTTTGAATGGGGTTTTAGAACAAGCCATAGCTATATACAGGGTGGCCAAGGTGTAGTAGTAACATCATTGCTTGTCATCATCATCTATTTGAATGCATATTGCGAATGCTTATATCAACTCTACTGCGAAGTCATAACATTACTTTTTTTTTTGTTCATTTTTAGTGCATTTTTATTGGATTAATTCAGCATTACTTACATGCTAGGCAGAAAAACGCTTAAAACTAGCTCAATTAAATTACCTATATTGTACTTACTACCATGCGGGCACTCTTGATCATACCACAAGTTCTATTTTAGCAGAGGTTGCAAACATATGATGGTGTCAACTATCTTCTTGATTATTGTGCAGGCCCATCTGTCAAGCTCTGAAACATAATCACGACTACTTCAAGGGCCCTATACCAAGATGTGGTGGTATTTCACTGGGCGAAAAGGGGATGGGTCCCTGTCTACCACCTGTTTGGCTTATTGTAAAGTTTTTCACACAGGGGTCTCTATAAGCTCTGGCTACTTTACGCGTGCTAAAAAGTCCAACGTTCTTCAACTTTTTGAACTGTCCAGCTCTGAATTTAGCTGCAATTATAAACTGGTCAGAGTCGACGTGTGCATATTTCATGCGGTTCTAGATCCGACTGGAAATTTACTAGAACGCGTTAAAAAGGCTAGTGTAGCTCTGTCCTCCTGCAAAAAGCTATTGGTAGGAGCTTTCTGGTCGTCTGTCGTCTGGCAGACTGCTGCACACCTCAACCTTTTCGGAAAAGTGCAGAGATCCTCAGTATATGCGTCAGCGGTGCACCAAGAATCACTTCTTCTGCAGCGTTAAACATAATGCGCCATCTATTACCCTTAAACTAGTGCTAGTTCAGCCATTCGTCTCAAAGCCTCAACGCAGTGGTTACGTGGGAAACTGGAAGCCCTGTCATGGCTTAAATATATTGTAATATCTATTAAGGTTATTTGCATTTTCACGGACAACCAAGCTGTAAGAAAGTCCCTGATATCGACTCACTTACTCGTAAGGCCGCTCTTGATTGTCGCTCGTCTCTCGTGGAGATGGCTGAGCAATTCAACATTCACCTATACTAGGTGCCCGCCCACAGAGACATACTAGGAAATTGTAAAGCTGACGAGCTCGCCAGAAAAGGTATTTTGCGAGAGAAGTAATACTTCGGTATATCTCTCGCTACATGTAAGTACTTACTCAAGTTGGATGCTATCACCAAGTCTGGTATCCAAATATATTTGGTCTAAACTAGATCGAAACGCGCCAATAGACTGGTTATGCTTAAACGATCGTAAACCATCTCCGTTATCGGTGTCCTCACGGGGCACTGTCTTATAGGTTTACATGCTAAAAGACTAGGCCTCTTTTCGAATGATTTTTGCAGACGAGGAGGAGGAAGAATCAATCTGCCAATTACTTTGTACCTGTCCAGCCCTGTCCAAAAGAAAATTGCTTCGCTTTATAAGAAGCTCCGAATGGTTCAATTAGCCCGTAATGTAGGTTGAATAGAGATAGATCCAGTGGTACCACAATTGACCTCCTTTGGTCTAAGTGTGTCTGTACACAATCACTCCTATCTAACCTAACATACCATCGACTAGCACATGGTTGTCGTGTGCTGTGTCTTCCGAACAATCCGCCCAAAAATGTTTTTTTTTTTACCAATTTTAGCGTTGCAGTATGCTAGGCTCGTTAGGCTTTGTCTAGGAAGTCATCAGATTCGGCCTCGTCGGTAGAGGTGTGTGCACATATTAGGCTGATGTAGTATTTTACTTTAATGCGGACCACAGCCAGCTTATCAGCTTAAGCCGATTTGTCCCGACGAATCAGCATCCTAACACCTGCAGTCGTGAGGCAGCTGTAATAAGTGTCGTACCTTTTTCTTTTTTAGCATATCTACTGGACCGCGTTAATATCTCCCTACGGCGTGAGTCCAGTTCTCAATTTTTTAGTGGCACCCGCGGTGTGCAAGGAGTGCACATTTAGAGTACATACTTTCAAATCGTGTTCGAAGACATTCCAGTTCGTATTATCTAATGAGGGGATCCATTACTATCCCGAACTGTCATGCTTATTCTTGTTTATTTTTAGTTTATTACTCAAAATGTTCTTATATTTCACGCTGACATCTAAAGTTTTCGAAAAATCTATAAAATACCTCTGAATATTGAGAAGTAGAGACTCAATATTCTGGCGGGATTTTCATTGGAAAAAACAGTTTTTCCAATCGACTGACAGAAAGCCAATGTTTACGAAATGAATGAAAATTGGTAAACTCGCGCAAGCGCTTCAACTCTCATTTTTTACAAGGCGAAGGTCAGTGACTCAAAACAAACATAGCGGCAGGTTATTGGCCTCGTTAAGTAGAAGTTTACATTCAAAGTAGGTCATTTGGGTCGTAGTGTGCAAACTGAATGGCATACTTGTCCTCAACCTACCTCAATGTCTTTGCCAATTAGTGTTGTTCATCTGCGCATGATGACGAAAACAAAACAACATGAATGGCATTCGGCATCATGGTTGAATGATTTACACTCAGAGGAGAAGCTCTGTGCGTCATGTAAACAAACTGTTGATGAACTAATAGTGAATTTGAATAATTTCGATTTTGGAACGCTGCCCGCCTCTCAGTAGTAATTATAGTCTCATCGTAAATTCATCTTGTGCCCGCTGCCGAAGATGAGGTTTGATTTTCGTACGCTCCGTATGTAAATGTCGCTGCGTAGTTCGGGGTTGAATCTTCTTCATCTGCTGTCAAAATAGGCAGAACTATAAATCGTATGAAGTTTTTTTTATAGACAACAAAATTGCTTCCATCCGACTTTCATATGGACCACCTTTTTATAGCATACAGCAAGACTACTAATACGATACCAGTATCGATACTTTTCTCTCGATATCACTACTCAGTACTCACTATTCGATACTGTACTAATATCACTATCGTATCGAAACACGAATGCGAACCTTTTACTAATTTAAAGTAATAATTCGAAACAAAATTTAAATACAGCGGGACTAGGGATGTTCCGATACTACCAATACGATCCCAGTATCGATACTTTTCTCTCGATATCACTAATCTTGGTGTCGATACTAACCATTCGATACTGTACTAATATCACTATTGTACCGGAATACGAATGTGAACCTTTTTCTAATTTAAAGTAATAATTCGAAACAAAATTTAAATACAGCAGGACTAGGGATGCTCTGATACTACTAATACTATACCAGTGTCGATGCTTTTCTCTGGATATCACTAATCTTGGTGTCGATACTAACCATTCGATACTGTACTAATATCACTATTGTACCGGAACACGAATGTGAACCTTTTTCTAATTTGAAGCAGTTATTCGAAACAAAATTTAAATACAGCAGGACTAGGGATGTTCCGATACTACCAATACGATACCAGTATCGATACTTTTCTCTCGATATCACTAATCTTGGTGTCGATACTAACCAGTCGATACTGCACTAATATCACTATTGTACCGGAACACGAATGTGAACCTTTTTCTAATTTGAAGCAATAATTCGAAACAAAATTCTACCGATTTAATATATAGTACAGCCTTGGCCAAAAGTATTATATAGTCATAACTTTAAAAAGTGGCAAATCAGAAAAAATAGAAGTATGCAGTTGCGTTATAAATATGCTTTTATTAAAAACTAATATTTGGTATGGCCGCCTTTGGCTTTAATTACTGCTGCTATTCTTTTTGACATTGAGCTTACTAGCCTGCAACACTCGTCTGAAGTAATTTCGTTCCACTCTTGCTCTAAAACGATTTCAAGCGAAGTTGTTGATGTAATTGAGTGCTCCCAGATCTTACGCTTAAGAATACCCCAAAGGTGCTCAATTGGGTTTAGATCCGGGGACTGCGCAGACCATGAAGCAACTCAATGTCATTTTTAGCAAACTATCTCTAGCTGATGGCGGACTCCAATACGTTTACATACTTTTTTAGAGTTCATCCAATCATCACACACGAACATATCCCTGACTCCGTCTGCAGTCCCAGATCATAATGCTGCCTCCGCCGTGTTTTACAGTTGGCACTACACACTCAGTTGTACTCTTCGCCAATCCTTCGTTTCACAAAAGATTTTCAAAACAGGAGTATTTTAAAAAAATAATACAAATTGCATGACGTCGAAACTGGATAAAACTGTTGGTGTTAACAGTTGAAGGGCTTCAAACTTACTTTACTTACCTCAAAGTTTGAATCATAAGACCACAATATGTTACACCAATCTTCTTTCTTTTTTGACCACTCCATGTGTGACTTTTTTTCTTACATCCTTTAAGGCCAGCTTCTCTAAGTCTTCTTCTAACCGTTCTGGAGGAGAACTTTTTTCTTCAAATTCCTACGATAAAGCAGCAGCCAGCTCAGGTGACATTTTCTTCTGTTTTTTTTAAAATAGATCGTACTAAAATCCAGTCCTCCCGATGTGTGGTAACTTTTTTTCTGTCTGTTCTTTTGCGATTCATGTGTGATCCAGTCTATTAGAACCGTTTTATAGCATTTTGTACGGAACAACGCGCACATTTCAGTTCTTTTGCAAGTCAGCATATAAAATGGGGAACCACCGATCTTATTCGAACTTTCACCTCTGTTAGTCAGTTTATTATAACTTTGCGTCCGTTAATGAAAGTTTTTAGCGTACATGAGAATGTACGCTTATCAGAATATATTTTATTTGAAAAATATAGGGAACAAATTAGTCCCAGAAAATTTGTCCGTATAAGAGAGATGTGCGCTTATTAGAGCTGCCCGCAAGGAGAGCTTTGTTGGATGTCCAAATTTTTATCAACCTTGACATTACTACATATATATAATATAGATCTCTCAATTTCGTCTCTCTGTCTGTATGTACATATGTGCACCGGACTACACCCTAAGCGACTGTACGAATTTTCTTTAAGCCGGTATTTTTATTCTAACCCCGAAATTAACGGTACTTTACTGAGCTTCGGTTTTGAAAAACTCGATTTTCTCGAAAACGACTCTTAACTATTAGGTCGTTACATATGAAGTTGCCGATTTTTATGTGGAAAGTTAAACAACGCTATTTCAAAAATTAAGAAAGTTTATTCCAAAAAATAATTTCCATTTACATCTGTGACATTTTTCCAACGTTCCACCAAAGCAAAAATGCCTTTTTTGAAAAAGTCCTTATCCTTTCGGGCTAAGAAGTCCTTAAAGTCCCGTTTTATGGCATCTGGGCTTATGAATCGTTTATTTTGGAGGTGATTGCCCAAACTTCGGAAAAGGTGGTAATCGGTCGGGGATAAGTCTGGTGAGTAAAGCGGATGAGGCAAAACTTCAAAACCCAACTTCGCCAGCTTCAGGAACGTCGACTGTGCGGTATGTGGTCTTGCGTTGTCATGCAGCAGTATGGGACCATGCCTATTTACCAGTGACTGGCTGTTTTTGGAGCAATTTGTTGTGCATTATGTCGATTTCTCTACAGTACGACTCCGCGTTTGAGAAAAGAATAATGGACAACTCCCTCACTCGTCCACCATACTGTCACCATTACCTTTTTGGGGTGTAACTCTGCCTTGCCAAGTCCACTGGGAAGCTCATCCACTTCTACCCATTCTCCCGACCTCTTCCAATTATCGTATAGGATCCACTTTTCGTCGCAGGTGACGATGCGATGCAAAAAAAAGATCCATACGGTGTCTGTTGGTCAAAGATATTGCAACCTCCAAACGTCGTAGCATATTCGCTGGTGTTAGGACGTGGGGCACCTATGGTTGCGACTTATGGTTGCAGTTGACACTTTGAACCTTGTAGCAAGGCTAAGAACGGTCGTAGCTGGATTTTCTTCAACAGCTGCTGCAAGTTCTTCATTATTAATGACATTCTCTGGTCTCCCTCGCTGAACTTGGTAAACTAGTTTTGAACAGTTGTCTCACTACACGTATCCAAACCAAAAGCACCGTTAATTTCTCTAGTCGCTGCGGCTGCGTTTATGATTTTTTTAAATTGAAAAAGGAAAATTGCTCTTAAATTTGTTGGTGAAAGCATTTTCTAGCTCAACTCAATGAGCTAATAGCGTAAATGATTTTTTTTTTAATTGCACTCTTTTCTTAAAAAAAAACTTTATTTTCAATTTCTCTTCACAACTTCACGCCACAACGATCACTTTAGGAATGATCGGTAGGTCTTGTTTAAATTTAAAATTTGGGTCTAAACATATATCACTATTACTCGTACGATATTTGATTCATCGAATTTTTGAAAATTGGTTATATCTAAGCAATATTTGACAGATGCAAACACATATCAAGTTTTGGAAAATTGTGAACAATTTGTTTGTTTCTTTTTAACGCATTTAAAAAAAAAAGAAATACATTTTGACAATTTCTGAGTGTTTCGTAAATGAACAGCATATAGACGCGACCCAGTCTTGCAGTTTATTGGACTTTTGGAGAGTTTTAGGGACACCCGGTTGGCAAATGCTCTGTCAGTGTCTTGCGAATGCCGCCTTCGTGGTGATGGTTCTGTGTACCTTCGGTGCAACAACGTTCATTGTCGATATTGAAGCGTTCGCATATCCAGTTGAGAGGAGGAGTGCCTTTTTGACGATGAGACGATAGAATGTTGCTTGATGGATGTTGAGTAATTGGAATCTGGTGGCATTTTCTATTTAGCGTATGGTACATGTATTGCACACTGGTTATTAGAAATATAATTCTTAAA
This sequence comes from Pocota personata, assembly GCA_963082735.1. NCBI lineage: Eukaryota > Metazoa > Arthropoda > Insecta > Diptera > Syrphidae > Pocota > Pocota personata. Next base: position 83,974,688 of record OY720432.1, on the reverse strand, counting down.
TAATTTTATCATATTGGATGTCGGTAGTAGTTCCTCTACTAAATAGTCTTTACGGGTAGTCCGATGTGATGTATTGTATTGTCTATCTTGGGGGATCGCAATCACAAAGAATTTGTGGGGAGACCACTGGCTCTAAGAACTGTCGCCCGTTTTGTAAAGCACACGATTTAGCCTAGTCCATAGATAGCGTGGCAGAATCTAACCAGGAATATGAACAGTCGGGTCTTCAATTTCGATATTGCTTGGTGGTCCAAAGCTTCTCCACTGTTTCTTCCTCATTCAGTTTAAATCTCGATTCTTTAAGCATTGCCGCACTCATCATTGGAGGTTTTCTTGATTTGAGCCGCGGACGTCGATTAAGGCAGTCATTTAGGTCTTGGCGTATAGGAAGTTCTGGATTTGCACGTATTTTTTCGTACTGCCTAATCAGCGCATTTGAGCGTCTCATATTAGGTGGTACAATATTGCTCAAAACGGGAAGCCATGTGGTAGGAGTTATTTAAATGGTCCCGGATATTGAAAATACCAGGCCTGACGCAGCTATTCGAAACTTCGTGGATAAAGCACCCTATGTTGTTGTCGCAAGTTTTTTAGGAGATTATTTCTTGTTCTGAACTTCGCACATTTGTTCTGCAAATGGTTTTTTTATGTTAATGTACGGTCGAGTGTAATTCCCAGGTAATGCGGGCACCAGTTGTGTGGGAGAGTGGTATTATCGGGCACATCATACAATATATTTAGAGATTAAACAACAGGGGTAACAATACTGATCCTTGTGGAAGACCGTTCTTTTGTTTACTTTCCACATTATTTATAAACACTTGGAATGAGCGATTACTTAACATATTGTTTATTAGATTTGCTATCCTTTTGCAGGGTATTACTTTGAGTTAAAGAAGACTCCAGTTTGCTATACCATATCGTATGCGGCATGAGGATCTACGAAGGCTGCTGTGTCTTAAGCTTGTTTTGGTACCAGTTCTCGATGTTGGTAATTATGAATAGTACTTGGTCGACGCAGCTCCAGCCTCTATCCGATTGTAGATGAGCCTCTCAAGAAGTTTATAAGTAATGATTAGCTTAGCTTAATTATGGACATCGATTATTTTGATTATTTTTGTTCTTTTAAATTCATTTAGCAAGATTCCAGTTGGCATGGTGTTATTAAAGATGCATAGCCATAGTTTGGTATTTTTGCCACATTTTCTTAGAAATTCAGGATATATTCCATAGAAACCAGCAGCTTTACCCGGATTTTTTTTTTTTAATAGCTGCACCTAACTCTGTGATGGATGAATTCCATGTATTTAGACTGGTAACCTCTTTTTTCACAAAGTTAGTAACTTGCTTAATAGGCCCGCGACCCTTAGAGGGTCAGAGTCTGAACTGCTGTTTCCAGTTGGCAAGACCATGATTTTTTGCGAAGGTTCGCGGTCTCCCTTGTCATCTCAAACCTTTGGGTTGGGATTCGAAGACTCTCTGAGCTGGAACGTTGTCGTCCATTCGCTCGATGTGGCCTAGACAATGTAGTCGATGGATTTTTGCCTTCCGGACTACATCCACATCTTTGTACAGCTCATAGAGTTCGCGGTCTTCTCCTCCATTCGCCCTCATCACAGATAGAACAGAATATCCGGCGTAGGATTTTTCTTTCGAAGGAACCCAAGTTCTGCTCTGCCATCCTGCTTAACGTCCAGCTTTCGGCTCCGTAAACCACGACTGGCAATATCAATGATCTGTAGGGCATGATTTTAGTCCTTCGGGGAGTTTGGACCCTATCTGTTTAGACAGGCCGAAGAAGCAACGGTTGCCTAGGGTTATCCTTCGCCGAACCTCCACCAGGGTGTCATTTGTGGAGGTTACGTTTGTCCCAAGGTAAGTAAACTCCTTTACTACCTCAAAATTGTGGCTGTCGATGGTGACATTTTGTCCAATGCGGTGTGGAGTTGTTTCTGGTCAACAGCATGTACTTCGTTTTACTCTCATTGATTTCAAGACCAATTCTTCTAGTCTCTTCTTCAATCGCCGTAAATGCTTCAATAACGACACGTTGGGAGTACGCGATAATATTTATATCGTCAGCATACCCCAATAGCTGCACGGATTTGAAAAATATAGTGCCTTCCGTGTTAACACCTTTCACCACCTTAGTGTGCTCTTTTTCCGATTTTACTTTTGATGTCTCCATAGTGTGTTTGGCAACGAGTTCAGGATCGATTTGTTGTGTTTATATTGACAATGGGTTGGCCCCTAAGCGAATGTCTAAAATCTAATTTCTCTAATCGTGCCCCGTCTAAGGATGTTAGGAGATTATTCCCATTTTCCTGATTACCACACTCGTGCCATATGCTACCATGTTCCTTTCAATCGATTAGCCTGAGTACGTTTCCAGAGTGGTATGAGATATGTTTTCCGATGGTCTTTCCAAAGATGTCTTCTTTTCCATTTGTTTGCGTTAAAATCGATAGAGACAGTTTTAATGTCGTAGCTGGGGCATGCCTTATCTTCTCACTCTGTAGCAACAAATACATAATATTTAATTAAACATTTGAATACTTTTAGATCTGGCTCCTTTGTTCCCTGCTGACATCGATAACATGGGTAACGTATATAAGCTTCTACAATTCTCGTGTGGTTGGTGTTATTGTAACGAAAATCGTCAATCGATGGTTTTTCAAAGGCGCATATTTTAAATTAGGTAAGTTATGCTAAACTCTTCAAACTGGTCTCGAAAGTGATATCGTTTTATCTGTTCTTTTAGGATCTCTCACACTCAATCCTTTAGCTGGAAAGATAATGTTCCGAGACTTCGTGTATGTGTGTTTCGATTACTCAGTACGAATTCAAGATGGTTACTTTATATTTCGATGGTGGCGGTCATATGTACCGAAAGATGTATCCGAAGGTAAGAATCGAAACGAATGAATAGAAGATACTCTAGACTGAGAAAATTATTTTCATACTTTTACAGATCTCTCTCACTCGGATACGAGACTTTCAGTGCAATTGAATGGATTTGAAATTCATATCTACAATCGATCTCAACTGTATGATCATTTAGAGAAGACTTTTGGCTTAAAGCCATCGATATTTATTCCGGTAAATATTCCAGATGAATTTTTTTTGTTGAACTTCTTCAATTTCTTATTACTTGCAGACTGACAATCTCTCAGCCGAAGAGCGAAATAAAATGAAGGAGCACGCCATGAATCTAGAGAATACTAGACAGACCGCAGCAGCATCATTTAGCAAGGAGAGTAAAAAACGTTCCGAAGCAATGGCAGCAACAACATGGAGAGATTTGATTCCCGTCATTAAAATCGACATTTGCTCTGGACGATTTGTCTTCGGTAATCGATTGACACCGACGACTTTGTCCATTTCGGTGGAAGAAGCTCATTGTACGTATAGTACGAAACCAGCTGTCTGTAGATTGGACCATTTCATGCATTTTGTCAAGGCGAAAGTGGAGAATGCAAAAGTAATGTTTGCCCCTAGTCCAAAGTACACTGGATTGGTTGATGAACCACCAAGGTGAGTTGGCGATTTAGGAGAATTTTATTTATTTGTATGAGTCAATTTAGGCTATCTTCTATTTTGGTGTGCAGCCTCACAGAGGAATTTATAATGAATTTGATTTTCTAGTTGACATTGAGGTGTATAATAGGGAAGTTGTGTGAAACGTCATAGACCTCCACTATTCTCTAAGTCGTGTCACTAACCCCGACTAACACTGGGTTTTATTTTTGGCAATTTATAACTTTATGTAATAAATGTCGTTTCTAATTGCATCACTTCACTGGACTTACAGATTACGGATTTGTCATCCAGCTGGTCTCTACTGTCTTCAGTCGAGTTGAGTGGAATGGCTTATAGAATATGGGTGGAAATGATGTATGTGATTCCAAACGAATTCACCATAAGGAAGTAACACCTTTGATACCCAGTGCTTCGCTTCGAAAATGAGGTTCTCTAGCGTTATAATAACATTGTGATTCCGATGACATTTAAATGACTGCATTGTGTCAGAAGTGGTGTTGAAATTACCGCTTCAACTTGTAGGGTAGCAATCAGTGCTATATTCCATACGGACATGGTGAGGTGATATTTGTAAAATGTTTCACCAAATACGAGTTCCCAGAGACAATCAGTTAGCCCAAAGGCTTCTGTGGTGGAATGATAAATGTCGAAAAAATCTCCTTGTGTCTGCAATGTAGAAGTGCTAACCTTTAGAACATCATGTTTGACTATCGTAGCGCAGTGTGTACAGAACGATTATTCACGCAGAAATCTCCGAGTTGTGGTCGTCATTACCAAAAACTACTATCGCCGAAGAGGCGAGGCATCTCTAGGCTAATTGTCGAAATCCAAAAATGTCATAAAGCCCTTGGGAGGATTATTCTAAAAATATTTTAGCAGCTATCAACACTGAGCTGGCATCGGGTAGAAGAGAGAGAAAAATATATTCTCCTTGCTTTTTGCCAGGGTGCATGCACAAATCCTCAGAGTAAGAAGATCGCTGAAGTAACGCGAGCTACTAATAGATCCCCTAAGCTTACCAATATTTCGTAAAAGTGTTCTTCAATAAGTATGAATCGGCTGTAACGTTGGTTACAAGTCCTTGTAAGTAGATGTACGCACATGTAGAATACTTGAAAACTAGCTCGCTTGATGCTTTCGGCGGTAAGCGCATTTGAATATTCACAGGCTCTTCATGAGACTGCCAGTAAGCTTGGACCAAAACAAAAGTAGCTTTTCAAGCTTCCAAGATAGGCATCAAACTGGCGGAATCCTTAGTGAAAGGCCAGTTCCAAAGAAGCACAATCATTTCGTTGTGTTTCTGATCGAAAATGTGTCGAATGCATCGAATCTTTCTGAGAAGAATCTACGACGTGAGTCGCTCTATAAACCGCCTTACATAAGCACTACGATGTATACTGTCATATGTAGCTTTGAAGTCGATGAAAAGATGACGACTTTCGAGGATTAGTGAAAATTTAGCTTATTGTAGATCTACCGGACCGAAAATCACACTGGTAGATGCCAATTAGTGTGGTGCAGGGCTGCTTAAGACGTACACACAGTACGTTAGACCATTTTTGATCCTCTCGATTTGATATTTCTTCGAGCATGCTTTCGTCCAGCCAAGCATGATTTTGCATATGCATCCACCAGATGTAAAAAAAAGCTCCGATGGGAGGCCAACACAGGCGCGCTGAAGAGTACGAGTATAAGACGAAGCACATGCTGTACAGTCACATCGACCTAGTGAAGAAGGTGCAAAACGCGTATCTACCCAGAAGTGTCACGCCTCATCATCGATGGACTCCAATTGGATGCAACTAGAGGCAGCTGACAAAAGATCGTGCTTGTTTGAGAGCCTTTTTTTTCAGGCCCAGTCCTACAGTGGACTATATTGCCATCAAAAGCAAAGGAACGTTTGAAGCACGAATGTCCATAATGTTGACTTGGTAGTATGTATTCAAGAATATTTTGGCTTGTCTGTAATAGAAAACCCAAATGTAGTTAGTACAACATTTTGCCTCATAAAACAATACTGTTGGTATGGTGAGAGAAACATCATGTACAGCTCTACAGAACTATAGCTATTCGTGGGAACTATTTCAATCACATTTTCGAGTAGATAGTATGTAGGTTAGACATTTACCTGTGTGGGGATTGATTACGAAAGAATCACTTTAAAGATTTTAAAAGACAGACAAATGTGACAGACGTAAACCATTTTTTAAGTTCTCTGTAACCTATTAAGCAAGTTTATTAGATCTTTAGAAATGGCCTTACTAAGAAGTAATCAAAGTTTACATTATCTTCATATCGTAGGTACATGGGCGAAGGTTTCGTTGTGATGATGTCCAACTGCATGGATCTGTACTTTTACATGGACGAGGCGGGTGTAGTACCAGATGAACCAGTACATCTCACTCTAGCCAATGGTGATATAGTTGAACCATCTCCGCCAGTGTGGGGAATAGACATAAAATGCCAGAAAGGCACTGATTTTAGTTACGGTCCATGGGCGGATAGACAACGTGATCACCTGTTCAAATTCTTCTTCCCACCAGATTGGCAACAAATGAAAGTGACTCCTGCTCCGTTGCCAGGAGAGTTGCGCGCCTATCAGTCATTTGATGTTTGTCTGTGCGTCTTGAGTGAAGCTACAATTGATATTCTCTTCTCGAAAGATAAAGAAACAAATGCCATGCACATAACAGTTGGTCCGGCGTCATATGTTGAAGTGACCATCCCTTGGGTGACCCATTCAGATGGATATACAACAAAAATTGCCGGTCAATTATTCCACGTAGAAGCAACTACAAGTCTCCAATATCGCAGCTTGGCCGAATTTGAATCACTCGAGTATAAAATACGAATTCACTACCCAAACAAGTGGAATGACAGTCAGGATTGGAGCATCAATTTGACGGGATGCAAAGCCACTGCTTATATTGTCTATAAGCATAAGTGTTTCTTTCAAGATCTCATTGAAGACTGGGCATGCAAGGCGAGACCAGATATTCTCAGCTTTGTGCCATACACCTGCAAGTTTACCATTCTTCTCAATGAATTTGAGATCCTTACGCTAAGTAATGAGTACAATTGGATCGATTGCTCCTCAGCGAATCAGGAGAATCATCATTTGGCTTTCTGTGGGGATTTGTTCGATTTGAGCTTCGCGTTGCCATTTGATGATTTCCTGCCACAAACGGTGACCCTTAAGTTTTGGATACATGGTGAGGGTTTGGATTTGGGTATGTACCTGCCGGAGGTATCGTCAGCAAGACCAATTGTCTTGGCGATCGATGAGAACGCGCGGCTCTTAACTCGTGGTGGTAAGATAAAGAATAGACCCGAGTTGTATTCGAAAAAGTGGAGAAAGATTTGCCAGAGGAGGTAAGTAGTTAATTTGAGACGTTAAGTTATCGATAGTAACTGTGTGTACGTTTCAGTGCTGGTTGGGTAGACTGCTGGACTGTTCCGATTGTTGCGTTGTCCATTCAGTACGTTTATCATCCAGTTCCACCACAAGGACCCGATCCACAAGCAGACATCACTACGCCAGAGAAAGAGGAGATTCTGTTGAGTCCAATGCGAATTCCGAAAATTCGGAAATCTCCCGTAGCCAATTGGCAACAAAGTGAAGCCTATAAATTTGATCCGGCTACGTTACCTGCTGATCAGGTGACTGTTGAACTGGAAATTGGTTCTTCAGTGATGATGGCCTATGGCAGTGTGTTGCGAAATTTTATTCACCTAAAGGACAACATCTTCGGAGAAGATCAAAACTTCACCGATATGGAGCAATCTAATGTACAAATGAAAGAAGCCACTACGGCTACCAATCCGAAAGATCAATTGTTGGGTAAAGACAAGGATGTGGCTACGAAATCAATTTCAGAAGTAACCGTGCCCGAAGAGAAACAGAAACCATTTGATCCACGTCTCTATAGGCCGTTGGAAGTTGTGGTTTCTGTGATCATCCATGACATTCAAGCGCATCTAATGAAGGTTTGTTAAAAGATACTATTAGTGGTTTCTGTAACATAGTCTATGTCTCTTTTTAGAATTGTAATGACAATGATCCTCCATGTCCTGTAATACTCATCGAACGACTGGGATTCGAAATGAGTAAACGATATACTGAGACTGAGCTGCAAGTATTAGTTAGTCCATCCTATTTGATTACATCGGATGCATTAATTCGACCGAATCGTGATAAACACATCAATCAGGGACATCTATTATTGTCTGCTGTGCAGGTAGGAAGGAATTTATTTCTTAAAGAAGTAGTATTACTAATGCGTTTGATTTTAGGTTCGAGGTCATGCTATGTTTAGCAATGAAGGATGTGCTCTCGATGAAGATACGCTCGAGTACTCCTGGTTGGTGGAGATTCAGTTGGGAAAGCTCTCTGGAAAGCTTACTGTTCCGCAGGTAGGTTATGTTGATTCATTCTTATAATAAAGTATGACTCAGTTGGTCATGCTGCAATGTATTGAAAATAAGCTTGAGGTCTGGTATGAGCCAATCTGTGTGTCACCAAAAGGCCATAGACGTTCACATAGTACGCTGGATAGGAATTAGCAACATTTAACAGGGATATGCCTCGGTAATTCTTGTAAAACATAGGATCGTCCTTTTTTGTTAAGGGGCATATACATGGAACTGATATTCCTATCATCACGCATGCTTTCGTCCATCCATATCTAATTGATAATTGGGGGAACGAAGCGTGGGGCCATTCCCAACATTGACACTTTGGTCAAAATGTTATGAAGGACAGGGATAACTTCGAGATTTTCTTTGGGCTAAGAAGGGAATTGAGTAGTAGGGTCTTCTCAAGAAGGGATGACGGGCGAAAGCGTTTTTTGTGTGTGAAAGTGTTCCCATATCCTCTCTTACGTTGTGCCTGTCTGTTCATCTTGTTTATTCTGATACTGCGAAATTAAAAACATTCTCTTGTAGTCTCTCCTAAAATATTTTCCTGGTTTTGTAACATTACAGCTTGTGAACACCGTTGTTGGGTTAGAAACTTTAATCCTGCTCGCTGTTGATCCAGAGAATTGCTTGAAATCTCCTAAGACAGTTCGTAATTGTCATCACGGAGTACCAAGCAATCAGTGTCTTCAAACCAAAGAGGAGAACAAGTACAAATGTCCCTCAGCAGAAGATATCAAATACAAGATGACAAGAGTATCGATTGATGCGGTAGACGTTTATCTGATTGAAAGTGGGACAGCTTTACACACTTGGGTAAGTCATATGATCTATAGTACTTTCTCCTTACAACTATCTGTTCTCAATCCCTTTAGATCTCACCAATTCGTTTGGCCACATGTAATCTTCATGGTCAACGTGTAAAATCTGGTATATCTGGTCTACTTCCATCGATTCTTCTTCGACTGTTTATGCTGAACAATGGATGTAACACGAATATGGCGACATCATTCAGTAATACCAATACAGCAGGTGGGTTCTTACGAAATGGTTTATCTCTCATATATATAAACTTCTTGAATGTCCCCGTTTTAGGAAGCAATCGATCTGGAAAACATCGAAAAGACGACAGTAAAGGCGCCGATCCTCAGATTAAAGCAAAGCGCAGTTCGAATTCCTTCTCACAGCGTCGTGATTCAAAGGAAGACGGTTCCAGAAAGCTTCGAGATAGCTTTTCTGAAGTGAAACGATGTTCAGAGTCTGAGTTGTTTGAAAATTGGCTAGAAGTTGGATGCACTTCATTGGGGCCGATTTTGTTGGAGGGTGCTTCAGCTCTACCAATTCCCGATCATAAATTGCACATCGTGCAACACAAGTATAAAGCTTTATTTTTGTCAGCTAGTTCTGGGATGCTAAAAGCGTTTCTTTCTGCAGCTTCCTTCGGGAACACGATGTAAAATCTAAGCGTTTGTGGTTCCTATGGTCTGGCAACAATGCTAGCACTGAAATTGCACGCTGCGGTTGCATTGGCGGGTGTGCATTTTACGGCAGTAACCGAAATGGGACGAAGTTCTTTAAGCCATCGGCGCAAGATATTCAGGATAACTACAACATTGCAAGATATCAGTAAGTTGCTGACGATTATTTCTGTATCTTTTGTATTACATACTTCTCTTTCCAGCATCATTGATAATCCAAAAGACTTTGGTTTCGGTGAAAGTATCCTGCATGAAGGGCAACTAGTGTTTCACACTCCTCCATACAGTTTGCAGACAGTTTCTCTCCATGACAATTCTGATTTTACTGGAAAGGTGAGCATTAAATTTGTTTTTCCATCTGTGTTATGGATCAAATCTATATTCACAGGGCAAACACTACCGTCCCGCCATGGATATCCGCAATGGTGGCAGCCTAAAGAAATCGGAATTAGCCACCAAGGATATTGGTGCGGCCAAATTCAAAGTACCTGACAAGGCGACAGATCTCAATGGACGCAAGTCACGCGAAAGTATTGGATCGCCAAATACTCTTGAAAGACGTAGCCAACGGTATTCATACACTACCACTAGGTATTTCGTTACCTATTTAGTGGATTTGTTAAAGAAGTTGAAACTAATCGATGCTCACATTTTTAGGCAAAACTCTGTTGAAGTGCCATACGCACGTCTCCTGGATAGTCCATCGAAGAAAATCATGCGTCAGGAGTCAAATGATTCGCAAACTATGTCTCTTCGACGAGGATCTGATTCAAAAACACAAAATTTGCTAGTTTCAACGCCAAAGACGAGTGTATCGGATTCTCGATTGACTGGTGATGGAAATGTTGAAGATGAAATAGAGGTAGGTTCTTTGAAAAAATGGTATAGAAGAGGTTCTAATATTTATTTTATCATTTCTTGTTTTAGATGCCCGAAGAAATGTCTCACTCGGCACCTCATTCACATCCACTTGAATTTGAAGTTGCTGACATTCAAATTCATCATATTGATGCAAGTGGAGACAGTTTGACGAGGGAAGTACAAAGAACTATCTCACTTACATCGGAAAATCCATCAGAGATGTTTTTCTCTGCCGAGGAGGATATCTCGAATGTAATGTCGCAGGGATCGATGAAGAATCGCAATGGTTCCATTGTATTTTCTGGAAAGAAACGATTTTCTTCGGACTTGAGGTATTATTTTAAAGTTTTATTTAAAAGTTTTGCGATTCTAAAATAGTGATGAATGCATCAACTAAATTTAGCGGACTGAAAGATCCCTTTTTATCCTTGGGTTGTATCAGTAATGGATCGTATACAGCTTAGATATGAGGCATTTATATTTATTTATACTCGCGTTCATTGCGGAACTCAAGCAAAATTAGTACTAAATTTAATGAAAAACGCAATAGTTTAGTTAACTTATCTGTGTCCACTAAACTGAGCGTATTGAGGAGGACGAGTAGAACCTCTTTTATTAAAGCGAAAAGAAGAAGTAATTCTATTGAACTCGTGACGAATTTTCTGCCCAAATATAAAGAGGGTCAGAAGAATTACTACTGTAGCTACATAATAAAGCCATATGGTACGGAAATAATGTCTAGTAGACATACTGAATATAACTACCTTTCTGGCATTCTTATGGAGGGCCTCTATTTAGATCCTAGTGGCTTTGTAGAAATATTGAGGTTTTCAGGTTCCAATTTAATATGAATGATCCCACATTTTGAGGTGTAGTCTGTCAGAATGTTAAATAACTCCATGGAGTCGTGCGAATTGAATTGATACCCCAGTCCCAAACGATGAGCTGACATGTGTAACTTCGACCGTGGCCCATTGAAAATTAGGCATAAATCGAGTTAAGAGGGGACTTCAGAGTACAATGAGCTGTTCTGCCTCCCTTACAAACCGTGGTAACAATGTTAGAGGCAGGGCAATGCCCTGGACACTCATCACCTTTTTAAGGAAAAGTTGTTTAACAGCGACGACAATCCACCCCCAGGCGTGGCACACATTTTGTTTCGCATTCTAGTGATTTTTCGCTGTCTGACTTCTCTCGCAATTTACATATTTTAAACATGTGTATTCATATACCTATTGCTACGTGAGAAAATACTATTAAAATGCATTACTTACTTACTTACTTATGTCCTGTAAGCCCTTGTGGGTCCTAGGGCCTCTACAACGCCTACGCGCCATCGCGTGCGATTTCTGGAAATGTGCCTCAGCTCTCCCCAACTCTTTCCCAGTGGCCGTGCTTCCTTCTCAACTGTTCTGCGCCACGTACTCCTAGGACCGCCGCGTATCCTGCCATCCTGGGTAAGCGGGTTCCATTGCATCGCTTGGTTAGCTATGGACCTGTCACCCTTTCGGAGAGTGTGACCGATCCACTGCCACTTTCGTCGTCGTATGGTTGTGCCTATAGGTTCATGGCCCGTTCTCTGATAAAGCTGTTCGTTAGAGATACGGTTTGGCCAGAATATCCTTAAGATATAGCGTAGACACCTATTGACAAACGTTTGCAGCTTCCTCGTGATAGTGACGGTCACTCTCCAGGTACCACATCCATATAGCAACACGGATTCAACGTTGGAACGGAACAGTCGTAGCTTGGTGTTTAAGCTAATTGCATTACTTCGCCAAACTTTGGATAGCATCCCAAACGCAGATTTTGCTTTACCTATTCGGCTGGCTATATCCAGTTCGGTTCCTCCATCGGTTGAGACAATACTCCCAAGGTATTGGAAACTCTCTACTCTCTCAGCCGTTTGTCCAGCAATGCATATATGAGTTGATGAGTTTGGTCCTAGGCTGATAATTTTTGTTTTTGCCGAGTTAATTTTCAGCCCAACAACGTCTGCTTCCCTCTCCACATTTGCTGTCATTTGGTGAGACAGTAGGCATACATCGTCGGCTTAGTCGAGGTATTTGAGTTCAGATGTGAGAGTCCATCGAATTCCTCCATTTCCTGTTGATAAGGCCGCATTCAGCACATCGCTAATCACCAATAAAAACAATATTGGTGAAAGTATGCAGCCTTGCCGAACCCCACTTTGGACTTCGAATTCCTCAGACAGCATTCCTCTGTGCAAAACGTGATATGTGGACCCATCATATGTAGCCTTGATAATTGCTATTAATTTATCCGGAATGCCTCTCCTGCCATTAAAATGCATGGTTCTGCTTAAATAGTTCCGATATTGGGAAAAAGTAAACAAATATGTGATTCAAAATGTGTACAACCGCCGCTCAAAGTAAGAGCCTGCTGCCTAGACCTAAAAAAGAAAAACCTTTTCACTACCTGATTTAATATTGCCAAGAGTAAAGAATCGATAGACATAGACTTTGGTCAATGTGTCCGTGTCGTAGTTCGTCAGCGAGCAGTAACTTAATAGCCGAGTGACAACCCTGCATCTTCGAGCAACGCTGCCACACACCTATTGTGCACGGTGCATCTACTCCATAAACAGCACACCGTACTTCAGAAGGAGTTGTAGGTCTTTCTTTCTTTCTTGTCGATCTATATCTTCTAAAAAATATGTTTCCCAAAAACTTATAGGATCCAACAGTTCACAGAAAAGTAGCATGATGCTGATGCAGATAATGCCGCTTTCTACAAAGTGCTCGTCTTCCAAAATGATTGGAATATGTGGTATGAGAAAGAATTCGCCAGATAGATCAGATCAGAAAATCGTAATAATTTGCGCCTCATGGAATTGTCTAAGTGGACTGTGTGCACCCTTCCGAGCGCGTTGTCACTTTTTATAGCGGACTAATTCTAGACCTGTAAATTTGTTCTTTTAAATAAAGTAAAAAGAGACTTCAGAATATATAAGAATTTCGGCAACAGTAGTGGGCGTTTCCGATTTGGATGTCGCTAAATAGTGGCGGAACAACCCAAGTTTATAATAATTTTTTTGTTCGAGATTCGATGACTGACACCCCGTATAGATTAAAATAGGACAAAGACCACATACCGTCCCTTTGTCGACTCCTTGCGTGTTTGGGAGAACTAAATGAGGAATTTTAAAACATTGACTGATGACCAAATTGGTTGGACGTTCTCTGGCTGTATGTCGACATACAACTGTCTTTGTAGCAAGTTTTATGTTCAAATAAGGTGCCACCTATGCACGCGTTGTGACTGCTGAGCTCGTGTCTCTCCATGACATGTTCGAGCGATTCGTTGGCACCTAATTGCTTGAAAAAATTTACTTTTTTGTTCGACTTTTAGTCCTTCAAAGACAAACGACAGTACCTTATCTGACAGACCTTATCGCCGACCGATAATATCGGGTATCCGGTATTTGTCCTTATTTTCCATCCGGCCGACGCACGGTTGGCAGACTTTCATACGATCGATCGTATTCTAAAGGTTGTGCCAAAATTTACGCAAGATTTGAATTTTGCGCCATTTGTGGGGTGAAGTGTTGCCAACAAAAAAAAAAGACAGCGTGACAGCTGACAGTTCAGGGTTATTAAAAATGGAGTACTACACGAAAGAACAACGCATTTTCATTGTTGAGCAATATTTTAAAAATAATGAAGGTTTGGCAGCTTCAGTTCGCAATTTTCGTGCAAAATATGATCAGAATAGTGATTTAACTTCATCAACTGTGAACTGGATCAATTAGTGATCTTAGACACTCTGGCCGCCCTTCAACAAGTCGTTCAACACAAAACATCGAAGCAGTTCGTGAGAATGTTCTCGAGAGTCCAGCAGGAACATCAATTCGGCACCGTGGTCAAGAATTGGACATTCTCACGAAAGATTTGCATCTTCATGCATACAAAGTTCAATTGATTCAAAAACTGAAGCCTACTGATCACGCACATCGAAAAGAGTTCGTTGAATGGATTATAAAACAACAACAAGTGGATACTGATTTTTCAAGCAAAATCATCTTCAGCGATGAGGCCCATTTTCATTTTGATGGCTTTGTTAATCGTTAAATTTGTCGAAGTTGAGGTTCAGAAAATCCACGAGTGTTTGTTGAGAAACAAATGCATCCACAACGTTTCAATGTTTGATACTGATTTTGGGTTGGAGGCATCATCGGACCATTATTCTCTGAAAATGTGGCTGGTCAGGCAATAACAGTTAATGGTGCTCGCTATTGCGACATGATAATTATTTTTGCAAGATATGGATGTGAACGACATGTGGTTTCAACAAGACGGTGTCACATGCCAAACAGCTCGAGAAGCAATTCAATTACTGCATGAGTCATTTCCTGATCGTTTAATTTCCCGTTTTGGGAATGTTTATGCCAACAAGCCAACACTCACGCCTTTAAAGGACCAAATTCAGCCACATTTATGCAAAACGGTCAGGGAAAATTTCGATAAAAGAGTGCGTATGTGCCAACAAAGCCGTGGAGGCCATTTACCCGATGCTATTCCATACATAACCCTGTGCTATACTTATGAATCAATAAAACATTTACAATTTTAATTACTTCTTGCGTGAATTTTGGGACACCCTTTATTTTTTTTTTTATTTTTTTTTCTTAATTTTACAGCATTGGTGCCCAAAACGAAGTCGGCGGACATACTCTATCAACCTATAGAAGTGATTTAGAAATTCACGCTCCGGAGAATAATAAAACGTTACCCAAACGTCCTCAGAGTACAATGGAGTTGGTAAGTGCTAGAGGGTGTAAGTTGTATTTAATATTTTTTTTTTTTTTTTTTATATAAAAAAAGAAATCTGTTATTTCAAGTTACTTTTACTATTTAAATATATCCTTCTCTCTATTTAAAGTTTAGCTCCAAGACATATCATTCTATTACACATATGTATACTCTTCTAATTTGGTTTAAGTTTATTTTTTGCATGCAATTCATTCACTTTCCCTCACTCTCTTTTTTTTATCTTAAATTTGTGTTTTTATTCTCAAACTGAAGAACGAATACGAAAAAAACAAAAAGAACAAAAAAAAAAAAAACAAATCTTTTAATCATCATTTTCATAGAACGAAGACGTGAGACGTATTCATGGTCTCGCAACTCCGCTCAGAAAACTAACAAATATTTCATCACGACCAGAGTTTCGCCATTTCGTACATGATGTGAGTAGAATTAGATACAAACTTTTTTTTTAGTAATCGACCAAAAAAAAGTGATTTTGTTTTCTTCCTTTCTAACTGTCTACCATTTGTATGTTTTTTTTGTTTTTCTTTTTTTTTTGTCTATTAAGCTCAAAATTCAACTAAATTCTATGTTTTTTTCTATGTTTCGTTTGATATGCTGTTTATTTAGTGTGTGAATTGGTCTAACGAATTTCATTTTAATTTCATTCTCCTTTTCTAAGCTCTCTCTCTTTTCTTCTGAGTTTTTGTTTTCCTTTTTAAAAGATAAATAAAAATTAAATTTAGGTGATACGCCTAGGAAATGAAAATTCTCACTTGGAATGTTTAGAAGATAATGACACAAAGAATTATGCTATGTTTTTTTTTTATTATTATTATTTTTCCTATGTTAAATGTGATAGAAACCTATAATTTCGTTTTGTATTTTATCGTATGCATTAGAATGAGATTTAGGTAGAGAATTTTTCGATGACTATTACGAAATTGTGCCTGCATGGGAAAGAAGGTTATTACCAGTGATGGCTATTAGGAATGAATTTTTGAATCAAATCTGTCAAAAAATCTACTCACTTGCTTTGACTTTAGTCATCAGTTCGATGCGTGACAAATGCGGAAGGCCCAACAAGAGCTTAAGTAAATGAACTTAACATTTACGCAAAAGAAATGACAGAAAAATAATAAACATATTGACTAATTGCACTGACCTTAACCTCAGATTTATGCAAATTCGAAATAGGTTGCACCATCAAAACAAATCATTGCTTTACTTTTCGATAACACATCCACTAATCTATTTTACACAATTTTTAATCAAATATCGCTAATAAAATCTAATCATTGGTTCTGCTTAGATATTTTCATTTTAAACTTTAAGTCCTTATTAGCATTTAGGCCCGCTTCATACTCGAACCTTGAGTGCTTTGACACATTTCCGGCGACGGTTATACGATGTTTTTATACATTTCTGGGCATCCATCGGATGTCGGATATATGTGAAACGGGTCTTATATAGCAGGTTAAAATAAAATAAAACATGCAGGAACGAAGGGTGGAATTCTACATTTCGAGGTTGGGATTTCACATTCCTGGCAGATGGCATCAGTCAAATATCCATCTGTCATCCATAGTGATGTCGTTTAACCACCGCTCAACGCATTAAAATTGTTGCATCTTACTACAAAAATAACAGTTCCGTAATATCTGTGTATATGTAACTTGACCTCGATTTTTTGAACAAAATCTTCAGCGATGAGGCCCATTTCTTCCTCGGCGGCTACGTAAACAAACAAAATTGAAGAATGTGGGATTTTGAGAATCGAATCGATGTCAACGGGTGACACGCCCACTGTGGGCGTGATCTGACCTATTTTTTTTGAAAACGACGAAGGCACCACTGTTACGGTGAATTCCCTGCGCAATGGTCAAATGATAATCAACTTTTTTTGGCCTGAGATTGAAGACATTGATGTGAGCGACATGTGATTCTAACAGGACGGTGCTACGTGCTACATAACACAGGCAAATTTGGCTCTATTGGACGTAAAGTTCCCCGGTCGTTTAATTTCGAGATTTGGCGATATCAATTGGCCACCAAGATCGTGTGATCTGACCCCGTTGCATTTCTTTTTGTGGTTCTATACTAAAGATCGTGTCTGTGCAGAGAATCGCCAAACTTTAAAGCACTTAAAAACCAACATCCATAATACAGCCAGAAAAGTGCCGAAAAGTCATCGAAAATTACCTCACAAGAATGATTGCAAAAACTCCCGTGGCATTGTATTTCATACTAATGGCATAGTCTAATACTTGTCTTTAATATTTTTTATTTTATTTATTTATTAAATCCTAAAGCACAAAATGAGCAATCCTGTATTAATCATGGTTATTTGCATGGTTTTGTTTCTGGAATATAATGACTCAGGCAAAGAATGTCTCCAAAGCGTCAGATTCCTTCAACTTGAGAAAGAGTTCATACGAGGTAAGATGGACATATTGGTTTGAAATGGGATAAGGAGATAAGAGCGTCTGATGTAGAAATAATTGCAGATGACTGCAAAAAGGGGGCAGGGGTTCACATTACCAAAAGAAAGGGGAACGACTGGGTCGCACGTACTTGCTCCATATGTGCTATTAGTCTGAAAATTGATCAGATTTTAGATTCAAACCAAATAGATAAGAAACAACATAAATTGCATTTTTCGTAAAATGCGTTAAAAATCTAAAGAACTTTCCTGAGCCTATGTCGAAAATAGTAATGCTAGAATAAAAATTCGAATTTCACCCCTTGGCGTTATCCCACTAACCCCAGAAATGAAGTTTGCAGAAAAAATTCGTCCAGCCATCTAGGGTGCAACCCGAGGTACCGACAAATGGACAGACAGACCCAATTTTCTGAGCTCCTCTATTATAGTAATGTCAAGTTTGATTAAAATCTCGAGATTGCAAATTTTCACGAAAACAATACATGTCCTGTGGGAGCAAGTAAAAATAAAGTTCAACTATTGGGTCGCACGTACTTGCATCTAAAGTGTGATTCAATTGGAGGTTACAATTTATATCTGGCAATACTGTGGTTCTGTCAAAGATAAACAGCTGATATATGGTGGCCGTGGTGTAGTGGTAACATCATCGCTTGTCACGTTGTTGATTCTCGGTTCGAATCCTGATGTCAAGAATCATCTATTTATTTCGTATGAAATAAATAAAAAAGTCGATCACTTGCGAAAGCTAAGACAACTCTACTGTGAAGGCATAACACTGACAGTGGGGTGGTCATATAGGCAAAATGCAACTTGATCGTGATGATGACATCAGGAGGACGGAAAGAAATATAGTGAATCGTAAGCAATGACAATAATAGCGAAAAACAAAACAAAATACTCCCCAATTATCTGGACAGCCACCCTTGGAGTTTACAGAAACTAAATACCACCTGAGTTTCAAACCACACCACTTTGTCTTTCTCTCTGTCTCTTCCTTTTCACAAAAAAAAAAAAACGCACGTGTTCTAAAAATTAGTATAAGGGTATTCATATCCCCTTTAACACGTGGAAATTATAAAAAAAAAAAAAAATATATGACATCTGTTAAAACACGATTCGCGCATTGCGAAATAATGTCGGTATACATTTTCCAATTTTCAGAAATTAATAAGCAAAGTACCGTCAAAAGTATTTTCTGTAGCACCATTTTTAATAACCCTGAACTGTCAGCTGTCACGCTGTTTTTTTTTTTTTCGTTGACAAGACTTTATCGCACAAATTTGTGACACCCTTTAGAAAAATGTACTGGAACACATTGAACTACGAGTACAAAAGCTGTACACAAGAGAAACGTCACGATCATATGTGTTGAGCATAAGGTGGAATGTCTTCGGAGAACATTGCTCACATAACAAAAGGGACCTTTTGTTGTTGTTTTTTTGTTCTGTTGAATACTTGCTTCGTTTAAAATTACTTAACACTAAATACATTAACCTTAAACAAGACTTAGCAACAAGTTAAAATTGACCGATTTTGTTGAAAATCGATATCTAAGCAATTTGATATATACAAAGACATGGCATACCAAGTTTTGAAAAATTGTCAAAGAAAAATTCTAGCACACAGGTGCAAGTCAATACGACAAACTCGTGGACTTTATTTGGGTTCCGAAACGGAGTTTGACTAAAATTCTTTCGAATTTTTAGTAAAAAGGTAAATTTTTAACATATAGTATTTTTTTTATTTTTAAAGAATATTATGAATAAAAAAAATTCGTCAAGTGCGATTCGTACGCACCAAAGTACGATCTAATAACTGCCCAGGTTCTAAAGGAAATACATTAAAAAAAACTCCAATTTATAATAAACGCATGCCTAAAGCTCCGATATGTTCCACATCATTGGAAAATTGCTGAAATGATTGCAATACCTAAGCAAAGAAACCAAAGACAGAAGTGATATTGAAATTGAAGGAAGTCTAATCTCGGAACCATCAGAACTGGAAGAACATTTTTAGATGTTAGCTTTGACAAGGTTTAGCATAAGGTTGTACAAACTGCATAGGGATTTACCTAGACAGTATTACGAAATACTGAAATGCTATATTTCAGATCAATTCTTCCGAGTTCGATAAGAACAAGAATATTCAGAACTAAAAAAAATTAAAGCAGGTGTACCACAAAGAAGTGTTCTAGGACCAACCCTGTATCTGTTGTATACCAGGGATGTACCGGTGGATAACAATGATTCAAAATCGACTCACATAAAGTTCAAAAATAAAAAGATAAACAATCTTCCGATATTAACAACCAAGTTGAACCCCATACCGATACAGCCAAGAACTTTGGACGGGACGTTAAAATGGAAAGATCACATCAAAAAGAAAAGAGAAGAACCAAACTTGAAATATAGAAAAATGTGTTGGTTACTGGGAAGAAACTCAGATATCTCTACCCTAAACAAAGTCATGCTATATAAACAAGTATTGAAGGCTGTTTGGACGCACGGCATCCAATTATGGGATTGTACAAAGAAAACAAATATCAACACTATACAGACATTTCAAAACAAAGTCCTTCGTGGTATATTAAATGCCCCTTGGTACATAAGAAATAGCGATTTGCATCGTGACCTACAAGTACACTGTGACACACAATCAACTACTGTAAAATCACATCAACTCCGAGATAGAAACCGTCTTAAATATACGAGACAGTATCCGGGGTTTGAGAAGAACCAAGCTTGGTCCTTCGATTGGTCCTGATTAAGGTGGTGTTTTTAGTGTTGTTAGAAGATCGAGATTTTCACCTTCGTTACCAAAAAAAAAAGTACGAGTACTATTCGGACCTCACGCATTTAAGGAGTCTCTGCAGCTGGCGAACTACCAATTCCGAACGAGTGAATAGTCGTCAATTTTGGCATATCTTTCAAAACCATTTTTGTACCTGGTCACAGCAATCTACGAATTTCATTTGTCATTTGTTTTGTGGTTGTAAACAAGAAAGGCGAACAATGAAAGGAGGCCTGACCGATCATAATAAATTAATTCTTAGGTTAAACTCGAGCGAATGTTTTATTCGCGAGAGTGTGGAATGCGTTATGCATTTGTGGATTGTGAATAAAAGTTGAACTGTTAATTTCTTCGGATAAAATTTTTTAAATTTAGTTTTTTTTTGTACTAGAAAATAAATAAATAGAACTCAGTTTTATTTGAAATGTAGAATTTGGGATTTTGTGTGCATAAAAGTACTAAAAATGGTTTGGTCGCAGTTCGCTGAGCTGTGAATTTTTCTTTAGTGTTTCGTACCGTTATTTTAACTACATACATCCTTTATTTTTCTTTCTCGTTAATTCGAAGAAAAAAGATAAAGCTATGGTCAGGTCAAGCAAACACTTTGTTCCATGTCTGTCCGTATGTTCGTCCTCACACGGCTCGCTTGAGAACCACCAAAGACATTTTGATGAAATTTATTTCGTATTCCTGTGCAAGTATATCCTGATTCGTAGATCATTTCGTTCAAAAACTGTCAAAATCGGCCCAAGTGTGAGTGGAATGTGGGGGTGGGGTTTTGAAAAATGTTTAAATCATCTTTGTTAGCCGACTAACTAAAAAATTTGGCTCGTAGACTTGACTTATACGTTAGTAGTTCCACTTAAAATTTATCGAAATAAAATAAAGTAGGACAAATCATTTTTCCCATATGCCTAATTCAAGAACCACCGGACGGTTGGAATTTGATTTGTGTTTTGAGTTATGTCAGACATGTGGATACGTTTTTCTGAAAATCATTGAAATCGAATGAAGACGGGGTAAAATATGTTGGGGTGATTTTTCACCCCACGCATTCCAATATTTCTCAAGAACTGTTTGCACCAGAGTATTTGTTTTACCTCCTCAAAAATTTATAATACATGCCCTATTTTTGTCAAATTGGGACATCGCCATTGCCCTGATTTTTGAGTTTTTTTTTTTGTTCAATTAAACAAAAAAGTTCAGCTTTAATTTGATATGTCGCATGATGGGTTTGTTGCCGCCAAAAACCCCCTCACAAAAATATTTTTTACAATTTATTTTATTTCTGGATCACGGCATACTATTTTTGTGCAGAATGTCAGCACTCTAGTTCAAATGGTTCATAAGTTACAAGCATGTTACAGACACACAGCCAGACAGACAGACACCGTGTTGAATCTGTTTATACCATTCTGGTACGGAACACTAAAAATTATGCGCTTTCTGCAGTATGGTAGACCGCAACCAATTGTAAAAAGTTAGTGATAATCTTTTAAACGCAAAAGTGGTCTAGATCATTTCGAAAGAAAATTATTGGCGTGATCTTCGGTACTGATGAGGTGAGGTGTCCTGGTTTTTGCTTCAAATCGGCTTGGAATCGATTCAGCAGCTCTGCGTAATATGTGACGGTGATCGTTTTACCCTTTTCAAGGTAATCGATGTAAATAACACCGCGCACATCCCAAAAAACTGTCACCATGACCTTATTTGCTGACAAACCCGCCTTGGCCTTCTTCGGCTTCGATTCACCAGGAGAAATCCATTGTTCTGGTGTGTTGTGGTGAATCCAGGTTTCATCCACGGTTACGAAAGGGCGCAAAAACTCAGCCGAATTTTTCTGGATCATTGCGAAACACACCTTTGAAGTTGTCAAACGAATGCGTTTGTTGTCGATTGTGAGCAAACGCGGCACCCATCTTGCAGAAAGCTTTTTCATGCCCAAATATTTATGTAAAATCGAAATCACTGAGCCATGTGATAAGCCTGTGGCCTCTTCAAGCTCGCGCACTTTCACTCGCCGATCGTCCATTATCAAACCATGGATTTTGTCGACCATTTCTGGTGTGGTGACCTCAATTGGGCGACCAGAACATTCGGCGTCACTTGTCCTTGAACGACCGCATCGAAATTGAGTAAACCAGTGGTGAATGGTTCCAATCGATGGTGAAGAGTCCCCAAAATATTTGTCAAGCTTTTGTTTGTTTTGCGTGATAGTTTTTTCTCGCAAAAAATAGTGTTTAATGAGCACTCGAAATTCACTTTTTTCTATTTTCGAAAATGCTAGTAGGCATCTAAATAAAATGGCTGCCACAACAAAACTATTTGACAGATCTGTCTGAAAATTTGGGTGCGTTCTTTTGAAAGATGATTCTTGACAAAAAAAAATAATTTAAGGTGACGACACGATCTGTGTTAATTTTCAGGGACTTATTGACCCAATTATTTGCTGTGAAGTCATTTTTCGTTTATTTTGAACCTTACAAATTTGTTCTGATCACTTTTTGAATATGATATCACGTAAATATTCGCCACGTTTTTTGGCATTTCCCATCACTTTTCGAAGTGTTTCGGGCTGAATAGCGGCCATTTCCTGTCGTATATTTTCTTTCAAGTCTTATAGGGTCCGTGGCTTGTTAACATAAACTTTGAACTTCAAATAACCCCACAGGAAGAAGTCTGGAGGCGTTAAGTCGAGTGATCGTAGGCCAGCCAAAATCACAATTTTTCGAAATCAGGTGTCCGAGGAACAAAAGACGCAATAAAGCGCGATAGTGCCAAGGGTTGTATGAGCTGTGGCGCCGTCCTGTTGGAACCAAAAGTTGTCCATGGCATTATCAGTCAGAATTGGCATCAAAAAATCCGTTATCAGAGCCCGATAACGATGTCCAACCGCAAAGAACGGTGACGACTCGATGTTGTCGGTGATCTCTCAACACTGGCCTGTACTCGTACAGACTCAATGTTCTCATCAGACTGCCTCGAACGACGTCGGCCTTGATGACTGGCATTACCAAGATTGCCGGTGGCGATAAATTTTTGGTGTAAACGCCTGATGGTGTGGTCTGAAGGCGCTTCCCTCACTCGATATTTTGCAGGATACGCACGTTGCATGTTCACTATTGAGAACAAGTTTTGAATGTAAAACTGCACGATAAAAGCGCGCTGTGGTAGCGTGTACTGTTCCATGTCACAAATTCGATTGGACTGACTGACGCTTCGAACGCGGGCTGTCATAAGCCGATCTGAAAACAGATGTCAAAGTTGGGTTGCCAGATGCCGAAGGTTTAAATGGACCACTCTGTACATTGCTTTGTATGATTTTAAATAAATTTCAGAAAATGTTGAATTATTGCTGCGAATTTTAGATCCCGAGGTAGTTAAATGTGCAGCTACTCACGGCAGGGGAAAGTCACTATATCATGCTTTATACTCGTAGAGCTATCTTAATACGCAATAGATTAAAGAGTGAAAAGCTTATCTAACAGAGATTTAAGTTCAGAATAAAGTTCATAAAACCTCGTAGAATACAGCTAAAGGCTATTTACATAGGTCAATTAAGAACTTCCGGTATCATATCATTTCCCACTGCAAATACATATCACAATCATCCGTTAAAACTCCTTGCTTCTTAATTTCAGTTTTTTTAAACCCATAACACTAGTTTGGCTTGTTTAGAAACTTTGCATGCGTTTGTGTTCTCATAGAAAATTAGTGTATTAGTTGCATTGACAGCGGCTTGCGCTGAAAAAAAAAAATTACACTTCCACCGCTAACTTCATTCCAGACACTTATTCAAAAAAAAATTAAACCCATCCCTTAACTGATAACTACATACCTAGCACCCTCTTCAGCTTCCTCTTAAGCTGTGTGCTTCACACCTTTGCTATAACTTATTTTACTTTCAAAGGAATAACTAACAAAATTTGTTTCCACAGGTTGATTCCCGTGCCTCGTCGTCAGAGACCCCATCCCTATCATCCAATTCATTCATCTCGGCAATGTCTTCACAGGAAGATGTGGCATTAATTAATTTACACATGCAAGTGAATCGTCCAATCATTGATTCTCCACTCTTAATGGCCAGCTACTTGAATCATTTGTCCCAAGTGAAATGCTTCAATTGGACTTCATGTTCATTCCCATCGGGTCCGGATGTTTTCTCCACACCACTATTCCATGAGAATGAAGAGGGTGGCTTGACATATATTGGCAGTAAGATGATCCCACATTTTGATCTGTACTCCAGCTGGAGGGAAATTAAGGTTGTGCCCCGATATGAAAACTCCTCGGGGAGTAGTAGTTCAACAACGTTCATCGGAGGACCAAAGAGTCATCCATGGGATCCAAGCGTTCTGCTTAAGGAGGAAGAAAACGAAAAGTCTACAAACGGCTTCGACGATGGAGAGTTTATGAGTTTACAAACAGAATCTGCGTCGTGCACCTCAGTTGTAGCGCGATTAAAGGGCCAAGTGAATGTGTTTTTAACTCCCCTAATGCTCGAGGGACTACAGAGGTAAGTTTTTTTTTTATTTTCTTGATTTTAAAATATATTTCACAAAACCTAAAGGATAATTATTTATTGGCGCTTCACGCGTACGTGTTCCTTTTCTTTGTCATCTTGATTTGATTGTTCGACATTAGGAAAGGAGTCGTCAAGCTGTTTGATGTATTCTTCGTCTACGTTAGGCATTGAGTTCTACAAAAGGAATTTTATTTTTAAGCGGGGAAATAGATTCAAACAGCTAATACAAACTTACATCTTGATCCTCTTCGGTAGGAGTATCAGAGTTTTCACGTTTAAATCTGGCCAGTTCATCTAATCGGGGAGAAGGCATTTAAAGCACATCTTAAAAAGGTCCAACTTAACTTACCTGATGAATACTGACCCTTAATATCATTCTCGGAATCGTGATCGCTAAAGCATTTGCAATTAATTCTCATGGATTCTACATAAGATAAAAGTATACCTACTCATATTCATTGAGTACGTCCATCAGTTGACTCAGGGCATTTAAATCATCAACAGAAAGCTCACTCAATGCGTATGATATTTCATCATTACTCAAAGGTAGCACTTTGTCATCATCTAAATAAAGAAAATTACTAGTATTGATTCAAGAGAAAATATTTAGCAATTATTTACCCAGCTCCTTGGCATTGTGATTTTCTTTAGGGAAGTCCTGAAAATCGATTAGGTTAAATCGTTGTTTACATATAAACAAAATAAGTTGTTACCATTGTACAGTGAACGAGTGGTAATAATAACAATAGAGTAGCGTTGAAAATTAAAACGTTTTGATATTTTGTTAGCATTCTGACATTGAATTTTTTTGAAATAAATTCGAGTGCTTACTAATTTTTCAAAATTTGATTTATTAAGTAATAAGTATGCACATACTTTGTATGAAGTGGAGCGGATAAAACTAGTTTATTCCAAACACTCAGCATCGTATATACACCAGCGGATATCCAGCTCGAAGTTTATGAAATTTAATTTCCGGCGCCAGATATACATAATTTCTTTACATTTCAAGCCGATGTCGGATATGTGTGAAATGGAATAATGAACAAATATTGGACTTTTGTTATTCCGTTTGTACGGGTAACATTCCCGAGGGCTCACAGCTTCCGTCAACTGTTCGAACACTCGATGATCGTGGATTCGAACTTTAGCAGCGTACGAGAGGCGGCTGATAAGTTCGCAGCCTAAGGTATTAAGTGAAAGTAGAGATACGATTAAAAAAATGTATTGCTTAATATAATCTACCTCGAGTGGAATGCATTTCTCACATCGGGCATACCAGTGCCCTAATACCACCGAAAAACATATTCTTTTTCTTTGCCTTAAAAATGACTGTGCTACGGCCGCCTTAATCTCATTCTCATCTGCAAATCTCCGGATTCGTAACTAAAAAAAAGTCACTCGGAGCCAAGTTTGGGCTGTAAGGTGGGTAGTCTATCGTTGATAAACCTGTGTCTCTTAAGGCCTGTCTCGAAACCAGCCCCTTGTGAACTGGCACGTTATCCTGCAAAGTCAATACTCCGTCCCTGAGTTTCCCACGTCGCTTCACGTACTTGAGTCAAAAAATTTGCGTAATATTGACCATTCATCGTAGTCCCCTTTGGCAGGTAATCAATCAGCAAAACACCTACGCTGTTCACAGTCCCCATAAGCTTGGAAGCCGACTTTTCCACCTTGAATTTCTTCGGCGGCTTGAAAAAGGAGAGAACTTTTTCAATCCACTGCATAGACTCTTGTTTGGACTCCGGATCGTATTGGCGAACTCAAGTCTCATCTACAGTTACGATTCGGTTGTAAATTTCGTCGAGATTGTCCCCGACTAACTTATATTAACAGCTCAGTATGACTGTAGGACAGACTCTCAAAAAATTAATCTTCAATTCCTGGCAACGATTTAATGTAGTTTCCTAGCTTTCCCTTGAATCCACACCGAAGCAACATGTTTCCCTAACCTGGCTCTATTAACTGTTGACATCTTTGACGGAGAAATTAGGCTACCCACTGACTTAGTCATTGTACCATTAACTAAATCTCAGCTGACCACCTCAGTCATTGCGGAAAATTAATTTTGGGCCTGCACATCGATAGTTCAGACGTTTCAGCGTTTTGAGTACCTAATCCAGAGCTCAAATCATTTCGATTGTTCCTTATCATTTGCTGTATTGAGTTGATTCACGCCAAGAGTTTTCTTAAAAACGCGGCAGATAACCATGCTATTCACCATTTGTGGATGCAACCATTCGACCCATATTTTGACCGACCATATATGTAAATTGTTGTTTGTCTTGTTTGAAAAGTTTTAGTGATACAAAGTATATGATGTGTTCTATTTTTTTAACAGGATGGTTGAAGCAACAATACCCACTATATCTTCAATGCACCTCCTATCTGTGGTGAACTTCATTCATTCCTCCTGCATTGGCAAAGTGAAGAATGACAACATCTTAAAGCGTGATCAAAGTCTCAGCTACTGGTCGCAGGTAAGCCCAATTTCCCCGCCTACAAAATTAGTCTCCGCATTATTTTCTATCCTCAGGTTCATTCCAATTCCAAACGTTCTACAACTGAAAGGAACCTCCTCGGACCAGGAGATTCATTCTTAAGTGATGTCTATGAGGAAAGCATCTCAACAAAAACTCAGGGTCTTATTGTTCTACCTAAAATCAGCATCACCCTTTTGCAATCATCAATCATTGAGGAGGTTATTTCTGTGGCAGCTTTGGATAACGTGCAGGTTTGTAAAACAAAAGGGCTTTTCTGACAATTTTTGTGACGAATTGTCTTCCACAGGACCTTAGTTGCGTTTCGCTGCTGGCATTCTATATCGAAGGAGTCTCCACGAAATTCCATCTTGGCAAAACAACAAGAGCATCAATGCATAACGTCTACATTCAACAGACTGTACGATCTGGCAGCAGTAATAAAAAGGGAGGCATCATGAAAGGCACCAGAGCACTCTTAGCTCACCTTTCGTCCCAAACACGACCGGATAACATTCAAGGTGAACCAATTCTCATTGAAACATCAGAGAAGCAGTTAGAAGAGCTAGTGATCACCCTTGACATTGGACGCGCTCATGCTCAGCTGAGACGTTTAAAGACCGAAAGCATAGTACCACAAGAATCACCCATCATTGTGACGGCCATTCCAGAGCATAAGAGCAAGGCGATGTTTGATTGTTTGAAAATGCCCGAAAGCACTGGTATCGATAGTATTGGGTTTATTATGTTTGAATGTGGGCTCGAGGGTGTGGGTGTTAAAATTGTAAAACGATCGCATTTCGAGAAATCCGAGAACACCAAGGAGGATATTGATATGAGAGATCCTGCAGCAGGTGTAACCAATTTGAATTTGAATGACTTAGTAGGTACATCAGCATCAGCAACCATTTCTGATGCGACAAATTCAAAAGCAGAATCAGCTTGGAGATTGATTACAAAGAAGCCACCCACTCCGAAGACGCCAAAAGAGAAGTTTGCTCATGCGTTGGAAAATATTATTGTTTCTGATAGAGAGGGAGCAGGTTTGAGAAGAAGGTTTTGTAGTGTAAATAGAATGTGTAATTGTTTGATACATTTATAGATTCAGCACGGCCAAAAGTTGGTGCAAAACCTTCTGATGATGATGTAGAGAAGGGAAAATCCAAGAAACCCGACCAATTCGATAAGGTAATACCGAATGTCAAGGAAACAGATAAGACGTCCTCATGTGTCATTGAACTAAAGTCGGTTTGGTTCAATTTTGCTGCTCCACCTTGTGTACCGATCACAAGAAAGATTGATTTTACCAGGTAAGTATGAGGAGTATTGATGAGTTTGACTATTTAAATTTCTGTGAAATTTCAGACTCGATTGGAACTTGCTGAGTACAGCTTCGCCAGCGATTACAGCCTGGATGAATCCAAGTAATCGATTGGCAATAAAAATTGTCTCCCTAATGAGGGCACTCCATACACGACACACTGCTGTGGCCGCTTGTCTTATGGCCGATGCGCTGGAGAATGAGAAAATCCAAAGGAATCCTAAGATTAAGAAGGTAGTTCCTTTCATTTGGGTTTTAATAAATAAACAAACTGTGTTGTGGAAATATTTTAGAGTCGCTATTCGAGTAACTACACCCTCCTGTCGAAGACTCTGCAAGAAGACCCCAGTTGTCAGCTATGTACTATCATGCAGAAGCTTGTTCTCGATGAGGGAGTACAGAAAATTGAACACATTTTCAAGCAAGGTGATATTCCACATCTTAACACACTACGGCAGGTATTGTACTGCATATGTATATTTACAAAGCTGTATATGGTTTGAATACCGCATCATTTCAGGGAATAATCGTCCTCAGTCGTCAGTGGAAGAACACCCTATACAATCCGATTCTCTTCGAACATCAGTATAAAAATAAACTCGCACGCCCCATCAATGTGACATTTTCATTCCCACAAGCCGAAGAGGAATGCGATGAGGGCGAGTGCGACGGTGACGGAGAATTGGGCGCCTATAATGTCGCCGGGGAGAATCCGGAAGAGAGTGAGAATGCTTTATTACTTGGGCAAGCACAGCATCGAACTCATATTGGTATTTTTTGATTAACGCCTACAAATTTCCCTCATTTGTATCTAAAGAGAGCAAGAGAGAGTGCAAACATTTTCTCCTCACTCTCCGCTGTAGCACATTTCAGCTTATTTACTAATATTGTGAATAATATTATTTTTTTTATTTTATTTTATTTATTATGATTTACTTTACAAAAAGTTACGAAAATATCCGGGAGTTACATATGTGTTTTTTGTGTGTGATTAGTGTTTTAGTTTGTTAAGAATTTTTTTTTTTTTTTTTGGGAGCACAGTTTTGTTCACAAGGGTTTTCTTTTGTTGTTTTCTTTTGGAATAAATCAAAATTCTCCATCCTTTCGTCCTCATCCATCCTAGTAAGCTAACCATTCACCATTTGTCCCATTCCTCACAATCATATATTCCCCACCTGCTGAATGAAATTGGTTCATCCATGTTCATTACTTGGTTGAGCACAAATTCAGCCAAAATCCAAATTTAAATGCACTTCACTTGGCAGACACTGTCCAGTCAGAAGGGACAAAAGTCGACTCCGATATTGGATAAGGGGTCTCATTTTGCTTTCGAGTCGACTTTTGTTAGCCATGATGAACGACCGTGTCTGTCACAACAGGACCTATTTTATATGACAAATATCCATGCAAAGGTTTTACTACAACAGAACTATGTTTTTGGTTGAAATGTGCTTACATGAAAAATATCTAAATAGTCTATCGAACTTTGAGCTTTTCCCAAGACAATAGTACTCAAAAGTTCAAATGTGTGAAAATTCTTTTCTTTTCTAATGCGATCTTTAGATTCATCGCAATTCGGATTGGGATTCGCTAGCGAAGCTGCTAATATACAAGGATCTGCATCTACGTCACCGCATTTGCAGTCGTCCAGAAAAGGGTGGGTACATGCAATGTTGGAAGTGGGATGAATAACTACGTATTTGGGGTTGTAATTTTTTTTTTTTTTCATAGAAAAGTAAAATCGTCAAATTTTTCACATGGAAACTCTTCTCGCTCTAGCATTCAAATGCTTCCGATTATTTCGGGGTTAGTTGAGAAACAAGTACCAGAAATTGGTAAGGAAATTTGAGTAATTTTATTGGTTTAACTACAATTTCATTGCTTTTTGTAGAGTATGGAGCCCTACAAGAGGGATCACTGAGCTCGACAAACTCTGTAAATAAGTTCTGGATGGGTGCTGAAAATCAGAAAGAAGATCTCTATTTCTGGATGGCCAAGCAGCAAGAGAATAAGAAAAAGCTAGATGGATTGTCCGATAAGGTAGGAAATGATGTATGTCAACAGCAGTTACTTTCTATCGTTATTGCTTAAAGTGCGAGGATAAACGCTATGTTTCAGATGGGAAGCATTTGATAATCCATTTAAGTAAAAAGGACACAACTACGTCACACGTTCTTGCTTTATATGTGCTTTTCTTTTGTAAATTGTTTAGATTTCCAATTTAAGCTAAAAAAGAAAATATTGTTGATCATAACTTCTGTACCCGAGAATTTCCCATTCAAACATACCGCGCTTGAGATAATGTCAAAAGATTTTTTATTTAGGTTGGTACATCTGTCACCTGACACTCAAATACCTGTTTGAGTGCCATTTGGCGGGAGTTTGTGCGTGATAGCTTTGTAAACGAGTCCGTGTTTGTTGTGTTCTGCGAATTTGCTGAATTTTTTGCAGAAACAGCATCGCATTGATGTCTCTAAAGAAATGCTTTCTTTAGGCCAAAATGTTATCGATGGCATCATTACCGGTGACGAGACATGGGTCTATGAATATGACATCGAAACTAACCAACAATCATCGTAATGGCGCTTCTCAGACGACAAAAAGAAAATATTATTGATCATATCTTTTTCCATATCCTTACACATGTCATTAAAGAATAGGATATCCATTTTGAATAAGATCGTCGTAGCCAAATCCGTGAAATAGTTCATTTTCGCAAGTCTGCTAATAAGTAAAGTACCGTTATTCGAATTTTTTAAGAAATATTAGCTTGTGAGGCTTTCGCGAGAGGTCGGAACGTGATATGACTTTGTTCGTACATAGGGTGTTCCATAATTTGTGTCGTTTGGCTTAGATTAGAATTTTCCAAATCTACTAAATACCAGTGCTCCTCAAATAGTCTGCAGTGAGTCCTACTCTGTGTCCATACATTATACTCCTATCAACTAAAAAAAACACTGTTTCATATAAAATTCGTCTTTCTGAAAAATACGGCCATTATTCTTCTGTTAACGAAATCTAAGATCTTCAGGGTTGAGTACCTTGCTGTGGGATTTTGTTGAAACGGAGTAATAATAGAGCCAGCTCTCGTGTTGCAATTGAAATGCTGACATTGGGTTGAATTTCTTGATCATTTTCTGCGTCCATATCACTCTGCAGTTCTTTTGTTCGACCGTAAACCAATAAGGTACTCACAGAGTACACAACTTTCTAATTTTAAACCGTATACATTAATGCCCAAGGCCTCCTCCATCTGCGGACAGTGCTATATTTGAGCATTAGTTCCTGAATCCTTAGCACCGTACCTCGTTTGGACGACCTGTATGAGATTGATCGGTCAGGTTATCTCTTAAATACTACCTCTACACGTCCCTCAAGAATGGTGAACTATTCCCAAGAACAGAAGCAATTTCGGTGAAACACCATTCAGCACTTAGACCAACGTCGAATATTGTATAAAATAATTGCTCTGAAATTGTGTCGGTTTAATTCTGCCACGCAGTTACAAGTTTCATTTGGCTCCATACTGTATGAGATTTTTTCGCCTCCTCAGTAACAGCGATACAGTCAAGACTCAGATGAGTACACTCAGTCGCTTGTTTGAGAGCATCTTCCGGCTGTTGACCGAAGCGCAAGAAATGGTTCTGCCATGGTGGAAAGCGAAAATTAGTCAGACAGCCAGGTTGCACACAGAGTCCTTGAATCGTCCGCAATAAAATTCAGACCAGTTCTGGAAACCTGCTTGCTAAAGCAGCTGACTCGCTGCCCAAGACCGGTGCATCTATTCCTTTAGTTAGCTCTCCACCTTTCAGTGGTGTCAGTAAAAGTTACTATAAATCATATATTACGATGCTAAGACAAAATAAGTCGAATGAAGTTTGGCTTACTACTCTGGGCAAGCATGGAGTGGATACTTTTTGCTGAAATTCTGAGAATTTGCTGCTGAATCGTAACAAATGTAATGTGCAGTAATTTGCCTTGATACATATCCTTACGGAATATCTAGCCCTCCTCTGCCTTAGAAAGAATGCTCGCAACCAAAATCGGTGCTCTGCACTTTACGAAGGTTCTTCAGTTCCTAACCTCTTCTTTCACTCTGGAGTGAAAAATATACTCTAGAACAAATTTGATGGGATGACACTACTTACTTTAGATGGCTCGCTACAGTCCGGGGTGCACCTGGTCCTCAACCAACAAAGCATGGCATAACAGGCCTCTAGTAATCCAATAGGGTTATGACTTAGGGGATTTAATTGAAAATTGATTTTTAAACAATGTTTCGCCTACAAAATCTGAGTTGTTTGCAAACAAGTAATTTGGCTTAAGAGCTAGGGCTATAAACATAAACAAATGTTTGGTCATGCGCATATCGTGAGCGACATTATGTTAAAGATATTTATCTCAGCACTTGTGTTCTTCTCCTTCAGAAATACTAAGCCAATTTTGACTGTTCCTGATCGTCAAGTTAAACCTGACTTTCAGAATAAGTCGGTCGATACAGAGTTCACCCAGTAATTACCGCAACCATCACCACAATCAGCATTTAGCATTCTTTAATCACAGAAGATAGATTGTTAACTTCAACAGTGTATGAGTTTCGGTCCGCACATCCATTGCTCACACCGATGCTAATCAGCTCGCAGTAGGGTTTCCAGTAGCCTTTTTACTCCATGCGAAGTTTATGCCTATTTTAATTTAATGTAATTGAAAGAAATCTTATCCACCACCAAAGAACGTGCCTTTTTGTCACTGAATTATATTTATACGAGTATACCACAATATCTTGCATATTCCTCTCACACTTTTACAGCAGCTGATATTGCCATTGTCCTATAACTTTTTTTTATTTAAAACTCTCGAATAAGTCATAACTGGTCAGGGTGCAGGTCAGAGAATACTCGAGATGGTACCACACCAATTTTGTACACTAATGTCGTAGTGAAATATTATCATCTAGTTGCCATTTAGTTAAGAAATAAACTCACATCAAATAACTTGTAATGAAACTCTCATGTAATAACTTAAACACTTTTTATTTTAAGGAAATAATTCGTCCAGCACCAACGAAAATTTCAGGGCATTTTCCTTCGCGTGGTATCCTCCAAGACTCGATAAAACTCCTCGATGCTCACTTGATTTTCGAACCCCTTCTCACGTGCTTGGGTGTAATGCCTCAGCAGATGGTGAACAAGATATCAAATGCAGATATTTCATCGCTGGAGAATTTCGGAACAAATCTCTCTCTAATCGGTACCTTTGATTCCATACGCGTGGACATTGTGGTGAGCGAAGCAGGAGATAAAAAGAACAAACCTTCGAAGCTGAACAAGAAAACCAATGGTCGGCCAAGTCTAATCATAGACACACCATCATTCCTTTGCGAACGAGTCGGTATCGAATTGGAAGTACTAAAGATGTCCGATGGTATGGTCGATCAAGCCCGTCAAAATGTTATATACATGTCAAGGCGGCAATTGAAGAAACATACAAGCACAGTGATCAATTTTAGTCTTAATATTAGGTTTATTTCGCAGCAGGTATGTGGAATATGGTCTGCAAGAGCTGAGGAAGGAATAAATTTGGATTTGTTTTAGGTTAATATGCCCCTTCTACGACTGTTGCATCAAATCAGTAACATGTATCAGAATGTAAAAGATGCACAAAATGAGTTCCATGATCAGCCAGATTTGAGTAAGAAGTCCACTGCTAAGGATGAGTGTAGTTTGGGTGAGTTGAGAGAATGGTATGAAAATGTAACATCTTTTAATGATTTAATTTTATTTTTAGCTTCAGAGCCAAACGACATAATGCCATTTGGATCTGTATCGGATCGTTTTACCCACAATGAGAACTCCTCCGACGAGCGATATGATAAGTTTAATGAGATGGTTGGCTTGCCAAACTCTATGACCAAGTAGGGTTATTCGCAGAAATAAAAGAGAAATGTTTTCTTAATTGTTTCCCTTTTGTAGTAGCAAAACTCGTGTACCAGGCCTGGGACCTCTAATCCAGTTGACTCCATCGCCAAATGCTAAAAATCGTCCACAGAGCTTTGCGCAGAAACTACGTTCCACTGGGAAGTCAGTCAAGGGGAAACTGGGTTACACCAACCTGAACGAATCTAGTTCATCTCCTTTACGCGACAGTCCCACGACATCTGTTAGTGAACAGCAAATGTTCAAGTTGTCATTGGAATCGAAGGCTTCATTCAATGGTCTGAGTGTCAGTATCGATTATCATGGACTGGGCAAGAATGGACTCAACGGCTCTCTTCCACCAATGGACACGCCAAATTGCTGGAAGACAATTTATCATCTCTTGGAATTGTACGGCACAATGCCAGAGACAAAGACTGTGCAGAGGTAATTGGACTTTGCTTTCCACTAATTGCACATGCATCAGTTTTTTAAGTTATTTCCGTAGGACATCCATGTCGGCAGAGCCCAATGATAAGCAAGCGAAGAAGAATGCATTCGTTTACATGCGCCATGACAAGGATGATGATGATTTGACGAATGCACCGACACCTCTGCCACAGCATAGAGAGCTTTTGGAGAGCACAACGCAGGAGAGAACTCGCTTGATAGTCTTTGGTGTAGCTAAGATCCACAAGACTAGACTTCTTGCAATGTTGAGTGGACTTAAGGTAGAAGCATTTATATCTTCTGGAAGCCTTTGTAAATGTTATTTTGTCTTTAACAGCTTGAAGCAGAGATCACGACATTGAACAGCAGTGCTACATGGCGTAAGAAAGCACGACCGGTGTCTTTGGAATGTTCTCTAACTGGACAAGTGGGTAGAGCCATGATTGTTCTACTAGAAGGTGTAGCTCCTAACCAGCAGTAAGTCACACAAAAGAAATCCGAAACAGTCATTCTCATGAAGACTTTTTCTTTCAGAACTGTTGTCAAAGTGACTGTTGGTAAGAGTCAGACGCTCTATTCAAGTATAACTAAACGTGGCAAAGACAAGAATAGTGGTCTACTGTCAATTGGACCAGTGAACATAGAAATTCCACAACATCCGGTGGCCTTGCATGGCATGATGACAAGAAGCTCAAAACAACTATCATCGACTTTACAAGTAAGCTAGATGGTAACCCTCCTTATATGTTCCATATCTCAAAGAAAACATTTTAATTTTTAGGAGCTCAGAGTTGGTAGAAATTCAGGACGTGCACCTCGACAACATGAAGAGCCCGAATCTCCATTCCATGTACGTGATCAAAAAGAGAGACCACACACGCAGAAGAAATTTGCTGCAACTATGAAACCAGTTCCTCCTCAGAATGGTCTACTGCAGCCGTTAGTAATGCAGTTCAATGTATTGCTGCAAAGTTTATCTATCAATGCAGCACTATTACCATCCTTACAAGCACAGTATCGTATGAATCATGTTAGCTCAACTGGAGTGACTGGTCACAGGGCTAAGTTTGTTATTGATTTGCCCACTCATACATTGAGTTTCACCACGAAGATTCAGGTAATTCAAAAAAAGCTTTAGTATACTTATATTTAGCTTCGAAGAGACCAACAATCAGGTCCATTACGCCGACAGTAGATAGCTCCGGGAACCTATAAAAACACTTCCAAATTAAAAGCAGGACTATGTTGCGTAAGTTCCCCCAGCTCATCAAAGGAATGACTTCCAAAAGTTCTCAAAGCGGGTCATTGGCAATGGCAAAGCAAGTGACAATCAGGATCAATTTGTTCCTCGTATCTGTAACTCGACATATATGCCGATGGCGTATTGCTACAGCGTTCTCGTAACTTTCAATGGGCCCAGCGCATGTTGTTTCTTTTCATTGTCTAATTGTTAATTTGTTTGCTTAGAGTACTGATTGCAATGTGAACAGCCCGAGAATTATTAATTTATTAATTTTAGGGAAATAGGCAGAAAACATCAGCTCCAGCGCTGACGTCCATCTAGGATTAGTCAGCTATCCTTTATTAATGATTGACCTGTATACCCAGTCATTTCTGTCTGGTTAAGATTTTCTCTGATTTGTCGGCACTGTATCGATTCGCTTGGTTTCCGCTATACCGAACGAATACCGAGCACATATATTGCTCCCTCACTAGTAGACGGGGCACACTGGATCTTGTCGGTAGTTTTTCTGTTCACAGCCGCTCAATACAATGATCAGTCTCAGCTTATACAGTGACTAGTGCACGAAAAGCGAGGGAATGTATGTGGTATCGATATCTTCTCGGTATCTGCAGTACTTGCATATACCGCACGACACTCAGTATGAAGGATATTAGCATCAACAACTCTACTATGAGTGTCCTAAAGTTGCTGAGTAGACATCAGTTCACCATTCAATGGCAAGTACGCGGACACCACTGTGCACCCTCAGGGACGTCACAGTGCATTTGTCCTCCTGTCCTTTTACCTCCACTACCGTTAAGCCTTTGAAGAGCAGCTTAATGTTGTCAAAGGTTACTTCTCTGTATTGCAGATTGATTTGCACTATTTCCATTGGTTGTCACAATATCTATATGAGTTTCGACAGTCCGCGTTTTTAAAAGCAAAAGTGCAGATGGCTAATCAATTAAAATGATAAGCCCCTTGGCAACATTTGTGGGATGCTCCCTCTCCCCGAAGATTTTCTAGCCTGTGAAGGATCTCGTTTCTCTCTCGTTCAGAGACGCAAAGGCTTGCATTATTTATATCCAGTGTACCGCTCTTACCGCATTCCATTCTCAGGATCTTATAAAGGTGGTTGGCTATCAGAAACTCATGTTTGCGTAGTAAACCTGGAATAACTTTTATCTCTTCACCTTTGCTTTCCACGTACTCAGAGAGGCCAGTAGGGAACTGTACCATGGTTTAGTGGACGGCAACCAGATCGTTGTCTTTTGTTTTGGGATTTTTGGGAAGTCATAACATCCTCTAGATGGACTAAAGGTGAATCTTCAGGAAAATACAATTTCTTGTATCCCGCTATCTGATAAACCTTTAGAGACATTTTTTAAAGTCTTCTGTCGGCGTTTATCTTCAAAGTTACAGCTCAGGAGTCCCATCGATAATCCATGCTAATGGAGGGTCCATTCTAGGATGGTATTATAGTTAGGTGATGCTAAAGATTTGATATCAATACGATGTTGAAGGCTCAGGGATTATACCAATCCCTTTTTGGTGATTTCTCCTAATTTGAAGTTAATTTTGAGGCTCTGGCTCTTAAGGCGACCGGCTGACTATGTCAACTGAAAGCATGAGGATGATACTCTGTTCAGAAACGAAAGGTGTCCGATTCGGGCTCTCATATCACGTATGTATATGTATTACAACACAATCTGTTGAAGACTAACCATCCTCGTCTGAAGATTGTCCCGTGGACCTTTCCTGGATTGTGACAATGGCGGTTTTAGATTTTTGTTGGCCTTCTGCGAAAGATTGGTTTGAATAACTTTTTTTTAGAACCACACGGATTTGTGCCTCTTCAGTAAATGCACCATGGATAACAAAAATGAGGCGATCATTAACTCATTTGTGCTGCTGGTGTTTTCCTATCACCTATTTGTTAAAGGGGGTGAGGGTGTTATCTTTTGAGGGAAGAGCATCCTCATCGATTACAACATGACCACGACTTTCTCCAAATTGTTAGAGATCTTTGTTTTTGGAAATTATTTTTACCGCATAATTAATTCGTATGCCAAATCTTTATTTTTTTAGAATGAAATCAACCTACCATCGGAAGCTTGTATCGCTCTACCTCCGGTACATGTGAGCGCCGAATACATTCCTGAAAATAGACAAGAGGTTTGTTATTCTATTCTTTTAACTTAGATATAAATGTTTAAAAAAAAAATGTTCCATTTAGGATACGGAAATCGATGGTATTATCCTCCGTCAAGGTGGTTACGTTAATGCCTCCGCTGAAATCGGTGAATTCGAGCGATGTCTTACAACAGATCTTCTCAACCATTTGGTATTCGTTCAGAAAGTATTCATGAAAGAAATCAATGAAGTCTTACAAAAGGTTTACGGTGGAGAGAAACCTGTTCCTCTCTGGTCTGAAGAGAGTGACAGTGTGCAGGAATCTTCTCTGAAGAGAATTCTATTTTCACTGAATATATCGATGAAACGAATACAACTGACCGCCACGACACCATGTTCTTCGGCAGTTCGCTTCGAAACCGGAACACTAGAATTACATTTGTCCAACAGAGTGAAGAACGTCGGTGAAGGAAACGATAGAAAGATGTTTGGCAAAGCGCACATCGATTTCAATTTATCCTTGGGACAACTGATTAAGAATGTAATCTTTGACGAGGCAGAGCCAGAATTCCAGCAATACGCCTTCTTCCATACAACAATTGGGCTAAGGAATGCATTCCAAGATGAACTATTGAACGAGGATAAAGAATTGATTTTGTTAAAGCTAAAGAGGCCATTGGTCTATATTCAACCAGTAGCTGTTGATAAGGCTATTCTGGTTTGGCTGAATTATAAGAATGCCTATGAGTATTGGGCGGAAAAGAGGGCGAATTTGAATTATGATAACCCGTCTGGAAATCAGGTAAGGCTAATAAAATTTTCCGCTGTG
Organism: Pocota personata; assembly: GCA_963082735.1. Taxonomy (NCBI): domain Eukaryota; kingdom Metazoa; phylum Arthropoda; class Insecta; order Diptera; family Syrphidae; genus Pocota; species Pocota personata. The sequence continues at coordinate 83,935,513 of OY720432.1, read as the reverse complement.
AAGAGATTTTCCAAGGCTTTTTTTTGCAGATGTTTGATCGCGTACCGTTTGGTCAATTCAGCAATATTGCATCGTCCAATCTATCTACACTGTTTCTGCAGTTAACTGTGGAGGATATGGGCATTTGTCTACCACTGAATCAAGTTACACAAGTAAATTAAACGAGTTCTTGTTGTACATTGGATTCTATGTTTTCTATGTTTTTTTTTTTTAGTCGTGGGGAACAAGATCTTATCAAGATTTTGAACCCAAAGGAGCAGTTGTCATAACTCTGGAGAACACAATCATCTCAGGTCAGTTTCACTCAATCTTGGTATAGATTAAGTCAATAAAAAGTCTTGTTGCAGCTTGTAATTCTGGTTCGCTTGTGTCGAAAGGAAAATTCTCCGGTCTGTGCTTACGATTCGCCGATGACTTTGAAACAACTCTGGACGACTGGAAGCCAAACATGAGCGATGCGAATATAATGAACTTGTGTGTTGTCTCCGAGGGAACCTATGAAGTTTGTTCACGAACCGCAGCCGCTAAGAAGGGAGAGAACGCCAAATGGTTACTGAATGTCAAATGGCAAATGGAAGGAGTTGATATTCATCTGGATGTCAATATTGGCAAACAACTATCCTCTTTGGGACACACGCTAACAATGCTAACAGGCTCTGAAGATGAGGAAACGAACATTGAAAGTCCAGATAGCGATGAGGGCGATCAAAGCTACAAAGAGACGATTATCCGTCGTAGAGAATTTGAAAATCTTCCATCGTTTGTGTTTGATCCATCGATTGATTCCAAGAAACGTTCATTTATGATGGAGAAAGAAATGGCCGAGCAGTTGAAGATTATAAATGATTTGCGAACACTGGGAGCATCGCATAATACAGTGGCGCATGAGGAACGTCGCTTGCAAGAACTACAAGCATTGTGTTATAAATACTTTCGCCGTGATATTATACAAAAGTGGAAAAGGCCATCGATTCGTCGGTCAACGCTGAAGAACCCCAACCGTTCGTATTCGTATGTAGGTCCGTCGTTGAGCAAAGAGCCATTGGATGATGTTTATCACAAGAAATTGGACACAATTGTTTCGAATGATGAAATTTCCAGTTTACAAAGTACTCCAGCATCGGGTCCATCGAGGAGTGCATCGTTAAGGGCTTGTGGTGCTAATCGAGTAACTTTTTCGGAGGCAATGAGGTAAGGGTAGTATCTGGTCTTGCTTACTTTTTTTATTTATTTATGTCATGCCATGGATCATAGGGCGGTTATTGTCTGTCGCTTCGAAGCTTTATCTTTTGTTTACAGGTTACAGGTGAATGGCCTATGGTCAAACTAGAACTTACTCTGTCATTTGGTCCAGGAAACTCCACGTTCGCCCTTTCCCATTCGCATTTTCCGAAGAAATTCCCAGATGTCACCACGTGGGAGTAGGACTTATTAATAGAACGAAGTGCTACTTCTAAAATGCTCTCTAATATGTGATGGTCTTACCTTTTCTAATCTCTAAATGCTCTGCACAGAAATTAATTTTCGATCCAGGAAGATACACAAGTATTTAACTAGCTTTTCCCTTAGAGACAACGGTGATATTACTCCCACTGACGACAATACAATTGTTATTAACAAACATAATGCCAGGGCACACTATCTCATTACGGCTACTCAAAGGTGAGACTGCAAATTTTTGCCGTCAACGTTCTTCCCTAGGTAAGCAGTATAGCGTACTGTTGTAATACCGCTTAGTGTGTGAGAAATCTTACCTACCTAGACTTAGCTCTTCGATATTGTTCAACTAGGCAGCCCTTTAGAATATAATTTCGAAATCCTTTTGAAGTTGGGACGAATGATGCCATCCGATCCCGGGGATTTAAATAGTCCAAAACTGCTTACCGCCCACTTCAATCTCTCCTCACTACAATGGTAAAGAGTAGTTTATTATCGCCGAGCTCGGAGGTTCGGTTAACCCACGATTGGAATCCAGTTCCGAGGTAGCTCTCCATTTTTTAATATCCACTTCTACGGCTACAAGGCTTCCCCATAAATGCCCAAAGATGTGAAGTACTAATATACTGAGTATGCTCTTCTCTTTCAGACAAACATCACTTCCGAATGCTGACACTGATACGGAAATGCCAGATAATGATGTTGAATGGAAGGGTTACGACCAGCAATCACCTGCGGAAATCGACATTGATGGGACATCGGTTGAAATGCGCAAGAAGCATGGCAACTATCCACAGAAACAACAGGTATTTCAGAAATCCGTTTTGCTATTTATAATTCTTGAAATTGTAAATTTCTTAGGAGCCCAACATCGATTTCGAATTGGACATTAAAGTCCTAGTTAACTCCGGAAAATGTGTTCTACACACCAAGGAATCAACGGATGAGCGCTTCTTAATAAGTGGTCCTACAACCGTAAAGACTCACAAGCGTGAACGCAGCATTGGCAACGATTGGGGAAGTCCAACACCCTCCCGACGACAACGTGATAAAAGCAAAATTCGCTACAATCCTAGCAATGCGGTTCTCTCTGATCTCACCATTTTTCATATCCCTGGTCTGGATGTGAAGTTACACTATCAGTCAAGGACGATACCAGAAGATCCAGCGACTCGTGTTGCATCTAGTGATAGTCATTCCATTTTCCGAAGAACAGGTAGCAAGAGAGCTGCTCTTTTCGCTTGGATGACCTTGCAAAGCATTCCTGAAGAGACAATTATTTCGCCGCATATTTTGGAATTTTTAGAACAAACGCTAGAGCCAATTCCATTCAAAGCCGATAGCAGCTCGGCAACTTCATCAGCAGCTAATCCTGTCAATTTGGATATATTGCCAGCCAACTATGTGACATATGCTTCATTCCCAGTCGATGTGATTGTATACTTCCACATGCAACCGTCGACGTTTAGGTTCTCTTGTCTGCCTGTGTCCAGGGTGGAATGTATGTTGCAACTGCCAAGTTTGGATATTGTCTTCAGTTCAAAGAGGTCAGAAGAGGAGGACAAAGCTGGAACAGATCAAAATGATACGGAAAAGTCGGAAAAAGATAAGATTCCATCAGGTGGATTGAGGTAAAATCGTGAATTGAAAGTTAGTTGTGAAAGTCATTTCTTAATTATTTTTGTTTCCGAACAGCGTCACAGGTTGCTTAGCTGACTTCAATGTTTACATATTCCATCCGTACGGTGGCAAGAAAACCAACACCAAGGAGGCTCAATTCTCCCCACTCACAGACAGCGAACGTAAAGACTCGCTGAGTATCAATGTTGAATTTGTCAAGTTCCATATTACTCGGTGTCGGAAGTTGTATATTGAACCTTCTCCTAGCTCGAAACGTGCCATAGATCAATCACGAGCTGTTATTCGATTCTCGACCATAGTTGATATTGGGAGTGCATCGTTTAAGTATGACATGCGTCGGCTAACTGAAATTCTTGCATTCCCCAAGGCATGGTACCGTCGTCGAATTGTTCGTCGGCTGTTTCTAGGAGACTTGAGTGTACACCAAACCGGCTGTAACGATCCAGATATAACTGGATCATCCACACCGAAGGAACCTAACAAAACGCCGGTGTTAAATGAGTTTAGAGATAAACAACAGACATCGTCAACAGATCCGTACTATACCAAAGATAGTATGAGACTAGACTTTGACAAGGATATGCGTAAATTTGACAAACTACAAACGTTGGGTAAATCTTCCAGTGCGGAATCAAGTACTCCACCGTCGGAGAAGAGTCAGATAACGGCTTGGGAAACTTTGGTTTTGTTCGCAGTTAACTTTACAAAGCTGAATGTCCAAATGAACATGGGCAACGTAATGGGCAATGTGGTAAGTAAATGCAGGAATTTGCCGATGTTAAGAATTATCTCTTATACATGTAAGTTTTGTTTAATGAAATTCTACTACATTCCGTGTCCTTCTGAATAGTCATGTCTTAGTTTTAATACCCCCAAAGTTCGTTAACCGTTCTGCTTTTTATCAAGGCTTGGATCCAATGCAAAACGATGTCTCAATCAATAAACCCTTCATCTTGCAACCAGTATACAATGAAAGAAGTTCGAAGACTTTGTTGAAAATGAACCAATCTTTGACTTCGTTTTAGAGCTTTAGTCATTGGGTTCAGAGCTTAGATTTATGAATAACGCTGGTAAGAAGATCTGCTAGCTTCTCTTTGCCAATATGTATATTGGTTCAACTTTGTTGTGTGAGCCTTCGTATCTAGTCTACTCTACTTTGAATTGAGGGTTGTCACCGCTACGGACCCCCTGAACTGTGTAATATTATGATAGTGGTTAGGGGTTCGTTTGGTTTTCTATATCATCTATGTATCTATGTCATAAATACAGGTACATGTGAAACTAGTATGGAACTCCCCACACTTCCCTTAAATGTTAATTTTAAATTTTAGTTTACGAATGATTGTGTGGGCCCTAGGGCGGCCCGGTCAATGAGCATAAAATAAAATCAAAAACAAAAAGGTTAAAAAGAGCTTAAGGTAAAAATAGGTTAACTTATCTTGTAAGTTATGGCTTATACTAAGCTTCAATAAATAAACACAACCATGTCTATATTGACATATTCAATGAGTGACATTTATACTAAGTTATCGCACAAACAGATTTACACAAAAGTCATTTGTAAATATGGAGTGAGGCGATATTGAAAACCGTGCTGTGGTAATTGGCCTTCACAAGTGTAATATGGAAAGAAGTGACATTTTCCGGACCTTGCGACCACTTGGAATCACCCGGAATTTTGTGTATTGAACTGTTAAATTGTTTGAGGACACTAGTGGAGTATCTGCACTGTCAGACATCCACAGGCGATCAACGCTGTTCAAGCCAAGATTAGTCGGAAATCACCTGCGAAAGCAGAAAATCGTGCCACGAGAAATGAAGGTATCACAGAAATCCATGTCGCGCATTATCAAACAAGATTTGGGATTTGAAGCATATAAAAAACAAACTGGCTACTTACTCACGGCCCAATTAAGGCAAAAACGGGATGGAAGATAGAAAACTTTACGCTGCCGGTGCGCGCAAAATGGTGAATGCAAAAATGTTTACTACTGAGGAATCGTTTAATAAGCAAAGTCTTAGTTCGGTTATCCACAGACGCATCAGAACTCATTCCGTTAGTCGAACGCCCCAAAATAATGTGCCAGACTTCATAGCAGCATACGATTGGCCGTCAGGCAGTCCAGTCCTCAATCCTTTGGATTATAAACTGTGGTCTACTTTAGAGGCGATGGCTCATTCTCCTTGAAGCACACACTGATCATTTTTCAATGGATGAGGTGCGTGCGGCAATCGATGAGTGACCAAAGTGACTTTAGGCCTGCATAAATGCAAATAGCAACCATTTCGAATAAGTTGTTTAAATATTGTTTCCTAAATAATCAATTAAAGTTTTACAGAAAAAAAAATAAAAAAATTCTTGTTCCTTTCATTTTATCACAAAAAATTCGTGTACCAGTATTTATGACTTGACTAGCTAAATCTGTTGTTTATCGACTTCAAGAAGGCTTTCGACAGCTTGAATCGAGATGCTATTTTGCTGGCCTTGCACAGGAGAGGCATCCCGGAAAAACTTAATGCTATTATCAAGCCTACATACGAGGGCGGTAAGTGTCATGTCTTACACAACGACAAGGTGTCAGAGGAATTTGGTGTCCAAAGTGGAGTACGTCAAGGATGCATTCTGTCACCACTATTGTTCTTGGTGATTATCAGCGATATACTCCGTGCAGCATTGACGGAAGGAAACAATGGAATTCGTTGGACTATGACATCTTAGCTTAAACACCTAGACTACGCGGACGATGTTTGTCTACTTTCACATCGGATAATGGACCTTCATCTAATGGCCCATAATCTAGAAACTGAGGCAAACAAAGTGGGGTCAAAATAAACACGGCCAAAACAAAAGCCCTCAGCACTTCCAACACTAACGCTCAACTTAACATTGCCGGACAGGAAGTCGAAAAAGTTGACAGCTTTCTATATTTAGGAAGTGTGGTCTCGGCTAACCGCGGTGGCACCCAACTGGACGTTTGCAGTAGAATCGGGAAGGCTAAAGCTGCGTTCGGTATGCTAAGTATCCACTATCTGGAAAAGTAATGTTAACAGCTTAAGAACCAAGCTGCGACTGTTCCGCTCTAACGTAAAATCGGTACTGCTGTGTGGGTGCAGTACCTGGAAGTCTTCGTAAATAAATGCTTAAGAATCATCTTGAGGATTTTTTGGCCGAACCGGAACTCCTACGAACAGCTTTATATGAGAACGGGCCAAGAACCTTTAAACATTACTACACGAAGGAGAAAGTGGCAGTAGATTGGACACACCCTACGGCGCGAAGACAACTCCATTGCGAAATACGCCATGCAGTGGAATCCGCTCACCCAAGCAGGCAGAATAGCGGGAGGCCCTAGGCAAACATGGCGCAGAACAGTTGAGGAGGAATCGAGCTCTATAGGAATGAGTTGGAGGCAGCTCAAACGCGTTGCAGAAGTACGAACAAGATGACGCGCAGGCGTAGTTGACGCCCTATGCCCCCCTGACCTAAGTAGGTACATATTGGTTTTCCGTTTCGTGAAGAAGCTCTATATAAAACACAAGCAAAGCCCACTGACTGACTCACTGACCAACCTGTTCATCATCCTATCGCCGAAATCCCTTTACCTAGAAACTGAAATTTTTTAATGGTGTTTGTAGATCCTGGACGAGGGATAAAACGAAATACTAACTCTTAGAGGCACACAATTTGATTACAGGGCAGATAGCTCCCAAGAAATCAAATGCAAAATTAAACAGGCTCGTGCAGCTTTCAACAAGTTGAAGAAGGTGTTATGCGGCAGGTTCGTCCCGAAAATAAGGGTTATTCAATTTTATGTCTGGTCTACGCTCTTATATGTAGCGGACGCTACATAAACCTACATAAAGCGTCGCAAAAAAGACTTGTAGCATTTGAAATATTCCGAAGAATATTGCGAATCCAATGGACAGACCGAGAATCCAACGCGGAGGTCTTGACAAGAATGAGAACATCCTGGGCCATATCATTAGAAACGAAAAATATTGGCTTCTTGTCATGTTACAAGGACGAATTGAAGGTGGAAAAGCAGTTGGTAGACAATGAATAACATGGATGCGACCGGAACCTGTGCGACTGCTTCAACCTGAACGCCTTTGAAAACACAGTAAGGATGATAACCAACCTCCTAAGAGGAGAGGCATCAAAAGAAGAAGAACTCTTAGGGATGAAAAACAGAGTTGAAAGTCGTAAAAATGACATTTTCCGTTTGTCACTCAGCTGGCATCACTCATCTGTTTTTTGCTGATTAGTCTACGATCATTTAAAACCAGAAATTATCTTTGTACCCTGAAAGGGTGATTAAGGTGTAGTGGGTATAGTGTTTGACTTTGACCCGAGCGGGGAACCAAACAACAGCCACCCGAGCATAAAGGAGAAAAGAATAAAATCTAAGTTTGTATAACACTACATCAAATAGGGATTTCTGCATGTAGTACCAATACCGTAAATGAAGTCTGTGTGTTCCGCAATTTGGAAATTTATTTTTATTTATAAAAAAAAACTTTACCCTTTAAGTAAAATAAATTTGATTTCTCCATCAAATCATAAATTGTCAACCAGTGAATACAATTGCCAACAGCTGTGCAACAGTGGATTGGTTTGTGTGGTTCAGTTTGCTCAGAACAAAATTCGAAAGAGGAAACAGATTTTGCTTTGGCTAATTTTTTACCTTACATCAACCTTACAGCAACTTTCTCTAAACAGGTCAAATGATTTTGATTGAAATTAATATATAAAATGCACTTACTTATTTTACTTTCGATGGCGCTACAGTCCGGATGGACCTGGGCCTCAACCAACAACCGTATCCAGCCAGTTCGATCTTGTGCTAGCCACCTTCAGTTTTGCGCACAAAGTTGGTTGAGGTCCCTTTCCACTTATGTGCACCACCTTAGGTAAGGTCGCTCCGGGATGGATTCGAAGACTTTCCGGGCCAGAGCTTTGATATCCATTCGCTCAACATGTTCTAGCCACCTTAAGCGATGAATTCGAACCCTTCTGACTAGGTCGATGTCGCTGTACTGTAGAGTCGTGTATCTTCTTCTCCATTCCCCGTCGATACAAGCGATGCAAATCACTCGAACAATTGTTCTTTCAAGTTGTCCATGATAGAATTTTACTACTTAATTGCCTTCTTAGCCCAAAGAATGAGAGGTTGGTGTCATTAATTGTATTAATTGAATGATGAGTGTCGATTTGGAGTTCCTTGGTTTTGTTTTCCAAAATCTGCCGTAATGTGAATATCTGAACGGTGGACTTTGCTGGCCTAAAACCACACTGATACGGACTAATCAGATTCGTGACCAATGGTTTAAGGCGTTTAAATAATATGACACATAGAAATTTATACGCGATGTTAAGGAGTCTAACATCTCTTTAAATGTCGCATTTCAAAGGTTCTCCTTTCGTGAGGATCAGGCAAACGATGCTGATGTTCTATTCGTCGGGCATACTTCCATCATGTTTTACAGATGACAGCGGAGTTTTGATCGTCACCGCCGTTTAACTCAAATAAAAATAAATATTTTGGCGCTAACAGCTCAATGCAGGCCCTGGCCTATCTTCTCGCAGCCACTGGTGCGCCGCACGAATGGTTGGAACCTACAGTTTATGCCGTTTTCAAAGGGCAATTTTTTCGATTGAGAGAAGCATTTTCATGACAGTTTTACTCTCGGATGTTTGTCAGACGTTCGCGTGAGGTGAAACCGTGAGAAAAGGTTTTTTTTTTTTTATTTTTATGTTTTATTGGATTCGAACCTTGAACATCTCGCTCAGTGATCGCGCACTTAACCACTGAGCCCGCCGTTTAACAGTTTGCAGAAAAATTTCTCAGCACCGACTGTCACAAATGCCGTGATTTTCTAATTCAATAGTTCCTCGGGTAATGGTTCTCATCGCCTTCAGGAGTCTACAGAAATAGTATCATGATTGTCGGCTCTAGGTGGGCTATGTCTTTATTTGAGCGAGTTCCGTATTAAAGCGATTGAAGTCTTACTAATTTAAATACAGTTCCTGATTTTGTTTTCTTCAATAAAACATTCGTGTATCTGTTGTCTCCATTCGATATGGTCTGTGTCATAAGTACGAGCTTTTGTCTTTCTTTTGCGATTGAAACTAATGAACGAATGATTTTTTTTTTTTTAATAATTCTATCAGGTATGGCTAACAAAAGACTTCCAAAGCGATGGACGTCTCAGTATCGGTAGCACTGGCTACAAAAATATGTACATTGGAATCTATTTGGGTGGATCATCACTTGATGCTAAAGGCGGTATAGTCGGTGGCAGCTTTGAAGTGAACAAAATCAATACCCGATTCCATATTAAAGAAGAATCCGGTGTGGAACCCTATCACACCATGGGATTGAGTTTTATGGCTTTGGAGCTGCGACTCGACTACATGGGTACTTCGGTACTTATGACTCGCATTAGCTCCTTCTCAGCAGCCATGAAAGATGAATGGAAGACGACATCATCAGATGTACATGGTGTAGCGAACGCTAAACCACGTGCCATCATTTTTATACACGGTGATCTGTCGTGGGATCAATTGCAGATCATGATCTCGAAATCAACAACTGCGGATCTATTGAAAATGTACTACAAGCTGGAGGAATTCTTCACACAGCAATTTAAGTCATCGAAGAGAGTGTTCTCTAGCCTTGAGCCTAGATTGCATGATAGAAACTCTAGCACCAAGAGGCGACAGGTGAGTTTTGTTGTTCTCATATGATGAACAAATCTTTGATAAGGTGTTTGTAGAATTTAAAGAAAAAGACAAATGGAGATTGTGTACCACCGGTGGATAATACAAACACCGATGCGAGACATCACCGACATTGGCAGAAACCACTGGAACAGGCAATGGGATTGGTGGTGCCAACTTTGGTCACCCGATTGGGACGAAATGGAAATATATTGGGAGGAAGTGCAGAGTTGCATGGAAATAACATATCCCTAGCCTGTTTCCATGGCATTAACTTTAAGGTAAGTTGAAAACGCTGTCATTTCGTATACTGTTCTTAGAGTTTATTTTGTATTTCAGTCAAAATCTTGGGCTCTGTTCAGCTTAAAGGCTCCGTATATCAATTTTACAACTGAAGCGCAACAATCCCAGGACACGAAGGAAGTGTATGTAACCGAAACATTGAGTTCAAGTTTGGGTCAAAATGCGCAGAGCCAGCAGAATCACTCGATGGCTATTGTTAGTCGCATAACCCGAAATATTATCTTCCCACCACAGTTTAAGACACTCAATGAGTGGTTCCATTATGCATTCGCCAACAGTGAAATCGATGGTAGGGTTCTAAATGGTTTCTGTGAAAGAGATGAAACTTATGTATTTTCTCTTTTAGCCGTTGATCGTTTCCCAATTCTCGAAAGAGATCGTGAAATTGCAACAAACTCTATTGAACGATCAAGAAGTGGAACGAGCACTAGCTCAACAAAATCCCTAGAGCATAACCATAACCGGGAGGTGATATTTGCTTTGCCTAGCCTACAATTCAATTTTAAGACTGAACATAAACAGGGTCCATCGACGCCGGAACCTACTGGTAAGCTCTACCGGGAGTTGTTCGTTTAATGTGTGTTCAATGATTTTTCTTATTTTTAGATGGAAAACCTGAGGTCATCTGTAGTTTTATCACAGAATTCGACGATCATATCTTTGTGACAGTTGATGCTGATGCGTTCTTTTTCCTCCATGACCTGATTACGTCCTATGTTAAGGAGAAGGAAAAAGTGGTAAGTCATTATTGCTCGTACTCGTATTATAACATGAAAGCTGGGTTGAATGAGTTTATTTACTGGTTGCTAGCCAGTCCTAGCTTCCGCTCTTAGATCTATGCCTTAGGGATCATCTAGTTGTAGTTAGGAAGCTCACAGTTAATTTATGGTGCTGCCAGCTTTCAGAGAAATCCTGTTAAAATACAGCCGGTGTACCCCCTATTGATCTACCCCCAAAAAGTGATCCTCGATTTAGAGAAGGTGGACACTGGAAGGATGGGCTGAACGCGACAGAATTCTCATTACGCATGTTATCGTTTTAACAAATACTGTTTGTTCTTGTGCCGGTGAATACTTACTCCCACCTGACTTCAACCGATCGTTACGGCTGCTGGATCACTAGTGTTTTTCAAGCAGTTGCTATGGCCTCTCAGAAAGATGTCAAACGGTTGTTAATGAATCTAATAATGCCTTGCGACATTATTACCTACACCGACAGTCAAGTTGATTTCAATATGTTGGAAGCTTCAGCTGTAAAGTCCAGGTTAATAAAGAGCTGTCGCGAATCGCTAAGGGCGATCGCAGAACAGCATAAAATACTCGACCATTGAATCTAACCAGACAGCACACAGTCTGATGAATTAGGCAGATGGAAGCTCGATTCGTTTCCAGGGTAACCCTTCGCGACAATAGAGATAGCAAGGCCCAATTTCGCCTATATCATGAATAATAGAGCGTACTTATGAACCCTCATCATAGAATCCTTAACAGGATAGATTACTACTATCAGCACTACTACTTGCTATTGCTGCCAATAACAGATTCACATTTTCACCGCTGCTGTCCGGTATGGTCAAATAAATAAACTGACATCTGTTATTGATTCCTTCGTGGTGAACATGTGTTGTCTGCGTGACAAGTTAACTAATGTCCAGACATTTCTGATGATGGTTCTTCTTATTCATATGGAATGCATGTGGATGATAGGAGTAAAATGATTGTGTCGCGCACGCAGTAGTAATTTAATAGAGCCGTCTGTCGAGGTTCTCCCTAGCATAGCTCTCTTGCTAAGTTATATAGTTAGTCGTCAAGCTTGCTCAAGCCTTTGGCTTTTTTGACTCTTGCTAAGGTTCCTCTTTAAATCATGATGTGTCTGGTTTGACAGTCACTTTATCTTGGCTCATTTCTTTGGTATTGAAATACGCATTTGGCGCTATTTTTCCATATTACGGCTCGTTGAGTGATAGACATGAATTCTACTTGCATAATTTGTCAAAACCAGTCTTCGAGAATGATGACTTTTTATCTTGACTTAACAATTCACACGAAAAACCATCAACCCCGTATTTTACCATGTTTCGTCCCGCTATAAAGTCGATCAGTTTGGTTCCATTTCCCGAGGTGATACCGTACAGACCGTGTCTGCTGATGCTATAAAATTGTCCACCTTTCCGATATTTACGTTGAAATATCCCTACTCGAGGGGATTTGGTTTATTGTGCGGAATAAACGTTTGCATGGCAAAATCTCCAGAAATACCTCTGACAACAAACCAGCATCTTGATGGTACTAGACGTAGTAGTCACAGAATTACTCAAACCTGATTCATTTCATCGCTTTGGTTGAATAGCGTTTATGTTTGTTTTATAGCAGTTGGGGACATCATGGCTCAGTGGTTAAAGCGAGAAACTTGCAGCTAACTTCTACAGAAACTAGTGTACACTGCACCTAAGAACATATCCTTAACATTATAATTATCGGACTATAAATTTGCAATCGAAAAAATATTTCTAATCGAACAAATATACAAAAAAATGAAAAAAAATGAATGCTAATCAACTTTTGTATTTTTCAGATCGGTGCCCAGTCAGTACGAGCCGCATCACCCAATCTCTCACAGAATCTAAAGAGTCAACTAAAACCTTTGGTAACCGATGAAATGTCAAAGGAGAAAAAGGGTCCCGGCGAGAGAACTGATTCTGTAGACTCTATGGATTCCAGTGATAAAAATGCCAATCCCAACTCGACGACTCTTGATTTAGAATCATTCGTTCGCGATTGGCGTCATTTCGAATGTCAAACATGGCACTTGGAACCAACAGTCCGTCTATTGTCATGGGCTGGCAAATCAATAGAACCCTACGGTATCGATTACATATTAAATAAATTGGGATTCTCTCATGCTCGTACCACTATACCCAAGTGGTTGCAGCGTGGTTTCATGGATCCACTAGATAAAGTCCAAGCCATAATGATGTTGCAATTGCTCACACTCATCAAAGAGAATAAAATTGAAACCTCAGCAAAGAAATCTTCAAGTTAGACGCAGATACATATTATAGTATAATATTTTGCCCACGGTTGTATAACCATGTCTTAGTTGTAGTCTTTAGTAAGCTTTTAACCAAAAATTATTAAATTAATTCTAATTGTTACTTATTTTGAGGGGGGACTAAGCAAATAATGTCAAAATAAAATAAATTATTACAATTTAAGAAGATCTTGTGGTGTTTATTTGAAGAACATCATCTCTTGTTGGGCAGATCAGCTAAAACAAAAGAAGTAACAAGAAACACCCAGAAAATAGGCTTGGCGAGTGATATGATTATTAAAGTGAAGGAAGAACAAGACACGGATAAGGTACATCTACTACGGTAACTTTTACAGATAATTGAAACAGAGTGTATTTAGAAGTGCATTTGTCATCAGAAGCAGACTTAAGCTAGTCAAAGAATACAGCCTACTCGCTACTATCATTTACACGATATCATTCAAACCTCATAAGAGTATCTGGCGGAACCAAAGGAAGAACACCAAAAGCAATGTACCAAGCACCCCTAATGCCGATGTAGCTTTCAATTTTGGGTAAGTTTTGTCCTCTGATTCGTCAAACACATTTGGATTGTATTTGCCTGCGTTTTAGGAAAAAATTATATTTTGTCATCGAGAATTTACTCTGGTGAGTGTTTTCGTAAATTCAAAGTGGAGTTCAACAACAATGAAATCCATTCGCCATTATTCAGGCACAGAAGTAGGCTCTCATTAAATACTACCTTGATCAAAAAGTTTCAGGAATGACTACCGTGTGGCGTTTTCAGTCATCTGATTCGAGTTTTTTAGGTTGACACAACTGTCATTAACATTCCCTCCAAAATTTTAACATCGTAGCTTGACATTTGTAAAGCTACGCTATCGAGAGTACATGTGTCTCCATGTGTGTTTTAAATTTTTTACGATTTTAAAAATGGGATCAACTTTGTAACAACGAATTTGCATCAAATTTTGTATTAAAAACGGATTCAACGGTGCGAAGACTTTGGAAATGTTGGAGAAGTGTTTCGGCAACGATACTCTATCGAAAATAAATGTTTATGCGTGGTAGGCCGTCGAAATCTATAACGCAGCGTGAGTTTTTGACCAAAAACAGTACGAATACCATCCAACAGCCATCGAATTTGCCTGATTTGGCTTCCTGCGACTTCTTTCTGTTCGATAGACTCAAGAAACCGCTTCGGGGAACGCGTTGTAGCAGCCGAGAGGAGATAATAGAAAAATCGAAGATGGCTCTGATGGCTATACCAAAATGCGGTTATAAAAAATGTTTCGAGGATTAGATCAAGCGCTGGCATAAGTGCGTTTCAGTCAATGGAGAGTACTTCGAAGGGGATAATATCGATTATAAAGAATAAATTTGTATTTTCAATTTTCTCAATAAATTCCTGAAACTTTGTGATCAAGGTAGTATACATGTACATCTCTAAAGCGACTCAAATCGAAAAAATTCATCTAACGAAATGGGCTTTCAGAAATCACTTACTTCTCACTGCTGAGCCGCTATTTGTGTTTGATCAACCCATAGAATATAATCACAGTCGTAGTGGCAAATCTATTTTTCTCTTCACCGTCACCTTGCTTGGGTGTCAGCATTACCATAGTCGTGTGCGGTAAAAAGGATTTCATTCTTTTAGTAATAGATCTCTTGTGAACCAACCCTATTTCAACTATCGCAATCGATGGCAAACGATTAACAAAAGGCCTCGCAGAAGTGGCATCTCTGGATAGGTGCTAATTTGCACAAGGAGGAGAAAGACCCACTACTGCACTACATCCTGGGGAACTTAGCTCTGTTATTATATCTCACTTTCACTTCCAATAGTGTCATCTGGGAATTTATTCGGCAATGTTTGCGATTTACGACGACGAGTTGTCTGCGCCAACACCTAACAGGGTAAATTTAAGTTTGCTTGTGGACCAGCAAACCGCACCTGTAAGAAGCTCATAAAGCTTTGGAAATGGAAGGATTCTTCGCCGACAAGCTTTAGTTATCGAATACGGAGGGTTTCCAAAACCATACAAGAGAGATATCTTCGGAGTAAGTAAGATGAGATGGTAGATACGAGTATCGTCATCATAATGGGAGACCTGTTAAATCTGTTCCCTCGGGGACTTAAATAGTAATGCCGAACCGTTTGTAGACTTCTGCAATATTAACTGCCCTGTTTGAGCACAATATCTGCCAGAAGATCTGTCAAATTGCAGCTGTTTCTGCAGTGGAGAGAGTCGAACTCGAAGCCCAGTATCGCATGAAAACTAATTAGGTACAGCGTAGAGTATGCCGTGGCAAACTAAACCGCATCAGTGCCGTTGCGTTGATAAAAGTTCACATGTGGTCACAACTCTAAACAACAACCAACGAAGAGTCTAGCTGGTTATTTTTTTCGGATGAAGATCAACACAGAAGGTGGAAGCAATATTTTCCTACGACCGAATCTGTTTAAGAGACGATGTAATGGTTCTTAACTCAAATAAGTTGACCGGATCCACAAACCCATGAATTCGCGCCGGACGAACTGTTGATTTTATCTCGAAAATGTTCCCACGCTTCAAGGAGGGGGACACGCTAACGCTACTCCCATTTGCCGCGACTAATACCTTTGTTAAGGGGATCAAACCCAATTTCCAATCGAGGTACTTAGCACCCAGGGGTAATGTATCGACGTTTTATTACTGCGTTTCCTTATTTATGTATTACGCATGTATAAACTTTGAAAGCCCTGTAAACTATTTCGAATCATTCAGATTCATGGGATCGAAAAACATCTTTGCCGTGCAACTACGAAAGGCCTTCAGAATAAAAAAAAAAACGCTCCCTTTGGACTGCCTGGAGCTCAAAACTTTCGGTACGTACCGAAAACCTGACCAAAAGAGCAGTTAGATTGCCTTAAACTCCCTCTCTTTAAGACCACCGGAAAAGTTTTTTGATTTCTATACCAATGGCTTCAGGAATGGCTTTTGGCTATACATGTTTTTTTTTTTTTTTTTAAGGAAATTTCCAAATCTCGGAGCACTCCATCAGACTCACACGTAGTCCATTGTACTACCAAGAAGAACTACTTTTGGTGTAGTGGTTGGAGAAACTTGGTTTTTATTCGTTTGTCTTTTATGCTCGGGTAGCTGTGGTTGCTGTTCTCCGTCCGTGCTTGAACCTGTTCAGTTCGGGTCACAAGCTAACACACTACCCACTACACCATGGCCACCCCAAACTATCCATATAACAACATGCATATCAAAGAGTAAATCCGCTGAGACTGTACCCCTTGGAAAAATCTTTCTCAATAAATCTTAAACCAAAACTCAAACTAGATCAGATCGGAAAATATAGCTTAACCATACTTCAGAAATACTACTAGAGGTGGAAATTCTTAGAGTCTGGATAGGTACCAAAAAAGGGCAATACAATAGACCTACTTTAGTCTAACGGTACGAGTACCTCCCTGAGGGCTACTGCAGCCAACTATCTATTATGTCATCATAGTGACATAATTTATGCCACTAGTGACATAATTATTTCGGTGGTGACATCATTTCAAAATCAAATTATGCTGACATAATAAGTGACATATTTTAACTGTTCTTTGAATAAGTGACATAATTTTAATCAAAAAACCGAAACAAAGAAATTGATCGGCAAGTTACAACTTTAATTTTTTGTTCACAAAACCTGGACGTAATTGCCACTGGCAACATTTGGGTTTAGTTTGGATAAGATAATAAATATATTTTGTATCATTTGGCCAATGTGACATGTTTTTCGGTATTTTTTCTATACATGAACAAAATTGTCTTCGAGTTTTGTGGATGATTATGTCATGTGACATAATTCGACCAACATGGTGACATAATTTTTTTCAAGTCGATGACAACACTGTCCATTCTAAATATAGACCTCATTTTGTTAGTTAGTGAGAGAGGATGTGCACGATTCTCCCATGAAAATTTTACATAGCTTTCTAAGTCACTAATAGACAAACAATGCATGTTTTCTTCTAAGTAAAAACGGAACAGTGTGGGCTGTAGTTTGTGGGGTATCATGCTTTTAAGGCTGGCAAGAATACTGAAAATTTATAATACATCAGACAAATAGAAGGTAAAAAATAGAGCAAATATTAGCTTTGCGACCTATGCACATATGTACATGAAAAATGAATTAGTTTGTTTCATTACGAACTCTTGGGTGGCAACAGTTATGAACCCACATCTTTCCGCTTTTTTTTATAATTTCTTTCCTAACATCAATCGAAAATAGTCGTTGTCGTATCAGGAAAAAATTCTTCACTTGAACTTATGATTGTGACCCTTGTGAAGACTCCGCCTACAGCTATATACCCCAACAGAAGATAATACAATTGCCAAATTTTATTTAACTTGAGTAGGTACACGAGTATATTTTTGCTTTTTATATTAAGATCTAAATACATGCTTATGAGTGGCTAGAAATTTGTGTTCTTGAAAAGTTGCTTATATATTTCTCTGACCTATCCTATTTTCTGATGCCGATAAGGCAAACAAAAAATGAGAGCCAGCAAACTTTTGAAAGAAACATACACTACTAGAAAGAAGTGTTGCTTATCAATAAGCTAAAATGGGACTAAGGTTAGAGAGGTCTTTATTACAATGAACGAATTCGTGAGTTTAAACGTTTTTTTTTTTTTTTTTTGTATTAGGATGTGGGAATGTCAACCAATGCCAAGTATTTTTTTAAATATAGAGTTATCTTGCACATTGCTCCCTCTCCATCGATTGCCCACTATGACGTGGTCGACTTGTCGTCGTTGTTTTCAGCCCGCCGATACCCACAAATCAATTTTCCCTGCCCGAGTTCTTTCTGCTACTTCTATTATGACATTTTCAGATATTGTCGCTGATCTTGGCCATTTGGTGGCAATTTTCTTCATCACTGCTTCTCCGTTCGACTGCTTATGTCCAATTCAGTACCACAAATAACCGAGAGAAAATTTCCAAAGTGCAGAAAATGTGTTCTCTTATCCTTTGCTCAGGAATGCTTACTTGTGGCTTTAATAAGTTATCAATAATGTTAAGAATTTTGCTTTCGGCGGAGTTTATCTTCAGCCCTATCACCAAACCAGTGGTTAGTGGCAAGCAACGTCGGTATAGTTAAAGTACTTTAAACAGGTTGCTTCATACAAAGAAGCAGAAACTCTGAAGCACGTCATTGATTGCCGCCAAAAAAAAAGTAGATGTGATAGTATACAACCTTGTCGGACATCAAAATACAAAATTCCCCTGACAGTCGAGTGCTTCAAGCCTTCTTAACTTGGTTGCAAAAATAGTCAGCAATTTGTTGGTAAATTTATTACCTTTTTTTATTGGTGATTAGCGATGTGCTTCGCACAGCTTTGTCAACTGGAAACTGAAGAATTCGTTGGAGTCTTACATCTCAACTCAAACATCTGGACTACGCTGACGACGTTTATTTACTCTCTCACAGCATTATGGATCTACACCAAATGACAGCAAGTATGGAGAGGGAGGCAAATGTCGTGGGGTTGAAGATTAACACTGCCAAAACTAAAATCATCAACCTCGGTACTAACTCATTAACTCAAGTTACGAGGGCAAGGTGAAAAGTTCTCGGCCTGACAATGAAAGACTGCGATTTTCAGTTAGAAAATGATTTTATTTTTCTACATAATCTCCCTTGACTTCAACACACTTGGTCCAGCGTTTCTCCAACATCAGTATTCCTTCTCGGAAGTGAGAGTCTGGAAGGCTGTGAAAATATTCATCTACGGCCCTCTCAACTTTTGCATTGGATGCGAAGCGCTTCCCAGAAATAACCTCAAGTTTGGGAACAGATGGAAGTCTGAGGGTGCCAAATCAGGTGAATAGGGGGGATGACTGAGCAAATCGTTCCGCAGTTTTCCCATCGCTAATGCACACTTGTGTACAGGTGCATTGTCCTGGTGAAAGATGATTTTTTTCTTCTTCAAGCCAGGCATCTTCTCGCGAATTTTGGCATCCAGCTGGTCAAGAAAGTTGGAGTAATATTCGCCTGTAATTGTTCCGTCCTTCACGTGAGTCATCTTCGAGCGACGTGCGACCACGTTTAAATTCAGTGCAGGAAACATAAATTGTTGCTGATTGGAACGCCATCTCTGCGTCAGGCCGAGAACTTTTCATCTTGCCCTCGTAGTTTCCAATATCTTGGGAGTATTGTCTCTACCGAACAGGATATTGTCAACCGAATCGGCAAAGCAAAGTCTGCATTTGGAGTGATCTTCATGATATGGCGAAGCAATGCAATCAGCTTAAACACCAAGCTACGACTGTTCCGTTCAAATGTAGGAATCCGTGCTGTTGTATGTGTGCAGCACTTGGAAGGTGACTGCTACTATCACAAAAAAAACTACATACGAGTATATTAAGGATTTTCTGGCCTAACCGTATCTCTGACGAACATTTTTACCAGAGAACGGTTCAGGAACCAATAGGCACAACCAGCCAACGACGGAAGTGGGTCATACACTTCGAAAAGGCGACAGTTCCATAGCAAACTTCCCGATGCAATGAAATCCGTTAACACAAGATGGTAGAAGAACAGGACAGCCGAGAAATACATGGCGCACAATAGTTGAAGAGGAGTCACGGCAATTGGGGAAGAGTTGGAGAAAGTTGAAGCTCATTGCCAGGAACCGTACACAATGGCGCGTAGGCGTAGTAGAGGCCCTAGGACCCACAAGGGGAAACAGAACACAAAGGAAAAAAAAAAGGAATTTGTCGGTAATGCCCTTCCTACCTACGGAAAGGTACGAGTATATGAACATTTCTTTTACATTTTTTTTTTTTTTTTTATATTTTCGCCAAAGAGCATATGAATACTCTTATACTATTACGGGACACGGGCGTTTGTGAAGGAGAGAGAGAGAAACAAAGATTTTGTGTAGTGGTTTGAAACTTAGATGGTATTAAGTTTCTGTAAACTCCAAGGGTAGTGTCCAGATAACTGGGGAGCTTGTTTGTTTTGCTTTTTTGTCGTTGCTCATGATTCACAGTATTTTTTTCCGTCCTCCTGATATCATCACTATCAAGTTGCATTTTCAGCCTTATGACCGCTCTACTGCCAGTGCTATGCCTTCGCAGTAGAGTTGACTTAGCTTTCGCAATTGATCGACTTTTTTATTTATTTCAGGCGAAATAAAGAGATGATTGTTGACATCAGGATTTGAACCGTGAACCAAGCGTTGATCCAAAGCAATTTTAAAATCGATAAAGTTTTATTAAATTCCAAGCGTTTGTTTGTCCGTCCATCCGTAAAAATTCCTGAGAAAAACTAAAAGGCTTAGTACTCGTATTGCAAGCTGAGTACGTTACAGAAAAAACCTGAGACGCAATATTATTGCCCAAACTTTTCATGGGAAAATATTTATTAATCGATGTTAAGATAATCTATACTCGTAAGTCGGAGAGGCTAGCAGTTCTTGGCAAATTGTACATACGAGTAGATCAAGTTGGGAATATTACAGAAAATATCGGTTTAGCGAACCATACAGCACTTCCAAGTTATAAAACTGGTTAGGTGACATGGTTATGGTTATAAGTACACTGTTGGCCAGAAGTTTGAGGCCGCCCCTATGCTCGAAGGAAAAACAAAATGTAACATCAAAAAAAAAAACTTTAGTAGAATAATAATCATGTAAAATGAACGGGGAACATATAAGAAACAATCATTTCATTTTATTCTTAACATAAAGGAATTTATTAAAAATAAAAAAAAAATGACTTAAATCGATTTTTCGTCAAAAAGGCCACCTTTACATTTGATTACTTTTTTTTACAATTCTGGGCATTCTAGCTATCAGTTTTTGAATTCTTGCCTGTGGTATTAGTATATTCCACATCGCAGATTCTGTCCAGTTCCTTCCACAAATCTGGTGATTGCGGCGGTCATATCATGATTTGTAAGATTTCTTCATCTTCCCTGTGTTGCAGGTAGTCTTGACAAAGTCTTGACGTCCATTTAGGGTGGTTGTCCTGTTGAAATACGTATCTTTCGGCAATTAATCTTAGTCCAGAGGTCACAGCGTTTTTTCCGATATTGTTTTGTATGCCTCCTTATTCGATTTTTCAGTCACTCGAGCTTTACTTCAAGAGAAACATCCCCAGACCATAACAAATCAGCCTTCATGCTTGACGGTAGGAACCATACAGTCTGGTAGCATCTTTTGTTCAGCGCTGCGTTGAACGAAAACTCTCTGTTTTGTACTTGGATTCATCACTCCATAAAACTCTGTTGAAATCTTCTTTCCAGTCCAGTCTTCATGATTTTTGGCCCATTCTAACCTTTTCTGCTTGTTTTGTGGTAGCAGCAGGGTTTTTCGAACAGCAACTCGCCCAAATACTCGTAGTCCAGCATGTCTTAATCTTCGTTTCACCCTTATTTCAGGACAGCGGTTTATTCCGTGTTTCATTTATTTCGGCACTTATTTCGGGTGATGTTCTTCATCTATTTCGTTTTCTTGTTATGATTATTAGCCGATCCTCCTGTTTAGTTGTAGCTCTAGGCCGTCCTGACCGTGGTTTATTATCAAGAATTCCGGTTTGAGCATGTCGTTCAATGGTACGTTGAACGCAACACCTTGATACCTCCACCTTGATGCCGTCAACGCCTATATGACTACTTTATTGTATCGGACCAAGTTTTATAAACTGTCGAAGCAGCTTAGAACTGATTTTGTGGGAGATTAGTGCTTTAAGCGCCGGTTGGCTGTCGGTGAGTATGTGTATAGCGGCACCTTTGATACCTGATGGCGAGTTTATATTAATAGCGTAGAGCTCGGCCTGGAAAACACTAGGACTCTTTCCAAGTGATTTCGTTATCTTGCAATTCTGTCCTTACACACCTTGGTGCCAACTCCTTAATCCATTTTTGATCCATCGGTATACCAAACGATTCGTTTTGGATCAAGCAACGGTTCGCCATTATTCCATATATCACGGTTTGGGATCTCAATCTCAAACCTTCTACCAAAGTAGAGTGATTGGGGCATAAAGTCAGAAACCGTGCTGAGCATGTCTAGCTCGCGGAAGTCGGTTAATAGATTCATGAGATTCACATGATCCCATGTACGAGTACTGTTAACGTCCGACTTTCGAAAATTAACTGCACTGCAAATTGCCACTTATTTTTATGAAAATGTGTAACGGAGTAAGTCCGATTATGGCTTCTATGGCTATTGTGGGACAGGTGTGCATAGTACCTGTAATTCCAAGGTAGGCTAATCTTTGAAGTTTGCTAATGGTTGTGACCTCCTTGGTTTTTGTCCACCAGACAACGGACGCGTATGTAAGGATGGGTCTTACCACCGTGGTATATAACCAGAACATGACCTTAGGGGACATACCCCAGGTTTTGCCATACATACGGCGACAGATCCACATGGCAGTGGTTGCCTTGACAATTTTATGCTTAACATGGAAATTCCAGTTAAGTTTCTTATCCAGGACAATTCCTAGATAATTTATCCCGTCGGCAAAATGAATGGTTGTGCCACTTAGAGTCAATGAACCAATGTTCAATGATCTTCTTTTTTTTATTTTTTTATAATCTGCGCGCACCGAAGGGGTTATGAATACCTTTATACTGTTACAGGGCACCAGCTTTTAGGAAAAAATGGAAGAGGAACAGAGGAGAAGCCTGTGCACGTTGGCTTTAAATGTTTGAAGGTTGTAGTGATGGGGAAATACAGAGTTTGGTAGATCATTCCACATTCATGTTGTTCGGCTTATAAATGAATCCATATATTTGACTGTACGACCGAAGTTAGACTTTAGGGTGAACTGATGTGCATTCGAAGCATGTCGCGTATTGTGGGTGAAATTTTGAAGGGGAGGAATGCAACTGGATAATTTACTATGTTTAACATAAGTTGCCGTTGCTCTTTTACGGCCGAAGAGCAAGGACGTGAGTTAGGGAACGAATATGGAAAATTGAGGGTACTTAAGTTGCAGACAAGAGATCATTTATAAAAATAAAAAAGAGAGTTGGAGACAAAACAGAGCCTTGGGGAACACCAGCATTTAGTTGGTGAATTACAGACTTGAAGCCGTCCAAAACAACTTGTATTGCACGCCCCGAAAGGTAATTTCTAATCCATTGAAGAAGAGACTCATCGACGCCATATGCACGCATTTTCGACAAAAGAGCCTGATGCCAAACTCTGTCAAATGCCTTTGAAATATCAAGCGCAACCATCTTAGTTTCGCCGAAGTGATGGAAAGATTGGTTCCACTTCTCGGTGAGATATGCCATCAAATCACCAGTGGACCTGTTGCTACGAAAACCATACTAAGGAGTTTTCGTGAATCTAGATATTTCCTAAGCTGACGATTTATCAACGTTTCTTGTAAACGGTACAACGACTGACTTGCTAGGTATACTCGTATGCGACGTCAGATATGTTTAGTTTTTAAGTTTCTATGCAAAAAATAAATGATTTTAGTAATAGGTGTTGCTTCCATGATGCAAAATGGCCTTGTAGATCCTGTTCTTCATTGATCTGATTCGATTTTGTAAGTGTTCTGGATTAATTTTTCTCCACGAATGGCGAATGCCGTCTTTCAGTTCACTAATTTTGTTGTATTGCTTACCCTTTTTTCGGAAACAAGACGAGACAGAAATTCCCATACGTTTTCTATAGGGTTAAGATCTGGGCTACAGACAGGCCAGTCCAAAACCTGGACATTTTTGGACTTTAACCACTCTTTGGTTTGATGGATGGCAGCATTGTCATGCTGGAAAATCCACTCTTCGCCTAAGGCGTTGTCTCCAAATTTCAGTAACACTTCTTTCAGCAGGTCAATGTAATTGGAAGACTTCATCTTCGTTGAAATCCAGCAAATGGGTGTCTTTTCCGCAAAGCAAACTGCTGACCAATCCTCCTGCGAAATTCCGACTCCAACATGGTTCCGGTTCTTTACGCAGGTCGTGCCAATAAAACTTTTTTTTTTTTTCATCGCTGAAGATGACTCTTTCCCATTCTACGGACCAAGACATATATTTTTTAGCGAATTCTAATCTTCTTGTCTCGTGATGTTCTTTAAGAGCAGGCTTCGGCATTCTTTTGGACCACTTAAGCTTTCCGCTGCTGTTCAAAATTTGTGGGACTCGTCGAGAGGTTATTGCTAAGTTCAAATCTTTCCGAACTTAATTTTTTTTTTTGTGAAACATTTCTAATAATATTCCTTTTGTTCTGGTAAGACATTTTTGGAATAGGGCCCATCTGCCGCTTCTTGGAGCCATATCTTTCACCCAAATTGAAAAAACTCGCAACAACACCGTGCGATCTTTTAATTTTTTTTTCGCAATTTCGCGATTTGATAGACCATAATCTTTGTAGGCTCCCTCAGCATCTCTTAAGGTTGTACCTCTTGGCATCTCTAATTTTAAAATAAAATACCACAACAAAAATTGTTCAAATATCACTTACTTCTTTTGTACGCAATAAAAAATCAAACACTTAATACAATTATCGAGAAAGCGCAGTGGATTTATATCCATTTGCAACCCTTCGCAGACACAAAATGACAACATTCAACTGTGCAGCTGTACAAATAAAATTTCATGATCAAACATGCAACGATCATGTAGAAGCATTCATGATTCGTAACATGAAAGTGCTTTTGCTTAAGTTCAGCGTATCAAATATCTCAAAGGAAAAAAATTCGCTTTGGATTTACAGCTATTTCCATGAGTGTACGAGTATACAGGGAAATTCATTGAGAATTTATTTATTATTATTGACATGCATTAAAGTATTTCCTTTCCCAAATTAATTTTTGGCTTTTTTTCTTCAAACTTTAAAAGGAAATACCCCAGGACTTATGTCTGGCAGACGCCTATATCTTAATAGTACCTTAACCCTTTTGCACCTGTTGGGACACATACAGTTGGTCAAAAAAGAAATCGGACACTTGATTGTGCAACTTTAACACATTAAAAGTTATTAAAATAAAAAAAAAAAAAATTAGTACTTATTAGGTAAGCCTTTGCTCTTTTTCACTGCATTCAGTCTATTTGGCATTGATTTTACCAATTTCTCACAATAAGAAACTGGGATTTTATCCCATTCGGATTTTATAGCAATCTCTAAATCCCTTTTGCTTGAAATGGATTAGTTTTTAAGTTGATTCTCCAAATAGCTCCACAAGTACTCTATCACATTTAAGTTTGGTGATTGTGGAGCGATTTCAAGCACATTTGGTCAGTTAAAAAGGAGTCACGTCCGGGTGTTATGAGCTTTGTGCTTGGGGTCGTTGTCCTGATAAAATTGATATTCGTCGCTGATTCCCAATTTTTGAGCACTTTGGCTCAAATTATCTTTCAAAATTTCTATGTATTTATATTGATCCATATTTCCATGTATAAAAACAAGATTTCCTGGTCCAGCCGCCGACATACAACCCCAAACCATAACTGAGCCGCCACCATATTTCACAATCGGTCGTAAATTCTTCTCTCGGAGCTCCTCGTTTGGTTTTCTCCATACATATGTTTGTCCATCAGACCGAAATAAATTAAATTTACTCTCGTCTGAGAACAAAACACATTCACATCCAAAACGAAAAATCTTTGCTTCGATGATGTCTAACAAAGTCCTGTCTTTTTATTCGGTTCCGCTTGCTGATATACGGTTTCTTCCGTGCGACTCTTTCATGGAGATTATTTTTTCGCAAAACTATTCTAACTGTTTCTAGATGAACATCTTTCTGCAAATAATTTTTTACCTCTGCAGTCAATTTTGGTGCACTTAATTGAGGATTCTTCTTAATTTGCTTTAAAATCCGACGCTCATCAGCCACAGTAAATTTTTTTGGTCTTCCAGATTTTTGTAAATTTTCAACTGTCCCATTTGTTTTATACCTTTTAATAATGTCACCAATTGTGGAGGGACTTCTATTCACTATTTTTACAATATCGTGCACAGATTTTTTTTCTTTAAAATGCTTTGTCACTATTTCTCGTACTTCAAGCGCTGTATAACCACGTGGCCTATCCATCTCGACTTTCTTTTGCAAATGAAATATATTTTGTTTTTAACTGACATAACAAAAGAGTAACGGCATCTTACAAATAAGAAAAATATTGTTTCACCGCTAAAAGTCAGATACAAGTGTAGTATTGCCATGTGTCCGATTTCTTTTTTGGGGTAAAAATTAAGGGATTTTAAAAAAAAATAAATTAATTAACTGACTCATATATTTTTACTGTACATTCGAAGAACTATATCATGACTTTAAAAAAAAAATTATAACATTAATGGTATGAGTGTTCTATTAACCATATCTTAGTGTCAAAAGTGGGCAACAGTTGGTGTCCGATTTCTTTTCTGACCAACTGTATGTCCCACTCAATGTTCGCATAGCCCTAACATTGAAAATTTGCATCCAAAATGGGTGAATTACGTCCAACGACGTATTTTAACCATTTTTAACAGATTATTTTCAAATTTAGTGCTAAAAATGTTTTTTGCTAGAAATTTTTTTTTTTTATAATTTGCACGTGTTAATACCCTTAAACTAATTTTTAGAACACGTGCGTTTTTGTGGAAAGGAGAAGAGACAGAGACAAAGACAGAGTGGTGTAGTTTGAAACTCAGGTGGTATTAAGTTTCTATAAACTCCAAGGGTGGCTGTCCAAATAACTGAAGAGTATTTTGTTTGTTTTCGCTATTGTTGTCGTTGCTTATGATTCACAGTATTTTTTTCCGTCCTCCTGATGTCATCATCAAGATCAAGTTGCATTTTAGCCATATGACCACCTTACTGCCAGTGTTATGCCTTCACAGTAGAGTTGACTTAGCTTTCGCAAGTGATCGACTTTTTTATTTATTTCATGCGAAATAAATAGATGATTCTTGACATCGGGATTCGAACCGTGAATCAACAGCGTGACAAGCGAGAATGTTACCACTACACCACGCCCACCCCTGCTAAAGGTAAGTCATTTGAACAGATCAACACAAAATTATTGATGTAAGTGCACTGACTGCATTCCGGCTCGAAAGGGTTAAGGTCAGATGGATCGCTACAAGGGTTAAGGTCAGATGGATCGGACATCTCTTCGACTTTTCTGGTCTTTTCTCCAAAGCACAACTTTTTTTCCACCTTAGTCTGGCGCAATTTCCAAGCATATTGTCGTAATTTAAAAAAAAAAAAATGTCAGAAATTTGTTGGACTTTTTTTTTTGCAAAAATAGGGCATACTTTAGACAGAAAATATAAGTCAAACCCCCTGAAT
Source organism: Pocota personata (assembly GCA_963082735.1). NCBI lineage: Eukaryota > Metazoa > Arthropoda > Insecta > Diptera > Syrphidae > Pocota > Pocota personata. The sequence continues at coordinate 83,908,096 of OY720432.1, read as the reverse complement.
CGCAGCCGAAAAATAAAAAACTCAACCAATTTATTTATTTCCTTGTTTTTATTTTGTATAACTACAATTTCATTAGTTTGGATTTGCTTATACACTTATGCTCAATGCATAAATCATATCGCAATTTAATTATCTTTATTTTTTAATTCCATTAAAAAAATAATAATTACATAGAATTTTACAAACTACAATTGTTCACCATTTTTTTTTTTATTATTTTAATTTCATTTTTATAAATTGGCAGTAAATTCGTACACCCAACTTTGCGGGCAGCATATACATACAACAGAATCTTTTATGAATCATTTTCAAAATTATAATTATTATTATCTTTTTTTATATATATATATATATCTAAAGAAGCGTTGTATCGGTAGACATTTTCAATGTTAAACAACACTATTTTTTTTGCAAAAGTTCAAATAAGTTTCACTGTAAATTCACATTTGCATTAAAAAAAATTAAAAAAAAAAAAAATTGATTTGGTGTATAGCACTTAAGGAAGAATAATAAAAAAAAAAAAAAAACACATTAAACAAAAAGAAAATAATAATAATTATAATTAAAAATTACAAAAAAAAAATTAAACAAATATATATTCCACAAAATATATATATATATATAGTATAAACAATTTGCTGTGTTTTGTATGTATTGTCTAAGTAGTATATTACAAAAGATATCTATTACTTGGTCACTCTTCTTAAGTATAGCAATCTAAGATTAACGTTTTTTTTTTTTTTTTTTAACAAACAAACAAAAAATCGGATAAAGGGTGATTTTTAAGTTATAGTGTACAAATAGTATAAAAAAAATAATAATTATGGAGAAGAAACGAAATAGTAATAGGAATACAGAACTATGGCATTTAGTTTGGAAAATTTTACGAATCATGTTTTGTTTGCTTGTGGCTTTGGACTTATGTCGAGTTCTTAATACACACTTGGCATCTGGATACCCGCTGTCTCAGGAATCCGGACTTGAGTGTCTGCTGTTCGGGCCTTATGAATTGTTGGCTCTCCTCGACAGTGACCAACCAGAAACTGGTTTGAGTCTCGTAGAAATGGCAGTGTCCCTTCACGCCGTTACATTCGATGAACGGTGTTGCTCTGAAGTCCTCTAAGCAGGAACCAGGCGATGATAGACCTTGTCCACCACCACCATTACCAACGGCAGTGTGCTATAAAAAGATTAGAAAAATTAAATTAAATTGGTTATCAAATCTGCTACTATGAGGTGTAGGTTAATAATTGTAAAGGTTTTATTAGTAGGTACATACCTTCCGTATTTACTATCAATACATTCGGTTCTTAAAAGGCATAAGAACGAAAGGGAGGTTCGGGCTAAACCTAATAGCCAAACGGATACGGAAACAGTAGAAAAGTGCTTAAAAAAACATGGAACCTATAGGATTACATTTGCAAGGAAGAAAGCAAATATAACCAGCGACAGAAAATTTAGGTACATAATTTCGGCCAATACGCTTTTCCAGTCAACTCAATCTTTAGCTACATGGCGTATCTTCCTTAACTAAGCAGTACTCCCATGTTGGCAATCTTGTCGTCGGTGAAGGAAACCACAATTTTTGGTAGCTGCCCTACAACTACTCTGAAGTTACAAAACTGTGAATGGGACACTAAGTAAGCAAAGTTTCAAATCCAATGCTAAACGCATAAAGTGAAAACCTGAATAAAGGATAGATGGACCAGAAAAACGAGAATAGGCGGCCTGGGGATATTCCATTATGTTAGAGTGAGTTCCGCTGGGACACAGGATCCAAACGAAATAGGACCGGCAGTGCTTTTCTGCTTACTTCTCCTCGACTCGTGAAAGCAAAATTAAAAAAAATTCTTTCTCTACAGCACAAAAACCGGAGGGCTGTTAAGAGGTCTTGCGCATTATATGGAATTAGCTAGGCAAATAACAGTGGTGTCCGATAATGCGATCCAGTAAATTGTCACAAAAACAAGACAAAGATGGAGAGAGAGAGAGACAAAGATTAGCTTTGGCTAGATTGCTAAACTCCTGAAGCACCAACAGATATACAAATAAAGGGCATACAGACTGGTTCCGCAATTATAAGTCCTGTCAAAACTCTAAGATAAAAAGAGACAACTGGAAGGATTGATAAATAAACTGAACAAAAGGGTGCTAGTCAATCATAACCGCTAGCGCATAAAAAAATAAAGTACACGACAGGGTTACATGTACTGGCACCTAAATGCTGCTTATCTGAAATGACAATTTGTCTTTGCAAAATCGATTGAATTGTTGTCAATTTTCAAAAACCAGTCCATAAGTAAAGTACTGTTATAGGTTTTTTTTTTCTTTGCTAAAAACTTGGTACGCCATCTGTTATCATACTCGTATATCCGTCAATCGAAATCATAAGAGCCCTTTTTTCCAAATCAGCCATTTGTAATGTACCGTTATAACGGGTGGGCCATCTGCTGGTTTATTTTTAAATTGTTTAGACACTGATAGCTCTTTCGCGCTCAAAAAATTGACAGAAACACAGAATCGATTTACGCTTGAATGACGTTTTAAAATATTGAAAACTTGTGAGAAACAGGGAATTTTGAAAATAAATTTCAGCTGAAATTATGCACCAACCATGCCTGCTGTACGCAAGTTTGTGAAGAAAGTTCGTGAGTTTGGCATGAGAACCACAACTCGCCACAGATCCCAGCAACTGAACGTTAGCCGGACTAGCGTGAGGAGAAAAATGCATACAGTCCTAGAATTATTCCCTTACAAGGTCCAACTGATTAAGGAATTGAAGCAAAATGACCACCCACTTCGTTATCGTTTCTCTTTTTGGGCCATATGTGTCATACAAGCTGTCCAAAATAATCGTGTAAACAGCCATTTTGGTGATATTGCTGGGCCTCCTGTTAGCCACCAATCCAAGGAATAGCTGTCTAACACTGTAGGGAAAATGACCGATCTAGGAGAGGGAATCAGGCAGGTAGAAAACTCGCGGACTTCCCCAAATATCAGTTAAAGGACAGTCTTGCATGATCCACCGGAAAGAAGATTTAATCGGCAGGCGTAAAATAAGGCCTTCGCTTCAAGGCCTCGATCATAAGGCAGCTATAAAAAGGGTGGAAGAAAGAAAAGAGAAAGGTGGAGCAAATATATCTCCCATCCATAAAGAATTGAAACAAAGAGCATGAATACGACATCTTTGATGGGACCGGGACCTACATAGCACCTTGTTCCAGCACAAATTATGCCGAAACAGCCAAATTAATTGGTTTGAAACTACTGCCCAAAGACCACTCTCGATCTTTTGCTTTTTCAGGAAGGGCCATCTGTCGGTCTAGATGAAAACTAAGATGAAAAGCGGGGTCAGTAGGCTAAGACCGCATCTACCATCTAAGCAAAGATGTTTATTAACAAAGAACTGCAGCTGAATAGATTACAACTTGAGTTCACATTTAACTTCCTTACTAAGGCAAAGGATTAGGACTTGACATTACTGTCGGAATTCCAAACATATTTGTAGGATTGTCATAGTCAACCTTCCATGTGCGAACACAAAATCATCGTGCCTCCTCTGGAAGAAATCTGCACGAAAGCAAACCTCCGTCTGAAACCTGAAGAAACCAAATTGGGGCTTGTAAAAAATGAATCTGAGATGAGATTCACAAGGCCATGTTCAACAGACATAAATTAGTAGCGCCTTATTTTACTCTTCAAATCCAAAAATAAAACGTATCATGCCACTTACCATGAGAAAACTGTAGCCGATCCATAGACCATCCCATCCTCCTGGGCAGCGAGGCACTTCTAGCGACTGACTGTGCACCGCAATCACATTTGCCGGCACTTCGCAAACAACACAACGTGAGATGTATTTCTGCATTTCAAAGTTTTCAACGGGCATCATTGGAATGGCAGCTGAAGTTGACAACCAGAATGTGCGATCGTTGCGGGAGGCATAATTGCAAACATTATTCTGTCCGCAAGTCATGACTGGCAGTGTAGAGAAACGACGAACGCATGAACCGGCCGATCCGAGATCCTGATTGTGTGGATAGTCGTTACCGTCGACATAGAGTAGAGAGTAACCGTTCCATAGTTGGACGTGTCCGCGATCGCAGCGTGGAATCTCTTCGGTTTGACTGTGTTTTACAAGAAGCGTACCTGTAAGGTAGTCAGGCGCCGGCGCACAAGCGTCTCCCTGTTCACCCTTTTGACCGGGTGTACCCGGGAAGCCATCACGACCCGTTGCACCGGGCAAACCTAAGTCTCCCTTTGGTCCCGGTCGTCCGATGGGTCCAGCAAAACCTGGAAGGCCTCGATCACCCTTCTCACCACGTTCACCCACCGCACCGATGAGACCTCTTATGCCTTGTAGACCACGATCACCCTTCTCTCCATCACGTCCTGGCTGTCCTGGTTCACCCTTTGGCCCTGGTGGTGGCACTAAGCCTGGTTCACCCTTTTGTCCACGCTGACCGGGAATACCGTCACGTCCATCGCGACCTTTGAAACCAACTGAACCCTTCTCGCCGACTGGGCCAATTGGGCCAGGCAGACCCTCTAGACCGACTAAACCACGATCGCCTTTAGGTCCTGGATATCCATTTAGGCCTGGCGGTCCAGCAGTTCCTTGGTTGCCCTTGTCACCCTTTTGTCCTTCGAATCCGGGCAGACCGCGATCTCCTTTCTCGCCTGGGTATCCTCGCTCACCCTTTTGTCCAATTCGGCCAGGGAATCCATCTTGCCCGTCTTTTCCAGGAAGACCCATGACACCGCGATCACCTTTCTCGCCTTGAGGACCTAGAGGTCCGGGTAGACCAACATTTCCGGGTATACCGGCCAAACCTGGCAGGCCCTTCTCACCCTTTTGCCCGAGAAGACCGATCAGACCTTCACGTCCGTTTTTCCCTGAGCGGCCAGGCAATCCCTTCTCGCCCTTGATTGCAATGCCAGGCTCTCCAGGCTCACCGAAAGGTCCGACGTCACCCTTTTGTCCAGGAGCTCCGTTCAAGCCAGGTAAACCTTGCGGTCCGGGGAAGCCACGTTCGCCCTTTTGTCCATCACGTCCCGTTAGACCAATATTACCCTTTAATCCAACAGCACCAGGAAGCCCAATCATGCCGAATTCACCGGGTTCACCCTTCTCTCCAACTAATGTTATGGCTTCGGCATCACGTCCGCTAGGTCCAGGGTAGCCGCGTTCTCCTTTGAGGCCAGGAGCTCCGGTATTTCCAGGAAAACCTGTATTACCCTTCTCGCCTCTGCTGCCTTCTAATCCATTAAGACCTGCTTCTCCCTTAACACCCTTGGGTCCTTCATAGCCTCGTGGTCCTTGTAGTCCAGGTTCACCTGGTAGTCCATCTACACCGGGAGCACCAGGAGTACCTGGTAATCCCGCGACTCCCTTATCCCCCTTAAAACCTATCTGTCCTGGATATCCTCGATCACCCTTGGCGCCATCCAGACCAGGCTTACCATCGACTCCATCACGTCCAGGCTCACCCTTTTGCCCTGTAGGTCCAACTTGTCCGTATCCGGCCAAACCAGGTAATCCCTTTTCGCCGGGGTACCCAGGTGCCCCATCACGTCCATCAACACCACGCAACCCTGGTGGGCCAGGTTCACCCTTTTGTCCCTTTTCTGACGCATCACCAGGCAAACCGGGAGCTCCCGTTAAGCCAGGTAAGCCCAAATCACCTTTCAGTCCATCTAATCCAGGCCGTCCGTCGGCGCCAGGAGACCCAACCGGTCCAATATCACCCTTCAAGCCTTGTAATCCCTGAGGTCCAGGTGGACCGCGCAAGCCCTGAAGACCATCGACACCATTCAAACCGCGTTCGCCCTTGTCTCCTTTAACTCCAGCGATGCCAGGTTTTCCAGGGGTTCCTCGGATACCAGGAGCTCCACCAATTCCAGTAAAACCTTTGGGACCATCAATACCAACCGCACCGCGTTCACCCTTCAAACCAGGCATACCAACCAGTCCAGAATTACCGGGTTCACCTTTGGCACCCTCGCGTCCTTGTACTCCATCAACACCTGGTGAACCTCGTGGACCAGGCGATCCAGGTGGTCCGATTGGACCTAGATCACCCTTTTCTCCTACAAGACCAGGTAGACCTGGAGATCCCGGAAGTCCTGAATCACCCTTATCTCCTGGATAGCCTGGAGCTCCTTCTGTTCCCGGTGCTCCATAGCTTCCTTGCGGACCACGGTCACCCTTTTCTCCTTGTGGGCCATCGTTTCCTCTGGGTCCAGGGGGTCCAGCAACAGCTATACCTTGTTCACCTTTTTGACCACGGTCGCCAGGTCTGCCGGGTACTCCTCGTAAGCCATCCTTTCCGGGACTTGCTGGGAATCCAACTGGTCCTACACTACCCTTATCACCGCGGGGTCCAGTCAGTCCTCTAGGTCCAACAGGTCCGGGGGGACCCTGTGGGCCTTGGTCTCCCTTAGCTCCATCTCTGCCAATATTGCCCTTATCACCCATCGCACCCATAGGTCCTACATTTCCTGGGTAGCCCTTTTCACCCTTGTTGCCCTTAGGTGGCATCATACTCTGGTCCATTTCGCAAGTACCTGGTTCTCCCTTCAATCCCGCAAAGCCTGTATCACCCTTGTCACCCCTTGCGCCATCGTATCCTGGTCGTCCTTGTTCACCCTTGATGCTCTCACCCTTTGGTCCTGGATAGCCATTTCTGCCGGGTGTACCTGGTGCTCCATCTTGTCCAGGAATTCCAGGGAAACCCTTGTCTCCTCGCGGTCCAGTTTCACCTTTCAGTCCGGCCAAGCCAGGCTGACCTGGTTCTCCTCGATCACCCTTTAATCCAACTAATCCTGGTGGACCACGTTCACCCTTGGATCCCTTCTCTGTCGCTGTTAGATTCAAATCAACAATAGCGTCACGTCCAGCCGGACCCTCAGGTCCGATTAAGCCAGGAGAACCATCAGTGCCTCTGTCACCTGGTGGTCCCATAGGTCCGGCAAGACCATCATCACCACGTTCGCCGGGGTAGCCACGTTCGCCTGCTGGACCACGAACTCCTGGTAAACCGTTTATGCCATCTGATCCCCGATCACCCTTGATGCCCTTTTGTCCAGGAGCACAGTCCGCACATCTTCCACCAATATCGCCTTTAACACCTGTGTCACCCTTTTGTCCAGGGAGTCCAGAGCGACCTGGATCACCCTTGTCACCTTGTCTGCCGGGGCGGCCAGGTATACCAGGTTTGCCTCCTGGAGAGTCGCCAGGAACACCAACGTTGCCTTTGAAACCGCGCTCTCCCTTTGTGCCCTTATCGCCGGGACGTCTGTAAATGATAAGTTGCTCAATAACGAACGATGGTAACAGAAAGATATACTTACCCAGGTGTACCGACGTCACCCTTCAATCCTGCTACTCCAATTCCGGGGTTACCAGCTTCTCCCTTCATTCCTTCGGGGCCAGGTGGCCCTGTATGTCCGCGGGGACCCAGTGGTCCTGGGCTTCCAGGTCTACCAAAATCTCCCTTGTCACCCTTCTCGCCAGGTGGACCTTCCAAACCGGGACGACCGGCCAATCCAGGACCGCCTTTAGGTCCAGCCGGGCCTGGTGGCCCTTGAGCGCCGGGGTATCCATCTAAGCCTTTTGGCCCAGGTTGTCCGCGGAAGCCACGTGGCCCTTTAGATCCTGATGGTCCTGGCGTTCCCTTGCCACCACCAGGTGGACCAGCGGGACCAATCAAACCTTGTGTTCCAGGAGACCCTGGCCGTCCGGGTTCTCCTTTCAGACCTGGTTTTCCATCCAAACCTCTCAAGCCGATCTCGCCACGATCACCCTTTTGACCCGCTGGACCAGGTGCACCATAATTTCCTTGTCGACCCTTATAAAGGCAACAAAACATTAGTTGGACTACTTATCCCAACAAATAGTAATCTCAAAAACTTACTCTGTCACCTGATGGTCCAGGGAGACCTTTTTCGCCTTTCATACCGTCGTTACCAGCTTGTCCTGGATAGCCGATATCACCTTTCTCGCCTTGTAAACCTGGCTCACCAGTATCACCCTTATCGCCTTGGGCACCCACCCATGGATGTGATCCATCAACCCAAGCTTCATGTTTTGCCGGTTCGCCCTTTTCACCCTTAGCCCCCTTCAGTCCAGGCACCGGTTGAGCAATGCATGAGTCTCCCTTTTCACCCTTAATACCGCGATCACCACGTGGACCAGGTTGGCCATAAGTTCCAGTATCACCACGATCACCCTTCGGTCCCTGAGGTCCATCATTTCCGGGCAAGCCAGACCTTCCCATGAAACCAGGTTCGCCCTTGTCGCCCTTAGCAAAATCGCCAATTTCCTTTGCCGGCTCACCTTTCTCTCCTTTTCCACCGGGATTGCCAGGATAACCTCGTGGGCCAACTAATCCGGCCATACCCGCCAAACCAGGCAAACCGTCAGTTCCATTGCATCCGTCAGTACCGGGAATACCAGGAGCTCCTGGATTACCTAGGTAGCCTTGCAGACCAGGCACACCAGGAATACCGGGAAAACCGCCTGAGCCACGTTCACCTTTTGGTCCTCGAGGACCCAATGGACCTGGATCACCTTTTTGGCCCTTATCTCCTGGAGGTCCATCAATGCCCGGATAGCCGGATATGCCTTTCGGTCCGGGAATACCCGGTTGGCCAGGCAAACCGCGATTACCCTTCTCGGCAAAACATTTGGGTATACAACTTCCGTTTCCTGTGCAATTTCTTGGCAGTTGACCCGTTCGGGCAACTGTGGCAGTGTCGATTATTGCATAACTGTCATCGATGACAGGTCGTGGGGGTTCTCTTAATTCGCTGTTTGGGCTGAAGATAGCTCCGCTACTGCTGCTTCCACTTTCTCTCCAAAATTGCTGAAAATAAATGAGAAATATCAGTACGTACCATGCATACGGCGTTGCTTTAGGTAATTACGGCCTGTGTTTCTATTAGAACTCCAGCTAAGACTGCAGCAATGATTAGCCTGAAAATTAAAAAAAAAATTTTGCTCAATTAAATTTGTTAAATACTTGAAATGGGATTGAAAATATTTATATGTTCGCTCCAGAATTTCGAGAAAGTGGACATTGGGCTTGAGTACGTTCATTCAAAAAATTTTAAACAGAATTTAAACACATGTTTCTTAAACCATTGAAGCCGCCATCCTCTTTAGGATCTGTTTTTTCGTGAAATGTGTTGTTCTGAAAACCTTGAAAAATTAAATGATATCTATCTCTTTTTTGCATGTTAAATTAGTAAAATTAGGGTTTCTCGCATCTACCACAAAGAAACCTCTTTGATGAAGAGTGCCGCCAAGCGCACGCAGCAAAGCAAGAGGCTTATAAAGCGTTTCTCGAAAAAGGTTTCAACGATTTTAACCAAATTTGCTATTTTAGTTACAGCGTTTATATGCTATCAGATGGCGTACCAGTTTTTTTTCCAGAAAATAAGTTTAATAGTACTTTGCTTATTAACCGAATTTTGTAAATTAGGCATTTTGCGGCTATGATTCTATCGATTTTGTCCAAAATCAATATTCGAACCATATTCGACATACAAAAGTTTAGGGCATACCAAATTTTAGAAAGACTTAAAAAAAATTAACGATATTTTATATGCGACTCAGTCGTGCACTTTACATCTTTCGTTTTGTTCGGAACATTTATATTTATCAGGGGTGTATTGATACACAAAACGAATTTTACCCTCCACCAATTTGACCACCACCTCTACCGATTTACGATAATATGTGTCACAACGCGCGACCTAAAAATTTGCAACATCAAATGTGGCTTCAAGACGGTCAAACGTTGAGAGGTTAGAAATATGACATTAATATGTTCTGTTCCCTCAAATATCCAACGCACGATTTCGTAGCAGAAAGAAGAGTAGAAATGTACTCTTTTTATTTTTAGGGTTTGATTAGGAAACACAAATATAGAAAATAACCTCGCAAAAAAAGGGTATGAATAAAAAAATAAAAACCTGTGCATACTCAACACATAATTTGTGTTCAAAAAACATCAATTAGCAATTCAAAATGTTTACATATTAAATGCTAACAATTCGAAGTACATACCCGACACAATGACTTACCTTGTTGCTAAAACTGAACAAGTCAAAAATAATTCCAATTCAAAACTGGTATGAGCTGTCAAAACGCGCGACAATAGTAGAGAGTAGCTCTACTCCGACGTTGAGGTGGTGTTTACGAAATTTACGATCAAAAACCGACCAAACGCCTGAAGTCACATTTGGTGTTAACCCATAAGATCCCATTGTTTCTACTCACTCTGTCGACGCGCAAACGTCACATTAACCTGAACATAGTAACCAGTTCATAAAGAACTAAACTGAGAACAATCTTATTGTAAACGTCCATGTTACTTCAGAAATATTTTTTTATTGAAATGGGTCTGTGAAGTATTTTTTTAGAACTCGAACCCATTTTCCACGTACTTAACCAAAAAATACACAGAATACCGAGAATTAATGACACCAACAATATTTTAGTCTCCTTGCAAATAGGGAAAAACGATTAAGGCTAAAAATTGGGCGAAAAAAATGTTGGGACTTTTTGAAATACATTTCGGGACACCCTCTGAACAGTGCTACCCAGTTGCAGGCTCTTATTGGAAATGTCTTGGATTGAGCAAAAGTTTTTCTAACTATCCTGTAATAATTATTAAAAGCTATGTTATATATAATTCAATAAACTAATTCAAGCAAAAGAGTTCATAAAATTAACTTAAACAATTCACTAATAAAGACTCTTAATCCACTTTTTTTTTATAATTTGCGCGCGCCAAAGAGGATATGAATACTCTGATACTATTACAGGACACGGGAGTTGTGAAGAAGAGAGAGAGAGAGAGAAAGAAAGTTTTAGTGTAGTGGTTTGAAACTCAGATGGTATTAAGTTTCTGAAAAACTCCAAGGATAGCGTCCAGATAACTGGGGAGCTTGTTTGTTTTGCTTTTGTCATTGCTCATGATTCACAGTATTTTTTTCTGTCCTCCTGATGACATCATCACGATCAAGTTGCATTTTTAGCCATATGACCACCATGCTGCCAGTGTTATGCCTTCGAAGTAGAGTTAGCATAAGCTTTCACAATTGATCGACTTTTTTATTTATTTCATGTGAAATAAATAGATGATTGTTGATATCAGGATTTGAACCGTGAACCAACAACGTGACAAGCGATGATGTTACCACTACACCAAGGCCACTACGAGTGGAGTCGAATATACAATAGATGCATAAATGAAAATACCGATCAAAAAGCCCAAATTTTAAGAAATAATTATAATAAGCAAATTCCATCATCATCTGACTGGCAATGATTGACTACAAAACCGTAAAACGTGTGCGCAACAGCAGACTTAGGGATAAAAAGATTGACAATTCTGCGATCTGCGATCGTATAACAAGATACGATTAATATTGTGGCACATCTAATTAAACTTTTGATCGAAAGAGGGGACTGCAAAAATCGGTGTTATAAGTAAATGTATCGAATTCCGACTAGCTAAGGAAAAATTTAATTTTCGCTAGAAAAATAAGAAATTGATAAGCCTTATATTCATTTAAACATGCATAGTTGTTTCTTTATTGAAATAAAACAAATTCAGCTACAATTACATACTCATTTAACTTTGCTAAACAAAATTAATGAAATGGGGAAACACCCATAAATTATAAGTTGTACGTATTTCCGACCACAAATTGTAGTGGGAACTAATTCCGAAGGAGTGCATACATAATTCCGATTTTTGTTCCTAATTTTGACCAACATATACCTAATTCCGACCGATGTATGTTTTAACTACGTGATTAAACTAGGATTTTACCAAAACAGCCGTATCTTGAAAAATGTGTTTATTTTCAAAAAAAATCAGAGAAAAACATATAGGAAGGTTAAAATACTTCTAGAACGGATCGTATGATACCCTATCCCCCTTCCTCCAACCCTCCCCTAATAAAGTGAACGTTGCGTTGCGGAATTTTTAAAACAAATGGAATAATATCTTTTTGTTTAGAGGATATTTTACCGATTTTTAAAAGATTTTATCAGAAAACTTTTGTTACGATTTTTTTTTGCAGAAAATAGGCGTGGCAGCCAAAATTTGTAACCAAAGTTCACAAACTCTGATGATATATTCACAATAAGAATTAACCATCACCGTAAATAGCTTTGAAAAAGCAATATATGTTTTTTATTTTTAAGAAAACGCCCCCAAACAGTGAGCATGGCATATAGAGAAAGTCAACGTTTACATATTTCATTCAGAAAATATTTTTCAGTTTGTAGCAAAAGTATTGGGGAAAAGAACGTTTTTTGAAAAGTGGGCGTGTCTGTGGGTAGAATTCAAAAATGTTTACACTTCAGGATCCTAATTTCATCTTGATAGCTCTTTCTTTAAGTCCCAAAAACTGGTGACATATGGAAATAAAGACGGACATGCCTAGATTTAACTTTCAATGCTGATCACAAATACATATACATTAATATGTATACTTTTGAGAGTCTATCGTTATTATTTCTCTATGTTACCAACTCTGTATCAAAATTAATATACCCTATGGGGTTCTTAGTTCATCGTTAAAAGACGACAGTCAATTTAAAGGTATGGACTTGCTAAGGAAAGATAATTAATTGGTCTCAAGGACTGTGTTCTGTCTGTCATTTTAGCTTCTATACTTGTGGAGATATTTGACTTCAAAGCCGTCCTTTTTCAGACGACCGCAAGAACATCGTTATTAACTATAAATTGTTTACATAATTTTAGTTTGCCCAATCGATGGTCAAAATAGTGTACTGCGGATATTTATTTAGCTGCAGAGGAAATCCGAATATAGGACGCAGCGCTGAAAACCAATATTTGTCATAGTCTTTCACTTATTTAACATAATGAGGATAATTTAAAACTAGTTGTCATTATGTATTATTGCCTTTCCTTCATCATTTCCTTTTTTTTTTTTAAAAAAATGCGGTCGGCTAAAACAGATGAAGTCAAATTGATCTATTTTAGCTGACCGTATTTAAAAAAAAAATATTGTTAACTATTTGCTAATGTACGTATGAACATATATTTATAAAACAGATATCTGAACATAGTGTGGAAATAATCTCAGACGTTCACGAGAGGTTGGACTGTGCACAAACTGGTTGTTCAGTGATCGCACTGAGCCACGGAGCCCGCCAAACTATATACATAACTTAAATGTCGGGCTATTCTAAGTTAACTTAAAAAAAAAAAATGTACTGGTGGCATTCGGTTTATTTAAGTTATGTCAGACTGGGGTGATAAAAGTGCAAGTTAAATTAGTAAACACCTACTACACCTCTTGTTGAAGCAAAGGCACGATTGAACCATAAAATATATCCATTGTGATCCCCCTCATATTAAACCGGATTACTAGCACGAGGAAAATTACATGCCAAATTCTCCTTAACCCATTCTAATCCGTGGTACATCGCATATGCATAATACTATTTCAATCGAGAGACGAAAATCTTTATTTTATAGACATGAAGTCTAGACAAGTACTCGCCAAGAGGCTTCTTTCGTTAAACAAAAAAGTAAAAAAATAAATTCCAACAAGTTTGAATCTAATCTCAAAGATGACAGTTGGAGAATCTTGTGGCATGTCAATCAACAGGCCACACTAAACGGGCGCACCTTAATATATATATTTACTAAAAAGGATATTTTGAAAACCACATACTTAAATCAGCTTAGATTACGAATTTGTAGCACATACTCGTACTCGTATGATGCACATTATTGAAAACTACTTACAAAACTCCATGCTTATAAAGGGTGGCCCAAAATTCACGCATGATTTGAATTTTGCGCCATTTATGCAATAAAGTGTTGCCAACGAAAAAAAAAAAAAAAAGCAGCGTGCCAGCTGACAGTTCAGAGTTATTAGAAATCGGGTGCTACACGAAAGAACAACGCATTTTCATTGTTGAGCAAATTTTTTTAAAAAATTAATGTTTAATTTTGTTTTTAATTTAATCATCTTCAGCGATGAGGCTCATTTTCATATTGATAGCTTTGTTAATCGTCGAAATTGTCGAATTTGGGGTTCAGAAAATCCACGAGTGATTATAGAGAAACAAATGCATCTACAACGTGTCACTGTTTGGTGCGGATTTTGGGCTAGAGAAATCATCAGACTATTCCTCTTTGAAAATGCGGCTGGTCAGGCAGTAACAGTTAATGATGCTCGCTATCGCGACACGATAATCCAGTTTTTTGCAAGATATGGATGTGAACGACATCAAGACGTTGTCACATACAGCCCGAGAAACAATTCAATTACTGCATGAGTCATTTCCTGGTCGTGTAACTTTCCGTTTTGGTGATTAGAATTGGTCGCACAGATCATGCGATTTAACGCCGTTGAACTTTTTTTGATTTGTTTTTTTGAAGTCTAAGGTATATGCCAACAAGCCCACTACCCCCTACGCCTTGAAGGAACAAATTGGGCGCTGTATCAACGAAATTCAGCCACATTTATGCAAAAGAGAGTAAAGCTGTCCATATCGTCGATATTTTAATGTGCGGATCGCATCCACAGAGCCAACAATAAATCATCTGGTTGCACGTTTTCGATAAGAATGTTCGGTAAGAAAACTCCCTGGTACCGGAAGACCACGTACGGCGCACACAGATGAAAATATTCAACGTGTACAACAAGGACACCTTCGGCTCAACTCAGGCTATCGCGGAGGTCCCTTCAGAGGATTTTGGTTACATTCATGTTCATGTTTCCATATAAAGTTCAGCTTATGCAAGAATTGAAGCCGACAGTCTACCAGCAACGGATTGATTATGACATTTCGTTGGAGCAAAATCTCGATGGCTTCGTTAACAAGCAAAACTAGGGGGAATGAGATCTCCGATGAGATTACAAGGCAAGGCACAGAGGAGATTTCTCAGGACCCGAACCTGCTCTGGGTCTTCTTGCGTCTTCAGTCAAGGCCTCCATTGACTCCATTCATTCTTATGAACATAATTGTGTGTGGTACGGTTCTCCAGGATGCGGGCAGACTAAAAGAATGCTCCCGGACGTCTATAACAAATCCGCGGCATTCTTGCTGTCCCTCAGCAGAAAAGACTGTAGACAACTTATCGGCGTTCTCACGGGGCACTTTGCTTTTGCTAAACACCTCAGTGTGGTAGGCTTAAGTGATACAACAGCCTGCGACGCTTGTTGTGAAGAGAGCGATGACACTGCGGAACACATTCTCTGTGATTTTGCTCAGTATCAGGTGGCAGATTTTTGGTGCTGTTGTGGTGAGTGCTGATACCATAAGCTCCTCATCACTGAAGCGTTTACTCGACTTTCTCCGGAAGACGAGGAATTTCCATTAAAATGGGTTTGATTCTTGGTAGTGCAATGGATCAGTTGCGTCTGAGTGCTCCAGTGCAGCGTTCCTGACAAAACTGCAGGATATGGGCTACATAGAATCTAAGAGCAGTTCATCAGCGACAATTATACCCACTTAAATATACTGTTTGCTGCGGAATATCGTCCGAAAGGAACATTGGCCCATTTCTTTAAAAATGAAGCCAGTGACGTAGTTTTCATCAATGTTGCCCAATATCGAACGATGTTAAAAAATTGTTTAAGGCCAGCTGTACAAAACCATCCTAAACTTTAGTTTAGGTCAATAAAATTCCCGATTTGTATGCTGTACTTAAAAAAATATTATAACAAAATAAAACCATAAAGGTCATTTTGCGTCACCCTGTACAAGATAAAGATTAATTTTTGCTGCGAAAAAGGGTTGTTTCTTATTCGTTCGTAAGACATGAAAATGAAAAAAATATTCAGGCTATTTTGTGCGAAAGCCTTAGTAGCCAACACTATGGATTTTCAAGCCGTCGGTAAAGCAGGCACAAAGTGTGAGCATGATGCCTGCTGTTACTCACATTGTACATATATTACACAATTATTAGTTTTATGGCCAAATGAACCAACTATTATGAAACAACGTGTATTTTTTGTATTAAATATTACAACTATTTCAATGTCCGTTGTAATGTCATCACCGGACACCGGACACACTTCAGCAGATATGCGTAGATTCTCCCCATTGCAAACTATGATTTACGCAGAAGCTGCAGAGACGAGAAGAAAGATATGAGCTATTCCCTTGTCCATATCAGAAGAGGTACAGAAGAAGTGAACAAAACCTGCAATCAATGGTTTCATCAAAAGGAATACATGGTTCCAGGAGTAGATAGACATCGTAATTCTGTTCCACAGTGGTATCACAATGGAGATACGAGTGTAGTTGTCTAAGTACATCTCTTAGAACCACGTTTTATCTATGAAAATATGAACAAATATTTTTATCTTAAGAACTGTTTTCGTTCTGATTTTTTCACCGTCAAATAATTTTACGACTTGTGAAATATATTTCTCGAGTGTTCAACTTTCCGATGTCTTATTGTCGGACATCGGGAAGCTGAACACTCGAGAAATATATTTCACAAGTCGTAACTTCAATCCTTCCTAGAAAAATGATCAATAAACGAAATAAAACTATATTGAAATCGGCTTAGCTGTTCTCAAGTTATACGGCACGAAAACAAACTGAACGCTAAAGTACTGAAAACATGTCAAATACTTATTGTCAGCTATCTAGTGATCTTAGGTATATATGTATATGATATTGCGGCCTTTTTTGTAGATCTTTTTCAACTCTAAAAGTCTTTCATATATTGTTTTCACATACCATTTACAATTAAGCCGTCATATCAAATATAATGCACCGAACTTATGATTTTTACCCAACTTTGTTGCACATACAGCTTGCTGATACCGGACGGAATTGGCATATAGCTCAGAAAATATTCCAATGCATCAAAATTGGTTAAGTGGTTCTTGTGTTATGAACGGTCAAGCAAACAGAAATATTTTCAATTTTATAATATGTAGAGTAGAAAAGATAGAGATGTATCTTTTTCAGGAACCAAACAAAGATTACAGAGCAAAAAGAAAAGGATATGGAAGACATTTTTGACAGTTGCTGTGATTTCTCACAGAACAAAATTCACATAAATTTATTTATCCGGTGCGAACGCATATATAACTGACTCATATAACATTGCCTTTTGAAATGATTGGTTTGTAAGAATTGCGTTTACAAATAGGCAATATCTGATATGGAACAGAATATGCACACCAAGTATCAAGTTAACGCCCATCTAAACCAGGTTCACAGAACTTGAAAGATACGAAAATGTGAACAGGAAGATCGTTCAAGCCACATCTGTTCAAAGCTATATACCGTAAAATGCCTTCCCCTAAACCGGGGGGATATTAGTTAATTGACAACTAAGAATCTTGATGCTTTAGGTGCAGAATAGGTAGAGACAGTGTACTGATAATAAAACATTTTTTTTAGTCCAGAAATGATTGTTATGAAATGTAAAACAACACTAATTGCTTGTAATCTCCTATGGACTTTTATGCATCATCAAGTATCGACTATTATAAACAAGACTATAAAAAAGTTCACTAGCAAGCAGGCCTACCATCGAAGAATATCGAAAAGTCGCAGAAAATGGAGCAACGAGGATAAAAAGGTGCAATCACACTTTTTTCCTTATAAAGTCTTAACTTTCATTAGCTCTGCCATCTACTAATGCGAAACCATTTAGGACCAAGTCAAGTTAAATGTCTCCTGTGACTAATAAAAGACATAGTTTAGAGTCATTTTCAACTTAAAGTTTGTAGAACATAGTGATGAAGTGAAAGAAAGTCAAATATTACAACAAGATTGGTCAGAAAAGAAAAGAAATTGAGGAGGTAATACACTCTAGTTCTGAGTCCTAGGCGAGTATAACCCTTAACGCTTGAAGGACGGCATCAAATTCTATTACTTAAAAGACGGCGTGGGGGACCTAAAGTTTCTCATATAAAAATTTCCAGAATTTTCGCAATATTTGAGCAGTTTATAGTTAATAAGTCGTCACCAGCTTCCTCAACAAATTCTTCTTGTGAACTACCTGAAAGCAAAGCGAAGATAATCAAACAAAAAATACTGGCTAGTATCCCTGACGTCCCCAACGCCAACCTTTAATGGTTAAACATTATAGCAAAATCTTTTGGGAAATCTGAAGTATCTAGAACGGGCTGATTCCAGGGAAGTTCTGGGCTAATGCACTAATACATTCCAAACATTGATTCCTCATCAATTTAATTTTTAGTTTGACTGCATTAGTATCACTTCTCAGAGACAGGAGATAAAACTGTTGTTCTGGAGCCTTGAACTGAACACGATTTTTCATATTCCAAGTAACCATAACCACTCTTTGGTACACCCGCTGTGAAATTTTTAAGGAATAAGAGATGTCAGAAGTGCTATCATCGACGAAGAAATGCATTGAATTGCAAGTTAAACTTGGAAGGAACTGATATAAATAAGAAAAAGTGTCGTAGAGAGAACATAACCTTGAAGAACGCCAGTATTCGTTACTAAACTGATTTCTTTTAAACTAATAAACTGCGTACCTAACCGGATTTACACACATAAATGGAATAAAGAAGCGTGACAAATTATTTGGAAAAAATAATGTAAATGATTCAGTTTAGTAAAATATTATAAAAAAGGGTAAAAGGTCGTAAAAAAAAAACAGCAAAATTGGTCAATTTTTGAAAAGTGATCTCATAGTGGCAGGATAGTGAAAAAAAGGTTCAAATTGCGACTTTAGTCGTACAACAATAGCCCAGTACAGGACATGGTTCGGGTGACCTAAGTATAATTAAAAAAAAAAAATTTGTAAATTTAAATCGTAAAATTATAGCGCACTAATTTCCTAAACAATTTTTAAAAATTAAAAATAGAAATATCTAAAACCTAGTTCAACTTCTTAAATGTTAAAAAAAAAAGCTTCAAATCATCGTAATCATTGGTAGATAAACACGCTGTAACACTTCCGAAATTATTTGCAACAACACTTCCACCGTAGATAAACAACAAGTTTTGAAATTAGTTCCGGAAGTGGAACCATTTTTTCATTCTTTTTTGATAAAACCGAAACATAACGACAAACACATTTTGCCCCAATTCGAAATCAGAGCTTGAGAGATGGCCTTTACCCCCTCCTGTTTTTTTTTGTGATTTCCGATTCCGTTTTGATTAGCGAAAAAATTATGATTTAAATAAATAATTCTTCAAAAGACAATGACATCATTTCGTCAAAAAAGAAAAGAAAAGAAAAACATTTTTATTTAACCCTTTTATGCACAATTTTTAGTCTGTATATGAATATATTTTTTAAAAAAAAAAAAAAAAAAACTTACCGCTTTATAAGGGGTCCCATTATCCCCAATCAGTTTTTAAATAATTTCCTTTTTGAACACCTCTCTTTCGGATTTTTTTTTTATTTAAAATATTTTTTAAATGAAAAAAAAATATAAAATATCACATGGATTCGTTAAGAATGTCTACAGATATCGCTTCCTTACGGAACATTGAACGAACTCACAGATACTTTTCGTATTTTGAAATTTTTTTTTTTTATTTATTCTAATTGGTTTTTCTGAAATGAAAAATTTTCACTAATAAGAGATAAAAAAAAAAAATCTAGACTCGTAAAAAGGATAAAAAAAACACGCACACACTTTTTGAACACCCAATGCAAAATTTTTTTAAAAAAAATGTCATACAATGGAATAAAAAGAAAATATTTTTTTTACTTTGTAATTAAAGAAAACCCCATCCACCCTTAAGTAGAGGGAACGACGGGTTCTTTCTTTTTTGCGATCTAACGCGATGGATC
Source organism: Pocota personata (assembly GCA_963082735.1). Taxonomy (NCBI): domain Eukaryota; kingdom Metazoa; phylum Arthropoda; class Insecta; order Diptera; family Syrphidae; genus Pocota; species Pocota personata. The sequence goes on along the minus strand of OY720432.1, from coordinate 83,888,291 downwards.
GACTAGAGCGTACTGATCTGGAGCGAATTCAGAACAGAAAAATCCTCCTAACAGCCAGCCAACTCAAGAAGGCAGCGATCGACTAACTATGCTCAACTCAGAAATAGTCCACAAAAGACGACAAGGCACTAAGTGTATCTGCTAACTACTCTCCACATATACACGCAGGGAGAGAATGCCACCAGATTCCAGATTGCCAGACGACCAGTGCACCAGACCAGAGCACCAGAATGAAATATGGCGAGAGCAAAACGCCGCTTTGTGCATGTGGAGCGCGCGACACAATGATGATGATACCACCACGCACCACCACTAGAAACTGATCTGTGGGTGTTTTATTTTTTGATTCTAGATACATGCTCTGAAGCAAATCAAAGATTTCCACTCCAGCCCGTTTTTATGTGATAATGTTGGAGAAGCACGATTATGAGGACGCGCTCGCGCGCTCGATCCGCAGAGGATCGCCTCGATCGCTAATAAAACTCCAACATGAGGGTGTTATGGGAGGCAGGTGCAGGGTCTACAACCAAGCGATAGGGATGTCGTCGATCGCAAGCTACGAGTATGCGGTGGTGTATTAACAGCAACACCAGCATAATCGCAGAGGGTTGTTACGCGGCTGAGGCAAGATCATTTTTATGTTCTCTTTTGGGATCTCGCGGCGCGCTTCTATGTATTGGAGCCGTTGGGCAAAACTGAAATTCTGTTAGGAGACTCGTGTTTAGTAACACTTCGAACGTTTGTCGATCTCCATGTAGGAGGAGAGAGTACTACTCTGCTGCTGGGATTATTCGTCCATTCGTCGTTGGCTAGAGATCTTAAGTTCGAAAGTAGACTAACGAATTCGGCTGACATTTTTTTTTATTATTATTATTTTAATTTCTTTTTTTTTTTAATTTTCCGGCTCATTTAAGAAAAGGATTCAATTTTTGGAAAAACTTCAAAGCAATCCAAAACATTGTGCGGTTCCTCGATGTGTTTAAATGCGGCGGGTAGACTGAAAGATTTTTAAAAAAAAAATTTTTGTTTTTCTCTCAAAATTTTTCTAACGGCACGGATTTGAAATTTCGGAGATCGCGGTGATCGTGGTGACTTTTTTTGTGTGAAAAATGAAAATTCCCAGAGGCCTGGGTGGTCTCTTGGGTAGCCCACAATTGTCCTACTTTTGGGCAGTGATATTTGCGGTTTATTTGATAGCCCTTCTACAAGGTGGATCGAGTTTGGTTGATGCTGCTAAGGTAAGTGATAAGATAATGCTAACTGATGTAAAATGTTTTTGAAATTTTATTTAAAATTTTAACTGGCGGCTTAAACATGTGGAAATGTTAAAGTGATCAGAATTTTTTTTTCTCCCTGTAAATTTAGAACTTCTGCTATCTTCATTTAAAATTGATTTATAAACAATTTTGTTTTCTCTTGGATACTTTTCTGATGTATTGCTGAAAGCGGCAGAGTTTTTTTCTTAACAGGGTGTCTGAACACATGGCTTAATGACTGTAAACCTTAGTCATATATTTGACAGCTCTGATTCATAAAACTGTAATATAGAAGCAAAGTTTAAAGTATTTCAGTTCATTTTAACTTTTCTGTTTTGCTGTAGAATGCTGTCAGAATTTGTTTATAACATTTCGAAGGAGTTTGAAATATTTTTTTAACTTTTTGAAGTTATTTTTTGACACATTGAAAATTGCTGTCAGAATTTGTTTGTTTGTTTTATCTGTCAGTTGCAAGTTTCGTTTTTATATTGTACATGACACTTCCGTCTGACTTGACTTATTACTATTAATTGTCAAATGTTGACCGTCCAAGTTCAAAACCTATTTTTCGATAACCTAAAAACCTTTTCTCTAAATTCATCGTTATATCTAAAATCCCACTATTCTCTTTTGGAACAAACGTTCGAAACAAAGTCTGAAAAGAACAAAATTCTGACCTACTATAACTTTGTAAATCTTTTGTTCTTTTGTTCTGCAAATCATTCATATTCGTGATTGAAGGTACCTATGACTTCAATAACACGGCTGTTGAGACTCCCAACAATTTTGATAAGGAGAACAAACAATAGTCTTAAAAACCTCTGTTCCGTTCTTTGTTCCATTTTAAAGTTTTTTTTCTTTGCAAAGCTTGATACTTTATCACTTGAAATAAAAAAAAAAAAAAAAAGTCTTAAATCTAATTCCTAAGAAATATTTATGTCAGAAATTAAATATTTCTCAAAATGTTGCTAATTTCAAAGTTCTTATCATGGCATAGGTTAATATTTTTGGATAACCTTAGAGACGAGGTTATTTTTTCTTTTTAAGTTCTATTTCTAGCGGTTTTTTTGCCAAACAAAAATTTATACGGACGGGAGTGTGTACAAAAAAAATGTTTAGAAAACCTTCAACATTTTGAAATCATACTTCCGGCACTATAGCACAAAGAATTAATCTAATTAGTCCATGGATGTCGTATGTAGTCATCGTCTTGAAAGTGATAACCTTATTTCGCAATTGGTCTTCATGGGTGAAGTTAATAAATTGTTTTAATTTTTTTTTCTTTTTTATATATGAAATCACTATCAGAACGGAAGACGGATGGAAGTTTAATTTGGAACACATAAAAGTTGGCGTTTTTTTTTTTTTTTTCCTCATCCCAGTTTTTGGACTGCAGATATGAAAATTGCAATTTTTTTTATGAAGAATGAAACTGTAATACCGACCTGTTTGGGAACTACTTTAGAACTGTCAGAGTTTCTTGGGCAAGCTTTAGCGATTAGAATTGAGAAACCATCTCACCTGAAGTGCTGTCAAATTTGATTGAATTGTGCCTGAAAGTTTTCGTCTTCAAACATAGTTTCTCTCATCTTGAAGATTTGACTTCAAATATTGGGTTGATGCTAATTTTCCAATCGCATTATGCTTAACTTACAATTTGATATTGAAACAATCTTCTATGCATCCTTAAAGACGTTTATCATAAGCAAAATATTCGGTTCGATCTTGTCCAACTATTGAAGCGAAAATGCTCTCCTTAAAGTTAACTTCAGTTAGATTGAAGAAATGTTACAGCATTTTGTCGGCTAACATAGCTTATGCTTTTAACCAAAATTCTATGTTTCTCACGTTCAATATCGTAATCGGGAGAGAGTCCCTTTAATAATTATTTCGTTTGAAGTGTACCAACCATACCAAACCAATTAAAGGGTATATTTATGGATTCGCCGTCCGTCTATTACGAGTACACAAGCGTAAATTTTTTAACCGTTTAGCGTAAAGAGCTCAAAATTTCAGAAATAAATATAGTTTATGGTAAATGCAAATATTAAAAAATAAGGTGCACGACTCTGTCGCAATACTTACTCCATATGTTGTTTGGATTTAAAATTCATTCAAAGTCAAAAGGGGAGACACAATTTTAGTTTCTTGTTTAACCATGTGTCCAAAATTTTAATGTCATATCCTCACATATATCTAAAATGACTTAAGTATCAATTTTGATTAACTTTGTCTAAGTCCTAACCGAGATATGTCCAATTTACCGAAGTCCGCCAATAATTAAAGTACCGTTATTCGAATTTTTAGCGAAAAAAATAGTAAGTTTTCTCACTGCAAACATTCATATTACCTCAGATATGAATTTTTATGAAAATTTTTGGAGCCGTTTTCGAGAAATCTACTCTTTCAAAATTGGGCTTTAGTAAAATACCATTTTGTGGTTAGAATGAAAATTGCGATTTCGCCTCGAATTGTGACCCCGCAGATTCCAGATATGAATTTTGGAGTAAATCCATACAATCGTTTAGGCTGTAGTGGTACTTATGAACAGATAGACAGACAAGATGGACAGAATTGCGATACCCATTATTATAGTAATACTATTATATATTTTTCAACGTGATCTCCTTTAAGCTCAATGCACTTCTTCCATCTTCCGTCTCTAAAGCAAGCAGTTTTAAAAAATGTTTCCTTAAGGTCTTCAAAAAATAAATGGCAGCTACGACGTTCTGTCATTGCAAATGTTTTCTTTTAGATTAGGGAACTGATGAAAATCAGATAGAGTAGGAAGGTTGTGGCAGTAATTCAAACCATAATTTATGGATTTCAGCCATGGTTTCTCGCGACACGTTTGGACGTGTCCTTAACGTTCCTGGACGCTTTTTCTTTATTTCCTCTCGCAGCCGATGCCAAATACTGCAGTAGTAATCAAAGTTAATTGTTTGATCCTTGACAAGGTGATCAACCATGAATGCCTATAATTTAACTTTAGCTTTCTTCCGAGCTGCTGATCCAGATCTTCTACACTCTTTTGATTGTTGTTTGATCTCAGAGGTATAGTAGTGAACCTAGGTCACATCTATTGTCACAAATCTGGCCAAAACATCCTCTGGACCGGTTTGAAACAGCACCAATCACTCGCGAAACGATTGCGTCGATTGCATCTTTGTTCATATGAAAGCAGTTTCGGAATCCATCTTGCAAAAAGCTTGAAGAACCCAAGTTCATTTTGAATAATGTTTTGGGTCCATTCATACGAGATATCTCCCTTATCTTCAATCTGCGATCTCTCAGATCACAAATTTGTTTTCCTCTGTAGTTGAGTTTGATGGTCTTCCACAGCGTGGGTCGTCTTCAACGCTCTCTCGTCCACGTTTGAGTTCGGCTACCCACTTTTTAACATTTGTTTTCGAGGGGTCATTTTTCCCCTGATTCCCCTGAAGTTGCCATCATATCTTTATGGATCTGCTTCAGCGTAAAATTTGGACACGATGTTAGATTTTTTCCACTTTTTATTAAAATCACTTTACTTTGCCCCACTTAAGCACGAACTAAATGCCACACAGGAATGAAACTTCATAAAGTCAATCTTAGAATTGGTAATAAAAGCGGTGAAGCACCAATTTAGAATTAAAACTATTTCTGGAGTAGGTCGCGAACTTTTAAATTTTCAAAAATTTGGAAGCAATCAATCTCTCTTGAACGGATCGCATAATAACCTATTCTTGATCTTTTAATCAAACCCCATAAAAGGAGGCGTGGAATTATAACATTTCTGATTCAAATACAAAAAAATTATATCATATGTACAAGTATATCGCTACTTACAGTTTCGTCGATATTCAATATGTTTCTTTCAGAAAACTATTTTGAGTGTCTCGTTAGTGGGCGTGGCTGTCACAATTTCCATGAATTATGACTAAGACTTATTATTAATGGACTTATTGTTAATGGAGAACGAAATGTATGCTACAAACATTTTCTTCGAATATATTTCAAAACCTTATTTAATAAGTCCAATTTAATCGATTAGCAAATAAGTTTTTTTTGGGTATTCAGTTTTAGAAACGTATTTAAATTTAGAAAAGTATTTACCAAACTTCTGCAAAAAATGTTAAATTCTTTTGCAGATACTGTTGAGACATTTTATATGAAATTAAAGTGCACATACTTGCATCTAAGTATATGTTGTGAAATTAAAAAAAATGTCTTATTAAAAAATTTCTAAATCCGTTCAATTTTGAAAAAAAAAACTTATCTTGACAAATTACCAAACTTGGTATGGCAAGTCTTTGTGTATATGAGATTTTATTAAGATATCGATTTTAAACAAAATCACCCGATTCATATCCGATACCACGTTTAAAGATTCAGATCGAGATTGAAAAAGGATTGAAAAAGGATTGAGTTTCGATCCAGGTTTTCGCTGTAACCGAATTGAGGGATCGAGTTAGAATGGAATCGAAAGAGGATTGAGTTTGACACTTCTCTTGTGTGCGGAGTTGTGTATGCAAGCCAAACACCCTTATCGATATCTCTTTTTTCTCTATCTGTTAAACTCAATCTTTCGACCAGCGTTTACATGCAAAAACTCAACTCGATCGCAGAAAATTTTATGATCGGATCGAGTCAATCCTGTTTCAATCCAATTTGAGTTTACATGACACTCAACCCGAACTGAATCCGGATTCAATCCGCCATACGTCACGTGGTATGAGAATTACCGTTATTCGTGCTTTGAAATAAAAAAAAATCTTTTAAATATACAACAGATAAATTTTACGCTGCGATTTGGAATTTCTATTTATCACTTTTTTAAAAGTATTTGCTTTCAAACAAATATAATCTATATATCATAATTTGCTTAACAAATTAGGACTGAATTAACTATTTTCACGTTTTTGAATGCTTACTAAAAAGAATGTCCACGACTTGGTCGAAAGTATTTGCTCCTGTATGCTGTTCGTTTTTAAATCTCTCAGATTTACTCGTATAACAGCAAAATTGTTGCAAAAAAAGTTTCACTGTATCGAACAATTTTTTAAAATAAATTTTTTAAACCTAGTGTAACACGATTTTGTATATATAAAATTCATTTTCTTCTAATATGCATGAACCAAAAAATCTCTTGCAAAATTCTTTAAGCATTAGACAAATCGCCATAAGGTGCACCACGTCTTCTCTTTCCTTGAGATTACAAAGATCGCATAAACTTGGAAGGTCTGGATAGCAATGATAGTTTTTCCAATTATTATGTTTCAGTAGCTATCAAAGTTACCAATGACATCCAGCTGTCAAAATATTCAGTAAGGTTTGCCATTTCATCGTGCATCGTTTGACGCTCCCCGAACGTGCGGACATTATTAAAAAATTAGTATCGAAATTCCGACTCAGTTGTAAATACGCAACGTGAATTTCGTCGTGAGTTCCATCGTCATCGATGGCTTCAGTGCGCAGGCAATTCGTCGCACCGTGGAAAAATTTGAGTGTGAGTACACTCTCTAACCACCTACTAGACAAAACGCCCATCAGCTGAATTGGGCATCGCCAGAGAGTCAACCAGGCTTATTTTGCGGTTGGATTTGGGCCTGCATCCATATAAGATTGTGCTGACGCAAGAATTGAAGCCGGACGACCATAGACAATGCCGTGAGTTCGCTAATTGGGCGCTGGAAATGTTGGCCGGAGATCCGGATTTTAGCCCAAAAATTATCTTCTCGGACTAGGCCCATTTTTGGCTCAGCGGCTATGTCAACAAGCAAAATTGCCGTTATTGAAGCGACCACAATCCACAAGTGTTCGACCAAGCATCAATGCATTCACAAAGATTGACTGTTTGGTGCGGTTTATGACACGGCGGCATCATCGAACCTTACTTCTTTCGAAATGAGGAAGGAGACACCGTTACCGTCAATTGTCGTCCATATAGAGCGAAGTTAACCGACTTTCTGCGGCCAGAGCTCGACAATATCGATATATCCGAGTTGTGGCGCTACATGCCATACAAGCGACGCAACCCTCGAAGTCGTGTAGAAGAAATTTGGCGACTGGGTCATCTCACGGCGAGCGTTCATCAATTGACCGCCGCGATCATGCGTCTTCACACCCCTCGATTATTTCCACTGGGGCTACGTCAAGTCCTTAGTCTACGCTAAGAAGCCAACCACTTTGGTCGAGCTCGAGGCCAACATTCGAGATACTATATTGGACCGAGTCATCAAAAATTGGACCGACCGCTTGAAGCACTGCCAGCGAAGCCGGGGTAGCCATTAAACGATGTACTATTCCGTACAAAATGGCATGAATATAGCTTCAAAATAAAGCTAGAATCAATTTGATATCTCACACCGTTGTTGTTTTATTTAAATTTCTTTTCCCATCGTTCTTATCTGGTCACCCTATATAAAATTTAGGTTGGCTAATTCTCCTCGTATTTTTAATATGGTGCTAATCTATCAGTCGAATAATGATTTAAAAAGTAAGTAAGTGCTATAATGCATTCTATATTTATATATTAATTTCTTAAACATGGTATGGCTTCTTTCCTCCAATATCATGCTGAACTTCATTCTTAATAATACATTCTCCTCATCGGATGTAAACTAAAGTTGTAAGCCGCATTTAGACGCTAGTCGTTTTCTTGACGATAGATCATGCAAAAGTACTAGTTTCGGCAGTCTCTCCACTTCCCTTGTCATAACTTTCACTATATAGTAAGAATAGGGGTGGTCATCCTGTCCCTAGATGCAGCATATAGTTGGGGGTATCATTCGGTAACAAAGGAATTTTTCGACAATTTCAAAGTAACAATAACTCCAAATTCAGATCAATATAAAAGTATGGAGGTAACAGCAGTACGAAATATTTTTTGTTTTGAGATATGAGCTACAAGCTTATTTTTAACCCCAGATAGATGAAACCGTACGTTTAGCTTCAGAAGATTTGGCCGCAAAGTGTTTGCTCATACTTAAATTAGACGTAATCAAGACTCCCAGATATTTGTACTCTCTTACTACTTTGATATGATCGCCTTGGTAAATCCACCTTTCATTTCGAAATAATCGAAATACTGCATTACGTAGTACGGCTTTAAAGTAAAAGTAAAGCAAAAATTGTGTTATGTCGAATTTTACAAAATATTCCTCCGCACATGACTTAAGCTCAATCTTTAATATTTAGGAGTTAGGTCATCTAAAGTAAGTTTTGTAATGTACCTATCCAAAATAAGGCTTTATCGATTTGTAAATCAAAATTTATTTATTAATCTTTAGAGAATCTTTAAGTTAGATGCTACCAAAAAACTCCCTAATTTCTTAAAAATCTGTGGAACTTATACTCTGGACTTTGTTTAAAATACCGGGTCCTTATAAGCCCTATCACATGTATTAAATCAAAATAGCGAAATTATATCATTAACTGGCATAAATCTACGATATTTAAAAAAACGTAACGCATCTTAAAATCAAAACGCCACATACGAGTACGTGTGCACTTTTTTAAGCTTTGGCGGTGCACACAATCAAATTAAAAATTAGCTATTTTTTAAATGAGTATCGAAATTAGGTTGAAATAAGAGAGGACTAGTCTTCAATTAACCGGGCCTCATTAGGAGAATGGACAAGTCGTACTTGAAGATCCATAAATGAGTAATATTAGACTAAGTCTAGGTTGGTTGGTTGCCGTAACTTACATAAAATATTTTTGTGATCTGGAAACCTCCCTTTATTTTATTATAAAATTCTAAATGAGCAAAACGTGAAAATGGAAAATACAATTCCATTTCTTAAAAACCCTAAATGAAAATTAAATATTTCAATATCTCAAGATAGTCCCTAACTACCACTTGAGGCGCTTTATTCATATGTATATAAAAATAACTTCCTTCATGGAAATATCCCACATACATAAATATCTAAAAAGGCAGTTAAAAAATAAAGTCCCTAACGAGTTGCAAAATACTCGTACGTATTTTAGGATATTTACGTTTTGCGATTAACGAATTTACATTTTCTTTTTCTTTATTTGTCATAAGTATTTAAAGTGTAGAAAGGGCTTTTACGCAAGTTGCAATAGTACTATACTACCATTTTTCGTCACTGGAATTTAACATAAAGTGGTATTTGTCCACGTCCAAGCAGAAAGAAATTCATGACCAAACGTGACATTGCTAGCAATTCAACACCAGCGACAGACCAAAATGGCTAATCGGGATTAACTCATTGATCGCGATTAGATGTATGTCACATATGAATTAAGTCTAAAAGAGATAAGCACTAGATTTAGTAAATTTGGCTACAATTAATTGTCAATATAATGGTGGACAAATGTTTGTGGAGATTTTAATTGGGGCATAAATGAATGCGTACCTACTGGGCTTAACAAAAATTGACAACAAAATGCAACGTGATAAATTTTTTTTTTCACTGGGATACCATGAGTTTTTTTATAATTTACTATGGACACAATCATAACCAATAAATAAAATATCTGGGCTCGAATTACAGCAACCGTGAACGTATTGCTCGTCACGTAATTTCTATTTTGTTGTTTGTAGGTCTAGCAACAACACAATGCAAATTACATGACGAGTCATTCGTTCACTGATGCGGTAATTCAACCCCAGGTTTTTCGGAGAAACCGTTGCATTAATTTTTTTTAAATTCTGAATGGTTAAGCCGATTTTTTTCTAAAGAATCATACCTTTTTCTAAATAACTGACTTTTCTTTTTTAGTCCGAAGTATCTCTTAAAATCGATCAGCAATAATCTGCAAACATGGTAGGCTCCCATATTTCTTTGCTAACGGTTTTAAATCGTTGCGATATCTTGATGGAAGCATTCTCCATACACATCGCTCACAGCACCCCTATTGTCTGGGAAAAAATCTTAAGTGCGACTGGTATCTTCAATGACATTTTGTGATATGGTTTGTCTGTTTTTATTTTTTCTTGAAAGTAGGGTTTTTTGTTACTTTAACAAAAGCCATCCATGCTGTGTAAGGCCGAGGGTTGTTACAAAAGAGGGATCGTGTAAAAACTCCTTCTTTAATGTTGGCATCGCTAAGTGCAATAATCTTTTGTTTTAGAAATTGGAAGCCAGGCCCATCCCTACTTAATGCTTTAACAAAATGTTTGATAAGGCGCAGTTTAATTCTGTGGTTCCACTGGTGGTTCTTGTCATTTGTCTGTACAAGGGCATAAATAGTACGTAAAGGCCACATTTATGATATATAATGATCTAACCTGGCTCGACTGTCCTACACATAAAGGAAACAACAGTACTTAGTATACCCTAACTGCAATCCCAAAATTAAGGAAACCACCTTCAAATCTGAATTTGATATTTTTTTCCAAATTGGCACCATAAACCAAAGGCAAGGATGGAAATACATTTCTATTGTGAAGATAAATGCCTTTCAAACTTAGCTCTGATGCACCAATAAATAATCTGCACACTTCTGGTAAATGTTGATAACCTAGTTCTGACATTAAACCATCAATATCATTGCAGAAAACTAAGTTGTCTTTTATTGAATTGAATTAAACAAGTAAATTGTGTCGCTTGCAGTATGTTGTAATTATGACATCTGGTTGCAAAAGATTCCATTGTTTCAATCTGAAGTTCAATATCTCAGGGTTTTCCTCGAATAAATTTGAATCTCTGACTAGTTCGTTAAGTTCTAATTGGTTGATTAAATGCGGTTTCGAACTGCTCTTGACGCACTTTCATCTTCCGTGACATGTCATTTGGGCACTGGAACTTCGACTGAATGGAGCAGCAGCTTTGATACTGAATACTGTCTGCATAATTAATGACTTTTTTGGATTGTTTTAGAAAAACTTTTTAGATTAGTTAGACAAAAGCAACAATCGTCTGTGAGATTTCTTTAGTTTGCGCCATAGGATCGGTACACCAAAATCCATCTCTTTAATAATGCTGTGGGATCGTGCACCGAAATGTTTTTTTTTTTCAATTTCGGAGTGAATTGAACACAAATATTACAAAACAAATCCGCGGAATTAATACAAACTTGCACCATACTTAGGCTAGAACTTCTAACCAAATAAACTCACGGATTTTGTACAAAGCCAACGAAAACCTTTCAATTTACCCACATAAAATACAAAAAAAAAACCGTATTTATATTGTAATATGCGAGCTACGGCTCGAGTAGATAAAACGACATTCTGTGAAATTTATTTCTTTATTTTCTAGTCTATAGAACAATTCAAGTTCACACTATACTATTCTTCGCAAATTCTTTTCTTACAAGGTCTCTTTCCTCTCAAATCACTTTATCTCATTTCAATTACTTAATTCACAAATCCAAACTAATTACTTCTTCTTGTTAACTCTCAACTTTCATTTTATCACAAAATTACAACTTCGCCCATTATCACTTTTCCAATCTCTTCGCCACGGTTCTAAACCAACTACTGCACCTTCTCAATCGCCATCTGTCCTTATATAGCAGAAGTTTCTGATAGCCAGAAACTTCTAGCAAATTCTTCGACCACTGGAACAAGAGAAATTCTGATGTAATAATTCTTGCAGTTATAATTCCCTCTTATCCGTGATATTATCCGTCTCTTTCGTTGACATGAACTGTGGAGACTTCATCGCAGACACGAACCTCGAATGAAAGGACACTTCGGACCAAAATTCTGCCAGAATGAAAAGACACTTCGGAATTTGTTGCATCATACTTTTAGGGAGCGTAGTTATTATTATGCTACAATATCTTGGGATGTGATACCACAAAAATAATAACATAATCATCAAAATAATATACCTCCTGATATGTAGGTGCTTAGTTTTGTGTTACCTCTCGCAAGTGATATTATTGTGCGAGGACAAGAAACTTCATCCTTTCTGTGTTAAACAAATCAAGGTTCATTAAGGCAATCAAAACACCAACATCCTCTTTTGTTCATATATTTGATTGCAATTTATTAATTGCAGTGGAATTCGTCTATCGCCTATCAAAGTGTATATTTGGTCATTTAATGGGGAATGAATCTAATCCTATCGCAGTCAAAGTGGCAGCCTTTGTATGAGTGCGTTCCAGGCTAATCCTGCTTCAGTCTGTCAGGGGTAAATTGTTGATCGGCATTAATGCTAAGGCAGTTCGAAAGTTAGTCGCGATCAGTTTTGGTTAGTCACGAGTTTAAAGGAGCTCAAAAAGTTTAAAGAAATGAATTGCTCAAATGATTAATCTTTGATTCAAATTAATTTAAGTGCCCCCTAACATTTTTTTCAAACAAGCGAGTCTGAATAACCATTCTATTACATGGGAATAAAATGCTCGCATTTTGACTATAAAACCATGAAATGAGTCTTGATATCTCACAGTAAAAGAGCACTCAAATTAATTTTATAGGCAGGGAAATTAAGTGTTCTTTTTCTTTATGCTCTATAAAAATGGAAATATTTCACTAAGAATCGTAACAAGCAAGCAGTCTCAATTTATGTCATTTTAGACTTTCACTTTGGAGAAATGTTCAATGGGTTGAATTGTGGTATAAACATAATTTAGTTGTTGTAAATAAAATATGAAAATTCTCAGTATTACCACGTTGGCAAAAGTTTATATTATGCTTAAAATGTATTAGATACGTGTAAGTTTTCCACACAACCCCCTAGTATGACGGAATTGAAGAGATTTTTATAGCTTTTGTAGCGATTAGAAGGTATTTAAAATTCGTTTCATATATATGCATAGATTCTTTTGTCATGGGATAATAACATAAGGAGATATCTGTGGAAAACTCATTAGCGATAGAAGCTATAAAAACTTATGCCGGCATGGTAACACTGGCGACTTTAAGTATGCAAAAATTCGACACATGTCTAACTCAATTTAGTCTTGAAAGTACCTTTAATCCCTGGAGGTAGAATGACAATTTCGATATCGCCTCGATTTGTAACCCCATATAAGGAGTTTGAAGCAAATCGATCCAGCATTTTAGGCTGCAGTCGTGCGCATATATAGACAGACAGAATTGACAGGCCCACTTTTCGAGTTCGTCTATATAAGCAATACCAAAATTTTCCATAAGTCAATATTTGCCCGAGCGTTTCAGGATGTTTCTGTAATTATTAAGTTTTCTATCACTCGAAAATTCATAGATAGATAGTTCAATTATCAGTGAGACAATCGATTACATGAATCACTAACCGGCCATCACTGTCAAACACCCTCTGCTATCAAAAACGTCTGTCATAATTGAAGTTTAGCTTCGAAAACTTAATCCACATCCACACGGGTTCAATGTAAATCAGCATTTGATGTCATAATTTACAGCAACTACATCAGTACTTTATAAGCGCTAAAATAAACATCATTATTCTTAAAAAGATTGCAAAAATACACTTGTTTATCTAAAAAAAAAACTCCCTATTTCTGGAAATAATGTGGTACATTTTATCGCAAAGAACTCAATTTACATAGGAAATGATGTAAATGAGGTCATCTTATACAGATTATGTTTCAATTTATCGCTTTATTCGAAACAAAAGACTAAATTTAACAATGAAAGCACGTGGTATACTTGAAAACCTCCGACAAACTATTTTGCTTTCATTAGAAAAGCCATCACACATCCTGATAACGAGTCCCAATTGTTTTTGCCACCGCTTCTGACTGATGGTGTCAGTTCTAAAAATATAACTAATTCATGGAAGAGATTTGTGTATTTTTTTTTTTTTCATCAGCATCTTCATCTTATCAAGCGGGTCTCCTTGAAATCAAAATCAGAACAAGGAAAACGTTGAAATCATCTTGTAATTAATACGCCATTCGAAGTGGCACCCTATCAAAATGCGGTTTGCATCTATTAATAAAATTTATACAGAACTTTAATTTGAAATTACTTAGTGCGATTAGTTCTGACCAATGACAATATATTTTTCATTCAAACAAAAAGCAAATAATAAAACATTTCCATAAATTTTACACTCTTGTCCCCCTAAAGTGTCAAAGGTGACATTGACAGTGATAGCCTAAAATCAGTAGTCCCGCTGACAGATAGTGTGTTGTGCGATTGTGGAGCAAAATTCGAATTCGAATTATAATTTGAAGCTTATCTAAAGCTTCTTAATCAAAGGCACAGTGCCGAACAGAAAATAAACTACAGATGAAATGAAACTAGAATGAGAAGGAAAACGAGGGAAAGGAAAAACAAAAAAAAGAGAAAAACTTGTAAAAAGTTATCACTTGTAGAGGAAGTTATACACGAGTGTACATTTTTCATTGAATGTTGTAGTTGTAGTTATGGAAAAGATACATTTCCTTCACAGTTGCTAGATGAAATGTTTTCTATAAAAGAGGTCGACAATGATAACTTGGAAAAGAGAAACAACAAACAAATAGCTATATGGTTTTTTGCAGAATATTTCATTATCAAAAGGTCATATAAAATAGGATATGCTTTCTTAGAAAAAAAAAAAAAAAAAACTCTGAATGTTGTTTCGATCACGAAACCTTTTGACCTCCTTATGATGGTTGCGGTCTCGGCTACTAACTTAATGACGTCAAACATTGCGGTACTAGAAACGAGAAAATAGTTTTAACTATAACTGACGTTTTCGCTCATCAGTAAGAACTGAATGATGTTGGATAATATCTGGCTTAGTTAATCCTTGACATTAGTAGAGTTCATCTGTAACAGACAGTAGGTCCTCACACTAAATATTTGAACTTAAACAAGCAAATATTTAGCTAAAAATATTCAAGCCGGATATCCGCCAGCGTATAACCGATGCTGGATGTGTGCAAACCGGGTACTTGTCCTATAAATATGTCCAGAAGGGGATAAAGTAGAAAGAGCACCATACCGAGTCCCAAAAATTCTTTCAAATGTGAATCCCACTATCGGGACACCTAAAGCCCCAATAGAGTTGCCTATATCTGAAAATACCAAACTTAAAAATCTGTTCAAGAATCGGATGCAAAGACCAATGCTTTCTTTCTACATCTCCCAATCTCAGTAAGATTACTAGAAAGATTATCACCATATGCTATAGGTACAATTTTTGTCCTTCAGACCTGAAGTCTCGATTGAGTGGCTTTTATCCCGAAGTCACTTGCTAGCGAGGCCGTGAATTAGCAATCGACTTTATTTACAACTCTCACAAGAATTTTCGCCAATTTTTTCAAAAGATGTCGTAATCAGTCTTCAATTTGATCTTCAATCTGATCTTACCAAATCAACCTACTGCCAGGTGGTATCCGACAGACGCTCTAGGTGTGCTCAGCTAATATGCCTTTTACATCGTGCAGTGCAGTCAAACTGTATGTAACTGTGTAATGAATTTCAAGTCCTAAACTGAACTTGAGAAAAGTGGAGAATCATTGAGCATATCAAAGTACTTTTACATACTAGACTTTGTCAATGTATTTCAATCGGGCCTTCCAGCAGTTCTGCCGAATATTTTGAGAACAATCTCAATTGCATCGGAAGGAAAATTAGGCAGATCACGGACTTGAAATCTTGACTTCTAGTACTACCTCGTTTTTGAATGCGAATATCATAAAAACTGATCTGCGTACGGATCTTGTTTTATTTATTTAAATCAACCAAATCTTTCGATAGTCAAATTAATTCAATATTTCCCAACAGTAATACTGACATGAAATGCTAACGAATTAACCAGGCGGGTAGTTCACAGATTATTTGTAGAAAGAGTTAACCATCCACTGGGATTTGTTAAAGACAGAATACTTCCGCAGTATCTATCAAGGCTCAGCCTCAGGTGGAATGAATTAACCAACTGAGTCATATCTAGAAAGACACAGCTCATCTACCACAGGCCATTACAAATGAATAACTAAAAAAAAAAAACTCACGCAGTTAGATTAGATTAGATTTTGCTATAGGTGAAGTACGTTTCGGATCTTGGCAGAAGGGCTGGTATTACAGGCATCTTGGAGCGCTGCCACAGTGTTATAGGTTCGCCTTTGTAAACAAAAAAAAATGATTTAAATTGGAGCGCCATTAGCGCTAATTGGATTTCGAGAGTTTGTTAACCTAGTTTATCAGTTCTTGCTTGAAACAGCCTTATAAGACAAAAGATGCTGCATTCAAACAGTGCAAAAGTCACTTACAGCAGACTAGTTTCTGGACTTATCTATGTATATAGATACTGTTTTACCACTTTTTAAGATGCTTGCAAAACAATTGACGATTCGTTGCACAAATTATTGCTACTGTTTACCATTTCGATTAATCTCAGTTCATTGATCCACAAAATTATTGACCGCAAAACCTCAAAGGACAGCCCTATGTGATCTTTGTGCACAAGTGGGTCTTTCATATCAAACAGTTAATATCGTTGCCCTATCAATGACCGACAATAAATAAATAAACTATCATACTATCCGCTTTAAACTGCCAACTGCTGTAGTTGTTGGCTGCACTTCCATTCAATTCGGAAGAAGGAAGAAACAATAAACAATTGCAAACAAAGAAAAGAGTTAAAGAAATAAACCATAGATACAAGCATATGTCCTCATACAAACCACAGATATATTGACAGTCCACCACTTTGCTTTTCTGTCCATTCACTTGGTTGGCCCTTTTGAAAGAATCGACAATCTTAAGTGGATATAGAGATGATGATGCACTGCGGCCCAGAATCTAACACCAACGGAAAGTTCTCTTGTGGCACAGTAATTTATTGCGAGGGCACCGCTAGCTATACGAGAGCCTTATGCTCGCGTATTACATTTTTTTTTTTTGCTCTGCTTCGCTTCGTCTGTGGTATCTGGAAGATACCGAAGAATCTCCAAATGAAAGCAAATAAATAAGCGAAAATGCAACTTTCTAGATAGAATGGGTATAATCGTCTGCGATGCGATGCTGTAGATGAGGTACATTCCGCGTTTCCCTAAGGCTACAACTACAACAAGTTGGGGTCAAGCTGGTGGTAAACAGCGAGCGCGCGTGCGCGTCGTATCTGTGGGTACGTGTGTTGTAGGAAGAAATGCACAAAAACGGCAAAAGATAAGATTCTAAACTCCAGACATTTTTTTTTTTTTTTTTTTTCTTGTATATGCTCGTTTTGCATCTGATGATTTTTAGAGCAATAAATAAGATGCTTGACTTTAATAAGTGGCGGCCCTCAGTCAGAGGCATTCATTGAATTGCTTGATGTAATATGAAGGAGTACGGTTGAAGATATAATCTGCGAAACACTATAAATGGCCACTTAATGTTAAGTGTACCCCACGGGTGGTTAAAAATACAAATTGAGAACTTACATCATAGTTTCGTTAGATTATTTGTGTTAGATTTGAAATAGGATGTTTAAAATAACGGAACTTTTTGTTTAGGCACAGGATCTGAATACCAGTGAGCCGTGAGTTAGAGATCTTGCCTGTCTAAACCTCATTTTCCTGTAACGATATTGTAAGGACAGACAGGCTGTGATCTGTGTTCTGGTGTCTAGAAAACATTTCTAACAATTCACGATTAGGTCTCGTAATAAATAAATAAATATTTTTCTGCTGTTCGACAAGCCAATGGCTTTATATCGTTCTCGATTAAGAGAAGCTTCTCGTTACAATTTTACTCTGTCAGACGTTCGTGAGAGGTGAGACCATGAGAGTACTTCTGTGGTGTTTTCTGGGACTCGAACCTTCGGTCTTCAGCTCGATGATCACGCATTAACCACTGAACTACGACGCCCACTTTTAGATCTTGTAGTTCGGTTTTTTATCGAAAAATTTCATTAGTTTCTTTAAAACCGGTTAAGACGTTTTTTAGGTTAAGTATGTGTTTCATTTTTTTAGACTTTCTCAGTAGAAGCTAACATGCACTGTCCTACTTTTCTGAAAATCTGGGTCCATAAGTTTCTGCTTCATACTCCATGTTATAAGTGAACAAAGTTTCAGCTTTAAAGTCCTCTGGAGAGTTCAATTGCTACACATACACATTAGAGTTGAACCGGAAGGGTTTTGAAACACCCTATATTTTCAAAATTTGAAAACCGTCTGAATGGTATCATAGACCATCTGGTTTTCTGGAAGCACGCATGGTAATCTTGAACAGGTATCGAATCATTCCCAGATATTCCAGTTAATGTTTCTAGAATTTAAAGACTTGGGATATAGAATATTTTTGAAGGCAAGAGCTTCAAAACGGCTGATTATTAAATGAAAATAAACTAACTTTGAGCTAAGTGTATCTATCTATCCGTCTTACTCAAGAGTTATGTTTAGATGTCAACTGACAGATGGAGTTAGGAATGTCCTTATAACCTTCAGTTAGGGTTTTGTTATTTTTTATAGACATTTTTATTCCACGAGTAATTACGTCCACATAGTTCTGTCCGCATGCGTTAAAAATGCTATAAAATCGGAGGTCGTCTGAACTTTGGATACACCATTCATGACTGAACTATTTTGGGGCCCCAGCCTAGCCTTAGATGATTTAGCTTTTCATTGTTAAGGGACGGTGTGCTTGGTATGTAATATCTGGTCATTAGCATACATAATTCAACTACTTTGGATACGAGTATGCACAGTATTAAAGACTTTAAAAAAAAAGCAAAATAAGACTGCTCCATCAATGGACTTACGATTCACAGGAGATTCAATCTGTCACTAAAGATACACATACTATAATTGCATCGGATTTCCTCACCTACTTAACGGCAAACTAGTCCCACGGCCACAAAGATCAAGATCACGATTTCACTATCAACGCCCCAGCGAGGCGATACCTTAAGTGTGTACCCCACTGAATTTGCCACAGACTCTGTATGACACACAGAGCAATTTGGTTTCATTGGAAAGTCTACACACATTTCTGTGATTTATCTCGAGTTCTCCGTGTGGTTTTCTTTTGCATTTACATCTATCATTGAATTCTTTTACTAGAAAGTTATTTATATTATAAAACATTTTACCAGTCTTCTTCTTCCATACTTTTTTTTTTGAGAATTTTTACAAAATCGCCTTAAATCCTACCGTAAACTTGTTCGCCAGGCACCCATGAGACTCTCCATACATCTTCATCAAGTGCATGTGCATAATATGACGTAAGACGGTTTCCATGAAATTCCATTTAAAGAACATTTATCAGCCAAGCATGGCTCTCCATTATTTTCTTTAAATCATCCAACATTGAGTCGTTAAAAAAAAATAAGAAAAAAGAAAACAAGAATAACAAACTTAGTATCCTACAGCATATTCTAAAAAAAAAAAGAAATAAAAAAAAAAAAACCTCTAACAATCTGCGGAACTCATCATCGTCTTTCACCGAAAATAACCAAAAGAACCTGGAGGAACTCTATGATGTTATTCTTTGACATGATACACCCCAACCACAATCAGCATCCGTTCTATCCTCGCAATAAGGAAAGGACTTTTGTCCCGAAGATGAATGTCTTCTGGCCGTTGCCGAAATTGTTCATCTCTCAAACGATACATGCATGACCTTAGAGTGGCGGCAGCTCACCACAGATAGATGTAGTCAACAGTTTAGCCACTTGTTGATTTGTTGTTTTTTTTTTTTTTTCTAAAAATATACTTCACCAAGCATTGACGATGTGACAGAGAGGCAATACAACAAGCACGACGACGTGAAAGACACCATATTTGATACGAGTACATGTTACTAGTGGATCTCCTACTGAATTGGTGCATTAGATCAGAGGAAGTGACTATTACACACTGTGTGCAGTGTTTGTTAAAATTCACCGGATCCCGGATCAGAATATGCAATAAGAAGAGTTTTTTTTTTTTTTTTTAGTGTTAATTTGTGACATGTGTTGCACTTAATGTTAAATTAAAACGACGACAACGGAATATGAGAGGGACACATTAATCAGGGATTAATGGAGCAACGTTTATAAATAACTCATTATTTCATGTGCATAAGTTAGCGGAGATTTTGATAAGGTTTGCAATTATTTATTTTTTAAATAAAATAGTTTTTTATGCTGCTTGGTAATAGTAATAAAAAATATAATCTTCATAGTGGAAATTGTTATCAATAGATTTCTATGTCGCGAATTAGCTTTAGAATAATTTTATATGGTGTGACATTAGTATTGATGTTATTTAAATTATTTTTTAGAATAAATATGTGTATTTTTTATAACCTTAGTATAAACTTGACACCGAAAATACCTGTTGAACGTACTTTGGCTGTATAATCTGTGCATACTCGTACATATAATAAAATTAGTTTATCATTCTGTAACTTCTAGTCCAGGCTCCTTAGTATACATCGGCGATAACATTAACAACTCCATTTTGGTTTTTTAAAAATGTTCGATCTCGAGATTTTGATCAAACTTGACATTGCTCTAATAGAGAAACTCAAAATAGTATGTCTCTCAATTGTGCCTGTCTTTCTGTCTGTAAGTATGTCCGACTGCAACCTAGCGGACTGCGTACAGCGGTACTTTACTTATTAGCTAGTTTTTGAAAATTCGCAATTTCCCAGCTACTGTTATATTCGAAATCAATATTTGAACAATATTTGGAATGTACAAGGTTATGGCATACCAAGTTTTGAAAAAATAAAAAAAATATTATTTTTAGCGCACTTTTTTCAGAAAAAAATCAAACTTTTTAACGATTTTGTTTTAATTTTGAATCAGAGTGATTTGCAAATAAGCACCCAGTCGTTCGCCTTATTTTTTTTCTTACGATCATTGTAATTGCCTTTGTCAACAGCATCAAAAGTTCGGATCGTTCTAAATCGTGCTAAGACCTCCATCTTGGAAAATATCTTTGAAAACCTAGATCTTACTGAAAAAATTATTAGAACCAAATTGAAAGTACATAAATTTCCTATAAGATAGCTACTTTAGTTTTTCTTAGTACCTATTTCTTGCCCCGAAAAGAAAGTGCGGGTTTTCAAAAGGGGAAACAAATTATCCGAATGAACATCAATCGGCGATATAACTAATATTTCCTTTTCAGAATTTTGTTCCGGTATGCAAAATGTGAGAACGGAACCGTTATAGTGAGAGTCAGTTGTCTGTACGTCTGTCTGTCATACCCTAATAACTTTTGAACTGTTAGCCTTAATGCGTTGAGTCTTACTAACCCACACTTAGTTCTGGAGTAAGATTTTGGAAGAGTGGAAAAACAACAAGATTTTGGAGTTTAAAGTGAAATTGAAATTTTTTTTTTTTTGTATTGGGATTATAACTTAATTCGTGCCGTTTTTTGTCAAAATTTGAACGTTTTTTTAAGAAAAACATGTACAATAGTATTATTCAAAGTATTGCCCATCTGAAGCTATGACTTTTTCCCATCTTTCTGGCAATTTGTGGATCCCATCCCAAAAGAACTGCGCCGGCTTGGCAGCCAAGAAGGTCTGGGCTATAAGGCGGGTGGGGTAAAACTTCCCATCCACTGTTTTCCAAATAGTTCTTAACCGGAATAGCAACGTGGGGCCGAGCGTTGTCATGATGGAAAATTATTGCCTCGTGTCTGGTCGCATATTCCGGGCGTTTTTCGGCTACTGCTCTCTTCAAACGGATTAATTGTATTCGGTAGCGTTGTCCATTGGTGGTTTCACCCGGTTTTAGCAGCTCATAATACAGCACACCCTTCTGATCCCACCAAATACAGAGCATTACCTTCGCGCCATGGATATTCGGCTTTGCCGTTGATTTGGCTGGTTGGCCGGGTTTCACATATGATTTTTTGCGCTTGGGGTTGTCGTAATGGATCCATTCTTCATCACCAGTAACAATTCCTTTTGTGGCGTTCCAGCAGCATTTCGGACATGCAAAACCGCCTTTCGACGTCTCTCGGCTTGAGTTCATGTGGAACCCAATTTCCTTGCTTTTGAATATATCCAGCTGCTTTTAAACGTTTTGAAATGGCTGCTTTAGTGACACCCAAAGATTCTGCGAGCTCTTCTTGAGTTTGGCAACAATCTTCATAGAGTAATGCTTCCAGTTCTTCATCTTCAAACTTTTTTGGCTGCCCAGGACGTTCATCGTCTTCCAAGCCAAAATCACCACTTTTAAATCGTGCAAACCACTTTTGGCACGTTCGCTCAACTAGCGCATGTTCACCATAAACTTCCACCAAAATACGATGACTTTCGGCAGCAGTTTTCTTCATATTAAAGTAATGAAGAAGAACTCCCCGCAAAAACACTTTTTCAGGCACAAAGTTCGACATATTTGAGTGAAAAAAAATTATTGTTGTTTACCCTTCAAATGAATGACATATACTGAAATGACGTACAATGACAGTAGCTTTCCAACGCATGTTCCAATGGAATAATAACAATGGAATAATACAAGTTACGCCATCTCTTAGCAAACCGCACGAATTAAGTTATTGACCCAATATAACGTGTGGGTACCAAATGAATGGTAACAATTCCAAAAGTTATTTTTACTTCATCGGATTACGCGGAAAATCTAAAAAAAAAACTCCCCAAAACTGCTCCCCTATCATTGAAACAACTGAAGCGACAAATTTTTAAAAAATTCGCAAGTATGTACCATCTTAAAAAATTACAAGAAAATTAAGACATATGTTGGTTTTCTAAAAAGTTATAAAATTTTGAACAAAATCGTTGTTCTTCAATCAGCGAACAGACGAAATTTACGATCCAATTTTTTGAGTTTCTCTATTGCCAACTTGTAATACCAAAATCCATCAAGATCTCAAAATCGAAACTTTTCACGAAGCCAATAATTGCACTTTGTAAGTGCAAGTAAAAATAAAGACCACGACTGGGTAGCGCGTACTTGCTCCATGCGTTTGTAATGGAGTCAAATCGCAGCATCCGTAGTTTAAATTTTGAATTTTAAATTTTTTTTAAATTTATGCAAAGTCGAAAAAAAAAGCTTTTTTGACCATATGCCCAAAATGTCCTCAAATATGTTTAAAATGATTACATATTATAAGCCGTAACCGTGATATGGCCAATTTGGAGAAATACTTTTCCGGGTTTTTATAATAAAGTACGAGTAATGCCAAGTTTGATCGAAATTTCGAGATCGAAAATTTTCACGAAACCAATCCATGGACCATGTAAAAATGGAGCTCGTATTAATTTTTATCGCCGAGGCAGTATAAAGCAGAACTAATGCACCTGGACTATTCGTATTTATATTCTATCCAGGCTAGAGATTTAAAGTATCATTATACGAGTATACATGTGCATATACTAGCTTTTGCAGGTGGCGTTAGTTGCTTCCTGATATTTTATTGAGGTGATGCATACGAGTACATACCTCAGAATTATTCAAGACCTCTAAGCTGGACAATCATGAAAACTCGATCAAAATTCGTTCAGTGTTTTTTAAGTGATACAAGAAACGGTATTGTATAGTTCGGCGGACTACCCCCTATGCTTGTTTTTTTAAGAACATCTTTGAGTCTAACGGCTATAACTTTGAAAAGTTAAAAGTTAGGTTACCTTATTGATTTCTCATTAGTGGGAGGCACCTTCTCCCATTCTTTTTGAATGTCTTCCTGTCAAACAATGTTCCCTAACGGTCCTAATTGATAATCCTATAGTTTTTTTTTTATTGAAATAAGTCTGTTTATCTTTATCAAGTTCAGCCTTCGCCAGATTTCAAGTCATAATAACGGTCATAAATAACGGTACAATGCATCTTTGGTGATGCGAAATATAGGAAACAATATTTAAACAATTTATTAGAAATGGCCGCCATTTACATTTATGCAGGCCTTGGGTCGCTCTATCCACTCACCTCGTCTATTGGAAAATGATTCACTGCACGGATAAGTGTGCGCTTCAATGACTCAATATTTGGGTGTCGAGTAGTACGAGCCATCGCCTCTAAAGTCGACCACAGCTTATAATCCAAAAGATTGAGATCTGGTCTGCCTGATGGCCAGTCGTCTGCTGCTTTGAAGTTCAGCACATTGTTTTGGAATCGCCCTTGTGTTGTTTTTGCCTTATGAGCTGGCGCAGAGTCTTGTTAGAAAGTCTACTGTTTGTTTAAAAACAGTTGTTGGTTAAGTCCCTTCACAACGCCTTTCAGAACATCCGTTTGGTAGATTTTTGCCGATTTTTTTGTTCAAAATTGTCTCGTGACCATTTTGCGCGTTCCAGCGGTATAGAGCAGTGTGTCTTTTACGAGTAAATGCGTTGAGTCGAAAGTCTTGTTTAATAATGCGAGACATGGATTTGTGCAATATCTTCATTTCTCGTGACAAGATTTTCTGCTGCGTCTGGATCTTTGACGGTCACTTACTCCACCACTATCCTCAATCAATTTAACACTTCGATACACAAAATTTTAGGTAATTCCAAACGTTCGCAAGGTCTAGAAAATATCACCTCTTACACTTGTGAAGGCCAATTACCACAACACGGTGTTCTTGTTATAGGTCCAGTGCATTGCATAACCAACTTTCGAGTTGCCTGTAACTTCAAAGCCATAATCAATATATGTATGTACGCACTCTTACATAGTCCGATTAACTAGATGCTAAAAAAATGATATTGATTGGATTTGACTGCAAAACAATTAAAATGGCAACATTGTCAGTAAGTTTTTTTTTAAAGAGCTTTGCTTTGAACTCGATTTCGCATTTAATTTTTCAAGGCCGTCTAAAAATTTCAAACCACAATATCATACCAACATACAGACATTCTGTGAAAATAGAACTGATTAAAATTTGGTGTCACGGTCCTTGATTCATTTAGACTACAAAGACCTCATAGATTCGCATAACAAATCAAAAACCATTCATAACATCCTTCCATAAAAAAAAAAAAATCTGACCTAAACCTTATCAATGCACTGTACAACATTCTTATCGCTGCACTTTGCACACTTCATTCATTAAACTCCGAGAGCGCATTCAGTGTTTATGTCATGCAATTAATATCAATTTGTCATCAAAAGTCTTAACACTCAACTGTCAGAATGATGTTACATCTCAGACGCATACCCATGGGGGTGGTGCTTCAAAACGTTGTCGATCTCTCGCGATGCAACAACTGAGATTAATTTTCCCCCTATCTTCATACATTTACATAAATTTCTTTTCGTCGCCTTTGATTCGAAGAAAAATGCAAATGATAACGCAAGCCACCATTTTCACGAATGATGTCATCCTCCCCCTCCCGTTGGTGGTGGATCATAAAACATGAAAGAACCACTGACACTGGCGAGGCGATCGCTTTGATAGTTCTCGAGTGCAGCGCTGGCGGCTGCATCAATGAATGGCGGGCCCAAATGCAGCATTCACTTCACACTCAGTGTGGCATGTGGCGCGAATCTATCCCAGTCAAAAACACACTCCACACAATCTGCTGATTGTTAAACATTAAAGTGTTCGTTTAAACATACTTTTCTGTTTGCGTCAACTGATCGTTTGATCGAAGCGAAATTTTATGATTAAAAGGACAATTAATTAAGCTCTTCATTTTGGCGCGCTGCTGTGTGTGGATTTAATTTCATGGAACTGCCCAATGGACCGTAGTTGGTTGCTGATTATTTCCTGAATATTGAATTTCTAGTCAAGTGCCGCTACTGGTACTTACTCGTATGCTGATGAAGTAATCTGGTTTCTATTGCCAGACCAAGGCGGCTAACCTTTGTTATCTCTTAACAGTTCTTCAAAATTTTATTTTTATGTGACCCTTGCGGATTCTGGGGTTATTTGGCATCAAATTAATCAGAAAAATCGTTAACTATTTCATAGACGAACAAAACACAGTTTTGTGATCATGCTTTTTTGTGGGTTCTCGGGAATGAGCGCAAAGCGTTGGTTTAGAAAATATATTTATTGGACCGTGTGAAAGGTTATGGGCTTAACGATCAATGATTGCAATTGAACCTTGGCAACTATTATTTACTTTTTACAATAAAACAGAAATAAAAAGTACCGGCGCTTTTTTTTTACATCCTTCTCTCAGGAGAGACGAGCCTATAACGCTGAGCCGTTTGTAGATGCCTGTTGATTCTGCTTTTGAATTCTTGCAGATACTGAAAATATGCCTCCGGGGAGTGAATTCAAAAGTTCCTATCTTAAAAAGGACCGTGAGACTGTCTGGTCACTCGTCTATTGCCACACGCACCTTATAAGTCACCTTATAGGTCATCATATTAGAAAGAGTGGCCACATCTGAGATGGCTTCGTACTTGGACCGGCAAATTTAGGATCCATACTTGATTTTTGAATAAAGTTTTTACGAGGTACAAGTACTTTAAGACCGGTTTTTGGTACTCTCGGGCTGACGTAAGTAGTCCTTTTCAGAGAATTGCATATTGGTGACCTTATTGTACCTATTCGACAACCCACCAATTCTTGACAAATGCGGAGTGGTGTCTAATACCACTGAATCTTCGACTTCCATTAATAACCGAGCACCCACTTTATCATTCATGGATGCCGGGAGATTCAAGGAGACAAAATTATTTTCTCACAGTCTCACCTCTCGCGAATGTCTGAAAAACATCTGAGAGTAAAATTGTCATAAGAACCTTCGAAAACGGCATGCATTGTATTGATCCCAACCATTCATGCGGCGTACAGAATGAATTTTGAGTCTTGAATCTGCATCTTATGCGACATGGATTTTAATTTTAGAAGCGGATTTCGGCCGGTATGGGTGCTGACAACTTTTATAGCCTCTGCCGTACATGCGTACTATGGAGGCATGACATAATTGGTGCGTTCAGACTTATAATGGTACATATTTATTTTTAGCTCAATATATGTGTACTAGATAAATACCTCTCTTATCGTCGTGTACTTTTGAAATAATGAAGCTGTCAGCCACTTCGATATTCTTTAAATCACTGCATATTCCTGCATATTCCTCAGATTAAGGGTACTTCATATCAGTGCAATTTTCAGCCAAAATAGTCAACCAAACATTGGTATCACGTATTTAGGTATTTTCGCGAAACTGATTTTCAAATGACAAGTTTCATAAAGATCAGATGGGACCTCACCAAGAACTCTAGGACCGTAAAGCTTTCAAAAAATAAAACACGTTGGCTTGTAGTATTAAATGCATTAATGACAGAATTGAATGAAAATTACAGGCGACCACTGGAACGGGAAAATTTCAAAAGCCTGTGACCCTTAATCGAAAGCTCGATGTTGCGTAAGTCGCCCAAAATAATCGAAGAAGCTAATCCCAAGACAGTCAAACGAAGGCTCATGCTCGTATATTCTGAGGTTAAACTTAAACAGATAAATGTACAGCGATCCCTCCATTAGCGTTCCGTAAAAAGACAACGTAAATCCATTGTTCGAGAGAAATAAAGCAAGGGACAACAATAATAATTGGCGTTCAATGATAAAAAGCCTATCGAAACCAAAGAAAAGAAAACAAAGCCAATTGAACGAAACAAAATCCTTTCAATTCGGGAAACCCCACGAATTATTTCATCATTCTACGACGTTAATAGAGGGAAGGAAAACATAAAACGAAAAAAAAAAACCTGAACCGGGGGAGCATAAATCGGGGGATCCTTGTATGTGTTTTATCAAAGACTGACCACACCGTTCTCTCGGTTGCGCTTGTGTCAAAAAGTGTTGTTTGCTCTACTTACGGTTTAAAATATTTTTTTGTGTAGAGCGCTGAATTGAATTGGTATAAAGGGAAAAACTCGGAAGAGGTGTATATTCAGCTCCTTTCTTAAAACGTCATCCGGTCTTTCGTTGCCCAGGATATCCACATACTCGGGCACAGAGCAAGCAAGCACAATGTCACCGCATATTCTTTAGATAACGCTTAAACAAAATGTTCGAATTTTTGCCTAGCTCACCGCTAACTCTAGAACCATATCGCTTGAAATATAGCCTGACAAAAGATAGGGTCATTGCCTTGATTTCTTTTGAGAATATTGGAATTTTGGATAAATTTAAACAAAGCTATATGATTGGCGTTACCATCACCGCCAAGTACTAAGTTTTGCTCATCTTATTGGATCGATATAGTGCATTTGTCGTCTAGCTATCTCGCCTCTACTACCATTAAGTCGCTACATTTGAAATTATATGTATTTACTTCTGTAAATTAGCTACGATACTAAATTCTAGCTGTGCATACATCCCACCTGACATTTTTGGGTACGTTATTCCGAGATTAGCGCCAGCTACAGCTACTAGTAATGTAAGCGAATTGGTACTACGTTATCTTTATCCATTATTACAATCACCATTTCCATAGTATCTGTCGTCTCAGTATGGGTTTCGACAGGGAGCGTAACTCTGGGGAGCTTGATTGTAAACGGTTATTCATTTTGAGGTTTGCATTCCTGTCATCTTGACATCTGTCAAATCCATCTGTCATCCATAGTGACAGGTAGTTAGTTCTTGCTTTGCCATTTTACAATATGGATCATTTAACCACCGCTCAACTCATTAAAATTGTTGCATCTTACTACAAAAATAACAGTTTTTTTTTTATAATTTGCACGTGTTAAAGGGGATATGAATACCCTTATACTAATTTTATTTTTTTAGAACACGTGCGTTTTTGTGGAAAGGGGAAGAGACAGAGAGAAAGACAGAGTGGTGTAGTTTGAAACTCAGGTGGTATTAAGTTTCTGTAAACTCCAAGGGTGGCTGTCCAGATAACTGGGGAGTATTTTGTTTGTTTTCGCTATTATTGTCGTTGCTTATGATTCACAGTATTTTTTCCGTCCTTCTGATGTCATCATCACGATCAAGTTGCATTTTAGCCATATGACCACCCTACTGCCAGTGCTATGCCTTCACAGTAGAGTTGACTTAGCTTTCGCAAGTGATCGACTTTTTTATTTATTTCATGCGAAATAAATAGTTGATTCTTGACATCAGGATTCGAACCGTGAATCAACAGCGTTGATGTTACCACTACACCACGGCCACCCTCATAATATCTGCGTACAACAAGTTGACATCAATCTTCTTCAGCGCATTTCTCGCACGGCGATTGCGTAAACAAACGATATTGTAGAATTTTTGGTTCTGCGAATCCAAATTTGATGGTTGAGAGGCCATCGCATCCATCACGGGTGACAGTTTGGTGCGCGCTGTGGACCAGCGGCGTGATTCTCTGCGCTATGGTCAAATAAAGACCAACTTTTTTGGCCTGAGATTGAGGACATTGATGTGAGCGACATGTAGTTCTAACAGGACGAGGCTACGTGTCACACAGTACAGAAAATTTGGATGTATTGCACGAAAAATTGCCCGGGCGTTCAAATTCGAGAATAATTTTTACAGATTAATTCTTACATATTGTAGCATAATAATAACTACGCCCCCTAAAAATATGACGCAACAAATTCCGAAGTGACTTCATTCTGGCAGAATTTTGGTTCGTACTGTCCTTTCATTCGAGGTTCGTGTCTGGGACGAAGTCTCCACAGCTCATGTCAACGAAAGAGACGAATAATATCAGGGATAAAAGGGAATTATAACTGCAAGAATTATTTCTCTTATTCCAGTGGTCGAAGAATTTGCTAGAAGTTTCTGGCTATCAGAAACTTCTGCTATATAAGGACAGATGGCGGTCAAAAAAAAACACAGTTGGTTTAGAACCGTGGCGAAGAGATTGGAAAAGTGATAATGGGCGAAGTTGTAATTTGGTGATAAATTGAAAGTTGAGAGTGAACAAGAAAAAGTAATTAGTTTGGATTTGTGAATTAAGTAATTGAAAGGAGATAAAGTGATTTGAGAGGAAAGAGACCTTGTAAGAAAAGAATTTGCGAAGAATAGTATAGTGTGAACTTGAATTGTTCTATAGACTAGAAAATAAAGAAATAAATTTCACAGAATATCGTTTTATCTACTCGAGCCGTAGCTTGCATATTACATTGGTGTCAGAAGCGGGATAAAACTTATTCTGTGAATAACTATTTCCGTGGTGTGAAATTGCACAAAAAAAAAAAAAAAAAAACGATTTCTGTGTTGAGTTAATTAGTTGCGCAAAATGGGTCGCAAATTGGGAAAACTAACTATAACTCAACTAAAGGCAGAACTCAGTAAGCGGAACCTCGACACAACTGGGGGAAAAGATGCCCTGCTGATTCGTCTGGAAGAAGCAGTAACGCAGGAA
This sequence comes from Pocota personata, assembly GCA_963082735.1. Lineage (NCBI taxonomy): Eukaryota > Metazoa > Arthropoda > Insecta > Diptera > Syrphidae > Pocota > Pocota personata. The sequence goes on along the minus strand of OY720432.1, from coordinate 83,858,009 downwards.
GGTGAAAATCCGCACGACGTAGAGTTTGACGTGGAAGAGGAACCAGCAAGTACAGCAGCCGACCCGGGTATAACAAGTCTGCTCCTGCAACTTAAGTTAGTCATGGACGAACAAAAGAATTCTCTAGAACTTAAGATGGACGAACAAAAGAATTCTCTAGATGCTCTGGAAAGTAAACTTGATGAGCAAAACAAGAACTTGGAATCCAAATTCGAAGTGATCGAAGAGAAAATCGAGAAGGTCGAGACGCAACTCGAAAAAGTCGAAACTAGATTCGATGAAAATTTTGAGAAACATGAAACTCAGTTCGGGAAGATAGAGACTCAGTTTGAAAAAGTAGAAAAGCAAGTCGAAAATCTTGCTAAGGAGCTCAGCAACGTGAAGAGACAGAAAGCACGGGAATATTCCACTGACGGTCTGAGAAGAAAGGAGGTGCAGCCTCCTATCTTCGATGGTCAAACATCATGGCCAATTTATAAGAGGCAATTCGAAGCGGCCGCAATGACCAATAGCTGGGACGATGAAGAGAAGTCTATTGCACTCACGCTTGCACTGAGGGGTCCAGCTGCGGAGCTCTTGCAGACCATCCCGGAAGATAAACAGCAGAACTACGACTCTCTGGTTCAGGCTATCGAGATGCGGTTTGGGGATGAACACATGCAGCAGGTGTACAGGGTTCAGCTGCGTAGTCGAGTCCAGAAAAGGGGGGAAACGCTCCAACAGTTGCAAGCGGATATAGAGCGACTAGCCCATCTTTCATACCCTAAAGCCGGTGAGGAGCTTATCAACGAAATGGCGGTGGAAGCTTTTATTCAGGCCATAGAGGACAGACAACTGCAAATGGCTGTAAGGATGGCTGAAAAGCGAACACTCCCCGAGGCATTGGCATTCGCTTTGTCAATGAAGGCTGCGGACCAAGCATACCAGGGAATACACCGTGTCAGGGAAATGTCCGTCGTGGAATGCTCATGCCAGAGAACAGCCGTCATGGATGAAGACAGAGCTCGCGGAAGTCAAATCCGTTGCTGGAATTGCAACCAAACCGGACACCTACAACGGCAGTGCAGGAGTGCACCTAGACGAGGAAATTGTTCACATTGCGGAAGTAGGAGAAGCAGAGAGGAAGCATCTGGCGGTGATAACATCCATCCTGTCAGTCAGACTTCCCAAAACCAGCAGTCGGGAAATGCGTAAGGACCAACTTCGCGGGGCAGAAGTTGGTTACTGGAATCGAGGCCCCCAGGACCACCATTCAAGTTTCGCAAACCAAACGGGGTAACAAGAGCCTGACAGTGGAGGCACTAATCAACGAGAAGAAGTGCGTAGCCACCATCGACACAGGTGCCACTGCCTCCATTGTAAGAAGAGATATCGTCAAAAGCTCCTGGCTGCACAACACCAACAGCTACTGCCTGAAGACTGCAACAGGGGAAATGGCGAAGGTATTTGGAGAAGTTCGTCTTACGATTACTCTGGCAGGACTGACGTTCTCCCATGCGTTTCTGGTGGCAGATATATGCGACGAGTGCATCATCGGAGTAGACTTCATGAAAGCAAATGAAGTAATCTTGGACATCGGGATGCAAGTACTGAGGTATCGAAATGTGGAGATTCCGATGGTGTACGGAAATGAGAATGCCGTAACTCTCAGGACAGTCATCAGCAAAGACGAAGTTTTGCCGCCGTCTTCAGAGACAATCATTTGGACGAAGCTGGAAGGTGATCTTGGGAGCCACCGATTCTACATAGTAGAACCAGACCCAGAGAAGAATTCTCAAGACTACATCGTGGGAAAGACGTTAGTCGAACCAAAGAACACCATGGTTCCAGTGAGGGTTTTGAACGCAAGACCACACACTGTCAAACTAAGGCGAGGGGAGGTGACTGGAAAATGCACGCCGATTACCGCCGTCGCAACAATATCTGAACGTGATGCTCCAAAACTTCTCCCATCACCTTGGACAGCGGAAGCGAGAGAGACGATTCTCCAGTCCAGTGAGCTGAATCAGGAGCAGCGAACTATGGCAGAGAATCTTATCAATGAGTACGCTGATGTATTTGCCTCACAGGACGGAGAATACGGCCGAACACACCTGGTACAACATCGAATAGACACTGGTGATACTAGACCAATTCGTCAGCCTGCTAGGCGCCTTCCATTGGCAAAGCAGACAGAAGTTGCAGAGATGGTGTCGGCAATGGAGAAAGAAGGTCTGATTGAAAGTTCCAAAAGTCCGTGGGCATCACCGGTTGTACTGGTTAAGAAGAAAGATGGCAGCACGCGGTTCTGCGTGGACTATCGGCAGCTCAATTACGTCACCAAGAAAGACAGCTACCCTCTGCCACGGATTGACGACACGCTAGACACACTATCAGGAGCCCGATGGTTTTCCACTCTCGACTTGAAGAGTGGCTACTGGCAGGTACAGATCCATCCAGAAGACCGGGAGAAAACCGCCTTCACCGCAGGAAATGGGCTATGGCAATTCACGGTAATGCCATTCGGGCTGTGCAATGCTCCGGCGACTTTCGAGCGATTGATGGAATGTGTCCTGCAAGGGTTAACATGGAAAACCTGTTTGGTATACTTGGATGATGTCATCGTCGTAGGAAAAACGTTTGCGCAACACCGAGACAATCTAAGGGATGTGTTTCAAAGGCTTCGAAGTGCCCACCTGAAGCTCAACCCCAAGAAGTGCGCCCTGTTTAGAGCGGAAGTCAAGTACCTGGGACACATAATTTCAGCGAAAGGAGTGAGAACCGATCCGGAGAAGGTCGAAGCGGTGAAAAACTGGCCAGTCCCCAAAGACAAACACCAACTAAGGAGCTTCCTGGGCCTAGCCACCTACTACAGACGGTTCGTGAAGGATTTTGCCGGGATCGCAAAGAACCTGCACCAGTTGACGGAAAAGGGAAAACAATTCAAATGGTCAATTGAGTGCGAGAAGAGCTTCAAGGCACTTAAACAACGGCTATGCGATGCCCCGATACTGGCTTACCCCACTCCCGGGGAAACGTTCGTTGTGGATGCAGATGCTAGTAATGTCGGGGTAGGAGCCGTACTCTCCCAGGTGCATGACGGCCAAGAGAAGGTGGTTGCGTACTTCAGCAAGGTGCTCTCTAAGCCAGAAAGGAACTACTGCGTGACAAGGCGGGAACTTCTAGCTTTGATCTTGGCTACGAAGCATTTTCACAAATACCTCTACGGGAGGAAGTTCGTTCTTCGCACAGACCATGCAGCATTAAAATGGCTATTACAGTTCAAGAGTCCTGAGGGTCAGGTCGCAAGATGGATCGAAAGGCTGCAAATCTACGACTACGAAATACAGCATCGTAAAGGAAAACTCCACTCTAATGCGGATGCACTGTCCCGGAGACCATGCAGAACGGATTGTAAACATTGTGCGCGTCAGGAAGAACGGGAGCTGGTTTCCATCCAACGAATGAGAGCCGAACCTATCGCCGGCTGGAGCGTAGATGAGATCCGGAACGCTCAGAAGGAAGACCCCGATATCGAGCCGATTCTGGCCTGGAAGGAGAACATGGAGAAACCGGATCATCAGGACATCTCTCACAGAAGCCCGACCTTAAAGGCATATTTTGCGCAGTGGGACTCCCTCCATGTCCAAGAAGGTGTTCTGAGAAGAAAATGGGAATCCTCCGACGGAAAGTCGTTTGTAATGCAGCTTGTCGTACCGCGGACGAGGGTCAAGGAGGTGTTACAGGAAATGCATGGCGGGGCGACCGGAGGCCACCTGGGAGTGAATAAGACGCTAGAAAAGGTCCGAGAACGTTTTTATTGGTTAAAAGCGAAGGAAGATATAGAAGACTGGTGCAGAAAATGCGACGTGTGTGCAGCTAGCAAGGGTCCGAGAATCAAAACTCGAGGTAAGATGCACCAATACAACGTGGGAGCACCTTTTGAACGAATCGCCATTGACATCGCAGGACCCTTTCCGGAAACCGACAATGGTAATCGGTATATCCTCGTAGTGATGGACTACTTCAGTAAGTGGCCGGAAGCGTTTCCGATCCCTAACCAGGAAGCCAGAACCGTGGCGGAGCAGATCGTCTACAATTGGGTTAGCAGATTCGGTGTGCCCTTGGAATTGCATTCTGACCAAGGGCGGAACTTCGAGTCAAGAATCTTCCAAGAGATGTGTCAACTACTCGGAATCAAAAAGACAAGGACAACCCCGCTTCATCCACAGTCGGACGGTATGGTGGAGCGTTTCAATAGGACTTTGGACGAACATCTCTCGAAGGTCGTAGGTGACTACCAACGGGATTGGGACCGGCAGATTCCCTTGTTTTTGATGGCCTATAGAAGTGCCGTGCATAGCACTACTCGACATACGCCGTTCGAAATCTTATTTGGTGGAATAGCTCGTTTACCCAGTGAGGTGAAATTTGGATCTCCTACCAATGAGCCCAGAAATGAAGAAGAGTACGTGGCGGACCTTAGGGAAAGGCTTAGGGACATACACCAAAGGACCAGAAGCCAGATTAAGATGACGAGCGACCGCATGAAGACCAGGTATGATGCCAAGGCAACAACGTCAGGATTCCAGGAAGGAGATCTGGTGTGGCTGTATAATCCCCATCGCCAAAAGGGGAAATCACCTAAATTACAGCGGAACTGGGAAGGTCCCTACAGAATAATAACCCGCATCAACGATGTTGTCTACCGCATCCAGCGAGGACCGAGGGCCAAAATGAAAGTGGTTCATGTGGACCGACTGAGTCGATACAATGGCCGAAATGAGGATGCACTTGTTCGGGACGAACATGTCTAAGAGGGGGGCAGTGTAGCATAATAATAACTACGCCCCCTAAAAATATGACGCAACAAATTCCGAAGTGACTTCATTCTGGCAGAATTTTGGTTCGTACTGTCCTTTCATTCGAGGTTCGTGTCTGGGACGAAGTCTCCACAGCTCATGTCAACGAAAGAGACGAATAATATCAGGGATAAAAGGGAATTATAACTGCAAGAATTATTTCTCTTATTCCAGTGGTCGAAGAATTTGCTAGAAGTTTCTGGCTATCAGAAACTTCTGCTATATAAGGACAGATGGCGGTCAAAAAAAAACACAGTTGGTTTAGAACCGTGGCGAAGAGATTGGAAAAGTGATAATGGGCGAAGTTGTAATTTGGTGATAAATTGAAAGTTGAGAGTGAACAAGAAAAAGTAATTAGTTTGGATTTGTGAATTAAGTAATTGAAAGGAGATAAAGTGATTTGAGAGGAAAGAGACCTTGTAAGAAAAGAATTTGCGAAGAATAGTATAGTGTGAACTTGAATTGTTCTATAGACTAGAAAATAAAGAAATAAATTTCACAGAATATCGTTTTATCTACTCGAGCCGTAGCTTGCATATTACAATATTATATAATTTCTTAAAAATTGATAAGCAATGCTTGACACTGTTTTGTTTTCTTTTTATTTTCAGGTAAACATTTCATAATCACGGGCAATTTTATTATAACTGAGTAAGAAAAATATATTGGATATTTCATTTACCCCCTCTACCTCTTAATAATATGTAGGTAGCTGAGAGACTTGTCCATCTGGCTCCGTTGCCACCCAGCAACGATTTCTGCTATTTTTACGGCAACATCTTTGTTTGTGAGTGTCCTTGTCTGTTGTAGAACATTCTGCTATTTTTCGTAAAGTCAAGCAGGATCTGTATGAAAGTTTTTGGCTTTAAGAAATTCTGGTTTGCTCAGTAAACTTCTGATAAATTTCCGTCTATTTATCATTGATTTCCAATGACTCTCAGAGGGTCCAACCAGTAATTGCTCCTCCTTGGCTTGCGAGATAACCTCGTCAGAGGTGTCAACAGTCTGCACCATATTTTGATGGGATTCAAGCCACAAAAATCGTTCGCATTCGTTTTCTTGGATTTATGTTTCAAAGTGAAATTTGCAGCAGTAAAGTCGGGAAACGATAGTATGTACTCCACAAACCTTGACAAGACACACATGGACACTTTCTGCCTGAAACATAGCAATCTTCCATCCTCATAGATTCTAATAAATTTCTGGTCTTTTGGTAAAGACGACCAGGAATATACCGAGTATGCCGATACCATTATAAGATGTCGCTGCTGTTTGCTGATTAAGAGTTCTTTCACCATCATCATCTTCAAAATCTTGACCCCGCTTTGAATAGGCCATATATATCGTTGAATCCACAAAACTTAACCGCTGATGTCTCGGTATTTACCACGTGGAGGTGAAAATAGAAATTATTTTCAAACAATCACTTCGAAGCTCTGTAACATCACTTCACCGAGCTTGTCTTTATGTTCGGCAAATGCCGAATTTTCAGTTTAGCCGTACCGGAACACGTCCCAGTAAACGCTCATAATGCCCTGAACGTTGTACAAGTCCGTAAATGTGCGGTGAAGGTGACCTTATAGATGGATTTGTGCCTACCTGTCAGTAATGGTGGAAAAACCACTGCGATCCTCATAGTGTGTCCAATGTGTCGTCGATTTGTGGCCAAGCAACGAATGTTCCCGCACATCCCAAGAAACTTCAAACTTCAACCCTGTATACTTCCACTAAAATATACCAGCTCCAACAATACCTCTTTGACAAATCCGATAGAAAATTCTAAAACAAAATCATGCATCTAGCGTCATATTTCATGCTCTCTGTTAGTTATAATTCATTTCGACAATTAAAAAGCGTGCCAACCCCGCCACAGAGTACACCCATACCATTGTGACTCTCAACCAGAACATTCAGCGTTCAATGTCACATAATTGGAATATAAAATTAGATCATCCATCCATTCTGTGTTCAAGCTCCAGCTGCAGCCAGACAAAGTATCACTGCCTTATTTAGTTTACGACCCAAAACCGATCCATCTTTGCTTCTCTAATGCACGCTGAAAGCAATTCATTTTCGGTGCAACTCCCTCCTCCTGCCTTCACCATTAGACTCTATTAATTGTGAGGAATTTCGCTGAATTCACATAAATTATCCGAAAGGATTATCAGAGATGTTCCCACTTCGCGACATTGTTGGATCCGTTTCATATTTTTTTTTTAAACTCAAGTACTCAGGTCGCATTTCATTTGATATTCTCGGGTTTTTTTTCTGTTCTAAACCACTTGACTTGCGTCTCCTACGAAATACATGAGGTGGTATTTGATGGTTTACCCTGTGCTGAGGGGGGAGAAATTAGAATAATTATTTCGAGATACGATTGTAATGACAGCATGTATATCTAGAACATACACATACAAATTGTGACTGGACTATGTCGTAGATATCAAACGGAAATTGTGCAATAAGCACTAATTTTTATGGAACACTCTCAAGTGCATAGACATTTTTACTTGAATGACAAAAAAAAAAAATCTGGACTAAGAGGGCTCTCATGGGGCAATCTAACATTGCGATCAGTCAGTTGCATTTTTTTTTTTTAAACTTTGTTTACACATTTAACTTGATCTGGTTTAATGCAGATAGATACAGTGTCAATGAATATGTTTAGTAGGTGTCAGCATTCGATATAATTGTCATGACGGGCAGATGGTAAACTGATAGAATTGGGAGCTAGAAATGATAATTGTTACTGCATGCTGAATTTCAGTTTTCAATTATGGATTGTAGGGCTTTGAGTACTCTTAGATCCTGTTTTATCTTGAGGATCATAAGGCCTTAACAATGCTTACGCGCCATCAAGTGCAGTTTCTAGCAATGAGCTTTAGCTGTCTTCAGCTCACTTCAGTTGCCGTGATTTCTATTCAACAGATTTCGGATTAGCGGGTTCCACTGCATTGCGTAATTAGCCATGGAACTGTCGGATTTCGAACGCAGACTTAGCCTTTGGCTTTGCCGAATCTGCTGATGACTTCTTGTTCGGTTTCAGCACGACGAGAAAATACTTATGTATACATTCTATGTACGTATTTTTTGCAAAAACCAGGTACCAATCTGTCAACATGCAATCCATTAGAGCTGTTTACGAGAAAATTGGCAATAAGTACGCGTTCATTTTGGGGTTAGAATGAAAATTCCGATTTCGTCTCGAATTGCTAACCTACAGATTAAAGATATGAAGTCGGCCATACATAAATACAGACGGACAGACAGAATTGAGAGACTCACTCATATTTTTATATTATTTCGACGATTGTGGAAAGCACACAAACCCTCTTGGTTATGTATTATTCTACCCAGTGCCATTATCTGGTGACGGACACCCGGTGTGATAGCTTGATACATTCATATACTTCAATTTTTTTTGGAATCCCGTGCTTTCTTTAAAAAAAAAAAAAAACTTAAGCCGCATGATTTTACGGATTAAATATGTATCTCATCGAGTTAAAAGATGTTTCCCGCTAATTGCTGCTGCAATGACATCTTAATATTTGTGAAGTCAAAAACTTGCGGCAACACAACAGGCTTTGTGTTGCTTTTGCCTTGCTACTGCACTGTTGCAATATACAATAGAAACAAATAAAACATTAAAATTGTTACAAGTGACCTTTCATCCATTTTTTACACAAAGTATAGGGTAAAATAAATAATAATAGCTAACGAACTGTAACAAACAAAAGCTTACAACTGTTGCGTAGGTTGCTCTGTTTTGACGTTTAGTTGCCAGATATTGCAAAAAAAAAACATTTCATTTGAGAAGTACTGCCAAATTGTTGCTTTTTTGAACTTGTTGGTTTTATGTTGCCGCAACACTGCATTTTTGAATTGGGCCTATGCTATGACCTTACACACTTCTTTTTCTAAGGTGAAGGGTAATTCGTTCGTGATTGACAGCCATATCTGTAGTAATAACACCGCTCCTAGCCACGTTCTAAATTGATCGCAGGCTGGTTCAGTGGCTTACCCAAGCATTAATCCTTAGCTTATCAAGCGCCGGTGTTATTACCTCCGGCCTATTCACTGAAATGACTTCATCTCGTCCTGCCCAGGAGTTTCAGATCTAAATTGCTCCACATTAAAGTCACTCACTACTATACAACCCTGAAAATAGGTGTCTAGGAATGTGTAAGGCTACTATTACATCCGATTTTATGAAATAGTAAACTTTGACATGATCGTCATCATTCTACTAACTCCATTAATTATCGCAATATTTGCCACGAATTTCTTTCTTCGATTCTCTAAACTTTAGGATTCCTTGTGCTTTTTCCTCGCTCAAAAAGCTTCCTGCTAGCTATCTCTTCCCTGGAAGCACCTTTCAGAAGTCCACCTATAGAGGCTCTTTGCTTCACTTAGACAGAAATTCGTTCACGACACAAGTAACCCTCATCTTAATAGAGTCAAAATCCTCAAACGAATCGGGTACAGGTACTAATGCCCGCATTACCAATAGCCCTATCAAGGTTTCGACTATATTTATCCCAATTTGTACTTCTGAGATACCTGAACGAAACTACAGGTGGAATAGTGACATTTAGAATATAGGCAATCTAACAGTGATCGGAGAGGGAATTATTTTTAGATACTGTCCAATTTGCTACTAAGATTGTGGCTGACAGAATAAGTAACCAAAGTAATATCTATTTCTGGTAATCCAAGTGAGTTAATCCATCTCATTTAAATAAGTCTGTCTGTATATTATTTCTAAAATATTATTCTCAAAATGTCTAGTCTTACTCGTAAATTTCCCCGACTATTGCCAACAGTAAGAGTGAAATTCAAAGACTCAACTCACACGTGCAATGTGCTCGCCTCCCGCGATTTGAATGTTGTTAACCTATGCATTCCATTCCCAACACAGACAATTATTGGGGTTTATGTGTCTTTGAATTTGATACCGCACCAAAATAGCTAGCCAAAGCAAATTGTCCATATGCGCGACAAATAAATCAGCACACAGTTCAATTTCCTTGAACTTGACAACATGAAAACAAAACATTCCCTAGGTGCACACAAAACACATACTGCCACCTCAGACGGAAAGCAAAACAAAATTGCAATCAAAGTAGTGCCTTCCCTCCTGGGGTGAGCTCAATTTCATTAAATTCACTTAACAGTTGAAGGTCAAAATGAGACGCTAATACTTAAACTACTACCGCTTTAGTGCACTCTATCAAATCGGTGGCATTATTCTACCAGAGTAGCCCCCTTCCTTCCTAAAGGTCAGTTGAAAGTAAGTGCATCCCGGTGAAATTAATTCAAATTGCATCCGACTAACGATATAGCTAGAGGTAGAGAGATTCCCCAATTTGTGTTATGATGGTGCCTCTATGATCCACCGACCCGACCATTGCCAATGACACGTGACAGCATAGGGTTGTACGTATCTATGTTGCATTAACAAATGGAATGAACAATCTGAAATAGCATAGTTAAGCGTTGCAATTTTTCAGTGATAACGAAATGTGTGGGTGTAACGAAAGTCTTTGTCTTCGACTCGCATTCATCTAGAAGCGAACTTAGTTGATTAGCGTGACCCTCGGTTGTAGCTATGCTCGTTTATAGGAGATGAGATATGGTTGCGAAAACTTGCACAAGTATAATTTTAATTGTTTAGATTGAACGTTGCACTGTGATGTTTCCTTACTAAAACTGTTTTATGATCTCATGGACCTAAATTGTTGCATCTGTCAAGTGCGAGTGCACAAACAAATGAGCAAAAGTAAATATACATGCTAAGTGGGTTAAATCACTCTCTCGAGCTCGGAACTTTTAGAATTTTGCTCCATAAAAACAAAACAAACGATGTCAAGTTAAAGATGACATACTTATTTAGATAAGATTCCTTAAATACGAATCTACATCTTGTAATTTATTACAGTTTCGACACGTAATGAATTGTGTATTCTATGGATTGTGCTCGCGATTTTATTTACTTAGATGGCGCTGTAGATCGGCGTAGGTGGGAAGGAGCATTGCTATCCGTCTGCCTGCATACCTACTTATTAATTATATATGTTACCCTTCGCTATCGATGCGGGTAAATCGCCGGCACGGTGAAAGCAGGGATTTGAGGGTGGCCGTGGTGTAGTGGTAACATCATCGCTTGTCACGCAATTGATTCACGGTTCGAATCCTGATGTCAAGAATCATCTATTTATTTCGCATGAAATAAATAAAAAAGTCGATCACTTGCAAAAGCTAAGTCCACTCTACTGTGAAGGCATAACACTGGCAGTAGGGTGGTCATATGGCTAAAATGTAACTTGATCGTGATGATGACATCAGGAGGACGGAAAAAAATACTGTGAATCATAAGCAACGACAATAATAGCGAAAACAAATCAAAATACTCCCCAGTTATCTGGACAGCCACCCTTGGAGTTTACAGAAACTTAATACCACCTGAGTTTCAAACCACACCACTCTGTCTTTCTCTCTGTCTCTTCCCCTTTCCGCAAAAATGCACGTGTTCTAAAAAATTAGTATAAGGGTATTCATATCCCCTTTAACACGTGCAAATTATAAAAAAAAAAAAAAAAAAAAAATTTATACGAACAAACAATTTGTTTATTGCAATTTTTGCTTGATTTGTGTGAAAACCGTGCATACAGCCTTTACAGTTTATGAGCTGAAAGGTAGTGACAGACGGACGGAAAAAATTGATTATATCTTTCAGTAAGGTAGAACCAATATCTCTTCTTCAATGTAGAAGTGGCTTACTCAGGCTGCAAACCTTGTCTGGGGATATTCCGATCGCCAGTAGACATTCTTTAATTTAAATCCATTTTAGCTGGTCGCTCACCGCATTCATGGAAGCCTGACACCTCGGACGCTACTGCATCATGCGATCAGTCCTACGCAATCTTGGATCTGACATCAGTTTCGGTTCTTTCCATATAGGGCCAGGGGTTCACTTTACAAAAAAAAAACAGTGTCCCAAAATTCACGCAAGATTTGAATTTTGCGCCATTTCTGCAATAAAGTGTTGCCAACAAAAAAAAAGACAGCTTGACAGGTGACAGTTCAGGGTTATTAAAAATGGAGTGCTACACGAAAGAAAGATTTCGTTGAATGGTTTATGGAACAACAACAAGTGGATGCTGATTTTTCAAACAAAATTATCTTCTGCGATGAGGCTCATTTTCTTCTTGATGGCTTTGTTAATCGTCAAAATTGTCGAATTTGGGGTTCAGAAAATCCACGAGTGATTGTTGAGAAACAAATGCATCCACAACGTGTCACTGTTTGGTGCGGATTTTGGGCTGGAGGCATCATCGAACCATTCTTCTTTGAAAATGTCAGGCAATAACAGTTAATGGTGCTCGCTATCGTGACGTGATAATCCATTTTTTTGTGCCTAAATTGCAAGATATGGATGTCGACGACATGTGGTTTCAACAAGACGGTGCCACATGCCATACAGCCCGAGAAACAGTTCAATTCCTGCATGAGTCATTTCCTGGTCGTGTTACTTCCCATTTTGGTGACCAAAATTGGTCGCACAGATCATGCGATTTAACGCCGTTGTACTTCCTTTTTTTTGTTTTTTTGAAATCTAAGGTTTATGCGCATGGAGCAAATTGGGAGCTGTATCAACAAAATTCAGCCACATTTATGCAAAATGGTCGAAAATTTCGACAAAAGAGTGCCTATGTGCCAGCAAAGCCGTGGAGGCCATTTACCCGATATGCTATTCCATACTATATGAAAATTAGTTTACTTACCTCAGAACTTTTTTTTCAATTCTGTTGTAATTTTACTGCTGTTCTTCTCAAAAAAATAAAAATAAAAAGTAAAGCAGATTTAAAACAATTTGCCTTGCAGAACAGGCCTGCTCCAGATATCTATTCCCTAAATTCTAACAACAGAAGTTCAACACTCACATGAAACTGTAAGAAACTCGTCAGAATTCTGACTGAAATTTGTCGACAGCTACCGTATCCTCGAAAAAAATTAGAAATTCAAAAATTTACCCAATGGATCTTTTACTAGATCGACTTTGTAAAATCTGACGCGAGAGTGCCGCAACGTCCCTCCAAATTCTCACAGAATTCTTAGTTTTCCTTTCGCTGAAAAAGATATTAGTAAACATTTTTTATGTTTACTCATAGAAGATCTTTAGCTTCCTGACATAGGTATAGTGGAAATGTGTTTTTAACATTTATTAAGGGACTACCCACTAACTAATCTAATATATTTACCTACCCAATGTATTTAGGTATAATCTTCCCGTCTAAAGCTAATTTAAACGGTTTTAGCTAAATCATTGTATAAATCTATGCTCAATGGCATTTTAATAAACTGTCACCCTCTATATTCTTCCCTGGAAGCACCTTTCAGAAGTCCACCTATAGAGGCTCTTTGCTTCACTTAGACAGAAATTCGTTCACGACACAAGTAACCCTCATCTTAATAGAGTCAAAATCCTCAAACGAATCGGGTACAGGTACTAATGCCCGCATTACCAATAGCCCTATCAAGGTTTCGACTATATTTATCCCAATTTGTACTTCTGAGATACCTGAACGAAACTACAGGTGGAATAGTGACATTTAGAATATAGGCAATCTAACAGTGATCGGAGAGGGAATTATTTTTAGATACTGTCCAATTTGCTACTAAGATTGTGGCTGACAGAATAAGTAACCAAAGTAATATCTATTTCTGGTAATCCAAGTGAGTTAATCCATCTCATTTAAATAAGTCTGTCTGTATATTATTTCTAAAATATTATTCTCAAAATGTCTAGTCTTACTCGTAAATTTCCCCGACTATTGCCAACAGTAAGAGTGAAATTCAAAGACTCAACTCACACGTGCAATGTGCTCGCCTCCCGCGATTTGAATGTTGTTAACCTATGCATTCCATTCCCAACACAGACAATTATTGGGGTTTATGTGTCTTTGAATTTGATACCGCACCAAAATAGCTAGCCAAAGCAAATTGTCCATATGCGCGACAAATAAATCAGCACACAGTTCAATTTCCTTGAACTTGACAACATGAAAACAAAACATTCCCTAGGTGCACACAAAACACATACTGCCACCTCAGACGGAAAGCAAAACAAAATTGCAATCAAAGTAGTGCCTTCCCTCCTGGGGTGAGCTCAATTTCATTAAATTCACTTAACAGTTGAAGGTCAAAATGAGACGCTAATACTTAAACTACTACCGCTTTAGTGCACTCTATCAAATCGGTGGCATTATTCTACCAGAGTAGCCCCCTTCCTTCCTAAAGGTCAGTTGAAAGTAAGTGCATCCCGGTGAAATTAATTCAAATTGCATCCGACTAACGATATAGCTAGAGGTAGAGAGATTCCCCAATTTGTGTTATGATGGTGCCTCTATGATCCACCGACCCGACCATTGCCAATGACACGTGACAGCATAGGGTTGTACGTATCTATGTTGCATTAACAAATGGAATGAACAATCTGAAATAGCATAGTTAAGCGTTGCAATTTTTCAGTGATAACGAAATGTGTGGGTGTAACGAAAGTCTTTGTCTTCGACTCGCATTCATCTAGAAGCGAACTTAGTTGATTAGCGTGACCCTCGGTTGTAGCTATGCTCGTTTATAGGAGATGAGATATGGTTGCGAAAACTTGCACAAGTATAATTTTAATTGTTTAGATTGAACGTTGCACTGTGATGTTTCCTTACTAAAACTGTTTTATGATCTCATGGACCTAAATTGTTGCATCTGTCAAGTGCGAGTGCACAAACAAATGAGCAAAAGTAAATATACATGCTAAGTGGGTTAAATCACTCTCTCGAGCTCGGAACTTTTAGAATTTTGCTCCATAAAAACAAAACAAACGATGTCAAGTTAAAGATGACATACTTATTTAGATAAGATTCCTTAAATACGAATCTACATCTTGTAATTTATTACAGTTTCGACACGTAATGAATTGTGTATTCTATGGATTGTGCTCGCGATTTTATTTACTTAGATGGCGCTGTAGATCGGCGTAGGTGGGAAGGAGCATTGCTATCCGTCTGCCTGCATACCTACTTATTAATTATATATGTTACCCTTCGCTATCGATGCGGGTAAATCGCCGGCACGGTGAAAGCAGGGATTTGAGGGTGGCCGTGGTGTAGTGGTAACATCATCGCTTGTCACGCAATTGATTCACGGTTCGAATCCTGATGTCAAGAATCATCTATTTATTTCGCATGAAATAAATAAAAAAGTCGATCACTTGCAAAAGCTAAGTCCACTCTACTGTGAAGGCATAACACTGGCAGTAGGGTGGTCATATGGCTAAAATGTAACTTGATCGTGATGATGACATCAGGAGGACGGAAAAAAATACTGTGAATCATAAGCAACGACAATAATAGCGAAAACAAATCAAAATACTCCCCAGTTATCTGGACAGCCACCCTTGGAGTTTACAGAAACTTAATACCACCTGAGTTTCAAACCACACCACTCTGTCTTTCTCTCTGTCTCTTCCCCTTTCCGCAAAAATGCACGTGTTCTAAAAAATTAGTATAAGGGTATTCATATCCCCTTTAACACGTGCAAATTATAAAAAAAAAAAAAAAAAAAAAATTTATACGAACAAACAATTTGTTTATTGCAATTTTTGCTTGATTTGTGTGAAAACCGTGCATACAGCCTTTACAGTTTATGAGCTGAAAGGTAGTGACAGACGGACGGAAAAAATTGATTATATCTTTCAGTAAGGTAGAACCAATATCTCTTCTTCAATGTAGAAGTGGCTTACTCAGGCTGCAAACCTTGTCTGGGGATATTCCGATCGCCAGTAGACATTCTTTAATTTAAATCCATTTTAGCTGGTCGCTCACCGCATTCATGGAAGCCTGACACCTCGGACGCTACTGCATCATGCGATCAGTCCTACGCAATCTTGGATCTGACATCAGTTTCGGTTCTTTCCATATAGGGCCAGGGGTTCACTTTACAAAAAAAAAACAGTGTCCCAAAATTCACGCAAGATTTGAATTTTGCGCCATTTCTGCAATAAAGTGTTGCCAACAAAAAAAAAGACAGCTTGACAGGTGACAGTTCAGGGTTATTAAAAATGGAGTGCTACACGAAAGAAAGATTTCGTTGAATGGTTTATGGAACAACAACAAGTGGATGCTGATTTTTCAAACAAAATTATCTTCTGCGATGAGGCTCATTTTCTTCTTGATGGCTTTGTTAATCGTCAAAATTGTCGAATTTGGGGTTCAGAAAATCCACGAGTGATTGTTGAGAAACAAATGCATCCACAACGTGTCACTGTTTGGTGCGGATTTTGGGCTGGAGGCATCATCGAACCATTCTTCTTTGAAAATGTCAGGCAATAACAGTTAATGGTGCTCGCTATCGTGACGTGATAATCCATTTTTTTGTGCCTAAATTGCAAGATATGGATGTCGACGACATGTGGTTTCAACAAGACGGTGCCACATGCCATACAGCCCGAGAAACAGTTCAATTCCTGCATGAGTCATTTCCTGGTCGTGTTACTTCCCATTTTGGTGACCAAAATTGGTCGCACAGATCATGCGATTTAACGCCGTTGTACTTCCTTTTTTTTGTTTTTTTGAAATCTAAGGTTTATGCGCATGGAGCAAATTGGGAGCTGTATCAACAAAATTCAGCCACATTTATGCAAAATGGTCGAAAATTTCGACAAAAGAGTGCCTATGTGCCAGCAAAGCCGTGGAGGCCATTTACCCGATATGCTATTCCATACTATATGAAAATTAGTTTACTTACCTCAGAACTTTTTTTTCAATTCTGTTGTAATTTTACTGCTGTTCTTCTCAAAAAAATAAAAATAAAAAGTAAAGCAGATTTAAAACAATTTGCCTTGCAGAACAGGCCTGCTCCAGATATCTATTCCCTAAATTCTAACAACAGAAGTTCAACACTCACATGAAACTGTAAGAAACTCGTCAGAATTCTGACTGAAATTTGTCGACAGCTACCGTATCCTCGAAAAAAATTAGAAATTCAAAAATTTACCCAATGGATCTTTTACTAGATCGACTTTGTAAAATCTGACGCGAGAGTGCCGCAACGTCCCTCCAAATTCTCACAGAATTCTTAGTTTTCCTTTCGCTGAAAAAGATATTAGTAAACATTTTTTATGTTTACTCATAGAAGATCTTTAGCTTCCTGACATAGGTATAGTGGAAATGTGTTTTTAACATTTATTAAGGGACTACCCACTAACTAATCTAATATATTTACCTACCCAATGTATTTAGGTATAATCTTCCCGTCTAAAGCTAATTTAAACGGTTTTAGCTAAATCATTGTATAAATCTATGCTCAATGGCATTTTAATAAACTGTCACCCTCTATATTCAGCGCATTCAGTTCTGTTGTTCATTAGTGTTGTCAACAATCCTTTCTTAACAATGTTTCAAATAAGAAACACCCAAACTCCCCTTCCTACACCAAAGGATTTATGTATGTAAAATCACCCCTTTTGCGGCAGGTACTCCCCTGCCTGCACTACATTAAAGTGCAACGAAACATAATAAATATGCCCATCAATTCTGGGGAACAAGTTTCATGGACCGAAAAACACTGTTGGATGAACTCATCAAACGTTTGGAGAACAAAGCATTAAAAAGATGAACAGAACATCCCGCATCTGTGCCGGGCATGTAAATGTTCTATAATTATCGATGGAGCATCATATTTCTTCCCCCTGCAGTCGATCTATCATCAATTGCATTCATCCTCTGCAGATGGTTTGTGTATCTAATGTTGGACCTTCCGCTTAGTATCCACTCCATCATCTTTAAATGACGGAATTAATCCAGAACACACCCGTCGGCAAAAACGGCGTAGAGAGAAGATTCGATCACAAAAGGAACATCTGCAATCATTTTTCTATGCAAAATTGTTTTCCTTTCTCCTTACAGAGAAATATCATATTTATGGATGCTTTTTGCATCTTGCATTCTACGAAATTCTCTGAATCGCAAAGAAGTATCCCGTTGATAAATCACTATTTAATTCTTTTTATTATTCCAACTTACCACCTAGAGTTTAACTGGAAATTTATTACCCTATGAATGTACACAATGTTTTCGAAGTAGAGCCACAGCTCCACAGATCGTGCTTCCTGATTTTGTTTTATAAGGCTGTGATGTGAGGATGCTGTATTTCAAAGGAAAAGGAATTTCAGAAGAGTAGCACAAATGGTGGGGGGCTACCTGAAGATCCCGAATAAATTTGAACTTAAACAGTGGTGGTGAAAAGTCTTCGCATAGAGCTTTTTTTTTTTTTTAGCAAAACGTCTTCTAGTACATATTTATAAGGTTAGCTAGCGTTGAGTAGATTACTGTCATGTAAATTTAAAAAAAATTCTAATTCGGCATGAAAGAGATCTAGTGAAGGACTGTTTCTTCCTTCTCGTCATCTTTGTAGAAAGTTCCTAAATGTATCCGATCGTGATGAGTGCTAATTTGGAAATTTTGAATGCTGTGGGGTGTTCCAGTTCCATTTTCACTGTCGAAACACTCTGATATGTGCCTTCTAAGTCGTTCGCACATGCGTATATGCAGTTAGAATACATACGTATAACATGTACCATGAGTAGCTTGATTTGACTGTCGCCGGGCTGTACTTGGCACTTGATGTTACCATGACATGGCCATCGTGTTGGTGTAGACTCCACTCATATTATCAAACTGATTATTAACTGTTGCATCTTTGCTGGAATGATACTATCAGGTCCTACAAACTTCTGCAAATTACAGTTCAGTAGAGCTTGTTAGCTTTTGTTTACTTCAAAAAGAAGGAAAACCAAATCCCGGAACTCTCGAACTAAATGTGGTCCATAGTACTCACAGACATAACCATTTTTTGAAGAACCTTGCGTTGTATTCGCTTTTTTATGCACGGGTGGTAGTTGGCAGGTGCTCTAACTTTTGGTGCTCTAACTTTTGGGTCACAAGCAAACACACTACCGACTACAACGTGGCCACCCAAGAACGTTAACTCACTTCACTTTAATTGGCGCTACATTTAGGAATAGACCTCGGCGTCAATAAACGACTCCAGCCTGCACGATTCATTGCTAGCTGCATCAAAGAGCGTACCCCACGTTGGTTGAGGTCACTTTCCCCCTGCGAACGCTACCGCTGGCGAAACTTTCCAGGTCGGAGTGTTCATGTTCTTGCGCTTCAGGTGACCTAGCCATCTTAAGCCTTGAATGAACATCCTTTTCACCAGGTAGATGTCTCTGTACAGTTCATGGGTGAGGTGAATAGGCAGAAGCCAACAACGCAGACGTCCAAAGAATTTTTCCTTTTTTTTTTTTTGATAAAGTCTACGATTCTACGTCATAAACCAGGGCTGATATATTGGGGGTTTTATACTCCGACCCCTTATTTTGCCTCGAAAGGGTTATATTACATATAAATCCACAGAAACAGCCATTCAAAAGAGTGATTCTCCGTTTTATTTCCACACTGGTGTCGTTGGACAAAATCTTTGACTACGTTGAAGTTACATATATTTGCCCGGAGTGACGTTTTGACTGTTGGAAAACGTTGTTTGTTGACAGCTTAACTCGAACTTCATCTTATCCTTATTTATAAGCAGACCCGTCTTAGCAGTTTCTGGTTCGATACTAGTGAACGCGTCATAGACTTGCTTGCTTCGTTCTGTCGGTGATGCCATTGTCGTCGTAATAGTTGAAAATAGCGCCGATGTATTGGCCTGGGAGTTTCACTACATTCCAGCGAGTCACTCGCCTGAAACCTATGGTGGTATTGACCCTCCTTGGCAGAGTAGCGAGCGTTCTCCATTGACATCCTTTCCTTTCTTGGGTCTTCTGCAGGATGTAATATGAAAATTTCATCATTTGTCAGGATACCCTTTCGGCAAATACTCGGGCAATACTATGTGATGTACTAATGGCAGGGATCCACAGTGTTGTGTCATTTCTCATGATAATTTCGCTATCATATGTTCGCGGGAGGTGGCTCCGTCAAATAACGTGTTGGTGTTTTCTCCGACTCGAACCTGAGTTTCCCCCACACTGATCATGCACTTAACCACTGAGCCACGGTATCCTACATTCTTCTTCTTTTTACGGCGAAGTTATGATCCGGAGTAGAAGGATCACTTTACTGCATCCCTACTGGTCCGTCTGTGGGGTTTGGGTGTCCTACATACATATATATATTTGCAGACTCTTTCCCATGTGGTTGGAGGAACTGAAATTTTATTCTTATCTCTTTTAGGCTGGTGTGGCTGTTGGTTGCTGTGCTGGTGCACCTCAGCTGGTGCTCGAACTATTGATTACACCGTGCCTTTCGATTGCCAAGAAACAAATTATCTACGAAAAATCGTACAATATCTCCTGACTAAAATATCCCCTTCTCAGTTGTCCTATGTATGAAACAGATGGAATACAGGACCAAGTCTAAAACATCAATATCTAACAAGGGCTACTTTAAGATAAAGCGAGTGTAACGGACGTAAGAAGACATATCGTAAAGTTTAAAACCTCTGAAGCGAGTGAAGCGAGCCACTGACCCTAAAATAGACTTACCCTTACATCTTATGAATAGCACATGTTTTATTACAATGAGTAGGGCTCCGTTTTTCAACATGTATTACGGGGAAAGAGCTTGAAGCATCAAAATCTGATGAGAGCTACTATGACATAGAACGAGAATAGGCGCTTAAAATGAATGAAACTGCAAAAAGAGTCATCATTTCTATCTTTTACAAAATTTAAGTCAATATTATCAGATTTGCATCAGTTTGTTGTGCTAGAGATCCAATAATCGTTGCCTTGGCATAGCATTTACTCTCAGCACTTAACAACTTTTGACAAATGAAATTCGTTCCTTCTGGCAGACTTCCGCATTGAAATGTAGCTTTATCGCAGACACATTCCATGCAAGCACTCACTTTTAACTTTTTTTTAACTTTTTAATTCATTTTTATTTAATTCTTTTTTTTAAAAAACTTACATACTAAAACTAACATTTATCTTAATCTAGCTTACTGGCTCTTAACGAGCACTCTAAACTTAACTATATCCTTATAACTATTGCCTTTCGGCCTTGAATCTAACAAATTTTGTATTTTGCGCTATTTTTTAATTTCCAAGAAACTTGCTAAAAACTTGGACTCTTTATTATTTTGTTTTTTCTTAAAACTACCTAAAACTACTTAAATCTACATAAGCTGTAGGTGATGAGCAATCTCTCGATTGGTCACCATCCCGATTGCGTCGATGGGCGCCTGGCAGTCGCCAACATGGTGCACACGCACTGCCGGGACGTGAGCCAGGCCATAAGCGTCGGTCAAGTCTCGGTAGCACTCATTCATGTTAGCGAGCCCGGCCCCTCCCAAAGACCCCTAAAATACGCTTAACTAAATTACAAACTAGTTTAAAACTAAGGAGGATGTTACCTAGGTAACGCACCGACCCGGGAGAGCGTGTCTGCCCTCACCTCTTTCTCAAGCCACCAAAATTCAATGAACTGCTTTAAGGTATCGACAGTGTCCCTATCCGCAATTGCGGTATTAAAACGGAGGAGCTCCTGAGCATTGACGGCATACCCGTCGTGGATGAGCCGCTTACCCCTTGCGCCGCGGTGGCTGTAGTACAATACCGGCACACCATCTTTGCTTTGGACTATCCCTTTCATGTCCGCATGAAGAAATGCCTCAGGCGGGACAAAGCCTGAGGGTGGCCGTGGTGTAGTGGTAACATCATCGCTTGTCACGCTGTTGATTCACGGTTCGAATCCTGATGTCAAGAATCATCTATTTATTTCGCATGAAATAAATAAAAAAGTCGATCAATTGCGAAGGCTAAGTCAACTCTACTGGCAGTAGGGTGGTCATATGGCTAAAATGCAACTTGATTGTGATGATGACATCAGGAGGACGGAAAAAAAATACTGTGAATCATAAGCAACAACAATAATAGCGAAATCAAACAAAATACTCCCCAGTTATCTGGACAGCCACCCTTGGAGTTTACAGAAACTTAATACCACCTAAGTTTCTAACCCACTACACCAATCTTTCTTTGTCTCTGTCTCTTCCTCTTTCCACAAAAAAAAAACGCACGTGTTCTAAAAATTAGTATAAGGGTATTCATATCCCCTTTAACATGTGCAAATTATAAAAAAAAAAAAAAAAAAGCCAGACCGGAGCGTACTCTCGTGGTACATTAAATTCGGGTAATAACCACCCGAGATCAGATCAGCGTTGGCCATCGCCCTTGCAACGTGCCTTCGAATCACCTTAATTAGGAAATTGTCAATCCTATTCAATCGAGCCCCATCGTATAGGGTCTTGTTGGGATAATATTTTATGTACTCAGACTCGGGAGTTCTAAACAACCCTAGGCAGGTCCTGAGACACTGTCTCTCAAACACCCGAATCTTTTCCATATAGGAAGGCGCTATATTGAACCAAATGGGACATGCAAGCACTCACACCAGGATTATAAGTGGATTCCCTCTTTCAGACCATTTACAATAAAAGTTGTACGTGGCAAACTAATATCGATTTAAAAAAGTTAAGCGGAGTTTCATTGGATCCAGTGATTCAATCGCTTTTCCTATGTAGTTTTTGTAGTTTAATTTTTTTTATGAAATACTAACCACGGAACCCTCTATTTTAGTTGGCCAATTCAAAGAAAATTCCCATCAAGTTTTTATTTTTTGAAGGAATGCATGTCTTATAACTTTTGCACGTCAATGTATTCAAAGAAAACAATACAAGTTGGATCTCAGTTACAGGCGCCACGTTTTGGAAATGTGATTTTATTATGTTAAAACGTTCCACTCTTCACCTCGGTTACAGAATACAAAAGACCTGTATTTGTACTCACACATGCACTCAACCGGAGAATATTTAAAATTATTTGCTGAAAAAGCGAAAAAATAAGATACACCTGACGTAAAATATGATAAAGAAAAAAAAAAAAAAAAAACGTTCCCGCTGCTGTTCACATCAGATGGTTTGCACACATGAAGTCAGGTTGCATTTCTTTTTAGAGAATTTGAATTTCACTAGCGAATACGAGGAAGAATTTGAGTAGATATTTTTTTTTTCTTCATTTTGAGAACGAATCCGATTATTTTGCAGGTATTGCGATGCTGAGTGAAAATTCAAGATTTTTGTTTTAGGAATCGACTTGCAATCGTTGAGCTGACAGCTGACATATTGTGCATGACATAATTTTGCAAACAATATTCATGCAACAGAATGACTAATTTAATTTATCAATTGCATAAAAGTAGGTCATTTCTTATCACAGGATAGAAAGAAAAACTTATAAATAACTTTGCATGTAAAAGCGTTAAACTTAAAAAAATTTAAATATCTCACATCCTGTTACATTTTCCGGTCTTCAGTACACAAAAATTCGCGATGTTTTTTATGTAAAACTTGACTCCATTCACAGATTTATTAGGTTTAACTCAATCTAATGTGCGCGGAATTCATAAAATCTTATCAGAATTATATTATTTCTTGCATCCGGGAACATGACCGTTATTGCTATTTTTTTGTAAAAAAAAAAATAAATGAAATGCATCTGTTTATGTGCTGCATCTTATGCTCGGTCACTCTTATAATCTTTAAGCGGAACTTTTCATAGTGATAAAATAAAATAATAGAAAAGAAAAGCTTCTTTTTTTTAGATCATTATAACAAAATGCAAGACTCATACACCCCCCATGAGCAACAGCCCGGCTTAATTACATAGAGTTGTCTTTTTTTTTTTTTTTTTTTTTAAATCTTTGCAATTGCAACAATGTTGCGTGCATATTTTTATATATTTTTTCTCAGAATAAACAAAAACTAGGTTATCAGCAGGCAGTTTCGGAAATATTTTTCAATTTTCGATTAAATTCATTAGAACGCGCGATGTGTCCTAGTTCAGAGAGTGTTGATTGTGGGCTGCGTGTATGTATGTAGATGCATTTGATTCAACTGCACAGTTTGCAAATGTGATGAGATGCATCACCTTGAAATGGAAATGAAAGCGGGACATTAGAGAGGAAATAGTCATTCTAGTTGTAGGCTAGATTAGAAGTAATTAAGTGGACTTCTTACTGCATTTGCGAACATTTTATGCGTTTTAAAGTGTTACACATTGAGAGAGGTTTCGTAATTTATTTTATTCGTATGATTTCAATTCGAGATGTTAGAAGTGTGTGCGGGAGCACGTAGCTTGTAAGTTTCAATAAGTAGCCTTGGAACAAATTTGTTTTGTTAACTTTTCTTGTCTTTGGTCACATAACTAATTAGACAATTAGTGGAAAAACCAAAAGGGAAACTTGTCGACGCAAAGAATAGGGAATAGGACAACACTCAAGAAATGATTGAATTAGAATGGGTTGTACGTTGCCTTTGGGAAAGAGTCCTAGAACTGCAATATGTATCCCTAAAAATGCAAAATGATGTGGCCTATTTCTCTGTTTTATGCATTGTAACGCTGTAACGCTGTAACACAAAATCGGCTGAATGAATTTTCATGCCGTTCGCTTTGTTGATTAGGATATGTCAGGAAAGGTTTTCAGATAACTAAACATAAATCTTCATTTAAGCAATTATCATTAAATTACGCCACACAGAATTTTTTTTATAATTTGCGTGCGCCAAAGAGGATATGAATATCCTTATACTATTACAAGGCACGGGCATTGTATAGATAGACAGAGAGAGAGAAAGAAAGAAAGATTTAGTGTAGTGGTTTGAAACTCAGGTGGTATTCAGTTTCTGTAAACTCCAAGGGTAGCGTCCAGATAACTTGGGAGCCTGTTTGTTTTGCTTTTGTCATTGCTCATGATTCACAATATTTTTGTCAGTCCTCCTGATGTCATCATCACGAGATCAAGTTGCATTTTCAGCCATATGACTACTCTACTGCCAGTATTATGCCTTCGCAGTAGAGTTAACTTAGCTTTCCCAATTGATCGACGTTTTTATTTATTTCATGCGAAATAAATAGATGATTCTTGACATCAGGATTTGAACCATGAACCAACAGCGGACAAGCGATGATGTTACCACTACACCATGGCTACCCTAGAAGTTAAATGTTCAAAAAATTCATAAGATTGTAATATCTGGTTTCAAGCCGAAGACAAGCGAAGGCAGATAAACTCAAAAATTCTGGTTTTGGTGCTAGTTTCAAGAAATATTGTGTGACATGTTAACCGAACCTATTTACTGCTGAATCAGGTTTAGTCGTTTCGAATCTGGGAGCCGGGACTTAAAGACTCTAGGGCCTAGCGCGATCTTTTCCATTCGCTTGATATGACCAAACCAATGTAGACCTCGTGTCCAAATATTTCGGGAACATCAACATCATGGTACAACTAATAGAATTCGCATATTCATCGTCTCCTTCATTCGTCCTGCTCGTATGCAGAATCGAAGTTTCATCGAAGGATTTCAAAATGTCGAATCCAATGGCGTTCAAAAAATTTAAAAACTCGGAATATTTTGAGGTCGCTGAGTCTGGTACAGGAATCAAAATGGTGTCCAAAAAAATGGCGCCCAACGCCAAAAAAATACCATTTTGAATTTGAAATTTCTGACTTCATATCTTTGCTAAAAGTTATAGAGCTGAGACATACAAATAAATGATGGGAACTATCATGTAAAAACTATCGACTTATTCGATAGTATCGAAATATTCATTCATTACCGATTTATTTCATTCGATAGTTCACTGAATGAGCTGACTAACGTCCTACAAAACGTCCAACTTTACTCCGAGTGCGAATTTACTTTTGAGTGTGAATATGTCGAAAACAGTGCGTCGTACGAAAGGAATTATTTCGACCGAATCGACTGAAAAAGTTCTGAAATTTTCTACAAGATGGATGCCGAACTCTTTAAAGTTCATCGAACAAAATGGAAAATCTATATATTTTTTGTATATAAAAAAAGGGGTTTTATTTCACATTAAAAAACCAACCCAATACTTTTATGGCGTTCATTTGCAAATCACGCAGATTTGGAATCAAAGCGAAATTATTAAAATGCATTTTTTTTTTCGAAAAATAGGCTAAGAATCAGAAAACCAGTAATTTTGTGAACTTAGTGCAGATTTTCAATAAAATTGTTTGAATCATATCCAAGACTTTCTATGCCATTCAATGACATACATATGTCTATTCTAACACAAGTATTGATTCTTTTTTTTTCAAAACCGGCCATTAGTAAAGTGCCTATATTTTTTAAGTTGAATTGGTTGGATTTCATATAGTACATAATTTCGCCTTAAATTGTGATCTCTCAAACCGTAGACTGCAAAAGCATACTAGCCATATACAGAGTGGCTGATGAATATTGCTACATTAAGAAACTCAAATAACTTTTTTTTCAGTGTATGGAATTCATTTTTCTTTTATTCATGTTAAAGCTCATTCAATTTTATTAAATATAGCTTAATTAGTTTTAAAAATAATGGAATTTAAATGCCCCTCCTGCTCGTTGATGCATGTGCGGCATCTTACCAAAAAGTTGTTCATTACTGCTTGGAGAGTTGAGACAGGAATAGCCGCAATTGTTTCTCGAATGGATTGCTTTAGTTCATTCAAATTTGTTGGTTTTGCTTTGTAGACTTCCTGTTTGCAATAACCTCACAAGAAAAAGTCAGGTGCAGTAAGGTCAGGCGACCTGGGGGGCCAACGTAATATGGAGTTTCTGGATATCAACTTATTGGGAAATTTTCGTCGCAATTCTGTCATAACAGGCCGGGCTATGTGAGGAGTTGCATCATCTTGCTGAAATCACACAGAGTTGAAAGAAATTCTCATTCGGCGTAATTCTGGATAGAAAAACTCTCTCAACATGCTCAAGTAACGGTCTCCAGTAACCGTAACGGTGTGACCGTTTTCTTCGAAGAAGTAGGGCCCGACAATGCAGCGTGATGAAACTGCACACCACACTGTGACACGAAGTGGATGCAATTCCGTCTCATGGAGTATCTGTGGGTTGGAAGCACTCCATATTCGACAATTTTGTTTGTTTATGTTGCCGTTTAAATCGAAATGGGCCTCGTCAGACATAAAAAGACAGTTCAACATGTTTCCGTCCTCTTCCACCATATGAAGCATCTTCTGGCAAAATTCCAAGCGAATCGGCAAGTCTGCTGCGTTCAGTTTGTTGGCCATTTGAATTTTATATGGGAATAAGTCCAAATCATTGTGCATAATTGATTGCAATGACTGTCTGCTTATACCCATTTGAGCAGATAAGCTTCTTGTCAAAACTCTTGGATTGTTTTGTATGGCAGCAGCTACAGCAGCGATTGTTTCCTCCGTCCGAACTGAAGGGTTTCGATGGTAAAGTATTCTTTCGACTGTCCCATGCTCGGCAAAATTGTTAACAAGTCTCATTATGGTCCATCTGCTCGGAGGATTGCCTCCAAAAGTGCGCCTATACTCTCTTTGAACCGAAACTACGGACTCCAGTGCGTGATAGCGGCGGACAATCCAAATTCTTGTTTCAGTGTCCCAGTTATCCATTTTTGTTAAATCTAAAAATCAATCTGCAAAATAAAAAAAAAAATTAACCAGATTCATTAAATAGAAAAAAAGTTATTAAATTTTTTTTTGGTAGCGGCTTTCATCAGCCACCCTGTATGTAAATGTAAATAAAAAATAATAGCAATTTTTATCATCGTGGCAAGGTATGAACTCGTTTTTATGTCAACGTCAAGTAACGATGTATATACAGGATCTGTTCACTAATGCAATACGAATTCGATGATTTACTTAATCGATCTAAAGCAATTGCATTTCACTTACCAACAAAACATTACGTAATCAAGTGATTAGGTCCATGGGATAAAAATAACAGAGAAGGAAGAAACTCCCTTCTTGTTGATTCTCACACTTTCGAGTGAGTATATTCTTTCTTGTTCTCAAAATTTTGCTTATATTTCTAAATATTCCTTCTTTGTAATTTTCAACTGATGGGTTTAAGAATTTGAATGATATAAAGTTGTTAAGACTCGGTTCTGTAAAAGTTTGTGATGGTAGGAGTGTGAACACTGCGGTTATTAGGAGATTATTGTGGTAGTTGATGGCGATGCGAAAGAATCGATTACATAAAACCAGTCTTTGAAGAACTGTTTTTGTCGAAAGTTGAGGTCTTAAATTCCACTGCCGTTTTAAAATTATTCGAAACGATCAATGGGTGTGAATTATTTTGAGTCATTTATCTTCGAGTTAAAAAGCGGCAAAGTCCTGATAAAATATTAACATTAAGTTTTCAATCCATATCGCAGTTGTCATGGAGTATAAAAATAAATGTTAGCAACATAATATATTTGTAAATGTTCTTACTGTTAAAATCTGTGAAATCAACTGAAGTTAAATGAAGACTGGTAAAGCTCCACAGTGTTACTGCCGGAACTCAATGGTGTGCCTGCGGCGGTAGTAGTAGTTCGAGCTGTCAAAAGTAGAAAACATACAAACTCAATACTGCCAACACAATGGGTAGCTGTAGCAGTGGCGCGTCGCTGTGTTGGTAGTAAAAATTGGCTAACTTTTAACTTCTATGGCGCTGAAAGCTTGACAGCTTACTACCAGTGTAAAAGTGGAAGTTGAGATATTTATTGATCTCGTAAAAAATAAAGAAATTCAGTTGAATTTATGCCATCCGCAATACAAAAAGCACACGAAAAAACACAAAACAAACCAAATTCGTTTGAATGACATTTCATTTGGCATAGCACAATTTTGTGAGTGCAGCGCCACACTATTTGATAATTCGTACTACTACTACTACTACTATCGCCGCAGCTACCGTGCATTGCGTTCCGGCAGTTAATCTTTCAACGCAACTACTCCACAACTAATAAAAATAAAACCCATTTGTTTATTTAAAAAATTCGTCAAAATATCATTCATACATGTTTTCTGAACAAACCACAAAATTAACAAGTATTCACTAAAAATAGACTATTCGAAAAAAAAAATCAAACATAATGAGTAATTTTCATTATTATGATCTCCCGCATGTATATCGAATAATTTAATAACAAAATCAATTTGTTTATGTTTACAAAATGATTTTTCGTTTCCTCAGCGCAATGTTTTTGTGACTCAAACGTCCAAATCAACGGTATGCCTTCAACAAAAAAAAAAAAAAAAGTAAAGCTTCGATTCTGGAACACATCCAAAACAAAACCAAAAAGGATTTTTTTTTTCAAAAAATTCCAACCAACTCTCGTGCACAAAGCTAAGCGAAATGTTTACCTATGCGGAACAACAAAAAGAAAACGTTTTTTGGGGCACAGATGAGAATTGAATATTTTTTTTTTTTTTTTTTTTGAAACATACGTTCAACACGTTCGCAGAATACATACATATGCTGGAAATTATGTCAATTCTATTAATAAATGCAATCGTTGAAATTGTTCTGAGATGTTGATGTTCACATGATGATTCTCTGCACCCTTGTACCGCCATCATTGTGATCGTTATTAATCATTGAGCCAATCATCAAAGGCAGCAGCCAGCCACCCAACCAGTGCGTGTGGTTAGAGATACTCACATTATTTTATGGCATCCTTCCGCTCGGTTTCTTGTTTTTTTTTTTTTGGTTTGCTATCACTTTTTGGGAGTTGAAATACCTTTTTTACGCACGGGAACTGGTTTCATCTTTGAGGGCAATGCTGTCTTTTTTTATTTGATCAGCTTAGGCATTTTTTTTTGTATCTACCATCCATGGCTTCTCGATGGTCTAAATGTGCATTTTTTGCACTCATTCTGTTGCCAAAATAAGGATGATGTCATATTTTGGAGAATGAGCATCTTTTGGTAGACAAAATTAAATTTGTATCCCTTTAAGAACAAGTATCGCTGTGGTCTGTGGAAAGAACAGGCTTTCTGATTTCAGATTGTTTACGCACGGGAAGGGGGATTCTGTTGAAGAATGTGCTTGGGTAATTTTATTCATGTCTTTCATATGGACCAGCACCAGAGGCTTCAGATATCAGCAGAAATGTCAAAGTTGCTTAATTGGGAATAATTAAAATGTATCCATATGACACGCGAGACTTAAACTGTGTCTCTTGATAGAGTTAATTCTGTTGAATTCTATGAAACGATGATTCTATTTGTTTTTGATCACTTTGCTGCTTTTGACATTGATGTCATTTTATTATTTGGTTTTAAATGACTTTAATTGGTGGGGCGGTTGCAAGTTAATTTGTTGACGTGATTGTTCAGAGACAACCGGGCGCTACATGGAGAATATGCGAATATCTGTTGCGATTACCCTGATAAAATAGAGAAGATGAAATGTTTTTGCCCGAAACATAGTACCTCCAAGATGTATCTAGCCTATGGCAGGATCACTAAGTAACCTATTACTTCCTGCAACTGGATTGTTAATCGATGTGAATAATATTGATATCTTGTGGGTGAATTTGGTCTTAATGTGAATTGTTTAAGGAGCTCTTTCGCATGCCTGAGACTCAGAAGTCCGCTTCTGATGGTAAATCCCAATCGAAATAGAATTTGGGTCTGCTCCCTGTAGCAACCAGAGTATGTGTCACAGTTTTTAACCGACTGCTTCTACGAGCTTCCCTATAAAACTTACGAGCATTGTCCTAAACATGACGTTGAGAACTTGCTTGTCGATTTTAAAGTCGTTTACTGAACGAACGACTCAAGGTTCGAGTCCCAGGAAATACCAAAAATTTGTTTCACTGTCATGAAAGTAAAATTGTCATGAGAAGCGTCTTTCAATCGAAAAAAATTGGCCATCGAAAACGGCAAAAACCTGAAGGACTTTCTCCCTACAATTCGTGTGTTGCATAGCACGAATGGCTGCGAGAAACACGTTAGCGCCAAAATATTTATTTATTTATTGGTACAGTCGAAAAATGCAGTCTAGAATATTCCGCAAACGTACTCAGACTTATCGATTTTGTTGAGAGTCGAAATGACACCGCACCTTGCACATAGTACACAAACCTCAATATACATAAGGGAACCGATATCCTGAATAAAAAGCTGTCAACCCGACCGATTGATCGCTATTAACGCACGCATAGCATTTCGCCAGAAATTCAGACGTGCAAACTTTCTGAGTGGTCAACGTGAACTCGGATCACTAAATAGCAAAGCCTAAATGCGGATATCCCAAACACCACAAAACCAAATAAGGACGTCGAAATACTGCAATCGCAAGAGACTGAAAGTGTACTGAAGACCAGTGGCAGCATTGTTAGTTCAGCCAGCGATCAGGAACTCCGCCTCTGATGCGATGAAGTTTTCTTGACCACCACAATGGAATTTCTAGTTTTGCGAGCGTTATCCTCAAGATTTAATGTGCTCTCCGCTAAGTCGACTTCAGTTATTTGGTATAGTTGAGCAACTCTTTTTCAGGAAACGGAAGAACGGGTATAAAGTGGTGACTGTCGATTCATAACTTTAATAGATCTGACGTTCAAGCCTTGGTAGGTTGACCCAAATACTGTTTCAATTCATTTGGCAAAAAAATAAGACTGGGAACTTCCTGTGCAGATGTAGCTGCTTGTAGGACAATTTCTCATACATGGACTAAGAATTCAGGAAAAATCTGCCCTCTGCGTCTACTCCCAGAGCGAATTTTGCTTAACAACTCCGGTATAGCGTTAGCACGGCAGTTGTATAGATACTCTCTCTTAAAGTACGAGTAAGTATCCAAAATTTTCGCCTAATGATTCCATTCATTTATTGCACTGACAAACCCACATCTTTTGTCAGATTTGCTTAGTCGAGTCCTAGATGAAGCAAGTTTAAAAGTGGAATGGCCAAGCTGGCTGTTACATAATTCAAACAGACTTAGAAAACCAATAACATCTCGAGCTACATTCAATTGGGTTGTAGTTTTCATGTCAGGTAGACTTTCAAGTGCGATTATCTACTACACATAATTCAGAAATGTCTTGATACTGCAGAATGATTGGCATAAATTAATTATCCTTGCCTTGTCCTTATTATTACCAATAGTATCTAGGGGATGGTCATAGGGGATCTCTAGCTACACTTGTTAAGGAAGTCATGTCTCCACAAAGATGTTAGAGTTGATTGGCGGCAGATTAATAGTGGTTCCTATCTTGCCTTCACGCATGCCTTTCTATATTCAATTGGGTTTCTGCCAATGAAGAGGTCTTATTCGCTGTGCTTCCATCCGATCTGATCCTCTTATTGCTTGCTGGTGGAACTTGTTCGCTTCAACTTTATTCATCGCTTATTGCACCTTTCGCGTCTCATGCCTTTAGCCTCTTTACCGTGGCATACCTCAATTTTCAGTTTGTATATCATGGACTATTCTGCGTGCCCCGTTATAGATCGTGATAGATGGTTTCCATTGCATGTTTATTAAAGAGGTAGGCTGAACACCTGCCTTATCCTTCCTGCCTCTGTATTCCTTCACTTCAGTAAGGCTATTCTACTTAGTTGTGTGTGTCAGTTGTCGCATCAAAGCCTTTAAACTCCCAGTACGTATTTAATTTTCATTTCTGACGGACGTGTAGACACTTCCTTGTTTTTTCGGTTCAACACTTTCAGTTCTCATTCGCTTCCCAAATGTTCGTGTTCACTAAATTCACTTTCACACGTAAGCTAATGCCCTTACGCAGGAAACCAAACCATGTTCATTCCCAAAAATACCAAACTTCAAAAATTTATTATTCTTGTTAAAAAGTTCCGGCTCGTTAAACCAAACAAAGCACTCTCTCCAATCCAAGTTAACACAGAACTCTGTGCCAGATAAGAACTAATATTTTGCTAAAATATCTTTTCAACTTACACCATCTGTTGGTCAGAGAGAACCCAAAAAATTAATTCTGAGGAATTTAAATAAACAAACATATTCCTAGCACCAAGGTGCGTATTGAGGTGAAATCGAACAGCAAAGTGTAAATCTCCGTTACACTCAAATTAACACCAACCAAAAATAGTTTTCATTACTTCAGGTCCAAGGAATCTGGCCGATTCATCCGGTCTAGAAAAATATAATAACTCACCAGAATGCAGAGAAGTACCCTACCCATTGCCTGTTGCCGGTGAAAAATTATTGCAATCGCACCGTGTATCGTGCATCGTTTTTCGAAAACGATCTCGATAAACATTTTCGCTTTTTTGTATGTGCAATAACTAATTATTGACGCGCAGCGTGCAGTCAATTGCGAAAGCAAGACGAGTTCTCGACGCACGCCGTATCTGGGAATTGTATTCGATGTTTTCGATGAATGGGAGGGGGTATGCTAGTACATGTGGCCTGTATGGTTCAAAATTAACTCGTAGTGTATACAAAATTCCGCGATTTGTTTACACTTACAACGGGCTATTGCCAAACATAATTTTTTTGTAATTTAAGTGTTCACGAGCCACGACTCACTCTTGGTGGTGGTGCGTGCAAAATTATTCAGAGCACGAGTCATTTTTTGCATATGACGTGTGAGATACATACTTCGGAAATGCAACTCGAGGATGTAATGTTTTTCACAATGTGTTGAAAATGATGCTGCACCACACATCAATCAATCGGAGAAAAAATTATTTAATTTCGTGGAAACAATAAAACTGGAAAACATCACTGGAAATTTTTGATTTATGGGGAAATTGTTTGAAGAAACTTAAAGTGAATTGAAAAATGAAGTATACCGCAGTGTTGCTGAATTGGTAATGTTTAAGGTTAAAAAATCTCAAAACTTGGCATGCATTGTAGTGACACAAATACAAATTATATGCCTAGATCAATTTCATGTTCTTCAATTTTGAACACTACTGATTTAGCAAAACTGTAATGTTGCATTTTTGAATAAGTCAGCAACGCCGATTTTGAAAAAAATCGATTTTCTCGAAAACGGCTCTTAACGATTTTGTTACAATTTTATATTTGAGCTATGGTGGATATACAAACATATGCTAACAGATTAAGTAAAACGTCTATCATCAAAAATTCCGTACAACGGTACTTAACTTATTGGCCTATTTTTTAAATTGACTATTTCTAGGCTATGATTCAATCGATTTTATTCGAAATCAACATATACGCAATATTTAACACATACAAGGTTATGGCGTGCCAAGTTTTGAAAAATAAAAATATTTTTTAACGATATGTATTTAATGGATTTATCAAAAAACAGATGCAATCCAAAGTATAAGGATCATAATGATTCCTTAAAGGACTTGCATATGGTGTTAATTGATTTTGAAAAGGTCTTTGATAGACAACCAAGAGATTTCTTATAGGTGGAGCTAAGACAACGAGGAGTTCCAGAAAACTACGTGCGCATGATCATGGACATATATGAGGGAGCAAGGACAAGAGTAAGATGTCCCGCAGGAGTAACCGAAGAGTTCCCAATCAAAGTCGGTGTACACGGAAGCGTCTTCAGTCCTTTGCTCTTTATTGCAGTCCTTGAGTATCTGCTTGATGGAAAAGTGACAGATGCCAAAGTTCATCAGTTACTCTTTGCTGACAATGACGCTATCATAAGTGAAGATCAAACGCCCCTGCAACGAGCACTTGATGTACGAGTATGGGTGAATGTTTTGGAGGGAAATGGGTACCGTATTAGTTAAAAAAAGACAGAGTATCTGTGCTGCCCTTTCTCTGATCCACACCGGCTTATTCCATATATTTACTGGAATGGACAAGTGCTTCCCAAGTGCGAAAAGTTCAATTATCTGGGATCTATGATCAATAGCGAACTAACTTGTGATGATGACATCATGTGACGGGAAAACTCTGCTATCTTCTGTGACCAAAAAATGCCCCCTAAGCTGAAAGGAAGGCTTTACACTGCAGTTGTACGTCCGGTGCTCACATACGGTTCACAATGCTGGACAATGTACAAAAAGTATGAGGGCATCTTAACGGCAGCTGAGATGAAGATGCTTCGCATGACAGCAGGAGTAAGCTTGATAGAAAAAGATTTTCGAAGATTCGAGGAAGCCTTCATGCAAAAGAACCCATCACAAACAAGATAGAGCACGACCGGCTCAGTTGGTATTATCATGTTCAAAGGACAGATCCTTCGAACCCCGTCAAAAAGACAATATTAATCAACGTTCCTACACAATCGCGCAAACAAGGCAGACGAAAAAACAACTGGATCACATAAAATGCAAAAACACCAGCATTTGATTGGCCTCAGTGAGGTCAAACCGGCAAACCCCACAGGCGGCCCAATAGGAATGCAGTAAAGTAACACTTCACATCGAATTTTTATACATTTTTTTCAAAATTTCAAATTGTACTTATTCATATGGTATTACCACTAGATGCCATTTGAAGGGACTCTATCTGGGATACGGTTGGCAGCCTTCTTTCTTACTGGTCCCCCGGGGACGTTTCTTCAGACTTGCTATGCAATGCCGTCTATCATCGGCCATCGTTCGTCGCTTAAAACCTAGGGGCTGGTTTGTTGTAAATTCACTCCGTAATATCTGGGCCAATTTAGTCGTCGAATCTAAGCTTTCCAAACAAATATTTTGCAAAAAATTTAACATCAGCTCTGATTCGCTTATCGTTTTGAGCACAGTAGCTTTCCCAACCAAAATACCAACAGATGGTGACATTTGTGGGGTTTACATTTACTGCGAGGTAGAAGAAATCCTCAACTATCTACTTCGAGGTGGTAAAATTGCAGCTTCTTCGAAATTGTTTTGCCTGGAACTCGGAGAGAAGAACTGATCGTATGGATACTTTCTAAAAAAAAAACAAAAAAACAGAAAGAATTCTCTAAGAATTAAGGAAACGTACGTACGCTTTTCATATGGAAGCTTGAGAAACGTTAATTTAAGATAGTTTTGAAATAAATTATCAATGGAAAACATATAAATCGGAGATTCCATATATCATATCAAATGAAGTTTATTAAGCATTTTTTGATACAAAATGTATTCCATAAATTTGTTTCTATTGATTTGAAGTTATTTATGCTGGCAAACCTATTAGCTGCAACTCATTCGACAGTTTTAATTTTTTCATAAGAAAAATGAAAGAAAAAATCATATCTCTCTCAATTTCGTTAAGTCCCTAGTATGCGTACGTTTTGCTAATGTTTTCAAACGTAATATTATGTGTATATACGTCTGCATATAAGTACCCGAACGGACCTAGTTTTAGAGCAAATCTTTAAACTGGCAGTCGCTGGCTGGTGGAATATTAGAGACCTGATGGTCGCGGGGACCGACTAAGAATAACTTCCAATTAGTCAACAATGTACTCGTGCTTCTTTGAAATCTTCGACATAACTTACGAGCAATGTCCTGAATATGACATTAAGATTGTTCATTTTAAAGCATAATATAGCCCAAAAGATGCCAGGACTTTGCGGCGAGGAGAAACGTCATGGTAGTTAGCACATGATTCTCACACCATAATATTCATAAGGGGACCTGGAGGTCTCCCGATCAGCAAATTATCAACTGGATTGATAACACTGCGATCGGAGATCGGAATGTTGGCATTTTCGGACCTCTACCTAGTCGCAGCCAAGGTATGTCGTAAGAATATGGATACCCCGAACACCACAACTGTGAGAAAAATTAACATAGAACTTCTACGAGACTGCCAGAATTTTTGCCTATGAGTGATCTTTAACCTCTCATCATTGTCTGCAACCCATCTCAATCACTGTTTTGGTTGTACGAAGAGTGCCGCCAAGCACACGCCGCAAAATAGAAGGCATATTAGGCGACATTGCATAGAGAGGCAAGAAAGGATTACGAAAAGAACATCAACTTCTCCGAAAGAAGCGGAAATTACATGACAGGTGTACCATCGAGTCTATAGGGACGTATTCTAAAGGGTGTATATTTGTATATTTTATATTTCAATAAAACATTTACAATTTTTTAATTGTAATTTAATTTAATAATACTAAAGTTTTCTATCAAAATTATTTCTTGTGTGAATTTGGGGACACTCTTTATAAAGAATGCTGGTCGCAATGACGATCAAAATGAAATAGAACTCCAGCATTGTTTAACCGGATCTGAAGAATGAAAACTCCTAAACTCCACATTTTATCAAAAATCTTTTTGACTTGTATCAGAGTAGTTTTATGCCAAGAAAGTCCACCACAGACCAAATATTGTCATAGATCGAATGGACATCAATGTTTCGGCCCGTAGAGTCTTAAAATCCATTTCGGGGGGATAACGCGATAAAGAAAATCTTAACTCTGGAGTATACAAAAGGGGTGTGCACAACTGGAGACCGATCGAGCTGGCCGGAAAGACTTCTTGCTTGTCGCTCAAGTCCACACCGGATTGTAGCGCCATCTAATTTAAAAGTAAAAAAAGCGGAGATTTTATAATATCTGAGCCAGAGGCTACCAGTGCTGTTGGGTGGTTGGGAATATTGGTTATCACATGAATTGAGGCTATTAGTTGTCTTAGAATGTATTTTTGCCTTCGCCGCCTTTTCACACCGTGGATATAGTCTCCAGATTTTCAACACCAACAATACTTCTTATTGTAGTCCTCTTTAAAGGCCTCAATTTGGGAAGTGGAACCTTGGGTGGCTCTCTTTACCGTTCCTTCGTTTTCTTCTCATAGAACTCACATTTTTATTTTTCTTCCATCTATTCAGCGACTACCCGTCACCAATCGGCATTTAACCAGGGGATTTCGATTTCGATTATATGGTCAAGTGAAACCTAATAATTTGTTGGCCATCATTGTATCTAGCAATTTCAATAAATCAATGTTGAACTTCATCACGGTAGTGCTACTAGATGTCACATAGATGTCGCTGTACCTCAATTGAACATTTAGATCGTCTTTCCTCGATTGGGGAATGAAAAATTTGATTGACGGTTACTGCCAACGTTGCGTCATGGATATCAATGGGCAATTTCAAACTACTATTAGGTACACAGTATACCAATACCATGTTTCGCACCAGCGAAGTCAATTAATCTGAGTCTATTTTTCAAGATGCTACCACGTAGGCTCTACCAAGGATATCTCCTCCTCTGTTTGTTTGTTTGTATTAAACCTATTTTACACAAAAAAATCCACTTCTGACACCTAATATGAAGCTAATAGTACTCTTTCAAAATGATGAAATCCAACGGAACGGTGGGATTAAAGAACAGACTCCACAGATTTGCGTAAATATATTCTTAAAATTAAATTTATATGTTAAAGGTCTTTAGAGAAAATCTCAGGCCCAGTGGTAGAATAATTTCGACAGTCAGAAGCGACATAGCGAACATCTTTACACCTGAACATCAAGCTCACATTTACAGTGATCAAATCAATTAGGTATGCAAGTTCTTCAGTTTCATGTAAAGAAACATGCCCCTAACATTTTAGTGATGTCCAATAATTTATTTATCTATTTCATATACGAGTATGTACATATGTATTACCATAGTTGAAACAACACGTTCACCCTCGAAGAATGCGAAGAATTTTAACTTCGCCTCATTTACGTCTAAAACGTGTACTGTCATTCGATTTGTTCGAGACAGTCTGGCGACAATATCTTGACATACCGCTCCTTTCTCCTTCTTTACATGTACCACAATCTGACGAGTGTACGATTTGACCATGAAAACGATTGGCAATTAGAAAATCACGTGTGGCACACTGCCAAGATTTGCATTTTTATCAACTTAACCCATTGCGCGGCAGATTTTAAGATACATTTTCTGAATGTAATTTTGTCGTCTAGCGTTCGAGATGGCACACGTCCATGACTCAGCTAAAAAGATCTGCCAATCATCCCTTTTCATTCACATTAGTTTCTGGGGTATTTAGTTTGTTTTTATTTTTAGTCAGAATTGTCGGACAAAAGAAAAAGGGGGAAATCTGAAAATAGTCGCGCACAAGAAAGATAAGAAATCGGGAAATACATTTCCATTTCACTTCCAAAAATTACGGAAGATGATTTAGTGAAGTTCATTGACATAGTCCATTATGATCGTATTTAGTGGCAAACTTAGGTCTTTGTTTAGAAAAAAAATGTTAATGCTGTTGAAAGAGAAAATGAACGATTTTCACGTACTTTTATTGCGTAATTTTTATGTGAACATTGAGAGAGTTAAACGAGATAGTTTATACAAATTTACTTCTACTACAATAAATTGCGATAATTAACTTCTTTTTTTTCTTCTAAATTTAAAATTTATAAAAAAAATATATGTAAACAAACATTAGAACCATGGTTGTATTAGTGGGGTGTTTGTGGTGCTGAATGAGCTGAATGAAATGATTTAATATTAATTAACAGCATGACAGCATCGTTGGCCAGTTGAAACTTATGACAGATATTTGACAAGGAGACTGACTGATGCAATATCAAAGAAGTTCATTTAAATCAATAGATGAATTTATAATGATTATGGTAACATATTACGACCGTTCACGTACATGTTGTGTTCACGTTTAAACTTGCTAAATGTCAAATTTCATAAATTGAGAGAATTTAATCTTTGGAAAAGGTAAAAGTTCGATAATAAATAATGTTATTAGTACGTACATATTGTACATTAGAATGTCTCTTATTTGCATGGGTCATATTTTTAATTTATCTCCGCTCTTATCTTTAAAGTTTTTCTACTACTTCGGTTAGTAAACATTGTAAAGGGTGTCCCAAAATTCTCTCAAGAAGTAATTTTGATAGTTTTATTGATTTATGAAGTATACAGTGCAGGGTTATGTATGGAATAGCATACCGGGTAAATGCCCTCCACGGCTTTGCTGGCACATACGCACTCTTTCGTCTAAATTTCCCATGATCGTTTTGCATAAATGTGGTTGAATATCGTTAATACAGCTCTCAATTTGCTCCTTCAAGGCGAGTGCAAATCAGCAGATCAGAGGCGGCAGTTGTGACGGCTTGTTGACAGTGTTGCCATTGGTTTTTTGCACTTGACGCTGGCGGCAAAGGATTGGCGAGAGGTTAAAAGAAACTCGATAGGCGAAGGTTTTGACATATGGTAGCCATTAGACTTTGAATCCTCTTGCAGTATTCTGTTAGTGTTATTGCGTGGTGGATATCTGCATCCGGACTTTGGCTACAAGCGAATAGTGGTCCGAATCGATGTTGACTGTATGGAAAGTTCAGATATCCATAATACTGAAGGCAGGCCTGGTGCCGATCATAATATGATTGACGGTTTGTTAATTTGGCGACCGCCAAGTCCCTTCCTGGATGTTAAGGTGCGAGAAACGAGTGCATTCTGTGATGATGTTACGCTTCTCTGCAAAGTCAATAAGCCTGAGTCCGTTCCCAGAGGTGTTCCGACTTTAGCGTTAGAATCTTCGCATTTTGGACGCTGATTATATGTCCTGTCAAGAAGCTCGTAGAAGCATTAGTTACGTCATCCTTCTTCTCACGTAATTTTTTCGTTGGGTTATTATTACTCGTACATCGGACTTGAAAATTCTACACTATGTTGAGATGAGCCATATTAGGATCGGAGTCTTTCCAAAGTTTCCGCAACAAGTTGAACTTCGCACACTTTTAGATATTACTCCTTTTCGTGGCTGAATGCATAGATTTCTATGCACGATCTTACACACCATTTGCGGCATTCAACATTATGTAGCAAATTACGACTGATTTCCTAAATCACCACTTTTCCTTTTCCACAGTTCTATCGACTTTCCCTGCCACTCACAATGGAACACTATACACAATTATGTATGTTTAGATCATGAAAAAGTTTCAATTAATACCGACTACACACATTGCTACTCGTATCATCCCATCTTGATTACAACCACACCATCGTAAGCCACACACATTGTCCTAATTCTCACTCCAGGGAAGATCGGACCCAGCTTCAACTGCATTGCATGCAGCCATACCGCACTCGATTTATTTAAACATCCTCATGAACATCATCTCCATCTAGTCATCATCAATTTGCGTGCCTCGCAAAATTATCTGGCAGATAGCCACACTTCTAGAAGAGAGGGGTGTAAACAGAGAAAAAAGCGGAGAAACAAATTAAAACCTTTTGCGGTTAAATTGATTTCAATTGGAAAGTATGCTCTTGACTTCTGTCCTTCTCCACCACTTAACCGCACTCGGTCATATGAAGAGTTGGATCATCCACCCTTTTAATGCGAAACCAATTTTTAACTCATTTCAGGTATGCAACCAGACCAAGTGTGACTGCGAAGGTCTGAAGGGCGCTCCAGGCTCAATAGGTGTACCCGGTATTCGGGGTATAGAAGGTTCCCCAGGTGATTCCGGTCCAATTGGTCCATTCGGACGGACAGGTGAAGATGGTGATGTCGGGGAATACGGTGACATTGGTGACAAGGGTCACAGGGTAAGTTACATGGGAATAATACCAATTTGACGGGCGTTCAATATTGAATTTTTGTTTTAAGGGTGACATTGGCGAAGCAGGACGACCTGGACAACCAGGACCAAGGGTAAGATTTCAATGTAAAAAAAAAAACAGCAAACTAACTTCATATGTATACTTTAGGGACCACCCGGTGGGGATGGTTCACAAGGTCCACGCGGTATAGACGGATGCAACGGATATGAAGGCGCTATGGGAATTCCAGGTACACCAGGACAACCCGGTCGACGTGGCCCTCTGGGAAAACAGGGTCCACCTGGACCGACTGGTGAAGCTGGTGATGGCGGCACTAACTCGAAGGGAACCAAAGGTGTTCGCGGCACAGAGGGTGATGCTGGATTCGATGGCCCAGAAGGTCGTTACGGAATCAAGGGCATTAAGGGTGATACAGGATTTGCTGGCCTGAACGGACCTCCGGGCGAAATAGGTTTGCAGGGATTCAAGGGCGATAAAGCGGAACCATACGATCCACTTATTGGAACCGGCCAAAAGGGAGAGAAGGGAGAACCCGCGGACTCAATTTTGCGGGGATGGACGGTGAAAAATACTCAGAAGGGCAAGAGAGGCGAAAAAGGCAGCAGTGGCGTTAAAGGCGGCAAAGGTTTGTCCGGTGAGGACGGTGAACTTGGACGTACTGGACAACCTGGGCAACGTGGTGATGAAGGTTCGACCGGAGAACGTGGTAAACCTGGTAAGCCAGGTGAAGTAGGTGTAGCTGGCGAGAAGGGACACAAAGGTGCTCCAGGTTATCCCGGAACGGATGGTTATGATGGACAACCCGGTCTGACTGGTGATGTTGGATATGACGGTACTCCTGGTATTCAGGGCCCAATGGGTCCACCTGGAATTTATGACCCCAATTTGGATGAAATTATAACTGGTTCTGAGGGACCTCAGGGTGATTTGGGAGAGCCAGGTCCACCAGGTCTTTCTGGAGCACCCGGACAGCCAGGCCGAAGAGGGCACATGGGACCAGCGGGACCACCGGGCGACAATGGACTTGACGGCAATCCAGGAAGGCGTGGCGTTTCGATTAGAGGACAACAGGGTGATTGGGGTGAGATGGGCGCACCTGGTCTACAAGGTCCTTCGGGTCCAGCTGGACCAGTTGGACGTCCAGGACCTAGGGGAAGTGATGGTTTGGACATTATGGGCCCCAAAGGTTATCAGGGTGATTCTGGTCGACCCGGTACTCATGGTTACCGTGGTGACCGTGGTGAATCCGGTCTACCTGGTGACAAAGGCTTACCCGGGATGGGTTTGAATATAGTAGGACCGCCAGGTGATGATGGTCTTCCCGGCGTACGAGGTCCTCCTGGAGTAGATGGTTATGATGGTTACCCAGGACTGATGGGCGACAAGGGTATACGAGGAGATGATTGCGGCATATGTCCTCCAGGACCAATGGGTCTGAAAGGCGCTGCTGGTGACGTTGGTTTCGCAGGAATGCCTGGCTTAGTTGGAAAACCAGGCTTAATTGGACCCAGAGGCATAAAAGGCGAAGCTGGGCGTCGCGGAGTTATCGGCTTTAAAGGTGTTCAAGGACCTGGTGGAATTCCAGGAGAACCAGGTCGCCCAGGACCTGGCGGTCGTGATGGTCATGTTGTATTTGTGGGCTCGAGGCAAAAGACCGAAGACGGTGATTACGGTGATCGTGGTGAACGTGGTGAACAAGGAGAACAAGGCATTAAGGGCTATCCAGGTTACCCAGGAAGGCCGGGTCAAGTTGGTGAATATGGTCTACGTGGTGATTTTGGCGATTCGGGACT
Organism: Pocota personata; assembly: GCA_963082735.1. NCBI lineage: Eukaryota > Metazoa > Arthropoda > Insecta > Diptera > Syrphidae > Pocota > Pocota personata. The sequence continues at coordinate 83,815,002 of OY720432.1, read as the reverse complement.
TCCTGGTAAAGACGGATTGGATGGTGTCGATGGAAGAGATGGACTAAAAGGGGCCCCGGCTGATACGCCACTTATCTACTTGATCGGTGATTCTGGTTATGACGGGAGAAAGTAAGTATAACAGCCGCTTTCTTCGTTACAGTTAATAAATTTTTTTTTGTTTTTAGGGGGTCCAAGGGAGAACTCGGAAGTGAAGGCACAAAGGGTCATAAAGGTGAGCCTGGACCTGGTTTTACATTCGAGAATCAAGGCGATCGCGGTGAAAAGGGTGATGATGGCCCAGCTGGTCCTAAGGGTTTGAAAGGTCCATCAGGCGAAGAAGGCTATGTAGGTCTCCGAGGTGACAGTGGTATAGCTGGCTTTAGCCTACACGGAATACGCGGAAGTAAGGGATATCCAGGTCTAATGGGAGATCCAGGTAGACCAGGAGCACCTGGACTACCCGGCTTAGATGGTCAGGAGGGTCTTCCCGGTCTTGAAGGTCGAAAGGGTCAACGGGGTGAACCTGGACCATATATCCTCGCTGGTGAAATTGGAAGAGATGGTGACTTTGGGCCGAAGGGCGAACTGGGCGACAAAGGTTTTCCCGGGTATCCAGGCCCAGCTGGACGTCCAGGCATTCGAGGACCAAAGGGCGAGAAAGGCAATGACGGTCCTTTTGGTGTTATTGGAATTGAAGGCAGGAAGGGACAGCGTGGAGACTTTATACCAGGCGCTCCTGGATTGGCAGGTGAACCCGGTCGTGATGGACGAACAGCCCCCCATGGACCAAAAGGACAAAAAGGTGAACTTGGACCTACGGGAGCTCCAGGAGTACGCGGTGCTAAGGGAGATATTGGCTATCCCGGACGCAGAGGAAAACCTGGCGATGTTGGTTCTCGAGGTCCCTATGGTGTTCCTGGTATCGACGGCTACGTAGGAATTCCCGGCGAACAAGGAGATCGTGGCGACATCGGTATTGATGGACGTCGTGGGGATATTGGACCTCGGGGATCTTTTGGTCCCGATGGGCTTAAAGGTGAGATCGGAAGTGTTGGATATCCTGGACGTCCCGGTAGTCCTGGAATTCCTGGTCGAAAGGGTGAAGTGGGTGCCAGAGGTTACATTGGTCAACAGGGTCGTAAAGGGGAGCGTTCTTTCAGCGGTGTAAAAGGTGAAGAAGGTCTGGAAGGATACAGAGGAGCACCGGGATTAAATGGCGTACCTGGCGTTAAAGGTGAACGTGGACCTGAAGGTGATATAGGGCTAGCTTTTGAAGGGCCACCAGGACTTAAGGGAGAAGCAGGTTTGCCTGGGCTTCATGGTTTAGATGGCATTTACGGTGTTAAAGGCGAACGTGGTGACTTCGGTGAAATAGGCCCACAGGGAGAGCTAGGCGAAGAAGGTCTGATGGGAAGACCTGGCTTTAGTGGAAGAAATGGTCTGCCCGGACGTAAGGGAGCAAATGGACCCTTTGGCGAGTTTGGGCCTGTTGGACAGAAAGGAGACATGGGAGAACCAGGCTACTTTGGCAGGCCAGGACAAAAAGGCGAGGCTGGAGATTATGGACAACCAGGCGCACAAGGCATTCAGGGAGAACGTGGCGACACCGGTACAATTGGTCGACCCGGTCGCGCTCTGATGGGAACTGCACGTAGAGGAGAAAAGGGTGAACCTGGTCCAGTAGGACTTACCGGTGAGCCTGGCGCACAAGGAATGGATGGCGATGTTGGATACCCAGGTCGCAAGGGTGAAATTGGTGACGCCGGCCTTATTGGAGGTCCAGGACTGGACGGACTTCAAGGAATTAAGGGTGCGGTGGGAGGTAGGGGTTACCGAGGTCCTCAAGGCGCTCGTCCAGAATACGTCGAAAGAGGAGACGAAGGAGAACCAGGTTATGATGGACTTGTTGGACGTCCAGGACCACCCGGACAAAAGGGTGCTCCCGGTGAGCAAGGAGAATATGGCGTGAATGGTCTGATAGGTCTTCCCGGTCCTGCAGTGCAAGGCATTAAGGGAGTTTTTGGTGATCGCGGCTTTACAGGTCCACCAGGTGTGAACGGACTGGAAGGCCATCTTGGTGCTAAAGGTGAGCAAGGTGACTACGGCTTCAGAGGTGAAATTGGTGAATCCGGTTTCGCAATACACGGTCGAACTGGTGATGTTGGAGATGTCGGCCCAGCTGGCAACGATGGAATACCTGGTCAAAAAGGTGAGGCTGGTGAAGTTGGTCCACCAGGTCGTTATGGTATAATTGGTCAGCGAGGTCCCCGCGGCCCCGAGGGTGATATCGGCTGGAGCGGTATTGATGGACTTCCTGGTATACCTGGAGATAAGGGTGAAGCTGGTGTTACATTCCCCTTCGAATTGGTACGTCCTGGTGATCGTGGTGAGCCGGGAATGCCTGGATTTAAGGGAATTCAAGGTGACCAAGGCATTGAAGGTGAACTTGGTGCAGTGGGCTACCGTGGTTTGAAAGGCTTCCAAGGAGATGTCGGCGAAGAAGGACCTTGGGGTCCCGACGGGGTTCCAGGAGAGCCTGGTATGCAAGGTCCTATTGGGTTACCTGGTGCCAATGGTTTCGCAGGTGAAAGAGGACAACGCGGTGATCAAGCCCCACCACCACCTGCTTCTAAGAGCCGAGGCTATGTTTTCGCACGTCACTCACAGACAATCCAAATTCCGGATTGTCCAGCTAACACAGGCAAATTGTGGGAGGGATATTCTATTGCCGGAAATATTGGAAGTTCGAGATCAGTCGGTCAAGACTTGGGATCACCAGGATCATGTTTGATGCGTTTCACAACAATGCCATTTATGTTCTGCGACGTGAATAATGTGTGTAGCTATGCTCAGAACAATGATGACAGCATGTGGCTGTCTACAGCCGAGCCGATGACTATGTCAATGGCACCCATTCAATCGAGGGATTTAATGAAATATATTTCGAGGTGAGCGAGGTTTTATTTTTATGTGGTTATATATAGGTATATAGTGATCTGTAAGGGTGGGTTACAGGTTTTAAGCTTGCATTTGCATAAATTTATCAGAAGTAAGGGTGCATGTCTTTACTTATGTACAGTATAGAACTTCGTATTGTTTACAGTGTTGATAAATTAGTGATCATCCGAATTTAAAAGCAGTCTTTAATACCGTTATTATTTTCAAAACATAATTCTGATATTGACCCTATTGAGGACCGTTCTTAAATTTTGTTAAAAAAACTCAAATCCTATTGATTCTCCTTCTCAGCATTTACTGGTTCGGTTTTTGAGAATGGTAGATATATATATTTTTTTTTTATTAAAGAAAACATTTTCCTAAAAAAGAAGAACTATATATTTAACAAAAAAAATCGTATCTTCGCTTAACAGATGCGTTGTCTGCGAGACAACTACAAAAATCATTGCTCTGCATAGTCAGAGTATGTCGATTCCTGATTGTCCCGGTGGCTGGGAAGAATTATGGACTGGTTACAGTTACTTAATGGTAAGTTGCATTTATACTCTTGAAATTTAATTGTTATCGCTTATGATTCTATCCTAGACTACCACCGATAATAGTGGAGGCTTTGGACAAAACCTAGTATCACCGGGTTCATGTTTATTAGAATTCCGTGCCAATCCAGTAATTGAGTGTCACGGACATGGTCAGTGTAACTATTATGATCCTCTAGCATCATTCTGGTTGAGTGTTATCGAAGAGCATGAGCAGTGGACAATTCCTAGACAAAGTACTCTGAAAGCCGATCAAACCAGCAAAATTAGCAGGTAGATATCCTTTCACTGCCTTTACGTATCTTTCTTTACAAAAAAAAAAAAAAAACTCTTCCCTCAGGTGTTCAGTCTGTCGAAGGCGTAACATCTCGCTGATTAATCGGATACCGATTTCACCAGGTGCATCAGCTTTTAGACGTGGCGAAGAACGTGTAGTACCTCAGCCTCAGCCACAACCACAGCCAAGAGCATTGCCACAACCAGGCAATACCTACCGCCCTAGGTACAGGCCTAGGCAAAGGCGTCCGCCACGTGAGGATAGAGGTTGAACGTAGACTTTCTTTCATCTATTTCTAATTACTTGTAATTTTGTTTTTGTACTGCTAAAATTTTGATTATTGTTCCAGTCTTCTTTTGTCTCAGAAAGAGAAAACGAACATATAGAAAAAGTGCCATTTTTTTCCTTAAAACCTGTTAAATGTTCTTTGATTACCTTACAATTCGTTTTTTTTTTCTTTTAAGATATAAATGTTAACATAAATATAATGTATAAAAGATACACCAATTGAATATAGCGGTGCAACTTGCCGGTAGTAGATTTAAATTATACAATTGGGTACGTTCAATTACTTGCAATAGTTTGATAATTGCTTGTCAAAATGAGTCTTATTTTATAAATGTCAAAAAAATTTGACAATTAATCGGAATTTTGAATTTAGTAATTGTGTGCCTAGTTTTTGTTATCTCTTATAATTTTTTTTTTTTATGAAAATCCTCAATACCGTTAGTAAAATCATTTAATGTAATAGAAATGGTATATGTGAGTGATACCCACTGCCAAAAATGTAAATACAATTATATTATGCTTGTAATTATTATAAAGAAAAACAAATGATAATAAATTTAAAATATAAAAAAAAAAAAATGTAATTGTTTCGAGGTAGAATATCAATAATAAAAAACCAAATATGTTATAAGCCAACAAAATGTTTTCACTTTAATTCTTTACCTCTGTCTAAACAGAAAGTGGCAAAATCGGAAATGTGTTTTACCGCCTATCCTTGCATATGTATGCAGAAAAAAGCTGTCTGCATGTCCAGATTCTGATCTCAAGAAACAAACAAAAATAATCGAAACAAAGCTCGTAATGGTGTCAAAACCTCATCGGCAGTCCCGTGTGGTATGTGGTGCCCTTTAATAAGCTTTGGTTCATATGACTGATTAGGTGTATAGGGTTATTTTTTGAGAAAATAGGAGACTATGCAAATATTCTAAACTGTCAAATGAATTACAGATAGGTTTGACAGCAAACATGATTTAAAATCAAGAGAAACAAATTTGTGAAATAAATTTTGAATTAAAAATGGTTTCAAAAGTTGATTTGATATGATTTGGGAAATCTGTTATTTATGTGTTTAGAAAAAACAAACGTTTTCCATTGACATTTTTATTTGAAAACCACCTTAAAATAACGTTCCTCAAGATTGAATATGAAAAACATACGGGCACTTTTCTTAAATTTGATAGAATTTTCTCTTGTTTTTATTAAAAAATGTATGTAACGGGCTTATTGCAAAGAAAAAAGGGGACGGGTCGCAGAAGAAAGACCACTAGCGCTGAAGATCGGCTTTTAAATCGAATAAGACTCCGTAATCGATTCAAAACTGCTGAAGATTTAAGGACAGATTTTGTAGAGACTGGAGGGTCAGAGATAAGCTCACGGACTTTAAGACGAAGGCTTCAAGGAGCTGGTTTGAACGCAAGAAGACCTGACATTTCTAAATAAACGAATGCGCCTAAAACGTCTCCAGTGGGCCAAAGATCATGAAAACTGGACCATAACGAATTGGAAAAATGTGGTCTTCTCAGATGAGTCCAAGTTCAGCATATTCGGTTTTGACGGAATACAGTACGTGAGGCGAAGAACTGGTGAAAGATACAATGATGAGTCCTTGACAACAACCGTGAAACAAGGAGGCTCAAGGATGATTTGGGGATGCTATCACGGCGTTGGACGGCTGGCTCTAATGGTGAACGGTGAACGCATAAAAATATAAAAACATATTGGAAGACAATCTGCTACCATCTTAAAAGAACATTTATCATACTCAGATAAGCTGATTCTCAATGAAATTGGTAAGTTCCATTTTTTTTTTACATTTCCCAAAATATTAGCAAAACGTTCATAGTTTTATTATTGTAAATGCATTTTTTCATTCCAAGTCAAAAATGTTCTAACCGAGAATAGTATTGTTCTGAACCCGATTGAGAACTTTTGGTCCATAATTAAGGCTCAGGTAGCGAAGAAGAAGCCACGGACAATAACCGGGTTGGACAAATTCATTGAAAAAGTGTAGTATGAGGAAATCGCACTGGATACTTTACACAGCCTGATTACATCAATGTCCGACCGGATAAACACTGTAATAAAAAAAAGGAGTGACTACAAAGTATTAACATCTTCAGTTCTCGGAAGTTTGAGAAGCCTATTTCAAATAGCAATAAAAACTAATTATGCTTACACATTTACTCACTTGTTTTTTTCAATGAGACTTAAAACAATTTAAAAATGTTTGCATTAAGGCCCCTTTTTTCGGAAATTGGTTTATTGTTTTCCGAATCTGAAATGTATTACGTTCGGTAAAGATGGATCTTGATTATCTTTAAAACCTCCAAATTTATTCTACTAAACATAGTGAAAATGTCCGGATTTCTAAGTCCGTTACTGTATGTCAAGTAACACGAGTCCGGTAGATTTTTTAATAGTAAAGTTGGCTTTTATATGTCTAGCGATTCTTAGGACAGACTGAGAAGTACTATGACCAGCTCTGAAACCAAATTGTTGGTTTAATTAGCTTCCTTTAAATTATTTTTTTCTATGATCTTTGCCAAATTGCTTAGAGGGCTAATGGGGCGATAGCTGGAAGGGTCATGGAGAACTTATGAGGTTTCGGAATCGCAATTAATTTCGCAATTTTTCATGCCTGTGGAAAGTACTGTAACTTGAGACAGCCGTTTATTATGTGAATGAGATAAATAAGCCTATCTCGGGGAAGATTTGCAAGGCACATATTGGATATGCCAGCAGGGCCGAGAGCTTTCTTGATTCGAGAAAGCTTTATTATATTTTAAATTTCTTTAGGTCTGACGTACCAACCAAACTACAAAGGTAAACTATGAACAGTTGAATCAAGCTGATTTACAGAACTTTCAACCAGGTTTACTGTCATGCGAGTCACTAAGGTTTGCTATAATCGTGAAGTTTGAGGCAAATTCGTGAAAGAACTTCAGCCTTTTCAGCGCTTGTTATACATACACCCCGTGCAACAAAAAAAGCCGCACGTGGTAATTTTTAACAAAATGAAAGAAATTTAATAAATGATGACTAATCACTGCGTAGTCACTTTGTATTTTTGATGTTTAACATTTAAGTTAACACATTCCCCAATTTGACAATACATTTCGTAGCCTAATTGAAAAAGAAGTAATGATCGTGAAGATCAGACTACAAAATATCAGATATTACCCAAGTACTATCAATATACATAAATTAAAAAGAGAGCAACAATTTGAAAAGCTAATTTCTTTTTTCATATTTTTATTAACTAAGAAACCTTTTTACATAATTTAAGACTTTCATAATACTAAAAAATGATTCTAGTATTTCGTAGCACCACCCTTCGCCCTAACAACGTCATGAACCCTGTTTGGCATGGAGGCATAGAGATTACCGAGGTAATTGTTATTAATTTCATTGAACCACACTTCTTCAATGATGCTCTTTAAATGCTGCATGGTTTTTGGTTTTTTATCTTGGATCTACTTTCCCATAAGAGCCCAGACATTTTCGATGGGGTTGAGATCTGGACTGTTTCCCGGCCAAATTAGGGATTCTATTCCTAATTCTTCTTTCAAAGTTTTAATCTGTGGAGGAAATTTAAAAATTAAAATCATAAGATTTTCAAAACACTCATAAATATGAAAAAAAAAAAACCTCGAATTACTCACAGATTTTGCTCGGTGGCAAGGTGCTGAATCATCTTGAAAAACTGGTTTTGATGTTTCTGCTGTTATCATTTCCATACTCGGTACAACACCATCTAAGATAATTTGTTTGTACTGCATGGCGTTAACAGTGCCCTCGAGCATAATTAGAGATCCAACTCCGATTGCGGTGATGCATCCCCACACCATAACATAAGGAGAATGTTTTACGGTGTGAGCTATGCATTCGTCGCTGTAGCGTTCCCCTTTTCTACGACGAACTCTCTGCTTCCCATCCGGTCCGATTAAGTTAAACTTGGACTCATCAGAGAACACCACATTTGACCAATCTTGAACACTCCAGTTTTGCCTTTCCTTAGCCCAGCTAAGACGCGTTTTCTTCATTTTGCTGGTCAGAAGTGGCTTTTTCGCTGGTCTCCTTGCTAGCAAACCCATCTCGTTGAGACGATTCTGGATAGTTCTGACGCTAACTTCAGCCCCAGTAGCTTCTCGCAGGTCAGCTCTTAACTCCGATGCATTTTTAAACCTGTTTCTCAAGCTTAGCCTCTTCAGTTCCCGGTCCTCCCGAACAGTGGTACATCTCTTCAATCCTGTGCCAATTTTTCTGTCCAGATTGTGATCCCGACGATATTTGTTACAGAATCTTCTTACAGAACTTTCATTGCATCCAATTTGTCGAGCAATTTCACGAAATGACTAATTCTGTTTGGATAAGGCGACGATAACTGCCTTATTTTCTTTACTCAATTGTACCCTTTTAGACATCGCGATATACTCTTTTCACTTTTATTTAAGAAATACAATTGCACGCACTGTTAAATACTGCCAGAATGAATTCCGACACATTCCAAAATGTGCATTACCTAACCCGGAAGCAATAAAATATAATTCGGCGAATCCCTTAAAGGTAATTAGCGCAAAAAAAATGAAAAACCCGTATGCGGCTTTTTTTGTTGCGCGGGGTGTATTTCTAGAGTCATTTTGTTTGAGAACAGAAATCGACCTTTGCTTGTATTTAACTATCCTAATGACATTCCAGAATGGCTTCGAACATTTTTCCATACCTTGGAGAAGTTTGTTCCATTTCATATTCCTGCGCTTTTCTATAATGTATTTCTGCGAATTTTGTTTCTCAAAAAGATGGTATCTAATATGTATGATGGAATTTTAGATTGAGCATTGTTGATGTGAAAATGTGGAAGTGAAACTTCAACGCTATCTTTTATGGCAATTGTTAACGTCGTGATCATAGTGTCTATATCAGTATATTGTTGAACGCCTGCACGTGATAATCCAGCTAAATTAACAAGTGTTGTGAAAAGTTATTATGGCCATAGTTTGGTCTGTCTTGAAAAAATGTTCTACCTATTTCACTTAATAGGGCTCTATGCCAAACTGCAATGTTTTTTTTTAGATTTCTAGGGCAACCGCTCTTGATTCTCTGTATTGGGTTAGATAACTCAGCAAGTTTCCAGTTAAGCGGCGGCTACGAAAACCATAGCGCTGGTCACTTATTCATCCTTATTCCCAGAGTCGAAGTGACAAAGCGTAACCTCACATAGTCGCTCAGTGTCACTTGGATGGACTAACGATATTTGTATATTTCGGCATAACACTGTAGAACGAAGGATTTGCGGCAAGAATTTTTATCCTTTTTTGGGAATCTGTTGAAGGAAACACTACCGACTGACATGCCCTTGGCATAAGAGTGCTAATAAGTTTCTTACATTAATATACATCTCTTACTTTCATCAGTTTTCTTTTATTTACGGAATTTACAATACATTTACTTCACATACAAAGTAGATAGATAGATAATTAGAATTATTAACAAAGAATAAATCAATACAACTCATAACCTCCAATCGAAATAGATCGCATCTTGGTCAAACATTGGCATCAAATTAACAAGGTGAAGGTGGAGGTTACTTAAATTATTCAAACTCAATCGTGTTAAATTCGCGACGCCCACATATCCTTACACTACAGCACGCTGACACACTTGTCCAGCGGGTGGGTGATGAGGTGAATTGAAATGAAAACCTAAAATTAAATTACGCACATCGTTCGAAAACAAAGACTTGGGACTGACTATCAACGGTAATAGTAATTAGGTACTCTACTCTAAGGGATGCATGGTGATTGGTGGGCTCTTCCTATTATTTGACAAAGTCGGGATTCTCTTGAATCTTATCAGAGAACTGCAGTTGACTGTCTATGATCTGGAATAGCTCCTGTGGTGCTGGAATTCTTCCGGTTTGTAGTTTCGACCACACCGGCACATCGTTCAGTGTGATCTCAAATGCTCCAGATGATACTAGCTGTTTTTTTTTTTTTTTTTTTTTAAGGAATTTATGTAGAACAATACTTGTTGCTTGTTAAGTTCTTCAACTCACCTGTGCCTCAAGCATATTTCCCACAAAGAAAATCATCATACACGCATACAACTTGTTGTCGATTAAATGCCGCCACCATCCGGGTGTCTGTTGTCCGAAAGCACCAAAGATATCGTAAGCCGACACAATAACAACGATAAGCACAATCTTAAGCAAGAAAATCACTTTTGACAAATACATATTGAAGCCAGGCGGATCATAGTTGGCACCCTGTATGGTAATCTGTGGATATTTCTCGGCCAAAATGTTAACGTAATCATCGAATGCCTTTCGATAGCCGCACGAATAACTGCAGAGTGGAGACAAATTTTAAGATTTCCCAGTTAATTGTGGAATTCACTTACCAATAGAGGAAGGTCATCGTTGGCCCGCCAACGTTTTGGCCAAATTTTGTCATTGGAATTTCTTTTTCGGCATCGACACCAAAGTTAATATTTCCGATTAATAGAAATCCAATTAAAGCAAATAGGACAAGCGAGACATTTTTACTAGTGACACCCATTTTGTGTGTGTGGCGTGGTCTTTGTTGCTTATTTTGTTGGTAATAGTAACACTAACTAATTGCCTACTGAGTTATAAAAGTAATAAAAGAAATCCAGATGATATTTCCTTTTTTTTTTTTTTGCTGCCTAATTCACCGACGAGATTTGCTCGGGTTATCGTTCGTCAGAGGCGAAATTTTTTTATTAGGGTTTTTTTTTTACAAAGAAAAACTGATAATGAAATGTCAAAAGGAATAATTTGACAGTAGCTGGTGAAGGTGGTATTCGCGCGGAGATGGCGCTGGAAAGTTGACTGGTGTGGCGAACAACATAAAAGACTACTACATAGATGTCGCACCAAATATCTCAGAGGATTCAAGAAGATTCTCAACGGCGGAGATATCTATATTCTGTTTCTGTCCTTTCGATAACGAACTAGCCGTTTTATTTTCCTATGTGTGTTTAGGCCTAAAGTGATAAACACAATCAACATTAGCCATGTATAGTAAACCCACGAATACACACAATCTTCTTATCCAACACATTATAAGCCCAGCGTCGATTCGTTAAATGATCATTCACTTTTGCAAACATGAGCGAACATAAGAGAGTGCGGTCTCAGCCGTTCATTGCATATGTAAATCTGACAGTTGTCATGTTCGTCATGAAATTTTTCAATAAAAAATGGACTACGAATTTGTGCACATATTGATAGAGTGTTGGCAAAAATAGGTGCCTTTTCGATAAAAGAGATGCTTTTTATTTTAATAAAATGAAAAAGGAAAGGGCATGGGATGACGTTTCAAAAGAATCGGGTTTGACAGATAGTTATGCAGACAAAAGTATTAAGGGAATCGCTTGGAATTGACAGAACATAGGGAAGAATTTCATTCATTTATGATATAGCTTATGTTTCACAATGTCGAGCCATAAGACGGCTCACATAACAAGCTCAGCTCGTTTCTTGACACCAGAGCTGCTACTTTTTTGAAAAATGGGATCACAGCTGGTACGAAAAAATGTGAGTAGATTTTATTGATTGTAGAGTAAATATTTTAGTTCTTTAACCATTCAATAAAGTCTAATTGATACATTGTTTAAGAAAATTAAACTTTTTGCTAAGCTCTAAACTAAATGAAAAATTCAAACTAATTTGAGTCAATAATAATTTTTATATGCTTGTCTGGAATACATACATTATAATGTATTAAACATTACTTCAACTTCCCTTTCAATTTTAGTTTCTTTGATTGCAATTAGGTATAAAGTACAAATAAAAAAAAATAATAACATGGCTGAAGCATTGGACCATCAAAATAATATACCTCCTAATAAGACAAAAACCAAACAAAAAAATGTTAGCTAAGGGTTGTGATATCGCCGAGATTATTCTTTTGGCTCCTGATGATGATGGCTGAACGAATTGGAATTCTCTCGCATGTGACGTTACTGTGTTTCAAGAAATTTCATCCGTTCCGTATATTTAAGACAAATCAAAGTTCTTAAATGAAATCAGAACACCACATCCTTTTTTAATTCATATATTTTATACAATTTATTAACGCATTGAAAAGTTAATTGCAATTTGCTTCTGCATTGAATAATAAATAAACAAAAGATTCCTCTCTGCAATTTTCTTGAATACTGTTCTGTCCACTATTAGGACAGAAACAACTGCAAAAAAATGCTTCTGTTTTTTTCTTTAATTTTCATTGTTCACCTTCAAATATACCTATTTTGGCAAATTTGGAATAATTCATTGAAATAATGGAATTCGCCTATTGCCTATCAATGAGTGAGTTTAATATTTGTTCAAAATAATTTAAAAAGAAAATTAATTCTGCAGTCGAGATTTTAAATTCGGGCATATCGTTCGCAACTCATTACTTAACGAATTAACGCCAAATTTAAAAAAATGTGAAAATTTAATGAAAAATTCTACGAAAATTTGCTTTAAAGTCCTCTGATGCATAAAAATAAAGGCTTAAGGATAACAAATTTAGTTGACATTTCAAGTTTATACCAAACATTAATTTCTACATATGTCATTTCAGAGATAAAACAGTACAAGTGATTTAAATTAAAACTATAATACTATTTAGCCACCATAACTTGGAACGGGAGGGTGACAAACCTTATTGTTGTATGGTCTATTAACCCCAAAATTTGATCACCTGAAGTGGAGTCATATAATTGGTAAGCTTTCTGCATCAGCACATCGGCAATAGAAAATACCAATTTATTACCTATTTATCGATTTCCATGATAGTACATAATCATACTCATTTTGAAATTCGTGATTTTGATTTTCAGCAAAACATCCCAACCCAAAGATGCAAATGCGATCTCTACTATCTTTACCGAAATGTGGATGTAATCAAATAAGTTAAAGTTAGCAAAGATCTCGCTAAGAACTTCCCGGTTCAAGACAAGAGCGGACCTTTACTTTAAAGATTAAGCTATCATGCAGGTTGACTTAGGAAACTTAAGCAGGCTCTTAATGGGTCGAAAGTCCTATGGGAAGTAGGGACCAGAAATGAGAATTAGTATTAAATAATGTTTGCTCAAAATCGACATGTCTTTATTGATTAAAAAGTTCAGGGTCCATACAAGATAAAGAGCAGTAGAATACATAAATTTCATTGACTTAATTTAGTTTATAATGTGGAAAGGGGAGAAGGCCAGATAGAAAGGTTACAGAAACTACAAAACAAAGCGATGAGAAGTATCCTAAGATGTAACCGTTTTACCCCGATTCGATCAATGCTGGACGCGTTAAAATGGTTAAACGCAAAACAAAGACTGGAGTTAAATACATTATTAGCCGTTTTTAAAATTAAACATGGAAATACTCCAAGGTACCTCACCGATGAGGTCAGGGTAGTGAGCGAGGTGCAACCATACCAACTAAGAAATATACATGATCTTAGATTACAACGACAGACATCAGCAGCAGCTCAAAAAACTCTAATATACAAAGGATTCCAACTGTACAACAACCTTCCTAATGAAATAAAAAATGAATTAAACTATAGAAATTTTAAAAGAAGATGTATGGAACACATTAAAACTAACACACGTAAATGAACACTAATTTGTAATTTGTTTTGTGAATTTTTTTTTTTTTAACACTGTTAATTCTGAAATTTTTAAACTCTATTTTAATTTTTAATTTTTGAAGTACTATAATGTAATATATAGAGTATTATTAATACTAATAAAATATACAAAAAAACATGTGGCATCCGAAATCTTCCATATTTTGGTTTCGAGATTCCACTGTGTTGAGCTGGTTTGGAGGTTTAAACGCTCAACGGAATTTATTTGACGCCCTTAAAATATACCTCCAGCAATACACAATACATTATCGAATACAACCACACTATATTGTAATTTATTAATATATAATTAATTACAGTATTAACTTTTCTAGGTATAGCATTAGCTGCTGTGAATTTAAGTGAATTTTAAACAAGAAGGTTAAGAACAAGCTAGATACTATTTTCTAAGTTAAGAATTTGTAAAAGTCTAGGAACTACTTTAATATATTGTTGCAGAGGTAACAAGGAGGTGGTTGATCTTTGGTAATAAGGTGGCAATGTGTTAGCTTGGTATGCCCTAATCGAAGTCTGATGAAGTTGATTAACATTGAGGGTGAAATCATTTTCGGGTACAGTATTTTTTCTACTTCCGGGGTGATACTGGATTAGTGGTATATGTATTGTTTCCTAATTTGCTTATTTTTGTTAAGCATGACATCGTGGAGTAATATTTTGAAATCTGGTGGTTTGGGGTTTTCCTATTCCGCGCACAGTAATAGGACTTAACAACTTTTTGTCAAATTTCGTAGAAATTCGTAACTATGTTCAAGAACTGGAAAATAAAAAATAAAAGAAATAATGCAAATCGACCAAAACGTTAGTATTTGTTTCGATTGAGAGAAGCTGCTTATGATAATTTTACTCTCGAATGTTTGTCAGACGTTCGCGAGAGGTTGGATCTTGGAAACATTTATTGGTATTTTCCGAGACTCGAACCTTGGACCTCCCGCTAGTGATCGCGCACTTATGTAACTGCTGAGCCCTCGTAATAAAAACAGGAATAGTGGAATAGGCCTACTTTAAGTCGGGTATACACGCCCAATAAAGATATAATACTTGAGCAAGCCTTTTACTTAACTTTCACGCAAATAAAGGAAAATGTTACGCCTCAAATCACTCAGAAATTATCGGCTAGAATCATAAGGCGTCGATTACTAGAACATTGCCTTCGTGAGTTAAGGCAACTGAGCATGGAGGGAAAACATAATAGTTTGGGATGCATTTGATTGCTGTGGTGTTGGTGCATTAGCTCCTATAAATTGTCAAATGGACCGACATGTTTACTAAGCCATCATAGAAATATCATGAAATCCTTTTGTTCGCCCGCATACTCATCACATGCATGATCTTAAACATTCTTCACGGATGGTGAAACCGTGGTTTTGGTATACCAACACTAATGTCTTAGATGAGCCTGCATGGGGTCCAGTTTTGTCCCTCCTAGGTGCATCATATGAACCGAAGTATAGCAATCCTTACTAAATGTCGCATACCAGATCCTATTAAACGTATACAGTGAAAACGGCTTAAACCCTTTTGTACGACATCGCGGACACGCGATTGCAAATTGAAACGGTCCGCGATAAAAAAAATCCCGCTATTGCCGTATGATAGCGACCACAACGCCATTGTAATGGTAACATCCTTTTCTGACGACATCATCCTTAGCCTCGCAACGGACCAAGAGATTCCTAAATACAATTTTAGGAAAACCGATTGGTGTAATTTTGCGCGGTGCGCCGTCCGAAAATATAGAGATCACCAACCATCTTCTGAAGTTCCTAATGGAAGGAATCTCACGAACGAGGAGTGCGATCTTTATATTGGGAACCTCAATATGGTGATATCGGAGGCAGTGGAGTCGTCCGTACCGAGGATAAAAAGCAGAAACAGCATGGAATGTTATCTAAACCGAGACATACGAACGCTACAAACTCACAAAAGCTTTCTGCTTACCCAGATAAATCGGATACGTCGTCAATTTCAGGACGAATTGAACAATCTGGAGCTGATAAGATTAAAATCCCTTCTGAGAAATTTAAGGTCGCTCATAAGACAGGAGTTTTGGAATTCCGTTGATGATTATTGGAGGCAACGCGCCGAAAAAATTACGAAGTCTGATTCTAGGAATATGTTTCCGCAAATAAATCAGATCTTCAAGCCTCGTAGCATTATCAAAATTCCGAAACTGAAACTACCACTGCATTCTGAGCCACTTTTTTCTCAGGCAGGGATTAATAGCCAACACTGTCCTATCATTGATAACCACTTCGTTGTCAATGGTAGAACGGATAAGCTTAATCTTATTGGATCTCACTTCGAGGCAGTCCACGCAACAAACCATCCAAGTTGCAAAGCTGACATAGTAAATGGGGAACTATCGAGCTTTCTTAGCCGCTATGGTGATTCTGACACACAACTCCGCTTTTCTGGGGAAGTAAAAGCGAACGAACTGACAACAGAACAGACAAACAACTATTACACAACGCTCGACGAACTGACAGACATATTCAGGAGACTGAATAATAAAAAGACTTCTGGATTGGATGACATCCCAAACATCGTACTGAAACATATACCTATCGAAATCATACGGCAATACTGCACAATTTTTAATAACTTGCTGAATAACTGCTACTTTCCAAGTTGTTGGAAAATATCGAAGGTTTTTCCAATAACTAAGAAAAAGAAAGATCCTTCTGATCCTTCTAATTCTAGGCCAATCAGTCTCCTGCCTAACATTGGGAAAGTTTTTGAGGTAGTTATAAGCAAGTCAATCTTGATCGCGTGCGAGACAAAGGAGATAATTCCGCGGAACCAATTTGGGTTCAAAAGAAACCACTCGTCAGTGCATGCTATTACAAAACTGATTTCAGATGTTAACTGGAATTTTAACGCCAAGAGATGTACAGCTGCTTGCCTAGTGGATATCGAAACTTACTACAAACTTATCAGATATGAATTTTCGCCTCACCTTATAAAGGTGATCATCTCGATGGTGCGAGAGAAGAAATTTGTTGTAACAGATAGGCAATGCACGACAACTAGAGTATTTAATATCACTAATGGTCTGCCGCAGGGCACAGTTACGGCACCAATACTCTTTAACATTTACGTTTCGGAAATGCTGAGGAATATGGATAATTCGCTGGCATTCGCTGACGATGTCATTGTGTATGCTCACGACACGAAAATCGAAGGAATCCAAAGTGAACTCCAACGTAAGTTCAACACGCTTGAGGCATTTTGCCGAGACTGGAAACTAAAAATAAATACGTCCAAATGTGAAACCATACTGTTCCGCACCCCACTGAGACGCGGTAACTCAGACTTGCGACGCAATTGGAAAAACTTCCAAATAAGAGGTTCTGATGGGCTTCGCATCGAATCAAAGACTGTTGTGAAGAATCTAGGTGTTCATTTGGATAAGTTCTTATACCACAATGATCACGTAAATGCACAGTTGAAGAAAGCAAGAGCGGCATTCATGTCACTTAAAAGCCTTTTCCACTCCAACTATCTAAGATCCGATGTTAAGATCGTCTGCTACCAGGCATTTGTGCGTCCGATTCTGACTTATGCGAGTCCAGTATGGTGGAACATAAGTCCATCGTATATGGAAAAACTTAAGAGTTTTTGAAAGAAAATGTCTTCGAGCATGCATGCAGATGTACAGAAGCGCACATTCCGACTTTCGACATTACGTCTCAAATAAAAGACTACTGGATGCTTCCGGCGTATCCAGAATTGACAACGTCGTACTGGACCTTGAGGAATCATTTTGCGCGGTCAGCGAATGTCACTGAGAACGATCTAGTTTCGGGCTTATTTTATCCTAACCCTGGGTATTTTAGAAATTAATTAGAAAGTGGACATATACCACCTCAGGCATTCCTGTATCTGGATGCACATGGCTACTTATCAGACTCGATAAATGTTCCCATTATATATCATGTTGCAAGAAGGGCCACAGACAAGACAATCCTCTATGTTCCTGGGCACTCGGCGGATGGATATGCTGATTTGAGATACTGCACTAGCGTACCCGAAAGAGATCATAATAATGATCAGAGACTTAATAGGGGAAAATATTGGTGGCTTGATCGGGTTTAAGCTGACGCTTAGGTTAAGTTAGTTTAAGTTTTTATTATTGTAGGTAGTTTTAGTTAATTTAAAAAAAAAAAAAATATTGTCATATAAAGTTTTTCAAACCACATTTTCTTTAAAATATGTATGTTGAGGGTGGCCGTGGTGTAGTGGTAACATCAACGCTTGTCACGCTCTTGGTTCACGGTTCAAATCCTGATCTCAACAATCATCTATTTATTTCGTTTGAAATAAATAAAAAAGTTGATCAATTGCGAAAGCTTAGTCAACTCTACTGCGAAGGCATAACACTGGCAGTAGAGTGGTCATATGGCTTAAATGCAACTTGATCGTGATGATGACATCAGGTGGAGGGAACAAAATACTGTGAATCATGAGCAACGACAAAAAGCAAAACAAACAAGCACCCCAGTTATCTGGATGCCACCCTTGGAGTTTACTGAAACTTAATACCACCTAAGTTTCAAACCCACTACACCAATCTTCCCTTCTCTCTCTCTCAATTTCTGCAAACGCCCGTGCCCTGAAATAATTTAATGGTATTCATATCCCATTTGGCGCGCGCAAATTATAAAAAAAAAAAAAAAAAAATTAAAATTACAATCGAAGGATTTCAGCCAAATATAGTTATATATAACGTGTAAAGTAGAATTATAATAAGTTATTTCTAGTAATGAGAACCATGCTATTGGTCATTTACTCATCATTATAATTTATCAATTAAGTATTTCTCTTATTTTTACTTAAAAATGTAAATTTATATACTAAAGTGGAAATAAAATAAGACTAAAAAACAAAACAAAACAAAACAAAACATTAATTGGTGTGGTTTCCGGAGCAGCACATCGACAATAGACAGCTTTCTACAGCTATGAAAGGTCATAGAGAAAAGGCTAACAAAATTCAAGCCGAAACTAAAGCTGCTTCATTATCTACCCGAAGATACAATCGTAAACTCTACTAGCTGTACCAGGATGTGGGTGTAGTCAAATAAATCAAACCCTCCCGCTAAGAGCTCTCCGGTAAACGATCGTAGAGCTTGTCTTAGGGAACACGAATCATCATCCCCGTATCGACAAGGATTGAAGCCAGTGATGTCCCAAGCCGATTTCTCATCGAACGGTAGTCCTGTAAAGAATATAAATAGGATATAATGATCAGAAACGAGAAGAAATCGTATAAAACTATTTCTCGGACAAGTCTTTATTGATTTTCAGTGGCCATACAAGTTTCAGAGCAGTGGGACACATACATTTATGCATTTCATAAACTTTATTTAGTTCATAATTGTGAAAAGAATAGAAGGCAACATTTTAAACTGACATGGCAGCAATGGAACCAAGTTTGTCCCTGAGTTAAAAATTCCGCCAAGAGCAATCATGCCAAGAGCAATCATGCCAAAGTTTTGGGTGTTTCTGTGTATCTTTGTCCATTTCTCTTTTTTGGGGTTAAAACAATTTATGTCAAACTCATTGCATGCAACAACGTACATTAGCCCATTAAGTACAGCTACTTTGAGTGGACCAAGTCCATAACCCCGAGAGAAACCAGTCGTCCATTTTGGACAGCTGGCGTGAAGACACAATTTTTCTATAATCCATGAGTCAACTGAATGGCTATAGGCACCAATAACATACAATACTCCATTTTCTTCAGCCATTGCAGGCCAATACCGCGGAAAATTCAATGAAGGCATGTCGGTCCACTGCATGGTTTGGAGGTCTAAACTCTCAACGGAATTTGTTGGTTGCCCTTGAATTATACCGCCAGCGATTATTAAATTATTATTAACCACAATCATACTATATTGCGATCTCTGTATCTTCGGTTTCGGCCAAACTTCGTATGACCATTTGTTGAACTCTGCATTATAAACTTGAACTTGAAAACCATCTTCGTGAACATCATTGTATGCAATAACAAGTTTCTGTGTTTGGCTGGGTGTAGAATAGCCTATTGATCGTGAAGTTTCCTCAGGTGTAGACTTTAAGACAAGCGACATGAGACTGTACATTAATGTCTGACGATTATCTTTGTCATGCTCAACCCATGCCATCAAACTGTTCAACAAACTTTCCTTTGAGACAACATGGATATAGCCACTAGAAAGCAATTTGCTAAACTGTTCCTCGTTCAGTTGGAAAAATTCTTTTTTAGTGCAAATTTCCTCGAAGTGTTTGCATGCAAACGCAAAAGATTTTTTTTCGAGCATTGTGTATCCGCGTTGCTTGGCAAAACATGCAATTCCCAAGCAGTTGCTAGTATCCAGCTGTTCTCCCATGAAATCACAGCAAATAGGTATCAAGTTGTTCAATTGATAAAGATCTGCAGCCCTTAATACATCTTCGACCGTATCGCTGTGAAGTTCAATTGGAACCGAGTACATAAAGTCCAGTAACAACTCCAGCGTTACGCCATCCACATTCTCAAGTTTAACCTCGTCGGCTTTAGATTCCTTCGGAGTACTGCGAAACATTGCCAAAAAGTAATCACTCGAGGCAGAGAGAACAAGCTTATGAGCTTCTATCTTAACATTATCGATTCCAGCGACCAAAGTAATATCAAAGAATACTTTTTCTTTATAGAATGTTTGTAATGTCTTCAAAACGCTAATTGCTTTGTCATCACCTTCGATGATCTTCATTTTATGGAGTGATGGGCCAGACATCGTGGATGCTGTAAGGGAAGTTCCATCAGTATGAGTAGCGCGATATAAAACGAAGAGCAATATACTTACAAGAATGATAGACAAACAAAATTTAATCGAAAGATAAATTAAGTAAAATTTATTATTCACTTTAGGTAGAACTACGTATAACAAAAAAAAACGCACATGCAACCGGAATTTTTAAGGTCCAATGAATAATAAAACACGAAGAAGGGGATTTCCCTGTATACAGATCAACTGGTAATAATCGATGAATAAAAGAGCAGAGATTAGTGAAAAGAAATAAAGAAATTTTCCAGTGACCTTAACTTTCCTTACAAGCGATTAGACCACTCCACACCTAGCATTCTCGCATCAGCTGTAAATCGGTTTAACAACAGTCAGCACTTCCACACTGGTATTCTCGCATCCGTTATCATTTTCAGAATAATAAGGCTAATATCCATGACGGACGAAGTAGTTAATCACGATTAACTCACTGATCGTGATCAGGAAGTCAGTCTGTCATCTATGACTGTCATCTATAAAACAGTACAAGTGATTTAAATTAAAACTATAATACTATTTAGCCACCATAACTTGGAACGGGAGGGTGACAAACCTTATTGTTGTATGGTCTATTAACCCCAAAATTTGATCACCTGAAGTGGAGTCATATAATTGGTAAGCTTTCTGCATCAGCACATCGGCAATAGAAAATACCAATTTATTACCTATTTATCGATTTCCATGATAGTACATAATCATACTCATTTTGAAATTCGTGATTTTGATTTTCAGCAAAACATCCCAACCCAAAGATGCAAATGCGATCTCTACTATCTTTACCGAAATGTGGATGTAATCAAATAAGTTAAAGTTAGCAAAGATCTCGCTAAGAACTTCCCGGTTCAAGACAAGAGCGGACCTTTACTTTAAAGATTAAGCTATCATGCAGCTTGACTTAGGAAACTTAAGCAGGCTCTTAATGGGTCGAAAGTCCTATGGGAAGTAGGGACCAGAAATGAGAATTAGTATTAAATAATGTTTGCTCAAAATCGACATGTCTTTATTGATTAAAAAGTTCAGGGTCCATACAAGATAAAGAGCAGTAGAATACATAAATTTCATTGACTTAATTTAGTTTATAATGTGGAAAGGGGAGAAGGCCAGATAGAAAGGTTACAGAAACTACAAAACAAAGCGATGAGAAGTATCCTAAGATGTAACCGTTTTACCCCGATTCGATCAATGCTGGACGCGTTAAAATGGTTAAACGCAAAACAAAGACTGGAGTTAAATACATTATTAGCCGTTTTTAAAATTAAACATGGAAATACTCCAAGGTACCTCACCGATGAGGTCAGGGTAGTGAGCGAGGTGCAACCATACCAACTAAGAAATATACATGATCTTAGATTACAACGACAGACATCAGCAGCAGCTCAAAAAACTCTAATATACAAAGGATTCCAACTGTACAACAACCTTCCTAATGAAATAAAAAATGAATTAAACTATAGAAATTTTAAAAGAAGATGTATGGAACACATTAAAACTAACACACGTAAATGAACACTAATTTGTAATTTGTTTTGTGAATTTTTTTTTTTTTAACACTGTTAATTCTGAAATTTTTAAACTCTATTTTAATTTTTAATTTTTGAAGTACTATAATGTAATATATAGAGTATTATTAATACTAATAAAATATACAAAAAAACATGTGGCATCCGAAATCTTCCATATTTTGGTTTCGAGATTCCACTGTGTTGAGCTGGTTTGGAGGTTTAAACGCTCAACGGAATTTATTTGACGCCCTTAAAATATACCTCCAGCAATACACAATACATTATCGAATACAACCACACTATATTGTAATTTATTAATATATAATTAATTACAGTATTAACTTTTCTAGGTATAGCATTAGCTGCTGTGAATTTAAGTGAATTTTAAACAAGAAGGTTAAGAACAAGCTAGATACTATTTTCTAAGTTAAGAATTTGTAAAAGTCTAGGAACTACTTTAATATATTGTTGCAGAGGTAACAAGGAGGTGGTTGATCTTTGGTAATAAGGTGGCAATGTGTTAGCTTGGTATGCCCTAATCGAAGTCTGATGAAGTTGATTAACATTGAGGGTGAAATCATTTTCGGGTACAGTA
Organism: Pocota personata; assembly: GCA_963082735.1. Taxonomy (NCBI): domain Eukaryota; kingdom Metazoa; phylum Arthropoda; class Insecta; order Diptera; family Syrphidae; genus Pocota; species Pocota personata. The sequence continues at coordinate 83,792,403 of OY720432.1, read as the reverse complement.
TTTTTTCTACTTCCGGGGTGATACTGGATTAGTGGTATATGTATTGTTTCCTAATTTGCTTATTTTTGTTAAGCATGACATCGTGGAGTAATATTTTGAAATCTGGTGGTTTGGGGTTTTCCTATTCCGCGCACAGTAATAGGACTTAACAACTTTTTGTCAAATTTCGTAGAAATTCGTAACTATGTTCAAGAACTGGAAAATAAAAAATAAAAGAAATAATGCAAATCGACCAAAACGTTAGTATTTGTTTCGATTGAGAGAAGCTGCTTATGATAATTTTACTCTCGAATGTTTGTCAGACGTTCGCGAGAGGTTGGATCTTGGAAACATTTATTGGTATTTTCCGAGACTCGAACCTTGGACCTCCCGCTAGTGATCGCGCACTTATGTAACTGCTGAGCCCTCGTAATAAAAACAGGAATAGTGGAATAGGCCTACTTTAAGTCGGGTATACACGCCCAATAAAGATATAATACTTGAGCAAGCCTTTTACTTAACTTTCACGCAAATAAAGGAAAATGTTACGCCTCAAATCACTCAGAAATTATCGGCTAGAATCATAAGGCGTCGATTACTAGAACATTGCCTTCGTGAGTTAAGGCAACTGAGCATGGAGGGAAAACATAATAGTTTGGGATGCATTTGATTGCTGTGGTGTTGGTGCATTAGCTCCTATAAATTGTCAAATGGACCGACATGTTTACTAAGCCATCATAGAAATATCATGAAATCCTTTTGTTCGCCCGCATACTCATCACATGCATGATCTTAAACATTCTTCACGGATGGTGAAACCGTGGTTTTGGTATACCAACACTAATGTCTTAGATGAGCCTGCATGGGGTCCAGTTTTGTCCCTCCTAGGTGCATCATATGAACCGAAGTATAGCAATCCTTACTAAATGTCGCATACCAGATCCTATTAAACGTATACAGTGAAAACGGCTTAAACCCTTTTGTACGACATCGCGGACACGCGATTGCAAATTGAAACGGTCCGCGATAAAAAAAATCCCGCTATTGCCGTATGATAGCGACCACAACGCCATTGTAATGGTAACATCCTTTTCTGACGACATCATCCTTAGCCTCGCAACGGACCAAGAGATTCCTAAATACAATTTTAGGAAAACCGATTGGTGTAATTTTGCGCGGTGCGCCGTCCGAAAATATAGAGATCACCAACCATCTTCTGAAGTTCCTAATGGAAGGAATCTCACGAACGAGGAGTGCGATCTTTATATTGGGAACCTCAATATGGTGATATCGGAGGCAGTGGAGTCGTCCGTACCGAGGATAAAAAGCAGAAACAGCATGGAATGTTATCTAAACCGAGACATACGAACGCTACAAACTCACAAAAGCTTTCTGCTTACCCAGATAAATCGGATACGTCGTCAATTTCAGGACGAATTGAACAATCTGGAGCTGATAAGATTAAAATCCCTTCTGAGAAATTTAAGGTCGCTCATAAGACAGGAGTTTTGGAATTCCGTTGATGATTATTGGAGGCAACGCGCCGAAAAAATTACGAAGTCTGATTCTAGGAATATGTTTCCGCAAATAAATCAGATCTTCAAGCCTCGTAGCATTATCAAAATTCCGAAACAGAAACTACCACTGCATTCTGAGCCACTTTTTTCTCAGGCAGGGATTAATAGCCAACACTGTCCTATCATTGATAACCACTTCGTTGTCAATGGTAGAACGGATAAGCTTAATCTTATTGGATCTCACTTCGAGGCAGTCCACGCAACAAACCATCCAAGTTGCAAAGCTGACATAGTAAATGGGGAACTATCGAGCTTTCTTAGCCGCTATGGTGATTCTGACACACAACTCCGCTTTTCTGGGGAAGTAAAAGCGAACGAACTGACAACAGAACAGACAAACAACTATTACACAACGCTCGACGAACTGACAGACATATTCAGGAGACTGAATAATAAAAAGACTTCTGGATTGGATGACATCCCAAACATCGTACTGAAACATATACCTATCGAAATCATACGGCAATACTGCACAATTTTTAATAACTTGCTGAATAACTGCTACTTTCCAAGTTGTTGGAAAATATCGAAGGTTTTTCCAATAACTAAGAAAAAGAAAGATCCTTCTGATCCTTCTAATTCTAGGCCAATCAGTCTCCTGCCTAACATTGGGAAAGTTTTTGAGGTAGTTATAAGCAAGTCAATCTTGATCGCGTGCGAGACAAAGGAGATAATTCCGCGGAACCAATTTGGGTTCAAAAGAAACCACTCGTCAGTGCATGCTATTACAAAACTGATTTCAGATGTTAACTGGAATTTTAACGCCAAGAGATGTACAGCTGCTTGCCTAGTGGATATCGAAACTTACTACAAACTTATCAGATATGAATTTTCGCCTCACCTTATAAAGGTGATCATCTCGATGGTGCGAGAGAAGAAATTTGTTGTAACAGATAGGCAATGCACGACAACTAGAGTATTTAATATCACTAATGGTCTGCCGCAGGGCACAGTTACGGCACCAATACTCTTTAACATTTACGTTTCGGAAATGCTGAGGAATATGGATAATTCGCTGGCATTCGCTGACGATGTCATTGTGTATGCTCACGACACGAAAATCGAAGGAATCCAAAGTGAACTCCAACGTAAGTTCAACACGCTTGAGGCATTTTGCCGAGACTGGAAACTAAAAATAAATACGTCCAAATGTGAAACCATACTGTTCCGCACCCCACTGAGACGCGGTAACTCAGACTTGCGACGCAATTGGAAAAACTTCCAAATAAGAGGTTCTGATGGGCTTCGCATCGAATCAAAGACTGTTGTGAAGAATCTAGGTGTTCATTTGGATAAGTTCTTATACCACAATGATCACGTAAATGCACAGTTGAAGAAAGCAAGAGCGGCATTCATGTCACTTAAAAGCCTTTTCCACTCCAACTATCTAAGATCCGATGTTAAGATCGTCTGCTACCAGGCATTTGTGCGTCCGATTCTGACTTATGCGAGTCCAGTATGGTGGAACATAAGTCCATCGTATATGGAAAAACTTAAGAGTTTTTGAAAGAAAATGTCTTCGAGCATGCATGCAGATGTACAGAAGCGCACATTCCGACTTTCGACATTACGTCTCAAATAAAAGACTACTGGATGCTTCCGGCGTATCCAGAATTGACAACGTCGTACTGGACCTTGAGGAATCATTTTGCGCGGTCAGCGAATGTCACTGAGAACGATCTAGTTTCGGGCTTATTTTATCCTAACCCTGGGTATTTTAGAAATTAATTAGAAAGTGGACATATACCACCTCAGGCATTCCTGTATCTGGATGCACATGGCTACTTATCAGACTCGATAAATGTTCCCATTATATATCATGTTGCAAGAAGGGCCACAGACAAGACAATCCTCTATGTTCCTGGGCACTCGGCGGATGGATATGCTGATTTGAGATACTGCACTAGCGTACCCGAAAGAGATCATAATAATGATCAGAGACTTAATAGGGGAAAATATTGGTGGCTTGATCGGGTTTAAGCTGACGCTTAGGTTAAGTTAGTTTAAGTTTTTATTATTGTAGGTAGTTTTAGTTAATTTAAAAAAAAAAAAAATATTGTCATATAAAGTTTTTCAAACCACATTTTCTTTAAAATATGTATGTTGAGGGTGGCCGTGGTGTAGTGGTAACATCAACGCTTGTCACGCTCTTGGTTCACGGTTCAAATCCTGATCTCAACAATCATCTATTTATTTCGTTTGAAATAAATAAAAAAGTTGATCAATTGCGAAAGCTTAGTCAACTCTACTGCGAAGGCATAACACTGGCAGTAGAGTGGTCATATGGCTTAAATGCAACTTGATCGTGATGATGACATCAGGTGGAGGGAACAAAATACTGTGAATCATGAGCAACGACAAAAAGCAAAACAAACAAGCACCCCAGTTATCTGGATGCCACCCTTGGAGTTTACTGAAACTTAATACCACCTAAGTTTCAAACCCACTACACCAATCTTCCCTTCTCTCTCTCTCAATTTCTGCAAACGCCCGTGCCCTGAAATAATTTAATGGTATTCATATCCCATTTGGCGCGCGCAAATTATAAAAAAAAAAAAAAAAAAATTAAAATTACAATCGAAGGATTTCAGCCAAATATAGTTATATATAACGTGTAAAGTAGAATTATAATAAGTTATTTCTAGTAATGAGAACCATGCTATTGGTCATTTACTCATCATTATAATTTATCAATTAAGTATTTCTCTTATTTTTACTTAAAAATGTAAATTTATATACTAAAGTGGAAATAAAATAAGACTAAAAAACAAAACAAAACAAAACAAAACATTAATTGGTGTGGTTTCCGGAGCAGCACATCGACAATAGACAGCTTTCTACAGCTATGAAAGGTCATAGAGAAAAGGCTAACAAAATTCAAGCCGAAACTAAAGCTGCTTCATTATCTACCCGAAGATACAATCGTAAACTCTACTAGCTGTACCAGGATGTGGGTGTAGTCAAATAAATCAAACCCTCCCGCTAAGAGCTCTCCGGTAAACGATCGTAGAGCTTGTCTTAGGGAACACGAATCATCATCCCCGTATCGACAAGGATTGAAGCCAGTGATGTCCCAAGCCGATTTCTCATCGAACGGTAGTCCTGTAAAGAATATAAATAGGATATAATGATCAGAAACGAGAAGAAATCGTATAAAACTATTTCTCGGACAAGTCTTTATTGATTTTCAGTGGCCATACAAGTTTCAGAGCAGTGGGACACATACATTTATGCATTTCATAAACTTTATTTAGTTCATAATTGTGAAAAGAATAGAAGGCAACATTTTAAACTGACATGGCAGCAATGGAACCAAGTTTGTCCCTGAGTTAAAAATTCCGCCAAGAGCAATCATGCCAAGAGCAATCATGCCAAAGTTTTGGGTGTTTCTGTGTATCTTTGTCCATTTCTCTTTTTTGGGGTTAAAACAATTTATGTCAAACTCATTGCATGCAACAACGTACATTAGCCCATTAAGTACAGCTACTTTGAGTGGACCAAGTCCATAACCCCGAGAGAAACCAGTCGTCCATTTTGGACAGCTGGCGTGAAGACACAATTTTTCTATAATCCATGAGTCAACTGAATGGCTATAGGCACCAATAACATACAATACTCCATTTTCTTCAGCCATTGCAGGCCAATACCGCGGAAAATTCAATGAAGGCATGTCGGTCCACTGCATGGTTTGGAGGTCTAAACTCTCAACGGAATTTGTTGGTTGCCCTTGAATTATACCGCCAGCGATTATTAAATTATTATTAACCACAATCATACTATATTGCGATCTCTGTATCTTCGGTTTCGGCCAAACTTCGTATGACCATTTGTTGAACTCTGCATTATAAACTTGAACTTGAAAACCATCTTCGTGAACATCATTGTATGCAATAACAAGTTTCTGTGTTTGGCTGGGTGTAGAATAGCCTATTGATCGTGAAGTTTCCTCAGGTGTAGACTTTAAGACAAGCTTCATGAGACTGTACATTAATGTCTGACGATTATCTTTGTCATGCTCAACCCATGCCATCAAACTGTTCAACAAACTTTCCTTTGAGACAACATGGATATAGCCACTAGAAAGCAATTTGCTAAACTGTTCCTCGTTCAGTTGGAAAAATTCTTTTTTAGTGCAAATTTCCTCGAAGTGTTTGCATGCAAACGCAAAAGATTTTTTTTCGAGCATTGTGTATCCGCGTTGCTTGGCAAAACATGCAATTCCCAAGCAGTTGCTAGTATCCAGCTGTTCTCCCATGAAATCACAGCAAATAGGTATCAAGTTGTTCAATTGATAAAGATCTGCAGCCCTTAATACATCTTCGACCGTATCGCTGTGAAGTTCAATTGGAACCGAGTACATAAAGTCCAGTAACAACTCCAGCGTTACGCCATCCACATTCTCAAGTTTAACCTCGTCGGCTTTAGATTCCTTCGGAGTACTGCGAAACATTGCCAAAAAGTAATCACTCGAGGCAGAGAGAACAAGCTTATGAGCTTCTATCTTAACATTATCGATTCCAGCGACCAAAGTAATATCAAAGAATACTTTTTCTTTATAGAATGTTTGTAATGTCTTCAAAACGCTAATTGCTTTGTCATCACCTTCGATGATCTTCATTTTATGGAGTGATGGGCCAGACATCGTGGATGCTGTAAGGGAAGTTCCATCAGTATGAGTAGCGCGATATAAAACGAAGAGCAATATACTTACAAGAATGATAGACAAACAAAATTTAATCGAAAGATAAATTAAGTAAAATTTATTATTCACTTTAGGTAGAACTACGTGTAACAAAAAAAAACGCACATGCAACCGGAATTTTTAAGGTCCAATGAATAATAAAACACGAAGAAGGGGATTTCCCTGTATACAGATCAACTGGTAATAATCGATGAATAAAAGAGCAGAGATTAGTGAAAAGAAATAAAGAAATTTTCCAGTGACCTTAACTTTCCTTACAAGCGATTAGACCACTCCACACCTAGCATTCTCGCATCAGCTGTAAATCGGTTTAACAACAGTCAGCACTTCCACACTGGTATTCTCGCATCCGTTATCATTTTCAGAATAATAAGGCTAATATCCATGACGGACGAAGTAGTTAATCACGATTAACTCACTGATCGTGATCAGGAAGTCAGTCTGTCATCTATGACTGTCATCTATAAAACAGTACAAGTGATTTAAATTAAAACTATAATACTATTTAGCCACCATAACTTGGAACGGGAGGGTGACAAACCTTATTGTTGTATGGTCTATTAACCCCAAAATTTGATCACCTGAAGTGGAGTCATATAATTGGTAAGCTTTCTGCATCAGCACATCGGCAATAGAAAATACCAATTTATTACCTATTTATCGATTTCCATGATAGTACATAATCATACTCATTTTGAAATTCGTGATTTTGATTTTCAGCAAAACATCCCAACCCAAAGATGCAAATGCGATCTCTACTATCTTTACCGAAATGTGGATGTAATCAAATAAGTTAAAGTTAGCAAAGATCTCGCTAAGAACTTCCCGGTTCAAGACAAGAGCGGACCTTTACTTTAAAGATTAAGCTATCATGCAGCTTGACTTAGGAAACTTAAGCAGGCTCTTAATGGGTCGAAAGTCCTATGGGAAGTAGGGACCAGAAATGAGAATTAGTATTAAATAATGTTTGCTCAAAATCGACATGTCTTTATTGATTAAAAAGTTCAGGGTCCATACAAGATAAAGAGCAGTAGAATACATAAATTTCATTGACTTAATTTAGTTTATAATGTGGAAAGGGGAGAAGGCCAGATAGAAAGGTTACAGAAACTACAAAACAAAGCGATGAGAAGTATCCTAAGATGTAACCGTTTTACCCCGATTCGATCAATGCTGGACGCGTTAAAATGGTTAAACGCAAAACAAAGACTGGAGTTAAATACATTATTAGCCGTTTTTAAAATTAAACATGGAAATACTCCAAGGTACCTCACCGATGAGGTCAGGGTAGTGAGCGAGGTGCAACCATACCAACTAAGAAATATACATGATCTTAGATTACAACGACAGACATCAGCAGCAGCTCAAAAAACTCTAATATACAAAGGATTCCAACTGTACAACAACCTTCCTAATGAAATAAAAAATGAATTAAACTATAGAAATTTTAAAAGAAGATGTATGGAACACATTAAAACTAACACACGTAAATGAACACTAATTTGTAATTTGTTTTGTGAATTTTTTTTTTTTTAACACTGTTAATTCTGAAATTTTTAAACTCTATTTTAATTTTTAATTTTTGAAGTACTATAATGTAATATATAGAGTATTATTAATACTAATAAAATATACAAAAAAACATGTGGCATCCGAAATCTTCCATATTTTGGTTTCGAGATTCCACTGTGTTGAGCTGGTTTGGAGGTTTAAACGCTCAACGGAATTTATTTGACGCCCTTAAAATATACCTCCAGCAATACACAATACATTATCGAATACAACCACACTATATTGTAATTTATTAATATATAATTAATTACAGTATTAACTTTTCTAGGTATAGCATTAGCTGCTGTGAATTTAAGTGAATTTTAAACAAGAAGGTTAAGAACAAGCTAGATACTATTTTCTAAGTTAAGAATTTGTAAAAGTCTAGGAACTACTTTAATATATTGTTGCAGAGGTAACAAGGAGGTGGTTGATCTTTGGTAATAAGGTGGCAATGTGTTAGCTTGGTATGCCCTAATCGAAGTCTGATGAAGTTGATTAACATTGAGGGTGAAATCATTTTCGGGTACAGTATTTTTTCTACTTCCGGGGTGATACTGGATTAGTGGTATATGTATTGTTTCCTAATTTGCTTATTTTTGTTAAGCATGACATCGTGGAGTAATATTTTGAAATCTGGTGGTTTGGGGTTTTCCTATTCCGCGCACAGTAATAGGACTTAACAACTTTTTGTCAAATTTCGTAGAAATTCGTAACTATGTTCAAGAACTGGAAAATAAAAAATAAAAGAAATAATGCAAATCGACCAAAACGTTAGTATTTGTTTCGATTGAGAGAAGCTGCTTATGATAATTTTACTCTCGAATGTTTGTCAGACGTTCGCGAGAGGTTGGATCTTGGAAACATTTATTGGTATTTTCCGAGACTCGAACCTTGGACCTCCCGCTAGTGATCGCGCACTTATGTAACTGCTGAGCCCTCGTAATAAAAACAGGAATAGTGGAATAGGCCTACTTTAAGTCGGGTATACACGCCCAATAAAGATATAATACTTGAGCAAGCCTTTTACTTAACTTTCACGCAAATAAAGGAAAATGTTACGCCTCAAATCACTCAGAAATTATCGGCTAGAATCATAAGGCGTCGATTACTAGAACATTGCCTTCGTGAGTTAAGGCAACTGAGCATGGAGGGAAAACATAATAGTTTGGGATGCATTTGATTGCTGTGGTGTTGGTGCATTAGCTCCTATAAATTGTCAAATGGACCGACATGTTTACTAAGCCATCATAGAAATATCATGAAATCCTTTTGTTCGCCCGCATACTCATCACATGCATGATCTTAAACATTCTTCACGGATGGTGAAACCGTGGTTTTGGTATACCAACACTAATGTCTTAGATGAGCCTGCATGGGGTCCAGTTTTGTCCCTCCTAGGTGCATCATATTGTAACATCGTCTAAAAGTATGCAACAATAATGTAGAATAATAACTACGCTCCTACAGCCCATTCCAAACTGTACTTTCATTCGAGGCTCGCAATAGCTGACAAAGCCACGGATAAAGAGAGAATTATAACTGGAAGAAATGATTGTCATCTTGGAATTATTTCCAGTGGTCGAAGAATTTGCTAGAAGTTTCTGGCTATCTGAAACTTCTGCTATATAAGGACAGATGGCGATCAATAGAGAAGACAGTGATTTTTAAACTGTGGCGAAGAGATTAGAAAAGTGATACTAGGCGAAGTTGTAATTTTGTGATAAATTGAAAGTTGAGAGTGAACAAGAAAAAGTAATTAGTTTGGATTTGTAAATTAAGTAATTGAAAGGAGATAAAGTGATTTGAGAGGAAAGAGACCTTGTAAGAAAAGAATTTGCGAAGAATAGTATAGTGTGAACTTGAATTGTTCTATAGAGTAGAAAATAAAGAAATAAATTTCACAGAATATCGTTTTATCTACTCGAGCCGTAGCCTGCATATTACAATATGAACCGAAGTATAGCAATCCTTACTAAATGTCGCATACCAGATCCTATTAAACGTATACAGTGAAAACGGCTTAAACCCTTTTGTACGACATCGCGGACACGCGATTGCAAATTGAAACGGTCCGCGATAAAAAAAATCCCGCTATTGCCGTATGATAGCGACCACAACGCCATTGTAATGGTAACATCCTTTTCTGACGACATCATCCTTAGCCTCGCAACGGACCAAGAGATTCCTAAATACAATTTTAGGAAAACCGATTGGTGTAATTTTGCGCGGTGCGCCGTCCGAAAATATAGAGATCACCAACCATCTTCTGAAGTTCCTAATGGAAGGAATCTCACGAACGAGGAGTGCGATCTTTATATTGGGAACCTCAATATGGTGATATCGGAGGCAGTGGAGTCGTCCGTACCGAGGATAAAAAGCAGAAACAGCATGGAATGTTATCTAAACCGAGACATACGAACGCTACAAACTCACAAAAGCTTTCTGCTTACCCAGATAAATCGGATACGTCGTCAATTTCAGGACGAATTGAACAATCTGGAGCTGATAAGATTAAAATCCCTTCTGAGAAATTTAAGGTCGCTCATAAGACAGGAGTTTTGGAATTCCGTTGATGATTATTGGAGGCAACGCGCCGAAAAAATTACGAAGTCTGATTCTAGGAATATGTTTCCGCAAATAAATCAGATCTTCAAGCCTCGTAGCATTATCAAAATTCCGAAACTGAAACTACCACTGCATTCTGAGCCACTTTTTTCTCAGGCAGGGATTAATAGCCAACACTGTCCTATCATTGATAACCACTTCGTTGTCAATGGTAGAACGGATAAGCTTAATCTTATTGGATCTCACTTCGAGGCAGTCCACGCAACAAACCATCCAAGTTGCAAAGCTGACATAGTAAATGGGGAACTATCGAGCTTTCTTAGCCGCTATGGTGATTCTGACACACAACTCCGCTTTTCTGGGGAAGTAAAAGCGAACGAACTGACAACAGAACAGACAAACAACTATTACACAACGCTCGACGAACTGACAGACATATTCAGGAGACTGAATAATAAAAAGACTTCTGGATTGGATGACATCCCAAACATCGTACTGAAACATATACCTATCGAAATCATACGGCAATACTGCACAATTTTTAATAACTTGCTGAATAACTGCTACTTTCCAAGTTGTTGGAAAATATCGAAGGTTTTTCCAATAACTAAGAAAAAGAAAGATCCTTCTGATCCTTCTAATTCTAGGCCAATCAGTCTCCTGCCTAACATTGGGAAAGTTTTTGAGGTAGTTATAAGCAAGTCAATCTTGATCGCGTGCGAGACAAAGGAGATAATTCCGCGGAACCAATTTGGGTTCAAAAGAAACCACTCGTCAGTGCATGCTATTACAAAACTGATTTCAGATGTTAACTGGAATTTTAACGCCAAGAGATGTACAGCTGCTTGCCTAGTGGATATCGAAACTTACTACAAACTTATCAGATATGAATTTTCGCCTCACCTTATAAAGGTGATCATCTCGATGGTGCGAGAGAAGAAATTTGTTGTAACAGATAGGCAATGCACGACAACTAGAGTATTTAATATCACTAATGGTCTGCCGCAGGGCACAGTTACGGCACCAATACTCTTTAACATTTACGTTTCGGAAATGCTGAGGAATATGGATAATTCGCTGGCATTCGCTGACGATGTCATTGTGTATGCTCACGACACGAAAATCGAAGGAATCCAAAGTGAACTCCAACGTAAGTTCAACACGCTTGAGGCATTTTGCCGAGACTGGAAACTAAAAATAAATACGTCCAAATGTGAAACCATACTGTTCCGCACCCCACTGAGACGCGGTAACTCAGACTTGCGACGCAATTGGAAAAACTTCCAAATAAGAGGTTCTGATGGGCTTCGCATCGAATCAAAGACTGTTGTGAAGAATCTAGGTGTTCATTTGGATAAGTTCTTATACCACAATGATCACGTAAATGCACAGTTGAAGAAAGCAAGAGCGGCATTCATGTCACTTAAAAGCCTTTTCCACTCCAACTATCTAAGATCCGATGTTAAGATCGTCTGCTACCAGGCATTTGTGCGTCCGATTCTGACTTATGCGAGTCCAGTATGGTGGAACATAAGTCCATCGTATATGGAAAAACTTAAGAGTTTTTGAAAGAAAATGTCTTCGAGCATGCATGCAGATGTACAGAAGCGCACATTCCGACTTTCGACATTACGTCTCAAATAAAAGACTACTGGATGCTTCCGGCGTATCCAGAATTGACAACGTCGTACTGGACCTTGAGGAATCATTTTGCGCGGTCAGCGAATGTCACTGAGAACGATCTAGTTTCGGGCTTATTTTATCCTAACCCTGGGTATTTTAGAAATTAATTAGAAAGTGGACATATACCACCTCAGGCATTCCTGTATCTGGATGCACATGGCTACTTATCAGACTCGATAAATGTTCCCATTATATATCATGTTGCAAGAAGGGCCACAGACAAGACAATCCTCTATGTTCCTGGGCACTCGGCGGATGGATATGCTGATTTGAGATACTGCACTAGCGTACCCGAAAGAGATCATAATAATGATCAGAGACTTAATAGGGGAAAATATTGGTGGCTTGATCGGGTTTAAGCTGACGCTTAGGTTAAGTTAGTTTAAGTTTTTATTATTGTAGGTAGTTTTAGTTAATTTAAAAAAAAAAAAAATATTGTCATATAAAGTTTTTCAAACCACATTTTCTTTAAAATATTGTAATATGCAAGCTACGGCTCGAGTAGATAAAACGATATTCTGTGAAATTTATTTCTTTATTTTCTAGTCTATAGAACAATTCAAGTTCACACTATACTATTCTTCGCAAATTCTTTTCTTACAAGGTCTCTTTCCTCTCAAATCACTTTATCTCCTTTCAATTAGTTAATTCACAAATCCAAACTAATTACTTTTTCTTGTTTACTCTCCACTTTCAATTTATCACCAAATTACAACTTCGCCCATTATCACTTTTCCAATCTCTTCGCCACGGTTCTAAACCAACTGTGTCTTTTTTTGATCGCCATCTGTCCTTATATAGCAGAAGTTTCTGATAGCCAGAAACTTCTAGCAAATTCTTCGACCACTCGAATGAAAGGACAGTTTGAACCAAAATTCTGCCAGAATGGAAAGTCACTTCGGAATTTGCTGCATAGACATAGGCGCGTAGTTATTATTATGCTACACTGCCCCCCTCTTAGACGTGTTCGTCCCGAACAAGTGCATCCTCATTTCGGCCATTGTATCGACTCAGTCGGTCCACATGAACCACTTTCATTTTGGCCCTTGGTCCTCGCTGGATGCGGTAGACAACATCGTTGATGCGGGTTACTATTCTGTAGGGACCTTCCCAGTTCCGCTGTAACTTAGGTGATTTCCCCTTTTGGCGATGGGGATTATACAGCCACACCAGATCTCCTTCCTGGAATCCTGACGTTGTTGCCTTGGCATCATACCTGGTCTTCATGCGGTCGCTCGTCATCTTAATCTGGCTTCTGGTCCTTTGGTGTATGTCCCTAAGCCTTTCCCTAAGGTCCGCCACGTACTCTTCTTCATTTCTGGGCTCATTGGTAGGAGATCCAAATTTCACCTCACTGGGTAAACGAGCTATTCCACCAAATAAGATTTCGAACGGCGTATGTCGAGTAGTGCTATGCACGGCACTTCTATAGGCCATCAAAAACAAGGGAATCTGCCGGTCCCAATCCCGTTGGTAGTCACCTACGACCTTCGAGAGATGTTCGTCCAAAGTCCTATTGAAACGCTCCACCATACCGTCCGACTGTGGATGAAGCGGGGTTGTCCTTGTCTTTTTGATTCCGAGTAGTTGACACATCTCTTGGAAGATTCTTGACTCGAAGTTCCGCCCTTGGTCAGAATGCAATTCCAAGGGCACACCGAATCTGCTAACCCAATTGTAGACGATCTGCTCCGCCACGGTTCTGCTTTCCTGGTTAGGGATCGGAAACGCTTCCGGCCACTTACTGAAGTAGTCCATCACTACGAGTATATACCGATTACCATTGTCGGTTTCCGGAAAGGGCCCTGCGATGTCAATGGCGATTCGTTCGAAAGGTGCTCCCACGTTGTATTGGTGCATCTTACCTCGAGTTTTGATTCTCGGACCCTTGCTAGCTGCACACACGTCGCATTTTCTGCACCAGTCTTCGATATCTTCCTTCGCTTTTAACCAATAAAAACGTTCTCGTACCTTTTCTAGCGTCTTATTCACTCCCAAGTGGCCTCCGGTCGCCCCGCCATGCATTTCCTGTAACACCTCCTTGACCCTCGTCCGCGGTACGACAAGCTGCATTACAAACGACTTTCCGTCGGAGGATTCCCATTTTCTTCTCAGAACACCTTCTTGGACATGGAGGGAGTCCCACTGCGCAAAATATGCCTTTAAGGTCGGGCTTCTGTGAGAGATGTCCTGATGACCCGGTTTCTCCATGTTCTCCTTCCAGGCCAGAATCGGCTCGATATCCGGGTCTTCCCTCTGAGCGTTCCGGATCTCATCTACGCTCCAGCCGGCGATAGGTTCGGCTCTCATTCTTTGGATGGAAACCAGCTCCCGTTCTTCCTGACGCGCACAATGTTTACAATCCGTTCTGCATGGTCTCCGGGACAGTGCATCCGCATTAGAGTGGAACCTTCCTTTACGATGCTGTATTTCGTAGTCGTAGATTTGCAGCCTTTCGATCCATCTTGCGACCTGACCCTCAGGACTCTTGAACTGTAATAGCCATTTTAAGGCTGCATGGTCTGTGCGAAGAACGAACTTCCTCCCGTAGAGGTATTTGTGAAAATGCTTCGTAGTCAAGATCAAAGCTAGAAGTTCCCGCCTTGTCACGCAGTAGTTCCTTTCTGGCTTAGAGAGCACCTTGCTGAAGTACGCAACCACCTTCTCTTGGCCGTCATGCACCTGGGAGAGTACGGCTCCTACCCCGACATTACTAGCATCTGCATCCACAACGAACGTTTCCCCGGGAGTGGGGTAAGCCAGTATCGGGGCATCGCATAGCCGTTGTTTAAGTGCCTTGAAGCTCTTCTCGCACTCAATTGACCATTTGAATTGTTTTCCCTTTTCCGTCAACTGGTGCAGGTTCTTTGCGATCCCGGCAAAATCCTTCACGAACCGTCTGTAGTAGGTGGCTAGGCCCAGGAAGCTCCTTAGTTGGTGTTTGTCTTTGGGGACTGGCCAGTTTTTCACCGCTTCGACCTTCTCCGGATCGGTTCTCACTCCTTTCGCTGAAATTATGTGTCCCAGGTACTTGACTTCCGCTCTAAACAGGGCGCACTTCTTGGGGTTGAGCTTCAGGTGGGCACTTCGAAGCCTTTGAAACACATCCCTTAGATTGTCTCGGTGTTGCGCAAACGTTTTTCCTACGACGATGACATCATCCAAGTATACCAAACAGGTTTTCCATGTTAACCCTTGCAGGACACATTCCATCAATCGCTCGAAAGTCGCCGGAGCATTGCACAGCCCGAATGGCATTACCGTGAATTGCCATAGCCCATTTCCTGTGGTGAAGGCGGTTTTCTCCCGGTCTTCTGGATGGATCTGTACCTGCCAGTAGCCACTCTTCAAGTCGAGAGTGGAAAACCATCGGGCTCCTGATAGTGTGTCTAGCGTGTCGTCAATCCGTGGCAGAGGATAGCTGTCTTTCTTAGTGACGTAATTGAGCTGCCGATAGTCCACGCAGAACCGCGTGCTGCCATCTTTCTTCTTTACCAGTACAACCGGTGATGCCCACGGACTTTTGGAACTTTCAATCAGACCTTCTTTCTCCATTGCCGACACCATCTCTGCAACTTCTGTCTGCTTTGCCAATGGAAGGCGCCTAGCAGGCTGACGAATTGGTCTAGTATCACCAGTGTCTATTCGATGTTGTACCAGGTGTGTTCGGCCGTATTCTCCGTCCTGTGAGGCAAATACATCAGCGTACTCATTGATAAGATTCTCTGCCATAGTTCGCTGCTCCTGATTCAGCTCACTGGACTGGAGAATCGTCTCTCTCGTTTCCGCTGTCCAAGGTGATGGGAGAGGTTTTGGAGCATCACGTTCAGATATTGTTGCGACGGCGGTAATCGGCGTGCATTTTCCAGTCACATCCCCTCGCCTTAGTTTTACAGTGTGTGGTCTTGCGTTCAAAACCCTCACTGGAACCATGGTGTTCTTTGGTTCGACTAACGTCTTTCCCACGATGTAGTCTTGAGAATTCTTCTCTGGGTCTGGTTCTACTATGTAGAATCGGTGGCTCCCAAGATCACCTTCCAGCTTCGTCCAAATGATTGTCTCTGAAGACGGCGGCAAAACTTCGTCTTTGCTGATGACTGTCCTGAGAGTTACGGCATTCTCATTTCCGTACACCATCGGAATCTCCACATTTCGATACCTCAGTACTTGCATCCCGATGTCCAAGATTACTTCATTTGCTTTCATGAAGTCTACTCCGATGATGCACTCGTCGCATATATCTGCCACCAGAAACGCATGGGAGAACGTCAGTCCTGCCAGAGTAATCGTAAGACGAACTTCTCCAAATACCTTCGCCATTTCCCCTGTTGCAGTCTTCAGGCAGTAGCTGTTGGTGTTGTGCAGCCAGGAGCTTTTGACGATATCTCTTCTTACAATGGAGGCAGTGGCACCTGTGTCGATGGTGGCTACGCACTTCTTCTCGTTGATTAGTGCCTCCACTGTCAGGCTCTCGTTACCCCGTTTGGTTTGCGAAACTTGAATGGTGGTCCTGGGGGCCTCGATTCCAGTAACCAACTTCTGCCCCGCGAAGTTGGTCCTTACGCATTTCCCGACTGCTGGTTTTGGGAAGTCTGACTGACAGCCAGATGCTTCCTCTCTGCTTCTCCTACTTCCGCAATGTGAACAATTTCCTCGTCTAGGTGCACTTCTGCACTGCCGTTGTAGGTGTCCGGTTTGGTTGCAATTCCAGCAACGGATTTGACTTCCGCGAGCTCTGTCTTCATCCATGACGGCTGTTCTCTGGCATGAGCATTCCACGACGGACATTTCCCTGACACGGTGTATTCCCTGGTATGCTTGGTCCGCAGCCTTCATTGACAAAGCGAATGCCAATGCCTCGGGGAGTGTTCGCTTTTCAGCCATCCTTACAGCCATTTGCAGTTGTCTGTCCTCTATGGCCTGAATAAAAGCTTCCACCGCCATTTCGTTGATAAGCTCCTCACCGGCTTTAGGGTATGAAAGATGGGCTAGTCGCTCTATATCCGCTTGCAACTGTTGGAGCGTTTCCCCCCTTTTCTGGACTCGACTACGCAGCTGAACCCTGTACACCTGCTGCATGTGTTCATCCCCAAACCGCATCTCGATAGCCTGAACCAGAGAGTCGTAGTTCTGCTGTTTATCTTCCGGGATGGTCTGCAAGAGCTCCGCAGCTGGACCCCTTAGTGCAAGCGTGAGTGCAATAGACTTCTCTTCATCGTCCCAGCTATTGGTCATTGCGGCCGCTTCGAATTGCCTCTTATAAATTGGCCATGATGTTTGACCATCGAAGATAGGAGGCTGCATCTCCTTTCTTCTCAGACCGTCAGTGGAATATTCCCGTGCTTTCTGTCTCTTCACGTTGCTGAGCTCCTTAGCAAGATTTTCGACTTGCTTTTCTACTTTTTCAAACTGAGTCTCTATCTTCCCGAACTGAGTTTCATGTTTCTCAAAATTTTCATCGAATCTAGTTTCGACTTTTTCGAGTTGCGTCTCGACCTTCTCGATTTTCTCTTCGATCACTTCGAATTTGGATTCCAAGTTCTTGTTTTGCTCATCAAGTTTACTTTCCAGAGCATCTAGAGCTTTCTTTTGTTCGTCCATTGCTTTCTTTTGTTCGTCCAGCTTAAGTTCTAGAGAATTCCTCTGGTCGTCCATTGCTTTCTTTTGTTCGTCCATCTTAAGTTCTAGAGAGTTCTTTTGGTCGTCCATTGCTTTCTTTTGGTCGTCCATTGCTTTCTTTTGTTCGTCCAGCTTAAGTTCTATGGAATTCCTTTGGTCTTCTATTGCTTTCTTTTGTTCGTCCATGACTAACTTAAGTTGCAGGAGCAGACTTGTTATACCCGGGTCGGCTGCTGTACTTGCTGGTTCCTCTTCCACGTCAAACTCTACGTCGTGCGGATTTTCACCTTCCTGCGTTACTGCTTCTTCCAGACGAATCAGCAGGGCATCTTTTCCCCCAGTTGTGTCGAGGTTCCGCTTACTGAGTTCTGCCTTTAGTTGAGTTATAGTTAGTTTTCCCAATTTGCGACCCATTTTGCGCAACTAATTAACTCAACACAGAAATCGTTTTTTTTTTTTTTTTTTTTTGTGCAATTTCACACCACGGAAATAGTTATTCACAGAATAAGTTTTATCCCACTTCTGACACCAATGTAACATGCGAGCTACGGCTCGAGTAGATAAAACGATATTCTGTGAAATTTATTTCTTTATTTTCTAGTCTATAGAACAATTCAAGTTCACACTATACTATTCTTCGCAAATTCTTTTCTTACAAGGTCTCTTTCCTCTCAAATCACTTTATCTCCTTTCAATTAGTTAATTCACAAATCCAAACTAATTACTTTTTCTTGTTTACTCTCCACTTTCAATTTATCACCAAATTACAACTTCGCCCATTATCACTTTTCCAATCTCTTCGCCACGGTTCTAAACCAACTGTGTCTTTTTTTGATCGCCATCTGTCCTTATATAGCAGAAGTTTCTGATAGCCAGAAACTTCTAGCAAATTCTTCGACCACTCGAATGAAAGGACAGTTTGAACCAAAATTCTGCCAGAATGGAAAGTCACTTCGGAATTTGCTGCATAGACATAGGCGCGTAGTTATTATTATGCTACAATATGTATGTTGAGGGTGGCCGTGGTGTAGTGGTAACATCAACGCTTGTCACGCTCTTGGTTCACGGTTCAAATCCTGATCTCAACAATCATCTATTTATTTCGTTTGAAATAAATAAAAAAGTTGATCAATTGCGAAAGCTTAGTCAACTCTACTGCGAAGGCATAACACTGGCAGTAGAGTGGTCATATGGCTTAAATGCAACTTGATCGTGATGATGACATCAGGTGGAGGGAACAAAATACTGTGAATCATGAGCAACGACAAAAAGCAAAACAAACAAGCACCCCAGTTATCTGGATGCCACCCTTGGAGTTTACTGAAACTTAATACCACCTAAGTTTCAAACCCACTACACCAATCTTCCCTTCTCTCTCTCTCAATTTCTGCAAACTCCCGTGCCCTGAAATAATTTAATGGTATTCATATCCCATTTGGCGCGCGCAAATTATAAAAAAAAAAAAAAAAAAATTAAAATTACAATCGAAGGATTTCAGCCAAATATAGTTATATATAACGTGTAAAGTAGAATTATAATAAGTTATTTCTAGTAATGAGAACCATGCTATTGGTCATTTACTCATCATTATAATTTATCAATTAAGTATTTCTCTTATTTTTACTTAAAAATGTAAATTTATATACTAAAGTGGAAATAAAATAAGACTAAAAAACAAAACAAAACAAAACAAAACATTAATTGGTGTGGTTTCCGGAGCAGCACATCGACAATAGACAGCTTTCTACAGCTATGAAAGGTCATAGAGAAAAGGCTAACAAAATTCAAGCCGAAACTAAAGCTGCTTCATTATCTACCCGAAGATACAATCGTAAACTCTACTAGCTGTACCAGGATGTGGGTGTAGTCAAATAAATCAAACCCTCCCGCTAAGAGCTCTCCGGTAAACGATCGTAGAGCTTGTCTTAGGGAACACGAATCATCATCCCCGTATCGACAAGGATTGAAGCCAGTGATGTCCCAAGCCGATTTCTCATCGAACGGTAGTCCTGTAAAGAATATAAATAGGATATAATGATCAGAAACGAGAAGAAATCGTATAAAACTATTTCTCGGACAAGTCTTTATTGATTTTCAGTGGCCATACAAGTTTCAGAGCAGTGGGACACATACATTTATGCATTTCATAAACTTTATTTAGTTCATAATTGTGAAAAGAATAGAAGGCAACATTTTAAACTGACATGGCAGCAATGGAACCAAGTTTGTCCCTGAGTTAAAAATTCCGCCAAGAGCAATCATGCCAAGAGCAATCATGCCAAAGTTTTGGGTGTTTCTGTGTATCTTTGTCCATTTCTCTTTTTTGGGGTTAAAACAATTTATGTCAAACTCATTGCATGCAACAACGTACATTAGCCCATTAAGTACAGCTACTTTGAGTGGACCAAGTCCATAACCCCGAGAGAAACCAGTCGTCCATTTTGGACAGCTGGCGTGAAGACACAATTTTTCTATAATCCATGAGTCAACTGAATGGCTATAGGCACCAATAACATACAATACTCCATTTTCTTCAGCCATTGCAGGCCAATACCGCGGAAAATTCAATGAAGGCATGTCGGTCCACTGCATGGTTTGGAGGTCTAAACTCTCAACGGAATTTGTTGGTTGCCCTTGAATTATACCGCCAGCGATTATTAAATTATTATTAACCACAATCATACTATATTGCGATCTCTGTATCTTCGGTTTCGGCCAAACTTCGTATGACCATTTGTTGAACTCTGCATTATAAACTTGAACTTGAAAACCATCTTCGTGAACATCATTGTATGCAATAACAAGTTTCTGTGTTTGGCTGGGTGTAGAATAGCCTATTGATCGTGAAGTTTCCTCAGGTGTAGACTTTAAGACAAGCTTCATGAGACTGTACATTAATGTCTGACGATTATCTTTGTCATGCTCAACCCATGCCATCAAACTGTTCAACAAACTTTCCTTTGAGACAACATGGATATAGCCACTAGAAAGCAATTTGCTAAACTGTTCCTCGTTCAGTTGGAAAAATTCTTTTTTAGTGCAAATTTCCTCGAAGTGTTTGCATGCAAACGCAAAAGATTTTTTTTCGAGCATTGTGTATCCGCGTTGCTTGGCAAAACATGCAATTCCCAAGCAGTTGCTAGTATCCAGCTGTTCTCCCATGAAATCACAGCAAATAGGTATCAAGTTGTTCAATTGATAAAGATCTGCAGCCCTTAATACATCTTCGACCGTATCGCTGTGAAGTTCAATTGGAACCGAGTACATAAAGTCCAGTAACAACTCCAGCGTTACGCCATCCACATTCTCAAGTTTAACCTCGTCGGCTTTAGATTCCTTCGGAGTACTGCGAAACATTGCCAAAAAGTAATCACTCGAGGCAGAGAGAACAAGCTTATGAGCTTCTATCTTAACATTATCGATTCCAGCGACCAAAGTAATATCAAAGAATACTTTTTCTTTATAGAATGTTTGTAATGTCTTCAAAACGCTAATTGCTTTGTCATCACCTTCGATGATCTTCATTTTATGGAGTGATGGGCCAGACATCGTGGATGCTGTAAGGGAAGTTCCATCAGTATGAGTAGCGCGATATAAAACGAAGAGCAATATACTTACAAGAATGATAGACAAACAAAATTTAATCGAAAGATAAATTAAGTAAAATTTATTATTCACTTTAGGTAGAACTACGTATAACAAAAAAAAACGCACATGCAACCGGAATTTTTAAGGTCCAATGAATAATAAAACACGAAGAAGGGGATTTCCCTGTATACAGATCAACTGGTAATAATCGATGAATAAAAGAGCAGAGATTAGTGAAAAGAAATAAAGAAATTTTCCAGTGACCTTAACTTTCCTTACAAGCGATTAGACCACTCCACACCTAGCATTCTCGCATCAGCTGTAAATCGGTTTAACAACAGTCAGCACTTCCACACTGGTATTCTCGCATCCGTTATCATTTTCAGAATAATAAGGCTAATATCCATGACGGACGAAGTAGTTAATCACGATTAACTCACTGATCGTGATCAGGAAGTCAGTCTGTCATCTATGACTGTCATCTATAAAACAGTACAAGTGATTTAAATTAAAACTATAATACTATTTAGCCACCATAACTTGGAACGGGAGGGTGACAAACCTTATTGTTGTATGGTCTATTAACCCCAAAATTTGATCACCTGAAGTGGAGTCATATAATTGGTAAGCTTTCTGCATCAGCACATCGGCAATAGAAAATACCAATTTATTACCTATTTATCGATTTCCATGATAGTACATAATCATACTCATTTTGAAATTCGTGATTTTGATTTTCAGCAAAACATCCCAACCCAAAGATGCAAATGCGATCTCTACTATCTTTACCGAAATGTGGATGTAATCAAATAAGTTAAAGTTAGCAAAGATCTCGCTAAGAACTTCCCGGTTCAAGACAAGAGCGGACCTTTACTTTAAAGATTAAGCTATCATGCAGCTTGACTTAGGAAACTTAAGCAGGCTCTTAATGGGTCGAAAGTCCTATGGGAAGTAGGGACCAGAAATGAGAATTAGTATTAAATAATGTTTGCTCAAAATCGACATGTCTTTATTGATTAAAAAGTTCAGGGTCCATACAAGATAAAGAGCAGTAGAATACATAAATTTCATTGACTTAATTTAGTTTATAATGTGGAAAGGGGAGAAGGCCAGATAGAAAGGTTACAGAAACTACAAAACAAAGCGATGAGAAGTATCCTAAGATGTAACCGTTTTACCCCGATTCGATCAATGCTGGACGCGTTAAAATGGTTAAACGCAAAACAAAGACTGGAGTTAAATACATTATTAGCCGTTTTTAAAATTAAACATGGAAATACTCCAAGGTACCTCACCGATGAGGTCAGGGTAGTGAGCGAGGTGCAACCATACCAACTAAGAAATATACATGATCTTAGATTACAACGACAGACATCAGCAGCAGCTCAAAAAACTCTAATATACAAAGGATTCCAACTGTACAACAACCTTCCTAATGAAATAAAAAATGAATTAAACTATAGAAATTTTAAAAGAAGATGTATGGAACACATTAAAACTAACACACGTAAATGAACACTAATTTGTAATTTGTTTTGTGAATTTTTTTTTTTTTTAACACTGTTAATTCTGAAATTTTTAAACTCTATTTTAATTTTTAATTTTTGAAGTACTATAATGTAATATATAGAGTATTATTAATACTAATAAAATATACAAAAAAACATGTGGCATCCGAAATCTTCCATATTTTGGTTTCGAGATTCCACTGTGTTGAGCTGGTTTGGAGGTTTAAACGCTCAACGGAATTTATTTGACGCCCTTAAAATATACCTCCAGCAATACACAATACATTATCGAATACAACCACACTATATTGTAATTTATTAATATATAATTAATTACAGTATTAACTTTTCTAGGTATAGCATTAGCTGCTGTGAATTTAAGTGAATTTTAAACAAGAAGGTTAAGAACAAGCTAGATACTATTTTCTAAGTTAAGAATTTGTAAAAGTCTAGGAACTACTTTAATATATTGTTGCAGAGGTAACAAGGAGGTGGTTGATCTTTGGTAATAAGGTGGCAATGTGTTAGCTTGGTATGCCCTAATCGAAGTCTGATGAAGTTGATTAACATTGAGGGTGAAATCATTTTCGGGTACAGTATTTTTTCTACTTCCGGGGTGATACTGGATTAGTGGTATATGTATTGTTTCCTAATTTGCTTATTTTTGTTAAGCATGACATCGTGGAGTAATATTTTGAAATCTGGTGGTTTGGGGTTTTCCTATTCCGCGCACAGTAATAGGACTTAACAACTTTTTGTCAAATTTCGTAGAAATTCGTAACTATGTTCAAGAACTGGAAAATAAAAAATAAAAGAAATAATGCAAATCGACCAAAACGTTAGTATTTGTTTCGATTGAGAGAAGCTGCTTATGATAATTTTACTCTCGAATGTTTGTCAGACGTTCGCGAGAGGTTGGATCTTGGAAACATTTATTGGTATTTTCCGAGACTCGAACCTTGGACCTCCCGCTAGTGATCGCGCACTTATGTAACTGCTGAGCCCTCGTAATAAAAACAGGAATAGTGGAATAGGCCTACTTTAAGTCGGGTATACACGCCCAATAAAGATATAATACTTGAGCAAGCCTTTTACTTAACTTTCACGCAAATAAAGGAAAATGTTACGCCTCAAATCACTCAGAAATTATCGGCTAGAATCATAAGGCGTCGATTACTAGAACATTGCCTTCGTGAGTTAAGGCAACTGAGCATGGAGGGAAAACATAATAGTTTGGGATGCATTTGATTGCTGTGGTGTTGGTGCATTAGCTCCTATAAATTGTCAAATGGACCGACATGTTTACTAAGCCATCATAGAAATATCATGAAATCCTTTTGTTCGCCCGCATACTCATCACATGCATGATCTTAAACATTCTTCACGGATGGTGAAACCGTGGTTTTGGTATACCAACACTAATGTCTTAGATGAGCCTGCATGGGGTCCAGTTTTGTCCCTCCTAGGTGCATCATATGAACCGAAGTATAGCAATCCTTACTAAATGTCGCATACCAGATCCTATTAAACGTATACAGTGAAAACGGCTTAAACCCTTTTGTACGACATCGCGGACACGCGATTGCAAATTGAAACGGTCCGCGATAAAAAAAATCCCGCTATTGCCGTATGATAGCGACCACAACGCCATTGTAATGGTAACATCCTTTTCTGACGACATCATCCTTAGCCTCGCAACGGACCAAGAGATTCCTAAATACAATTTTAGGAAAACCGATTGGTGTAATTTTGCGCGGTGCGCCGTCCGAAAATATAGAGATCACCAACCATCTTCTGAAGTTCCTAATGGAAGGAATCTCACGAACGAGGAGTGCGATCTTTATATTGGGAACCTCAATATGGTGATATCGGAGGCAGTGGAGTCGTCCGTACCGAGGATAAAAAGCAGAAACAGCATGGAATGTTATCTAAACCGAGACATACGAACGCTACAAACTCACAAAAGCTTTCTGCTTACCCAGATAAATCGGATACGTCGTCAATTTCAGGACGAATTGAACAATCTGGAGCTGATAAGATTAAAATCCCTTCTGAGAAATTTAAGGTCGCTCATAAGACAGGAGTTTTGGAATTCCGTTGATGATTATTGGAGGCAACGCGCCGAAAAAATTACGAAGTCTGATTCTAGGAATATGTTTCCGCAAATAAATCAGATCTTCAAGCCTCGTAGCATTATCAAAATTCCGAAACTGAAACTACCACTGCATTCTGAGCCACTTTTTTCTCAGGCAGGGATTAATAGCCAACACTGTCCTATCATTGATAACCACTTCGTTGTCAATGGTAGAACGGATAAGCTTAATCTTATTGGATCTCACTTCGAGGCAGTCCACGCAACAAACCATCCAAGTTGCAAAGCTGACATAGTAAATGGGGAACTATCGAGCTTTCTTAGCCGCTATGGTGATTCTGACACACAACTCCGCTTTTCTGGGGAAGTAAAAGCGAACGAACTGACAACAGAACAGACAAACAACTATTACACAACGCTCGACGAACTGACAGACATATTCAGGAGACTGAATAATAAAAAGACTTCTGGATTGGATGACATCCCAAACATCGTACTGAAACATATACCTATCGAAATCATACGGCAATACTGCACAATTTTTAATAACTTGCTGAATAACTGCTACTTTCCAAGTTGTTGGAAAATATCGAAGGTTTTTCCAATAACTAAGAAAAAGAAAGATCCTTCTGATCCTTCTAATTCTAGGCCAATCAGTCTCCTGCCTAACATTGGGAAAGTTTTTGAGGTAGTTATAAGCAAGTCAATCTTGATCGCGTGCGAGACAAAGGAGATAATTCCGCGGAACCAATTTGGGTTCAAAAGAAACCACTCGTCAGTGCATGCTATTACAAAACTGATTTCAGATGTTAACTGGAATTTTAACGCCAAGAGATGTACAGCTGCTTGCCTAGTGGATATCGAAACTTACTACAAACTTATCAGATATGAATTTTCGCCTCACCTTATAAAGGTGATCATCTCGATGGTGCGAGAGAAGAAATTTGTTGTAACAGATAGGCAATGCACGACAACTAGAGTATTTAATATCACTAATGGTCTGCCGCAGGGCACAGTTACGGCACCAATACTCTTTAACATTTACGTTTCGGAAATGCTGAGGAATATGGATAATTCGCTGGCATTCGCTGACGATGTCATTGTGTATGCTCACGACACGAAAATCGAAGGAATCCAAAGTGAACTCCAACGTAAGTTCAACACGCTTGAGGCATTTTGCCGAGACTGGAAACTAAAAATAAATACGTCCAAATGTGAAACCATACTGTTCCGCACCCCACTGAGACGCGGTAACTCAGACTTGCGACGCAATTGGAAAAACTTCCAAATAAGAGGTTCTGATGGGCTTCGCATCGAATCAAAGACTGTTGTGAAGAATCTAGGTGTTCATTTGGATAAGTTCTTATACCACAATGATCACGTAAATGCACAGTTGAAGAAAGCAAGAGCGGCATTCATGTCACTTAAAAGCCTTTTCCACTCCAACTATCTAAGATCCGATGTTAAGATCGTCTGCTACCAGGCATTTGTGCGTCCGATTCTGACTTATGCGAGTCCAGTATGGTGGAACATAAGTCCATCGTATATGGAAAAACTTAAGAGTTTTTGAAAGAAAATGTCTTCGAGCATGCATGCAGATGTACAGAAGCGCACATTCCGACTTTCGACATTACGTCTCAAATAAAAGACTACTGGATGCTTCCGGCGTATCCAGAATTGACAACGTCGTACTGGACCTTGAGGAATCATTTTGCGCGGTCAGCGAATGTCACTGAGAACGATCTAGTTTCGGGCTTATTTTATCCTAACCCTGGGTATTTTAGAAATTAATTAGAAAGTGGACATATACCACCTCAGGCATTCCTGTATCTGGATGCACATGGCTACTTATCAGACTCGATAAATGTTCCCATTATATATCATGTTGCAAGAAGGGCCACAGACAAGACAATCCTCTATGTTCCTGGGCACTCGGCGGATGGATATGCTGATTTGAGATACTGCACTAGCGTACCCGAAAGAGATCATAATAATGATCAGAGACTTAATAGGGGAAAATATTGGTGGCTTGATCGGGTTTAAGCTGACGCTTAGGTTAAGTTAGTTTAAGTTTTTATTATTGTAGGTAGTTTTAGTTAATTTAAAAAAAAAAAAAATATTGTCATATAAAGTTTTTCAAACCACATTTTCTTTAAAATATGTATGTTGAGGGTGGCCGTGGTGTAGTGGTAACATCAACGCTTGTCACGCTCTTGGTTCACGGTTCAAATCCTGATCTCAACAATCATCTATTTATTTCGTTTGAAATAAATAAAAAAGTTGATCAATTGCGAAAGCTTAGTCAACTCTACTGCGAAGGCATAACACTGGCAGTAGAGTGGTCATATGGCTTAAATGCAACTTGATCGTGATGATGACATCAGGTGGAGGGAACAAAATACTGTGAATCATGAGCAACGACAAAAAGCAAAACAAACAAGCACCCCAGTTATCTGGATGCCACCCTTGGAGTTTACTGAAACTTAATACCACCTAAGTTTCAAACCCACTACACCAATCTTCCCTTCTCTCTCTCTCAATTTCTGCAAACGCCCGTGCCCTGAAATAATTTAATGGTATTCATATCCCATTTGGCGCGCGCAAATTATAAAAAAAAAAAAAAAAAAAATTTAAATTACAATCGAAGGATTTCAGCCAAATATAGTTATATATAACGTGTAAAGTAGAATTATAATAAGTTATTTCTAGTAATGAGAACCATGCTATTGGTCATTTACTCATCATTATAATTTATCAATTAAGTATTTCTCTTATTTTTACTTAAAAATGTAAATTTATATACTAAAGTGGAAATAAAATAAGACTAAAAAACAAAACAAAACAAAACAAAACAAAACATTAATTGGTGTGGTTTCCGGAGCAGCACATCGACAATAGACAGCTTTCTACAGCTATGAAAGGTCATAGAGAAAAGGCTAACAAAATTCAAGCCGAAACTAAAGCTGCTTCATTATCTACCCGAAGATACAATCGTAAACTCTACTAGCTGTACCAGGATGTGGGTGTAGTCAAATAAATCAAACCCTCCCGCTAAGAGCTCTCCGGTAAACGATCGTAGAGCTTGTCTTAGGGAACACGAATCATCATCCCCGTATCGACAAGGATTGAAGCCAGTGATGTCCCAAGCCGATTTCTCATCGAACGGTAGTCCTGTAAAGAATATAAATAGGATATAATGATCAGAAACGAGAAGAAATCGTATAAAACTATTTCTCGGACAAGTCTTTATTGATTTTCAGTGGCCATACAAGTTTCAGAGCAGTGGGACACATACATTTATGCATTTCATAAACTTTATTTAGTTCATAATTGTGAAAAGAATAGAAGGCAACATTTTAAACTGACATGGCAGCAATGGAACCAAGTTTGTCCCTGAGTTAAAAATTCCGCCAAGAGCAATCATGCCAAGAGCAATCATGCCAAAGTTTTGGGTGTTTCTGTGTATCTTTGTCCATTTCTCTTTTTTGGGGTTAAAACAATTTATGTCAAACTCATTGCATGCAACAACGTACATTAGCCCATTAAGTACAGCTACTTTGAGTGGACCACGTCCATAACCCTGAGAGGCACAAGTCCATTTTGGACAGCTGGCGTGAAGACAATATTTTTCCATAATCCATGTGTCATCTGAATGGCTAGAGGCACCAATAACATACAATACTCCATCTTCTTCAGCCATTGCAGGCCAATACCGCGAAATATTCAATGAAGGCATGTCGGTCCACTGCATGGTTTGGAGGTCTAAACTCTCAACGGAATTTGTTGGTCGCCCTTGAATTATACCGCCAGCGATTATTAAATTATTATTAACCACAATCATACCATATTGCGATCTCTGTACCTTCGGTTTCGGCCAAACTTCGTATGACCATTTGTTGAACTCTGCATTATAAACTTGAACTTGAAAACCATCTTCGTGAACATCATTGTATGCAATAACAAGTTTCTGTGTTTGGCTGGGTGTAGAATAGCCTATTGATTGTGAAGTTTCCTCAGGTGTAGACTTTAAGACAAGCGACTTGAGACTGTACATTAATGTCTGACGATTATCTTTGTCATGCTCAACCCATGCCATCAAACTGTTCAACAAACTTTCCTTTGAGACAACATGGATATAGCCACTAGAAAGCAATTTGCTAAACTGTTCCTCGTTCAGTTGGAAAAATTCTTTTTTAGTGCAAATTTCCTCGAAGTGTTTGCATGCAAACGCAAAAGATTTTTTTTCGAGCATTGTGTATCCGCGTTGCTTGGCAAAACATGCAATTCCCAAGCAGTTGCTAGTATCCAGCTGTTCTCCCATGAAATCACAGCAAATAGGTATCAAGTTGTTCAATTGATAAAGATCTGCAGCCCTTAATACATCTTCGACCGTATCGCTGTGAAGTTCAATTGGAACCGAGTACATAAAGTCCAGTAACAACTCCAGCGTTACGCCATCCACATTCTCAAGTTTAACCTCGTCGGCTTTAGATTCCTTCGGAGTACTGCGAAACATTGCCAAAAAGTAATCACTCGAGGCAGAGAGAACAAGCTTATGAGCTTCTATCTTAACATTATCGATTCCAGCGACCAAAGTAATATCAAAGAATACTTTTTCTTTATAGAATGTTTGTAATGTCTTCAAAACGCTAATTGCTTTGTCATCACCTTCGATGATCTTCATTTTATGGAGTGATGGGCCAGACATCGTGGATGCTGTAAGGGAAGTTCCATCAGTATGAGTAGCGCGATATAAAACGAAGAGCAATATACTTACAAGAATGATAGACAAACAAAATTTAATCGAAAGATAAATTAAGTAAAATTTATTATTCACTTTAGGTAGAACTACGTATAACAAAAAAAAACGCACATGCAACCGGAATTTTTAAGGTCCAATGAATAATAAAACACGAAGAAGGGGATTTCCCTGTATACAGATCAACTGGTAATAATCGATGAATAAAAGAGCAGAGATTAGTGAAAAGAAATAAAGAAATTTTCCAGTGACCTTAACTTTCCTTACAAGCGATTAGACCACTCCACACCTAGCATTCTCGCATCAGCTGTAAATCGGTTTAACAACAGTCAGCACTTCCACACTGGTATTCTCGCATCCGTTATCATTTTCAGAATAATAAGGCTAATATCCATGACGGACGAAGTAGTTAATCACGATTAACTCACTGATCGTGATCAGGAAGTCAGTCTGTCATCTATGACTGTCATCTATAAAACAGTACAAGTGATTTAAATTAAAACTATAATACTATTTAGCCACCATAACTTGGAACGGGAGGGTGACAAACCTTATTGTTGTATGGTCTATTAACCCCAAAATTTGATCACCTGAAGTGGAGTCATATAATTGGTAAGCTTTCTGCATCAGCACATCGGCAATAGAAAATACCAATTTATTACCTATTTATCGATTTCCATGATAGTACATAATCATACTCATTTTGAAATTCGTGATTTTGATTTTCAGCAAAACATCCCAACCCAAAGATGCAAATGCGATCTCTACTATCTTTACCGAAATGTGGATGTAATCAAATAAGTTAAAGTTAGCAAAGATCTCGCTAAGAACTTCCCGGTTCAAGACAAGAGCGGACCTTTACTTTAAAGATTAAGCTATCATGCAGCTTGACTTAGGAAACTTAAGCAGGCTCTTAATGGGTCGAAAGTCCTATGGGAAGTAGGGACCAGAAATGAGAATTAGTATTAAATAATGTTTGCTCAAAATCGACATGTCTTTATTGATTAAAAAGTTCAGGGTCCATACAAGATAAAGAGCAGTAGAATACATAAATTTCATTGACTTAATTTAGTTTATAATGTGGAAAGGGGAGAAGGCCAGATAGAAAGGTTACAGAAACTACAAAACAAAGCGATGAGAAGTATCCTAAGATGTAACCGTTTTACCCCGATTCGATCAATGCTGGACGCGTTAAAATGGTTAAACGCAAAACAAAGACTGGAGTTAAATACATTATTAGCCGTTTTTAAAATTAAACATGGAAATACTCCAAGGTACCTCACCGATGAGGTCAGGGTAGTGAGCGAGGTGCAACCATACCAACTAAGAAATATACATGATCTTAGATTACAACGACAGACATCAGCAGCAGCTCAAAAAACTCTAATATACAAAGGATTCCAACTGTACAACAACCTTCCTAATGAAATAAAAAATGAATTAAACTATAGAAATTTTAAAAGAAGATGTATGGAACACATTAAAACTAACACACGTAAATGAACACTAATTTGTAATTTGTTTTGTGAATTTTTTTTTTTTTTAACACTGTTAATTCTGAAATTTTTAAACTCTATTTTAATTTTTAATTTTTGAAGTACTATAATGTAATATATAGAGTATTATTAATACTAATAAAATATACAAAAAAACATGTGGCATCCGAAATCTTCCATATTTTGGTTTCGAGATTCCACTGTGTTGAGCTGGTTTGGAGGTTTAAACGCTCAACGGAATTTATTTGACGCCCTTAAAATATACCTCCAGCAATACACAATACATTATCGAATACAACCACACTATATTGTAATTTATTAATATATAATTAATTACAGTATTAACTTTTCTAGGTATAGCATTAGCTGCTGTGAATTTAAGTGAATTTTAAACAAGAAGGTTAAGAACAAGCTAGATACTATTTTCTAAGTTAAGAATTTGTAAAAGTCTAGGAACTACTTTAATATATTGTTGCAGAGGTAACAAGGAGGTGGTTGATCTTTGGTAATAAGGTGGCAATGTGTTAGCTTGGTATGCCCTAATCGAAGTCTGATGAAGTTGATTAACATTGAGGGTGAAATCATTTTCGGGTACAGTATTTTTTCTACTTCCGGGGTGATACTGGATTAGTGGTATATGTATTGTTTCCTAATTTGCTTATTTTTGTTAAGCATGACATCGTGGAGTAATATTTTGAAATCTGGTGGTTTGGGGTTTTCCTATTCCGCGCACAGTAATAGGACTTAACAACTTTTTGTCAAATTTCGTAGAAATTCGTAACTATGTTCAAGAACTGGAAAATAAAAAATAAAAGAAATAATGCAAATCGACCAAAACGTTAGTATTTGTTTCGATTGAGAGAAGCTGCTTATGATAATTTTACTCTCGAATGTTTGTCAGACGTTCGCGAGAGGTTGGATCTTGGAAACATTTATTGGTATTTTCCGAGACTCGAACCTTGGACCTCCCGCTAGTGATCGCGCACTTATGTAACTGCTGAGCCCTCGTAATAAAAACAGGAATAGTGGAATAGGCCTACTTTAAGTCGGGTATACACGCCCAATAAAGATATAATACTTGAGCAAGCCTTTTACTTAACTTTCACGCAAATAAAGGAAAATGTTACGCCTCAAATCACTCAGAAATTATCGGCTAGAATCATAAGGCGTCGATTACTAGAACATTGCCTTCGTGAGTTAAGGCAACTGAGCATGGAGGGAAAACATAATAGTTTGGGATGCATTTGATTGCTGTGGTGTTGGTGCATTAGCTCCTATAAATTGTCAAATGGACCGACATGTTTACTAAGCCATCATAGAAATATCATGAAATCCTTTTGTTCGCCCGCATACTCATCACATGCATGATCTTAAACATTCTTCACGGATGGTGAAACCGTGGTTTTGGTATACCAACACTAATGTCTTAGATGAGCCTGCATGGGGTCCAGTTTTGTCCCTCCTAGGTGCATCATATGAACCGAAGTATAGCAATCCTTACTAAATGTCGCATACCAGATCCTATTAAACGTATACAGTGAAAACGGCTTAAACCCTTTTGTACGACATCGCGGACACGCGATTGCAAATTGAAACGGTCCGCGATAAAAAAAATCCCGCTATTGCCGTATTATAGCGACCACAACGCCATTGTAATGGTAACATCCTTTTCTGACGACATCATCCTTAGCCTCGCAACGGACCAAGAGATTCCTAAATACAATTTTAGGAAAACCGATTGGTGTAATTTTGCGCGGTGCGCCGTCCGAAAATATAGAGATCACCAACCATCTTCTGAAGTTCCTAATGGAAGGAATCTCACGAACGAGGAGTGCGATCTTTATATTGGGAACCTCAATATGGTGATATCGGAGGCAGTGGAGTCGTCCGTACCGAGGATAAAAAGCAGAAACAGCATGGAATGTTATCTAAACCGAGACATACGAACGCTACAAACTCACAAAAGCTTTCTGCTTACCCAGATAAATCGGATACGTCGTCAATTTCAGGACGAATTGAACAATCTGGAGCTGATAAGATTAAAATCCCTTCTGAGAAATTTAAGGTCGCTCATAAGACAGGAGTTTTGGAATTCCGTTGATGATTATTGGAGGCAACGCGCCGAAAAAATTACGAAGTCTGATTCTAGGAATATGTTTCCGCAAATAAATCAGATCTTCAAGCCTCGTAGCATTATCAAAATTCCGAAACTGAAACTACCACTGCATTCTGAGCCACTTTTTTCTCAGGCAGGGATTAATAGCCAACACTGTCCTATCATTGATAACCACTTCGTTGTCAATGGTAGAACGGATAAGCTTAATCTTATTGGATCTCACTTCGAGGCAGTCCACGCAACAAACCATCCAAGTTGCAAAGCTGACATAGTAAATGGGGAACTATCGAGCTTTCTTAGCCGCTATGGTGATTCTGACACACAACTCCGCTTTTCTGGGGAAGTAAAAGCGAACGAACTGACAACAGAACAGACAAACAACTATTACACAACGCTCGACGAACTGACAGACATATTCAGGAGACTGAATAATAAAAAGACTTCTGGATTGGATGACATCCCAAACATCGTACTGAAACATATACCTATCGAAATCATACGGCAATACTGCACAATTTTTAATAACTTGCTGAATAACTGCTACTTTCCAAGTTGTTGGAAAATATCGAAGGTTTTTCCAATAACTAAGAAAAAGAAAGATCCTTCTGATCCTTCTAATTCTAGGCCAATCAGTCTCCTGCCTAACATTGGGAAAGTTTTTGAGGTAGTTATAAGCAAGTCAATCTTGATCGCGTGCGAGACAAAGGAGATAATTCCGCGGAACCAATTTGGGTTCAAAAGAAACCACTCGTCAGTGCATGCTATTACAAAACTGATTTCAGATGTTAACTGGAATTTTAACGCCAAGAGATGTACAGCTGCTTGCCTAGTGGATATCGAAACTTACTACAAACTTATCAGATATGAATTTTCGCCTCACCTTATAAAGGTGATCATCTCGATGGTGCGAGAGAAGAAATTTGTTGTAACAGATAGGCAATGCACGACAACTAGAGTATTTAATATCACTAATGGTCTGCCGCAGGGCACAGTTACGGCACCAATACTCTTTAACATTTACGTTTCGGAAATGCTGAGGAATATGGATAATTCGCTGGCATTCGCTGACGATGTCATTGTGTATGCTCACGACACGAAAATCGAAGGAATCCAAAGTGAACTCCAACGTAAGTTCAACACGCTTGAGGCATTTTGCCGAGACTGGAAACTAAAAATAAATACGTCCAAATGTGAAACCATACTGTTCCGCACCCCACTGAGACGCGGTAACTCAGACTTGCGACGCAATTGGAAAAACTTCCAAATAAGAGGTTCTGATGGGCTTCGCATCGAATCAAAGACTGTTGTGAAGAATCTAGGTGTTCATTTGGATAAGTTCTTATACCACAATGATCACGTAAATGCACAGTTGAAGAAAGCAAGAGCGGCATTCATGTCACTTAAAAGCCTTTTCCACTCCAACTATCTAAGATCCGATGTTAAGATCGTCTGCTACCAGGCATTTGTGCGTCCGATTCTGACTTATGCGAGTCCAGTATGGTGGAACATAAGTCCATCGTATATGGAAAAACTTAAGAGTTTTTGAAAGAAAATGTCTTCGAGCATGCATGCAGATGTACAGAAGCGCACATTCCGACTTTCGACATTACGTCTCAAATAAAAGACTACTGGATGCTTCCGGCGTATCCAGAATTGACAACGTCGTACTGGACCTTGAGGAATCATTTTGCGCGGTCAGCGAATGTCACTGAGAACGATCTAGTTTCGGGCTTATTTTATCCTAACCCTGGGTATTTTAGAAATTAATTAGAAAGTGGACATATACCACCTCAGGCATTCCTGTATCTGGATGCACATGGCTACTTATCAGACTCGATAAATGTTCCCATTATATATCATGTTGCAAGAAGGGCCACAGACAAGACAATCCTCTATGTTCCTGGGCACTCGGCGGATGGATATGCTGATTTGAGATACTGCACTAGCGTACCCGAAAGAGATCATAATAATGATCAGAGACTTAATAGGGGAAAATATTGGTGGCTTGATCGGGTTTAAGCTGACGCTTAGGTTAAGTTAGTTTAAGTTTTTATTATTGTAGGTAGTTTTAGTTAATTTAAAAAAAAAAAAAATATTGTCATATAAAGTTTTTCAAACCACATTTTCTTTAAAATATGTATGTTGAGGGTGGCCGTGGTGTAGTGGTAACATCAACGCTTGTCACGCTCTTGGTTCACGGTTCAAATCCTGATCTCAACAATCATCTATTTATTTCGTTTGAAATAAATAAAAAAGTTGATCAATTGCGAAAGCTTAGTCAACTCTACTGCGAAGGCATAACACTGGCAGTAGAGTGGTCATATGGCTTAAATGCAACTTGATCGTGATGATGACATCAGGTGGAGGGAACAAAATACTGTGAATCATGAGCAACGACAAAAAGCAAAACAAACAAGCACCCCAGTTATCTGGATGCCACCCTTGGAGTTTACTGAAACTTAATACCACCTAAGTTTCAAACCCACTACACCAATCTTCCCTTCTCTCTCTCTCAATTTCTGCAAACGCCCGTGCCCTGAAATAATTTAATGGTATTCATATCCCATTTGGCGCGCGCAAATTATAAAAAAAAAAAAAAAAAAAATTAAAATTACAATCGAAGGATTTCAG
This sequence comes from Pocota personata, assembly GCA_963082735.1. NCBI lineage: Eukaryota > Metazoa > Arthropoda > Insecta > Diptera > Syrphidae > Pocota > Pocota personata. The sequence goes on along the minus strand of OY720432.1, from coordinate 83,756,534 downwards.
CCAAATATAGTTATATATAACGTGTAAAGTAGAATTATAATAAGTTATTTCTAGTAATGAGAACCATGCTATTGGTCATTTACTCATCATTATAATTTATCAATTAAGTATTTCTCTTATTTTTACTTAAAAATGTAAATTTATATACTAAAGTGGAAATAAAATAAGACTAAAAAACAAAACAAAACAAAACAAAACATTAATTGGTGTGGTTTCCGGAGCAGCACATCGACAATAGACAGCTTTCTACAGCTATGAAAGGTCATAGAGAAAAGGCTAACAAAATTCAAGCCGAAACTAAAGCTGCTTCATTATCTACCCGAAGATACAATCGTAAACTCTACTAGCTGTACCAGGATGTGGGTGTAGTCAAATAAATCAAACCCTCCCGCTAAGAGCTCTCCGGTAAACGATCGTAGAGCTTGTCTTAGGGAACACGAATCATCATCCCCGTATCGACAAGGATTGAAGCCAGTGATGTCCCAAGCCGATTTCTCATCGAACGGTAGTCCTGTAAAGAATATAAATAGGATATAATGATCAGAAACGAGAAGAAATCGTATAAAACTATTTCTCGGACAAGTCTTTATTGATTTTCAGTGGCCATACAAGTTTCAGAGCAGTGGGACACATACATTTATGCATTTCATAAACTTTATTTAGTTCATAATTGTGAAAAGAATAGAAGGCAACATTTTAAACTGACATGGCAGCAATGGAACCAAGTTTGTCCCTGAGTTAAAAATTCCGCCAAGAGCAATCATGCCAAGAGCAATCATGCCAAAGTTTTGGGTGTTTCTGTGTATCTTTGTCCATTTCTCTTTTTTGGGGTTAAAACAATTTATGTCAAACTCATTGCATGCAACAACGTACATTAGCCCATTAAGTACAGCTACTTTGAGTGGACCAAGTCCATAACCCCGAGAGAAACCAGTCGTCCATTTTGGACAGCTGGCGTGAAGACACAATTTTTCTATAATCCATGAGTCAACTGAATGGCTATAGGCACCAATAACATACAATACTCCATTTTCTTCAGCCATTGCAGGCCAATACCGCGGAAAATTCAATGAAGGCATGTCGGTCCACTGCATGGTTTGGAGGTCTAAACTCTCAACGGAATTTGTTGGTTGCCCTTGAATTATACCGCCAGCGATTATTAAATTATTATTAACCACAATCATACTATATTGCGATCTCTGTATCTTCGGTTTCGGCCAAACTTCGTATGACCATTTGTTGAACTCTGCATTATAAACTTGAACTTGAAAACCATCTTCGTGAACATCATTGTATGCAATAACAAGTTTCTGTGTTTGGCTGGGTGTAGAATAGCCTATTGATCGTGAAGTTTCCTCAGGTGTAGACTTTAAGACAAGCTTCATGAGACTGTACATTAATGTCTGACGATTATCTTTGTCATGCTCAACCCATGCCATCAAACTGTTCAACAAACTTTCCTTTGAGACAACATGGATATAGCCACTAGAAAGCAATTTGCTAAACTGTTCCTCGTTCAGTTGGAAAAATTCTTTTTTAGTGCAAATTTCCTCGAAGTGTTTGCATGCAAACGCAAAAGATTTTTTTTCGAGCATTGTGTATCCGCGTTGCTTGGCAAAACATGCAATTCCCAAGCAGTTGCTAGTATCCAGCTGTTCTCCCATGAAATCACAGCAAATAGGTATCAAGTTGTTCAATTGATAAAGATCTGCAGCCCTTAATACATCTTCGACCGTATCGCTGTGAAGTTCAATTGGAACCGAGTACATAAAGTCCAGTAACAACTCCAGCGTTACGCCATCCACATTCTCAAGTTTAACCTCGTCGGCTTTAGATTCCTTCGGAGTACTGCGAAACATTGCCAAAAAGTAATCACTCGAGGCAGAGAGAACAAGCTTATGAGCTTCTATCTTAACATTATCGATTCCAGCGACCAAAGTAATATCAAAGAATACTTTTTCTTTATAGAATGTTTGTAATGTCTTCAAAACGCTAATTGCTTTGTCATCACCTTCGATGATCTTCATTTTATGGAGTGATGGGCCAGACATCGTGGATGCTGTAAGGGAAGTTCCATCAGTATGAGTAGCGCGATATAAAACGAAGAGCAATATACTTACAAGAATGATAGACAAACAAAATTTAATCGAAAGATAAATTAAGTAAAATTTATTATTCACTTTAGGTAGAACTACGTATAACAAAAAAAAACGCACATGCAACCGGAATTTTTAAGGTCCAATGAATAATAAAACACGAAGAAGGGGATTTCCCTGTATACAGATCAACTGGTAATAATCGATGAATAAAAGAGCAGAGATTAGTGAAAAGAAATAAAGAAATTTTCCAGTGACCTTAACTTTCCTTACAAGCGATTAGACCACTCCACACCTAGCATTCTCGCATCAGCTGTAAATCGGTTTAACAACAGTCAGCACTTCCACACTGGTATTCTCGCATCCGTTATCATTTTCAGAATAATAAGGCTAATATCCATGACGGACGAAGTAGTTAATCACGATTAACTCACTGATCGTGATCAGGAAGTCAGTCTGTCATCTATGACTTAGCTCCAAACGAGATGAGCGCTTTGTGGAACTGGATTAAGGTTAATTGCGAGAACGTATTGGTGACGCTGAAGCTGAAGCGAGAAGTGTTCTGTGGGTTGAAGCACAAACATAATCAATGAACACAATGATGAAGCGAAATCAAAAGTAGGAATACAGTCCACTTCAGCTTCGCAGAGCTCTTCACGCTTCATGCTGTATTGCTCACTGCTCACTGAACACCATTTGTTATTCATCGCATATTTGCATTTTCATCGCATGTCAATCGATTGACGGTATAAAGGCCGCTTAAGCATTTTCACTTTTAATCATTTACCACGTTTATATGCAGAATCGAGGGATCGAGTTGAGATTTCGATCTGAGTATTTCTACACACCGAGTCGAAAGATTGAACAATTCAAACGTGGTTGAACTGAAAGATAAGTATAACAGACATTTTGCTTTTGATTGTGTTAGTGTTCTGTTGTGTTAGATTCGTTATCTGAAATCACACACGCACACAGAGACAACATGTCAGTTCAACCCCTCAACACAAGTATACATGCATTTTTCTAACTCGATCCAGCTCTGTTAGCTGAGTCGAGTTGAGTCAATCCCATTGCAGTAAAACGGCTCACAACAAGCTTAGCTCGCTTTTTGACAACAGAGCTGCTAAATTTTGTAAAATGGGACTGGAACAAATTCGCGAAAATTGCAACAAGATTTAATTTATTTTACTGCAGAAAATAAAGTAATCTTTTTACTAAGCTCCAACCTACCTGCAAAATTGATACCATTTTCAGTCAATACTAATTCGTATAACCTTTTCTCTAATACATACATTTTAATCTATTGCAAATTCTTTCCACATCGCTGGCTCGTACAATTCAAGTTTTTGTTGTCAAAATAATCAGTTATTGCAAATGCAAATTATGTTTAGCTGTCTATCTTGGTACATTACAAATAAAATATGTTCTTCTGCAGGAATAATTTAATTTTACCACTGCCATCAGTGAAAATTTAATAAAAGTAACAGTTTAAGAAAATGTATTAACATGGCAGAAGCATTGGATGTACGACCGACCATCAAAATAAAACAAAAGTGAAAAAACAAAATTGGTGTCAAAATTATTTTAGCTTGTGACATTACTGTGCGGAGGCAAGAAGTTCATCTGTTTCAATTCTACAAAGCACCAACATAAAAAATTCATATTTTAGATTTTAGAACTGTGATAGTGGGAAGGAACAAGTGCATTGCACAAAATAAAAAAAACGTGTACCTTCATTTTTTTCATTGTTCTCCTAGAAATATTTAACAAATTTGAATATTTAATTAAAGTAATGGAATTCTCATTTTATTCATATTAATGAATGCATTGACTGTGGATATTTAATGATGAAAGCGTAGTTTTTTCAAAAAAATTCTAAAAAAAAACAATGGGCTTCATTGAATTCGAAGTGAATCTAAACTTTTTGCAGTCCAAGTTGTGGCGTTGGTATCAGTGCGCTTCAGACTCATCCTGTTCTCGGTTAAGTGGCATCGAGAGTTCATCGCGATCAATTTTGGACTGTCATGGGTCTTACAATGATAACCACAACAATGCAAATTCAAAGCCACATCGTAACAATCACAACCATAAATCGTCGAACAGAATGCTCGAAATGCCGATCCGTTAGTTCCGACAAAAGTGGTGCACAGAATGCTTTCGATCCGATCCGTCTTTTAACGTTTCGCCATTACTCAAAATTATCGAAAAATAAGAAAATAATAAATAGAAAATTAATAATTGGACCCTTGTCAACCATTTTTGCACATTTATGATACGTATTGTTAGCACAACCAAACAAAAACATTGCACTATCCCAAATGCAATTAAATTTTCTTTACAATCTCTTCCGTTCAAATTGTTCTGCAAAACACTTTATGAAGTTATATGCGTAAATTCTACCAACAAATTCATAGGTCATCCCTTCTGACCTATCCTGCAAAGGTCGACTTTTTCGATTCGATCCGTTCAATGTGTGCAGCTTTCCGGTAAGCCATGCAAAATACTTACATGTATAGGTCAACTTTTCGGAAGCACCAGATTGAAAGCACTCTTTTCAGCGCTTAATAACAATTGTCAGATAAAAATAAATGTCGCCCCAATGAAAACTCTGCCTTATACGAAATTCCACCATGTCATTCTCACCTAAAAATTTATTAAACCTGCGAACGCACCCCCGCAAAAAGACAACCATTGCTACCAACATTACACCATCGAAATTGCTATTTCTCGTGTTCTTTCTAGAATGCTCTGCAAATTTAGTGATTACTGAAAATTAAAATCCAACGTTTGCCCACGCTGCACGAAAAACTAGCTACATATTCTTATTATTTGCATTAATAAACATCCGAACAAACTAGTGCCCCAATTAAACATCATTAACAATTCATTTGAAGTGATTTTCTGCAAGAAATCCAAAAACACTTCTGAGTCATGGACAAAGTAAGTAAATTACCAAGGAAAACGAAAGAAAGAAAAAAAACAAGAAATTTGGTTATGTGCTGCTGCAAGTCTATATGCACTTTTACTGCATTATCCTAGGTGAACGAACTTAAAGAAAAAGGCAACAAGGCCCTCAACGAGGACAAGTTCGATGAAGCCATCGCTGCCTACACAGAAGCAATCAATTTGGATAGCAAGAACCATGTTCTCTACAGCAATCGATCTGCGGCATACGCTAAAGCCGGTAAATTCGAACTGGCCTTGGCCGATGCTGAGAAAACGATCGAAATCAATCCCACCTGGCCGAAGGGTTACTCAAGGAAGGGTTCCGCCCATGCGGGACTCAATAACTTTCCAGAAGCATTCGAGGCGTACTCCGATGGTAAGTGGTTTAGTGTTTTTTTTTTTTTTTTTTTTTTTCTCTCCATACTCTTAAGGGGTGGAGACAAGTGTTTCTTTTTTTTTTTTTCTAGAAATGACCGGATTCACAGAAATTTGTGAACAACGCTGGTTTGTAAATTCTGTTTACTCTGTCAAAATAAATCGCTTAGCAATTCGAAACGGGTTACTTGAAGATAATTTTTTTTAGTTTAGTCCTATAAAATTCAGTCTCCTACAAAATAGAGCAGATATCGATCCAATTTTTTCTCCAACAAACAACAATAAACAGTCTGTACTATGTCCTTGTATAAATTTGTGTTTCTAGAAACTTCTTTGGGCATCGGAATTGATTCAATTTATGTCATTGTAACTCTCAGTTATCTCACCATTGGAACAAAAATTTGAACAAACATACGCCAAATCCGCCCTCCAAAAGGTACAAAGTCTTGCCTCCTAGATTTACCTCCCCTACACTAAGAAAAATGAAGACCCTAAAGCTTCACCTCTTATGCAACTTTAAGACCTCCTCCGATTTATCGGGACATCTGAATATCCTAAACAAAACTTCGCTGCTATCCACTCCAGCAGTAAATATGCATTTCTTGAAATTATTGTAGTAATTGGTATATATTCCTCATTCAGTCTGCAAATTTCGTTGTGTTAACGTCATTGTAAGCATTTTTTAACTGAATTTTGAAATGGAAGTGAATCCACTAGAAAAATCCAAAATGTGTATGGAGAGAGGGTGTTCTCAGCGAGTCCCAAGTGTCGGCGTTGATTTGCAAAGTTTAGAAATGGCAATTTTGACCTAAAGGTTGACCCTCGTTCGGGTAGGTCAAAAGAGCTAGACGATGAGCTCCTGAAGTCCACCGTCGAAAGAAATTCCACTGTTACAGTAAAGGAACTCAACGTAAGCCATATGATCATCCATCGACACCTAACAAATATGGGAAAACGGATACTACACCATCTATCGCAAAATAATCTTCAGCAAAGAATCGAACCTTGCACTGCGCTTCTGTCGCGTCACAATCAAGAGCCGTTTTTGAATCGGATCGTTACCGGAGATGAAAAACGGGTATCAGCACAACACCCCAGAGATTGACTTAACCCGCTCAAGGTGTTACTGTGTGCATGGTGGGATCCTGAGGGAATAACCTTCAGATTTCCACTTGTTCTTAAGTCTGCAAAACTTCCTTGATGAGAACAATTTTAGATCTCGAGATGATGTCCAAAAGGCTTTTGGTGTATTTTTTTCGTCAAAGCCAAACAAATTTTTTCAATGACGGCATTAAGAAGTTGCCTGAGAAGTGGGCAGAAGTGTTGTCTAATGAAGGGAATTGCATTAACATTTTTGCATTTGCTGCAAATTATTTAAAATTAAACAATTCAAAAATCGCGCAATACTTATGTTACAACCTGTTAAATCACTCGAACACGTACGACTGGAAAATATCAAATGGAGTAGGTGAGGGAGTATTTTGCTAGAACTTCAATTTAGCTGTACCACTGGGATGCAGAGGTTTATGCTATCGAGCTATGTGCCTGAGAATGCATCAGAAGGAACGTCCGGAGATCAAATATAAACATTCTATCAGACCGCCAAGCGGACCTTAAAGCTCTTAAAATATCCAACTTTGAGTCTTAGCTAGTTTGGAATTATCTACAAACCCACGTCACAAGATCATCACTGGCAACGAGAATTCTGACTACTTGGCCAGATCAGGTTTCCAGTCTACCTACTGTTTCTGTAGTCTACCTACTAGCCAACTAAAAATAGAACTTATTCGTTGGGAACAGCAAGAAAAGCCCCCCCCCCAAATATAAACATTTTATCAGACCGCCAAGCGGACCTTAAAGCTCTTAAAATATCCAACTTTGAGTCTTAGCTAGTTTGGAATTATCTACAAACCCACGTCACAAGATCATCACTGGCAACGAGAATTCTGACTACTTGGCCAGATCAGGTTTCCAGTCTACCTACTGTTTCTGTAGTCTACCTACTAGCCAACTAAAAATAGAACTTATTCGTTGGGAACAGCAAGAAAAGCTCTCCTCTCGTGTCTCGTCATTGCTCGTGCGAGAATTAAACACTTTCAGAAAGGAATCACCACCCCATCTGACGTCATCTTCTCCTCATCATAACAAATTCTAAGTGTACTTCGAGAAAGCCCTTCGATAGGCTGCGCCCTTCCCATCTAAAAAAAAAAAAAAAAAAAAAAAACACGTAATACAATTCTAAATGATATTACAATAAGAAACTGTTTCGCAATATGTCGAATTGAGCTTGATTTGTATACATATCTGTACTCTCCGCACTTCGAAATTATTCGACCTGACTGCGGGATAAATATTGCTGCCCGCTTACATGTGTGTTCACAAGTCAACCTTAATGGCATCAGGGCTGTCGAAATGAGTATTTGTACTCCCCTTCGTATTATTCCAACATTTTCCTTAAGTAAAGGCATACTTAAGCGTAGGTTCACTTCAATTAATTTTATTTCGGTAATAAATAAAGTAAATTCGTCGTATGTACTTGCACCTACATACATATGTACAGTCATTGGCAAAATTATTTGCACAATGTAATTCTTACACTGTCTATCACTGCAATAAAATTGTACAACTTTTGAAAAATTCAATACATCACTTGTGTTATTCTTCCAATCTTTTAAATCGCATTGAAACGGTAAATAAAAAAACAAAATCAAATTACATACAATATCAGTTAAAACCATGCAAAAGAAAGTGGCATCACTAAACGCCGGCAAAATTATTTGCACAATTGCAATTTACTTCTGCTTACACTTCTGAAAGCCGAAAATGGGAAATATTTTTACATTAAGCGCAATGGTTTTTTTTTTGTTAAAACAGCATTACCTAATAAGATGTCATTACGACCGACTACAGCAAGGCGTTTGATAAAATATGTCACCAAACTATTTACCTTAAACTTAAAGCCTTCGGTTTTCCCCCCTTTTTCATCTCATGGTTGAGATCGTACCTAGTGCAACGCCAGTACAGGGTTCTCTTTAGATTTTCAGTCTATGGTCCCATTAACGCCACTTTGGGTGTTCCTCAAGGCAGTCACCTTGGTCCACTGATTTTTGTCTTAACAATAAACGATGTTGATCACATCATAAAAGACTCAGATCTGTCTATTTACGCGGATGACATGAAAATCATTAAGACAATATCTACCCCCACTGATTCTCTCTTACTTCAAAACGACCTTAATTCATTCTACACATGGTGCGACAAAAACTACTTAGAACTTAACGTCGGCAAATGTCAATCCATAACGTTCTCTCGTAAGCGTCTTCCCCCACCCCTCAGAACTTATTACTTTCGCAACGAGCCTGTTCCCGCAGTCTCCTCTATACGCGATCTGGGTATTATTTGAGACAGGGAGCTAAACTTCCGTTCCCACATTGATCAAATTATTCACAAGGCCAATTCTTCTCTCGGTTTCATAAAACGCTGGTCTAAAGAATTCTCGAACCCTTACTTTACAAAGTCTCTTTAGATCACCTTTGTTAGACCCCTCCTTGAATATGCCAGCCAAGTTTGGTCTCCATTTCACGACACCCACTCTCTTAGAATCGAAGCCGTGCAGCGAAGGTTTATCCGTTTTGCCTTACGTGGTCTCCCATGGGACGACAACTATATCTTACCCCCTACGAAAATCGGCTAAAATTAATTAACTTGCATACCCTTATAAAACGTCGCGATATAGCTAACATACTCTTCGCACACCAATTATTAACTGGCACGATCGATTCTCCCGCACTACTGGAAATGATTTCATCTCATACTAACCCACGCAACCTTAGATCCGTACCGCTCTTTCGTCTCCCTCTCCACCGCACCAACTACGGTCATTTCGAACCTATCTCCAGAATGTTGCGTCTGGCCAATAATGCACAGAACACACTTGACTTTCATTCCTGTATATCTTCTATTAGAAATTCTCTCTATACCTCCTCTTAACAACTCCCCATACTTCCCTTCCCTTAAATGTTAGTTTTAAGTTTTAGTTTAAGATAATTGTGTGGGCCCTAGGGCCCTAGGTTAAGGTAAATTTAGGTTAAGTTATTTTCTAAGTTAAGGCTTGTACTAAGCTTCAATAAATAAATAAATTAATGTTTTGTGGAATTTTGGATTTCACAAGATGCCAAACATTTTCTATGACATTTAAGTCATGACTTTGTGGAGGCCATTTTAAAGCTTCTTGTCCTACTTCCGATAAAAACTTTTTGATGTTCCAGGCCGTGTGAATGCGCGCATTATCATGTTGAAGGATGAATATGGAGCCTGCCACGAGTGCAACATCATTTAGTATCTCTAAATAATGTGACTATGTTATATGGTCGGAGCACCGCACAAGTGGTCCCACGCCATAATATGATATGCATCCCCATATCATAATTTTAGCTCCTTTGGAATGCCTTGTGGGTTGTATAACGGGTTGCTTGGCTCTTGTTTTTGAATCGATCATAGCTGCCATCCAAAGAACAAGCAATCTCGTCAGAGCACACTTCTCCAAACAGCCGCTGGTTTGTTAATATGCTCCCTAACAAATTGTAGCCTCAGTGTCTTATTTCCAACCTACTTCGTAACGTTCTTTCACTAATAATGTTTTCACGATCCTTGTTTAAATACGTTAACACATTTCGAACTTTTCACGTGGGATACATTTAAAAGAACGAATAATTTGGGTGTCTTCCCTTTTCGAAATAACCCTTTTTCTGCCTCTACCGGTACGGTTTTTTACACTTGCATGAGTTTTTTGTTTATTAATTTGATAATAAATTGTTCTTCGACTGCAGTGATATTTTGCCGAAAGTTCTACTGCCGAAGCACCAATTTCAAATTCTACAACAAAAGCAGCTCGTTTCTCTGTTGTTAGTTCACTAGTTTTAGCCATTTTGTTATTGCCTGGAGGAAGGATGACCCTGAACTACTAACAATGACTACTTGCATCTCTTTGCATAGAGTAGTCGAAGAATTTGAATCAGAACACGGCGTTTAGTGATGTCACAATATTGTTGCCACTTTCTTTTCCATGGTTTTAAACGTTACTGTTTGAAATTCGAAAGAATATTTAAAATATTTTTCAAAACTTTGGTATGCCATGCCTTTCATATATTAAATATTGCTTAAATATTTTAAATTTTAAAATAGCTTCAATTTTGGACAAAATTGGCTGCGTCATATTTGAAAATGAGCCAGTTTTCAAAAAAAAAAACCGGTCAATAAGTAAAGTAACCGTTAGTAAAAACATGGTATGCCAGCTGATAGAATACATACACTGCCAATAAATAAAAGCTTTTTTTCTCATAAAAAAAGCTTTAGGAAAAGCTTTTTGTTGTTTCAATTGCAAAGAGTGTCTTATTGTCTTTCTATTTGCAAGAAGAAGATAAACATGAAACTTCGTAACGGTTTTTTGTTAACATTTATCAATTGCATTGGGGAAAAAATAGCTTTTTTAATGCGTCATTTGAATAGGTTCAGCTGCTTTAGTTGGGAAAATGAAGTGAAAATTGAAACAAAAACAATTTTTTTTTTTTTTTAATACACTTTTTCTTATTTTTATTTAGTGAGTGGAACCCCCTTTATTTTTTGTAACTTCAAAAATTCGATTAGGCATAGATTAATGTAGTTTAAAAAAAAATTAAGGAAATGGTCTTCCAACTTCTTTGACTGCTGTTGTAAGGGATTTGTCTTCAAATTGTCGGCAGGATTTGTGAACTTCACGAACCAGCCAACAGCAACAAAAAGCTTTTCCATAAGCTTTTTTTTTATGAGAAAAAAGGTTTTATTTGTTATTAAAGCTCTGAACCTATTCTAGTGATTGGCAGTGTATATCCACCTTAAGGCAAATCTGAAATTTATTCAAAATCGTTGGGGCCGTTTTCGAGCAAATCGATTTTTTTTTTTTTTCAAAATCGGTCATCAGTAAATTACCGTTAATTTTGGGGTTAGAATGAAAATTCTTATTTCTCCTCGAATTATAAGTCCGTCCAGCCGTTGAGGTTTCAGTCGGCCATACATACATACTCCAGACAGACAGACAGAACTGAGGGACCCATCCGCTTTTCTTTTTTTTTTAGTTTGATCAAAATCTCTAGATCGAACATTTTTCAGAGAAACCCATACTTTCCCTTGTAGGTGCAAGTAATAATCTAAAGTCAAAAGACATTGAAGACATTTCTTAAATAATTCACAGCAGCAAATGTCTACTCCCTGTTAATATAGTACCGCGTCATAAAATTAGGAACATAAAGCATTTTTAAAACATTTTTTTGTTCTGAAATTCATTGTTTATTACTTAAATGAAAAACAATTAGTATTTGGTAAGATTTCCTTTACTTTTAATTGCTGCTTATGCAAGATTTAGGCCCGTTTGGCTGATACGAGTCTTAAATATTTAAGTATCACTTATACACCTAAATAATACTTGACGGGTTGCACGAAATACAAAGTAAGTCTTAAATATCAAAAACAAAAGTGCGTCTTTGCTAAGATGCACTTAAATATTTTCCAGCAACTAGAAATAAGCTATGATGATCTTTAGGTTTAAGTTCAACATAGCACTAAGTATTACTTAGATAAGACACAATTTTATGACTAGTATCAGCAAATGTGCCTTAATTATTTATTTTTTCCATCCCATCGTCGTCTATCCCATTGTAGTATTCCTGCGAGAATGCACCGTCGATTTTAAGCACCACCAACAGTTTTCTATGGGGTTCATGTCCGGGGATTTACCTGCCATTGGAAGAACATCGATTTCATTCTCATTTAGGAAGTTTAAGCTCTTCTTTGACATATAGCACGGTGCTCCATCTTGTATAAAAGTGTATTCACTAACTGGACACGGAAGACCATACATGTATGACAATGAAACATTATTTTTAGAACGGATACGTACTGATCGCTGTTCATAGTTTTGTCCACAAAATAAATTGGTCCTGATCCTTCAGAGTGTGTTTCATAATTTTGTCGACTCAGTCCTCAGAATAACAATCTTTAGGTCTCATACGGAGGAATTTAACAAGTACAGCTTCAAGTTGGAGATGATCAGAGAACTTTGAAAAAAAATAAAAGAAAATGATATTGCTACCCGTGAAAAAGGATAACAAATTATGCTATTTTTGACTGCATCTTACCTTATTCCAGCCGTTGTCTTGATAAATTTCGTGAAGTTTGGACCAAATTAATTGCCAAACTTCACTTCTATGCTGGCCGCATACATTTTAAATTATTTTCAGCAAAAATTCTCTCGACACTTCTGAGGGAAATGACCACTCCGCTGTAGTTCAATTGGTTCACGATCTCTCTGGCTGATTCTATTCGGTTTTCTATAGCCAACTTCACCACTTCCCTTCTTTCTTTTTTTTTTATAAATTTGTATTTGATCAAAATGGGATCCGTTGACATTTATTTATAACTCTCTTTCCGCGTAAATATTTAATTTTTGTTGAAGTTCTGACTTTTTGACTCTATGAAATCTGTTTGTCTCTTTCTTTCAAACTTTCACATTTGGATGAGTATATATCAGTTGATGGAACAGTGTAAAGAGGAACTCTCGTCGGTTTCTTGTCGGACCAAAATCAGTCTTCTCTGGGTGGCAGGTCATAGTAACATAGAAGGGAACGAACTGGCTGGCGAGGAGCAAGTCTGCCCCTGACAGATCTCTTGCAGAGGGAGTCCTCATTCCCTTTGGAACTGTTAAGAGCGAATTTCATACTTTCCATCAGTGGCAGACAAAAGGTGGGAACAGTTTGCAAAGTTGTGTCATTTCTAGGCAGATCTGGCCGAACTACAACTGGGGCCCAGAATGCTGCAAGAATTGTAGCGATAAGCACAGGTCACTGGTTAGTAGGGACACATTCGTCTAGACTAGGCATACCTTTTAACATATGTAGGTACACTACCGCAGTTGTAAAAATGTAAGTGAGAAGAAAACTCTGTCCCACATCCTCTGCGGGTGTCCGGCTTTAAGTAGAGCCCGACATCGAACTCTATGCTAACCCTTTCAGAGAAAATTATCACGGAGTTAATCAGTTTCTTGAATGCCACAGGATGGATTTGAAACCGTTTCTTCTCAACAACCTATTAACACTATTCAACGAACAAGGTCACGTGAGTTGTGGTACTCATAGGGCATAGCGCAGCAGCAACCACTCCTACACCTAACTTGTGTTTTTTTTTAAAGATAGGACATACTTATAAAAATTTGTCGGTTCAGAAGTTTCAAAGATAAGAAGGGCACATGCCTTTTTAGGCAGTTCTTTTTTTTTGTATTTTTCTCGAAACCGGATGAATTCGTTACCATTAATTTAATACCCATATTGTATTTATATGGACAAAAGTGATATCTAACTCTCACTCTAAGGGTTCCGTTTTTACTTTTTGAGTTTAAATTAACGTTGGTTGGAATTTTATCTGTTTCCAGGTCTGAAGTACGATCCGCAAAATGCTATGCTGCTGCAAGGACGTCAAGAAATTCAAACCGCACTCATCAACTACATGACCAGGAATATGTCCACTCCCATGGACATTGACCCGCCCAAGCCGAAAGAAGAGGATAAACCGAAAGAGCCACCAAAGCCAGCGGAACCAAAACTCGAGGACATGAATGAGGAAGACCGCAAGAAGTACCTCGCGAAGAAGGAAATGGATGCCGGCAATGCATCATACAAAAGGAAGGATTTCGAAAATGCCCTCAAACACTACAATCAAGCTCTCGAGATAGATCCAACCGATATCACTTTCTACAACAACATAGCGGCTGTTTACTTTGAGCAGAAAAACTACGATGAATGTATAAAGCAATGCGAAAAGGGAATTGAAGTTGGTCGTGAAAATCGTGCAGACTTTAAACTGATCGCCAAGGCTCTGTCACGCATTGGTAACTCGTATCGTAAGCTTGAGAATTACAAACTAGCTAAGACATATTACGAGAAGGCAATGTCAGAGCATAGGACGCCCGAAATTAAAACACTGCTTAGCGAAGTCGAAGCTAAGATCAAGGAAGATGAACGTCGCGCTTACGTTGATCCCGTAAAAGCTGAAGAAGAGAAAGAGATGGGTAATGAGCTCTTCAAGAAGGGTGACTATAGTACAGCAATCAAGCACTATACGGAGGCGATTTCAAGAAATCCAGACGATCCGAAACTATACAGCAATAGAGCTGCGTGTTACACCAAGTTGGCTGCATTCGATTTGGGCCTGAAAGACTGTGAAATGTGTATTAAACTAGACAGTAAATTTATCAAGGGCTACATCCGTAAGGGTAAAATTTTACAGGTACATTTGAGTTGTTATTTAAGCATTTTTTAGCCAAACTATAATTGTCTGCCCTTTTCTTTGAAGGGAATGCAACAAGCATCCAAAGCTTCGGCAGCGTATCAAAAAGCTCTAGAAATCGATCCAAACAATGCCGAGGCTATAGAGGGCTACCGTTCATGTTCAATGGCTTTCCACAACAATCCCCAAGAGGTGTGGAAGAATGCCATGGCAGATCCAGAGGTGCAACAAATTCTCAAGGACCCGGCCATGAGACTTATCCTTGATCAGATGCAAAATGAACCAAATGCGGTTAAAGAGTAAGTAAACGGTTTACCTTAAATTGATAGTAGTTGCATAAATTTGTTGTTTCTCCCCCTTTCAGGCACTTGAAGAACCCTGCGATAGCCGATAAAATTATGAAACTTCTTGAATCGGGAATTATTCAAATTCACTAAAAAAACAAACAAAAAAAAAACGAATAACCAACAACTATTGTTTAAGGGCTTGCACGCAAAGACCGGCGCTTTCGAATGCGACCTTTACATTTGTGTTTCCACTTGTTACTGGCGATAATAGTATCCGGGAATGTTTTTCTTCAAACACACAAATTTCTTTTATAGGACGTAAAACTAATAATAATAATAATAATAAAAAAAAAAAAAAAATATACAACAAAACCTAAGCCTATGTTCAAATGATGTATGTATGTAATTTGTCGAACCTTGGGATAAGACATTGGGGATTGTGTGTTTTATTTAGGAAACCTTTAACTCCGCTAACTGCCTTTGTTTCAATTGAAATAAAAAAAAGAAACAAAAAAAGAATAGAAATAGATAAATGTATGCCATCTGTGTGTGTAAACAGAATGAATTTTAAAAAGTAAAAAATGAAATCCAATAGAAATTAATTGCATATTCCGTACTGTAAAAAATGAATAAATAGGGGAAATAATAAAGGTAATGTGGAACCGTAAAGTCAGCGGGTAAATAAAATTAAATACGATTGTTTTTATTACTATATACACTCGACGCAACAAAAAATCACACATGGTTAGTCTTTGCAATGTCCGCAATAACTTTCTGTTGCTTATGGATTGTTTCAAGCATTTATGTTGGAATGATTTAGCACTCGGTCTTACAAGAGTTTTCAGTGCAGGCAGTTATTTTTTGAAAAAAAGTTGATGTCTGGAACAGTGCGAATTAACTGAAAGCTATGTACAAGAAATACTCCGAGCAATTGGATTCAAGAGAGGTTTCTGTTACAAAATTACTTACAAGGTGTGGCCTTGATCTGACTCTTAAAATAAAATTAAATAGTACCGGAACTATCCAAAATCATAGCAACGAGATGTGTTTAATGATAAGTATATCAGCGATTCATACAACATAGGTGTACGACTGGGTCGCACTTACTTGTATATTGTTATCTACAAATCACTCATATTGCAAATTTAAATAAAATTGTTAAAAAGATTTTTTTACGAGAGTGGGTCAATAAGTCCCGGAAAAGTGAAATAAGGAACACTCTTTTCGGTATAAAAATATTTTATTTTTCAACATAGTCCCCCTTTAGCTCCATACACTTCATCCAACGTTTCTCTAATTTTTTTATGCCCTCCAAATAATACGATTTCTCGAGCCCCTCAAAATAAGCGATTGTTTCAGCGATGACCTCTTCATTCGACCCAAATCTCTTACCTCCGAGCCATTTCTTCATGTTTGGAAACAAGAAATAGTCGCGGGGGGCTAAATCTGGGGAATATGCTGGATGAGGGAGGAGTTCGTAGCCTAACTCATGCAATTTTGCCATTGCGACTGCGGACTTGTGCGCCGGTGCGTTGGCCTGGTGAAAAAGAACTTTTTTCTTCGCCAAATGCGGCCGTTCTTGCTTCAAATCGGCTTGGAATCGATCCAGCAGCTCTGCGTAATATGCGCCGGTGATCGTTTTACCCTTTTCAAGGTAATTCGATGAACTTTTGCCGCCATCTTTCTGGCAACTTCATAATTCCACGTTCGTAGAACTTCTGATCTTTATCGGCAAAGAACTGAAGCAAGTGCGATTTCACAGCGTCATCATCATTACATTTTACCATCCAAAGAGTTTTGCTTGCTCTAAATAAATGGTAATCTGATGGAACAAGGTCAGGGCTATATGGTGTATGTAACATCAATTCCCAACCAAGCTCCAATAATTTTAGGCGAGTGACCAAGGTATGTGGCCTAGCGTTGTCCTGGTGAAAAATGACACTTTTTCGATAACTCCGGTCGTTTTTCGTTGATCGCTGTATTTAATCTGTCCAGTTGTTGACAGTACATATCCGAATTGATCGTTTGATTCCTTGGAAGCAGCTCAAAATACACCACACCTTTCCAATTCCACCAAATTGAGAACAAAATCTTCTTTTAATGGATAACAGCTTTCGAGGTGGATTGTGCTGGCTCATCAAGCCTGGATCTTTTTCGATTGGCGTTACTGTAAACAACCCATTTTTCATCGCCAGTGATCATTCGTTATTCGGTCGGATTCATTGCGTTTAAGATGCAAATCACAAGCGTTGATGCGCTTCGTTAAATAAATTTCTTTCTAATCATGTGGAACTCAAATATCAAGCTTTTTAACGAGTTTCATACGTCTTAAATGTTTCTCAATCGCTGTATGTGACACATTTAACTTTGCTATCTCTCGTACAGTTACATAACGATTCGACTCGATTATGGCTTTAAGTTGATCATCATCAAGTTCATCTGATCGACCTGATCGTAGTTCATCTTTCAGTGAAAATTCTCCGGAACGAAATTTGTCAAACCGATTCTGGCACTGCCTTTCTTTTCTTCACCATACACATCACGTAACTTTTTAGCAGCTTGCGCTGCGTTCTTTGCTTTAAGGAAATAAAAAATTAAAATATGACGAAAATGCTCGTTTTTGCACTCCATATTAAAACTGACGCCAAACTAAACCTTTTCACAAAAATACGCGCAATTTGCTTCTAAAGAAAAGTAAGACCTTATATACATATGTATGTAAAATAAAGGTTGTCCCAAAATTCACACAAGAAGTAATTTTGATAGAAAACACCGGTTTTTAATTAAAAATAAACAATTAGACTTGAGTATGTAGCAAGTGTCTGGAAAGTACCTGACCTGATAATGATCCCTAAACCAGGCAAGGACCCTCACGAGGTATCCTCATATAGACCAATAAATCTACTTCCTTCAACATCAAAGTTGTTTGAAAGATTGATTTGTAAGCATCTCAAACCAATCGTAGAGTCAAGAAACCTAATCCCAAATCACCAGTTTGACTTTCGAAGCAAACACTCCACAATAGAACAAGTTCACAGAATAACAACTGAAATCGAAAGAGCACTAGAAGAAAAAAAGTATGTTCTGCAATTTTCTTAGACGTAGCACAGGCTTTCGATAGAGTATGGCATGAAGGTCTACTCAATAAACTAAAAGTGTACCTACCAGAACAGTTCTTCCACCTAATGGAGTCTTATTTAACATCGCGATACTTCCATATAAAACAAGAAAACTACTACTCTAAGCTAGTGCAGATCGAAGCCGGAGTTCCTCAAGGAAGCGTCCTCGGACCTCTGTTATACCATCTTTACACTAAAGACCTACCTATAATGCCCTACACCAAGCCTTCAACTTTTGCCGACGACACGGCAGTCGTAGCAGCTGCAAGCTGCTACAGACAAAATTATCAGGTGGACTCAAAGATGGCGTATAAAACTAAATTCGAGTAACTCTGTACATATTGACTTCACAAATAAGTCTATCTCGTACTCCCCTATAGCAATATCAGGCACGACAATACCATAAGCAAATACAGCGAAGCATCTAGGTATGACTCTAGATGCCAAGATTCGTTGGAAAGAGCATATTAAAATCAAAAAACTAGAATTAGACATTAAATGGCGAAAATTAGAATGGCTTATAGGCAGGAAGTCAGGACTATCAATTAAAACCATGGTACATCAGAAACAGCGACCTCCATCGGGAACTAGGCATTCCTACTGTTCTTGAAGAGATCAACTCTAGGGCCAAAGCACACGAGAAGAGACTTCAGGAGCATATTAACGAGGAAGCAACAATTCTTCTAAACGTATATGGCGTGAGACGATTGCAACATATAAGACCGTCAGATCTTGCAAGGCAACCGTAACAGGACCTACCACGTAACTCTACTAGATAGTAACAGAGCGAAAAGAGGCGCTCGGAGTGAACTTAACCTCCAACGCTTTGGGTGGATTAAATCCCATCTATGCTCTTGTTACTGTCGTTAAAAGTTAACATACAATAAATTACAATTATAATGTACCTTAAAAATAGTAAATTGTTGGCCATTTACTTTTCTCCCGCTAATAATACTGAAAAGCAAACTGCTCGTTAGTCTCATAACAACCATTTGTAATTCCCTGTAGTTTATTTTGTTTGAAATAAAAAAAAAAAAAAAATAAATTTAAACATAAAGTATACAGTATACGGTTATGTATGGAATATCATATTTCCGGTAAATGGCTTCCACAGTTTTTCTGGCACATACGCACTCTTTTGCCGAAATTCTCCATGACCGTTTTGCATAAATGTGGCTGAATTTCGTTGATACCGCTCTCAATTTGCTCCTTCAAGGCGTGGGTGGTTGTAGGCTTTTGGGCATAAACCTTAGACTTCAAAAACCCCCCAAAGAAAAAAAGTCCAACAGCTTTAAATCGCATGATCTGGCCGGCCAATTCTGATCACCAAAACGGGAAATTACACGACCAGGAAATCTTTTTGAAACCACATGTCCACATACGTATCTTACAATTTAGGCACAAAAAGCCGGATTATAATGTCGCGATAGCAAGTACCATTAACTTTTATTGCCTAACCAGCAGCATTTTCAAAGAAGAATGGTCCGATGATGTCTCCAGCCCAAAATCCGCACCAAACGGTGACACTTTGTGGTTACATTTGTGGATTTTCAAATCCACTCAACGAATTAACTTCGCTGTACGTGGTCAGTAGACTTCAGT
Organism: Pocota personata; assembly: GCA_963082735.1. NCBI lineage: Eukaryota > Metazoa > Arthropoda > Insecta > Diptera > Syrphidae > Pocota > Pocota personata. Next base: position 83,736,794 of record OY720432.1, on the reverse strand, counting down.
TCTTGAGTCAATTGCATGACGATGCAAATCTTTCGTGCAAATGCGCTGTAGAGAGCTTCTCGAAATGTCCAATTCTTGACCACGGTACCAAATTTATGTTCCTGGACTATCACGAACTGCTTTGATGTTTTGTGCTGAAGGACGGCCAGAGTATCAAAGATCACTAATTGATCGAATTTCTTGAATTTTTGAATTAATCTCTTCACAGTTGATGAATTTAAATCACTATTCCGACCATATTTTGTACGAAAATGGCGAACTGTAGCTGCCAAACCTTCATTATTTTTTTAAAACATTGCTCAACAATAAAAACGCATTGTTCTTTCGTGTAGCACTCCATTTTTAATAACCCTGAACTGTCAGTTGTCATGTTGTCTATTTTTTCGTTGGCAACACTACCGCACAAATCTTGCGTGAATTTTGGGACGCCCTCTACTATTCAAATGCTGATTTCGAATAAAACCGATTGAGTCAAACCGGAGAAACAGGTAATAAGTATGGTACCTACCCTTATACACATTTTGTGTCCAAAACCTGGTACGCCATCTGATGGCATATATCCACTGCAGCTCAAATATTAAATTGATTTTTTGAAATGTTCATTATAGTAATACCAAGATTGACTAAAATATCGAGGTTGAATTTGTTCACGAAACCAATAGTGGAGTCATTACCTCAATTAGACGAATAATGAAAGTGTGACAACACGAGAAATAGGTTTCATTTTTGCTGCAAATATCTCTCCAAAGTGCATTCCCCTTGCCTTTCAACAGCCCAATTATCACTAATTTACGAAAGACTATATAAATGTCGGACGACAATTAATCGTTCGTGTGATGAGGGACACAATGGCCTATAATCGATAAAAAGGTCGTACGACAATAAATTGCTCGTGTGACCCTGCACTTAGATGGAAATCATTCTCATCGTACTCATCAGGCTTATGTATTCGCTAATGCCTAGTACGCTGTTGACGTGACATGAAATTTACACTGCTTTCCAAATAGTGCGGTAAATGTTTAAATGCAATTGTCGTGATATATATTTTTTTGGAAATATAAGGTTTGCGTTGTTCGAAATATAAACCGATGTTTCACCACAGAAAGTTCACTCTAATGTGGGAGACAGACTGCTGGTATTAATACCATGGTATAGCAATACTACGTTCTATACCACATGTCTGTCACTGCAATACTACGTAAAAAGCTAGTATACCATGAAATATACCTGGTATTGAAATTCCCAATTTTTTGCTGGTATACCACCATCTTACTGATTGCAGCGCCAATTTCTCTCTATTGGCTAGTCTTCGTAGCTTCTTTGACAATTCTTAGGTATGCACTTTCGCTTTCAAGTATTTGAAACTATTTTTTATTCATCCTGTCTTGAATTTTCTATTTTTATTTGTTATGACAGATAACACAAACGTCAAAGTATACTACTTAACGCCAAAGTCATCGAATACTACGAAATGCAGTCTGTCAGGGGTTGTAGTATTCACTATACCATGGTATTCGTACCATGGTATCAATACCAACAGAAAACTAAAACAGCAGGGCATACTAATTCAATATGCAAGAAGAGGAAAGAAAACAACATTTGACACAAAGGAAACGAACAATATATTTGGTTCTCACTCTTCTGATAAAATTGTTGGAAAATCTGATGCAAACCTTGTCACAAATTGTTATTTCCACTTTTAACAAAACAAAATTATTTGTTTTCTTTTCACACCAATATATTCCCCAAAAACGATTTAAATTTAAAAATTCACGATGAACGGAAATTGAAAAATCTATTATAACTGGCAATGTATTCATTTAAATCTCTGAGTACTTGCTTCTTTATAAGTATTGTCGCCTTGCTAAAAATAAAATATAAATCGTCATTTTTTTCTGATAGTGACGTCTTTTGTTTTTATAGAGTATTAATTTAGTTTCTGTTTATTGAATCCAGTTTATTTTTCTAGATGCAAAATGCATCACAATGAAAATCTCCCTTTATGTGGAGAAAAAGAAAAAAATGCCATCAGTTCGTGTTAATATATACTTTTTTTTATAAGTATTCCGCAGGTAGTACCAAGTCTATCTTTAAAGTTTATTGAAACCCAACATTTCGTTAATGCATAATTTACGTTGTCTCCAATTTATGATTTTTATTATTTTTTTTCGCTTGAGTCTCCATTTCTAGGTCATCTTCAAACTCCAAAAGTAAATCTTCGTCATGAAATTCCTCCATGTTATTTTTTGTTCTTTTTATTTTTTTACTGTGAGTTTTCAAAATGATAATGCGTTGAACGATTAAATGCCTATTGAATTTGTTTGGAGAGATTTACCGATGGCACCAACCATTTGAATTTGAATAAGAGTATTTATTACACGCGTGAGCTCCGTACCGCTTAGCAAAATTTCAAGAGCATAATTTCGTTTGAGTTTCCACGATGAAAATAATACAACGCGAACATTTTTAAGCTCATCTTTTATTTTTCTTGTTAATAATTATTTTTTTTTAGTTCGCTGACATAATTTGCAGGCCGTTACATTTTGTTCTAAAATGGTACCTTCAAACGGCTATAACTCCTGAACTTGAAGAATGTCGCATCAAAAAAACTAAATTGCATTCTATATTTTTCCAAATTGATATTTTTATGTCAAATTTAATTAATGTGGTTTTCAATTGGCACTTTCGATTTTCTGTGCCAAATAAGACATGAGGCTGTCAAATTATAATTGAATAAGTTATTCAAATTTTCATGTATTTGAATTTTAACAGGATGAAGAGGAAATGATTAAATTTAGGGACTGCATTATAATTTATTGTGATTCACTTTCAGTAAGTGTTGTAACAATACAATAAAATAAATCCAGCTGTTAGAAAACAACGGTGAAGGTGAAGCGAGGCGCAACTTGAAATCGAGATACGAGCTGTTACAAGTTAAAATATATAGAAAACCACTAAAGCCAATGGTGAAGCTGAAGTACGAGTTCAATTACGTAGCGCTCTACATATTTGGAAAAGGAAACAAAAAAAGATAATACCGCCAAATTTACGGTGCTCGAAAAAGGAAATTAAATTATTTTTAATTTAACAAATTTCATGTGCAAAAATATATACATATATAAAAAAAAGAGGTGTGAACAAAATGTCTACAGAACATAATTTATAAGCTAATTATTAATCATAAATATTTTTCATTCACTACTCGATTTGTAAAAAATCGCATGGCTTATGTATTGGAATTTCCCCACAACAAAATTGTTCACTTTCACACTATTCGAGACAACTTTAACCATTTTCTTGTGCTGCAGGAGATGTTAAAATGCTGTTGTTGTTCTAAATACTATAGTTTGTTGTTGTTAATTATCACATGTTTATTAAAAACTTTAATTTTTTATTAAGAGATTTTTTTCCGATTTCCTGGTTATTGTAAATTCTAAGCTTTACTTACCGCCAGAATGTTGCATGGAAAATAGTACTTTTCATTAGATTTTCTAACTGACAGTTAATTTTACTTTCACACTACTATTTGTTGACATTCGCCATATTTTGTGAAAAGTTTTGCTTGTGGCAAAAAAAAATTTTCCTAGCGTGTAAGGAAAAAGGTTTTTTTTATTTTTTACCAAACCTCGCTACACTATTGTGGAAAAATGGAAAAAAAATATGAAAAAAAATTGTCTAAATCAAAAATGAAAAGATTGATCCGAATTTGAAATAATTGATATATTTTTCCCATTCGAAAACTACAATTTCAGATGCAAACGTGGTATAAAACAATCAACACAGCTTTATTGTCGCGTTGAATGCAATCATTTGCTCATTAGCATTTGGACGCAATCATTAGTGAAAATCAGTGCCGCCAACATAACATCGATGTAAAATTAAAGCCGCAATTTTTGTCACATCTTTCGCTTGTTTGCGAATTCGTGTGTGATTCTTGATTATCGTGGACGTGAAAGGTTCTATGATATTAACTAAAAATTACTCAAAATAAACACTATTGAACTGTGCATAGTTATATCCACAAAATATGGCCGAATATTTGGCATCAATTTTCGGAACAGAAAAGGACAAGTAAGTTTGGTGATTGTTTCTCCAGTTTGGTGGTCCATAACTAAAGTATTTTTCCATATTTCAGGGTTAATTGTTCGTTTTACTTCAAAATAGGAGCTTGCCGTCATGGGGACAGATGCTCGCGTATCCATAACAAACCCACCTTTTCCCAAACGGTGCTCTTGCAAAATCTCTACGTGAATCCACAAAACTCGGCGAAATCCGCTGACGGTAGCCATTGTGAGTATCGCCAAACACCGGGAAGCTAACCCAACCATGTATGCATTCATTAATTGTTACCTTCCTATGTTTTCTGTTTTTAGTGGTTGCTAATGTATCGGATGAAGAAATGCAGGAGCATTACGACAACTTTTTCGAGGACGTATTTGTCGAATGCGAGGATAAATACGGCGAAATCGAGGAGATGAATGTGTGCGACAATCTTGGGGATCACCTAGTCGGCAATGTTTACATCAAGTTCCGCAATGAACAGGATGCAGAGAAGGCAGCTAGTGATTTGAACAATCGTTGGTTTGGCGGTCGGCCGGTCTATTCTGAGTTGTCGCCGGTAACTGACTTTCGGGAGGCGTGTTGTCGTCAGTACGAGATGGGCGAGTGCACTCGGTCGGGATTCTGTAATTTTATGCACCTGAAACCAATTTCAAGGGAGTTGAGAAGGTAAGCAAGGGCTCGGTGTACTTTGGTGAGGGGGTTTTTTATTTATTTTACATTTCTCTTGCAGGTATTTGTATTCACGTCGACGTGGACGTTCTTCCCGCTCAAGATCACGGTCACCAAGGAGACGTCGCTCCAGCAGGTCGCGTGAGCGTCGTCGTTCTCGCAGTCGGGAAAACAATAATCGAGCAGCAGACGGACGAAAAGGTCGTTACTGAACTAAAATATGTACTTTTAAACTATTTTAACGGCATAAACAAGCAAAACAAACAAAAATTTGTAAATGTGTATCCAAATTAGACAACAAGTGTGTTTTTCCAATAAATTCAGGTACATCCTAGTGCAAAGTGAGATGATTGTATTACTGAAACGACTAGGTATGAGCATTAAAGAGCATCTATTCATAATGAATCAAAGAGAAGGCACAGGAAGTGGGTGGCCATCAAAGGAATCTATTGAAGTGTTGGCTTTTTTTCTGTGGTAGAATAATTCTCTGTGTAAAACTGTTGAAAGCATACGAGGCGGTTTCGACTCGGGAACCTTCTCATCGGTTGCATTAACGTCTCGGAGATCATATAACAAGACGAGAAGTCTAGTCCTATGTCCTTCGGTAAGGTGACGATTAAAAATAACAAGTGTCGCATGGCTTTGTAATCAAAAGTGGGATACGCCCAGGTCGTTTGTTATAATCAGTGGTGTCATGCATCATTTTTCTTTCGCATTAAACAACGGTTCAGTTCCTTTATCCCTTTATGGACAAATTGTGCTTCGATCGTCCTGGGGCAATTTTTCTGAAAGACTTGCGTTTCCACCTGTTAGGTCCGCAGATTGTCTTGTAAATAAGTGCGGTGCACAACTTCCTAGAAGATGATCCGGAGATTCCTCCGCTTTGGAACTTTAACTCTCAGGTTTCTTTTGTTTTTTGTTTTCTTAAGCCCATTCTCAGTCTACTTTTACTCATGCTGGTGCAGGCCTTAGATATTTTCCGATTAAAGCTACCGAGGAGTTTTTGGTCTCGCTCAGTTCTGATTTCCTTTCTTTTCGCTATTCGTTGAGTGTGTGCGATCGCTATTAAGGGTGCAACTGCCTTTTTGATTACCTTTCACTTGATATTGTCTGGTTGTTGTGTTTGCTTAGGTACTCAAGCCAACTTTATGCTAATTGAGTATTCCGATGCATTTTGATCTTATGATTGCTCCTTTAACTACCTATACATCCTCTATTAATAAAAATGTTTTAAATCGTAGAAAACTTCCAAAGCGAAGCCCAAACTACTTGTGCTGTTAAGCCCTCGCACATTGCTTAAAACTTTTTTGCAATGATCTCGTTCTTACATCGAATAATTTATCCTTACTTGACCCTCTATTCATACAGTTGTTAAAAACGGTGGAAAAAATACTCTCTCCATCTTAGTTAAGCCGGAATTAGAAGAGAACCATCAAAACTATTCACCGGACGTTGGCGCAGATTGTGACCACCTACGAGCTCCTTGCTGACTATATAAAGTTCCATTACCGCATCTACTTGCTGCTTATCGCGACGAGTTCTTCTTCATTGCATAAGGCACTGGGATTCACGCTCGGTTTTACCCTCTTTTTGGGGTATGGTTGCATTATAATTTTTAAGTTGTTTCCGCAGGGTCTAGGGATGGTCTCTAAGATGTTGGGGCACTATTCATTAGTCTGTCAGTGCTCTACTTTGTTCCTCGCAGTGTGGTAGTTTTGACTGTTGTGCTGCACAATGAAGGCAGGTCAATTTGGTTGGAATTTCGCTGCCGATCAGTCGATACCCGAATGATGTTCTCCATGCCGATAGAATGCTTGAGCGCTTTGTTGTCAATACCTATCCTTGCGTTGAGAAGCCATCATTCTTAGTTACTTAGCGCACTCCTGGTCTGTGATGTCTAAATGATCGAGGAAATTGAAACATGTGGTGGGAGGTCCCGCCGAAACATGCGAGTTATATTCAAGTCTCAGATGAAAGTAAGCTATATAGATCAAAACCAAATCTGTTGGGAGTGAACAATTTTTAACTTTTTTTGAGGAATCAGTAATCTGAACGTACGTAACGAACATTGAAATGTCTGAACGCTCTCATTGAGTTCTATTCACTTCGAGCCGGATATTCGCTGGACGTGAAACGGAGCTAAGGCCGTTTTCCTCCGATCTAATTTGCAAATAAATTGCAAGCAACTGCTAAAAGATGTCTGATTTGCGCACCTAAACGACCAGCAGATGCCTACCAACCAAACACAATCGCAGTATCATTTTTTAAAAAAACAAAACGTTATTTTGGGGTACAAACAAGTCACAATAAAAACAGGAAAGTTAAAACAGATACAATGTATCATTTTATTCAGAGAATATTTCCGTGATTTTTAAGAAATTTTATCACATAACGGTTGTTACAACTTTTTCTTAGCAGAAAGTGGGCGTGGCTCTCAAAATTTGTAACCGAAGTTCAAGGATTCACAATAGAACTTGGCCATCACCATAAATAGCTTTGAAAAAGCAATATATGCTTCTTCTTTTTTAAACTCCCCCAAAAAGATGGCGTGATACACGGTCACTGTATGGAGATAAATATAGAGAAAGTCATCGTCTACATATTTTACGTAAACAATATTTTCGTCTTTCTAGTAAAAATATTGAGAAAAACGAAATTTTTTTAAAGTGGGTGTGCCTGCGGACGTTTTTTTAACAATTTTTACACTAGTATTGCTTCGAATTCTAGAAAGCGGACGGACATGACTAGATTGACATAACTTTCGATGCTTATCACAGATATATATACTTTTGGGAGTCTACAGTTATTATTTATCTATGTTACAAAACTATGTATAAAACTTAGTATACCCTGTAGGGGATATAAAAATGGACATGAAATTCATCTTTGAGCAGAACTGAAACATATTTGTTTTAACTTTAACTTTTTAAATAAATGTATACGAAAAGTATGCAACTCAACCCAAACATTTTTAGAAAATCATGGTAGTAGAGCATTTTCGGATTTATAACGACAAATAAGTCCGATTTTGATATTGTTCTTAATTTGCGAGGTAAAGGATTGTTTATTTCATATCACTGAAAAAGCAACCGAAAAAATGAATCTGTCCCGAGAAAGTCCTTTAACCATCAAAATCTCAGCAAAATCGGTTCAATAATTCAGAAATTATACAAGTAAATGACCGGCAGAATGCTCTATCTGTTTTCCGTATGTATAGTTACAGTTTTTTAGCATCTTCGTTCTAATAGATCGCCTATATATAGCGCTTGACGAATTATTTGTTCTCTTCACTACTACTGAAAAAATAAACAATCGTCGATCAATCGGCAACCAATCAAATCTTAGGGCGAGATTGATAGTCGAAACTTAGACAGGTCTAAGTCGCTTTTCCTGTCTTAGCAAAAATATTCTTTAAAAGGAATAACACTATCACATCAAAGTACACTTTTTTTTATTGACTTAGACTTAGTCCGGTCTTAGTCGCGATTTGTGTGACTTTCAACTGAAAATAAAAAACATTCAAATAATTTATTTAATTTCAAAGAATTTAGGTAATACTTTGAACTCAAATTGGTAATAATTTGAACTCAAACTTAGTTGCGACTATTAATCTCGCCCTAAGAAAAGACTGCTAACGGTATTTTATACCCAACGGCAAAGGGTCAATACATAGTTTAGTGACATAGCAAAATAATAACGGTAGACCCCCAAAAATATATGTATGTAGGTATTTCTTTGACCAACGTTAAAAGTTATGTCGATCTAGACATTTGCGTTCGTATGCCCCCACTTTTTGGACTTTACATTTTGTGCTAGGAAGATGAAATTTTGTATATATCCTTCTATGGCCCCAAGCCGTACAAGTGTACAAATTTTTTAAAATCCACCCACACGCCCACTTTTTTTTTTAAAAAAAAAGGCACTTTTATAAATATTTTTACTAGAAACTGAAAAATATCGTCTTGATGAAATATATAGAAGTCCACATTCTCTACAACTAGTTCATACATTATATAATGCCACGCCCACTTTTAGGAGGTATATTCTTTAAAAAAACGAATCCTTGGCATTCGGTTAAAATGGTCAGTCACAAATTATGTGGTAAAATCTCTTAAAAATCGAGAGTACATGTATCTTCTAAGTTATCGCACTTGAACCAAAAGGTTTACAATGCCACGCCCACTTTATTAGGGATGGTTAGAAGATGCCTAACCCTCATCTTCTAACCATCATACGAGCCGTATACACTTCAAGCCGTAATATGTGCGTAAGGGGATTAATTGTTCTTTATTGGTTGAAAACAGCAACAAAAAAAAAAAAAGTTTCCCATACCGGGAATCGAACCCGGGCCTCCTGGGTGAGAGCCAGGTATCCTAACCACTAGACAATATGGGACTTGCAATCAATCAAACAAATTTTGTATAACAATCAATTTATTTACAAACCAAATTTATTTCAATCATACATTTTCTTCTTCTGAGTTTTTCATTTCCCTCTTCAATTGTTTCGTCAGATCGATTTGTTGTTGCAGAACATACGTGTTTTCGAGTTTTCTTCTTTGTTGGCGCTCAATATCACGTATTACACCTTCGTGCATCTTTCCTCTAAAAAAAATTTCACTCACTGTGAAAATGTCACAATTGATTGTTCTTTTAAAAACTAACCTGTCAGATGTTTGTTTCAAGTGGACGTAACCAATTATACCTGCAGAAGCAGCGCATGCAGCAAGTAAAGTAATTTTTGAAGTTGTGGACATTTTTTTTTAAATAAAATTTACTGGAAATTATGTTTACGTTCGATGGAAAAAGCCGAAAAAGTTAAAGTTAAAACAGCTGATTGGACTTCATGATGACAGCTAAAGTCAAGGAAAAGTGTTATACGATCAGGTTTGGCATTGAGTAAATTTTCAGTAAATAGAATAATTTTAGGTTGGCACAAGTATCCGGTTCCGAAGATGCAACGGAAATCCAATTTTAAATATTAGCGCCACTTACCCGTTACTGGTAACTTGAGCGGTTTCATTTAGTTCTATTATTTACCTTAGGGCGGATATTCGATGTTGGATATGTGTGGATTGGGAATTAAGTATTACCACGTATGTATACATAGAATATTGAAGTATGTTTTTAGAGTACTTCAATCTCATGTACACGCAGTTTTTTTTATAATTGTGCGCGCCAAAGGGGATATAAATACCCTTATACTATTTCAGAACATGGGGGTTTTTTGGAAAAAAGGGGAAGAGACAGAGAGAAAGAAAGATAGGTGTATTGGTTTTACGTATCAAGTTTCAATAAACTCCAAGGACTTTATTCGGTTTCCATTCCCTGACTGCTCAATTATGTCGGATTACGCAGAACGCAAAATCAGTCTTTATGGTAAGGTAAACGGCAAGTTCTTTCATCCGTCACGCTTTGAGAAATTTAGTTTAAAGAAACAGATTTTTATAGATAAAAGAATATTTTAAAAAGCAAAATTATCCAAGATAGAATTACTCTGAGCAAGAAATAGTTGTAAATAAGTAAAATAATTAAAAGAATTTACGTAAGCTGTCACAAGTACAAAAAACCAACTTAATTTCGATGATCAGCTGTGTTTGAATGGAAATTCCTGCCATGATTTGTCTGTTTCCCCTTCTTAAATGTCACCAAGATATTTGGCTTTGTAGAGCAATCAGAAGAGCAGGCAATCTAGTCAACGATGAGACAGATCTTGCCCAGTAATTTAAAGTCGGATTAGATCATTTTCTCTGATTGGATCGAAATTCATCATATATTATATACGCAGATTTGAATGTTGTAGAGATATTAAAGAAAAAAAATTGGAAACAGGTATCAAGAGAACTGTCGATATTTATTTTCTATATTCCGAGTCCAACAATAAAATAGTTGGATACTAGATCTTTTAAAACTTATGTGAATTCGACCCTGGTCGCCAAAATAGACGGGGTTCTATTTCTTTCTCTGGAATGGAATTATGGTAATGGTGACCGAGGTAAGGTCAGTTTCTAAGTGTATTATACTTAAAATGTGCAGAACAAATTATTTTCACGTGGCATTGACGCTATCAATTCTACAAAAGATTTAAATGGTGTTGATTAGGTATAAATCGAATTTATAAATATAAATACTTAATTTTACCCAATTTCGCCATGTAAATGTTGGAGTACTACATGGATTCTTTTTCAACTCTGTTTCTAATCCATAACAACCACCTACTACACCACCCTGATATCATTTTGCTCAAACAACATACCGGTGAATGCAAATACGAGTACATCACATCGTCAAAGATGTGACCAAATCAGCTCATTAAATGTACCCCTGCTGAACACCATCTTGAAGTGCGGAAAAACTAACTTAGTAGACCTCAATGCGAAGAAAAACCAATTCACTGTCCATTCCAGAAAAAAAACACGTCTACTATATGACAACTTCAAAGAAACATCCAATCTAGGTTGGTAGCATAAGACTGCTGTTCCAAAGACCTCAATACAATGATCCCTCGAAATGCGACATTTGAACGTTCTACTAGACAAGTCGCCCTATACGAGTATGTCACCTATATGTCTACCTGGCAAAAAAGTAAACTTTGGAATTCACTCATGCATTCTGGGTAGCCAATAATAATAATGTTAAATAAACAGATCGTTATGTTTCGAGTGTCTGTATGTTCTATAATTCGTCAAAAATTGTTTACAAACAAAATAAAAAAAGTTCTGCCAACCAAATTATTTATGAATAAATTTATAAATTTGCGAATTTACATGCACTAACTACGACTTCTGATGTGAACTTGAATCACACAATAGCTTGCACCAATATCAGCACGTGCAGATTGTTAAACGGCGGTGACGATCAAAATGTCGCTGTCAGGCAGAATGCAACCCGGACGATGGCGATCAACAATTCCGTCCACCCAACCAAAGTGAAGTGAAGACAGCAAATATCTAAGCTTAAACCCAAATAGGCTGCTGGAGACGACAGTCTAACTGCCGAGCTACTTAAAGCAGATGGGGATGATTTCGTACGGAGCACACATCAACTTCTCAAGAAAGGAAACTCTCTGAACTGCGCCAACTACACAGGTATTAGTCTCCTTATCATCGCTTAAAAGATCCAATCTGTCATATTATGTGAACGCCTTAAGCCTATTGTCTGTATCATGGTTTTAGGCCAGTAAAGTCTACTATAGATCACATATTCATTTGGCAGCAGATCTTGGAAAAAACCCAGGAACTCCAAATCGATACTCACCACTCATCGATGTTAAAGTCGCCTATGATAGCGTCTTTAGAGATGAGCTATACAGAGCCAATACTAGTTTTGTCTGTGCAGGATGACGATGGCGAATGCACGTTGCTCTATCAAGGTCGGTAATAACATCACCGAGGCTTTGGATGTCTGAAAAGGACTACGACAAAGTGGCGCATCTGCAGGGTCATCCTTGAAAGGATTGTACAAAATTCTCAAGCTAACATCAGGGGTAAGATCTTTTAAAAGTCTGTACAATTATTAGACTACATTGACATAATTAATTGGAAGAACGCAGCGGGCTGTCAGTAGTGATTTCATGAGTATTGAAACAGAAGCATCGAAAATGGGTTTAACGGTTAAAGAGGGCAACCTGGACAGGATGTCACAGTAGAAAGCTACAATTTTGAAGTACTAGTAGTTAATGACTTTGTCTATCTAGGCTCCGATGTAAATTCAAACAATGACACCAGCGCGGGCTAAGAAGGCAATTGAGTAGCAAAACCCTTTCACCGACAACTAAGGTGAATTTATATAAGACTCCCAACATCTAAGTCCTGGTGTACGGTGTAGAAGCATGGACGATATCAAAGGTGGATGAAAACGTCGTTGGTTGTTTTGAACAAGAAATTTTTCGAGTGATTTTTGGCCCCGGGGAAAGGAGGAAAAGATACAACAACGATCTTTACCGCACGATATTGTACAGCGACATCGCCCAAGTCAGAAGGGTTCTAATTCATCGCCTGAGATGGCTAGGACATGTAAAGTGAATGGACATTAATGTTTCAGATTTCGAATCTATCTAAGAGGGACGACGCGGTAAGAGAATACCTCAACCAACTTCATATGCAAAATTAGAGGTGGCTTTATGGTTGGTTGACGCCCAGGTCCATCCCGGACTGTAGAGTCAAAGCCATAAATATCATAACGTGTATCACAATGTATCCTTGAATAGGTACGATTCTCTATATGTGTTTTTCTTTCACAAGCATTACAATGTCAAACATTTAATCAATACACAAAATTCCATCATACATATCGTATCCTCACCGCATTAATTGCTTCATTACAATTGATTTCTTGCCCCGTTGTGCAAAATAAAACAAAAGACCATACAAAGAAATTAAAGAAAAACTACTAAAAAAAAAACAAAGAGTTGAAGAATTAAATTCATAAATGCAACCAAGTCGAGCCTTCCGTCGTCGTTCAAAAGATACCTACTTTCGAAGTATAATCACTTGTTTGATACTGCTGCAAAGAATCTTGACTTGCGCACTACCCGAAAACAACAAGCAACCATACTCCATATAGCAGTCCAACAAATACTATAACGAGAAATGATTAAAATCCATGGCCCCCCCAAAAGAAAATTGTTCCCATAAGTCCCCCCGAGATACGAAGGCAGTTATATCCCGTAGTTCAAACACAGTGTACATGCGATACGGTACGGAATTTATCTTAACATTTTTGTTAAAGTTTTCCTTTTTTTGTTTTTGAATTTTCCACGACTTTGGAATTCAGGAAAAAAAAAACTCGAAAAAAAAAAAAAAAAAAAATATCTATAAATGAATCTGTCGTGTTTTTCAACTGCATTCGCGCGAACTTGACTTGAAACGCTTGGATGATTTTCAGTCGTACTTTTGTATCTGTCGGATTACAATTGTATTCTGATCGCAGTTGTACTATTGCAGCTCCTTGCTCTCTTTTAATTATTTGTCACATACCGCATTGCTGTATATACCTACTCAACTATTCTAGATCCTCTTCCATTCAAAAGATTGACATTCTCCAAATATTAGTATGTGTTGAAACAAAAAAAAAAAAAAAAAAGAATTTGCGTATCTCTTTTTTTAATAGATAAGCATGGTGGTGGTGCACATATAGTTAACAGAGAGTGAGTGATAACGACTTCTGAAATGGAAACAAAAATCCAAACTTATCACATTTAGCCGAGCAAATATCAAGTGCGTTGTAAGAGAGAAAGTGAAAAAAAAAGTACCTACTGTGTTGTCCCCAATTGAGACCGCTGGTATACATAATTTCATTAAGTAAGGTCATTCGCCGAGACATCAACTTAAGCGTAGCTTGAAACATAGCCACCCCCCCTGAACGAGCACACTGTCAACTGATTGAGAGTGTGACATCATATCATCATCATGACCAAAGTTGAATTGTATAAATCGCGTGTCTTCGTCACGATAATCCATTTACTTGCATTGGGCCAATTCGCCTATGGCTTGTATTTTGACAAATTTCCAGCGAAGGTACACAATTTGCCAGGAGTACCTAAAGGATTCGCGAATAAGCTAAAATTTCTCACATATTGGGGACTGGTAAGTAAAAAAAAAAAAAATATGTTTTTGTCCTACCATCTGGAAGTGAAAATTATTAAAAAAAAAAAAAAAACCCTTTCCAGGATGCAAGGAGGTGTATGGATGGGTGGTGGGTTGGGAGCTTTTTATGCCAAGTTTTTCTTTTACATGGTTAGCTTATAGCGTATTCAACAGATACTTTTGACTGTACATAACGTACAAGCAGAGAGAATCATCAAGTTCTTCTTTTCCCTTCTGGCATCGTCAGAAATTTGACCTTGATAGAGGGAAAATGAGAACTCTGCGTGTGCACGAGTATATAGTGCTTTTCAATTTTGTTTATGGAAATTCTTTTCCATGTTTAGGTTTGCAATTTTTTTTTTAAATGCTGTAAGTTTGTGTAGTGAGTGAGGAGATAGTAGGTTTTTTTTTTTCTGCTGTTACAATTAGCTTTTATTGAGTATGGAAAGATTTCTTATGAGAAAATTCATCCGTACACTTTGAAGTTGATTTGGGAGGGGGTGGGTGTTTGGTTTTAATTTCATGCTACAACTATTGTAGGCCATCTGGATTTGGTTTCTTTTTTGTTTCTTTCCCATGCACAGGGAATGGAGATTTATGCAAGTTTGTGGTATTTTTTTTTTATTGGATATTTGTTAGTTTATCTTTTTTTGTTTCTTTAGATTTGAGTTGTTAAGAATGGTGTATTAGAAAAACAAATATGAATTGATTGTGGAAAGATATAGAACATACAGACGTGTAGATGGATGATTTGAATGATTTAATAATGAGTTGTGTATTATGTCGAAATATGGTTGGGTAGATTTTGAGAAGTTTTATTAGAAATGTTTTGCATTTTTAGAATGTGCTGTTATTTATTAGGCGATCTTAAAAACATTCTTTTTTTTTCAATATTCTTTCTGTTAGTAATTCTCTTGGAAACAAGGAATTATTGTGCGTTCAAGACCGATGAAGCCATGTGAGAGAAAAAAGAAAAGAAAGGGTATCTATGGTAATAATTAGAATTCAAGTTCATGAAATTCGGTAAGCAGAGCTGCTTTGTTATTGTAGAACACAAACTTTTTCTGTGGGGTAGCTAGCGTGTCGTCGTCATCGATTTATAGCTCTGACTCATACGTATGCATGCACTGCAAGTGACAGAAAGAGCGCTGATTTGGAAACAAGTAACACTAATTGGTATTTTTCTGATTAATTTGTTGCTGCTGATTGCAGAAAAGATAATGGAATTTTGATGCAACGTCTCAGTTACGGTAGTACACCGCCAAGTTCTCCAGCAACTTTATTTTCTTTCATTTATTTAAATTGTTAAATACATGATACTATAAGATTTATGTAATATCTTAAAATTAAGTATCTAAATAAACAGTACAATTAGAACTTTTAAAGAAGTAATAAAGAAAAAAAGGAAATTGTAAAGGGTCTTTCAATAAGGACATAACAATATTTTATTTAAATAAAACACAGAATAATTGAGATATCGGGCTGAAATTTATTCCAAGTGTAGTACACATATTAAATTTAAGTATGAAATTCGATCTTGTTTATATGACCACCACGAGCACGTTTGCAGCGATCGATTTTTTGGAGCCAATTTTCTACCACTCTTCCACACATATCGGCCGGAACGTTGGCAATTTCGCATTCGATATTGTTCCTGAGCTCCTCTAACGTTGTTGGCTTGTTGGCATAAACCAACGACTTAGCTAAACCCAATAAAAATAAATTCATCGACGTTAACTCGCATGAGCGAGCTGGCCATTCGATAGGACCATTTCTCGAGATTACACGATTATCGAACTTCCCCTTCAATAGATCAATTGTTTGACCAGCTGTGTGGCTTTGGCACCATTTTGTTGGAACCACATATTACTGATATCAAGTCCATCCAATTCTGGCCAAAAATAGTCTTCCAACATGGCACGATAGCGTTTGATAAAAATTTCCAAATTACCGTCCCTTCCAGATCATTCTGGGAAGAAGGTGGTTTTACAGGAGATAAGTCGTTACATTTTTATACCGACGGTTCAAAAACTAACGACGGGGTGGGTGGTGGGGTCTTCTCTGAAAAGCTTAATCTAATCCTCTCTTTTCGTCTCCCGAACCACTAGAGCGTGTTCCAGGCGGAGATAATGACAATAAGGGAAGTCTTGTCTTGGCTAAAGAAAAAAGTGATATCAACCGTTGATATCCGCTTCTTTTCAGTAAGCCAAGCAGCAATAAAATAATTGGAATCATCCTCAATAAATTCTATAACAGCTCTAGACTGCCGGTCGTCTCTTATAGAGATGGCGGAGCAGTTTACGAGCAATATTCACCTAATTTGGGAGCCGGGCATAGGGACATTCCAGAAAATTGTAAGGCTGACGAACGATCGCTACATGCAAACTTAAATTAAAGCTGGATGCTATTGAAAGGACTAATTCTAGATGGACTAGTGGTACAACTTGTCTAGCGACAAAACAGATTTGGCCTAAGCCGGATCTGAAGCGCTCTAAAAATTGATTTTCTCTCAATAGACTGCATATCAGCGCTGTTATATGTAGGTGTCATCACTGGACACTGTCTAATAAGCAGGCTTGGCGTTTTCTCAAATGATTTCTGTAGAAGCATGGACAAGGAGGAGGAGGAGACTATTCTTCTTTGCACCTACCCAGCTCTCTCCCAAAGAATGAAACTTCACTTAGGAGCCTTCTGTTTCAACGACCTAAATGATCTGGAAAAAATAGACGTTGGTGACCTCCTACGCTTCATCAGAAGCTCCAAATGGTTCAATGAGTAGGCTAGAGACCGTTTTCCAAACCCATGTGGTATACAATGGAAATATTATTGGTCTAACTGTGTTGGCTTTTAGCATTATAGCGAACTGCATTGACCGTAACATGATGATCATTTTCATCGACGAAAAAATGGTCATAGTTACTTAGTCACATAGTCACTTTTTGTGGATGTAATGGAGTCTCTTGAAGCACATGTAGGTTTGTTGTTGTAATGGATATTTTGCTTATTGACAAAGTCATTAAGCCAAAAATGAGCTCCATCGCTGAAGATGATTTTTCTATGAAATTCAGGATTCTCTTTTGCAGAACCCAATCGGAGAAGTTTCGGTACTTCAAATGATCAAGAGACTTCCATTCTTGAGTTAATTTGATCTTGTAAGGGTGTAGGCTAAGATTTTTACGCAAAATTCGCCACAATGTGGACTGAGAGATTCCAAATTTCTGTGAAAGGCGTGAAATCGACTGATTTGGCTCATTTCAACTGAAGCACTTACGGCTGCGATATTTTCGGTACTTCGACCGGTGCATTGTCTCACTGGCACAGGAATATTCAATAGCAAATATGTTGACTCGAATTTATCCACTATAGCACGAACAGCCTGTCTGGTGGGACGATTATTACGACCGAAAATTGGAGTAAGCGGTCTTAAAGTTGCGACCACTGACTCAGAATATTGGTAGTAATTTTTTTATATTTTCCAAACGTTGCTCGTTTTCACCATGATAAAAAAGTAAACCTTGACTGATATTTTAACATTGACAGATCATAAACCAAGTTTAACGGTGTGTTTTTATTAAAATACAAAATTGTTATGTCCCTATTGAAAAACCCTTTATAATAAAATTAGCTCTTAGAAGCTGAATGAGATTATTATTCTTATTTCAATTTAGATTAGGTTGAGAAGTCTTGAAATATCTTCCTCTGAAAAATGGGTGATGAACTGATAGTCTGTATTTCAACAGGAAGACTATTCCATAATCGAATTGCTGACACTATGAAAGAACGCTCTGCAATTGTGTGAGAGAAGCGAGGGGAAATTAAACATACACTTTTACGTGACTGAGCAAATTGAACCATTTCTTTTAAGTATTCGGGGCATTTATTTTGAATTATTCTGTGCAATCTTAAGAGATTTCAGAATGAGTAGTATTTGTTCAAGCTAATTTCCAAAAGATCTGAGTTTAGATGTGAACCTCTCTCATACCTATGAATATTGTGAATGAATCGCAAGCAATCATTAAAAGCTACATTTGGTTTGCGATTACATTTACAATCTATAGAAGGATATGCGTATATGTTACAATTAAAACTGAAAAACGGAATGATGAGGAAAATCTGATGAATTATTTTGATTTCTAGAGCAAATCATAACAACACTATTTGAGGGATTAAGCATAAGTTTATTTAAAGTGGCCCAAAGTTGAATTCGCATTAAATCTTCATTTACCCGAGCAACACAATCTTCCATTAGACCTATACGACGGGTAAAGTATATGAAGACATCATCTGCATACATTAGCACCTTGCAATGCATAATTGATTCTGGAAGGTCGTTGGAAAGAGAAAACAACAGAGGGCCTAGAATTGAGCCTTGTGGAACCCCCGAATTGACTAGTGTGGGCAAAGATGTTCCGCAAACAGTTTCTACCATCTGCACCCTATTTTGAAAATACTCTCGTAACAACAGTAGATGAAAAATTAAAATTATTTCTAAGTTTACTCAGCAAGATTGGATGATCAATGCTGTCAAATACTTTGGTAAAATCTAAAAGTACAATTATACTAAACTCACCAGAATCTAGGGTGAAACGAAGATCTGAAGTGACTTTCAAGACAGCTGATTCACAGCTGTGATTATTTCGAAAACCAAACTGTCAATCATATATTAACTTATTTGAAATAAGATAATTTTGTATCTGTTTGGAGATTATTTTTTTCAAAAACTTTTCATAGAAGACATAAAAAACTAATAGGCCTGTAATCCGACGGGCATGACGGGTTCGCTTTTTTTGGGAATTGGAACTATTTTGGCTTTTTTCCACTGTTCAGGAAACTGACAACTGTAAACACAAGCTTTGAATATATGTAGCATACCTATCAGTGGCGTGGGGTGAAATTTCAAGAGAGGGAAGCCGAAAAAATTTTAAGTAAAATGTTTTATTCAAGACTTACCATTTTGGTGCTTATTCGAAACACAGACTTAAGATATGCTATCTAAGCCACCTTTGTTATACTTTAAGTCATTGGAATTTACGTAGCTCATCGCATAAAAAAAGTGGCTTCGAAAGAAGCCGTTCTGGGCAAAATAATCTATATAAGTTATTGATAACTCGGAGCGTTGTTAAATATAAAAAAATTAGCAATTACAATTATGTACTACCCAATTTGTACTCTTAAGCTATCCTACGATTCTTTCTGCTAAAACTCTTTCATAAAAATTTGAGTTATCTTTAATTTCTAAAAGAAGGTGCTTTTCGATAGATAAAAGTGCCAGGTCTGAGAGTCTTTCTTCTTTGTGGGAATTTCTTAAGTGTGGACTATTTTTAAAGTCGAAAAAGATCTTTCGACAGAGGCCACAGTCAAAGGCAGGGTTAAAAAGATTTCACATATTGTTAGAGCTTGAGAAAAAGTATCTCTAAGCATTTCAGTATTAAAATGCTTATAAAGTTCCATGAAATAGGGTAATTAAAGAAGATATTTTGTAATCCGGCATTGATTTAGAAAAATATTCATATTTTGATTTGTTTAATAAATCAAAGAAAATATATGAACTAAATGAACTATACCAATTCTTAATCTGACTTGTAACATTATTTATAATTGCTCTAAACATTCGGCTATAATTTGTTTTTGAATCAATATTAAGTAGTTGGCGTTTGCGTGGAGGTTCTGAGCAGTCACTTACGCTCTCATAGATTGGGTCAAATGAGTTTAAACTCATGACTCAAAACCCTCTATCTCTTGCTTCGCAAGCTCTATGTCTTCTATGCAATTGAATAAGACGTTCACTATACGCGAATGATATTGCCATCGAGTCTCTGATACCCCGGAATGCCAGCTCTTGTTTTCCTAGAAGAACTACAGTGTCTATGAAACGCTTCATTAAATCGCGATTGCGATCAACTTTTCTATTATGAGCCTCGTAAGAATTCCCTAAAGAAGTCTCTATGCGATATTCTCCAAATTCATGCAAATGCAAGCAGCCGCGTATATACTTTTCCGTTTGAATATATTTTTTGAAAGAATTAATAAAATTGTTTATATCAAAGAAACCTGTGTCACTCCAAACACTAGGAGAATTAGAAAAAAGAAGGAAAACAAAACATTCTATTTAACTTGCAACTGCCAGTCAGCCATGGATTCTTTTTGTAAAAAGACTCATGAAAATGTTTCTGATACCCATCCTTTCGCGTATAATCAATTTTCATTGATGGTGTCGAGCGACGTAGTTCTATAACTTTTTTTTTTTTTACAAAAAAGAAAACTTACTAAACTCGTGGGTTTCTTTTAGAAGAAAATCAGTTAAACAACACTCAAAATTAACTAGAGACATCTTGTTTAAGAATAATAAGAATGTTCAATGGGGCACCTCTTGAGTAGATTTATAATTACTTACTTGGTATATAGCTAATAACTATTCACTTAGCTTACTCACTATTTTATAATAATTTAATAATTTAAAACACTAACTTAACTACCAATATGTAATTGCTAAATTTTTAAAATTTTCTAGTAATTAGCAGTCACAAAAATCACAAAAATTTGCATCCGAATTTTCAATAAATCACGCACAATTACACAATCGATTTGTAACTGTCATTTCAAATTTGCAAAAAAAAAAAAAATACCCAACAAGTAAGAAAAACCTCAAACGGCGTTCGAACCACTACATCACCCAATAACTCGATTTTCGTAGGCTTATTTTGTTGCCTACAATAAAAAAAAAAAAAAACTCCTTCGAACTAAAACCTTTCTCTTCCACCAATGTTCATCCCCCAAAGCCGAGAAATCGCGAGTTATTTTCCTCATAAGCGAATGTATGTTAGACAAAGAAATCGCAAATAAACTTCTACTATATGCCAGAAAGGAATAGAGTTGAAAGTCCGTACTGTAAAGAAATTAATGCATAAGCTGGAAAATGAACGGCTTTTCAAAAAAATTCATTGCACGCTCTCTCGCTAGAGGAGTTCATACTTGTCTCGCCTATGTGTGCGAGTTTGTGTATGAGTAAAAATTAATAAACAACCGAAGTGGTCGCAGCATTTCAACTTCGAGCGTGTATAAAGTTATGATTTATGAATGAAAAATGGTTTGATGAACAAATAATTGAATGTGATTGTTGGCAAGTGGCTAAATAAAAATGTTTGATATTTGAAAAGGGAAGCCGGAAGGAATCGGCTTGTATGGACGCCACGCCACTGATACCTATATATTAGGAGCATAGGTAAAATAAGCTTAAGAAATTTAGAAGAGATACCATCTGGACCAATAGCATTGGATTTGACCGATCGAATAGCATCCAAAACGTCGGTTATCCTAACGCAGTATATGTCAAAACAACAAAATCGATTAAGTAATAGCAGAGAAATAGAAAATTAAAAAAACTGTAAAAAAAATTAAAAACCACTGTAACTCAAATAATAAATTTTAACAAAACATTAAAAATCGTTTTCGAGAAAATCGATTTTTTATAAAATCGGCCAGCAAAATACCGCTAATTTTAGGGTTAGAATTAAAATTTCGAATTGTAAACCCACACACAACAGATATGAAGTTTGAAGAAAATCCGTCCAGCAGTTTAGGCTGCAGTCGTGCGTACGTCCAGACAGAAAGACACACAAAATTGCGAGATTCTCCATTATAGTAATACTAAGATTAATTAAAATCTCGAGGTCGAGGCCTCTGTTTCTAAACGTATTCCAGAAGTTTTCTCGATATATGCTAATATACGCCGAAATGTCCTGCTGAAATGTTGAAACAAAATTTGAATATTTGTTTATCGCAAACACCGGTACAAAATTAATCAACTTTTTATTATGAATTTTGACATAGCGAATTATTACTAAACTTGGGGTGTTTATTTGACAAAAAAAAAAAAACTTCATAAGGTGCTGTCCACCTTCAAGGGGTCAACTAGATAAAGACAAATAAAAATAAATTATTTAATACTCGTACAATAATCGCTCACGAAGAAACTCGTCATCAAATAATGTTTATAAATTTGCTTATATGTAGACATGTACATGTATAGGTATGTACACAATTTCGAAATGCGATAACTCAAAAATGTTATGCCATTTATTATTTTCTGATGAACATACAAAAAAAAGAGACAAAATAACAGTTTGTTTACTTTTTTTAATCTTAATTTTGATTCTTTTGATGATAAAATGACGAGATTATGGTTGCAATCAGCTACAGAAAGCACGTACACCACACATACTTTATCTTCACAAAGTGAATAAAGTTCATAATCTATTATTAAATGTACGGGCCCGCAAAGATATCCGAATAACGCACTCGACTGATAATAACTCAGTAAAGTTTCCATTCATTGGTTAAAGTTACCTTCGCCTGTTGAGGCATAATAATAGGGCAACCCTACCTGAGCATATTAATTATTCATGCGAGATACAACTTATATATATAGCAATAAAAGAATGGGGTTTAGTGAGTTGAGTTAAATTGGTGACATTTTCTACAAGAACGGGTTTATGAGATGAACGCTTTACTGCTGACGGGAGTCCTTGATAAACTGGACAAATAAGGTCACATAAGCAGATGTTCGAAACTATTTTCTCTACGTTGTTATTATGATAGTGAACCAACTTTTCCTGAGGTAAGAAGATATAAAGTGAACGATTGTATTCAAGAAATTAGAACCACTGCCTTAAATTTCATTAATTCATTAAATCTTAGGATAGCAGTAGAGGTGATGCGTTACCTCATTCTCTATTAATTTTCTAATTGATACTAACGCTTTCACTTGCCTGTCATAGCTTGCTGCAGCTGACATTACCGGGATGATCTGTCACTACTGTTTACGTAACGTTTTTTTGGACGCTGTTTTCTTAAATTTCATTGCTTTCAAACGTCAGTTTGTTTGATCTATTGGAGCAATAGAAAAGCTTGTATAAGACCGTTATACACTACGACTTATAGAAGAAACAGCCTGTATAAGAAAAGTCACTGACAACATTTGCAAATCATTTAAAATTTCCCAGTAAATTGTTCATAATTTTTTAATTTAAACTACCAAATCGTCAATATTTCAGAGTTCAATAATAAATCACACGTGTCTAAAATTTCTGAGATAAGAAATTAGCAAGCTGTGCTATAGTCTCTTAAGTTGATCAACTTGTGCTACATACGCGCAGACATTCGTCTTTTCAAGAGGTTTTTGAAAATGTTTCTAACGTGGATAATATACATATGTACGCATGTAGAATTGTTGGTAATTGAGAATAATATCTCTGACAAGTAGATGGGGATAATACCAACTTCAATGAATATTCTTGTAATTTTCATTAATACAAAACACCAAAACTAGTCATCCAAAAAATGTCCAAAGATTTTATTTATTTCGATAGTGAGCTTTATAACTTTCTGAGCTATAGAAGCTTAAAAAGAAAGTATTTGTAAAAAAAAAAATTGTATTCGTTGTCATTGTGTGACAAAAGTTGTGGAAGATCACTGCTAAGACCAGACATATCATGGTCAAGGTCTTCTTGATACATTATTTTGTTAATCTCAACACCAGTTTCGATAGTTTCAGGAAAAAATTCGGTAATCAAGGGCTGTGTTCCTATTTTGACTAGGCCTTTATATAATTCTCTGTAAGGGACCAATAATATCTTCAGATCACGTTGAAACACTTCAGCTTGCTCCTCATTAGAATCGTGCATTATAAAATGAATGCCTAATTTATTGGCCAAGTCAAGACTTTCTTTAATAAGTTTTGCATTTAAAACATGATCATCTTCAGCATCATGATTTATTTCGTAGGAATCAGGAGTCTTAAGATCGCACTCTAATATTTCGTCTTCTCTTAGATCGATATCTGGAAAAGATAGATCATCAAATCCTTCTCCAGCAATTTTTTGCGCCAAAGTTATGATGTTGGGAAATACGGATGTGTTCGGAAGGTTGGGAACAGTGATTTTCACACATCCTGGCAAAATAGCTTTCCAGCATTTATTCAAAGTTGATGGCCTTATTTCAGATAAAGCTAATTCCGCTTGATTGATGCAATCCATAATTGAAAATTTCTTCCACACACCAATGACTGTTAGTGTGCTTTCACTTAGTGTGTCCAAAATGAATTTAAATGATTGCTTTACGTAATATGTTTTAAATGCCTCAATTATCCTTAGTCTAGCGGTTGTATTATTGATGTGATGTTTGGTGGCCGAAAGCAAAATTGCACATTTTCGTGTTCCAAAACCGGATAGCCGGGTGCATTGTCTAAAATCAATAGAACTTTAAATTCAAGACCTTTTGAGCTCATGTAGTGTCGAACATCTGGGACAAATCATTCAGTAAAGATGTGAATGGTTACTCAGGCTTTTTTATTTGCCATCCAGTGAACTGGTAATTTATTGAAATCCACACTTTTCATTGACCGTAGTTTCAGGGCCCGGTTAACAAGAAGAGGTTTCAACATACGATCACCTAAAAGGTTGGAGCAAAACAAAAATGTCACACGATCTTTAGCTACCTTAAAACCACTAGCAGTTTTTGCGATTTTGTTACATAGGTTCTACTTGGTATTCTTTTCCAGAAAAGGCCGGTTTCATTTTATGATCTTAGCCAGTTTTTGAGGAAATTCTTATGCGGTCGTTTCAACTGCAGATGCAATCTCACCTTTAATTTTTATGTTATGAAAGGCATGTCTTTTGAGAAATCCTGTCATCCAACCCATACTTGCAGAAAATCGTACCTTCTATTTGACTGAGATGAAGTGCCTGTGTCCAATTCCTGGATATGGTCATAGAGTCTTAATGCTATTTGTTTGATAGCATTTCCGTCAATTGGTATTATTTTCTGTGAATTATCTTCTATCCATATTACAAAAGCTTTTTCCATTTTCTTTGTGACCATATCTCTTATGTATGATGAAGTCTTGGAACTTATTTTGGTGCCAGAATTTTCTGAGTTCCTAATTGCTTTTTTGCTTTTTTTTTTGTCCTTATGGTAGACTAGTGTAAGTCAAAATGCTTACCAACGGCTGTTGTCCCCTGTACTGAAAATTTGAATTTTAGTTTCCAGGGAAATGGTATTTTTTTTATTGCTTTTGTTATTGGTGTCATTTTGGCAGGACAATTTAAACCTGTAACTAACAATCTATTGATCATACACCAAAAGTAGGTAGCAAATTATACTTCTTATTTGCAGCAAAGAAATCGACACTTTCACGGCAAACACTTAGCTCTAAATGCAGACAAAGCCAATTCGTTATTGAGCTTACATAAATTATTTGAAATTGCTTGCCTTTTCATTTGTGTTATTTTAAAATACATCGTGTAAAAAGAGAACTATATTTTTTTTACTGATTCGTGTAAAAGTAAATTCGTGTAAAAGAAACTCGTGTAAAACAAAACTGAGTGTACACAGATTTATATTACCTCCTTCTAATCTACAAAATTTAGTATTTTTTTTATAAAAGATGGATTCGAAGACCTTCCTGACCAGAGAGTTGATATCCATTCACTCTACATGGCCTAGCCATCTTAGGCGACTAGGTCGAACCCTATGTTGAATCAGTTTAGGTCGATGTTGCTGTACAACTGGTGTAGTTCGATGTTGTATTTTCTCCTCGATATAAACGGAACCAAAACTCACTGGAAATATATTTTTTTTTCAATCAACGAATAGTGTTTTCATTCGTCTTTGATAACGTCCGCGTTTCTGTGCCTTATAGCAGGTCATGGTGTAGTGGTAATTTCATTACTCGAAATGCTGAAGTTTCACAGTTGAAATTCTGATGTCAAGAATCATCTATTTATTTCACTGGAGATAAATAGAATAGTAAATCAATTGCGAAAGTTTAGGTAAAACTCTACTGTGAAGGCATAACATTTCATTTGAATTTAGTATTTCTCGCGTGGTAGACAGAAAAACGCTTAAAACAAGCTTAGTTACTATAACTTACTGGTCCCATGCGGTTGCTCTAAGTCCTTCAAATCGCGACCCGATACCGCCCTACTAATTAGCGGCACCGCTAATCTGCCATGGATCAGACCTTTCTCATATACAAGTAGATAAAGGAACACCATTAGCAGCACTCTCTCGTGGTACATGTAATTAGAGTACTCGTAATAAGCCCCGGAGATCTTGCCTTGTGCCTTTGAATCATCTTGATCAGGAAATTATCCACTCTTATTATGTTAGCCCTGTACCTCATTGGGTTAGAATTTTATGTAGTGTTCTGTATAAATGAAGGCAAGCCCGAAGGTAAGTCCTCTCAAACACTCGAATCTTTTCCAACAAGCTTACTCCCACCTATAACCACACGGGACATCCGACTGCGACCATGGGCCGGATTTAGCTACTTTAAAACAGTCTCTTTGTAAGATCATAAGCAACTTTGGCTCTAGCAAGAGTAGCATCTATGTTTGTTAAAATATACACTTGAACACGCAAGTGGCCGCCCGTATGATCCCGCGATTGGGAACTTTTGCTAATTTTTTCAGGTATCCTAGAGGCCGTAGATAACAGCGTCCTAAAAAGAATGGTCTCCGACTTCTGGAATTTGATCTTCAGCTTACAGTCGTCAAAATATCGCTAAATCTTATCGAAGTATGCATATGACTGCATAACACTGGCAGTCATATGGTCCTATGTATGTCCAGATAACTGGACCCCACCCCCGAATTTACCGAAACATAATACCTGTATTTCAAAACACTACAATCTTTCTCGCCCTCTCTATCTGTCTTTCTAATAGTTAATAAGCCAATAAATTGCATTCGAGGGATTGCTTTAGTTGTCCGTAAGAGCCATTTGCTACTCAATTTGCATTTTTAGTTCAAAGAAACAGCTGTTGGCAAAAATTATTCTTCCCTTGATCTCAGATATTGCTACTTTCACTTCACTTTGTTTGGGTGGACGAAAATGTTGATCATAAGATTGAGTGGAAAATTTTGCCTGACAGTGAAGTTTTGGTCGTTACCGCCGTTTAACAGTCAGTGGTAGTGATCTTTCCAAATTGTTAGCACCAACTGTGACTCTATTACTAGATTTCCTTTTTCGATCTTCTCGATTGTTTATAGTGCCGCACTCGGCGCCGTTTAATAGACCAGAAATAATCACTGATCTGTAGAGCACTAGTTTTGTTTCTCTTTTCTGAACTCAGTTGTTTTGCCAAATGAAAGTACCAGCAGTTGAAAGTACCAGCAGTTTCCCAAGTTGTTAAAGGCGGTAGATGTTCATTTGTTTGCCAATAGCATGTACAATATCTGGTTTTATCACCATTAATCTTTAGACCTTTTCGCCTGATCTTCAATTGACACAATCATCTATGAGTGCTGGGGAACATACGACGATCGTCTAATTCAGTAACATACGACGATCGTCTAATTCAGTAACCAGAGATGGTTCCCAGTAACCAGGTAGACTTATGTAATGTTTTCCGTGTTAACACCTCCCTTTTATTATCTGCTCTAGTCAGAGTTTAAAGAAGATATCCGTGGTGTAGTGGTAACATCATCGCTTGTCACGCTGTTGGTTCACGGTTCAAATCCTGATGTCAAGAATCATCTATTTATTTCGCATGAAATAAATAAAAAAGTCGATCAATTGCGAAAGCTATGTCAAGTTTACTGCGAAGGCATAACACTGGCAGTGGAGTTGTCATATGGAAGATGGAGAAAAGTACTGTGAATCATAAGCAATGACAAAAGCAAAAAAAAACTCCCCAGTTATCTGGACGCTACCCTTGGATTTTACAGAAATTTAATACTACCTGAGTTTCAAACCACTACACCAAATCTTTATTTCTTTCTCTCTATCTGCTTATCTCTACACAACGCCCGTTCCCTGTAATACTATAAGTGTATTCATATCCCCTTTGGCGAGCGCATATTATTAAAAAAAGAAAAAGTCACATGGCAGCTCATCTACTTGCTGAAATCTGACAAGTCATCGGGAATTCTTTCATTTAGTTGTACTTAACTGATGGTTTGGTGCATGCACCCTGCCAAAACATCACCTCCAGTTTTAGGATGGCTCAATGGAAGGCCAACGTTCTAAACTGGCAAATTTGTTGTTTTTAAACTTTCCAATAACCTCGTTGAACTTTTTTACACTACGAGTAAGTAGGGGGGCTGCTTATTTGTACATTTTGACTGGTGCTGGAAGTCCTGGCTAAATCTACTATTCCCTGTGGATCGATAAACGACTAGAATTTCCGCACTGTGTAAAACAGTCTGCGTTCCGGGCCTAAAGCCAACTGCCTTTTGGTCGGCCCCTTGAGCTGGGTTACTATATTGGCTCTTTCCGCAGCTTTCGCCTTTTCTGCATTTTTCTAGCTCGATATCTTTCCCTTCCTGCTTTTTTGCGTTGCAGCATTTGTTTGTTTATTTGGTAGCGGTGACCTCGGCTGCTGATTATTCAATGACGATTCGACTCTGGATCCATTGTCGTTGGTATTCCTTGTTGGTGGTGGTTGTGCCTGACTGGGGTGTTTTTTACTTGCTCCGGTACTCTCTCTAGTCTCTATAATTACTACTACGGGCGCAAATATCCATACAACATTGCCTACTTTAAAATATAAATTATATGACACTTTGTAAGGTCGTCGGTGTATGCAATATAAACGTTCAATTCACGGTTGCTGAATGGCCAATGAATACCAAAATTGCAATCCAAGTCTGACCCCCAAAACAACTATTGTGTATTTGTTTGTGTTAATATTTTGTATTCATGTTTAGACCAAACTTCTCCAATTGAAAACAAATCATGTAATGTAAATGTTAGACAGATAAATAACACTACATCACTCTTCGAATATCATGTCCGAAATACAGAATTGAAAACAATTATTCTAGATAATTCAAAATCACTTTGCAGATATGTACCTACATGCAAGACGCTCTTGTTCATAGTACTTGAAAAGAATTTATTGTTGAACATTTTATATCTCCACGAGATTACATCGTCTGAGGTTGTCTTAAAATAGCTATCGATCTTTCCGTTCATTAACTGCAGCATTCCAGACTTGTGGCATGTGAACAATTCACAAAATTCTCTTGTGCTTACATTTATACGAGTACCACCTATCCATTATGTGATACATGTACATATGCACGTACCAGGGACGGACCAATGCATAGGAACCAGAGTGTTCACTTAAGACCTTGATATAGCAGGAACATTGGTTACAGAAGTGTAGGAACAGCAGCAAGTAGTAGGTTGTTTGTACGAATATTATTTCATTCTAAAAGCCCCAGAGTATTCCGCAAGGACTGAAGCCTCCTGTAGTACATTGGCTCTACATAGCGATAATCAGACCAATCCTCACCTATGCGTCTGTAGTATTGTGGCCAAGGAAGTCCCCAGGTGGACTGTTCTAAACAAACTTTCCGAATAGAATTACATTTCTCTTATTTGGATATCGCGTCATAGAGGAATTGTAAATAATGAAATCTCTGAGGAGCTAGTCAAAGAGGGCTAAAAGATTACTTTTCTAAGACCGAAACCAAAAATTAGTGTCAGTTTAGTAAAAAATTCTGCACTGGATCGGCTATACATAAAGAAAGATGGTCTAGTTTGGTTTCTTGTAGAAGCATCAAGTGTTTTGTCAAAGGACCTGATAAAAACACTGCAAAATTCCTTCTCAAATTGGGTAGGAAGAACTGCAGAACTATGGTTGGGCATATCATAGGACACACCACATGATCAACATGGAAATCATTGAACGAGAATACGAAGGAGTACTTCCCTTATTAGTGTCCTGCTTTTACGAGAATGAGATTGCCTCTCTATGCCTGGTCGAATTCTGCGTTTCGTTAAGGGCCGCTTTTATGTCCGAGTGCTTTTGGGATAAACTAACTGTCGATTTTGCTTTAATGCAAATTGTTATCAAACGGTCGCTCACATGCCTGACGCTTCAGACTTCTTGCTTAAGTCTGCCCCTTGAAGAAAATCCACAACCAAATAAACGCTGTTTCTATTCGGAAGACGGTGATATCCGCTTTATATCAATCTAGGGCCTCCGCTAACTGTACATGACCTGTTAAGGGCCGCAACGCTCATAGTTAAGAGGTGATGATGCTATTTGACCTTACAGATAACTAAGGAAAATTTATATAAGACCCTCATATTCCCAGTCGTGTTATATGTAATAGGAGCATGAACTTCTTGAAAGGTGAATGAAAATACCTTTGGTTATTGCAGTTACTTCACGTCCTGTTTGTATAGACAGAGAGTAGAGTAAAAGGTAAAACAACGAACAGTATGGTTTGATTCTACTTAGTCAGAAAGTTTCAAATTCAACGTCTAAGATGGCTAGGACATGTAAGGCTGATATCAAGACACTCTGTCCCGGAAAGTCCTGATATCGTGGTGAGCACGACTAACTGGGTGTGAAAAACTGGAGGCAGTTAGCCAAGGATTGAGCTGGATGAATATGAGTACTGGTTGATGTCCAGGACCACCCGCTAAAATCCGCTTTAAAGAATGACTTTTTTTTCTGCAATTTTTTTTTTTCGACTATTGTTTATTGTCTTAGTTTTTTTCCCCATTAATTTCAACATCGAAATCTATTTTTTAGTTACTCTGACCTGCACAGTCCAGCACATACAGATTTTTGCATTCAATTAGAAAATATCTCGTCCAAAAGTGTTCTTCTTTTTGTTCAATAACTCTGTACCGCACAGTCCAGCACATGATTTTCTGAACCTACTCTTGAGGTAGAACATATTTGTGAGAAGTGTCAAAATCAGCTGTTTTGTGTGGCAAGGCTGTACTTCTCTGTTCTAATTTGTTCTGACAGTTTTCACAAACTTTTTGCTGTTCTGTACTACTTTTCCAGTCACTGAACAAAGCTAATGTGTCTTCAGACTGCAAACAAAGACCAACTGTCAAAAAAAATTTCGTAACTCACATTTTCCACTAACAAATAGCATGTATCCTCGACATTCATAACAATGACTTTAGTGTAAACTTTATTTGAATCATTTCCGAGCACACATGCGGATCTGTTTTTATGAAATGACACAATTCTGCTCAATTTGTGGTCATTTTATAAATAATCCTCGTTTTCAATGTCGTGTCGTCTATGTGATTCTAATCAAATATTGATATGTCTACACCACAATTGCCAACTAGTCAACGAGGTTATTAAATTTCATCTGATTGGAATAGAACACGCAATGTTTACATTTCTCTTCGTTCCTCACTTAGTTTGACACTGGACACTGCCCGGAAATATTGTCATATATTGTAATATTAATTTTTAAACGAAATTTCTTTAATTTCGATGCAAAATTGCAATTAGTCATGAAACACTAATGAATACCAAGAGATTTTTATACTTGACATTTTATGACGATTAATTCGATCGAAAAGATTCATAGCTTCACGCAGTTTATTACCCCAGTGTTAATTTATAAACAAATTCCGTTGTGAATGGAATAAACAAAATATTTTTTTTTTCCGCATCATTAAGATTTTTTTATGCATTCTTGCGTATGGATCGGACCAATAGGTTTTGAATTAAATTTAAATCAAACATTTCGCTGGCCAATATGGGTACAAACGTCCATGCCACAGATTAATCACCCGAAAATGTTTAATTTTTTGTTTTTGATTTTGATTCATAAAAAAGCGATTACGATACCCTTCAAGTTGTCGGAAAAATAAAACGTTCATAAATCAGGGAGGAAGTTTTCTTAAAAAATATTTGTTTAACAAAAAATGCTACATGTATGTATAATTTGGCGGTTAATTGGTCTAAGTTTTTTTTTTTTTTTAAAAAATATTTGTCTTTGGATCAAAGAAATTACGAAGTAATTTAAGTGATTCATAAGCATTTTTACACAAATACTTTAATTTTTTTTTTTTTTTTGTTTTTGAACAAAAATATATATAAACAAATAGGGGGCGTTTTCTCTGAGGAATTTTTTCAATGTTTAATTCTAAAGTTCTAAACAAAATCATTCATGGATATTGTTAAGTGTGTCGTGAGTTTGAAATCAGTGAGTGAGCGAATGTATATAAACAATAAATCAAACCGTTGAATGAGAGTAAATGTAACGTCTGTTTAATGTTTTAGCTTGGAATTTTTGTTATGGAATTTTTGTAGGTCAACTTATAGCTAAGTTGAGAGAAAAAAAAGGAAAGAAAACTATTTTTAGTGGGTTTTTAACATGTTTTTTTGGTAGCTCTAGCGTGCAATATTAATACAATATTTGCGGGAGGAGTTTTGGTTTGCATTTAGCTTATATTAAGTTATGTAGGTAGAATTCAGGAATTTTATAAATGCCTTTCGTTAAAATTTATATCATTAAAAATTGCTGTAATCTGAGAATTTTCGTATTGAAAGTAGAAACAGAATGTGGCGCTCGCGCAGTCGGGCGTTGACAGAATAAGTAGAAACAATGGGATCTTATGGGTTAACACCAAATGTGACCTCAGGCGTTTGGTCGGTTTTTGATCGTAAATATCGTAAGCGCCACCTCAACGTTGGAGTAGAGCTACTCTCTACTATTGTCGCGCGTTTTGACAGCTTACAGATGTTTTGGATTGGCATTATTTTTGACTTGTTCGATTTTAGCAACAAGGTAAATCATGGTGTCTTGTATGTGCTCCGAATTGTTAGCATTTAATATGTAAGAAATTTTATTTGCTAATTAATGTTTTTTGAACACAATTTAATTATGTCAGAGTATTCAGAGGTTTTTTTTTATTTTCTTATTCATACACATTTCTTTGCGAAGTTATTTCTTATATTTATGTTTCCTAATCAAACCATAAATATAAAAAGAGTTCATTTCTACTCTTCTTTCTGCAGCGAAATCATATGTGGAAAATTTGAGGGAACAGAACATAATTCTGTCAAATTCCTAACCTCTCAACGCTCGACCGTCTTGAAGCCATATTAGGTGTTGCAAACTTTGAGGTCGCACGTTGTGACAAATATTATGGTGAGTCGGTAGAAAGTCTGTCGCGACCGCTACATTGTGTTTTGCCCATGAAGGAAGCACAAAGCGTGGTAAAAGTGTAAACACTGTCAGTATTATTCATTAGATTTCCTAAAAAAAAGGTCACTCTTAACGATTCACTACAAATGTCAGACATGAACATTTTTTTTTTTTTTTTTTTTCATTGTTATACTGAATTCAATATTTAAATTTCGACAGTTGATTAAACGTTAGGTAAGAATGAATAGAGTTTTCTGTGCTTAAGATTAAAATATCCTTACTCTAACTCTTATTAAGCTTTATGAATAAAGCTAAGTGTTAGCAACATAAAGATTGGTCAACATTTGTAGATCAAATATTTTTTAAACCAATATGTACTTTGCTATTGATCTATCACATTCTCTCTTAAAAGTCGGTTATTTGTATTAACGGATAGCCCGTGCCTCCCGACCACTTGATCGCTTGATCTTATCCCCATCTGTTTGCACTTTATAGGAAATATTTGTCAGTGATTTTCCCGATGTATGAATCTAAACATCAGTACATGCTTGTATATGTAATCCTCGATATTACACTGTTGTGAGCAGTAAATGGACAGCAAATTGCTAGAGCAAATTGGAAAAAACTCCACCTTGTCGGCAACCTTTCTCAACCTCCATCAGTACTTTGTCATCCTTGAAACAAAATAAAATATATCTACCTGACGAGTTTTTAATCGATATCTTCAGTGTATGTATGTATGTATTTTATTTATTTAGTATCAGTTACTATTACAATTCATTTGGTATATCTTAATTTATATAACAATCTTTAAATTTACTTTTAAGTTTTACTTTTAAGTTACTGTATTTCTTATATGTGATATTAACAAATTTTTAAATCTTCTTAAAACAGTTTCATTCTTTATTTCATTAGGTAGTTCGTTAAATAATTTTAATCTTCAGTGTTACATAGAATCATAGGTAGCATTACCAAAAGCTCCGTCTATATGGACAAACACAGCAAGACTATGAGTAGCTCCAATCTGTCAGTCTATTCTCCAACTTTCAGGAAAGGTCGTGGAGAATAGATTCACAGGATCTGACTACCACAGGTTAATACCACAGATTTGATCTAGTTCTTTACGATGCGATGTAACTTTTTTATGAAAATAACGAGTGATTGATAAATTGGAAACTTTTCGTCAACGTAATGACGACGGCTTTGAAACGGCAGTCATGCAGCTACGTTGCGTTAATTCCCTGAAGCAATAGGTCTGTGTGGGTACTTTTCTCAATTTTCACCCAAGCATTGACTTCATCTGTCAGAGATCTAGTTCAGCTAGAATAAGACTGCACACTTTAAATATGGTTGTCATTAGATTGGATTCACTTCTCTCTCTAGGCCTAGTCGAAATGACGCCTTTCGTCATAATAAAAAGGAGTTTGGCTAAGTGTTTCTTCTTCAAAGTGCAATGGATCATAAGTCCTGTCTGAATGCTTTGTATAAATAAGATTTATGCCTGCCACATAAACGAATCAATGCACTTTAAGAAATACTTCAAAATTTAGCTACAATTTCCGTCATATTTTGAGACCAATAAAGAGCAACTTCTGTAATTACCATTTAGGAAAAGATAACATTTATCTCAAACTGAATTCTCCCTTCAAGCAATCAAAATACTGTCGGACAATAATTCCTCGTCTTGGTTCCGCCCCTTATCTCCAACTCTTCATACCGCTATCATTTTAACTCATTCCATTAACGCCCCTTTTTAAAAACATACACAAGCACTCGCCGCACATCATCAGTTTATCGCGCACCGACAATATGAATAAACGTGAACCTCCCTTCATTTCATTCCTGCTGGCGAGCTGTATATTCGGGTTAACAAGTTCAATAAAAATATGGAAGGGCTACCCAGATTTTGACAATCCAGACAGTTGGCAATCAGGATACCTCCCTTGCTCGCTGGATGAAATCGTGTTTCCTGACTCGTACTCTTCCTCCATTCTACTACCAGCCATTATCGACACCACTGGCATAACCCTCCCCAAAGACGGAGCACTGCTTCTGCAACCTGATTCAATAATCTCCTTCTCGAGTGGCATAAATAATGGCCGCAAGTGCAAAAACTCCAATCAGATGGCAAAGATTAAAGCGAAACCCACCCGACACTGGTTTGACCCTCAAAACTGGTTAGCCATTGCAAAGGACGACAGAATATCATTACAAAACGCCGCAGTGCCACACATCGAACGAATTCCCTGCAACAACGAACAGGCTTGGATCAATACAACTGGGGCAGTATCGATTGACTTGAGTGACGTTCGTACTTTGAGAGTGGGTCAAGTCAAATTGGATGGCACAGATGTTTCAAAGGATTTCATGGATCAACTTTTCAAGAGCGAAATAGGCGAAGTGATGTTCAAGTATGCGTCTCTCACAAAAGTGGAGTATTATAATGATCCACTGTGCGGTTGTCATCAGGCTGATATTTTCTGGGAATACGAGTGGAATGTGTGTCAGCATGTGCAAGGCATCTGTGAGAGGCCAAAGTGTTTGACACCAATCATTCCGACTGGACACTGCTGCGCTGTTTGTGGAGTAATGTTGAAGGTGTTTGTGGACGTATGTAATCCGTCATATCTGACAAAGTTAGAGCAGATGATTGAACGTTCTCTCAAGGAGCAAGGGATGGAAGAACAACTCATCTACTATGTTAGCTTTGTGCAACTCAACTACGATGTTGACCAGCATCCGGGTTTTGGCACCTACTTGCAGGTGATTATCATGGAAAAGGACGGCTATGAGGAGAGTAGTGTGAAATTTTTGAATCGCTTCAATGAAACTGTCGTATGGGATGTGTTCGAAAGCAGTAAGAGGGAGTTTTTCACGTCTGGTCGTCCATATAACCCCAACGGATTGGGGGCGGCTCTTCTTTTAATGATGGGCACACTTATGGGGGTGTTGGTGTTTTTTGCGGTCATTTTTGTTAATTTTGTTCCCGAAAATGGAATCATCCGTTTGCCGAGATGGATGTACGTTCGTTGGTATGACGTCTTTCAGTCACCCTTCGTCTTTGCTCGTTTTGATAACACAACAGCAGCTGAGGGCGATACAGCAGAGAATGTTGTCATCGATGTACAGCAGTACAATGTGTCGGCGGAATACTCTGAAAGAACGGAAGGAACCAGCACATCCTTTGATAATCCTATGTTTGTAGATAATCCGCCTGCAAAAAACGCTTCACAGGATGACGATGATATTCCATTACGTGAAGAGGATTTAACAGAAATCGATTTGGAAGCGGAAATAGAAGGGAAATTGTAGTTGTATGTAACATGTATATAAATTAATAAAGTTCGAGTGTATACACTGTGTGGTGTGGGAACCACCCACAATTGTTATTGTTTTAATTACAAAACTTTTTTTTGTATTTTCTGGGAAACTTTTGACCAATGGGTTGACATAAAACTTAGTGGTTATGTATAATTCAATTTACTATACAAAAGTCGAGAGCTATTTCTGAATGTTCATTGTGTTGGACAATCCTTGAAAGTGCAGTCAGTCATTCCCAAGGTGACTTGTTCCAAGAGAATTTACGTCATTCCGAGCAAATCAATCATAAGTGAATAGTTGGGTGTATTACGTCAACGGAGGGGGTTCTGTGTCCTTTTGAATAGGGTCGACTACGTGTGAGTAGAGGTGACCTTTATTATTGAATTATTGAGTTTGGTAGTGCTGAACAAAAACGAATTGTAGGTTATATTGTATTTCATTTCAATTATTCAGCCGTAAGTCCATGTGGATAGTAATCGTAGTTTGTTAAAGTGCCATTAAGCAATTTTGTAGGAATGTTAAAATGAAAACATGTCTTGTAATTATTTTTGCCATCAAATAAATATGTGTCATTATTTATTAGAATGACCTATAATTTTATAGTTAGACGCAAATTGAGATCAAAGGGTAGCTTCTCCACAAAAAACTTTGCAGGAAACACCAACCCTTTCGGCATGTATATCCAATTACAAAGCTCCAGCTGCTCTTATTATAGCACACGCTCATTAATCTGACCTCATGTTAACATGTGTTCAATTAGTAGAAATAGCATATTATTCAATAACAACAAAGTAATATGCGGTTTTTACATGGTTTCGTAAGTTTTATAAAATACTATATATGTCAACTGTAAGCATTATTATTATGACGCAAGAGCTAAGGTTCCTTATAATTCTCGACATTTCGTACCTATAAACTCGTTGGAATATGCCGTCGCCATCGCGGGGTTTGGAATGGAAACGATACGTGTTTCCTTCACACAGTTAAACTTCGGAGTGCACAGCTAAAAATAAGTCAGCGTGAGTCGTGCCTCGCTTGGTTAGTATTCCGTATCGTTATTTGAACTCTATCCAAATATTTCTTTCTTTATAAACAGTGGAAAAAAAAGCTATAATCACATTTGTCATAACAAATACTTTTTGTTCCATGCCTGTCAGTATGTTTATTTTCAAATGGCTCGCTCGATAACAATTGAAGAGATTTTGATGAAATATGCTTTTTATGTTTGCCTTGATACATAGGGAGTTACGTAAAAAATTTAATGAAGTGTGGGTATGATATGAATCGGGATCCCAAAAATCTTGAAATCATC
Source organism: Pocota personata (assembly GCA_963082735.1). Classification (NCBI taxonomy): domain Eukaryota; kingdom Metazoa; phylum Arthropoda; class Insecta; order Diptera; family Syrphidae; genus Pocota; species Pocota personata. The sequence goes on along the minus strand of OY720432.1, from coordinate 83,698,924 downwards.
TTTGTTGAGCGCCTAATTAAAGACTGCCTGAACGGACTTTGATAAAATTTGACATGAAGGCTTAAACTAACACATTAATCCCACTTAAAAATTATCAAATGCTATATTTGTGCATATGTCAGTTCTCTAGGGTTCAAGTGTGTGACAGATTGACACAGTGTTAAATTCATTAGTGCTGCGTTTTGTAATTCGGGTAGGGAACACTATAAACCTCAGATTCTAGCGCACTGTTACAGAATTTAATTTGGAACAAAAGACAGCGGATTACTTGATTTGTCCGTTTTTTCGGACGAATCCAGCTCAAAGGCTAAGAAATTTGATTAATCTGATTTGACAATAAAGAAACCATGACCTGCATGCACGACATGAACTAAATCTCAATCCCGTGCGATATGTGCAAATGCTTAATTTTTTTTCTTTAATATATGAATTGCAATGACTTAAAGGCAAGAATAAGTAGACAATAATGGAATTAAGGAAGCATATTCGTCAAGCAATTTAATTCATTCATTAACAATTTAGATAGATGGGTTGGAAAGTGCTTACAAACAAGCTGCGATAGAAAAAAGTGCGTCCGTACTATTTTTTCATGTGTTATCGATCACTTACAAGGAGATGTCACAGATAATTTCATCCGCTATTTTTAAGGACGCCACTACAAATCAATAAGGGGACAAAAAGTAAAGGATGAACTGGGAAAACACTCAATACCTCCACCTCTTTATTTCGTTGAAATTAAGAAAGTTCTGCTTGTTTTTAGTTTTACGTCTTATTATTATTATTTTTTTTTTAGTTCTAATAGACAACTGATTGTCAAAGTGTCAATGAAATGCATGTGCTGCAAAGTTTTTATAATGATATTCTTTAGTGGAGATATTCTTTTTCAGATTTTTTTTTTTTGCTTATAGGATACAAACAAAAATACACTTAGTATCAGTTTCCCACTATGTCCCCATACATAATCAAAATAAATGGCATCAAAAGTACAGCTGTACAAAATAAAAGAATAAAAAAAACTGAAAAATGTCACTATATGTATATCCATCCCCTTATTATTATTTATATTATATGGGCTGCCAAATGTTCAACTGTTCGGAAGCGCCGGAACAGATCGGATCGGAAGCTTTCTGTTCAGCGCTTAAGTCGTAAGGTACAAAACTATCATTGATAAAAATGTATTCACCACGTATTAGTTATTTGACGTTTAATGTCAAATGCCGGATTGTATCGAAAACATTTTGTACAGTACTTTCGCTGGAACCAAAAAATCCGACCGGAAGCGTTCCGTTTGGCGCTTAAGTTCTTAAACAGGGAAATAGTTATTTAGCTGCTTAACGATAGAACAGGATTTTTTTTATAATAGGGCTGTTACTGTTTCACATACATTCACATACAACTATAGTGATGAAGCCTATATTTGATGTATAGCCTCTCATATAAACATGTGTATTGTAATTTAGCTGCAAACAAAATTCTGCACATCACATCACATACAGGGCATAAAATAAAATCAAATGTGAATTGCTCAAAGAAGAAAACATTGGACCCAAGGGCAGGGAACAACAATGCTCTAACAACTCAGCCATTCCTGGATGCTTTCGTCTTAGGTCAATTTTCCAGCATCGATTGCTGTCATATGCGCACTTTGCTATTCGGGTTGTAGCTGATTAAGTACAGTAATTCATAGACAATGAAGTGAAAATCTTATGCTAGCACCAACACATGTACATTATTATAAGCGGACTTTGCAATTGCATATCTGCACGAACAAAACACACTCCATAGGCGATGTGACTAATAGGCTGTACAAGTTATTCTTTCCCTCGACGTCGTGCGTTCGAATCCGGCACATGAACTTTTTGGAGGATTGCACAAAACTGTTGGTCTGGCGATGTCAAAAGTCATACTTATTCGTTCTGCAGACTTGTAATAACAAAGTTCGCTTATAAAATAAAATATAAAATACAAAAAAAATATAGATTTTTCTACCTCAGCCATACCTGTACATTTCATCTAGTACATTTTTCATCAACATTTCAGCACTGGCAACAAATGAACATCTGTCAGGCTGACTGATTCAATATGAATTCTCCAGTCGAAACGACTTTTTCATTCTATCGATTCGGTTGGTCGGGGTTTGTGTTTCCTTCGTTTTCTTTATGAATATCGGACTTTGATATTAAATTACTCACCTTAATTACTACCAAATTTGAGTGCTTTTAATCTACGCAGTTAATTTTCCATATAATTCACGTAATAGAAAGTTTTCTACATCAAAACCTCGAGGGAAGCACTCGCAACTATTTTTTTTTTTAAATGGCAAAAACTAAAACAAATAACACTCCTATAACATATGCCTGGAATCAGGGAATCTTTAAAAGTCTACGCATTCTGGTGCACTTAGTGGCTGTGGTTCAATTCAGCTATGCTATCTATTACGATCACACTTATGTACACTTTCCAGACTCTCCAAATCGAATGCACACCACTTTCGGCGGGAAATTTCGGTTTCTAACATTCCTTGATGCGGTATGGGGATTTTAACACAATTAAATATATCGATTTGATACAATTCTTATTGCATAATATCTAAAAAGAATCAAAATCATAAGCAGGCTTATCACTGACCATTATCTCTCTCTAGAATCACCGTACAATGACTTGACTATACTTTTGCCTCACTGAATAATCTTATTTCAGATAATTCAAGCTGTGTACTTTATCATTAGTCTTGGTAATGATTTCATTGGAACTAATGAAGTGGCTCCAAAGAAGGTGCCCACTATCAGGAAGGTTAAAGATTACCTATTGGCTGCATTGGCATTCCCCGTTGCCTTGAATGTTGGTATCTCATTCTGGACATTGTATGCAATCGACCGTGAACTCGTATTTCCCAAAGTTCTGGACGCTGTCTTTCCAGGGTAAGTTTAATTCTAGTGTAAAATTCATGATTTATTTTTTTCAAAAAATAACGTTTAAACAACAAACAGTAATTAGACTATGACACACTAATGACGATAATGATTGCATATTAAACACTATCAGTAGATTATTCCGAAGAGAATGGTAATACTGCAATTGTTGACATAAACTACTTGCACACATTGAAGACTGGGTGAGTGAGCAAATCATATTCAAGTGTTTGCTGATAACCAATTATACATAGTCATAGCCTGTCATATTTACTAGAGAAGAAAATTGGATCTTTTGGCTTATAGCGGTTGGAAGTGGTAAAACAATACCATACCTAGGTGTCGTCGTTACCCCTAAATTATTGTACTCTACTCATAGTGCTATGCGAGACAGGTGTGGGGAAACGAAGAGTGCTAAGTGGTAGAGCTGTTGCTAAGCTTTGCATTTCAAATATCGATCAATTATCGCTCGTGCGAACTTTTTATATTTGCATTTGAACATGGCGGAATATTGTGAAGAATGCAATTTGTTTTGCAAACTACGGAGTGTTATGCTGTAGGAAATTCCACACCTATTGTGTGAAGCTGTTTGAGTTTGCCATCCCGTTCATAAAGTCAAATGTGCTACAAGTGCAAAATCTGCAATAATATTCCATTATTAGGCCTTATATCCAAACTCAGTTCGTTAATGAATGAACTGAGCTTGATTAAATAGGAAATTCGAAAATTGAAGAAGTGTAATTCAATGTATAAACTTATTGCCATCGACACGCCAAACGAAATAAAAAATTTTGAGTCCGTCGTAACGATTCGACCTAAAACTTTTGCACCCGCACCGAAAGAGTTTGAAAAAGCGTGGGTCGAAACGGAAATTGCTATCGGAGAAAAACAAATCTATGTATAATAGGCCATCCGCGTCGAATTTCGCTGCTACTCTACTCCTTTGAATGAACTGCGGATGTGGATTACATCTCTTCTAAATTGGGCATATCGCATGCATTAAATTGGTTAGGTCGACAGTTGAATTAATTAAATTTCGATTTATTAATTTTAAAATTATTTCACCAGAGGACTTTGAATCCATTAAATTGGACGTCAGAAATTCGCGTTAAGAAATTTATACCAAAAATTGATTTACCCGTCGCATTATGATAATATAAACTTTGATCAGATGCGGTATCGAAGTACCTCCGTTTATTATCAGAATGTGGCCGTGGTGTAGTGGTAACATCATCGCTTGTCACGATGTTGGTTCACGGTTCAAATCCTGATGTCAAGAATCATCTATTTATTTCACATGAAATAAATAAAAAAGTCGATCAATAGAGTGGTCATATGGCTGAAAATGCAACTTGATCGTGATGATGACATCAGGAGGACTGAAAATTACTGTGAGTCATGAGCAACGACAAAAAGCATCTGAGTTTCAAACCACCACCTCTCTCTCTCTCTCTCTCTCTCTCTCTCTCTCTCTCTCTCTCTCTCTCTCTCTCTTCACAACGCCCGTGTCATGTAATAATATAAAAGTGTTCATATCCTCTTTGGCACGCGCAATATATTTTCGTTGCGCTCTCTAACCATCAGTATGATATTTTTGTTTTGACGGAGACGTGGCTGTACCCACAAAATAGGCGTGTTTCACTTACGGATCGCTCTGAGATTTTTCTTCGATTCCTCAGCGAGCTGTCAAAATGAGTACTAAGGGAGGATTCGTACTCCCGTACTCCCCTCCCCTCATCAATTTTGTACTTCCTTACATAATATTCCAACATTTTCCTTAATTTTACCACTCAGTAGCCGGGCAGAGCCCAGATAAACGAAATTTTTGAACCCAAATTCATATCATCTGTGCATCGCGATATTTTGGCGTCGGTGTTGGGAATCGTTGCTCTGCCTTGTTTTTTATCGTTTCAGTCATAAAATGAATAAGATCAAAAAGTATAAACAAAATTTCGTCGCACAGTTGATTTCTGTTTACTTAAAAGAAACGCTACTGAGATTCGAACTCAAATCACCACAAAAAACGAGAATGCAATACGTTAGCCAGCTCGTCATTGGTAATTTTAATCACTGCAGCACCAAGTGCAATAGTTGTTCAGCATGCAAATTGTTTTATTCACTGTAAAATCGCAGATTTTTAATTAAAGTAAGTCAAAGTACTTCCCTTCAAACCATAAAAGTACTCATGTTTGAAATTTCAAAACGACAGCTCTGTTCTTCAGCGGAGAATTTTTGTTGAAAGAAAATCTCCGCTGAGGAGAAATTAGCTGTCAAAAACATACAGAGACGGACATAATAATTCACACATAGGCATATTCTCTAGTAAAATCGTTAACAAATTAAAAGTAGCCCCATACGATAATCACCCCAACACTCACTACATTGTCTTTTCCCAACTCGGTATTCGGCTTTCTCCATAATCTTATTCTCCCATCTGATTGAAATATGTTAAACTTGCTTCCATCTGAGAAGAATGCATTGGCCCAGAAAGCTATAGGCTTATATCTTTGCAACTTTTTGCAAAAAGAAGAGATTATTCTTTTGATTTGCCTTGCTTATCAGAGGTTTCTTCCTTTCCACTCTTGACTTGTAACCAGCACGATGCAGAGTTCTACGCACAGATTTAGGATGAATTTCCTTACCAATATATTAATTGAATTCCGCCGATACTTGAGATGAGGTAATTTCTTCTTAATTTTTCCAACCACATGTCTTTCTTCATTTGCGGTTAGCCTTCGTGGACGTCCACTATGCGGCAGCTTCTGAGGTTTGACGAGTCTTTCAAACGTTTTGTGATGCTGCAAATCGTGAATCAGCTAATTTTCGCCATTGCACCAATTTCAGCGTACGTTTTTTTTTTTACGCAGCTCCAAAATAATTTTGCGTTCAACTTCAGTTGTTTTTTTTTTGTTGTTTTCGACCCATCGCGTAAATTGAGTATTTATCCGCGTTTCACTTATATAAACCAACAAAATACTGAACTTATAACGGCACTCTTCCATATTCGAAGACATCTGATGTTGCCATTAAAAAATTGCAAAGATCGTTTCCGCCAATAAACCCTATGACTCTCATTTGTCATTTTTTAAATGTCAAAATACGGCTCTCTGGGTTCTTGAGAGAGAGTGAAGAGACAAATCCAAAAAAGTGTTAGTCTCAGACAACTCGAAAAAATCTCCGATTCCTCAGCTGATCCCTCAGAGATCTCCGGAGGATCTATCTTTGAATTTATTTCAAATAGATTGGAAAAAGTTAAACAAAACTTCACGAGATATCCTTCTTTTTTTCCTTACGACGAAGTTATGATCCGGAGTAGAAGGATCACAACCCTCCCACTTTACTGCATCCCTAGTGGTCCGCCTGTGGGGTTTGACGTCAGGAAGTACCGGCTGACTTCCCGGTTTCGGATCACTTCGTCACTGAGGCCAATCAAATGCTGGTGTTTTTGCATTTGTGTGATCCAGTTGTTTTTTGGTCTGCCTTTTTTGCGCGATTGTGTAGGAACGTTCTGGTTCGAAGGATCTCTCCTTTGAACATGACAATACCAACTGAGCCGGTCGTGCTCTATCTTGCTTGTGATGGGTTCTCTTACATGAAGGCTTCCTCGAATCTTTGAACTTCTTATTCTATCAAGCTTTGTTACTCCTGCTGCCATGCGAAGCATCTTCATCTCAGATGCCGTTAATCTGCCCTCATAGTTTTTGTATATTGTCCAGCATTGTGAACCGTATGTGAGCACCGGACGTACAACTGGCAGTGTAGAGCCTTCCTTTCAGCTTAGGGGACATTTTTCGATCACAGACGGTAGCAGAGTTTTCCCGCCACATGATGTCATCATCACAAGTTAGTTCGCTATTGATCATAGATCTCAGATAATTGAACTTTTCGCACTTGGGAAGGACTTGTCCATTCCAGTAAATGTATGGAATAAGCCGGTGTGGATCAGAGAAAGGGCAGCACAGATACTCTGTCTTTTTTTAACTAATACGTTTACAGGGGCGTTTGATCTTCACTTCTGTTAGCTCCATTGTCAGCAAAGAGTAACTGATGCACTTTGGGGTCTGTCACTTTTACATCAAGCAGATACTCAAGGACTGCAATAAATAGCAAAGGACTGAGGACGCTTCCCTGGTGTACACCGACTTTGATTGAGAACTCTTCAAAATCAACCATATGCAAGTCCTTAAGGAATCACGATATTTTTCCATTATGATCCTTATAAAGGGTGGTTAAATTTTAAGGGCCGATGTTGAATGTGAACCACACCTAAACATCAAGTTTTTTTCTGCATTTCATTTGACATTTCTCAATTTCAGACTAACTCAATTTGAACCATGGAAAGATACATAATCGAGCAACGCGTTAAAGTTATTCAGGTTTATTATGAAAATGGGCGTTCAAATCAAAATGCATATCGTGTATTTCGTGATTCTTTCGGTCAATTTAATCGTCCAAATGTGCGTACAATCGGAAAAATCGTGCAAAAATTTGTGCAAATCGGGTCTGTAGGAGATGTGAAAACACCAGTGCATGCTCGTACAGCTCGTACTGCAGAAAATATTGCTGCTGTTCGCGATAGTGTGGCTGAAGAGCCGTCCACCTCAACTCGTCGTCGTGCCCAACAATTGCACCTCTCACGCTCGTCGTTGATGAACATTATGCATAAAGACTTGCATTAACGCGCTTACAAGGTGCAATTGACTCAAGAACTAAAGCCTCTTGACCATTTCAAGCGTCGTCAATGGTCACAATGGTAGCAAGAAATGGCAACAGTGGATGATCAATTTTCGAAGAAAATCATCTTCAGTGATGAGGCACATTTTCACCTCAGTGGATTCGTCAATAAGCAGAATTGCCGCATTTGGGAGAATGATAATCCAAGAGTGATTGTCGAAAAACCAATGCACCCACAAAGAGTGACTGTTTGGTGCGATTTATGGGCTGGCGGCATCATCGGGCCGTATTTTTTCCAAAATGAGGCCGGTCAGGCAGTTACTGTGAATGGTGTTCGCTATCGTGAGATGATAACGAACTTTTTATGGCCCGAATTGGAAGATATGGATGTGGACGATATGTGATTTCAACAGGATGGTGCCACTTGCCACACAGCTAACGAAACAATGGCTCTTTTGCGCGACAAATTCAATGACCGTGTTATCTCACGTGGTGGCGATGTCAATTGGCCGCCAAGATCATGTGATTTGACACCGTTGGACTTCTTTCTTTGGGGTTATTTGAAAGAAAAGGTGTACGTCGATAAGCCAGCAACAATTCAAGAGCTAAAGGATGAGATAATTCGGCACATTAACGGCATAAAACCTCAATTATGCCTCAGTGTCATCGAAAATTTGGACCATCGGATGGAGGTGTCATTTGGCCGATATTTTGTTCCATACATAATTGAACCATACCAATATTATTATAATAAAAAGAAATGACAGTAATTTCCTAAATAATTTGTGTTTTATTCAAAATCAACATCGGCCCTTTAAACCTAACCACCCTTTAATTTGGATTGCATTTGTTGTTGATTTACCCGAGACAAACCCGCACTGGTCATCAGATAGCCGTATTATTTTCCGCAGGCCATCTAATACCCGCTCAACAATCTTCATGGTGTGTGAGATCAGCTTAACAGAACGGTAGTTATCGCAGTTTCGCGTATAAAAGAAGATAACTTTCACGAGATATTCTATTTGCAAATTAAATATGTTTGATGAACTTCCTAATTATAACAGAAGGTGTAGGATTGATTGGCTTTCAAATCTTAAGTTTCAGGCGGAAAATAACTTCTATCATATTTATTCGGGATATAATTAATTATCATATAAATTCATCAGAATTAATTTCTCTTATAAATGTGTATGCTCTCTAAATTGTAACTTCGGGTGAGAAACTTATTTTTTTTTTGCAAATAGCCACTGAACTAATTATGGTAGTAATGAGCCAATTACAAGCAAATGCACGTTTATTCAGATTTGCACCGAAATTGATTTTTGCTTATTTCGAGTGGAATATAAAAACAGGTTTCTGATTAAAGTATAATTGTTTGTTTTAAGTAGTCTGTCGCAATGAAAAACAGTTGTGTAAAGCGATACTGAGAGCGGGTATTGTTCTGTGATGGAAAAAAAAATGTTTGAACAAAAAAAATTCAAAACGATGCTTACTTCCCTCCACATCCTTCTATCGCCTAAAGTATTAAGGCTCTCCCAAATTAACGCGAATAATTCGCTGTGATGGTAACGACGAGAATTTCGAGTTGACTCCGGCAAAGAAATTGGCTTTTATTTTGTTGGCACCCTTTAAGGAAGAGACTCTTGTATTTTTACACTATTGTTTGCTTGCCAAACATTATTCAGAACTTTCACAGACTAACCAAGAAAGCGCGTTCACTTACATGAAAACTAATTCAGGAATGTATGGGAAAGTGGTTTCCGTCGCGTCGGTTCATCTGGTTAAAAATCTCTATGGGCACAAGTCCCAAAATGGACAATTTAGCATCCCTCATGGCTGCTTACGACATTTTAGTACCAATTTATTTACTGATGCGACTTGTTACTGTGCATTTCCAGTCGACGACAATTGAGAGTTACGCGCGAAAAACATGGCTCAAACCATTTTCGAAAAAAAATACCATAGCTTCCCCCGATTCATTTGATATTGATGGTTTTCGGGCAAACACACACATGTCTGAATTCACTCAAGGCCCAAACATCATTAAAATCCATTAAGTGGGGTTCTTTAGTTAGATGTGCGAGAAGAATGATTCGAAAATTTATAAAACTCCTAAACTCGTCCCCAGTGCTAAGCTAACTTTGATACTAAGCGAGTGTAGAGATATGCGCACAATAAACCAACTTAATGTGCAAAACTGGAGGTGGCTAGCTTTTTTTTTTTTTTTTTTATAATCTGCCCGCGCCAAAGGAGATATGAATACCCTTAAACTGTTTCAAGGCACCGGCGTCAGGGAAAAGGGGGAAGGGGAACAGAGGAGGAGCCTATGCACGTTGGCTTTGAATGTTTGAAGGTTGTAGTGATGGGGAAATACAGAGTTTGGTAGATCATTACACATTCGTGTCGTTCGGCTTATAAACGAATCCCTTTATTTGACAGTACGACCGAAGTTTCGCTTTAGGGTAAACTGATGTGCATTCGAAGCATGTCGCGTATTGCGGGTGAAATTTTGAAGGGGAGGAATGCAACTGGCTATTTCGCTGGAACATTTTTTATAAAAAAAAAAAACGATAAAACAGGGAGAGACAGGAGACATTTCTCCGATGTTCTAGTGAATGAATATAATTCACAATGTCTCTATCGCCTATAAGTTTTAACGCGCGATTCTGTACCCTATCAAGAATGTGCAGAACGGTCTTGGGTGCACCAGACCAGATAAGGGCGTTATATACCAGCTTAGGGCGGATGAATGCCTTATAAATTGAGGCCAGATCAGATGGGGTAAAATATTTCTTGCACCGTTTAAGGAATCCTAGACATTTTGCAGCATTTTTGGCGACCTCGAATATGTGATCGTTGCATCGAAGATGGTTATTAATACACATACCGAGAATGGCAAGTCTTTCGGTTGGAGAGGCTTGTTTCTGTAAAAAAAAAAAAATGTTGCCAATCACATTAAACTTAAGCACCTTGAACAATTTCAATCTTGTCCTCTTTTAGCCTCGGATGTCGAGGTTTATTCCACTGTATCCATCTTTCTCTCTTTCACTAGTCTTCTCCATTTGGTCCTGTCTCTTGTAAGTTGCTTAGCCGTGCTCAAGTTTATACCTGCAGTTTGTAATATTCTTTCTATCGTCTTGTTCCGATTAGTTTTTGGTCTTCCTATTCTATTTTTTCCTTCGTCTCTTGCTTCTCAGATTTTCTTCACTTGCTTATCTCCATCTAATCTAACAAGATGCCCCAAACATTTGAGCTTCTTATTATGCAGTATTTTTAACGCTGGTTCTGCTTTTAATACCTTTCTTATGTCCTTCTTCTTTTATCGGTTCTCTTTATCGCCGTCACTCTTCACAGGTATCTCATTTTCATGGTTTGTATATTTGATTCTTGCTTTCTTGTTAGCACCCAGTTTTCTCCTCCATGAAGTAATACTGGAAGATCCAACACTACTTCATCTATGTTCACGGATATTACTCTGTCAACCTTAGTGATCACCATTACTTTAGTGTTTTCCTTGTTGATCTGTAGGTTTTGTCCTCCTAGTGCGTCCTTCCGGCCTATTATGTTTTATTTTAGGTCTTTCTCCGTATTTACGAAAGAATTGTCTCGTCCAATGCACAGATGAATAATAATGTGGTACTGCCTTACCTTACTCCTTCTGAAGTCATGAAACTGACTGAAAGGGAATTTGCTGTCCGTACTCTCTTATATAGTATGTTTCAAGGTACATGCTTCTTGTAGCCTTAATAAGATTTTCTTGTACTCCTTTATGGCTCAAGCTTTCTCTCTACGTTCGACTCATATATTTTGAGCGCGATAGGTAGTAGAGTGTAATTTCAGCAATCCTTTGTATCCCTCTTTTTGTAGATGGATAGGATTACTCCGTATTTCCACTCATCAAGTACATATTTCTTTTTTTAACCCATAATAATAATTTCTAGAAATTCTTCCTGCCATTTTTGATGAGCTCTTACCTCATCGATTTCTAGGCAAAAAACTAGACAGTAAACTTCTCTGGAAGAAACATGTAAAAGCTGTGGTAACCAAAGCAACACGAGCACTAATGGTGTGCAAAAACATTTCAGGCACAACCTGCGGATGCAACACAGCCACACTGAGATGGATGTACACCATGATGGTCAGGCCCATTATAACGTACGGAGCAGTAGCTTGGGTCAGATGTACCAGCACATCAAGCAAAACCCTTGGAAAAGTATAAAGGCGAGCTTGCGTTTTCATAACAGGGGCTATGAGAACGTGTCCCAAAGCAGCACTGGAAGTGAGATTAGGACTCACCCCACTACACTTAGTGCTGGAAAAGATTGCCAAAGAAATTATACTAAGAATAATCAAAGAGGGCGTCGGGAAAGGAAAATGCATCGCACACAGACCGCGAGAAAAATGCTTCGAGAGAAAATTCAACTGGAAGCTGAGCAGCAAAAGAGAATGGAGCAGTGAAGTCTGGATGTACCAACTCAAACAAAATACCATAAAGTGGTACACGGACGATTCATAAACATCCACAGAAACTGGAGCAGGTATATACGGGCTCAGAACCAAGTACTCCGAAGCCATGGAAACATACCCCAGTATCTTCCAAGCAGAGGTCTATCGATACGAAGCATCGCGGACAAGACATCGCGGTAATGTCGGATAGCCAGGCTGCCATCAAGGCGTTAAGCTCTTATGAAATCAGGTCTACACTGGTGTGGGGGTGCCTTTCGAAGATAAACCAACTGATTGAGAATAATATTAACATCACACTACTGGGTATCAGGCCAAGTGGGAGTAAGGGGAAGGATGAAGCAGCTGATGAACTAGGCTCAGAGACCGCTTTTACCGGTCCGGAAACATTCTGCGGGCTGGGACCGCATACGATAGGGGAGAAGCTAAGGAAGGGGGAGATTGTAAAAGAATCGAACTTTGGGAAGAACTCCCTAAGGTGAGACAGGCCAAAGAACTTCTCGGGAATTATGACCGGAAAAGAAGTAAGGTCTGTATAACCGAGTAACAACACAGCAAAAAGAGCTTTAAACTCAAGCAGAACATAGTTGAGATTGATGGTGGGACTTTTAACAGGGCACACCAATCTCAACAAATATTCCTTCAGACTCGGTCTAGCTGATACAACAATCTGCGCCAACTGTGAGGAGGAGGAGGAGGAAGATATAGAACACATCCTCTGCCCTGCAACAGCGAGGTTAAGACTGAAGATTCTGGGATCCCCAAGTATACCGGATATAACACACCTCAGTAAGAAAGGAATCGGTGATATATTGGAGTTCGCTAGACGAACAGGACGATTCCCCGATTAGCTCTAGTGTCTAGTCTCCCATGATTTTTGTTTTAATTCAATTACCTTATCATTAGACTTATCATATAGGTCTATGGTAATCCGCCTTTAGTTTTTTCTTTATCTAGTATTTTTCTCTTGATATCTTCGGACCACCAAATTGTACTTTTCCTTTTGCTACTCAATTTACTTTGTCCACATACCTTTGCCGCTACTGTTAGCAATGTGTTTTTTGTTGACGTCTTCTCTTTCACCTGTACTATATCTATTTATTTCCTTTGTGACCTCTGTCTTGTACAATTTTAAATTTTATATTAAAACTGTATAATTTTTTAATAATTTTCTTCATTATTTTACTTTCAGATGGCTGAATCACATCATGCACACCAACATCGTCGTCTTCATAGTATTGGAGATGTTCACATCATTCCGCACATACCCCAAACGTAGTAAGGGTTTGGCCGGCCTCATTGCCTTCATGGTTAGCTACCTGATCTGGGTGCATGTCATCAAACACTTTTCTGGTGTCTGGGTGTATCCCGTACTGGACGTGCTTGAACTCCCACAACGAATTGTCTTCTTCGCTGCTAGCTTGGTGTTTACAATATTCCTCTACCTTTTCGGAGAAACTTTAAATAAAATCATTTGGGCCAAAGAGCTTAAACTCGCCCAGCGCAAAGTTAAGTAAACAAGCAAACAAAATTTCGAACCAAATAACAAAAAAAAAAAAAAAAAACAAACGACTTTTTTTGCAAAGTAGTAGAGAATTTTTTTCAAAGAAATAAATAAAACTAAAATATCTTATTGATATTCTAAATTTTTAGAACGGTAATAAATCGAAATTTGTATCCTAAACGATAAAAAAAAAATTAATATCTTGTAAAACAAAATAAGTGCATTGGTCAATTTTAATCGCTATAAGAATAGTTCTTCATCGTCGTCATCGTTCGTCATTACTTATTCGAACGAAGATATCAAAACAATTTGTTAGAACAAAAAACGAACTATTTTCGCACCTTTTTCTTGAAATTAAAACAAAGTAGCGTTTTTTGCCAAAAAAAAACTTATATATCATAGTTCTACATTTTATAGAAAGCATAATTGTAAGCGAAATTAATTAAAAGATTATTTCTTTGCTATAAAAACAAAATGTAATACCTCATATATTTGAAAAAAAAAAAAAAAAAAATACAAAATTTAGTCAAAACACATTATACACTTAAAAACACTCACATATTGTTTGTAAAACCTTGTAGCTTTAATAAAGTTCTCAACAAAGACTCTTAACTCCTGAGAGACTCTTACGTAGACAATTTTAGATGCGGAACGGTAAATATGAATAAAAAGTGAATCGTATTCCCTATGTGGGTTGCTTATTAGATTAGAGAAAAAAGTTTTCCGTTCTGTAAAAAATATGAGATTAATGGGTTCTTTCTTGTTTGGAATTTAATAGAAACAAATGTATCACAATTTATTATTGTATTCAATGCAAATTAGAGATGTTCTATTTTTTTTCTTCTTTCTTTTTTTTTAGAAATGGGTTTGTGAAACTCTTTGTTGTATGTTTTAAGTATTTTTTTTTTTATTTTAATTTAAAATCTATTCTTTTTTAAATAATAAAAGAAAAAAAAAAAAAAAAACAGTTGGAGTTTGAACTTTTAACAGCAAGACTGATTATACACTTCTCGACAACTGGTTGAGACACCCCTCTGATTTCAGCGTTTCTCGATAATTTTATTCTGTACAATCTGATCAAAAAGTACCCGTCCTTTCCCATTCAAACAAACCGCGCTTGAGATATTGTCAAAGCTTTTTTTTTTTAGGTTGGTACATCTGTCATCTGGCCATTTGTCGGGAGTTTGTGCATGATAGCTTTGTAAACAAGTCAGTGTTTGTTGTGTTCTATGAGTTCTGTGAATTTGTTGCATAAACAGCATCGCATTGATGTCGCTAAAGAAATGCTTTCTTTGGGCCAAAATGTTATCGATGGCATCATTACCGGTGACGAGATATAGGTCTATGATTATGACATCGAAACTAACCAACAATCATCGGAATGGCGTTTATCAGACGAGCCGAAATCCAAAAAATCACGACAGTCGATCCAAAATCAAGGCTTTGTTGACCGTTTTCTTTGATTGCCGTGGTGTGGTCCACCCCGAATTTCTTCCGCTAGGCGAGACAGTAAATAAGGAGTATTACGTGAGCGTATTAAAACGTTTGAGGGAAAATGCTCATCGCAAGAGGCCAGAATTGTGGCGAAACAACTCGTGGTTTCTTCACCACGGCAACGCACCAGCTCACATATTTGTACGCAAGTATTTTATCAAAAAAAAATGCTGATACCGTTCCGCAAGCTCCGTATTCACCTGACATGGCTCCTTGTAACTTTTTCCTATTCCCACGACTGAAGTTACCACTTCGCGGAAAGTGTTTTGAGATGATTGCGAAAAAAGTAAACATTTGCATATATTAGAAAAACTCAATACAAATTTTAACATAAAATTTAATGAAATATAAATGTTAGTAGTTAAGAAAGAAATGTTATAAAATTGTTGTCTTCCACAAACAGTTTAATACATACAAATCAATAATATTATCCAAAACTGATTATGGACTAGTTATATACGGGAAATGCGCTAAATCAACTCTACAAAGTCTTAAGCCATCATATCACGCAGCGGTTCGAAGGAGTGTAAAAGCTTTTAGAACATCACCTGTAGTAAATATGCTCACGGAAGCAGGCCTTACGACCATCGAAGACCGAAGAGACCTATTAACAGCTCGTCTTGCTCCTACAGTTCACCAATAATACGAGACGCAATAAAAATCTCAAAATGGAAAAGAATACCAAAATACACCTCCAGTATTCACAATGCCTGACAACAACTAAGCGCATTAGTTTCTCTCCGATCCTTAAGACATTAAAGCTGCAAAATCATCCTCCATGGCTACTCCTAAGAAACTCAGTCAACATACTCGTAGTGCTCTCCAAACATAAAAAAAAGACTCTACTCCGGATACCTCTTTTCTACAGATTTATCATGATGTCATCAACCCCTACACAGAAAAACAATAGTGTATCTTATTTACAGATGGTTCAAAAAGTGAGGCTGGCACCGAGTTTTCTGTAATCGACTCTAAGAATCGTGTTTTATCAGCAGAGTCGACTATAAAATCTCAAACCACTTTTCCATTTTTTCGACAGAGGCTCCGGCTATACTGAAAGCAACCGACTTAGCAACTACACTTGCTAAAAACACAATAATCTGCACTGATAGCCTCTCCATTCTACACTCCATTCGGAACATAAATTGCCGACACATAATTATTAACAAAATTAGAGAAAATGTCATTAAAATGTCCCCGAAAATTACAATTATGTGGATCCCAGGGCATATTGGAATAAAGGGGCAAAAAAACTACAGATCGTACTGCAAAAAACATTGTAACCGATTCCGGAGAAGTATCGTATCCACTGAATAAACTGGACTTGGACTGGAAAGAGAATCGAGGCCTGGACTAGATACACGCATCACTATTCTACGCTAAAAACCCTAAAGCGGGACCTGTAAGATATTCTTTGGAAACGAACCACCAAATGAATAGATGCTTCCTCAGACTACGTTTAGGGCACACCCAAATAACACATGGACACCTACTGGACAAAAGCAATCCTCCTCTGTGTCACCTCTGTTAATCCCAAGCAATCCTAAATATAAAACATTTCACATCAGACTGCCCAGTAGTAAATGAAATATGCACTGAATTATTTAACATAAACTTGTTCCAACTACTTTCAATTCCTTCTATAGAGAATATTAAAAATTTATACAAACTCCTTAATAAAAGCAACCTTCAAAATAATATACTCGTATAATTCTCAACAACACAGCCGAAGGCCCTGGTAGCTCGTGCTGTATATTTAACATTAAATGTAAATTTATTTGCCTTTAATAAATAATAATAATAATCTGACCATATCTTACAGATGAGTTGGTGTTATCTCCAGCTCCTTTAAATAGCTCGGTAGTTAGACCGTCGGCTTCAGCAGCCTTGTTGGATTTAAGCTCAGACATTGCTATCTTTCCAAATTCTCAGCACCTGCTACTACTAGATTTCCTTCTTCATCCCTACACGCTTCTGTGAAATCTGCTTTATAGGGTCCGAACATTCCACGTGCAACTCCAAAGGTCGTTGTCCTTATTTCGTTTGCGACGTTCGTCAAATCTTTATCCGAGGATTGTTGCTGTTTCGCAACCCCGACGCACGACCCCCAACCTAAAAAACCCAGTAACCCATTACGGGAGAATGCTTCCGCCACACGTCCTCCTTCCGAAGTACTCTTGTTAGACTTCTGAGAAGCAAATTTTAGCCAATCAAGTCAACAAGAGATGCCTCGTCCGGTTTGATACACGTACTATGAAGTTCAATAGCTGTGCTTGTGCAGGTCCGAGTGTTCAGCTACATACATACAGTCAGACTCAGTATACGCGCAACGTTAGTTAATATTAAATCATCATCTGTAATACTTGAAGAAAGAAACTCGATGGATTCCACGACTTTTAAATGACGAACAACAAGGCACACGTGTTAGTTTTGCCGCGTTAATTGTTGGAAAAACGGAGAGTTGACCTTATCTAACAAAACTTTGCAGTTGATGAATCTTGATTCTTTAAAAAAAGCTAGAGTTTGATGATAATGTCTAAAAAACTAATTAAACGATCTGCTTTTACGTTGTTAGTACAAAATTTTTATTCGTTGTCTTACGGTCTTATGTGATTACATAATCCGCACACATGCTTTCAACTTAACATTCTATAATCTTAATATAAGATTTAAACTAAAATTAAATATACATTAAGTCATTTTAATTGAGTATTAAACAATGTCGATGTATAGATATCGGGAGGGGTGGACATGATATGATATGGAAGAGTATTATCCATCAGTCTGTTTCATTTCGATGGCAGCAGGAGCATTTTCAATTTCTCCGATTCGCTCATGATGATTGCATCTCTGTGCTTCATCATTGGCAACAGTTCATGAGTCTCTGTGTCGCCATCGTTTGTCATTTCGCTCTTTCGGCGATTTTTCGCATTCAATTGTCGCATCGCGATCTTGAGTTCTTCATCGCCATAGGACGCCAATGTTTGGGTAGCGATCTCATACGCGTTCGCTTGAATACCCACATCACAGCTTGTTTTGCTATTTCTGGAATGTGGCTTACCCGTGGACATGCCCGAGTACGAACTATGCATACCTGTCGGTAGGTCTAGTTCCAAGGAATACGAGCTGATGGAATCCTCGTCATCGTCATTGAGGCAGAGATTTAAATTCAAATCGGAAATGTCCAGATCTGCTGTTGCGACTTTTTTCGTTGATTTACTTATTTTGTTTCGGTTACGATTTGAGCCTTGTGCGGTAGATTTCCGACTACCGCGACTTTTTGTACTATTCCTACTGGTGCGACTAGCTGCATCGATTCGAGTATTGTCACACGACGTAGATTTGTGCATATTCCTTATGAAATTCTCTAGATTGCTGTTTGTTGTCTTTTTGTTCGAACGTATGTGGTCGTTGTGACCGATTAGTTCTTCTATTCTTGCACCATGGCTGTCATCATCGTCGTCGCTAAAGTCCTGTTTGAGTACCACATCTAAGCGGGAGTCTTGGATTTTAAATGAAGCGCGAGAGGTTTCCTCATCGGAGGACGTTGTCATTCCTTGATTCTGTAGGAATGGTATGATAAACTGGCCGTTTTTAGCCAAGAACTTATTAATATCACTTGGATCGAGGCCTGCACTGGCACTCCTTCGCTTCATATTCTTTCCGGTCTTTGATTGTGCAAAGAGGCCTACTTTGTGACTTGTGTTCGGGTAGGTGGTCTTCTTTAGTGCAATTATTTGACTTTCAATTGATGTGCTGCTCTCTCTTCGGTTGTTACATTTCCGACCAGAGGCTGCCATAAAGTCCTTTCGGCGACTACGATTCTTCGTATGCTTACTTTGGTGATGGTGCTGGTGATGACTGCTCGTGTTGCGACTCCGACTGGCGACTTTCGTCTTCATTTCGGCGATTTTTACCGAAACCTTAAAGGGAATTGAAACTTTTAAATCTATCGAAAACTTTAGTTATTTCTTTTTACCTGTGAATCCACCGAATTGCGCCGCGACTCAACCGATACATGCCGCACACTGAAACTAATCTCTGAATCTAAAGAACTCTTCCTTGGACCGCCATGACTGGATGAATTCGTAGTTGCTCCAGTTATAGCGAATCGTCTCTTCACAAACTGCGGCAGGTAGTTGGCCCATGTGGAACTAATTTCGTTCGTTGCCGACGAATTAAAATCATTCACATCAAAGTTCAATCCAACCGGATCGGTGTGAGTATTGTACAGCGTTATTGAGAGTCGTCCCTTGTCCTCGAATTCTTTGCGCTTAGCCCAGGTTTGAGCAATTACTTTGTGTTTTGGCATCTTAATATCTTCAACGATCTCATTCCCACATTTCCTAAAAAACGAGCTATTATTCATGCGATTTACTGTGCCAGAATGCTGCATTCCTTTACTCACTTTCTAATGTAACGCTTCCATGTTTCTACAGATGATGGAGTCCAGCACCATGTGGACATAACAATGCCGGCGCCAAATAAACAAAGCAGGTGTAGTTGCAGAACAGCAACACTGGGACGATTTTCCAACTTACAAACAATCAGCTCATGAGTGAACGTCTGAGATATGCGACAACTGAAAGGGGAAAACCATTTTATAAGGATATTTTGTGCGCATGCACTTCCACTTACATAATATACTGCTTCAAACTTTCCGCCCACAATGCGGAGTTTTTAAACTCGGTGACATGACACGCGATAGCTACCAATATAAATACCAACGTAAATAGGGCACACAATCCCATGCGAACTATGATCAAATGGATTTTATTACTCGCCGATGTGGACTTTATGTCGTTGGCAAAGTTCTTCAATCCAAAGAGCATCACCATTCCACGAATGATAAAGTAGCCGCCGACAAGTATCACTCCACATAGTGGGCCCAGCAGTAAGCCAGCTCTTATTGAGTGATTGAGATATCCGACGAAACAGATTCCAACTGTGCTATTTCCATCGACCTCGCTTAGTGCCATAGTTGTTATTGTTAGCACAAGCGGTAAGGACCAAGCGACCAAATGAAAGTAAGAACCCTTTTTATCAATACGGTCCTGAACATTACCAACCGCACGCAAATGCCAGGCGTATGTGAGGAAGACAAACCATACCATTGCGGCCATGAGGAAATAGTAGACCAACACGAATACAACAATGCAAGAGAGGTTTTCACCAGCGGTCGGTTCCGAGTGCCGCAGTGTTCCATCTTTCCGACAGACAATGTCGTCTCGACTGCCTGGTGTAAACTGTGCAAGCCAACTGAAAGGGGAAGAGAAGTGAAAGATAATTATGTATCGCGTTGCAGATCAATGGAAAGAAATTAGAAAGAACAGGTATAAGGACAGTCTCCTTTTTAATATTAGCCAGTGTTATATCTTCGCAGTAGATCGACATTTTTATTAATTCATACGAAATGAATATATGATGGTGGACATCAGGAGTTGAACCGTGAACCTTTAGCGTGAGAAGAGATAACGTTACCACTACACCACGGTCATTCTTTCCTAGGACGACCAATTCTTCTTCTGTATAAGGTACATAAGTGAGTTCCACTGTATTGCATATTTCGTGCAACAAAGTTCTTGTTGGCGCCGTAAGGTGTAACCAATACATTACCACTTTCTTCGTCGTATAACCAATTTTAATAAAAAGGTATATTATTGACGAAGGACTACTGATTGCGTATGGCAGTCACCTTATTAATGCTACATCCATACGGAAGGACTGGATTACCGCATGAACGATGAACGAATAATTGGTCACGTAATTTGCATTGCGTTGTTGCTAGATCTACCAACAACACAATAGAAATTACGTGACGAGCAATACGTTCACTGATGCCGTAATTCGAGCCCTGATTCTAGATTCGAACCAAACATTAGCAGATTAGATTTTTTATTGAGGACTTTACCATTCCAGATTTTTAACATCATGCAGAATGCAGCATTTGCTTCAACGTTTCTACTGCCCACGTCGATCCACACAAAACCTTGTAGATAAAGAATACTGTACTGTCAGTTCTATTGACCTGTTGTCGGGGGGGCAATACTTACTTGAACGCTGGAGTTTTGGAAGGATTGACCTTGTTAACCATTTGCTGAAAGTCTACTATTCTACTCGAAAACAAATAAATGTCATCAGCGTAGCCTAAATGTTGATGGCATCCTTTAAAGTCTTCTGACATTTTACAATTGAACAAGACGTGACACATAGAATTCGCCTGCACGATACATATCAAATAAAATGTCGATTTACACTGTCGAAGTTCTTCTCATGTCGAAAGAGACGCTGGACAAAATGTTAATATTTCAGTCCTGCTGTATGGCGGTACTTAACATTCGATGACGTACGCGTTGCGCAAGAAGGGAATCTCACACCTATTTGGTGGTCAGATCAGTGAAGATTAGTAAAGATTAATAACTTCTTCGAGTGATTTTTGGTCCCCTTTTACATCGACAGGGATTGGAAGAGAAGCCACTATACCGCTTATACCACGACCTAGGTAGAAGGCTTAGAATGTATCGTCTAAGATGGTAAGGACATGTAGAGCGAATAGACATCTACGCTCCAGCCCAGAAAGGGATCTCATGGTAAAGGAAGATCTTACCTAAGGCGGACCACACAATTGGAAAGAAAGCTCAATCAACCAGTTTCTCCAAATACATGGACAAAAGTGAACGCTGTGACTCAGTGGTTAAGTGCGTGATCAATGAGGATGAGACTCAATTTTCGAGACCCAGAAAGCATTACAAAGTATATTCATGGTCTAATCTCTCACGAAAATCTAACAAACATTCGTGAGTATAATTGTCATGAGCAGCTCGATTCAATCGATTGTAAGAGCCTTCCATTCGTATGTTAAATATCACAAATAGCTGCGAGAAACTAGAATCTAGGCACTATACACGGACTGCTTCCTCCAAATATTTATATATTTTAAGTGTGCCTAATTGAACCTCGACAAAAACTATCACATGAAAGACATTGCGATTATTAGACACAAACTATAAGCTGCCATCAAAAACCTAGCCACAATCAACAACGTTACTCTATTTGATTGAAAAAGCTTCTTTTTTTTTCTACGAACTTCTCTAACACTTACAACGCTGTGACACGAGCTAAAAAGAGGCAGCCACCTCTCAACTGGAAACCTAATGAGTTATGTAATCTCAACCATATAGCACAACGGGGAATCCAGAGACATCCCAAAACCGTTCGATTGAGTTAGGCAAAGAGCCCTGCCAGCCAAACTGTCATCAGGACAGATCAATTAAAGTTTTGATCGATAGTGTGTCTTCCGATACCTTTTCAGTAATCGCTGGAGTGCCTCAAGGTTCTATGCTTTCACCAATTCTGTTTCTTCTCCTTATCAACGACCAACTCAAAATCAATATCATCTTCCTCGGACAACATGCCCGTGAATATCTCACATCGTTAAAGATGCGATCAAATTCACCCATTAAATCTGCAGACAATCTTACAGATAGCATAAACAAAATTAGTACACTTCAGTTAGTATACGAAGAGAATATATTTGACCACCTTTTCCAGAAGTACCACAGCTTGATATCGCCTTTCTGTCTGTCAGATTGTGCCTAGCGCGTGTCTGCTCTAAGGTGCAGATGGTGCGCTAGGAATGGGCTTTCAGTTAATCCTTTCAAAACAGAGGTGGTTCTCTTTATGAGAAGGAGGAAATTGTCTGGTCTGACTCAGCCAGTGCTAAAAGGCGTCACTATCCAACTCTCCAAGGAAGCTAAATATTTAGGAGTAATCTTAGATAGCAAACTTCTATGGACGAATCACGTCGAGCTGAAGACTTTCAAAGTTCTGTCAGTCTTCTGGCAATACAAAGGTATTTTCGAAAAGACATGAGGCTTGTCGCCAAGGAAAGTCATTTGGATCTACACGGCAATGATAAGACCCTTCTTCTCTCATATGCGTCAGTTGTTTGGCTTTCACGTAAATACGTTACTGCTGCTTTCGCCAATTTCCAAAGAACGGTCTGTCTCGGCTCCTTGGAAGCTTTCTCCAGTACGCCTGGCTATGTTCTGAACGCTTTATGACACTGCGGAACACTTCCTATGTGTTTGTCCTGCCTTTGCTCGGATCAGGTGGCGGATCTTCGGTGCTAATGTGGTGAGTGCAGCATACAGAGCCGAGCACTCCGCTCAATAAATGACCTTGCACTAACATCCAATCTCCATCGGATCATTCCTAGTTGCAAACCTATGCCTATTCTATAAATACTACCACACGGCAGATGTTCCAAAGACCTCAATGGAATGCTTCCTAAAAATGCGATATTTGATCGTTCTACTAGGCAAGCCGCTTGGACTCATCAACTTTATGCCCAACTGGCAACAGCGTTTTGCTACAGAACAAGTAGACTCTTATTTGCAGAAGCAAGAACAGAATCAACTAGCATTTTCTACAAGCAACTCGGGACGCTTTCCCAGCGTTATAGGTTCACCTAACCTGAGATTAAAAAAAAAAAAAAAAAAAAAAAAATTGGATGCCAGACCACCCTCAATAGACTAGCGAAAGAAATGTCAGTAACGCCGTTCGTAAAACCAGAACCTTTCTGCAAAAATAGTGTACATTATTCGAGAAGAGCTACGATAAAAGGAAGAAATAAAATAGCAAAACAAAACTAGTCAACGAACTTAAGAAATCGTCACACTGAAGAGCAACTAAAGGAAACAATCTCTACATGACGATAAAACTTACCCCAAACAAGCGATAAAAAAGCACAAATTGATGTAGAACACGATTAAAGCTGGATACTTGTTGGCATTTTCCCAATCGATGAAGAAAGTCGCCACCACAAACAGATTCGACAGGAAACATAGTGTTCCTCCCCAAGCGATCAGCTTGTTTATCTGACTGTGTTCGTTATTCGTATACAGCGGATCTTTACACTGTACTCCACATCCTTCAATGCCAGGATAGTAGCTAGCCATTGATTCGGCTGGCACTAGTGGTTCCAAGCAATTCCCCGTCAAATTGAATTTCATTTCACGCGCCTCATTGTTGCATTTCGATGGGAACAAAGTTTCATTACACTTCAGAAACTCAGGGAAATACGATGTGTTGTAGAGAATCCGACATGGTTCCAACGTGATTTTGCACATTTCCAGCGACGGCAGATAAACCATATCCTGGTTGTTTATCTTCTCGCACTTTGGAGCAAAAACCGCACACAAAAAGGGCTGTCGAAAGAAGAAAAACGACGTTACACCACTGCAAGATCAGCGATCTCCTCTGATTTCTTACCTGTATAACAGCCCAGCACCTGGGAACATGTCGCAATGCCTGATAGTTGTTCAATCTTTCATCTGTCTGTTTCTGACTATCATAGTCGGTCAGATCGAGACTTGTGTACGCATAGGGTATCTTCGATCCTAGACAAGTGTCGAATGTCAACTTCTCACAACGTCCGGGACGGACGCACTGTATTAGGCGCATGTCAATAACACGCCCATCAAACCACGGCTTGTCATCCTTACTCTTTTTGCCGTATATTCGAAAGTTCCTTGTGCCATTGATCGCCTCCAGATCAGATGATTCCACACTGTACGCCAACCCAGCCAGTATAGCCCGAGTGCCGAAGACGACGATGGCAAAAAGTGCAAGGATACCCCTCCTGCAATCGAACAAAGAACAGATAATAGATTTCAACCCGAAGAAAACAATACATATATGCAGCCACAACCAAAGGATTACCTCATTGTGTGCGCAAAATAAAAGCAAAAGCGATAAACAAGAGAACGTGGAACCAAATGCAACGAATCTGATAGGCGCCGAACCAAAAGCTAACTAAATTTATCACATTCCTAACATAATTTGAATACAAATATGAATTGTGTGATCATTTTTTTAAAACAATCCGCTGCCCATTTATGCGCGGGCAAACAATCGAACGCGTTTCGAATACAATTCTTGTTTTCGGTGGTGTGAATGTGGATGAATGATTGATTAACGAGTAGCACATCGGTTAAAATTGCTGGTTTTGGGGTCAATTTCTAATTACAAATGTTGTGCGTGATTTAGATGAAAACAAACAAAACTAAAACAAAATATGAAGCGAAATATCAAACAAATAAAGAAAAAAAAAAAAGAAAAAAGTGATCGAAGGACCACCCATGCCGCCTCCGCCTGAGTTTTTGTAATTTCTCTCTTTGAAGGGACGGTTTTTGACAGTTCGGTTCTCTTTTGTTTCAGTTTGAGTTCAGAGAAACTGGACAAGAGATGGCGCATGCGGCGATATGAGGGGAATATTGTGTGATTACTCGACGTTGTAATTTAAAATAATTTGAAATTAGTGTGGACTCTAGTTTTTCCTCAAACAGGATTCTAACTCATAAATCATAGTCCCGGTATAAAAGATCAAACGCATAAAATAAAGATTTATTTTTATGCAAAAAATGGTTGTTTCTAATGCGTTCGTAGGACACAATAATAAAAAACATTCGATCGATACTGGTGTGAAAAGTATTCCGTAGAAGCAGCTTAACGCAGCAATAGCAAATTCGATAGCAGCCTTGAAACAGATTAATACATCAACAGCATTTGTATTTGGAAAATATGAAATGTGACCGCTAAAGTAAAAAATATACAATCAATTTGCAAATTTACTGAAAAACAAATCAAATACAAGATATTAACACTAAAAAATACTATCATCCAACGTTTTATGAAAACAAAAATTAGTTTTTTTTTGGGTTTTGTTTTTTCTGTTGTGTGCTGTCACTTAGATTTCAAAGTATTTCCTTCACCGAAAACTGGCGTTGTTAGATTAGTAACATTTGGACAGCAACATCGAATTTAGGACTTATGTTTAACGTTGAAGTTGCTGTGGTCATTGTATTGTGCTAAAAACCATTATGTGTGAATCTGTTTCTTGCTTTATACCCGTGACAGACCAAAATTGTAGTTTCCGCTAAACTTACTGATCACGACCAGATTGGAACTGGATTATGTTTAACTGCCAGAATACAATGGTGCCAGAATCTGAAGTTGAAGAACGAACTGACAAGTGTGTAGCGCAATGCTGCAGCGGAAGACGTCCACAATGGTGCTGTGGCGTGCTTTGGTAAGACAGCCACTTGCGAGTCGAAGTGTAGTCAGATACCTGGGGCTTTGGTTAGACCAATATCTATATTTTAACAAACATATAGATGCTGCTCTGGCCAGAGCCAAAGGTGCTTTTGCCCTTACAAATAGACTTTTTTATAGCAAGCAACTCGATGCAAGGGTAAAGGTAATCTGCTACATGGCCCTCATTAGGCCCATGCTCGTATATGGATGCCCCGTGTGGTTCAACGTGGGAGCAAGCTTGTTGGAAAAGATTCGAGTGTTTGAGAGGGCTTGCCTTCATTTATATAGAACGCCAGAGTCCCAGTACATAAAATTATATCCCAATGAGGTCCTATACAACAGGGCTAGCCTAATAAGAGTGGATAATTTCGTTATCAAGCTAATTCGAAGACACATTGCAAGAGCAATGAGCTCGACGAACAACCTGATCTCCGGGGCTTATTACCCCAATTACGAGTATCACGAGAGAGTGCGCCTTAACGGCTTTGTTCCCCCAGAGGCGTTTCTCTATTTTGATAAGAAGGGTCTGATCCAGGACAGATTGGCAGTGCCGCTAATCTTCCACGTTGCTCGGACAGCTGTGGATAGGCGACTCAACTACGACAGAGACGTTGCACACGGCAGTGTGGAGCGTCTCCGGTTTAGTAGGGCGGTATCGGGTCGCGATATTGATGACGTACAACGTCAGTACGAACATTTCTGGTGGCTAGCCGACAGAGGGGAAACTCCTTCGTCGTTTCCCCATAATCCAGGGTAGCCTTACATAGTTTAGGTTTACGTATTTTAGTCATATTAAAAAAAAAATTCATCACAGCACTTTGATAGAAAAAAAAAATATATAAGAAATAACAGCAATTGATAAAAAAAAAAAAAAAAAAAAAAAAAAAAAAAAAATTACGTATTTAATTACGTAAGTTACGTAAGGTAGAGTAAGATAGCTTAAGGTAAAATAAGATATTTTAAGATTTATTTTAAGGTAGTTTATAAGTTTATATATAAGAATACAAAAAAAAAAAAAAATTTTCATTCACTAAGTTTTTTACCAAATTTTCTTAGTTACAATTAAAATTATATATGAATAAAATAAATAGAAAATGCTCAAGTACGTTACGTCGAAAGACATAGTTTTAAGTATTAGGTTTAGCTTAGAGCGCCCGAATAGGGCCAGTAAGTTAGAATAAGAATAGTTAAGTTAGTTAAGCTAGTTTTAAGCGTTTTTTTTTTGTCTAGCATGTAAGTTATAATGAATTAATCAATAAAAAAATGCATTAAAAATGAAATGAAATGCGTGCTTTGGTAAAACAAAAAAAGCAATGAAAAACCAGCCTCACCATTGGTTCTGGCAGTTATACTGTAGAAGAATCATAACTGTTGAGGACCAAGGAGCAAACAGTGTGTGTGTTTAGTCTTGTTTGTGAAGGGTCGAAGCAGTATAAGCATTTAGCAGAAGAGCAGTTATATGTGCTGCAAAGGAGGACAAGCAGTGTGAGTGTTTAATTTTTGCTGTATATGGTCGAAGCAATAAAAAGTATTGAGCTGCTGAGCAGTTATCCTGCAGAGCAATCACAACTGCTCTCTGCCAAATGCGAAGAACAGAGTAATGAGTAGCAGTGATTGCAATCACAGTCTCAAATCCAATTCGATGATTTGGTAGTGATTGTTTGATATAAAATTCGAAACTTTCCGCCTTGACAAAAAAAGCTGTGCAAAATAAAGCCGCATAACAGTTTATTTAATTTCGATTGGGCACATAGTTCAGTAGTTATTATTTAAAAACCCTTTTTGCAGTAAAAAAAAATGGCTGAAGAATCTGAATTCTTAATTTAGTAACAAAAATTGAGTATAGAAGTTTTTTTTGTGAGTAAATTATCATATTAAATACATAGCTGTACACCCATGTCTAATTTTTGCAAAAAATATTGATAGCCGTATTTCATCAAAAACATTATTGTAAAAAGGAGCCAAGTTTTCTAGCACATAAATCCTGTAACAATTCATCCACGAAATGACTTCCCTAATAAAATTTGACACTGAAATAATCAGATTTTTCTATCTGTTGGTTTCTTTTTAAAACTGCTCTAAAAAAAAGTCAATTTAATATTTTCGAAAGTTTTTTGCTTTATTGAAGAGAGTACACTTTCCGATTATTTATGGAAAATAATTTCATTTAAAGTCCATCCTGTCAATCCAATTTTGTAGTATATTTTCGATGGTTCGGGGCTCTATTTCTTATATTGTGCTTAAGTGCCTGAATCGTTTCTGAATAATCAGCATAACATCTCATCGCATCTTTAACTGCACCCCACAAAAAAGTCCTATGGCGTCAAATAGCAGCTCCGCTGAGGCCAACCAACATCATCAAAACGACTGCTTACACGACTATTAAATTTAGGCTTTTATAGCATGTAGTGTGGTCTTGCTGGAACCAATTTCCTCAGTTTCTGGCCAAAAACAAAATTGGTTATCGTATCGTGCCTCGGTAGCGCTTCCGTTGACCGTAACGTTGTTGCCATCTTAATCTTTGAAGAAAAATGGGCCAATAATGCCTCCATTCCACAAAACACACTAGAGTCACATGCGGAGGATGCAGCAGCAATATTATCAGTTGAGCGCACAGGACGAACACGGGGATAACTTTAGTTATCAATTAGCATGCCAATCTCACGAACCTCCTTCACAAACTTCCGTACAGCAAGTTCAACCAAGATTTCTTCTCAAAATTTGCTCTCTTCCCGCAACACAGCACTCACTTTGACAATAAGATTTCAATATTCTCCAACGTTGTTCAAGTGTAAATCGATCCATTTCGTACCGCGGAGATATGATACTGTGTTTCTGTCAATTTTTCGAGCTCAAAAGTGTTGTCAGTGTCAAAATGATATGTAATTAAAAAGAAACCAGCAGATGGCCCATCCGTTATATGGCAAGGTCATTGGAAAATTGTCAAAGAATTTTTCACAAAAAAAAAAAAAAAAAAAATACTATTTAATGATTTTCCTAAGCTGCTAAACTCTTCTCATATTTTGTTCAATAGTCTCACGAACTTTCTTCACAAACTTGGGTACAGCAGGCGTAGTTGATGCATTATTTCAACCGAGATTTCTTCTCAAAATTTGCACTGTTTCGGCAATTCACTTTCGACAATAAATTTTCAATATTTCCCAACGTTGTTCAAGCGTAAATCGATTCATTTCGCACCGCGGAGATATGATACCATGTTTCTGTCAATTTCTTGAGCGCGAAAGTGAAAGAAACCGGCAGATGGCCCACCCGTTAATATAGTACTTACTAGTAATGTAAATTTATGTGAGTTCATATAAAGGGCGGTTAAGTTTAAAGGGCCGATGTTGATTTTGAATAAAACACAAATTATTTAGGAAATTACTGTCATTTCTTTTTATTATGATAATATTGGTATGGTTCAATTATGTATGGAACAAAATATCGGCCAAATGGCCGCCGCGACCTCGGCGGCACACCTCCATCCGATGGTTCAAATTTTCGATGACACTGAGGCATAATTGAGGTTCTATGCCGTTAATGTGCCGAATTATCTCATCCTTTAGCTCTTGAATTATTGCTGGCTTATCGACGTACACCTTTTCTTTCAAACAACCCCAAAGAAAGAAGTCCAACGGTGTCAAATCACATGATGTTGGCGGCCAATTGACATCGCCACCACGTGAGATAACACGGCCATTGAATTTGTCGCGCAAAAGAGCCATTGTTTCGTTAGCTGTGTGGCAAGTGGCACCATCCTGTTGAAACCACATATCGTCCACATCCATATCTTCCAATTCGGGCCATAAAAAGTTCGTTATCATCTCACGATAGCGAACACCATTCACAGTAACTGCCTGACCGGCCTCATTTTGGAAAAAATATGGCCCGATGATGCCGCCAGCCCATAAACCGCACCAAACAGTCACTCTTTGTGGGTGCATTGGTTTTTCGACAATCACACTTGGTTTATCATTCGCCCAAATGCGGCAATTCTGCTTATTGACGAATCCACTGAGGTGAAAATGTGCCTCATCACTGAAGATGATTTTCTTCGAAAATTGATCATCCACTGTTGCCATTTCTTGCCACCATTGTGACCATTGACGACGCTTGAAATGGTCAAGAGGCTTTAGTTCTTGAGTCAATTGCACCTTGTAAGCGCGTAAATGCAAGTCTTTAGAGCGTGAGAGGTGCAATTGTTGGGCACGACGACGAGTTTAGGTGGACGGCTCTTCAGCCACACTATCGCGAACAGCAGCAATATTTTCTGCAGTACGAGCATGCACTGGTGTTTTCACATCTCCTACAGACCCGGTTTGCAAAATTTTTGCACGATTTTTCCGATTGTACGCACATTTGGACGATTAAATTGACCGAACAAATCACGAAATGCACTTTGATTCGAACGCCCATTTTCATAATAAGCCTGAATAACTTTTTAACGCGTTGCTCGATTGTGTATCTTTCCATGGTTCAAATTGAGTTAGTCTGAAATTGAGAAATGTCAAATGAAATGCAGAAAAAAACTTGACGTTTAGGTGTGGTTCACATTCAACATCGGCCCTTAAAATTTAACCACCCGTTAGTTGAGACTACTGCTACTGCAACAAAAATATTTTTATAGGCACAAACATCTAGGATTTTCCCACGAAATGGTAACTTATTAAGACAAATATTTTTCATATATGAAATCACTGTTTATTATGAAGAAATATATACATATATATAATGATGATCGATTTCTTTTTAAATGTTTTCAAAATATAGGCATAATTATGTAAACGAACAAAAATATGATAATAATAGTCTCAACAGCAGATACAGTCTCCCTAGAAAAGATGTTTTTTAACTTAATTCATAATTTTGTTTTTTTTTTTTGTTTTTCTCTTTCAATTTGTTTTTAGGTACATTTATAAAAAATAGACATTGTCCTCTTCTTCTTCTTTTTCTTGTTATGTTTCCTCTGGTTACTTATTGTTTTGTTATAACATTTCAATTATTAGTTTATTCTCTGATCTTTTCTTCTTCTACCACTTTCAAACATTCTCAATTGCTTTAGTTAAATAATAATAGTGTAAAAAATTTAATTTTTTTTAAAAAAAATATTTTGATTTTAAGGTCATCGCATGACACAGACATAAGCCTTTTGAAAGAATGCTCTAGCAAACTTAAATAATAAAAAGAATAACAATTAAAATATTTTTTTTTAAATGTAACAAGAAAACCAAATTAACCGCAAATTATTAGTTAACAGACTTATCTTTATTTTTATTATTATTTTTTTTTTTAATTTTCTAATTTAGAGAACGCGCGTCGCGCATATATTTAACAAAAAAAAAATCGGCTTAGAATGTGCGTGATAAGTGATAAAATATATAATATTCATGTATTTATTATATAAATATACGTATCTTCTCTTTAAATATAAATTTCTTCAATTCTCCTTATCTTCGCTGAGTGTTGGGGGGGGGGGGGGGGTATTCTCCTTATCTTCATACAAATATAATATAGAGTCGCTTTGAGTTTCTCTCTGTTAAAAATATTCTTAATAATTTAAATTAAATAATTATCAATAACATACAACATGTATTGTTGTTGGTATTGTATTTTTCATTTTTTTATGTTTGTCTTGCTTAATTTAAATTATTTGATTTTTTTTTTTTTTTCATTCCATACACAGAGAGATGGAAACTCTTAGGGGGGACGATTAATGATCCCGATTGGTTGGTTGTTTTGTTCACTCTTAGAATTGCATTGATGGTTGTAGTGCTGAAGGCTGTGGTGATGGCTGGCATCACGTCATGATGTCCTCAACAATTGGACTATCGATATCTTCTTGTACTTTCGACTGAATATCAGCTCGACACATTGGACAGTATTGAAGTTGTTTTACGCACGTTGAACAGAACCCTCTGAAAGCATATAACATTTTTTTTTTTTTTTATATAAATTTAGTTAAGTGTAATAAAGGGTTAAGGCTCAACCATAATCAACATTGGGAAACATAAGCTAATGTCATAAAAGAACGAAATGCTTCCTTATGTTCTGTCAATTCCTACATACTTATCTGTCAAATCAATCTATAAATTAATTTTCTCTTTCTCATGATTTTCCCGTTTCTTTTGAAACATCATCCCATTCCCTTCCTTTTTTTAGTTTTTATCGAAAAGGCACATATTTTTGCGAACACTTTCTATTAATATGTGCACAAATTCGTAGTCCGATATTTGTTTTTCATAACAAACATGACAACTGTCAGATATACATATGCAATGAGCGACTGAGACCGTTCTCTCCGACTGTTCGCTCATGTTTGCAAAAGTGAACGAATATTTAACGAAATGACGCTGGGCTGATTACGTGTTGGGTGATAAAATTGTGAGTATTCGTGGGTTTACATACATATGCGTGCATATGCAGGCGAATGTTAATTATGTTTCTCACTTCATTCATTTCGAGGTTGTGATTTCACATTCCTACCATATAAAATTTGTCAAATTCACCTGTGATCCATAGTGACAGGTAGTTAGTTCTTGCCTTGCAATTTTACAATATGGATCGTTTAACCACAGCTCAACGCATTAAAATTGTTGCGTATTACTACAGAATTAACAGTTTTGTAATATCTGTGCACAACAATTTGACGCCGATTTTTCGAACAAAATCTTCAGCGATGAGGGTCATTCTCGCTCGGCGGTAAACAAACCAAATTGCAGAATTTGGATTTCTGAGAATCCAAATGTGATCGTTGAGAGGGCCATTGCATCCGCCATGTAGAGATAGTTTGGTGCGCGCTGTGGACCGGCGGCGTGTCGGTCCGTATTTTTTTTAAACGACAAAGGGTCACTGTTACAGTGAATTCCCTACACTATGGTCAAATGATAACCACCTTTTTTTTTGTTGGTCTCAGATTGAAGACATTGATGTAAGCGACTTGTGGTTCCAACAGGAAGGGGTTACGTGCCAGACAACAAATGCAAATTTGGCTCTGACTATCCGGCGTGATTTGGGGTTCTTTAAGACTAGTTTTTACTTTAACTTTCTGATGACGAGAATCGTCGTGGCATAGCTATGAGGATAGGAAAAAAATGAAAATGATTGCTAACATCCATCCACCGCTTAGAACCACACGTCACTGTCGACACCTATAACTCCGAAGTAATTAAGGAGAGTAAACGTAAGATTAACGTGAAGATCCGATGAAGACTTGTTTCTGGGAAACAGTTCGGTTTACTCTACAGATCGATGATCTTTTAAGTTATACCTGATATTGGGTTTCTTTCTTTTGTAGAATATCTGGTAATATATGCGAGAATGGAAAATACAACCGGGCAATTGTTTGTCAAGGTTCCGGGAAAAAACAAATGCTCTCGCTAGCTCGTCCGTCCGTCCGTCTGCCACCACCTTCTAGCGCCTAAACTAAAAAAGCTATATGCACGATTTTCACACAAGTCATGCAAATAAATAACTCAGCAAAGGTCACAATAAAAATGTTCGTGGTTCGTATATACACATGTTACATATCGTTGAAAACAGCTTTTTGAGTAGAATCCAAAAATACGAGGGTCGGTCAATAAGTCCCTGAAAATTAACACAAATTGTGTAGTCACCTTAAATTTATATATTTTTTTTTTGTCAAGAATCATCTTTCAAAAGAACGCACCCAAATTTTCAGACAGATCTGTCAAATAGTTTTGTTGTGGCAGCCATTTTATATAGACGCCTACTAGCATTTTCGTTAAAATGGAAAAAAAGGTAATTTCGAGTGCTCATTAAACACTATTTTTTGCGAGAAAAAACTATCACACAAACCAAACAAAAGCTTGGCAAATATTATGGGGACTATTCACCATCTATTGGAAGCATTCACCACTGGTTTACTCAATTTCGGTACGGTTGCTCAAGCACAAGTGACGCCGAACGTTCTGGTCGCCCAATTGAGGTCACCACACCAGAAATGGTCGACAAAATCCATGGTTTGATAATGGACGATCGGCGAGTGAAAGTGCGCGAGCTTGAAGAGGCCACAGGCTTATCACATGGCTCAGTGATTTCGATTTTACATAAATATTTGGACATGAAAAAGCTTTCCGCAAGATGGGTGCCGCGTTTGCTCACAATCGACAACAAACGCATTCGTTTGACAACTTCAAAGGTGTGTTTGGCGATGTTCCAGAAAAATTCAGCTGAGTTTTTGTGCCGTTTCGTAACCGTGGCTGAAACCTGGATTCACCACAACACACCAGAAACCAAGGAACAGTCAAAACAACCTCGTACGTCTGCGAAAAATGAGTGTCACCCCCTCACGTTTCCGAAGTGCGTTACCCAAAGACTTGAAGAAAATCATGATAGAGCATTTCCGAATCTATAACGACAAATACGTCTGATTTCGATATTCTTATTAATTTGCGAGATATGCGATATTTCATATCGCTTCCTGAAGGAGCACCCAAAAAAGATGTTCTAACTCGAGCCTTCTTAAAAAAAAAATTTCTAACCAACAAATTTCCAATAAAATCGGTTCAATAATTCAGAAGTTATAAAAGAAAATGGACGACAGAACGCCTTGTCTTCTTTCAGTATGAAATAATAGTTAATAGAAACCTGTATGTGCGAACGGAGTCGCGCTTGACGAAATTTGTTTTAAGTGTTCCCTAAGTGTTTATAAAACCCAGTGATTTAGAGTTAAACAGTGAACAGATAAAGTGGTAGTCAGTAGTAAGTTTGTTTGTGATCCGAACGATCCAGGTTCAAGTCCCATCGGGAAACAACAACTTGCAGCCACCCCAGCATAATAGAGAATCGAATAAAAACCAAATTTCTCCAACCACCACACCAAAAACAGGTGAAGGTAATCACCACATCTTGCTACAGGCTTCGTAATGATTACGTCGTGATTACGTTTCGGAGCTTGACAGATTGGTTGGTACTACAGGCATCTCGAGGCGCAGTCCAAAGCTATATAAGTTTGCCTCAGAGGTTATAGAAAAAAATAATTATTGTAAATCAGAAAAAGACACAGAGAAAGTACTGAGCGCTGGGGAACACCGGTATTTGTCGTAAATGGTGCCGCAATCTATTTCACGAAAATTTCACAGACAGCATGAGCAGTGCAAGTTAATGGATGCACTTCTTCCATTTGTCGGACAAGTAAATCATTAAATCCCCTGTGGAACGATGTTGAATGAAACCATACTGGGAGTCATTAAGGATATGGTTTTTTCAATATAACTTATAAGTTGGTGGTTAACAAAGCTCTTCATGACCTTGGACAATACTAGTGTTTAAGCTATTGGTCTGTAGTTAGAAGGGAAGATTTTAGCGCCATTTTTCGGAGTCGGCTGTATGTGCACAAGTTTCCATCTTACCAGGAAAATGTTTGTGAAATATGATAAGTGGAAGAGCATAAACACCACTTTAAGACAGGAGAAAGATGCCATCTGGCCCGAAGACTTGATATTAATAAGATCTTTTAGAACTCGAGTTACTAAATGGAATTCAGCATTCAGCATGCTGCAAATTTTGCAACTAACAAATTGTCCTTTTCTTTGGAGTCCGCCATATTCGAACCATTGTAGACAAGAGCCGATGAGGCAGAGCATTTAAGTACACATTTGTACTGCTTTTAGTACATTGCACTATTTTTTCTGGCAGTAATTTAGAATTACTATGAGCTATATAAAAATGGGGATGTGGTCAAGAAAGCCAATGCTCCAATGGTTTGGTCACATCGACAGGAACGCTCCAGCCAAGAAAGTCTTCGAAGTCCAGTCCACAAGCAACTTGGTCTTACGAATTGAGAGTAATGTACACGGGAGCGACGATTATGGAAAGACTGGACGGGTCATGTGGAGACTTTCCATAGGTCGGGAGCCTAAAATGTAAGTGTATTAGTACCAGTTCGCCTGAACATTATTGCCTATTGAATGGCAACTTAACATCATTTGTACGAGGAAATCCTCTTAATTTCACCAACTACGAAGCATTGTCTACTGTATGCTGTGAATGGTTAAAATCATTTGTGAACAACCTGATTGATCCTTTAAAATAGGAAAATCTACCATCTACCAATTATTCACGTTACGCAGAGACTTGAAATCCATCTCCAAAGGATAACACGGTAATAAAATGAAACCGGACCTAAACTGGTAGCAGCATAGTACTTTAAAAAAAAGGATTCACAGCGACTTTGGATTCTTAAATTTGTCTTTGATTAGAGAACTTACCTATGGTTGCATGGTGATAGCCGAATTGTAGCTTTCTTATCAAAACATAATGTGCACGAATCATCACGCACGCTCAGCCTACGTAGTTTTTCCAAAAATATATGCCTAGGAAGAACGATCTGCAAAGACAAAATCAAATAGATGTAACACTCTTCTTATGCTTAAAAACTATACTTGCACGCACTTTATCTTGCGATTTAAGCGTCGCACAATCATTAAAACTGCGATACGCTCGGTTTGTGGGTGGATATTTAAATGGCTGCAACCCAAAGTTGAAACGGCATTGTTGAAAGGACATAAAGCTTGCTGCCGCAAAGAATCCTTCCCTGAAATCGAACACAAATAATATTTATAATTTACCAATGTATTTAAGAACACAAATCTTTCTCACTTTGCATTACTAAATACATGTTTATATGATTCGGTTTCCTGTCCGTCTAAACTGAAAATCACTTCCTGCTCTTTTAGATCCAGCAAGCAGCCCAATATAGAACCATGTTGCCACGCTGAAAGATTATGCGCCGTCGATTGAGCATTATGCCAAATGAGTTTCCTACAGCCATCAAATGCAATGGAGTACTTATCGTCCCCGATACCATAGCCATCGTCACTTAGGAA
Organism: Pocota personata; assembly: GCA_963082735.1. Taxonomy (NCBI): domain Eukaryota; kingdom Metazoa; phylum Arthropoda; class Insecta; order Diptera; family Syrphidae; genus Pocota; species Pocota personata. The sequence continues at coordinate 83,661,932 of OY720432.1, read as the reverse complement.
ATTGGAGTCTTTTGTTGCCCAACCAATTTGCATAACGCCTGGTGTTATGATCAATACTTCATAGTACCAGCAATCGACGGCCGTCTGAAAAAAAAAGAACATACATGCGGGTCAGTACAATTCCTTCAATAATTTTTCACGAGATATTCTAAAGGTCGTTCCAAAATTCGGGACACACCCTCTACTGCTCTTACTAAAATTGAGCCATCTGTGTATAGGGCACTGTTCGTACTGGGTTTTATTTTAATGATTGTTTCGCAGCCATTCCATTATTTGTGCGTTCATTACTTTCTTTTGGTCTATTGCCTATTAGACTGTAGAAGAGGATTAGTTTTATGACGCAGTTGTATATGCAGTGGAATTGCTTTGGTTTTAAGCCCAACGAATTTCCGAAGGGCTCCTCTTTACTTTGATTACACGTCTTTCCAGACTATTCATGTACGAGTATTCTAATCTCCCATCTGGGTATTAAGCCCTAGTCTTCTTCTTAAGGTTGGAAATCATCGTTTTAATCCTCTGTTTATCTTTCACGTCTCTTACTATATCTGGTATTGAGCGGTTAAGTCATTCACGTAGATTTGCCTGATCTTCTTCCCTCTAACGATCCTTGAATGATGACGTGAAGCAGGTTGTATTTGATATTTTTCGTCTTTTTTTATTTGGAATATCAGCTCTCCTCCTATCCACCCACAAGATATGTAGTATCCTTCTGTTGAACCATATTTCGAAGGCTTCCAGTTTTTTTATCATGGTTTTTTGTTATGTCCATAACTCAACTCCATACAATAAAACTGACCACACATAGCACTTAGTAAGTCTGATTTTTATATTTAAATTTATTTCTCTACTGCAGACTGTTGTCCTTGCTTGTTGTATTCTACATTTTATTTCCTCTTTGGAATCTGCGTTGCTGTTTAATATGGTTCCGAGGTATTTGATGTTACCTTTTCTACTATGACGTCTCCTATTTCTGGTTCGACATTCTGTGGTTGTTGGTTCTTCGTAAACAGCATGAATTTGGTTTTCGCAGGGTTAGTCCTTAATGTCGTTAAGCTCACTAATATCATTAGCTACCACAATTGTATCATCCGGAAGCCCTAGTGCTTGTCGCTGTTAAAATCCCAGAATACACAACAAAAAAAAGAAATTTCCTCCCACCAGTTTCCACCTCTCGCGAAACGTCTGACCTGATCCCATAGTAAAATTGTCATGAAAAGCTTCTCTCAATTCGTGTGGCGCACAAAACGAGGGGCTGTAAGCCCGTGCAGGGCCTGGCTTAGCTGGTAATTTTTTTGGAGTTATCAGCCGATGCAGGACCTGTCCTAGGTTTTCGCATCCATTCATGCTGTGCGTGTAATAATTTTTCACACGAATAGAAGGAACCTATTTTTGATAAACTTTTTCATGATAGTTTTTCTCTCGGATGCTTGTCAGACAAAACTTTTAAATGCTTTTGGGACTCGAACCATAGTTTTGTTTTCTGTGGTTTTGCTAACCCATTGCTTTGTTTACCAGCTTTCGGACTGCTTTTCAACTCTTTAGAACTCGTTCCCAATGTTTTTGATTACTTCTCTGGGCCACGATTGATTTCGGCGAGTCACTTTTCTGTTAGATTGGGTGGATATCACTATCGTATGGTATGGCCAATCTATTGCCACCTCGAATTGTGGCGATTCCCGACCCGTTCTCGCATAAAGCTGTTCGTTTGACATACAATTCGTCCAAGAAATCCTTAAAATGATACGACATCTGTTTATGAAAGGCTGCAGCTTATGAGTAACAGTGGCAGTCACCGCATAAATCTTCAGTGCCACTTTGGTTGATCTACCATCTAAACTATGGACCATTTGGTTCAGATACATTATTATGTGCGAAAACAAGCAAATGTCATCTTACACTGATATTTTAGGTAAGAAGTCATTGACCATTGTATTACCATGCTTTCACTCATCAGAGCTACATGCAAAACATCAATTATAACGACCGAGTATAACTGTGGCGACAGTATGCAACCTAGTAACTAGTAATAGTTGTGCAATGCATGACATTTCGAAGACCTTTTTGCAAGTCGATAAGTAGTAGAAGACCTACATATATTCGATGCATTGCTCTGTGGTGATCCGCAAAGTGTTAATGTGGTCGATGCAGAAGGAGATCCCGAGCGGAACCTGATAAACAAAGTGCTCTTCGATCCGTTCCAGAATTATTCTAGCTTTTGTTTTGGCAACTGCAGGAAGAACGTAATACACACTTATATATGTATGCAACACTTTTCCAAAGCTATGCCCCTCTGCACTTGTACTTGAATAAACTTAACCACTTACCTGGTATGTACAGCGCACACTCTCAAATGTATATGCATCACATCGTGCCTCCAGACCATCTGGGGATATCTTCAAATATTCACTAACATCCTTTGTGTTTAGCATTACATTAATGTTGCTTAAATCCACTGTTTCATACGAGTAGTTCCTGCCCTCAACAGTAACTGCAATCAAATGAATAACGTATTACAGAAACCTAACCTATTGGATTATATAATTTGAACTCACAATAATTATCCAAACACCATCGGGCGCAGAAACCAATTTGTCGCAATACATAGTCACTGTCTGTGGCATACTTTTCCAACCTTATAAGTGGATTATTAGGATGTTCTACTAGTTTTTTCTGCAATCATAAATCCTCTGTAAAGTGAATCAAATATGTATACAAAACTTTACCTTAATCGTTGCTTTATTCTCGCTGGTTTGGGCAAACTTTTCTAACGCGATCAGAGATAGCAATGTTACATCATAGTTAACGCCATCTTCTAAATTATCAATCAGGTACTGAAGTGTCGTGTCATTCAACATTGCAATACTACTCGGACCGGCTAATTTTTCAGCTAAACAACCAAGTATAACACATAGATTCCGCTCACGCCTTGGCGTCCTTCGCAGGGAATGTGTGATCATATCAGCAACTTTCAGTACTGAATCTTTTGTTGGTAGTGGACTATCATCGAGAAGCAGAGCGATTACACTCGCTCCCATTGGATGTTTTACGGGAACCACACGTATAAGAGATTTGACCAGCTCAATCCAACCGGAAGGTTTGTCGGTTATAACATGCAGCAAAACCATTGAACTAGGTGGTTCCGGTTCACTAAAAAGAATAAAAAAAAAATAGAACAACAAATATTAAAATAGGATTATAGAAATGTGTATTAATAAATTTCCAAGGAACATTTTAGCTACGACATTTGACTGCCAGATTTAGGATAAGAGTGAGGAATATTACCAGAGATATATCTCAACGGAATCTGAGGAAGAAAAGGTCAATTTCGACTTGGATGTCGCTCACAATTTAGCACCTAATTGGTACATCTCATTGTGGCCCTATCACAATGAGACTCCGACGCCAATGTAGCGAAGCATTCCGAAAAACAAAGCCTCAGCGAGCGGATGGATTTGGTGAGCACAAAGCCTGCCTTAAAGTAGTTGGGTGTCGACTGACCAGTATAGAAACTGCCTTCTTTTCTAAATAATAAAAACCAAACCAAATACAAGTGGGTTTCAACCATCGACACCTTATCCACTGTCTACCAATTCCTACTTCCTTGGCGAAAGTTGGGCTTAAATTCCTGTGGGACGTCTTGTTGGCAGCAAACAAGAAAGGGAGGAAGGGTGTTTCCACTAAGGAACCCTTCCTTGGACACAGGCGGTAGAGGAAGAATTCGTCATATGGAATCAACGGTGGCGTCTAAAGTTCCAATCAGGTTGAAGTACTTAGTGAACCTATAAGGATCTTGAAAACTGTGTCAGAATTTTTCCAAAAAGAGATGTTGGCGGAGGAGTACTTAACGGACCAAAGGCAGCGCTCGCATCCCCGTAGTGGGCTACTGGCAAGCAAGAAACAAGCAAGCCCCTTCGTGTTGGGGGTTATGCGTCGGGGTAAATATCCTACCATGGACAAAATTAACAGTTACGAAGCAACCGCAAGCCTCGGATACGGATGGATCTACTGTTGAAGACCCCAGTAAATAAAATAAGGAAAATGACCCTCGGATCTACACGTGGAAGGTTCGGATCCTTAACAAACCGCGTGCAGCCGAGGCCCTAGACTGCTATAAAGCAGTAATCCAGGAAGTGCAATGGGATGGGTCGGGCAAAAGGAAGATGAAAAACTAAGGACATTTACTAGGGTCCGAACCTTCCGAGCGGCCGTTACCGACTCGGATCACTATCTTGTTGCAGCCAAGGTACGAACACAGGAATCTCAAGCGTCACAACAAAGAAGAATTACTGTGAGAAGACATAATGCCGAAAGAATGCAATCGCAAGAGACTGTCGGAATCTTTGCCGAACGCTTATCCCGATACTTCTCTACGGCTCCTATGCCGCCAGCATCAAATGTCGAGACAAGTGGCAACGTTGCCAACATGCCATCAGAAATGCCAAAACTGATGTGCTGGATTGCACCATGAAACCCCTACGTTGACGGAGAATGCGGGCAAGTGCATGCAGCAAAACAAAAGGCATATAAAGCGGCTCTGCAAAGAAGGATGAGGGCTGCTTGCGAGCTCTACAAACAAAAGAGATGGGAAGAACATCGGCTTCTCCAAAAGAAGAAGAAAGAGCATTCGAAGACATTTAGAGATTCTACTCGAGGAACAATGTACGAAGGTTTTACCAAAAGCTAGAAAGAACCTGTCAGGGGACAAAGCACGTAAAGATGAAGAAAGAAATCTAGTAGTATAGTCACAGTCGGTGCTGAGTATTTGGAGCAGTTCTCTTCTGCAGACTGTATAACGGCGACGAAGACCAACATCCCGCTGTAAAACAAAATGAATCATTCAACCTAGACGATGATAGCCAAGATTTCCGTCCACCTGATCAAAACGAAGTGAGGATAACAATATTCATACACCAACTCATTTCTTTGATCAGACGAGTATATGCCTGATGAATTGAATCTGAGCATCATTTGTCCGACCCACAATAAAGGAGACCCCCTTAACTGCGCCAACTACAGATGCATCAGTCTCCTCATCATCGCGTACAAGATTTTATCTTCCAAATTGTGTGAACGCCTGAAAACTTTTGTCAACAACATGATTGGCCCCTATCAGTGCGGATTTTAGGCCAGAAAAGCCCACAATCGATAAAATGTTCACACTTCGGCAGATCCTGCAGAAAACTCAAGAAGTCTAAATCGATTCTAACCATCCCTTTATCAATTTTAAGGTCGTTTACGACAGCATTTATAGAGCCATGACTAGTTTTGACATCCCTACCAACCTCGTTCGTCTGCCCAGGATGACGATAGAGAATGCTCGTTGCTCCAACAAAGTCGGTAACGACCTCAGTTCGAATCATCCAGTGCTACGCCCCTACAAATAAAGTGACCGAGGAAGAGAAAACCGCTTTGCTTGATGTACAGCAGCGCTTCCAGAGCCGATATCATAATATCAGACAACTGGGCCTGGAACGCGTAATTGGAAAACATGGTAATAAGCGTATTTATGGAAGCTGTATTCGAAACTGTGCTATATCTGATAGAGACTCCTGGATATCCCAAGATACCTGCGGCCAAATCGCGCATCGTAGATGGTTGAAGATTAAAATAATCATCGAAAGGTGAAATTACGAAGTGAATATCGGATGTCTCATGGACAGTTCATCGCTGTGTGAAACGTGACAGGACGGTTGCACGGTCTTGCGGGAAATACGAAAAACGCTGCAAGAAGGGGAGTTATCAGAGAAGTGTACAAAAACTGCAATAACTGATGTGGTGTTACCGTTTTGTCCGTGTTTCCGTAACTAATGGCAACTTAATTCTCGAGCGGATAAAGGTTAGAATCGAGATTACTCTCAAAAGGCATCAAGCGGGCTTTCGCAGAAGTCGACCACATCAACACTTTACGTACCATTCTCAAGCGATCAGCCGAGTTCAAGTCAATGCATATGGAGATCTCTTCTTAGGAGAGGAATCCCTCCAAAAATAGCTGCTATTATAAAGGAGTCCTTGAATAACGCAAGGTGTTTCATTCTTCACAATGGACAGCTCTCCGACTCTTTCGAAGTACAACAGGGAGTGAGACAAGGGGATATTCTGTCGCTAATCCTCTTTCTACTGGCGATAGACAATGTACTGACTGCCACCGTAGGTGCATCTGAGAAACATGGCATCCAATGGATGCCATCTACTTGTCTATCCGATGATGCGGGCTAGACGAGATGTGTCAATCACTGCAGGTGAATGGAGAGTCGGTTGGTCTAAGGATCAACGGCAAAAAGACAAAAATAATGCCCACAGGCCGCTTCATACATCAGCGTATTATTCTGAAGAAGACGCCAATTGAAGAGGTCGAAGAGTTTGACTATCTGAGAAGTTTTGTATCATCTGGCTGGCGCTGCCTATGGTATCTGTCTCCAGCTTGAAAATCTATCTCTAATCAACGAAATCTAATCTAATCCAACGCTAAATCCGTGCTATTGTAAGCCTGTGAAACCTGCAAAGTCTTGCCAAACATCACGGACAAGTTAAGAGGTTTTCGCTAATCGCCGTGCGCGATACATCCTAAAGATTCGCTGGTCGCAAATTATATCCAACCAGAAATAGTGGCGTTGGATGTCAAAAGCAAAAATGCCGCTGGATTGGTTACACACTGACGAAGGCAAGTGACAACATCACGATACAGTCCTTCTAATGGAATCCTCAGGGTGCACGGTGTGTTGGAAGACCCAGAGCAAAACGTGGCCACAGTTCAAAAGCTGCAGATCGAGAAAGATGGAAGAGATTTGTTGCCGCCCTATGCCTCACCCGGGGTTAAAGGAAATATGATGATGATGGCCGCTCATTGGTGACAGTGTGGGAATACAATTGTAGTGATGACCGTGTCAAATTGAATTAAAATTATATTCTCACACGATGACATATTAATTTTTTGACAAATTTTCTTTATTACAGCCTTTTAGTGTTTTTTTTTTTTTTTTTGAAACACACTTCTTCAGCCTGTATGAACGAATAATTAAGTTTGTCGAGATTCTAGGAAACCACCCAATAAATGACACCATATAGCATTGGGAAATAATCTCGCGATGCACATAACTACGCTTAGTCATTTCGATTGATAGTTTTCTATTGATACTTCCTAAGAAATATACGAGTACATTTCTAAACATTTCCATTTAACAGTTGATACTAGACGCTGACACACTCGTCAAGATAGACAAAGTTCGATGTGTCGAGTGTGCAAGTTTACAACAATGCCACGGGGGAAACCAGCTGATAATGGAACACAAAAACCCCAATAACTATATTAAACTCAAAACAAAGATTTAGCAATTTTGCATGATTATAGGTACACCCGCCCACCCACATTTACACTCACTTGTCAATCACGGTTACAATAACATCTAGAGTCTCGTTCACCAGTTTGTCCACTGTCTCTGACAGGGATTTCATATTATTGTAGGATTCCAAACCACATGTGCTCCATTGGCCACTCTCGCGTGGTGATGGTTCGTTGTGTCCTCCAGCTGGTCCAACTTCCATGTGTCCATCTTCAACTTTGTCTTTGCACAGACAAACTCCCATTTTCCGAGAAAAATTCTATTCACCGAAAAAAATGCGCTCTCGTTTCTTAAGGATGTGCGTGCGGTGCTGCGCCCACCACCCTTTCTTTCCAGCCGCCTGAATTCTAAGTTAAAAGCAAAAGTTTTTTTTTCCAGGGAACAACTAATCTACGCTCTTACGCTCTCCGCGTCGAGTGGGGTAGAAAATTAAAAAAAACAAAATAATAATAATCGTAATAAATGTTTAGTCAACACTATTTTGGAGGACGTCATAAGTTTCTGACATTCAGCTGCATCACCATTTCTGTTGTGAATGATCACTTCGTCGTCGTCTTCCTCTAGATTTGTACATTGTGGAATCTATCAGTGGACATTGTACTTAATCGATGGAATTTGCGCGATAAGAGAATGCAAGTAAATATTTGTTGAATTTAGTTTATTTGCGTAAAACGTGGGAAGTGTTCTTTTCCTTGGATTTGAGTTTCTTTCGCTAGAGCACTGCACAATTTTTTATGGGATTTCATTTGGAATGTTCGAAGATACTTTGACAGTTGAGTGCGAAATTTTTGGATTTACGAAAAAAAAAAAAAGAAAATAAATAAATAAATCGCAACTGGTAGATAAAGGCGGATACACAATGCACACTGGGACCTAGGGAAAGTTGGAAAGTAGTTTTAAAGCGGTTGGTTGAATGTTGGACCATAAATTTCGAAATACGATTATGTTTTCATGATAAACTAACTAGGGTGCCCCCGTGCGCGCTGCTTTCGCATTAACTTGATTGAGGTTCGCGAGTATTGCTATAAATTTGCATTATCTTTGCAGCATTTCATTCCTATTTTGTCGGGAAACCAAATACTTTGGATATATAATATATAAGAGATGTAAACATTTATAAAATATAATAGACAATTTTATAGAGTCAAGTCGCATTATTTGTGAAAATCGAAGAATGACACGAAATACATAAAAATAAATTCTGGCGTTGCTCTGACACTACCCAGAACAGCGCGCACTGATGCTACGGACGTCTAATAAACCAATTGGCTTAAACCCGTGACAGATCAAAATTGATTTCAGCATAACATTAATCCCGCTCAGCAATTTAACCCTGTCACACCGGAACAGGATGAGCTTGAAAAGCACGCATACCAACTCAACCACTTTGATTGGGGTAGGAGTTGAATAACTCCGTATTAAATGAAGTATATTACTTTTTAGAATTTGTATGAAGCATACATTTTAAATTTCATCAGTAAATATCCACATTCATTCACTCGGTGGTAGATAATAGGCGAATTCCCTTATTTTCATTAATTATTCCAAATTTGTTTAGACAGGTATATTCTAGGTGAAAAATGAAAATGAAAGAAAAACAGACAGAAAAGTTACAATCCGTCTGGAACTGATCATATGATACCCTATCCTTCATTTTCTAACGGGTCATTCAAGTAATATCTTGAACAGGAATGATTGGGGCTACAAAAGGCTTGCTCCAGTATTGAAAGCTTTTATAATTTCGCATGAATTTTCACATATGGGAATAAAATGAGGTGACAATCTGTTACTTCGACTATGAGAATAAGGATGAATAATAAACTAGGGAACCAACAAAATCGTACCTAAAGCACCTTAATATATAATTATATTGTAATTGTGTCCCATGATTCCTTAAAAAGTGTTAATTACGGCAAATAAACGGAAAAATGTTAACAAATTCAATTTGTTCGTACTATTGAAGTAAATCAGGAGACGCCAATCCGTCAAGCCCAAAAGAAAAGTATAAATATGTAAATTAATTTTTGACGCCACTTAGAATTCAAAAATTCTGACTTCAGATTACGATTGACGGCCTCAAAAACTTATACATAAAGTGGCGGCAACAATTTCATACAATCAGCATAACAAAGTGTAAATAGTAATGTTAACTGCCAAACATCAACCCGAAATAAATCAAAAACTAGCGCAAAGATCACTGAAAATGTCAATACTTACTCTTCAATCCTTATGGCCAGTATAGTTTACATTTTATTTCAATGTTTTCATTTATTTTATTCGAATTATTTAAATAAGGCATAAATGAATCACACTATCTAACGAAGTTTTACAGTTGTGATCAATTGCCTTTTCGAGGCTCGATGAATGAATGTTGACAGCAATGCATAGTGTGTTTTTAAGGATAGATGCCGCTACATGTACACTCATTGATTTCTGCCACCAATATTGGTAGATTCACCCTGAAATTCCCAGATTCATTTAAAAAAAGAGGAAACGTTCCGAATTTTATTTCATACATTAGGTTGGTTCAGTTGGTTAAAGCGCTTTAATATTTCTGAAGCAATTTAAGCGAACGAACTCAATTTTTTATTCATTGCTTACTGCAAATAAGCACTTCATGAATTTTGAAATTTTGAAGCGAAGAAAAAGTGTGCTTATTGAAGCGATAGCGTTAATCATTTGCCGTCGGTCATAGTAAGAGTAATTTTTATAAACAAATAATAAACGTTTATCCAGGAAAACTTAGAAAATGATCAGCGCGAAATGGATAATAAAAATGATTGCTAGACCTGTTCAGTTGGTCATTATGGTCGATTTACATTTTACAAAAAGAAAATGAAAATTGCAGGATGACGTTTGGAAATAATGAGTACAAGCTCTTGTGGGGGCAATGCTGAGTAATACTATATCAAAAATGTTGTTTTTTGGTATGCGCGCGGTGTTATTCACATCGATTACATTGAAAAGGGTAAAACGATCACCGGCGCATATTACGCAGAGATACTGGATCGATTCCGAGCCGATTTGAAGCAAAAACGGCCAAATTTGACGAAGAAAAAAGTTCTTTTTCACCAGGCCAATGCACCGACGCACAAGTCCGCAGTCGCAATGGCAAAATTGCATGAGTTAGGCAACGAACTCCTCCCTTATCCAGCATATTCCCCAGATTTAGCCCCCTGCGACTATTTCTTGTTTCCAAATATGAAGAAATCGCTGAAACAAACACTTATTTTGAGGGGCTCGAGAAATCGTATTATTTGGAGGGCATCAACAAATTGGAGAAACGTTGGATGAAATGTATAGAGCTAAAAGGAGACTATGTTGAAAAATAAAATGTTTTTATACCGAAAAGAGTGTTCCTTATTTCACTTTTTCGGGACTTATTGACCCACCCTCGTATCGTTATGGATGGTTTATGTGCATACTTTAAGAGAATTGCGCTTAACATTTGATAAAATCGCTATGCAAATTCTTAGAAAGATCTGTTTAATGAATGCGAAGAGTATTCACATAGTATTTGATCGTATAACACCACCTTCCATAAAAAAAAACATTGAGAGATAGACGACACTGCTCACAGGATCAAGTTAAGTATAACTCCCTGAAAAAAAAAATCAGAGAAGACCAGCTAACTTTATAAAGGCTCTAAGAAATAGTTCTTTTCAATCGAAACTAAATGCATTTTTATTCGAGGAATGATGCGAGAATTTTTGTAACAAATGAGCCAGGAGTGTTTTTCATTTCGAGAAGCAGTTTTTAGTTAACCAGTTTTCCGGAAGAAGAGGTAGGAACGATGTAAATACAATTTATAATGAATTGGGTTCAACACTATGTGCAGCCTTACATGGTTTTCACAGTATTACTGGATGTAATTACAATCCGTCTTTTTTTTCAAAAAAGTCAAAATTAAACATTTTCAATTCTACAAAAAATCACCCTAATAGCAAATGACATTATCTAGACTTGGAAATGGAACGATTGTTGCTGAGTGGAAATGGAATCTTTAGTGCCTATGCATGCTGTTCTTTGTACCTTGTTAAGTTTGGTTATATTATAAACCTTTTTTTAGGTGTTTACCTTACTCAGAACATTTTCCATGATTTCAGTTATCACAGAGGGTAACATTCTTAACACTAGTATTACCATGTCGTCCGCATACCCGACTACTTTAATTCTTTCTCTGTCTAATGCTACAAGGATTTTATTCATGACTATAAGGCTATACATGCCTTCTTTACCCGTTGTTCTATGCTTAGCTTCCAGTTGAGTTTAGGATCAAGGATAACTTCTAAATACCTAGCACTGGACGATAGGGGGAGTGTTTGACCACTTAGCCAAGGAAATGCGAAGTCAGGTATTTTGGTTTAAGTGGTGAAGAGCATCAGTTCAGATTTGCAAGAGTTAACGCCATGTTTCAGTTAGCACAGAGGGTAACATTCCTAACACTAGTATTACCATGTCGTCCGCATACCCGACTACTTTAATTCCTTCTCTGATTAATGCTACAAGGATTTTATTCATGACTATAAGCCATAGTAGAGGTCAAATAACACCGCCTTGAGTTGTTCCTCTGCTGGCAAATTTGGTTATATTGCTGTTACCTAGTGTTGCCTGAATAATTCTACTTAGATAATTTTCTATTCGCAGTTCCGTTAGGGACTCTAGAATTTCTTCAGTGTGTACATTATTAAAAGCTCCTTCAACGTCTAGAAAGGTAGCTAAGGTGTATCCTTTATAGTGTATAAATTTTTCAACAGTTCGTATTACCTAGTGAAGGGCTGTCTCTGTCAATTTCCTTTTGAGGTATGCATGCTGTGATTTGGAGAGGTATGCTCCTCCGTTTTTTTTCCGCAGATGGTTCTCCAGGAGTCGCTCGCGAGTCTTCAGTACAAAGGAAGTTAGACTGATTTGACTGAAACCTTTCGAGTTTTCATGACCGCATCTACCTGCCTTTGGAATGAAAACCACTGTCATTGTGGTATTGCTAAAAATCGGTGTTTGCAATGGAATTGCTAGGTCTTGCGACTTTTGTAGCATAATGGACAGATTGCCATCTAGGCCCAGCGATTTATAAGGAGCAAAGATATTTAAAGCCCAGGAAATCTTTTCCTCGGTTATATCGGTAATAGTGGATGTTAGCTTTCCCTGGCGCTAGATTACAGGCGCTGAGAGTTGATAGGCTCTGTTATGTTATCTTTGCATCCGGGAATGAGTAAAGTAAGTATAGGAAAAAAAAATGTTAAGCCACCTGCAATTCAAAATTAGTTTTGAAAATAAAAATAATTAAATATTTGGCGCAACAGCTCTTTAAGTGCCAGGACCTAGCTTCTCACAACCACCCGTGTTGGGTGCGTTATATTTTTCACACGAATGGAAGGGACCTACAGTTTAGTGCCGTATCCGAACGGCAATTTGTTTTTGAGAAGCTTTCTCGTGACAACAATACTCTCGGATGTTTGTCAGACGTTCGCGAGAGATGGGATCGTGAAAAAACTGTTTGGTGTTTTCTGGGATTCGAACTTGGAACCTCTTGCGTAGTGATCCGACACACTAACCACTACGCCCACAGTTTTGAAAATACTTACCTTATTTAAATTGTTCAATTATCATCATTTTCTTTCGATGTTTCAAATCAAATTGGAACACATAAAGTCGCTTTGTAATTTTTAAGTTATCAATTGATATCTACATATATTTGTATTTTCATTACGAAATATTTCACATACTATATACCAATTAATTGTCTAAACTTATTATATAGAAAATAATAAAAAGAAATAAACATATTGCAAACGGTTGATTCACAAATAAAAAATCACTCATTTTTACTTAGCTTTTATTATTATATTATGGTAAATTAGAATGAATGTATGTATGTGCTAAGTTTTCAACTCATCAAAAAAATATTCACACTCTCACTCTAATATTGTGTGTACGTACGTAAAGTGTGTTGAAAACAATTTTGGCAGATTTTTTTTTTCTTTTATTTTATTTTAACTTTTTACATTTTTAAGTGGAAAAAAAATAATGAAAACTGATACAAAAACGAAACACCAGAGACTATGAAATAAATTACAAAATTCCTTGTTTTATTATACTCTTAAAAACATTTTTTTTTTTTATAATATAAATAAGCGTAGGCAGTATACATTACATATTTTTGTTTTGTGTTTATATTCTGATTTTATTTCATCTTATTTGTTGCCATTTAAATGATTAGAAATTTAAATGACATAGAATATATTTAATTATTTGTCATTGATGTTATATAAAGAACAAAAGAAATAATAAGAAATGAAAGAAAAAAAAAAAAGAAACAAATTAAAACTAAAAGGAATGTTGTTGGAACATTTCTTTCCTTTTTCTTTTGTTTTTAGCTAACTAAAATCAAATTCAGTGTTTAAATAATATTTTCATGTATGTATGTATATTTTTTTTTTTTTTTTTTTTTTATAAACACTTAAACAACAAACTCAGCTTGGAAATAATATAGCATTCGTGCCAGTGTGTGTGTTTTCTTTTGTATGTTTAACTAATTTTAACAGTAAAATATAAATAAATATAATTTTTAGATAATTTTTTTTTTTTTCGTTTCTTTATAAAAAAAAAAAGGAATTTCAACGAAAACGTTTTGTTCTCAGTTAAAATTGTATTCCTTCTAAGGTTACATAGTATTTTATTATACATTTTATTTGCTTGTTATACATTGTTTGATTGCTATTTATAGGGTGAACAATGTTTTGTATTTCAATAATATTATCACCTAACTATTAATTAGTTTTGAGAGAATTTTCTTCATCACTCGCATTCTGATAGTCGTGTCTAAATTTCACAGTGATGCCAAGTCATGTCATGTTATATAGTTAGTAGAATACCGTTTGCAGGTTACACTATTTACACGACTATCAGAATACGACTGTATAATAAAAAAAAAAAAAAAAAAGAGAAGATACCAATTGCTTTGTTAGTTATAATAATAGTAGTGGTTTTAGAGATAAATAAATGTATATGCATTTAATGTCTGAAATCCTTTAAGACAGCTGAAGGATCAATGGAGCATTCATAGCCACCTACAAAACAGCTGTGATTTGTTTGGGTTGAGTGATTGTTTGTCAATAACATTTAGCCTTGAAAGACGTCTTTAAATTCGTGTATTCTCTGTTTAGAATTCGAATGTTAAAAATTTGAGTGTTCCGAGAGAAGAAGCACTTATTTGCATTCCTATAGACACATGGGTGTGTCTGTCAGTGACGTTTCATCATACTCATAGTCACATGAGAATACAAACTTTCATAGAGATCAGAAATATGTGACTACATTTAGATGATTGGGATTTCATAAAAATACACGCTTCAAGAGACATAAAATCCAAAAGTTATGCTGTTGATAGCATGTGTGACAAATGTGACAGTTGAAATCAGCTCTATTCACAATAGACGAAGTTCTACATCGAGGAAGTGCTTTCAACCTCACAAGACTATGTGAAGGCTGAAACCAAAATGAGGTGATGGTGAACTGTCAAAAATTAGTGAGGTGACAAATAGACGTTATATGTGATACGTGTATGCATGCCAACGAGTCTTATTTTACCACGTCAGAGAAAGCAACTGTTGTATAGAAGAAATCGATCGTAAAATATACCATTTTGTTATTAATTTTCATTTCAAATTCGCTGGTATATCTCAAGACTTATCGGACGATCGGATAGGCATTGCCGTACGACCTGTCGTATAGGCAATTTGGATCAAATTTGTAGTAATATAAGTTATCTGAAGTTATTCTTTTTTTTTTATAAAATAACTACTTTGATTCCCGTTGCCGTTGCGATTACGAAATACCGATTCAGAAACCGAACGACAAATAAAATGTCAATCGCCGTATATTTATAACAAACGATAACGAGAATCGGGGTGAATGTCTGTATATTGCAGTGGCCTTGTGAAACAACGTTAGTTAGAATTTTTAAGACCACAATCTAAATATATTTGAATAGTGTAGGCGTAATGCGCTCTAAGTCATATGAGATCATAAAACGTGTTATACATACTATTTAATGCTCGAAACAGTATTAGTCGCAGTAAATGGAATATATAATCGATTTTTTTTTTAAACAAGGGCAATTAGTTCGATCATATCAGTTGAAGATGTGATATCTTCAAAGATTTCTTACGAAAAACACTTATAAAGTGAGTTCTGTAAGACATCTTTGGAAGAAATTACTTGATGACATTTTATCGAAGACACCTCCCAAAGTTGTTGGTTAGACTAAAACCGTTCGTCTACGTAACTCTCTTGATCGTGATCGAACTTGTCAGTTAATGAAGTCAAAGGTTGGTCCATCTTATGTTTCTCATACGATGGCTCAGAAATTATAGTTCCAGGTTCCCCTTAATACGTTCGTCAATTTCGTGCTGTTTTTCCTACAACATATACGAATGTATGTACGCACACACAAGCAGCTTCTCAATGAGGAGCTGCCTGTGGCAATGATCAAAGAAGTTCTATGAATAGCAAAAATCTGATAATTAAGTTGGTAACTGAAATATAATGGCAATCAGGAGCCCGATTCTCGCTACATTGTCAAAATGAAATAAGCGCCATAAATAATAGTGACTGGGTGTATTCGCGACTTTGTACTTCAATGACAGTTGTCTGTGTCAGACTGACAGATGCATCGTAGAAAGATTTGCAAATAGAATGTGCGTAAGAAGAATCTCCCTTGAAAAGCTCCGTGGACGAAAGAAATGACACAGACTAGCGAAAGCATCTGGTAATCGTTGTGTCTAGATATTCATAAAGAACTGCTTGCGGAGTTGTAGGCTTGACGCTGAGACTTTGTAGTACCCTGAGTTTATATGTTTATATGGATGGTTCCAATGGAGCAGAATTAATGTCTTGTAATTAATTATTGATCAGTAACGCCGAAATCAAATAACAAATAACGTCTTACACAAATCGTCGATTAGGCACTATTGCGCCTAAAATATGTAGAGGATGTGGTATTAGGACATACATATATTAGAAAGGCACTCTCGCTGTGTTAAATTGTCACTTAAAATATGTTTGACTCATTGGATGGAGTTTCTGTACTTCTTTTTTTTTTATAAAACTAGAGCAGCTCCTTTGAAATCGATTTCGATAAAAGAGCAATACAACAAAATATTCAGTTACCACTTAAATATTCATGGACACTTCATTCTGCAGAAATCAGGACATGTCGAGATTATGCCTTAAAATTTAAACCCGTAGCACTTAAGAGTTAAGATATTTGGAGCCATTCATGTTTGCGACATATGCTGGAAGTTGCATTTAATCCGATACTAGTATAATCTCCCTCATTACCATAGTCATGTCACTCGAAAAGAAGATGACAGATACAAACTTTTATTCTTATTACTCTGTTGAAGCGACATCTTGGGTGACTGTGGGAATACGAAAGGTACATATGTTCCCGCATTGTACGTTCATATTGTATAAGTGACAAACTGTCACTTAGACTACGAGAATATGGGTAAATATTTACAGAGAATTTTGAGAAAGAACGACTTACGATCATAACTTAAGTTGACAACTTGATGGCGATTTAGAAAAGAGAAAAGTTTAATTTTATAACGGGTTTCGAGGCAGAGTTTAATAAATAAGAGCGACCTTTATTCACTGCCACTTGCTGAGTGCTACATAACTCCAATACATCGTTTTATACTATGCAGTGATAAACCACTCCAGAACCTATGGTTTATGGAATGAAAAAAGAAAAATCTCTCTACTCCTATTCTCTAAGTCTAAACTCAGTTTTATTTGTGGAAACTCATTAGAATTTCTGTCAAACTTTCTCAAACTCCATGTCGCTTTTGTCGCGGTGACATGACTTACGGAATAAGGATTATAATTAAACAATTTCAGATGTAAAATAAGCGCATCTGTTGCATGCGTATAATAGATAGAACCATTTTTATTTTTTGTGAAAGGTATATCAAATTGGCATACCCATTTGTCCACATCTCCTCCTCTTTGCAAGCAAATAATGAACGAAGAATATTGCTTATTCGATTCATGAATCAACTTGTCGTAAGGCAAATGTGCGTTGCATGAAAGAACAACAATATGTCAATGGATTCTTGTCACAGGGTTTGTTAACTTCTTGAAAATATTGATAACATCAGGGAATGTCTTCTTTTATTGTTGATTTCGTACCACCACTCTTGCAACTCAAATTAATATATGTACACGATATTCTGAAGGCTTTGACTTCACATTTCATTCGCACAGCTATTTTCTTGAACGCACAGCACATTTGTTAGCAATCGCACAACATAGCTAATATGAATGTTTTCTAAAGGGGACCAGACCCCTTAGGATGTCAAGTCAATCGATACAATCCGGCTAGCTGAACCGAATTGCATTAATGGCAAACTTCTTGTGTTACGTTCACTAACACCCACCGTTCGACTAGCACTATTACTACTGTTATTATGCGTACTACTTATTGAATTCGCCGCTATTGACGATGGATACCATTCGGCCACGGAGGCATTCTTTTTTGAACTACTCTCATGATGATTCTCCTCGTTCTGATAGCTACTACTCACTATCAGGTCATTGTTGTTGTTTGCTGTCGGAGTCGTTGTTCCCGTCGCCGTTGAAAGGAAATTATTGATGGTAATTGGATTTGTTGTATAGTTGGAGAATATGAACACTGATGGTTGAAGCGGCTTTGTTGCGATACCTACAGAACCGTTTTGTGTTGGGGACAAAAGGATGTTTCCTTCGAAGCGGTTAAGGGCGGACAGCTTCGCGTCATCTTTCGCTGTCGGTCGATTGTAGAGTAAACTTCCTTTAGAGTTGGTTGTGGAGGTTGCTGCAGCCACCACTGTTGGCGAAACGGTCGACAAATTTTGTCGCGCTATTCCGTTTACCGGTTCACGTGGTATTGGCGTCAGAGTAACCTCAGAATTAAGGCGCTGTGCAATTTTTTGCAATTGTAGCTTTAAAGCGTGCGACGCTGTCGTCGATACTGAACTACTGCAACTGTCTGGAGTATGACCATGCTGCTTCTGCTCTGGCTCGTCGTCTGAGGAGCACAAATCAATCGTGTCTACAATGATCTCCGCTGATGGTGAGGAGATCTTCCAATTTGAACTTCTGGATGTGTCGCGGGTTAGTTTGATATTTAGTTTATTCGAATGCATCATTGCTCGTTTGCGTTTGACGATCTCATTGTCGGTGATCTTACGTAGTCGCACAGAGATCGGACGACATCGCTTGATCAGCAGCGAATTTAGGAACATGAAATTGTCTGTGCGTTGTCGTTGGGAGAATTGCCGTCGCGGGAATACATACGTGTGTATTGTGTAGTCTTGCGGTTTTTTAAATGTACAATGGGACACGGGAGATACATACTTTTTATCAAGAAATTTCGGCCTAATGGTTCCTTTGACGAGAATGGGTGCGTAACAGAAACGTTCCATTCGATCCAGTCGTTCCATGAGGTAGTCTTGTGTCATAAGGGTTTTTGAGGTTTTTATAAGAAGTTGGCCAGCCGGTGATGATAGGGGTATTGTGGGACATCGCGAGAGGGAATGCACGGCACGGTTACGTCGCGGAAGGCGTTTTAGCTTTTCAACTGGAGCGGCTGCCGTGTCTTTAGCCTCTTTGGTTGTACTTGGGCCGGTGCTAGTGGAGGAAGAGTCTTTTGTTGCTGTACGGCCACAATCTCGACTTTGTAAATTGAAATTGAGTAAGAAGCCTATGCGGAGCTCATTGTTTTCAGTCGTATTTGATGATAGATTTAATTGATTGTCTTCGGGAGGTTCGGGTGAGTCACATATTATGACATCGTCGTCTAAATTGCAGGTCTTCTCATGTTCCTAAAAATTTAAAAGAAAAAGTATTTAGTATTTAGTTAAACAATTTTAAAGTATTTGTTTCTTAGAAATAAATAAGGAAAAAATATAAACCGAATCTAACTTTTTTTGGAACTGACATATGTAGATGTTGTTGATTTAAGCACAATTCATGGACATGAAACAATTACTACGAGTAGTTAGCAAGTAAAAAATGGGTTCACGCTTTATCTATTGTAAGGCTTAAGTCGAATCAGGCGACTCGCGAACGATGCACAGACATTTTTACAATGATAGCAGATAGCTCTGCACACTCCAAGGTTGTGATCCTTCTATTCTGGATCATAACTTCGCCATAAGGAAAAGAAGAAGAAGAAGCAACGTTTTACCTTATGATGCGTATGAGTGAGGAACAATCGTTCTTCTTCTTTACTTCTTTAAATACATTTTCCCGTTTGAAAAATCTGCACAAGTTATGTGCATGTTTTATTGTATCTCACAGAGTCGTGTTCGAAAAAAATATAACAAGGCATCGACTCCTATGGAAGTGGAAAGGAACCTGATGGACATTTCAAAGGTGGAATTGAAGCGAATTTAGCCTAAAGTCAGAAAAAATAGGTAGAATCTCTGCTTAATCATCCAAGGCAAGTTTTAAAGCAAAAGCGGTATCATTGCAAACTATTAAAATGAATGAAAATGGTACGGTCCTACACAATGCTCAAAAATAGCCTTGAAAACCCTGCCTGCAGGCAGGATTTGAATTTTGTGCGCAAGATTTAAATTTTGTGCCATTTGTGCGGTGAAGTGTTGCCAACGAAAAAAAAAAAAAGACAGCGTGACAGCTGACAGTTCAGGGTTATTAAAAATGTAGTGCTACACGAAAGAACAACACGTTTTCATTGTTGAGCAATATTTTAAAAAGGTTGAGAGTCCAGGAACATCAATACGGCACCGTGGTCAAGAATTGCACAATTCGAGAAGCTCTCTATAGCGTAAATCAAGAAAGATTTTCATCTTCATGCATACAAAGTGCAATTGACTCAAGAACTGAAGGAGCAAATTGAGCGCTGTATCAAAGAAATTAAGCCACATTTATGCAAAACGGTTGTGGCAATTTTCAGCGGCTACCACCCTATATCCCTTCTACCGTGTTCTAGTAGAATATGGAAAAAATTTTACCAAAAAGACTTATCTGGTTCTTAGAAAGTAATAACATGTTGGATATGAGGTCGTTGTACTTTAGATGCTCTGGTACACATCAATCATTTTATTGCAACAGCACTATCCACCAAAAATCACAATTCAATCTTGTCCATAGACTTTGAAAAGTCTTTTGATAGAATTGGAACGCATGTCATGCTTATCTGAGGCCATGACCCTGGCAGACAAACTCAAAGTGATCATTTGCACGGATAGTCTATCCACCTTGAAGGCAATCACGAACCTCAACAATAACACACCGATCCGGTATAAATTAAACTTTTATGAATACCAGAGCACGTCGGAAAAATAAGGCAACGAATATACGGATGCGGTAGCTGAAGCTGCAGTTCAGGAACCATTGCTAGCTAACCCACTTTGCCTTCAATAAAAACCATAGAAAATCACATCCAACGCATTTAAAAGGAAAAACAAAAAGAGTGGAATGCTTACGTCCATTACTACAAAATAATAAATTTATTGAAGAATTGCACAAAGAAGAAAACATGATACATAGGCAGGGGACGAACCTGCTTTTAGCCACCAATGCTCTACCAACTGAGCTGTGTAAGTCTTCTTCATAATAAAATCTTCGACCACAGATCAGATGATAAAAAAAAAAAAATATGTTGGTTTCGTTGGAACAACCCGCTAGTCATCTCGGCCACGGAGGTGTTATCGTCGGAGAGCTCAAAAGCAGTACTTATTCACCGCATATGTAGTTAAAAAGTGATGAGAAATTTGTCTCTATTCTGAAAATCTAGACCCCTCAATTATTTTTCTGCGATATCCTGAAAATTAAAAGTTAAAACAAGGATAGTACAAATGATCTCCACTAATTGGTGGTGGATTAGTGACAGATGTGGGCGCCACTAATTGGTGGTGGATCAGTGACAGATGTGGGCGCCACTGGTCCATTATGCTTTTTGGATAAAATTTGTTGAATAAAAAATCTCAAAAAGCATGATAAAAGTGATGTCCAAATCCTTTCTTGAGGTAGGTAGCTAACAGGGATGCCTTAAACTCGCCCCCACATCTTATCCACGACACCCCATTCGATTTTGACAAAGTAGATAAAACTAGCTATGTGTTAAAAAATCCATACAAACCAAATTTCATCAAAATCTGTTCATTGGTTCTTGAGCAAGGCGTCTCAAAACAAACACACAGGCAGACATGGAATAAAAAACGCTTGTGTCCCTATTTCAAAAACGAGCAAAGCTTTCTCTTATGCTCCGGGGCAAGGAAATAAAATTAAGGACAAGTAAAAATGACCGTGCAGAATAATAAAAGGATGCCCACGGTGTAGTGGGTATGTATGTATATTTATATTTATATTTGCTTGCCACCCGATCGGTGCTGGTTCGAGACTTGGCGGGGAATAAGAACCAATAATAGAGTTCATCTTCGATTTAATGCTGTGTTTTGTTCTCATTTTGAGAATTGCTTTTCACCACTTAGAATTGTGTTCTCTGAAGTTCGTAAAACCCAGTGATGGAGTGAAAGGAATAGGTATAGGGAAGAGTTAAAGAGTGGACAGATAAGGAGAGACAGTGAGATAACGATGAGTGTTAATTTTAAATCTTTGCAAATTATAGGTTTCTGGAAATACTGTTTATTCCACATTCGTGTTGAACTAAAAATCGATCTCCTATGGTGATCGGTGCGGGCGAAACTATGCTATAAAGTACATGCGTGTGCAGAATGGGCTACACGCGTATAGCGATTAAATAGACGGACAGGCGGGACACAACTATACATTTCGTCCGAACATTTACGATGAAAATAACAATATAGGACCGCAAAGCATATAATATTTAGGCGGTGTTCGAGTGAAGAGATTTGGCTGCATATAGACTGATCTTACATGCTTGTCGCTGAACACGATAAAGTAAACTCAAGCATGAGGCATGAGAGTTATATTCAAGTTTCGGACGAACATAAGCTTTATAGATTGTGGCCAAATCCGCAGAAGTGAAAAACCCTTTACACCTTTTAATTAATTCTAGGCATCTAGCTCCACCTTATGCAGCATCAGTTATCTGCTGGTTCCATCGAAGGTCTGGGCTAAACACATGCCAAGCATTGACAAGCCTCAAGACCAACTAAACCAATTCTGTGTTTGACAACGTTCGTATCCCGCTTCATAGACAGGAGACAGCTCTGGGATTTTAACGCGTTGAACACAACTTAGTTGCTTGCAGCCCAATTGATGATTGCATCAATGTCGCTGCCGTTGAATTTTAAAGATTTGGGACCCTTGGCGTGGTGTGAAAATACAATTTCAAGATTGTTGTCATCCGCGAAGGAATGATTACAAGTAACAAAAAGGACGGAGAGAGTCCTGCGGAACATCGACATACAACCTGCAACGATAGACCACTTAAAAAACTCGCGGTCCACTTCACGAAAATGTTATCGACGTTAAATAACATCTTTTCTCATTCAGGGATAGTCTCACGTTTCATAGAAAAAGCAACATATTTGTACGAGGTTATTGTAGCAAATTTTGCTAACCAATGGTCTGTAATCTTTGAAAAAAATAAAGTTCTTTCCACAATCGTTACATACACCGACAAAAGTTATGAAAGCTCCACAATGAAATTCAGAATTGTTTGTAAGAGTTCTTTGTCAGAATACAGTGACAATGTAATTTGATTACTTTTAAGATCACAGTTAGCGACTGAATGCTTTGCTGCTCTGTTATGCTCAGGGATCGTTGCCCTTTGCATGCGCTCGGCCCTCGATACCCGAGATCCGATATCACTGCCTATACTTTTACGAGATGGTATTTGTAAACTGAAATGTAATGAAAAAATTGACACTGACTACAAAAAAAAATAGTACTAGAACGTAATGTTGGCAGTAGAGTAAATAAAAGTAATGCAACACAATGTGGAATATTTATTTTTCGCACTGTTTACAAAAAAATCCATTCAAAATACAACACTAGACTGGAGAGGTATCGCAACTGTTTTATACTCAGCAAAATAGATAGTCTCGTAAGAAGTAGAGCTCGTACACGTTCTCTCCGCGATCATCAAGATATGCAGAAGGTAGTATTGCAACAAGAGATTAAATTTATTACATTTCTACATCATGTACTCGTAAGCAAATTTATCTAGACTTTAACGCAACAAGATTTAGAAATACTAAGCAATACAATATCCATTTGTTCCCAACTCAGAAGAGAATTTTTCTTGCTGGCCTGGGAATGGCATACATACCAACACCCCAGTATGTTAGAGTGGCGTTTATACCAAAAATCGGTAGAAGACTATAGGCTCGCCAATTTGAGGGGGTTCTTTTGACAATGCGACTTTTGTGTACGTGCGATTCTGCCAGACAACACGGCGTGGACGAACTATTAGTGTTGTAAATTCAAGCAATGCTAACGAATCGTACTGCCCGCAAGGTGGCGTTCTTTCTCCGCTCTTATGGTGCATGGTGATCGATTCTCTCTTAAACACACTCAACAGCTCTAACGCCTACGCTCAGGCACACGTGGATGGTTTTGTCGTACTTTCTGTCAGATCATTGCTAGAGACTGTATGCAGTAAGGCGAAGATGGCCCTAGACGTAATCGATGAATGGTGCACTAGGATTGGGCTTTCGGTTAATCCCCTCAAAACTGAGGTTATTCTCTTTACGAGAAGGAGAAGTGTTTAAAGGTGTCACTATCCGAATCTCAAATGAAGCTAAGTATTTAGGAGTAATCCTGCATAGTAGAGAGTAAAGCGCTTTCAGTTTTCTGGCAGTGTAAGGGTGCTTTCGGCAGGGCATGACGTTCATCACCAAAAAACGTCCTATGGAACATCGATGGCAAGACCTTTGTGTGTCACTATATGTCACTGTTTCTCTCACAAAACTCCAAAGAACAGTTTGTCTCAGCTGCACGGGGGTCTTATCTAGCACACCTGGCTCTGCTCTAGATGCATTGTTGAATCTCCCTCCTCTTGATATTTATATCATGGGCAGCACAAAAAAAGCAATTTTCCGTCTTCAACGAGATGACTTTTGGTTTAAAACGCACTAGACTCTTGTCGTATGGATATGCCGTCTGAGGCAGATCTCCAATTGCTTTGTAAGAACTTGATTTGGCCGGAATCTGAGTGATGAAGGAGTTGTATTCAAATTTTCACAGATTCACAAATCCAAGATCTGGTGTTGGTATCTTCGTGGACGACGACAACGTTAGGCTTCACATGCATTTGTCTTTCAAGCGGGAACTTATGCAATCCTAACGGCTATGAACTATATTTTAAAGAATAGGTGGATGGGGCGGAGTATCTGTGTTTGTTGCGACAGCTAGGCTGCATTCCTGCTCTCCCTCAGTAGAAAAGACTGCGGATAACTTACTTGTGTTCTTACGGGCCATTTAACTTTTCCCATACATCTTTATGTGCTAAGCTTAAGCGACACCACGATACTGCGGAACACTTCCTTTGTGATTGTCCTGCCTTTGCTCGGTCAGATGGCAGATCTTTGGAGCCCATGTGGTGAGTGCTGATACCAAAAGCTCCTCATCACTGAAGCTCTTAATGAAGAAATTTCTTTGTTTTCTGGTAGTAAAATGGACCAGTATCGAATCTGAGTGATCGTGTGGTTTTTCCTACCTCGACAAAAAAAAAAAAAAACCAAGCAGTAACTCCGAATAGTCAGAAAGTTAAGTAAAAATACCAACAAATTTGTAAACATTATTCTATTATTTTCTATATTATATTTCTTGGAGGTTACGCTTACCATTTTCTAAATAAGATCACTCGGTGAAAATCTTTTCTAAACTAAGGGCTGTAGCTTAAATGCCTTTATTCTTAAGGGATATATTATAATATTTGCTTCACTTCCTTGTGCATATTTAATTAGAAATGGGAACTGCTATCAAAACAAGAATAATACTAGGAAAACGTTTATTGATTATTTACGTTACTCGGAATGCCATAGACATGACGTGTGTTTACCAAACTAGACTGTGACTCATAGCTAACGCACAATGCATAAATATATCACGGTAAACATTTTAGAGGTCAATTTATGATTGTCTTTTTGAGTTCAAAGAAAAACGTGGAGATCTTTACCTGCATACGTACGTACCCATGATAACAAATGTTGCTATCTTTTCCGTAGGATTTACTTAACACAACTTTAAAATCAAATGAAAAGCTTTTGGCGTTTAACATGTTATCTTCTATTCTTGACCTAAATCTAATTCATAGATATATGGTAATATAATTCCCTCATTTAAGCCTTAACTATGTAAAGTGAGAACTAGTGAGAAAAGCTAAAAAGCTCCTTTCTGATAATCTAAAAAGCCCGTGTGTCCCGTACAAATGAAAACATTCCCCCTTTTGCATCTCCTGTCCCGTTCTGTCGAAATTAAATTATTCCCGTCGCAGGATTATAGAGGCTTTGAATGTCCCATAAAAATGAACACAATGTAGCTATAACTTGTCTCACAAAAAATGGCAGAACAGGAAAGATAGGCTGTTTGCCTCTCTGTTTTGTTGCAATTGCTTTCATAAGTCTGTCACAAGTTAAAGCTCTTACAGGGTTGCCATATTATGCACAACAAATCGCCACAAATCAGAGAGCATTACCCCTATGGTTGTCATCTGCAAATTTAAAAACAAAACAATTTGTTGAACGAAATAAAGATAATTGTTTACAAAATTGACACCGACTTAATTTTGATGAAATTTTAGTATGTTTTAGAGCTATTTGATGTATCAATGTTACCAGTTACCAAAATGAATTACATTTATCTACAGGGTGGCTGACATAAACTGTTACTAATTCAAATAGCTGTATATTTTTTTTAATTTTGAATACAAAGACAAAAATGTTGGGAATTTATTCAAATTCAAGGATTTAATTAAAATTTTCGATATGGCCACCTTTGACGCACGCAAGTGTGTCTGCGCGTTCGTTGTTTGGTATTTTTTAGCGCCAAACTTGGCCTCCAAAATGCGACAGACAGAAAAGTCTAATTGATTCGCATCGGAAGAATTCGATAGCCATTATGTGTCGAGGAAATGATTTGCTCGGGCTTTGTGGGAAGGTGCAGAGTCCTGTTGGAATGTCCAGGTTCTTTGGCCGCAATGTTTGCATGCTCATGGCTTCAACACAGCTTCCAAGACAGTTTCACGATAAACCATCGCGTTTATTTTAACGCCACGGTCCAAAAATACGAGCGGAGACCGGCCATCGGAAGTCACTGCAGCGGCGTTTGCTTTCTGGTGGTC
The DNA here is from genome assembly GCA_963082735.1 of Pocota personata. NCBI lineage: Eukaryota > Metazoa > Arthropoda > Insecta > Diptera > Syrphidae > Pocota > Pocota personata. Next base: position 83,635,307 of record OY720432.1, on the reverse strand, counting down.
ATTCTTTGGTCGAAATTATCGTATAACCTCTCTGGTTGCTGAATTGGAAATGGTGCTTCATCAGAAAAGACGATGTTTGGCAATTGGCCACTTGCGTGCAAGCGAATCAATTCTGTTGCTCTTTCCAGTCTGACTTTTTTTTGGCCAGGTATGCGATCGTGCATTTTTTGGAACTTTTCAAAATATGTTACATCAGAAGCCATTTTTCTTCGTTCGATTCTGGCCTTCACCTTCCGAATCACTGTTGATGATGTTGCTGTCTTTTTCGAACCATCTCCATAGCGTTTTGCAATACTGCCGTTTTTGTTGTAACGCGATATGGTCCGATACACAAACAATTCGTTCACTTTCAAATGTTTCAGCTCACGAACCATAGCTGGTTGAGATTTCCCAGTCAAAAAAATGAGCAATAACACTATTAAGTTTGAATTCTATTGTCGATAAAACAAAAACTAAACACGCGATAAAAAAAACCTATCAAAGAAATAAATGAACTGTCAAAATTTCAGCGCGCTGTCATTCGTTGTTTGACATACACAGCGACGTGAAGTTGGTAACAGTTCATGTCAGCCACCCTGTATATGCCTTATGGCACACTTGTGAAAATCATCGGCCTTACTTTTAGGACCACATTTTTTTCTTTCTTTTTTGGTGGTGAATTGTGGCCTTTAATTTCATTTTCCTTTAACATCCTATAAACAGTTCGTTCCGTAACAAACAAAAAAAAAATCCGCTGCTTTTTCTACGGCTTCCGATTTATGTTTCAATTCGCCGTATAATTTTTTAGTTGCCTCCACAATTTGTTGCTTTTTTTCTGCATTTAAATCCTTTGAAGACTTTGTAGCCATCTTTCTCCTTATGCACAATTTATTAATTATCAACATAAACAACAATATTACTGCAACGCACTTAATATATTCAGCCCAATTACAAATATTCCCGGGGAATTTTTTTGGTACTTTGATGGCTTTCTTGCATGTTGACAACTGCTTCCTTCACATTTGCACATAGCTCCGTTTGGATTTGTATCTCCTTCTCCAAAGCACCTGAAGCTGGTGATTTTCTCTTCAACTCTTTTTTTTTGTTCCGAACAAGGTTTGTAGACGTCTTCTGACCTTTCTTGTTGCTCTTCACATTTTATGAAATAGCTGATGGATTCATCTAAGCTCTTTTCCATATCCATATCCTGAAGAAACCTTTTTCGCAACTGGAACATTTTCTTTTTCTTCTACCAACTTTCGTTTTTGGATGAAAGAGCAAAAGCCAAACGTTTGAGCGGAAACGCCTTCTACGGATTGCTTCATGCTGACCAAATCGAAAACAGCACGTTCCAAAGTGCAAAAGTTGTAGTCAGCATTTGGCCCACCGCCGGTGTCGGTTTTATTTTTCAGATTCATGACTGCTTTCTGGCGTACATATTTTTTTTTATGGAACCCGCACGCATTGAGCTTCCATAAGATTTATCAAAATCTTCGCTTGTTCCTTGTTGACAGTTTTCGACCTTAACATTTAAGCTTAAAGCTTATGTCAACTCTACTGCGAAGGCATAACACTGGTAGTAGGGTGGTCATATGGCTAAAATGCAACTTGATCGTGATGATATCAGGACGGAAAAAAAATACTGTGAATCATAAGCAACGACAATAACAGCGAAACAAAAAAAAAAATACTCCCCAGTTATCTGGACAGCCACCCTTGGAGTTCAACTGAAACTTAATACCAGCTGAGTTTCAAACCAACTACACCAATCTGTCTTTCTCTCTGTCTCTTCCCCTTTCCACAAAACGCCCATGTCCTAAAATTAGTATAAGGGTATTCATAACCCCTTTCACACGTGCAAATTATATAAAAAAAAAAAATTAACGATCAACAATTTGTACTGATCGGGCACTTGATATTTCGATCGATTTGCTGATCGTTTGTTTTGATTGTGATCGCGATATGATTTAATTTTTTCCAATAGGAAAGCTTTATAATTTTTTTTTGCAAAATTAAGGCCAACGAAATAACATTAAATAAATGCCTATCTATCAGTAATTAAGTCTGCCAACTTTATGCGAAGGCTGTCATTGAAATAGATTACTGTTGATATGAAACACGAGGAATTTGCATGATTTTGAGTCACACATCTACTCTGTTGGAATTATATAATCTACAATGTCTCCAAAAATTTATACCCAAAGGCAAAACAAAACTAATCCAACAAAGTATCTCATAATTCTATTTTGTTTTTTTCTACCCTAATGCAGTCCCTCAAAAAACCTTATTATTGTTTTCGATTTCCTATCCAAACGTCGTGTGTAGAGAACGAGAAAAACTGTGACACCCCGCTGGTAGAGAGATAACCGAGAAACAAAATCAAAACAACAACAAAGAATTTCAAACAAAGATTAATATATTGGCGGCAAGGTTTTTTTTTTTTCTGCCCACTACGTCGCATTAATTTGCCAACAAACACGCAGAGAATGAAAATAAGAATTAGCTGAATGTGTTCTCTCTACCATAATGTCTGCAATAGGTATAAACAAGGAAAAATATTCACAAATAGCATTGCAACTTACCACAATGGCTTCTTCTGAGTACAGTTCAGCATCGCAATTATCACAGAGATAAATATCAAAGGGCGCTGGCTCCACCATATGCTGTTGCTGCGAATTTATCTTTGATTTTTGCTGCAGTAGGCATTTTCGACTCCGTTGTGGCTGATCATATGACTGCAAAAGAGATTACAAATAAAATATGAGTGCTTTTAATTCTAGTGGTGGTGTGGAGAGCCAACACAACATACCATATTCTCATTCCGAAATGTGACCAACAGCTTATTGCTCCGCCTGTCGAACAATGACGTCGTCGAATTATAATTGTTGATAAATCGTAGACTAGCATGTTCGTAGGCAGCTAAATCATTGCAGAATCTAAGTAGAAACACACTTTTGTGGAATTGATAACAGATTATGACAATCTCTTTCATTTTTTCCAACCAATTCTGTGGGTAAAAACAGTTGATAACAACAAGTATTATAGTAAGTTTTTATAGAAAGAGTTTTAGCTTCTTTTTTTTTTTTTTTTTTTGTTTTTTGGTTATATAACCAACCTTACCCCAATGAACTTTTTTGGTTTTGTGAATGGTATCGTGTAAGGTACATTCTCGGGCCACCATTCTGGTTCACTGTAATCGATTTTCCCCTGTAAATTGATATGACCAAGCGAACATTGTACCATGAATGGTATGAAGTTCTCTAATTGACTTTCGGTGATTTTATCCAGTGAAGTTGGATAACCATTGGCAAAGAGGAGCGGTAAATTCGAGATCATGTTGTGCTGTTGAACCTCTTCAATTTCGTCCATTTTAATGTAATCTGTAAGCGGAAAAAAGATGGCTGCTTTTTATATTTTTTTTTTTTTTTTTACATAAAAAAACAAAAAGTGAAAATCCAACAGTGGTAGTAATTAATCGTAAAATATGCACATGACCGATTATAATAATTAACACAAAATTAGCGTCGCGTACAGTATGGTTGAAAAATATGTTATTAACCAAAAAAAAAAAAATATTGAGCAACATTTATAAATCTGATAGCACAATTAATGAAGTAATGCTAAAATCCCTGGATAGTAAGACATATTATAAGGTTAGACAAGAGATATACGAGGGTGGGTCAATAAGTCCCTGAAAATTAACACAAATTGTGTCGTCACCTAAAATTATTTTTTGCCAAGAATTATCTTTCAAAAGAACGCACCCAAATTTTCAGACAGATCTGTCAAATAGTTTTGTTGTGGCAGCCATTTTATATAGACGCCTACTAGCATTTTCGTTAAAATGGAAAAAAAGTGAATTTCAAGTGCTCATTAAACACTATTTTTTGCGAGAAAAAACTATCACGCAAACCAAACAAAAAAGCTTGACAAATATTATGGGGACTCTTCACCATTCACCACTGGTTTACTCAATTTCGATGCGGTCGTTCAAGGACAAGTGACGCCGAACGTTCCGGTCGCCCAATTGAGGTCACAAGACCAGAAATGGTCGACAAAATCCATGGTTTGATAATGGACGATCGGCGAATGAAAGTGCGCGAGCTTGAAGAGGCCACAGGCTTATCACATGGCTCAGTGATTTCGCTTTTACATAAATAAACCAAAGAACAGTCAAAACAATGGACTTGTCCTGGTGAATCGAAGCCGAAGAAGGTCAAGGCGGGTTTGTCAGCAAACAAGGTCATGGCAACAGTTTTTTGGGATGCGCGCGGTGTTATTCACATCGATTACCTTGAAAAGGGTAAAACGATCACCGGCGCATATTACGCAGAGCTGCTGGATCGATTCCAAGCCGATTTGAAGCAAAAACGGCCGCATTTGGCGAAGAAAAAAGTTCTTTTTCACCAGGACAACGCACCGGCGCAAAAGTCCGCAGTCGCAATGGCAAAATTGCATGAGTTAGGCTACGAACTCCTCCCTCATCCAGCATATTCTCCAGATTTAGCCCCCTGCGACTATTTCTCGTTTCCAAACATGAAGAAATGGCTCGGAGGTAAGAGATTTGGGTCGAATGAAGAGGTCATCGCTGAAACAAACGCTTATTTTGAGGGGCTCGAGAAATCGTATTATTTGGAGGGCATAAAAAAATTGGAGAAACGTTGGATGAAATGTATAGAGCTAAAAGGAGACTATATTGAAAAATAAAATGTTTTTATACCGAAAAGAGTGTTGCTTATTTCATTTGTCAGGGACTTATTGACCCACCCTCGTAGCTAGTAGGGACACAAATAATGTTACTACGTAGGGACTAACAAAAGTTCGCTTAGTTGGTGTCAATTTAGTAGTTTTTGATTTTTATAATCTAACAATATTTATTTCCAAATTTCAGAACAATAGGTAAAAATGGAGACGAGAAAGAGAAAAATTAGTGACGTAAGCTCGGTTGAAATTTCACCGTCAACACAAGAAGAAATTCGTTTTGCCATTCTCTTCAGATTTCGACGTCAATTCACGCCAGTCACAATTCTGCACGAATGCCAAAATGCATACGGAATAAATGCACAATCTCTTGTTACCATTTCAAAGTGTTTTCGAAGATTCCAGACTGGGCATTTTTCTGTGGAGGACGAATATCATGACGGTTGGCCCAAATCCTCGACCGACGATACAAATGTGGCCCTGGTGAAGGCTACGCCATGACACAGGAGATGATAGCGGATGAACTGGGCTTGAATGCCATGGCTGTGTCACGAATTTTAAATTACCACCTGAAATATTCGAAGAAGTCAGCTCGATAGGTTCCAACAATTTTGATTGGAGAGCAAAAAGAGAGCTCAATATTTCCTGGCTAAGTTTGAAAATGGAGAGTCAAGCTGCTTCAATAAGGTCGTTTACAGGTGATGAATCTTAGTTTTACAAGTGCGACACGGAAACCAAACAACAGTCCATGGTGTGGTGCCCAGAAGGTGCAAATCCTCCAGTAAAGGCCAAACAACAAAAGTAAGCGACAAAGGTTATGATGTCGATGTACTTCACCAGGGCGAAAATGGTCGCCGCCATCCCGCTTAAAACTAGTCAGACAGTCACTGCTAATTAGCATACTGAAACCTGCTTACCACAAATTTTCCAAAATTTACTAGGACACCGACAAAAAGAGGAGCTGCGCCGCTACTTTTTGCACCAGGACAATGCGCTTGCGCGCACACTGCCCCTTATTTGCCGGATCTTTCCGTTTTACATATTTTAAAAACTTTCCAGGTATAGATATTGCCTTGATCGACTGTGGAAGTTTGTTAAATAAGCGATACGATGAAACACAATAAAAATTACGATAGGCAGTGGTACGAAAAATGAGAACAGGTAAGATGTACAAAAAGTTTCCACGTAGATTAAAATTAGAGTTTAAACGAAAATTGCGATTACCAGACTTCATAAAGAAAATCTTCAGCACCTTAAAGCAATATAAATGACGAACAGAGAGAATTTTCAGATTACAGAATAAGGGATAACTAGGATATCTACCAGGGGTCGAATTACCGCATCAGTTATCGAGCAACACGTGACTGATAAATGTTGATTTGACATGACCGCTTAAGAGATCGAGTATCGAGTATCGAAATTTGGTATTCTGTCATCAGTGGTCGTGTATTTATTTATTCGATATGGTTTCTGCTAACGAGCTGAGGTGCATTTGGGAGAAAACATGTGGGAATATCTTTGTTTATTGTTATTTTTGCGTTTGTTTAAATTTATTGTCTGAAATTTATTTCAGATTAATCCTCTGCAAAGACGATTTTGGTAAATTTTATGAGCTGGGACAGAGGTTTAGGTGCATCCTCTAAAATTTATATTCTCTATTATAAATAAGAATGCACTCTTGTTTGCCCTGACTGTTTTGATAGACCTGCAATCAAAAGTGTATGTTGTGAAAGATATTTTCAGAAAATTATAGTTTTGTATACGTACGCAGTCTTGTAAAGAGAAGGGATCGCTTTTATCTCTTAAATCAACCTCTAAATTAGAAGATGAATAGTAAAGTAAATATTCAATTTTTAATTGAAGAAGATAAATACAAAACTTTTCCTCACGCAAAAATAAATAGGTTTGACATTTGTCAGCCGTCTCAATTCAATGTAGTAGAATTGTACTAGTACAATTTTCAAAGTGTACTCGATACGTGACCATTCTTATATCGATCACTCGATAGCGTATGGATTTCACTCCCTCGTTAACTGATGTCGTAATTCGACCACAGATTTTCGGCATACTTTTCTTAATAGAGTTTAGAGATTTTATTAAAATATACACCTTCCCAACAAGCAATTCCATATTGCAGTTTAGAATGAAAGATTTTATAATATATTGTTTTTAAGAGCATTGTAGAGCAAATATTAAGCAAATAGAAAAAATGTCTGAGAGTGCAACGAAAATATATCCTCAAGGCTTCTGCGTGATTCGAAAAAACTCATTTTAGAGTCAATGGTGAGCCCAAGGTATTGAAATTCCTCAACTGTCTCGATTAAAAAGCATTTATCACTGCAGCTTAGATTGCTATAAAAGGTCTGAGAAGAAAAACCAGGCGTGTGCAATTACAAAAAGGCATTTCATATCTTTGGCACGCACCCAGGTGCATGAAAGTAAAAATTCGCTTCCAAATTGTGTAAGGATGACAAACTGAAAAACAGTATTTTAGTTCTGGAGCTTATCATGTTCTGCAAACCAGTTTCTCAATAAATTTAGGTCCCAATTAATGTCTGAAATCAGATCAGACCAAAGGACTGGAGAAACCAACATCATCAGCAAAAGCAGTAGGTATACCTTTAAAGTTAAGTGAAAAAAGTGAATTTATGTAAATGAGAAAAAAAATTGGACCTAGAACAGAGCCTTGGGGTACACCCAAATTGAAGAACTTATTTTCGCTGACACTATGTATTGGCCGCCTGCGATCTGGTCGTCCACGCACCGTACAAACGACATAAGTTATCAAAACATTATAGGCATGAAACCGTCTCCGCAAGCAGGAAACACTGTCTTACAGTGGCGTGGCGTGCCAGATTTAAGATGCGAAGCCGAACCAAAAAAAAAAAAAAAACCAATCATGTTTTGTGTTTACTCCTCGCACATTTAACTGCCGAGTAACAATTTAAGCCACCTTTGTCATACTTCAAGTCATTTATATCAACATTGACAATTAACTTTGCGCATAATAAAAGTGGCTTTGAAAAAAACCGATTTCGGCAGCTGCTTACTGCAATACAACTTAAAGAAAATTCAAGCACTTTAATAGTTAAAATAAAACGTTCATATTTTGTTACATAGTAACATAAAAATAAAGATGGCCGACTGCGGAAAATAATAAGGCTATCTGATGACCAGTGCGGGTTTGTCTCGGGTAAATCAACAACAGATGCAATCCGAAGTATAAGGATCATAATGGAAAAACATCGTGATTCCTTAAAGGACTTGCATATGGTGTTAGTTGATTTTGAAAAAGCCTTTGATAGACAACCAAGAGATCTCTTATGGGTGGCGCTAAGACAACGAGGAGTTCCAGAAACCTACATGCGCATGATCACGGACATGTATGAGGGAGCAAGTTCAAGAATAAGATGTCCCGCAGGAGTCACCGAAGAGTTCCCAATCAAAGTCGATGTACACCAGGGAAGCGTCCTCAGTCCTTTGCTATTTATTGCAGTCCTTGATTATCTGCTTGAAGGAAAAGTGACGGATCCCAAAATGCATCAGTTATTCTTTGCCGACGATGGAGCCAGCATAAGTGAAGATCAAACGTCCCTGCAACGAGCACTTGATGTATGGGTGGATGTTTTGGAGGAAAATGGGTACCGTATTAATTCAGAAAAGACAGTACCTGTGCTGCCCGTTCTCTGATCCACAACGGCCTATTCCAGACATTTAGTGCGACAAGTTCAAATATCTGGGATCTATGATCAATAGCGAAGCAACTTGTCATGATGATATCAATCGCGTAAGCGTAGAGTGGATGAAGTGGCGGGAAAACTCCGCTATCTTCTGTGATCGAAAAATGCCCCTAAGCTGAAAGGAAGGCTCTACACTGCCAGTTGTACGTCCGGCGCTCATATACGGTTCACTATGCTGGACAATATACAAAAAGTATGAGGGCAGATTAACGGCATCTGAGATGAAAATGTTTCGCATGGCAGCAGGAGTAACAAAGCTTGATAGAATAAGAAGTTCAAAGATTCGAGGAAGCCTTCATGTAAGAGAACCCATCACAAGCAAGATAGAGCACGACCGGCTCAGTTGGTATTGTCATGTTCAAAGGAGAGATCCATCGAATCCCGTCAATAAGGCAATATCAATCAACGTTCCTACACAATCGCGTAAAAAAGGCAGACCAAAAAACAACTGGAGCACACAAATGCGAAAACACCAACATTTGATTGGCCTCAGTGACGAAGTGATCCGAAACCGGGAAGTCTGCCGGTACTTCCTGAGGTTAAACCGGCAAACTCCACAGGCGGACCAGTAGGTATGCAGTAAAGTGGGAGGGTTGTGATCCTTCTACTCCGGATCATAACTTCGCCCTACGGAAAATAAAGAATAAAAAAAAAGAAAAAGAAGAGAAAATAAAGGAGAAATCGGAAAGCCTATCTTTCTCAGATAGGTATGAATTCTCTTTAAAGCTGAAAAGGATCTTTCCACAGAGGCGACAGTAATTGGAAGTGTTAATAATAAGCTACTCAGGTTTAAAATTTGAGGAAATGTATTTCTTAATTCCTCACTCTGAGAATTGTTGTGAAGCGTAAGAACATCCAGCTGAAGAAGTGAAGATGTTGTATACAAAACTTTAAGTTCATTTTTTAGAGCAGTTTACTAGTGTCTCGAAAATTCCAGAAAAAAAAATGTATAGGGTGGACCAGATAAGAACGATAAGAAAAGACGGTGTGAGATATCAAATTGATTCTGGCTTTATTTCAAGCCACATTCATGCCATTACGTATGGAATAGCACGTCATTTAAATGGCTGCCTCGGCTTCGCTGGCAGTGCTTCAAGCGGTCGGTCCAATTTTTGATGACTAGGTCCAATATGTGCGGCGTTATTCCGGCAATAACGTCTTGAATGTTGGCCTCGAGCTCGTCCAAAGTGGTTGGCTTGTTAGCGTAGACTAAGGACTTGACGTAGCCCCAGAGAAAAGAATCGAGGGGTGTCAAGTCTACGGTGCTAGGAATTACCTGCGCACTGAAGCTATGATGACGACCGACCTCACGATGAAATTCACGTTGCGTATTTACAACTGAGCCGGAAATTCGATAATATTTTTTAATAATTTCCACACGTTCGGGAAGCGTTAAACGATGATGAAATGGCAAACCTAACTGAATATTTTGACAGCTGGATGTCATTGGTAACTTTGACAGCTGCTGAAACATAACAATTGGAAAAACTCTCATTGCTATCTGGTCACCCTTTACATATGTATGTACGTACAGTCAGATACAGCACACGCTGGTTAGGACCTACAGTACTATTCCGTTTGCGAAGGCAATTTTTTCGCTTTCGAAAAGCTTCTCATGACAATTTTTACTTTCGGATGTTTATCAGACGTTCGCAAGAGGTGGGACCCCGAGACAAACAATTATTTTTTTTTTGTTTTCTTGGATTCGAACCTTGAACCTCCCGCTAAGTGATCGCGCACTGATTATTTTTGAAAACACTTTCAATTGTTGTCATTTATATAAAAACATTCTACCGAAAAAAATTACACTGTAAATACGTACTTTTTATATTAACTAAACAAGGTTCGCAATAATCAGTCAAAGATATTTAGAAAACTAAGCAAAACTGAACTGCCACAAGAAATTAGCTTTCGTTGAGGATTCCCCTAATTTGAAAAAAAAAAAAAAAAAAAAAAAATGACATGGGTGATTTCGTTCGCATATAAAGGTTCCCCTGGGACGAAAATACTTAACAATTCTATAGCGTTCTGTCCGTAGGTTTTTTTTTCTTTCACATAATCATGTCAAAAATACTAGTACACGTTTAAACGTACTCATCGTGAAACTAGTATTGTACCCATCTATTCTACACTTTAGAATCAGAAACAGAGTATTAATATCAAATTCGAAAATACGTATTTAATAAACATTAAACACATTGCTATTACAATGATTATTGTGAGTCCTCAAACTCATTTGACAAGTCAATCGATACCGCGCAAAAGATTTCTCATTGATTTGTTGGGTATGTAAAGGAATTTAATACAAATTGTGTTACCCTTTCCCTAAAGAAATTTCTACCACAAAATATTCAAATTAGTTCTACTCTCACTATCGTTTTATTTCGTTGCTATTAAATAATTATCCAAAATTTGTTTACCCATTCGTACCACTCGTTTATCTACTTAGAGAGCCGTGTATTTTTTTTGTTGTCTTTTTCCCGCGTGGTATTTCTAAGAAGTGGTGGCAAATTGTAACATCTGTTGTTTTTCTTCAGTATCATTAGACTGTCTTCCATATGTTACAATGTAACAATAGCAATACTTTGGAAACTTAATTGCATTTTGACTAACATTGTGTCTGTCGCCCACAATTTGAATCCCAAAGAGACACGCTGACAAATTTTATTATTGAACACATATACAGATATGCTGCACATTAAATTAAATCATTTTGTTTTTAAGTTAGAAGATATTTGATCGTAAAAAATAATTTAATTTAAAAACAGTAGTGGTTTGTGACTTAATTTTTGATTCAAGGACGTCCTCTTTGGACTTTTTCTTTCCAAGAACATGACTCAATAAAGCACTTTTGCTTTTATACGCACTAGACTAAGAAAAATGCAAAATGGTTATGATGAATGTAATCGCACAGGAAGCGACCAGAGAAAGCTCAGAAGGACATGGAAAACACTTCTTCCATGAACTGGGTGAACAGTGCCAACGTTGAATGCAATCTGAGTTCAGTAGCCCGATATATAGAGTGGAAATACTGTCTTATGGCTGGAAATAAGTTCGGGTTCTGTAACTCTCTTCAATAAAATTTAACTCACTATCTCAGCATAAGGAGAAATAATAAAAGAATATTGAAGATTAAGTAAAGGATACAAAGTAATATTAAATGAAGTGCACAACTGTGTGGCACGTACTTGCAACTACGAGCATATCTTGTTTGTCTTCAAATCACTGATCTCAAATTTAAACATTAAAAGGATTTTTTTTTAAATTCGTTCAATTTTCCAAAACTTGATATGACTTGTAAAGGGTGTTCCAAAATTCACACCAGCAATAATTTTGATAGAAAACACAGATTTTTAATTAAAAATTGTAAATGTTTTATTGATTCATAAAGTATACACTAAGAGTGTATGGAATAGCATTGCATCACATACGCACTCTTTTGTCAAAATTTCGTTGACACAGCGCTCAATTTGGTCCTTCAAGGCGTGGGTGGTGATGGGCTTGTTGGCATAAACCTTAGACTTTAAAAAACCCCAAAGAAACGTCGTTAAATCGCATCATCTGGGCGCCCAATTCGGATCACCAAAACGGGAAATTACACGACCAGGAAATTACTCATGCAGTAATTGAATTGTTTTTCGGACTGCATGGCATGTTGAAACCACATGTCCACATTCATATCTTGCAATTTAGGCAAAAAAAAACTGGAATATAATGTCGCGATAGCAAGCACCATTAACTGTTATTGCCTGACCAGCCGCATTTTCAAAGAAGAATGGTCCGATGATGCCTCCAGCCCAAAATTCGCACCAAACAGTGGATGCATTTGTTTCTCAACAATCACTCGTCGATTTTCTGAACACCAAATTCAACAATTTTGACGATTATCAAAGCCAACAAGATGAAAATCAGCCTCATCGCTGAAGATGATTTTGTTTGAAAAATCAGCATCCACTTGTTGTTGTTCCATAATCCATTCAATGAATTCTCTTCGCCGTGCGTGGTCAGTAGGCTTCAGTTCAAGAGTCAATTGCACTTTGTATGCATGAAGATGAAAATCTTTCTTGATTTACGCTATAAAGAACTTCTCGAAATGTCCAATTCTTGACCACGGTGACGAATTGATATTCCTGGACTCCCAATAACACTCTCACGAACTGCTTCGATGTCTTGTGTTGAACGACTTTCTAAAGGACGGCCAGAGTGTCTAAGATCAATAATTGATCCAGCCTCCCTGAATTTTTGAATTAATCTCTTCAAAGATGATGAAATTAATTCACTATTCCGACCATATTTTGTACGAAAATTGCGAACTGTAGCTGCCAAACTTTCATTATTTTTAAAATATTTCTCAACAATACAGTTCAAAAACGCGTTGTTCTTTAGTGTAGCACTCCATTTTAAATAACCCTGAACTGTCAGCTGTCACGCTGTCTTTTTTCTTCCGTTGGCAACACTTTACCACAAAAGTGGCGCAAAATTCAAATCTTGCGTGTATTTTGGGACACCTTTTATATGTCACATATGGATTTCGAAGGAAATCGATCGAGTTATAACCGAGAAATAGGAAATTTTCAAAAACCAGCTAATGAGTAAAGTACCGTTATACGCATTTGTTTGGCAAAAACCTAGCACACCATCTGTTGGTATATGTCCCATAGTAACCCAAATATTAAAGTCGAACAAAATCGTTAGAGCCGATTTTCGAGAATATACTTTTTTTTTTACAAAATTGGCCATTGGTAAAGTGCCGTTAATTTTGGGGTTAGAATGAAAATTCCAAATTCCCATCGAATTTTTAACCCACAGACCCCAGATAAAAAGTTTGATCAATGTCATATGGCATCTGTCAAATCCATCTCTCATCCATAATGACAGGTAGTTCTTGCCTTGCCATTTTACAATATGGATCGTTTAACACAAATTGTTGCATCTTACTATAAAAATAACATTTTCGAAATATCTGTGTATCCCGATTTAACGACAGATTATGGTCGTTATAATAGCCCAACTGAGCAAACAATTCGAAACATAATCACTGAATTTAAACAAATCTGCAGCGTTTGTGATGTCGTAAGACTTGTGCACCATCGTAATGCTCGATCAACTGAAAATATAGCCGCTGAAAACCCGTAATTGTCAATTCCACGCCACGCTCATCAATTGGACATTCCCTATAGTTCCGTTTGGCGTATTTTTGTGTAAGGTTAAGTTTACATAACAACTAAAGCCTGCTGACCATAGAATGCGCAGAACATACACCGATTGGTTGGTTGCTGGGAAATCAACAAGTTGACGCCGATTTTTCTTCTTGGCCACCAAGATCGTGTGATTTGACACCGTTGGATTTATTTTTATGGGTCTATGCTAAAGATCGTGTCTATGCAGACAATCCCTAAACTTTGGAGCACTTAAAAACCAACATCCGTGAAGTTATGGCCGCAATACAGCCAGAAATGTTCTGAAAAGTCATCACATCACAAGAATCGGAGGCATAGTCTATAAAATTTAAATTTCATTGAAAGCTTTAATACTTTTAATTTTATTTTATACTATTAAATATCTGGGGCGGCACAGAAACGCTTTTGACATAAATAATACGTGTCATATTGTCTTCACTAACAAAAGATTGAACGATACACCAATCACTACTAACCGACGAATAGTGCCATATGCGAACACAGCGAATGCTAAGGTTTGTTGGAAAGAGCACGTCAAGAAGAAACAAATTTAGTCCTTTCAACATACAACAAGATTTTACTATACTAGCAAACTTTAAAACCATGTAACTTTGTATCAAACTTAATAGATCCTGGTTAGGGTATAAAAAAATCACAAAAATGACCAAAAATCGTTTTCAAGTCATAGAACTCCTCTAGGTGTGCAATTGGCAAAGTAACGAAGAAACAATTGAGTTATGGAATAGTAAAATGTATTCCTGTTTATTTAAAAAAAATTTTTTTTAAAATCAGCGCGCGAGAAGGGTATATGAATACCCTTAAACTATTTCAGTGCACGTTGGCTTTGAATGTTTGAAGGTTATAGTGATGGGGAAATACAGAGCCTGGTAGATTATTCCACATGTTCGTGTCGTTCGGCTTATAACCGAATCCCTATACTTGACAGTACGACCGAAATTGGGCTTAAGGGTAAACTGATGTGCATTCGAAGCATGACACGTATTGCGAGTGAAATTTTGAAGGGGAGGAATGCAACTGGTTATTTTGCTGGAGAATTTTTTATAGAAAAAACGATAAAACAGGGAGAGACATGTTAAGTTAAGCTGTCTTTCTCGATAATAATCTCATTGTTACTCACTATCTATGCTGTCGTTGCACATAAGCCTAGTACACTCATGTGTGATTCCCGTCCCGTTTATTTCCGGCAAAGTTTATCTCGTTTTTTTCTTTAATGCATGCACACATTCAGTTTTGAAACCCTCGCAGCAACACTTGATTACAATCAACAACTTACTGGAGTTCAAAGCTCAAAGGGTTTTCCCAGAGTTCGTTCAAAAGTTCGAATGAAAGAAACGTCTTGTGTGGGAGAGTCTCTACGGTGTGTTGTCATGAAGTGAGAGCACGCCCTTTTACTTTAAATGGATTCTTTTAATCGTCTTAGAAATTAGCTTAGTATTCTCCTATGATGTTGGTTCCTTTTGGTTTATAATCTATTAACAGGATTCCTTGTGAGTCCCAGAAAACTGTTGCCATGATCTTCACAGCCGATGGTACAACCTTGAAATTTTCCCCTTTTACGCGACTGCATGGAATCCTGCTTTGACACAGAGTTATAATAATGAACCGAAGTTTCATCTCCAGTAGCAATTTTGCTGATAACTTCTGCTGGATTGTCGCCACACATCTCTGAAAACTGTTTACAACATTCAACACGGTATTTTTTTTATGCGGCGTAAGCATGATGCGGGCACCAATATTAAGCTGATTTGACATTCCAAGATGAGCGTGTAGAATTTTGAAACTTGTTGTTTGAGATATTTTGAACCTTTATGCAATTTCTTTTAGTTTGAGCCGACTATCTTCCATGAGGGCATATTAAACTTTTAGAACCATTTCATATGTTGTGACGTCACTTGATCTACCAGGGCGGTCATCATCTTCTAATGACTCTCTACCTTGCTTAAAAAAGTCCGACGGCTTGAAAACCATAGTTTTACCAGGGCAAGCAGTGCCGTTTTCGTTTCACTTAGTATATTTTCCACACTTTTTCCTTGTTTTGTGAGGAATTTAATTACTGTGCGGAACTCAATATTTGACATTTTTAAAACTCCCACAGACTTTAACTTATTCTTTTGACTACTGCAGGCTTACTAATTGGTAGATCGACATGAAACTTGACATTTATACCTAAAAAGAATTACCTAACAATAAGAAACTAATTCTAAACCCACCCCTCCCTATCTTTACTACTATTCTGCGAACTTAATTCACTTCATTCTCCTTTAAAGTGTTCCGTAATAGAATGGTATAAAACGGAATACTAATGGATTCAATACGTTTTTACTCGAAAGGTAAACAAATTGGGTTTCTGTGACTGTATGTGTGTTTGTCTGTTTGTCGTTCTGTCTACCTGTGTGTCTGTTAATGATAGTCTTTCGCTGCTTTCGTTCAGAATAACTTCTGCAAAAGTGCACCAATTTAAATGATCGTTTTTACACAATGTTTGCCAGATCTAGTACTCGAGGCGTTTCAGCGGTTTTGAAGATACTGTTAACTTTCTTTCAATATTTGCATGTTTTGTTTTTCGTTCACGATAAATAAATTCTGCAAAAATGAATGAGGACCCGAGCCCAATATATAGTGTCAATTGGATTAGCGATTTTTCGTTCACGATAACTTCTGCAAATATGCACCGATTTGAATGAGTTTCGATCTTCCAAATTTGAAGCAAAATCTCTAGTCTAATGCAAAGGCTGACCTGCTTTTGATAGCGTTGATGTGTGGAATTTGGAAACATATACTTCACAAGTTGATATTGTCAATGAGGCTATACTGTATATACATTTCTTCAAGTAGAATAATGTAGGCCCTAGGCATTCTACTTGGCCTATTGGTTAAGGTGGTGCTGAACACACCAATTTTATACAGCATTGGGAAAAAAAGTATAAGGCGCTCCCAAAAAATCGTATTTTCTCAAAAAAATCAAGTGGGATCAGAAAAACTATTTATGAATGGGTTTTCTTAAGAAATTCTGAATACCTAATGAGTGGTTTTTCCCAAATATCCACACGTAGCGTATATAAATTCTTAAACAAGTGGTGAATAGTAAACGACTGAATTTAGGCACAATAAGAGTTAATATTACAACTTATTAGACTCCCAAGTAGTGCCACAGCTTCAAATAGCATAGTAGATCAAGTGTGCACCCTGTGCAGTTCAAAATAAATCAAAGCAAACCCCGTACATGAAGAAAACGACGGGTTTCTGAGAGGGCATATAGAACACTTTTTCAGAAGTCATTGAAAAGTCGTAGGCTAACATCTTCTGAATTAGCTGCAAACTTCGCTGATCATGTTGGACCTTAATTTACTTCGAGACCAGTACGAACAATATTGAGGTAAACAAGGCTAAAATGCTGCTAAATCTAGAAATTAGCTGCTGGTATGGATTGATGAAATATTGTTTGGTCAGATGAACCAAACTTTGAGGTAAGTTTCATAATGTAATCATCTTTCCGGATTTATATACAACAATTTTAAAATAAGCCGAGCTTTACGCTAATTATATAAAATAAGCCTCCATTTTTTCACAATTCGTTACAGATTTTCGGAACTTCTGCAATGGCAAGGTTTATTACAAGAAGAACTGGTGAAGTCTATCATCCCGGGCATTGTGACCACAGTGAAGAGTGCTCGAGGAAGCATTACGGTTCGGGGCTGCATTACGGCGAACAGTGTTGGCGAACTTTTTATACGAGTATGCCAGGACAAGATGAACCGCGATAGCTGTATTTCATTGTCGGTAGCAGCGCTAGAGGTGTCGTGGGAGTACATATTTGGAGCAGCATCCATTACATTTCAACAAGACAATATTCCCAGTCACATTTTCAAAAAAAAAAAACAACAAGGGACTGGCTTAAAAACTATGAAATCCCCGGATCTAAATCCCACTAAGCACTTATAGTCATTGCTTAAGCAGAAGTTTGGAAACCAGCGTATCATTGGCCAAAGGTTTGAAAATAGCATTAAAGCAGGAATTGCCTCCAACAAATGTAGAAAACCTCTCCAGAGTATGCAGAAAGGGGTCAAAGAAGTAACCCGAAATAGCTTGGGAAATAAAGCCTGTTATAATAAATATTTATGGGGGTATCTGTACATTTCGGTACCTAATCTCGCAGTAACGAAATAAACATATGTTTTTGTTTTCTCTCACTTGTATTTAAAGTATGAATAGCTACTAAATTATTCATCATTCATACGGGTGGCGCCATTCTGCTGTACATACATATCCACATAAATATTTTGTCATAATTAATTAAATTATCGATTTATTCAATTTTTTATGGCAGTGGTGTTAACGTGTTGAGCTGTTAGTTGCCGGTTCAAGTCTCAACCATAACTATAAAAAATCGATTGTACACATAAAAACATAGCAATCCTAACTGAATGGAAAACGTGGCAACAACCTCTCCGATTATATTGTAATTGCACCTACTAATCATGGATATATGCAGTTTTACAAATCACTTAGATTTGAAATTTTGGAAACATAAGCCTCCGGCCAGTTCGGTATTGTGCTAGGCGCCTCCAGTTTTACACACGAAGTTGGTTAAGATCCCTTTCCACTTGTGTGCAGCACCTTAGGTGAGGTCTTTTTTTACCGCGTCGTCCGTTCGGGATGGATTCGAAGGCTTTCCGGGCCGAAGCGTTTATGTCCATTCGCTCTACATGCCCAAGCCATTTCAAGCGATGAATTCGAACTCGGTGTCGCTGTACAACCGGTGTAGTTCGTTGTTGTGTCTTAGCCATCATACCCCGTCGATATAAACAGAAACAAAAACCACTCGAAGAAGTTTTCGACAAAGACAAAGTCATTAACAACCTCAAAACTGTAGCTGTGTATTGCGAGGTTCTGTCCAAATCGACAAAGTTGACTGTCCTTTTTTGATGGCAGCATATATTTGGTTTTGCGTTAAGCTAAACGCTAAACCTTTTTTCGCCGCTACTGTTTCAATAATCACGAAAGCATCACTGACAGTCCGCTGCGTTTTTTCAATTATGTCAATCGGAAATTTAGAAATTAAACACGGAGCTGCTTAACGATTTTTGATGAAATTTGGTATTTCCCTTTAGTCGGACGTACAAGTGCTTTTGTCTGAAAATAGTGAAAATCTTATAGAGATGGGGTAAGATATGGTGGGTTGTCGTATTACTCGATATTTTGAATCAGAGTTATGACGGAAATTTCCAACCGAATTTTATCGTATCGGTGGGATCAGTCGTATACGATTTTTTTTGCCAAAAACTTGATTCATTGTAGGAACCGTTTTCGAAAGAATCAATATATTCAAAATCAGTATTGAAGATCAAGATCTTCGAGAACAGCGACTTTCGGTTAGATGTCCTTAACTAAAATTTTTGGTAAAGCACAAAGAATGTCGATCAAATTTGGTCTATTCTAAGGCGCACTCTAAACAACCATTCGCAGCTTTTAAGCTTCAACTTATCTATTCCAGGGACTAGGCTCTGTGGGACGATTAAATCTTTGTATTTATGCTTTCATTATGCGTCAAGTGGCAAAGTACTTCAAAGCAAGTTGTGAATGAAACGCATAAAAAAACAAAAATAAACATATTTTTTCGCGATCCGAAAAGTATGCAAATTTAAAATACGAGTATATAAGAATTTTCAACCCTATAAGTATGCTAATTTAATATATTTAAAAAAATCACCAGGAGAGTGACAAGCTGACAAGTTGGCCGGCAACACTAAAATGCATCTAGTGGATGGCTGCTTTTATTTAAAGGTCCATTGCACATAGTACCAAGCAGACACGACGACTGAGTAAAGAAAAGAAGATTCTCTCGAGATCACCTAGACTAGCACACGAACAGTGGAGTGAAGTTTTTTTTCATTAAGTGATCAGATTGGTTGTACCCAGGCATGAACTCACCGCAGACAAGGCTTGGACTCACCAGTGAAAAAAAACTCAGTCTAGGTGATCTCCAGCGAACCTTCCTTTCTTTACTCTGTGATGTCTGGTATCGTCTGGTCCAAATTTTGATCGATATGCTCTCAAAACAGCATCCTTTAATCGTCTTCTCATCGTTCACTTACTAGTGTCCTTCTTCGAATCCATCTCATACCATTCATGAGTAAAGAAAATGAAAATAGTTATTGGCCGAGCCCTAGGTTCCCCGGCTTGTAGACCTAGGGTAAAGTAAGTAAGTAGTAACTAGCACCAGTTACCCAAAAAATGTAATACCAAAATTACCATTCATTTAATTAAACAAGTGGAATCGAATTCATCGTTTTGAAAGGCGAGCTTTCACCGATCGAGGATCGCCTCTGATGTGGTGGTTTTCTTGTATTCACCTCAAACAAACCCCTTGTTTGATGAAAATTGCCAACACTCGCATGCATCAAAGCAAGAGGATTATAAAGCGAGGCTACATAGGGTGACGAGAAGAACTTACGACATCTACAAACGGAAGAGAAGGAAAGAACACCAACTTCTAAGAAAAAATATAAAAAACGCGAGATCGCTTCAATGAAGAGGTGTGATAGCAGGAATGATGCTCGAAAGTTTTACCAGAAGGTAAAAAGATCATGTGAAGGTTACAAAACCCAAACAGAAGCCTGTAGGGATGAAGAAGGAAATCTAGTAGTAGAGTCACAGCCGGTACTGGGAATTTAGAAATATTACTTCTGCCGACTGTTAAACGGCGGTGATGACCAAAACATCGCTGGGTCGGACGAATGGAACCTCATCATCGTTTGGCCGATCATCAGGAAAGGAGACCCTCTGAACTGCGCCAACTACAGAGATATTAGTTTCCGTACATCGTTCACAGCTATATTATGTGAACGCCTTAAACCTTTTATCAACAGTCTGTTTAGTCCGAGTCAGTGTGGTTTTAGGCCAGAAAAGTTTACCATAGATTGGATAGTCACATTGCGTCCAAATCGATATTGACCACCTTTTCATCGATTTGAAGTCGCCTTTGATAGTGTTTATAGACGAGCTATACAGAGCCATGTCTAGTTTTGGCGTCCCTGCTCGACGGTCTGTGTGGGATGACGGTGAGGAATACACGCTTCACATCATCGAGACTCTTGATGTCAGAAAACTACTACGACAAGGTAACGCGCTGTCATTTCTTGTGATTTCTTTAACATACTTGAAAAAATTGTACAAAATTCTCAAGCTAACAACAGGGGTATGATCTTTACAAAGTCTGTATTACTCTGTTCGCCGACGACATTGGCATAATTGGAAAACCGCAGCGGGCTGCCAGTAGTGCTTTCCTGAGTATTGAAACGGAAGCGGCGAAAATGAGTTTAGCGGTTAACTAGGGCAAAACAAAATATATGCTGGCATCACAGTCAACATCGGCGACTTGGACAGAACGTCAGAATAGACAGCTACAAAATTGAATGTCTACCTAGGCTCCGCTGTAAATTCAAACAATAACAGTGCAGAGATCAAGCGAATAATCACTGTTGCCAAACTCTGTTTCTTCAGGCTAAGAAGGCAATTGAGTAGCAGAGCCCTCTTACAGATAACTAAGGTAACTTTATACCTTTATTCGTATAACACTGTCCTGCTATACGGCGCATCAAAGGCTCTGGTTGTTCTGAAAGAAAAATTCTTCGAATAATTTTTGTTCAAGGAATATACCAGTTACAAGGGTTCAAATCAATAGCCTGGGATGGCTAGGATATGTAGAGCAAATGAACATCAACGCTCTGTCCCGGAAAGTCTTCGAATCCATCCCGAAGGGACGACGCGGTAAAGGAAGACCTCACCTTAGGTGACGCACACAAGTGGAAAGGCGTGTACAAAACGGCTGGAGACGCTTGTTGGTCGATGTAGCCCCATCTAAAGTAAAGTAAAGTAAGGATGGCGTTATTAAACATGTCTGCGTTATCCGTCGCCTGGTTTAACAAAGGCATTTTCTGTTTTGCGGCGCCTGCACTTAAACCAGGCTTTGTATGGGATGCTAGCGCCACAATATATATACATTTTTTTTTTAACAGAATTTACCGTCAATTTAGGTCGTTGCAATTGTAAATCTGTCCAATAAGTACAGTCTAACACTCTCATTACACCACACACGCACGTTTTTGCTAAACCTGCTGAGTTCATCTACATTCTTCATTGGAGCACAAACAATTAACTTAAATTTTTCTAATTTGGAAAGAGAGAATAGAGACAGGAGTGGCAGTTGTTGTAGAAATCTGGATTTAATTAGTTTCTCTTAAGTAATATTCCACAGTTGGCCGTCAGGTCGCAACAATGTGATATTTTTAACCTAAAACAAAACTTGTTTTCTCTGGTTGGTGTCGAACCAACTACTTTTGGGACAACAAATTGTTGCCTGATAAAAACGATGTCTACCACTGACCTACCTACTATTCTTGAAGCAAATGCTAACAGTTTTGTTCATATAATTAATTTTATTCACATTTATTGAAGCTTTTACTTTTATCGAAGCAATTTTTATTACTCAGTATGAAGCAAATACTACGAAAATATTAATTAATATTTGCTACGTTTTATTCGTAAAAAGGCATCAAAACACAAAGATTTCATTTATTTTGCAGGCGTCCCACTTTCTTTGCCATTCAGTGTATATACTTTTTAAATTATTTCGATTTGAAAGTGTTTCATAATTGCAGTTTGAGGTTAGAGCACTGTACATTAAATAGGTTCCAAATAGGTTTCTATAGTGAACATCAGTCATGGTGATTTGGGTGGAACGTAAATTCCGATCAAAGACCAGAATCTTGAGATACAGGAAAAAATTAAAGTCGTGTATGTATGGTGTAAGCGTTTCAAAGATAATGCATGCTGATCACAATAGGATACGTTTTACATCAGTTGGAACCTATGCGGAATGTAAATCGAAAAGTTATACGTATAATATAAGCAATGAGATGCATCCATTATGAACATTCAAATCAAATATAGCAATAGGGTAAGTTGGACGTCATGTGGAACGTATTCATAGACTAGATGTACTTAGAATTGAAGTCATTATATACACCTAGTATTCAAATTTAGATACAATATGATATATCTAGTCAAAGAGATTTGTACGAACTTGTTACATGAGTTCCACATACGTTCCAACTCGTTTAAAAATCACCCGGTGAACAATAGTCTTGGGAACATAGTAGGCTTGTAACGATACAATTACATAAATACAAGTAAAGTTTGTTTCGATATCAATTGCTTTTGATATCGATACTTTGCACCTGTACTTACTCGGTATGGAAAAGAAAATACTCGACATCCAATCAAATAAAAAAATTCGCGGGGGAAAACACAGGTTAAAATTTTTGTTCATTAATGAACAAAGCGTGTATATTCTAGTTACCCGTGGACTGGATCTTTTGCTGAGTAGAATGGATATCTAGTTAACTGAGAACAAGGACCATTACAATTAATATTCTCTTGTCATTCACATCATCCACAACGTCAAAGGATCCAACAGCGTGTTTTTATTCTATCACTGTGATGACTTTGATCTCCTCCCGGTTGTGTTAGAAAGAACAGTTCTTGGGAAGCCTAAGCGGTATGTAAAACTTCCACTGCCATGGATTAGAAGTTCTATTGACTGGGAAATGGCGGGTCCATCTAACAAATTACGGAGCCAACAGACTCTTCCAGTGTTCAACCGTCTATAAAGACAGATATGTGTTTCATATTTTATGACCCTTCCTTTAGTTCAGCCTTCTAATATATTTTATGAAATCTGACTGATCAAAACAAATTAATTCTGGGGTTAAACTCAAGCGTATGTTTTATTCGCGAGCTTGTATAATGCGTTCTACATTTGTGGATTGTGTACAGTTCGCAAGAAGCATTCGCTTATTCGCGAAAAATAAGCGAATTTTGGATTTCTTCGAAGAAACTTTGTTATTGTAAATAAATAAAACTCTGTTCCTCTTAAAATGTAGAATTTGCAATTATGTATAAAAGTACCAAAAATGGTTTGGACGCAGTTCGCTGACCTGTAAATGCTCTCTTAGAGCAAGTATTGTTTCGATGGCTACTCTCAAGTGCTGAATATTAAGCGCGGATAATTGTGAAAGCTTTTAGGTTTGTGATTTTTTTTCCGCATCAGGTCAGGATACCGGAGCTATTATGGACCTTATGATTGCTGTGTACATCTTTGTTAAAGTAATAGTTAATACCAGTAGTTATCCGAGCACTTTTCGTCAATTTTATGAGTATCGATACTTTGATTCGATACTAATCAGTCATAGGTATCGTGGCAGTTCCTCGTCAAGTGCATACGTGGACCAAATCACTTAGACTCGCGCCCCTGATCAAAGTTTTTACCCTGCCAACCTACTAATTAATACGATCCACATAGGTTCCAATTCAGCTTTAATACAACCAATTCCACTCAACTCAACGCAATATTACACAAAACCCTACAAATTTAAGGAAATCCTATATTTTATACATCAACTGGGTACTGAAACAAGTAGAGCGTCCCTCAAGAGCCTCAAAGAAGTCACCCAACCCAAACAAAGCAATGTCAGAAAAAATTTGTCCTTTTGACCCCTAATCTAGTCCCGCCCTTTCCATTTCATAGTGACGACACAAACCATTCTCTCCTCAATAGCCGGCCAAACACCTAACCCCTGAGGTCACCCTGATGCGCAATACACGAAATTCTATCCAACTACGACATAAATTTAGGCAATTTATCGTCAACTCCATAGCTATACAAAGTGAACAAATAAAAATAAAAAATAAAAAGCCACAAACTACATATAGCACGGCTCTTATGCAAATCATTGATTCTCTGTCCTCACCCCGCTTCCAGGCCAAACAGCTAGTTTTGCATAAAACTGAATGAAAAATGCTTGAGAAACTTACATTATCCAATAAGTTGAAGTTTTTCTGCGCTCCTCGTGTCAGCTACGGCCGCATTGGTGGAGTCACAAAAAAAATATATTTCCCTGCTACGAAGGGTCTCCGTCCAATCCGAATGGGCGCCGTTGTGTACGAAGTGCGATGCACAAAGCGCCTAGAAATTATAGCAAAACTCTTCCTTGCAACAAATACACACACACACACAGGGGCACGGGGCAGGGTGAATCGGTGACGACACGAAAAACGATCGCTCTAATGCTGTGCTATGCTGCCGTACTGCTGATGCCACTTCTGCGGGGAGGATCCGTTTTAAGTATCACGAATGAACGAACGCTTTTTTTTCAGCAAGAGTTTCCACACACACTATCACGTAACAAAAATTGTTTTTCACTGAGCTTATGTTAATCTAGCGCAGGGATAAGCGGGCGTAAATTATGCATTTGGGGTCCTTGGAGGGAATTCGTTTGCCTGGTTGAGATGATGATGAAAAAAAAAAATCCACAAAATTCCTCCTGGGACAATTGATTTTCCCAATCACAAAATAGACTGTGAGAGAGAGCCAGGCAGCAGAACATAAAAATAAAAAATGGCGTCGATATTTCTGTAGTGAAAAATGGGAACAGTTGTTGGCTGGGTGGTGTACCCAGGTAGAATTGATAAATTTGCGCCTTTTTCGGCGGGACCAATAGGGATTGTGAGTGAAAATTATTGATTTGATTTAATTTATTTGAATAAAATGATTTTATGCAAAGGAAATTATTTTGCATTTAATTGGGGCCAGGAATTTTTGAAAAAGCATCAAAAATGCAATTGGTAACAGTTTTCCCCACAGATGTTTTTTATTATGCGTGTTCATAAATGCAACTTTCGTGGAGGGAACGGATTTTCTATTCACATTCGTTACTGTTTCGACACATGAAATTAATTAAATTATTTAAAACATAAGATTGTATTAATTTTTCTTGTTAAAATAGGTCCATTTTTGTCTGAAAAATGAAGTTGAAAGAAACAAAGGTATTTTTTATTTTTTTTTTTGAAGTTGTTCCTGCCTATTATGGAAAAGCATTCAGTATTTATTATTCAACACAAAAGCAAGCTGCAATTGAATTTTGAATGCGTTAATAAATCCCAAATAAAAATATTTATGAAAAAAGGATGCTGGTATTCCGATTTCTTTTAAGAACAAACAAATTAACCTTATTGTCCCCTCAGTAATGTCATATGCGGGAGAATTTCAGTTTGATCATCTTCATTAGTTGCAACCTCAAGCTGTATTTTTTTTTGTGGAAAATATTGTCTAAATAAAATATGTATGCTCTGATTTTCTCTACTTTTCGTCCATGCATTACATATATAACACGCCCATTTAAGCTATTAAGTGTGATAGTTAATAACAGCCAACCATATTTTAGTTCTGAATAATTACACCATCTCTTAGTTTGTTTAGTCAACAAAACATACGGAATTGAAAATACCCCAATTTTCTATCACTTGACGTTCCTACTACGTTTAGAACAGCCGTCTACATTTCTATTTAATTTCAAACATTTACTACCAAATTGAATTCGGTATGTTCGACAAGTAGAGAAAGTTGTACAAAATCAAGCCGTAGGTTTAAATTGCTGATCCAATAATTTACATGGTCACGCAAACGAATTTCGCATTTAAATCGCAATGAAATATACCGAAAAGGCTACTGCTAGTAAGGGACAGCATTGCATAGAATTTGAACATCGTTCTTAGGCATGAAACACAATTTGTATTATATTAATTATTTATTTATTAGCTAGTACTTTACTAGAATTTATTTTACTGATTTTGAAACTTTTTTTTTCATAAATAAATATTAGATTACGTCAGTTTTTTTTTTTTGTTAAGTGTGGTTCGAGCTATGTTGTAATAAGTTCAGTTTTTCAATGTGGCGTGACCATGTTAATCAACCACTAAGGTTAAGCGGGATCGAGAATTTATCGCGATCAATTTTGGTTTAACACTGTTTTTAGTTTTAATCGAACGGAGGTTGAAAAATTAGTTTTTCATAATTTCACTCATCCATTCCTGCAGCAAAAATAATTCGTTTTGCTTATTTTGATGATCTTGAATAAAGAAACACCGAGTATATTTCGAAAAATTAAAGAAATAGAAACTGTCTTTCGGAAAATAATACTACGTTTTCACTTGGACCAAATGAGAAAATTTCGAATGACTCATTTCGAGGTGTTTTTAGTACATTCACCGAGTTTGGTTTTATAGCTGACATAGCAAGAAGGCGTTCCAGTTCCAAGCAGAAAATATGTTAATAGTATAACTTGGAGCGATCAGTTCGTACTCCTCTGCTAGGTGAGCTATCCTTGTCTGTTTGTTAGTGAATACAAAACACCTATTCTCGAAATTGACATTTCTATAGTTCAAATGTATGCATGACGCAACAATCAAGAAGTTCATATCCATTGTTTAATTAATAACTCAGAAACGTCATAAATGACACTGACACGTTCTTGAACATGGAACGACCTTATTGAATTCCAACTTATATTTCTTTGCTATCTCATTTTCTGGTAATGAGATAATTTATCAAATGAAGAAATATGTAGGAAATCAGATAGTTTAGCACCTCATTAGCGATGTTACGCCGTAACCATTTCATTTGTCTCTAGGGAAAACTTAGCATTACGAGTAGTAGTACTTCTAGTAGTAGTATTTGTAGTAGTACCAGTAGTAGTAGTAGCAGTAGTAGTATTTTATTGAGACTTCAAAATCAATTACATAGAATGTTATGCATCTATATCTTTTAAGTTTTACTTGATGTCTGTAACGTAAGGCTTTCTCTTTTAGTTGCGCATATTGTGTGAATACAGCAAATGCTCATAACTTATTCTGTTTTACAAGTGATGCCCTGCTCTTGCTCCCGGAGCAATATGACGGTTGCGTTAGCGTGAAGTTAATGCACTTAAGACTTTCTTAAAAATACTTACATTTCTTAATACCTATAAACGGTACTCTTAAATTAAAAGTTATTTCTTTCTCTATCTACTTAAAACGGATTTACGGTTTCTGTCAATGTGAGCTGATTCAATTTTCTGGGACTCCTTTGACATCAGTTACAGTCGCTCGATTAAAGTTAAGGATTTCCATCGGAGAATTCCGTGCCGGAGAATTCCTTGTTGTTTTTCTTGGTTTGCTATCTATTTATGCAGTTCCCGCTGGAGAGCTGGAACCGTCGTAGGCTGCTTTACAGTTACTTTACAGTACATTAGTGTTTCTGCCGATGTATGCTGATTTCTGGAAATCATTTGATTTCAGCTACAACCCCTTGATAAGAGTTGGAGATTTAATTTTTTCTACTTTGCTAGTGTTACTGCACCACTTGTTGTACTAGTGTTGTACCAACTGTGTTGTCTTGTCTCGATCGCTGTCGATTTTGCATTCGTAGTATCTGGAACGAAAAAAAAATACATTTGATTAGTCACCCTGTTGTACTGCAACTTTTAGTTTTTTAACATTCACCAAACAACAACCGACGAACTAACCCCCCGCAAATCATTTGTCAATTTTGACAGTTTGACGTTTCGATCCTTTCACTCCCGTGTGTTTTGTGCCCAGCACGTGGTAGCTTTGTTTAGATCGCCGTTTTCTTTGATTTCACATATAAAACCCTCCAAAGAAAATGGGAAAAACAAAGAAAAATAAACTCCGTCCGGCCAAGGTGAATCCTCTTGGAATACCTAGCTTGAAAGACCTTGAAAACGAAGATGAGTTCAATCCCAGCACCAGCAATCCCATCGAAGCAATTCGTGACCAACTGCAGTCTTCCAACATCGAGGAGAAGATCAACGGACTGCAAGCGTTGGCAGTGCTTTCCTCCAATAAAACCAAAGTTACTGCTATCTGTGGCAGCGATGTAATTCGTATAGCAGCACCATTACTAGTGGAACATAGCACCGCAGTTCGAAACGCTGCAGCTGGTGCTCTGAGAAATTTATCCATTTGCGGTGTGGATGTATGCGAGAATCTTGTGGAACAGGATGTCCTCACTCCACTGCTAGCTCTGCTGAATGAGTACGCTCGCGAAGCCAATTGGACACCAGAATTTGACAAGGATATCAATGGTCAACTCGGTCTGAAATCGGACATATTTTTGCAGGTAAGTCAGGGGGCAGTAACAACTACTATACCACCTAAAATGTTTTACCTAGTCCATCAACTTATTGTGGAATCTCTGCGAGAGTACTTCGGTGGCACTGGAAAACTTCAATCAATCGCACATCCTGGAGAGTTTCATTCGATGTTTGGATTTCAAGATCTTTGGCTTGGATATTGCAATTTCGGTGGCTCAGTGCTTGCTGGTCATTTCGGAAGAGAATCCAAATTCTTGGAATACTTTGAACAATCACGTGCCTGAGTTTATTTGTCTGTTGAATGTCGAAGGTGGTCACTCGCACACGCTTCTGAGAACCCTTGCTGCAGGTAAATAAATGTGAATAACTCTAAAATAGAATTCCATTAAGGGTGACATTGTTATAGGAATCCTTTCTAATGTTCCTGCCCTGGCGGCAGCATATGTGAATAAGATTTTCTCAGCATTATCGGCCACATTTGATGTCAATCACCGATTTACTTTGGGAGACATAACTAGTGCATTGCCACTATCAGCAGATCCACAGCTACCGGAGCTGGATGTAAAAATGGATGCTGCAGAGGGTAATAGGGAACAAAATTGGATAAAAAATGGTTTTATTTTCTTCTTTTTTCTTTTTAATTTTTGTAGCACACGAAACAGAAGAAGCTGCATCACTGAGACGAAGAAGGCAAGATCTGCCTAGTGAACTTGAGATGCAGGTGAAGCACGTGGGATACCTTCTTGAAGCCCAAAGAGTAGCTGCAGAGATTGTCACCAATCAATGTGCGAATGATGATGATGGTAAGAATGGCTAAATATATTTCAGGTATTTCAGATTGAACTTTTTTTGAGTTCAATACTTTGTTCGTTGTAGTAAACTATTTTTAGCCTAGTTCATGCCTTGTCTAATAGCCATGGTATCCTCCTTGTCGGAAGACAGAGGTCGACATGGTTATCAAACTTAAGAGAACGGCTCAGTCTTTCAACGGTAGGCATATTTGGAGGATTGATAAACAAACAAAACATTGCATTGATGACTTCCAGTCTCTGAAATGGAATGGATCCATAAGAAGAAGATAGAGCTTTGAAAGTGGCTTATCTACTTGTGCTACAGCCTAGCGGAAGTCCCTTTAACTATCTATGTACATTCATGACCGAGTAGCTTACCACCAAGGCATAGAGTCGTTCCTGTTGACAGAGGCTAGTTTCCCTAATAGGGGTTTATGACAAACTTAAAGCCTTAACAAAAAATGGAGAGCAATGAGCTCTAGTATTGAGTTGGCAAGAAAGTAATTTCGGTTTTTTAGTGTAAAATAAAACTCTCTTTTTGTATACAAAGAATAAACTTTAATCAATTATATATTTTCCATTTTGTTCGATGACCTTCTGCCATATTTCTGGCAACTTCATGATTCCGTGGAACACGATTCACTTACGATTCGCCAATTCTGGCCGTTTTTCTTTGATTTCTTCCTCCAATTTCATTAGTTGTTGACAGTAAACATCTGAATTGATCGTTTGGTTCCTTGGAAGCAGCTCAAAATACAACAACACCTGTATAATCCCACCAAATTGACGACATAACCTTCTTTAGATGCAGTTCAGCTTTCGATGTGGTTTGTTCTGGTTCATCACGCTTAGACCATGATCGTTTCCGATTGATGTTGTAGGCGATCCATTTTTCATCACCAGTGTTGATTCGTTTTTCAAAAAAAGGATCAATTTCATTGCGTTTGAGATGCATATCGCAAATATTGATTCGTTGTGTTAAGTGAATCTCTTTGAATTCATGTGGAATCCAAATATCGAGCTTGTTTACGAGTCCAACACGTTTTAAGGGCCGACATGGCAAATTGATTTTCAATTGTTGTGTGTGATGCATTTAACCTCTCTGCAATCTCTCGCACAGTCATATGACGATCTGATTCAATTATGACTTTGATTTGGTCATCATCAACTTCAGTTGGTTATCTTTTAGTGAAAAATTTCCAGAACAGAATTTCGTAAACCAATTCTGACACGTGCGTTCTGTTAAGCCGTCAACAGCGTAAACTTCGCATATTTCTTTGTGAACCTCAGCAGCTTTCTTGCCTTTACGAAAATAAAAAAAGCAAAATATGTCGAAAATGTTCGTTTTGGCACTCCATGGTAAAATTGATGTTGTACTAACAGGTGTAAACAAAATTAAACTCGATTTGCTTCTAAAGTAAGCTTAAAGTGACAGCTATCAAACGCCATCTACTTGTAAAAACCGAAATTACTTTCTTGCCAACCCAATAAATAACAGTGACACAGATACGGTTAGTGGCAAACTACGCAAAATCGGATATGGAACTGAATAGCAGGGGTGAATGTAAGCTTACGGTATTATTACTGAATCCGAACGAGGAATTGAAAAGCTCCTCATGAAAATTATACTTTCGAGGCTTTCCCATAAAAAAAACTTTTATGCTGGGATTCGAACCTATACAAAAGTTCGTCGACTTGCTCAGAAATCCAACGCACTAACCTTTTCGGGCATGGTGCCTCTCACGGATAAAACGTTTTTCACAGATCTCTAGTTCCCATCTATGATCTGTCCCACTGAACTGGTGAGTGTCTACCAAATACCTTGAGACTTTGGGCCGCCCTGGCGTAAGCTAGGAGGCTGATCTTTACCACTGCTTTTACCATTGTCGCAACGGACGATTTAATATTGGCTTGCTAGAGGCGCAATGCTATCTTTTTTTTTTTTACAATTATCGAAGGTTAACCGATGAAAAGTGAATGCCTCATTAAATTGCATTCTTTTCTCTCTCAAAGTTAAGAGGGCAGTCTTGGTCGGAGAAAAATTGTGCTGATTTGCAAAGGTTGATCCGCATTCCCATTTCAAATGTACTTTAAACTATTCAGTGTCTGCTCTACTACGGCGCCACAATACACAGGCAGGTTGGCATTTCATTGCATTGATGTCTGTTTCAAGATCGATAAAGTTTGAAGAAATGATTTTCAAATTACCTACCTAATTACCAGAGTTTCGAGGGACATTTGGATGAAAAGACATGAAATTTAGTCGGAATTTGCCAGAATACATCTGTGCAGCTAGAGATACTCGTAACACCCCCAATTTTGTGGTGTTCAAGATTAAAATACTTCAGTGTGATTCGGTCTTATATTTTTTGTTGGACGATTGTTTCTTGTTTTTTTCAAAATAAAAATAACTGCATTGTCTTCTTCTTTTTACAGAATGGATAGAAAATGATGCTGACGACGCTTCCGATAATGAAAGTGTTCACGATTATGAAACAAGTAAAAGCAATAGCTCAACAAATCTACAAAATGTCGATAGACTGCCAGTAGAAGTCTTAGAAGCCATTAAATCCCTTGGACTAGTCGAAAAGGTAAATAATTGACGTCGTATTGCATAAAACAAGCTTTAACAAATATTCTTTATGCAGCTTTGGCAAAAAGCACAACCCATCCAAGACAATGTTAACCAAATACTCCGGGAAAACAGCAATACATTGATGAAGAAGTAGGAACATGATTTCATATTTTTGCTAAACAAATTGTAAGAATTAATTATCCTTTCAGAGTGAAAAATCTTCGCATTTCCTCACTGCTGTGCTTACAGAATCTGTGCAATTCAATGTGTACTGAAGATCTTGGTGGGCCAACGGCAATCTACGCCGTTTGGTTAGATTTAGGACAACAGGTTTTCCAGGGACCACAAGATCCTCTTCTATTAGAGCCGTCTACCTCATTGATGCGTGCCGCACTAGAGCATTTAAAAAAGAATAAAGAGCTGTTTAGTCAGATGTCTGAGAGTGATTTAGAGGTGAGAATGATTTAATTGATGATTCGTTACCAAATTTGTCTTACTTGTCAACTTTTAGTTAATGCTGAATGGAGTCAACAAATGCACAGTGCCAGAGATTCGTGCCAATTGGTTGCGCATGTTGGGCACTTTGGGTTGTCTACTCTCAGAGCCGCTTGTTAAAGTCATTATTGCATTCATTTTAGACACGTGTTCTAAGGTATGTCTAAAATATTCAAGTCAAATTGGTATATGTGTTTCATTTCGTTAAATTTTAGGAAACAGACGTTTGGACAATCTCCGAAGCAATTGATGCTCTCATGGATATGTTCTCTGACAATGACTGGAATCAAATAGTTGTGGACTTGAACTTGCATGAACGCATTAAGACGTTAGAAAAGGTCTTTAAAAATAAGGTATGATCAGACGATTTCTCAAAATAAAAAAAAAAAAAAATTAAGATTGGGTAAATCCTTTGTTTTGCTTTCCTTTTTAGATTCGACAACAGAAACGTGAGCTGAACGAAAGATATCCCGCTGTTCTCACAGTGCGTACAAATCTTAGTCGATTTGTGAAGTACATCGAAAATGAACTTGTTAAATTTTCACGAACGAACGGCAGATAGATCTTTAGGTACTCCAAATATCCTAAAAAAAATGTTTTTTTTTTTTTTATATTATATATACAGATGTTTATTTAAAAATAATTATTGTAAATTATACACATAAGTATAAACAATAAATAATTTTATTATTGAGAGATAAACTCTGAGTTTGGATTATATTTAAAGGCTTAGGGCTTATAGAAGGGGTGGACCCATCTATTGGTTTTTTGCTTTATTGAAGAGAGTCTACTTTTCGATTGTTTATGGAAAATAATTTCATTTAAATGGTTGTTGCGGCTGGTTGGGAAGTAACCCACGCTGTCAACCCAATTTTTGCAGGATATTTTCTATTTCACGAATAGCTCAATCAATATTGTGCTTAAGTGCTTGAATTGTTTGTATATTGTCAGCATAACATCGATCTTTAACGGCATCCCACAAAAAAAATCAAACGTGAAATCACAGCTCCGCAGAGGCCAAGCAACATCACCAAAACGGCTGAATACTCGATTATTGAACTTAGTGCGCAAAAGATCGATTGTTGAACGGTTTGTATGGCACGTAGCGCCATCTTGCCAGAACCAGATATCGTCCAAATTCATTTTGTCAGTTTCTGGGGGAAAATCGGTTATCATGTCTCTGTAGCGCTCTCCGTTAATCGTAGCTTTCTTTCTATCTTCATCTTCGAAGAAAAATGGGCGGCAACAGCAATAATATTCTCGGCTGAGTTATTAGCATGCCAATCTCATGAACTTTCTTTAGAAACTTGCGTACAGCAGGCACGGTTGGTGCATTATTTCGCACTGTTTCGGCAACTTACTTTGAAAACAAGTTTTCAATATTTCCCAAAGCTGTTCAAGCGTAAATCGATTCATTTCGTAACGCGGAGATATTATACTGTGTTTCTGTTAATTTTTTGAGCGTGGCACAGCTGTCAATGTCAAAATGATATGTAATTTAAAAAGAAACCAGCAGGTGGCACACCTATTATATACATACGTAAATACATTTTACATGCCTATCAGATGGGTTTCACCTTGTTGTGGTGGAGGTTTAAGTACAAACAAATTTTTAAAAATTCTGTAACAAAGTACAGTTACAAAACTTTTTATTTTTTTTTTCTAAACCTAGTACCCCATTCAGTGACATACATTAACTGCTCGTAGCTACTCATGACGTGTAAGCTAAGTTTTGCCTCTTAACTGAATAACTTGCTCTCGAGCCTTACACTATGCAGGCAAGTTTTAATACCTGCCTGTAAGTGTGTACACCGCATTAGAGCCGTTTTCGAGAAAAATATATTTATTTTTTTCAAGCTAATTTTGACCACCATATGAAGTTTGAAGTTAATCCGTCCATTCTTTTAGACTGCAGTTCAGCGCACATACCATTCCAAGATTGAGTTCGAAATGTACATGTAGATGAGCAACTTAACTTAAAACCCACAAATTTATCAAAATCCATTAAGTGCTCCTTGAGATACTGACTTGTCAGCCTCAAATGTATGCCAATAACTCCCAAACGATTCCAGAGCTAAGAGATGATTTCTGACGTAACTAAAGGGTGTCCCAAAATTCACGCGAGATTTGAATTTTGCGCCATCTGTGAGGTAAAGAAAAAACAAAAAAGACAGCGTGACAGCTGACAGTTTAGGATTATTAAAAATGGACTGCTACACGAAACAACAACGCGTTTTCATTGTTGAGCAATATTTTAAAATTAATGAAGGTTTGGTAGCAACAGTTCTCAATTTTCGTACAAAATATGGTCGGAATAGTGATTTAACTTCATCAACTGAAGCACGAGAAGCTCTCGATAGCGTATTCTCACGAAAGATTAGCATCTTCATGCATACAAAGTGCAATTGACCCAAGAACTGAAGCCTACTGACCACGCACGGCGAAGAGAGTTCGTTGAATGGATTATGGAGCAAAAACAAGTGGATGTAACCATCTTCAGCGATGAGGCTCATTTGCATCTTGATGGCTTTGTTAATCGTCAAAATTGTCGAATTTGGGGTTCAGAAAATCGACGAGTGATTGTTGAGAAACAAATGCATTCACAACGTGTCACTGTTTGTTTCGGATTTTGGGCTGGAGGCATCATCGGACCATTTTTCTTTGAAAATGCGGCTGGTCGGGCAATAATAGTTAATGCTGCCAGCTATCGCGACATGATAATCCAGTTTTTTATGCCTAAATTGCAAGATATGGATTAGATGTGGTCGACATGTGATCGTTCAACAAGACGGTCCCACATGCCATACCACCCGAGAAATAATTCAATTACTGCATGTGTCATTTCCTGAGTGTGTAATTTCCCGTTTTGGTGATCAGAATTAGCCGCCCAGATCATGCGATTTAACGCTGTTGGACTTTTTTCTTTGGGATTTTTTGAAGTCTAAGGTTTATGTATTTATTTATATTAAATTTCGACAAAAGAGTGCGTATGTACCAGCAAAGCAATGGATGCCATGCTATTCCATACGTAACCCTATACTGTATACTTTATTTTTAATTAAAAACTTGAGTTTTCTATCAAAATTACTTCTTGCGTGAATTTTGGGACACCCTTTACATCTTCAAACACTGGCTATCCCGATGCAAGTGTTAGTTCTAAGTTTGCTGTTTGAAGTACCAACTGAGAACTGTTTTTTTTATTTTTACATTTGATAGTTCTAAGATAAGAACTCCCGCTTTCGACCAACAAACGCTCTGGTAATGTTTTGTGATTACATCCATTATAAATTTAAGTTCCTAACGGTGATAGTTCCTACCATTTGAACGATATTACTTTCAAAACCATGTGAAAATAAATTATATTTCATGCACTTCAGATTATAAAATCATACGTATTTTGAATAGTAAAGGGTTATTCATTTCGAAGTTGGGATTTCACATCCCTGCCATAAGGCATCTGTCAAATCCAACTATCGCTCATAGTGACAGGTAGTTAGTTCCTGCCTTGAAATTTTACAATGTGAATCGTTTAACTACCATTCAATGCATTCAAATTGTTGCATCTTACTACAAAAATAACAGTTCTGTAATATCTGTGTACAACAAGTTGACGTAGGTTTTTCGAATAAAATTTTCTTCAGCGATGAGGCCTCATTTTTCAAATGTGATCATTGACAGGCCATTGCATCTGCCACGGGTGACAGTTTGGTGCGCACTGTGGACCGACGGTGTGATCGGGCCGTATTTTTTGAAAACGACGAAGGCGCCAC
This sequence comes from Pocota personata, assembly GCA_963082735.1. Taxonomy (NCBI): domain Eukaryota; kingdom Metazoa; phylum Arthropoda; class Insecta; order Diptera; family Syrphidae; genus Pocota; species Pocota personata. The sequence goes on along the minus strand of OY720432.1, from coordinate 83,599,065 downwards.
TGTTACAATGAATTCTCTGCGCTATAGTCAAATGATAACTAATTTTTGTTTAGCCTAAGATTGAATACATTAATGTGACATGCGATTCCAACAGGACAAGGCTATGTACCACACAACAAGGTAAATTTGGCTCTATTGCATGAAAAGTTCCCCTGACCGTTTAATTTCGAGATTTGGCGAATTCTATTGGCCACCAAAATCCTGTGATCTGTTCCCGTTGGATTTCTTTTTGTGGGGCTCTGCTAAAGATCGTGCCAACATCCGTGAAGTTATGGCCGCAATACAGCCAGAAATATGTCGAAAAGTCATCTAAAACCTTACAAGAATCAAAGTTTGTAATAACTCTCGTGGCGGCCATTTAACTTTTATACATAATCGCATAGTCCAAAATTTAAAACAATACAAAAATTTCATTGGAATCTTTAATACTTTTTATTTTATTTTACATTAAAATCTTAAAGCAAAAAATTAATAACCCTGTACTTACCATGCCTTTTTTTATTCTACGAAGTGTTCATGTTACACCCTGTACTACATAAAAAAAAAACGACAACAACTTAGCACTGTAGGCACTTAGACTTTATTAAAATTATTACAATTGATTCCATTGGTTGACTTAGCACATTGCAAAACATGTCTCCCGCGTGTACATCATTAAACGCTAAAACATGTTTCCTAACTTTAAAAAAAAAGAAATTGTATAAATAAAATTATAACACATAACATAATATATTAAAATTATTTTCTTCTCCTTTAGAATATTTTATATAAATTATAAAATTAATTTCTCTTGCCGTAGTTTTTTTTTTTTTTGTGTTTCAATTCCATTTCGTTTCAGCTTAAGCTTCGAAGACGAACTTTCGAATATTGCACAAGGAAATTTTTTAGGTCACCTTTAGTGATCCCTTAATCACTCATTTAGTTGTCGCGTAGACACCATTTTCTAGTCGTTGTTGTTGTTCTTTTTGACTTGAAGCTCTGGTGAAAGATTTTTAGTTCGCTTTGGCTTCGGTACGGGATTCCAATCGAGATTAGAACTAGTTGGCGAGGACTCTCTGGAGGCGTTTTTGACTTCTTTTGTGACGGTGCACTTTTTGAAAACTTCCGTATCGTTTTTCTTGGCAGTTTCTCTAGCTAGAGTAGACACAATGGTGTCTAGAATGCCCTGGAAGTTTTCATCACTTTTGTTGGAGAGTTTGCGTTCGTGTGCGTTTTCGAGGCCCTCCAGTTCTTCGAGCATTCGTTTCATTTCACGTTGTGACTCGGCCAGGCTTTTAAGGTTCTGTTCCATTGCATTGGTATTGGTTTCGCTCATATCTCGTTGTGGATTTGCGGCATCGATTTCGGTGTCATCTACCTTTTTGCCATTGAGCAATCGTTGACTTCGGTTTATCGATTCAATGATCTGTTTCACGGATCGTCGTTTCTCGGGTGGAACTGGCTCAAGTGGAGCTAGTGTCGACTGCTTCCACTGGCTCGGTCTAGGGCGGTAAATGTTCTCTGGGATTTCCTCGGCGAAATGTTTGGCCCGAGGAGGCTTTTCAATAGGTGCAGGGTGACCAACTTCGGCATTTGAAGTCGAAGTCGAAGCTACTGCAGTTTGTGAAGGGATTGCTGGTTGTTGACTTGTTTCAGCTACCACAGGTAGTTTGGTGGTTGGTTCTTCGACCCGTGGAATGTTTTCCTGGGATTCGGAGATTTTTAACTGCAGTTCTGTGATTGTAGTTGGAACGTCTGCATCCAGATTCGAAATTTTTTCTTCGACTTCGATTTTCTTTACCGTTGGTACCGCCTTAGGCTCCTGCTTTACTGATAAGTTCACCTCGTTTTCAGTGGTGAGGACTTTTCTAGCTGCCGGTAATGGAGAAGTACGTCCAATTGATGTAGGTCTGTGCTCCCTCGCGGCCGGAATAGGCATCTCAGAAATTGGGAGCTCCTCTTTAATCCTAATTGAATCTTGAATAGTGGTTGTAACGTGTTCGACTTTAATTGTTACTGGTTGACGTTTAGCTGCAGGTGTGACTTTAGGATCTGTTTCGACTCCTATCTCCCGGTGATTCATTTCCGGAGTGGAAGGTAGATCTGGCTCAATTTTGATTTCTCGTCGTCTCATAGCAGGTGTGTCAGGAGGTTCTACAGGGTAAGATGTCTCTCGACGAGCTCCGCTCAATTTTGGAGAAATAGGTGGCGGAGATTTTGGGACATTTGGTTTAGCTGCAATTGGTGGCTTCTCTGGTGATTCTTTGATCTTGAGTTCCTCAACGGGCTTTTCAGCGGATTTATGAACTTCAACAATTTGCACTGTTGAAGAGGACGTCGTAACCTTTTCTGGCGTCAAACGCCGTCTATTTTTCTCTGGTGATTCTGCCTTGACTTCGGAACGGAACGTTGACAAATTAGATGGCTGAATTTTCTCTGGTGACGAGCGAGGACTTTCTACATGCACATGAATAGCTTCCACATGGCCAACTTCTCTGATGGGTGGTTTTACTTGCTTTTCCACAACTTTCACTGGAGAGTCCTTTTCAACCTTGACCTGAACATCTCGATCTTCTCTGATGAATAGGGGTTCTGCATCTGTAGTTGCTATGATGTCTACATCCGCTTGGATCGGTCCGTTCGTCTTTCGGGCAGGTGAAGTGTGACCTTTCGGTATAGTACCATTTTGTTTTGGGGATTTTGAGACATCTGTTCTTATGGTGGTGGAAGTGCTGGTGGAGGAACGAAGATCACGCTCAGGACTATCAGAGTTTGATGACTTGACGAAGCTTTCAATTTCTGCTGTAAGATTTTGTATCTCGAGACGTTCGTCGTCTTCAGCTGTGATGTTCTTCTCTTGAGTGGTGGAAGGCTTGTGACTAGGTGTGGAACCAGCACTCGAACTTTCTTCTCTGATTATTTGATGCATCTGAAAGGAAGAGGGTATGGTTTGTTATGTAGAGTTGATATGCGAAAGATAATCAGTGGAAGGAAGTATATTGAATGTACAGGTGATCAAAAAAAAAGGAAGGCAATCAGCAAAGAGTGATTCACGTCATAGGTTAGGTATAATTACATAGAGTTGGCTTTAGAAAGGTCGGCTCTGACAAGAAACAATAATGTTTGGGACTGAAAAGAAGATTTTTCTCATTTTGTATAGCTCCACTTTCAGCTAGTCTTGAAGACCCTCATTATTTCAGACTTCAGCTTTGCCATGGCTAAACACTGGAGAAATATTATTAAACACCTTGGTTAGGTTAGTTCGTTAGTCTGCCCAACGAATAAAAACACACTCAAATCAGAAGTATATAGGATCAATTGAGATACCACAAGGTCTTTCAGATTTCTACCCACAGAACCAGTGGAGCTTGTATTGAAGAGTTTGAGGTTTCTTACATACGTAATTGCTAGGTCACCCAATTTATGGAGAAGAAAAGCTCCAAAATAAAGTTTTCTTCCTCCTCCTCCTAGTCCTTGCAGCTCCTGCAAAGGATGCTTGGAAAAGTGGTCAAGGCCGTTAGTGTGTCTGTCACTAAGGCAGTTCGCCATAATAAGACCAAACTTTTAGAGCATATCTGGTCTATCTTAGATCAAATCTATGTACTACGAATGTGTACTATCGGTTAGTTTTGCTAACTTTATCACACTACCAGACCTTTATTATTTAAATGGTTTAAGGCTACATATTGCTCAACGAAGTTTGGGATAGTATGGTTGCATTTTGCATCAGATCCGTTGCAGCTTATAACAACAAAAGAAGTGATAGCTACTCACTAATGGTCATGATCCATCTGATGTTTTCAAATAGAATTTACCATGTAAAATTGGTTCTAAGCAGGTGACTTTCATTCCCCTCCCTTGTGGTCGCTTAGCATAGATGACTTTTTAATAAAACTGGACAATCTAGGTTATAATATGGATGATCTAGGATAGGCATGATGACAAATTGTGTGATAAAATGCCAAGAGCCCTTTACCTCCTTTCAGACTGCTGCGTCAGGGAAGGGCTCTCATTCAACACTGGGAAAACCGTGCTAATTCATTTTACTAGAAGAATCTTGGCACAGTCTTGATAAAAAGCACATCCATTGGGTTCTCTAATGAGCTCAAATACCTAGACATAAAAGACTAAATTGGAAAACGTATTCAAATCGTATCCGCCAAGGCGGTAAGATATACGTTTCTGTCGTATGATGGATGAAAGTTAAAGAAAGAATACGATTACCAAGCTAAACCGGCCATAACATAGGCAATATAGATGACATAAGTTTCCTGAGATATATATGCTCAGAACGGTTTTCTACCTTATACCCAAACTGCTTTGCTTTAGTTGAAAGTTTGAGATTGAGATTAAGATCGCAAACCGAGAATCCTGGTATAGGGGATACGTGATGTACACTGATGAATCGAAGATAGATACAGGAGTTAGTGCCGGTATCTTTGAGTCCAACCATCAAATCTCGGAATCACTTGAACAGTATTCTAGTGCATTTTAGGCTGAGCTTCATTCCATTGAGATATCAGCCTGTGTACACTCGAGCTCTGGCAATTTGAGCGTCATCAAGCTCTAGACTGCTACTTAATGGATTTTAGGTTTGTGTTATGTTCCTTTAATACCCTGCATTGGGTCATAGGTCTAAAGCTTTTCTGTGGAAACCCAGAATCTGCTACCATACTCATAGTAATGCTAAACAGTTGGGAGAACAGAAACTATATATCCCACTAGAAAAATACACAACGGCTTAGACAGGCTAAGAGACCCATTCAGTTTTTGAACTAAAAACCCAAGGGCACATTTAAAGTTTTATTTAAAGAGTGCCTTTTCTTTTGGTATTACTAAAAGAGAAACTCGGAAAATGAGTCCCGCAATATTCGAAAGAATACTCGTAACATATATAAACAAGCTTATTCTAGGTCTAACAACTGGAAGGAAGCCAGATACTGGTTGATGGGTACTCTGTGATATTAATTTATAGTTCAGATAAATTAGCGTCAAGTAACCCAGCTAAGGCTGGAGTCCTAAGGAGAGCTTTTGTAACGAGTTTTGGCAGGGCTTAAATTGGAACGGAAATGTGAAAATTTACTTTTCATTTGACGTTTCACTAAGCTTCGTTTTAGCTGTTAACTTTTGTAGTCCTCGCACATTATGATCCCTTAATGAAGCAGGATTTTTATTTTTGATCGCATTCGAGAAGACAAACGGACACTGGTAAAGTGTTTGCAGTAGGAGAAAAGACGTCTTCTTTGGTAGGTAAATCTTGCCTTTCAGTACGATACCTTTAGAGGATACCAGCAAAAGTTTACGGCACTCAGAACAGGATGAAGGACACCTTCAGTTTAGTGGAATACTTTCAGTCCAAGTTCTTGGGGCTCACTGGATTCTTGCCCAATTTCGTGGTAGGCTTACTCACTGTGGCCAGTATGAGTTACGGCACCACAGCAATTAAGTTCGTACGTCAATGAAAGTTTGCAGGCTGTACATTGGGCTTAACGACGGCATCTAGTTTTTTGGGGTAGCGCTGTTTCTGCAGCCCTCACTAAACCTATCTAATGATCCAATGGAAATTGAATATGGCGCGCAACTCTGCAACGATGGCTGCTATTTTCGTACATCTATTGACAAACTTTGAGTAATGACCAGAAGACGTGTTTTTTTCAGAGACTTCGAGAAAACTCGATGCAACAGATGGATGGGCGTATACTGATTTGAATCGAAGCAATTGCGCCAAGTAGTTTCCTTAATTTGTAGGAATCCAAGGAACCTACTTAATCCACAACAAAGATGCTAATTATAAGCTGCTAAAAAAATTAAGCTCTATGAGTCAACGATAGGATAAGGATAGTTTTACTGCTTATAATTCCATTCATTAAAATAAGGGTAATGACCTTTGTATTCCTAACAGCTCACACTGCATGAAATTGCGATAAACTACTCAAATAAACATAAAAACAGTTTAATAAAAATGCTGATATTATTGGTGATCAGCTAAATAATAAATTAATAATTAAAATCATATTCCAATCAGCAGAAAATAATTATTTTACAAGCAGAAAGTAATTTTTTGATTTAAAAAATATGTTTTGTTGATTGAATACATATTAAGATATTAGCCGGTCTTCTATTTTTGCTCATCATAAATCTATATTCTGCTGATTAAATAATTCATTTTGTGCAGATTTTTTTTTGTTGCTTATCTATATACATTTTTTCTTCTTCTTAATTTGTTTATTTCCTTTTTCTGCTGATTTTGTTTTTAATTTCCTATTAATTTCCTGATCAAATAATTTTGTTTTGCTGGTTAAAAGACCCTTTATTGCTGATCGATGAAATGGTAGACATTTAAAACTGTGACGTCAACTTAAGTGAATAAACAGAAATCTTTTGATGCAGATTTTCTATCAGAGTCAGACTTGAGTTTCCGGCACGGTTCATGCGTTCACTTTAATGAGCTCCACAGAGAGACTTATGAGCAATTTTTTAAATATAACATGTCTCGTCTTTGCACGAGATACTTACTGCCCTTTAAACCTTACATAGTTCAGGCTTAGAGTATCGCAATCAGCAATTTATTGAAACTGGGAATTATATCTAAAGCCTGGGAGTGCTTTGTCTTTAAATATAAATGATACGAGTACTTTAATGAAACTCATTTTGAAAACAAAATGCATGCAAAAAAAAAAAACCGACAGACGACTATAACAATTTTGTGCAATTTTTTTATTGGTACGGAATTTCTTACTTAAGTATCTTACACTCTGAATTTATCTTATCTCAGTTGCGATATACGATAACAACAATTTCCTTTTTTTTTTATATATATAAATGATTAGCAAATTAAAAATGATTGCAAAATACCAGCGTCGTCGCTGTGTGCATTTTAAAGAAAGCACTCCAAAATAAAGTGATAACATAGAACAAACAAATAGTCGACGAAATGTAAACAAACAGCAAAATAAGAAGAAAAAAAAGCTAAATACAAGTTCTAGATATTACCCAATTATTCGCTTAATTAAACTTCCTTCACTAGGTGTCCAGACCTGATTCTGTGATGCGCATGCGATTAATGATTATACAATGTTCATAATGCTACACAAAGTGTATCTACACAAGTGTTTTTTTTTTGTTATATACACAGGGTGTTCTAGTTAATCTTTGTCAAACTTAAGAATTCGAAAAAAATACGGTAGATATTAAAATTGTTTGACTGTAGATAGACCGCTTTTGGACAATAAGAGATCAGATACATCGTTAAAGTTGGACAAGTTCAAATTGTAACACCCTGCGTTGAGGAAAATCATAGCCTATAACTTACCGGCACTGGTGGTGGTGGAGCACGTCTCTTTTTGCGGGCTGAATGTTTTGATGGTGTAGAACATGCAGAGCTACCACCCATAACAACATCATCGTCATCGTCATCATCAAATGGATTTGTGCTGGCCACACTTGCTTGTGATGATCTGTTGGAAATTTTAAATAGAAAATTTGTATGAATATAGAGTTTTTGTTATATTTTGAGGCAATAATATTGCAAACCACACGTACAAATAGACAGATGAGAGAGGGAAGGAAAGTAGGTGTATGCTTACGATAACCCCATGGAATATTTTATCTGTATCTGATACCCGATGTTTGTTTATTTACCTTGGAATATATTTAGATTACCCACAAATTTTTTACAATTTTTTTTTTTGTCTAATTCAGAATTTTGCACGTTTATGTGAATTTTTAAAATGAAGTTCGCAATTTGGTTGTATGCTTAATATGACATAGAATTAATCATTATTAATAGTTTATACGAGTACATGAATGCAATGAGTACATATGGTATAGTATAAGTTAATGCAGAGCCAATCACATATAATAAAATTAATATTAATTGGTTTACCAATTTCCAAAACCAGATTTTGAATGAGTAATTAATATTGTTCAGAAAATGTTAAAAACAAATTAGCTACACTTGTTTTATTTATATTTTTCAATTTCTGGAAGAAAAGACCTTGATATTAGCTTAAATAGCTGGTGTCATAATTCCACTTAAGTAATATATGACGTAAAAGTAAGCCGACATATGCAAGATTGACATGCGCTAAAAAACCCCATTTAATATTGAATATTTGTCATCAGTTTTGAGTATTTCATACATTTCGTCGGTTTGCGGTTAAACGTCATCTTCGCTAGAAAATGATCTGTTGCAACTTATTTTTGAGTCTGATACGAGTAGTTAGTTGCAAATTTAAAGGTGATTAGACCCTTAAAGCTTCAGTGATGAAGGAGTGATGGAGATTCTGCAGAATATACTCGTATTAGTTGGTTGTGTTGGTTTGGTAATACTGACGTGTTGTCACGACACCGAGTAATTTTTAAATGAGGTAAACACTTCCTTTCGTTTGTGTTTAGTTTATTTCATCATGCAGTATGGCAGGTGTACATCCACCCACCACCTGCAAGTCAAATCTGTATCGTCTCAGAAGGTACATACAAAGGTGACTAATGACCGGCAAAAACAGTCTGCGGAATGTATTGTAACATAATAATAACTACGCTCCCTAAAAGTATAACGCAACAAATTCCGAAGTGTCTTTTCATTCTGGCAGAATTTTGGTCCGAAGTGTCCTTTCATTCGAGGTTCGTGTCTGCGGTTAAGTCTCCACAGTTCATGTCTACGAAAAAGACGGATAATATCACGGATAAGAAAGAATTATAACTGCAAGAAATGATTGTTATCTTGGAATTATTACATCAGAATTTTTCTTGTTCCAGTGGTCGAAGAATTTGCTAGAAGTTTCTGTCTATCAGAAACTTCTGCTATATAAGGACAGATGGCGATCGAAAGGAGGCAGTTGGTTTAGAACCGTGGCGAAGAGATTGGAAAAGTGATAATGGGCGAAGTTGTAATTTTGTGATAAAATGAAAGTTGAGAGTTAACAAGAAGAAGTAATTAGTTTGGATTTGTGAATTAAGTAATTGAAAGGAGATAAAGTGATTTGAGAGGAAAGAGACCTTGTAAGAAAAGAATTTGCGAAGACTAGTATAGTGTGAACTTGAATTGTTTTATAGACAAGAAAATAAAGAAATAAATTTCACAGAATATCATTTTATCTACTCGAGCCGTATCCAGCATATTACAGTATGTATTCAGATCCATTTTTGTCTTTCTTCCACGAGTCATCTTAGCTAGGGTTCCTTGCTCACTTCGATTGCTCATGATGGTCTGCCTAACTCTTAATTATTTCCAGCCTGTTATAACTTTTCTTCAATACACAATATGTGTGCCGTGGTTTCTTCAGGTATAACCTGCAGGTATCGTATTCCATTTTCTTTAGATGATATCTAAAGCTACCATGTTCTGTAGATATCGCTGTAATCCGTTTAAGCGATCGCCTTTTCATGATTAGTCACTTTACGATCACAGTTCCTTCGCCAGAGTAGGAAATGGTTCGGGTCTCCGATGCTGTCTCCTGCTTTACTAGGGCATTCTCCTTTTCATTTACATCAATCCTTATACTGTGGTTACTTTCCGAGCACATAGACGGGTTTTTAAAGGTAATACTACACAAAAATCTGTCAAATCATTAAATCAAAGTCCTATAGAATATTGAACTTGGTAAGGATATGAATGTTGTCTACAAGATCTTTTGCCTTTATGCCATAAGAAACCTTTTCCCATGGTGGATCCAAGATCTTTACTATCTCTGTAATAAAGCTAGGCGGATCTTCAACATCTGATGGCAAACAATTCCTTATGAGGTGCCTAAGATATGCCCTCTAAGATCATACCAGAAGTCCATTGCAATATGCTTGGAGGAGCAAATGCCAATCCATTGAAATGTGCGAGGATTTTTTAAGGCTCAACCTAGATAGAGTCGATTGCTGAATATCTTTAGCTTTTAAGAAATATTTAATTAACGGGATGCGTAAGCAGTACAGTAGAAACATTCATTCTGATGGTGCACAGTCCGCGCCGTGGAACAATGTACCACCCTTTTTTTTAAAGTAATATTCTTCCAACAATTTTTGATACGAGTACATTTGAACATATTTAATTATTTTAGAAACTTTTGTTTGTATCGAGTAATGTATTTTTTTAATATTAAAAAAAGTCTTTTTGCCCAAGCTCCCCAAGGTATCTCTTCGGCTTTTAAAGAAGCACATTCGGCAGGGATATTTTCCATACCTATAGATACTTTTAAGTAGTTTTTATCCCCACTGCAAGGGAGACTATAAAATCGTAAAGGACTTTAAGGCAATTGGCTAAACATTTTTCGTTATTAAATCAAATGTTAGTCATTCATATGCAATATGTTTTAGAAGATTCTAGAAGATTCGCCGCTATCTAAATCACAGCAGGCACACTTCAATATACGGATATATAGAGCGAAATAATGAAAGGTATTATAATGTAAATACAGGGAAGCTTTAAGTTGGTTAAGTAGTAAGTACTTGATAATAATCCAGACAAATCTGAACTTATGTATACTCTTCATACCAAAACCAAAGAAATACCAGGCATCAACCCTGGTTGACAACTACTCTCAACATCTTCGAATGCTAAATGTTTCGACACTATAATCTATGTTTATGTATTGAGCCTCGTATCAAGTTGTAAGGGTTAGGATCTTAATACACTTGAAGGAATGGCAAATCAGGCTGAAAGACTGAATGATTGAAAGATTATCGATGGCTCCATTGTAGACTGCAAGGATCATAGAGAAATAATCTCGGATCAAATAACTATCGCCTACCGTATTCTGTCAGTGTCTTTTATGAGTATGGTCAGTTGGGATTCTTTCCTCTAGCCTGGCTTGTGTTCCAAGAAGCTGCCAACTAACATACCTCTACAATCAGGTTGTCTGCTTAATCTATCAGCACGACATTCGTACTCTACCATTCCGATCAATTATTAATCAGTAAAAAGATCAATGTACAAGGCACCTTTCGATTTATGAACTTCAACATGCTTTTACTATGTGAGGGTTCCAAATATGATTGCCAGTACTTTTTTTTTACAGCTCTACTGCATTCTACTCTACACTTTAGAAAGGCAATTCTCAGTTTACAATCCGACTAGAAGGAATCGTATGTACATCCCTAAACCCATCCGTAATAAAGTTCAAATTCAGTGATATTTGTCTCTTCAGAGAAGATTTTCCCACAAAAAAACTGTTCTTTAAACTTTTTCGTAGAAGAAAAAGCGTAGCTGTCACCACTTTTAACCCAAAAAGGCCCCCAAAAATTGGGCGCGGTTCTGTAAAATATATAGACAAAGTGTAGTAAAAGTCAACGTCTATATATTTTGTTAAGGCAATATTTTCCAGTTTCTGGACAAAATATTAAAATAAAGAAACACCTGGAACAGATCGTATGATACTCGATCCCTAATAAAGTGGGCGTGGCGTTGAGAAATTTTTAATGCGAATGTATTGACTTATATTTCTACTCAGAGTAGAATTTTAAGAGATTTTATTAGAAAAAATAATTTTATAACTTCTTCTTAGAAAAAAAGTGGGCGTGGCTTGTCACTATTTTTAACCAAAGTTAATGTATTCTGATGAGATCTCGAAAATAAGGCTTATCCGTCACCGTATATATCTTAAAAAAAAAAATCTGTCTTTTTTTTAAAGAAAATGGCCCCCAAAAATGGGAGTGGCACTATACAATCTGTGGACGAATTGTAGAACGTCTAAATATTTTGCTGAGGTGAAATTTTCTAGTCTAAGTAAATATATTAAAATAGGGCCTTTTTTTAAAGTAGGTATGCCTGTAAGCGGATTTTAAAAATGTTTATACCTGAATTGGTTCGGGTCCTAAAAAGGTTAAATACCAAATTTCATCTTCGTAGTTGAAAATTTAAGGCTCGAAAAGTGGTGATAAACGGACGGACGAAAGGACATGTCTAGATCGACTTACATAAGATACATAATACAGATCGATGCTGTTCACGAATACATATACTTTTGGGGGTCTATTGCTATTATTTCTCTGTATTATAAATTATGTATCAAAATTAATATACCCTCTGGAATAAGGTATTCCCAAAAGAAATATAATCTTCCTAGCTCAAAATTCAGGGCTTAAAAACTGGGGACTTATGGACAGACTATGACTAGATCGATATAACTTTCGACTTTGATCGAAAATACTCGTATAGTATAGAGCGAGAATTAGTAGCTCAGACACTTGAAGTTCCCTTGCAATTGAACTGATCGACGTTGCATAGTCCTAGTGAATACGATGTTGCACTTGTTGAACAAGTTCCGGACTTTTCTTGCTGTCCAAATGTGTTGAATGCTTTTTACGTTTCGAAACAGGCGAAACATTGCCGCCAAATGCACCCAATTCGACGCGAACCTTGTGAGCGAACGGTCGGGTATGGACTTTAAAAAGCGCGATATTTCGAAATCACTGTGGTCTGCACATGTGGCAACAATAACGGTGTGTCTTTTCATATCTTGAGTTAGTTATTTATCAGACATTGTACCCTGAAAAACTTTAAAGGTCTGCCATCAACGAGATCAACACCACTGAACAAAGCCATGTCCTCAAATAGCCTCTGTAGACTGTTTTTTTTACAACACATAATATGTGACCCGACTTACTTTTTACACCCAATATTCTACAGGGTATTAATATACCGGACATCAAAGATGCACGTGGCATAAACGCTGCAAATGCTTCATCGAATTTCCTGTGCAGCCACATAGAATAATACTTTCGTAGAGTTTTATACAGCAAACAATAAGCACTTTGAATCTTCCAACTTGCTGCAGAAACACCTCGGCGTGATTGTTCAGAATCAATACGGAGATACTTACGTGGGAGCGTTAAATATTTCCAAAGCAATTGCTGCTGGTGCATAGCCAGGCTAAAATGCTTGTTTCATTGATTTAGAAACATCTTATGTAGTATCTCAGATGCAAGTATTACATAAGAATTTGTACCCTGTACCTACTCTTGTAATAAGCATAACAAATAATTTCTCGAAACTCAGCAAGCAAACTGACCCTTCATAAACTTCACTTCACTTCTATGATAGTATATTGTTATATTTTTATGGAATATTTATTACCCCTATAAAATTGGCTGATTAGATTAGATACTTATACGTATATAGCAGTAGATATGACGATATTGGTTAATAGTTTAATAATTGAACTTCATTTAATTACAAAAGTTGTACAGATGATGCATTGCATTTATGGTGTTATACGGGGCGTATACGTAACATTTTTTTTAAGATGACAAGGAAATATGAAAAGTTAGAAAAGAATTATAATAAACTAAGTCTAAACCAGGTTAGTAATCCATGCAACTACATGCTATTATGAATGAATACTGTATGTAACCCGAAGAAAAAAAACAATTCAAAAATACCCAAAAGTCCGATAGTGTTTACCATACCAAATCATTAGTAACTCCACAGAAGAGTGAAAAAAAAAAAACGACGAAACTCAAATTTTTTTTACAAGGCGAAACCACATAGAACGTAGACTACAAAGTTGTCCAGTCAACTAATTGAAAAAAAAGGTAACAAAACGCGAGGAACGCGCAAACTCACCCTCGGCTAATCATTCCCAAAGAGTCACTATTAAAATCATTATTACGTACTGGTTGCGGGGTTACAGACCCACGATACACGTACCTTCGGGGTGGCGGTAATGTCAGCGATTGATTGGGTGTACCGCTTGTTGTGGCCGTTTGAATTGTGCTGCGATATCTATCGTTTCGATTGAAACCAATACCATTGATAGGTGTTTCCTATAAGAATGCACAGAATGTTATCATAGTGGATTTACATTTAGATTTTAGAAAAATTACCTGAGCATTTCTCATATCCTGAAGGGAACTTCGGTATGGAACGTTCCGTTGAAACGCATTGTCACCGCCATTTGTTGCTCCAGTTGTGTAGCGCATACGTGGATCATATGTGCTGTAACCGTTCTCATGTGCAAAGACATCTCGTCGCAATGGCGGTGGGCTTTCTGATGTCTTATTTATGCCTAAACTTGATGATTTCTTTTTCATTCGAAATGACTTGAATGCCCTGAAATGAAATAAAAAAAAAGTCGTACAATTCACTTTCTTCAATAGCGCGCTTGCAAATTGTTCTTTTACTCAATTGAAGAGAACAGATACTTAAGGAAGTGTGCTGCATAATAAAACCTAGTAAAGCGATCCAATTGAAACAATTACCTTGAGTTTTCACGTAAGCCCTCGAGTGGATGCGTCTATAATAACTGAGGGACAGGGTGAATGTATGTTTTTTTTTTTCTTGAGCGTAATGTACTTTCTGAGATAGGATGCGCCTGTAATAACTGAGGGACAGGGTGGATGGAAATTTTTTTTTTCTTGAACGAATATACATTCTGATCAAGAAGTACCCAGAATTTCCCATTCAAACGAAACCGCGCTTGAGATACGAGTATTGTCAAAAGCTTTTTTTTTTAGGTTGGTACATCTGTCATCTGGTGCTCAAATATCTGTTTGAGTGCCATTTGTAGGGAGTTTGTGCGTGATAGCTTTGTAAACAAGTCAGTGTTTATTGTGTTCACTCCGAATTTCTTCCGCTAGGCCAAACAGTAAATAAGGAGTATTACGTGAGCATATTAAAGCGTTTGAGGGAAAATGTTCGTCACAAGAGGCCAGAATTGTGGAGAAACAACTCGTGGTTTCTTCACCACGATAATGCACCGGCTTACACATTTCATCTTGTACGCGACTATTTGATCAAAAACAACGTTCCGCAAACTCCGTGTTCACCTGACATGGCTCCTTGTGACTTTTTTCTATTCAGACAATTGAGGCAATAAAGGAGAATTCGCAGAAGGAGCTGAAGGGTACGAGTATTCCAAAATCGGCTTATGAAAAGTCTATTGAAGATTGGAGGGAAGTCTTCATTCCCAGTTTTGATAAAGAAAAATATGTTGGCTCTAACAGCTTCTCGTAGCCTCGGCGTGTGTTATATTTATTAACATGGATGGAAGGGACATACAGTTTATTGCCATTTACGAAGAGCATTATTGAGAAGCTTTTTCAATGTTTGTCAAAAGTTCACGAAAGATGACGTTAGTTCCAACACTATTCTAATACTACAATGCTTTGAAAGACGCCTCTGAAAATTCCAGAAATATTTTGGACATTCAATTGTTGCTTAACAGTGATGTATAGTAGTGGTGTATATCAATGTTTTTTTTTTTTTTTTTTAATGTAATAAATCGAATGTCAAGCCTTAATTAAATTTGTGCGAACATTTAGGGCGCCAAATTTCAAAATTCCGATTGAGTAAATAGCATCAGCAGTAGATGTAGGATACGGATCCGGATCCGGATTCATTATTAGAGATGCTTGCAAACATCAACAACTTCTAATTTAGATCAGTTTGACAAACCTATAGTTCTCTGTAGCTGTTTTGCTAACTGTCTGTTATTTGTCCAAACAAATCTTGATAAACAGTTGGATATCTATGTCATTGTGATTCACCTCTGACTTTAATTCACAGTTTAAGTCTGCCTTTGAAACCTTTCTTCGCCTTTGATGAACCCATATGGGAAATACGCTCACTATACATTTCTGAACATATTTTCTAAGTGCACAGAAAAATCCCGAAACCAATCAAAATATGAATCAAAATCGACTCATAAAAGCCATCGATCAACAAAATCAAAAATTCTTCGCATTCAAAAATGTTTTCGTCTCTCATTCCCGCGATACGTAGTTTAACCCCAAAGAAGCAGACAGAAATGAATTAAACAAAAAAAAAAAAAAAAATACCGCTCGTATTCTTTGTTGGACACATACAACTCCAACAACCCATCCACTGCTGCAGTGCTGTTGGGGATGATGTGCGCTGGTTAAAAATAAATGGCAATGATTTGCTAAAAAAATCAAATGTATTTTACTGTTTGCTCAGCTTTATATTGATTTATGATTAAAAACTGTTTAAAATTGTAATGAAACTGTGTTAATGACAAAGATAATTTTGAACGTTTTGAGATTAAAAGAAACCGCAATGCCAAATTTCAAAGTCCCAGTTTTTTGGACATAATGTTTTAAAGGAGTCAGTCAATGGATTTTGCCTTTTCTATTTATTATAAAATGAACCAAATGCGGCCGACAATTTTATTCTCACCCTGTATGGTTTAAAAAATGCTAAAAGATCTTCGTGGATCTTTCAAAAAGGCGACTTTTAGTTATATCGTTGTTGCACATTAATTGACTCCATAATTTATTGCTGTGCATTAGTGTGGTTTTGCTCAATCGATACTAAACTACTCGTAGTATAAAAGAAAATGTATCCGCTTTAACCCCATAAATCTACTCGAATCACTTAATAGTTCATCATAAATGCATTGCATTCAAGTGAAGATTGACGGAAACGTCATAGGTTCAATGTAAATGAAGCGACTGTGTCAAGTGGAATCAAGTTAACTGAAAATATTACACTTACAAGTGGATAAGACTGCATGTGACGTAAGAATCATCTTTGAAGTAGTTGTTCCATCTGTAGATATGAATATCATTTAGCATCAATTTAAACACGACGTGTCATTTTGTTTGCCTACTTGACCTCATAACAAAGGGTATTTCAAGATAGAATCGTAGTTTGTGCTGCAATGTGGATGAGCTAGGGGTGTTAGGTGTCAGGGTAACCTGTTAATGTATGCACTGATGAAAAGTGAAGTTCAATAATTATCTATCTGATAATTTGCAGGCTCAAATTGGTTGCTAATTTGACAAATTGCATGTGGATTTGAAGAAACTATTATCATGATTGGCATTACCTTTGAATGGCGTCATTTTTAATGCTATAATGGTTTGAAGCTCATTAAAGATATATTTTTGGAAAGAACTGCGAACTTTCGGTTAGTTTAAGGTGATTGTGTATTGTCTTTCTCTTCCCATATGTACCTCTGATTACTGTCTTTCTTTAAAACACTCAGCAAATTTTTACAATAATTTGAAAGTGATTAAGTCATTCAAAAACATGAAAACATGAAGTGATTCCCCACCTCGGTACCAAGAAAATGTAATCTTTTCAAAGTTCTATTTACCCATACTTCAGGGATTTAAAACAACTGCAGCAGTTATCGTTGCCTCAATATGAGCCAATTGATTTTATTTATATTTGCTGTATAATGTGTAAACAATTTGTAATATCGATTTACAAATAAAAAGCAAAGCTATACTTTAAAGTTATGTCGGTATAAGGGTATTCAGTGACAGTACCAGACATGTCAATATTGACTATACAATCGTATATCAGAAAATGACTATGCAGTACATGGGTGTCATGCATACATATGTATGAACGAGTATATTCCCTGTCGGCATTGGCACTTGTCCAAGTTTCAGAAGGGCAAATAATTTGGCAGACACACAAATGTGACCATATGCTGTTAGATACTTTTTTTTTCTTCTTCCCACAACACGTTGATAAAAATGTTCGCACGTGTTCGTGTGGGGAGGCGAAGACCATGCAGTTGACGAACTTGTCGAATGATTAGGTTGTTTATATAAAAATGATAGAACACCGATTGGTAGACATAGGTATGTTGAAGTTTGCTTCAGATTTTTTTTTTAGTATTCCATACCAGAATAGATTTAACGTGATGTCTGTTTGTCCGTCTGTCTGTTCTTGAGTTATGCGTATAAGAAAGATGATTCGAATATGTTTTAAAACCCTTCTCATATCTCACTCCCACTTCATTCGATTTCGATCAATTTCAAATGAAACTACCAGAGTATAAGTCTAAACCTTCATCGAAATTCTAGAGGTAGGAGGCTAACAACATCGTACCCACACTGTATCTATGTATCAGGATGTATGTACATACATATAAATTAAATCTTATCAAAATATCTTATGTGTTTCTCGAGTATGAAGATAAATATATACTTAAAATAATGGTATTACTTGAAATCACTCTGTCACCAAACTTTGATTTAAATAAATCGATAATATTGGTCGCAGTATGATACGTTGCGCCATCCTGCGGGAACTACATATCAACAAAATCGATGTGACGTAAATTTTGAAATAAATATTCGTTGATAATCTTTCTGTATCAGTCACCATTAATTGTAACGTGAGATCCTGCCTCATTTTCAAAGAAATAATGCCCGATATCACCAGCGTGTAAACCACACCATACAGTACATTTTTTTGGATGTAATAGTGGATGATTCTTACTCCAAATACGGCAATTTTGCTTATTGACGTATCCGTTGAGCCTCATCGCAGAATACAATTTTGCCATAGAATTTTGGATCATCCCAGGCAGTCGACTGAAAACCATTAAAAGACTTTCGCAGCAATTAAAAATATTCCAAACCAGGTTCATCATCATGAGCGACGAGGTTCACTATGAGCGAGGATGCCCACTTCGATTTGCGAAGCTTCGTTAATAAGCAGAACTGTCGCATCTGGCACCGAAAATCCGAGAGTAATTGTCGAGCAACCTCTCCATCCACAACGAATGACAGTTTGGTGTAGTTTTTGAACTCGCAGCATCATCGAACCTTATTTCTTCAAAAATGAAGCAGGTGCCACCTCATAGTCACAGTCAATGGATTGTGCTACCGAACAATGCCATTAAATTTTTTGTGGTCTGAAATTGAAGACTAGACTCGAAAGATTGCATTTTCAGCAGGCGATTTGACTAGATGCTAGACTTCTTTCTTTAAGGATACGTTAAGGATAAGGTCTATGCCAATGATGCACAAACGATTTAAGCGCTCAAAGATAATATCAGTGCAGTTATTAGCAAAATCGGTCCGCAATTGTTTGAAATTTCCTCAAACGGATGACCATTTGCAAGAGAAGCCGAGGTGGACATCAGATATCGTGTTCTAACTTTTTCGAAAAAAAAACTTGGTCGTGTTGTCATCTATCATTCACCCTACCTGTCATAGTTCTGCAAATTTTTTATTCCATTACTAATGAAAACTTGCCGATTGTAAAACACACAAATATCAAATTTATACAAAAAAAGTCAATAATGACTCTAAATAGTAACTAAATTTCTGTCAACGGAAATAAGAATTAAAAATCTTTTACCTTTCTATTTATCACGTTATTCACATGCTCATAGTTTCATAACAGCTTCGTCGATTTCAATTAAGACAGGGTGTGAATTTTTTGCCTAAATTTCATCTCGTAGCTAAATTTTGAAGTTTGAAGTGCTGGTCAAATTAAAATTAAACTTTAGTTAGGTTAGATTGTGACATATAATTTATACAGTTTATTGCAATCGATGTGGGATTGGGGACAAACAATGAATACGACATCAGGTGACAGTACACAAACGCTACAGACAACGGCAAAAGAACATACGACAGAACAAACAGAGCAAATGAATAAGAGCTGCTCTGTTTTTTTATTTGGGTATAGGAAGTTTGCTGTCAACCAGCGAGCAGAGAGGGTTATTGTTTACATTATACACATCAGAGAATTATAAATGGTTATGTACTCGTATTTGATCACAGGGAGAAGGCAGCTTGCTGCATTTCCGTATTCTATCATATTTAAATTTATTTACAGGGTGTTTCATGTTCAAAAGTTTGGCCTGGGTATGTGTCATCAAGACAAATATAAAAGTCTTAAACTTCTGTCCGACCTTTTGCCGTTATGGGGTTATAGCTTTTTTTATATTTTTTGCTACCATCGCATAGTGGAATGAAAATTGACAAAAAAAAAGTCCTGTGATTCATTTGATTTAAGACACCCATGCTCTACCATTCCATTTTTTTTACTAAACCATTTATAGTGAAGAAATAGTAACTTAGCCCTAAGAGGTAATCGGTTTTCCTTCCTGTGTACGGATTCTTTCCATTTTTTTTTTTAAATTGAGGCAATAAAAACATGTGAGGTATGTTTGGTATATTCTCTCTGTCTATGCGTGAGTATTTATGGTCGACTAGGGCCTAGGCGTCTGAACGGATTTTCTTCAAACTTCATATCTGGGATCTAAGGGGTCCCCAAGAGCGAAATATTCTACCCCAAAGCTAATGCTACTTTTGAGTTACTGTGGATATATGCCATAAGATTGGGGTGCCAAGTTTTTGGCAAAAAATTCATGTAACCGTGGATTACTTACTATACGCGTCTTGAAAATTTGCTATTGTATTTTTGGACTATGACAGAGAAAATTTTGTTTTAAATTATTATCTAAACAATATTTGGAATATGCCAGATTATTGCCAGAGATCTATTACAATAAGATAGTTGACTTCGGGGGCCTCTCTAAATTCGCTGCAAATTTTTTGTTCGGCTGAATGGTCGTAGTAACGTTATCGATGTATGAGGTCTTTCACACAGGACTGACGGACTGGATTTTTTTTTGACATTTACCGGCAAAGGGGGAAGTGGAGAGGTGACATGTCACATCAATCCGGATTTTTAGATTCTTAAAGTGTTTGGATTTTTTCTGACGTTTGAAAATGTCAATCGGTTGTCACTCGACAAAAGTGTTAAAAAAAATTATTAAATAAAATTGTATTTATATATATTTCACTGCTATCACGCATTGTTTAATTAAATTTCTTCAAAATTGCGAAGTAACCAAAAAACAGAAAAGAAAAAAAACCAATTTGATAAACACTGACCGTCTATTACATTTGAATAGCATTGAGATGTTTTTTTGATGCACGTACATTTTAACCATTGGTATGGCTAAAATAATGACAGTTACCTCTCTGTAGAATTGATTGTCAAGAACGAAAATTGGTTGTTATATGGATAAACAATTTAAAGATTCTTATATTACGGGGTTTCTCCCTTTTACAGAAGTGACAGCCCTGGTGAAGAACACGTTGTGGTTTTGCACTTTAAACAACATTCTGTTTTTAATTTGCAAAGAGTAACCATTAAGTGTCCATGATATTCAAGAGATGACTTATTAGAAAAAATGGAACGAGCGTCCGTAATCTGAATTGGAGAATTATCTCAAAAAAGAATCCCCTTAAGCGGTTATTTAATTCAATAAAAAGCTCTTCAGTTTTATGAAAGAATGAAAACATCAGAGCCATCTATTTCAGCTTCTAGAACTGATAGGGAATTTTCAGCTAGCAAGGAATGGTTAACCGAAATTATGGGTGAAGCGGCCAAACATTTTACAGAAAAGTTAGCCAAAATTATTGGAGATGGTGGATATTGTCCACACCAAGTATGAGTATTCAATGCTAATGAAACAGGAATATTTTGGAAAAAAAAATGTCTAGTCGATCTTATAGCAAAGTCTTAAAAAAAGTCAGCGGATTTAAAGCAAACAAAGATCGAGTAACATTGTTACTTTATAGCAATGCGTCGGGAGATCGTATAATGAAGCCCCTTATTGTAAATCGATCTTTAAACCCACGCACTCTGAGAGGGAAATAAATCATGTTGCATTTGCTATCACTCAAATAAAAGCACGCAAAAATGCTTGGCCTACATGTTCTGAAAACAGTGCTATAGAAACACCAGAATTATCAGATGAAATCATTACTTTGGCACACAATGTTGGTGGAGAAGGTTTTGAATCAGATTTTGATGCAGGAGTAGTAGAACCTGTGCGCTTTACTGCAAAAGTGATTCGAGAAGGTCTTAAACTTTGTAATCAATTAGAAAATCATTTTCTTGTTAATGACACAAATTCTGAACAAGCTTTTAAATTCCAATGAGAGCTAAATAATTGTATGTCTGGATACCGCGAGCTTCATAAACAATTAATAAAATCACCGTTTCCAAAATTAATCATGGCTTATACTGTCCCTAAGAAACGAAAAAGAAGCTGTCGAAAATTCGGCTGTTTGCGTTTCGTCTAGTGACGAATCTGATTTCACACCAGTTCATAAACGATCTCACATAATGTCCACTAGCGATGATGATTAATTAATTAACCCAAATGTTTTGAACAAAATTCATAAATGAATAAATAAAGTAAAAAAAGATTTGTTATGTATTAACTCTTTAAACTCTGTGGGCATAAACATTAGACTCCAAACAATTCCAAAGTCCAACGGCGTTAAATCGCATGATCTGGGCGGCCAATTCTGATCACCAAAACGGGAAATTACACGACCAGGAAATGACTCATGCAGTAATTTAATTGTTTCTCGGGCTGCTTGGCATGTGGCACCGTCTTGTTGAAACCACATGTCGTCCACATCCATATCTTGCAAAAACACTTTACTACACAAATGGCGCAAAATTCAAATCTTGCGTGAATTTGGGACACTCAACAGCTATTTGAATTTAAGAGAAAAGATTAACGTGTTTCATTCTAAAATATTGTAAGAAAAAAATGTCGAAACCGTTTTCAATTTGTAATATGCTCTTTAATTATTAAATCTTTGAATTGGAAAGAAAATTATCTTGCGATTGTTTCAAGACCAACAAAAATCTCCTTAAAAATTAGTACAAATTGTATTCTTCAATCTAGAAGATTGTTTAGAACAACTCTTATTTTGATATTTTCCTCTATTGAAATATCTATTGCTTAACACGTTTTTTATTAATTTAAATTAAATTTTATTTAAAAAAATCTTATTTGAATGCTTTCTAACTAAAACACTTCGTACTAATTTTAGATTTTGAAAATCTTTTTATTAGCACGGAGCTGCCAATAAATTAACTGAACGAGTGCCAATCATAAAACTGATTTTTTTTAAATGCTAATAAAGAAAAATTAATATAATAACGGATTTAAAAAATAAAAACTTTTTATCAATATTATTACAATTTCAAATCTGAGAGAATTGCAAATAAACAACACGTACGTGCACTTTATAATTTAAGTAGTTCCACTAACACGTCACAATGCATTTAAACAATTTGGAAAATTTATCGAATTTCTTTTTATTTGTTACGTAATACTAATACTAGTTCAGAAGGATTTTGCTTAGTTTATATTTGTACCGTAAGTTCGTCATCGGCTCTGTGGCGTGACTGTACGTAAAACACGTAATTATAGGTTTGGTTCCAACTTAGGAATGACCTTTCGATTGAATCCCCTTTATATCGTTAAATTTAACGAGGGTAGCTGGAGCCCATATGGGTACAAAAGTAAGGCTACGTGCGTATTTTAAAAAAATTTAGGAGACCATATGGATTGCAATATCATGTCATCTATTAAATGGATTATAGTCCTTTTATGAGGACACTCTATCTACTGTAATAAAAAAAAAGAACACCCATCAGTTCCGAAATTAGATTACACGCTATTTATTAGCCTAAAAAACGAACCCAGGTGAACAAACACATGACTATGCTTCGATACACAACAAAGTGTGAAATTAATAATACATATGTATCTACATTGACTGTAGTAAAAACACCTGCTCGATTCAAGGCCAGAAACACTTCTTTCCACGGTATAATTAAATTCCAATTACACAGTCTTAAAGAGGTATCCGTTAAATTACTCTAGCTGTGTATTTTCTCTGTACTAGCATTAAGTTGAACTAAGCATGCAATAGAACAGCACCTACACTATTTCTTCAGAGAAAAAAAACCCCAAACCAAAATAAATATCGATTCACTCACCACATGTCCTTGAGTCCGCCCAATGAAAAACTATTCCGCCTCCCCTGACCATCCTTTGCGTTTTTGTTGATCTTCCAAAATCTTAAGCGTTTGTGATTATCGTCTTCGTAGAATGGATTCAAATGCTCTGGGTAATTGTATACAGATATTTGACTTGTGGAACGTCCGTTACGGACAACCATCAAGTCACCGTTAACACTCATTGTGTGCGCCGTAGTTTTGTATCTTTTTTTTTATTGGATGAGTCTCCGCCTTTTGTTGAGAATTCCTTTGTGGGAGTTCGCCTCTCTCTCACTATGTATGTTGGCATATGAATGAACTGTATGCGGCTTATTATTCAGTCATTAACCTGTAAAAAAGTGAATGAAAAAATAGTTAGCTAGGCTTTGGTACTCTGTTGCAGTTACTAAAGAAATTTTTACGAAATCGCAGTGATTTCGATTGCACGTTTACATAACCGACACTAGAGCGAAAAGTAAACGTAAATATAATTAACTAGGCCAGGCGAACTATTGTAATTGTAATCGTAATCGCATCCCATAAGTGGCATCACACAATCATGAATAAATTTAAAAGCAATTGGCGCGAAAAAAGATGAACCCACAGCCAGGCAAGAAGCCACCGATGTATCTACGCGAACTGTCATTCAACGGACGAACGACTTTAACGTGCACTACTCGTACAATTGTGCAGT
Source organism: Pocota personata (assembly GCA_963082735.1). NCBI lineage: Eukaryota > Metazoa > Arthropoda > Insecta > Diptera > Syrphidae > Pocota > Pocota personata. Next base: position 83,574,871 of record OY720432.1, on the reverse strand, counting down.
TTTTTCTTCTGATTGCGAATTGCATTGTTGATCGCAAATTGATGCGGTACAGAGAATTCGTGACGCTTGACGAGAGAATATCATTGTTATGATTATTGTTTAATAATTTACTTATTTCCGTAGATGGTTATTGTTACGGTTAAGAGGCACAAAGTGTGACATCTTATGAACTGGAATAAATTTATTTGTGGACTGCTATCTATAAGAGAGGCGGGTGGAATGTAATTTATTGGTCGACTGGTCAACTGTGCAGATTGTAGTTTATATCGTATTCCAATGTGGTTTCAAAGTAATTGTTGGACAAAACCGCATCACCACCTGCAAGTCGCGGCCCTTGAATAAGACGAAAGAAGAACTCACTACAAGTGTTAGGTTCATGGGACAAATATATGTATATATATAAAAAACAAACATACAGCAAAGTAACGATCTGCCTGGAACGGATCGTATTTTACCTTATTCCTCATCTTCTAACCCATCCCTAATAGAGTGGGCGTGGAGTTTTGAAATTTGCAATTCAAATATAATGATATGCTTATCTTCCAATTCAGAGGGCATCGCTATAACTTTTTGTTATCGAAGTTCATAGATTCTGAAAAGTAGGCCTGGCAATATACAATATATAGACGAATTGTAGAGAATGTGAACGTCTATATATTTTATTAAGGTGATATTTTTTCAGTGAGCGTGTATGTGGGCGCATTTTACAATTATTTACACTTGTTCTTCTCAATGTTACAAACTGTGTAGCAAAATTAATATACCCCATGGAATAGGGTATAAGAACCGACTTTGAAAATCATAAGAATGTAGAGAAATCTCTGTAGTGCGCCCTCCTCGTATGAATTTTGATCGCCTTTAACAAAATTCCCAAATGAAAATCTTCAAATCAAAATCCTCAGAATTAAAATCCTCGAACACAAAATCCACAAAAGCAATATCTTAAATCAGAAAATTTTTCATAGTTTGAGTTTGTGAGTTTTCTTAGATACACTCAAACTATAGGGTTTAGGTGCTAGGTGGATTATACAAGGTGGGGCGAAAGTAATGTCATAATGTGAATGTGCCATCATTTTTGCAAATGGCGTCGAATGTCATTGTGCCTTGACATATATATTTTAGACAGATAGAGAATTAGTTGACAACAAGCAATGGAGCGATACAAACCTGAAGAACGCGGACCAATTGACCAATTTCCGGTCTATTGTTTTAACGCAGCGTGAATTTCTTCGTCATTTTCCTCATCGTCCTGCACCATGTGCACGAACAATTAAGCATTTGGCTGGGCGTCTCATGCAAACTGAGTCTTCTATAGATGTCGCAAGAAGTGCCCGGCCCCGTATTCCTCGTTCGGCAGAGAATATCACTGCTGTGGCCGACGACGTCCGAGAAGATGTAACCGTAACTGGTGAGCGCTACAGACAGATATTAAGCCAGTTTTTTTTTTGCCGCAAGTTGCTGAATTGTGTCTCGAGCATTGTTGGTTCCACCAGGACGGAGCAACCGCTCACACAGCTCGGGCAACGATGGAGATTTTGAATCACCAATTTCCGGGCCGTGTGATCTCCCGCATTGCCTATTTGAACTGGCCGGCCAGATCGCCAGATCTGACGGCATCAGACTGCTTCCTTTGGGGTTTTTTGAAATCTCACGTTTACCACAATAAACCACAAACATTGCAAGTATTGAAAGCCAACATTGAAAAAGAAATAACCAATTTGGAACCAGATGTTTTGCGAGCAATAATTCAAAATGCCGTAAAACGAGCACAAATGTACATCTCCTCAAGAGGTGGTCATTTGACCGATATAATTTTTTCAACTTAATGTCATCAATTTTACACCTTCAAGTAAACTTTTCGTGAAAACAGAGCACATTTTTTTCATTTCTAACAAATTCACATTATGACCTTAGTTTTGCCCCACCTTGTAGATTCCCGTGTTTTTCTCTTGTGTGTAACAGAACCGCCTAGGTGTCATATTTAGCATTACCTGGAATCACGACGACTCATTTTTTTTCTTGAAGCATTATATATTATTTTTGACGCATAATTTATAGCACAAAGAGGTAAAAGTGGAATTTTCATTCTAATCGCAAAATTAACGGTACTTAAGTAATGACCGGTTTTGAAAAAATCGATTTCCTCGAAAAGGACTCCGACGATTTTGATCAAATTCGATATTTGTATTATAGTGGATACGAGTATATGCTGTCAGATGGTATACCATATTTTTTCCACAAAATATGTTAAACAGTACTTTGCTTATTAACTGCTATCTTTTTATCTCGGGGGGATTTTTTTTAAAAGAAGAAAAAAACTTTTCAACGAATTTGTTTAAATTTTTAATCTAAGTGATTTGCAAGTCTCAGTTACTGGAATTTAACATTTTGCCTGGCTTTTTTCAGTCAGATCTGGCTGAAGGGAGATATTTCGGGTGGTAACACTGGTTAGTAGATGAGGGACTGAGTATCATGTGATACTCGTTCCGTCCGGATTATGTATTTTTTGAAGGTTTTTTTCCTTAGTTTTTTTTTTACCAAGTCAATTTTTTTTTTCTATTTGACAAATTACCAAAGAATTTATTGCTGTCAAATTAATTATTTGTGTGAAAAGATAAGCGTAAAATGTCTACACTCCAGTCAATAACAGTACGTATGTATGTATACGAATTGTATTTGGGAGGATTTTTTGTGTGGATTTTTGTGGATTAAAATTTGGAAATTTTTTAATTTGCGACCTTTATACTGCAAAAGGTTGTGGGACCTTAGATTTTGACTTAGACACATCAAATTTGGTACCTACTCAGGTTCTTTATTTAATAAAGTGTTTGATTTTTTTTAAATTCGTTCACAACCACTATCACAATCGTCTCAAATGTCGAATAATGTCAGTTTTTCACATTCATATTTGGTATTCCGTCACGTAAAATGACGTATTTCAATACAAATTTTTGAAATTGATTTTTTTAAACAGGAGTGTAGTCACGCCCAAATGGCGTGTAGGCATTTGTACACTGCGACCAGAAAGATCTATTGTGCAAGAGACCACTTTTTAGGGTAGCAGTACTTCAACTTTCCTTATGAAAGCTATAATTACCGCTGCGGAGGCGATCCTTAGGTCTAATGGAGATATTATCTCCTTAAGAAAGAAGCTTCTCCTAATTCTACACAAAGCTACACACTCACATAGTATGTGTTATGTAGTTTCGTTCTCTTCTAGGCAGAGGCTGTAGGTGATATCCTCTGAAATTCTTATTTTATTAAGGTGGTAAAGTTATTCACAGTAACCAGTAAGGAAGCTCACAAGCCTTCTTATGTCGCTTCTGCTATATTTCATGATATCAACTGCCTTTTTTGGAAGGATTTGATAGCTCCTTTAGCTTGTCTGAGACCTTGGGAGTTATTCCAGTAGGAAATGCACATGTTGCGTTCCCAACTGTTTAGGGTCAGTTTAAAAGCAGAATCAGATATTCCGCAAAAGGGTTCAGGTCCAATAAATAACTCAGAGGAACCTTTTTTAGCTAGCAGATTTGCAGTTTCGTTGCCGTCAACGTCTACATGACCCGGTACCCACCAAAATTTTACTTTATTGTATCGGGCCAAGTTTTGTAAACTGTCGAAGTAGCTTAGAACTGATTTTGAACTGATCAGGTGGGAGATCAGTGCTTTAAGCGCCGCTTAGCTGTCGGTGAGTATGTGGATAGTGACACCTTTGATACTTGAGTGCAAGTTTATACTAGCATAGGTCTCAATAGCGTAAAGCTCGGCCTAGAAAACACTAGGACTCTTTCCAAGTGATTTTGAAAACTTATAATTGGATCCATACACACCGGCGCCAACTCCTGAATCCATTTTTGATCCATTTCCTTTTGGATCAAGCAACGGTCCGCCATTATTCCATATATCACAGCTTGGGATCTTGATCTCACACCTTTTACCAAAGTAGAGTGATTTGGGCGTAAAGTCAGAAACAGTGCTGAACATATCTAGCTCGGGGAAGTCTTTAAATAGATCCATGAGATCCACATATATAGATGTTATTGTGACCTAAATTGTCCAATATAACATTTATACAGGGTGTTTCTGAAATAGTGTCTGGAAGTTATACAATTTTTTAAATTTTTGTTAACACCCTCTTTACAAAATGTGCACTGAATTCAGCAATTCTACTCTTAATTGAACAAAAACCTAGTGCACAACCGTCTAGAACATTTTCAAAATATATGGCTTACAGTTTCCTTGCAAGTTAATGATAAATTCAATTTTTTATAATTTTTTTTTCCAATATTTTTCAATTTAACATTTTTTTACTTAGTAATATTAAAAACTTTTCTGTACGCACACTTTTTCTGGCAAGTGTATGACACGTTGCAAGATGATGGCATACAAAGTTTTGGAAAATTTACAAAGTATTTTTTTTTTATAAAAATTAATAGCGATTTTAGTGAATTGCATCTAAATGGCGCATGTAGGTGTGACCAAGTCGTGCCTTTGTTAATGGCGATATTTTTCGCTTAAAAACGTGTTCATCTTACCAAATCTTTGAAATTTTCGGTGGGTCATTGTTTCTTCTTCACAATTTGTTCTTCTAGTCTATAAGCGGAGTGGGCAGGAAGGGAATGCCAAATGAAAGTATGTCTGCTTTCTTCGAGTTCACATGCCTGAAAGCCCTCTTGATGAAACCATGCCTAAGGCGATTTTAGGTCCCATATCGAAGCATGATCATCACTTTAGCTTCGTAGCTAAATTTCACATGTTCAACTAAAACGAGCTATAAAAGAATGGGTTGAGAACTTGTGTCACCTTCAGGTATCTACTCAACCGAAGTCAAAGTTGTTGTAAGGCAAATGGGATGTTCAGTCAGTTTGCCAATATGTTTAACTTTTTAAGCAAGCAAGGAAGTGCTATGTTTAGTAATTGAGCAGGCTGATTTCCTCTAGAGACGGCATAGTAGACTCCTGAATTAAAACTCAGTGCTAGAGGTGTTCAGACTGACCTTAAGCTTATCAACCTAATACAAATGGTGATGAGATTCGATTCAATGGCCATTCTACATATTGTTGATGTAAGCTTCATGTCCAATTATTTTCTTTCTAGCAGGTCTATAAGACTTCAGCGGTGCCGTGACATAAGGCCATGTGACATAAGACCATATCTCAAAATATGGCCTTATGACGCTTCCACAAAGTGTCGTAAAGCCATATTTCGAGGTATGGCTTCATGTCGCTTTCGAAAAGCGACATAAGACCATATAAATTTGAGACATAAGACCATCGTTTTTTTTTTATTTTTCCAATAACAAAAACCAGTTTTGACCGTTAGAAATATGCTTGGGGTCACTGTTGGATTTGGAGTAGGTGTGAGGTTGGGTATATGCAAAGTTTCTTTAAATCCAAAAGAAACTTTGCATATACCCAACTTCGCATCTACTCCAAATCCAACAGTGACCCCAAGCAGGGGGTTGCAGGGGGCAGCATGCCCCCCATACCTACCTCACTGTTTATACGCCGCAAACTTTATATACATACGTGCTTTCGAAATTTACATTTCTTTTAATAATTTTGACCTTTTAAATCTTTTAATCCTCAATAATTTTGAGCTTTAAAGATAAAATTTAATCAGGTAAGGGCTAAAAATCCATTTGAAAGTGACATAAAGCCATAATGGCCTTATGTCGCTTTTCGAAAGCGTCATAAGGCCATACCCCGAAATATGGCTTTACAACACTTTGTGAAAGCGTCATAAGGCCATATTTTGAAATATGGCCTTATGTCACATGGCCTTATGTCACGGCACCACTTCAGCTTGGATGTTGGTACCTTCATTTAATTTTAGTCAAGTGGAAGGACATTTTGGTTGCCGTCTTTGAAGATGAATGATATAACTGGGTTGAGTCTTACCAAATTCTTACCAGCGTCTATGACTCTACAAAGATAACTTCTAATAGTTTTTGCAATTTTCTGTTCACTCTTTATAGCTTTGGGATATTTGTTCTTTATCTTCTGATGAAGATGATGTTTCCCCATTCCGTTGTGGTCGTGGAGCCCTTAAACAGCTCTCACTATTCTAATCCAACTTATTTTTTTGGGTTTTGGCTCGCCTGAAAAGCGCCATTCCGATGATTGTTGATTAGTTTCGATGTCATATTCATAGACCCATGTCTCATCACCGGTAATGATGCCATCGATAACATTTTGGCTCAAAGAAAGCATTTCTTTAACGACTTTCTGCAACAAATTTAGCAAATTCGCAGAACACAACAAACACTTGTTTACAAAGCTATCACGCACAAACTCCTGACAATTGGCGCTCAAATATCTGTTTGTCAGATGACAGATGTGCCAACCTAAAAAAAAAACTTTTGACAAACAAAATTTTTAAAATGTCATTAAAATAGAATGGACATCAAGATTACAAAGCTTTTAATGGTGACCATTTTACATTCAATGGTATGTATCTATATCTATTGTCATAAGTATTCACCTTAAAAGCAATGAATTGAAATTAATTATAGTTCGTCCTGTCATTATTCGTGCTTATGTCATTATTCAAATGATCTGCCAGACTTGCCCCTTTTTTTTAATTTTGCAAAGATAAGCTAATCTGTAGTAAACAATTAGGCACTTAAATCTTTTAATAATATAATTTGAAAAATATTTCATTTGAGATAGAGAAGAAGAAAGACAGCGACTGTGAAGTTAGATGACACAATAACAATGGCGCAGTAAACAAAATATTTTCTTCTGGTTGGCTTTAGTCACTTCTAAATTAAATTAGATGTTAAGTGATTTAGAGATTTGCTAATATTAACCAGCATGACTGGCGAAATATTAATCATAACATTCTTGTCTCGTCAAGTTCATGTCCGGAAACGAGGCCAGAACTTTAACAGAATCCAATGATCTCAATTCGATCTGGTTCGAACAAGAATCAGTTAATATCTATAAATTATATATGCAAATGCAAGCAAAACGTTTGTCAATGCATAAATATGGTAAATTTGATTTTTAGACCAGAGTCAACGGCCACTTAAGTAGTTCCATTAAAGGATTACACTTTCTAAAATGATATATGCTCAGATTGGAGTTCGAAAGCAATAATAATGCAAAACAATATCCGCTACCAACAAATAATAATTACGTCCGCAAAATGTGTCACATGCTAGAAGTAGAAGTGTATCTGTATCTGTGAATGAAAAAGAAAAAATTACCAAATCTCGTCTGCCATCGTAAAAGGCAATCTAATGGTTGCTTTTGTCAGAACATGGGTCCGACATGATAAAGGAGATAGATAATTTAAACCTACGTATTTTCTGACACATACTAGTATGGCTGGCGATAAAATGTTTTCTTTTGCAAATAAGATAGGAAACCGAGTTTATATAAGTTCCTCAGATAAACAATAAAGTAGGTAATGGAATTTATTTACCTTTATATTAAAATGAATCGTTTTTGAATAATTTTTTTCTTATTTATCGATAGTCTTATTTTTAAATTAACACTAGTAACAATTGAGAAGCTAAATAGGAGTCGTTTCTAAGTGGCAACTACCTATATTCTGAGAGTGTAAAGATAAAGTTATCTCTAACAAACAGTTAAGTAGTTGACACCATTAAATATGTACGTACATGGTTCTATTTTGAAAAGTTTCATTCGAGAGACCTGATGAGACATGATCACCTGCAAGAAGAGAATATAAAATTTTATTCACGTTAAGACCTAGGAACAATTTTTAAGCGACGTAAAAATAGCCTTCGTTTATTTGGTGCCAACAAAAGGGGATTACGGTACATGTTGTAAATCAAGAGAATGCCTGCGCATATATGAAAGATTGTAAATAAATAGGTTAGGTTGGGTTGCTGTTAGCAAAAAGCCAACACACTTAGACCAGTAATAGATCCACTGTGATACCACATTTGTTTGGGAAGCGGCCTCTAGCCTACTCGATGAACCATTTGGAGCTTCTGATAAAGCGTAGAAGGTCCCTAACGTCAATTTTTTTTCTGATCATTTAGGTTGTTGAAACAGAAGGCTCCTAAGTGGAGGAGTTTCCTTCTTTGGGAAAGAGCTGGGCAGGTGCAAAGAAGGTGAAGAATAGTCTCCTCCTCCTTGCAGCTTCTGCAGAAATCATTTGAGAAAACGCCAAGACTTGTTGCATGCTTGCCTATTAGACTGTGTCCACTGATGACACCTATAACACCGCTGATAAGCAGTCTATTGAGAGAAACCAAATTCTTAGAGCGTTTCAGATCCAGCTTAGGCCAAATCTGTTTTGTCGCTAGACAAGTTGTACCTTTTGGCCATCTAGAATTTGTCTTCTCAATAGCATCCAGCTTTAATTTAAGTTTGCATGTAGCGATCGGCATACCCAGTGAACTTTTACCTGGAAGGATGGGTATTTTTGTTCCATGTATGGCATGTCCCGGCACCTAAATTAGGTGAATATTAAACTGCTCCGCCATCTCTATAAGGGACGATCGACAATCTAGAGCTGTTATAGAATTTATTGAGGATGATTCCAAGGATTTGATCGCTGCTTAGATGTCTGAAAAGATGCGGATATCAACGGTCGATATCACGTTTTTCTTTAGCAAAGACAAGGCTTACTTTATTGCCATTATCTCCGCCTGGAACATGCTACAGTGGTTTAGGAGACAAAAAGAGAGGTTTAAATTAAGACACCACCACCCATCCCGTCGTTAGTTTTTGAACCGTCAGTATAAAAATGTACCGACTTATCGTCTGTTAAACCATCTTGTTCCCAGAATGCTCTGGAAGGCTCCATATACTTTTTTAGGCCACTGTTGAGGGGTGTTAAATGAAAAAAAAAGAGTGTCCATAGCTGCGGAAGGTGTCGTCCTCAGTGCTCCGCTAATGTACAGACAAACTGAAGGATGGATCTTGCTTAAAAACTTCTGGTTTATCGCCTTATCCAAGGCAATCCACCAGTCAACTACCCTGTACATTTGTAAATAGATAAGTAATATATATTTCTATATTCAGAAGATGGTGGTACCGAACGGGATGTGGACAGCAGAATTCGTAAAGAAAGGCTGTGTTCGATATGCTGTCTAAAGTCTGGAAAAACAATGTTTTCAGAAAACCAAGCTGAGACTGTTCCGATCAAACGTGGAAACAGTGCTACTTTATGGGTGTAGTACTTGGAAAGTGACCAACACCGTCACAAGAAAGCTGCAAGCCTTCATAAATTGATGTCTTCGCGACATTCTAGGGATCTTCTGCCCGAATCGTATCGATTGACCAACTACACACGATAATGGTCCAAGAGCCAATAGGCATCAAAATACGGAGGAGAAAGTGGCAGTGGATTGGTCATACCTTACGGCGCGAAGATAGTTTCATTGTGAAGTACGCCATGCCATGGAATCCACTTACCCAATGAGGTAGACGAGTGGGCCGCCCTAGGCAGACACGGAGAAGGATAGTCGAGGAGGAAACCTGATTATTGGGGATGATTTGGAGGGAGCTCAAGCGCGTTGTAGAGCTCCGAACACGGTGACGCTCAGGCGTTGTTGACGCCGTATGACCCACGAAGGGTCAGAGAACATAAGTATAGCTTACATACGCGAAATTTTGAGAAATTCGATAAAATGTGCAGACTTTTTGTCTTTCTTAATTTTAGTCTGAAATCATATAACGACGTCCATACGTCGACGAGTCGATTTAAACAGGTTTTACTAATCTAAAAGTAACTCAATAAATGTAGACACTTTTGGCCATAGCTAGAAGTGAAGTCGAAATAGGCTCTCCTAAATCTATTTATAGAGGATGCTATCAATAAAATTGCTCTGAAAACTACCCAAGCGTATAGTTGGAAGTTGAGCTCCGTGGGCTATGTTTGGTTATTTAGTAAATTCCTCGTTGTAATCACAGACAACAGAACATATCTTCCCCTAATGGATATCACAAAGGGTCTACTTTGACGAGGATTTGTCATAGAGGAAGAACCGTAGTATACAAATAAATGGTACATTTCTTGACGTAACTTTAGATGGCGTTACAGTCCGCCAAGCGTCTCCAGGCAGCTTGTGCTATGTTGGTTGAGGTCCCTTTCCACTTGTTTTCGTCGCCATCCACCGGGATGGGTTCGAAGCCTTTCCGGGTCGGAGCATTGATGTCCATTCGCTTTATATGTCCAAGCCACTTCGGGTGTATATGGTACAGTTCAGAGGGTCTCCTTTCTTGAGGATTGGGTAAATGATGCTGAGGTTCCATCCGTAGGACATTTGACCATATCTTACAGATAAGTTGGTCATCCCAAGCTATTTTAAATAGATCAGCCTTGTTGGATTTAAGTTCCCGACCCATGGAATCCGTCGATCTGTTACTGCGTCGTTTTTAACTGACAGCTAGATATAATCTACGCATTCTTATGGTGGCCCATAACCAACGGCCCATAACCAACGGATATATGAACTTCGACGGATAAAGTATGTCTATTTTCTACTTTTTTAGTCCGTTGATCCGTTGGAAGTTCACATATTCACGCATTGAAGTTCACACATTCACATATTGAAGTTCACGTATTCATAAATTGAGAGCAAGCATATTCATTGGTGGAAGCATTGGGTGAATGTTGAGACAGCTTGAACAGAAAACACTTTCAGCAATAACAAAATGTCATCGGGTGTCATCTGTCAACGTAGGTATGCGACGGACTGTTCTTTCCGGCAATACGTGAACGTTACTGTCAATCCTCAACGGAATAACGTCGACGGATTCTATGGGTCGGCGCCTTTAATCTTAGATTTTGCTATCTCCACTTCACTTTTTTCTGGTGGGCGGAATTGTTGATCGTCATCATCCGGATTGAATGGAGCATTATGCCTGACAGCAAAGTTTAGGTCGTCATCGCCGTTTAACAGTCTGCGGAAGTGATTTTTTCAAAATTTCCGCACCGACTGTGACTCTACTTCATCCCTACGCGCTTCTGTTCGGCCTTTGTAGCATTGTCATGATGTTTTTATCGTCTGGCAAAACTTTCGAGGATCATTCCTGCTGAAACACCTCTTCATTGGCGCGATCTCGCATTTTACATATTCTTCCTTCTTCTTTCCTAGAAGCTCATGATCTTTCCTTCTCTTCTGCTTGTAGATGTCGTAAGATCCTCTCATCACCCTATATAGCGTCGCCTTGCTTGTTGTGCTTGGCGGCACTCTTCATCAAAGTAGGGGTTTCTTGAGAGTTTCAGGGACACTCAATCGGCGAAGGCTCTGGAAGTTTCTTAATATTGTAGCCGTTGGGTGTTCAATTTTGTCACAGTACTTTCTTGGGATATCTGCATAGGTAGGTACCTTGGTAGCAACAAGGTAGTGACCCAAGTCATTGTTAGATACAAAAAGTGAATATATGCTTTGCACCAAACGCGACGTAATCAACAGTTAGTTGTCCTGGAGAGCGCCAAATCTTATTAGGAATATTAAGGTGCGGGAATCGTTTGCTAGCTACAGTGATGCTTAACGCCACCACAAAGTCGATTATCCTGAGTCCATTCCCGGAGATGTTGTCGTGCAGGCTGTATTTTCCAAATGCTCTCCTTTCCAATTTTTGCATTAAAATCGCCAAGTACGAATTTAACGTCATAACGTGGACATTGGTCATAAGTCCTGTCGAGGAGCTTAGCGCATATTAGGCTGATGTTTTTGAATTTCGCTTCCGACATGCGGATTATCATCAAGCGTTCGCTCACATGCTTAAAGCTAAATACGTTTTGCATAAGTCTGCCTCTGATGATAAATCCAGATCCAAGTAAATTCTGTAGAAGCCACCGATGCTACAGTTGTTCATCCGTTTTTGGCGCGGTCCATACATCCATATATCTTTGATGGCGCTGATATCTGTTTTATAGCAATCTAGGGCCTTCGCTAATTGTTCGGATTCGAACATTTGACGTGTAGATCCGAAGGTCGTTGTCCTTATTTCGTTTGCGATGTTCGTCAACAGTGAAATCATCCTTATCCGAGGCTTGTTGTTGATTCGTTACTAGCTTATTTTTCCATCGTAGGATAGTTATCCCGATGCACAATCTCCAATCTGAGGATCCTAACCTAAGACTGAGGTCTGAGTAAAAATAAATGGTTAATGACATAATGACTCAAATTACAGTGCCAATCAATTTTGAATTAAATAGTCGACACCAGCCGTGAATAATAAATTAATGAATGCATCGTAACCGGCTAAAGATACATTATATTGTTTTATAGCCCACCTATGATGTTTTTCCACTTTATGGGGAATACGTAGTAGGTAGACGCTCGTTGCTCATTAGCATGAAGTACAATGAATTTAAACAGACCAACAAGCCCGAAAGCTCTGTGTTCTAGCACATCTCTGTAGTGTAAATGAATCATTTCAAACATGTTTGATAACACAAGTAGGCTATATTTACATACACGTCTTCTACATCTACTAAGTACTAAAGTATTTTAATGTGAATCAATTGAAGTCAACCATAAGGCAGACAGCCAATCGTTTTTTTTGAAACTCTAAACTGAAATGCATTTCTAGGAATCCAATGAACATGCTTGGACTTTGAATACTAGAAACAAAACATCCAGATATCTGCCGTAGACAAATCATCTACAAACTACTATCGGACACAAATAGATCAGTACACTCGATCATAGTACGTGCACATCTTATGTTGAGTTGAAATTTAAATCAACAATATACAATGTATCTCGTAAACTAAAGCACGAACAGAATGCTTCTAAACAAAACCAGGGAAAAAAAGTCATAAACTATTTCCATCCGACTTATGTAAGCAAAAGTGCGAGTGTTTATATTTCACAAAAAAATATATATTTTCTTTCCAAATTGTTGCAGACAGGAAAAGCGACGAAAACAGCTACCGACAAAAGTCACGGCAACGGATTGACGGAAGGCACGACAAGAAATGTCTCATATTCAATGTCAACATTTCCGCTGCTGCTTTAATTCACACCTAAGTGTTAACTATTTTTTCTGCGCTTTGATTAGCGCCCACACCAAGACCAAACAATTATTGTATTCTAAGTTATATTTGTGCGAAAAGGTCAGCAAAGAGTTGAACATGTAGATACAATGCCGCAATAAACATCAGACAGTGCGCGGATGTGGTCTCTCTGGCGATTTCCATAGGCTTTGCGGAGGCGTGCTTCTTATAGTTATGCGGGCCTAATTGTAATTAGTTTCCTTAAATTTTGATCAGAGGGAAATTTAAAATTCATTACAAACTGAAGGTGATTTGTTCATAATTCTATTTAGCTGAAATGATCTAATCGGAGATGACTGCATCTTTGGGGAAAATGTACTGAAATTTCTATATTTACGAAGTGTACGCATATAAATATTTTTTTATTGATAAGATAAGTCGAGAATGAAGGGGAATAAGGTTAATGCGATGATTTATTCTATAAAACATAATTGACTTCAGATCAAACAAAAATACAAATTAGCGAATACAGGAGAATATCTCTTCTGTCTTTGTGCTGAACTAGGAAATTAAGTCGTTCAATTCAAAAGATGTAAAAGTTACCAATGACAAAATATTCAGTAAGATTTGCCATTTCATCGTGCATCGTGACGCTTCCAGAGCATGTGGAAATTATTAAAAAATATTATCGAAATTCCGGCTCAGTTGTAAATACGCAACGTGAATTTCTCCGTGAGGTCGGTCGTCATCACTGTTTCAGTGCGCAGGCAATTTGTCGCACCGTGGAAAAGTTTGAGCATGAGTACACTCTTTTGGACCTTAAGCTACAGGGTCTTCCAATAGGGACTTCTGAACTTTGACAGTTGATAGCGGCCATATTGTTGAAGCTACATCTGTCAAATTGGCTGTCATTTATTCAGTCTGTTTTGCTCAATCACCATGGACGGACATAGCGTTCAACAACACGTGCAAATAATAAAATTGTTTTATCAAAATGGGTGTTCTGTTTGGCGAATTTTGCGTCATGACTTGGGCCTGCACCCGTACAAAATTCAACTGACCCAGGAGCTGAAGGTAAACGACCATAGACAAAGACGTGTGTTCGCTGAATGGGCTCTGGAGCAGTTGGAAACTGACCCTAATTTCCATCGAAAAATCATCTTCAGCGATGAGGCCCATTTCTGGATGAATGAGTACGTCAACAAACAAATTTGTTGAATTTGGGACGATACCAATTCACATGAGATCCAAGAGCGTCCAATGCATCCCGAAAAAGTAACTGTTTGGTGTGGATTTTGGGCTGGCGGCATCATCGTTCCATATTTCTTTGAGAACGACGTTGGCTAGGCCATCACCGTCAACGGCGAGCGCTTGGATCATATGGACACCAACGACATGTGGTTTCAATACGACGGCGCTACGTGCCACACAGCTCACGCCATATTGAAAATTCTGCAAGAGCGATTCGAGGGCATGGTCATCTCACGTTGAGGATCGTGCGACTTGACCCCGTTAGACTTTTTCTTGTGAGGTTTTCTGAAGTCGCAGGTCTATGCGAATAAGCCACAAACCATAGCGGCCCTCAAAGCCACCATAACCCATGCCATCGGTCAAATTCAGCCTGATTTATGCACCAGAGTCATGGAAAATTGGACATTTCGGATACGTGCCACCCAGAGAAGCCGCGGCGGACTTTTGAACGATTCCATACATAATGGCATCGATAGGCCTTTCAAAAAAATTAAAAATGTCGATGATATCTGACACACACTTTGTTTTATTTATCAACCAGACAGAGATTGGTGCGAAGTGAGGAAAATATAGCCGCCGTAGCGGCCAGTATCGAAGAAGACCAAGAAATGTCAATTCGGCGCCGATCAGCTGAATTGGTGCTATTGGTGTATACAAGTGTTCGACCAAGCATCAATGCATACCGGACCTTATTTCTTTCAAAATGCGGAAGGAGACACCGTTACCGTCAATACTCCTCGGTATATTATTCGGATTTTCTGTGGCTAGAGCTCAACAACATCGATATATCCGAGCTGTGGGGTTCCAACAAGATGGCGTTACATGCCATACAAGCGACGCAACGCTCGAAGTGGTGAAGGAGAAATTTGGCGACTGGATCATCTCACGGCGAGCGTTCATCAATTGCCCGCCGCGATCATGCGACTTGACATCCCTCGAATATTATCTCTGGAGCTACGTCAATTCCTTAGTCTACGCTAACAAGCCAATCACTTTGGACGAGCTTGAGGCCAACATTCGAGACGCTATTGCCGGAATAACGCCGCACATATTGGACCGACCGCTTGCCAGCGAAGTTGAGGCGGCCATTTAAATGACGTGCTATTCTATACATAATGGCATGAACGTAGCTTCAAAATAAAGCGAGAATCAATTTGATATCTCATACCGTCTTTTCTTATCGTTCTAATCTGGTCACCCTATATGGTCAGTGCTGCCACAAAGAAAAATATTTCTGTAACAAAATAGCATAGCAAAAAGGCAACCAGTATAGCAAAAGTCAGATTAATTACTAAAATGTATTTTCTTCCTATCAAGACAAACAAAAAAGTATTCGTGAACAATTATTACATTCCTTAAATTGGTTGTTCCCATTTTCAAGTTTGCAACGAAAAACTCTTAGAGACATTTTTTGAGTCTGCAGAAAGGTATTTAGAGATAGTTAACCTACCCTACGTCGTAAGTGGATGTTCATAATATCAGCAACAAATTAACTAACGACTGCGATATATTGCGGGCAATAAAGCCATTTGCTCCATATTAGCTACTTGAAATGGATGCTGCAAGACAAACAAATTTTAGCATGCTACCTTACGATGTCCTGTGTTCCTAAAGATTTGCAAGAATGTGTATGGCATCTAATCGCATTTCCTTTAGGACCAATGATAGACATATGTATTTATATGCAATTGAATTAATTGGAGGTAACTACTTACGGATAACTGCATCGCAACCTACTTACATGAAACACTGTGCACAAGGGTTAGAGTATAAGCAATTGATCTAGAAGCATTTCTCGATATTCAGAGTGAATTTTGGCCAAGGAGATGGTGAAGGTTGTGTCATTTAGACACAAAGGTGGGTTGGCCATGCTAGTGCCATCAACACCTGGCACGTCTCTAGGACGAGATGATGGGATACGGATGTTGTAGTATGGGGCTAGTATAGGATAGCTATAAGATAGTTTAGGTATAGGTTAGGGCTTATCTTAAGTTATAGAGTAGATTAGAATTAGTTTAGGATAGCAAAGATTAGTTCATATCCACCATACCCTACTTTTTTCGGGATATGGGCACGGGGAATTGAGCTTTTCTTCTTCTCCTGTCATCTATTCTGTCTTTCCTTGAAGTCCATCCGTGATCTAATTAGTTTAGCTTCTTCTCTTCTCTAGTAGGATTATTGTATACTAAATACATATGGACCGATATTTTTGTGTTTAAGCAGGTGGTATGAGACTGAAGGGAGGCAAGAACCAACCCCGTCTGACGAGTTAAGTCAATCGGCATCCACTTATCCATTAACGAACTCTCTTCACTGTACATGGTCAGTAGGTTTCAGTTCTTGAGTCAATTGCACTTTGTATACATGAACATGCATATCTTTCGTGAGAATACGAATACGAAATGTTCAATTATTAACCACGGTGCCGAATTGATGTTCCTGGACTCTCAACAACACTCTCACGAACTGCTTCGATGTTTTTTGTTGAACAACTTGTTGAAGGACAGCCAGAGTGTCCAGGATCAATAATTGATCCAGTCTCCCTGAATTTTTGAATTAATCTCTTCACAGATGATGAAGTTAAATCACTATTCCGATCATATTTTGTACGAAAATTGCGAATTGTAGCTGCCAAACCTTCATTATTTTTAAAATATTGCTCAATAATGAAAACGCGTAGTTCTTTCGTGTAGCACTCCATTTTAAAGAACCCTGAACTGTCAGCTGTTATGCTGTCTTTCTTTTTCGTTGGCAACACTTTGCCGCGTGAATTTTGGGACACCCTTTATATATACCTATGTACAAAAGACAAAATCTGTCCGTCTGTCTTTCCATTTATTTTCTCTAAACTCAAAAAGATTTCAACCGATTTTATCATAGATGGAATTCGACATTTAGTTAATGCTCAACAATCCATTGCTGAGATCAGTGGTTAAAATAAATCGCAATATTCGAGTATGTCAATGTCCTACTCTAGTTTTCTACTGATCCCTTAGTTCAAGGTTTAACTCACAATCAAGTGACTAAAAGACAATGCGATAGAGAATAGCAAAAATTCTTAACACAAGCAATACTGATTGTATTCAGCTACTTAAAGAAATTTAAAATTAGAATTGATTTCAGAAAAGTTCGCGGTAATTACTGCGCTTTTTCCTTCTCTCTTTTTGTTGATGTTATTCCTTGGGCTATTCCGCCACTTTTTACATTTGAAAAAAATGTGAATCGTTGCCATTATACTCGTACCATATCAAAAAGTATATCACTTTGATGATTGATCACAAATTGACGTGCGGTTAGTGCAAAGTATATGTGTGAATAGGTAGTATAATCAAACCACTGTTTTCTATCGAAAAATTCTAAATTCTTAGTAAAATAATTTGCAAAAAATATCTGTGATATTTTTGAAAGACTTTTTTATATTGTAACACTAATCAACATGTTAATTATAAATCAACACACAATAGTGCAAAATAGCTATTAAAACATCACGCTCTGGGGGGTTTCAAAATATAAGTAAAATTTTGCAAATTCATTTTAAGTCTGCTAAAAAAAAATATACAAAAGAAATATTATTTAAATAGGACTCAAAATCATGCACGCTGAATAAATAAATGTTTCTACAACAAAACGAATTAATGACCTCCAACGAAATGATAATAATAATAAATTTAAATATTTTTGACAGAAATCTCTTTGTTTTGAAAGACAACGTTAAAAATATAATGAATGGTGATGTAGAACACAAAAATAAGCTTCTACGATGCACAGATGTTACCCTACTAGGGATACGATTTTTTTGTTTCAAGATCAACATCAACGAGAGAGAATTTCTGGAACTAAAGGGACAGGAAGGATATGTGTTTGGATGTATGTATCTACTCGTATATTTCAACTAAAAAACTAAGAAATGTCAGAGTAGAATTCTGCCAACAGCCAACCACACTATAGAGGAATCTTAGTAGAAATGTTTTTTACTTATCGATACAGATAAGAAATAGATCACAGAACGATGATTTTTAGCTACATTACTGTTCAGATTTAGTTTGATTTATTAGTTTCACCCTCAATTTTAGCGAGAGTATCTTACAGGATGGTAAGATACAATTGAGTACCAATACTAAAAGCATAGTACTATGTCATTTTACTCTGGCGAACTATCGGGAAGAGTTCAATCTTTAATGGGTATCCTTCTAACAGAAATAGAACACAAAGCTATAAAAGTCAGGAAGCTACTGTGATAAGGTATTGGCAGCTGGATTCAAGGCTTTCGTCTGAGGATGAAAAATACAAGTTCTGCAACCAGTCGCACAATTTCAACATCTTTGAGATATCATCGCTGTGATAGGGGCAATGAAATGTTTATTCGGTGGAACCGTGGAAAATTTGTGTATTTCTGCAGAGACAACTTCACATTTAGGAATAAGATCTGCCGCAAATTCATGTAAATATCAGCAGATAAGCAAAGGGCTGACTATGAGGCAATTATCTGAAGTTTGAGAATTTCTATCTTGGAGGTATGACAGAACGGTTATAAGTAATAAACATACAACATCGTTCGTACGGAGCTAAGTGACATGGACAACATTTGAAAGCAAAAGTACATATATGCTGAACCTATTTGATAACATAAAGATAAAAGTAAATGAGAGATCTAGCGCACAAGAAGTATCGCTCAAATCGATAAAGATTACCTCTTTCAGTAACTGTTGGCTAACAGTCGTCTAATTAAATATGCCAAGAAAAGATCTTTGCTTTAAACACTGCACACAATTTAATCATACCTCTCCAGGGAAACCATATTCATTTGGCTTCTCTTATTTTAAAATATAATCTAGTTCTTCAAAGTGCTCAGGAATGAAAATGTTGTTTCAAAAGAAATTTTGCTTTGTCGTCCTTCACATCATTTTAGCCCACATCAGATTTTTGGGAAGAAGATTGTGCATAAACACTCCTCACTATTCTGAAACTCTTCTGCACAATAAAGGCTAGTGCCTTCGAGAAATTTGCACTGAAAAGCGAATATTTTGGATAATTTCGAACAAATTTCCAATTGTAGAAAATCCAAAATATAAAATTTTGATCCTAATATTTTTTTCGTATATAGTATTTCGACTTTGAAATATTCGCACTCAAAAACGTTTTGTTATAACTTCGGGATTTTGGGTGCGTTTCTATAATTGTGAAAAGTTTAAACAAATTCGTCATCCACTTTGTATATAATTTTGAAACCTATAATTGGCAATATTTGAGGCAATATTTTTCATAATACGCTCCGTTTTCGAGATATTTGTACTCTAAAACGACTTCCATTAACTTCTGAGTAAAGTCGGATATTTTTTTCAAAACCGCGTTTTTTAATTTCTAAAAATATTGAATAAATCACGATACACCTTGTAGAGAATTTCAAAGCCTTAAATTTCGATCGCACCACTTTTCATTAACTTCCAGATAAAATCTTTTGGAAAATTTGCCATCCATTTTATATAGAATTTGAAGTTCTAAATTTTCGAGTGAAATAATTTTGTTCACAGGAAGCACCGTTCTTGAGATATTCGCACTGAAAAACTATTTTTTCATAGCTTCCCGGTAAAGTCTGACAATTCCTTCAATTCACATAATTTTCTGTCAATGCAATACTCATCATAAGTGGATTTCACTGCGATAGTGAAAACACCGTGTATGTAGCGAAACTTAGAGGGACGCTGGAATTCCCCATTGCCCAAGCGAATGTTATTAGGCGAATTTTGCTTTAGGCACATATTTTTGTGCACAATTTCTATCTATATATGTACATAAAAGCAAAAAACTACGCGATATACATAGCTTCCAAGATGCTGACAGCCTGTGCAATGAAAAAAATCAAAAATAAAGTCCAGCTGACTATTAACGTAGATATATACACCATAGCTTAAATCTGAAATTTTAACAAAATAGTTCGAGCTGGTTTTTGGGAAAATCTCGAATTACGACCCTTCGACCCTAGATATGATATGTGAAGAAAATCCGTTCAGCCATACAGACTGAATTGAGAGACAAACTTTTTTGAGCCTCTCTATCTAGTAGTGTCAAGTTTGTTCAAAATCTCGAGATCGAACATTTTCAGGAAACCAATACTTACCCTTTTAGGTGCAAGTAAAAATACATCGTCTATCAAGCGAGACAATATAAAGTACCGAAATCTATTTCGGTGAAAGATCTATCCAAATTTATCGTGAAGTTCGCGCAACAACAACACTAACCTTTCTTTTTACTAACCAGTGTACCATGGCAATCGAAAAAAGGGTTTAATAATCTTATAATTTTCAAATTAAAATGTCTAGGAATTCCAACAAACGGTTGTATCAAGTTAAATTTGGAGGATGCATTTCCAAGCCCTTCACTATAAATCTGGCGTTCCACAAGGCAGTTACTTAGGTCCGATCCTTTTTGTTCTGTCCATCAATTACGAGTATGTGGCTTAGATCATAAAAGGATAGTGACATTCTTACATATATACGCTGACCAAATGGAAATTTACAAATCTATCATTTTCGATTGTGAGCTCTTACAGTATTAAATCAATTATTTCGGCATCTGGTATAAAAAGAACGGTTTAATACTTAATAAATGCAAGACAATGACTTTTTCACTCAGAAAGACACCGATTATTGTCACTTATTCAATAAAGCATAAACCTCTTTCTCGTGTAATAGCATTTAAGGATTTACGAGTGCATCTGGATCAGCAGTTAGATTTCATTACCCATACAAACTAAGTGACTAGTTTGACTATCCAAATGTAACTCTGTTCCTATATAATTCGCTCAATGAATCTTTATTTGTTTTATACTCCGTGTGGTTTACCATGGGTGACCAATTCAACCTACTCGCTTACAGCCAATGAATTAAGCTTCTGAACTTAGAAACACCATCTGAGAGGAGAACAGTGACTGACATCTTCTTTTTATACCAATTGATTGATGCGTTTGCCCTTCTAAATATTATAAATTTCAATGCTGCGTAGTTACAATTTATTGCATATCCCCTTATATAGAAACAATTATGGTATGCAGGAACCTATAAGTCGCATGCATAACTTAGTTAACATGTTTGTATAAAATATGTTTCGATTTCCATTTAAGTAAGAGCCAGATATAAAAACTGGCGACATTAGTTAATTAGTTTTAATTAAATCATTTTATTTTTATTCTTCTTTTCCTGTTTATTGTTTAATGGCTTTGTTTAGGTCTTTCGCTTTTTGTGTATGTGTTGGTCTTTATTTTAATGTTATACTTACAACTAAAGCCTACACTAAATAATGGGCCAGTTTGGTTGCAATTCATTTGCAATTGCAATCTATCTGCTAGATTGCTCCTGATGAGCATACCACTATAGTGCTTATTTCCATGAAATATGTTTAACAGGTATGAAATCAGTGTTAAAGGATTAAATGCAAAGTCATTGTTAAAATCCAAAAATCAAATGCAATCTCCTCTTTTAAAACTCTAAATATTCTTACAGAGGAATGGCAATCTAACTTTTATGTAAGCTGATAATTTCTGCAAACTCATACTACCAAACTTGCATTATTCCACTGTTAGAAGTAGCAATAGATAGTGTGTACTTATATTTAACATTAACAAATTTCTATTAGTGTGATCAGACTGATAGATTCCTGCTTTGATATAACGGGTGGGCCATCTACTTGTTTCTTTTAAATTACTCGTACATGTTATTTTGACACTGACAGATCCTTCGCGCTCAAAAAATTGACAGAAGCACAATGTCATATCTCTGGGGTATGAAATGAATCGATTTACGCTTGAACAACGTTGGGAAATATTGAAAACATATTTTCAAAGTCAGTGTTGTATTGCCGAAACAGTGCGAATTTTGAAAAGATATTTCGGTCGAAATAATGCACCAACTGTGTATGCAAGTTTGTGAAGAAAGTTCATGAGATTTTTCATTCTAAGAGTAAATACAAGAGAATATTGTTGCTGTTACTACGTGTGACTCTTTGGTGTGATTTGTGGAATGGTGGCATTATTGGCCCGTATTTCTTCTAAGATTAAGATGGCAACAAAGTTAAGGTCAACGAAGAGCACTACAGACGCATGATAACCAATTTGCCAGAAACTGAGGAAATGAACTTGGACGATCTCCGGTTCCAGCAAAATGGCGCTACGTGCCTTACCAGCCGTTCAACAATCGATCTTTTGCGCACCAAGTTCTATAATCGTGTAATCAGCAGTTTTGGTGATGTTGCTTGGCCTCCGCGGAGCTGCGATTTGACGATGTTCGACTTTTTTTTTGTAAGGTGCCGTTAAACATCAATGTTATGCTGACAATTCGGAAATGATTTAGGCACTCAAGCACAATTTTTTTATTGTGACCTATTTGTGAAATAGAGCCCCGAACTATCGAAACTATACTGAAAAAATGGATTGACAGGATGGGCTACTTCCCAGTCAGCCGCAGGAGCCGTTTAAATAAAATTATTTTCCATAAATAATCGAAAAGTGTCCTCCCTTCAATAGAGCAAAATACTTTCAAAAATATTAAATGTATTGTTTTTTATAGCAATCTTAAAAAGAAACCAACTGATGGCCTCCCTTTATCTTCAGAGAAATATGAAGCTCAATAATAGAGTACAAATGTATTAACTTATTCTTTATTTTATAGTAACAGGCTCTCAGTTTATGTATAAGAAACGTTTAAGTTTTATTCATTAACTCCACTTAAAAAAAAAATCTCTCATCACGATAATTGAAAGAATGTCCAGTAACGCAAACATATTAATTATACAATTTACTCGACGACAACACCAGCTTCTACGATCAATCATTTGTATTTGTATCTGCACCTACACAATTAAACAATAGGTTATACCTATACGTGCGAGAACAGCGAATCAACGATAATTTAGGTTATCATCGGTGAACAGATTAAAGGCTAAGCTTTTTGAAAATTCCCTCCTGCTTGGTATGTGTCTGTTAGATTAAAAACACTAATATCGCACAAGTGGTAAACTGGTGGTAGCGTCTATAAAACGATGAGTAATTACTTGTGTGTTTGTGTTTAAAATAACAACAATTTCTTTCTGTTTACATAATATATTATACTTTCTATAATAGCTATTAAGGTGACACGCGAAAACGTCAGTTTTTTTTCTTTGCCTTGATTTTTACGCGTTTAAGAACTCCATCTGATATTGTCGATTGAATAGATGGATGCAACATGTCAGCACCACAAATAGGCATGTGTGTCATCGATACAGTGTGTCAATTGATTATGCGTATAGCGTATTTGAAACGACACGCCCGCGACGAACTGTCTGTATTGAAGATCATCTGGCACTCTAGCAGTGAAGATATTTGTAGAAATGGATTAGGTGGTAGACGTTCTGTGTTTAGTTATATCAAAAAATTATGTGTGTTTGTACACGTGTTTCTGGGACATTTGCCTTTTAATATCTATAAAAAGGGACCAAACATTCTGCTGGAGGAAGTGCATCAATAAGAGCGAATAGAGGAGGAGTGTATTGCCATAAACTTGTGATTTTTGTTTTTAGAAGAACATTTTATGAATGTAGAATGATTTAAGTGAGCATGTGAAGATATGCAATAGTTTATATTTACATAGAGGGATTTACGGTACGAGGGTGGTCACACAGGAGATCTGTTTTCTATTATAAAGGGTGTATTTTTTAAAGATTTGTTTTTCGAATTGGCAATACTTTTTCCAGCGACAGCCAATATGACAGCTAACAGCTGATTTGTGTTCAGTTTGGTTTGCTATTTCACCATAAATAGACTTATGCCAGAACAACGCTTGTAAATTTTGCAAATTTATTTCGAAAATCGTGGTTCAGTTCGCAAAACTTACCGTGCGATACGTCCACTGTACGTTCGACATAATCGTCCATCCGAGCAGGTAATTCGAATAACCATGGACAGTTTTCGCACCACGCATACTCTAATTGATAATAGATATATTGTACCGAAGAAGCTGTTGCTGCTGTGGAGCGTAGTATTAAGAAAACCCCGAATGAGTCGATTCGCCATAGTGCACAGCAATCTGAGCTGTGTCCACCCACTTTATGAAAGATTTTGCGGAAAGTTCTTGGTTAACGAGCTTACAAGATCCAGCTCGTACAAGAATTGACCATCGTGTGCTCTTGATCCTCATTTTCACCACCAAATTTTGTTCAGCGATAATATGACTCATTTTTGGTTGCATCGCTACATCAACAAGCAAAATTGCCACATAATGGCATTAATGTGGAAGAGCTGTGGTTTCAACAAAATGGCGCAACATGCCACATAGCGCGCCACAATCAATTTATAGAAGAAAACAATCGATGAGCGCATAATTTCGCGTAATGGACTTGTGAATTGGATTCCAAGATGGTGTGAATCTGCTTTTGGATTATTTTCTGTGAGGATATGTGGGCACTACTCTACGCTATATGCCTGAAATTATATTTAAACACTAATGGTATAAAATTATCTTTCCAATAAAGCCAATACCATGGCCATTACCACGATTTTTATGTGTTTTATTTTATTTCAAAGTTCTGTACCTCTAAGACAAACACCCTTTAGAAGAAGAAGAACTGATAGACGTAAAGGGTGATTCAATTGGAGGTTACAACCCAAATTTGAAATAAAACATGCAGAATTCTGCTCTTATAAGGAAATTTTCCCATAACTACAATTGGCACGATTTTGGTGGGCAATTTTCGTCGCCGAAACTAGAGATGACGTGGCAGGGACACTTTGTGTGCAAAACTGCACTGTTTCTAGCGCTGTGTGCCATTTTCATCAATATTGTCTAATTGGTGCCAAAAATAATTTGTTGGCATGTCTCGATAACGTTCATCATTGCATTGGTTCTTCGTGAATGGCTCGTGGATTTTCATGACCTTAAATGCGACAATTTTGTTTGTTTACGTAGCCAATCAGTTAAAAGTGAGTCTCATCGCTGAAAATGATTTTGTTCGAAAAATCGCCATCAACTTGGTGGTTCTCTAACACCCAATCAACGAAGTCACGATGGTGTTCATGGTCTGATTTAATTAAAATCGTGACTTTAGTCTCGTTCAAAAATATTTAAAATATCAAAAAATTTAGCACAGAGATAGTCGGGTGAATTTTGCAGAAAATTATATTTAACGTGATGATATTTGGTCCCGTGTCATCTTTAGTAAAAAAAAAAAAAAAAACGGACATGGCGGAATAAAATATTACTGGTGCGACCTTAGAAAGAAGAACAATTTTTATCCTTAGAGCCTTAGGGCCGAACTATAATAGAAGAATGGTTTCTTACTACCACTACCAAAACAGTGCGAATCCAAAGGATTCGTATTGTGTGACCATAATAGTTTTTTGCTTCGATTCGTTAAGTTTTCGTTCACTTTTGCTCACTTACGAAAGAGCGAGTACGAAAATTTGACGCAATAGCTCAAATGACAGGCAATGCGATTTGACAGTTGCCTCCGAACACGTACGTCTACTATGGGCTACTTGAGCAATTGGCAGTACTAAAGGAAACTTAACGTAGAATTATGACATTAGCTTCAGATTGCTTTCGACTATAATAGTTCAGCCTATAGTTGGAACAGGTAAATTGGATTAAGCTGTGTTTAAAGAAATTGGTTAAACTCACCACATTTCACCAGAAATTGGTTAAACTCACCACATTCAACAATTTCGGTTGGACCATAAAAATGTTCCAGTATTTAAAAAAAAGTACTTAATAAATTGCTCGATAATATGGAATAAGGGGAAGTAGATACCCCATTCCCAAAATGTGTTTTTTTTTTTGTTTACTTTGATAAGGCCTATCACATAGCAGTATTTGGTAGTCTGAACTGGAACAACCTGCATAAATCATCGATTTCTCGCGGATCTAACTCGAAAATTATCCATTTTACCAAGAATATGGACAAGACATTTTGTGTAGAAAATTGTGTCCTAAATAATGAAAGTCTTAACATTTTTATTCATAAATTTGACGTTTAGCTCATGTCGGATCTTTAGATAATTGTGTCTCATCCTATTTAAATGTCAGATAGGCAAACAATTTAAGAAAAAATCCAATTTAACCGGGAATAGGTACTTATAATTCCTTTTTGTTAACTAACTAACTTCCAAGTCAACATCTATTAACTGACCCTACACTTTTTTAGGGAATTTTTACACTTTAAAAACATCGTTATTAACTATACATTATGTAAATTTTTAATATACAATCATTTCGAAAAGTTTAGCACCGGCTAGTGACCCAAAGCAATGCCATGCTTTGGTATTTCCAGGATATCGAAGATACGCCTGATGATAGTGTTGTTAGACATTGGTTAAGAGCTAAAAAATTGTGTAGGTATTATGGATATGGATGACCGTAAACTCCTGGCAAAATAACAAGATACCATGAAGAATCTTCAAAACAACAAATCAAAAATCTGTTGGTATTGTCATTTCTACGTCTCAAATCCATGTAAAAAAAGGCGTTTCGGAAACGAATACATTCCGGGTTGGAGTATAGAAAGCGAACAACTTTACCGACAATTTCTGAATAGTGGGGAAGTAGACATTGCAGACAATCTGCACAATCTGGACAAGGGACGACTGGCACAGTATAAAATTTTAATTCCACACTATCAAGTAGAATCTCCTACGCAAATTAGGAGGATCTAATTTCTGAAATGTAAGAAAATCAAACTTTAATCCTGAACGTGTAGCTGTTCACATCGTTGAAAAGTCAAAAGTTAAATCTGAAAATGAGCATACTAAGAAAAACAGAAAAAAAAACTAACCCGCCTAAAAGCAAATATTCACGGAGCGTCTGAATTTTCGCTAAATTCAACTGTTACAGAGCTGCATGCAGCAATAGACCAACTAAAATTGGATGAGGTAGCTGGCTTCAATGCAGTCCTCAAAAATTGTGGAAAGAATACTAGGTTTGGACTATGTCCATTCTTCAATAGTACGAGTACTCTTCAAATAGGAAGTATTATTAGGAAATTCAAAAGAACTAAAATAAAAAAATATATTTTGAAACCCGACAGAGCTGATAGTTATCACTTACAAACTTCTCGAGAGGCTTCTAGGGCTACTCCAAAGTTCCATTAGAGCTAACTGGTTTCCGTCCAGGTCGAAACTGATCAGGTGTTATCTTTGAATACGCACATTGAAAATGGGTTCCATAACAGGCTCAAAACGTCAGCCGTGTTTATATATCTCCCTGCTGCATATGATACCGTATTGTTATGAATATACATATAAGCTGTTGAAGCTAATCTTATTAACAACCTGTTACGCAATCGTTAATTTCAAGTTTTAATTGATGACGCGGAAATTAACCAAGGAAGCCGAACAACGGTCTACCACAGGGCTCAGTTTTATCTCCACTTTTGTTCAATTCTTTTATGTCTGACATATCCGAAACGATATCCAGATGGTATCAGTACACCGACGACCTTACTTTGACAAACTAAATCAAAAATATGTAAGATACAGTAGAAACAATCAAATCCACACCTACTTTATTGCTCCCTATATTGAGCAATATTGCTCCATCTTATCTATGACACTAAAACGCACTTATCAGGCAATATGAGAAGATATGCGCAAACCCAGAGTTCCCTATCTAACAAGATGTAAATGCCTACAGTAATCGTCGAACACAACTTAAACCTAGAAAAGCTCCGATGAATATTGCTGAAAGAGTGTAGTTTTCAGTCGAAAGCTTTATACTAAAAATTAATCTCAAAATATAAGACCAAATTGTTTCTGTCTCTAGTCATAATTTGCCACGGTATCTGTGGACTAATCTTAACCGCGTTCGCACCAACCACAGCCGGTGTGCTGATTCATTTTAAAAATGGGTGCTTGTGATTGCGATGCATCAAGACATACTATCCAACACATTTCATCGGACTGCCCATTGAGGTCATTTGAGAGAAGTATTGCAGATTTAGGCTGGCTAAGAAATGTTGACTTAAAAATATGAAAGATAGATTTGTTTTGTTTGTGTCTCATGTTAATGTGCAATTATCTGTGTTATCATTTTTAATGTATGATATATTACTTGTTATTTATTCATAGTCAAGACATAAATACTGGTACACCCATTTTCGGTAATAAACTAAAAATGAACAAGTAAAACTTTAACTGATTATTAAGGAAACAATATTTAAACAATTTGTTCGAAATAGCCCGCCATTTCCGCCAGTTTCCGATTAATCCTGGCTGTAACAGCTTTGGTCGCCTGTGAAGTTCTGACAGTGCGAGGAGTTTCCTGATCTTTGACTGTCAGTCATTGGTGGAGTACACCAATGTTTTCAAACAATTTAACAGTTCGATACACAAAATTCCAGGTGATTCCAAGCGGTCGCAAGGTCTGGGAAATATAGCCTCTTTCCATACTAAAGTAGGAACACAATGTGATGCTCGTGCGGTCGCGCTTTGACAGGATGAGTAGAAACAATGGGATCTTATGAGGTAACACCAAATGTGACCTCATGCGTTTGATCGGTTCTTGATCGTAAATATTGTAAGCGCCACCTCAACGTCGGAGTAGAGCTACTCTCTACTATTGTCGCGCATTTTGACAGGTCACAGATGTTTTGAATTGACATTATTCTTTGACTTCTTTGATTTTAGCAACAACGTAAGTCATTATGTCGTGTATGTACTCCGAATTGTTAGCATTTAATATGTAATCATTTTTAATTGCTAATTGATGTTTTTTTAATACAAATTAATTATGTTAGAGTATGCAGGGGTTTTTATTTTTTTTATTTTCTTTTTATTTAATTATATTTGTGTTTCCTAATCAAACCATAAAAATAAAAAGAGTACATTTGTACTCTTCTTTCTGCTGCGAAATCGGGTGTGGGAAATTTGAGGGAACGGAACATAATTCTGTCATATTCCTAACTGGTGTTGCAAATTTAGAGTCCGCGCGTTGTTACAGATATTATCGTAAGTCGGTAGAATGCCTGTTAAACGCGCGCCACATTGTATATTGCCCATTACACTTGTGAAGGCCAATTGCCAGAACACGGTTTTCAATATCTCTCCACTCAATATTTACAGATGACTTTTGTGTAAATATTTTTGCGCGTTAACTTAGTATAAATGTCACTCATTAAACACCTGTCAGTATAGAATGGATGTGTTCAATACTAGTTTCCACGATGACTAGAAAAAAATTATGGATATACTCCATACTTTTTGTAAACAACTCAATGAGCATTACCTCTTAAATTGTATCTTTTTAGCTGAATAGCTTCTAAACAATTTTACTTAATTACAGGCAATTCAAAAATAATAAATAGTTCCAAAGACAATTTAGGCGTAAAAGTTTCTGAGTACATAAAATTTGTCATAAGTTGAATTTTGCTTATCTGTTAACGTTAATCGTATAACTTAGCCTTTAAACCCAAAATAGGTAACACCATCAATGTCGACTCTTATTGGTAGAAGCTTTTCAATAAATCAACAATAAAAATAGCCATAGCTATGCATATGATAGTATGTTACGACCTATTGACGATGTTATCTACTGGAGCCGCAATAGTGTCAACCGGCTTATTTATAAAACTATATTTGCATATTATGACGGTATTCGTAAATGCACACGTTAGGGTTAAATAACAATCAGTCTGCTATTTTTCCCTTTTGATGATTCATGTACAAAAAAGAAAAACCAGTAACAAGTTCATTATCCATTTCAAGAACAGCCGCTTAAGTTTCCAATCGATGTTGGTACATATGATACATACATACGAGTATGTCTCTGGCATTGACCATCAGATACCAGTTTCTGTTTGCATGTCTTACACTTTACACAGGTGACACACTCTCTCCACCACAACAACAAAAAAAAACAAGTAAAAATCACTATTTCGCACTGGAAATTTCTTATATTATGCACTTTATTTGCAAGTACATATAGTATATATTTTTGTTTAAATTTAACTTTTATTGTTTATCTGCTAGTCACACTTTCTGCACCCAAGATACACTTTGCGTTCTGAACCCGAGAGTAAAGAAAACGACAGAAAGAATTTAAGAAATGGAATAAAAACAGCAACGAAAAAAAAAATCCTATAAGATTATTTCATTCGTTTTTTTTTTGTTTGTTTTATTTTATTTTTTCGGCTATTTTTAGCGAATTACGTTCAAAATGGCAAATTCGAAGCGTACATGTTCACTCATTTTATTCGCTATGAGAATACATACGACGTGCAAAAAAAAAAAAAAAAAACAACAGGTCAATGAGAACTTTTTGAATTCAAATTTGTTTTTTATTTATTTGTGCGTGTTTAAGAAAAATATACACTCGTATATCACTAACGTGCACGTTTCTATTTAATGATGTTTCAAACTTGAGCACACTCAACTCTAACTCTGTGCATAGGTTAGAATGAACCGTATTTTTTGCACCTGTAATCTATTTTTTCTACATTTTTTTTCACACTCTATCTTTTGCACAATCACTGACACTAGAATTACCTCATAGATGAGATTTTATGATTCGCGAAACCGGATAATAAAGAACTCAGAATCAAGCAAAAGAAAATCATTTGGCTTACGAGTAGCTACCAATTATGTACTCGTATATCTGCCGGATACTGGTGATAGTATCTCTCACTATGCCAATACTTATTTGGTATCAGCAACGTGAAAGGTTTCAAAAGATACAAAAAGTATCTTATAGATAAAGAAACAAAAAAAAAAAAAAAATTTCTTTAAGGTGTGTTGTTTGTTACGTACCGAGACTACTAAGTAGAGGACTAGAACGACGATAAAATTTTCAGTGAAAAAAGAAGACACGTAAATAAAAAAAATTCGCGTTCGCGGTTAATTTTTCGTTTAGATTCTTAGATGGTTCAGACCCGAAGTAGTACTAATGTGTTACAGTCTACCTTGTCAGCTGCTCTGTGCACCACACACTGAGCAGAATACTGCTGGGAGTAGAGCTTTCACCGTCGAACACCGAGCGACTTGTATGAGGTTGATGGGTGGGGGGAAGTTTGGAGGTGGTGAGCTTTTCGGTCATGTAGCTAGCTAATTTGCAAACCGTTTAAAATTATTTCATTATTCAAGCGCAGTACTCGTACTTCACATTCATTTTGTAGATTTTATAATGTAAAAAGTAAAAAAAAAGTCTTCCCATACCGGGAATCGAACCCGGGCCTCCTGGGTGAGAGCCAGGTATCCTAACCACTAGACAATATGGGACTTATACAAACCTTTGCCAAATCACTTATAAAACATCCTTGGAACAGATAGCTAGATACAAATTATACTATAAATAGAAGATTTTAGATATTTTTGGTAACATTGAGATAAATGACATCACTTTGTTGATTACGAATACGAATTCGTGCTACTAATGTTGAATTTCTAAGTGTATATGTGATTTTATGGTTGGCAAATACGAGCAAAGAGCATTACTTGCTTGAACTATATATTCTTGTGGCGGGATTATTTAACAAATTCCAAAGTAAATTACTGAAAAGAATTTTATCTAAATAATGACACACCTTTCATACAAGGCTACTCGTGGTATCGGGCAGTTGTAAGTGAACTTGAAAAGATAAATTTAAACAAGAAGTAAACAATTTAATTAGGTTAATTCTGTAAAGTAGTGTGATGGCCATGATTCCGTGAGATATCTTATTCATTGTGATCAACACCTTTCTTACTCTATTCTCAATGAAAAGAAGAAATTTATGATGTACAAAAATAGAGTGAAATAATTGTTTAGATAAACAATAAAAACTGTTCTTACTATACAGCACAAAACAGTTTTTCATCTCATTTCGTATTGCTTCAAATTGTTGATCGTAATTTATACAGTTTAAATTTTTCACATACATTCTTCTACTATGAGCGTAAATTTGAAATGCCTGTCTAACTGTCTGTGTGTCTGTCACACCTATAACTGACATTTTCCAGAAAAAAATATTATTATCGCACCCCATCATGCGATAAGAATTTGTACAAAGTATTTTTTTTTAATAATTAATTTTGTTAACCAAAATTGAGCCATGTGGGCCACCCCACTATTTCTTATCCATCTTCACCCGATTCTGATGATTTTCTGTCAGTCGTATCCCCGCTATAACTTAAAACCCAAATTTCATAAAAATCTGCTAGGGGATTTAGGCTACAAATTTAGGGAACCCAGACTTTATGTTGGTATAGTTAACGGTGTGCAAGCACTCCGAACTGTTTTCTAGCATGCACTAGATAGCGCTTTTTGAAAAATGTTAAAACATCATTTTAAAGGAAGAACTTTACTTTGCAGTGATAAAAAATATGAAGGTTGCAATTGGACGTACGCTGAGACGCGAATATTGTGCTGGGATAAACAATCGAAACTCTTCAGATGACGGTTTTGAGGCATCAGCGACATCTATTGAAGGATAGATGGTAATCAATCTATGGGCCAAAGCCTCATATTACCCTGTTTAGTGTAAATTTACTTGACTAAATTTTAGTGGTAGTCCGGACCTAATTCGGTGTAATCTAGGTCAATAATAAGGAAATAAAGTGCACGACTGGGTCGCACTTACTTGCATCTATATGTTCTTCATTTGCAAATGAGTTATTACTCATATTTAAAATTTAACACTTTTGCGCGAACAGTATGAATTTTTGTTAACTTGCGGTGGTACACTTTCAGTATTTCAGAATCTATTGCACTTAGAAACATCCTATTGTAATTGCACTGCAGGCATAGAACAGACAAGATTGCGGCTGGTGCGCCGAAAATTATATTTTTTTAAAACACTACTTGATCTAAGACGTATATACACATTTTGATGGAAAAATAGCCACACTTTGTTTTCACGTCTTGAATAAACAACTCGTTAAAAATGGGAAAAGTTGGGAAAACCACAGTCGAGAAGCGATCTGCAATCATCACTCTTCTTAAAGAAGGCAAATCGCAGCGGAAAATTGCTTCGCAGTTGAAAGTATCAAGGTGCTGCGTTCAACGTACCATTGAATGACACGCTCAAACCGGAAGTGTTGAGGATAAACCACGGTCAGGACGGCCTAGAGCTAAACACGAGGATTTGCTAATAGTCAGAACAAGCAAACAAAATAGACGAAAAACAGCACTCGAAATACGCGCCGAAATAAATGAAACACGGAATAAGCCGCTGTCCTTGACAGACGGCCAAACGAAGATTGAGACATGCTGGACTATTTGGGCAAGTAGCTGTTCAAAAACCCCTGTTGCGACTTCAAAAAAAGCAGAAAAGGTTAGAATGGGCCAAAAAGCATAAAGACTGGACGGAAGAATATTTCAACTGAGTTTTATGGAGCGTTGAATCCAAGTTCGAGGTATTTGGCACAAAACGGAGAGTTTTCGTTCGACGCAGAGCTGAACAAAAAATGCTATCAGACTGTGTGGTTCCTACCGTCAAGCATGGAGGCGGTTCTGTTACACTCTGAGGTAGTTTCTCTTCAAGTGGCGTGGGAGACCTGGCTCGAGTGATTGAAAAAATGAATAAGGAGGCATACAAAACAATATTGGAAGAAAACGCTGTGACCTCTGGACTAAGGTTAATTGGCGAAGGATTCATATTTCAATACGACAATAACCCTAGACACACGTCAAGATTTTATTAAGACCACCTGAAACAGAGGGAAGATGAAGAAATCTTACAAATCATGATATGGCCGCCGCAATCCCCAGATTTAAATCCTATAGAGCTGTTGTAGGAGGAACTGGATCAATGCCCATATATACTATTGGTTTGCTGGAGCAATATACCATAGACAACAATTCAAAAACTGATAGCTAGAATGCCAAGAATTGTAAAACAAAGTAATCGAATGTAAAGGTGACTTTTTTGAGGAAATAATTTCCTTTATGTTAAGAACAAAATGAAAATATTTTTCTCCTTATTTTGGTTTCATATATGTTTCCCGTTAATTTTGCATAATTATTATTCTACTAAATAGTTTTTTTCGATGTTAGATTTTGTTTTTCCTTCGAGCACTGAGGGCGGCCTCAAATTTTTGGTCTGCAGTGTAAATACGTACTCGTATTTGCGAAAAACCTAGTAAGTCATCTATTACATATGTAAGTCAAAATCGTTAAGGCCGTTTAAAATAAAATTTATTTTGATCAAAATTGGTATTTAGTTATGGGGTTAGAATGAAAATTCCGATTTAGACTTGAATTACGACCCTACAAATACCAGATATGAAGTTTGGAAGAAATCCCCCTTGACGTCCGGTGAGATACCAATACATCTTGCTGTAGGCTTCGTGAAATATTCGTGAATACATTCGGATAATCGATACTACAATCATTTCGGGGAGCTGTCATAACGTTATAGGTTCGTCTTTCCTGAGAGAACTATGTAAAAAAATAAAAATATTAAGAGGACTAAACAGAAAGAACACACAATTTCCTACAGTGAAAAATATTAGGAAAACTAAAGAAAAATCGAATTTATACCGAAATTACAAGTAAACTGCAGATCATATGTTTATGTATAAATAAAAATCTTTATAACTCCAAACTAACACATGTTTTTGCTCTGCATTTAGTACTATACCACATGTCGAAGTAGCAGCCCCTTTTAAGAAACACAGTATGTAACTTAGGTAATTTTAAGCAAACTATTTATAATTAATAAAGGTTTAATTTTTTACCGATTTTTTAATTTCATGGAACATAAAACAATTCTATGAAACAAAAAATGTTATTAATAAAAAGCGCTTGACTTATTAGATATATTTGTAAAAAAAATGTTTTTCTAACCCAAATTCGAGAAATAGCTAAAGTACTGTTGTTCAGATATACATTCATCCATTTTATCTCAGATACAAATTTTATTCTAAATCGTTAGTCGTTCATGACATAACGGGAAGATCGCAGAGGCGTTAGAAGATACAAACGAGATCCTGATGGAAGGACACAAGTCAAATCTGCTCTGGTGGCTTACGAAACGAGGAGCTAACAGAATGGATAGGGCAGAAGTAGAAAGGGTAGTCACCATAGAAGAGGTAAAAAGTGTTCCGTGTAAAACCGCAGAAACATTTTTATGTTAAACTTTACGTCAGTGTCCATATCAAGAAATGTTTTGATTTCGTTGCATAGTTGGAATACTTCCACTAGCACTCACAGTGTTTGTAAGATTATTAATATTATTGTATCCGATTGAGAGATTCAGTAGCAGTAGTGTTTACCGTTTGGAAGTTGACAGAAAATAGCAGAATGTTAAACCTTGAATGTTAAAATTGCGTCATTGTTTAAATCAGAGACAAATTATAGAGAGACTTGCAATGACAGCTGTCTCTTTGGCTTGTGGCTATGAATACGTGTGAATCGTTCAGAAAGCCGTTATCACCATCAAAGGCAACAATAATTAAACAAAAATTAAACAAAAAAATAAAAAAATAAAGTACACTTGCTCGACTTTTTCATTCCACTAACAACAAATTTTCGTTCGTGACAATCAGTTGATCATAGCAACTGTTAGAATCTATGCCGTTGCTATGCCCATTCGGCTAAACAATCAATTTAGTTGATTTCTGGTTTAAATCCACAGAGAAGGCAGGACGTAAATACAGACTTGAGTGTCTAAGCATAAATTATATCTGGAAATTTGCGGTATCCACAAATATTTTGAATGCATCTTAACATAAGTTAGGTCTCGTGGAGATGGGAGTACATAATGCAATCGGGTGCAGAAATAATTGCATTTAGACAGGACTTTTAACTATCATCTAAAGAAGATATACCATGTGAAAGACGATACATGTAAGTTATACCTGGAAGATGTGGACGATGTGGAGACGATGGCCCTTTATGTCAATATTCGGCACACATCCTAACTAACAGAAGAAGAAATATATCGAAGAGATAAGCAGGATATCCTTTGTGGGAGAAAGCCAAAAGTGACTCAAAATCTGGTTCGATATTTCAAGTGTTTTTTTTTTTTTTTTTGTTATGTTTCCATCACTAACAAATGTCATTACTAGTCTAGTAACATCTGAAGAGCCACCGCTGTTTGCTTTCGCTGTGGTCAACGTATCCAGCGCCATTTAGTTGCATTGCCTCTTAAAATATCGATGTTGTGCCAATCTGTTTCTGCTATAAGAATCTATAAACTTAAACTAACACTAAAATAAAATCGACATTAGTCTCTCAAAGTTAAAGTTAATCTTAATTCATTCCTTACGTAACATCACAAGACAACTGTCAGTTATATTAAAAATAATTTTATTCGTCTATTGCTACAATTAGCGTCAATTAAGGGTAATACATATACTAACTATGTACAATTCGACATTATTAAAAAAAAATACATAAATACCATCTAGGGTTCCACATATTTCACGTGTCTTGCTAAATTAAAAAAAGTTACAAATACGTTGACATAAAAGCCATTATCAGCAGGAGCAACGGAAGGTGGCTCAAATAACTCACAATAATGATAAAATATACTATAATCATAAAGATAAATTCATAGATTTTTTGTTTGCATCTCTTACGTTAAAAGATATTTAACTTGTAGGCTATACAAATATTTACAGTCTTAAAGTACAGAGGTTTGAGGTACAAGCTTAATGGTAAATATTAATCAATCTTAGAGATACCAATGCTATCAGCAAACTGCCTGCACTGAATTTAACTGACGTAGAGGTATTTTTGAAAAAGTTTTTAACAGTTGGCGGTGGATCTTTTATATACGAATCTGTGCTAGATGTATAGGTTCGTGTCGTTTTTGAACTAATTCGAACGGTCGTATAGATAGTTGGAGAAGTTAGAGTTGTGGTATTTCTCGATGTTGAGTTTATCGCTGTAGAATTATAAGTTGTAGAGTTCAGCAATATGGGATTCCATGTTGGAGGATTTGTTGCTGTTGAATTTGCCGTCGTTGGTTTTGGCGTTGTAGAATTCGTGGAATTTATTGCAGTGGAATTCGTTATTGTAACATTCCATGTTGTTGAATTCGTTGTCGTTGAATTCGTTGCCGTTGGATTCGTTGTTGTTGAATTCGCTGTCGTTGGATTCGTTGCCGTTGAATTCGTTGTCGTTGGATTCGTTGCCGTTGAATTCGTTATCGTAGAATTGGATGATGTCGGATTATTTATTGTTGAATTTGTCGTTGTTGTTGAATTCAAAGAGTTTGTAACATTAACTGTAGTTAGCGGTAATAACGTTGTGGTCAGAAATTCTTTATCATCTTTAAATATAAATATTTTTTTTTTTTTAATTATAAATATGTATGTCGCAAATTGTTCTTTTTATAACTTACTAGTAGTATTTATGACCAGAGACTTCACGGATGCTTCATACGGAGTTGATATATACTCCGTTTCAATATTTGCCATAATCGAATACACCCACATTAGGTGTGGGAAAATGTTAGTATATATAGCCGCTAGTGTGACATCTGTACAATTGTTCTTCGGACTGGGTCGTGTTACTACCGACGAGAGAAGACCTACAAGATAACTTTTGCATACGAGTCCAGTTCCACGATCATTGTTATAAGCCAGAAAGGAATTTGCTGCCTAAAATAAAATTAAAAATTGGTAGAATGATGATTTTATATTATTGATATCAGTGTGTAGTATATACGTACTGCACAATCAAACTGTTGTGGTAAGACATAAATCGAACAAATATCATCCCTTCTAGCGTTGGGATATTTTGTGAAATTTCTACATATTTCATTGTTGTACATGGTTAGCTCCTCAGTTTGGTAATAGTACGGAAAGGCGTCTTTTGACTGAAATTAAAAATGTAAAAATTATGTGAAAGTATTCATAATACAAATGTGAACGATCTGGAAAACCATATCTTTGTAAAATGCTAAGCTGAAGGAATTTCATGAAATCAATTTTGGAAATTCTTGGTGCACAACACGAACTAAAGCTCTGATGGGTACCAGATAATGAGAAGGTTGATGAACTACCAAACTAAAGTATCATATGAAGAAAATAAAATAAAGAACTTCCTCTGCCCAGACAACTGCACATAAGATTTAAATTCTGCTGAAAGTGTTTCTTTCAAGATATAGAAGTACTATGATGGAAGAAATAATATAAGGTGAGTGACACTTTTTTATGAAAAATGGTGATATTTTTACTTTACTTTAGAGTACAAACTCTGTGATTAGTAATGGAATACAATATCTGTCAAATATTCGCCTCGGATTTGCCTACAAATAGTATTTCTTTTGATGAATTTGTTC
Source organism: Pocota personata (assembly GCA_963082735.1). Classification (NCBI taxonomy): domain Eukaryota; kingdom Metazoa; phylum Arthropoda; class Insecta; order Diptera; family Syrphidae; genus Pocota; species Pocota personata. Next base: position 83,536,462 of record OY720432.1, on the reverse strand, counting down.
ATCACGTTTTCGCATAATTGAGGCTGTATTTCGCGAATAACACCTCTGATATTTTCTTTTAATGCATGAATCGTTAGTGGAGCATTAGCGTAGACTTCATCTTTAACATAGCCCCAAAGGAAAAAGTCTAATGGTGTTAAATCGCACGATCTCGGCGGTCAATTGAAGTCTCGATTTCGAGAAATCATACGTCCAGGAAATCTGACACGCAATAGAGCAATAATTGTTTCACCAGCATGTGGCGCCATCCTGCTGAAAATAAACGTCCTCCACGTCCATAGCATCAATTTCAGGCAAAAAAAAAGTCAGTCGACATCCTTCGGTAATGCAATCCATTCACTGAAATGGTCGCGCTACCATCATTTTCTAAAAAAATATGGCTCAATGACACCGCCAGCCCAAAAACCGCACCAAACTGTCACTCGTTGTTGATGAAAAGTTTGCTCCACTAATTCCCTTGATTTTTCGGAGCCCAAGATGCGACAGTTTTGTTTGTTTATGTACCCAGACAAATGGAAATGAGCCTCATCACTCAGAATAATTTTGTGTAAAAAATCATGATCTTGTTCACTCATTTCCAGCACCCAATCAGCGAAAGTTCGGCGTTGTGCGTGGTCTGCTGGCTTCGTTTCAACTTATGTCAACTGGATCTTATAAGCATGTAGCCCAAGATCTTTATGCAAAATGCAGTGCAAAGTGGTTGGGGATAGGCAGAATTCCTGTAATCGTCTCGAAATGGACACAACTGGGTTTTCAGTCACACTCTCAACTACGTGTATTGATCCATATTTAATAACTTCCTAGTTTTTACTTATCAAAAGTCATCGCAATGACAGTTGAATGTTTGACAGTTTAACAATGGCGCGAAATTTAAAATGACACCTCTTGTTTTTATGACCCTATATAGACACTTCAGTGCACAAAACTTTAAATGCATGATGTTCAATGGATAGCTTGTGATAATCTTTGTGCGATCGTATCTCCTTAGGTTAAACACATAACGAGTCATTAGTCTTCTTCTGCTCTCTGCTCTAATGTTGAAAAATAAAATTGCACATCCGTAAGTAAGGATAGGCACCAAGAGATTGATATTAATTGACATCGTTGAATAAGCGAGGGTTAGCGGCTTTATTATTGTTTATTAAAGAAAACTTTGGTGAACAATTTTTATTCTTTCTAGACGTGTTCAGTTCGTCACTAAGCGATCCAATTCATCATAGTGTTAAGGGCAACTGAAATGGCTCAGTGATGGGGTATAGGTTCAAACTTCTCATATTAATAACAAAAGTCTTTGAACTTTCCTTATTCAAAATGTTGCAATCATAATCATTACATAAAACAATTTGCCTTTTTAGCCACTGAATCAATTAAATAAATTAATTTACTATTTTATTAAGGCATTTCTGTAAATTAGCAATAATCTGAATGAAGTAGGTAATATAAGAAAAGTTGTCGTACTGGTGCTTGTCTTAGACAATGTCTACATAAACATGAGATATGAAATAAAATTATGCGCCACAAATCTGTAGAACAGAAAGAAAATCTTTAACATAATCGACGAAGGCATATACAAGGTGACGCTAAAGTCATCACCTTATCAGAAGATGCTCTCATATTCGCAAATGGCATCTTATGTCATCGCGACTTTGACATTTGTGAAGTAAACAGAAACAGAATACACGTAGATAAACCATGAATTGCTATGCTCTTCAAGAACGCGGAATAATTGTGTCAATATTTTCGACAGATAATCGGTCGGCGGTTTTGGCTCAACGTGAATTTCGTCGTCGATTGTCACCAACTGGGCAAACACTGCGGCGTTTAGCCGCTTGCCTCGAGGAGAATGGTTCAACACGGGACAGTGTCAGATGTGCCCGGCCTCGGAGCAGCTTATTGTTCGAGAATATACTTAGCTGCTGTGATTGCAGATGTCCAAGAGGACCCTCAAATATTAACCGGACGACGGGCCATGCATTTGGGCATCAATAGACGGTTTAGGAATCAATAAAAGAATCAAAGAAGGCATATATTAGTACATATGTACATAGATATGCGTATCTAGAGCTAAGTAACAGTGTAGATTATTCAACAACTGCTAGGGATTCGTGTAACGATTAGTCGACGATTTAAAAATTCTCTTGGATATACGAAATCTCCGAAGTACCAACATTAGAATGAAAAAAATTAAATCATCGCCATAGCTTATATATAGTAACAAACACACCAGAAGCGAGCTTAAGTCCCAAGATCAGGGAAGTCATCAACGCTCTGATTGGAAGTACCTAGATGTGACGGTAGATACATGTACTCTACATAGCCATAGCTTGTATCAATATCTAGTGAAGGGTTTGAATGGTTCTCTGTTGCATCACATTTGTTCAGTGTTTTAAGTACATTGTGGTTGAAGGTATGCCCCACAGTCAGGGTGAGCTATCTGATGCTCTAAATTAATAGCACTGTAGCTCCAAGTAAAAGCGAAACTATTGCAGTAATCGAAGCCCTCAATTCAGAAATATACAGCAGGGTTTGAGAGAGCATCCCTGTTGAGCTTTACTTCCAAAAAAGGTTAGCAAAGAAATAACTGCGTGCGTCACGCGGTACTAAGATAATAGTTAAACTCACATTAAGGAACACCTGAAAAGATTCGGCAATGTAACTACATAAGCGGATATCAGCTCTGGTAGTGTTAAGACAAGTTATGAAGACGTGAAATACCAAGTGCTTCTGGGGGCAGGGCATTAAAAGGATTGAAGATTCAAAACCACAAAGTTGTATAATATCGTCACTACTATATTTGTTGTGATCCATGGCTTGTAAAATGTCGGTGTGGATAAAATACTCAGCAATGGACATTGGCGCCTCCATATCGGTTATGCCTACATTGTTAATATCGGAAGAACCTTGTCCTGGTACGCAGCAAAGGGTGAGGTTGCACTGTGTACAGTGCACTGTGTATGGGGCCTTACAACCTTTGGAGTCTTATAAACAATGTCGATGATCTTTGCACTTATAGACTTGCACCAAATATCCACTGGTTTGGTGACAGAGGCCCCTCCGGTGAAACAAACTTCGCCAAAAGTAAAATTCTCGGTCTTACTGACAACCTTTGGAAAACATTGCTGAAGAGAGTACCGAATTTTCGTTTTCAAGTACTGTCTCCGTTCAAGATAGCACCAAATTGGATGTGTGAACACTATGGGAAGCGAAAGCAGTAGTGGATTGGCAGCAGAACTCGCTAATATAAGTTGCAAGAAGGGTAGACTTATAAAAGTAATAAAGGGTACAAGGGAAGTCCACGAAGGCCTCTTCTACGTATTTGCCTAGGAAATATGGAAAATTTTTAAAACAAATCCGACGAAATCTGATTAATCCTAATTTACACTTTGTTTAGAATTTAATAGTCAACATTGGATCCGTAATTCTTTAAAAAAGATTATTTTGAAACTATTATAAATGAGTTCGTCAGTTTTGATAAGAATAGAAATTTTCTTTTGATTACATTGAAACTATTATATAACTCTTAAAAAATGTACTTGAGTCATAAACTGTCACACTTATCTCGCCTGATGAATTTCCGGTGATGCTTCTTCAGATACAATAGTGATTCAGATTAGGTTCATGGTTTTATTTACTAACTACGTACTTAGAAAAATAAGAAAAAAAATTAAGATAACTTAAGTCTTTTAAGCACTTGCGTGGATAAGTATATATAACTCATACTTAGCATCTTCTCAAACATATATTAATCTAACACCGATAAGATGACTTAGTACGTGATTACAGTCACTCAAACTATCTACTTATAATTTGCCGACTAAAATTCAACTTACATTTCGTGAAAAGAAGTTCGCCAAACACGAATGATTTACGTGTATGTTATCGTCGAGCATAATCCATTTCATATCCGGTCGTGTACCTAGCGGTAATGATTGGCTCAGTGTCAGCAGAGCTAAATCATTTTCCAAAGTAATTGGGTCAAAGTTTTCAGCAATATCTATCGCAGATACATTAACTCGAAGGGCATCTACAAAGGCGTTCGTACTTCCAGCCACAACACTCAAGACCGAAGGATCAAGCTTGATTGGCTTCGACTTGGAGCCAAGCTCAATGTGTACACAATCCGCTGTAGTTGCAATAAGTTTCTCATATATGATGGCTCCATTGCAGCGATGAATCTTATTCCCTGGAGGATACTCAAATAGAATCTCTACCTGGTAGTAGTTTGCTAAAGTTAAATGTAAAAGTGCTGCCAGAACAATAGCAATTTTTGACATTTTCTTGTACATTTTTCTTTTTTAGTAATTTTAAAACCTTTTCGAATTTTCACTTATTGGACGCGGATCCGAACACCTTGACTTTCAGAATTAAACTGATGCTTCTTAAGCTTAAAATAATATAATATCTGGTCTCAATTTGCACTTAAACTGCTTACAGAGTGCGGGAAAAACTTCTGCGAAAATATTTATCTCTGAGATGCTGTATGGCACATCTTATCAGTTATAATTCAGATAAAATGTTCTTTTTCCATTCTGAGAAGTGATGTGATATTTAAGAAAATAACTCGACGACTGGCAGGCGTAACCTTTTGAGAAAAATGAACAACAAAATATCATAGTATTTTGCAGATGTGAAGATAGGAAAAGTGCGCGGCGCGCAGATAGTTTTATGACTACGTAAGCTGTGTTTTATAATGTTGACCCAAAGCTTTGATACTCGTAAATCTTTTTGTTAACTGCATTTTATTTAGGATGTTAGGGATGGGTTAATTGGTATATAGTTGAGTGTTGCAAATTCGGATTTGCCTTATCAGTATTTAAACAATGCACCAATGCTGAGTCATATTGAACGAGTTTTCAGCCCTTTTGAATACATCACATGTACTCTATTACGTTATAAATTATTGTAATATCTTATTATACATTGTTGAGCTGTTTATACAGAATGTATTCAACGTCCGATGCAACGTGATGCCTGGACTATGCAACGTGATGATATTATTTTTATTTGTCTTTCTAATGCGGGGTTATCTTCTTTGGCATGGCAACATGTAATCTGATTAAATTAACATCTGTGAATCAATGAAAATCCAAATGCCCTCGAGAAACCGCACACTGAAGACTTGTTTGTCTTAAGAAAGATTTGTTTTTAGTACAACACAAAATCGTACATTTTAGTCTGTCTAAGTTTTTAATTTTTTCCTACTCTAGGTAGACAAAAATGTCTTTCGATAGTTTAGCACTCGGTGTATGCAGCACCATGTATTTGTTTTATCGGGCGGGTAGTATAGCAATCGTAAAAGAAACCTATCGTACGACAGTTTTGACTTCGGTGTGCTTGGCCTTAGAATACATACCGAACGCAGCCTTTGCTTTAGCGATTCGAAAGCTTAAGCTCAATTCTGCAACAGAAACAATACTTTTAACGTACTGAGAATTCTGCAGAATCCGACGGAGTTCATCTTTAGTTTCTATCACCAAATCGGTGAACATTTGATGCAATGCAATGTTGGTGTAATCGAGGTGTTTGAAATACATAGTTTGTAAGACTTCACACCGACAAAGCATTCCACATCTGAAATTCCTCTGATAGCCTACTCCTATATGCACGAGTATACAGTATAAAGTATACTGTTGTCCCATATATCACACTTGCTGCTTCTTTAGCTTGTTCAGTCAGTGCATTGATAAAACATCTTTTGTTGCGGCTAACGCTACGTTGGACTTTCCTCATTTTTATATGATACTGGGACTCAAGCGCGCTCCTACTCTCTGCGTGGGTACCTGAAATGCAAACTTTAAGTTTTTTCCACTCTTCTATCCGACTCCAGGTATCTGCGGTCAACATGTGCTTTTTTCCCATACAACTTTCTGCTCCGGTTACATGTAAATTCTTTTCAGCTCTCAAGTACTCCTCTATATTGGGCATTGCATTAGTGACTATCTATATTTCGGACATCTAAGAAACAAAACAGTCGACTACTGGCTATATGGTAATAGTACCTTTAGGTTGGCTGATTAAAGACCTAGAGAAGAGGTACTGTACATTCAGCTTAAAGCTGCAGGAACGGCAGTATCTATTCGCCTTCTTTAGACTTTCAGAAGAAAAACTTCTTTAACGAAAAAAGATCGCCAAATTATCAATTTGTATTGACACACTGAAATTGTCAATAAGTAAGTAAGCACATGCGGAGAAATGGCTGCATTAACAAATGGCGAACAAACCGACAATCTTTTATCCGAGCAACGAAATAACAGACCATGCAGCTTTAAATTGGTTACTAAAAAAATAAATAAAAAATTAGACCTTGCCTAACTTCTCGCTCCATTTGTGCTGTGCGAGTCACGAATGAGAGGGACCCACAGTTTAATGCTGTTTCTGAATGGCAATTTTTTCGACTGAAAGAAACTCCTCATGACAATTTTAATGTTGGGTGCTTGCCAGACGTTAGCGAGAGGTGGGACCGTGAAAAAACTATTTGGTATTATATTTTTTGGGACACGAATCTTGAGACTACCACTCAGTGATCGTGCACCACTTAACCATTGAGTGGATCGAACAGAGGAAAATAATATAATTTCATACCAAAGATATATGATATATGGTATCGCTGGTCAATTTCCTTAGGCCCACAGTGGCAATCGAAACAAATTTGTTGTCACAGACTAGATAAATAAGTAGCCAAATGCTTTTATCGCCCTTAATTAGCCATACTTCTGGTAAAATAGATTTGTAGCTGCTGAATGAAGAGGTTTAGACTGCTCTTTGAAGATGGAATACGAAGGGCGAAACTTGTGCAAACAGGTTTCACTTTCCACTTGTATCAGAAAGACAAAAGAACAAAACCGCTTCATCCATTCAAGTGACCCCGAATGAACATTATAAACAAGCCATGACCCGTAGTACTTTCGTTTGATAATGTTTTTGATTCTTTTTTGGTTTTTGCTAAATAGAGTTTTCGAGAGAACATATATGTATACCCGTACCGATAGTGAAAAGTTCTCGGTATGGATTCATATATAGCCACTTAGCACTGAAATCGGCCAGATGACTTTTGAACAATGAAATTTTTAAGAAGTCTTAATTGACAAACAAAGTATTCTTTAGAAATGGCGCCCAACGTGGGAATAAATTCATTCTCACAATCCTGTTGGGCATGAATCAGACTATTTCTTCTGTCATGATCAACCATTTTTTGTTGTTGTGTAGTATCTATCAACTTTAGCTGTATTTGTAAATGTTTTTATCTTAGAATATTCTCAGATATTCGTAAGAACAGTCAAAATCATAGTAAAATATTTAATTTGGATTAAATAAAATAAACAACCTACAACCATCTTCGGTATTTAGTGTAAATAGGTGAACATTTCTTGTAAGCGTGTTAATGCGCATTTCAAGATTGTTTTTTTTTTTTCAGAGCTACGATAATGTCAAAATCTTTCCAGAATACAGAAATTTCGTCACTGTGTTGTCATTTGGACACATGCAAATTGTAGCGATAAGCCTAGTTCACTTCTGATAACCTTTAATATGTGATAAAGAGACATTTTTAATTTTAATCAGGAAAGTTATTCTGCAAAATCTGCAAAGAAATTGTATCTTTAAGGTGAATTTGTTTTGGCCTTTGCTATTTCTATGCAAAGCTTACAACTGCTTTGTTTTTACAAAAAGCATAGTTGAGATTAGGATGTATTTGTTAGGATTTAATAGACAGATGCCGTATAAAAACTCACGTGACTTCATGCATTGCGTCTGTTTACCTATGAATCACAGAAAATTAATTGAAAAAAGATGTCACGTATGATATCGTGACACTACCTGCCAGGAAAACACTCGGGCAGATGTGAATCACAAACGAGCAGCATATCTGCAGAAACTACTGAGATCCTGAAGCACAGAAAGATACTTTTTGCTCCTCGTATTAATGCCTCAGCTTAAGCAGAAATTTGAATATCTTCGGTAACTCTTCAAAACTGAATGAGCTAGGGAAAACACCTTTAAAAGCGGTCCAAAAACACTTCGGTGACACCGGGTACACAATTCAAAAATTATGGTAGCTATTTTCTTAAAATCTGAACTATGCGACTTTTCTTCCAAAAGACCTTCCATTCATTAATTTCCATGATTTGTTAATCCCACTTTCAGACACTAACAATTAACATAATCTAAGAAACTTATCTTAAACAAATATATTTAATTCGACTATAAATCCTTTAGGATATAAATAAACAATTATAAGTTCAAATGAAAATATAAGACCACTGTGACACCTTAGATGAGAACCACAGATTACAATTAACTAAGAAATATTTGTTTTACCATCGTCTTTCTAAGTAAGACGGTAGTGTTCATTAAATAAAAATTTATAATACAAAACTAATATCATATTCAAATATTTATTTACCTAAATATTAAGAAGAATAGGAATTCGGATGAATCATAAAAGATTACCCAATGTTAGAGGAATTTTAAGTGCGACCAAATTCTACAATTCCAGAAATGGTAAACAGTGTTGTCATCGTGACAAAATTTATGTCACTGGTGACATAATATCAAATTCAAATTATGCTGGTATCATAAGTGATATATTTTAGCATTCACAGAATAAATGCGAAACAAAGAAATTGATCGATAAGTTTGAATGGATATTTTTTTGTAAAATCTTGACGAATTCTCTATTGGCAACACTTTCGTTTGGTTGAAATAAGATAAGAATATATACGTACTCGTATTTCATATCGAAAATATTGTCATTTGTTTTTTTTTTTTTGGCCTAAATTAAGTCATGGTGACTTATTTTTTGATATTCTTTCGTTAGATGAAGGAAGAAAGTTACATATGACACAGAGTCAGAGTGTGGCTTGTTTTGGTCTTCGCGTTTTGTGGAGGATTATGACATGCGACATAAAACTGCCAACAAGGTGACAATAACAACAATGATGATGGAAGTTTGATTTTGGGGATATTTAGAAAACATAGATTCATTTGAAAAAATAAAAAACAAAAACAAAAAAAAGTATTGAAGTAAGCATCCCGAATGAAAGGGACTGGTGCCAGCAATGATTTGCTGGTACCAGTAAAAGTTTGCACAGACAAATTGAATTTAGCTCGGCGGTTTTATTTCAGCAATTGTATTATTTGCTGAGAATTAATTTTCATTTATTTTCTTGAACACAATTTTATTTCGAAAAATATGAAATTTGCATTTTAATATACTGTTGTAAAGCTTCCGATTTTGTTGCATCCAAGCATGCAAAGATTGAAATATAGTTCCAGTAAAGGTTTACAAGTGCAATTTACTTTTACTGATACACCAATAAATTGACAATCGCAATACCAACTAGTCAAATTTGTTGATAAGTATCGTTTATCGTTTATTTTTTGATACTCGCAATAGGGGTGTATCTATTTATTTCCTTCGATATCCATATTATATTTAAGTAATCTGCATTTGTTTATAACAAATGCACTTAAAATGGAGAAAAGAAGTGTGTTATTTAGCGAATTAGGTTTTCCCCCTCCAAAATGTGGAACTAACGTGATTGGAACGTTTCATCTTCTTCTCTTTTCCTTATTTTAAACTACAAATAATTCCCAATTTTTCTCCAAATCCTTTACAAAAGATTAATGAAAAATTACGAATCTCTTAAAATGATAATTACATTCTATATGACTGAATTAGGTCAATATTACTGAGTGCACTTTGAACGGACTTGCTCGGTTCGTTGCTTGTCTCCGAGTTCATGTAAACATTAATACCCCTGGCGCCAAAAATAATAACAAAATCATTTCAAGTAAATGTATTTTTCTTCCTTTTCAGCAGTCAGCTTGTCTAAGAGAGAGGGTTGATTATTTGGAAATTCGTTGCCTGTCCCCTTACTTAACAATGGAACCTGAGACCATTTTCTTCTTTCACAAATTATTTACAACGTTGCAAGCCCAAATATTTGCAATTTACTGCCAGAGAAATAAAAGGATTTCCTGGTGACAGCCCTCATTAAAATATCGTAAAAATGTGAGCCGTAGCGAAAGAATGACTATCTTTAAACAAGTGATACTCTCAAATTCACTCGTATGTAGGTAAATAAAAGTTACCTGCAATCAGGTATGTATGTATTTGCATTACTACAGCAGATACTCTTTATAAAGATTTTCATAATGCCTACCTGCCTTTGTGTTCAAGAAAAATGTTTCTATACCTACCTGTTAATGTTACGACAAAATTTGTTAGATACTTCATATCGTTTCATTCATCCTGAGTTCGAACCTTGCAAACTGTCAGGATATTATTTAGTAGAGAGAAGATTCTAGCAGAATCAGTGTCGCACGGAAATTAAAATTATAAAATCGGTATTTTTGTCTACAAATATGTTTGTGTGTGTAGTTTTAATATTTATTTTAATAACCAATTTAAACACATGCAATGGAGCAACTTTGCCTGAAATCGGCAACAATACAGAAGATACTACTACTGCAATGGGTAAAGCTTCGTAAGTGTGACTTTGTACATTATTTAATTAGCTTTTTGTGTTTATTGTTGTTATACCATAGACACTGTAATGTACTACTTAATAATAATGTGTCTATGGTTATACTTTGTAAGAATGCTTTTTGAATAGACGTGGTGCTGTTAGCAGTAAATTACTTTAAAAGATTATAACTTTGACGTTGAATCTTTTTAAATATAAACAATAATTAAAATAGTACAGACCATCATTTAAGACTCGCTTAGTAACAAACGAATTTAAACTCTCATTTTCTTAAAATCGCTTCTAACTCCCATTCGGTAGTAATAAACACGAATGTCGCTCCGAAAATAAGAAACAGTTTAGGCCACTCAGTTAGTTTTAAAGTGACAGTCGATTTAAAGTGAAAACGGGGGATGAAGAAATTACATGTGGTTTTGATATTATTCAATTTAAAACGAATAATAATGCACGAACAATTTTCAAAGACCGACTGAATGCGTTAAAGTAAATACTATAATAAAGGGCTGATCAGAATATGCATTTACGTCTGAGTCGAGAGCTGTCAAAATGTTAAATGCACGTTAAGCCGTAAGCTGGAAAACAATATGAGTCTGAGATTGCGGCGTGAATCGTGAAGTTAAATTTATTCCATCTTCCCGCCGAGCTGTAAATTTGACGTTTATGCATTTAAACGTGAAAATCCTTTCTGTTCATCTTTATTGAACATGGGTATGAAAAAGTAAATTAAAGAAGAAAGGGAAAATGAATAATTTGGAAATCTGTCCACCACCAATGATGAAATATTTAGAAAAAAAATTGAGCAGTATAAGTAAACTAAAAAGTGTAGTTCATAAATGAAAGACGACTTGGAACTTTCGTTCCAACAGGAGTTAAATAATACATCTTCAAAAAATTCATAATAAAAACAATTGATTCCTCTTCGATCATTGTAATTTTTAGAGGTCAACACAGCAAACATTTGACGGCTTCAAATTTGACAGCTAACTGCATTCTGTTGCATGGAGTAGCAAGCCGTGCGGCAACGTGACGATTCAGACACACATTCTGATCAGATCTTAAGACAGAACTTTTAGTCTGAAATCTGAATTGAATTTCTTCAATTTGTCGCAAGTTAGTGGTGCAAATTCACAGTAGCGGAAATGTGAAAATGGATCAAAATAACTATTCTGAAATTAACTTCAGCTAAATCTGTTTTATTACTACGAAATTTTAAAAGCAATTCACAATCACCTAACTAACAGCGACTTTAGGAGTTGTTTCAAGTATTTCTATTATTAAGGGCCTGCATCTTTTAAAGTTGATTAACCCAGTGATGGATAGAGAGGAAAGGGTAAACTGGGAGAATTAAAGAATTGATTCAGATTCCGATTAAGGAATTTTTATTATTTAGTCGTTCTATTTACAAATTGGCTTAAAACTAGACTTATTACTATAAATTTAATGTTGGCTCAACAATAGGGGCCCAACGTATATCGGCTAGTTTGCTAAGTTTTTTTTTTAAAAAAAAGAAACCTATATTAATGGCTACTTAATCTATTACATGAATATTTTATATAAGAGAATATATTTGGAAAATTGTTTGTTAAATAAAGAAAATATATTATTTAGGGGACTATCCCCGGTAATAGGCATTGTCTGCAAGCTGGTAGAACGGTGTTTCTTCGTTGTTCATTATGTCTTCAAATCTTGTATCGATGATTGCTCGTGCACTCAGGTATCGGTGTCTTAGATCGATCTGCTGTTGGATGTAGTCTTGTATTTCCTCGTTAGGGTGGTCATCAAGATTTTGCAGGAGTCTACTTGAAAGTTGAATCATATACTGGTCGATTGGGCTCACACCGGCGTTCTCGTAAAGAAAAGCCTTAGGGTGGTACTTCCTTGTGATTGGGTTTCGCCACAGTTCTGTACACATTCGAAGAACCTTCCGTTCGAATATTTGAATCTTCTTCATGGTGGTGGGCGATATGGTGAACCATATGGGGCAGCAATATGTGATAACTAGTCTTATCAGCTTCTTGTATACGAGCAGTTTAGTTTTCTTGCTGAGCCCATTTCTCTTTCTGAGTAATGGGTGGACTAAATGCAACGCATAATTGGCCCTCCTTAGGATGATTTCAGCGTGAGGATTAAACTTAAACCTATCGCTGAAATGGATTCCAAGATATTTGGTGGTATTAAAGAATTGAGAAAAAGAATAGATTTTGTCAGATTAAAATAGTGGTTTTAGCCCTGCGTGTTAGCGAATTCGTAATTTCAGCCATTCGTAACTTGTAGGTGCTGTTCGCAGCCGATCATATTCGTCAGACGCTGTGGAGGGGATCATGCCTTGATGCTTCTTTGAAGGCGAAATCTATTCATCTTGTCGAGTATGCATATGATTTTTCTTAGGGAATCGCAAAACCAAACTGCAAATCCTCCATACCTAAACCTATACAATATTCATTGCTTGTTTCAATTTACATGCTGATACAAGGTGAAAACGTTCTGGGTTTTCAGGGAAGGGTATTCCAAAAGACCCAGAAAATGTCCCCTTGCGGAAAACCTGCCATCTTGATTTGCGAATTTTTTCTTTTTCCCCCATTTGCTTTATTTATATTAATCCCCCCTATTAACACTAAATGCGAAATTTATAAGCTCCCACCAATCACCCGTATTTCCCTATAGACTCACACTCACCCCATTATATTTTTGTTATGTCCTGTGTCACTAATATTAGTCGTGTTAATAAAAAAAAGGCTTACTCGTAGAATAATGTAATGCGTATCAATGCGTACCAGAAATATATTTGAAATATGTTGATCATCATAACCCTACTGAATGGAGACGCTCCAATGTTAAAGCTGTCCTGCTAAAGGATTTGACATCGTTATGTGGCTGATATTATGTGCCTTTGACATCGTTATAACCTATAGATTTGTTTTATATGCAATATTAAGCCCTTTGTTAAGTAGCTTTACTAAACAAAAACTCTATCTTTTCCTCCCTCCCTTACGCTGTGAAACTGTAGTTTGCAGCAAAAAAAAAGGAACTATTTTATTGGAATCCGATAAGTGGTTCTTGAGTTACTCATGAATTTGAAGATTTTTGTTGAATCTTTCTCCATCAAATTTAAACTTCATCAAAATCTGTTCAGTAACTGTGGAGATAGGAGTGTAACAACATTTCGCTCTATTTGAGTATAGTAGGGATTATCTAGATATTACTGTACAAGTAGGATTAGCTCGATAAGGGATTATTGAATTGACTCAGTATGCATATCATAAAAAATGAAAGCCCAAAATGCTCTTCAATGTATTAGGCACTAAGGAGTTTAAGTTGATTGTCCTAAAATTTTCATTTGTCAGCTTTCAGAATGCCACCATTTAAAATTTGATTTATATTAGTTACCATTTCAATTTTAATTTTTCCTTTTTTTTCATTTCAGCACCTCCGTATTGGATGTATTTGAGGATATCCGATGGTTTTTTGAGAGGCTTACGATGTTTTGCGACATAGTAGAAAGACTGTTGCCACCAGAAAGAAAGGAAAGGTAAGTCATATAACCAAACTGGCTAATAATTTTGATATTAAAAATAATTTTCAGAGAAGAGCCACATGTAAGCGTTGGTCTAGCCCTCCAACGTGGTTTTAGACATTTTATTTTTGGAGTTCGAGAGATCTCTAAATCGATTGTAAGAGTCGTATCCGACAAAGACGTACGGGAATACAAACAACTGTAAGTTCATAGAAATCGTTAGCAATTTATTCTTATAGATTTTTGTTTTTCAGTTCTAGAGCAACCGACTTTGCTCATGATCTGATTAAATCCGTTGGTGAATTTTTTCGAAATCTTCGAATGCTAATTGGTAATCTCTTTGCCACCTACACCTTTTACATTCCAGAGGTGTTACTCACAAAATGCTTGGGAAACTATTTATGGGATACGTATCCCAAACGACATTTGTATGAATATCCAATTCTTTTGATTAATGACATAATTGAAACTTTTCGAACATCGAATATCTTCGAAAGTGATGTATCAAAGAACACAACTGAAAGTTCTAGAAACTACAAATCGGAAATAAATTTCGATAAGAATATGGAACAAAATGAGATTTTGGACGACGAGATGTATGTATTTCACAATACACCGGTTAGTCCATCACCAGAACTTACTATCAAAGATGATAAAATTGCTCCCCAAAATGACTCACTTACAAACAACTCTGAAAGCGAGCTAGATGACCCCTTGGGACTGAAGGAGAAACTTGAAGCGAGTCTTATAGGAGAGCCACCCAGCTGGAAAAGATGCGTTCAGATGTATGCAACTGAAACGATTTTTCGAAAGCTTGAATTTTATTTCTTTTTAAAAAATAAACAATAGATTCTTTTAAGTCGAAACTTGGATTTTTATCAGTTTGTAAATAAACTTTTAATTGGTTCTTAGTTGAATGTACGTCAGTGTTTAGAGCCTAGTCATTTATTTCATATTTATTGTAATTAGCTTTTGGATGACTTAATAGGTTTGTAATAGAGAAACTGTACGGTGCAGCTTCTGATAAGGTAAGTATTTTATTGGTATTTTGTATACAAGCAATCTTGTACTATCCAGCCGTCGCAACGTAATAAATCTGCCCTCTCTGATGACTACCTGATCATAAAGTTGACTACACGTATTCCATGAGTTATAAATATTTTTGCAGTTTTCATTTGCATGCAAATAAGTGTCGTCGCAGGTAAAGAAATATTGGCAATAATTTGGTAAATATGGTGTGACTTTCAGCGGATCTACACTGCCGATCAAAAGCTAGGCATCACCTAGCATAACAACTCCATGAGTCTCAAACTGATTTTAATTTTGAACGATTACTGTTAACAGCAATTTACACCCCTATTATAGAATCCAACGGGGGGAACGATTTCCGAAACTCGAAAATCGGAATCATTGAATCCGTAAAGTCCGATTTAACGATTCCGAGTGAACAATTCCCCCTGGCGGTTTCTATAATTAGGGTGTTATTCTCAACGCCAGTAAACAACGTTTTTATTGTTTTGTACCAGAATAGTAAAAGGAATTCGAATGGATAAAACGGTGTTTTTCGTCTGAATGTGCCACTTGAACTTTCGAACCTTTTAACCTAGAGAAATGAAATAATCTACTAAACTATATAAAATATTTTCTTTGCCAACCTTTACCAACCGAAAAAAAACTCTAAATCCATCGCTAAAGGCCCTTCCTCCATCACCGAAATTATTAACGTGAAAATTTTAGTTTTAGTGTTCCGTACCAGAATGATATAAAACGGAACACTATTAGATTCAAAGATGTCTGTCCACCTGTACGTGTCTGTGCGCTTCTGCGCTTCTAACCTTTGAACCGTTAGACTTAGAGAGCTAGTATGTGGTGAATCAAAAATAACCAAGGGAACAAATTACTCGTATAAAAAATCACTCCACCATGCGACATCAAATTAGAATTTAAGTTCTAAGGAGTCCATAAAAAAAACAATTGCGAACAATGGGAAAAGCTGGGTGTGCCTAAATGTGTACCTACGCCCGGCCGGTGGAGTACGATATGTGAAAGGTCTTAAGGCTGAACTATAATAATAGAATGCTTTCGTACGACCACTTCCGAAACAGAGCGAATACACAGGATTTGTATTGTGTGAAAATAATAGCTTTTTGTTTCGATTCGTTAAGTTTCGTTCCCTTTTGCTTGATTCGCTCTTTCGTAAGTGTACGTATGAAAACTTGACAAGCAGTCCACCATCTAAGTACTAACAGCGCCCGATGGTGCTTTATTTCGGTGATCGGACCAGAACCTTTGCTTCCGAACATATACGCCTATTATGGGCTACTTGAGCAATTGATAGTACTGAAGGAAACTTAACGTAGAATTATGACATTAGCTTCCGATTGCTTCCGACTATTATAGTTCAGCATTTACGCAGAGGTTTGACTAGGGTAAAAGAACACCCTCTCAAGACAAGGGGAGAGCTCGAATCTGGACATGAAGATTTGTTCCATTAGAGGTCTTTAAAGACTCAAGCTACAGAAAGGGTTCAGAAATATATTTTCCATAAGAATGGTCAACTCGGTTCAGTGTAGGGGGAGAGAGAGAAAGAGCTCTCCGGTAAGGAGGAGTTTGCTGCAAATATTGCAGATAGCATATTAGCTTTCTCGTTGTGGAAATCTAATCTGCTAGCTGCTAGTCGTTTCTAGGCCATCTGTACACTTTTTTATGTTCGATATGTTTCGTTCACTTTTGCTCACTTACGAAAGAGCGAATTTATTCGCTCTTTCGTAAGTGTACGTATGAAAACTTGACAAGCGGTCCCCCATCTAAGTACTAACAGCGCACGATGGTGCTTGATTTCGGTGATCGGACGAGAACTTTTGCTTCCGAACACATACGCCTATTATGGGCTACTGGAGCAATTGACAGTACTGAAGGGAACTTAACGTAGAATTATGACATTAGCTTCCGATTGTTTCCGACTATTATAGTTCAACCTTAAAGTGAGAAATACAATCAGCATATGCACGCATATGCCCACGAATACAACACATAATGAGCCCATCGTCGATGCGTTAAATGTTCGTTGACTTTTGCAAACATGAGCGAATATAAGAGAGAGCGGTCTCAGTCGCTCATTGCATATGTAAATCTGACAGTTGTATTTAAAGCAGCTGAGGATGATTCGGTGCGGAGCATACATCAACTCATCTGCAAGATATGGTCGGATGAAAGTATGCCTGACGAATGGGACCTCAGTACAGTTTGCCTGATCCTCAAGAAAGGAGATCCTCTGAACTACAGAGGTATTAGACTCCTCAACATAGACGCTATCTGGCATATTACATATGTGAATGCCTCAAAGCTTCTATCAACCGTGTGATTAGTCCATATCAGTGTGGTTTTAGGCCAGGTCTTAGAAAAAACCCAGGAACTCCAAATCGATACTTACTACCTTTTTATCGATTTTAAAGTCGCCTATGACAGCGTCTGTAGTGAAATATATGCTGTGATAGATAAGGCCTTTATCCCCCTAGACTCCGTTGTAAATACAAACAATGACACCAACGCAGCGATCAGGTTAAGAATTACTCTTGCCAACCGCTTTTTCTTTGGGCTAAGAGTAGCAAGGCCTTCTCATGGAAAAGTAAGGTGACTTTATAAAAGACCCTCATCATCGCAGTCCTGTTATACGTTGCAGAAGCATGGACGTGAATGAGAACACCCTTGGTTGTTTTGAAAGAAATATTTTTCAAAGGATTTTTGGTCGCGTTTGTCTCGACTAAGAGTAGCAAGGCACTCTCATGGACAAGTAAGGCGACTTTATAAAAGACCCTCATCATCTCAGTCCTGCTATACGTTGCAGTATCATGGACGTGAATGAGAACACCCTTGGTTGTTTTGAAAGAAATATTTTTCGAAGGATTTTTGGTCGCGTTTAACTCGACGGGGAATGAAGAAGATACAACAATGAACTATAAAGGTTCTGCAGCGACAGCCATCTACTGAGAAAAGTTCGAATTTTTCGCCTAAAATTGCTGAGACATGCTGATCGCGTGGACATCAACGTTACGGGCCATACAAATCTTCGTAGACTTCGTGTGGAAACTAGAGGTGGCTACCACAAGATCGAGCCGGCTGAAGAAGCTAGTGTGTCCAGACCCAGGTCCACCTCGGACTGTAGCGCCATCTAAAATAAAGTATGTTTCTGTGGACGAGAAACCTGGAATATATATTTTTTTTTAGCTTAGCGTGGCTTTCGTGACAGTAAGTTTTACTGTAAGTACTTTCTTACAGTATTGTAAACAAATTGGTTTTGATATAGAAGTCTACCTTTCCTGTTGACTTGTAAAAAATCTGCAATCTCAAATTCGACCCTACCATTGCGCTTTAAATTCTACAGGTACAATTTGGAAATACTGGTAAGTTTCTGCCACAGAAAATTGGGGTATTTGTAATTTTCCACTTGTAGAGTGTTTTCTATCTTTAGTTGTTAATTCAGCATCGAACTAGTAGTTTTGTACTACAGAAATTACAATAGACACCTGTAGTTTCCTGCCATAGACCCCTCACCTTTTGCCCAAACAGGGCTCGTCCACTGACAAGGTCGACAATACCTGAACGCCGTCACTACTACTTAAGTCTTTGCCTCCCCCCCTCATAATAATGACAGTTACGCACATTCAATGGTTTTCTAATATTTTATATTCTTCAGTTCATTTTTTTAGTCAAATTGCTACCTCTTAGACATTAAAATAGTTAATATTGTAATATGCGAGCTACGGCTCGAGTAGATAAAACAATTATTCTGTGAAATTATTTCTTTATTTTCTACTCTATAGAACAATTCAAGTTCACACTATACTATTCTTCGCAAATTCTTTTCTTACAATGTCTCTTTCCTCTTAAATCACTTTATCTCCTTTCAATTACTTAATTCACAAATCCAAACTAATTACTTTTTCTTGTTCACTCTCAACTTTCAATTTATCACCAAATTACAACTTCGCCCATTATCACTTTTCCAATCTCTTCGCCACGGTTCTAAACCAACTGTCCCTTTTTTTGATCGCCATCTGTCCTTATATAGCAGAAGTTTCTGATAGCCAGAAACTTCTAGCAAATTCTTCGACCACTGGAACAAGAGAAATAATTCTTGCAGTTATAATTCCCTTTTATCCCTAATATTATTCGTCTCTTTCGTTGACATGAGCTGTGGAGACTTCGTCCCCGACACGAACCTCGAATGAAGGACAGTTTGAACCAAAATTCTGCCAGAATGGAAAGTCACTTCGGAATTTGCTGCATAGACATAGGCGCGTAGTTATTATTATGCTACACTGCCCCCCTCTTAGACGTGTTCGTCCCGAACAAGTGCATCCTCATTTCGGCCATTGTATCGACTCAGTCGGTCCACATGAACCACTTTCATTTTGGCCCTTGGTCCTCGCTGGATGCGGTAGACAACATCGTTGATGCGGGTTACTATTCTGTAGGGACCTTCCCAGTTCCGCTGTAACTTAGGTGATTTCCCCTTTTGGCGATGGGGATTATACAGCCACACCAGATCTCCTTCCTGGAATCCTGACGTTGTTGCCTTGGCATCATACCTGGTCTTCATGCGGTCGCTCATCATCTTAATCTGGCTTCTGGTCCTTTGGTGTATGTCCCTAAGCCTTTCCCTAAGGTCCGCCACGTACTCTTCTTCATTTCTGGGCTCATTGGTAGGAGATCCAAATTTCACCTCACTGGGTAAACGAGCTATTCCACCAAATAAGATTTCGAACGGCGTATGTCGAGTAGTGCTATGCACGGCACTTCTATAGGCCATCAAAAACAAGGGAATCTGCCGGTCCCAATCCCGTTGGTAGTCACCTACGACCTTCGAGAGATGTTCGTCCAAAGTCCTATTGAAACGCTCCACCATACCGTCCGACTGTGGATGAAGCGGGGTTGTCCTTGTCTTTTTGATTCCGAGTAGTTGACACATCTCTTGGAAGATTCTTGACTCGAAGTTCCGCCCTTGGTCAGAATGCAATTCCAAGGGCACACCGAATCTGCTAACCCAATTGTAGACGATCTGCTCCGCCACGGTTCTGCTTTCCTGGTTAGGGATCGGAAACGCTTCCGGCCACTTACTGAAGTAGTCCATCACTACGAGTATATACCGATTACCATTGTCGGTTTCCGGAAAGGGCCCTGCGATGTCAATGGCGATTCGTTCGAAAGGTGCTCCCACGTTGTATTGGTGCATCTTACCTCGAGTTTTGATTCTCGGACCCTTGCTAGCTGCACACACGTCGCATTTTCTGCACCAGTCTTCGATATCTTCCTTCGCTCTTAACCAATAAAAACGTTCTCGTACCTTTTCTAGCGTCTTATTCACTCCCAAGTGGCCTCCGGTCGCCCCGCCATGCATTTCCTGTAACACCTCCTTGACCCTCGTCCGCGGTACGACAAGCTGCATTACAAACGACTTTCCGTCGGAGGATTCCCATTTTCTTCTCAGAACACCTTCTTGGACATGGAGGGAGTCCCACTGCGCAAAATATGCCTTTAAGGTCGGGCTTCTGTGAGAGATGTCCTGATGATCCGGTTTCTCCATGTTCTCCTTCCAGGCCAGAATCGGCTCGATATCCGGGTCTTCCTTCTGAGCGTTCCGGATCTCATCTACGCTCCAGCCGGCGATAGGTTCGGCTCTCATTCTTTGGATGGAAACCAGCTCCCGTTCTTCCTGACGCGCACAATGTTTACAATCCGTTCTGCATGGTCTCCGGGACAGTGCATCCGCATTAGAGTGGAGTTTTCCTTTACGATGCTGTATTTCGTAGTCGTAGATTTGCAGCCTTTCGATCCATCTTGCGACCTGACCCTCAGGACTCTTGAACTGTAATAGCCATTTTAAGGCTGCATGGTCTGTGCGAAGAACGAACTTCCTCCCGTAGAGGTATTTGTGAAAATGCTTCGTAGCCAAGATCAAAGCTAGAAGTTCTCTCCTTGTCACGCAGTAGTTCCTTTCTGGCTTAGAGAGCACCTTGCTGAAGTACGCAACCACCTTCTCTTGGCCGTCATGCACCTGGGAGAGTACGGCTCCTACCCCAACATTACTAGCATCTGCATCCACAATGAACGTTTCCCCGGGAGTGGGGTAAGCCAGTATCGGGGCATCGCATAGCCGTTGTTTAAGTGCCTTGAAGCTCTTCTCGCACTCAATTGTCCATTTGAATTGTTTTCCCTTTTCCGTCAACTGGTGCAGGTTCTTTGCGATCCCGGCAAAATCCTTCACGAACCGTCTGTAGTAGGTGGCTAGGCCCAGGAAGCTCCTTAGTTGGTGTTTATCCTTGGGGACTGGCCAGTTTTTCACCGCTTCGACCTTCTCTGGATCGGTTCTCACTCCTTTCGCTGAAATTATGTGTCCCAGGTACTTGACTTCCGCTCTAAACAGGGCGCACTTCTTGGGGTTGAGCTTCAGGTGGGCACTTCGAAGCCTTTGAAACACATCCCTTAGATTGTCTCGGTGTTGCGCAAACGTTTTTCCTACGACGATGACATCATCCAAGTATACCAAACAGGTTTTCCATGTTAACCCTTGCAGGACACATTCCATCAATCGCTCGAAAGTCGCCGGAGCATTGCACAGCCCGAATGGCATTACCGTGAATTGCCATAGCCCATTTCCTGCGGTGAAGGCGGTTTTCTCCCGGTCTTCTGGATGGATCTGTACCTGCCAGTAGCCACTCTTCAAGTCGAGAGTGGAAAACCATCGGGCTCCTGATAGTGTGTCTAGCGTGTCGTCAATCCGTGGCAGAGGGTAGCTGTCTTTCTTGGTGACGTAATTGAGCTGCCGATAGTCCACGCAGAACCGCGTGCTGCCATCTTTCTTCTTAACCAGTACAACCGGTGATGCCCACGGACTTTTGGAACTTTCAATCAGACCTTCTTTCTCCATTGCCGACACCATCTCTGCAACTTCTGTCTGCTTTGCCAATGGAAGGCGCCTAGCAGGCTGACGAATTGGTCTAGTATCACCAGTGTCTATTCGATGTTGTACCAGGTGTGTTCGGCCGTATTCTCCGTCCTGTGAGGCAAATACATCAGCGTACTCATTGATAAGATTCTCTGCCATAGTTCGCTGCTCCTGATTCAGCTCACTGGACTGGAGAATCGTCTCTCTCGCTTCCGCTGTCCAAGGTGATGGGAGAAGTTTTGGAGCATCACGTTCAGATATTGTTGCGACGGCGGTAATCGGCGTGCATTTTCCAGTCACCTCCCCTCGCCTTAGTTTGACAGTGTGTGGTCTTGCGTTCAAAACCCTCACTGGAACCATGGTGTTCTTTGGTTCGACTAACGTCTTTCCCACGATGTAGTCTTGAGAATTCTTCTCTGGGTCTGGTTCTACTATGTAGAATCGGTGGCTCCCAAGATCACCTTCCAGCTTCGTCCAAATGATTGTCTCTGAAGACGGCGGCAAAACTTCGTCTTTGCTGATGACTGTCCTGAGAGTTACGGCATTCTCATTTCCGTACACCATCGGAATCTCCACATTTCGATACCTCAGTACTTGCATCCCGATGTCCAAGATTACTTCATTTGCTTTCATGAAGTCTACTCCGATGATGCACTCGTCGCATATATCTGCCACCAGAAACGCATGGGAGAACGTCAGTCCTGCCAGAGTAATCGTAAGACGAACTTCTCCAAATACCTTCGCCATTTCCCCTGTTGCAGTCTTCAGGCAGTAGCTGTTGGTGTTGTGCAGCCAGGAGCTTTTGACGATATCTCTTCTTACAATGGAGGCAGTGGCACCTGTGTCGATGGTGGCTACGCACTTCTTCTCGTTGATTAGTGCCTCCACTGTCAGGCTCTTGTTACCCCGTTTGGTTTGCGAAACTTGAATGGTGGTCCTGGGGGCCTCGATTCCAGTAACCAACTTCTGCCCCGCGAAGTTGGTCCTTACGCATTTCCCGACTGCTGGTTTTGCGAAGTCTGACTGACAGCCAGATGCTTCCTCTCTGCTTCTCCTACTTCCGCAATGTGAACAATTTCCTCGTCTAGGTGCACTTCTGCACTGCCGTTGTAGGTGTCCCGTTTGGTTGCAATTCCAGCAACGGATTTGACTTCCGCGAGCTCTGTCTTCATCCATGACGGCTGTTCTCTGACATGAGCATTCCACTACGGACATTTCCCTGACACGGTGTATTCCCTGGTATGCTTGGTCCGCAGCCTTCATTGACAAAGCGAATGCCAATGCCTCGGGGAGTGTTCGCTTTTCAGCCATCCTTACAGCCATTTGCAGTTGTCTGTCCTCTATGGCCTGAATAAAAGCTTCCACCGCCATTTCGTTGATAAGCTCCTCACCGGCTTTAGGGTATGAAAGATGGGCTAGTCGCTCTATATCCGCTTGCAACTGTTGGAGCGTTTCCCCCCTTTTCTGGACTCGACTACGCAGCTGAACCCTGTACACCTGCTGCATGTGTTCATCCCCAAACCGCATCTCGATAGCCTGAACCAGAGAGTCGTAGTTCTGCTGTTTATCTTCCGGGATGGTCTGCAAGAGCTCCGCAGCTGGACCCCTCAGTGCAAGTGTGAGTGCAATGGACTTCTCTTCATCGTCCCAGCTATTGGTCATTGCGGCCGCTTCGAATTGCCTTTTATAAATTGGCCATGATGTTTGACCATCGAAGATAGGAGGCTGCATCTCCTTTCTTCTCAGACCGTCAGTGGAATATTCCCGTGCTTTCTGTCTCTTCACGTTGCTGAGCTCCTTAGCAAGATTTTCGACTTGCTTTCCTACTATCTCGAATTGCGTATCCACTTTTTCAAACTGAGTCTCTATCTTCCCGAACTGAGTTTCATGTTTCTCAAAATTTTCATCGAATCTAATTTCGACTTTTTCGAGTTGCGTCTCGACCTTCTCGATTTTCTCTTCGATCACTTCGAATTTGGATTCCAAGTTCTTGTTTTGCTCATCAAGTTTACTTTCCAGAGCATCTAGAGAATTCTTTTGTTCGTCCATTGCTTTCTTTTGTTCGTCCATTGCTTTCTTTTGTTCATCCAGCTTAAGTTCTAGAGAATTCTTTTGTTCGTCCATTGCTTTCTTTTGTTCGTCCAGCTTAAGTTCTAGAGAATTCCTTTGGTCGCCCATTGCTTTCTTTTGTTCGTCCATCGCTTTCTTTTGTTCATCCAGCTTAAGTTCTAGAGAATTCTTTTGTTCGTCCATTGCTTTCTTTTGTTCGTCCAGCTTAAGTTCTAGAGAATTCCTTTGGTCGCCCATTGCTTTCTTTTGTTCGTCCATCGCTTTCTTTTGTTCATCCAGCTTAAGTTCTAGAGAATTCTTTTGGTCATCGAGCTTATGACTTTGATCTTCTATTGCTTTCTTTTGTTCGTCCATGACTAACTTAAGTTGCAGGAGCAGACTTGTTATACCCGGGTCGGCTACTGTACTTGCTGGTTCCTCTTCCACGTCAAACTCTATGTCATGCGGATTTTCACCTTCCTGCGTTACTGCTTCTTCCAGACGAATCAGTAGGGCATCTTTTCCCCCAGTTGTGTCGAGGTTCCGCTTACTGAGTTCTGCCTTTAGTTGAGTTATAGTTAGTTTTCCCAATTTGCGACCCATTTTGCGCAACTAATTAACTCAACACAGAAATCGTTTTTTTTTTTTTTTTTTTGTGCAATTTCACACCACGGAAATAGTTATTCACAGAATAAGTTTTATCCCACTTCTGACACCAATGTAATATGCGAGCTACGGCTCGAGTAGATAAAACAATTATTCTGTGAAATTATTTCTTTATTTTCTACTCTATAGAACAATTCAACTTCACACTATACTATTCTTCGCAAATTCTTTTCTTACAATGTCTCTTTCCTCTTAAATCACTTTATCTCCTTTCAATTACTTAATTCACAAATCCAAACTAATTACTTTTTCTTGTTCACTCTCAACTTTCAATTTATCACCAAATTACAACTTCGCCCATTATCACTTTTCCAATCTCTTCGCCACGGTTCTAAACCAACTGTCCCTTTTTTTGATCGCCATCTGTCCTTATATAGCAGAAGTTTCTGATAGCCAGAAACTTCTAGCAAATTCTTCGACCACTGGAACAAGAGAAATAATTCTTGCAGTTATAATTCCCTTTTATCCCTAATATTATTCGTCTCTTTCGTTGACATGAGCTGTGGAGACTTCGTCCCCGACACGAACCTCGAATGAAGGACAGTTTGAACCAAAATTCTGCCAGAATGGAAAGTCACTTCGGAATTTGCTGCATAGACATAGGCGCGTAGTTATTATTATGCTACAATATGTTTTGTACAATGATTTTGTATAGTAAATTAAATGAAATTAAACTTAGTGCTTATT
Organism: Pocota personata; assembly: GCA_963082735.1. Lineage (NCBI taxonomy): Eukaryota > Metazoa > Arthropoda > Insecta > Diptera > Syrphidae > Pocota > Pocota personata. The sequence continues at coordinate 83,511,111 of OY720432.1, read as the reverse complement.
CTCCGCATTATCCTTCTTAGAGGGCGTCGCTTGTTGTCTAAGCATTTTCACAAATAGCCTTCATTTACCCTTCCGTCCGTTCGCATTGCCATCATCCTTCCGTGACCCATTCGTTTTACTTTGTTGCTGGCTCTTTTCTTTTTCCGAATCCTATCCAGTTTCTTTCCATTCTTCTTCCTGTACGAGCAATTACTACTTATAAACTTATTTAGACTACTGAATGCAGATTTAAGTTCCTCAAATGATTTCGACAGTGGCAACGTGTAGCTGGCTTTCTCCGCGGAACTACTTTGATTCATGATCTCTTTCATCTCACTATAGCCATCTTCAAGCTTTGTGATTCCCATGAAAAGCCCGCGGCGGCAGGTTAAGTATTTCAAATCATTTCGAAAGATATGTAGAGTCTTGCTCAGATTGAATGCTGAACTATTCCGAATCTTATCCAAGTTTATCAAATTCTCCAAGCCATAGTAGGTGTCCGACGCAACAAACCTGTTGAAGAAAATCTGTGTTACACAAACATTGAAACACATTTTTTCCTCACCTGAACGAGTCTTCCTTGAGCAAATCCCAGAATATGCATTTGGCGCCTTCGGCATACAGCATGTTGTCGAGGCAGAAGAGGAACTCCTTTATTTTTAGCCAGGCAGTAAGATCGATGTCAATCTTGTTGAAACGATCTGTTGGCTGCTTGAAGTGTATCGCATAGAGCAGGAATAGAGCTCCCAGTCGTGGCATTGTGTTTTTATAGGACAGAATACGTTTGGCATAGTGAATGCAAGCATTTGTTGAATGAATTATCTCCACAGAAATTGATTGAGCTCTGGAAATAAACAAATTACATGAAACAAATGGTGTAGTGGGAGACAAGGGCCAATGTTTCGTACGTGTATATGCGCTGGAATAGTGTTGTCTTCCATTGGTACACAAAGGATTCGAATCTTGGATTCTCATTCAATATAAAGCCTTCGATGATGGTTTCGCAGTCTTTTTGAATAGCCAGCTCCATGTCTCCATAATTTGTACTCATCGTTCAGAGGTAAATAAAAATACACACAAATTTTGCAATACCTGTCACTTCCACAGGCTGGCTGTCATTTCGCCGTTTTCGCCGGCAGCGGTATCTGTTCGAGTGTAAATTCGCAGTAGCTATGTTCATAAATAAACGTGCGTTTTTAGCTTTTAGGCATAGTGCTAAAAGATTCCATATTCAAACATAACTGATTTTTGATTGAAATCTCAAGGAGGCAGCTAGCTCAAGAATACCTTGCTTTATGCTTAATTTACATAATTCCCAACTTTCAAGAGTGTCGGTACTCAAAAAGTAAAAGCGGAAAACTCATAGTGCGAGTCAGTTGTATGTCCGTCCGGGTATTGTACTTAGACTTAGAGGATTAATATTTGGACCAGAGTTGAGTCTTACACATTGGCTCTAGAATTAAATTTTGGAAAGTTTTGGATGTTAGAGTGAAAATGAAAAAAAAAAAAAAATATATATATACATATATTCTTTGTATAAATACAATATGGGTGTCAAATGAAAGTTTGAGAGGCGCCGATTTCAAAAATATTTAGTTCCATTATTTTCAGTTCAACAGAGAGAAAGATAAAAAAATGCCAAAAGGAATGAATATTGAGAACGGTTGAAATTGTGTGCATATTATAGTATAAAGTGTAAGAATTGTAACAGGCACACGAAGCACTTTCATGCCATAATCGTAATATTTTCCTACAAAGTATTGCTTTCCGGAACATTTTTGATTTCGAGATTTTGATTAGTATTTTTTAATTCTGTTTGCCCGCCTGTCTGTCTGTCCATTTGTACGTACCACTGACTGCAACCTAAACGGATTTACTTCAAACTTCATATCTCTCATAAATCAGAGTTTTCATTTCAACCCAATTTTCAAAAAAAATTAAAAAGTCTTCGTTTTTAAAAGCTATTTTGTCGATAAAATTTTTAGTGTTTTATTCTTTCTAATGAATATAATTATATACTTTTCGAAAAAAAAGGTTTATTTGCGAAGTTTGTTTGCCATCTGTTACGAAGATTTCGAAAATGTTTTTGAGAGTATGTTAGTTTCCACAGCTTTAAAAAGGTGAAAGTTCAGTCATCCTCTAATTTTAAATTTGTTCACTTTTGCAAACTGAGAGAACAACATTTGGCCGAATGTAGTTATGTTTTTACGAATTTTATTTAAACCTTTGTCCTCTGTTAATAAGCGATATGCAACGGGTAGTTAACTTGAAGAATGATTATCGATTGTTTGAGTGTTCATAACTGCTAAATTATTAACAAATAGAAGAGTTTTTTTTGTATTTATTTTGATAGAATAATTTAGTTCATAATTTTTCTTTTTAAAAGAATTTAAGCAGTGCTTTTATTCTCAAGTTATTTCTTCTCTTATCGTATGAATTTGTTAACACATGACATAACTCTTTTATTAATAAGGGGGCTTGGGTCTGTGGGAACACAATTCGAAGCAAATCATAGTAATATTAACGGATCGATTTCGAAAGTTTTGTTTTTTAATTTCTTTGAGAAAAAAGTATCTATGGTGGATTTACATGGTCACGCCTTGCGCTGAAAACAAGAAAAGAAAACACGTGGTTGACCATCCGTGCTAATTCTAGAGCTACAATGAGATCACTATTCTCTCTCATCTAAAATTCTGAAAATTGTACTTCCTGCATAAAGAACGACTTTCAAATTCGAACTCATAATGCCGTCCTTTACTGGCTATAGATAAGTTTCAATATGTTTTATCCCACTTCAATGCGGTGTGACCTACATCGACCATTATTCTAGAGGAACCACCATTTTAAGCCATCTGACATCTAGTTGATAAGTAATGATAAAAAGGATATTTCCAATACAAAGTACGCACCGCCAAATCATGTATGCGTAAATGAAAGTTATTCTGTGTTCATAATAAGTCAATTCGATTTTGAATCACATGAAGCGTATTTGTATATTTTCATGGAGCTCTTCATGATGGCTTTCCGCAAATTATCTAATCAAACAAATCTGCCAACAAACTTCCTTAATCAATACACGAACCCGACCTACGTCTCAGTTTTGACAGCCACTTCCACCCGTGTGACGTATTTGGTAACAAGAACAAGAATTGCATCAGTAATATTTTTTTCATTTGCGTTTTTTACAACAAAAGTAAATGGGGATCCATTCCTCTAATCTATTTTTCGTGTCTTAGTTGACGAACACCATACCAAGATGCTGAAGAGGGGTCTAATATTAATTTGTATTCTCTGTACGGTGTTCGCTACGGCCGTTGGTCCGAATGAATCACTGGTGACCTTGTCGACGGCCACGAACACCTCAACAATAGCTCCACCTGCAAACACGTCGCAAATTCCACCATCAACATCCGAAATAGCAACAGAAACAAAAACAATTCTAGAAAATGAAGCAAAAAGCTCTAATACTACACCATCGGCCGAACCGCCTCTACCCGATCGGAAGGCCGTCGAACAGGAGCACAACAGTTCGCTGTCGATATTCTTCGTCCTTTGCATCATCATAATGGGTATACTCCTTATCCATTTTATGCTGCACACGGGGTTCCAGTATTTGCCCGAAAGTATAGTCGTGGTGTTCCTTGGGGCGTTGATTGGCCTCTTCTTGAACGTGATGAGCGGGGAGAAGACCAGCTGGAAGCGTGAAGAAGTGTTTTCGCCTACCGGGTTCTTTCTGGTTCTACTGCCACCGATTATCTTCGAGTCTGGCTACAATCTGCACAAAGGTAATTTTTTTCAAAACATCGGTTCCATCCTGGTCTTTGCCATATTTGGCACAACCATCTCCGCTCTGGTTATTGGCTCTGGGATCTATTTACTCGGATTGGCGGAGGTCGCCTACAGGCTGAACTTTTCGGAGTCATTTGCATTTGGTTCGTTGATTTCGGCTGTGGATCCTGTAGCAACGGTGGCCATATTTCACGCGCTGGAGGTTGATCCGATTCTCAACATGTTGGTCTTTGGCGAGAGTATTTTGAATGATGCCATATCAATTGTCCTGACGACGAGTATCTCGGCGGCGGCTAGTAGTCCAGCGTCGTCGAATACGAATGCCGGCGAAACCATACTGAAAGCACTGAAGACCTTCTGTGAGATGTTCTTCGCATCGGCAGGAATCGGCGTGGTGTTTGCACTGATTAGCGCTCTCTTGCTTAAGCACATCGATTTAAGGAAGCATCCATCGTTGGAATTTGCCATGATGTTGATGTTCACCTATGCACCGTACGTTCTGGCCGAGGGAATTCACCTATCCGGGATCATGGCCATTCTGTTCTGTGGTATTGTCATGTCGCATTACACCCATTTTAACCTGTCCACTGTGACGCAGATAACGATGCAGCAAACGATGCGCACGCTGGCATTTATCGCCGAGACGTGTGTCTTCGCCTATCTGGGCTTGGCCATCTTCTCCTTCAAACATCAAGTAGAATTGTCCTTCGTCATTTGGGCTATCATCCTCTGTTTGATTGGACGTGCGTGCAATATATTCCCGCTGGCGTTCCTGGTGAATAAATTTCGCGAACACAAAATCAACAGCAAGATGCAGTTTATCATGTGGTTCTCCGGTCTGCGGGGTGCCATCTCGTACGCTTTGTCGTTGCATCTTGAACTATCCAGTGATGAAACTCGTCACGTAATAATCACGGCGACGCTAATCATTGTTTTATTCACAACGCTCGTCCTCGGTGGCTCTACCATGCCCCTGATGAAATATTTGAAACCTGGCAAAAAACTAAAGCGTAGCCAACGTGGTAGCAGGACAGATGGACGACGATCTAGTGGAAGAAAACGCTCAAAGTCAGTTTCGCTGAGTAAAACTCGAGAATGGGGACAAGCCATCGATTCGGAACACTTGTCCGAGCTGACCGAAGAAGAAGAAATCGGATTCTCTACAACGAGAATTGCGGGATTCGGTCGTTTGGACCGAAAGTACTTCATTCCATTCTTTACCAGACGCTTTACAACGCAGGAACTGCACGACTGTAAGAGTCAAATGGCCGACTTGACAAACAAGTGGTATCAGGCTATACGTGTGTCGCCACAGGACTCCGATAGTGAAGATGAGGAAATCGGAATTGGAGCCTCGTCTAGCCAAACTGCACTGCATTCTAGAACCTAAGTTAGTGTGCACTTTGTGTGGGTTGTATATGTACTTGTGCGCTTTTGAAATGTATTTGAATTGTATTATATATATTGTATAATTGTATATTTTTTAAAGTGAATCTATTGAAGGGGGACGGATCGCTTTTGATTGTTCTATTGTGTTGCTTAAGTAAATATATGTGATATCAAACCAAAGTCAGAGATATACTTGTTTTTTTTTTGATTCGTCAGCATTACGTAAGTGAAAACTGTTTCCAATGGAAGAAAGGGCAACAAGTCGGGCTAGAGACTGGAAGGTTTCTCCAGGCGATTAGATATTCATATGTGTCAACATCGAATACGAGATCACCATCTTATGATAGCTACTCTTCAACTACGCACTGCTGCCGTTCGAAGATCCCACGATAATACAAGAATGCCCAGGTTCAACATCGATAGACTTAGTGATCCCTCAGTGCGCCAACAATTAGGGGAGCACATTTCGCAAGGTGTGGAAGCAATCAGCAGCTCACTGCCCACAACCATCCAAGACCATTGGTGTGCTGTGAAAACTGTTTTCACATCAGGTGCTGAAAGAATTGTCGGTCGATCACAGGAAAGGCATAGGGCGTGGCTTTTCGAGGATACCTGGAGACGGATTGACGAACGGAAACAGCTGAAAGCTCGCATTGCGGCCGCTCCAGCAGCAGGGAGTAATGAGCTAGAGTCCCTGTATAGCATGAAGATGAGAGAAGTTCAGCGTAGCGTGCGACGTGACAGGCGCAACTACATCAACGCGCTGGCTACAGAAGCAGAAGATGCTGCATGAAGGTACGATAGTAGGACCGTCTACAGAATCACTAAAGAGCTGACAGGTGGTCGCAGCTCCAGCCAATCAGAATGAGGTGTCCGAGGTAAGAAATGCCCGAATACGCACCGCGCCTCCCAGTAAGGATGAGATCACTACCGCGATCAAAGCACTTAAAACCAACAAGGCGGTCGGACTTGACGGTATTCCCGCAGAGCTCTTACGAGCAGCGCCAACAACATCTGCTAAGCTTCTGCTTCCGCTTATAGAGAGAGCTTGAGAAGCCGAGAACTTTCCTGACGATTGGAAAAAGGGAATGATCGTCAAGCTTCCTAAGAAAGGTATTTTAATGGAGTGCGGAAACTGGAGAGGTATCTGCGTGCTGCCTGCTGTGGCCAAGATAATAGCTAGAATCATCCTGGAGCGAATCAAAGAACACCTTGAAGACACACTTGACGCCGAACAAGCAGGTTTCCGCTCTGGATCCTCCTGTGTCGGCCACATCAACACCCTGCGGATTATCAGCGAACAGTGCGTTGAATATCGATCGCCACTTCACCTGCTGTTCAACGATTTTGAGAAGGCGTTCGATAGTGTTAACAGGGAGTTTATTTGGCGTGCCTTACGCAGGAGAGGTATTCCTGATAAATTAATTGCTATTGTCAAAGCTACTTACGAAGGGTCCAAATGTCACGTTCTGCACAGAGGAAGGTTGTCTGAGGAATTTGAGATCCAAAGTGGGGTAAGACAAGGCTGCATTCTTTCACCAATACTATTCCTATTGGTGATTAGCGATGTGCTTCGTGCAGCTTTGTCGACGGGAAACGGAGGAATTCGATGGACTCTCACATCCCAACTTAAACATCTCGACTACGCTGACGACGTATGCTTACTCTCTCATAGAATTATGGTGGAGAGGGAGGCTGGCGTCGTCGGGCTGAAAATTAATACCGCAAAAACTAAAATTATCAGTCTTGGAACGAACTCATCGGCTCAAATATGCATTGCTGGGCAACCGGTAGAGAGAGTAGAGGATTTCCAGTATCTTGGGAGTATTGTCTCGACCGATGGTGGAACCGAATTGGAAATAGTCAACAGAATCGCCAAAGCAAAGTCCGCGTTCGGGATGTTGTCCAAAATATGGCGAAGCAATGCAATCAGTTTGAACACCAAGCTAAGACTGTTCCGCTCCAACGTTGAATCCGTGCTGTTATATGGATGCAGCACGTGGAGAGTGACCACCGCTATCACCAGAAAGCTGCAAACGTTCGTTAATAGGTGCCTGCGCAACATCTTAAGGATTTTCTGGCCCAATCGTATCTCTAACGAACATTTTTACGAGAGAACGGGTCAGGAACCAATAGGCACAACCATCCAACTACGGAAGTGGCAGTGGATTAGTCACACGCTCCGAAAGGGTGACAGCTCTATAGCGAACCATGCTATGCAATGGAACCCCTAAACTCAGGACGGCAGAAGACCTGGTGGTCCAAGGAGAACATGGCGCAGAGCAGTCGAGAAGGAAGCACGGCAGTTAGGGAAAAGCTGGGGAGAGCTGAGACACATTGCCAGAAACCGTACACGATGGCGCGTAGGCGTAGTCGAGGCCCTAGGACCCACAAGGGGATATAGGACATAAGTAAGTAAGTAACATCGAATGGGATTATTCACCCTTCCAAAAGTGAGGTGATTGGAACAAATATATGTTCTAAATAGCCCGTCCAAGTGACTGATACAATACTGTCAAAAGTGAGGCTACAAAAGGTGTATTCCCGTATAGGATGCTCGTACAATTTCGCCTGGGTGCAGTGCAAGTATGCTTACGAATATTAAACTACATTTTTGTGTATGTGGCGTTCGGAAGCAACACTGTCAGAAAGTTAAACCAGAGCATGTGAGCGTCTAGTCTCCCTATAACTCTGTAGCAGTGAGACAACCCCAAGGGTGGCACAATGTCCACCAAGCTATTAGAGTTTCACAAACAGAATCGCTGGTTTTTCTCCACCACCTTCTGAAAAACCCGTGTTTGCTCGTTGAAGAAAAGATAACTCCAGCCGGTCGACAGCTCGGCTAGGAAAACAAAATTTACAAAATGCACGAAAGAAAAAGGACCACGACCAACTCTAAATTCAATGCAATTGCATATTAATAGGGACGCCCATGCAGGTAAAGTGGACCAGCGAAGGAAAGAAAATCAAGAAGGTAGGGTATGTGCCGACAAAGACCTCAGTTGGTGGCGAAAATTCTAGATTCCAAGGGGTCTCCCGTATTAATTTAGTTTCCGTATCCTATAGAGAAAAACCTGTTAATCCAGATTTATCTACAAAAACGGATTTCTGGGATGGGGAGACATTGAGGAACTACTACGCGATGCAGATGATCCATATTCTCTACGTGTCGATAAAAAACACGTGCGACAAGGGGAGCATAAGAAAGCTTCGCAATGTCTGGGAACAATATTTGCCTATTTCAAGTTTTTGATGAGTGTGCTGCCTGCAGTTGGCTCAGAGAAAGAGTGGTTGAATGCGATCTTGAGGTTATGAAACTAGAGAATGTGAACTTTGATGAACAGGTCCTTCGTAGTCATGTCTATGCTCGGCGACTTGAGCGATGTCATAAATTGGGATTATCCACTGCTGCTAAGAAGAGCAACGGGTATTTTCTTGTGACGCGAACGGTGCGGGTTCGAGACCCAGCGGGGGGTGAAACGAATGAAAAAAGGTATGGAAATTACCGATATTTTCATTGATTATACTGATTAGTCACCTCAGTAACAATATCTATTGCCTACACGAATAAAGAGACGGAAGCGTTATGTTGAGCCAGGCAGACAAACCGACAGTAAGGTGCAGACCTCTGGAGTAGCACGCCTGTAGACAGAATTACGTGGCCTTCGACAAACTCACACAAGAACTCGATGTCCAATCCTGAGTCAGTGATGGCCCAAAAACCGTTAAGCATAACGGCACAGTTTCTTCACCGAAGTTTTCTAGCAAAGAGACGAAAATGACTTCAAAACCTTTCAAGGGTAGTCTTTGAGTCACAGTTATCGACTGTAGCACTTTGTCAACGTTTCGAAAATTGTCTTGGCTTCATCACTGTGTTGAGTTGGTATAGCTGATAGAGTTCGTGGTTCTATCCTTTTCCGCTTCTATTCGCCCTACTCGGACCCAAGACCAAATATCTGACGAACGATTTTTATCTCGGAAGAGGTCAGCATTCCTGCTTACCGCACAGCACTCGAGGCTGATCCCTAAAGCGTCAATTTTGTACTCCGAGTTAGATGTTTGAAGGCCGGTTGTTTCGCCAAATCAAAGTAGAAGCGGTTTCTTAGGGTCAGTTTTTGTCGATAGGAGTTCTTACAGCATCAAACAGCTATATGGCTAGGTAGTTCTTACAAAACGTAATATCATCCATTTTGTAAGTGGAGCTGTGGATGATATTCCACTCATCGGGTATGCTTTCATCCAGCCATACTTGATTGGTAATTTGTGAATGCATTCTACCAAAGTATCGCCATTGGAAATAGGTAGCTTTGTTGTTTTCAGTCTTTCTAATGACTGCGCTGACCTCTATACTGGGTGTGGGAATTAAGTACCTCTTCATTGACTGGATTATTGTTCTTTTCGGGCCCTATGCTGCTACCCTGCATATCGCCGACTAGATTTCCTTCACTATTTAAAAAAGCTTTGTGAAGGAAATCTACAATAGTTGATTGGCTTTCTTGTAGGTTGGGTTAGGTTAGGTTGAAGTGGCTGCCAGTTAAGAGGCCAATGATATATTCATTGTGATACCACATGGATCTTGGGTGGAAATTTCCCTTACCTACTCGTTGAATCAATTTTAGCTTCTAGTGAAGTGTAGCAAGCTTATAATATCTGTATTTATTAGATCGCTGAAGCAGAAGGCTCCTAAGTGGAATTTTCTTCTTTGGGAGAGAGCTCGGCGGGTACAAAGAAGTTGAAGAATAGTTTCCTCCTCTTCTTTGACCATACAGCTTTTACAGAAATCGTTTGATTACACGCCAAGCTTTGTTGCATGCTTGCCTATAAGACAGTGTCTAGTGATGGCATCTATTGAGAGAAATCAAATTCTTAGACCGTTTCAGATCCAGCTTAGGCCAAATCTGTTTAGTCGCTAGACCTAAGATTTGTTCTCCAGGTAGAATTCAGCTTTAATTTAAGTTTACATGTAGTGATCGGTATACCCAAGGTACCTTTGTCTAGTAGTAGAATGGGTATCGATGTTCCATGTCAATTCGCCGAAATGTTTTTCTTTACCCAGAATAAGACTTCATTTATTGCCATTATTTTCGCCTGGAACACACTACATGGCTTTCTCGTAGAATTTCTGATCCAGTACTGTTCCTTCTTGCTTTAGTTTTGCGTTGCATATCACGGGTTCTGTCCCGAGAATCTGTTGCCTCGGATACTTCTATTACTTCGTTGGCGGTTCTACCTCGGAGAGCCTTCGAATTCGTTACAGAGGGGCAACGCAGAAGTAGTAGACCTAATCTTCGATGGCTTGCCCAATTAGAAGTGTAGCTCAACCAAGTGAACACAATTGAAGGCAGCTGACAAAGGATTGTTCTGGTGGGCAGACAATGCCATCTAAAGCATAGTGAGAGCATGAAAGAAAAAAAAAAAAAAACTTTTTTCGTGTTTGGCAAATGCCAATGCATTCATTTACGTTGTCCAGATGTAAGTTTTATTTTTCACTTTTAATGTTCGATATGCTCTATCAGCAAATCGTCCATGTTCGGTTTTTTTTTTCTATTTTTTTTAAAAACTTTTACAATTAAATATCAATAATTGGTTTTCTTAAAACAACAATAAAGAAATTATTACTTTTAAAATTTACACAAAATGCGACTTAAGAATCTTTAAAAATATACAAATACGTGTATATCGTTAAAACTATATAAATCGGTCATCTTCCAGCTGAAGAATGAATTAAATTCATGGTCTGTGTTACTTCAACGGATTTCTTATTCTACTTAAATGCGGATAGTTAGGAACAACTTCTTCGATCCAGTCAGGTTCGATTTCGGTTACTTGCCGGAGAAAATTACGCTCGGTTAAGACAATTTCGGTGTAAATTATGTAGGCGGGGCGATATTTTCCATGTAGTATACTTGATGGATGAATTTTGGCACGTTGTCGTCCTGATAGTGTGAGATAGAAATTGTCGCGTTGTAGCTCTGCTATATTATCGAATAGTCCTGCTAAAAGGCACTTGCGAACTTGATCCATATTACTGCCACAACTTGACATATTAAGGGCAAGACGTTCTGAGATCTCAAGTAGTTGATTGCGAACATCACGAGCGTAGAGCAAATTTCGAGTGTTGAGGAAATTATCGTGGCACCAGAGCTAAAATAGAAATAAATAATTTTGTGATAATTTAATATATTGTTCTCCTGCAAGTTTATTTCGGGCTTAAATGGTACCCATTCGCATTGATTATCATCTTAAGCTGTGCTTCACATTTCCGCAATCTATCTACATGTACCTATCTGAATATACTTCCCTTAGGAATTGAGAGACAAATCGTATTATTAGACCTCAGAGGTTTCCTAAACGGCGTACTTTTTAACAGCGGTCTCATATGTACGCATTACCCAACTGAAGAAAAAAAGGCGGATGAGACTAAAAACAAATTCTACGAGCTCCTCGGTAGACCATACGAATGTCATAAATACTGATACGCGTTTAAACGCACTCATCGTGAAAATAGCACTGAACACATCCATTCTATATTGACAGGCTTATAATGAGTGACATTTATATTAAGGTAACGCACAAAAAGATTTACACAGAAGTCGTTTGTAAATATGGAGTGGGGCAATATTTAAAACTTTTGAGGAGACTGGTAGAGTAACTGACCGTCAAAGTTCCGGACGCCATCGCACTGTCAGAACTCTACAGGTGATCAAATCTGTTAAACCCAGGATTAATTGAAAATGAAGATATCGCAGAAATCCATGTTTTGCATTATCAAACACTGGCCACTTACTCACAGCCCAATTAAAGCAAAAACGGAATGAAAGATCGAAAGCAGTACGCCGCCGGTACGCGCAAAATGGATGAAAATATTTTTACTATTGAGGAATCGTTCAATAAGCTAAATGGCTGAGTCTATGCCCGGTCATCCAAAGAAGCATTAGAACTCATTTCGTGAGCATTTGTGATGATTTAGTGGGGAGTCAGACACGAAGGCGTTGTAAGGGGACTTAACCAACAATTGTTTTCAAACAACCAGTTAACATCCCAACAAGACTCCGCGCTAGCTCATAATTCAAAACCAACACAAGGGTGGCTCCGAAACAATGTGCCGTACTTCATAGCAGCAAACGATTAGCCGTCAGGCAGTCCAGACCTCAATCCTTTGGATTATAAGCTGTGGTCTATTTTAGAGGTGATGGTTTGTTCTACTCGACACATATTGAGTCCTTGAAGCGAGCACTTATCCGTCCATTTTCCAGTGGACAAGGTGCGTGTGGCGATTGATGAGTGGCCAGAACGACTCAGGGCCTACATAAATGCAAATGACGACCATTTCAAATAAATTTAATTACTTATTTGCATTACAGCATGCATAGATGAAAGGTAGATAATATTGCTTACACTCGAGTAGTGACCACAGCTTGAGCCTTTCTCGATATACAGAGGACTTTCAACAACGTTGGTGTGAACACTATTTTTAAGAGTTTGCGCATGGTTCAACTCAACATTGTAATTTGCGACTGGATTGAGTATGTTTTTAAGTAGTGCGCTATTAGTATGAACCTATATTTGGTAGGTAGGTATGTGTGGTGGTTCTGTTAGGAAGAACCCAATTAGTACTAGGTGCCATTTTGTTAACACAAATTGACCCATATGCGAGAATCGGTCGTACCACGGCTGAACGTTTTGTTACAGGTGTAGAAGGCTATACATGCCGTCTTTACCCGTTGTTCTATGTTTAGCTTCCAGTTGAGTTTAGGATCTAGGATAACTCCTAAATATCTAGCACTGGACAATATGGAGAGCGGTTGACCATTTAGCCGAGGAAGTGCGAAGTCAGGTATTTTGGTTTTAATAGTGAAGAGCATCAGTTCAGTTTTGCTCGAGTTAATACCAAGACTACAGTTTTTGGCCCAGGTGCTTACTCAGAGCATTTTCTATGATTTCACTTATCACCGAGGGGAACATTCCTGACACTAGTATTACCATGTCGACTACCTTATTTGCTTAATTTTATTCATGACTATAAGCCCTAGGAGAGGTGAAATAACACCGCCTTTAGGTGTTCTCCTGCTGGCAAATTTGGTTATATTGCTGTTACCTAGTGTTGTCTGAATAATTCTAGTGCTAAACATAGAAACAATCCAATGACTTAGACAGCTATCTATTCTCAGCTCCGTCAGAACTTAGATGTGAATAACAGAAGAAAAGTCAGTAGAGAAACTCTTTTCACTCTTGCCACGAATACCAATGTACTTCTGTTTGTAAATTTTTGCGTGAACGGGCTAAGTTTGGTGGCCAGCCCTTCAAACAATTTTGAAAACTAGGTAATATATTCTTGTCGCATTTAAAAAAGAATGGCATTGCTACGTCCTTGGATTACCATGACTTGTACTGCACATAGTATTCCTCGAAATACAACTTTACAAATCTAAATCTGCTCTTCAACATACCTCTTCATAAGTCTTTGCGTGCCATAGATTCATTTCAAAGAAAGACAACCACGACACATTTTGGTGAGTGTAAATACGCACATACAGCAACTATAGCCTAACTTACCTTAATTTTCTCTGTCTTCTCAAATGCTTTATACACATTCAGCAGCATCATATGATCGCCGTGTTTCGCTTCAAATTTCGCATGCGCCAATGCAGCCTGTTCCCGCTTCTCTATACTCGATACGAAGATATTCTCTCCCGAGAGTATCGCCACCAGGCTAAGCATTTCCTCTAAACAACCAAATGCCGGTGCAGTTAATAACAATTTACTGAACTTTGGATCGAGTGGAAATAGAGACATATGTTTGCCCAGGCTGGTCAGTTCTGGTTTGCCAATCGTCTTGACGGCACCCAATAGTAAAAGTTGTTTATACGCTTTGTCTATGGCATCTGGTGCGGGCTTATCTAGAAAATCAAAAGTCTTGCAATCGATTCCAAGAGCTAACAGTTGAAGAACCTAACATGAAAAACCCATATAAACTTCGAGACAAGTCAAACCGAATAATAACTTACCGTCGCTGCAATGTTACTTCGTAAGATTTCAGGTTTTGGCATTCGTTCGAATTTCTCCATTTCTTCCTTTGTGTACGCTCGATAGCATGTACCATCGGCATCACGACCGGCACGCCCACAACGCTGCCAACACTGCGCCTGCGATATTCGCACCACCTTGAGAATGTCAAGGCTAGTTTCGGGATTAAATATACGACGCTTAACGAATCCGCTGTCGATGACATAACGAATGCCCGGAATTGTAATTGAAGTCTCTGCTATGTTTGTGGCCAAAATGACTTTTCTCGCATTCGGCGGCGACGGTATGAAGCACTCTAGTTGCTTATTCTGAGGTAATTGTGAGTAGAGCGGGAATACTCGGATGTTTGGAGCGTTTATTGTGTTGTTCTGTGCGAAAGAGTTTGTCAAGACAAATTTAACATTGAATAGTCATTGGCAAAACAAACTTAAAACTAGGACTACTATGCATGGTTTGCCAGGTTTTCGCCAACCAAAGAAGGGACACCAACCAAGCTAAAGGACTGTTTCTTGAATATACAACATCCGTGTCTTGGTTCTGAAATTCTTACAAAATTAGGACCATCCGCACAGCATCGCACTTACCTTGGCTATCATTCGAATCTGTTGCGCCATCGCCTCGATCTCCTCCTGGCCAGTTAGAAACACGAGCACATCGTGGCTGTAAGGGGCATATGTATGGTTATTCAACGTTTAATTCAATATTACCACTCACTTTGCCGGCGCACTTCTGTGGATTTCAAAGAGAGTTACTAGTATCGCGTGCAGATAATCATTTTGAGGCTCCTTAGTGTGCATCACCTTCACCGGGTAGGTCTTACCCTCCAAGTACATGCCCTTGACACTGAAATACTTTGCGAAATGATCAATGTCCATGGTAGCCGATGTCACAATCACCTTCAGTGGCATTAAGTTACGCAGTTTTCTCTGCCGCTGCGCCTCCTTGACTATGCCGAACAGCACATCTGTATTGATTGTCCTTTCGTGCGCCTCATCCAACATGATGACCGAATAGTTCTTCAACAATCTGTCGGACAACGCCTCCCTTAATAGCGAGCCATCGGTGACGAACTTTATCTTGGTAGCGCTTGATGTACAGTCCTCGAAACGCACCGTAAACCCAACTATTTCGCCCAGTTTCGTGTTCATCTCTTGAGCGACACGCTTTGCCACTGTTATCGCCGCCACCCGACGTGGCTGGGTGATCGCAATCATCCCCTTATTTCCATATCCTGCGTACAGCAGGAACTGGGGAATCTGTGTGGTCTTCCCCGACCCAGTTTCACCCATAATAACCAGCGTGTCTGACTTCTTCACCTCTTGAATGATTCTCGTGCGACATCCGTAGACGGGGAGACTTTGTCGTTGCTTCTCGATTGAAACTTTCTGTTGCTGACTGTTCGGCTGGTGTTTGCCATTCGTAGGCGCTCCATTTGTTGTCGGTTTTTCACCATTTTTCTGCTTTTTCACTTTACTTTCACCGTTGCCGTGATTTTCGAGGCCATTGACTTGAGGAGGGATTTTCCTCTTCACTGCGAATATGCTGTGGGTATTCGCGGAGCTGGCATTGCCACCATTTAGCTTGAAAGGCGATTTCGCGATAAGCGCGTACTTCGAATCGATCATTTTGTCTGTCTGTTTTTGGGGAAATTACATTTCAACTAAAAACCGAAAAGATAAAATGTTAAAACTCAAGTTTTAGTGCGTAGAACTCGCGAATATAAGGCTCGGAAAAAAGGTATTTTTGGTAAATTTTTTTTTAGGTTATGTTTTGAAAATGTCAAGTTTTGACAGTCGGGTAGTAGTGCAATTTTCTACATGCGTGGGAATTGCAATGTCAGATATTAGACCACTAAAGCGAGTTCTAATTTTGAGTAAAAGGTGACACATAGATGGCAGTTTTTATGGGCAGTTAGTTTTAAAAGTTCACTGCCTGCCACAGAAAGTTAGTGTTTGGATGAAATCTTCGTTTTTGGGTTGTTTATCGAAATCAATATACTATTCGCAACATTTTGGCTAATTTGTATTATTCTTTTTAGCGTTCATTGATCTGCCTTGTAAGGGTCTAATTAATTATTGAAGTATTAGACCAATAAAGTGAGTAGTCATTTTGTATAGGAAGTGACATGGCAGTTCTGATTTTAAAACAGCTATTAATTTTCAGGTACAAGTGTCAGTACCAGTACCTAGTACTTGTGCTTGAGAAGACTCCAGTACTCAAATACTTAAGTACTTAACAACCATATCTCTTCAAAATCAATGACATTTTTCTTTTGGTGTTTCTAGTAAGCATGGTGTTATTTTTCAAAAGTTGCAAGCCTATCCAACTATTTCTTTGCTACCAAGATTCGATCCACCAACTCGATTCATTTTCATATTCAATGGGTATTTTAGATAAAAACATAAATCAACTTATTTAAAGAAACTAAGGTGTTAGGGAAATTGGCTTTACGTAAGTGAATGCAAAAAATTGATAGAAAAGGGGTAGATTGGTGCAAAATTGTTCGTTAACTAAAAACTCACTCAAAACTAATTTTTGGGAAAAAAACGTTAAGAAAACTAGATTTGTATGCTTATTAATTCCTAGGAGGGCGTTTTACTTTTCAACGTAAGAATTTTAGATGATAGCATGAACTAGCTAGATAATTTGTTACTTGCACCTATAAAGGCAAGTATTGGTTTTGCGAAATTTGTGTTTGATTTTGATCAATCTTGATATTATTATAACGGAAAACCTCAAAAAAGTGGATCTCACAATTCTGTCTGTCTGGCCGTGTGTACGCACGGCTGTAGCCTAAACGGTTGGATGAATGAGAAATCGGAATTTTGATTCTAACCCCAATAACTGACTGAGATATTGCCGAATCGGATATAAAATTTGGAGATCAATCCAAAATTCAAAATGGTTCCAAGAGTAACGAAAATCACCGGCTCATGTGGTAACACAATGACCCTCATTTGCGCTAAGTGAATCTTTCCAAATACGGAGGACGACTATTTAACCTAACATAACCCCAAAAGTAACGGTACTTTACTAAGGGCAAATTAAAGTTTTGAGTTACAATACGCCAATAGATGGCGTACCAGGTTTTTGCCTAAAAAAAATGCATATATGTATGTATAAATGCATACGTATGTTTCTTGCGTTCTTCTCTTTCTCACAAAATATATATATATGTACATACAATGCGGAGAATATAGAGAGTGTCCGCATTAAAGTGTGCCCAAATATCAGTAATGAATACCGATTTAAAAACACATGGGTCTTAAGGTACTCGAGTCGGTTTCTTTAGTTTGTCCTTAAAAGTCTGCGTTGGAATTAAACTTTTGAGCATACAAATGAAATCTAATTAACAGACCTAAAAGAAGGTATACAGCTTATTTTCCTAGGTTTTATACTTGTAGATGCTAACAGCCCAATGCATGGCCTGGCCTAGCTTCTCGTTGGTTGGGACTTACAGTTTTATGTCGTTTCCGAAGGGCAATTTTTTTCCGAGAGAAGCTTATCATGACAATTTTAGTCTAGGATGTTTGTCAGACGTTCATGGGAGGTGGGACCGTGAGAAAAATTTGTTTCAGGTGGCACTCACGGCATTTTGTATGGAGATTTTCAATTAGAAGGACTAGTGTGATTGATCCACATTACCGACATACATAGTTGCATCTGTCGCTGCGAATATCTAATAAAATGTGTCACTTCAAGTGCATGGTATGCGAATACTCGAAACGAAAGTTTCGATTTGAATAGTGGAATAGGGCTTATACTCGTAGCTATAGGTTAATTTCTGTAGACCTACATATATAAGTGTAAAGCGCAAAACAGATGTCCAGAAATTCTGCATCCGTCGATACTTACAGATCAGCAGATTTAGAAATAGAAACGTGGTGTAGAATGCACATCTGTTTTGAGCTTAAGCCATTTTGCTGTTCAGCGAGCTATTTAGACAAAGCAGGAGAATGGTGTCTACATGAAAAAGAACTGAAACGGGGGTCAAAATGCGGAAAACAAAGTAAGATACCCGATTTATCATACTTAGACAACAGAGAAATAAAAAAATTCAATGTCTAGCTTAAGGATCAGATCCATCATGCCGGAAAAGTGGACATCAGTGAGTGAACGATGGAACGATAGACGTATGCTGATTGAGACACCCCTTAGTAATCAGTAGAAGGTTTACCCGACGGACACATAAGCAGTGAAGCAGAGTTCTCTCTATCGTCTTCTCATCTCTCATTTACTGATATTCACTTCTTGAGTAAATCCATTTTCTTTTGTTTTAAATAGGCCAATACATTTAATTTTGGGGTTAAAATTTAAATTCCTAATTTGCTTCGAATTGTGATCCTACAGAATCCAAATATGAAATTTGGACAAAATTTATCCAGCTGTTTAGGCTGCACTACCTACATTTTTGAGATTCTCTATTATAGTAATACTAGGATGTGAAGTACTCGAAATTTTGAGAAATTTGATAAAATGTGTGGATTTCAAACTTTTTCGAAAATTTTTACTTTGAACATTGACGACTGAGTTGAGTTTGATTAGACAGATTTTACCAATCTGAAAACAATATTTTATTCTCTTTTTAAACCTGCCTGTGGAAATAAATTTAATGATGCGCGGAACTTCGGTCCTTGCAAACCCTCCCTAGGATTATAGTTGATGGGCGAAACTAAAGGTTGAATCCAGATGCGTCTATCACTCAATGTAAAGTACACTAGTCGGCCTCCGATCCCAGAGGCGCGTCTACTATACGCACACATAGTAGGCAGAAACAAACTTCGTCCGGTGAGATACTACCACTTCTTGCTATAAGCTCATTGAAGTAGTAATGAATACTTTTCGGAACTTGGCCGTTGGGCGCTATTACTGCGTTATAGGTTCATCTGTCCTGAGAGAAATTTGTAAAAAAAGTAAAGTATAACTTTATTCCCTACATCTTAAATTTGTTTCCAAAAACTTCTCTCATTCGAACATTTTTTATTTTTCTTCCAAATTTTTCGAATTTTTTCTTAGAGCACATTATGCCCCCAACAGTGATTTGAAAAAAATATTATTTGTTACTTTTTAGCCGGTTGAATGCATTTTTTGGAAAATTTTAGATTTCCAAATTAAGCGTTTGTATAACAGAATAACAGACATACGGACAGACAGGAAGCCAGACATGGCGTTGAATGAATTAACGTTACGTTTTAAAAGTTGGTACGGAATAATAATAACTACGACCCAATTTCTAGTCATTTTCGCTACTCTGGATTTCGGATAGATGAGGGTTCACAATCCACAAGTTGTCCCGTGTTAACATTTCAACGTCAAATGTTAAAAATCCAATCCAATTCCTTAGATGTAATTCTGTCCATTTTGGCCAAAATCTATATGTCAACTATATTTGAAATTACCTGTACGAACCAAAAGTATTTAACGATTTTTTAGAAAACAAAAAGCTAACAAAACAACATATACATACTCGTACATAGAGGCAAGTACATCCGACCTAGTCGTCTACTTTATTTTCTTCAGTTTTTCCTCTTGTGGTTTCTTTGTCATTATTTTTGTATCTCATTTTTATAGTTATCTGAACTTTATTTTTATGTTGAAACATGTTGACTACAGACTTTTATTTTAATATCATAAATCAAAAAACATTTTATACATCTCAATGGATGGAAATGGAAAGTGGATAGAAATCTATTTTTAAGAAAATTTAAAACAAATTTAATTATTATTTTGAATAAGTAACAAAGCGTTTGAATATTTTTTTTGAAAGTTGTCGTTGCCTGCTTTAGGATGATTTAGAATTCATAAACAAAAATCAATTATTATTTTATTTATATAAATTTGTCGTCACTCTGAAGATACTTTGAAATCACCCTTTAATAGATCCGCTTACATTTTTTGTTTCTAAAAGATATATATATTTATACTGAACTTAATTTCCAAACCAGAAAATCTGAAATGTTTGCTAATTGCTCGCTACTTTTAGGTGAAATCGAGTTTAGCATCTAACATCGTTGATTGGCAGAAACCAATAATAATCAGAGGTGCGTGAGTTCGGTATTGTATCTCATTATGCAATTACCGCCAATACAGTCTAAGGAATAAAGTACTCATCCTCTTGTTAAAGTACTTGCGTACAGACAATTCACCAGCTCCAGATGATATCCTACCATTCTTTCGAAATAACTTTGGTCTGTCAATCTGATACGAGTATGCATCAAAGACGAAGCAGAAGGCTCATGATAACTACGATATATAAGAAAAAAAATTTAGATGGGATTTTTACAAAATCGTATTTTTTTTTACACTCGTATGTCTCTGAGAATATATCAAACGATTAGCGGCTTCGGAGGCTCTAACAAAAAGACGATAGGCTGTACCGATTTCAAAGTGGATGTGTGAGATATTATGTATGAGAACAGCCGAACCACAGGTAGGACAGAGGACAATTAGGACTAGTAAGATTAGTAACGACTTTTATGGCCAAAATGCAACTTGATCGTGATGATGACATCAGGATGGAAAAAAATACTGTGAATCACAAGCAACGACAATAATAGCGAAAACAAAACAAAATACTCCCCAGTTATCTGGACAGCCACCCTTGGAGTTTACACCTTAATACCACCTGAGTTTCAAACCACACCAATCTGTCTTTCTCTCTGTCTCTTCCTTTCCATAAAAATGCACGTGTTCTAAAAATTAGTACAAGGGTATTCATATTCCCTTTAACACGTGCAAATTATAAAAAAAAAAAAACGAGGCACATGGCAATAAGGAGGGGTTCTATCACTCTCTGTGGCACTAAACAGAGACGACTTGAAGAGGAGGAAAATGTGACCCATAGCGAGTTAAAATATCAATCTAAACAAGACCACCATGATATCATTTTTAAGTAACAGACTCCTAACACTTTTGAGATCTATCTAATTGGCAGGGAGTTGAAATCAACTGGAAACGAAATGAAAAAGGACAGTAGAGCTAATTTGGTGTGCATTAGCTCGGAAACAGCTTGGGTTTACACTCGTGGTATGTTGGGCTAGATATAAACTATAATAGTAAGACTAAGTTAGAGGGTCACAGCCTAGGCATATAAAGCTAATCTGAGAGCGATAAAAACAATTTCTTTGATTTAATTTTGGTCCCGTTTGTGTTGATAGAGTATGAAAGAGCGAAATCGACTTAATTACAAAGTTTCGAATTCATCGCCATATACGTAGATTGCACCAGCCACCAGTAGCAGTTGTGTAGAATACATTACCACAAAAACCAGCAATCTTTAGAAAGAATATATATCAATAGATGCTTCGCCTTCCCTTTTCCTGGTGCTAACCGAGGGTATTCTCAGCCAAAGCCTTCAACTTTGTCCACCGATTTTATGTGCAGAGGTGAACGCGGCCAGCTAAGGATCGAGTAGACTGGAGAGATTCGTTGGACGCTTCATATTAATTACAAAGCAGTCAATTTGATTCCGTAATCAGTCCGAGGAATACCAGTTGCTTCGTTGAATTTGTGGTTATTTTTCTTTATAAACTTCCCTCAGGAAAGGCGAAGCGATAACGCGGTGATGGGGCCCTAATGCTTGTAGTACTGGAAGCCAACATATGGTGGTATCGAACCGGATAACAAGGGTATGGGCCGCTCCTCTTGGGTCAGATGCTGACCAGCATACCGCACATTATGTGATGGAAGCACCTCAATTTTACCTTCAGTTTTGCCTTTCAACTATGACTTTACTGGATAGGAGGGGCCTGCCACGTACCGGGGTCCCGAACAGCATTGCTCATAACATCATTAAGGTTACATGCGGGTATTTTTTTTAAATTGCTAGCTAATAAATTAACGTTGTCAAAAGTTAGGTTAGGTTATGAAAGTGCATTTGATGACGGAAAGATAACCCACAATATAACAGGTCAATGTATGATAATGATTGCGGGAAACTTTCCCAACTTCTATAGTACAAACTAATTTTATTACTTCCTAGCTATAAATGAAAAAAAAGCATATCGTCTACATTGTAGTTCGACAGGCGCTATTGTCATTGCTAAGACCTCCACTTGATATACATTGCAGTGGTCTGAAAGTCTGATTGAGTTCGATAGATCCAATGTGTCGGAAAATATACCTACGCCTACGTCAGTGTCCATTAATCAGTGTAGATGGCTCGCATTGTTTTCTGGGATTTTAGGAAATTTACCTGCCGCAGATGGGTGTTCCTCTAGACGTGTATACCTTTAATTTCATTCCTCCTAGCTTCCTGCTAATAAATTTTTCTTTTGACGTTGAATTTGACCAAAGTTTAAGGCTAAGGACAGAGTACTCGACGCACCGGTCATTGTATTCCACATGCGTTTCTGGACAGACGTAAAATTTCTTGCAATTGCAATACAAAATGCTATAAACAATAATACAATCAATCACATTACTGAAACCATTACACATTCTGTCCAATTGCACAATATCACCCAATTTACGAATTTTATACTTCCAGTAACAAAACAAAAACATTTACGTGTAAATATACTTATCTATTGTTTAAAGTAAATAATTGTATTATTCTACCATTTATGCTTACAGTGACAGAAACCTCTCAATACACTCTACCATAGCAAAACAATAATAACGTGAACCAATT
Organism: Pocota personata; assembly: GCA_963082735.1. Lineage (NCBI taxonomy): Eukaryota > Metazoa > Arthropoda > Insecta > Diptera > Syrphidae > Pocota > Pocota personata. Next base: position 83,488,295 of record OY720432.1, on the reverse strand, counting down.
TGTAAATACAAAATTCGAAACCATTCACCTGTTGGCTGAATCATCAGCTGGAAATAAATAAAAGAAAAATACCCAAACGTAAGTCTGCGCGCAATAGCTTCGTGTGATTGGATCCAATTAGAGGCGCATTATCAATTTGGCCGAAATATCTAAGAAACAGAATTCAGCAGAATATTTTATCCATCCGCACCCAAATCAATATGCGCTACATTTCATTCAAATGTGAAATTTTAATTAATAACGGAAATCCCACGCTAAAGCGCCGATTGCCCTTTGCAGATACAATTAAGGAACAGCGCCATTGTGTCCTCTAATCAATTGGCTATCGATATGACATTCTTAGCAGGAAGTGAATCTAATCTTTAGTATGTATGATATTTATCAACGAAATTCTTAGCCTTGCCAGATCATACTAATTGAACAAAGTGGGGGAAATAATATACCTACATTTATACGCCAACCTACCGCTGTTGCTCTTGTTAATGCGTTTAAAAATATCCCAGAAACAATCATTAAACAGCGAAGAATCAATTAATTTCATTGTAATGGAAATAATCGTTCTCCAAAAATGATGCGATGCGCCCCTCCTCACATTCGTAAACAATCACGAAGAGCCACCAACACATAACATGTTTGCCCAGGGACGGTCTGGTGGCCTTTTGACGCCTGTTGTGTTTTTTTTTTACACCTGAAATAATTTCTTTTGATCTACTGGGGGTGAATGGTGGAATATGTTAAGAAAAACTTGCGGAATTGTCATCGGGTAATTGCCTATCGCCCATCTTGCAACGGAATGTCATTGTCGCATTTTGATGTTTTCACTTAAAGCTGTTCTAGACATGATCTGTTAAGAAAGTGATGGGATTTCTACCATTCTGTGTATGAAGGACTTCAGCGGTAAATATAAACGGGCCCAGCTTAGATTTTAAAGAAATTTGTATCCTGAACAATCCTCAACGACACTTTGCTTTGCTTCATCTTCTAAATAGTGCAAATCCATTATTCTATGGAAAGCAAAAAAATGATACTTCGTCAAGTTGTTCTAGGTGTTTGAGGTAAGATCAGTGACGGCTCTTGTCATACTGGGTCGGGGGTTCACATTACCAAAAGAAAACCTTTTCAGAAAATTAGCACCTAAAAGCAATTTTCAGTTAATTCGGGGTAACGTTGGACATATTAACGAAATACTGGACGTAGCCTTAATAAAACTTAAGCTTCTAATCAATGTCTGTTTTGAACTGAGACTTGTGCCTCATCACTGGAAGATCGTTGAAGTAGTCATTATTAAGAAGGTAAGCCATCAACAGAAGTTACTTTCTACTTTCAATAATGTCAAAATTTTTTTTTTTAAAAACTTCTCATCAAAAGATTGGACAAAATTATTATAGAAAGAATATTTATTCCGAATTATCATTTTGGATTTAGGAATAAATATTCAACGACCAAGTGTACGGTATTACCGATTGTGCACTTGAAGAAAAACAAGTCTGTTTCATATTATTTTTGGATGTTGTGCAGGCTTTTGATAAGGTGTATGCTTAGAGTTCAAGCTACATAGGCACCTACCTACACAATACTATGAGTTACTTAAGTCTTATGTAGCAGATAGATACTTTAGAGTGCACAACGGCAATGGGTACTCTGCATTAAAGGAAATAAGGGCAGGTGTTTCATAAGGAAGTGTTCTCGGACCAACCCTGTACTATACCACTGGACGACAACATCATGATGGCTACATTTACAGACGATACCACAATACTTGCAATAGACATATGCATATTAAAAACTACAGATAGCCTTCAGAATGCAGTCAATAAAGTAAGAGATTGGATGCAACAATGGTGCATTAAACTCAATGAGACCAAGTTAATCTACGTTTATTTTACAGACAGGAGAATAAGCACTATCCCTGTTTTTATCAACAATCAAGTAGTTCCTTAGGCCTTATGCTGCTTCGTATTCTAAAAAGCTTCTATATTAAATTTCATCTTCCCAGCTTAAAATTTAAAACCCAAATGGACAGGCGAACACATAGAGATGGCTAAATCGACATAAATTTTGATTGCTGATCAGAAATGTATATACTTTCAGGGGTTTACTTTCATAATTCTTCAATATGTTACAAACTGTCTGTCAATATTTATGTACGCTATGGGATACGGTATGCACCTATGGGATAGGTTATACTCGTAAATATGTAATACAATAAATAAAGGGCACAACACTTCCTATTAAAAAAATGAGTGGTGCTTTCTTTAAAAAAAAGAAACTTAAAAACGAGTTGTAATTCGCCTAATTTTTTGCTTGTCTTCTTTTTTGAAAACAAAATTTTTCCCATATTGGTGCGCTCTTTCACTTTACTTAACATTTTCCAAAGCTAATTGTGAAAAAGCAGAGAAAAAATTCCTTGGCTCATCATTTTCCCAAGATGGCAGACGTTATTCGTACAGAATAAATTGGAGTTATTCATTTTGTATAAGAGTATGGTATGACCATCTCTTGGGCCCATGGCGTTATCTAGAGAAAGCCTTCTACTCAGTGGAAAGTTGAATAATCATGTAGAGACAGCAGGGAATATAGAATATGTTGACAACAAAAAAAAAAAAATTTTCACAAGTTCTCATTCAGATATAAAAACACCCATAGCGTCTTCAATGTTGGTATTCCTGACATGCGCCCTAAACAAAATCCACTTCGCACATAACTATCCACCGGCCGTTGGCTATAATTTGTAGTTTCATCATTCTATTGAAGGTGTGAATACATTGCCAGCATACGGACCAGCCATCGAGTACTCCTGAGCTTTTGCAGTCTTTAGTTTATTGAAAGAGCTTCAACAAGTCGGACGCGGTCACCCGGAAAGTAAACTTTACGTCAACATACACAATTCATTCGTCCAAATATGTTCAAATATTATAATTGCCAAGAAATTGAGTAGATTAAGACGCTCGATATCAAATGAGCTCTCACTACTACCGTTCAGAAGTGTTGTGTTATCTTTCATAGCAATTACCTAAGTAACACAGTGTCGTGTCGCAGTCGCTATCGTCGTCATCGTCGTCGGTTCCGCTGTCATTTCGTCACTCCAGAGAATGTTTTGGCCGTCGCGATGTGCACCATTGTTATCCGAAAAGTCACCAAACTTTCGACATTTCGCCATCCGATTACTATTAATTTTATTCGTTCGTTTGCGATTCGTTAGCCCTCTAGAGATTCCGGTTTGTTGTCCCGCCGGTAATGTCTTGGTTGACATTAATCAGGGGTTTTTTCGATCCGAAAAATACGAATGTATGCCCATGGGTGGTAAAACAAGTAATGGCTCGCGAATAGATGCTAGCTGGGAGTTTATTGAGACAGGCTTAATCCACGGCTTTCGAATAAAAGAGGTAGCCGTGTCTAAAGTGCCTCAGTGTGATAAGCAGATCATGATTAAGTTCACCGAAGAGGTGGATCTAACGCCAAAGAGCTGCTTAATTAAATTGTATGACATGATGTACGCGATATCATGTCCTCTCGAGGATGATGATTTCTTCTACAAAGTGAATGTGATAAGGAAGTGTTGCCCCTTCGCCTATATCTATGAAGCCAGTCTCAAGAAGTGCATTCAAAAGAACTTTCCGTTAGATTATTATGAAGTTTTCTTTGACCATCCGGTAGTGCTGAACGACGACCATCTAACGTGTAAGTCAAGCCAAGCGGTAGTCGAGTACAAATTGCGTTACAATGAATTTAAATTTAGCGATGGTTATCTAATCTTGAAGCTAACGAATCAAAAATTTGATATCGATGAGTTTTGTGTGGAAGGCATCGTAAATAGTAATAAAATGCTTGATAGAAACAGTGTGCAGAGTTTCAAGAACTCCTTGAGATTTCTGGTACGAGTTTGTGATAAAGAAGCGATATGTGATCGGATACCATGTATCCGAAAGTGCTGTGAGGACGGAGAGATCTACGTGCGGGGAAATCGAACATCGTATTGTGTTCCAGATACGACAGACGTCAGTTATCATAGTTTCGAAAGCTTGGACTTTAGTGGGAATTTCAGTAAACCATCAGGTGAGCGAAAGGGGGTTAAGTGAAAATTAATGATGTGTGGGACATTGTGTTGTTGAAGTGTTAAGTGGAAGGGTAAATAATAGTTTTGTGCATGACATAATTAGGCACTGTTTCGATTCACGAGGGAGTACGTGCAATGCACGGTCACAGAATGACGTTATTTGATGATACTTAAGCTATCAACTGGGTAATTATTATTATATGGGGTTTCTTGGAATATAATCATGCGTCAGAGCTGTAAATAGTAAAGTTTAGATGGCAAACAATTTCTTCTTTCATCATCAATCAACAAACTCCTTCAACCAGCTAAAATCGTTCTAAGTTACCTTTTATTAAGGACCGTTTTAAGCTACATCTTCACTTAATCTAAGGCAAGTACTTTTGTGTCGTTATAAGGTTCGGAGTTTATTTTTGTTCACCCTTTCTGGAAGGTTCAGTCATTCTGTTTATGTTCCTATTAGTCTTAAGAAATTTTTCTAATTTTAATCCTTATTTAGTACTTCGTACTAGATTAGTAAAACGGAATTTTAACTGATTTCAACACAGTGTCTTTCTGACTACCCGTGTTTATGTCTCTCCTTTGTGGCTTTGAACAGTTTAGTCTAGATAGTTGAAATTCTTGAGAAAGGCGAAAAGATAAACAATTTTTAGGAAATTTGAATGCTTAACGCTCCTGTACAGGTATTTCACCATAAAAGTTAGGATGGTATACATGTATAGTTATGTCCCATCTGTCCATCTATTTAATCGCAATAAATGTGTAGCCCATTCTGAACGTGAATGTACTGTAGAAGCTGCTTTCTTAGGTGATCGTTTTTTTTTTAAGCCATTCAATATGAATGTGGAATAACCTACCTTCCTCAGTATTTCCAAAAATCTATAATTCGCAAAGATTTAAAATAAGCTCTTCCTATATACCTTTTCCTTTAACTCCATCACTGGGTTTTACAAATTTCAAAGAACACCATTGTAAGTGGTGGAAAACCTAAAGAAAAACAGCCACCACGCGAAAACACCTTTATGTACATTTTGAGTGTAGTACGCATCATTATACGAAAGTAAATTGTTTAAGTGTGTTTATAATCGACAAGTCCAAAATTCGTTCAAGTGAAACAGCTAGTCTCCCATAAATCATTTTGATGTGTCTTTTATAGATTTGAAAACAATTTTTCTTCGGCTCCTTGAACGTTTATATTCACTCTTCCATCACCGAAATACGTTGCGGATATTTGTATACCCCTAGAGCTTTCCTCAAAAGAATAGGCTATGGGAAATTGAAAACCGTATAAAAATCCTTTTAGTAGTCCTCGAGGTTTATACAGGCAGACAGATATACGTATGTACATATGCATACATAGTGACTCTCTCATCTATGTAATGATGATGATGATGATTATAATAAATAATTATCGCTAATATTATTAGTGATCAGCTAAGTAATAAACGACCAGCAAAATATGCTTGTAAAAAAAAAAACATAACCAGGTGAAAATAAATCATCAGGAACAAAATTATTTTCCAATCAAAAGTATTTTCTGACCACTGGAAAATAATTTGTTGTTCTGCAAAAAAAAACAAATTCATCAGAAAACGTAAATTATTAGAAAGAAAAATAAAAGATGAACTGAAAAAATGATTTCTCAGCAAAAATGAATTATTTGATCAGCAAAAAGAAATAGTGCTTGAAAAGTAAACCAATGAAAAAGAAACAGTTATAAATTCGCCTGAATTGTCTAAAATTCGCTTCTTCTATTTTGCATAATGAATCTTAACATTTTAACAGATTATTTTTTACTTTGCTGAAATTTTATTTTCTGCTTGTCAATAGAATATGTTCAGCTGATTAAATGCAATCAGGTGATCTATCAACATATTAGCTGATCTCCTAATTTTTCTGCTCACCCAAAATCTTTATTCTGCTGTTAAAATAATACATTTTTTGAAAAAATACAGCTTACCTTACTATTTCTCCTGATTTTGCTTTTAGTCAAAAAAGTGTTTTCTGCTGTTCAAAAAACTATTTAATTGTTAATCACATAATTTTATTTTGCTGGTTAAAGAACCCTTTATTGCTGATCGAATAAATGGTAGCCAATAATAATTAATAAAAAAAAAAAATAAAAAATAAGAAGAAACATTGAAATAATAGAAGTGTTCAGAGGCGTATACATAGCAAACATTTAGATCTATTAGAACTTATAAAATGTTTTGCAATTGTAATTATTAACGTCTTTCGGTGAATGTTCTTTTTAGAAAAATTTCGATTAATATAATTTAAACATTGTTTTAGTGACAGAGTCCATTTTCAGTGCCTAGAATCTAGAAGCAGCTGCATGAACTCCACTTCTTCTCACAATACCAAGCAAAGAAATGTTACCTTTCTTCATTTTTCATTTATATAGTTAATCCCATTCTCGGATGCCTATATAGTTACTTAAATATTATTCTTTAATAATTTTCAGACGTTTTCACACCCTACTAAGCTATAAAACAACACATTCCTTTAAGGTTGGGTTCCACAAGAGTATATCCTATTGACACCCATTAGAATAAAGTACTTTGACTGTTGCTTGCTTTCAAACACACCTTAATTGCAAGGAAAAAATAACAAATTTTATTTAATTGATTAAATTAGTTATCGCGTTAAGAAATAAATCGTTGTAATCCTAAGCTTATCGAATGCACTAAGTAATTCATTACAAAGTGCCTCGTAGGTGAAAACATACTTTTTGTTTTGTTTACGATAGTAAATTACTTAACAAGAAAATAAAAGAAGAAAGACACAATCCAAAAACCATAATCCGCAAAGAAATAAAGAGCATGACTGGATCGCTGGTACTTGCAGTTTTATCAAGATAAAACTTTTGTTTTCAAAAAAATCCGTTGAAAATAAAAAAAAATCGGAAATTTTTCCAAAAAATCGGAATGAAAATTCCGTCGTACATACAGACAAACAGACAGACAGAAAGATGCGCAGAATTGTGAGACCCACTTTTATTAGTTTCTCAATTATAGTAAATCCAAGATTGATTAAAATCTCTAGGTCGAATTTTTTCACGAAACCAATACTTGTCCTTATACGAGTATGCGCAAGTAAAAATGAAGGGGAAGAGTCTTCAGTTCCAATGAGGATTTTGACGAATGTTTCGAAAGATCATGCAAAGGATTTTTCGACAGTTATCGGTTGTGTTCATAGTACTGTATATTCGAATGAAAAAAAAACATCGGCTTCTTGTTGCTACGCTACAGCTTTTAATTGTGTAAAACTTTGGGCACGGATGATTTTAAAAGCTTTTTGGAACACACTAGTTCATTCTTTATTTATAATAAATACCGTCTAGGTACGATAAGATCGAAGGTGAGAAACCAAACATTTTTCAACTTCTATCACATAGTTTGTTCCTACTCTAAGTCGGGCTTCGGGCATCAGACCTACCGTAATTTTAATATTTTCCTAATTTTGCATTCTAGTTTATCCTGCGAATTCATCCGGAGATGCACTTTGCCTAGGTTTCTTTTTACCACCAAACACATAGTTGAATTATCAATTGCTAAACATGAACTAGTAGATTGTAAATTGGAAATGTATCTTCTAGAAAGGATCACATGATACTCTATTCCCAAACTTTGAATTTACCCCTAATAAAGTGAGTGTTGGACAACGATATTTTTAAAACAGATCTGATGATACTCGTAATCTTTCTACAGAGGATATTTCCGCGATTTTTAAGAAATTTTATCACAAATCTTTTATTCACAACAGAAGTTCACAAATTCTGATGAGATATTCACAATAGGACTTAACTATTACCGTAATTAGCTTTGATGTATTGTTTTTTTTTTTAAGATAATGAACTCAAAAAGTAGGCGTGGCCATGTATAATGGATGAAAAAAATGAGGAGAAAGTCAACGTATTTCGCCTAGCTCATATTTTTCAATTTCTAGAAAAATTATTGAGAATAACATTTGTTTTAATGTCTGCGGCAGGTTTTAATTTTTATGCTTGTACTACTTTAAATTTTAGAAAGCTTATATACCAAATTTCATGTACTAAGCTCAAAATTTCCAGCCAAAAAGTGCTGAAATATGGACTGACGGACTCAAGTGTCAACAATGCTCACGTGTCGTTGAAATTTATTTCCAATATTCGTGTTCTGTTCACCAAACTTATAGAGACCTTCGTCTATTTTTTGGTGGGCATATTCGCCCATTTCTGGCTTAACGGGTATATAAACAGAATTGCCGCATTTGGAGTGAGTAGAATCCTGAAGAGGTTCTTGAAATTTCAATACATCCAGAAAAATGCACAGTTTTGTGCGGTTTACACCCTGGTGGCATTATTTTTTTTCACAAATGAGACTGAAGCTCTCATTTTGGCTAATGGAGATCGTTACCGGGTCACACTTAATGAATATTTCTTTCAAAATATGGATGACATTGATCCAGTTGAAATGTGGTTTCAACAGGATGGCGCTACGTGTCATACAGCAATTCAAATTATCGATTTATTGAAATCATAATTTGGCGAGAAGGTGATTTCGCGAAACGGACCTGTCAATTGGCCTCCGATATCATGCGATTTGACACCTTTCGAGTATTTTCTTTAGGGCCACCTGAAGGCATTAGTTTATGCGGATAAACCAGCAACTACTGACCACTTGGAAGCCAATATTGTGATTGGTATTCGAAAAAGTGGTAAAAAAATGAACTAGCAGGATGGCCTTTGAAAAACGTATTCGTAGTGGTTATATGTTAGGTTTTGTATTCAAACATTAAATGTAAATAATTTTTCAATAAAATAAAACAAAAACTTTGCCATCGCTAAAAAACACCCTTTACTTTTGGGGGTATATCTTTATTTATGTTACACACTATGTATATTCCTATGTATTGTAATATCCCTCGCACCCCTTTAAGGGCAAAAATCCCAGAATATGTGCGAAATCCCAATACCTGACATTACTGCTACAATCTACATAGTTTCTAGTCTAAATGTTTCAATGCAATCGAAAGAATAAATAATAATTTTTAGAAATTTGAGATAAAACAGATTTTAACATCAATTTTGACTTTGTCGATAGAACTGTATGTAAATATCTACCGATTAGCTATTCTTATACGTGATGAGAACTGATTTATAACAAAGAAAGTTTGCAAAACTATTTTTTTCTTTTCTAATTTTAAGTTTATTTGTTCAACAATATTTTCACCTGATGTACCTGTACAAGTTATACGTTACAGTGTGTAAAACATTGCAAAGAAAGAAAAAACAAATATCTACAAAATCTGGGCTGTAAGCTATATTTTAATTAGGTATCTGTTTATTTGTACAAAATGTTGGCAAAAGACAGACAAAGGGAATTTAATTATATGATATATTTACATTAGCTGTCATGTCAAATCTGTAACATATTAATGAAGTTTGAAAGATTTCTGCTTGCCGCTGAAAGTTTATTTCATTATGTTTCAATTGGAGATTGATGGTACATATATCCACTAATTTTGTATTTTTTTTTAATTTTTTCTCTTGAGGATAACATATACGTAGCATCCAACAATAGATTGTAGGTAATTAAATTGCTCTATGCGGAAATATACCTTCTGATCAAAAAGTACCCGGAATACTTCAATAAAATGAAGACGGTTCAATTATTCATCGATATTCACTTTATTCCGTAATCGTGTCTCTAAACGCTTTCCGCGAAGAGATAACTTGAGTCATGCGAATAGAAAAAAGTCACAAGGAGTGAATACGGAGCTTGCGGAACAGTATGAATGTTGTTTTTGATCAAAGAGTCGCGTACAAGATGAGATGTGTGAGCCGGTGCGTTGTCATAGTGAAGAACCACATTTTCCTTCAAACGCTTTAATATGCTCACGTAATATTCCTTATTTACTGCCTGGCCTGGCGGCAGAAATTCGGAGTGGACCACACCACGGCAATCAAAGAAAAAGGTCAACAAAGCCTTGATTTTGGATCGACTCTGTCATGGTTTTTTGGGTTTTGGCTCGCCTGAGAAGTGCCATTCCGATGATTGTTGGTTCGTTTCGATATCATATTCATAGACCCATGTCTCGTCACCAGTAATGATGCCATCGATAACATTTTGGCCCAAAGAAATTCGCAGAACACAACAAACGGTGACTTGTTTACAAAGCTATCATGCACAAACTCCCGACAAATGGCGTTCAAACAGATATTTGAGGGCCAGATGACAGATGTACCAACCTAAAAAAAAAAACTTTTGACAATATCTCAAGCGCGGTTTGTTTGAATTGGAAATTTCGGGTACTTTTTGATCAGAAGGTGTGTGAATTTTTGACTACTAGAGAAATCTTTTGTAAAGTCTTCGAAATCATTCTATACTGACTACTGTTTGGTAAAATTGAAATTTCGTTTTTATAGGGAGCACTCAGACTTGGTTTTCGGTCCATACTAGGCAGAAACCCATTTTTGGTGTAGTGGTTGAAAAAAACGTTGATTTTATTAGCTTCTCGAGTGGCTCGAACCTGCAAAGCTCGGGCCATAAGCAAATACGCGCCACCGCTAATTAAAATTACAGTCACTTATTTTTCCTAAATGTTTCCCACCAATTAGAACAGCATTTATTAAGACTTAATGTCCAATGATGGAGTGAAATGCAAGAGTATAGGGAATACTGGATAATTGAATGAAAAAGGAAAGATAATGCAATGACAAGGTGCATTAGTTTTGAATCTTTGAAAATTATATAACAATAATATTTTGGAGCTAAAAGGGCTTGGCCTAGCTTCTCGCAGCCATTCGTACTATGCCGCCTATACAATCCCATTTACTGTAAATTTTAGAGACAAACTACTCGTCATTTAGATATAGACGGCAAGTAGCACAAGAATCAAGTTTCTATCTTTAAGGTTCTTCTGCTCTTATTATTATTTGTGTAGGGTTATCTTGCAATGCGACTTTATGGTCTATTGTGCCCCCTGCTAATACATAGGAGAGATTTACTTCCTCATTTAGAGTTTCCCTCAGAATATAATTAATTCAGAATTGTTATCGATCAGCGTGGCCAGGAATCCAATAGAGGGTTACCCTGTTACTGCTACCCAATTCATTAAGATTGCTCTTCTGCGCTCCATTCCTGCGAGAGAATGATAAGTTTCGCTATAAGAATAATTAAAAGTTAAAACATTTTTCGAACAGAAATAAATTTCCTGCAATTTTGTAATAGTTTCAATCTCAGTCGCCTTGTACGACGTAAAATTTTAGAAAAAGAATTCATAGAAGCAAAATTTCATATGAGCCATGTCATTGAAATTTTAATTTGATATTGAAATTGCTTGAAATTGTTAAAAACTATTTCCACACATTACAGAAGCTCACAGTTACCTAAAAAGGCACAACTTTGCAAACTTTCGGTATAGACTACGGTGTATATGTTTACGTTGATGGCTTTTCGATTTAAAAAAAACAGGGTGTCGCAAAGAACACTTTAAACTTCCCCTTCGTCTCTACACAACAATCTTCCTCTTACATTTTACTACCAGAACGTAAGAGGCCTACGCTCGAAAACCTAAGCTGTTTTGCGCCAATCCCATGCACTCCCTTTCGATATCTATGCTCTGACTGAAACCAATCTGATTGCCGACATAAAGAGCCAAGAATTATTCCCCCTACTTTTAATGTTTTTCGAAACGACGACCCTACCCAACCCTTGGTTGACTCTCCCTCTCGAGGCGTGCTACTGGCCATCCATAATGACCTTGACTCTTCTCTCATCGCCATTTCTTCCTCTTCTAAGGTCGACTTTGTTACAATAAAAATAACTTTTCCACACCGATCCCTGTACGTTATGTGTTCTTACATTCTACCAAATCAATCTATCGAATCTTACCAATTTGCTATAGACGCGATTGATCAAATAATTGACCTATCTGATTCCCTCGATGACATCCTTATTTTTGGCGACTTTAATCTACCTCTGCTGCAGTGGAGTCCTTCCGATGATGAATCCTTTTTCATCGCTTCAAATGCCAACTCCACTAAGGAATGTCTCTTCATAGATCGGCTAACTGATTCAAGTCTATGTCAAGTTAGCAATGTCTTAAATTACATGGGAAGGCAATTAGACCTTATATTCACAACTGATCCCATTTGAGGGTGCCCGTGGTGTAGTGGTAACATCAAAGCTTGGCACGCTCTTGGTTCACGGTTCAAATCCTGATCTCAACAATCATCTATTTATTTCGTTTGAAATAAATAAAGTCAATCAATTGCGAAAGCTTAGTCAACTCTACTGCGAAGGCATAACACTGGCAGTAGGGTGGTCATATGGCTTAAATGCAACTTGATCGTGATGATGACATCAGGAGGAGGGAAAAAAATACTGTGAATCATGAGCAACGACAAAAAGAAAAACAAACAAGCTCCCCAGTTATCTGGAAGCCACCCTTGGAGTTTACTGAAACTTAATACCACCTAAGTTTCAAACCCCTACACCAATCTTTCTTTCTCTCTCTCTCAATTTTCTACAAACGCCCGTGCCTCAAAACCAAGCTCCTTCACCATTCTCCTTAGCTTTAAGTCTTAATTTTAAGTTTTAGGTTTAAGTTTTAGCCTTAAGTTAGTTGTAGCTTGTAATAAGCCAAATAAATGGGGGCTTTCGCCCCCACCAAAATTAAAAATCACTTTAATACAACTTGCTAGTGTGTGTGTGATTTTTCACAATCGAAATTTCCAAATCCCGGTGCACTCAGACTCGATTTTCGGGCCATTGTATTACCGGGCAGATACCCCTATGTGGTGTAGTGGTTGGCAAAACTTTTATTTTGTTCGCTTCTCTTTTATTCTCGGTGGCTGTTGGTTGCTGTTCCCGTTCGGGGTTGAACTTGCTCAGCTCGATTCATAAGCAAACACTCTTTTACAGCCTTACAATGATGACTACATGAAATTATTACTATGAAATAAAAGTTTGAAGTCATTTTGTGTCTCCAGGGTGCGATAAATGAAAAAAGTTGTTGTGACAAACATTTTAGGTAATTCTGTTCTAAATAATTCTCACCTGGACATTTGTTTTTTGTAAAATGAAGGGTTATCGAGCCATTTCAAGCCATATCTCGGTTTGAGCACAACTTTTTTTTATGGCAACAGTACACAATTTCAAGAAGAAGGCTAAGTAGAATTTTCAAAACAGCAAGCGAATAACTAGAAAGATAGCATCTGTTTTCTAGTTCCAAACCGGATAGACATATGGGTACTAGATAAAATGATTTCCACTTCGCCTATCTAAATTCCAAGTAATGGGAACAGCCCTACACAATAGTCTTACCTGGAAGTGTTTTAAATATTTATCCATTTGCATGTCAAATAAACTCGAATCTACATATTATTCTCAGAATTGAGGAAACTTTCCCAACAATAGCTTAAGTTGTCATAATAACACAAGAACGGTTGTTCCTGATAAATCATCACTAGCCAATAAATTGGATAAGGCATTTGATTGTGTACTATAGCCCCCATGAATACGCTCGTATATTTAAAATACACACAGAATTGTTTACAAAAAAAATACGAAAAAACAACCGAACAAAAAAAAAAAAAAAAGAAGAAAAAATTTCCGATTTGTTTACTTTCGTTAAGTTTGCTATTAGCAAGCAAATTGGCAACGTGGCTAGCTCTCTTACACAAAACCCGGTGCAAAGATTATTCAAATATTTAAGTGAAAAGCAAACGAAAATAGCTACAGATGGTTTGGCTTGATTATTTATATTTTACTCAAATCTAATTATTGCAAAACTTTAAGGTGAATGAGAATACATCGAGTATAGTATCTGTGTGTTGCCATGATTTTTAAATACGAACCTCACTAAAAGGTAAGGAAAAAAAGTTTAAAATGGAATCTCCCTTTAAGTGCCAGAAAAGTAAATAAACAATCAAAAGAATTATCAGACTAGTGGACGACCTCTCCGAACGTGAGCTAACATTCAACACTTCAAAATATTTGGAAGTATTTTAGGTGTCATGTCAATAAATAGAGTAACTGCGAGAATCTAGGCCAGGCCCTACATTGTGCTGTTAGCGCCAAAATATTTATTTATTTATTTAAAAGTGCGGCCTATAATTCAACACAAAATGGTGACGTGGTACTGGAAACCAACCACGTCCTTGGAGATCGAAGTAAAACCTTTGTAATGAATACGCTCGAAAAAATCGAACCAACATATTTCGCATTCTCAGAATCCCATAGTGCGCCAATTTTCATTCTAAATTTTTTAGGATAAACATTAATTATTTGTTGATAAAAACAAAAGTTCATGTTCCGCACTATTGATCTTAGATCAAAAATGATACATGACCGATGGAAAATGCTTGGACCTACATTTTTTTGACATTTTTTGTATACTTCTTGAAATTTAATGGAGTAAAAACAACGAAACTACCGTGACAAATATATTCTGTCCCAAAGATATTGTTCTTAATATCTCGTGTTGTATTTGTTTAATTTTTCGGACGAATATACCAAATTGTAGAGCTTATTAATGGTAAGTACTCATATAGTTTTCAAGTGGAAAAAAAATATTGTTAAGTGTTAAATCGAAGATGAAGGAGCATCGTGGTATTGTCATAGACGAATATCTGCGTGGCGCAAATCCAAGTTCGATATTCCATCGCTACAACATTTGGGTATCAACAGAAAATTTGTTTCGTGCACTATTGGCAGATACAGGGAGACTGGTACAATTCAGGATCGAGTAAGAAGTGGAAGAAAAAGGACGGTGAGAACTTCAGCATTGAAGAAAATCGAAGAAATTGCGCTCAATCCTGCAGAAAGTTGGCAAAACAGCTCAATGTTAACCGCGACTCACTCCGTTTGCTCATGAAAAATGATCTGAAATTACAACCTTTCAAAAAAAGTAAGATTCATGGATTGACAGTTGCTACTAAAGGAAAACGATACAAAAGAGCGCAAGTAATTCTTCAGTGGCACGCTGGTGACGAGTTAATTTTTTTCCGATGAGAAATTGTTTGTCCTAGAAGAAAGTTTCAATCATCAGAATGATCGTGTATCAGCAACACTAGCTGATATTCCTACTAACCTGAGGTATATTTCAAAATTTCAAAACAGATCATCGGTGATGGTATGGGCTGCCGTTAGTATGAGGTGCAAATTTCCACTGGTTTTCATTGAGAAAAGAGTAAAAGTCAACTCTTATTATTACTTGGAAACAGTTCTTAAAGAAAATGTGCTTAAACATGCAAAAGAAGTCTTCGGTAATGATTACTACTGCTTTCAACAAGATGGAGCACCATCACACACCTCAAACTTGGTACAGGCTTGGTGTCAGCATAATTTGACTGATTTTCTACCAAAAGATGAATGGCCGCCATCATCACCCGATCTTAATCCATTGGATTATTTTGTGTGGTCGTACATGCTAATGAAGCTTAAGGATTACAAATATAGCAACATAGCTGAATTCAAGCAAACCATTCAAAGAATATGGGATGATATGCCTCTAGAGGTTGTGCGTGCCGCTTGCACTGATTTTGAAAAGCGTTTGAAGCTTGTTGTCAAGGCTAAGGGAGGGATAATTGAAAAAAACTTACTGTAATCAATATATTAGTCAATGTGAAAAGAATAAAAATAAAATCACTCAGTTAGATAACTGTTCTTTTATTCTATGATAATTTTAATTTTGGACAGAATATATTTGTAATGGTGTATATATTTTTGAAATCGACGCATCATTATCTTTCATACCCATATTGCGTTAATGCAAGACCTTTTTTTCCATCCAAAACTTTGTTGTTTTTCTTTTGCAAAATTTTACTCCAAGAGTAGGTTAGTAAAACTCAACTCTGGTCCAAATTTCAGTCTTCTAAGTTTAACGATTCAAAAGTTATGAGAGTGTGACAGACAGACGGACAGACAACTGACTCTCACTAGAAAGGCTTAATTTTTATTTTTGAGTACCGGAGCCCTGAAAAGGTGGCGTTTTTATCAACTGAATAGGCCCACTTTTTTAGTGTCACTTCAGTTTAACGATTCAAAAGTTATGAGAGTGTGACAGACAGACGAACAGACAACTGACTCCCACTAGAAAGGCTCCATTTTTACTTTTTGAGTACCAGAGCCCTGAAAAGGTGGCGATTTTACCAACTGAATAGGCCCACTTTTTTAGTGTCACTTCAGTTTAACGATTCAAAAGTTATGAGAGTGTGACAGACAGATGGACAGACAACTGATAATCACTAGAAAGGCTTAATTTTTACTTTTTGAGTACTGGAGCGCTGAAAGGGTGGCGATTTTACCAACTGAATAGGCTCACTTTTTTAGTATCACTTCAGTTTAACGCTTCAAAAGTTATGAGAGTGTGACAGACAGACGGACAGACAAGTGTGATTATGATGGGTAAGGGGATGAAACGTGTGGGGGATAGATAAATACGGAAGAATAATTGTAAAATCTGTCAGTTTTTATGCTCTCTTTTGTTTTCTTTCGTAATTCTTTTCATTCATTTTCTTCTTAAGAGTCAACCATAATAGAATTAAGCGGATATAAGTAACTTTAAAGAAATGTGGGAATACACACAGAAATTGTATGCAGCCGTAATGGAATTAACGATTAGTTTCGTCAAGTTTTCGTTAACTTAAGCAACTGCTTATTACGTACGAAAATTTGACAGTAAGCTACAATGCTTGTATTTAAATGCTCCACGCACATTTAGAATAATACAATTTTGAATATACTCGCTAATACGTATCCATCTATATAAAAACTCTATCTACCTATGTTTGTATGCATGTCGGTATTGGTCCGAGAGTATTTCTGTGAAGTTGAAGAAATTGTTAAAATAATACCTGAAATGTGAAAAAAAAGTTATGCAAAATATGATTGGAAAAGCACGCATCGCGCACCGCGAACAGAGATGGCCATTTGTCCATACATAATTGTTATAAACCAAACAATCTGTACTTCTGTTGTTATTTCTTGTAGCCAAAGATACGAGTATATGTATTTTATCAGTCGATTGATTTTTATGTCAATGGCAACTCAAACATTGAGCAAATATTTTATTCAAATTTTTCCTTTGCAGTATTTGGAGTACTTCGTGGCTTGTATTGCAAAAAGTACAAATTAAGTCCAGATCCTGATTATCCAGATGACGATCATAATATTAGCGATGACGATGGGTCTGTTTTCCTTCCGTTCATCCATAAGACCTTCGACAATACTAACTATTGTGTGGAAAAAATTCGTAACGCCTCCTCGGGAGTTCAAAAGGTAAGCTTATTCCAAGTGTATCTCAATGAAAATAACTAAGCATCTAATTCAACTTCAGTTATATACTTTTCTCTGCTTCGAAGATGTAGGAAAGGATGCAATCAAGTTCAATTTATATTCAATCGGTTGTATAATATCGTGCGTGTTCTATGCTTTAACACTGCTGGTGTACCTGTCTATACCGAAATTGAGGAATTTACCGGGAAAGATCCTGATATGCTTGGTAATAAGTCTGTTTGCTGCATATCTAGGTATTGCTATTACGCAGATAACTCCACCAACTGACAACATATGCTTTGCTTGTGGTAAATCATAGATCAATTGATGCAATTCATAGCTGGTTATTAATATATATATATATTTTTTAATTAATTTCAGCATTTTTTATTTACTTTACCTTAATGGCGGCTTTCGCATGGATGAATGTGATGTGCTTTGATATATGGCAAACGTTCGGGTAAGTTTTGTAAACAGAATTTTCCCTTATTAGCTGCTGTAATTTGATTAGATTACATGCATCGAAGGGTGATTGATTGCTAAATTGAATTTCAAGTTGTACTTGAGTGTAATAACCATAATTTGTTGGATCTGATTGAGTAGGGGGTTCTAGGATGGATATTAGCATATTAAATTTTTTAAGGGGTCGGTATACAAAAATACCTTTGTGTACTTATTCCTTTGTTTCGCTTAAATACAACAAAATACTCGTATGCTGTTTTGTTAGTAAGCACCTACTGTAAGTTGTGACTAACAGAGAATAGTGGTTGTGACAAGCGAGCGCTGGTTAATGCTTAAAAAAACTCCAAAATCCGTGCGATTCTGGCAAACTTATTGTACTTAATGAATTTCGAAAGCGGGAGGCATGGCTCAGAAGTTAGGGTATTGGCCTACTGAGTAGAGGAGGTTTAGGTTTGAGTCCCAGTAAATACGAGACATTTGAGAATAAAATTATAGGAATCGGGGTAACCTAAGTTTTAATATAAATTTAACCTGGTTTTTATCTAGGGTTACATTATATTTTTGTCAAAATGGTGCGAAAAGCTAGTCCAAGCCATATATGCGCTGTTTTCTCCAACATATTTATATTTATTTACATATAATAGGTATCAGCGCTTAACCACTAAGCCACGTCGTCCACCTAATTATTATTCGCTCAAATTAAGGAAGAATAAAGTAGTCATAGAGTATAGGTAACAGTATGTCCGCGGGAAACAGCAATAAGATCTTCGAACCTCAGAAATACTTCAATTTATCATTTTCAGACATAAAAAAATAGCTAAGTGAGTAAATTCTAAAATCTTAATGTAAGCAAATTAAAAACAAAACATAAAGCCAAGGCTGAGTCTCACATACTTGCTCGTTCATAAATTGTTTAGATTTCAAATTCAGATAAATCGAGTATAAGCGAAAAATAGGTGTTTTTTGTTAAATACGTTAAAAAGCTAAAAACAGACATACAATTTTATCTCAATTGTTAGAGGCGTTTTCGAAGAATTACATTCGTTAAAACATACGAGTACATATCTGGAAAGTGACTCAAGTAGAAATTAAATTTCTAGATGATCGCCTGAGCCGTATCCGCAAGTCTGACTACCTATGTAGGTAACTTACCATTATTCAAACGCATAAAACTGAGTATGTAGTCCCTAACGCAATTATCGAGCAAATTCTATTTTACCGTTGACTGTGTTGTTGGCTCTTCTAATTTGTAGGAGCCAGATATCCAGGTGATGTTTAAGAAAGGGAAGCAGATAAACCAAGGCTGGGATTTCCACCCTGAGTTCTCTGTCATCAATGCACTTAAACACAGCTGGCTAATTTTGTTTTTGAAATATTCTTTTATCTATAAAAATCAGTTTTTCTAAATGAAATTCTCTCAAAAAGTGACAGATGTAAGAGTTTGACGTTTACCTTACCATACAGTCAGATTTTACGTTCTGTGTAATCTGACATAACTGAGTAGTTAGAGAATGGAAACTAGAACATGGGCATCCATAATACCTCAGATATGAGTTTTAGTCAAAAATCTTTTAAGAAAATTGAAAATTTTATTTTTTTTTTTGAAAATTGGCCGTTAATTTTGAGGTTTGAATGAAAATTCCAATTTGGCCTCGGGATAAGAGACCACATTTTCCGAGTTTCTCTTTGATAATAAGTGGAGTAAGTGAAGTACCTACGTCTAATGTTACTCTTTTTAGTCAATTTCAATAAATGTGTAAAAATGTACGTCCCTTGCAGGAGAAAAGAAAGTGGTTTTATTGTATTCATGAAGTTTTTAATGAAAAGGCTTTACTACTTAATTCTCTTCTTAACACAAAGAAACAGCGGTTGACAAGACTGATTCTTCGCTTGACTTCTGGTGTCATTGTTTGAATTTACAGCGGAGGCTATGTAAACAAAGTCCTTAACCACCTCAAAATTGTAGCTGTCTATTGTGACGTTCTGTACAAGTCACCGATGTTGACTGCCTTTGTTAACTGCTAAACACATTTTGGGCGAGTTTGCCAAAACTAGACATATGTAGCTCTGTATAGCTCGTCTCTATAGACGCTATCATAGGCGATTTTAAAATCAATGAATAGGTGGTGAGAATCCATTTGTAGTTCCTGTGTTTTTTCCAAGATCTGCCGCAATGTGAAGATCTAAAGTGAAATTTCCTGCATAAATCTAAACTAATACGGGTTCCGTATACAGGCCACGGAACCCTAAAACGTTATTTTGAAAGTGGCCTCAGTACAAGCAAATGTCGCAATAATACATTTTTTAATCGTATATAGGCGTGACATATCGTTGAAAAGAGCTCTTTGAATAGCATCCAAAAATATTTCAAATTATAAATTTTAAGTTTGCGCTCACACTTAGTATCCCTTCCACCTTCGCGTTTTCAAAGTACGTAACTCAAAGACTTGAAAAAAAAAGACATGGTAATAAAGCATTTCCGACATATAACGACAAATATTCTGATTTTGATATTCTTATTAATTAGAGAGGCATCATTCTTATGTGGGTGCCGTGGTTCAGTGTTTAAGTGCGTGATCACTGAGCTAGAGATTCAAGTTTCGAATCCCAGAAAAAAAACCAAAAGTTTCTCACGGTCCCACCTCTCGCGAACGTCTGACAAACATCCGAGAGTAAAATTGTCATGAGGAGCTTCTTCAAAAAAAATTGCCCTTCGGTAACAGCATAAAACTGTAGGTCCGCCAATCATTATTGTGGCGCACACTGTAAGTGGTTGCGAGAAGGTAGGCCTGTCCCTTTATTGGCTGTTAGCACCTAAATATTTATTTATCATTTAAGGAATACCTTCTGATCAAAAAGTACCCGGAATTCTTCAATAAAACGAAAACGGTTCAATTATTCATCGACATTCATGTTATTCCCTTCAAAGTAATCTCCATTGCAAGCAATACACATATTCCAACGCTTCCTCCAATCTTCAAAAGACTTTACATAGGCCGATTTTCGAATCGCCTTTAACTCCTTCTGCGGAAAATTTTCATTTATCGCCTCAATAATCTTAAAACGCTTTCCGCGAAGTGGAAACTTGAGTCGTGAGAATAGGAAAAAGTCACAAGAGCCATGTCAGGTGAATACGGAGCTTGCGGAGCGGTATGAACGTTGTTTTTGATCAAATAATCGCGTACAAGATGAGATGTATGAGCCGGTGCGTTGGCGTGGTGAAGAAACCACGAGTTGTTTCTCCACAATTCTGGCCTCTTGCGATGAACATTTTCCGTCAACCGCTTTAATTCGCTCACGTAATACTCGTTATTTACTGTCTGGCTTGGCGGCAGAAATTCGGAGTGGACCATACCACGGCAATCAAAGAAAACGGCCAACAAAGCTTTGATTTTGGATCGACTTTGTCGTGGTTTTTTGGCTTTTGGCTTGTCTGCCATTCCGATGATTGTTGGTTAATTTCGATATCATATTCATAGACCTATGTCTCGTCACCAGTAATGATGTCATCGATAATATTTTGCTGTAAAGAAAGCATTTCTTTAGCGACATCAATGCGATGCTGTTTCTGTAATAAATTCTGCGAAATTCGCAGAACACAACAAACAGTGACTTGTTTACAAAGCTATCACGCACAAACACCTGACAAATGGCGCTCAAACAGATATTTGAGCGTCAGATGACAGATGTACCAACCTAAAAAAAAAACTTTTGACAATATCTCAAGCGCGGTTTGTTTGAATGGAAATTCCGGGAACTTTTTGATCAGAAGGTTTTTTATTTCAAATCGCTTTCTCACTCATATTGAAGGTGCGTCTGAAAAAAGGAGTTCCATTCCTAGAAAAATCATCTAACGAAGAACAAAAATTTCAATCAGACGGGTTTAACAATTAATAAGTTAATCAAGAAAATTGCCGATAGAATTCATTGTCTGCTTTTCTTATGAATTAATAGTTACAGATTTAAAGCATCTACGTTCTAACGAATCCTTGTTTGTGCGAACTGACGAATTTGTTCAGTTCTTCTCTACGAGCGTACTAGTACTACAAATGTTTATTATGAACACTTTGTTTTATATTTATTATTTTTTGAAAATAAGACTTATAATTAATTAATTAATAAATTATGAACATAAAAGGGTTAACCTTAATTTGCGCGCGCCAAATTTTATTTTTTGACTTTCGAGTATAAAGAGTTCCATGGGCATTTTTTTGTTTACAAAACTTTGATGAAAATCTTTAACGTTTCATTCAACTGTTAACTTTTATTTTTAAGTTTAACTTTTTTAAATCTGTTTTAAAAGTGAGCACTATTGAATTAAAAGAATACATTTCTGATGTAGTGCCCAAATACTTATAATTTGTAAGTCAGAAATATTCGCTATTCATTTCGAAAAAACAATAACATACGGAAATACAAGTTTTCACAAGTTTTTAATTTGAAAGTGTTTTTTTATTGGACTTTCAAGTGTTTTCGTTCTTGTTGTTCATTCCACTTAATTCCACAACTAGACAACTTCAATCCCTTCTCTTTTAGCTGTTCAGTGATCCAACGACGAGCTCTGCTTACCGAAGCGAAAACTTCTGGCAATTTGACATTATTAAATCCCCATGACATAACTCCAACCTGAACCATTTGTCCATTTGTTTCGCAAGCCGGACAAACCAATGGTGCACCTCCATTTGTGTCTAGCGTACCTTTGTTGAATTCTCCACTGGCGCACATAAAACTTTTGTGTAGTTTAAAGTTTTCTCCTAGACGTGTAAGACGCAAGACTTGTTCGCACTGGGCACTTGGAATTACTGTTATATTAAGTTTTTTAAAATTTGAATGTCCCGGCAAACTGTGAGAATGTCGTTTCCAACCACTAGTAAAGCATCGGACGTAGTCTATATCTAGTTTAACAGTTGCTGGTGGTAGGCAAACTGTCTTCACGTGGTTGGAGATTTTAAAGGGATCCTTGAGGAATAGTAGAGCAATATCCTGCTTGGGATTAGTGGCATCGTAAGCTGTAAACAAAGTAAAATTTTCTATTTGACTTTCCTGTTGAAATGATGAATTCTTATTGGGTTGTTTAGTAATTTCTCCAGCACGAACTTTAAGGCCTGTCAATGATTTTTTGAATACACAATGAGCAACAGTCAGAACAACTTGAGGATGTATTAAGGAGCCACTGCACTGTTTGACGTTGAGCGTTTTGCTTCCAAGTATTTCTTCTTTGATGATAGTAACTGTCCAGAGGTGTTTGTTGTCATATTTTGTACTATTTCGTTTAAATGTGGCATTCTAAAATAAAAAGAAAGAAATAAAGTGTTGTATGTATATATGTATGACTGGTTTATAAGTTTAATAAAAAACAAGATACAGTCACAATTGTTTTCGTAATATCGTTTTATACAATTCATACCGCCACCCATCTTTAACAACATACGCAAAGAAGTGAGAATCAACAAGAACGCACTCACTTCAAAGTGTGAGAATCAAAAAGAATGTATCAAATACCTTTTACGTGTGAATATTGATAGGTGGGAACAAGTAAACTCTTTCTAATTTTCGATTGACTTATCAATGCGGTTATTAATTTTTGCTATTTTTGTGTGCATATATTCAAAATTTTTGAATACTGCTCAAAAAGCTCTTTTCACCGACATGTCAGCTGTGTACTATATGGCAAACAAAATGGGATACCACACATTTTTTTACATAAATTGAGTACAAATGCATTATTTTTATGACATCTCTCACAATAGGTTAACATATAACACTGGAACAGCATCCTGGGAAGAGATGCCCATACTTGCCTGTTGATTTTGGTCTTAAATAGCTGCAAATTAAAAGCTTTTGAAAATGTGTCTCAAATTTGGAGTACATTCCAAATTTCATTAATTCTGTAACAAAAGGAATTTAGATATGGAAATGTTTGCGCAGTGAACAGGTGGGCATAATAGATATGGAGTGTAAATAGCATTAAAAAAGTATTGATCTCTGAGCAACTGCAGCATTGACAGTAAAAGTATCAGAAGACACACCATCGACCATAACTTGAATTGATCTGTCATGAGGAAAATTGTCCAGCAATCAACAGAGTAGTTCCGGTAGTCCATAGAAGGCTATATTTCTCAGTACGGCTCGATGCCAAACTCTTTCGAATGCTTTTGAGATGTCCAGCTTTCGATTCCCTGTATTACTAAAGTAAATCTTCAGTTAAACGGCTGCTACGAAAACCATTCTGCGAAAAGTCTTTGGCCCTAAACTGGACGAAAACGGGACTATGGACAATGACTCAGATGGACTTCTTATGTTAATAAAAGAGTAATACTGGACTATTCACTCCTACATAACAGATACCCTGGTCAGCCAAAACCCGCTGGTTCGAATTTGTATAAGAAGATACCAGAAAACTTGGCATAAGAAACTGGAAAAGCGTGGCCATGAATCGGGAAGACTGAAGAAGCAAAGAAGACCTACCCGACGGTAGTCCTTTTTAACATAAGAAAATGTCAATATAGTATAATTCATGTTTGCAAACGGTAGAATTTTTAACAAATGTTGCCCATAAGATTCGCAAATGCATTATTGTTCTAAAATATTCTGCCTTCACTCTAACTATTATCTATAGATTATTCACAGCGATATCTACCCTAATCGAATTGCGTCATGCACTAACCACTTATTCAGCTCTACTGCTGCATACGAGTCAAATTAATTGTTCTATTATTTTAATTAATTTTCTAAGCTAATTTTACATTAAAGCACCATGTACTCAATTAGCAGTAAAACGTTTTTTAAGCGGCAAAATAAAATTTTATGATCAGCAATTTAATAGTTTTTTTAATCATCGTCAGATCTACAGAAAATAAAAACAAAAAAACATAGAGGGAAGTTACCCATCTTCTATCTCAACCCTAGCAAAGATATCGTGGGAACAGATGATATTTCCGCGATTTTTAAGAAACGGTTGTTACAACTTTTTCTTAGCAGGAAATGGGCATGGGTCCCAAAATTTATAACCGAAGTTCACGGATTTTAAGACGCGCCCAAACAGTGGACAAAAGTTAACATCAGCATATTTTGCAAAGACAATATTTTTCAATGTCCAGCAGAAAATAGTGAGAAAAATGAAAAATTGTTTCAAAGTGATCGTGTCTGTGTGTGGAAAATTGTACACTTGCACTACTTCGGATTCTTGAAAGCTTATATTCCAAATTTAATGTTTCTATTGAAGGCACAAACAGTTTTGACATACGGACGGACGGATATGGCTAGATCGATATAACTTTTGATGCTGATCACTTTTGGGAGTCTTCCGTTATTATTACTCTTACTTACGAAAAAAATACTGTTTCCTGCTGTTCGTTTTGTTTTTGTTGAAGTATTATTTTTTTTTCTGCTGATCAAATAATTACTTTTTGGAAGATTTTTATTTTTGTTTGCCAGCATATTTCGCTGATCTTTGTATAATTTAGCTGATTACTAATAACATTTACGTTAAATAAATACGTCCTATAAAATTCTTGTATCTTTTTTCGGGTTACCCTGCATTTCACTCCATTTCTATACGAAAATCGTTACGTTAAGTATACAAATCAGCAGTTTGTACAGTTTTCCGTAGAATAACCGTTAAAATTTTCGCCCTGGTGAAGTAATCAACAATTTTTTTTTTGCTGATTTTTATTATCTTGCTGTGGGGAATTTGCACCTTCTGATCTCCACACAACAATAGACTGCTATTTGGTTTCTGTGTTGTACTTATAGAACCAAGATTCATCACCGATTATTAAAGCAGCTAGACTTTCTGTCTCTAAATTTTTCCAAGAAATATTGGGCAAAACTAACGCGCACTTTTTTTGATCGTCCTTAAAAATTCGTGGAGCCCATCGAGCAGATAACTTTGAGTATTGAGCCTTTGCATTCAAACCCAGTTCATCATATTCAGGGTCGTTCTTGGATGTTTATCAATTTTTAAATATACCAAGGCCATCTTCACGAGATCCGTTGTCCATAGAAAAAATGCTCAGTCTGGAATTACTGAAACCATTTGGAAACAGTTACAAGGGATGGTGCACTCACTCCATATGTATTTTGGCATTTGTGGAAAATTTGCACTGGGGGCCTAGTTGTGAATACAAGTGAAACCAATTTTCATATGACAACAGAAAAGTGGTATTTGTGAACTCAGCTCACAAAATATTCGCATTTGTGATTTCAAGTGCCAAACTTCAATCGAGGATCGATCAAAACAAACATACATGTGTATTTCGGAACTCGAATGAAACGGTTTCCGCATGAGAAACGTTAAACCAATATTTTGCGAATTTAAATATGTTTGTTTGGGTATGTTCAGAATCGGGAAATTCAGCTCATCTGAGAAGCTCTCACTATAATATACAAATACGAATTTATATTCGACTCGACAGTGAGTCCCCAATTGCCCTGTCACTCAGCTCTAGTTCACAAATAAGACCCCTGGGGCCGAATTACCGCAAACGATAACGAGTGAGTGAGTAGGACTCCAGATCGAATGATCGTTTAACCTCATTGGGCCAGCGCACAATGGATCAATTTCCCCCCGGGGTAAAACCAGGGTATCTTTTACTTCAGTCGCACATTGGATGAATAATGCGGGGAAAATTGTTTTATAGTACATAAACCGATTTTCATTGTAGTGGTATTGCTGAGCATTTTACCCCTCGAAATTGACAACTTATGTGTGCATTGGTTTTCTCCCGATGTTCAACCACTTCATCGCTGGGTCAACATTTTACCCCGTTTCTTACTTTATACTTCATCTCCCTTTTTTATAAAGTCAGTTTTACTCCGGGTCCGGATCCAGTGTGCGCTGGCCCATTGGGATGATGGCACTCGAAAGTTCACGTTTCAAATGGAAATAAAATTGTACTAGTGAAATTCTACTACAACTTTCAAAGTGACATTCCTCCGATTGATATAAAAGAGAGAAAAATATTATTTGCAGTGAAATTAGTGGCAATAATGAATTTATTTTTTTATTTGTCCTCGCCAAAGCATTGAGTGCCGGCACTTAAGGGATAGAAGCAATCCGTTCTCATTGCCAAATGCTGCGTAAGTATAAGCATACGCGAATTAAAACGTAAATAACATTTTTATTTTACAAATTCATCAAAAGATTTAGGGTTAATAAAGATGCATTCAACCACATTTTTAAAAAAAATATTCTTGCCAAATCGGGGTGTTTGGCCATAAAATCGGTCAGAATATTTTTCTGTAACAAATTTTGTCCAGATTGGACCTTAATTAAAAAAACGGACGGAAATATTCACATCTTTGTTGTTTTGCTCGACGCTTCGACAGCACGTGCATCTCATCTCACATTTCGATAGTGAATGCTCGATTACGAGAGAGTAATTCGGCCCCTGGTTTCAGTTGATGTCGAAATCCGAAAATATTTTTTTTTTCAAAATTTAATAAGTTAAGTCTAAATACAACAATCGATAATTTGGCTATTCATTGACGCTTTCCCTCAATATTCAATCAATTTGGAAACTCTTAAAAACTCCAAAATTAAATTTGTATTAAATGTAAAAAGAATGCGATACATCACTGGAACTTTGGCCTTGAAATGATTTTTACTAGAAACTGGATCGGGTACCTATCATATAGTACAGGTGGCAATTTGGTCGCAAGTAGAAAATTTTTTTTGTGTGAAAAAAAGATGGTTATCAACGATTGGATGTGCTTTTTGATTTTTTTTTTCCAAAATCTATTAAATGGTGCTTATAGTAAGCATTTATTCAGATGTTCTTTTGTGTCATCGCGAACCATTCTTGAGATTCCATGGAGTAGAAGTATTTGTTTTTGTTTCATCGAGATCGGTGAAGCAGGTTTGGACCAGGTGGCATTAACAAACAAAATTAAATACATTACTACATACAACACATTATATTCATCGCATTATAAACAATACCAGAGAGAATAAAAATTAAAAAAAATATGCCGGGAAATAGCTATGTTTTGCTATTTCATTATCAGTTGAACTAAACTTCGTTTAATCAGATTGAACTTAGTTTTTCATTCCATTAATTTCAGTCGAAAGTGCGTGTCGCAAGAAAAGGTTTAATAAAAATTTAGAATGTATTTTTAGAAACCAATTTTGCTACGTATCTCGGAGTATTTATTTTTGCCGGACAAAACAACATCCAATAAGTACTCACCGTAACCACACAATCGTAGATTTTTGGAGTCTCACCGAACAAAATCTTTTGAATCTCTGCTTCTGCTCTTTGCTTCTCTATTAAAGCTGTCGCATTTTGTATCTCTGCATCCATTCGCGGATTTTCTACTAAAGATGTTGCATTTTCGTTGACTTCTGCCAGTAAACCACTTTCACT
This sequence comes from Pocota personata, assembly GCA_963082735.1. NCBI lineage: Eukaryota > Metazoa > Arthropoda > Insecta > Diptera > Syrphidae > Pocota > Pocota personata. Next base: position 83,460,147 of record OY720432.1, on the reverse strand, counting down.
TTCAATTAAAACCAAAACAAGAAACAACACTTTTGCCGACATGATTTTTTATTTTTATTTTTTCAATTTAGCAATTAACTGCTAATTTTTGACTACACTAAATTCGTGTCCACTAATTTTTGTTTATAACAAACACTTTACAATGAAATGAGTAATCGCAGAAAGCGCCTCCGGAATTATTAATAAGTACTAGTAGGTACTCTAAGTAGCACTCGCATGTACAGTACACACAAGCCAGACATCAAACTGCGAATGATGAGAAATGTGAAAATCATTAATACATATATTACTCTCTGTTTCTGCTGGTTTTATTGTTGAATCATTCAAAAGTTATCCGATCTCTTCCACGTGGTATGCGATGGTGATAAGAAAAAAAAAAGTCCTACACAGTTCAAAATGAATTGATGATGAGTAATTTCAAAGATTTGTATGATCAGTGCCTTCTAAAACATAAATAATTGCGGATAGGATGTTCAAACAACTCAGCAGATACTTTTATCTGACAATTATCTACATTCAAAGCAAAGTATGTTCTCTTGTTCGAGAAGGGGAAGTCAATTATCAATATTTATAAATCAACCTTTAAGCGATCCATCCACAGTCATACATGGATGTTGATATGATGAAAGTCCGGAAATTTAGAGTTCCGTCAATGAACGAGAAGAGACTAATCGACGGAACTATGGAAAATGAAAGAAAAATTACTCATTTAATAAATATTACGCCTTTAGAAAGCGCCATTGATAATTAAATGGTTTTCCGTTTCCAGTACCAGTGCCTAGTACTTGTACTTGAAAAGACTCAAGTCCTCAAATACTTATGTACTTCATAGCTATAGTATGAACCTACATTTTTATGCCACTTCCGAAAGCTTCCCATGACAAATTACTTTCAGGTGTTTGTCAGACGGTCGCGAGAGGTGACACCGTGAAAAAACTTTTTGGTGTCTTCAGGGATTCGAACCGCTCAGTGATCACGGACTTAACCACTGAACTACGCCGTCGAAAATTTTGTTTACAGTTTTAAAATTAGTACGGATAAAGACAAACTTTGGTTCTTACTGCCCGAACACAATGGGAAGCTGCAGTGGAAGTACGAAAAGTAGCTGCACCACAAGTTGAGTCAACTTCAACTTCCGAACGAGCTGCACTACTTTTTGACAGTTCACAACAAATATAAAAAAACGAGAATGGCAGAGCCGCCTACGGAGAAATGCATAGCATGCGATTTCTTCTTCCTCAGTCATTATTATAAAATAAATCCACCACAAAAAACATTTTCACGAAACACAGCGCGATTATCTTTCCGTTTTGACAGCTTGAGCAACCAAACTGCGCTTCACCATTGTGTACGTGCATTGCTACTTCAGTGAGCGACTTATTTGACAGCTTGTACTACACCTACTCCGTCTGCTGCAGCGCTTCTCCATTGTGTTCGGGCAGTTATGCGCTTGAACGGAAACAATTAATTAAAACATTTTCTAATTTTAATACAAAACTATTTATCAAAACCTCCTAAGATTTATGTAAATTTCTGATGGTATAAAAATACTGTGAACTTTTGACATTTTATTGCTCTGTATATTGACTAAATAAAAATATATTGGTAAAGTCGGTAATGTATTAGTATCCGGTCTGCATCAGCCCTACATATTTGGAAACACCAATACATCAGCTTAACAAAAATGTACTTTCGTCGTTGAAAGTTATATTCGCTTAATCGTTACTCGTATGTAGAGCTATACCAAAATTCAGCCATTTGTTTGTCTAAAATGACTGAATTATTCATGATGGGTAGTCCGTGTGACGTATGACATCCATGTATGACTGTGGATGGACCGCTTTACGGGCAAAAATGAGTTGAGAATGCAAAGCTCATTCGAGCTTCAAAAGCTTCAAATGTATCGCATTCAAGCCAACAACCAGTGAGACCAGAGTGGTATATTATAGTGCACTTAGAAAAAAAAGTAAAGCTCAAATGAAATCAGCAATTTTTAAACACCAAAGAAGTTCTATGAAAAAATTTAACATTCAACGACCAGAGCTTTCGACAATCGAGTGTCCCTGAAGATCTCAAGAAGTCCAATGCTGCCAACGTTAAGCACAAATGAGCAATGACATCATTGTCAGCAAGCCATCAAGTACGCCGCCTTTAATTTCCTGGATTTCTCGCATATACCACAGAGAAAACCCCGGTGTGATGAAGAGTGCCACCAAGCGCACGCAGCAAAGCAAGACGCTTATGAATCGACACTGCAGGAACGCTGCTGCGTCAATGTCGGTACCAACATCAATGAGGCTTTTGATGTCAGAAAAGTACTATGACAAGGTGACGAGCTGTCATGTGATTTCTTTAACATCATACTTGAAAGGATTGCACGAAACTATCAAGCTAACATAAGGGGTACAATCATTCAAACATCTGTACAACTACTCGCGTACGCCGATGACATTGACATAATTGAAAGAATACAGCTGTCTGTCGGTGGTGCCTTCGTGAGTATTGAAGTAGTAGCGGCAAAAATGGGGTTTAACGATTAACAAAGCAAATTATAAATTATTCTCGCATGCAGTCGGTGCCAAACGGTGGGGAAATCTTCGACGAAATTCACGAATCTTCCTATCATTGATGAATTATTTCACAAAAAAATCGCCACAATTATTCCACGCTCTTGTCAATATCACAATGACAGCAGACGCCATTTGCAAAAATCATAGACCATTCATATGGGGTCATTACTTCCGTACTTCCCTGTAATAAAGTTAATCAAACCAAAAGCGTTTTCTGCTGATGTCCAGGGATAGTATGAACGCTTTAAAAATTTACTTAGCCTATTCTTTTATAAGATTTACGTTCACTGAACTAGTTGTAAAGCGCTTTTTCTGTTTTTGAGTTTTCTGCGTTTCTCATTGTGTACACTTTACTTGGCCCAGTGAAAGTTTTTGCTACTCCCTGCATAATTCGTTTGACTTTGCATATTGTTGTCTTCGATACGCCAAGTTTAAGGACATCAAAATCGTTCCAAGTTATTCGAAACGTGCACCGGATTTCGACAAGGATATGCACTATCATGTCATACTACACAGGTAGACGAGTTTGGCAGCGATGTCAGTGCTAGACATTGTTAAACTTTGTTTTCCTCCCGACTCTTTTGCTCGGAGATTGCGAAAGCAGCTTACGTCCTTCTCTGCAGTGCACTCATGTTGTTTCATTGTGGCCGCCTTGTAAGTTCTAGCTTATAATAGGCGGGGTTCCTAAGGGTTTGTAGGCAATGTTGCGTCTGGTCTTCTGAGTTTGATTGTTTCGTGGTTCGACTTTTCGTAAGGTTAAGGAATACATGTTATGAATTCTTGAAAATTTGATGAAGAGCCTTGAAATGAAAAAGTAGCATTGACGTAGAAGGAAGTTTTATAACTACCATCTCCAGCTGCACATATACGAGTACAGTATATTTTTGGGGCACAATAGAATGTGCACCAGAAACAGCTTACGAATTGTGACTAGTGACCTGAGCAAGCTTGCCTTAAATTTGAAAAATATAAAAATGCGAAAATCCTTTCGATTCTTAAAAATTTATTAAACTTATTATATTTATTGGTTAAGAGCATGGATGGAGTACTGAGCATGAGGTACAGGTCAGAATCACAGAAAAAAAACACCAAAAAGTTTGTTCACGGTTACCCCTACCACGAAAGTCTGACTAACATTTAAGAGCAAATGGCTTTAAAAAAATTAGCCCATGTATATATTTAAATATTTATTAATATCAAGAAAACTAATTAATTGAAACTGCCTTAGGATGTAGGTATAACTAATCCTTGACGCATTAACACTTCCTTTTTGTTTTTCCACGTAATTCCACAACCAGACAAGTGCAATCTCTTCTCTTGAAGTTTTTTCGAAATCCAATAACGGGCACTTCTTATCGAAGTGAAAACATCTGGTAGCAGGGCATTGCTAAATCCCCATGACATTAATCCAACCTGAATCATTCGCCCATTGGCTCCACACAGCGGACAAACTAATGGTGCACCTCCATTTGCGTCCAGCACAGCTTTATCGAAATCGCCACGAGCACACATAAAACTTTTGTGTAGTGTAAAGTCTTCTCCTAGACCAGTAAGCTGCAGGACATTCTCGCAATTTTCATTGGGAATCACTGTCATATTGAGTTTTTTGAAATTTGCATATCCCGGTAAAATATGTGGCTTTCGTCCCCAACCAGTAGCAAAACATCGGACATAGTCTAGATCTAGTTGAACATCTGCCGGTGGTAGGCAAGCCGTCTTTACATGGGTGGTGATTTTAAAAGGATCCTTGAGAAATAAAAGAGCAATATCCTGCTTGGGTTTGCTGGCGTCGTATGTCTTTAGCAATTCAAAACTTTCTATTTCAGACTCCTGACGATATATATTCGAGTCGTGTATTCTATTGCATTCTCCAGCACGAACTTTTAGTCCTGTCAAAGATTTTTTAAAAATACAATGAGCAGCAGTAAGGACAACTTGAGCATGGATCAGGGAACCGCTGCATTGTTGAATGTGGAGTGTTTTGTTTTCAAATATTTCTTCTTTGAGGATAACAACTGTCCAGAGGGCTTCGGTATCAAACACGTTGAGCTTTCGTTTAAAGGTGGCATTCTATAATTGAAAGAAAAAAAATTATAAATTTAACACGTTCCAAACATTTACAATTTTTGTTGAAGATTGTAAATTGTAAATAAGTTTCTCGATTTAAAATAAGAAAAATCATAGAAATTTTAATAAAAATCTACCTACAATATCGATAGAATAACAATCATTTTTTATTGTACTTAAACTGCCGATAAAATAAAAACATACGGGCAAGCTAAAATCCGTCTAGAATGGATTGTATGTTACCCTATCTTTTGTCTTCTCACCCATCCCTGATAAAGTGGGTGTGGAGTTATGAAATGTTTAATTCAAATTCAAATTATGAGTACCTTTCTATTCAGAGCATACTTTCACGACTTTTAATAGAAAAACTGATTTATGTCTACTTCTTATAAGAAAGGGGGGATTGGCTGCAACTATTTGTTTCCCAAGTTCAGGAATTCTGATGAGATCTTGAAAATAAGGCTTAGCCATCACTGTAAGTAGTTTTAACAAGCTAATATCAGGTTTTGTGAAGAAACGCCCCTAAAAAATAGGCGTGGCATTATACAACCTACGTACGAATTAGGGAATATTAACGTCTATACATTTTGTTAAGGGTTTTTTTTCAGTTTCTAGTTAAAATGGCGAAAAGGGTGTGTATTTTAAAATGCGTGTCTGTTGATAGATTTTAAAAAAAATTATACATTTGTAATGCCTTGGATTCTGAGAAGCTTATAAACCAAATTTCATCTTCTTTGGGTGGCCAGGCAGACAGAAATGGATATGGTTAGATTTATTTAACATTCGATTCTGCTCACTAATATATATACTTTTGGGGGTCTATCGTTATTATTTATCTACGTTACAAACTATGTATCATAATTAATACACCCTATGGGATAGGATTTGAACATGGGGCAGCTACAATACAAGGTAATCAAACGAATCAAAATTGTAAAATGTTGTCGGTGCCAGTTACCTTTACTCCCAATTTACAGATTAAAATAGAATTGATTACCACCACTTTTTAAAAAAAAAATAAACTACTTGCTTATTTGCTCTTTCGTGTATTGTTCAAGTTTAAAATTCAAAAGACGGGACATAATTTGAATTGAATTTTTTTTTTAATTTTTTTACAGCTTTCTGAATGAATGAAATCATTTGATAGTTGAAATCATTTAGTAACTAACTATTAATAGTCGAATTTATTCGATAGTGACCAGCACTATAGTTATTGGAAAGAAAGACAACTTCATGAAGCTTACGAAAACAAAAGATAGTTATTAATTTTGTAGCCGATGGATGTTAATGAAGATTATTTTTCAAGAGTTTGACTTTAAGTTTAGGAGTTAGCTTTTATGCAAATAAATTAAATTGAAAAACTTGATCCAAAAATAGAACGCTTACTCTTTGTTTGTCAGAGAATAAACGCCGGGAATTCCTACAAAATAAAAAAAATTGTTTTTTTTTTTTATTATCACTTGAAGTACTTAACCTTTATTTAATCAAAGTGAACTTGGGTATTTTTTTCTTTTGCTTAATTTTCACTCGAAATCAGTGCTGCCAGTTCGGTTCAATGCTAATAGAGCCAAACAAATAAAATCGCTTGATTACGCTAGATCTCATTTTTATAATAAAATTGTTCAATCCAGCTTGTGCATTAGAGTGTTCCTTGCTTCTATTATTTTTTTTTTTTCAATTTGTCTTCCGTTTCAACACCTTAACTTTAACCATTATATCAGTTAGTTGTAGTTAAAAGTAAATTCTTTTTGATTTACAAATAAGTTGAACAACATTATTACATCTTATGTCATAGGGTATATCAATTGTGATACATAGTTTGTAACGTAGAGAAATAATAACAAAAGTATAAGCTCGTACATATATTTGTGATCAGCATCGAAAGTTAAGTCGATTTAACTATGTCCGTCTGTATGTCACCAGATTTTGAGTCTAAAATTTTGAGCTAAGAAGATTAAATTTGGTATATAAGCTTTTTATAACCCAAAGCAAAAGTTACAGCCACGCCCACCTACTTATAAGAAGAAGACATAAAATCAGTTTTTCTTTTAAAATCTCTTGAAATTCGAGAAAATACACACTGACTAGAAAGATAAGTATCTCATTGAATTTGAAATGGAAATTTCAGCATTTCGATGGGTTAGAAGATAAGGGATAGGATATCATACAACCCGTTCCAGATGGATTGTAGCTTTCCTGTAAGTTTTTCCTTTTTTCTTTCATTTTGGCTAAAGTTGTGTGCTTAGTGAAAAAATCGAATGTTAAAAAATCTATAATATTGTTGAATCTAAATCTAAATCTACTCATATCTATAATGTTATCGTATTTTTAAATGGAACTATCTCATCCGCAATATAATATGTTTTTGCGGTCACTTAAGTTTTAGTATTAACAAAATTATAATAAATATGGGCCATCTGTATAGTTTTGAATTTAGTACCCGCTTTAGTATTGGCGTAGTAGCCTACTTTTTGTAATTTAATTTAATTAATAGTAAATTAGAAAGATATTAATATTTTTTTTGTAAGCACTTCAGGTGGATCATATGAAACATTCACAGTAAACTGGTTATTGGAATCTTAAGTCGGATAAAAGCGCAAAATTTCCCGCAGACATTAAAGAAAAGAAACTAGATTCAGCTCTAAAAACTGTGAACTGGCAGCACTGCTCGAAGTTGTGTTCGGCAAAATAACTCTTTTTAGTAATTAAAAATGCATTTTTAGATTAAAATGTTTGTACACGTCTCTCAACATAACAAAAGTACTTCAAGTAAGTACTTACCGTCGTCAAACACTCGTGAATTTTTGGTGCCCCATCGAACAAAATCGTTTGTAATTCTTCATCCTGTTGTTGCTTTTCTACTAAAAATACTGCGTTTTCGTTTACTGCTGCTGATAAAACACACGCGCTTCCAAATAAAATCAAAACGAGAAATAACATATTTGGTGGCATGTTTTCACCAACTTAAATTATATTTTTCACTATATACAGCGTCTACTTTTTACAAAATAGTAGTCTGTTTGACTCTTTAACGTTTGATTATTACTGTAAGTGCACACAGGACAAACATTAAACTGAGAATGATGAGGATTGTGCCAGTGCAGTATAGTATTCTTAAATTTGTTGGTTATAGCATTCAAAATATGGAATTTCCATGACGTGTGCAGAAGAGATAAGCAAAAGTCTTCGAATTCAAATTGAATTGTCGATGATCAATTTCTAAGATCTAAGAGTATATGACTAATTGTGTATTTACATTGGTATGAGTAGCTCATGCTGCTAAAAAAAAAACCTACTTGGGTATGAGAAGGAATTCCCCTGCACTTGGGTTTGCTAAAAGCATTGGTGTAGGTACGAGTAAGTGTTACATGTACCGTCTAATACTTAGCCACATCTGAAATTGATGTTCATGTAATTACGAGAAGATACTTTTATTTGACATAAATTAGCAGTCATAACAAAGAACGTTATTATGTTTTAAGTGAGTACCGATTCGATTTGTCATCGCTGCTGCTCTGTGGACTGAAACAACTTTCCCGTATTTTTTTGCGGAAGTACAAGTTTACGGATTAATGGAAAATCTTTTTTGACAAATCAATCGTTACAACTCGGAATAGCCCATGGTTCATCGTTCATGGAAAGAAGATACAAACAGAACAACTCTCTTTCGTTGATTACGTCTTATCTATGATGAGTAATTTCCTTTGGACCTGATGTAGGTACTTTCCCTACATCTACTACTTAATTGTCTAGGAAATACATCTTTTAAAAACATAAAAATGCTTAATCTGAGATATATGCACTCGTGGACTTTTTATCTTTATAGAACTTCTTAGTCCCTTAAAGTTACTTACACAATAATTTGAGGTATCTCCGATAGTTTAGACGACATATCAAATGTAATGGAACGGGTAAATTATTTTCTCCTGATTTCTGAAACACACTCTTTGGATATTCAGATCCTTAATATCGAGCAATAATGGAATTATGCTTCAGTCCTTCCCACATTAAAATTGGTTTAGCTGTACCCAAGTTATGCAGAACGAAAATAAACTGAACCTTAAAACATTGAAAACCTGAAGGCTGTTTGTTCCTATTTATCTAGTTTGGTTATATTGTTATTAACGAATTGAATAATAAGTTATGGGTTTGGTTTGGTTCTACTGTCTACGAAAATCAACCGGAGAAAGAATTCCGACACGACTGTCAGAATCCCGGACACGACTGACACTAAATATCGCAGACCTCTGCACTATTTCTTACGAGGGTCGACTTTACGTTGACATATACGGAGATGTGCAGTGATCCTTTAAACTTTGACTGTAATCCTGATCTCCTTCTCACCATACCAGCTCTTCTGGAGGTCGACTCCTTTGTTGACGTCGGATAGTAATCTTCAAAACCCTTCTCTAACAGTACCGTGGTAGAAGTATCTGTCATGAATTGTAGCTTCAATTCAGCTATTAATACAGATTAACCTTCACCATTCCAAAACCTTCTGACGTCCTTATTCTTCGACTGTCAAAAGTTGAGGAAGACTTAAGCTTGATCCAAGAACAATGCGTTGTTGGCAACCAGGTTTATGGACTCAAGAATAACTATAAATTAATTTACACAAGGAAGGATGGTAACCGGTTACAGTTGCGGTTTCGCAGAGTCAAATAATTGATCTCGTCATTGGATGTAATGTGAATGCACATCATAGTATCATAGAAATTTCGATATAAATGAAAGAGGTGAGTCACTTCTTGAATATAATTTAAGTACTAACCTCCTACCTTCAGCGCTCGTAACAGACAATCACCTTTGTCTCCCTCCGACCATATCTCACATATTGTGAAAGATTGAAAGTTCTCCGATGAGCAGTCTTTCTCAGACTACCTCCGAATCAAATAGATTCCTCCCTCTGACATAGTCATACCTGAGCTAGAACTCATTATCCCGCAGACATTAAAACTCATTGTAGAATCCCTTACAAATGATGCAATGTTGGTGCCTGTCCTCTACGTAGACCACGTGGCAAGAAAAAACAACCATAGTGGAACGCCAATCTTGTGTACGTTCCAGAAAAAGTGCAGACAACTGTTCAACATAGCGAAAACTTCAAAGAAACAGCTGACTGGGATACCTACAAAATGTTTCTTGAAAGAATCATTGAGGAACGAACAGTGACTATCATGGAGACATAGAGGCCATTGGGGCAGCTCTAACAAGAAGACTATTGACTGTCATCTAAACACTAATTTTCGCTACGTATTGAGAATACCTCCATACTAATGTGTAGGTACCAAACTGTGGACTGCGGTAATGGCCGTCTTCATAAGCAGATAAAAGCTAATATGTCAATCAAAACAATCTCTGACCTATTAGCCTCTTTCTTTCTGCTGAAAATGCTGAAGAGATTGATTGATGTTCACTTGCGTTGCAGCATTGGCCCAGCTATGCTATCTGCTATCAGTTGGGAAGGCCTTGCAGTCTCAAATCAAAAGCGATTATTAACGCACTTACAAGTCTGAACGTCGAAATTTCACTTCAAGTGCTAATTAATTACCAGTAGTTATTCTCCAAATGGACTATAAAGAATTTGTATCCTAATTAAACCGAACTGCTTCTCTTTACTTGATCATATAAAAGTTCCTCTTATAGATCCTGCGACTATAAATTATATCAATCTAACTTTCGCTGAAAAAATAAAATACTTGAGTCCTATTTTGAATAGGAAACTCAAATGGAAAGCCAACAAAGACATGTCAAAAAAACTAGTGTAGAAATGAAAATCGCATCAAAATCGGTTAAGTGGTTCTTGAGTTAAAAAATCGAGAGAGAATTCTCTCAAATTCAAAAAAGTACTCGTACGCTTTTTGTATGAAATCTTGAGAAACGTCAATTTAAGGTATTTTGCAAACAAATGAATCGCAGATCATATGAAATCAACGTTACAAAGCCTTACTTAATTGAATATTCATTCCATGAATTTGTTTTTTTAAATATTTTTTACTGTCAAACCTGTCAGCTGTCACTCATTTGACAGTCTTCATTTTTTTTGTGAGGCGAACTTCCTGTGGAAGTAAATTACGGAAAAATGAACGAAGAAAAAAGATCATATTTCTCTTAAATTCGTTTAGTCTCTCAGTACGAGTACGGTAAGCAAATGTTTCCAGACGTTTACAGATGAGGGATGAAAAAAAAAAACCAAATCAGTCATATTTTATTAATTTTATTAAACTGATACTTAGGTACTATATTATATTCCACACCCAGGTAACTTTAGTTCCCTCTTTTTAAATTCATCCACTATCCAATAACGAGCACTGCTTATCGAAGTGAACACTTCTGGTAGTGGGACACTGCTAAATCCCCATGATATAACTCCAACCTGAATCATTTGTCCATTGGTTCCACAAAGCGGACAAACCAATGGTGAGCCTCCATTTGCGACCAAGACACCTGCATCGAATTCTCCACTGGCACACATAAAACTTTTGTGTAGTTTAAAGTTTCCTCCTAGACTTGTAAGCTGCAAAACTTTTTCGCACTGGACACTTGGAATTATGGACAAATCGAGTTTCCTGAATTTTTTATATCCTGGTAAAGTTGGGGACTTTCGTTCCCAACCAGTAACAAAGCACTGAACGTAGTTTACAGCTAGTTGAACCTCTGTCGGTGGTAAGCAAATCGTACTGATGTAGGCGGACATTTCAAAGGGATGTTTGAGGAATAGAAGAGCAATATCTCGCTTGGGATTGATGGCATCGTAATTGTCTTGAAATGCAATACTTTCTATTTGACGATCCTGGTGAAATAAATCAGGTCTTCTAATACATTCTCCAGCACGAGCTTTTAGACTTGTCAATGATTTTTTGATCACACAATGAGCAGCAGTAAGAACAACTTGCGGGTGAATCAGGGATCCACTGCACTGTTGAATGTTGAGCGTTTTGTTTTTAAACACTTCTTCCCTAAGGATAACAACTGTCCAGAGAGGTTTGTCATTTATGGTGTAATTTCCTGTTATTTTAGGTGGTTGCCCTTTATACGAGACGTTCTAAAAGTAGAAGAAAGAAAGTTTACACAATTATACTTATAAATTAAAAAAAGAAAATAAATGTAATGTGACAAATTGAAGATAATTTATGTCATTTCAGATTCAACTGTCAGGTCGTAGATTTTTCCTGCACAATGGAACATAAAACGAGATTGATTTTTTTTTTGCAATACTCGTAGTTTTAGTGTGCTATTTGACTGTTCATCTGCTGTGCGAATTATTTTTTTTTCCTTTTGCAACGTAGATTTGAATATATTTTGAATTTATAATGCAGAAATTGATTTAACTAGATGTTTAATTCTATTTTATGTTTTGTGAAAACAAAAAGAATAAGAAAGCTTTTTTAAAAAAGAAAACAGAATTTCATAAAAAAAATAAAAGAAAGAGAGAAACAATGATATTACAACAACATGTCTGTAAGAGAATTTTTCTGAAAGAATAATTAAAAACGTCATATTTCAGAAATCGAGAGAAAATTCTCTCAAATTCAAGAAAAGTACTCGTACGCTTTTTGTATCAAATCTTGAGGAAATTCACTTTAAGGTGGTTTTCAAATAAATGTCAATGGAAAGCATTTTCCAAACAAATAAATCACAGATTCCAGAAATTACATGACTTATTTAAATCAAAATTTATTCAACAAATTTGCTTCTTTTGATCTTAATTCTTTTTTTTTTACTGTCAAACCTATCAGCTGTTACTCATTTGGGAGTTTCCATTGTTTTTTTATGAGGAGAAATTCCACTGGAAGGAAATTATGGGAAAAATTACGCGTAAGGTTTGCAGATATTTTCAGACGAACCTTGAGCTAAATTAATTGTTCAACGTCATGATTTTGACAAGCAGACGAAAAGGTAAAAGTTGTTAAAATTAAAGACAATCCGGAGAGCAAACTTTCACCAAAGCTTAATTTTTATTCAACTCTCACACAAACTTACGAAATTATTTTTATTTGATCAAATTCTGGTTCACCGTCAACTGGATTGTCCCCTCTTCTAATTGGTCGACAGAGCCATATATACAGGTGACATTTAAAAAGGAGAAGCAGACAAACCAAGACAAGCATGTTCACCCTGCTTTCTCAGTCATCAATCCACTCAAACACAGCTCACAGCTGAAAATGAATTGGCCTTATATTTGTGCCTGCTTTATATTGCACTCCACAAAAAAAAAAAAAAAATATATTTTTGTACCTCAACATTCGACGTATATAATATTAAAGCTGAACCTCTAAGGAATTCATATATGTAACAAGAATCCTCAATAACCAAGGCAAAGGTGGCCGTCCCTCTCCCGGAACACTAATCACAAGAGCCCCAACCTCGCCCTCAACCAATTTTTTACCTGCACCTACAAGGGCAAGTAAAGGTTTCTTAAAAATGTCCGATCTCGAGATTTTGATCAAACTTGACATTTCTATTACAGTGAAACTCCAAAAATTGGGTCCCTCAATTCTGTCTGTCCGTCTGTTATGAATGGCCGACTGCAGCCTAAATGGCACAATTGGAATTTTCATTTTAACTTCAAATTTATCGGTACTTTAGTAATGGCTGATTTTGAATAAAATCGATTTTCGCAAGAATGACTCTAACTGACGATTTTGACTAAATTTGATATTTTTGGCAGGAAATGTGTATATAACTTGACTGTTTTCTTTGAAAATTGACTATTTCTCGCCTAGGACTCAACCGATTTTGTTCGCAATCTATATATGACGTACCAAGTTTTGAAAAATTGTAAAAATACTAAAAAAAATATTTTTAACGATTTTGATTAAATTTCAGTACTTAAGGCTTTGCAAATAAACAACATATAGGTGCAAGTACGTTCGACTCAGTCTTGCTCTTTATTTTGTAAGTTTTTGGGTTACTAAATTTTCGCAGTGAGCGCAGATTGTTTGTTCAAAAAACGACTTTTGCTTATATAGGAGCCACCTTGAAGGTTTAAAAAAAAAAAAAAAAAATACACCGGCAAAATCTATAGGGTGACCACATAAGAACGATAGAAAAAGAAATTTAAATAAAACAACAACGTTGTAAGATATCAAATTGATTCTGACTTCATTTTGAAGCTACATTTATGCCATTATATATGGAATAGCACATGATTTAAATGGCCGCCTCAGCTTCGTTGACAGTGCTTCAAGCGGTCGGTCCAATTTTTTATAACTCTGTCCAATATGTGCGGCGTTATTCCGGCAATAGCGTCTCGAATGTTGGCCTTGAGCTCATCCAAAGTGGTAGGCTTGTTAGCGTAGACTAAAGACTTGACGTAGCCCTAGAGAAAATAATCAAGGGGTGTCAAGTCGCACGATCGCGGCGGCCTATTGATGAACGCTCGCCGTGAGATGACCCAGTCACCAAATTTCTCCTTCACCACTACGAGGGTTACGTCGCTTGTATGGCATGCAGCGCCGTGCCATAAACCACACCAAACAGTCAATCTTTGTGGATGCATTGATGCTGATGATGATCTCCGGCCAACATTTCCAGAGCCCAATTAGCGGACTCACGGCATTGTCTGTGATCGTCTGGCTTCAATTCTTGCGTCAGCATAATCTTATACGGATGTAGGCCCAAATCCAACCGAGAAATAAGCCTGAAACATAACAATTGGAAAAATGATCATTGCTATCTGGTCACCCTTTACATTATTAAGCTTGAATTGGGCTTTATATTTCCTCATTTGGTTAAAGCCACATGTCTTGGGTACATATAAAAGTGAAACCTACATGTTCCCTGTGGACTGCTAAACCCTTCAACCGATCATCTTTAAATATTAACCTCGTATTATTTCCGTCAAAAGCGTTGCTTTGCCAAAAAACATTCTGAGATGTATCAACGCGCGCCGGGTATTCGCTTTATTTATCAACAAGTGATTCCATCCGTATATAGCTTCTTCATAAAGAAATATTTTCTAATAATTAGCAGGGTATTTCTCGGAATCCAATTTCTAGCATAAATATGTTTATCCGACACACGTACAAAAAAGTAGGTACTTACCAGACATTCTTGTATCTCTGGGTTTTGACCGAACATAATCGTTTGTATTTCTGTATCCGCTTGTCGCTTGTTTAGTAAAAATGTTGTATTTTCGTAGGCCGCTTCTATTAAAACACATTTACTTCCAATTAAGACAACAGCAATAAAAAACACTCGAGGCGACATTTTTGATTATTTATTTTTAATTTCAGTAATTAACTGAATGTATCTTTTCACTGCACTGCAAATTAGAGTCTATTAATTTTTGTATATACGAGTATCTATAAGCATAAGATGTAAACAAATCACTAAAGACGGCTACGGATCTATTAGTAAGCAGTATGAGCAAATCATAATAACACAACTAGTACTGTATGTACAATCACGTTAAACATTAAACTGAAACTGATTTGGAATATGAAGTTGATTAATATATGTAGTATAATATTATCTGCTGTTGTTTTGGATGGAATTCCCACAGACTAGGTTCAAAATGAGTTGACGATGAGCAGTATTAGAGATTTATATGAGTGCATGAGTAAATGTATCGGATTGATAGTTCATGAATGGAAAACAGTATACATATCATACTTTGAAATGCATTAAAATCCCACATAATTGGGTTTGCCATAACGTAATGGTGTCTAATACTTAGGCAAACATTGAGACAATTATTATTATCAGCAAATCCTATATAAGTACTTAGCTATTTTAGCTACGCAAATTTGGGAATTTTGATTTCTGGCAAGGTCATAAATCTAGGCGCCTTGAAAAATATTCCGAGGTTCGGATTGTAGAAAAATATAAGAATCTAAATGAAAATTCATTTTGAAGACATATCGAAAGGTAAATATAGTAAAGCACTTGATGATCAATAACATTTTTGAGACGTTGTTGCATTACTAAGTTTTCTAAAGTCCACTTATTCAAGCTGCATTTTAAAATCTTTGTTAATGCTAAAGTAATAGCGATTTTAGTGGTTCAAGTAGTTGAAATCCCTAAAATGAGCTTTAAGCTCGTTTAGCGACCTTAAGCTTTTTATTTTTTACTGTTTTAAGGCATCGCCTTAGTTTCTTGGTCTCAAAATTAATATTTTAAACATTTTTGGACCAGACCAATATATGCATTTATATAAGATGTTTAGTGACTATGATTGCGTGGTAACATCTAGAGACTAAACTATTTGACAAATTTCTTTGAAAGAGCTTGCAAAGAATATTTAAAAATGTATGTATCATAATATACTAATACAATCTAATATCGGAGAAGGTGGATTCCAATTTGCCTAATTATAAAATACAATTTTACCAACTTGGAATTAAAAGGAAGATGCTTATATACTAAACAATTTTAGCCTCTAGAACCCTAACGATCTGACCGACTTTGAAAAATGCTCCAATCATGCGAACGACACTCCTAAAGGTTCTTTTTTTAGGATGCTTTTTTACAGTGTGGCAACACTCAGACAGGTTATCAATTAATCTGACAGCTGACACCATTTTTTTATTCAGTATTCTTTGGCATATTATCATGCAAAGACTTACGTTCGAGCAGCGTTTACAAATTGTGAAAACTTATTTCAAAAATCAGTGTTCAGTAAAACATTTTTATAGAGCGCTACGCCAATTTTACTGTTAACATAATCCACCGACTGAGTCGGCTATTCGCAAAACAATTGATAAATTTCAACCAACATTTACTCTTTCGGACTCCAAGCCACCGGCAAGAATTCACAGAATGCTCACAGATGAAAATATCACCTCCGTTGAGTCTGGTGTTGAGAAAGATCCTAATTCATCGATTCGCCATCGTGCGCAAGAACTTGGCCTGTGTCCATCGACTCTGTTGAGTATTTTGCGCAAGGGTCTTGGTTTACACGCTTACAAGATTCAATTGGTGCAAGAACTCAAGCCAAACGATCATCGTTTGCGTCGTGAATTCAGTGAATGGGCGCTTGAACAGTTGGGAGTAGATCCACTTTTTTGCATCCAAAATTTGTTCAGTGATGAGGCTCACTTCTGTCTCAGTGGTTTTGTTAATAAGCAAATATGTCGGATTTCGAGCGAGGAAAATCCAAAGGTGAACCATCAGGTACCGATGTACACCGAAAATGTACTGTTTGGTGCGGTTTATGAGCTATGCCGCCAGCTCATCAGGCCCTACTTTTTCAAAAATGAAGAAAATCGAAATGTCACCGTCAATGGCGTTTGGTATAGAGCCATGATCAATGATTTTTTGTTTCTAAAAGTGCGTTTGGTTTCACCAGGCTGGTGCCACATGCCACACTGCCAGCGAAAAAATCGAGTTAGTGAAGGAAGTGTTCGATGACAACATTATCTCCAGAAATGGACCTGTGGCGTGGCCTCCAAGATCGTGTGATATGACGCCGCTGGACTATTTTCTGTATGGGTATTTGGAGTTGTTGGTCTATGCGGGCAAGCTAACAATGATTCCAGCCTTGGAAGCCAACATCGAGGGCACTATTTGTGAGATATGGCTTCGAATGCTTGGAAAAGTGGTCGTAAATTCGAGCTCCAGGATGCAGTTCCTGAGACGATCTCGTGTTTGCCATATGCCTGAAATTATTTTTCATCTTTAATGCCATGTAATTATCTATCGAAAAGGGAAAACGTTGGTTCATTTGCTCAACTTGTGTGTGTTTTATTTCAATTTAATCTTAAAAAAAAACCCTTTTCTACATTATGATTTCCCTAACAGTAGTCTTTTTATTTACTTATTCATACAAATATATTATTTTTCCATGGTGAGATTACCTTCACCCCAATTTCTTTATATTAATGAGTAGAGAACTCATTAGATAGTTGTTATATCGCTCCCTTTTCAAGGTTCTATTTGAACCAAAACTGGGTGTCGATAAGACTGGTGTACAATGTTATGACCTTTATAGCATGTACCCATATAACAGCAGGTTTTTCGATTTAGTTTTATTTCTGAAAGTTTTAATATTTCCTTCTTATTTCCCCTTCACGCAGTTAATCCAGGGGTACTATTACCGGGACCATTTGGAGGGTTATTGGTGGCTAATAACGAGGAAGATTGCGAAATTTGTTTCCACTAAGGTATCCCAGCAGCGAGAGAACTCTTAAACTGAAGTACAGAGTTTTAGTTAAGACAAGCTACTTAGTTAAAGTGTTACTCGTATGGTCCATAATGTCTTTATAAAGTTGTCGCAGGGTTTTAAAGAAAGCGATGGTGGCAGATGAACCTTTAATGAACCAATGGATCAGCTCTTTTTCTCCAATAAGGTTGCAGGAATTTTCATTATCGGCAATTTGTAATAGGGATGTGGTCATCCAGTTATAAAGTCGTCCATTGCGGTCCTTTGCTTTACTGCGAAAAAGCAACTCTTTATCATTGAAAAATTAACAAACTAGCAGCAACTGCACCTAAACTATTGACCATAGAGACATCTGCAGTTGAGCAGATGTCTCTATGGTCAAAAATATGGAAACACGAACAAATTCGTGTTTTCTACAGATTTTATCTTTGGGGATTTTTTCGGGGGATTTTGTAGCACTCGCTGTTATAATCTTTAAAATGCCGCGAACATTGTCATTTTATAAAAAAAAATTGTACCAGGACCTTATGGTTAAGTGTAATATTTTTTTTTATGTGTGGTGGAAAATCTGCCCAAAAAGAGTAATTTTAGAACAAATGGTCTACGAAGATTGTCTAGGGTTAAGACAAATTACAAGCTGTAATCACTTGCAGATCAAGTGACAAGAGAAGTTCTTTTAATACCCAGGTTTCTCACGCATGTAGCATTAAAGTTTAGTAGCTAGAAGGTAGTGACAGACCGGCGGACGGACGAACAAACGGGCGCTTTAACGATAGACAAACTCCCAATAGACGCAACAGACATCAGATGAAATACTCGTATGAAGAATTGGATTTTCTGACTACCTATCAGACTGACGTGCTACACTGGCAGGAGAGATAAACTGTTGGTTTGTGTTAAATCTTCGCTGTTCTTTTGTTATTTGTTTCGAACGTGTTCTGGAAGAGGAGACGTGTTAACACATCACTTCAGAGCAATTGATATTTGGCCCAAATCATACTGCACAAAACAAATTCGATATACAGCGTTCTATATGTCAGAAATCTCTAAAAATTAACATACAACTTACATATGTTGAAATGAAGTGACAGATCATTTATGCAGAAAAATTCATTCTTAACATTTTCATAGAAACAAATAATAACATTTTCAAGCTGTGCTGTCGTTCACCAGATACAGGAGTAAACAATCGCAAAACATGCATAAATATCGCCAAAAGTGAGCTCTAAATTTGAGTTAACAGCCAAATAAATAGATTCCTCGGGGTGTAGCTATCAATATCGTCAGTAAAATCGGAAAAACCATATGTCATTGATATTTCATTCCCGTTGACCCAAAGTGAACGTGGACACCGAAGGTCTAATTGTGGATAATGGTGGACGCTATCAGCAATGAAAATTAATTTTTATTACTGAACGCAATTTCAACTTGCTAGTGTGTATTTGTTGATGGATTATTTGTTTGTTCTTCAACAGTCAGTACAGTTTGGTCGATTAGTACATCCACAGGGTGGCGTATTTAAGACGCACCTAATGGGTATCATGTTGCGCGTCAAATGTCGCAATAAAATTCAGATGCATTAGTCTCAGTTCAGGATGTATAAAATTTGCCCGCGCCCTGGAATTTGTCTTCGATTCATTTGAATTGTGTGAATGAAGGCTGCGATGGGAGGAGAGCGAATCAGAAATCTAATTTAGAAAGATAGAGTGGGAAGTACACATTTAGTACTAAGTGAAATGACGTGTATTGTAGAATGTGTTTAGTTTAGATAGAAACTTGTTTCATTCATTGAATGAAATTGTAAGTCATCAATAGGTACAATGTTCAGAGTGATGCAGTGTTTTCTCGGTTAAGTAAACAAAGTGAGAATGAGATACACAAACACACCCAGTTTTCTGCAATTGAATTATTCAAAAGCGAAGCGGCATTCATATGAGTCATCCGTCGAGAGTTCATGTTACTAGATGCTTACCATCAGGCAGTTACCGGCGTCAATCGATACTTATATTTTATTTATGTAAATCTTCTACTTTTCTACGGCTTACCAAACTTTCTATGTTTCTATGTCAAACGGTTCAAAAGTTATGAGTCTGTGATATACAAATGAACCGACAGATTGGCAACCGACTCTTACCTATTGTACCTATTTCACACATATCCGCCAACGGGTATACAAGTACGACGTTAAATATTCGGCTTGAAGTGTTTACAACTTAGCATGAGAATTTCTGTCGCCTGATATACGACTATTTATAGAAGTGTACCTATTGAAACCAATTTAGCCCTTTTGAGGCTAGATTTAGTCCTATTTCAGTTAATTTAGCCCCCAAAAATTGGAATTTTCCGCCAAGAGCAATTCAGCTCTTTTTTCGTATTTTCAGCCCTCAATTTAACACTTATCGATAAAGTTTTAAATACACTAAAATAGAGGAGAATACCCTTAATAAGCAGAACCTCTATGGTAGTATTGTTCAGGCAAAATAGCCATAGAGTTTTAAAATCAACTAAATTAAGGCTGGCTGAGGTTCTAAGCGCAGTACATACTGAGATCCTAATATAAAGTCAAGTATTCATTTCAGAACAGAAATACACAACACTTGCATCGAGTTACGAAAGGCTCCACCGAAGCATCAGCAAAGCAAAATATGTGAAACAATCTTCGCATCACGGGGTTCTTGATGTTTTACATCCTTGATATTCAGAGATTACGGAAAGCTATGTGCGATCATTACTGAAAGGCAAACAATTTTTGGTCTCCAATTTCCAATTTCCAAATTTTAATTTCACTTTCAAAACAAACTGAAGGACTAAAGAAAAACAAAGCTGTGAGTATTGATGGCATCCCTGCCGTACTATTTCAAGTGGCGCCAAATATATCGGCAGAACTGCTACACCTGCTCATGAACAGGAGTGGATGATCATTAAGGTTTCGAAAAAGGGAAATCTGATGGATTGTGGAAACTGGCCAGGTATATATATGCGTCCTGCCGGCCGTAGCCAAGATAATAGCTAGAATCATATTAGAACGGGTTAAAGTACTTTCATTCAACTCTCGACGTCGAACAGGCAGACTTTCGAGCTGGATCCTCCCTTATCGGCCATATAATCACCTTACGGATCATAATAGAACAATGCGTCTAGTAGAGGTCTCCGCTACATCTACTGATTATCGACTTCGAGAAGGCTTTCCACAGCTTGAATCGAGACGTTACCTGGTTAGCTTTGCGAAGGAGAGGCATCCCCGAAAAACTATGCTGATGCCTCCTTTAACATGGGATAATGGACTTTCATCTGATGAACCAAAACCTAGAAGCTGAGGCAAACAAAGTGAGGCTTAAAATAAACACAGCAAACAAAGAAAAGCCCTGAACACTTGTAACACCCGCGCTTAACTCAACATTGCCGGGCAAGGAGTCGAGAAAGTAGACAACTTTCTGTATCTATGAAGTGTGTTCTCGGCTAACTGCGGTAGCACCGAACTGGATGTGTGCAGCTGAATTGGGAATGCAAAAGCTGCGTTTGGAATGCTATCCAAAGTCTGGAGAAGCAATGTTCTCAGCACAAGAACTGTGAATGTTCTCTAACGTAGGGAGCAGTACTGCTATATGGAAGGTGGATACCACTAACACACGTAAGCTACAGACCTTCGTAAATAGATGTCTAAGGATCATCTTGAGTATTTTTTGGCCCAATCGTATCTCCAATGAACAACTTTATCAGAGAACGGTCTAAGAACCTATAGACGCACCCTGCGTTGCAAAATATGCCATGCAGTGGAATCCGCTCATCCAAGCAAGCAAAACTGCGGGACGCCCTAAGCAATAGTGGCGCAGAACAGTTGAGGAGGAATCAAGCTCTTTGGGAATGAGTTGGGAGCAGCTTATACGCGTTATAGAACTCTGACCTAGATGGTGCGTAGGCGTTGTTCGAGAGGTGAAAGGATCTTACTAAAATCTAATAATTATTTGAAACCAAACACTTTTCAACCCGTGTCTGTCTGTCGGTTTGTCTGTCCCTTTCATCCTTCTCACACCCGAATTCAAGAACCAATTACAGTTTAATGAAAATCTTTGGGATCTGTCGAAAAGACAGTTCTTACAATTTATCTACATGTTTAGCTGTGAGCGCCTTTTTGAAACTCTATTAATTTTTAGTCTTTTACTGGAAGATCAGGTTTCTGTATGCTAGGGTTCGAACGATACTATCGATTCTGAGTAAGTATCGGTATTTTGAACCTCGATACCGATATTTGAGTACTTGATGTTTTACTACCATAGTACTCGTATGAGTAAAGTACTAACTTTTGTCCACGTACCGAATTAAAAATCATAGTTCGACTCTAAACTTTGATTATAATAAAGAAGATCAAATAAATGAAACAAAACTAAAACATGGAAATCTCGGGAGAAGAGGTGATCCTCGTAGAGTTGTCGATGTAGTTTTTGTTATTTCAAAATGAAGTCAAGAAGTTAATAAATATTCTCAAGCTATATAGTGAGCAGAATGACAAACTCTCCCAAAGTTATACCTTAATAAAGGGCAGTGACTCTACTTAGATGGATGATCTCTGAAGAGACGAACAGAAGAATAACTATGTCTTCGGGATCAGAAGCGACGGTGTCTCCCTGAACATTAAGAAAATGACAAGCAGGAACCGCAGGAAGCAAGGAAATGAACCATGAACTGTTGTTATATTTGAAGAATCCTGTCTGTGACTCCTTTGAAATCAAGTCCAATAGAAATTAGGAAGGACACGAGTTTTTTCGGGATAATTGTCGACAATTTAGACAATACGTCAAAATAGTTGCCACTTCTGTAACTTTGGAGAGGATCTTCTCGAAAGTAGGAAAAAAACCCACTTGGGCCCAAAGTGCTGCTGGAGCTACTCGCATTTGCCGGTCGACTTGAAGGGGCAAGGCTTTAATTCCAATAATGTTTTTTTTTACATTCCTTAGGTTTCATTAAAGTTTAATAATTTTAGAAAAAATCACTCGTCCTTCTACTCATTATCTTGTAGGCTTTAAGTTATAGAAAAACAAACCAACGTTAATAAGATTTCGAAAGAGTGTTCGACACTGTGCAGTGTCGATATTTCCAGACACATGCATTCTGAGGATCGATACTAGAGTCTATATTTTGAGCCCTACCGGTAGCATACTTGTTGTGATCCAACGAGTTTTGGTGATGCTAGCCCCCATCTTTGATGATAGTTGGGTATGTGGTGTAAGACAAGTGGTGCATCGATGGATCGATCTTCAAATGTCGTAGAAGATTCAACTTCAATGTCTATGTCTAAGGATTTACAAATTGTTGCCGGACATTATTGAGGTGTTGCAATTCATCCAGGGGTATTTGACGCTTATCCTGTCATAACCGCGGGATAGTCGTCCCAAGCCGGTTCGATAAACTGGAAGCATGAGTATGCACCCTTGTTGAACTCCTGAAAGTCCTGGTAATTTGCTTATATTAATAAGTTCCTACCTACTTGTCTGTTCGGGATCCTGCGATATGAATGGCCATTTTGTAAATGTCTGTGACTTAGATGTAACTTAGATTCAATTCATTATTCAAATAAGATTCGAAAGCCGTTGATACTGTTAAAACAGTCGTTAATTCAATATTTCCTTTTCCATTTTCAGAAGTGCCGAACGTGCTCAAGGTATGAAGAGAGGGCAACAGAAGAAATTCATCTTATACTCAATATACGGATGGGGACTACCTTCCCTTCTGACCACTATAACAGTTTGTCTAACAAAATTTAATGTCCTAAGCGAGAATCTTCGGCCCAAGTTTGGAGAGGGAAAATGCTGGTTCCAACGTAAGCTTATACTTTATTTCACTATACAAGTTTAAACACCTTTATTTTGTTTTACAGACACACTAGCGGCTTCACAATTGCTTTTCTTCTCCGGTCCCGTCGGTGTTTTATTCATTGTTAATTTCATTTTATTCACTTTAACTCTACGCTACTGCAACAAAGTCAAACGCGAGATATTTCGCATGCAAAGCTCCAATACAGAAAAGCCTGTCCTTCGAAAGCGTTTTTTTATGGATAAGGCTCGCTTTATGATGAACACTAAGTTGTTTGTGGTAATGGGCATTACATGGCTCCTAGAGATTATTAGTATAATTTTCTACAATCGAAAAAGGACACTATTCTGGGTCATAAGTGATTCATTTAATGTTCTGCTTGGCGTAATAGTATTTTTCATATTCGTCTTCAAGAAAAGAGTGTGGCAGGCTATCCTGGCACGATTAGGTGAGTTATCTATACAATTTGAAAATATAAATAAGTACATAACATTTACTTTTTTGTATATTTGCATATAGGAATTAAAGCAAAAGAGTCTCTAAAAAATGGTCCTGCAACATACGCAACCAACTCTACCTATGCGTGTAGCGTCAACTTGCAACGATTGAAAAGCATGGAGAGCAATTCATCGCTACTAAGTCCAGCCTCGGCAGCTACAAGAAGGCTTTCCTAAATGTACCTAATGCTTAAATCAATTTTATTTAATATACATATACATGTGACATTTTGTAAATAATAGCACCCTAAGTTAATTGTTATGACATTTTCTATTTTTTTTTAATTTTAAGCTTTTGTACGTGTGTAGATGTACGAGTACATAATTATTTAATGCAATTTTTAATCTCATTAAAGTTACATGTAAGATAGACAATTGTTTTACTAAAATGTATGACAACAGGTCAACGAGAGTAAGCTGGAAGAGATCAAAACAAATCGTCATTGAAGGCACAATAAGTTGGCTCACTGATTTATTCTATTATTGCAAGCCTCTAAAGAAAATGGAATCTATTCAGTGCTCTTCCAAACGGTATTTTCCTCCTGCTTCCTATACTGATAAATATAGCAGATAATGCGGGGGAAAAACCTTCTTTCTAAAGGGCTAAATGTTACCATTTAAATCTGGCACTACTGTGGTTCTGTCAAAAGTAAGCAGCTGATATTTGACGTCTCTGTGAATCCGTCGATGTCGTTCCGTTGAAGGTTGACGTTGAGGTTGACGTTCACGTATTGCCGGAAAGAACAGTCCCAGAAAATACGTCTCATACCTTCGTTGACAGATGACAGCCGATGACATTTTGTTATTGCCGAAAGTGTTTTCTCTCCAAGCTGTCCAATTGTCAACGACGATGACAATTTCTCTACATTCTCTCAATGCTTTCACCAATGAATGTGCTTATTCTCAATTTGTGAATGCGTGAACTTCAATATGTTAATGTGTGAATTGCCAACAGATCAACTGACTAAAAAAGTAGAAAGCAAACCTACTTTATCCGTCGAAGTTAATATATCCGTTGGTTATGGGCCACCTTCCATAAGAATGGGTGTATTCTAGATAGAATACAGTTAAAAACGACGCAGCAACGTATCGACGGATTCTATGGGTCGGGGCCTTAAGCATTGACATTTGTAATTATCTCATGTATGAGAGAACAATGCATTTTACCCATCATTGTATTGGATGTGCAAAGACCAGCGCGACCCCGTAGTGGCCGGTCACGCGAAAATATAGCCACGGTAAGTGACAGTGTTCGTAACAATCCGTCAAAATTCACTTCGCCATGGTTGCCAACGATTGAAGCTTTCCTATAACTCCACGCAGCACATTTTAACAAAAGATCTGCATCTGCATACCTACGAGATCATCCAATTGACTCAGGAATTGAATCCAGTAGACTATGAACAGCGCTGTGACTTCATTGATTGAGTGTTAGAGAATCAGCAAGTTTATGGCAATGAGGCTCGCTTTCAACTGAATGGGTACGAAAATAAACAAAATTGTCGCATTGTCATCATTACTAGTCACTGTTTGGTGTGAATTTTGGGCCGGCCGGCGGCTTGATTCGACCGTACTTCTTCGGAAATTCGAAAATCTATCGGGACATGATAACAAATTATTTTTGGCACCAATTCGATGATATTGATGTGTAAGATATGTTGTTTCGTCAAGACGGTGTCACACAGAGCGAGAAACAATGCAGTTATTGCACACAAAGTTTTCTTGCCGCGTCTAGTATTTAAAATTAAAAGAGAATGACTTGTGTATTGGCTGTGGTGACGAGGGGGTTCAATAGGATATACCACACTTTCAGTGCTGCTGTGTTAGTCTATCACGTTAGATTCAAAAATTATTGGAAATCATTTGTTTCAAAACTTAAAGGACCTGACCTGTAAACCAGTAGAGATTTGTAGCTTTGTTAAAGCTTCAGATTGGTATTCATAATGTGGAACATATGTAATTGTTTTTACAAATATGGAAGTCCACGGGCATCACAATGGATCTACATTTATCAAAGTGTGACAAAGAGGAGTCTTTTCTCTGCGTTAACCCACTAACTACTTACTTAAAGGGCTCCCGACCCGTGAAGAGTCTCTGCCTGAGACACTGTAGCCTTCCACCAAGCGCTCTGGCATCCGCGATGGCTTGGTCTTTGAAACGGAGGTTCGGTCTTCCTTGTCGTCTCGAACCTGGGGGCTGGGATTCGAAGATCCTCTTAGCTGGAGCATTATTGTCCATTCGCTCGATGTGGCCGAGCCAATGTAGTCGACGTATTTTGGCCTTTTGGACTACATCCACGTCTTGGTACAGCTCATAGAGTTCGCGGTTGTATCTTCTCCTCCATTCGCCCTCCTCGCACACAGGACCAAAAATCGGCCTAAGAATTTTTCTTTCGAAGGAGCCCAGTATCAGCTCTCCCTTCCTGCTTATCGTCCAGCACTCGGCGCCATAAAGCAGAACTGGCAGGATAAGGGTTCTGTAGAGCATACATTTTATCCTTCGAGTTAGGAGTTTTGAACCCAATTGTTTTGCTAAACCGAAGTAGCAGCGGTTTCCTAGGGAATTTCTCGCCGGATCTCCACTAGGATGTCATTTGTGGAGTTCATGTTTACTCCGAGGTAGATAAACTCCTTAACTACCTCGAAATTGTTGCTATCAATAGTGACGTTCTGTCCTAGGTGGTGAACAGATGCTTGTTTGTTTGTTGATAGCATATACTTAGTCTTATCCTCATTTACTACAAGGCCAACAAATTTCGCCTGTTCTTCAATCGCCGTAAAAGCCTCTATCACCCACTAACCTAATCTAAATTATCAATCCCTGAAGAACACTATGTCAATATCAAAGGGTTCATATTTTTAGTTGTTTCCGTATCTTCGGCGTGCCCATATGTCGGTACGTAACAAAGTCATCGTCGACCATTTCCTCTCCCGTGGGTATCTCTGACGTGATGGAATATAGTTCGTTGGAGTGCCCACCAGATTAGATAGGCTTAACAACATATCCAGGGTATAAATCTGGAAAGATACCCTACCCAGCATGTAGTCAAATTTATAGACTAGTTTTATTTATTGAATGCAAAATTTTAACAAAAAAAAAAAAAAAATAAAAATTAAACAACAAATTAAAGCTAAAATTAATTGGACAATATAATTTCTCAAAAAGCAAGAGGACAATAAAATCCAACTCAGTCAAGTTTGTGCACCCAGCAGGTGCAATATTATCATTTGGACTTGAAGTGTTTAAATTAGCGGCTCATAACCGTGCTTCTTTGACGTTGCTGCTAAACAAAACGTCAATATCGTTCCAAATAAGGGAAATAAGGCTATTGCCGATGCTGTGGAGCCAATCAAAGTCAAATTCGAGTTCACCAAGTGCTGTAGCTTAACTGCACATCCCTGAAATATGATTTTCTTTTATAAAAGATACTTGTGACGAAATCTCAACTCACAGTTCTAAAAAGCGTCTTGGGATCCTTACGATTGCATATATTTAAAGGCTTCATACAACATGATTCTGGAACGATTTTCTTTGGGCTGTTCGACCAATCCAAGTAACTTTCACTGCCGCAACATTCAAGCTGAGAAGTAAGAGTAAGTCTAGAGTCTTCATCAAGCCTTTGATTAAATTTACATACCTTTCTCTGAATGAAATCGATGACTTTCGTATGATTTGTTGGAGGATTATTGTACTGACGTATGTCATTGCGAATGCCTGCCGCCAAACCAGTGGTCAGTTGGTTTTTGTAAGTATAGATGTATGCGGATAGTACGATTACCGTGAAAAGGATCATAATGAGGAATGCACCATACTATTTGAGAAAAAAAAATGAGTTAAAAATGACAGTAGTATCTAAAGGATGATGGGAGGAAGTACTTACGATTACCAGCATCGTTTTCTGCACCTTTACTATACAAGTGCATGCTAATGTAGCTACAAAAATAATTATAGTTCCAATTGAGACCAGAACCAGTGGTGCCGCTTTCGAGTACTCTGTGCTAATTCTGAAATAGTTCTGCAAATCTGTGTGCAACCATATACCCGCCCAAACAATTGATAATCCACAACACTGAAAGTAGAAAAGGAGTTAGAGTTAATTAGTTGTTTAATGAGTTAGCTTAGACTGCTTCGAGGTTTTTCAAAATATCATGTATCTACTTGTGTCCATAATTGCTTCACATTTGAACGGCAGCGTGGAGGTTCGATCTCATTTTCGCCTCAATATTTGGGGAATGAGGTCTAGGAGCATTATTCTTCTATTTTCTTTGGGCCCGAGTCAATGTAGTCGTCGGGTCTTAGATTCTTATTTGTGTATCTTCTCCTTCATAAGCCTTCCTCGCACGCAGGACCTACTTAGTATCCGACGGAAAATTTGTCTTTCTGTTCAGTGTAATAATTTTTAGAGTTCGGAGTTCTGATTTCAGTGTACTCTTCGCCAAATCTCTATGGAGGTTACTTTAATTCCACAGTCCAAAGGTACCTAAGTGGCTATTGATTAATTTGATTAATTTCAAAAATAAGAACTAAGTCAACAAGCTGGCAGCATAATAGCAATCTAGTAAGGAGGGGTGACATCCTATCCTTCTGGCAAATCAATGTGCCTTCGCAATGATAACTATGGTGCTATAGTACCCTTACAGAGATTAGGTTCTAGAATGTGAGGAACCTTCTTAATTCAAAGAAATTTCCAAATTCGACATATACTTGGGACAAGACAAAA
This sequence comes from Pocota personata, assembly GCA_963082735.1. Taxonomy (NCBI): domain Eukaryota; kingdom Metazoa; phylum Arthropoda; class Insecta; order Diptera; family Syrphidae; genus Pocota; species Pocota personata. The sequence continues at coordinate 83,431,377 of OY720432.1, read as the reverse complement.
TAAAATGCGTTTAGTAGGCGGGGAAGTTACAGCCACTATGTTTTTCATTCGAGAAAGTATTCCGTAATTGTGCGTGAATCTGATGTGGGTCTGCTTTTGACTCTAGATGCAAGATTAGACATTTTTAGCTATCAAAACTTGACGAACAGACTCGTCAATATTTTCGTAAGGAAAGTTACTACTTCTCATCCAGGCCGAAGAATATCGAATTGGGTCAGTTCCGGGCTGGGAACCAGTCTTCAGTTCTGGCAGGGGATCTGTGACAAAAAAGATATAGATTTCTTGACGAGATGGTCAACGCCAGTAGAGATCTTGTTTGACGACGGAGAAAGGAGCTTGATTCCAAGTTTAACCTGCCTTCGACAGTATTCGTAAAGTTTGATAAGCGATCCCATCAATGTCTAAGCATTATGAGTTACCTAATCCGTGATCTGTGAATTAACAATTTAAAATTCGGGGTGGAGACATTGAAAGTTCATCCAAAGAAGGAAACGGGACAATCTCCCTTATATTCCCTCTCTGCCGAGTCTCTACACTTGTTGAGTGCTAGAAACGTCCTGGTCATGTATGGCCTTAAGGATGTGGAGATGAGAAACCCTGACTACCGAAAAATACAGTTTTTGTGAAACGCTGTGCCACCACTAAAATTAAGTAATGAATACGACTGAATTAATGGAGCGCGAGATTCAACGATCTTCGCTGCAAAAGCTGAAAGAACGTCCTTAGAGCGAACTGCACAAACTAACTCTGAACTTAAAAGTGCTTAAGGTTAGTCGGATGCCCTTTAGGAAGGCGGTCAAGAAGGCGTATTTTAACTACTACCGCGCCTGATGTGAGACAATCAACAGCACCCCATGATCTTAGAGACTATGTAAGGTCCTCTTTAAAATCAAATAATATCGAGTGTTTTAAAGAAACCAGCAGCAACCCGGGTAGAATCGTTAAATCTATTTCATTCCCTGGCTTTATACATATCCATGATGAACGTCCTGACCTAGAATACATATTGCTCGTCCACAAACGTCTTCTGACCTTACCAGTAAGAAAAAGCTGAAGTGGATTGGGAACACATTTGAACCATCTATTTCAAATCCCCGGACCCAAATACATCTCCAGAAGTCATTTGGATCTGAGTATGGATTTTTCCTGTGCTTGTCTTCGGTGCATATTGAATGCATTATCATCAATTGCTATAGATACGTCCATCTGAGTATCTTAAAAAAAAAAAAAACTTCTTATCAACAGCAACGAGCTATTGATTGTCTCTCGAAATTTGTTGATTCTTTACCAATGGCACCACAAATCCATTGGAAAGCAGATAATGCGTTCTATGTCTAAATTTAGCAGATGCACGCCTGTCCACATATTTTTTATGCAAATAAGATTCATTAGCAACAGCGATGTACTTCAGTGGACCCGGCAAATGGCAAGAACCGAACGCAAAGACCTTACAGATAATGCTTGCAGGAAAACATTTATTGTTGCCACTGTATTTTTAATCATTATGGTCAATGAATTCTTAATTGCTTTCGACTTTCTTTGGCTTTTAATGAGATGAACATTATCTGTTTTAATTGAGGTTTAGGGTATTGCACAAAATAGGTTAATGGTGGTTGATTGTATGTTGGTAGATTATCATCGGCCATTAAAGCATGTTACGAGAATACTGAAAAGGGTTAATGGAAACCAGACTTTTTAGCGTATGAATGAGATTGCAATATTACAGAACTCAAGCTATAACTTAAACGTGATACCTAGCTTCAAGGTTGCCAAACGATGATGCTAATGTCACATCTTGTAAAGCTCTAAGGTATCGGAGGTCGTTAAAATCCAGAACTTTCGTTAAGAACGAGCTGACTAGATCAGAGGTAAAACTCTGAATATATACATGAACAAAACGTAAAGAAAAGTTATAATCCGCTTGGAATGGATCATATGATAGGGTATCATATTCTTCGCCGTCTATGTTATCCCTAATAAAGTAGTCGTGTCGTGGCGTTGTGAATTTGTCGATTCAAATGCAATGACATCTTAAATCTTCAGAGTGCATTTCCTGGATTTATTATTAAAAAGACCATTGTTAGGATTTCTTTCTAGAAAAAGTAGGCGTGGCAGGTACCATTTGTAAATATAATTCACGGAGTCAGATGAGATTTTCAAAATAAGGCTTCATTGCCGTGAATAGACTCGTAAAAGCGAAATCCGTTTTTTTTTTTAAGGAAATTCCACACTTGGACGAATTGTAGGAAAAGTCTACATAATTGCTTTTAAAGAAGTGGGCGTGTCTTAAAATGTGTACACTTACCTCACTTTTTACCTCATTTTCTGAAGAATTTGTACAATTTTACACTTGCACTGCTCTAGGTTCTAAAATAATTATATATAGGGTGTCCCGGAGGTATTATTTCTTCGTTAGTGACAAGCGTTGTATCGGTGGGTATTTATCTCCCCCCATTCCTAGCAAAGAGAGCAAGAAGTTTTTCGTTTTTGAATCCAATCATTTATACTGTTCTAAGTCTTCAATGGTATAACGAAAACTTATGCTTCAAGAACCTTTATTATTTCTATATTGCAGAGGACTAAAAAAAAATATTTTTCGGTAAATTCCTAATACAGTAGGTATGCACAATACCAATACATCCATCAGAAAGGGGGTGACGGGTTCGATGAGATTGACGCCAACGGCTCAGGCAAGATAATTAATAAGCGCTGGTATATGTATTAAATAGACACATGTGCTACAGCTAGAATGTTACGGCCAGACTTCGATAAGTAAACATTCGATAATACAAACAAGGCATTGCTTCATGCAGAGCGCCTAGGTCTCCCCTACAACGACTACTGTAAAAGCAGTAGGAACAAAGAAGAAATTGAATCTATTCGCCTTAAAAGTATCACAGCAGTAAATTCTTCTCAGGACGAAATATTGAGCTTAACAAACTCCTGAGGTTCATTAATTTTTCTGTGTGGTTTAACTAGCGGATTTTTAAGCAAATTGGTCACAATGGACTCTCTGTAGTCTAAGTGAGCTGTTGGTAATTTCTTCCAACAAGGTCACCCATTTACCTCTGAAGAAAAATTAACTCAAAGTACACTTTGCTGACTTTCTCCGCTCGAAACCAGCCAATCATCTGGAAAAATGCTGAATAGATCCCTATATGAACTGAATCTTACGTAACATCAAATTTTACTTTCAGTATTTGGAATGCTCATAGGGGAACACAAAATATCTTTTAGGTCGCAGTTGCCCTTCATCTCTAATAATAATTATGAGTTAACGGATTGCCTTTTTCAAATCATAGAACGATGTGCGAACTTGAACTTCCTTTAACTCCATTTTGTGACAAAAAATCTGCGATTAAGTGCCTTTTTTACCCCACGATATAAAAGGTAATTTTAAATCGTACAAAACAATTCTGCAACATTACACACAGTCAGCACAGCCTTTTTGAATCACCCTGTATTCCACAAAGAATTGATTTTCGATGAGTTTACGATAAAAGAATTCATTCTGCAATGAATTTTCCCTCTGAGCAATTATTTTCGATCAGTTAATAAATTATTTTTCAACCAATTATCCTCTCGATAATTTCTCTCCGTACGACAAATTCTTTTTACAAAAAAAAAATTAAATAAATTAAAATCAAAACTTTTAGTTGTGACCACTTTCGTCGTGGAACATATTGTTTTCGAGATATTCGCAGTCAAACAACCAGTCAATTGTAGATCAGTTCTTTTTTCGACCACTTGTCCATTCGATCAATTGATGGATTGTTCCCTCAAGGAATAATTAATGTTTTTCGACCAGTTGTCAAAACCGCTATAACGAGGAGACATCTCTTCAGTTATTTTCATCAGAAAAAAAAAAATTACATTTGGGGGTTTTTTTCTTCGATAAGTTCTGTGAGCTGGCAAATATGAGTAAGCCTAGGGAATCCTAATAATTATCCTGGTTTATTAGTCGTGCGAATAAAAGAAACAGCCTCTTGTATGACAAGAGAATAGACTTTCTTCTGATCTTTCCACCTGAGCACCTAATAATCAATCAAAAGGAAGTTCCCTAGTCTAACTAGAGCCTAGAAATTCGAATACGCACATTTTACACAGCTTTAAGAGCTGAAAATAAATAAGCTGAAATCTCATATACATAGCTGTATGACCTCTTGTTCATAACTGGGTTGTGTAAAAGGAATTATGGCTAAGTCTGTCTGTCTGTTCGCTGTATGAACCACTAGACATATTTAAATACGGATTTTACTATTTTATGAGATAGCTCTTGAGTGTGGTTGAGGTATACTAAAATGTACAATGTGTGGTGTACGAAAAATTAGGGCGCTGTCAGATAAATGGCTCATCTAATAAGTCTTGTAAGCAAATATTTTGTCGGGTGGCAATTACTCGAAGATAAATTTAATCACGGGCTGGCAAGTATTTAACAACTTGTACAGGTTTTTTTTTTATGTTCCAGGTCGATGTTGTTTGCCGCCATTTTGGTTTGGTTGGCATTTGTCAGTTCACATTTGACAGTTGTGAAGAACAGAACATTATATTATGGAGCATCTAACGCCTCAACAATGTGGCGAAGTTATTAAAACATTTTATCTAAATAATCGTTCAATTGTGAAAAGATGAAGAAATTTGCGTATTTTTATGGTTTAAATCATGTGCCTAGCAAATCAACCATTCAGCGTATAATGAATAACTTTGAAACTCATTATACATTGGCACGAAAAGTGAAGTCTGACACGGCACGCCATAAAATATTGCTGCAGTGAGAGGTAATATTGATGAAAATCCGGGCACCTCCGTTAGACGCTGTGCACAAGAATTTTGAATGTCTCCGGCAAGTTTGTTTAAAATAACCAAACAAGATTTGCATTTGTACCCGCATAAAATTCATTTGACTCAACAACTAATGGGAAATGACCATATGCACCGGCGAGTGTGGACCCCAATTTTTGGGAAAAAATCATCATGAGTGACGAAGTTCCTTTCGAGTTATCTGGCGTTGTTAATAAACGAGTAGATTTACTCTATGGTGCGCCATTTGAGCCGGCGGCATCATTGGGTCACATTTTTTTGAAGGCCCAGGAGGCAATGCTGAAACAATTACTGGCGACCGCTATTGTGACATGTTACAAAACTTCTTGGTGCCTTAATTGGATCGATTGGGCCTACAACACATGTGGTTCCAACAGGGTAGTGCCACATAACACACAGCTAAAGATACGATGGATATTTTACGATGTCAAACAGAGGTGAAATCTATTGCTCCCCTCGATCCCCTGATTTGATTGCCCCTGATTTTTGGAGTACTTGAATGGAAAGGTTTACGGCAACAAGTCTTTGCATTTTGTTTCGCGAATTACGTACAAAAATTATATTTAAATTAGCCACAAAGCTCACTAACTAAATAGACACCAGAGGCAGTTGGATTATATTCAAATTGCACCACTTTCAAATCATTCCTAATCCTTTTGCTATCATTCTCTACACCTATTCCAAAAATCACAAACTTACCCAGAATGCAATATTGAAAAGCAGCAGCATTGCTCGGACACATGGATACGTGACATAGGTGTCATTGACAGCCATTATCTTTGAATAACTTTTTTTTTTATATATATGAATATGTACGTATGTAAACAAACAATCAATGAACAAATATTTAATTGATTTAAATTTAGAACACAAACTTATTGAATGGAACGGTTATAGGGTTACACATGCTAGTTGAAGGAATCACTTGTTGCCAGAGCGTTCTCTTTACGAATGGCTTGCTTAGATGTTTTCAGAAACAGCGATGACAGATGAATGCAATTAGTGAGTGCTTCATTGCTCTCGCGTACTTAAAGTCATGGAATACATAAGATTACGCGTGAATTGTATTTTTGATAAGAGAATTACTCAAACGGCCGGCATATGGGTGAGTAAAAGCAAGCCATGCCAGGGGGTATTTCAGTGAGTGCAAAAAATCCCCTCAGCCAAATTATTTTATCTTATTTTTTGTTTGCATACCTTGGTAAGTAAAAATTTAAACAAAATAAGATTTTGTTATTCTTTTCTTAACTGCGTACGTTGATAAATATTCAATGAATCATCCAATTTCTATTCGAAACGCATAATCTGAACCAGAGATATGCAAAAGGTTACAATAGTACTGACCTGAAAAATAAATGCACCTGGAGGTACCTACGAGTACATACATATAAAGACGACAACTATCGCACTATACCTAATCGCGTAAGGCAGCATTCGGATAGAGATGAGGCGTTCCCATCATATGCACTGACTGTACCCGGCCTGCAGTAATTAAATCAATACCAATGCCAGTATGAGGGAAATTTCCTTCAGGGGAAAGTACATTTTTTTACTTACACCTACATACATATGTATAATGACTATTGGTTTCGTGAAAAATTCGACCTCGAGATTGATCAATTTTGGTATTACTACAATAGAGAATCTAAAAAAAAAATGGGTCCCGCAATTCTGTCTGTCTGTCTGTCTGTCCATACGTATGTTCGACTGCAACCAAAACGGCTGGACGGATTTTCTTCAAATTTCATATCTGGAGTCTGTGGGTTTATAATTCGAGATGAAATTTGAATTTTCATTCTAACCCTAAAATTAACTGTACTTTACGAATGGCAAATTTAGTAAAAAATCGATTTTCTCGAACCGATTTTGTTCAAATTAAATATTTGAGTTACAGATGGCGCACCAGGTTTTTGCTAAATAAATCTGATTTTTCAACATTTGCTATACCTTGGCTATGACTCAATCGATTTTGTTCGAAATCAATATTCAAACAATTTTGGAAAATTTTAAATTTTAATGAATTAAAAAAAAAAACAAATGTTTGACTATCTTAGTGATTTGCAGATAAGCAACATACGAGTATACATAGGGGCAACTACGTGCGACCAAGTCTTGCACTTTATTTTAGGTGCGAACTGGAATTAAAAAAGAAATGATTTGATCATTTTCGTCGGAGATAAGTAAGATGTATTAAAAGAGACTGAACTTCCAAAGATTTGTACCAAATTTTCATTTATCCAATATCATGTGCTTGAAGGAATTTCGCCACTCTTCTTGAGAACAATAAAAATATGGAGCAATAAAAAGTTTAATTACATCACTTCATTTTGTTGGTTTATTCACTTCATGTTCAAGGCATACATACTGTAGCATAATAATAACTACGCGCCTATGTCTATGCAGCAAATTCCGAAGTGACTTTCCATTCTGGCAGAATTTTGGTTCAAACTGTCCTTCATTCGAGGTTCGTGTCGGGGACGAAGTCTCCACAGCTCATGTCAACGAAAGAGACGAATAATATTAGGGATAAAAGGGAATTATAACTGCAAGAATTATTTCTCTTGTTCCAGTGGTCGAAGAATTTGCTAGAAGTTTCTGGCTATCAGAAACTTCTGCTATATAAGGACAGATGGCGATCAAAAAAAAGACAGTTGGTTTAGAACCGTGGCGAAGAGATTAGAAAAGTGATAATGGGCGAAGTTGTAATTTGGTGATAAATTGAAAGTTGAGAGTGAACAAGAAAAAGTAATTAGTTTGGATTTGTGAATTAAGTAATTGAAAGGAGATAAAGTGATTTGAGAGGAAAGAGACATTGTAAGAAAAGAATTTGCGAAGAATAGTATAGTGTGAACTTGAATTGTTCTATAGAGTAGAAAATAAAGAAATAATTTCACAGAATAATTGTTTTATCTACTCGAGCCGTAGCTCGCATATTACATTGGTGTCAGAAGCTGGGATAAAACTTATTTTGTGAATAACTATTTCCGTGGTGTGAAATTGCACAAGAAAAAAAAAAAAAAAAAAAAAAAACGATTTCTGCGTTGAGTTAATTAGTTGCGCAAAATGGGTCGCAAGTTGGGAAAACTAACTATAATTCAACTAAAGGCAGAACTCAGTAAGCGGAATCTCGACACAACTGGGGGAAAAGATGCCCTACTGATTCGGCTGGAAGAAGCAGTAACGCAGGAAGGTGAAAATCCGCATGACATAGAGTTTGACGTGGAAGAGGAACCAGCAAGTACAGTAGCCGACCCGGGTATAACAAGTCTGCTCCTGCAACTTAAGTTAGTCATGGACGAACAAAAGAAAGCAATAGAAGATCAAAGTCATAAGCTCGATGACCAAAGGAATTCTCTAGAACTTAAGTTGGATGAACAAAAGAAAGCAATGGATGAACAAAAGAAAGCAATGGACGAACAAAAGAAAGCAATGGACGAACAAAAGAAAGCAATGGACGAACAAAAGAATTCTCTAGATGCTCTGGAAAGTAAACTTGATGAGCAAAACAAGAACTTGGAATCCAAATTCGAAGTGATCGAAGAGAAAATCGAGAAGGTAGAGACGCAACTCGAAAAAGTCGAAACTAGATTCGATGAAAACTTTGAGAAGCATGAAACTCAGTTCGGGAAAATAGAGACTCAGTTCGAAAAAGTAGAAAAACAAGTCGAAAATCTTACTAAGGAACTCAGCAACGTGAAGAGACAGAAAGCACGGGAATATTCCACCGACGGTCTGAGAAGAAAGGAGATGCAGCCTCCTATCTTCGATGGTCAAACATCATGGCCAATTTATAAAAGGCAATTCGAAGCGGCCGCAATGACCAATAGCTAGGACGATGAAGAGAAGTCTATTGCACTCACGCTTGCACTGAGGGGTCCAGCTGCGGAGCTCTTGCAGACCATCCCGGAAGATAAACAGCAGAACTACGACTCTCTGGTTCAGGCTATCGAGATGCGGTTTGGGGATGAACACATGCAGCAGGTGTACAGGGTTCAGCTGCGTAGTCGAGTCCAGAAAAGGGGGGAAACGCTCCAACAGTTGCAAGCGGATATAGAGCGACTAGCCCATCTTTCATACCCTAAAGCCGGTGAGGAGCTTATCAACGAAATGGCGGTGGAAGCTTTTATTCAGGCCATAGAGGACAGACAACTGCAAATGGCTGTAAGGATGGCTGAAAAGCGAACACTCCCCGAGGCATTGGCATTCGCTTTGTCAATGAAGGCTGCGGAGCAAGCATACCAGGGAATACACCGTGTCAGGGAAATGTCCGTCGTGGAATGCTCATGCCAGAGAACAGCCGTCATGGATGAAGACAGAGCTCGCGGAAGTCAAATCCGTTGCTGGAATTGCAACCAAACCGGACACCTACAACGGCAGTGCAGAAGTGCACCTAGACGAGGAAATTGTCCACATTGCGGAAGTAGGAGAAGCAGAGAGGAAGCATCCTGTCGGTCAGACTTCCCAAAACCAGCAGTCGGGAGATGCGTAAGGACCAACTTCGCGGGGCAGAAGTTGGTTACTGGAATCGAGGCCCCCAGGACCACCATTCAAGTTTCGCAAACCAAACGGGGTAACAAGAGCCTGACAGTGGAGGCACTAATCAACAAGAAGAAGTGCGTAGCCACCATCGACACAGGTGCCACCGCCTCCATTGTAAGAAGAGATATCGTCAAAGGCTCCTGGCTGCACAACACCAACAGCTACTGCCTGAAGACTGCAACAGGGGAAATGGCGAAGGTATTTGGAGAAGTTCGTCTTACGATTACTCTGGCAGGACTGACGTTCGCCCATGCGTTTCTGGTGGCAGATATATGCGACGAGTGCATCATCGGAATAGACTTCATGAAAGCAAATGAAGTAATCTTGGACATCGGGATGCAAGTACTGAGGTATCGAAATGTGGAGATTCCGATGGTGTACGGAAATGAGAATGCCGTAACTCTCAGGACAGTCATCAGCAAAGACGAAGTTTTGCCGCCGTCTTCAGAGACAATCATTTGGACGAAGCTGGAAGGTGATCTTGGGAGCCACCGATTCTACATAGTAGAACCAGACCCAGAGAAGAATTCTCAAGACTACATCGTGGGAAAGACGTTAGTCGAACCAAAGAACACCATGGTTCCAGTGAGAGTTTTGAACGCAAGACCACACACTGTCAAACTAAGGCGAGGGGAGGTGACTGGAAAATGCACGCCGATTACCGCCGTCGCAACAATATCTGAACGTGATGCTCCAAAACCTCTCCCATCACCTTGGACAGCGGAAACGAGAGAGACGATTCTCCAGTCCAGTGAGCTGAACCAGGAGCAGCGAACTATGGCAGAGAATCTTATCAATGAGTACGCTGATGTATTTGCCGCACAGGACGGAGAATACGGCCGAACACACCTGGTACAACATCGAATAGACACTAGTGATACTAGACCAATTCGTCAGCCTGCTAGGCGCCTTCCATTGGCAAAGCAGACAGAAGTTGCAGAGATGGTGTCGGCAATGGAGAAAGAAGGTGTGATTGAAAGTTCCAAAAGTCCGTGGGCATCACCGGTTGTACTGGTTAAGAAGAAAGATGGCAGCACGCGGTTCTGCGTGGACTATCGGCAGCTCAATTACGTCACCAAGAAAGACAGCTACCCTCTGCCACGGATTGACGACACGCTAGACACACTATCAGGAGCCCGATGGTTTTCCACTCTCGACTTGAAGAGTGGCTACTGGCAGGTACAGATCCATCCAGAAGACCGGGAGAAAACCGCCTTCACCGCAGGAAATGGGCTATGGCAATTCACGGTAATGCCATTCGGGCTGTGCAATGCTCCGGCGACTTTCGAGCGATTGATGGAATGTGTCCTGCAAGGGTTAACATGGAAAACCTGTTTGGTATACTTGGATGATGTCATCGTCGTAGGAAAAACGTTTGCGCAACACCGAGACAATCTAGGGGATGTGTTTCAAAGGCTTCGAAGTGCCCACCTGAAGCTCAACCCCAAGAAGTGCGCCCTGTTTAGAGCGGAAGTCAAGTACCTGGGACACATAATTTCAGCGAAAGGAGTGAGAACCGATCCGGAGAAGGTCGAAGCGGTGAAAAACTGGCCAGTCCCCAAAGACAAACACCAACTAAGGAGCTTCCTGGGCCTAGCCACCTACTACAGACGGTTCGTGAAGGATTTTGCCGGGATCGCAAAGAACCTGCACCAGTTGACGGAAAAGGGAAAACAATTCAAATGGTCAATTGAGTGCGAGAAGAGCTTCAAGGCACTTAAACAACGGCTATGCGATGCCCCGATACTGGCTTACCCCACTCCCGGGGAAACGTTCGTTGTGGATGCAGATGCTAGTAATGTCGGGGTAGGAGCCGTACTCTCCCAGGTGCATGACGGCCAAGAGAAGGTGGTTGCGTACTTCAGCAAGGTGCTCTCTAAGCCAGAAAGGAACTACTGCGTGACAAGGCGGGAACTTCTAGCTTTGATCTTGGCTACGAAGCATTTTCACAAATACCTCTACGGGAGGAAGTTCGTTCTTCGCACAGACCATGCAGCATTAAAATGGCTATTACAGTTCAAGAGTCCTGAGGGTCAGGTCGCAAGATGGATCGAAAGGCTGCAAATCTACGACTACGAAATACAGCATCGTAAAGGAAAACTCCACTCTAATGCGGATGCACTGTCCCGGAGACCATGCAGAACGGATTGTAAACATTGTGCGCGTCAGGAAGAACGGGAGCTGGTTTCCATCCAAAGAATGAGAGCCGAACCTATCGCCGGCTGGAGCGTAGATGAGATCCGGAACGCTCAGAAGGAAGACCCCGATATCGAGCCGATTCTGGCCTGGAAGGAGAACATGGAGAAACCGGATCATCAGGACATCTCTCACAGAAGCCCGACCTTAAAGGCATATTTTGCGCAGTGGGACTCCCTCCATGTCCAAGAAGGTGTTCTGAGAAGAAAATGGGAATCCTCCGACGGAAAATCGTTTGTAATGCAGCTTGTCGTACCGCGGACGAGGGTCAAGGAGGTGTTACAGGAAATGCATGGCGGGGCGACCGGAGGCCACTTGGGAGTGAATAAGACGCTAGAAAAGGTACGAGAACGTTTTTATTGGTTAAAAGCGAAGGAAGATATCGAAGACTGGTGCAGAAAATGCGACGTGTGTGCAGCTAGCAAGGGTCCGAGAATCAAAACTCGAGGTAAGATGCACCAATACAACGTGGGAGCACCTTTCGAACGAATCGCCATTGACATCGCAGGGCCCTTTCCGGAAACCGACAATGGTAATCGGTATATACTCGTAGTGATGGACTACTTCAGTAAGTGGCCGGAAGCGTTTCCGATCCCTAACCAGGAAAGCAGAACCGTGGCGGAGCAGATCGTCTACAATTGGGTTAGCAGATTCGGTGTGCCCTTGGAATTGCATTCTGACCAAGGGCAGAACTTCGAGTCAAGAATCTTCCAAGAGATGTGTCAACTACTCGGAATCAAAAAGACAAGGACAACCCCGCTTCATCCACAGTCGGACGGTATGGTGGAGCGTTTCAATAGGACTTTGGACGAACATCTCTCGAAGGTCGTAGGTGACTACCAACGGGATTGGGACCGGCAGATTCCCTTGTTTTTGATGGCCTATAGAAGTGCCGTGCATAGCACTACTCGACATGCGCCGTTCGAAATCTTATTTGGTGGAATAGCTCGTTTACCCAGTGAGGTGAAATTTGGATCTCCTACCAATGAGCCCAGAAATGAAGAAGAGTACGTGGCGGACCTTAGGGAAAGGCTTAGGGACATACACCAAAGGACCAGAAGCCAGATTAAGATGACGAGCGACCGCATGAAGACCAGGTATGATGCCAAGGCAACAACGTCAGGATTCCAGGAAGGAGATCTGGTGTGGCTGTATAATCCCCATCGCCAAAAGGGGAAATCACCTAAGTTACAGCGGAACTGGGAAGGTCCCTACAGAATAGTAACCCGCATCAACGATGTTGTCTACCGCATCCAGCGAGGACCAAGGGCCAAAATGAAAGTGGTTCATGTGGACCGACTGAGTCGATACAATGGCCGAAATGAGGATGCACTTGTTCGGGACGAACACGTCTAAGAGGGGGGCAGTGTAGCATAATAATAACTACGCGCCTATGTCTATGCAGCAAATTCCGAAGTGACTTTCCATTCTGGCAGAATTTTGGTTCAAACTGTCCTTCATTCGAGGTTCGTGTCGGGGACGAAGTCTCCACAGCTCATGTCAACGAAAGAGACGAATAATATTAGGGATAAAAGGGAATTATAACTGCAAGAATTATTTCTCTTGTTCCAGTGGTCGAAGAATTTGCTAGAAGTTTCTGGCTATCAGAAACTTCTGCTATATAAGGACAGATGGCGATCAAAAAAAAGACAGTTGGTTTAGAACCGTGGCGAAGAGATTAGAAAAGTGATAATGGGCGAAGTTGTAATTTGGTGATAAATTGAAAGTTGAGAGTGAACAAGAAAAAGTAATTAGTTTGGATTTGTGAATTAAGTAATTGAAAGGAGATAAAGTGATTTGAGAGGAAAGAGACATTGTAAGAAAAGAATTTGCGAAGAATAGTATAGTGTGAACTTGAATTGTTCTATAGAGTAGAAAATAAAGAAATAATTTCACAGAATAATTGTTTTATCTACTCGAGCCGTAGCTCGCATATTACAATACAATAAAAAACATACAGGAAACTTAGACTCCATTTAGAACGGATTGTATGATACCCCATCGTCCATCTTCTCACTCATCCGCTTTACTTTTTTTTTGTATAGCTTTTTATTGATTTTAATTCATGTACAATACTTACACGCTATATAAAAACGTTTAAAACTAGCTTATTCTAACTTATTGTCCATTTGCGGGCGCTCTAAGCTAAACTTAATCCATAACTGTGTCTTTCGACTTAATCTATTACTTATTATTATTTTCTTTAAAAAACAAGTATGACTAAGACAAATTTTTATTTTAAAAGCTTAGTATCCGTATCTACTATTTATTTTATTTTATATATAAAACTTAAATGCTACCTTAAAATAAGTCTTAACCTAACTTAACTACATGTCAAGTGCTGACTTTTTTTTGATTTTTTATGATTTTTAAATATTTTCTGTTGTGTTTTGTGCTATGTTGATTTTTTTTTTTCATATAAATAAACTTAAAATATCTAAACCTAGAAACCTAAAAAAAAAAGAAACATGTAAGCCGGCCAAGGCAAAAATATGGCGACCAACTTTGCCGTATCAGACCTACCCCGGATCTAAAGGGATCGACGAGGAGCTCCCTCTAGTAACCAACAAAATTGCTTGTGCTACTTGCTCACATCTCGATACCGATCTACTGAATCGGAGACGCTCTTCATTGTTCTGTGTGACCTTTCGGCTGTAGTTGAGCCGCCTGTTCACAGTTCACAGTTGTCCGGGCAACGTAGAAGATTAGCGGCACCGCTGATCTATCCTGGATCGAACCTGCCTGATCGAAATAGAGGAATGTTTCTGGGGGGACAAAGCCGTTAAGGCGCACTTTCTCATGGTACCTATGTTTGGGGTAATAAGCCCCGAAGATTAGGCTATTCATCGAGGTCATTGCTCTTGCAATGTGTTTTCGAGTCATCTTGACCAGGATATTGTCAATTCTTATCAGCTTCGCCCTATTGTATAGGACCTCGTTAGAATAAAAAAATTTTGTACTGGGACTCTGGTGTTCTTTACAAGTGAATGCAAGCCCGAAGGCAGGTCCTCTCAAACACCCGAATTCTTTCCATCCTACCTGCCTCTATTACCCTTGCATCGAATTGCTTGCTATAAAAAAGTCTCTTTGTAAGGGCGAAGGCAGTTCAGGCTCTGGCCGGAACAGCATCTACAATCTACATGTTTGATATTGGTCTAGCCAAAGTCCAAGGTATCTGACTACATTTTGACACGCAAGTGGACGCTCACCTGTAATAAAGTGAGCGTGGCGTTTGCGAAATTTATAAAACAGATACTATGAAATCTTTCTATTCAGAGGATATTTTTGTGGATTTTAAGAAATTTGATCACAAAACTGTTGCTATAAATTTTTCTGAAGTTCATGGATTCTGATGAGATATTCACAATACGTCTTAACCGACACTGTAACTTGCTTCGAAAAAGCAATACATGGTTCTTTTATGAAAACGCCCCTAAAAGGTGGGCGTGGCCATATATAATGTATGGACGAAATGTAGAGAAGGTCAATGTTTACATTTGTACCGCTTCGGATTCTAGAAACGTTGCGAACTCAAAATTGAAGGCCCAAAAGTGCTAACATACGGATGGATGGACATGGCAAAACCGACATAATTTTTATAACTATCACAAAAATATATATACTTTTACCGGTATTATTTATCTATGTTACAAACTATGTACCAAAATTAATATACCCTGTATAGGGTATAAAAAAATGGAGATGACTGTTCTTGGGTTGCCATTGTGCTAAAAAGCGAGTTGCTAAATTCTTTTAAGATATCATAATTTTAGGCCTAAATACCCAAATAAAAATTATTTGGTCCGAGGAGGTCGAATGGAGTAGAAGATACGACCGCGAACTCTATCACTAAAAGGATAAAACTCAACGACTACATCGGCATGGTCACCTTGAGCGAATAGACAACAAGAAGATCTTCGAATCCCATCCACAATTTCGAGACTACGAGGAAGATCGACCCTCGCGGGATTGACGAGTATGGAATGCTGATTTTAGGATAGGGGGGAGCTACATTTTTCATATCTTGGATTTCCTCTCTTTATAGCTCTTCTATAGTAATAAATAGAGTTAGACATTTGGACAAGTTAGTAGATACATACTCGTATATATGTATGTATTCTACTTCATTGCAGAGGCGACATTTTTTTTTTTTTTTTGTAAAAGGAGATTTTCAAATCCCGGAGCACTCAGACTCAATTTTCTGTGTCCATTGTACTACCAGCCAGAACTCCTTTTTGATGTAGTGGTTGGAGAAACCTAGATTTTATACGTTTCTCTTTTATGTTCGGGTGGCTGTGGTTGCTGTTCCTCATCCGGACTTGAACCTGCACAGTTCGGGTCACAAGCGAACACATTTCCCACTACACCGTGGCCACCTCTCGAAATGTATTATAGTTAGCCAATTCTTTTAGACTTAAGGCGTGGTTTTCTTGAAGTTTTCTGCCAGTTTATTGCCACTATGTAAAATTGCAGTTTTTAGAATTGGGTTATATTGACTTTGAGGACCGCTAAGATTTGTGGCTTATTCGCATAGACCTGCGACTTCAGAAAACCCCACAAGAAAAAGTCTAACGGGTTCAAATCGCATAATCTCGGTGGCCAGTTCACATCACCTCGTGCAGAATTTCCAATGTGGCGTGAGCTGTGTGGTACGTAGTGCCGTCCTGTTGAAACCACATGTCGTTGGTGTCCATATGATCCAATTCAGGCCAAAAGAAGTTGGTAATCATCGACCTATAGCGCTCGCCATTGACAGTGATGGCCTGGCCAACGTCGTTCTCATAGAAATATGAACCGATGACGCCGCCAGCCCAAAATCCACACCAAACAGTGATTTTTTGGGGATGTATTGGACGCTCTTGGATCTCATGTGGATTGGTATCGTCCCAAATTTAACAATTTTGTTTGTTGTTCATCCAGAAATGGGACTCATCGCTGAAGATGATTTTTCGATGAAAAATGCTCCAGAACCCATTCAGCGAACACACGTCGTTGTCTGTGGTCGTTTACCTTCAGCTTCTGGGTCAGTTGAATTTTGTACGTGTGCAGGCCCAAGTCACGACGCAAAATTCGCCAAGTTGTGGTCTGCGAAAGGCCGAGTTCTTGTGAGCGACGCGAAATCGACTGCCTCGGATTCTCCTGCACACCCTTAAGGACAGCGGCGATGTTTTCGGCAGATCTTCCGTTTCGTCGACGTACGGGTGTTAGTTGATCGTTTACTAAACCAGTGGACTCAAATTTATTCACCACACTGCCTTCCTCTCGGAAGGACGATTATGGCGACCGTAAAATGGGCGAAGCGCGCGGAACGTTGCCCGAACAGAACACCCATTTTGATAAAACAATTTTGACGTGTTATTGAACGCTATATCGGTCCATGGCGATTTAGCAAAACAGACAGAATAAATGACAGCCAATTTGTCAGATGTAGCTTCAACAATATGGCCGCTATCAACTGTCAAAGTTCGGATGTCCCTATTCGAAGACCCTGTATGATTATTGAACTTAGTGCGCAAAAGACCGATTGTTGGACGGCTTGAGTGGCACGTAGCGCTGTCTTGCTGGAACCAGAAATCATCTAAGTTCATTTCCTCAGTTTGTGGCCAAAAAAATGCCTCTTGACCGTAACGTTGTTACCATCTTGATCTTCGAAGAAAAATGGGCCAATAATGATGTCATTACAAAAATCACACCAGGCGCACACTTTCGGCAACAGCAGCAATATTCTCGGCTGAGCGCATAAGACGAACACGAAGATAACTTGAGTTATCAATTAGTATGCCAATCTCAAGAACTTTCTTCACAAACTTGACTGCAGCAGGCATGGATTGTTCATTATTTCAACCGAAATTTCTTTTCCAAATTCCCACTGTTCCGCAATAACTTTTCAATATTTCCCAAATTGATTAAAGTGTACATCGATTCTTTCGTACCGCAGAGATATGATACTTTGTTTCTGTAATTTTTTTAAGCGCGAAAGAGCTGTCAGTGTCAAAATAACATGTAATTTAAAAATAGATAGCCCACCCGTTACATCGAGCGTTCTCAAAGGAACATAAAACCTTGGGAAAGCATAAAAGTCGGTCGATCTTATTCATTTTTGGTTATATTTCTGCACTTCTGAGCTGTCAGTTATGAGGCGTGTCAAAATAAGTTAGGTTTTTGGAAACACTGTACGTACTGCGTTACTAGGGAATTGAATCACCCTGTACTTTTCATTTTAGACCTAGTACGAGGAACACAAACAAATGAAAAAAGATTTTATGTTCTATGCACATTTAGAGTATTTTATTAGGTTCTTACTTCATACAGCTTCTTAAAATCTAAAATTTTACATTTAACATTCCTTTTTGGGTGAACACTCATGAAAATACGCTTCATTCCGAATGATGTCTTCGTTAAAAAATGACGCTGTCTCTTTCTCAGGTGGATATGCTTCAGCATCATCTAACGCGTCCAATAATTTCCGGCGAAAGAATTTCATTTGATTATCAGTTAGCCTTTGAACCTCTGGCAAAAGACTGAGAAGGAAATATTTTCGGGAGTCATCAGTCTCAGAATACCGAGTTCTTTTCGATTCAACGTAGTCAGAAACTGAAGCTCGTTTGTTAACTGCTCTCCTCGGTGTATTGGAGTATCCATTGGATATCAGATTATTTGGTATCTCCTGGTTAATGGGATTATCTCCCTCGTCGCCCTCATTATGGTCTGGTTCTTCAAGGCATGTAACATTTTCCGTTTCACTCTGTGCTGGAGACGATACACTTTCTGTTGTATCTTCGCTTCTTTGAAGTTTTATGAATGGCGCGAGAAATGACATAGCATCGCCGAGATAGTACGATTTCCTTTTCGTTACTCTGCTCGGCAGAGGTTTTAACCTTCTCACGAAAACCGTACGAAGATTTCGCCATTTTTCTTTGCAATATTGGGCTAATGAGAGAGAGCCATGAAATTGATTAAAAAGTGATTAGAGACACACGCAAAAATATCTACCATCGTCTTTCATCTTTTCTGCGACTTCATTCCATGCCGCCTCAACTTGATCCCTTTTGGAATAATCTGGTAATCTGTAGTTGTACAGAACTGGATGCTTTTCAACCTCCCGAACCAACTGAATATTCACCGCCTCTTCAAACGAAGACATTTTAAGAATAAAAATAGTCGCCGTAGTGTGGAAAGAAACCGTGCGACTGGATGTATTGGTAGTCGCAACTGAGTGGTACAGTCGCCCCGGAAAGACTAGTTTCGTAAAATCCATACACAACACTGAAACTGGTAGAGAGTATACAGAAACTGACGTATACAAGACGTATTGTGGTTCTATCGCGCAGATGCCAGTAATGTGCAACTATAGGGTTGGCTATGGTGCGGTATTTATTCATCGCATGAAACTACCTGCCTCACGAAGAATGTTTTATTATCTGGATGACAGCAGTGGTGTTAAATTGGGTACAATAAATATGTACGCTTCGTGTAGGTATTATAAAACAATTTGCATTCAGATTTGTCGCACTCATAACTGAACAGTTTATACGGTTTTTCAGAGCTAAGATACACTGCCGACAATTGAGTAAAGTATTTATTAAAAGGAAACAGCTTCAATTTGTTAGTTGCGATACTTGGGTTTCACACGAGTTTGCAATATCCATTGAACATTCAACTTCAACTTTATATTTGATAGCACTATGCCCAACGTCCCATTTGTACATCAGAAGAACTCCTCGTCGTTTCCACCTTGGTTCAATAAGGAGTTACGCTCGCTTCGCAACAAAAAAAAAAAAAAAAGTACTGCGGCACGCATACCTTAAAGTTCGCTTCGACTCTGACTTTTCCAATTAACGCTTTGCGAATCTCTTAACCTCGAATATCTGGACCGAATACAATCTAATCTAATCTTTGACCCCAAACCTCTGATCATACAACATTAATTAAAACAAAAAAAATTTAATAACTCACAAATCCTTGAGCGACTCCAAAATAATCTCAGATTTATTCGCTCACTGCTTCAGCCAGTCGTTCATCAGCTACGTCCACTTGATCATGATTACTTTTCTTATATGCGAAACTGTGCCCAAACTTCTTTAGTTTAAATTAATATAGCCTTAGTACTTGTAGAAGAGAAGAGAACAACAACTTAGACCGGGTCTTAATGATTCGACTTCCATAGTTTTAATAAAATACGCTACTACTACTTGTCTCAACCCCTCACCACTTTTTTTTTCAAATCTCTATCCTACAGAGGGTTTTGGAAGAGCTCCTTTATAATTCCCTTTCATAAAAAAGGTTCTAAGAATGAAATTTTCAACTATCGCTAAACTTTTCCAATGTTTTCCCACTGTAAGTCTATTTTTTCTAGAACCAGCATGGATTTCTTAAGGGTGGATCAATAACCACCAACTTAATGGAGTTCTAGTACTCCATGCACATTGAGGATTGCAAAGAACTTGATGTAATTGCCACCGATTTTAGTAAGGCCTTCGACAAAATCTCTCAGGGAATCATCGTTCTGAAACTCAAAGTTCTTTATTACATGGAAGAAATCTTACTTGGATGAATGGCAAAATAAAGCCATTTACATCTTTTCTATGTGGCCCCATTAAAGCCACCTCTGGAGTCTCTCAAGGTAGTCACCTTGCCCCTTATATCTGGACAATTAATGACGTTAATTGTATCATCGAAGACTACACATCTACACAGAGAGACCCCCGCTGACTCTTGCCCACTCCAAGATGACCTGAATAGACTTTCAACCTGGTGCCAACAAAATTTTCTAGAGCTAAATTTTCATTTTCATATTGACAGCATTATTAGCAGAGCCATCCCTGCACTCGGCTTCGTGAAACGCTTTACCTTTGTTAGACCAATTCTTGAATATGCTCGCCAAGTCTGGTCACTTTATGATGATAACCACTCCATACGAATTCAAGCTGTCCAACGCAGGTTTATCCGTTTTACCTTATGCAGTCCGACATTAATAATTTATACCCCAATGTGAATTATTTGAAATTGATCGACGTACATCTCTTGGAAAATGTTGAAAAGTTGTACATATATTCTCATTAGCTATTTGCTGCGAACGTCAATTGCACCTCTCTGCTACAAATGATCTCCCTCAAAACCAACCCACGATCTATAACCCTCTTCTGCCTTAATTTTCACCGTACGGGTTATGGCTGTAATGAACCAATGCCCAGAATCGTATACAAATCTTTTCTGATTTTCACTGTAGCTATTTTTCACTTAGAAACGCCCTCCTCCTTAGTTTTTCAGTATGTTTACCTTTACGTTTCGGAATGCTACTGTTAAGTTTAGGTAAAAGTTTTCTTTTTTCTGTTACATACTCGTAGGTACTTTATAGATAGTTCCTTGCATAAAACTTAAATAAACAAATAAAGTAGATTGTTAGTAGAAAGTAATTGAATTTGTCGCGCAAAAGAGCCATTGTTTCGTTAGCTGTGTGGCAAGTAGCACCATCCTGTTCAAACCACATATCGTTCACATCCATATCTTCCAATTTGGGCCATAAAAAGTTCGTTATCATCTCACGATAGCGAACACCATTCACAGTAACTGCCTGACCGGCCTCATTTTGGAAAAAATACGGCCCGATGATGCCGCCAGCCCATAAACCGCACCAAACAGTCACTCTTTGTGGGTGCATTGGTTTTTCGACAATCACTCTTGGATTATCATTCGCCCAAATGCGGCAATTCTGCTTATTGACGAATCCACTGAGGTGAAAATGTGCCTCATCACTGAAGATGATTTTCTTCGAAAGTTGATCATCCACTGTTGCCATTTCTTGCCACCATTGTGACCATTGACGACGCTTGAAATGGTCAAGAGGCTTTAGTTCTTGAGTCAATTGCACCTTGTAAGCGCGTTAATGCAAGTCTTTATGCATAATGTTCATCAACGACGAGCGTGAGAGGAGCAATTGTTGGGCACGACGACGAGTTGAGGTGGACGGCTCTTCAGCCACACTATCGCGAACAGCAGCAATATTTTCTGCAGTACGAGCTGTACGAGCATGCACTGGTGTTTTCACATCTCCTACAGACCCGGTTTGCACAAATTTTTGCACGATTTTTCTGATTGTACGCACATTTGGACGATTAAATTGACCGAAAGAATCACGAAATGCACGATTTGAACGCCCATTTTCATAATAAGCCTGAATAACTTTAACGCGTTGCTCGATTGTGTATCTTTCCATGGTTCAAATTGAGTTAGTCTGAAATTGAGAAATGTCAAATGAAATGCAGAAAAAAACTTGACGTTTAGGTGTGGTTCACATTCAACATCGGCCCTTAAAATTTGACCACCCTTTATATGTGACATAACACGCGTCTGATAGTTCACTACTTGTTTATCAGCATTCTCCTTGCTTATATATTAAGTGGTCCTCAGCACCGGACTAGAAACCTTTTTGAGTGTTCAAAATACATATGTACATTATTTCGTGAGTAGAAAATCTTGAAAAACTCTTCATCTGTGTAATAATTTCAAAATTTGACTATAAAAAAAAAAAAAAAAATCCCTATAGTTTCAGATAAATGCGCTCCACTACGAGTATGGATTTAAAGATCTACTAGTTGCAGTAAATACTTTTTTTCAAAGCTTTTAATAGAGCGCAGGACAGTGTCATCGTAAACAAGCTAGAAGCTTATGGTGTCGGCAACATATTGTAATATGCGAGCCGCGGCTCGAGTAGATAAAACAGTATTCTGTGAAATTATTTCTTTATTTTCTAGTCTATAGAACAATTCAGGTTCACACTATACTATTCTTCGCAAATTCTTTTCTTACAAGGTCTCTTTCCTCTCAAATCACTTTATCTCTTTTCAATTACTGAATTCACAAATCCCAACTAATTACTTTTTCTTGTTCACTCTCAACTTTCAATTTATCACCAAATTACAACTTCGCCCATTATCACTTTTCCAATCTCTTCGCCACAGTTCTAAACCAACTGTCTTTTTTTTGACCGCCATCTGTCCTATTTTAAGTTTAAACCAGTTTCTGAAACATAATAATTTCAAAACATATAACTCCAAAAACTACAAAATGAAAGAAAAATAATTCAATTATTTATTTTTACTAACTGCTTCCTGCCGTCAAAATATCATAGAATGCCAAAAAATGTCAAAGATTCGTACTTAAAATGAGTTGTAACTGGAGAAGTAGAGCAAACAAAAAAAAAAATCAGTTTCAATATTTGAATACGGCGTAAAATTCTACGTTGGAAACGCTTAATAACTTTTTTTTTTGTTTTTGTAGCACGGTGAAAGAAGTTGCATCCTGTTGTCAAACATTGTTTAGATATCGATTTTGGCTAAGATCATCTAGAAATATTCGTGAGATAAGTGAAATGTTTTACTATACAGCGAGTTTCAAAAAGGTTCTATTTGTAATGAAGTTTGAAAAAGTCTTAGCAAACTTTTGTCAAGCACTGGGCAATTCTTCTTTGATTTAAGGGAAATTCACTCAAATCAGTAGAGTAGGAAAAAGCATGAAACTAAGACATTTTTCCCAACTTTTTGAAACATTTGAAAATTTTAAGAATAATGTAGTTATTCAACTAGGTGTGGAAAAAGATATTTACTAAAGCTTCTCATTTGATTTTGAAATATATTTTATTAAAGATCAAAATGTAGCCCTTTTTATTCCAATCTAGTCGGAATTTTCTAATATAATGTCCTTTTTTTAATTAAGGTCTAATCTGAACAAAATTAATTTCTTACAGAAAGTATTCTGGCCGATTTTATGACCAAACATTGGCAAATAATATTTTTTTTTTTAAGTGTGGTTCAATGCATCTTTATTAACCCTAAATCTTTTGTTAAATTTGCAAAATAAAAATGTTATTTACGTTTAATTCGCACTTATCTCTTCAGTGCCGGTTCTCAACGACTTCCCGCTATTCATCGTCGGACCGATATACTAGGGCAAGGTGAAAAGTTCTCAGCCTGACGCAGAGATGGCGTTCCAATCAGCAAAAATTTATGTTTCCTGCCTGGGTGCTCTTCTCATTAGTTCGTATGACAAGTTTCGACTTGTTCTCTCAAGTAGTTTCAGCAAAATTTAAACGTGGTTGCACGTCCCTCGAAGATGACCCACGTGAAGGACGGCCAAAAACCGCAACCACACCAGAAACCATCGAAAAAGTGCATGATATCGTGTTGGATGATAGGCGAGTGAAGGTGAGTGAGATAGCTGAGGCTGTGTTTATATCGGAAGAGAGGATGCGAAACATCTTACACAAAAACTTAGGGATGCGAAAGCTCTGCGCAAGATGGGTGCCGCATTTGCTGAATGCCGATCAAAAGCAAATGCGCAAACGATTTTCGCGGCATTCTTTGGACCGATTCAATAGGGATCCGACCGATTTTGTTCGGCGATTTGTCACCATGGATGAGACATGTGTCCACCATACGCCAGAAACGAAACAGAAGTCGAAGCTGTGGGTGGAAGCTGGTGGTTCGGCGCCAAAGAAAGCGTCATGGCCAGTGTGTTTTGGGATGCGAAAGGGATCCTGTTTATTGATTACCTTGAGAAAGGCAGAACAATTACAGGCGAATATTATTCCAACCTTCTTGACCAGCCGGATGCCATATTCGCGAGAAGAGGCTTGGCTTGAAGAAGAGATAAAATCATCTTTCACCAGTACAATGCACCTGTATACAAGTGCACGTTGGCGATGGGAAAACTGCGGGATTTGGGGTACCATTCGCTCGTCCATCCCCACTATTCACCTGATTTGGCACCCTCAGACTTCCATCTGTTCCCAAACTTGAAGAAATTTGTTTCTGGGAAGCGCTTCGCATCCAATGTAGAAGTTGAGAGGGCCGTAGATGAATATTTTCACAGCCTTCCAGACTCTCACTTCCGAGAAGGAATACTGATGTTGGAGAAACGCTGGTCCAAGTGTGTTGAAGTCAAGGGAGATTATGTAGAAAAATAAAATCATTTTTTAACTGAAAATCGCAGTCTTTCTTTGTCAGGCCGAGAACTTTTCACCTTGCCCTCGTACTCTTCTCAGATGAAAGCAAGTTTAACATATTTCAATCAGATGGAACAATAAGAGTGTGGAGAAAGCCGAATACTGAGTTGCAAAAAAAAGGTGAGATGTAGTGAGCACGGTCAAGCACGGGGGTGGGGAGGTTATGATATGGGGTTGTATGGCGGCAAGTGGTGTAGGCAACTTGGTGGGATAATGAACAAAATTCTACTGTGCAGAAATTAAATCTTGGTAACAGTTTCTTTTTCCAACAGGATAATGATCCCAAACACACTGCTCACATAGTGCATATGTGAATCATTTACCATGTGCCCCATATTCTTTCAACTCTCCCTTAATCCCCAGATATGAATCCTATAGAACATCTGTGTGATGAACTTGGTAAAAGGATGGAAAAGCATAACATTTCGGGGAAAAGTGAATTCAAGCAACATCTGTAGCAAGACTGGCAAAATATCGGAGCTGAAATTACAAAAAAACTGGTCTATTCAATGCCACAAAGATTGGATGAAGTTTTTAAAAAGAAACGGCTGGGCCATAAAGTATTAAGGAATTTATTTTGTAAAAATATTAGTAGCTGTGTTAATAATTTTGTTCATGTTTCAAAAGGCAGTTATTCACATTTTTGTTTATTACTTTTGACTAAGCTAAAAAAAAAAAACAAAGATTTTACTAGAGAATATGCCTTTGTGTGAATAATTATGTCCGTCTCTGTATGTAAAGGGTTTTTCAATAAGGACATAACAATTTTGTATTCAAATAAATCACAGATTAATTTATATATCGGGCTGAAATTTATTGCAGGTATAGTACACATGTTTAATTTAAGTATGGAATTCGATCTCGTTCATATGACATTTGCAGTGATCGATTCTTTCAAGCCAATTTTCCACCACTCTTCCACACATATCGGCCTGAACGTTGACAATTTCGCGTTCGATATTGTTCTTGCGCTCCTCTAACGTTGTTGGCTTGTTGGCATAAACCAACGACTTAACGTCACCCCATAAAAAGAAATCCATCGGCGTTAAATCGCATGAGCGAGCTGTCCATTCGACCGGACCATTTCTCGAGATTACACGATTATCGAATAGATTAATTATTTGACCAACTGTGTAGCACGCGGCACCAACTTGTTGGAATCACATATCACTGATGTCAAGTCCATCCAATTCTGGTAAAAAGAGTCTTCCAACTTCATTAACCGGAACATGGAGATCATTTTCATAGACGAAAAAATACGGTCCAATCACACCTCCAGCATGAAATTCGGCCATTTTTTGTGGACGCAATGGAGTTTCTTGAAGTACATTTGTGTTTGTTGCTGTCCAATAACGAATATTTATTAAGCCAAAAATGAGCTTTATCGCTGAAGACGATTTTTCGATGAAATTCAGCGGTCGAATTACCGCATCAGTTATCGAGCAATACGTGACTGACAAATGTTGATTTGACATGACCGCTTAAGAGATCGAGTATCGAGTA
This sequence comes from Pocota personata, assembly GCA_963082735.1. Classification (NCBI taxonomy): domain Eukaryota; kingdom Metazoa; phylum Arthropoda; class Insecta; order Diptera; family Syrphidae; genus Pocota; species Pocota personata. The sequence goes on along the minus strand of OY720432.1, from coordinate 83,405,315 downwards.
TCGAAATTTGGCATTCTCTCATCAGTGATCGTGTATTTATTTATTCTATATGGTTTCTGCTGACGAGCTGAGGTGCATTTGGGAGAAAATATGTGAGAATATATTTGTTTATTGTTATTTTTGCGTTTGGTTAAATTTACTGTTTGAAATTTATTTCACGTTGAGTCTAAATAAAATTAACCCTCTGCAGAAGGAGATTTTGGTAAATATTATGAGCTGGGACAGCGGTTTAGGTGCATCCTCTAAAATTGATCTTCTCCAGTATAAATAAAAATGCACTCTTATTTGCCCTGACTGTTTTAATAGAACTGCAATCAAAAGTGTATGTTGTGAAAGATATTTTCAGAAAATTATAGTTTTGTATATGTAAGTAGAGTCTTGTAAAGGAAAGGGATCGCTTTTATCTCTCAAACGTCCTCGTTCAATACGCTCATAGCGGATCATCCTCTGAATCAGAAGATGAAAAATAAAGTAAATATTAAATTTTTAATTGAAGACGATAAATACAAAACTCTTCATCACACAAAAATAAATAGTTTTGACATTTGTCAACCATCTCAATTCAATGTAGTAGAATTGTACTAGTACAATCTTCAAAGTGCACTCGATACGTGACCATTCTTATGTGATCATCCCAATGTAGTTACTCGATCACTCGATAGCGTATGGATTTCATTCACTCGTTAACTGATGTCGTAATTCGACCCCAGGATTTTCTTCAAACTTAAAGTTGCGACTACCGACTCAGAGTTTCGGTAGTAATTTTTAATGATTTCCAAACGTTGCGCTCGTTCATGAACTTCACCATGATAGAAATGTAAACCTTGGCTGACGTTTTCACATTGACAGATCATAACAAAAAGTTTAAGGGTGCGTTTGTATTAAAATACAAAATTGTTATTTCCCTATTGAAAAACCCTTTAGGTATAAGTACATATTTTCGTGTGACTCAGATTTGCACTTACTTTTTTAAAATACACTGTTGGTATCCGTATCTTCGATAAGTTTTCCCTACAAACACGTTCCACTGATGTTATTATTTCATCCTTAGAAAAATTTAAACAAACCCATGTAGATTGTTTTTATTTGTTTATTCAAATTATCGAATGTTTAAGGAATTAAAAATTTGTTTTAACATCATTTGATTATTTGCAATGTCTTTACATTTTCTTATAGGCTTCCATTATGAATGAGATCCCCCAAAACAAGTGCTTTGTATTGCATCACAATGGCTAAACACTTTTACAAGGCCATTGTAAGATTTATAATATTTTTCTTTTTTTGAATTTAATTTAATCATTTAAATTGGAAAGAACAACTCTTATATTACCTACAGTATTAGTATATATATATATGTGTGTGTGTGTATAATACAATAAAATTTTAATAGTGTAGGTAATATAATGTAGAAAAAAAGAGCGATAATAGTATGTATATTGTTATTGTTTCTTAATTTGTTGACTAGATTTGAATATTATGTTACTTTTGAGAGTACAATGTTTTTTTTTTTTTTTGTGTATAATTCGAAAAAAAAGTTAATTAACTTTTCCATTGTTTCTTAGAATATACTCAATCAACAATATATTTGTTTGTATCGTCTTGTTTGCTTATTCTTAACAACTTTACGGAGATTACTGATTTAGTGATAAACTGATAACTTTCGGATTATAAATATCTTGTTGGTTTTGTTTTTGATTTGTTTAAGGAAGTCGTCTACTGATCGTCCTCGAGCTCCTTTGCGCTTCTGTAAGGACATGAAATGAAATAAAAAAAATAACTTCGCTTGATGCAAAGGAGACTTACAAAAATCTCGAAATATCCTCAATATCGACCAACATTGAGTCTTGTCCCATATGCAGATCATCCCGTTCCATCAAGTAATGCACAAGGGAGTCATTCAAGTCTTCAATTTGTGTGTGCAGATCATTGACGATAATTTTCAATTGAGCGATATTCATGTCGGTAAGCATTTGTCGGGAAACGCGACGTTTCTCTGGTGCCATAACGACGCCGACTTTTTCCAGAGAACCACGAATGACGCCCGTGATCGGTGACAGGCGTTGTTTCTGTCTATCCAACTGAGAAAAAAGTTGGATACCATTAAGATCTGTGAAAATATGTATAATACTGTTTTTTTTTTAAAGACTCACCTCCATTTGCATGTGAGCCATATCTTTCGCTTGTGATAGGGCCATTCGAGCTTCGATTTGTAGCCGAGCTTGCCGAGTAAAGAAATCACATTCTTTGTCATCGTCTGTCAGTGGAGCATCACCTGATTGGCGGGATTTCCCCGCATTATTATTTGTACAGTTAACTGAAAGCGGATGGGCATTGTAGGGGTGATCTGGGACGTCTATTGATGAAAAGAACTTTGGAATTTCATTCCTATTGCGGGTAACCATTCGGGAGAGTTTCGGACACGTCTCTGAGTCCGAACTGTGGCTTTCTGTGTCCGATGAGGCTTCATTCATGAAGCAGATCTGGAGGTTTTTACCTAAACAAAAAAGGAAGCATATTTAGTTTATGATTTGTTTTTTTTTACAAAGCTTTTAGAAATTAAAAAGTATCTGCTATACTCGCGTGAGTGAACCAACCAGATTTTACAATTTTCTACACAAATTGGCTTATCTCATTACGACACTAGAGATAAGTCCCACTGCAGGACTAGTTACTATGCTCATACTGTAAATATATATCTAAACATTTTTCTAATCTTAATTTTATCCACTCAGTGAAATAAAGTGGATAAAAGCGAGTGAGCTTTAATCTCCAACGCTTAACTATGTTTTACTCTATTCGGAAAACCTTTCGCCAGATCACGCTAGTCTGGTATAGGTGTTTTTTTGTTCAAGACAGGAATGTGGCCACGCCCAAACGACGTGTAGGCGCTACGACCAGTAAGATCTAATGTGCCAGAGGCCACTTTTTATGGCAGCAGTACTTCTATAATACTTTCCTTATGAAAGCTATAATTACGGCTGCGGAGGAGTTCCTTAAATCTAATGGAGATATTATCTCCTTAAGGAAGAAGCTTCTCCAACTTCTACACAGAGCTGCACACTCACATAGTACACGTTCTGAAGTATCGTTCTCTTCTAGGTAGAGGCGGCAGGTGAAATTCTCATTTTATTTAGGTGGTAGAGTATTGGCAGTGATCAGTAAGGAAGCTCACAAGCCTTCTTATGTCGTTTCTGCTATATTTTCAGATATCAACTGCCTTTTTTGGAAGGGTTGGACAGCTCTTTTAGCTTGTGTGATACCTTGGGAGTTATTCCAGTGGGAAATGCACATGTTGCATTCCGAACTGTTTAAGGTCAGTTTAAAGGCAGAATCAGATATTCCGCAAAAGCGTTCAGGTCCAATGAACAACTCAAAGGAACCTTTTCTAGCTAACAGATCTGCAGTTTCGTTGCCGTCAACACCTACATGACCCGGTACCCACCACAATTTTACTTTATTGTATCTGCCAAATTTTGTAAACTGTCGAAGCAGCTTAGATCTGATTTTGAACTGATCAGGTGGGAGATCAGTGCTTTAAGCGCCGTTTGGCTGTCGGTGAGGATGTGTATAGCGGCACCTTTGATACCTGAGTGCAAGTTTATATTAGCACAGGTCTCGATAGCGTAAATCTCGGCCTGGAAAACACTAGGACTCTTTCCAAGTGATTTCGTAATCTTGTAATTGAAACCAAACGATTCCTTTTGTATCAAACAACGGTCCGCCATTATTCCATATATAACGGCTTGGGATCTCAATCTCAAACCTTCTACCAAAGTTGAGTGATTTGGGCGTATAGTCAGTGCTAAGCATATCTAGCTCGGTAAAGTCGGTTAATAGATCCATGAGATCCCATGAACAGCAGAACCGTGTGCAGAATCACTGATAGGCGGTGAAAGCTTTCATTAACATCCGGTGGAGAGCATCCGATCAAAGGCTGGTAGCCGACCTATTCCTATTCTATTCAGATATTCAGAGACCTCAATGAAGTGATCCCTATGAATGTTACATTTGAGCGATCTCCTAGTCAACCCGCTAGGGTTCATTACCATTATGTCCACCTGGTAACGGCGCGAACATTTTTTTAAATTGCTTCAAATACATAACATGGAAACTTTGGAATTCACTTATAGCAGACGCAATTCCAGAAGCTTTTACTCTCCAGCTATTCAAGAGCTTAATCAACAGCGTAATAGCTTCGCCTACCCTAAGAGATTGGTATGAGGGCAACACCTGCAAAGTGACCATCAATGCCACAAGAAAGCTGTAAACTTGCATTAACAGCGGCGCAGGACAGTTGAAGAGGGATCCTGCCAATTGGGGAAGAGGTGGTCGGACCTGAGACATATTCCAGGAAAACATATACGATGACGCATTTCAACTATTTTTCACTTCAATTTCGACTCAATCTTTCAACTCGGTGTGAGCATCTACCCAGGTCGAAATCTCAACTCAATTTCGACTCGACCTTTCAATCCTACATATATACAGGGTATGTTACGATATTTGCGAGATGTGGGACCGTGAAACAAATTGTTGGTGTTTTCTAGGACTCGAAATTGAGCCCTGAGGCACTAAACAACCTGAAAAACATCTTCGTACCGAAACTGTTCCAGTTTGGGATTTTTCACAGCAAGGGGATAAGTTTTTGTTTGTTTTTTTATGTCACGTTCTATGTATCTTGAAGGTTGCTCACTTCAAGAAGAATTTGTCAAAAGAAAGTAATACTTAAAATGTTCCAAGGCGCTTGAGGAAGTAGGTCCCTGAGCGGTAATATTGATATGGAAGGCGAAGCAATTACAACTATGTACCTAAGTATTTAAGCATAAAAAAAGGGTCTTTATTACACCCTCTTCGAAAAGCATTTCACACAAAGGTTTCACACAATACCCTCTTGAGATAAGCAATCTTAATTGAGCAGGAAATAGCTAGTTCACTTTTTTTTTTTTTTTTTCAACCCCTTTTTGTAGCACTAAACTCACCGCTTTGCAAGCGCGATTGTAGACTAGGTTTTCGTCCAGGTCTAACATTATTAGTCACCAATTTACTGAAATAATCATCCTCAGCGCCCATGGCAAGACGTCGGCGGATTTCCTCCCGATCATTTCGTCTCTGTAAAAAGAGAATATAAAAATTAAATAAACAAATCTTAAAAGTATGATAATTAAATAACAAAGACCCACACTATATCTCTTAGATTCATGAATATCTACATTCGTTACCCTAGCAAACTTATCAAGAATATCATTTAGAAATTCCGGTTCTATTAGATGGATATCACTATTAAACATTGTCATTTCGATAATCGGAACCTTTTGACGATAAACACGCGGGAACATCCCTTCGATACAATCGAATTCTGATTTTGCACATCTATCATATTTGTGAAATAAATTTTTATTAACATTCGTAAGAAATTTCGACTTAAATCCGCCAAATATACGATCAAACATTATGCGGTATATGTTTATCAAAACCAGTCTTATTCCTCCGACGCACGTCACCAAACTGCTCGATGAGTCCTTAGAATGCGTGTTACACTTATCAATCAGCAAATACGTGATCATTCCCAGGCCCTGATCCATTCAACAAATGCACACATGTGGTCGTGTTTTTTTTTTTTATAGATACAGATACAGATAAGGCCGCATCGAATCAGAAAGGGCTTCGTCCCCTGGTAATACATAATTTTTTGTCGGTGGTATTCGATTACAACATGGGATGAAGGTACACACTGAATTGTTGAACATCAGGCAGCTGATCCTTTTCCTTTTTCAAAGCAAAATCTTTATGTAGGGCGATAAACTCTGAAACAGACCTCCTGGGTTAGTTTTGTTTGCCTGTGCAATTGAGATTTTGGAAAAGCAAAAGAAGTTTGCTGCCACAGCGGGGATAATCGGTGGAGGATCAGCTGACATAAAGTAGAAGCAGTCGAACTATGATGTATCTTTCTTTTCGGGAAGGAAATTTTCAGAAAAATAAGACAAAATAAGGATGAACATTGAAATCAGGTACATACGAGTACAAGTATCTTAAGATGGTTTCATGGAAGAGATGGTACTGAACAGATGTTCTGATCGACATTTCTTTTAGTGGAATTCTTAAGAAGTATCTAAGGAACAAATGGGAGGATGTGGTGAACAGAAGATTTACTAGGTTCATACATATATGTATGTATGTATACTACTAGAAAAACTCGATTAACTTTGAAAAGTGGAATTTTTCACTTCCAGATACAACGACAACTGACTGCGGTCCATCATCGTCCTGGACAGGGCAAGTCAGGATCGTTGTGAGGAGTTATAAATGCACATACCTGGATGTAGGTATGTATAATTAATAGTAAGAATAGATACGTAAGGAAGAATAATAATTTCTCATAGCACCGACAGTTTTCTTTTTTGGTACAACCGTAGAGAGCTAATGAAAAACATTAAACTATCGGACTGAGAGCAACTAGAATAAACAGCGATAGGCTATCAAACAAGGGTAAATATGTACATAATTTGTAACAAATGTTGCATTTTAATATGCTGCTTGACTTTGATCAGAAATTCACGACTGACAACTGATTTCTTCTATTTTATCAAGAGTTCAAGGTGCCTTGACTATATGCCCTCTATCTGCAACTACCACTCTTATCTTGACCACTGGTCGAGTGCACCGTGCTACGACTAGAGATTTGATTTCAATCCATTTACAATCCCTTTGGAAAAATGTTACCACTAATTTACTTTTAGTTTAAAATTCAGATGGCAATGGAAGCATTCTACGGATGGAATCAACGGTGGCGTCTTCCAGGCAGTGTATACTTTATACAGGGTGTTTCAGTCAAAGTCGCAAATACTCTAGGGGTGAGTGGGAGAGGGGGATTTTGTTCACCCTTCGAGTCTGTACCATAGTGAAGTTGCAGCTAGGACTTTGCTTGTGGTTATTTTGGAAAAACAGGCAAAATAGCTGTATCTAAGCATTTAACAATTATATCGTGCAAAAGCGATGACACTTCGTAATCCAATTTTTCCAAAGTCCCAGCATGATGTGTTCTACAGGGTGGGCCATTTAAGCCTCCGGCATCTGACATCGGCTTATGGCAGCCCGCGTTCGAAGTGTCAGTCCAAGTGAATTTGTGCCATGGAATAGTACACGCCACCGCAATGCGCTATTATCGTGCAGTTTTCCATTATTAACGCCTAATTTCGAAAAATTGTGATTTTAGCTGGTCTCCGCGATCACCCGACTTAACGCCTCCAGACGTCTTCCTGTTGGGTTATTTGAAGTCCAAAGTTTATGTCAACAAGCCACGAACCCTAGAAGCCTTGACAGACAATATACGATAGGAAATGGCCGCTATTTAGCCCGAAACACTTCGAAAAGTGAAATGCAGAAAAACGAACACATTGCACCATTCGCTCTGGCGGCGATTATTTACGCGATATCATATTCAAAAAGTGATCAGAACAAATTTACCAGGTTCAAAATAAACCAAAAATGACTTCACAGCAAATAATTTGTGTTTTTTTTTTTAAACTGTTAACAAAAAAACATTCCGAAGGTTTAAATGGCCCACCCTGTATAAAAAGTGATAATTTATGAATAACAGTTCTTTCGATTTATGTACATAACTATACATAGGTACTGCGAGGTCGTATGCTGCAGGGCTACCCTTGTGCAACTAAAGTCGCAATTTGATCTTTTCTTAGTGTTTCGCCCCCATGAGACCACTTTTCTAAAGTTTGTTCTTTGCAACTTTTTACCCTCTTTGAAATAATTTACGAAACTTATTTGCAATCCTATCCATTCCTTCGTAGGCGATACTTCTAATTTTTCAGAAAATTTTGCTACGAACCATTGAGTTTGTACTCTTTCGAAACTTGAACACAACACGGATGTTTGAGTGGAGACTCTCTGTTTGAATATATTCGAGCGTATTAAGCGCTAAGACTTTTGTTAATCTGTCTATTAATTCAAAGAATTAAGAAAGAAATATAAAGTATAATGTCCCGCCTGTCGATTTAGTCATATTCACAGTATACGTGTCATGTAGTCCCTTTTGCACATGCATTTTAAAAACTGCTTTTAAAAGTACTGAATGTGAATTGACTTTATCAGTATTCCTCAAAACCTGTTAGCTACAAAGACTCAAAACCAATGTGCATCGCAACCTCATTCTCTTTTCTCCCTGACAAATCTTGTAATTCATTCTTCAATATAGCCCTTTACTAAATTTCACAGGCTTTAAGAACGTGATGTCGATATTTAAAAAAACAAAGAAAAGGAAAAGGGCTCTCATTTCGTCGATGTAGACCTTTAACTTGACTTGGAATACGAAGTTGTTTTGTGTTAATAAGTGGTAGACTCTAAGTTGCTGGTGTGTAATAAATAATTCTTATTATTTACTAGTAAAAGGGCGTTTTTAGAAAAATGTTGTTGCCCCTTTTCAACCTCCGCTACCCTCATTTTCTGGGATTTTTCAGAAATTTGTACATGTGTAAACCTAGAATCATTCGGTTAGAACAATCATTTAGATTATTGAAACAAATATGGACAACAAAATATGTTTTCTGTTTTATTTCGATATAGAAAATATATTATAATTTGAATCATGTCAGCCACCCTGTATACAAAAAATCACCTTCTAAGTGATGGGACGGAATTACCTCGTTTTTGGATTACCTGCACTCCTACTGACAGTCTACCTATATGCCAGAGCAAACTTAGAAAACAACATTTCAATAAAAACCGTCCAATACTTTTAGGCTTAGGCATTGAATAACTACTTTTGCTACCCCATACATTATACCTTTCCTCATTTTATATGATTTTCATATGAAACTATCTGCACACCATTTCAAATTGACAAACCAAATTTCATCAAAACCCGTGCAATGGTTTATAAGCGAGGCGTGTGACGGAGACGATTTTTGAATATTTCTGTAACTCCCCTACTATTCGATTTTTACGATTTTCAAATTGGAACGTATACAGTCTAGATAAGACCAAAGCACCAAACAACCAAGTTCCATTCGAATCCATCAAGTGTTCTATTATTAATAAGATTTTGGAGACTCCACCAAACTTATCTTAGCAGCATTTTGTTAAATTGTCTACATGTAAGGTTAAGTAACACTCCCCACTCAGCTATTTAAATAACTTTTAGGTAGGACCATCTGCATACTGTACCATCTGCATCTGTTAAGTAATTCTTGAATTTTGAGTATAAGAAGGGCGAATGGGACAGGCAAACTGACAGAGAGGGGCCACAATGGTTTGTTCTATTCTGAAATGGAAAGATGATTTGGAAATTTTGAAATGATCACATACACGAAGTTTTCTACTATTCTCCGAATAACAAACGAGCAAACATTTAGACTGCGGGCACTTTAAGCGCTCTTTAATGTCACGTTTTGAATTTATTTACCGGTTTTCTATGAAAATCTTGAGGCAGCAACATGTTGCTATGTAACCTAAGGGATACATTTTTGAGGTAATGACGTAAATTGATAAACCACTTTTGCTACTGTAGTTTACATCATTATCTATACTTTTAAAACTTTCAAAACGAATCTCTTATCACTTCTAAGTCCGTTTTTTTCTTTCAACTTTAAATGACTGTAGCTGCTGAAATATTGAAAATCGTCCTACTCCCTGTCATACATTTATTTCTTTTCTTGAGTGTTCTTCTTTCCGGAGGATTTTTCGCTTGAACAGAAACACCCTGTGTATTGTCATTCTGGTATTCGGGTCCTGCTTGAGAGGCTACACCAACATCACCCTTCCAAGAGATGCTCATCCAATTCAACACTCACACTAGAAAAGTGTGCATAAAAAAAGTGGTTCGGAAACACCCTGTGTTCAGATAATCGAAAATTTGGTTGCATTGTTAAGTCCCGTGTCCCATACTATAAATTTTCAAGGTTTCAGCTTTCTAGATTATCCATCGGGAAAGCAGAATGGTCTGAGAATAAACCCCTCAAAGATTGAGCTAGTATCATTCACCAGAAAATACAAGATCCCAAATTTTCCCCTACTACAACTTGAAGTATCCATAAAAATCTCTCGACGAAGGCGAAATATCTTGGAACTATTTTAGACTCCAAGCTGTCTTGGAGACAAAATGTTGAAGAGACGAGATGGGGACTGCAGCCATACATCACTCATTTGATGTACACTGCAATCAACACACCTATCATCGCCTACAGGGCCATAGTCTGATGGACGGGTACGAAGAAAAAGCTATATAAGAAAACTCACCAAAGTACAAAGGCTGGCAGTACTTGGTACCACGCGGGCATTGAGAAGTACACTACAGGCAGTGATGGACTTGATTCTTCGCTATCTACGTCTGGTCAGCAAAGGGAGCCCTCAGATTAAGAGAATTCTCTTTGTGGAAGCAAACCACACATGGACACATGGCGATACTAGGAGAGATTCAGAACATGGAAAGGAGATGTAACCCTAAAGGTCTAAACACAATTTCAGACTGCATAACTCCCCACTATGATTTCAACTTCAATATACCGACCCTGTTTCCCAGGAGAGAAGACTGGTAGTAAAACAATGTGATCAGTGAAGTTTCTACTCAAGCACTCAACAAACGAGAATCCTTCAGACTACCGAATGCATGCTGTATTTTCCAGTCAGAAATCTTTGCATTAGAGAAAGCGGCAACATCCATACAAGTTAGCAACGTCCCTGCATTGGAGATAGCCATCTTAGTGGACAGTCAGGCTGCTCTGAAATCTAAAGCATCAAATACAATCAAATCAAAGACAGGCAGAACATGTCACAATTTACTAAATGCCATTAGCCACCACAAATTCAGACTGTGATGGACTCATTGTCATAGCATACGAGTATAGAAGGGAACGAAAAAGCGGACGAACTACAGTGAGGCTGACACATCAATACTGCCATCGATTAGACCAACGCTCTGTGGCTCTCAAGAAGCGACTACGTCACATCTTGTCTCGTTCACTATGGCCAAAACCGGATATTGAAACTATGATATTCCAGATCCTCTATCCGAGATGAGGAGGAAACGAAATCGATCCTAGAACGACAGCTCCGCTCTCTCTTAAACAGATTCTTCGACAGTACAGCAGTGATAGGAAACTCAAAGATATCAGATCTTCTGATATCTATTAGAAGCACAAAGTAGTTTACGAGTTGGTAAGAGAAAAAAAAGGATAAACTCCCAAAACATGAAGGGATTCACAATAGACCTTAGGGTCTCTGAGTGCAAATGATGCGCTCTTGTAAATTTAGACTGCATAAGTGTTTAAACAGGGACCTCTACAAGGATGTAGGACAATCACTTTGGACTAGGATATCTTAAATCATAATAGTGCCTACGGAATGAGGGGACTTGACTACCAAAGACTCATCAAATACGGGCTAGAAATGCGATATATAAGGCTTCACTTCTAGACAACATATGCTGGGGATGCTTAAATTGGTACTTAATTGAACGTCGAAAAGTCGAAGGACAACGATTTGCACGGCCGCTTGATAGAATATGGAGTACAAGATCATAAAGATTTAAGTGGCTGCTAAAAGTCTTTAAATTTAATCAACTGATTCACTCTAGACCTTACCACGACTAGATCTAGATACTCCATCACTTTCTCAATGTTCTGAACATTTGAAACACCCCACCAAAGATAGATGAGTTCATTGACTTGTAACTGTAATAATTTTTTTCAGTATGGGATTGTTTTGTTCATCATTTTAGATTTTATTATGCGTACTCCCTTTGAATGCCGAATTAATGGTCACCTTATTTATAAACACTACACCAAGTTTCTTAACTACTCGTAACAATCCATATTTGACTTCCCTGAACAAAAAAGAACTGCAAAACATAATAAAAACCCTAACATATGATTCGGTCTTTCCTTTTGTTTACGATGACCTCTTGAATGCATCGATTAGTTATCAACCTCATTTCCATCACCGGAAGATACATATTTGAATAAATACATAATCGTATTCAGTAGTTACGTCGCCAGACTTTACGTGTTTGAGTTTATACAATGCGTATGAATACATACTCGTATATATCAAAGATAACGATCTAAGGAAAGTCAAGAAACAGAACGGTAGTGATAAAAGGGCCAATGTATTTATTTAATCAGCTGCAATGCTTAGGTTACTCTGTTACTCAAATGTTTCGAATCTAAAGTGATGTACTGAATGGAGGGTAAACATGTGAACTATAAAATATATGACGCATCTATTTAATAGTGTGAACTGTTTAAAAAAAAAAAAAACATAAATTTTATAGTCGAAAACTCACAGATATTCGTATATAAAAATTATTTTCAACTTTGAGATTGACTCCAAACATAAACAAAGTGATAACGTTGCGTGACATTTTGTACACAAGAATATAGTATGCACGAATATTTATCTAATTAAGCTGATAGTATAAATATTTTAGATGTGCTGCAAGAATTATTTTAATTTTAATAGGTGCGGCACTATTTGCATACATTGTAGGAGCAGCTTTAGGTAAATGTGTCTGTCTTCTTTAATAGATTTTTATTATCTACAGACACGTACCCCTCTGTCTCCAGTACCATAGAAACGTTTATCTGGGGACTGACTCACAAATTCAATCGTTAGAAATTTTTGAGAAAAGTAGTAGCTGCTGGGTAATCGTAGATAAAAGATAAATTCATGTGGCAATTACAACAAATTTCCTCAATTCTTATCAAATCATATCAGAGTTATACACGATCAAAATCCGAAACGAAAGCGAAACTTTTATTCTAAACTCAAAATTAAAAGTAACTACCTACTCTACTATGGGCTAATTCCCTAAAATATTGAGATTTCTTTAAAATTAGCAACTGAGGGTGGCCGTGGTGTAGTGGTAACATCATCGCTTGTCACGCTGCAGGTTCACGGTTCGAATCCTGATGTCAATAATCATCTATTTATTTCGCATGAAATAAATAAAAAAGTCGATCAATTGTGAAAGCTTATGTCAACTCTACTGCGAAGGCAAAACACTGGCAGTAGGGTGGTCATATGGCTAAAATGCAACTTGATCGTGATGATGACATCAAGAGGACGGAAAGAAATACAGTGAATCATAAGCAACGACAATAAGAGCGAAACAAAAGAAAATACTCCCCAGTTATCTGGACAGCCACCCTTGGAGTTCACTGAAACTTAATACCAGCTGAGTTTCAAACCAACTACACCAATCTGTCTTTCTCTCTGTCTCTTCCCCTTTCCACAAAACGTCCGTGTACTAAAATTAGTATAAGGGTATTCATAATCCCTTTCACACGTACAAATTATCAAAAAAAAAAAAAAAAAAACTGAGGCTCAATGATAGTACAAATTTGTGATTGAAAATTTGAGTAAGTCGACCTGATTTTGTGCTGAAAATATTACTTTTTCAGATTTTTAACAAAGTTCCGATTGCATGTTTTGCATTTCTTATTCTGCTCCTCACATCTATGGGTAAGCAACAAACAAATTCATGAGCATAGTTTAGACGTAGGCGTAAGATGTCATTGTCGGTGCTGCACCACGAATAGCAGTGGTAATATGGTAATATAAAGGGTTATTCAATTCTAGGTTGGGATTTCACATCCCTGTCATATGGCATCTGTCATTCATAGTGACAGGTAGTTAGTTCTTGCCTTGTCATTTTACAATATGGATCGTTTAACCACCGCCATAGACTATAGAATGCTCAGAACATTGGAATCAACAAGTTGACGAAAAATTTGCAGGATTTGGGGTTCTGAGAATCCCTATTCTGCTACACATATCTCTGGCTAAACAAAAAAAGATTCATGAGCATAGTCTAGACGTTGGCGTAAGATTTGATTGTCATTTGTACTCCACGGGTTTTGCTTGTCGGTGCTGCACCACGAATACCAGTGGTGATATGGTAATATAAAGGGTTCTTCATTTCTAGGATAGGATTTCACATCCCTGCCATATGGCATAAGTCAAATCCATCTGTCATTCATAGTGACAACAACAGGTAGTTAGTTCTTGCCTTGTGATTTTACAATATAGATGGTTTAACCACCGCTCAACGCATTGAAATTGTTGCATCTTCCTACAATAATAACAGTTCTATAATATCTGTGTATCGCGATTTAAGGACAGATTTTTCGAACAAAAACTTCTTCAGCGTTGAAGCCCGTTTTTCGTTTAGCGGCTACGTAAACAAACAAAATTGCAAAATTTGAGTTCTTAAAAACCAACCTCTGTAAAATTATGGCAGCAATACAGCCAGAAATGTTCCGAAAAGCAATCGAAAATTACCTCACAGAATCGAAGTTTGCAAAAAATCCTTAAGCAGCCATTTAACCGATGTTAAACTTTTTATTTTATAACCTTTCACTCCAAAGTTAGCTCAAGGATAATACACTTAAAACCAACAATGAAAACGTAAGAGTGTACAACTGGAAGATATCCAATTTTAAGTGCTTCTCGGATCACGATTACATTTTTTAATGTTTATAGTGAAGACATCTGGACCTTTTAGAAATTCCAAGAGAATTGACAGTCAAAAAATTGACAACTCAAAACTTCGCAGAATAGCCGACCTGAAAATTTAGTCAGCCGAGGATCTAAACATCAAGATGGAGACCTTTACAAATGATATGCAAGGTTTCGTGTTCAGTTCAATATTATGACTAGAGTCAACCTTATAAGAACTGATTAAGAATTTACAAGAAATCGATCAGTACGGCGAAGAGGCTTGAACAGAGTGCTGTCAATCCATTGAAACCATCGTTTCGTCGTTTATTAAAAGGGTCTGATGGAACTTGTACAAACAATCACTTGCAGGATTCAAAGACAGCTGTGTAGGCTTAGCCAGCTCTAATTGTGCACAAACTGCGCTATGAGATGATATCAAGTCAATTATTACCAAAGAAAAGACTTCCCGTGCTATTACTAGCATCTGTCGGTATGAATCACTTGAATCACTTGACGGCACATTGCCCATTGTAGATAGCTGCGATTTTTAAACGTTATAGTCTAGAAAGCCTACGATAAAGAATTCCACCAAAGGTCATCACCTTGTGGATATACACCGCCGTTGAACGTCATATTCTTGTTTATAGGTCGTTAGTCTGGTGGCCTAATGCTACAACACAAACATACCCAGCAAGATTTAAAGAACAGTAGGTGCCATACGACCATGTCCGGCCGAAGCTCTGAATGTGCTCTTGCACCTCTTACTTCTTGACGTAAAATATCACATGCACAGTGTAGCTAGACTATGGCTGTTGATCTGCTGAACCACACAATAATAGTAACATTTAGGATTCATTACCAGGAGATCTAGCAACGACTCTGACTGACTACTAAACCACACCCAAACTGAATTTCATAAAAGATTTCACTGTAGACTTCAAGAACAAAGAGAAGGGAAAAACTATGAAGTGATGAAAAAGTTCCAAACAACATTCTTCACCGACGGTTCAAAGATCAGCGACTATAATTTTAAAGTAGTCGACAAATGAATGAATGACTGAATAGATATAATACCGGTCTATACAATTGTGAGGTGACACCGATGTTAGAATAAAAATTAAGTTATTTCGATGGCTTGTACTAGCGTATGGACGAGAACAGATGACCAACTAGATGGTCAGGTGCCCGAATGTTAACCAACAAAACGGAGAAATCAAGTGAAATAAAGGGCACGACTGGGTCGCACGTACTTTGTTCCATATGTGCTGTTCGTTCGTGACTTGTTCAAATTTTAAATTTATGCAACGTCTACCATATGTCCAAAATATGAATGCCATGTCCTCACGTATAAAATGATTTAGATATCAATTTTGAATAAAATCGTTTTAGCCGTTATGACGAATTTACGTAAGTCAGCTAATAAGTGAAGTACCGTTATTCAATTTTTTAGATATAAACTGACCTGATATGATTTGCTCTAAGTAAAGTACCTTTAATTCTGAGGTTTGGATGAAAAATCTGATTTTGCCTCTGTGCAATAGCCCACAGTCTCCTTGTATGAAGTTTGAAGTAAAGCCGTCCAGACGTTTGGGCAGCAGTTCGATACAAAGATTCAATTTGTTCACGAAAACAATATTTGCAAGTAAAAATTGAAGACCGAAGAAACTGCAAAAAATGAAAGATGGGGACAAGATTTGTAAAGGGTGTCCCAAAATTCAAGAATTTGAATTTGTGCGGTTAAGTGTTGCCAACGAAAAAAAAAAAGACAGCGTGACAGCTGACAGTTCAGGGTTATTAAAAATGGAATGCTACACAAAAGAACAACGCGTTTTCATTGTTGAGCAATATTTTACACAACTACAGTTCGCAATTTTCACAACAAAATCATCTTCAGCGATGAGACTCATTTTCATATTGATGGCTTTGTTAATCATCAAAATTGTCGAATTTGGGGTTCAGAAAAACCACGAGTGATTGTTGAGAAACAAATGCGCCCACAACGTGTCACTGTTTGGTGCGGATTTTAGGCTGGAGGCATCATCGGACCATTCTTCTTTAAAAATGTGGCTGGTCAGGCAAAGTGCTTTCGCAACATGATAATCCAGTTTTTTGTGCGTACTAAGGTAGCATTCGAACAAGGGTCTGAACGGCTTTGGCTTTGATTCGTTAATGAATGGGTGAAGCTAAAATTGCAGTCATCTGTGAAAGAATCAATATAAATGGCAAAAGTAAGAGGGCGTAAGACTTCAACGTACCGAATAAATAAGTTCTAGTGTTGGGCGCAATCTAATGAATTGGACTGTCGGTAGATAGTAACAAAATGACTCCAGCTGTCGAATGATTTCGTTCATTCATTCATTCAGAAAGCGAGGAGTATTCAAGGTGGGGCAAAAGTAATGTGATAATGTGAAATGGCTGTCATTTTGTTAGAAGTGAAAAAAATTGAGCTCTATTTGCACGAAACTTTTACTTGAAGGTGTAAAATTTATTACATTAAGTTGAAAAAATGATATCGGTCAAAGGACTACCTCTTGAGGAGATGCACATTTGTGCTCGTTTTACAGCATTTTGAATTGTTAATCCCAAAACATCTGGCTCCAAATTGGTAATTTCTTCTCCAATGTTGGCTTTCAAGACTTGCAAGATTTGTGGTAACCGCGAGATTTCAAAAAGCTCTAAAGGAAGAAGTCTGGCGCCTTCAGATCGCCAAAACGGCCCGGAAATTGGTGATTCAAAATCTTCATCGTTGCCCGAACTGTGTGAGCTGTTGCTCCGTCCTGCTGGAACTAACAATGCTCGAGACCCAATTCAGCAACTTGCGGCAAAAAAAAAAACTGTAGCGCTCACCAGTTACGGTTACGGTGGTGCCGGACGTCCTCGTCCACAGCAGTGATATTCTCGGACGAACGAGCAATACGGGGTCGGCCACTTCTTGCGACATCTCTAGTGGATCCATCACGAGACGCTCAGCCAAACGCCTAATTGTTCGCGCATATGGTGCAGGAGAACGAGGAAAACGACGACGAAATTCACGCTGCGTTAAAACAACAGACCGGAAATTGGTCAAATAACCAGTAATAATAATTTTGCGTTCTTCAGGTGTGTATCGCTCCATTGCTTGTTGTCAACTAATACTCTATCTGTCTACAACATATGTAAATGTCAAAGCACAATGACATTTGACGCCATTTGCAAAAATTATGGCACATTCACATTATGACATTACTTTTGCCTCACCTTGTACAATATTTAAACAAAATTGGCAGAGATTTTCGAATCCTAAAATGTTGGTCGCAGTTTTCGATATATTTGCACTCCAAAACAATTTCCAACATTAGCTTTGTGGTACATTTAAGAAGACTCAGTTAATTTAGCGAACTATCGAATGAAATAAATTGAATGCAAGAAAAATAAATGAAAATAGTAATGAACGAATTAAAACAACTATCGAATGAGGGAATATGTCGATACTATCGAATAAATCGATAGTTTTCATTAGATAGGTCCCATCACTACAACAGTCCAACTCTTTAGATCTCATCCGTCTAAGTTCACGATTCAAAGTTAACTACTGAATACCGAAAGCATGCCCTATCGGTGACTATGAGATACATAAACTTGTGGATATTCATAAACAGTGTAAGGCTGATTTAGTAAGACAAACTGTCATGTCAAAAGTTCATTCATGTAACTTACATTGAATGCTTATAATTAAAAAAAAAAAACCTTCAAACCGTTGCGGAAAGGCGTAACTACCTAGCATTAGCGTCGAGGGCAATTTATTTGATTTCATCGAAAGGTATGTGAGATATTCACAGACAAGCAGAACAATGAAACTACCTGGGACACCTCTTACAAAAAAAAGATTGCATCAAACAGCCAACCCTATACACAGAGTACTGTTACAAGTCATCAACCAACACTCAATATTCGCACGTCACGTCCCACCAGCAAAACCCACACTCTGTGCAATTGCAGTCAACTTTCGGAAACTGCATCTCAACTCAATCTGCAACAAATTGAAATAAAAAATAAACACCATGAGCCATCGTAAAAGTTGTCGCGCAACACCGTTTAAAATAAAATTTCTAAAAAAAAAAAAATCTTTAAGTGTATCTTACAAGTCATTCGGAAGAACAGCCAGCACTTACAACTTGTTTCCAATGTACCTATAGTTGTATCATTTAATGACTCACATTGTATCTCAAAGACTTTCACTCAATTATATGGATAATTGCAAATATCTTTTACGTTAATTACAAGCAAAAACATTCCACGGCTGGCATTGCGAAACTGAGTCAACCTCAAAACCGGTTGAATCTTTTACTTTTGACCGCTGCTTGCCAGACATAGAGACCCCAAATAAATTGCAAAATTCTAACCTGTTCGGTCCAATTGCCCGCAGCGGTATTGTTGACAATCGATGTGAATAGCTCTACTGTATCCACACTTTCGTTATCATCATAGCACAATGTGTAGAGATCAAGGACAAAGCGTGAGTCCTTTTTATAATGACGCTTGTCATACTGGGTGAGTAAACTAAGTGGTTCCACTTCCATTGCACTCAGAACTAATTATGTATCTCAAGGGAGACAATTTAACACACTTCTGGGTCAACGTTAATTATGAAATCATCCGACTCTAACCGAATATTGGGTAATAGTAAATTCTAACAAAAAATCTAGCACGACTTAGTTAGTAGCACACGTCAAAAATGTTCGTCTGTCGACGTTTCGTTACAACCGACTGAGTTTTTGAATCAGCAAAACCGACGAACCGACCCGCAAATTGAACGTCAGGTAATAAGCTTTTTTCTCATTTCTCACTTGGCCTTCTCGGTAACAACGAGGAAAAATAAAAAAGATACAAAAATTCGTAGTTATGAATTGAAAGTACGATGCTATGCTACCTATGACGACGACAAATCAACTTGCACTGGATAGATGCAAACCAGATACTTCGTGGTTCACCTGTAGAGTTGGTTTGGGATTTTGTGTATGTGTCTGTCTCTACGGTGGGCTTGGGGGGAGTCGACGACCGAAAAAATTCAAAAAAAAAACGAGTTACCTACTACTTCAGTAGTTGGTTTGTGTGTTGGGCGGAAAATTTAATCAAAAGATACGCAGATGGATGATGATGATGATTATGACTTGTGGCAAACAGCCAAATTGACTTGAGGGCATTCGTCGTAACGTAAATGAATACCAGCGCCATTAGAATGGTGGAGATTTATTTTACTGGTGTTCAGCCTGAACTCCAGAAAAGATGACGAAAAAAAAAGGTTTGAAATTGTCTGTGGAGCTATAAAGTTTGTTAGGCCAAAAGGCAGTCGGCTATAATTCAGATGAAATGATGTGAGTGTGTAGAGTTACGAGTAAGTAATGCGTTTGGCACGAGTTAGGGTTTTAATTGCGATTGGGGTATAATTTTGGAGACTTTCAAAACGTTGGTTCCATTCTGCATTAGGGAGCTATTGCTTTATTGCTGGCCTTATTTTATGTGTGCAGCTCGGTTTGGCTATTAGCTGGCGAAACAATATATATTGTAGCTATAACTGAAAGTAATAAACAAATAGACAGAGTTTAGCCCAATATGTAATATCGCTTCAGATACAACTATGTACGTGCATTTATTTGACAGCTCTCACTTTAGCTTTAACTATATGACCCTTGCCACAGTGTTTTTTTTTTACAGCAGAATTGCTTGTCGCTTTCTTTCGGTATTCCGAAAGAAAGTGGATATGGGTTTTGTCGCTTTAAAGGCAGAGACTACAATATTCAATCAGATCCGAGATCTACTCGGCTTAGATGATTATTTCTTTTAGGGAACAGTGGTCACTGATCAGTCAGGATTCTGAGGACATTTCTCTCAAAATTCATGAGGATTTTGAACATTTTGTGTAAGAAGGGAGGGGTCCCCGATCAATTAGACTTAATTGTACTTGCGAGCACATAGGGATTAGTGCACCGGAGCTATATATGGAGTTCACAATGTCTCGATCACCTATAAGTTTTAACGCGCAATTCTGTACCCTGTCTAGTATGCGCAGAACGGTCTTGGGTGTACCAGACCAGATATGGGCGTAATACGAGTATTCCAGCTTTGTGCGGATGAATTTCTTATAAATTGAGGCCAGATCAGACGGAGTAACATATTTCTTGTACCGTTTAATGATTCCTAGACATTTTGACCTCGAATATGTGATCATTCCATCCAAGATGGTTATTATGGCAAGTCTTTTGGTTTCAGTGATGCAAGTACCATTCATGGATAATGGTTGAGGGTTATGGTTTCGCTTGAGAGACAGAAGACAGCATTGTGTTTTGGAAGCAATAAATTCCATTCTGTTGGTTGAAATCCAGGTCGGAATTGAATGTGTTTAACATACGTTGCCGTTCCTCCTCTACGGCCGAAGAGCAAGGGCGTGAGTTAGGGAACGAATATGACAAACTGAGGGTACTGTCGTCAGCGAAGGAATGGATTGGATTAGAAGTTGCAGACAAGAGATCATTTATAAAAATAAGAAAGTCAGTCGGAGACAAAACAGCATTTATTTGGTGAATTCCAGACTTGAAGCCGTCCAAAACAACTTGTATTATAACTTGAACGCCCCGAAAGGTAATTTCTAATCCATTGAAGAAGAGACCCATCGGCGCCATATACGAGCATTTTCGACAAAAAAGCCTGATGCCAAACTATGTCAAATGCCTTTGAAATATCGAGCACTACCATCTTAGTTTCGCCGAAGTGATGGAGAGATTGGTTCCACTTATCGGTGAGATATGCCATCAGATCAACGGTGGGCCTGTTGCTACGAAAACCATACTCTGCCGGTCATTAAGGAGTTTTCATGAATCGAGATATTTCATAAGCTGACGATTTATTAGCGTTTTCATGACCTTGGAAAGAAGGGATGTACGAGGATAAATCGCGGGTGGGGATATTCACCCAACGGTCTTGAAATAATTTTTAAGACCAGCTATGCAAAACCATCCACAACTATGATTTTAACTGGATGGAGCCACAGCGCATACTGAAAGGGACACAAAGGCTCTGTTACTGGACATCTTTGTATCTTAAACTTTGCGAAAGGTGATTGAAAATGTGTTGGAAAGTGCACGAGTGTACGAACCAGAAAATAACCACCATTTGCGAGACATAATCTTTCACGTTTAGGTCAATAAAATTCCCCATTTGTACACTGTACTTAAAAATAAATAAATTGTAATTTACTCTGTAATAAAAAAGTTATAACGAAAAGTCATTTTACGCCACCCTATACGATTGTCTCGTCTTCTAATGAATTTATTGAAAAATTGATAATGGACTTTTTTTCACATTATTTTAGTACTTACAGTAACTAATGTAAAAACAGAGTGTTATCTAAAAATGCCTGACTGTGGCTTTTACAAAAATTGGGACCAAAAATCAAAGCCACTCTTGGTGGCTTACTGATGAACAAATCTTCACGGTGCAGAAGAAATTAAACAAATAAAGCGAGAGAGTATATGCACGGTCATCTAGGGAAGTGTTCGAGCCAGTCTCAAGGGTCCGTAAAGGATACCCCTGATACTGTTGCGAAAAAGCATCGAAACATAGGCCAAAGTGTACCGGCAAACCTTTTGTGAAACCCCTAAACCATACTCTAGACCAAAAAAAGGAAGAAAAATGCCAGCAAGATCGTGCATCAGCTCATAAGGCGAAAACTACCCATACCTGGCTAAAGAGAAATGTACCCCGATTTATTGGTACACAGACTAGCCTTCCACGACCCTAGACCTTAATCCACTTCATCACAAATTGTGGACTGTCTTAAAGGACATTATGTGCCTCAAAAGAAACCCTAACATGGAACTTTTAAAGCGATCTCTGACCGAAGCTGTGGCCAATTTCGCAATTAATGAGGTGCGTATTCTAAATGATGAGTGGCCCAAAGCACTAAAAACTTGCATTGAAGTCAAGAGAAGTCCGATTATTATATTCAAAATATATATCTGAATAAATCCTGAAAGTTTCATTATATTATCCTTCGAGGTCTCTGTTTTATAGCAATAAATGTGTATAACAGTACTATTGTCCTTACTAGGTATGTATTTAAAAAGCCGCCTTAAGAAAATAAATAGGTGTTGGCCACCCCTACAATTCATAAGAACATTGTATAGGGCCACCCCTATTTTGTTGAACGTTTTCTTAAAAAAAAAAAAACAAGATTCTTACTTATTTGTGTCCGAGCCCAATTTTTGATTTTCAAAGTACACTTAATTGATGACCTAGAAAGCTAAAATTTTCAAATCATACGCCTCTATATACGCATCTAGAAAGCTGAGGCTTTGTATACTCATACTATGGAACGATGGCATAAAGTAGCCTGGGTTGTGGGTTTACATAATATGGGCGGTACAAAAGATTTTATTTCTTGTCTATGCAATAAGCTTATATTAAAAAGCCTGTCAATGGCAGGCTTAGCTTATAAGCTGGTTAGAATTATAAGTGGTGATTCGTGTGTTTTTCGTTAAAAGAAATGTCATATCAATAGCTTTTCAGGCCAAATCTCTTTAAAATGGTGGTAAGACATCATTGTATTTTACTCAGAATTTCACAACGCCACGTATACTACGGATTTTAAATCGTATTTTTTTTTTTTTGATAATTTGCACGTGTTAAATGGGATATGAATATCCTTATACTAATTTTTTTTAGAACACGTGCGTTTTTTATGGAAAGGAAGAGACAGAGAGAAAGACAGAGTGGTGTGGTTTGAAACTCAGGTGGTATTTTTAGTTTCTGCAAACCCCAAGGGTGGCTGTCCAGATAACTGGGGAGTATTTTGTTTTGTTTTTCGCTATTATTGTCGTTGCTTATGATGTCATCATTACGATCAAGTTGCATTTATGCCTTCACAGTAGAGTTGTCTTAGCTTTCGCAAGTGATCGACGTTTTTATTTATTTCATGCGAAATAAATAGATGATTCTTGACATCAGGATTCGAACCGTGAATCAACAGCGTGACAAGCGATGATGTTACCACTACACCACGGCCACCCTCAAAGACTGTTTTCTCTATGATTTGGCCACAACCTTCACCGAGCATCAATTTAAAAATGTGTTTAACATAAACCAGGATATATATTTGATCCTATGCTGCGAGAATACTGTGACCAGCCTTCGATAAGAAGAGAACCCTTTCTCAGTTTGACCATAGTAGCGGATATGTACGTAATGAGGTAAACTTTTTAGATCACAGATAGATAGACTCTAACATAAATAATAGTGAGGAACCCTAAGAAAAAAAGAACCCGTCTTTGATGAAGAAAGGATGAAAAAAAAAATCTCTGAAAAGAACCACAGTACCTACATATGTAGATATATTGTGTACGCAAATGAATAATAGCAAATACCTTGTCCATTAATATCCTTACCAATAACTTTTAAATGGTGTAACGGTGAACTTTAAGAAAAGTGAAAAATCGCCGGTCAACGTTTCAATAGAGTCGAACGAATAAACAATTTGAAATTTACAAAATATGTGACGTAGAATTGATAATTACGGGTTTCCGGCCACTGAGCCCCTCACAGCGGTTATGCTTTCAGTTAATCGAGCATTACGATGATGCACGGCCTACGACATCACAAACACTACAGATTTGTTTGAATTTGGTGATTATGTTTCGAATTGTTTGTTCAGTTGGGCGATTAAGATGACCATGACCTTTGAGCGGCGGTTAAACTACCTGTTACTGTGGATGACAGGTGGATTTGACAGATGTCATATGGCAGGGATGTGAAATCCCAACTTCGAAATGAATAACCCATTATTAATGGTCGATTTGGTTAAAATTTAATATTTGTATTAAGGTGAACATATACCAACAGATGGCGTTCTAGGTTTTTGCCAGGTTTTACAGTACTTATTAAGCTGTTTTTTTTGAAAATTTCCTATTTCTCGGCTATAATTCGATCGATTTTGTTTGAAATCAATATTTGCACAATATTTGACGTATACAAGATTATGGCAATGCAAGGTTTGAAAAATCTCAATACATACATAGGTGCAAGTATGTGCGACCCAGTCGTGCACTTTTTTTTTATGTGACATCCTTTACCAGTGATCATTTTTATTATTCACCGACACTAACTTAATAAAATCATATTGCAGCATTACCGGATACTTCAGACAATATTTAGAAATGTCATGCGATTCGCTAAAATTAGTTACGATTTACTTTCTTGTAAGAAATCTCAATAGAAAACCGCAATAAATCATCATTTTAAATGAATTGCAAAAAAAAACCTCACCAAACCTGCCTTTGATGTGCGGGTATAGAATTGCATAAGCTTTGAGCACCGCACTGTCCGATTAACATTATTTTGTGACCACATTCGAGAGTGCATATTACTTCCTCACTTTCATAACTAATGGATACCCAATTCAATTTAATTGTCTTCGAACGGAAATCAAACTATTCAACGTCAATTACAATAAGTTTGAACATTTTTCTCCGACTTTAGGTTCATTTACCCTAAATTCAAGTGAAGTGCTGCTGTCTTTGCAATCACTGGACCAATAAGTTGATTTTCAACTATTGCTACTGGACCACGTTGCAATCGAACCGCCCGATCCGTTAGGTGAAGAAAATCTTCAAAAGTAATCTCGAATCCATGATGGATGCTTAATTGTATGAAATTAGCGAATCTTATGAGGTTTTCATCTCAATTTTTCGATTTAATTGGATACTACCTGGTGCCGTGGTTCGGTATGAAACTAGTTTTTGTTAGATTTCTGGAAGGCACTGTAAAACATTTTTAGAAGTACACCGCTGTGAAATATCTATCCATAGTGAAATAATCCGATTGTATTCATTTTAGTGTTATTCTACTTCCATTATTCTAGTAGGCGGTAAAGTACAATGGAATGAGAATACAAAGCTTTTATTTGGGATTAATCTTCACACTTTATTCAGTAGGTAAGGTATACGTAGGTAGGTAGATACATGCGATTGCTTTCAGAAGACGTTTTAACTTTCAAAAAAAAAAACTCTTAAGCAGAATAATAGTAAAAGGTGTATGTGTATAAGGATAGTACCTGCAACCAATCAGTGCCAGAAATGGTGGGCGGCGGTATTATTGACATAGACGTCTAAGCTGGTGCTTTCCATTGGGCATTAACCACTCATACAAGACTGAAGATAGGTCAAGAGTGATCTTTTTGTTCTGAATTTGATTGCACTTAGCGGATGCCAGGGCGATTCCTCAGTTGAATGTGGGATTTTTAAAGAACATCCAATCTAGCATAATCTTTTCCTTAGTTTGGTGTGCAACAGAAACTTCAAATAGTAGAAATCATATTTAAAAGTATGCTGGAATGTGCTCTGAGCTTGGAATTGACATGAAATGCATGTGTGAGTTTTCCAACATGTATGTATCGTATTATGAATTATGTCATAGCTACATTGCTTTTAAATGGAAGGGAATTGTGCACAAAAAATGTGTGCCCAAAACATAATTCTCATAATGTAATTCGCTTGATGAATGGCAAATTACAGCAATTTGATTTTAAGTTCATATGATAAGTATGGCACTGTCACACAATATTGTCCTTCGCGACATTTAAAATATAAATATTCAGATTGCAGTTAATAAAAATCTCGAAAACGGTGATTGACGATTGTTTTCGTAGGACGAAAACAATCCTCAAGTATAAATCCGACTTCCGCGCGGCGGTTAGTATCCCGAACAGTTATTTTAACTGTATTTGAATATTGGTATCTCGTTAATTCAGAGAATGAGGGTCAGGTTAAAATCAATTTTAACTTGTTTTTGAAGTTTTCGTCTAACTTTATCAGAAAAAAATATTTTTACGTATTCGAATTCTTTAAAACTCTATCTTTTATTTGATATTGGTTTATGGGATGAACAATTTTTTTTTTTCAACTAGCCACTGCATAATAAATGCCGAATTTTTAATTAAATTTCGTATGTACTTCCAAAATAATCGACAATAGCTGGAAATTAATGAAAAAATCGTCAGGAAGTTATGAAAATTGTTTTTCCGTGCCAATATCTCGAAAACGGTGCTTCGTACGAAAAAAAAAATATTTTCACCACACTTTTAAGTTTTGAAATTTTTTGTAAGATGGATGCCGAATTTTTAAAATATTTCGAAAATTGAAGGTACGCAATCTTTCAAAATGTTCGACTTTACCGGGAATCTATGAAAAAATCGTTTTTCAGTGCTAATATGTCGAAAACGGTGCGTCCTATGAAACAAATTATTTCCACCGAAATTATAGGCTTTGAATCCTCTACAAGATGGATGTCGATTTGTTTTTTTCAATAGCAAATTAAGGGAACATAATCTTCGCAATTATCTGACTTTACAAAGAAGCTTTGAAATGATATTGTAAAGATATGTAATGATTTGAAAATCTCTACAATATGGATCCTGGATTCTTCAAAATATTCGAAAATTGAAGGTACTTTACCGGGAAAGGATTGTTTTCGGTGCGAATATCTCGGAAACGGTGCTTCATATGACACAAATTATAACAAGCGAAATTTTAGGTTTTGGAATCCTCTACAAGATGGATGCGGATTTTTTTTTTTTTAATTTCGTAAATTAAAGGAACGAATTAACCAATTTACCAGAAAGCTATGAGAAGATATTCAGTGCGAATATTTCGAAAACAATAGAATAGAATCATAAGAATAAAATGTTTTAGAATAAAATTATAGGTTTTGAAATTCTCGAAACTATGCATACCGAAATCTTACAATCTTACAAAATCGTATGCAATCTTACAAAATATCTGATTTATTACGAGCGACGTTTTAAGCTTCAAAATCTCCCTAAAGATGGATGCCGTTTTTCTTTTTTTTTAATTTTCGCAAATTTTAAAATGCAAATGAACAAATTGTTACGGCCGAAATACTTTGAAATTTCAATTCTCTACAAGATAGATGCCGGGTTTCTCAAAAGTTTTCAAAACTGAAAGTTCGCAATCTCTTAGAGTATCCAACTTTATCCGGAAGTTTATGAACAAATTATTTTTAGTACGAATATCTCATCTTATGAAAATAAATTTTGTGGTTTCTATTTGTCTACAAGATATGTACTGAATTTTTAATATTTTTTTTTTCCAAAATTATTCGAAATCGTCTAAAATATCCAACTTTACCTTAAGCATAATGGATATCGCGTTTCAGTGTGACTATTTTTTTTTATAATTTAATGTGAACAGCTACTGGAAGTACATTGTAGAGTTTGAAAAAATCGAGCACTTTATTCAAACAAACCAAGAAGGACATCTTAGGTAATTTCATCCATTTAAATGGAGCTAAAGAGTGGGCAAGTTTAAATGGCCAATATGTTCATTGTTCACTAGGTGACTTTCTTACATATTCATATACTCGTAGAATACGTACATACAACGCATCAAAGAACATCTGAATTTCGATGTCGAACAATCCTGTTTAGGACCACGATCATAATAGCATAGACCGATGCATCAGTTAACTTATTATGGTCTAATAATTGATAATTGAACAAAAGTTAATAAATAAAGAGTAAAAACTCATCCGCTAGGTATAAAACATATCAGTCAATCAAAAAATGACCGTAAAAACGGTATAACAAGTTCACAAATCATTCATTCGATATGGCTTTCGATTTATTCATCCCTATTCTCATAGTCATGTCACCTGAATAATTAGACTGTTCTCTGTACTCTTAGTCGTTTTGAAAAATCTCATTTTCAATGACACGAGTGTTGCATGGTCAAATAGCTTCTCACATTAGGTGACTACGGGAATACGCCCACAAATGAGCGGGCAAAATAAAGTGGTGTGACAATCAGTCACATCGATTATATTAGTAAAGGTGATTATACGCAAAATATCAATGCCATGAGAAAATAATGAGAATAGTTAGTTGGAATCAGAAAAAAAAACTGATTCATTCAATTTTCCCGAGAAATCAAAAAACTTCGGAAAAATTTTAAGATTTATTTCTTTTCTACTGTTTTTCAAAAACTTTTTAAAATTTAAATTTACTCATTAGCTCTTAATAATGACAAAGAAACGAACTTATTAAACTAACATAAGTTATGCATATGTATTTACAAACTAGTTATAGGCTTACCCGTCTCTCCTCCTCGTTGGCCCTCTTCAAATGGCACTCTATTGCTTCTAAATCAATTTCGGGCAAGGCCGTCTCAATATTGTAAACATCAAAGCATGCTGTTTTATATAATGTAGTTATATTCGGTATTGACAGTCAAGAAAAGAAGAACAGAGAAGAAAGAACCGATTTCAATCTCAAACGAATAATTTTTTTTTATCTAAGATACTAAGTACGTTACCTGCGGGATCAGCAGCTGTGTCCACAGACTTTGGATGGTGCGTTCGTTTAGAATCTCTAAGACTCGCCGCCCATGATGCAATACTATATCGAGTACAGTGTGGTTCCTCTGGTTTATTGTCAAGTTGTTCTTCACTTTTCATTTGCAGATCCTTTGTGGCCTTCATCATTGGCGGTACTACTGCAACCATGCAAGTGTCCTTCGCTTTGTTATTATTTCCACTACGTCTCGCTGCTGAACCAAAGCGATTTGCTGCTGAGTTGTTATTATTACTACCACGAGTGAATTTTGCCGATTTAAAAATCTTACTATTGCGTTCGGTGTTTTGTGATTTTTTCGCGGTACGCGCATTGCTGGTACTCGGACAGTCGAACCATGCGCGTGATCTAACATTAAAATCGAGACCAATCGGAGGTAACTGACGCTCGTCGTAGGATGATTTCTGATACTTGGGCTTTACGATAGCCGTCGGAATACGTTTCTCTGGGGTGTGTTCGTCACCGCTTCGATTCGAATGCACTGGAGAAGCGGCAGTTGCAGTATTAGACCCCGTTTTGATAATATTTTCGGAGAGTTGGTAGTCGGACGTCGTCCGATCTGCTCTATCAGCAAAACTCTCTGTTGTTCTGAGATTTTCCTCCTCTGGTGTTTCCAGATAATTATTGTGCTCTGTATTTAAAGTGGAAGCATCTGTTTCATTAGGCATACGATGGTGACTCTGAGGTTCCACATAACCGACGACTGTGGTGTATTTACTGGTTGCTATCTGCTCGGTTCCATTCGAGAGTAGTGCGTCCGACATCTGCAGTTTTAGTATAAGATTTGTAATTTTGTTGGGAATTTTTTTTGATGATAATGAAATTCATTAAAATGATCGGATGATGGCGAGGGAGAATGGTTATAAATGCGACCTCATTTCGATTCTAAGGGAACGACTTTCGCGCGCCAATTTGAGGACATTAGTTCGAGTAATGGACTGAATCTTTTTTTACAAAGAAAACTTGTGAATATATACATATTACAAACAAAAACAACATGTTTTTACAAACATCTTAAAAGATAGAAATACAAACAACAACTAAAAGCTAAATTTACTATTAAAACAAGAACTATGTATATTTTACAAACAACATTTCGATTCGATAGAGTATCTAGATGCGGTTGAGATGTCATGCAGTCAGTAGGTTACTTAATTAAAACAAAAACTATATGGTATAAGAGATGTAGATATTACTATGTAGAGATATTTAAACTTTACTCCTATTCTACCAGTGTGCTACTTTCCATAAGTGTAATGGATATTGTACCTGTTCTGCTGTCGTATTGAATCTGACAATCAATTCTATCTAAAACCTATTTATGTACATAAACTCGTATATATTAACCATTTCCTTCTCTTAACAAAACTCCATGTAATATGCGGAGTAAATAATATAAATATGGATAAATAAATATTACGATAAAGATGGTTTGAAACAGGCGCGTTTAAAGCTAGGCACATGAAAGACGTCTAAGAATTTCTTCGCTCACTTCCACGCGTTTAAGCCCGGGTACCTAGTAACTCGACCAGAGATTGTCAATTTGCAAGAACCTTGATTACAACTAACGAGGTGTACTCGTCCAAATCACGCAAGGTTTTTTTTTTTTTGTACAGGCGGGACAAGATCCTTACACAAGGAATTAAAGATGCTTCCCATAGTTCGTTAGGTTGAATTACTTAGTGGATATCTCATAGGGGCCATCACAGTCCAATTCTGTGAGGAACTTGCCGGCACGCCCACTTTAATGTTTGCGAAGTCAGAGGGAAGTACAAAAACGAAGAAACAATAACCTAAGGTAAGATACGATGAGTCGGGACCTGCATAACTCAAGTGGAGCTTAGTTGCTAGCAAAAGTTCTGAATACGTGGGGATATTAACTTTTAATTAAATTCTTTGCAGTAGGCGGATCTAGGACAGTGATGCGCACTCAGCCTCTACTAAATACCAAGCCACTGTGACATTTCGGAGAATTATTCAGTCGACCGGCAAATTATGTGGAAGACAGACTGCTGGTATTGATACCATGGTATAACAATACTACATTCTATACCACATGTCTGTCACTGCAATACTACGTAATAAGCTAGTATACCGTGAAATATACCTGGTATTGAGATTCGCAATTTTTTTTCTGGTATACCACCATCTTAATGATTGCAGCGCCAATTTCTCTCTATTGGCTAGTCTTCGTAGCTTCTTTGACAATTCTTAGGTATGCACTTTCGCTTTCAAGTATTTGTATTTTCTTTTTATTCATCATTTGGCACAAAAGTAAATCATTTTTATTCATCCTGTCTTGAATTTTCTATTTTTATTTATTTAGACAGACAACACAAACGTCAAAGTATACTACTTAACGCCAAAGACACCGAATACTACAAAATGCAGTCTGTCAGGGGTCGTAGTATTCACTATACCATGGTATTCGTACCATGGTATCAATACCAGCACTATTAGAGAATAGTATACCGGCAATACCTAGGAATAGCATAGATCTAACTAATATGGAACCATTTATGTAGTATGTCTTTCGATGACATCAACAGTAGCTGTGTTTCTTTGTGAAAATTATTCCTAGTTCAGAAAAAATTTGCTTGGCAAACAAGAACCACAATTAACTGGGTATACAGTTTCAGTAACTTTAGATATTATCGACAGTTACCGATGAATGAGTATAACACTTTCCGAATATCGGGCAACAGATGGCGCTAACATAATTCTAGTACTAATTATTTGGATTTCTTATATTTCAGTTTCTACTCAATGTAAAGTCATTAAATGATTAATTTAACAAGAGAAAATGTATGACGATCCACGACTAAACAATTAAAAAAAAGGATGTCTTTTGTTTGTGATACTGAACTGAACTTTATATGAAGTTACAAAGAAACATGGCTACTAAAGACAAAGCAGACCAAAGATGGATACATTTACATTATTGCAACATCACAAAACTTCAATAGACTACTCCAGCACAAGAAAAACAACATCCACGTATGTACTTACTTAGGCACTTAATTCTAGGCCGAACATCACTGTCTTGACTAACGTGGAATATGATATCTTTTCGGAATACTAGAAGGCTTGAGTTGGCCTCTTTCACATCAAAAGCTCTAGATTGTTGCTCGTTCATTAAAGAAATGTTCGAGCAATTCAAGCGCCACTAAGCAACTACAAAGTGGGGCAAAAGTAATGTCAAATGGCGTCAAATGTCATTGTGCTTTGATATTTATGTTGTAGACAGATAGAGAATTAGTTGACAACAAGCAATGGAGCGATATACACCTGAAGAACGCGGCATTATTGTTACTGCTTATTTGACCAATTTCCGGTCTGTTATTTTAACGCAGCGTGAATTTCGTCGTCATTTTCCTTACAATTAAGCGTTTGGCTGAGCGTCTCGTGCAAACTGGGTCCACTAGAGATGTCGCAAGAAGTTGCCGGCTCCGTATTGCTCGTTTGGCCGAGAATATCACTGCTGAGGCCGAGGACTTCCGAAAGAGTCTACAAACATCGACGAGACAACGATGCACACAATTAAATGAGTTTTTTTTTTTTGCCGCAAGTTGCTGAATTGGGTCTCGAGCATTGTTGGTTCCAGCAGGACGGACCAATCGCTCACACAGCTCGGTTAAAGATGAAGTTTTTGAACCACCAATTTTCGGGCCGTGTGATCTCCCGTTCTGTCGATTTGAACTGGCCGGCCAGATCGCTAGATCTAACGGCGCTAGACTTATTCCTTTGGGACTTTTTGAAATCTCGCATTTACCACAACAAACCACACACCTTGCAAGTCTCGAAAGCCAATATTGAAGAAGAAATCACCAATTTGGAGCCAGATGTTTTGCGAGAAACAATTCAAAATACAGTAAAACGAGCACAAATGTGTATCTCGACAGATTTGGTCTGAACTGAATATAAAATGCAGTTTGGCCTGTCGAAAAATGTCTATCATTTTCACCAGTCACTGTTCATCATATTCTTTTAGTCGTTTCACCCAATTGATAGTTACAAATATGTACCTATTCTCGTAGTCGAATCTATCTAAGTCGAGGTTGGGCCTCAGAGCAAGGAGAACAACACAATATTGAATTTATCTGGGATCAAGGTCATAGCCACATACATATGAAGACAGCAGCGAAACAAAGAAACTACCGACTATCTCTAAGCAGATTGTAGAAAAGCTCTGAATGTAGAGAAGAAATGTAAGTCCACTACTTTATGTAAACAAATCTAATTAACAAACCAAAATAGAAAATTACAATAGTGCTGCAAGAAAAAAACATTATTACACTCTTATCTATGTACATCTTCTACCGTCTACCTACAACTTTCCATTATAAGACCTGCAACCGTCTAAGCAAACATTTATATGCACACGTATATGATTTCTATTTTTTCCCTCTGGACCCATTAACTTCCTCTTCGTTCTACCTTCTATGTAGGCCCCCACTAATAAAATAAAAAAAAAGCAATTCAATTACCTTTTCAGCCTGAATACGCTCGCCAACATTGTACAAGTAAAAGGCTCCCGTCGGATAGTTGACATACTCCAGCCGACTATTATATCCACTCACAATGAGTCCGAATTCCCTTTCCACCTCCCGGCCAAAGTCACCGACTATATCGACCGGTGTCAACCCCAGGGAAATATCATCTCGTCCCGTGTCATTTCTGCTCTCGGTGCATAGTGTATCCGGTGGAGAATTACGCTCCGAACTATGCTGCAGTATTTTATCCTCATCGTCCATGAATGCCGCCTCGAAGCGGCATTTCATTGGTGGATTCGGGCTAACATTACGCAACAAATCTGGCCGATTTTCAGGTTTTATCCGTCGACTATAACGTTCGCTGTTATAATTCTTTATAAGGATATCTGGCGTTGGGCATCCAAAGTTACCCTCATCCTGTGGAATTTCAATCTCTAAACTCTTGTTCCGTTCGTTCTCCTGCTGTTGAGTAGTTACGTCGTACAATTTTAAATAAGTTTGCAGATTATTGGACTCTTCGTCATCTGTATTGCGATTGGTATCACTTAGACTTTGTGTTATATTTATCAAGGGAGGAGTTGTGGTACTACCACCCCCTCCGCCGACACCGGTAGTCCCTAAAGGTGGCTTCACATTGAAATTGTCTTCACTATCATCCATGGCGTCGATTTTACTCTCAACTGAATTATTATTAATCACCATGACAGTGTTTAAATTGTTGTTATTATTATGGTTGTTGTTATTACCAAGGGAACCATTACCCATATCGAGGAAGTCACAATCAAAGCTATCCACACTCAACTCCATTTCATACTCTGATAGATCACTGTCGTAGGGATCAGATGATTGATGGCTGATATAGTGCTCGGATAGGGTGTGGGCCAAATGCTGGAAACCAGGGTAATTTGGATTTATAATACCACGAGGGAAGTGAGATCGTTGCGGTGTGCTTACCGATGTGCACGATGATGCCTGGGAACTCAGGTATTCCTCTGGAAATGACAAATCTAAAAATAAGAAAAAAAGAATAAAGTTCTAACTTGTATGCTTACCATCATCATCATCCATAAGACTGTCATCTGGACTTAACTCTGACGAGCGGGTTATGGAATCCGCATTGAAATGTGGGTCCATTTGATCATCATCATAATCGTCATCATCGCCATCAGCACAAGCATTACTGTCATTTTTTTCCAAACCGCTTCCACTGGTACCCCGTACCAATTCGTATGATTTCAAGGATTCCTGCAAACTTTTGCAATTGCAACTGTTATCATCCTCACAGGCTTCGCTTATTGAAGTTCCCCGGATTATTCTGTTTAGTTCCCTCTCCAGAGCAAAATTATCCAAATGGATTTCTTCAAACGACGGTGTACTTCGACCGCTGTTTTGCGACTGATTTTCGTCTCTTTGAAGGGTAGATGGGCCATTTACAGAGGTTTGCCCGTTTGATGTTCCGTCTGTATTATGCGCAGATGTTCTCCTGTAGCTCTAGAAATATAAAAATTTTAGTTAGGTCTCGAATAGATTTGATTGAGTTATCAATTAAAAAATGCTCCGGAAGACCTAGAGATACATGCTGTAGACCTAGAGATACATGCTAAGTTCAATTGGCTGACTACAAAAGTGAAAAGTACATAGATCCATCGTGAACCACCGGATCTTGGCATTTCCCATTCCTAGAAGAAGAACTAATTAATATAAAGAAATATTTTGACGCTAACAGTCTATATAGTGTCTGCCCTGGCTTCTCGCATCCATTAGACCTGTGCGTGTTATTTTATTCTACATGAATTTATGGTATCTAAAGTTTATTGCCGGTCTCCGAAGAGCACAGTTGGGAAGCTTTTTCATGACAATTTTACTCTTGCAAGTGCAGCATTTTTCAGACATTCGCCGGAGGTGAGACAGTGAAACAACTTTTTGGTGTTTCTGGGATTCGAACCTAAGTCTCTCGTTCAGTTGTTCATGTACTTAACCTCTGAGTCACGGCACCAAACCACGTGCTTTAGCGAGACAGGGCTGCTACAGCATTTTTGGTCCACTTTATGTTAAATCTATGTAGTACCTAGCAAGTAACGTGATACCATAACCCATCTGCAAGTGAGAAGATACTAAATGACGACACAACTTTAAGGCCGTTCACAAATAAAAGAAGGAGAAAACTGACCTTAAGTCGCCAGCTTGTAGCTTGTGTATCACCGCTAATGTGTTTTAATGGCGGTTTGCTGAGGGTTCGTGATAAATTACATTAGACTGCAATTTCGGTTCGATGTGGAGTACGAGTGCACAGAACTATGAAAAAATACGAACGAAAAACACGTGCTTAGAATTACAAAAAAAGCCCCGGGGGGAGAATCGGACAAATGTAACAACAAATACATAGGCTGCGATAATAATTTAGAAAAGCTGTTTTTGCGACGTGTTAAAAGGCAAGAAATGCTAAAATTCCGCTGTCAAACAGTCTGATTTCCTTAATCTGAATAATGACAAATGTTTCCAACCATCCGACTGACTTGAATGTGACTCTACCAACTGAGTTGTCCAGAAAAAATTATGTCACTTCAGAGCCAAAGTTATGTCACTGACATAATCTACACAAAAATTAGGGGACAAAGAACAAGAGTACTCAAAATCGGCCTTTCGTCTCTATACCTAGTACTTAATTTTTTTTTTGTCGAAGCAACATCGAAGGTAAAATTTGTGCCCCTACTAAAGTTCACAGGAAAATAAAAATTCTCGCAACGAGTTTGTAGAAATCTATTTTGGCTCCATGTAATTTGGAGACTGTAGAAAAATTGTACTATTGGAACGGAGTACTTATTTAGGTGGCGCTACAGTCCGGGGTGGACCTGGCCCTCAACCAACAAACCTTTCCAGCCAGCCCGGTTACGAGCTAGTTGCCCCCAGTTGCGCACGCCTAGTTGGTTGAGGTCCCCCTCCACTTGTTTGCGCCACCTACGGTGAGGTCGTTCTCTGACGCGCCGTTCATCCGGGGTAGATTCGAAGACTTTCCATACTAGAACGTTGCGCTCCATCTGCTCTACATAACCCAGATATCTTAGTGGCCGTATGTGAACTCTTCTGGCTAAGTCGATGTCCTTGTATAGGTATTGTTCACTCGCCGTCTATGCAGACAGGTCTATTAGTGTTTTATAAAGAGTTACCGTAGTAGTTCGAGATAGGGCTTTGTTACTCAATTGTCTTATTAGCCCATAAAAACGCCGATTGGCAAGAGCAATTCTTCGTTGGATCTCCCCACTGGTGTCATTTACGAAGCTCACCACAGAGCCTAGACAAAGTCCTTTACTACCTCAAAATTATATCTGTCTATTGTGACGTTCTGTCCAAGATGCCGATGTTGGGTGTCCTTTTATGTAGACAGCATATATTTTGTTTTGCTTTCATTGACCGCTAAACACATCTTTGCTGCCACGATCTCTTCTTGTGACCCGCTGAGTTCTTCCCACTATGTCAATATCATCGGCGTAAGCGAGTAGTTGTACCGACTTATAAAAGATTGTACCTCCGGTGTTGGCTTGTAAGTTTCGTACAATTCTTTTAAGTATTATGTTAATAAGATCGCATGATAGCGCGTCACATTGCCTAAGACCATTCCTGACATCGAACGGCTCAGTGGTGTTCTTTCCGATTTTAATGGAGCAGCGAGAGTTCTCCATCGTCATCCTGCACAAACGTACAAACTAGGTAGGGATGCCGAAACCAGACATGGCTCTTTATAACTCGTCTCTATACACGCTATCATAGGCATCTTTGGAATCGATGAAAAGATGATGCGTATCGATTTTATATTCATGGGTTTTTTCCCAGATCTGCCGTAGTGTGAAAACGGAATACTTAGAAGGTTTAAATTTCAAAATGTAGAGGCAAGTAGGTACGAAGTTTATTGCAGTCTTTCGGATTCAAGCCCAAAGTTATATTTTTTAAAGTAGAATTTTGTTGACCAAAATTATAGACATGTCACATATTCTGAGAATGTTAAGTTATGTCACTTATTATGTCAGCATAATTTAATTTTAAAATTATGTCACCACCAAAATAATGTCCGAGCCTTACAAGTATCCGAGAGTATAATTGGGTTCCACGAAATATGGCACCGCAAATGGGATATTCCCTCATAATGAAATAAGTAATGTATTGCTCTTGGAAATAATGCCCCAAAGTAATGAAAAAAGGCCCAAAAAATAAATAAAGAATACCCAAAAGGAAAATATTTAGGCCTTCTTGCCGTGGTCTTAAATTTGACACTTAGCTAAGATGTGTAACTTTTTTTCTTCTATTTATATCGTGCCAATACCTTTCGGTAGAAAAACTTGAGAAATTTTTTGAATTTAATAAAAAATCTGTTAAAAATGCACAATTTAATTATATATAACTATATATATGTATAACTATTATTTTTTCTATTTTAAAAAGTTTTAAGTCTTTATCTAATATCGTGGTAATTGTGTTTAGCTTTTCGTAAATCATTTAAGACTTTTTAGAGTTTAAAAAACAATAAATAGTTAAAAACTTTGGGCGAACTTTTAACTAATCCTTTTTTTTAATTCTAAAAAGTTTGAAGTAAGTCCAATCATGTTAAGTTTTAGTAAAGTATTAAAAACTTTTTAGAATTCAAATAAAAGGCACGACTGGATCGATTACTTCGTATCTAAGTGCCTGAGTTGCTATTGTCAAAACGTAAGAGGATTGCGTACCAATACCTCAGATGTTTTTTTGAATACTCAAAATTTTCTTAACAATGAACTTTTTTCCACAGAATTTACCATCTTCCGCAAGGATGTGTCCTTTTAGCAATTCATAATAGCTTCGATGCGACCCTTCTAGAAATTCCTATCTCACCAGACCTCGAATTCGTATGTGTCAAGCTTAAGCTCACCAAATTTTGCCTGTTCACACTTTGCTTTTACATTCGCCCGTCCCAACCAATCGTGTCCTATCAATTTGCCATCGACGCGATTGACTTTCTGTTTGTTATCGCACAATCCAACGATCTCTTAATACTTCTGGGAGATTTTAATCTTCCTCGGTAAAACTGGACTCATTACGAAGATGAGTCTATTTCGTCCCTTTGAATGCCTCCTCTGATAAAGAACTTCTATTTATCGACTGTATTTCAGATTCTTGACTCAGGCAAGTTAGCGGCATCTCCAGCTTTATGGATAGGCAACTCGGTCTCATCTTTTCTTCTAATCCTGATAATTGTGTCGTCCTTTTAGAATTCCCACCTCCTGTCAACGTTAGATAGATTCCACTCTCCTTTATCTCTATTTTTCCCTTACGAAAATTAACGAAACTTACAAGTCTCATCAGCAACACTAACTTTGACTTTATCTCAATTAATTCTAATATGAAGACTGTCGTTGAAACATTCTACTCACTAATCTTCTCTTGTATTTCCCAGTCAGTCCCTTATACTCCCAAGAAACACTGCTCATCTTTCCCGCCCTGGTATCAAAAATTTGAACGCCATGATATTCAAAAATTACTTATATACCATCGAAATGACCAGTTTTCATCATACATACAATTAAAAAAAAAAGGCCTTTAATACCGTTATTTTTTAGGCTAGAATGCAAATTCTAATTTAACATCTGCGTATTAGTCCGCAGACGCTAGATATGAATTTCAAAGAAAATCCGTTCAGCCGGTTAGCCTGCAGTCCGAGGTACAGACAGACGGATAGAATTGCGACACCCTCTTTTTAAGTTTCTCTATTATAGTAATACCAAAATTGAGAATATTCGTAAGCAAAAGCGGTTCAAAATCTATTCCAGAGTTTTCGAACTATTAAGCATGATCATGGTCCACAATCATGACTTACTTTTATACATTTTTACCTCGTTTTGCTCGAAAATTGTTAGAGACAGGAAAGGAAAGTTGCGTGGTGATATGAGCAAAGTACCTTTTTTATACGGGTACTTTTCAGATTACCACTGTAAAATCGTACACATGTTCAAATCAGACACTTATTTAATTTAGAAATCTTTAGAAATCTTTATTATTGTGAACTGTTAAGTTTTAGTCTCAAAAATAGTTCAGTTTTCGAAAGCTCGAAAGTCTCACGTAAAAGTTTATTAATTTGTTATTGCATTTGCGACTGGTTACCTCAAATATCTCTTCGCATTCGCTTTAAAACCATGGCCATACAATGCCTTGAAACGACTTCCCTCTGGCCACTACAACTTTGATCATAAGTATTTTTCTTTTACGTAAGCTGTAACGGAGGAAAGGGAGGAGACATTTTTATAAAACACACCCTGATTAGAATTCTTAAAATGTGTGTCTCCTTTCACTCCCTCCAAAAGCTCCTATGTGACCTTAAAACTTGATACTTTGCACACTTATAGTATGGGCCATGATGCATAACTCAGTGCAGCTAGTAAAGGGTTACCAGATAGCAATGATAGTTTTTCCAATTGTTATGTTTCAGCAGCTGTCAAAGTTACCAATGACGCTTCCCGAACGTGTGCAAATTATTAAAAAATAAAGGGCGGTTAAGTTTAAAGGGCCGATGTTGATTTTGAATAAAACACAAATTATTTAGAAAATTACTGTCACTTCTTTTTATTATGATAATATTGGTATGGTTCAATTATGTATGGAACAAAATATCGGCCAAATTGACGCCGCGACCTCGGCGGCACACCTCCATCCGGCGGCATATAACTCATCCTTTAGCTCTTGAATTGTTGCTGACTTATCGACGTACACCTTTTCTTTCAAATAACCCCAAAGAAAGAAGTCCAACGGTGTCAAATCACATGATTTATTGAGTTATTATCGAAATTCCAGCTCAGTTGTAAATACGAGAAGTGAATTTCGACGTGAGGTCGGTCGTCATCATGGCTTCAGTGCGCATGCAATTCGTCGCACCGTGGAAAAGTTTGAGCGTGAGTACACTCTTTTGAAGTAAAGAAAATATAGCCACCG
This sequence comes from Pocota personata, assembly GCA_963082735.1. Taxonomy (NCBI): domain Eukaryota; kingdom Metazoa; phylum Arthropoda; class Insecta; order Diptera; family Syrphidae; genus Pocota; species Pocota personata. The sequence continues at coordinate 83,365,025 of OY720432.1, read as the reverse complement.
TAGCGGCCAGTACTGAATAAGACCCAGAAATGTCGATTCAGCTGAATCGCCAGAGAGTCAACCAGGATTATTTTGCGTTTGGATTTGGGCCTACATCTGTATAAGATTATGCTAACGCAAGAACTGAAGCCGGACAACCATAGACAACGCCGTGAGTTCGCTAATTGGGCGCTGAAAATGTCGGATTTTGGCCAAAAAATCATCTTCTCGGACGAGGCCCATTTTTAGCTCAGCGGCTATATCAACAAGCAAAATTGCCATTATTGGAGCGACCACAATCCACAAGTGTTCGACCAAGAATCAATGCATCGACAAAGATTGACTGTTTGGTGCGGTTTATGGCACGGCGGCATCATCGGACCTTATTTCTTTCGAAATGAGGAAGGAGACACCGTTACCGTCAATGGTCCTCGGTATAGAGCGATGTTAACCGACTTTCTGCGGCCAGAGCTCGACAACATCGATATATCCGAGCTGTGGATCCAATAAAACGGAGCTACATGCTATACAAGCGACGCAACGCTTGAAGTGGTGAAGGAGAAATTTGGTGACTGGGTCATCTCACGGCGAACATTCATCAATTGGCCGCCGCGATTATGCGACTTGACACCCCTCGATTATTTTTTCTGGGACTACGTCAAGTCTTTAGTCTACGCTTACAAGCCAACTACTTTGGACGAGCTCGAGGTCAACATTCGAGACGCTATTGCCGGAATAAAGCTAGAATCAATGTGATATCTTACACCGTTGTTATTATATTTAAATTAATTTTTCTATCGTTCTTATCTGGTCACCCTATACTTCGAATTTTAAAATACAGAGCGTTGCAAAAAAATATGTTACTTTTCACTTACCATTTCCCCCCTTTGATGAGGGAAAGATGAGTAAAAGGCGGGTGCCACATATTATTTTCGTTTTTATAATCAGTACTGTACAAAAAAAAAAATTCTAATAACACAGAGTGTTCCGAATCCATAAAAATAATAAAAACAGAAAAAAAAAAAAATGGCCGGAGTTTCGCCTTAACTTCTTTTCATTGAGCTCGTGTAACTTTTAAAAAATGTTAATAGAATTGTTAATTCTTTCAACAGCCTTTTATACTGTGCAATAAAAACGTTCACTTAACCATAGGTATTTCGTGAAAACCTTATGTTGAGGTCGAACAATGTAGAATATTAAGAATACGAAAAGTCATATTCATTTTTAGTTTGCAGAGAAACTGTTCCCTTTCATATTGTTCCCTGATTTCAAGCATTGGAAATTTCTTGTTCGATTTAAATACGAATCGTTAAAATCAGTACAAATTTTATGAAAATACAGCCAAATCGAAATGATTGTAGTAAGACAATAAAAAAACCGTAAGAGGTTTGGACAAATGTTTACTTAGACTTTTTGAGTTGCCTTGATGAGAGGAAGATTACGATACATAGCAAGAACAATTTTCTGAAACACCCTGTACGCAAAAAAAAATAATGATTTTGTCAACTTGTCCACCCTTTAATTTCCCTACTCCGGGTTAAATTTGTTTGCTGCTAAAAAATGTTGACGGACGATGAGCTCTAACAAATGATATAGTTTTGGAGAAAATCGAATTTTTTCAAAATCGGTCATTAGTAAAGTGTCGTTTATTTTAGGGTTAGAATGAAAATTCCAATAACCCCACAGCCCCAAGATATGAAGTTTGAAAAAAATTCGACCCGCTTAAGCTGCAGTCGTGCGTACAGACAGACAGACAGACAGAGATAATTGAGAGACCAGCTTGAGAGAGTTCCTCTATCAAAGTAATGTCAAGTCTGATCAAAATTGCTTAGATTGTAGCCTATACTCAAATCATTTTTAAAAAGGGGAGCAAACTTCATCAAATCTTGTGCATGCAATAGAAGGCTTATTCATGTATGACATTACTATGAATCTATTGCGCCAGTCATTAGGTAAATACAAACTCTGTTACAATAATTTATGTTGATTTAACTTCTTTTTTTTATCCACTTACCTCTAGGTTCGCGAATCCACTAACGCAGTCTTCGAAAAACGAATTATTGCTTGAGTCGACATTTTGCAAACTATCGACCACGTCTAGTACACTCGTCTCTGTTATAAAATTATTCTGATGCTCCCGCAGTCCTGTTCCATCAGTTAAATCAATCCGTGGGCCTTCGCAATTAAATTTCTCCGTCGACGAGGTTCTGCAATTGTGCGAATTCTGTTGGTGGGATGACGTAGTGGCGGTGGTTGTATTGTTGGTGGAACTTTCTATATTGCTATTCGTTTGGGTCCTGTAGTTTTCATTGTTGTTCCCGAATGTTGTTGATACAGCAGATTCTGCTGAATGAGTACTCCTCACTGTGGACCCGTTTTCAGCATACCCATTCGATGCTGGAGCTTGCAGTAAACGCATAACTGATGCCTGCAAATGGAGAAGGAAATTCAAGTTTGTTAAATTTGCATTTAAAACTAGGACGAGAATTGGGGCTGGCACACAATGCACTAATAGCAGCAGTCAGCGTCATTCGAAAAAAAATCAGATTAAATTTAAGTGGAGAAGGGGACAAAAAAACGCGCAAATATACACAGAATGGGGACAAATTTCATAGATGCGCCATGTGCATACAACATGTATCTTCAGGATATATGTAGGATGTCCTCAATCTCACTTTGCAACATTTATCGGCTTAACTTAGCAATCAACACGAATGTGGCACACAATGGTTCTAGTTCTAGTTCTGGTGGACGAGCTTGTAATTTGGTCATTCAGTAAAGAAAAAAAAAACCCCCGCTTCCAATTGATGACGCCCGTAAGAGGATACAAAAGTGAAGATATTTTTAGAACGGAAGGAAGGAACTTGTAAGAGCTGAAAAATGATTATGTAGATTTTTGCCAACCGCTTAAATTGGGTTTCATGAAATTGGGTCAAATAGTCCTTCCTTTGGAAAGGATTCACTTTTCGCTTTTATTTATGTTTTGGGCAAGTTTAATGAAAAGAAAATTGTGTGCATAGTTTGGACGAGTTGGTTTCGTTTAATAATAGCTCATGGACGAAAGTATCTTTTTTTCTGAATTAATGTCGCACTGTTGTCTTAATTAAAAATCTTTTTCAACAAATTGTATTGTGGAGGTGGTTTGCAATAAAATAGGAACTGCCTACAGCCGTAATTAACGCAAGATAATGAACAATGAAGGTAGTTTCTGAAATAATTGCAATAAGAGAGAGTGAGAGGAAGGGGAAACGTTTTCCAGGAATAACTGGCAAGAAGCCATGAGCTGAGCTAAGTATGATGTGTGTACGTGATTCTTTCGACATCACAATGGAAGCACATTAGAGCATGATCTGTTTATCTAGGAATATTATGGTAGGACTTAGGTAAGGTAGAATAAAACTATTCATTATTACACCACATACATATAATGAATGGCAGAACGATTATTAAATATTTGTTTTATTATCATTAAAATTAGCGTTTTATTAGCAAACATATCTACTTATGACTACAGTCAAAGGAAACGACAATCCTACAGGGAATAGTCATCAAAGATACATCTAGATTTAAGCTATCAAAAGAACAACCACTTTGTAGGCTACGGGCATACATAGACATAAAATATACTTCAGCATATACTCGTACATCCGAAGATATTTCTCGCATCGGAACTTATGTATGCACATAATTATGTAATCTTAATAGAAATCAACATTCAAGAGGATGGAAATAATCTTCAGGGATTCAAAACAGAATTTTTAAACAGTATGAGTACGAGTAGATGAGGAGGCAGTGTTGAAATATTTATAAAGAATTTTATACGAATCTCAAGCGTGGGAAGTATACTCGTAGGTAGGCAAATGGATATTTCAACCATATCTGTAGGCCTACCCTACAGCATTTAGTATAGCTACATATGTATACACTATTTATTCAATGAAGTACAAACAAACAAATAAATTATCAATGTGGTTGAGTGTTTAAACCTACTTGCCATCCAGCGACGTAATTTACCCCTAATTATGCCAAAATATATAGGTACATAGGTAAACCCAAAATCCACACCTAATTGCTACATATACTGCACGTCACTTAAATAAGTCCGGACTTTTTTGTGTGGAAAATTGACAAGGTTACGTGAACCGAACTACCAATGTCATCTGTCAAGTACCTGAATCACGCTGATGAAGTGGAAAAAGCGAACCATAAATGGACACATCTTTATAGCTGTAACACTACTAGGCTAATATGGTCAACCCCGGATCTTAACAGGTCATAGGTGAAACTAATATACCGCACAGATACAAACTCACAAACTTCATCACCGAATACTGCGCCATCGGTAGAGATGACAAGGAAAGGACAAGGACTGTTCACTGCACATTACAGAAGGGCTACTCTAGGAGAATACTTCTTCAACGATCTTAACGATTTGAATAAAACCTGCACTGCAAAAATTGATGGCTTCATCAAAAGGAGAGTAGATAGGGATCGAAATCCCTTGTGGTATCACAAACGACCTATGTTGGACTAAGTGCATCTCATCGAGAACCAATTTCTATATATTGTAACATAATGTAGCATAATAACTACGCCCCAAAAAGATGCAACACATTCCGAAGTGTTTTTTCATTCGAGGTTCGTGTCCACAGTAAGAGACCGATTATGTCTAAGACGACGTCGCGGAATTAAGAGAGAATTATAACCGCAAGAGATTATTGGCTGCAGCTGTCATCTTGGAATTATTACATCAGAATTTTCTTGTTCCAGTGGTCGAAGAATTTGCTAGAAGTTTCTGGCTATCAGAAATGCGACTATATACGGACAGATGGCGATCGAGGCAAGGCAGTTGGTTTTCGAACCGCACGAAGAGATTGGAAAAGTGATAATCGGCGATGTTGTAATTTTGTGATAAATTGAAAGTTAAAAGTTAACAAGAAGAAGTAATTACTTTGGATTTGTGAATAAAGTAATTGGAATGAGATAAAGTGATTTGAGAGGAAAGAGACCTTTTAAGGAAAGAATTTGCGAAGAATAGTATAGTGTGAACTTGAATTTTTCTATAGACTAGAAAATAAAGAAATAATCTCACAGAATAACGTTTTCTCTACTCGCATATTACAGTATGATATTTATCTATCTATCTAATTAAACCGTGTTATTGCCAGAAAATTTGGACGCCGGAAGACGACGATCAACAATTATTTGACGGACTGATAAAGTCCAAAAACCACAGCCTTATTCAAGTGACTCGCAATGTATTTATTTGTTCAAATATTGCGTCATATGTGAAATGCTTTCGCTAAGACTCAAATCTAATTTTTTAACTTTTGATCGAAAAAAAATGAAGGTAGATTTCGAAGATTGAGAATTTACTAGTTTGTTGAGGAAGAACTCAATAACAGAAGGATGCTCATCCTCGAACAAAGTTGAGATAACAATTAAGTAGTCTCAGTATGCGTATATACACTAAGCGTCACTTAAATATGCCATACTTTTTTTGCTGTTTTTATGCGATTCGTTGCTTCCAAAGTGAATTGGAATGTTAAAAAGTACCTACATATATTGTAGCGAATGCAATTTATTAAACGATGTCTGGAAATACAGTCAACGTTGCTTATAACAATCAATCGACCAGTTTTTGCTAACTATGTAGGTCAGTTATTTAAACATCAATCTTTAATAATATAAAATTAAGTATTATGTTGCTTATGCATTGTAGCCATGTAACTTAAGAACGGCTGAACCGATTTCGATGACATTTGTATAGCTAAATATCCAGCTCTGTTTGCTATAAGTTGAACAACTATTACGAATTCATGCCTCACAAAATAATGATTGTAAATTTGCTTATAAATAACATACTCGTATCCGAACATTTTAAGCTATTAATCGACTTTCAACGTTAACCCTAAACTAAACAAATAACAAAATAAGTTCTGTTTATTTTGGGTTGTATGTAAATGATATGATTGTTTTTGTTTTTGTTTGTGCGGTTAAACGAGAGTGAATCTTAATTTGATGAAAATTTTGAATTGGTTTGAGGAGTTTTCTGCGCATTTGGGAAAGTAATATTTTCATGCTGCCACTCGTGCTGTGCATTATTTTTTTTTTCACAAAAATGAAAGAGACGTACCTTTTCCTAAAGATACAATTGAGAAGCTTTTCAATGACAGTTTTATGACGGATTGTGAAAAAACTTTTGCTGTTGCTGGGACTCGAACACGAATCTCTCGCTTATTAGTCCACACACTTACCGACTGAGCTACAGCTATAAATTAATAAAAATTAACTAAGCATTCGGACGAAGGTGGGAGGGTGAACCAGCTAAAGGTTAGTCTGATTTTTGTATCTACATTTTAATTTTTATTTCTGTTGTTGTTTCTCTTGCCGATTCGCATTCGGTACTTCGAAACTTCATCTACTTGACAGATTTGCAATAGATTTGCAAGCTAGTCGGTGTGTACTACAGGAGAAAGAACTAGAATCTCTGCTCAAAGTAGGCAACGTGACTCGATAAATAAAACGACAATTCTGAAAAACGTCAATAGGAATTGCGGAAACCATAAATGAGTTAATTTAAAAAAATAAATCAAACGTCGTCATTACTGCAGAAGTAAATCACTTTAGTTTCCATTGATTCGTCTTCTGCCCTCGATGCTACAAGGATTCAGGTTCTCGATTGATCGACAGACTCTCGATTCAAAAAAATATTCTTTCAAGAAATATACGTAGATCTCACTCAAAACCACACGTTCTTCATTCAACTAGGCGAAAACTAGCAAACCAATTTCATGAAAACTCATCACATCGATCTTCAGCTAGACGCGTGACAAGGATTTATTTCACATTTACGATTTTTGAGGACTTTCACATTCAACCCAAAGTTCAAGTGGAAATTTAAAAATCGGAGACCAAACATTTATTAGCTTTCAGAAATGACCAAATAGCTCAAAAAGGGAAGCCAAATTTGGGAGAATAAATCCGACATTTAAAAAATCATCCAAAGTAACATATTTTTCAAGAGTGTAGGACTTTACTAGGTTTTGTGATAGAGCAGTAGACCTTTTTCGGTCTAAATGATTTCCATTGCACCGAGGAAAAACCAGCCTACCAACACCCAGTTTAAAGAATTGTGCGGTACGGGTATCAATTTCGGTTTGAGTGCTTGACGCAATCAATTTTAAATACCAGATACAAATGCCTCTTTACGTAATCGAGACTAGATTTAAGCGAAATACTTCTGACCCAGTTGTCCCTAACTACCAGAAGTTTAATTCACCAGCTGCCCTTCCATTCAACGATTGAGTCGTAAATTCCAACTGGTACTTCAAATCCTCCAGATCCTTGCATCCATATTATCCAATCTAAATATCATCACGTATTCAAAAAATCCATCCATTAAACTAATTCCACTTCTGGAATATCGGATGGAATAAATTAAAATTTGACCCAATATCAATCCGAAGCAAATGCACTTAAGCATACATAATCATAACCACATCGTCGTAATGTTTATGGAAAAAAATGATGAAGCACTGCCCTTGGAGTGTGTATACCCACAAACATGACTGCGTAATTTTCTTCAGTCCCTACTTCCTATCGAAGTTTAAAGCTTAAAAACGTGTTCACAAGTGCTTACGTGTACGATAAGGATTAGTAGTTGACTGTGGTAAAGGTACTTTGATAATATACGAGTATCGTCGATTGGAATGAAGTGCTTGGAAAGTAAGAAACTGGGTGGTTGGTAATGATTACCCCTGTGGGTATCCAGCTAGCTTTTCCCTTACTAAAGTGTAAAGCAAAATCGATGAACGAAATGTGATTAACTTTTTGATGATGGAATTTATATGTACTTAGAATTGTAATATCATCGCGTCATAGAGCTTCGAAATGACACGCAGAAGAAACTACAATTTTTGTTTGCGAAAAATGTTTGTACCATATGTTGGTCAAGCATGATTCTGTTCGCACATAGGGCGTTGAGTTGGAGAAGATATATTTAAATATTCTAACTATGTATGGTAACTGAAGAAGGAACAGGGGCAGGTGAATATTGGGCCAAGAACAAAGTACTCTGGACCTATGGGCAAAAGTACCAGCATCTTTCAAGCTGAAATATACGCTATAGATAGATGCGTTCAATTCAACCTCAACAGAAGATACAAAAATTGGGACATAGCAATATTGTCAGTAAGTTAAGCAGCTATCAAGGCACTTGACTCCGATGCCATTAGATCAAAACTTGTGTGGGAATGCTTATACAGACTTAATGAATTGGGTAGCAGTAACAGGGTAACCCTCTATTGGATCCCTGGCCACACTGGAATAAAGGGCAACGAAGAAGCAGAATCCTTTATTGCACCTGAACTATTATGTGGAATAGGAAGCCACACTATACGCGAAGAAGAAAACAGGGTGAGACCTGGGTCAATACTCCAGGTCAGAGGCAAGCTTAGAAACTTCTGCGACACTATAACTGGAAAAGATTCGAAGAGATGATTGGTGAGGATAAATATTTTTGGCAGATATTCCTCCACCGTGGGCACTAATTTTAAATTTTAAAATCCAGAGGAATATATTTTTGAATTCTGCACAATGATCTCTTTTCGGCTAACAAATATAAAGTGCTTGACTGGGTTTAACTTAGAGTTTTCTTAAAGAGCGTTTAAAAGCTACAAAACTAGTTTGAATATTTACCCAGAACTTCAATACCATGTACTTAAATACATACATATGTTAAAAACGATTTAGATATCAATTTTGAATAAAATCGTATTAGCAGTATCCGAGAAATAGCTATTTTTGAAAGTCCGTTATTCGATATTTTAAGGGAAAAACTGAGTACACGGCCTTACTCGTATTTCAAACAGCCGTCTAGGCTGTAGACAGAAATCTAAAGAATTGGAAAGTTAGGTGGGTAGGTAGGAGTGGCGGTTCCGTTAGACCCCAATTAGCACTAGGTGCCATTTTGTTAACACAACTCATGTAACCTGGGTGTTACGATGTGTTGGCGAGGAGTCTCTAGAACCAACGTGTGGAATTCATGTTTTTCTCTGAGACTTCCTCTAGGAAATTGAAGAAGGGTTTTCCTAATGCACGTTGTCTGGCCCTAGGTAGTGCCGGACAGGCGCATAAATAGTGGATAAGGGTTTCTCTTTCCGTTGCGACATTGCAACTGCAACAATGTGTGTTTTGTGGGATACCTAGTTTGACTGCGTGGTCTCCTATAGGCCTGTAGTGATCGCTGTTAATCTGGCGACGTCTTTACGCACTCTATTCAAGAGGTCGGTTGCTTTAATTTTTTTTGTAGCTTGGCCACATCCTTTTGGATATGACACAGTTTGTTAGCCTAGTCCATCTGAGGTTGGCTTTTATCAGGAATATTGAGGAGATTTCTGCCTTAACCGCTCCAAGCAAAACGTGGACTGATTCCGCAAGTGAACGGTGGAGGGTTGAGCCTTGACTGGCTAGTTCATCAGCAAAGTCGATTCCACAAAGGTTACTATGCCCTGGAACCCAGACCAGGGTTACTTTGAATTGTTCATTTAGGGAGGCTAGCTTATTTCAGCATTCTAACATTAGTTTAAAGGATATAGTGACCGGGGCGATGACTTCGATAGCAGCTTGGCTATCAATGAGTATGGCAATCTTTTGCCTTGGTATTATATTTGTGTGTAATTTGATCTGGCGACAGGCTTCGCGGATAACGAGTAGTTCCGCCTGAAAAACATTGGCATTATATGCAAGTCTATAAGATTTTGAGATGTTTAAGGATTCGGAAAATACACCCACACCGACTCCGCAGTCCATCTTTGAACCGTCTGTGTAGATTGTTACATCAAAGTCCTTAACCACCTGACCATCTTGCCATTCTGATCTTGTGGTGAATTGTACGACGAAACGCTTTGTGAACTTCATTTTTGGGATAATGTAATCCGTTGAGGACGATACGAGTTCTCTCGGTAGAGAGTTCAGTACATTACTATGCCCGTAGGCTATCGCAGTCCAGCACCCAGACTCTCTGAGTCTGATCGATCTATCTGCTTTAATGTTTGTTATGTGTAGGTCTATAGGTAAAAGATGCAAAAGGACTGTTAGAGCAACTGACGGGGTAGACAGTAGAGCACATGTAGTGCCTATGCATATGTTTAAGTTTAGTTATATTATAGGCCGGCCACCATACTAATAACCCATATGTGAGAAAAAAGAGCTATCTTTTTTGACAGTTTGTTAAACAAAAATACTTAAAAACTCATGAGAAGGTTACGCAAATAATTAGAAAGTTACGCAAAAAATAGCAAAGGTCTCATGGCATAAGCCATTTTTATAAAAAGTTAAAAGACGCAGGGTTAAAAATCACAGCCTATATTATACCCCGGCTTTATCTTATTTTGATGTTTTTGAGGTAACATATCCGACTTAACGGTCCAGGCCCAAACTTCATCAAAAACTGTTACGTAAAAGGTGTTTTTCATGTTCCAGGTCGATGTTGTTTGGCTGCCATTTTGGTTTGGTTGACATTTTTCATTTCACATTTGTCAGTCGTGAAGAGCAATCGATAACAATATATGTACAGGGTGTGACATTTGATTTCGTTAAGTCGGGTGATCGCGGAAACCGGTCAAAATCACCATTTTTCGAAATTAGGCGTCCGAGGAACAAAGGACGCAATAAAGTGATCGTGGCTCGAGATGTATGAGCTGTGGCGCAATCCTGTTGGAACCAAAAGTTGTCAGTCAGAATTGGCATACTATGAACAAATCCGTTATCAGGGTCCGATAACGATCTCCATTGACGGTTAAGGCGACGACTCGATGTTGTCGGTGATCTCTCAACATTGGTCTGTACAGCCTCAATGTTCTCATCAGACTGCCTCGGACGACATCGGCCTTGATGACTGGTATTACCAAGATTTTCGGTGGCCGTACATTTCTGGTGTAAACGCCTGACGGTGTGGTCTGAAGGCGCTTCCCTCACTCGATATTATGCATGACATGCACGTTGCGTTTTCACAATTGAGAACATGTTTTGAATGTAAAACTGCACGATAACAGCGCGTTGTGGTGGAAGGTACTGTCCCCTGGCACAAATTAACTTGGACTGACGCTTCGAACGCGCGCTGTAATAAGCCGATCTGGAAACAGATATCAAAGTTACAGGGTTGCCAGGTGCCGAAGGTTTAAATGGCCCACCCTGTTTTTATTATAGATCATCTAACAATGTGTTGAAGTTATTATGTGTTGAAGTTATTAAAACATTTTATCTAAATAATCGTTCAATTGTGACATTACAATTTGTTTGATTTAAATTATGTGCTCAGGCCAGTATATGTATTATGAATAACTTTGAAACTGAAAACACACTGGCAGGTAAATTGTATTTCGGTCCAGTTCATAGCTTACTTCCGGCACAAAATATTACTGCAGTGAGATACAATATTGATGAAAGTCAGGGCACCTCCGTTAGACGCCGTGCACAAGAATTTGTGATATCTCCGGCAAATATATAAATTAAATATTTTGGCGTTAACAGCCCAATTCAGGGCCTGGCCTAGCTTCTTGCAGCTTCACTTCTAGTGAGGCTGTGGGCCTCACGAATGGTTGGGACCTACAGTTTTACTGCCCGAACACAATGAGGTAGCTGTGGCGTAGCTCGTGGCAGTAGTAAAGGGTGTCAAAAGTAGAAATATATACTAACTCAATAGTGCGCCCACAATAGCTGTAGCGGTAGTACGAGTTGATTTACTTTTAACTTTTGTAGCGCTACAAGTTTGACAGCTCGCTAAAAACAGAAGAAATGAAGAAGGCGGCATTGAAAAATTCGTCGAATCTGTACAAAAAAGGCAAATGATGTAAGAAAGGGAAACATACTTTTTCATAAAAATAAACGTGGTCTCGAAAAAACCTTTGGAATTCCTTTCCTGGTACAAATGGCGCACCCACCATCTCCCCTTTTTCTCTTACCACAGCCAATAAAAATACAGCTTCTTCTTCTTCATCCATTTTATTTTAGATATAACTTAATTTTTAATAAAAGAACAACAATTTTTCACTATATATTTTCCAAAACTAAACAACACAATTCCAATCAGCTCAAGTGACAATTAATTTGACATAATTTGACTTTGTGGGCGAATTTTATGAGTGCAGCGCCACACTATTTGACAGCGCGTACTAATGCTACTACCACGCCACACCCACCGTGCATTGTGTTCAGTTATGCCATTTCCGAAAGCCAATTCTTTTTCGATTAAGAAGCTTTTTCATGACAATTTTACTCTCGGATGTTTGTCAGACGTTCGCGAGAGGTGAGGCCTTGAGAAAACTTTTTTTTTTATTTTTCTTGGATTCGAACCTTGAACCTCTCGCTCAGTGATCGCGCACTAAACCATTGAGCCATGGCTCCCAATATTTCCGGTAAGTTTGTTTAAAATAATCAAAAAAAAGATTTGCATTGATCATAAGCGCCGGCGAGAGTGAAAAGGTTTTGCAGCTCCATATTAATGGGCCCAATTTTTTGGAAAAATCATCATGAGTGACGAAGCTCATTTGGAGTTATCTGGTTTTGTTAATAAACAAAATGTCCGCTTTTGGGGCACTGAAAATCGTCAGTTGATACACCAACTACCTTTACACCCTCGAAGAGTTACTGCCCGGTGCCCATTTTTGCGGGCAGTATCATTGGGCCACAATTTTATTTAAGACGCTGTAACAATTACTGGTGATGGCTATCGTGACATGTTTCAAAACTTCTTAGTGTCCGAATTGGATCGATTGGGCCTACAACATATGTGGTATCAATAGGACGGTGTCACATCACATACACTTAACGATATGATGGATATTTTGCGAGAAATTCTTCCCGGCTCCATAAATCAAACAGACTTAACATCGATTGGCCCCCTCGATACTTCTTTCCCTTCAAGTACTCTCCCTTCTTCATTTGGGAGTACTTGAAGAGAAAGGTTTTCGGCAACAATCCAACCACAATTTAGTCATTTAGCCGATATAATATTCCACATATAATTTTTATAAACCAATTAATCGGTCAATAAAAAAATTGCGTTCCATTTCTGTAGTTCATGAGTTAAATGTGTGGAGGGTGATCCCATGTTTTACCCCCACTGTATCTCATTCAAATCATTTTCAGATTCAACAACTACTCGTATCGTGCCAGTTTCATCAAAATCTGAATGCAAATACATCACAATCTTGCACTGGGGAAAAGAAAACTTAGTCAACTTCAATGCGAAGAAAACCCAATTTACAGCCTTTTCTAGAAAGAACTCTTCTACTGCACCATAGTTTCAAATGAACGACCAAATAATCCATCTCAAAGAAACCATGCATCTTCTTGTCGTCACAGTCAATTCTGGTACAACCACATATCTAACATTGCAAAATCGGCATCCATTAAGTTTAGCTACCTATTTAGAGCAGAGATACTTTACAGCGCAACAGCTCCTTCTTCATACAAAACACAAATTAGGTCAGGACTTGACGATTATTCTCACATTTGAAGATTGGCCCCAAAACATTTTCTTATCTGCTCAACAACACATAGAGACGAGAGTTATAGGTTCACCCCTCCTAAGAAAAGAAGATAAAAAAAAGAAATTAGCTACCTCAAAACTTTAAAACTAAATTAAAAAAAGACTGGTGGTCAAATTCGTGTCGGCAAATGTAATTCACGTCCTTGACTCAGTGAGGGTCATTGCTATTATATTTCTGCAAGTGACCCCTTAAAAAATTGTATTATAGTTGACAATGTTTTGTTTTTTTTTTTTTTTTTCTTTATAAATGTTCTGCTTAGAAAATTCTCCAAGGAAATTTCAATTTCATTTGCTGTCATCTCTCTACCCTCATAGTATCATTTGGTTTTCTCTTCGTTTCATTCTCAGATACTTCTAATTTGATGGGAGAATGAGGGGCATTCTAACGCCTCTTTTACAGCGTAATACTTGTCTTTTTATCATAAATCAAGCCACTCCAGATTTACAGATTCATGTATATCAATTAATACGATTGACGGGGTAGTGTACAGTTTGCATTTCGGGACCACAATCACTTGCACTAGTAGTAAGTGCTTGCTCGAGGATTGAATCACTGAAATCGACTACCTCTGCACCTTGCTAAGTAAACTTTTTATTGGAAGTCTGTCTATTTTAATGTTAAATTAATATTACCTCTGGGTATTAAAACTGGTTCAGCTAAAAAAAAAATACATTAATAGGCTACATGTCTGAATTATGTAGGTTGAACCAACACCACGTTGACAAGCCCCAAAGAAAGATACAAATTTTGCGTGTCTAACATACTTTTTGTCCCTCCCCTCGTTCCATGTTGCCAAATGTATGTTAATAAAGTTTTCATGGTTAATTGAATCGGACAATGGTTTTTTTCCCCACAAACACCACATTGAATGTTTTACACAATTTTGCAATAAAGAGAACCAATTATAATAAATTCGCCAGCCCGAGTGTGATTTGCAGGTTTGTATACGAAAAGAGAGATTAATTTTGACAAAACACGTAAACACAACCTCAGTTCAATTAGCATAAATGCAAAAAAAAAAAAAAATAAAAAAATATATATTTGTGAGCAAGTTTTTTTTTATGCAAAATTTCACACAAGACTAAAAAATTTATACATTTATTAATTTATACATGCATAGAAATTCGGCGGCCACAGTAGAAACCCTCTATACTGCAAGTAGTTCTTTTTTATCTCCAGCCCACTGAATTTAGATAAAAAGATTGCTCCTTCCTTTTCGTACGGTTACTAATGGAGCTGATATCACCATACTAAGTTGTATGGGTAAGGATATCTCTGCATGTTGTATTTGCCCACAAGCACCATGGCAAGGAAATCGAATGTCAATATTTGCAATCAATTTCCTTTTCAATCAATTCAGCTAAGGATGTGATTTCTTCTGATAGTTTATGCAGGAGAATTATGTATTTATAGTATGGGTTAATGCGTGTCTGATAAATTGTGGCAGGTCAGGGTGTATTCTATTCGACAAGAGATAATAAAAACATTACATTTGGATTCATGACGATAAAGGTCAAGTGTCAGTACTACTCGTATTATATAAATAAAATTTTATAGACGATAGTGACATTTATAGTATTCTCCTCTGAGATTGAGTTCTCTTTTTTTTTTTGCTTAATCTCCTTGTGGGCGATAAAAAGATATATTACTTGTATAAGTTTCATTAAACAAGTAACTTCATACTAATAAGTGTTTAGTGTTTTTATTCAATCGTTAGTAAAGAATGATTGGAAACCCAGTGGGCGAGTAGAATTTATTGGCATTGGGAGAGCCATAATTTGTTATAAAAACGCAAGAAAATTATAGGAGAAGAGGAGAAGAGCAATTAGCTCAACATTTAATTATGACAAATACCTCCAGGTGGCCAGCACGAAAGAATGCCACTCTTCAATCACCAGCAACAGAGAGAGCAAAATAATATGAAGACCAGTAAAATATGCCAGCAAACAAAATGATTAACCAGTAGATATGCCATCACCAAAAATAATTTTTTGACCAGCAGAAAATAATTTCTTCGTAGGCAATTCGTCGCTCCGCACACTCTTTTGTACCCTAAGCCATCAACCAGACAGAGATCGGTGCGAAGTGAAGAAAACATAGCCGCCGTAGCGCCTATCAGCTGAATCGCCAGAGAGTCAACCAGGATTATTTTGCGATTGGATTTGGGCCTAAATCCGTATAAGATTATGCTGACGCAAGAATTGAAGCGGGACGACCATAGACAATGCCGTGAGTTCGGTAATTAGGCGCTGGAAATGTTGGCCGGAGATCCGGATTTTGTCTAAAATATCATCTTCTCGGACGAGGCCCATTTTTGGCTCAGCGGCTATATAAACAGGCAAAATTATAATAAAATTGCTATGAAAAAAAGTAAAAGAGAGTATGTTTTCCGATTATTTATGGAAAATAATTTCATTTAAATGGTTGCCGCGGCTGGTAGTAGCCCACCCTGTCAACCCAATTTTGCAGTATATTTTCGATGGTTCGGAGCTCTATTTCACGAATAGTTCGATCAGTTCAACGGCACCCCCCAAAAAAAAAAATTCAACAGCGTCAAATCACAACTTAGCGGAGGCCAACCAACATCACCAAAACGGCTGATTACATGATTATTGAACTTAGTGCGCAAAAGATCAATTGTTGGACAGCTTGAATGGCACGTAGCGCCTTCTTACTGGAACCAGATATCATCCAAGTAAATTTTCTCAATTTCTGGACCAAAAAAAAAAACGGTTATCATGCCTCTGCTGTTACCATCTTCATTTTCGAAAAAAATATGGACCAATAATGCTGCCATTCCGTTTCTTGGGTTTAGGCGCACACTTTCGGCAACAGCAGCAATATTCTCAGTTGAGCGCATAGAACGAAGACGACGATAACTTGTCTTATCAAATAGCATGCCAAACTTATGAGCTTGTTTTTCACAAACTTGCGACAGCAGGCACGGTTGGTGCATTATTTCGATAGAAATTTCTTTTCAAAATTCGCACTGTTTCAGCAACACAGCACTCGCTTTTGAAATAAATTTTCAATGTTTCTCAAAGTTGTTCTGGCCGAAATCGATCACTTCTATGATACAGTGTTTCTGTCAATTTCTTGAACGCGAACGAGCTGTCAGTGTCAAAATAACATGTAACTTAAAAAGAAACCAGCAGATGGCCCTCCCTGTATAATAAAGAAGCCCGAAAAAAGGGGTCTCGAAATTCTCTCCTTCTGTCTGTTAATCGGTATTAGCGATGGGCAATTGCGAATGAATCGTACAATCGAATAAATCGACAATTATTAAAGATGGTGTAATTCGATTGTCGATTTATTCGACATTCCATAAGAATTTATTACAGTACCCTATTGCAATTGAGACTGTGGCGGTTCCCGATTCCTTCATTTGTTTGTATTAGATTACAATTGATAAAAAGGATCGAGAAACAACTATCGATGTGCAACAATTGACTATACTCGATTTTAGTTTCAATAATTCAAATAGATGAACCAATCGAATAATTCGATTGTTTTTATTCGCAATTGCCTATCGCTAAGCTATTCTTCAGACTGCAGCCTAAACTGCTAGACAGATTTTCTTTAAATTTCATATCTCGAAAACCACTCAAACAATTTTGATTAAAATGCAAGATAACGCAGACATTTACAATAAAATTCGTATAACGGTACTTTACTTATTAGAGGACTAGAAAATTAGATATTTTTCGACTAAGGCAAGACCATTCAATATTGATATCTTAGTCACTTTCGACGTATGTCAGGGTATAACAAAAAAAAAAAAAAAATTTTGGAAATACATACGAGTGTGTGTGTGTGTTCAGAAAGGTTTTTTTTTTAGCTTTTTAACGCATTTTACGATAATTTCAATTTTGCTGCTTCTTATCGACTTTATCTTCATTTAAAATATAAATAATTTACTGACCCAGTCAAGCGCTTTATTTTGCTATGTAAGGGCCATAGCAAGTATTTTAAAGGTTACACCAGTTTTTCATTAAACTAATAGCTAAGGCAAAGTGGAGGCCATTTTGAAACTTGTTTAAGTAGGTCGTCGTATCTGTTATAATTCTAGCATGTTGTGGCGTGTTAGCAGCCTGTTAAGAAGTATCGGGTGTGGTCGACTTAGCGCATGCATTTTTTCCCCCTTTTTTCTCTTTATCGTAATGTGATACCTATATGTATATACTCGTATCTTACCGGCGAGCTTTAGACAATCTATTTAATTATCAACTTGTTTGTCTTCCACTACTTAGAATTGTGTTCCTTAAAGATTTTAAATCCAATGACGGTGTGAAATGGAAGGGTGGGTATATGGCATATGTAATTAAAAATTGAGCAGGGAGACAAAGAGAGTGAGCTGACGATAGGCGTTCGAAATGAAACTTCTTATTTTTCTTTAAATATCAAAGCCGTTATATTGATTTTTTTTAAAAAAAAAAGGGGAAGAAAACTGCGATATTTTATGAAACTCATCTAAACTAAGTAAAATATCTAAATTTCATCGAAATCGGTTAAGTCATTGTTCATAGTCGATTTACGGTAGTCCCGTTATATGTACTTTTTTTCTAAAAACTTTAAATGTCATTTTGTATCAAACGTCCAAACTACATAAAATATCAAATTTGGTCAAAATATTAAGAGTAGTTTTCGAGAAAATAAGCTTTTTTAGCTTTTTCGTTACATCCGAAGCGTTACACCTTTTCCGTTACACCAAGAAAATTTCTGTTACAGTGGCTAAAGAAGTTCCACATTGCAGTTTAGATTTCATTTTGGAAAAATAATAAGTGATGATCAGGATGACGCATGGCGAAATGAACCATGTGATCGTTAAGCTCAAGGCATGGAAACTTCACTGCAAAATTTTCGTGTGCATAACTGATTCCTGTATTTTCATTTCGATTTGCGGCCTAGTACTACGCCAAAATTGTTTACTTTTTCAAGAAACCAAATCAATGGGTTTCACAAAGAACAAGCGATAACTGAAGAATTCCAATAAAAACTAAACAAAAAGTTTAAAAATAGCCAAAGGGAACATATTTGGTATACCTACGTACATATGTACATATGTATGTATGTATGTGATAATAAATCATCTTATGACTATCATGAAATTGAATTAGGGTTGAAATTGAAATACTTTCCCAGATGTTGATAAATCTTACTTTACTGCTACATATAGCAATATTTTTAATACACAAATATTACGCGCTTCAATCATTTTCCAAACCATTTAATTTCCAATACATTTACTTTTGTTTTAAGAACCCTTACCTTTATTCCAAGCTCGTGGTGAACATCAACATTTCCACTATTAATATCCTGCTCCATATATTGTACATATGTAGATACATGTTCTCAAGGCATATCGCAACAGAATTCGCTACGAGAACATCCTCGATTTCATAACTCCCAAGACAGCATTTATTGTTATTACGCTTAAAACAAAACCGGTCTTCCTCTTCCACAGACAAACCATAAACCCTGCCCACAAAACGGAACGATGGCTAAATCATACATACGAGGAAATGAACTTAAAAAATTCATGTTGTGCCTCCCAGTGGGGGGCATGCCGGCGATGGCAGCGCCCAATAGAAAACGAACGAAGGAAACAAAAAAATAATGAAACACGACAATTTTTTTTTTTGGCACTTAACCCACACCCCCACAATGGTTTCCTTTTAAGTGAGAAACCAGTACAAAGAAAGCGGGTGCTGCTCCTCTTTATTTTGGGAAAAATCAATGGAAACTCCTTTCGTCCGTGTGCCGCGCAACAAATCTCATTAATTCTAAAGCGCGTTTCCTGGCTGCAGCTGCATTTGAGAGGAGAATCTGTGTCAAAGGAGTTATAAAAGATAATTCCCACCCCATCCCAGTTCCAGGAAAAATCACTTTCACTCTTCCAAACAGAAAAAAAAGGATTTTCCACTTGATTGCCAATTACACGGGAAATTTACACAAAACTCACCGTTATCCATTTCGTTCTAGAACGAGGGTGTATGTGAATGTTTCCCTGTCTTCCACTTCACAGGTTCCTCCGTAAGTGCACTCAATTTTCAGGAAAACCAATAAATGTCTGCGGTCGATATTTTGGCGATTTTCCTTGTCGGAGAAAAAAATATTATCGCTCGTGTCTTGGGACTATTCGTCCGTGATATGTACAGTGTGAGTTAATTGAGTCTATAAATGCAATTGGGATTAAACTTAACGGTGTGCAGGGATTTTTAAATTTCCCGAAACTTTTCTTTTTTAGCACTAAAAATTTTTTGTAAACCATGTACGGCACTCTGTGGGAATCTACAGATTCTGGTGAAAGCTGTGACTGCACTGAAATGTATGTTGACAGGCACACTGATGGGAGAGTTCGTGGAATGAATCCTAAAGAGCCTGCAGCAGCAGGACGAGAGCTTGAACCAACATCGGAATTTCTTCGAAACCCTGAAAATGGACTTACATACATACAAAAAAGCAGCCCTTTTCGTTATGAAAGAAAGGGGGGCCTGAATGAATTTTTACTGCTCTAGCTGAGGAGTTGTGCGCATGAGTTGGCTGTAAAAGCTTTGATTTGATAATTTATACTCAAGGTAGGTACATTGTGTCGAGAAAAGCACATGTACAATGTAAAGGTAAAGGTATGGCAATTACGTTTAATGCCGGTACAGGTATTCATCCTATGATAGAGTATCGATTCGAAATAAAAATAACTTCAGGGTTTTATGAATTAAACTTAATAGAGCTAACACTATCAAATAAGTTTATAGTGCACCCGTTTAAATATAGGGTTCTTAAGAGCAGATTTGACGGGCAATAATGTCCCTTTTGATCCTCTGTAATCTGGAGCAGATAATCTTATTAACGACTTTTCACTTTAACATAAGAATCCAGAAACTACGGCTCCATTAAATCTGAACAAGTAAGAGCTTAGAGGGAAAGGTAATCTATAAAATTCCGTCAACATTGTTTAGCAATTAAAAAACCATTTAAATAGCACATGTTCATAATCCAGGCTAATAGTTTATGATAGCGGAGCGTCAAAATGCTACTGAAACCTACATAAAATAATAGAAGCTCAGTAAATGAAAATTTTACCTAATCTTCTATATAGGTAAACATTTTCTTAAGAACTTTTAATCTCAAGTCCAAGGTAGCTAGTCCATTCATGTTGGGGCAGTTTCGAAATCGTCAAACTGGGGCTGTCGTCACCCACTCCATTCGAAAAGAGTTTATACTTGCACTTACATATAAGGACTTTTTTACCAGTACTAAAAAAATTGCACTTTTCAGCTATAGCTCAATTGATTTTGTTCGAAATTAATGTCCAAAAAATATTTGATACATGCAAGGGTATGGCATACCAAATTTTTGAAAATTGTCAAAATTAAATAAAAATCAAAGTTTTTACAGATAAATAACAAGCACGTGCGATCAGTTAAGTACTTTATTTCTTAACCTACCCAAAAAGCAGTGTCACCGTATCTGTAAAAATAAGGTCAAATGTCATGTTTCGTCGTCACTATTAGTAATCGTCTTGTGAATTCATCGGTCACCTATGGCACGAGATTTTTGTGCTTCTTGTGTAAGAATGAGAAGAGGAACTATACCTTTCAATAAGCTGAGCCATGCGACCGCGAACACAATGATACCTTCGTAGACTACCATGATTCTCAGCTATGGCGCCCAACGTGGTAATATGCATAATTCATTTTGAACCTAGTCTATACTAACCCTAAAACTTCTCAAAAATTTCTCTCAAATAAAAGTTCATCTCGAACCAGAGGCAACACTTCAGGGGCTACCTTCGATAAGCAGTGAGCAAGCGGAATAGCGACTGGTGTATTCCTCCGGTGCACATTTGGGCCTTCGAAGGGTAGATAGATACCAAATGCCAAATGCTACCCTCATCTCCGCGCGGTAAACTACCAGTGAATAGTACATGAAGTTTGAATTTCACCGTCTTACTTGCTTTGATATAAGCAGATAGCAGTGGAAATCAGATTAAACTATCATGTGTTTATATACATATCTCTCATAGGGAAAGGCATCGTCTGTTTGACTGTTCTTCTATCTGTGCACTCAAAGTTCGAGAACTGCTGAGCAGATTTTGATGTGGTTTGCTCCACCGCATTGTAAACCCATATTCCATCATGGTATAGTATTTGGGAGCTGAGCGCTGTATCTAGCTGAAGTTATATGAAAGAATGATACTCGTACAATCAAATCGATATAACCTTTAAACTGGGAGGCGAACATATCTTATCATAAAATCATGTAAAATCATAAATACACTACTAAAACCCTCCTCGATGTCAACACATTGGGTGCACTAAGTCGTAGTAGGAATTCATAATACGCCGCTCTGACAGTTGAAGTAGAATCAATGGATAAGTCATCAAACAAATGTGTATATTGAATCATGTCGTCCAAGATCGAGAGTAAGGTGATCATAGAACGTACACTGCCGGCCAAAAGTTTGTAACTTCATTAATCTAAAGCTATTGTTTGTCTCTGTTGTGCCTTTTTATCCTTTGACGGTGTTCACACTGGACTGACGGACTGGACTTTTTTGAGATTTCGTGTTCAGACTGATAGCCCTGCCTGAACACTTCCGCGTATTCTTTTTAACATATTTATTGTCAGTATCCATCAAATTGGTTTATTTTCGTTTCTGTTTTTTTGCTTACTTCGAAAATTTGAAGAAATTTAATTAAGTGATAGCAATGATAGTGAAAATACAGAATTGTTTTTTAAACTTTTCTCGAGTGACTACCGATTGACATTTTCAAACGTCAGAAAAATCCTAAAATTTTAAAAAATCTAGAAATTCGGATTGACGTAACATGTCACCTCTCCACATCTTCCTTTGCCTGTAAACGTCAAACAAAATCTAGTCCGTCAGTCCTGTGGGAACACCCTCTTTTAAATTTGCAATAAGCGTGTTTCTTTTTTGATTGTTTGTAGATTTTACTATTTTCCTTGGCATTAATTTGGCATCTTGAAAAATAAGCGGGGTGCAATATAATGAAACTAAATTAGTACGAAAGGGAAACAAAACAAAAGTCGATGTCTTGAAAATAAATCTGTAACTAGAAATAAAAGACGTCGCTACACGGTTTCTTTTGGTTGCTGTTCCTCCATCGGCCTCGAACCTGCATAGCTCGGGTCACAAGCAAACACTAGTTTAACACTAAAAGCCTATGCAGGACGTTGTCTAGCTTCTTGCACTCACTCGTGCTGTGTGTGTTGTATTTTTTTACACTTTTATTCCCGTATATTTGTCAGACGTTAGCGAGAGGTGACACAGCGAAAAATTTAAGTGTTTCTGGGACTCGAACCTGAGTCTCCGACCACACATTTACTCGTAAGTACATTTAAATAAAGTAAATAATTCTCATCACAGATTTCATTAGAGTGAACAGCAATTTTTTGATACTACTGTTTTCTCACACAAACAGAAGCTTATATCACATTAAAGCTCTATTAGACAGCTTTGACATGGTATTCCCTTTTCCTCCACCACAATCAATGGGTGTAGATACCCGTCTTTTTTTACTATGCTGTCACACGAGTTAAATACTCCAAAGCCTCAAGTAGTCACTCTGCTATTGACATTCGATGTGCAGTACTGAGGATGGCGTCACTCGCTTGAATGGGTTATTGTTTTGTCAGCATTGTTTTATACTTTTTTTACTCTCTCCTTTTTTACTTGCCACTATTTGCGCTATTGTGTGCTGTAAGGATAACATAAGAGTTCCCACATGCACCCATACGTACTCATCGTGTTCCAGATATGAAGGAGCGGAGGTGACCTGACCCAATGGCCATCAACAGTGAAATGGATGAAAGACCTCATTTGCAATTGACTTTGAATTTTTATTCATAATTCTCGATCGTTAAATTCGTTATTTTGTTCATTAAATTCAAGATGTAGAAGACGCGTCCTTCGATTATTTTTGTGGCACATTGCCTTGGCATGAATGGCGAAATTAATTGCTTTGTGGTTAGAAGTCAAGGACGTCGTTATTAGAATGAAAGCGGCAATACAAATCTATCGGTCGTTTAATACGATTTCGATGGAATTGGTGGTATTAACCAATTTTGATGACAACAGAAATACTTTGACATTTGAAGAGGGTGTTTATGAACTTAATTGTCCGGGTTTAATTTATGGATAAAAGGATTGTTTTTAAAATGCATTTATTAATCATTTATTACATTGAGGATGTTTCAAGTTGAAGAAAATCGGATGTACCTACAGCACTCGAGTGTTAGTAGCAGGAGTGTCAATGCCACTTAACATTCATTATGGATCTAAAAGGAATGAAGATCGAAAAATTATAAGGATTTCTAAGAAGACGGATAGGGTAAAGTGTTACGGGAAAACCTTTACAATCGCCTACTTCAACTTTTGTGGAAAAAATGGACTCGATATCTTGGTGGTGTAGGGAACTGAATACACTTAAGAAGGAGGTGAGGAAGGCTTTTAACGATGACATGCCATGGGCAAGAACCCGAAGCATGGTATAATTATAAAAGAAAACGAAGCGAGAGATTTCTACTCGAGCATGGAGAGTGCCTCTGAGATCAGCAGACTTCAAAATATAGTCGAAAGAAATCCAGTTTCTAAAGTTAGACTCGTTCAATTCTGGTGAAGGCACATTTTACTGGAAGCCGCAAATCAGATCAGCCCTGGGCAAGTATGTCCACGGAAATAGCGCTACATACAGTTCTAAGTATTGTGAAAGATAAGCTTAGTACCGGAGGTATGACAATGACCATAATAATGGACACTGGAAATACCTTGGACAAAAAATGCTTTAAAAGTCTAAAATTCCCTTTGCAAAGGCCCGCTTATTATGGGATGGGTGAACAATATAATGAACAACAAGCCTTAGGGGTAGAGTTATCAGAGGTTGTCCTCAGGGTGGTGTTTTGTTAATTGAAGAAACGTCCTTCCACACAGTTGGAAGTGCGTTATCACAGTAATTTCAAGAAGCAAATTCATGGACTTCTTTGAAAATATCATGAAGAATGGACTCCAAGTGGTAAAGCAATGATATCAGGAATAATGTCTTTTCATTGATCGGGAGAAGACAAATTTGATCATCTCGACTAGAAAGAGGTAAACAATTTGGAGTTTAAAATTTGTAGATATCTGGGAGTACTATATAACTGGATGCCGGAGTAACTTGGAATTATCACGTTGAAGGGAATGACAAAATGGACGTTATATCAGTGTAAAAGAAAATGTGGACAGAGGTGGGGTATATCACCGAGTACAGCATACCATACTGACTGCACACGATAGTAGTGAGACCCTTGGTCAGACGGAGGCTCAAAACGTCAGAAAAAAAAACCCTAAGACAACCCTCACTTGCATAAAGTACAGATTCTGGCATGTATGGGGATTATAGGTGCGATACGCACTACTCCCAACATGTGCTATGAAAATGTTTCTTGCACTTCGTTTGTACCGAGAACCTAAATGACACTGATCATCTATGAAGGGCATAAGAGCATCCTGGAATTCGAAAAAAAAAAAATAAAAATAATTGAGCTAAAAATGTCTTTGAATGGGATAAAGAGAGTTCGAGAAATATTCCAAACTCGAGATAACTATCTTCAAGGATGAACCCATGCTTGGTCTGATGGCAGAGTCGGAGCAGATATCTTTTCAGAGGGACTTAATTTAACATATCATCTTAGATAAAACCCTCAGTGTTTTTAGCCAAGATGGTGGCAATATATTATTTGCGAGAGCGTCAGGGTTATCGAGAAGAATATTCCGATAACACTGGAGAATCAAGCAGTGCTTAATTGCATGGAGCGAATGAAAATTATCACATCACTGGCAATGGAATGTATGCAGAAACTAAACGAATGTGTATCTCGGACACCCTGGCAAAGCAGAGGTCAGTCTTGGAATTTGCAGAAAACAGTCAGGAATATGATTGAAAAATGGACGACTAATGAAAACCGAAAGTCGTGTTCAGACGTAGATAAGTCAAGACAAATCAAAATGACTATTAGAATTTCGGTAAGCTCTATCAAAACAGAAGTTCTAAGCATGCAGTTAGGAACTCTCAAATCGATAGTAGCGTTATCGACAGGACATGGTAACTTTCGATATCATCTAAAAAAGACGCTCCAGGCTATGCCTGGAGGCACTAGCAAACAGAAGAATATATAGTCAGACAGATATTCTTCAAGCAAATGCTAGCGTTGACACGAAGAATCGAGGTCAAGGAGGAACTCTAAAGAAATCCAATATGACTCATGGAAGGGAGACGAAAAGTAACCCAATAAGATGGTCTAGTTCGACATTACTCTGAATAATACGAGTATACATTTAGCTCTTAAGAAGTCTAACGACAGGAAGAGTGAGTACAATTAGATACTATGCTACGCACATTACATCATTAGCAGAACAGAAGTGTACATTCACTGGCGCTTTTCGTTAGTATCCAATCAGAAATCACCAAATAACTGGACCATAAGGCAAAAATATCTTAAAGCTTCGTAGCGCCACGAAGTTGAAAACACTTGGAACGTTAGAGCTCTTCTTGAGTAGAGTTTTTACTACAAGAAAAACTCAATATTTTGCTTCCTTTTGATTCAGGTTAAGAGTCCTACACTTTATGTCCTTTAATGTTCCATATTTCACAAATTTCGATTTGGACAAAAAATATTTTTTGGTTTTTTTTCTGCATTACAAGTTCAGTACTCGTATTCACTAAAGTTTTTCATAAAATCTCAGCGATGATTGCTATTGCAATAAGCATCAGAAAGATTTTTGCATATTTCATGAGAACTTCTCATATAATTTTCTTTCTTCCTGTTTTATCCTTGTTATCGCAGTGTACTGTAAAGACGGGAGGACCCGAACGATGCCTGCTCAAAGTTCATAGTTTGGTATTTGAACACACAATGTCAAGTGCCCCCCCCCAACACACAGGTCTACGAGCATTATAAAAGCGAAGGAAAATGACCTACCTACTCTTTATGTTCATTGCACTCGTCCTCGACACATCTGTTCACAGGAAATGGGTGCATCATTCATTCTTTTTTACATAGTCGTTGTCGACGTTGTCGTCGTCGTCCACGTTTTCATATCTCTCAAGTGTAACGTATAGGTCTCATTTACAGACAGGTGAACTTAGATTGAGAGAAGGCAGAAATTCCGTGGAGGAATATCCTTGAGTGAACTACAAATATTCATCAAGCTTCAGGCGTTGTACCAACGGTTCCTGGATGTTAATTAAAGTGCTTCTGCCAGGACACGTACACATTAACTAGTTGGGTGTTTTCTTTTTCTTTTTAGTAGTTTTTAATTTTTCACATTTGCTAGGTGACACGAACGAAGCATTAGGAAAGCATCTTTTGGGAATGATGTTTATATTTTTGATATTGAAGTGGGAAGTCCCAAATCAGAAAACTTTCTTAGAAATACAGATCGTAAAATGTAATACGCATTCATCGTACGTACGTACATAAGTATGTACTTTCCAGCTCATAATATGGAAATAATCGTTGTTGAAGGGAAAATATGTTTTGTTTTACTTTTCCAGAAGACGGTCATATACCTACTGAATTCGACATCTTTCTCTAGGCTCTTTGTCCACATTGTACGTCCTACATAATATGTGTTTATAATTGAGGCAGTAAATTAAATTGGAAACAGTTCTGTGAATATATTACCCAAACCCATTACAAGGATAGAGAACATACGTATACATATACCAAAAGTTACAAGCTGAACAGAGCGGCTACTGAAGCCTGCACTTCTCAACAGTACATTGAAGGAATACGTCGGTTTGCAGCTCTTCAACTTACGATGATGCCTGATAAATTCGGGAGGCTTACCTGACGTCATTAATCTTCCGTACCATCATTTTAACTTTATCCTACTCTTATATTTTTGTTTATCTAGTGAACAAGGGAAAACTGTGATTATATTTAAAAGGGTTATGTCAAAACAAACAATTTTTGTTCCACGTCTATCCATCTTTATATTCTAACACGAGTCGCTCGAGAACCACTGAAGAAATTTTTATGAAATTTGATACTTGTATGTATGTAGATACGTTTGTCCCGATCAGTATTGTCCTTTACAATTTACTAAAATTTGACATTGTCCCTTCAATGTTACAAAATTGGGTACACAAAAAAATTATTTTCTGTTCATTCTGTTTAAGATACCGTAACTGACCGTCAAAGATCCGGATTCCCTGGCACTGTCAGAACTCCACAGGCGATCAAAGCTGTTAAAGCCAGGATTAATAGGAAACCGCTGCGAAAGCAGAAAATCTTGTCAGGAGAAAGGAAAATATCGCAGAAATCCATATCTCGCATTATCAAACAAGATTTGGGACCTAATGCATATAAAAGTCACACCGGCTACTTACTCACAGCCCAATTAAAGCAAAAATGAAATGAAAGATCTAAAGGCCGAACTATAATAGAAGAATGGTTTCGTACGACCACTTCTGAATCCATTCGCCCTTTTTTACGAAAATTTGACACAACAGCTCAAATGACAGGCAAAGCGATTTGACAGTTGCTTCCGAACACATATTTCACTTTTACACGTAACGATTGAACTTTGCCGACACTCAATTGTCATGGTGATTTCGGTGAGAAGTGCAGGGAACAGATCGCCTCGGACGGGTAGAAGAATTGTCGACGATTTTTGCATTTTCCTTCTATCTTGTTTCGTAATTGTTTTCGTGAGTGAAACAGACACATCAAAGATGTTGTACGTTAAAAATCGTACCATGTAAAAGTTCAACACGAGTCCAAAAGAAAATAATGATAACGGCCGAGTTCAGTTGCATGTAAAAGTCGACAGTGGGGATCTGCATGGCGATTGATCGGGAAACTACTGACTGTCCAAAACATGGATTGGACCAGTAGCGCAACAATCAAGTTCGTAATGTAGTGCTTGCTTTACCTCCTCGTGGTGGTCCCCGGGCAACTGCATGTATAAATCCTTATACATATAGGCCAAAATTGCAAGTGCGAAATTGTCTAGGGTCTTATGCCTAGGCTAGGTAACCTGGGCCAGCAACCCGCGTTACCGAAACTACAATAGCTATGGAAACCGACACAATGCCTCGGATAAGGACTGATAATACGTTGACGACCTTTGGCTATCGTACCCGGACTAAGATTGGTTTCTGGAATGTGAAGACGCTCCTTGTCTCTCAGAGTGAAGGACCTCAGAACGCCAGATTCCTTCAATTGGAGCATGAGTTCATGCGATATAGGCTGGACATATTGGGAGTAAGCGAGATAAGATGGTTAGATGCGGGTGAGTACCAATCCCCAACGCGTAATACTATATTACTCTACTCCGGAAGACCAACCGGAAACCCCCGTGGATATGGAGTTGGACTGCTGCTAACGCCAACAGCACGCAGAGGCCTAATTACCTGGCAACCGCACGGTGATAGGATTTTAACGGCCAGATTCCGGACGAGAGTACGTCGCGTCACCATCATACAGTGTTACGCCCTCACGGATGGTTCGTCTGAGGAAGAAAAGGAGAACTTCTACAAACAGTTGGGAGCTGTTCATAATGCAACACCCAATGGCGACATTGTCATTGTGATGGGGGACCTGAATGCCAAGGTAGGCTGCGACAACGAAGGGCTCAAACATATTATGGACTAGGCACGGACTAGGCAATCGGAATGACAACGGCGAAAGATTTGTTGACTTTTGCAACGCAAATCGTCTTGTCATAGGTGGCACCATGTTTGAGCACAAAGCCTGCCATAAAATCAGTTGGGTGTCAACTGACAAGCAAGCAACCTCCAACCAAATTGACCATTTTGCCATCAGTCGCCGTTTTAGAAGTAGTCTCCTAGACGTCCGAAACAGGCGAGGTGCCGACATGGGGTTGGTACGAGATCACCATCTTACGATAGCTACTCTCCGACTACGCACTGCTGCCGTTCGTAGATCTAACGACACAAGAATACCTAGGTTCAATGTAGACCGACTGAGAGTTCCCACAGTGCGCCAAGAATTAAGGGACCATCTCTCACGTGGAGTGGAAACAATCAGCAGCTCCCTGCCCGCCACCATCCAAGACCATTGGTGCGCTGTGAAAACTGTTTTCACATCAGGTGCTGAAAGGATTGTCGGTCGATCACAGGGAAAGCATAGGGCGTGGCTTTCCGAGGATACCTGGAGAAGGATCAACGAACGAAAACAGCTAAGAGCTCAAATTGCAGCAACTCCAGCAGCAGGGAGGATCGAGCTTGAGTCCCTATATCGCATAAAGATGAGAGAAGTACAGCGTAGCGTGAGACGTGACAAGCGCAATTACATCAATGCGCTGGCTACGGAAGCAGAAGAAGCAGCAGCGAGGTGCGACAGTAGAACCGTTTATAGAATCACTAAAGAGCTTATAGGTGGCCGAAGCTCTACTCAACACCCAGTGAAAGGCTTAGACGGTTCGTTGCTAATATCGGATGAAAGCTGAACTAGGAAGAACGGCAGTTTCCGCTTCTCCCTTTATGCCTAAGCTGTGGTGAATGGCTTGACCCCTACGAATTCGAGCTCGTTGCACTCTTTCTGTTTAAGCAGCGCAAGGAGCGTCTCCGGATCAGTAGACTGGTCATTTCAACTGAAGAGATGGAAGGAGCATTTTGCTTCGGTTCTAAACCGAGTATTCGCCAGCAATATGCACCCAAGTCAGACTGAAGTGTCCGTAGAAAGAAGTTCCCGAATTCGCACCACAACCCCCAGTAAAGAGGAGATTATTACCGCAATCAAAGCACTGAAAACTAATAAGGCGGTCGGACTTGACGGCATACCCGCGGAGCTTTTTCAAGCTGCGCCAACAGCATCGGCAGAGCTGCTGTTCCCACTTGTCGGGAGAACATGGGAAGCCGAGAGTTTTCCAGATGAGTGGAAAAAGGGAATGATTGTCAAGCTCCCTAAAAAAGGCAACCTAATGCAGTGTGAAAACTGGAGAGGTATCCGCGTGCTGCCTGCTGTGGCCAAGATAATAGCTAGAATCATCCTGGAGCGAATCAAAGAACACCTTGAAGACAAACTTGACGCCGAACAAGCAGGTTTCCGCTCTGGATCCTCCTGTGTCGACCACATCAACACCCTGCGGATCATCATCGAGCAATGTGTTGAATATCGATCACCACTTCACCTGTTGTTCATCGATTTTGAAAAGGCGTTTGATAGTGTCAATCGGGAATTTATTTGGCGTGCTTTGCGCAGGAGAGGCATTCCGGATAAATGAATAGCAATTATCAAAGCTACATATGATGGGTCCACATGTCACGTTTTGCACAGAGGAAGGCTGTCTGAGGAATTCGAAGTCCAAAATGGGGTTCGGCAAGGCTGCATACTTTCACCAATATTGTTTTTATTGGTGATTAGCGATGTGCTGAATGCGGCCTTATCAACAGGGAATAGAGGAATTCGTTGGACTCTCACATCTTAACTCAAACACCTCGACTACGCCGACGATGTATGCCTACTGTCTCACAGAATAATGGACCTTCACCAAATGACAGCAAATGTGGAGAGGGAAGCAGACGTCGTTGGGCTGAAAATTAACTCGGCAAAAACAAAAATGATCAGCCTAGGACCAAACTCATCAACTAATATATGCATTGCTGGACAAACGGTTGAGAGAGTAGAGAGTTTCCAATACCTTGGGAGTATTGTCTCAACCAATGGCGGAACCGAACTGGATATAGCCAGCCGAATAGGTAAAGTCACACTCTGCGAAAGGGTGACAGGTCCATAGCTAACCAAACGATGCAATGGAACCCGCTTACCCAGGATGGCAGGATACGCGGCGGTCCTAGGAGTACGTGGCGCAGAACAGTTGAGAAGTAAGTATATTTATCGTATAAGTATATTTATCGTATAAATGTGTGTACCAGTATTTATAAATTAATATAACATTGTTCACAATAGCGTTTAAATGGTCTAAGGACCTAAGTGGTCCTCAGATTCAAATTGAAAACAAAAGTAGAACAAAATTTATGAATTAATTTAATTAATTTTCTCAAAATTTCAAATACAATCTACTTTCTTCAACTTGGCAACGGCAACTTGGATTTCAAACAGTGGCAGTTCCTGACATTCACTACGGATGATTCACAATAAGCACAAAAAAAAATCTTCAAATTCTTTGTGGCTCAACTCTGGCACGTAAATCAAAATTCATTCGAAAAATCGAAATTAAAGGAACACACAAAACGATGCTTAAATGTAATACGTTTTATTTGTTTATTTTAAACTAAAGAATTTTGCGATTCTTAAGTTGCGTCCTGCAAATAAAAAACAACATTCGAAAATGTAGGTTTTTTTAAGACCATTGGTTACACCATTTTGAGTTTTGAAATTCTGACTTCCATTTGAGAATGGTAGAAATAGTTAGAACTGATGAGATAAGACGACGAACGGACATAATAGATGTCGTAAGGAACTAAAATGGAGCTTGGCAGGATATGCATACATAAATCAAGGAATCAAGATCAAAGATGAACTAAAATAACAACGATTGAAGACCAAAAGAAGGGCCAATGAAGAAGACATGGCCTGATGATCTTGGACAGGCTAGTGAAAATAATGACGCAAAATACAGAGAGTTGTGGACAACAATGGGGGAGGTAGGTAGGTAGGTAGGTAGGTAGGTGTGGTTGTGACAGCATACTATGCTGAAACATAATTAGCACAAAGGCGCCGTTTTAATACCACAACCCAAGTGACCTAAATTGTTGTAAAAACTGACGTTGGACTTGTGGGAAAGGAGAGAAAAGATTATTTAAATCCACTCCGTTGCATTGAGGAAACTGATAACGTCCGCGATGCTTGTCTCCGCTAACTCACTAATATTATCAAAAAGGTGTCTGCCAAGTATGATTCTCAGTCTGACGCGTTGAATCCGTGTAACTCAAGAATGGCTGAAACGATTCTGATGTCGTTTGCTTTGTTGATTAGGAAATTTCTCAAGGAACATTTATGGATAGCCAAATATCACATTTAGTCATGCGAAAGCCACCAACGACAGTAAATATTTATAAATTTCAAATTTGTACTGTAAAAATCCCCACAAAAACTAATCCGGTTTCAATGCAATTTTTTGTCGAACAGGTTTTTGATAAATTAATCTTTTAAGCCATCTTCCTACGTTATCATGAAGCTGAGCGTGAGCAATTAGCAAATCATTATTATTATGATAATAGATGGTTGTTGGTTTCCTTTTCCCATCTAATTCTTTTGGGCTTTATATGCTATACGTATACATCTATCTATGTATGTGAAATGTGGCTGTACGGGGAATGAAAGAGGACAATTTTACGGTTTTTTTTGTGCAGTGAAACGAAAGTAAATCTTGGACTGATGAATCTTTTCTAATTGTTTTGAGGGCAGGGCATAGTATAAATATAAAATGTTCATGGTCAGTGTAGAACAAATTGATGTACAAAGAGGAGTAGGTATATCATGCGAATCTACAATTCTCAAGTGGGGAATATGTTCATTTGTAAAGGTCGAACAAAGCAGACAGGAATTCAGCCGTGTGTCAGATTTTTGCAAGCAAAAATATATGTTAATTGTCAAAAATTGTAAAAGTAATTCTAAAATCAAATCAAAATTTCAGCAATCTTACACTAAGGAGGGTTATAAGTGGGAATTTTATGAATGCGAAAGCAAGAGTAAAAAAACCGGTTAAGTTTGACATATTCAGAGGACTTCGAGGAAATTTGCCTTCACTGCAGCAAATATGGTAATTTACAGTGACAAGTTGTGTCATATTCTGCACTCATATCACTTTTTCATGTAGACAACTCAAGTTAACCGTACAAAATCAAACCCTGACCCCTCAATTGTGAGTCTTTTAAACACCGTGTAAACACCTATGTTAAATGTATTGTCATGGAAATTAGTAACAAAATAGCACAAATATTATAATAAAATAGCTTTCAGATACATGTACTAAATATCGATCACATATTTACAAATTTGTTTGTTTTCACTTCTAATAATAATTTGTTCCAAAAGCGACGACCAAAAACTTTGAATATCAAAACCGAATACTGACAAAATTACACTTTGCTCGTGCTTGGTACCATTAATTTACCCAAATTTCAGTGACTCGCCCTCCGTAGACATCACCTTTTCTTCTTCCTTTTTGTTTGTATCAATGGAAGTAGTAATTCGTAATGACTAAGGGGGAAATTATATTTGTGCCATTCATGTACATACATACACATTCCAAAAATATCTGTTTGAATTAAAAATGTGAAAAGGATCAATCCTTTTTGGTAGCAATTTTCAATTCTATCACCATATCTAACCCTTGTAATAAATTCTTAATTCAGACATGTCCCGAAATTTTTCCTGAATAGCAATCCCACTCAAATATGCATGCTTTCTAATTTGTACACTTGTATGTGAGTTTATTTTACTCGTAGGTAGTAGTTCAAAGTTCAACTTTATTAGAATATTAACATTCATACGCGTGTTGATACAGGGTGATTCACTGGGAATTCTTTTTTTTTTAGAACTGGAAGATAAACATGTTAGAATATACATATGTATGTAGAAATTCAGTGTATTACATACCTACATCAAAGGAAATGGGTCAATAAGTCTGAAGAAGTGATGGGTTGATACTATACTGTAACGACAAAAGCACAAAGGCGCTGACAGAATTTTTCAAAAGGAGTAAAAATCCATATTCCGTTTCCTTTTTTTAAATGGAATATCTAAGTTAAATCAAGATTGGACAAGAGCTGATCATTCTTAAAATAGGTGCTGTGTGGAAATAAATGATTCCAAATAGGAATTGCATCTTTAGAAGAGTTTAAGAAGGGCTTTAAAATATTGAAAGCAATATGTAGTAACCTTAGTTATTAACAAATTGTAAGCTATTTCCGATTGTTAATGGTAGTGAAAATACTTTTGACAATATTAGATATAATCTCACCTCAAATGATTTATTTAAAAAGGTTACACATGATAAATTTTTCAGTTGACTATCAGTTTTCAAAGTGAAAGTCAAAGTCGTTCGAAGTCAAAGTATTTATCTTCATAAAATGGGTAAATCCGAAAGAGCTATCTCCCAGGAAAATATTAAATATTTCTAAATCTGGAGTCTATTATACCATCGAGCGATTTCGTGAAACTGGAAGCAGTGATCCTAGACCGAGCAATGGACGTCCAAGAAAAACCACTAAACAGAAAGATAACTTTATTGTAGTTACAAGGTTACTAGGCTCACAGCATCAGAAATCTGCTGAGAGATCAACAGGAATAAAGAAATCCCTGCCTCCGTTATAACAATCAAAAGGCGTCTTTGGGAAGCAAATTTTTTTGGACGCGTTGCAAAATAAAAAAAACTGTTACTTCGGGCGCAAAGTAAAGTGGGCTAGAACATTGAGGACTGGAGAAGAGTTTTCTGGACTGATAAATCTAAGTTCTAACTGTCTGGTACTAAGAGAAGGGTTTTCGTTCGAGCCATTCCCTTCAGCGGTACCAGCGATCTCGTTCGTATCGAAGACATTTTGAATAAAGAGGGTTACGGAAGCATTCTAAATGAGAATGCTATTCCAAGTGGGGTCCGATTGATTGAATCATGTTAATCAACATAGTTTGGACACCACAGTCGCAAGATTTGTATCCAATTGAACTATTAAGGAACCACTTGGACAGAAATGTTCGCCAAATGTCTTTTTCTTCACCAGGAATCTTTTGGCAACAACTGAACAACACCTGGAATAACATTCCAACTGAAACAATATCAAAAATAAATAAAAAAGTCGATCAATTGCGAAAGCTAAGTCAACTCTACTGCGAAGGCATAACACTGGCAGTATAGTGGTCATATGGCTGGAAATGCAACTTGATCGTGATGATGACATCAGGAAGATGAAAAAAAAAATACTGTGAATCATGAACAACGACAAAAGCAAAACAAACAAGCTCCCCAGTTATCTGGACGCTACCCTTGGAGTTTACAGAAACTTAATACCATCTGAGTTTCAAACCACTACACTAAATCTTTCGTTCTCTCTCTCTTCTTCACAACGCCCGTGTCCTGTAATAGTATTATATAAGAGTATTAATATCGCAAAATTGTAAAAAAAGAGGGGATGCTCAATCTTATTAAAGCTGTTATAAAAGCTCGTGAAAGATACTTCAATCAAATCAAAGTTTAATGTTTGCCGTTTCTTTGTAATAAAACCTTCTTTTCGTAGAACATATGGGTGATCTTAAACTTATGAAGGGGAGTGTATGTGTTTTACCTGTCCATATGGGTATACAAATAAATATTAAACTCTTACTAAATTACAGATAAACTGAATTCTTAGAATATTGTACTAGATTACTTTTTTAGTCATATTCCAGGATTTTTTTTTTTCAGTTTATCTAAAAATCAATCAAAATCATTATAGGACAAGTGTGTAAATCGGTAATTGCATGCACTTCGTTTGGTCAATCAGTGTTGAAAGTGCTTAGTGGTAACACGTACAATTAAATTAATAACAGTGTCCAAGGTTTCAACTTTGTTAGAGGCACGATATTGAATTATATATTGAGATTGTATCGCTGTAAGAAATTAAATAAATTGAGACCTAATGTCTCTAAAATTCCTAAATATATCAAACAAAATCGAAATACTTTACCCAGTTACTAAAAGACCCTAAAATTTGCTCAGTTGTCAAAATGAGCGGGCTATATTACGTATAGCCTCGAATTAAATATTGACAGCGAGTTAAATTGCTAAATTGTAACCACAAAAGTTCCAAATGTACAACGGTTATTTTTATTTACAGATGAAAAGGGGTTCCGAAGGACTCGACGGATCGTAATACTATTTTAACAATCTGAGGAAAGATTATGCTATTCAAGTTCGTAGGCAAATGAGAGCAGTACGATGTTCAAATGAAAAGCCCAGATTACATAGAACTTGTTGCCAAAGAAATTTGGACAAATGCCACAATAATTGCCGTGGAAAACCTCACATTCTAACAGTGTATTGTTTTGAAGTGTTTTGCCTCTAAAAATATAACACTTTTAGGATGACCAGCGAGATCTACGGATTTAAACATTATAGAAAATGGGAAAAACTATCGCGAACTGTTTATAGAAGCGGTAAACAATTTAATTCATTTCAGAGCCTGAAAGAAGCTATTCCAGAAGCTTTGAGATTAATTCGGCGAAAGTTTATATAAAATTTACAAATTATACAAAATTTATTGCAACCATTTAAATTTTGACTTTTCATTCCATATCCTAAGATTGCTATCTTTTTGATGCTAACATATTTCAGATAAAATGAAAAAAATCAGGATTTTCACTGAATTTGGTACAAGATGCTGAGAATTCAGTACATCTACTATATGACAGATAATGAAACATTTTCTGTTTTGAATGAACTTTAAGAAACTGAGAATTTGCAGCGGTGTCCTATATTCTTGATGCGGAGTGTAGATACATATATAGGTAGATTGTAGAGCCGCAAGTGCGCTGTGGCTTTTGATGGTCTATAGTGTTCTAGTCAATGAGATTACTCCGGCTAAATCACTCCCTTCAATATAACTGCCTTGATTAACCGGGGTTTCTGAAGTGGATGGCGAAAGTAGTCTCTTCATTGAAATGATTTCTAATTATACATTGGCCCCTTACGACGTCTGTTAGAACGCAAAGCCGAGTTTTGCTCATGCTTATGTAGGCCTTACTTCTTTCTTGGTCCAAGTTCTTTCCAAAGCTTGACTCTTTTGCATTCCGCTTCCATCCGTAGCTCTTCGTGCATTTTGTGCGTTACCAGCCTGCAGAATGGTTCCGATCTAACGAAAATGATACCTGACCATTTCCTTGTTATTTCATCAGCCGCTTCATTTTCAACTTCTCCTACGTAGTCTGGTAACAAAGTAAAGGGTGACTCTATTGTTCTGACTTAGCCCATTTATCTTGTTAAGGCACTCCCGCAGCAGTTTAAACCTGAACCTTGGCGGCAACCTCGCTATCCGCATCGCGATGTCTTGTCCGCGGTATTTCCTATCGAGGCTAAATTGGGTGCAAATTTTGATTGCATGATATCCAGCTTGAAAGATACTGGGAAAAGCTCGCAGGGATTTCGAATACCTAATTCTAGGCCTGTCTGTGTACTATTTAATTGTAGAGGAAATGTATAAAACGATACAAATCCAGTACGGCTGGCACAAAATGACGGTCCAAACTATTTCAGAAAAAATATTGATTAACCGATCTATAATAAATGCTTAACACAGTTCCGACCAACTCACAAGACAAATTGAGGGAGAATTGAGGAAATCTTGTGTGGCGCCCTAAACTTCTGAGAAAGTTAGGATGAATTCCAAAACGCAGTACTTCAGCATTACTGTTTAATCAAGCTTTCTCAACTATGATTCAATGCATACTTTTTCAAAACGCATTGTGAATGCATCAACTGGGCAAACAAAAGCAAACAGAGCATTTGGAATTCAGCCTTATTTAAGACAAACTACAAGTTCCAGAAACAAGCGATATCCACAATCTTGTAGAGGTGAATCTGAAACAATGAAATCATTAAAATGTCTGAATAAAAATGGCAGTGGCAGAAAACCTTTCGAAAAAAGTATGTTTTAGTCAAGCTATTTTACCGAACATGTAAAGAAAGTTGAGTACTTTACAGAAAACATCTGAAACCACGAAACATCCAGGATGACAGTTACAAAATGGCGACCGAGCATTATTGAAGATAGTACAGGAAAATGTGAAAAAGAAAAATCGGATACGGTGGATACAATATGACGACCAAAAGTGTTCGGGAAAATTATAAAGTAACTCGTCCAAGTGTTTGGGACAAACTAGAAGCTGTAGAGGCAAGCAGTTTTCAACCATAAGAAGCAGGGATGTCTATTTGAAACTCCAAGCTGGAATAAATTTGTGGTTTGGGCCAAAGTATTTTGACTTAGAGCGGAGTACAACAAAAATCTTTAATAAAATACGTACATATGTATGTACTTAATTTTTTTTTCATTGGAGCACTACAAGGATTGGACGAAAAAACGATTTCCAACACCGCTTTTTGTTTGGTATAAAAAAAGGCAATTCATGATTCTGAGTAGCGGAATACGAGAAA
This sequence comes from Pocota personata, assembly GCA_963082735.1. NCBI lineage: Eukaryota > Metazoa > Arthropoda > Insecta > Diptera > Syrphidae > Pocota > Pocota personata. The sequence continues at coordinate 83,326,367 of OY720432.1, read as the reverse complement.
TTATGCGAAAGCCGAGCTGCAGGTTATCGGATGGGTCCACAGGTTGTGAATGGTGGAACTGCCTTTAGATGTAAAGTTTTGCTGTTAATAAGTATGTATTTACAAATAAACAGTCCTGAACTAGCAGCGGATATTAGATTGGTGTGGAGGAATTTGGAGTTTAGCTCTGCGACTTCCTAAGAAAAACCACATTGGGTCTAATATCGAAGAGGCGGGTAGATATCGCCTTCAAATAAGCATCAAGCCATGATCCTCTCTACAGCGCCTGACTAAAAATAGGAGGCTGCTTAGGAGTGACTGAGATTACAAACTTGTCAACACTCAAGGCTAGCCCACATTTTTAATCTGTCAGAATTTTTCCTTTCCTCTGTAATCTCTACGAGTAATTCTCCTCTAAAGCCTATCTTTTTTCTACATCCGGGTTAATAAACTTTATGAAATATCGTATTGAGTGATGCAGAAAATTAAGAAAAAGATTTTACCGGAAAGAAATAAAGCGACGCTGTGTACTCCTACTGTGTGGTGCAGAAGCGTAGATTTGTATCAAAGTCTGCTGAAAGCAACCTAGGAGTCCCCCCAAGATAAATACTTTGTACAATTTATGCTCCTGCGTATGTTGAAGATATATGGAGGAGAAGATTCAGCCATGAACTTAATGTCCAGTACAGCGACATCGGCAAGAGATTTGGAAGTTTGTTTGCTAAAGTTCAGGTCTACCCTTAGTTGTAGCGTCATCAAATCGACCGGGAACGCGGACATTTCATCGTTGCCCTGGGGAGCGATTCTATAAAACGAAAGATATCACTGTGACAATTTTGCTTTTTTTGTAAAGTGACAAACGATAGCAAATTGTATGCAATAAAGAGAGAAGAGGAATGATAGAGAGAGGAAAAAGATAGTTCACATTACTCCAGAATATACTCCTGAGTCCTTATGTGGGATCCACCCTTTCACACACACTTCTACAGGAAATTTCAAGGCATGATTTCCTCGTTCTTAATTGAACTTTTGGAAGTCTTGAAGAAAACCATTACTCAAGACAAAGCATTTCCTTCCTCAGCTTTGTAAAACCAGAAGGAAGTACGCTCGAAATCGTCACAGAGCTTCGGAAGACTTTAACGCGACAAAGTCTTTGATCCTGAGTATTTTGTTAGTGACCGGATATTGATAACCGAATACCAGAGGATGTTAAGAAAAGTCAATATAACACAACTTTGCAGTACGCACCGAAGTGAACTATGGCTGGGATAAAAGAAAATCGTGTTCAAGAATGGTAATCAAGATCTAAGCCACCGAAATTACTCAGTCTGAGAGTAAGACATGAGAATGAGTCCAAAATTCCGAGCGATTTCAAGCTGATTGAGCACTCTTCGATTAATGAATGTTGAATTCACTCCAGAGTACAGTTGCGATTCTGAATCATCTTAACAATGGCGCCTTGGTGTTGTGGATTATTTCCAAATTTTCGCAATTTGCATGTTTAAATTTAATTTTACTGTTTTGAATACTCCATTATGTATTCTTCAGCAAGGGCTTAAGCACATACGAGCCCATGCAAATAAGAGAACGACCATTCTACAGATCACAGGTTGTTTGCATAAAATTATACCCCAAAACTGAGTCATTATAATGCGGAAAAAGCATCTTCTATTGTCCTTTCTAATGTGAAACATCTTTGCGTAGGCATTTTCTAATGCCAGACGTGGGAAGAGAAAAACTCATAAAACTTCCCGAAGGTTATTCTTAATGATGCCGCAACTACTTGTATATACACAAACGGACAAAAAAAAGAAGAACAACATATCCGTAGCCCACCAGTGCATTTTTTATTTATTGCCTCCTCCAAGTTCTTACGCATTTACGGAATGACTCAACGAAGTCCTTACAAAGTTTAAAGTGAGAATAGGTACACTTTTCTATTGCTTTTTTCTAGTCACCTTTTGGAAGAATGAAATCCTATATTTCAGAAAGATATCGGCTCCTTAGACTCGCCCGTTAGGGTGTCCTTATTTTATTCACTCTTATATTCCACCCGAAAGGAAAGGAAGCAAAGCGTGTGTGTGCATAGGAATGAATGACGGACGAACAAAAAAAAAAAAAAAAAACGAATTTCAAAATCGATAAATGAACTGCCTTTTTCATTTCGGATAGGAAAGGCATCTTTCGAGGTGTAAAGAGTTGGCAAGTTTAATTTTACAAAACTGTTTGATTGAGGTACCCGTATTCACAATACAATAAAGTAGAGGAGAGATTTAAATTCAAAAAAAAAAAAAAAAACTCATATCCTTGCACGGTGAACGATAGTTTGAATAAAATTTGATTGGTAAATACCTTTTTTTGAACAGTTGGATGGTTTAGACCAAAATGAACACCGAATTTAATAATAATAGTTCCTGGTGACTTGGACCCAAATTATAATAACACACTAGGGTATATATTGATCTATTGACAAAGATGAATTTTCTTTACACGTTCTACGGATGCGGCACTGATTACTGTCAAGATGTGGAAGCGGACTGGACAATATTAAACTTTAGGGGGTGGAACCAACCGTTTGTGGAGTTATTTGTTATGGAATGTGTTCTGAATTCCATCGAAATTGGATCGTTTGAAAGTGCGCAGGCTTCCAGACTCAGAAGACATGTTTGTGTGGTGAGCCTTAAATGCCGGTGCATGCACATATGCATAAATGTACGTATGTCTGTTGGCAGAAAATAGATCTGTTAGATTTTGAAATCCTAGATTTTGCATGGAAAAAGTACGCATAAATGAAAAAACGAATTTTGGTAGTTAACATTCCAGTGCACGGGCTGGGTCTACGACCCAAACGCAAAGTACTTGGCATAATTAATTTTTCTTCTTACGAGGTTTGAATAAAAGACTGACGTTCTAAATTAAACAAAGTAATTCAAATTTTGTTTTGATATTGTGTGTGTGTTAGACTTACACATAAAAACAGTACTTCATAAAATACAAGGAGCTCATTTACAAAGAGAAAAAAACAAAATTATACCAACGCATAGTACGCAAAATAGTTGGCCCACTCTTCTATCGATGCAAAAAAGCTGGCCCAATACAAATATCTGGGCCTTCACCAATAAGTGACGTCACCTTTGTTTTTGATAACGGCCATGATTCAACTTGGGAGTGTTTCCACTAAATTAAGACAGCATTCAGGGGTTATGCTATTCCAAACTTCTTGGATTTTTTCCTTTAACTCATTTAAGTTCTTCGCCGGATTTTTTCTTAATTCTTTTTTCATTTTTCCCCATAAAGTCTCAATTGGAGACAGGTCGGGGCTATTTGCAGGCCACGTTAGAAATGGAATGTTGTGTTCTTGAAGCCAGCTCATATTTCGCTTGGCTGTATGACATGATGCCCCATCTTGCTGATATGTAAACCTTGGAATCGAGGGTAAAAGTTGGTGCTCTAAGATGTCTTGGTACCTACTGGCATTCACAGTACCATCAATGAAACAAAGGTTTCCCACGCCTTGAGCTGACATACATCCCCAGACCATAACTGAAACCGTATTTTTTGTTTTTTGTCGAAAACAATCTGGGTGAAATGCTTCAGCTGGCGTTCTCAAGACTCTTGATCGCGAGTCTCCAATACAAAGCTCGAATCGGGACTCATCGCTCCATATTACCCTTCTCCATTGCCCCAAGGTCCAGTTTTGATGTTCACGGGTCCACTTTAAGCGCTTCTTTTTTTGCAAAGGAGTTAAAAGTGGTTTTTCTTTTGCCTAAGTGACGGTTTGTTACAAAAATTTATTTTCAAAGGTAAGAAAAAAATAAATTAAAGTAGTAAAACCTACCTTATAAAATTTGTAACCCATTTTCTTCATTTTCCGAATGCAGGTGTCTCTTGAAACTTGCTTTTTAATAACATTTGTCCACTCTAAGCTCATATTTGCTGTCGTAGTACGACGATCTTTTTTTAGGATTTTTCGCAAAGCCCTTCTGTCACGATCGGTAGCAATTGATGGCCTTCCGGGTTTCTTCAGTGGGTTCACATTACCGATCTTCTTAAATAAATTAATTATATTTCGCACTGATGACCTCGAAATTTCAATTTGTTTGCGATATCATATGCCAAAACGATTTTTTTAAACTCTTTTATTATTAATTTACGCATGTCTTCCGATAAGCACTTGCCGCGTGCCATAATGAACTTTGATTGCGACTGCGGTCAATGCATGCTTCACTTGAGACACCCACATTCAAATAACGCAACATTAAACGGTACATATCAAAAGAAATAGACATTATCTAGCTTAGGCCAACTATTTTGCAACGAGAAACTAGCGGGTCAACTATTTTGCAATAAAAAAAAAAAGCGACTTTGTGTTCGCCGCCATTTTGCAAAATACAGCCGCCATATTAAACATTTTAAATGCTTATTGTCCGTTAAGCAAACTCGTTAGAGAGGTTTATATTAACTCGAAATATCGTTCTTAACTTTAAATTTTGTTTAAACTTACGTACATTCAACTGTTCTCACGTTTTGAATGCAATTTTTTGCGAAACTTAAGGGTATTTGCATGTCTTTATGAATTACTCTTAAACTATTTACACATATAACTACATATACCATGGTTTGTAGGTATAAGTGAGATATGTGGCATAATGTGCGTTGTCGCTGTTACAGCGCAGTGGTCAAGGAAATTAAAATATGAAAAACAATTATTTAAATGATTGTTATTCTGATAAATCTGGTAGAACTAAACCCAGAAAAGTATTATATAACTATCAGATCTCTTCAGTTTCACCGTGTCTAGAAGGTTATGATTTTTGAGTATTAATTCTACATGAATCCGCTAAAGGAAGTCTTAACGGCAAGAAACAAAAAACAAATTTGTTCAGTCAGACGCACTTAGATCAAAGGAGGTCTTGATACCAAGGGGTCTATCGCTATTCTAACTACCTAAAGGGCTATTTGAACTCGCCGAAAGTTCTGATGAAGCAGAGGATGCTTTTGACGTCGAAGAGAAGAGCCCCCAGTTGGAGTAGTCTTCTTTTGGTAAAGTACAATGGAAATGGGGGATCGTTTCTCCCCCCTCCTCATCCCTGCAGTTTCTGCAGAAGTTGTTGAAAAGTGACCCGTGAGGATACCAATGACGGTGCTGACCTGCATTTATTTTAGCAAAACCAATCTAAGGCCGTAATGTTCTTAAAGGCACTGCATTTGCAGCATGTTCGATAATACAGTGTTTGCAGGGCAGTTGTTCATAAACGTCATCTGCGCTGCAAAAAAGCAGCCAGACATCTGCGCTGCGCAATAAGAAAAATGTCTGAATCGGTTGAATGAAAGCGATTATTTTATTTCTTTTAACTATATATTATGTTTATAGAACTCCATCACCTACTCCTACCCAAGTATGGGTCGAGTCATTGGAATACTGGAAATTCTCTCAATAAATTTTGTTAAGGCCTCCATTCTGCTGTTTAAAATCGTCAAATGCGTTTGCAAAAAAAAATCATGGAGGCGAAACAGATCAATGTTAGCAAAAAACGTTTGCAGTTTGACGTTCGCAACCTTAAGTGCTGCAATGACGATCAAATTGATGATCAAAATGACGATCAAATGACGTTTTCGAAAATGGCCTAATAGAGCGTTGTTGATATAGTTTAGGCAAGATCTGTTTAGAACGAATCTCCCCTCTACGATTGGCTTTGCTGATTGTAGGCAGAATGAGTAAGCGTTTGCATATAGCATTGTACAATAAATTTACGCAATGCAGAGAATTTTGTTTTTAAAGTGGGCGTGTCTGTAGACGGATATTAAATTGGTTTACACTTTGAATTTGAAGTGATTTTATTAGAAAAAAATGTTTTTCTTAGGAAGAAATTGGCTTGGCAGTCAATGTTTAGAACCAAAATTCACGTATTCTGATGACATTTTCAAAATAAGACTTATCCATCACCGTAAATAGTTTTTTAAAAAAAGGAAAAACTGGGTTTTTCAAGAAAACGCCCCAAAAAATATAAACATCATATTCATTTTGCATTTTTCAGATTCTAATACAAATATTGAAGGATACTTTTAGAAAAGTAGGCGTGTCTGTGAGCGGATTTCAATATTTTGTATACTTGTACAGCTACAACTAATTGCTCAACAACTAAGGCCAAAAAACTGGTGACAAGGGGACGGACATGGCTAGATCGAAACTTTCAAAACTAATCATAAATGTATACACTTTTGGGGTGCTATCGTTTCTCTCTGTGTTGCAAACTATGTATCAAAAATAATATACCTTGAGATTTTTTTTATAACCATTTCTCAGGAAAGGCGAACATATAACACTGGGGCAGCGCCCCGAGATGCCTGTTGGTTCTGATCTTGAATGGTTGAAGATTAAAAGCTTCTGGAAATATGTCTTCTGGGAGTGAATGCTAAAGTTTACTTGTAATGTAACAGATGGAATTTTGATCTAAAGATGTTCGCGTCGTTGGTGATAAGCACTTGACTAGTAGATTGTTCATTTCTAGCTATCATTTCATTGAGGACTTCGGAATATCTGCCGTAGTAGTACCTGTAGAACATTCATATGTCTGCTACGTCTTCGATAAGCCAACGGTTGGGAATTGGATGTTAGTGCGGAGTCATCAATTAAGCGAACTGCTCGTCTCTTTATGCTGTCAAGTAGATGAATAGAATGTTTAGGGGTCGATCTCCATACAAGTAAACAAGCCACTTTTATTCCCAATGACCAAAAATTGCCCAGTACTTATGTCTCCACACGGTGACACGATCAGTTTGAGTCTTCCCCTATTTTGATATTTATACACGGCGACACGGTTACCCTGTACCTAGATTCAGACATGAAACAATAGTGAGGACCTAAGACAGATTTTCATTTTCGCAATACGTGTAGAACAGGCATTTTTCTCTTCTACACATTAACATGCTTAGCACGCCTACCATTGACAGGCTTATTAATTAGTTTAACCATATTTCTTTTGCATTTTTAGGAGCGTTGTCCCTCTGAAGAGTCCTAACATTTCACATTGAACGAGGGCAGTCATATGAGTGTCTTCGTCTGATATCCACAGATGTTCAATTCCCCTTCAAAATTATTAAACTTATTGAGGAAATAGTTTCCCTCAGCCACTATTTACCTTTAGCGACTATCAACTATGGGTTCTGCAATGTGGAGACAGATTGCCTACCAAAAGAGCGACAGATACTTCCTCGAAGATTTTGTTGGTCCATTTGCTTCAAAGTGAATACTATTAGATATTAAGTGGGTCAACGTACATATATTCGAATACCTTTTATACAAAATTTATCTTAAACTTAACTTAGACTAGTCTAAAGCCTTAAAATTCAAATAGTTTGCGCTAATTCCTTCTCGAACGCTGCGAAATCCTCTTCTGTGAACACAGACTCCGGTTCTACTGTCTGCTTCTCCTCCTCTACGATATATCTACCACGGTGTGCACTTTGAATAAGCTGCATAAGAAAAATTACATTACTCTCGTAATGCTTAGCAGAAATATGTAAAACCATACCTTCTCTGCATTTGGAATCTTGACTGAGTGCTTAGTTAGTGACAGTAACTTCCTCACGTTATCGTCAGCACGTTTGCTATTCGACTGCAATTCCTTACGAATATCTTCGATAGTTTTCTTTTGAGCTAGATGGACGCGCTTTAATAAAATTGTGTGGTCATGTTTATTTTTTCAAAACTTACCATGATTCTTGAACAAGATGTCATTTGATAAACGATCCTGCTTACGGAATCCCTTAGTCTTTCTACCAATTTCCTTCTCTAAATGGAAAAGATTAAAACTGACAGTTTTCTAAGAACAATGTCCACTTACCCTTGGGATTTCTATTGTCTGCCAGATCTTCCTCGACTATTGCCATGCTCTTTTTCAACAAGGACATAGACATTTTATTGTTTTTCTTCTTTTTTTGTTTACAAGAATCAGGAGAAAAAAAAGTCGGTATTTTTGTTTTGGTGAAACACGTTACACGATTGACAGTTGAGAGGTCATCACCTGGGCAAATGACCTGAAGTTGATTGCGGTTTGCTGAATTGGTATAATAAACCTACCAGCCGAAAGTAATGGACTAGTGGTTTTTTAATTTGAGTTTAAAAAGGAACTAACGCTTAATTGATTGTTATTCTTATTGTTCTGAAGTATACGAAAACAATGACACGAAATGAGAAAATTATATATGATACGTTGCACATTTTCTTATAAAGGTCATTCATATGGGAAGTTTTGGTGACAAAATAACAGAACAGATGACATTGTGCTAAATGTGGTTAGAGAAAAGTGAGTAGTAAAAGAATTTGCAATTGAATTAGGAAATGTCGGTTACTATTTGCTTTGTTTTTCTACTAGTAAAATGATTTAATTTATATTTTGTTAGTTTAAATTTGACACGATATAAAAAAGGAACATCAACGCTACTTGCGCGAATAATTTATTTAATTTTTTTTTTTTTTTTGACTGAAGCAAAAGTAGTTAAATATAGACGAATGTTCATTCAGATTGATTGACGTAATAGAAAGAATGGTCGAACACCAAACAAATTTGGATATTCGTTCGTTTGCTGGTGTTCGGTTTGATGAAATGTAGGTTACCGCAAGACATACCGAAATGTATTTCAATCTTTTAGACACATAATTTTTCTTCAATTATATTGCGGGTATATCCGGGCTTAAAGTAAAATATACATAATAGACTAAAGTAAATAGCGGTAAAAAAATGTGTCCAAATAATTGAAACAAGTTCCGATACATACTTTTAATCTCCGTTTCAATATTTTCCTCAAACGAATAGAAGTAGTTGCGAAGGATAGAAAAACATCAGTTTGAATTTTTAGAGCACACAAATCAAGTTCACACTGCATACATTTTAAAAATTCTTCAATCATTTACAAACTCTCTTCCAATTTCATCAATCACAGTCTTAGATATCTACACCTCAAAATGGGCGCAAGTTTTGTACTCAGTTATTACGTTATTCAATTATTTTAAATAAATTTACTGATCGCCTGTACCGTGCCTAATATTGATCGGTTATATTTCACATTCACACCCCGATTAATGCAAGATCTTTTCCATAATTCAGAAAGTAATACATTTACGTACAGAATTGTGGCTTTTGCCGTTGTTGATTCAAAATTCTGCAATTTTATTTGTTTACGTAGCCACTGAGCGGGAAATGGGCCTCATTGCCCATTGCCCATAAAAGATCTTATTCGGAAAATCGGCGTCAACTTGTTTGAAATAAATATTACAGAACTGTTGTCTTTGTATTAAGATGCAATAATTTTATTATTCAACAATCCATATTGTAAAATGGCAAGGAGAGATCTTACTACCTGTCACTATGAATGACAGATACCATACGGCAGGGATGTGAAATCCTAACCTCGAAATGAATAACACTTTGCATAGATAATAGTTCATCTCTGTGTTCAACCCTTGAAGCATTGTTAAAATTCCAATGCCCCCTGCAATGCGACGCCCATCTATCATCCATGTTACCCATAAAATGTTCCCTTTTTTATACCATTTACCCGTAAATGTCAAATCTCCAAGTGATGGACATTTTCACACACACAATTCTTCTTCGATTAAATTCTTAATTTTTATCGTTATTATTATTTCCTGTGCGTTTTCGATTAAGTTTTATCTTCAAAACAACGCTAACAATCAGCAAAATATAAATAAAAGTGCTATCCCATTCGGTGTATCATTTTTTCAATTAATATCTTCACTTGACAACTTTTTTGTTCTCGCACACAAGAAACGAAGAAAAGGAAAAAAAAAAAAAAAAAAACGACGTTCTTTCTGACGTTCATTGTTTCACTGCGAGACCACAAAAAGAGTACGAAAAAAAGGAGAACACCACCGCCGACGGATTTGCCTCCTCTCATCACATAACTCTCTAAAAATAATTAAAATAATTTTTTTTCTTTTACATCTCTAACACACTGCACTATGTTCTATATTTAGTAGCGTCGCACATAAATAATACGAAAACAGAAGAACCGAATAATTGATCTGGTGCCGCTCGAATAAAATGTCTTCCAAGAGTGAACTGAAGAAGCTGTCGGAGGAGAGTCTCCTTCAGCCGCCGGAGAAGGTCTTCGACATCATCTGCAAGCTGGGCGAGGGCAGCTACGGCTCGGTGTACAAGGCTCTCCACAAGGAGAGCAGCTCAATAGTGGCCATCAAACTGGTGCCAGTGGAGTCTGATCTCCACGAAATCATAAAAGAAATCTCAATCATGCAACAATGTGATTCACCTTACGTGGTGCGATACTACGGAAGTTATTTCAAGCAATACGATCTATGGATCTGCATGGAGTACTGCGGAGCCGGCAGTGTCTCGGATATTATGCGGCTGAGGAAGAAGACGTTGACCGAGGATGAAATTGCCACGATTCTCAGTGACACGCTCAAGGGGTTGGAGTATTTGCACCTGCGGCGGAAGATCCATCGGGATATCAAGGCGGGGAATATCTTGCTCAACACAGAGGGCTATGCCAAGTTGGCTGACTTTGGCGTGGCCGGTCAACTCACTGACACAATGGCCAAGCGGAACACGGTGATTGGTACACCCTTCTGGATGGCTCCGGAGGTAATCGAGGAGATTGGCTACGATTGTGTAGCCGACATTTGGTCGTTGGGGATAACAGCACTCGAAATGGCCGAGGGTAAGCCGCCCTACGGCGATATACACCCGATGAGGGCGATTTTCATGATACCACAGAAACCTCCACCATCGTTCCGCGAACCTGACCGCTGGAGTACCGAGTTCATTGACTTTGCCAGCCTGTGTCTGGTGAAAAATCCCGAGGAGAGAGCCACAGCTACAGATTTGCTGAAGCATGAGTTCATTCAAAATGCCAAAAACCGCGCCATTCTCAAGCAAATGATCGAGGAGGCGTGCGAAGTCAGGGAAAGCCAGCGAGTAAATCGGCCGGCAGGCATGAGTCAGGCGAAGAGCTTGCTTACCCAGCAGGACGAAGAGGACGAGGAACAAGCGAATTCGGCCACAATCAAGGAATTCCCTGAGGACGCCGGCACACTGGTGCCCGGCAAGAACGATGCCCGCCCACGTGCTCAAGCCGATGGCAGTACAATGGTGCCAGACAGCGGTACTTTAGTGGAGTTGGAATCAAATTTGGGCACCATGGTCATTAACAGTGACTCGGAGGATTCCACGATGAAAAAGCACGACACTAATCCAGAGATCCCAAAGTATCGACCACAGTTTCTCGAGCACTTCGACCGCAAGAGCACCGATGTGGGAGGAGGAAATGCCGCCAAACTAGCCGCCAAGAAGACTTCCGCAGGCGACGCCCTCGTCGATGGACAAATAGATGCTCAAAATCTCCACGATCAATCTCATCAACAACAGCACCAGCAACAACAACAGTGGCCAGCACAACAACAGCAACACATGGAAATGCAACTGAATCAAATCTCTGCCATTAATCAGTTTGGTATGCAACAACATATGTATCATGCAGCTGCCGCGGCCGCAGCTGCTGCAGCTGCCGCTGCCCCATCCGCGCCACCTCATCCCCTCCTCGACGTTCATCATCATCAGCAGCAGCAGCAGCAACAACAACAGCATCAGCATCAACAACAGAATAACAACAATAAAATGCATCACTACAACAACTTCGTGGATGGGGAATTTGAATTTTTAAAATTTCTAACATTTGACGATCTGAATCAACGCCTCAACAACATTGACTCAGAGATGGAGAGAGAAATAGAAGAGTTGAATCGGAAGTACAATGCCAAACGGCAGCCGATCGTTGACGCCATGAACGCGAAACGGAAACGCCAACAGAACATAAATAATAATCTGATTAAAATCTGAGAATATCTTTAGGATTCGTAGAAAGAGAGAGAGAGAAATAGCGAGGAGAAGTTTATATTGTTTTTGTAATATTAAAGATTGATTATGATAAATAATAACAGAGGAATGAATAAGTTAATAATAAAACAGAATGCACTTATATACACAAAAAGAGACAGTGGCAAGGAGTTTAATTTCTTTGTTCTCTTGCAGGTGTCTTTGTTATGTTAAAGGATTTTGTATTTTCTATGGGTTTCCTTCAAATATCGACGTGGCACACTTGCAGTGCGATTTTGCTAGACAGGACTACTAACGGTAAGTGAAAATAGAATAAAAATTAGAAAACAAGTGAGAGCCGATTTTCAAACAAGCTTAGTTGAGCACAAACATTTTGTTTCGTATATCAATCAAATCTGTGTGGTAGATTAATGCATTGGTATGAGAAGAACAAGTATTGCTATTGACCGATGATAGTACCTTCATGGCCGAGTTGGCTGGATGACTGCACCAATGACTAGAACACATTTGTTATCGAATCCCGTTGGGGAATGTATTTTTTGTCAATTTTTCTTTTAATTTGTATTCAATTGACAATTATTTGCACTTATTCTCTTAGTCGTGTCGCCCAAAAGTGAGGTGACTGGCACAAATTTATATTCTAATTAGTCCGTTCAAGAGACACCATGAACAAATATTGGAATACAGTCCTGAGGCTACAAAAGGCCTGCTCAGAAAATGTCGCATGAGCCTTCACGTACCTACTGTAACATGTTTGAGATGAAGCGAGGTGACAATCTGTCACTTCTATTTGTAGAATACGTGTGACTATATCGACAACGAAATTGGCATCAGCGCTTAGGTGATGGTTTAAGGAACAAAGCGCCCATTCATAAATGCAAGCTTTGCAAATGCAAGTTTAAGTCTACTGCAAAGCACATCAGATTTTTACTTATCCAGTTTTTTCACCCATTTTTAACAAAAAGAAATCAACGAAAACACGAAAAACAACAACGCAGTAACAACTGTATGTAAATGCAATACAATTCTGACAGCTGCATGATTGCGCTCAAAATTGCGCAATGAATAAAGCTCTACTACATTTATGAATTCTTTGTTTAGCAGTGATGGAAATTCGTGCATTTGTGAACTCATTGCTTAGCACATCATACGTCATAAGAGATAGGTCTTTTGTAAGGTCAATCACCCTTATTCTCTTAGTCGTGTCACGCGGAAATAAGATTACAGGTACAAATTTCTATTACCATTAGTCCATTCAAGTAACACCTTAAATGATTATCTATACATACACACAAGATAGAGGCTACAAATGATCCATTCCCGTACGAGCATAGGTTCAAAAGTTACAAGCGTGTGACGGACACCGGGCTGAATCCATTAGTGTTCCGTTTATATCGTTCCGTTACAGAACAACAAAAAGATAAGTATCTGCACTTTTGAAGCACTTATTCATAAAGTACCAAGTACTTACAGTTGTGGCCATTGAAATAGAGCCAACGCCACCTTGAAACAAAAAGTTGTCCTTAACTTCTACTTTATAATGCTTATAAGCTTACTTATAATTTTAGAGTCACTAATGATTTAATTTACACGAAAAAAAGTTGTTTAATACTAAAAAATCAAATAAATTTTAAAGCCAACATTTCATATTGCATTTAAATTTTAACGTAAGACATGGGTTGCGAAATCTCACAGAGTTCAAAATATATGGAAAATGTACTTTTTGCCACAAAAAAGCCAAAGAAAATCGAGGCATTCAAAATGGAAAACAATCGTGCTGCCAAAAAAGATCCATTTATGTCTCCGCGAGACATTAAAACGGAGTTGGAGTTGAGAATTATGCCTAAAACACAATATCGCCTCGACATCGGCTTCGCCTGACGTATATGAGTTAATCCATAAGAAATCAATCGACCTCACGTTTTACATTCGTAAAGAAAAACGTAATGCTACGTAACGACACTCTAACCCGAGGCAGAAGTTGAAATGAGCTCAACATTTGCTTGCTTTGACAGATGAGCAGACAAAAAAAAAAAAAAAAATGTATGCACACTAATTCAAAGCGCACAAGGTAAATGGTACGTAACGAGAGGAAGCCGAGGTCGAGGTGATATTGTGTTTTAGGCATAATGCACGCTCTATTCGATGAAAATTACAGGACTGTAATCTTAAAGCTAGGAATGCAAGGAAAGTCGTGTCACCCAGCTCAACACGACACAGATGTAATAACACAACGAAATACATATGCTGCGACAAAATAATACCCGAAAAAAGAAACAACCATGGTATTGATTTTTTGACTTATTTTGGTTGTGTGTGTCTTGCTTCGTTCACTGCAGAGGAGATTTTAAACTCTTAGTATTTTATTTTCAGACAGTCGTTTGCTGACCTCGCTTCAATTCAATCTAGTTTCTTGCTGAAGCTTATGACATTTTGAGAAGCCCATAAGTAATTTTTGTAGAGGTTATTTTGTCGTTGGGTTATTATTACGTTACCAAATTTATAAAATGTTTGCAATCCATATAATTAGTGCTAGGGAACTTTCCTAAACTTTCATCTCGAATCGAATGCCTCCAGTGACAAATACAATTATTGCGCAAATGAGGCTGGTGTTGCGGACTTTTCATTTGATGCGAAGAAACCAGCAAGCGATGAATATTACAACCTTACCACGACGGTTGTCCGATCTTCACTCGCTTCTCTTCGTTTGCAGTCTTCTATTTACTTTGAGATCTCGCTTGTGTGATTATACGAGGGTGGGTCAATAAGTCCCTGAAAATTAACACAAATTGTGTCGTCACCTTAAATTTATTTTTTTTTTGTCAAGAATCATCTTTCAAAAGAACTCATCCAAATTTTCAGACAGATCTGTTAAATAGTTTTATTGTGGCAGCCATTTTATATAGACGCCTACTAGCATTTTCGTTAAAATGGAAAAAAGTGAATTTCGAGTGCTCATTAAACACTATTTCTTGTGAGAAAAAACTATCACGCAAACCAAACAAAAGCTTGACAAATATTATGGGGACTCACTCTTCACCATCGATTGGAACCATTCACCACTGGTTTACTCAATTTCGGTAGCACAAGTGACGCCGAACGTTTTGGTCGCCCAATTGAGGTCACCACACCAGAAATAGTCGACAAAATCCATGGTTTGATTGGTTTGAATGGACGATCGGCGAGTGAAAGTGCGCGAGCTTGAAGAGCCCACAGGCTTATCACATGGCTCAGTGATTTCGATTTTACATAAATATTTGGACATGAAAAAGCTTTCCGCAAGATGGGTGCCGCGTTTGGTCACAATCGACAACAAACGCATTCGTTTGACAACTTCAAAGGTTTGTTTGGCGATGTTTCATAAAAATTCGGCTGAGTTTTTGTGCCGTTTCGTAGTCGTGGATGAAACCTGGATTCACCATAACACACCAGAAACCAAGGAACAGTCGAAACAATGGACTTCTCCTAGTGAATCGAAGCCGAAGAAGGCCAAGACGGGTTTGTCAGCAAACAAGGTCAGGTCATGGCGACAGTTTTTTGGCATTCGCGCGGTGTTATTTTTGGCATTCGCGCGGTGTTATACCGATTACCTTGAAAGGGGTAAAACGATCACCGGCGCATATTACGCAGAGCTGCTGGATCTATTCTAAGCCGATTTGAAGCAAAAACGGTCGCATTTGGCGAAGAAAAAAGTTCTTTTTCACCAGGACAACGCACCGGCGCACAAGTTCGCAGTCGCAATGGCAAAATGGCATGAGTTAGGCTACAAACTCCTCCCTCATCCAGCATATTTCCCAGATTTAGCCCCCCGCGACTATTTCTTATTTCCAAACATAAAGAAATGACTCGGAGGTAAGAGATTTGGGTCGAATGAAGAGGTCATCGCTGAAACAAATGCTTATTTTGAGGGGCTCGAGAAATCGTATTATTTGGAGGGCATCAAAAAATTGGAGAAACGTTGGATGAAGTGTATAGAGCTAAAAGGAGACTATGTTGAAAAATAAAATGTTTTTACACCGAAAAGAGTGTTCCTTAATTCATTTTTCAGGGACTTATTGACCCACCCTCGTATATCGCACAAGGCATCGCGAAAATATTTGTTAAGTTTCTCTTTCTAAAGGCTGAACTATAATAGTCGGAAGCAAATGTCATAATTCTACGTTAAGTTTCCTTCAGTACTGTCAGTTGCTTAAGTTGCCCATAATAGGCGAATGTGTTCGGAAGCAAAAGTTCTCGTCCTATCACCGAAATCAAGCATCGTCGGGCGCTGTTAGTACTTAGATGGGGGACCGCTTGTCAAATTTTGATGAGCGAATGGATTCGCTCTTTCATAAGTGAGCAAAAGTGAACGAAAACTTAACGAATCGAAGCTAAAAGCTATTATGGTCACGCAATATAAATCCTTTGTATTCGCACTGTTTCGGAAGTGGTCGTACGAAATCATTCTTCTATTATAGTTCAGCCTTAAGCCTTAAAAAAAAGGTCAAAATTAACCCCTTTTCTATCTGCATAGATTACCTGTATTACTAAAAAACTACATCATTCTACGACGCGACGTCTCGATGTCCGATGCTCGCATACCAACCTAAAATAAAATAAAACAACAACACCCAACGATGATCCATCAAAAATCCAAAAACAAAGGGAAACAAATAAAAAATGCACCACATTATAAAATTAAGTACATATAATATACATATGTGATATATTATACCTTTTTTTTTATAATAATTATATTTATGATCATTTTCTGATTTTTCATTTTTGTGATTTTTCTTTTTGTTTAATGTTTTTCTTCTTATATCTCTTTTATGATGTATTAGAATAGAAAAGACGAATAAAAACATATCTTCTAAATAATAATAATAATAATAAAAAAAAAAATCATAAAATAAAAGCAAATGAATTTAAATTATGTAAAAAAAATGTGACAATAATAATTATTTAAAATAACGGTATACGATTCGACGAAGGGGAAAAATAAAACGAAGTCTCCAATCATCATCATACATGCTATAAAAAAATAAATCGTAATAAAAAATATATAATATTCATATTTATATATTTGCGAATATATTTAACTATTTTTTTGTTTTGTTTTTCTTTTAATACATTAGAATCCAGAAGAAATAATAATTATATGTGTATATTTTAAACGCAAAACGTTTTGCAATGTTGAAAGCAAAAAAAAATAAAAAATAGAAAAATACTGTTTTTGTTGTTGTGGTTTCAAAATCACTAAATCAATGTATACATATATTTTTTATATATATATATTCAATTACATGATAAAATAACATTCTGCGCATCTCATATTTTTGTTTTCTTCTTAAAATTTATTTATTTTAATATTCAATGATATATAATATTTTTTTTTTTTTTTGAATTAAAATTAATTAAAAAAACATTTTTTTTTCTTTTCAATTTGGCCATATTTTTTGTTTTTTGTTTTATCTGATTCTGTTTCCAATGGTTTATTATTTTCTTTTTTCTGTGTGTTTTTTTTTTCGACTTTTATCATCTCCCTATCTATACATAATTCATGTCTTATCTTATAAGTTTTATAAAAAAAGAAAAGAAAAAAAATTGTAACTAAAAATAAATGAACAAAAAAGCAATTAAGTGTAGGCATTAAAATTAAAACAAACTAAACGAATTAGATATGGACGTTGAACAACTTAGAGGATTGTAGGATAAGAATTTTTTTTTTTTTTTCATTTGTGTATCTTTTTTGAAAGCTAAACTGGGGGGAAACGTAATAGAAATTACAACATAATGTTTATTTGTATAGAAAACAAAGATTTAAACATATTTAAAGCTGCCAATACTTTGGACCGAGTACAAATTTAAGTTATTGAAATGTCTGAGCAAACTCCTGATCTCCTCATCCGCGACGCTATGCTCACGATAATTTAAGTAAAAACATTATAGAAACGTGCAAATTCAAGTTTTTAAGTATGTTTTTTTCTTGGTTGAACAAAGTTTAATTTGCGCATTTCAACACTATAGGGCTTTATTATTATTCGCGAAGCGCCTCTCTTGTCGTATCATTCGCTATTTGGTATCTTGATTGGCGACCAAAAAAATGACAGGTTAAGTAAAATTAAGTCAGTTCACGTACTTTTCGAGCAACAAACATCTGTCAACAACTGTCAAATACACAAGGAAAGAAAACTCTCAAAGAGAGTCAAAAGTACACGAACACATTTCGAGACAAAACCGTACAAGTGTCGTTGATTTTTTCTTGTACTGGGTTAGTTATCAAGCCACGAAATTTCACCTCAAACGGGGTTAGGAAAAATAAGTAATCCATTGCCAACTGTTGGGATCACGTCTAAACGTGGTTCATTTACACAGTGGGGGAAATGGGCACCAACATTTGTTCTTGGGCAAATCTTCATGTCTTTCTCGTAGTTCGCACAAAAATTCCAAAGTTTTTAACTCGAATTTAAAACGTTGCAATTTTTCATTTACATTATCAGCCATTTCTATTTGACGTTTACATGTACATATATGCCGGAAAAAATTCATCAAGTGCATTCAAGCACTGGGAGAATACTCGTTACTTATTATTTCGTCTTATTGTCAATTTTGTCAAGAAAATGAATGCATTTCGGGCTATTTCGAACGGTTTTTGATGTTTTTTGCTTCACATTCACCAATTGTGTCGATGAACATTTTTATTTGCCCGATTTCTGAGTAAGACGCGAATGAGAATTGTTCCATTTGCAAATCATAATAACAAGTAGTTACATTCGCCTAATTTTTAGTTTGACTCGTGAATGGTAATAGAATCTCCATAATGATGATAAACTTATCAACTAGGAAGGCTGCAGAACAACGTAAATTTATTAGCAGAAAATTGGAAAGAATTTGTGAAAACCCTCACCGATTCACCGAAAAACTTATCTCCGACTGTCGATGTTGCCACCACCTGTGTAGTAGAGAATTGCGAAATATCAAGCGAAATCACCTAGCAAATTTTCTAAAACCTTGTTCGCGAAAATGTTATATTTTGTAACCAAGAAAATCGATTACATGGGAAAAAAAAAAAAATAAAAATTAATAAAAAATGTTCAGTCAAGTCCAAGTTAAAGCTAATTTCAATTTGACGGAATTTTTCATCCTTAAATTCCCAGAACTATACACCGGTATTCCCTACGAGTCAACACGAAATTCCCAAAATAAGCAAAATTTCAAATTCCCCAACATACGGAGAGGTTTTCGTTGAGTCGATGATGATCGACTTGGTTGTCGATTCTATTTGAACAAAATAGATGGCGAGTTCACCGACACACAATTTCATATCTAATGCAAACATTATTTTTTCGTAGTAAGGCGTTGCTTATGTAGAGGAATTTTGAACTGTACTAACACAGAAGAGCTTCTGATTATGACGAACGCGTGGCTTTATGCTGTCGTGTTCAACACTTGCTCTACACAGATAGGATTGTATAAATATTTTGCTAAATTTATTTACACCCCTAGTCTCTAAGTCAAATCTTGTAGTGCGACTCGACACTGAATCTTGCCGATCTGGGTAAAAATTTCAATTCCATAAGTCCATTGAGATTGTAAAAAATGTGAGTGACAAATGTGGTATGATCTTGTGAGAAAAATTGAAAGTAGCCAGAAGTCTTTTATTTATTTTCCTTACGATTCACAAATTGTCATCACATCACACTTAAAGACTTAAGGAATATGAAATATTACCTGTCCCGGAACTCGACTTAGGGAATAGGGTTGTTCGACAACTAGTTTTGATTATTAATATACATACGTCTAAGCCGTAATCCTTTTAATTCAATTATGTAGCAGCACGACGTACGTGTATGCTGGAGAAAGGATAAGAACATATATTATACCGATATTATTGCGATTCCACTTTTAACGCAATTACGCCTATGACATGACAATTGCTCCACAATTCATCAGTATTCTCATAATCGAAACGAATGATTTCCATTTAATTTAAGTAAAGGTGATAATCAATTCAGTCCCGCAGATATTTTGGCATTTGTCATCGCCATTTTACGGGTAACAAGAGTTTGAGAATAGGAATAATTGTGCAGTCAATCATCAGAAGCAGACGTGAAAGAATCATTTGCATTAAGTAGTTCGCTGGTTAATAGATTTTTAATTTTTATGGCTTTCCATTTCAATGGTTTCATTAGGCAAAACATTAGACTCTAGAAAGAGTTTGGGCTCAATAGAGAATAAACAAGGATAAATAAGAGAAAGAACAAATCAAATTTTGAATTGAATCGATTCGTATGTGAATTGTGTGAAACGATGCTTAAGTTGAACAAGATGAATCAATTCATAACTTGATTCCTAATTGAAGGAGATGAATCGACTCATGTCGTTGAACTCAACTAAACGATTCGGTTCAATAAAACGGAACAAAACTTTCCAAGCCTTAGAAATTATCTCAATTTTATTTCAATATCCGATACAGAAAATATTTAAATAAAGGAGAGATATATTTCTTTTGATTTATTTTAACCTGCTGATTGATGAGTACAGACATGAAATCCACTTTACTATCGAATCAGTTTTTTAGGGTAGCCACAGATATCGTTCATCTTTAAAAGGATTATCACTTTGAACAAAGCTGTACGAAGAGGAACGAATAAAAATGGCGGACAGGCGCGCATTGTGTCTCAGGTGAATTATGCGTCTGGGAAAAACACAATCAACCAGCTGCCGACGTCATTAATACTGAAAAAACGGGACGGGAAAAACAAACTCCAATAGACTTTTTAAGCGACGGCAAGGAGAATGGTTTTTCAGTCAAACACGTCTGGATTTTTTTTTTTCATTTTACCCTTATCATTTTACCGTAGTCGAAATAACAGATTGTTACTTGCAAAATTATACGAACTGTCAATGCGAGGACAATATATTTTGTAAACTTTTGCGTATATTCCCACAGTCACCAAGCAGAACTCTTTTTTGGTGTAGTTGTTGGAGAAACTTGGATTTTATTCGTTTTATGTTCGGGTGGCTGTGGTTGCACAGTTCGAGTCACAAGCGAATACACTACCCACTACCCACTACACCATGGCCACCCTTTAAGCTCAAGGTGTTACTTGAGTGGAGTAATGAGAAGAAAAGTTCGTATCTGCCACTTTATTTTCGAGCAACACGACTATGAGAATAAGAGCGCTTATTTGGTTTTTGAACATCATCTCCTTTTGAAAATCTCCGACATTACATTACTATTCAGTCGTTTTCTTTGTTATGCTGTTTTTGAGTCGGCTTGCATAGCTTCTTTGAAAAGACAGATTTTTGTCAGAAGACGAAACTAGGATAATACAAAAAATATAATCTAAATAAATCAAGACACAGGAATCGGGGTGATTATGTACATTAATTACAATTTAACACTTTAGAAGCAAGTTATGACTAATAAAATAAATCCTTCAAGTTTAGCCAGACTTCTAGTGGCAGTTATCGAATTAAATATTGCACTATGTACTCGATAACTCTACAAAGACAGATTGAATACTATTTCTCAATTTTGAAAAGATTAGTCCGATTAGAAGATATTCGACTTATTAGTTAATGCAAAATCTCTGATAAGTTGAATCTCGGTAAATCAGTGACAGCTACCATACATGAACATAGAATATCACCATTAGACAATCCATTTCAAAGGAGAGAAATAATAAAAGACTTACTGGGTGGTTTAATTTTCTAAAAAAAACACAAAATATACAAACAAAAAAAAGAAATATATACAATTATCATGGCAAACACAATTAAACTAAATATGTAGCTATAAAAAAATATATATATGTCTTGTAACAAAGAGTAATCAGTGTAATCACAATGGTCTAAATATTCTTCTGATCGTATACAAACTAGGAACAGACTATTCATTTTAAAACAAATTTAAAATTGATCTTAAGACTCGTTGCAGTTATAAGCCATAACCATTCAAAACGACGTTAGCCCCAATAGCAACAAAACGTTTTCACTGGGGTGGTTTTCTCAAGACCCTCGGTATTCTATTTCGCTAAATATTAAATATTTTTTATTTTCAAACTAGGATTGATGATTCTCTTCAAGAATTATAAAGATATTAGCAGTGAAACTTAAGAGCTACTCAACACAAATAAACATCCTCGTGTGTATTAATCGCTTTTAAGGTGAAATCACAACGCCGCGTTTAGTCAGTCACTCCTTGACACTTTTATTTAAAAAAAAAAAAGCCAAACAATAGGAGGCAAAACGAAATTGAACTTTTCAAGCTTACAGTAAATATCGTAAAAATGTTCACAACGCCCGTGTAGACCCACTTTCTATGTGCTATATCGGGCGTTTTGACTGCTCTCAGAAAAACAATTAAACGCCCAAGAAGATGCTGTTCAAATGTGTTTTACATGACGACTCTCACTATAAGGGTTCCGTTCTTTTTTCCCTATCTTAGAAGTAAGAACACTTGGACGCTGTGGCTCAGTGGTTAATGCGTCTCAGTAAAAACACCAACAAGTTTCTTTCACAGTCTCACCTCTCACGAATGGTTGGCAAGCCCATTAGAGTAAAATTATTATGAGAAGTTTTCCAATTGCCACGTTCGAATTCGGGCGTAAAACTGTCCACTTCACTTCAAAACAAGGAAATAAAACAAAGAAACGATTATATCTTGGCACATTGATAGCAAACAAAGTAATAAAGGACACAACACTCAGGGCCGATTGTGAATTGGAAACGAACAAGCTTGTAGAGGTTACAGAGGAAGGCGGACTTTATATCGAAAATCATGCGAATGGCCGTATTTCTTTGTAACATTATATAAAGATCAGTTAATGTCCATAAAAAAACAATTTGTCTTATGAATTGGGGTTCAAAGAAAATTAGTGTTTCTGCCATCGTCCCGCTTTCTCTCTTGTTCTTGTTTGCTATTCGAACTTTTCTTGAACATTCCATGCCATTCGAACTTATTTTTCACAAAAAAAAAAAAGAATACGGCGGCACATTTTACACCTCAAATTTGTTCTACAAGCTGTACGAAAACTTGTGATTGATCCAATCAAAATGGGATGGTTCGCATTTAGCAATAACTCTGACGGACAAAGTTAGCCCCAAAATGTGATTCACGATTTGAATGCACGGAATGGGATATAACTGAAGTTTTCGTCCAAATTTGCACAAACAAATTCTTATGCAATGTACGTTACGAGTTGAGCTGCCTTTGGCGCAGCACACATATAACGTGGTCTACTGAGTCCTACTTACAAACGAATTACACTACCTTGAGTGGAAATAAATACCCATCGATGTATAGAGTCGAGTTTGACCTACAACATAGAATTATGTTTGACACCGTTTACTAGGAGACCTATCAAGGGATGAGAAACTAACCGCAATGGCTTTGTACTCAATTCAATAAGCCTAAAGTCAAATTCATCCTCTAATACTTTCTGAACGCTTCTAGTCTACTATTTTTTTCAAAAATGACTTTGCAAGGAATGAAATTTCATCCCATCCATCAGAAACGAGTTAACGGTCGACCGAATTAAAGGAAAGCAATAAAAAATGTGTTTCAACGTCCCGAATTCCTAAAGCCATTTTATAACCATGCAGTTTGTGGTTTTTGATTGTAAAATTATTTGTTTGCAAGAAATTGACCACACAAATGACAAATGCCATTTATTTACGCGCCATACAGAATACGGATATTCTCACCTCGAGCGGCTTGCGGAATACGAAATTCTACTTGTTATGGAATCTTCGCGTCGTTTGGACTCAGGGAATACCGAGCAGTGTAAGTTTGAATAAGCCCTACCAGTGTAAGCAATATTTAGTACACACGTACCCTAGGACCCTTTATCGATAGTCGCAAAAAGTAGGCTCTATAGCTGATACCATCCTAAAAGAGATTTAGTAATTTATAGAGTTTTTAACCTAAGGCTGTGTAAATTGGAAGATAGATGGTGGAGGTTGAATATACTCCGACCGCTAAAGGGTGAAGCCAATTCGGTGGATATTTTCTGGCAGCACAAACGTAAAAAAAAAAAAAACCTGCTCTCATCTATAAACAACTAGTGTCACTTGGCAGTATCACCTTAGAAAAATTAATTACAATGTGAGATTGCCTGTGATAGAAACTTGCCTCGTGGGAGGTTTGACGACTCGTTACGACCACTACCTTCCAGGCAAATAGCCGCAGGTAACATTTTCTGACTTCAATCTGATATTAAACACAAAATTAGGTTGTCTATAGTTCGATAAAAATTAGTACAATAGGTAGTAGAGTTTATAAGCAGACTTTTTGCGGGTCTATCGATAATGGTCTTTTATGATTTTATATAAATAGAAAGACAAACTAAAAGGAAACCAACAAATAAAGATAATACAAAAATAAACCTAAAGAACATGAGGCGGTGATTTGTTTGTCGTTTGTTCTTGCTTTCCACTTTTGTTGTTGTTACACTTCAATTGGAAATAGAATATTTTCTCTCTCTCTCTCATCAAGCTGTGCTAAAAAATATGATTCTTCTGTTTTTTTGCTTTTGTTTTGTTTGTTTGTTTGTTTGTTTGTTTAATCACTAATAGTAATTATAGTAATATTATTTTAATAAAGTTATTATTTTGAGCCATTTTGAGTCGCTCACAGATACATTTCCTCGTTTTTTTTTTTTTTTTCTTTTTTTTCTTGCATTTTGTATGTATATAGTTATTTATATAAATATGGCTGCCTTTTGATTACTTTGAACTAAAATTTCTCTCTCACTTAATAATTTTTTTTTCTTTTACTTTTCTTGTATATATATCTATATTAATAATTTTTTTTTTTTTTTTACTTGTTTTCGTTTTTATACATATACAATATATTCTAATGCTGTACTTTTGTCTGGCGAACAATTTTCTTTTCTCTTTTGTAAGTAGTTAGTTAAACTTTTGATTTAATTACTCTACGTGTGTCTGTGTGTTCGTGTATAGCCTCTCTAAAAGGATAAAATAATTTTGTTTTGTGTTTCTTTTTTCTTTTGGGGAGTGAAAGAGAGGCATACTCTTAGGATGGGGGCGGGGCATCTTTTTAGTGGAAGAAATCTAGACCTACTAAATGTCTTTAAATAATAATAAAAAAAAAAAAAAAAAATTTCGCAGATTATTTACAATAAAAAAAAAAAAAAAAACAAAAACAAACAAAAAATCTAAATAAAGAAATAAAATAATTAAAGATGATGGCGAAATAAACTCAACTGCTATTGAGGATGTTGCACCGGGTTGTGTGGTGGTAAATTCGTCGACTGTGGTGCTCCAGGCATCGGCGGATATGGTGGCGGCTGCGGCAGCATATGATGTTGTGACATCTTTGGTCCGTCTTCGGCCTTTTCCTCTTCGCGCCGCTTCAAGCAGGCTGCCTTCGGGTTAAGGTTGCGTTCGCGTACCTGCTGCTCTAGGGTCATAATCACTTCAACAGCCATATTCAGGATACCAAGCTTCGTTTGTGGCTTATCGGATTTTAGGTGTGTCATGCACATGCGACCGAGTTCTTTGAGAGCCTCATTTATGTCGCGGATACGTATCCGTTCGCGAGCGTTATTCGCTTGCCGGCGTTCTTTTTCGCGCAACGCTTTAACCACGGGTTCGCTGTCATCCTCATCGGCACTGGAACAGTACCGACGAGCACGTTTGCCTTTGCTACCAGGGCCGTTTGAGTTAGCCTCCATGGAACTGGTGGGTTTAGAATCAGCGTCTGAGGGTTCTTTTCGTTTTTTCGCCGCCTTTGTTGTAGTGGCGGAGGGTGGCACAACGGGAAGGTTTCTCTCCATTTTGATGTTAGTTGCGGTGGCATCGGGGCCAAGGCCCACACCGCCGCCGATCACATCGCCAGGTGATGTCATCGTACTGGGGCCGATGTGAGAAGAGGGAGAAGTTGGCACAAATGTGGACAAAGCCGCGGCAGCAGCACTAGCATCCAGACCATCCACCATTGAGGGGAGGCCTCCGAGCTGCGGTTCGCAGTGATTGCGCAGCACATTGAGGGCGTCATCAAGACGCTCTTCCATACGGGCACCTTGAAAGGTCATATGAAGATTTGGCGGCACTATGTCATTCGCGTACGCACTGCCAGCACTATTGCCGACAGATGATGCTGGACCAGCACCAGTGCCATTCAGAACTGGATTGCCTGCAGCTGTCAAATGTTGCCATGATGCACTGCTCGAAGCTGCTACAACTGCTTTATCCGACAGCAGAAGATGGGCGGCGGCTTGTTGTGCGTTGGACGCTGTTGTCAATGGTGGTGGAGAATTAACCGGTGTCGATGGGTTCGAACTGAAACTACTAATACTTTGATCTGGCGCGATGTACATGGCGGTTGTGCGGAGGGCAGCCGCAGCTGCTGCTGCTGAACTCTGCAATGCAGGACTGTGCTGCTGATGGTGGAGGGTGTGCTGAGTGTGTGAGATACTGTGTGGATGTTGTTGTTGTTGTTGTTGCTGCTGCTGTTGTTGGTGTGGTGGGGGTCCTAAATGAGGCGGTGAACTATAGAGAGCCGCTGGTGAACCAGCGGCGGCACCTTGTGACCCGCCTGGAGTACCCATCTGTTGGACCGTTGTGTTGCCGCGAAATGAACTCATCGGTGGTAGGGATGTTGCGGTCGGATTGTGCTGTTGTTGACTTCCATCCATGTGCACCATATTCGTGGTCAATGTGTGTTGCTGCTGCTGATGGTGCAGGTTATGATGGTGGTCTTGGTCACTGTGCTGCGGATGGCCTAACGTGTTCTGGTACGGAGTTTGAGGAGCATAACCGCCAACTGGCGAGGCGTACCAGTGGCTACCGGTCGCATCAAAATACTGTTCGGTTTGATAGAGTCCCCCGCTGGCGTCTTTTGTTACCGAAAAACGACCACTGCCACCTGGGTTGTCGTGTACAAATTCATCCGCCGAATACATTCCATTGTCCAGACCAGCCCCGCCACCACCATAGGGTGATTGATAGCCATTTCGATCATTGGGAACAGGTTGTTTGTTGGCGATTTTATTGAAACAATTTTGAAATACTTCATACAGATGCATGGGCTCATCATCGCTTGTTGCCATTTTTTATCGGTTCGTTGAAGGTTCACCAGCGTCAGCAAAAATCAAGAAATTCGATAGAGTCTAGTTGTATTAACTCACCCGGTGCGATATGGCCGCTGAGTCAGCCGCGTGAGTGCTTGTCTGTAAAAAATAAAAGAAATTCAGAATTAATAGGTGTAACAGTTTCCATGAAAAAATAAGCGTAAAACCATTTTAAAAGCCAGGCAAATGCTAGGCCTAACAGATCCAATGCTTTCAAATGGCAGTGACAACACCAGCGTTTTTGATTTTGTTAGAGAGAGCGCTTAGAACGCTGATGAAGTACAGTGCAAAGTAAAAATACTGTCTTGACCTTTAATGCTGCTATTCAAGCTGACTTTTTGAATTTTATTTCACACGTAAAGGCATACAGGAAAGTTACAATTCATCTAGAACGGATCGTATGATACCATATCCCTAAACTTCGAACCCATCTCTAACAAAGTGCGCGTGGCGTTGTGGCGGAAAAAAGTATTTCTGTGATTTTTAAGAGATTTTATCAGAAAAACTGTTGTTACGAAAAGAAAGTGGGCGTGGTTGTAACTATTTGTAACCAAAATTCGCATATTCTTACGAGATCTACGCAATAAGAATTTACCATCACCATAAATAGCTTGGCGAAAGCAAAATATGTGTTTTTAAAGAAAACGCCCAAAAGTGGGCGTGTTTATGGGCGGGTTTTGAAAATGTTTCCAATTGTAAGAATTCGAAAAAGCTTTTACATATAAGAACTCACCTACCTAGCTCAAAAATTAAGGCACAGAAACTGGTGACATATGGACGGACGTGAGTAGATCGACAAAACTTTAGATATGTACATATGTATGTACCGTGTAAGCTCCCATAATCCGATACTAGCGGTTCTAATTTGTTGTCCGTTTAAAGGGGAGACTTTAATATAATAAAATGTATTTTGAAAATACGGTCTGATTCAAACGTTCATGTCCGTTAGTCCGTTAGAGCTATGCGTTCTCTTACAGGAGGTTTCTGATGACAGTAAAAGCATGTTGGCCAATTATTGTCCGCTTATTAGAGCGTCCGTTTATGGGAGTTTGTTTTTGTAAAGAATAGTAAGAATGTAAAGAATGCTCTCAGCCAATTTGTCCGTATAAGAGTGATGCCCGATTATTGGAGCTGTCCGCAAGAAGAGCTATCACTGTCCTTTTGAGGGTCCATCGTTATTAATTCTTTATGTTACAAACTATGTATCAAAACTAATATATACTATGGAATAGGGTTATCTTCTGTTTTATCTTCATTAATTGTACTTTTCAGAAGTGAATACACAAACATTTTTCCGATTTCAAATTTGACAGCCAACAACATTATGTTCCATGTAGCGGCAAGCCGGAAGGCAATGTCATTGACAGCTCGCTACTCAGACACAGATGCACATTCAGCCATTAAAAACGCATGCTGAATACACGTAGTACACAACTCGCAAATGCTTCGGAAGCATTTTTGTTGTATACACCTCGATGCACGTGAATATTTTTGATGTGAAAACATCTTAGTGGCACCTCATAATTCTACGGCCGGAGTGAGTCACTGAAATCGATGTAATGAAAATTGAAAATTTCCCAACTACACAAAGAAAGATTTTCCATTTGAAGACTCTTTTCTTTGTATTGTATTTCACAACTTTTGTTGATTTATGTTTTCCCTTTTCAATATTTGTACTAAAAATTGAAGAGAAAATTTTGTTAAACACAATATGTATCTAGGACGTTGATATTCTCTAAAATTCGATCTAAGAACACTTTTTGATGGGATTTTGTTAAAAATTGGTTAAGTACGTACAGTTATGTTAACTTTATCCTAATTTGGCTTCCTAGTTAGTCTGGAGAAAAAAAGTTCGCTAAGTTGGTGGTAATTTTTTAGTTTTTTGAAAAAAAAAAAAAAAAAACAAAAGTTGGATGTCGATTTGTTAAAGCCTTACGGTATATACATATGTACATAGTTTTAAAGTTCAGGAAAATTGGTAAAAATGGAGACGAATACGTAAAATTAGTGATGTGAGGTCGGTAGAAATTGCACCGCCAACACAGCAAAAACTTCGCTTTACCATTCTCTTCAGATGTCCAAAATGAATATGAAGTGAATGCACCGTTCCTTCTGACTGTTTCCAAGGATTCAATACTGTGGAGGGGGAACCTTTCGAAAGTTCCCCCAAATCTTCGATGGACGATACAAATGTGACCCTGTTGAAGGCAAAAATAGACAGATATCCGAGAATGACGCAAGAAATGATAGGTGAAGGACTGGGCTGGAATGCCATGGCTGCGTCATGTATATTAAATTACCTGAAATTCTCGAAGAAACTCTTGGAAAAATTGTAAAACGGAAAGTAGAGCTCATTAAATAAAACCGTAACAGGTGATGAATCTTGCTTCAATAAGTACAACAGGGAAACCAAATAGTAGCCCATGGTATGGAACACAGAAGGTGTGAGTCCCCCCAATTCTCAGCAACAAAAGTGATGATGTCGAATTATTTTACCAGGGCGAAAATGATCGCTGTTACTCGCTGAAAACCAGTCAGACGGTAATTGTTAAATGGTATAAAGAAATTTGTTTACTACAAATCTAGCGGTTCAAAAGCTACAAACGTGTCACTTACTTACGAACAGACAGACATTAGCGTTCCGATTAATACCATTCTAGTATCAATGATATCTATTTGCATGGGGACGTTGTGGACGCAGTTCTAAATTCCTTTTTATAGCAATCAAGGAATCAAGAACAAAATATTTGAACGTACTCGTTCAACTCGGTTTCTGTAGTTGTGGTAGCGAGTGCGTCACATTACGAAAGGAAAATTTGATTTATGCTGAACAATTCTTTCCAAAGGGCAACATTTCTGTAGAGGACCTTAATCTAGAGTGGCGTTGGGAATGATATCTTTCTACCTAGTCAAGTCATAAATACTGGTACACGTTTGAACGCACTTATCGCGAAAAACTTTCATTCTATATTGACAGGTATTCAATGAGTGACATTTATACTAAGTTGACGCTCAAAAATATTTACACAAAAGCCTTTTATAAATATGGAATGGTTCGATATTGAAAACCGTGCTTTGGTAATTCGCGATGTTTCGGACTTTGTGACCGCTTGGAATCACCCGGAATTTTGGGTATCGAACTTTTAAAATTGTTTGAATACACTGGTTAAGTAACTGACCGTCAAAGATCCGGACGCCCTCGCACTGTCACAACTCCAAAGGCGATCAAAGCTGTTAAAGCCAGGATTAATGGGAAACCGCTGAGAAAGCAGAAAATCTTGTCAGGAGAAATGAAGATATCGCAGAAATCCATGTCTCGTATTATCCACTGGCCACTTACTCAAAACTCAATTAAAGTAAAAACGGAATGAAAGTTTGAAAGCTCTACGCCGCCGGTACGCGCAAAATGATCACAGGAAAATTTCCAACAAGATCCCACGCCACCTCTTAAGGAAAAAATAACACAAGAGTAGCTCCAAAGCTATGTGCCGGACTTCATTGCAGCAGACGCAGATGATTGGTCGTCCAGACTGCAATCCTTTGGATTATAAACTGTGGTCTATTTTAGAGGCGATGGCTTGTTCTACTCGACACCCAAATATTGAGTCCTTGAAGCTGGTTTTTTTTTTTTTTTTTATAATTTGCACGTGTTAAAGGGGATATGAATACCCTTATACTAATTTTTAGAACACGTGCGTTTTTTTGTGGAAAGAGGAAGAGACAGAGAGAAAGAAAGATTGGTGTAGTGGGTTTGAAACTTAGGTGGTATTAAGTTTCTGTAAACTCCAAGGGTGGCTGTCCAGATAACTGGGGAGTATTTTGTTTGATTTCGCTATTATTGTCGTTGCTTATGATTCACAGTATTTTTTTTCCGTCCTCCTGATGTCGTCATCACGATCAAGTTGCATTTTAGCCATATGACCACCTTACTGCCAGTGTTATGCCTTCACAGTAGAGTTGACTTAGCTTTCGCAATTGATCGGCTTTTTTATTTATTTCATGCGAAACAAATAGATGATTCTTGACACCAGGATTTTAACCGTGAATCAACAGCGTGACAAGCTATGATGTTACCACTACACCACGGCAACCCTCCTATACGTGCAATGGATAATTTTCCAAAGGACGAGGTGTGTGCTGCGATCGATGAGTGGCCACAGCGACACAAGGCCTGCATAAATGCAAATGGCAAAGTTTATCACCAAAAATGCGTGTACCTGTATTTATGATTTGACTAGGTATACTGAAGAGATACATAATTCCGTGATTTTTATGAAATTTCATCACAAAACTGATGATTTAATTTTTTCTTAACATAAAGTGGCGTGGCTCCCAAAATTTGCAACCGAAGTTCACCGATTCTGATTAGATATTCACAATAAAGCTTAACCATCACCGTAAATAGCTTTGAATAGACAATATTTGTTTTTTTTTTTTAAAGAAAACGCCCCCAGAAACTGGGCGTGGCCACGTATAATTTATGAACGAAATGTAGAAAAAGTCAACGTTTACAGTTTTTCAGTTTCTAGCTAAAATATTGAGAAAAACGATATTTTTTTAAAAAAAAGTGGGTGGGTCTATGTGCGGATTTAATAAAAAATGTTTACAATTGTACTGCTTCAAATTTTAGAAAGCTTAAATATAAAATTTAATGTTCCCCTAGCACACAATTTAAGGTCCAAAAAGTGATGATTTACGAACAAATGGACATAGCTAATTCAGCTCATAATGCCAACGTAAATTTTATTCCATATTTTGCAGCGGTGGATAGTATTCTATTCTATAAAAGAAACTAAAATGAGAAATTCACAAGAAAAACAATTAAAACACAACAAGTGGATGGTCTTCCAGTCCAATTTGCTATATCGTTTTCAATGAGATACCCAATATAATAACGTTCGGGAATGTTTTTGAAGATTTCAGTGAGAAATAGTCCCATTTATCTTTGCAAACGTAGTGATTATTTAGGTTTAGCGTAAAACGGAGCTCTGTTTCACATGAATGTTCATAGAGAAAAATCTAATCTACAGCTGCGAATGTTACAACCAAATAAAAACTATCAAGATCTCGGAGAAATCACCGAATCCCATTACAATTATTTTAAATGTGTAAGTACATACAATTCGACTATATGTATGCCTGCATGAGTATAGAAATAAGTTTAAAATCTCAAAAAACAATAAGAAACGATTTCTTCCATCTCAGCTGTAGAATGCATAGATTACAAAATCTAATCGGTAACACCTCCACTTTGAGTACAAACGAACCGAGTTTACTCCAACTCCGCAGTGATATACCTAACAGTCAAGACTATATTACCATTGATATTATGAATTTCAAAGTTACATGTTGGATTAATGTAATTTGCTGACTTCATACAATGTATTCAATTTTGCATGCATTTCCTTTGACCATCGTACGCTGTAACGAACTGATTATTGCAGCGAAAATGTCGTGGAAAGGAAACAACGATTACGTGCTCATCTTTTGTTCGTTGTGATTACTTCTTTTTTTTTTTTTGTATTATTATTAAATATGCACCCATAGTGTACTGAAAACAGTTATCGTTAGTCAAACGTGAGAGATATGGCATTGGCAATCAAAAAACTGAATCTATAACATTGTAATCGCTATTGCAATGTTATCAAAGGAATTGTTAATATAACTCTATTTATAGATGTTCAAGTCGAGACAATAGGAGTATAACAAAAGCGTAAAACATAGATGATCGATTGTATGACGAATGCATCATATTCATTATAAATTTCACTCATCAGAAGAATTGATTGACAGGAATCTTATCGTAGAATTTGGTTTTATTTGACTGAGAGTTAGCAACTAGCTTCTGTAAAAAAACAAACTTAATAGGAATTTGCCTTGGAAAAGAAATGAAGTATCGATAAGAGTTTTTGGCCATTGATCGTAAGCAAGGAAAGATTATTAGTGCATGAGCACCTTACTCAACTGGGGTGCGAAGATGGTTTATGCGAGGAAAATATCATTTTAAGTTCCCAGTGCTGTACTTTACTCTATTCTATTGGAGACGGGTATAATTATAAAAATAGCAGTTCACTTCATAGTGTTACGCCCCGACAATAGTTGAAAACGGTGGGCAATTAATAATTATTAATAATTGAGATACTGACAAAACATAGGAATAGGCAGCACGATATTTAACTAAGCTGTCTCCTTGGGCACAGGACACAACTCTAGCGTACTAGATATTCAAATGTACCATGGAGACTACAAAGTTGGAATCCCCAATAGGTCAATAGATCCAACGTCAGCAATACTTAGCGCAACTTATTAGAAGATCAACAAGATCTTGTTTGCAAGCCATCCGAAATGTCATCTTTGCTGTACTTGATCTCTTTTGATTGCCAATGAAACCCGTGATATGATGGAGAATGCCGGGAAGCACTTGCAGCGAAACAAATCTAAACAAAGCGGCTCTTCACAATAGGACGAGAGAAGGAAAGATCACCAATTTCTCCAAAAGAAGACAAGAGAAGCGCTTGATCGAGTCAATAGAGAGTTGTTATAACAGGAATGATATTCGAAAGTTTTACCAGCATCTAATGCTGTAACAGAACAGAAAAGAAGCCTGAAGGTGCGAGGAAGTAGATTAACAGTCTGAAAGAAAAACTCCTGTAGAGCGTTAAATGTCTATTACGTCGAAAATGCCACTGTCAAGTAGAATGTTCCATACAATCCGGACTATGGCCATCAATATTTCCGTCCACCCGTCGAAGCTGTCGCGCACAATAAATCTGCTGCTGTAGACGAGCGGCCCTGGATAAAACCGAGGAGCTTCAAATCGATACTCACTGTCTGGCATTCCAGAGCTTTTTAAACTTGTCATCGTGCCGGTGGAGAATGTACGACCAATGAACTAAATAAAAAGTTAAGACAAAGCCTCGCCCTTTACTGTGAGCTCTTTAACTTCATTTTTAAAAGGATTGTCTGGAACTCTCAAGCTAACATCAGAGGTACAATTCGTCAAAAGTCTGTTAAACTCGTAAACACCAAAGACATAGACAAGACTAAATCAATTAATTAATAAATAACTATCCAGCGTATTATGCGAATGTCTAAAATCATTCCGTGTCACTCTGATTGGTTCATCACACCAGTGCGGCTTCCATCCCAGCAGACCGACAATCGACCAAATTTTCACACTAAAACAAATTCTGGAAAAACACCAACGAATTTCAAATCGTAGTACATTGCCTGGCCGCAGGTTGAGCGTTTCCATCAATTGATAAAGACACCGTTCCGTATATTACTTGGCAGTGACGGTCTGCTGATGTTCAGGCATAACTACCATCATTAAACCTGCGATTCTAAAAAATGCGGCCATAATACGTTTGTGAAAGAAATGAGATCTTCGAGATTGAGTCGGAAAATCCTCATCTCCAAAGCCACATACCTTGCTTTGGGACTTTGTTGGCATGTAATAATAGAGCCAGGTCTCGTTACCCGCTGCAATTGAAATGGTGACTTTGGATTTTCCATTATTGAATTTCCTGATCATGTTCCGTGACCATTTCACTCAACAGTCCTCAGGTTCGGGCTAAGCCCCAGAGTGTACAAAACTTCCTCATTTACAGATGATCAGCTACAATTGGAAGTAAACTGGATGAATTAACGGCCAAGATCTCCTCCATCTGCCGATAGACCACTCGTTTATCTTTGAGTATTGGATTCTGGCCGGTATGGGGTTCGTCCTCCTAGTCAAACCGTACCGTCCTAAATTCCAAATACCACATCTAGACGGTCAGTAGAACAGAAGTCATGTCGCCGAAACACCCTTCGACACTAAGGCCACGTAGAAAATTGTAAAAATTATTGCCACACTACTTAAGAGCTCTCATTCAAATGACCATATCTTCGAAAGAATTGGGAGTATGTCAATGAATGATATCCCATTATATAGGGCATTATTGAGCGGGTGAAAGAATGAAGAAGAGAATAAAGCAGCGACATTCAGTCGACAAAAATTATGGAATACAATTTGTACAGCGAAATTAAATGCACCATCTTTTTCCTACCAAAAATCATTGAGTAGTAGTTTAACGTTCGAAAAAAGTGCATAGAAGACGATATTCAATGAACAAAATTACCGCAAAGAACATTTCGCATAGTAGTATCCACAGACTTGGATAATATATTGCAGTCATTTGCAGAATAACTTCGGTAAGGAATAACACACACACGTTGATGTGCCAGAGCTAAAGATCCTTTATACATGCCTACATTCCACATTGTTTACATATAATCTATAAAACGTGAAAAACACGCATGCAAACATCAGAACAGTTGCCGCTGCGCTGATGGCGAATATAAAAATAAACAAATAATGCGCTTGTTGACACAATCAATCAGTGGGTAAGCTATTACATTACCTCGTTCATCGATAAAGAAATTATCACGTAGTTGTACTGTTGAACCATTAGAAGACATTTAATGCTGAGTAATTTAATATCACACGATTCGATTTTGTATACTGATAACCTATCGAAAAGACATGAAAAAAGAAGGCATCGGAATATGACACAGCAAGATCACAAATGGTACTCGTACATATATATATGTGGGTCAAACAGCCGACAAGAATGGATAACAGAATAGCCCATAACCTAGTAGAAAATATGGCAGCGACTATTATGGAATCCAAAGGAAAGGCAAAATCCTAACCGACGCCAAAATGAAAATAGTATCTGAATGTGGAATGAATAGTAGATACCAAATCCCACCCCGCGAAGTAATACCTGACGGTGGACCCGCCGTGAAGTTGGGGCAACGACAAAAGAAGAGCGGTGAGTGTAGTGGATATAAATTCCACAAATTGGCGCGTCCGGGCTACATGTACAAACATCTTAATACACAATAATGTGCGAGAGCCTGGATTTAAAAAAAAGGCCCACAGATTTAAATCTGAAGCGTTTCCTGAGGAGATCTACTGCACCTCCGTAAAAATAGATCGCCTTTAACTAGTAATTTTGTTTCCTAAAGTTATCATTCATAAAGTCCACAACAGAAGTCTACAGCGACAAACAGGGGAAGCAGAAGCAGAGTCGCAGTCGATGACTAACAGTCCCCGATCAAAACGAAGCAAAGACAGCAATATAATCCAACAAATCTGCTGGTGCTGACTGTTTAATTGTTGGCGTCATGACATCAGTGACATTTTCGTGAAATGGATTGCGAGTTTTTTAAGTGGTCGATCATAGCAGGTTGTATTAGGGTGATGTACTTCTACCCAATTCTTCACTAATGCTGGTGTCCATCCATCCCTTTTCTGATTTACATCAATGACCTCTTTTCTGTTACTCGTAATCCCATTCATTCCTTCGCGAATGACAGCACTCTTATTTATTCCTATTCGCTAATGACACCACAGCAAGGGTGCCAACTCTGATATTGATGCAGTCAACAATTTGGCTGCGAAAAATCGAATTGTTTTCAATGCGTAAAAAAACCCAATGCTGTCTCTTGTCTATGAAGTGGGATAGGAGTTGATGTTAAAGAATGTATGTAAGAACAGACCTTCGGTGGAACAACAAGATTACTACTGCTGCAAAAGGTGGTGCTAGATGTTAGATTCGGTTTTATGTTCGTCCGTAACTTGAATATAACTCACATGTTTGGGCAGGGGCCCCGTCACGTGCTTGACTTTACTTGATCGTGTTTATCTACAAGTTTGTGGACTGATCGGTGGTCAGTCTATTTACAGTCAAATCCCTTTGTTCGAACACCGCCGGAATGTTGGATACTTAACGCCCATGACTGTCTGTTTAATCGTAATACACTTTTTTTAGCCCTCTAACACGAATATTTCTCCTTATCTGTCCACATTGGATTTTACAAAACTTCAGAGATAGAAAAAAAAAAAAAAATTTGTTTGCCTCCTCTCCTGGACATAGCGGCAACCGGCTAGGCCAAGTTTGAACAGCGACGACGAGGGCTGAATGATTAAGGTTAACTTAATTTCAAGTTGCGATCTTCGGATACCTGGGCATCTCCGATTATAATATAAGTACCTTCCGATGGTAATGCGGGGCTCTGCTAGCGGTGATCGTCCCTCCCCTAGCTACTCTTGGGACAATTTAATTATAAAACAAAAAGAAAGCGATGCTGTTCCAAATGAATCCACCCCAATGAAGACTGAGGTAGACATTGACGCTGTTACTCCCCTCAGTGAAAATGATTACATGACCTCCATTAACTCTCTCTCTCCAAGAAGAGGTAGTCCTCTCTGAGGATTACACCTTAATATTCACCGAGAACAAAAAATTGCTCATTCTGAGCCAAAAGCACCGCGTGATCGCCTAAGTGGAGCCAGGCGAAAGCGTTTCAAATAGCCCAAGGACTCTCTACCTAAGAAGCTTGGCAAAAAGCCAAAAATCCATGGGGTCCCGAAAAGAGAAATCGCTTTGAACCTCTCCTCCTTGGATCCTCAAAATAAAATAACAAAACTAAGCTCTCCAAATAAGAAATCAAGAGGTGTACAATCTTTACCTCCAGCAAATCTACCTAGGGAACAGCTACCTCCCCTTCTCAAAGAAAATTTGGAAAGTTTCAGGGTCGGTATTCTGACCTCATCTTTTCCGCACATTCTGTTGACTACTGTCCAAATGACGTCCATCCCAAACTCCAGCTTCGAGCTCATACTCGCACAGGCCAATAAATAAGTGAAGCCTAAGTTTCATGGCACCACTTTTAGACCGAGATGGCTAGAGACCGTTTGAGATAGAGACCTGAAATAGATCGCGGTGGAACAAAAATAATCAGGGGAAAAAATTAAAAATTATTTTTGATTGGTCCATTTCTAGGGACAAAAACTCAACTTCGAAGGAGTCCAAAAATAAAAAGAAGAAAATATTTTCACCGTCGAGGAAGAAGCAAAAAATACAGTTCCTAGGGTTCAGTCAGCCATCATCATCCTGCTTCGGTAATGGTTTGGTGGGAGGTTTCCCATACTGCTCCCCATTTTTGTGAAAAAAGAGTCAATGTTCCAGAAGGCTTAATGAATACCCTTTTTAATCGAGCAAGATCGGGTTTTCAACAAGACTCTTCTCCAGCACATAAAGCCAAAACAACTCAGCAGTGGCTTAGAATTAATATTTCTGCTTTTATTGCATCCGATGATTGGGTTTCAAGAAGCCCAGATTTGAATTGTTTTTGGTCAGGGTTCGAAAGTATGGCCTGCAAGAGACCTTACCGAAATTTGGAGAGCTTCACAATTTTTTTAAGCACAGCAGCGTTGTCCATACTCCTGGAAACTGTGCGTGTAGCTGTAGCCCAGTGGTCACACCGTTTGAGGACCTGTGTTAAATCAAAAGGCGGTCACTGGGAATAAACCACATTTTTTAAATGATTACTATTTGAGCAAATTTTATAAATACTAATCTACAATGTTTTGTTGTTTAGTTTGTATAACGTTTTGCATTTGTAACAGAACTTGTGGCAGGAATAGCTACATACTTACAATATAAATTTTATCAACATTTTTCTAGTGGTTCTCTAGCCACCCTATTGTACAGCAACATGGACCTGGTCAAAAATATTTGAATTCATCACGCTGACAGACAGAGCGAATGTACACAAACACTAGATAGCGAAAACCTCCTCGAATTCACTCCAGGGGGCCAGTGAGGTAAAGGAAAACCACATCTACCCAAATTTGGCGAAAAAAACTGGAGGCAGCTGGCTAAGAGGAATGTTGGTTGAGGCTCTGGTCCACCCCTCCATCTGCTGAATCTGCTGTACCTCCGCAAAAAAGGGCAGATTTGAAGCAATGTTTTTTTCAAAAACTACCATTTACCATTGATTTGGTCATAAAAGGTTTCCTCGTCTCCTCTATTCGACTTTCTTGAAACTGTTGTCACATCAAAGATTCTTTATCCAATATTTCCGCAATGTGATCAGTCTTCTTATTTTTATCCAAGGCTCGCTTAACTGTGTATGTATGTATGCACACTAAAAAGAATTAATGTGTTTCCAATGAAAGATCGCCGAAGGTACTAAAGAAGTGAAGTACTCGTAGAGAACGAGCTGTCACTTGAGATTTTTTCAAGTATATAATGAGGATGCCACGATAAGTTCCATGTATTGCTCAACCAAAACTACCACTATCTATTTCAACAACAAAAATGGTTCCAATTTGATTTTTATCAGAGCGCGCAGGTGGACAAATATCGAATCGCTTTCAGAACACACTCAAGACGCTATTAAATTAACAATGTAATTAACACTTCTAAGCCCAGGGGGACAAAAAAATAATAATACCAATTAAGGCAAAACAGTAATAAAGCCATACAGAAGACGAGAAATACGAAAAAGACAAGCTGGATACACTTTAGGGAGGAGCTAGACAACTTTGATCTGAATGGCGCCCTTACCAAATGTTTTGAACTGATCACCAGTTCCCTGGTAGACCGCAGATTTGTAAAGTCTACGAAAAGAAACGCAAGCAATTTACAGGAATACTAGAATCTTTATCGATCGAACCAAAATAGAATACAAGAGGTTAATTGGCAAGACCGGAACACTAAGTCAACCAGTGCATTGGTTACGAGTAAAGTCCTCAAGAAGGGCAAATCAACCAAACCGGAATCACTCGGGAAAACTGATCGCACCTTTACTGAGAGGGGAGCGGAAACCTTTAGTCTTCTGTGGAAGACTTATTTTCTATATAACCAGAACACAACTGGGTCACAATCCGACCCGATCACCGATGCGGAGAATGATCAAAGTGTTACATACAGGCCGGGATAAAAAGATGTATGTTGTTCGTCCCACAACCTACACTCCGGGACAAATTCTAAAGAAAAAAAAAGGGACGACAATATGGAACGCGGAAAAATGTTAAATGTCAGCTGAAGTACAAAGAATTTTGAAATTTAGGAGTGAAGGCTGTAGTATTGCAAAAATATCAGTCAGTGAAGAGAAGTCGAACAGTAGTGACGAATTTAATAAACGATCCCGAAAATAATAGCAAAAGAAAGTCTTCTGGAAGACCACCAGAATTTGGCAGGAAGCAAATCGCAAAGGGTGGCCATGGTGTAGTGGTAACATCATCGCTGATGTCAAGAATCATCTATTTATTTCGCATGAAATATATAAAAAGTCGATCAATTGCGAAAGCAGTAGGGTGGTCATATGGCTAAAATGCAACTTGATCGTGATGATGACATTAGGAGAACGGAAAAAAATACTGTGAATCATAAGCAACGACAATAATAACAAAACAAAAATACTCTCCAGTTATCTGGACGCCACCCTTGGAGTTCTCTGAAATTTAATACCACCTGAGTTTCAAAGCAACCAATGTCTTTCTCTCTACCTCTTTCCACAAAACGCTCGTGTCCTTAAAAATTAGGGTATTTATATCACCTTTGACACGTGCAAATTATAAAAAAAGGTTAAGGCGGGAGTTAAAACCAACATAAAAAATGTGAGGAGAGTTTTACAACGGAAGTCACTTTTAATCGAAGCTCACAGAACATGCTGTTTAGAGTTTGCTGGCAGACATTGCTATTGGAAGAAAAGCCATATTCACATATGAGCCATATTGATTTTAGATGGACCTGATGGCTGGGATTTACTATTTTCACGAATTTTCAGTCGCCGTCAAATGGAAGAAGGTTCTGTAATGGTATGAGCTGGAAATGGCTACAACGGGAGGACTGAAATAAAATGTGTCAGTGGCAGTATTAGCAGCACCAGATATATTGAACAAATTGAGAGGTTTGCTTCAATTTTTGCGAAGGAATACTGAATTTTTCAACAGGAAAATGTTGCCGCATCCATAATTCCTGCCAAGTCAAGAAGTACTTTAACTCAAAAAACAAATCCCTTCTTAACTGGCCAGCAAGATCACCTGATTTGAATATAATTGAGAAAATGTGGGGGCCCGAGCAATTTAGGCAGCTGGAAAGCAGTACAGCAATATGGCGGAATTAAACGAATCCATTAGTAAAGAATGCGACAAGATGGATACA
This sequence comes from Pocota personata, assembly GCA_963082735.1. Taxonomy (NCBI): domain Eukaryota; kingdom Metazoa; phylum Arthropoda; class Insecta; order Diptera; family Syrphidae; genus Pocota; species Pocota personata. The sequence goes on along the minus strand of OY720432.1, from coordinate 83,285,420 downwards.
AAATTCTTTAAAAGTATGCCTTAGCGAATGTTAGAAGTTGTAGAAAATAAAGGAGCTGTTATTTAATTTCAAAATCTTCCTGTCCTATCTTTTTGTCCCACACAGTTTTTGATTTTTACCCCAAAAGAAGGAGCTTAAGGGTTACCTGATGATTCAATCAGATTTGGCAAAATGTTACCCACACTTTAAACTTTGTGGGTGTTTTATCATTTTGTCCCGGAGTGTAGGTTGTGGGCGGCTGATGGGGCTATCAAATGCACTGTTGTGCCCTTTGATTTTGTTTATACCGGCCATGCTACAAGATATAACCCAGTTGTTGCCACCTCTGGCGAACAGTTAATAGAGTGGCTTTTATACTAAAAAATTGACCTCTTTCATGAAGTACACGTGCGCAAAGTTGCTTTGAGATTACATCCTCTGCCTGAGATGCAACATGCCTATCAACGCGAGAAATCCTCGGAGATTACGCTTTAGACTCTAATTGGCAGATTGTAACGCGCTTTTGATGGGTATGAGTACGCCATGGGTGACACTGAGGGTGGTTTGTTTTGACAATGCGACTTTCGACAGCATATGGGTTTCAGTCAGACAACCCGGGGTGGTATACCCGGTTCGAAGTGTATATAAACGCCTTATATCTCACGACGGAAATGTATAAATGCTCTCATTGAGTTCGATCGCCGGCGTATGTACTGCTTATTCGATTTGAAGAGAGTAGAACTAAGCTGAAAAGTAATACTTTAAACTCACACTTAGTTGCGACTGTATTTCCTGTGAAAGATCACCGAAGGTATTAAAGTAGTGCCGTCCCTTGAATTTATTTCGAGTATACAATGAGGATGCCTCGATAAATTCCACGAATTGCAAAAGCCCTGCCTTACACTATTTTAACAAAAAAAAAAAAAAAAAATGCTTCCAATTTGATTTCTATCAGTGCGCCCAGGTGGACAGATATCGAATCGCCGTCAGAACTCACTCAAGACGCTATTACATTAACAATGTAATTAACACTTCTAAGCCCATTGCATTGGAGGGAAAAACAAAAACAAAATAATAATAAAAATACACAATCAACAAGTGATATCAACTTTTGAGACAGGTGGCCAAACCGGGATAAGAAATTTGATATCGTTTTACCATGATTAAGTGGCCGACGGTGCTGGTGGTGACTGTCCCCACAGGTAGTTTTCGACCATAAAAATAATGTTTGATGAACAAAATCTTATACCGGCATTGCAAATTAAAATTTTTAAAAAAAAAAAAATAAAAAAGGAGAAAAGAATTTTCGCAAATGCCACCCCTACCCTCTTTGCATCTATCTCACGCGCTAATAAGATTCTCTTTTTTTTGTTCATTTTTTATTGAAATTGAAACACAATTATAGATATTACCAACAATTATCGTTTCGATGATGTTTTTCTCTTCGTCTTTTTTTAAATAAAAATGATAAACCATAAATAATTTTATCATTTGGTTCGTGTAGCGCGATGGACTGACTATATACACTGTGGCACTACTCTAGTATGACAACAAAAGAATATTCACTTGGCAATTACACTTTGCACAACGTGGGGTACTCCTCGACTCCCCACCCCACCCTTAGCACGACGATGCCATAGATAGTATCTTGCAAATTAGGATAATGAAAGTAACCAATCGTCAATAGGATGAAAAGCTCAGTAGGACAACAATAAATTAGTAAAAAAAAAAAAAAAAATTTAATAAAACTAAAACCACTCACCACCTCCGGGGAAACAATGTTGCTGCTTGGTGCTGCTCTTGCTGTTGCTACTTTTACACGATAAATGTTGCTGAACACGAAACTTGTCCGTCCCCAGTACGAAAAAAAATAATGAAAACTAAAAAAATAAAAGGAAAACTAAAAAAAAAAAAAAAAAAAAACAGTTCACAGGTTTTCACAAATTCCTTGGTTGTGTGAATTTTTTTGGAGTTTTTCTAGTGGAAAACATATAAAACTCGAAGAGAGAAAGGGAAACTCTTTGCTTTTCTTTTGATTGGAGGTCGTCACTGAATTTTTTTTTTTTTTTTTTCTATTTGATTCCTTCTTCGCTCCGTGCTTTGGTGCTTCTTTGAATGTTCTTGTGTGGTGTTGCACTTAATTTTTTTTTTAGCCACTAAAAAATTGTCTAGTTGGGCGGCGATTTCTTGACGATTACATAATGCTGGTGATTGTTGCACATTTTATGAATGTTTTTTTAACAAAACATAATTAATACGATGGTTTAATTTGGGGGAAAAATTATTTAGTAAACTATTGACATAAAATGCACAAGAGAGAAAATGGCGGCGTACATGTTTTCGTTTAGTTCGGTGAGTTTATCCCACGAAATATATTTTTTTTTTGTTCGAGCACTTTTCGGTGAATATTTTTGTTGGTGTTTCGATGAGTCGTTGAGTTTTTCGTGGAGGTTTGTCCAAGTGGTTGGTTTGTGTAGAGGGTTTTCAATGGACGTGTTCAGAGAGTGTGGCTAACCCCCCGTCGGGTAAAAGTGGAAATGAAATTTGACCTTGTACAGGGTTATTCATTTTGGGCTTTAGGATTTTTAATTTAAATAAAATAAAAAGTATTCAAGATTTCAATAAGGAATTTTCACCGATTTAAATTTTGGACTATGTCATTATGTATGGAATACAACATCGGTTAAATTGTTGCTACGAGAGTTTTTGCAAACTTCGATTCCTGTGGGTTTGGTGTTTAAGTGCTCCAAAGTTAGGATATTAGATTAGAATACAAAAATAAATCCAACATCACACTGTGGCCGATCTTGGTGGCCAATCGATATTGCCAAATTTCGAAATTAAACGGAAGACCATTACACGATCTTGGTGGCCAATTGATGACTAAAAGAGCATGAAAGGCATGTGGAGCCTCGTTTTTGATTTATTGAATTTTATTTTCAATTATTTTCTTCGTGGGGTTTTTGATTGAGTACATGGGAAAATTTAGGTTTTACTCTTTTCCATCTGGGTTTTCAAAACACCAACTTGATAACACTGCCTGGAGGTATTGAGTGGTTTTTCTCGTAAATCCACTTTTGTTTTTCCACTTATTGATTTGTAATGGCGTCCTTAAAATTTGCGGCTGAAGTCATTTCTGACAAGTCCTTGCAAGTATAGGCGCACTTTTTGCGTTATCGTTATCGCTACGTTTATATAGGGTGACCAGATAAGAACGATAGGAAAAGAAATTTACATAAATAAAATAACAACGGTGTGAGATATGAAATTTGATTCTGGCTTTAATTTGAAGCTACATTCATGCCATTTATGTATGGAATAGCACATCATTTAAATAGCCGCCTCGGATTCGCTGGCAGTGTTTCAAGCGGTCGGTCCAATTTTTGATGACTCGGTCCAATATGTGCGACGTTATTCCGGCAATAGCGTCTCGAATGTTGGCCTCGAGCCCATCCAAAATGGTTGGCTTGTTAGTGTAAACTTGACCTAGCCCCAGAGAAAATAATCGAGGGGTGTCAAGTCGCATGATAGCGGCGGCCAATTGATGAACGCTCGTTGTGAGATGACCCAGTCACCAAATTTCTCCTTCACCACTTCGAGCATTGCGTCGCTTGTATGGCATGTAGCGCCATCTTGTTGGAACCTCAGCTCGGATATATCGATGTTGTCGACCTCTGGCCACAGAAAGTCGGTTAACATTGCTCTATACCGAGGACCATTGACGATAACGGTGTCTCCTTCCTCATTTCGAAAAAAATAAGGTCCGATGATGCCGCCGTGCCATAAACCGCACCAAACAGCCAATCTTTGTGGATGCATTGATGCTTGGTCGAACACTTGCGGATTGTGGCCGCTCCAATAATGGCAATTTTGCTTGTTGACATAACTGCTGAGCCAAAAATAAGCCTCGTCCGAGAAGATGATTTATTGGCCAAAATCCAGACCTCCGGCCAACATTTCCAGCGCCCAATAAGCCAACTCACGGCGTTGTCTATGGTCGTCCGGCTTCAATTCTTGCATCAGCACAATCTTATACTGATGTAGGCCCAAATCCAACCGCAAAATAAGCCTGTTTGACTCTCTGGCGATGCCCAATTCAGCTGATCGGCGCCGAATCGATATTTCTGGGTCATCTTCGATACTGACCGCTACGGCGGCTATGTTTTCTTCACTTCGCACCGATCTCTGTCTGGTTGGTGGCGTAAGGTCCAAAAGAGTATGCTCATACTTTTCCACGGTGCGACGAATTGCCTGCGGACTGAAGCCATGATGACGACCGACCTCACGACAAAATTCACGTTGCGTATTTACAACTGAGCTGGAATTTCGATAGTATTTTTTAATAATTTCTACACGTTCGGGAAGTGTCAAATGATGCATGATAAAATGGAAAACCTTACTGAATATTTTAATAGCTGGATGTCATTAGAAACAGCTGCTAGAACATTACAATTGGAAAAACTATCATTGCTATCTGGTCACTCTTTATAAGATACGAAAAAACACCTATTATGTAAAATGGACAAAATCTAGAATGAACTAAAACTCGAAAATCATTTTTAAAAATCTCGAAACAACAAGTTTTCATTTCGTCATTATTAGAGTACCTTTAATTTTGGAGTTTACAATTTCGCCTCGAATTGTGACGCCACAGACCCCAGATATGAAGTTTGAGGTAAATCCGTCCAGTCGTTTGGGCTGCAGTTCAGCGCACATGCATACAGACAGACAGACAGACAAACAGACAGATAGCCACACACAGACAGAATTCAGAAACCCAATTTTTTGAGATTCTCTAATATAGTAATATCAAGTTTGATCAAAATCTCTAGTTCGAACCAATACTTGCCCTTATACTAGTATGTAGGTGAAAATAAAAAAAGTGATGGCCACTTTCCTTAGGTACCTGACGATTACACTCGGTGCTTACAACATATTGCATGGATGTGGAGGTGTGACAGATCTTAGTCGAAAAGGATAATTATTAAAACAATTAAAATGTGAAACACATTGGAAAAAAAGATTTATTTATTAAAAAAATTGTACGAAAAGGTACCTACATACGTTAGTATTTAAAATTTAGATTTTAGGATATTTTATTATTTTTCCAAAGTCAATCAGCCTTTAAAGACTGCGATAATCGTGTCAGCACGAACTTCTTCTCTGGAAACTCATTTAGCAGACACTCTACAACTTCGCTCAAATGGTGATTGATTTCGTATTGTTTCTGCATATTGTAGTCAATGGACACTTCTGATTTTGATATCCTCGGCTGTGAACTAGCACCCGTCAGACGACGATATTCTTTTGCTCGATTCTGCTTTCGAACAATACTGTCCAAATTTTGATGTTTCAAAAGGATTCCCTGTTCGATTTCATTTGTAATCAATTTGTCTTGGCGAATTTCTTCATCAATATCTTTTTGAACCTTTGCGTTTGCCTCTTCCAGTTCAAATAAATCTTTCGTCAATACATTCAGCTTCTTTTCACATGCAACCATTTCATAGTGCACTTGTTTGAGTTTAGTCCTTACATCATTAATTCGCTGCTGAATGTTTGTTCTAGAACGAAAATGGGCACCTTCCATTTTTTGTTTTGTTGAGGCTACGACGAAAATTCGCTCGCGATGCATGACACAATGGTCCAGATCCTGGATGAGCCTCTCTTGAGCCCGTTTAAGTTCTTTGTAGCGGATTTGCATACGATGTATCTCGGCACGCATATTGCCGATCTCACTTTCGATAGCCGTTTCGCTTCTACGCCAACGAAGTGTTTCATCGATGAGTTTGTATTTTGTCTCCCATGAGAGAGCCTCACGATGATGGTCTAGGACAAGTTCTTTGTGAAGCTCAATGTCATTGTTTAAATCAATGGTTTCTTGTTCCAATTGGAGAACTTTTATTTCGCTATCCTGTGGGAATAAAATGGTATTAACTGACTGTGATAAAAATTCTTCTAGACTCACCTTTAACTTCTGCAACAGTACAAAATGCTCCATTTCACAGTCAAATTCGGTAGTCTCATGCTGCTTCCTTTTCTCATAAAATCTAGCACTGAGAAGTTCCAATTTGGTAGAGAAATTCTGAATTTCGCGAGTAATCTCTTGTGTGTTACTGTCAGCTTTTTCCATCTCATTGTCGATTTTTAATGATTTTTGGCTTATAATCATGAGTTCTGTGAACCATTTAATTTTATTAGTAACGTAACTTTATGTTTATTAGTCTATTCGCGTAATTTTTCGAGTGAAAAACTTATAAACTGTCAAATGTCGAAGACTGAGATAGAAATTCTCAGAGAGTGTAATATGGGAACACATTTTAAGTAATAATTTGCATCAATTTGGATTGCAGAAAACCCTCAAACCTCTGCCATTCCAGCTGTTTCCATTTGACAGTTCATAAGTCTTCAGGCAAATTCTCGTAGTTCAGAGAACTTTGAAATAATTCGATTCACTTGAAAGCGCATTCGAATGAGTACTCTAAAGAACCTATTATCTAACTCACGTTTTCGAGCGACTTGAATGTCATTCAGTTGATTATTACGCTTCTGAGATAGATGTACTATATGTCCCTGTAGAATCAACCAGAACTGTTGAATATCTTGAACTTTTTGATCTGTCTCTTGAATGGCTTTCTCCAAAGTTTTTATCTACAAAAAAAGAAACAATAACAATTTGGCATACACAAAGTTTAGGTAAACCTCTAACCTTATATTCAGTTGGGCTAACCTCACAGCCCTGAGCATCTTTAACCAATTCATCCAATAATTTCGATAGTTTATCAATCAATTTCAACTTCAATGAAATCTGAATATCAATCTTTTTTATTTCATTGTTAATATCGTTGGATGTGTCGGTGAGATCTTTTAATGTTGCAGACAAGGCATCACCTTCTTCGTGAAGTTGAAGGATTGTGCTTTTTTGACGTTCCAGTTTCATTAACATACCAGCAAGTTGAGTTTCAACTTTATGTAAGTTGTCTTCCATTTTACGGCGGCTCGTTTGCTGGTCAGTTAAAACTTTTAGGCGATATTGACTAGCTTTATCGCACATCAATTGATCCTGAGCTATTTTTAGAATAGACTCTTCTATGCGACCCTTAATGGCATATTGTTTTTCCAATTTGAATTGTAGCGAATTGAGTTGGGCGCATAGTTGGTTACTCTCTTTCTTGGCTTCTTGGTGATCCTTTTCGGTTTGGTCTAAGATTTTGGGTAGTTCCTCCATTTTCATCTCGAGTTTAGCGAGTATTTTTCCTTCTTTGTCGGCTGAAATGATTCAATGTTAACAAATGAGGTTAGATTAGATCAGAAGTAGGTACTGTAACTATCTTGAGATCCCTTAGTTCTACCAATAGAATACGTCGTGAGCTGTGTACCTACTTATAAGGGGTTGGAGTTTGATGGCATCCACATATGTTAGCTCACCGAAATAAGTGAAAAACTTCCAAATAAAGTTTTATTATATTAGATAGGGTTGAGCACACACGGAAATGATAGTTAGTTACCAGAAGCTCTAGCAAGTCGGTTGAGATTAGGCTAAGCTGTATGTAGTGACACTGTGGGGTACAAGGCTTTTACTCATACCAAACTGTTAAAACTCTTTCGATCCAGCTTGAACCAAATTTGCCTAGTAACATGACACGCAAAGACATTTGCCTATCTGCGGTTGGCTTTTTTCAATTCAATCCGGCTTAAGTAATAATTTCTACTTACGAGTATTTATCTAGCGAAATGCATGGATTCCCTTTCTCCGATAGAACGTGTAAGGCTAATATGCCGCCCTTGTGAAGACCAGCAGTTATTAAACTGTATATTACCCAGTGAGTTGCTCCAAACCAGAAGGAACTTCCCGATGTCCTAATTTTCCGGAATACAGCGATTGAACTACATGGCAATAGGACTGAATCCTGTTGATCTTTTTTTGTTAGCGGCAACAACAATATCGACAGGTCTTCTCTACCCACTTGTAGAGAGAACTTACCCAATGGGTGGAAAAAGGGAATGCTCAAGTAAGGCTCTTTAAGATGAAAACTTTCCGATATCTAGAAATTCGTGTCATGACTGACGGTGGAATCAAACAAGATATGATCAGTAGAATCGTCAAAGTCACGCCTGTGTTCAGAATGCTGTATAAGATTTGGCAATGCAAACCGTCCGTGTCCATGATGTTTGTGATTCGCTGTAAACAAAATATTTTAAGAATGTACATATATCGTATATCTAACGAATACCATGATCGTAGAACCAGTAGGAACCAATAAGCAGCACCCTTCAAGGAAGGAAGTAACAGTGTATTGGTCACACTTTCGAAAGGTAAAAAGTACAAATTCCCAGCATAATTAACCGAGGTGTACATGCAGAACAGTTGAAAATGATTCATGGCAATTGGGGTATTGTTAGAGCCCAGGTGTATTCTTTGAATCTGAAAAGGTCCTAACTGCTTTTATGGCACCTACATAAATCCTTCACAGTCCTATTAATGTAACTTACTTCACTGTCTGGAAATTAGTAAAATATCATCTTTACCGATGGTTGGAAAGACGGATGGAGTTCTCGGAAATATTGAACATGTCAGTGTTCTATTTCATATCGGACTCTGCCGGTGTTATTTAGGCAGAGTTAATGGCACTTGGTGAGGAGTATTTCTTTTGCAGATGTTCGCAAAGGGGTCATCAATAAAAAAAAAAAAACGGGGTAATATCTCCTTTTCTGTGGGGCTCACAATGGACAACCTACTAAAAGCACTAAATGGAACCTGTGCAAAATGCGTAGCGTACGCAGATGATTTAGCCGTTTTGATAAGAGGTAGGCACCTGGACATCATAGGAGAGCTAATGCAAAACACCCTACGAATCATAATAAAATGGACGGAGGAGAGTGGACTAGGAATAAAATCAAATAAAACGGAACTGGTTCTCTTCACAAAGAAAACCAAAACTAGTGACTTTCACATTCCACAACTTGGAGGAGCATCACTGCAACTACGTGACAGCGTCAGGTACCTGGGCATAATATTGGACAGGAAACTGACCTGGAAAAAGAACTTGGAAAAAGAGTTACCAAAGCTAAAAGGGCATATTGGATATGCAGGAGGGCCATCGGGAAGTCATGGGGCCTGAAACCGAAACAGATCCACTGGATATACGAATGCGTAATAGAACCTATCATTTTCTACGAGTAGTTGTATGGTGGCCAGTGACAAATAAAAAGTACGCAAGAGACTTATTAACAAAGGTGCACAATCCTCAACACTAACAGCTGCCATAGAAGCGATTTTAAACATCCTACCAGTGCACCTCGAAGCGAAGAAGATTGCCGGCCTTTCAGTCGCAAGGCTTAGAATCACTGATGTGATGTTGTTTTGAAACAATCTTCCCCACAAGAGAATCCTGGACGAAGGGAAGGACGACAAGAAATTCCAACGGGTAATCGGTATATACAGGTGACTCTAAAATATCAGGGGAATGAGGGGCTCAACAGTAATACTAGCAGAAGACACCAGCGAAGGGAGGTAAATAGAAATCTGCTCGGACAGCAAAGCAGCAATTAGAGCGATCACAAACCCTGTTTTAATATCACGACTAACCGTGATCTGTGGCCAGATCAGTGGTAACGGAACCGAGTAGCAACACAGCAGAACACAGTTAAGAGTGATTGTGGGACTAATAAATACTCGTTCAGACTCGGGCTAGCTGAAACAACAATCTGTGCCAACTGTGAGGAGGAGATACAAAACACTTCCTCTGCCACTGCCCTGCAACAACGTGATTAAGACTGAAGATACTGGGATCCCCAAGGATATCGGATCTAACACACCACAGTAAGAAAGGAATCGGTGATATATTGGAGTTCGCTAGACGAACAAGACCATTTCCCGATCACTAGATGACATAAGCGCCTTTTTGATACTCTCCATGATCCCAATACCTACATCCTCTCTCAGCACTTAATTCCCATATTATATTACTTTTCCTACAGCTCGACAGACGAGGGGAACACAACGGGCCCAGTGGAGACCTAAGTGAAGAGCATTAACTCACCCTCTTAAACCAACCAACTAACCAAATTGAACTTTAAAATATTGAAAACGTAGAAAGTGCTCACTGTTTGCTATCTAGTGGTCTTAGGTTTGTGCTCTCGCGGTCTTTTTTTGTAGATCTTTTTGAACCCTAAATACTGTATTGACTGACATAACATACCGCATACCGCATTAATGATTTTTTACAAATTTGGTGCTCGTATACCTTCAGGGTTCGGCGTTCTCATTCTTCGGATCGGAAGTATATAGTATAGTATAGCATAGCTTAGTAAGTGTTCAGAAAATTTTCTAATGCACTGCTGAAAATCTCATCAAAATTGGTTAAGAAGATCTTGAGTTATAAACGGCTGCAGCACAGACAGACAGAGAACTATTTTTAATTTAATAATGTACAGAATACTCGTAGAAGAAATAGAGAAGTTAAAAAAATTGAAGAGAAGATAAAAAAAAGAGAAGGAATAGAGATGGAGAATCACCAGTAATAACGGTGGGGTCGCTATCAGTACTGAGCAGTTCACTTATCATATTATAGCTCAACTTTTAAACTGTAAGTAAACGTACACAGGATCGATCAGAATGAAAGGGTACGATGTTGCGGTAAGAGATTTTTCACGTTCATGAACTCTAATTTATATTCCAAGGATTATAATGATTTCGGTACTTACTATCTTTTTTCAAGGTTAAGAGATCACTCATCAAGCGCGCCCTAAACGCCTCCAATTTCGCATTGTTCTCCGTCTCTTTAGCTGTCTGTTTTTTCGTTCCTTCGATACTGGCATAAGTAAGCTTTAATGTTTCATGTTGATTCCTGAAAATTAAAATAAAATTAGAATAACTCCGGGCTTCTATCACCTACACACTAAATAACTCTTACTCTAAACTCTGCTTCGCCTGGAAAAGAACCTTGTCGCGATGCTGAATAGCCACTATAACCTCTCCCCAGGACTGAGTTAATCGCTTATGCTCTAGCTGTAGGGCCTCCAAATCTGCATTCGCATCAGACAAACTAGCATGCAGGGTATTATTTATTTCACTTTGTTCAGTGATTTGCTGCTTTAGCCCAGTCAACTCTTCATCACGTTTCTTAACTTCTACTTGTAGGTTGTACGACATCAAATCGGCTTTCTGTTTCTCCTCGGCGATGGCTTTCTGCAGCTGAGCATCTTTACTGACCACACGTTTGGAAGTAGTCAGTTCGTTTTCAAATTCGTCGGTCCATTTACGAATGTTGTTCTCGAGGTTTTGCAGATGGTCGAGTTCGACCAATCGTTGATTGTACTGTAGCTTGTGTTGCTTGGTAATGGAGAACTTTTGGTCATACTCGCTCTTAAGGGACTCTTGCAGTTGTTCGCTCTCTATGCGCTTTGTCACCGTTTCATGAATGTTTTGCGAGTATTCTTCTAGGACAGCGTTTTGCTTTTCAATCTCATGTTGCATATCATATAGCTTGACACCGAATTCTTCACGCTCATTTTCTTTGAGTTTGATATTGTGCTTGATTTCGTCGATCTCATCGGTCAGCTGGTTTTTAATTCGCAGGAGATGCTCCTTGAGGGACTGTTGAAATCTATGCAACAGTGGATGATCCGGAGGCAAAAGACTTTTTACATCGGCGTCACATTTTTCTGCATCGCAAGGAAGAAATGGTTCAGCCGGTGGTGGAGGGTCAATTTTAACGGCTTCTAATCCTTTTCCATTTACGTTGCTATCCATATCCATATCCAGTTTCTCACAGTGAAGATAAATTCAGAACTGGTTTGTTTGTTTGGAGTTTTATTACAGCAGAAATAATACGTTTACGGCCGTTTGTTTGATCGATAAGTATTTTGTTTTCTAGAAGGAAAAGGTTGCTAGGAACTGTATACTGTGAATGAAAATAGAGTAGGGGTCCTGGATCGTGACTGGTCGAATTGTTTAAAACACGAATTGAGTCAGTAGTATTAAAACCAATTTCGGTACCAAGAGTTTGTTTTACATTCTCGTGATGGTCACTTGTAACTACGTGCAACTGCAAGTGCGGGCTTTCTTCAGTAGCACAATACAAACGAAGGCCTGCATGTTATTATTGTAAAGAAAAGCAGTTTGCCCTCCTCACGATATTCGGTATCATTAAATGGAGTGACTTGAGGTGTATCAGTCCAATTAGCTATTTCTACTTCTTTTTTTAATTTGCGCGTTACAAAACGGGAACATACCCTTATATTTTTTCAAAGACGGGCGTTTTGGAAAAAAAGGGGAAGAGGAACAGAGGAGATGGCTGTGTACATTGCCTTTAAATGTTTGAGGGTTGTAGTGGTGGGGAAATAGAGAGACTGGTAGATCTTTCCATATTCGTGTCGTTCGGCTTATAAACGAATCCCTATATTTGACAATACTACCGAAGTTGGGCTTAAGGGTGAACTGGTGTGAATGCAACTGGCTATTTCGCTGGAGTATTTTTATAAAAAAAAAAAACTATAAAATAGGGGAAGACACGAGACATTTCTCCGATGTTCAAGTGGATATATGGAGTTCACAATGTCTCTATCACCTATAAGTTTTAACGACCGATTCTGTACCCTATCTAGTATGTGCAAAACGGTCTTGGGTGCACCAGACCAGATGTGGGCGTTATATTCCAGCCTTGGGCGGATGAATGCCTTACAAATTGATGCCAGATCAGACGGGGTACAATATTTTTTGCACCGTTTTAGGAATCCTATATATTTTGCAGCGTTTTTGGTGACCTCAAATATGTGATCATTGTAATATGTGAGTACCATCCATAGATAATAGTTGAGGGTTTTGATTTCGCTTGAGAGACAGAAGGCAGCATTGTGTTTTGGAAGCATTAAATTACACATTGTTGGTTGAACCCCATTTGATTGTGCTATCCAGGTCGGATTTTAATATGTTTAACATATGTAGTCGTTCCTTTTTCACGGTCGAAGAGCAAGGACGTGAATTAGGGAACGAATATGAAAAACTGAGGGTACTGTCATCAGCGAAGGAATGGATTGAATTAGAAGTTGCAGACAAGAGATCATTTATAAAAATAAGAAAGAGGGTCGAAGATAAAAAGAGCCTTGGGGAACACCAGCATTTATTTGGTGAAGACTTGAAGCCGTGCAAGACAACTTGTATTGAATGCCCCGAAAGGTAATTTCTAATTCATTGAAGAAGAGACTCATTGACGCCATATGCACGCATTTTCGACAAGAGAGCCTGAAACTCTGTCAAATGACTTTGAAATATCAAGCGCAACCATCTTAGTTTCGCCGAAGTGATAAAGAGATTGGTTCCACATCTCGGTGAGATATGCCATTAAGTCACCCCTTGGGGAGTTTTCGTGAATCGAGATATTTCATAGGCAACACGATATATCAGCGTTTCCATGACATTGGAAAGAAGGGACGTAAGTGCACTGGGTCCGTATTTAGATATGAAGCCTTTTCTAGGACGGAAGAGTAGGATAGATAGAAAAGCTTACGTAGAGGCTTTGCCAGTGTGGAAGAACACCTCTACAGAACTATGGGGGAGATACCATTTGGACCAGCGGATTTGTGTATGTTAAGAGCTCTGAGTACTCCTGCAACTATACGAGTGCGAAAGAGGACTTGTCCCATGGAAAATTCGACGCTCTCAAGTACAGGCGGAGACAAAGCATTATCTGGCAACGTGGAGTTCGCTGCAAAGTGAGCAGCAAGCAGATTGGCTTGTCTAAGTAGCTGACAGTTGGAATGTTATTTTGAATGAGCGTGGGGATGGCAGACGAGGCCGAATTTTTTTTTTTTTTGACGAATGAATCATTCATGAATGGAAAATGATTCGGAAGAACTCGATATTTCTAAAGTTTTTGATAGAGTGTGACATAGGGCTCTTGAAAACAAGCTGAGAGGTTATGGTGTTGATATTTATTTATTTGCTTTTACTTAATGGATTGCGAGTAATCGGTTAACATAAGTTGTAATAGATGGATGTACATACTTCTTCTCCAGTCTCCCCCCCCCAGTACTAGTGTACCCCAGGGCTGAGTTCTCTCTCCGACCCTGTTTCTGATATTTATTAATAACCACATCCCTTTTATTCGAAACGAAATCCAATTCATTCTTCGCAGACGATAGCACTTTTGACTTTGCCTATTTTCTAACGACTCCACAGCAGGGGCCGCAGGTTGCAGATTTCCAGTGATAGATTGATCGGTGATCAGTCCATTTGCAATCAAATTCCCTCGCTGGAACACAGTCGGTATGTTGAATACTCAGAGGTTATGTATTGGTACTTTCATGTCATTTGTTCAGATGTAATCTACATTTGTTTCCCCCAAATCCGTTTGTTCAATCGTAATACACGTGCGGTATCTACTGCACATCCTCGTACCTTAAAACCTGCTTCTAGGCGCACAAATTCATAAGATCTGTGGATATGAAATGAGTTTCTTTCTCAATATATAAAATCGTCACCTTTTCTAGAGAAATTCGAGCCCTAAAATGATGAAACTAATAATTTGTTTGGTATTACGCAGAGTTTTCGAGATATTCGCATTTAAAAACGATTTCCCTTAATTTGTGGGTGAAGTCGGATATTCTGGACGATTGGGTGCCTATAGTTTTCTAGAATTTTGGAAAATTTGCCATTCGTCTAATAGAGGATTTCCATCCTAAAATCTCGACCTTAATAATTTTCGTCTTAGGACGTGCCGTTTACGAGATATTGGCGCACAAAAGTGATCTTCATTAGATTCCGGATAAAGCCGAATATTTTAGCAGATTGCGTAACTATTTTAGAACCCAAAATTTCGATTGTATTTTCTTTGTTGGATGCACCGTTTTGGAGATGTTTGCAGTTAAACCAGATTTCGATTAAATACAACCTGAAGGTATATATTTTTAATGTCGATTTACAAAACTTTTCTTCACCGTCATACTTAGAAAAAGCTACAATTTTCCATTGTTTAAGCGAATTACATTATGAGAATTACATATTTAGGTGTATGCTTTAGGCACACATGGGGGATGTAACGTAATCTTATCATTTGTTCCATAAAAAGTTTGCGAGGACATATAATCACCCTAGTCCTACTTACTTTTTTTATCTTTCACTCTTTTCTGATTCGGTTGAAACCGGAACTGGGCACTAGTGTACTCTATTCAAGGATATTTGTGATTAAATTGAAAACTAAATACATTAGCATACGCATAAATAGTAAGCATATCTTGTTAAAGCACTTATTTGGTGTGAATTGCTGCTATTGTTATTTTACCTCCTCTCAAGGAATTATAAGAGAGAACCGTTATGAAATTAGGTTGTGTAAGTTGTTGAGTTACAGCGCTTATAACTGAATTCGATAATCAAGGAGTGGAATTGATAAACATATGCCAACAACATGCAATTAGAACTAATTTAAAAAATCAACATTTTTACACTTTTCGCATAAGTGCATGATTTTCTGCACTACCTACTTTAAAAGTGGTGCAGAAAATATCATGCATCCGTGTTATTGAACAAAAACAGAATACTCGAGAACCTTGCTCTGATGTCATCGAACGGTAAATCGCATACTTTTCTATTCCAAATCGTTCGCAACAGGGTCATCAGATAAATCTAATTATACCCTATCCAGTGTATATTAAGTTTGGTACATAGTTGGTAACATACAGAAATAATAACTATAGACCCCAAAAAGTATTTACATACATATGTATATGTTATGTCGATCTAGCCATCTCTGTCAGCCCGTCCGTACGTCACCACTTTTTGGGCCTTAAATATTGAGCTAAGAATATGAGATTTTATATAAGCTCTCTAGCAGCACAAGAGTAAAAATTCTTAAAATCCGCCCACAGACACGACTATTTAAAAAAGAATAATTTTTCTCAATATTTTTGGTAGAAACTGACAAATATTGTCTAGGTAAAATATGTACTCGTATGTACTTATACATTGACTTTTCCTACATTTTTTCCATACATTATACATGACCACGCCCACTTTTTGGGGGCATTTTCTAAAAAAAACAGCATGTATTGTTTTTTCAAAGCTATTTACAGCGATGACTAAGTCTTATTCTGAATATCTCATCAGAATCCGTGAGTTTCTGTTGCAAACTTTTGGGAGCCATGCCCACTTTCTGCTAAGAAAAAGTTGTAACAGTTTCACGATAAAATTTCTTAAAAATCGCTGAAATATTCTCTGCATAGAAAGATATAATTACATGTTTTAAAAATTTTACGGTCAGTTCTGGACGGATTGTTACTTTTCTGTATATTTTGTTTTCCTTTATTTGTTAAGATAAATAATTCGAGAGCAAATATAACTGCTGTGTGTATGGGGAATTTTTCGATATTTAACTGCTTTTATGTTGATTGTCAATATGTTGAACGCAATAATTTTCCAATGTGCGAACGGAATTGTGGCTATTACCGTTGATGTTTGACGGAGCTGAACAAATTTGAAGTTTAATTTTTTTTCAATTTAAAAGCTCTAAATACAAGCATATTTCTTGCTTTTAAATTAAATAAATATTGTGGAAATATATTTAAGTGCAATCCGTGAGAATTCTAAGTGAATTATAATATTAATTTACTGTCAACAAGATGTTCATTCTGTTCTCTGCAATCAACAAGTCTATCAACAAGGAATTCAACATTTGACAGGTTGGGATGTATCAACAGCAAAGGTAACCCTTTAGTTAATTTATTGAAAATTAAAATGTCTCAATGTTCATACAAAATTTACCTCTTTCAGCAAAAATCATATATTATACCTCTTAATCAAAACATCGTCAGAAATTACCACTTCCATTTGAATTTATCTCAATGTGGCAACAGTGAGTAGAAGGTTGTTTCGAGAATTTATTTCATTCCCTGGCGATGTCAAAGCATTGTTGTCAAAAAATATGCTGATACTTTTCTGAAAGAAAAATGGAAAACCTCAAATTTTAGAAATTGAGAGAGAATTCTCTCAAATAGACTTTTCATATGAAATCGTAAGAAACGTCACTTTAAGGTGGTTTTCAAATAAATGACAATTGAAAACATGTGTTTTCCCAAACAAATAAATCACAGATTCACAAACCGCACCAAATAAACTTTATTAAAATTTTTTTAAATAATATTTTATTCCACAAATTTGCTTCTTTTGATTATAAGACTTTTTTCCGTCACATTTTTCGACTGTTAGTCATTTGACAGTTTAAATTTGTTCGTGAGACGAAATTTCTCTGGAAGAAAATTACAGAAAAATGAACGAAGAAAAACTCATATCTCTTTTAGATTCGTTAAGTCTCTCAGTACGCGTACGGTTTGTTGATGTTTTCAGGTACAATTTTACGTTTGTATATGAGTGCACGAATAAAGCCAATATTTACAATTGTTAATATGGGTTTTATTGAAGCGAGATTGAGGGTTCACGTATTCATGTGCTCCTATGTACGAGTGGCCAATGATCGAAAGATACATATGTATCTCATCGCTAAGAAAAAGATGCTCTATGTAACTGGACGATGTCATATCTAAATAAATAAATTTTGCGGAACCTCTGAGCAACCTGAGGGAAGTATACTCTTTCTTTGGAACGGGTTCGTGGGCTCATAATTTTTCGAACTAACCATAATGGAGTAAAACAATAAAGTTGTAGGCATTTTTACGAATCAACGCAAAAAGAATTTTTGCAGATTTTGTTTTATTAATTTTTTTCTGTATTGCTCAAGCTTACCTAATTATTTACAAGGAATAGACAAATTTCACTAAAGTCATCATAAAACGATCACCATAAATTAAACAGAAATAAGTACACACTCATTTATAGCATTTAATATCATCGATTAGTGGTACTGGCCATTTCGCTTGTTAACCGATTATCGTCGAATAAGTAGTATTCGCTACTGTCATCAGCGTAAAGCTCATTGGCCAATTCTTCTACCTCCGAAGAACAAACTGCTTCACTGAATGCACCTAAAAACACCAAACTCTTGATCATGTGTGACTTCTTATACTGGATATCTTTGTAGGTATACATTTGTCGATGGGGATGTTGTACAGGCACACTAGAGGATGAAACCATTACTAAAGCATCCGGCGGATGAAGTTCCATCTGCAGATGTGTGCTATGAGACAATCGCATGACAAGTGATACCACAAAGAAGCAGGCTGCGTTCATTGGAAAAGCTCGCAATAATGTTGATGTTAATCCACGACAGAAAAACCCAATACCCTCCGAGTGATAGCCCTTTCGCATACAATCCACCACGCCAGAGTACTGAGGTCTTGCCATCATTCCATCGGCTTGAACGCAGGATTTTATCACATCCATTGGAAAGGTGAGCAACCAGGAAACGGTTCCTGCTAGTCCACCTGCTATGAGACAGTGAAATGCAGTTGGTGTTGAAACTTGTCTCATCATCAGCTCATAGGATACAAAATAGCTGGCAAATCCTTAAAAAAATTAAAACAAAAAATATCTTTTTATACTGTCTAGTGTTTCATTTGTCTTACCAGGTACATCTCGAAGTGCCGTGATGCCTAGTCCTCGAAATAGGCCCCGAAATCCTGCGGTTCGGTGTATGTATGCTAAGCAGGATAATGGTCCCTTATGTTTTACTGAGGTCTTGGAATTTTCTTGCAACTGTAGGCGGGTTTTGGCCAATTCCATTGGAGAACACACTAAGCTTTGTAACAATCCAGCAGAACTACCAGCAATGAAATGCGACAAGAGGGAGTTTGGATCATTGGTATTTCGCTGCACATTGCCATACACTCCAAAAACGATTGCGTTGACAAAAGCAACTCCACCCATTGGGCTCGACATTCCACGATATAGCCCTCGTACAGAGTCTCTAGCCACAATAGTCTTGAGGCAATGCCAGGTTCCTCGATAGATTGGCCGTTTGGGGTCCTGCGTCTGTAGGTGTACTTTGATTGTGTCCAAGGGGTGTCCGACGAGTACACCAGCACAACCTGAAATTCCCGCAGACTACATTAAGATATTTAAAAGTTGAAAAGTCCTTAAGGAGGTGATGGTATATATGAGTCTTAAGAATATACAACTTCATGACTTTGTTGCCATAATACATACCTCCCATGCAGCCTGCAGCGAAGTCCAAAGCCATGACTAAGGGTGAGGTTGTATTTGTTTGGAAATATCTAAAATGAAAAAAAAATATATAAATTTTAAGTCAGTAGGGTAACGAAAGAAGCTCGTTGGCAACGCCAATGGCAGCACCTAATGCAATGGAAGCCAATGCAGTGAACGATGAGGCAGCTGACAGACATGGAAATGACAGAAATCAATAAGATTCCGTGGAATAATCCCGGTAGAACCATAATAGGGTTTTGATATATTAAGTCTCTGGCTCCATCTTCATCTTCAGGAGCTGTCTAAATTTTGGCTACACCTATAGATTATGGAGATTAATTGGTCCTCGAAAGTTGGTAGGACCTCTCATACATCGGTTAAAGACATCTGACCAATTAGCCCATCTTTTAGAGACCCTAGAAAGACTGACTGACGTTTATATACGAACAAACTTAGACAACGATATACCGCAAGGGAGACTGCCCTACATTCGCTGGTAGGAATTAATGAGACATCTTTTGAGAAAAAGGATTTCATGATGGTATCTTTCCTTGACATTGAGAGATTTCTCAGTTGTGTCAAAACAGAAGATACACCAGCTGCACTTCTGAACTTGAAGATTGAGAAAGAGACCTAAAAAAACAGGTCTTCATAAACTAGTTAGCTGGACAGACAAAGTTGATCTCGAAGTCTACTCTGGAAAGACCAATTTAAAGAAGTAGAAGGCAGCGCTATTGTACCCTACGTATGGGTACATGGATAGTTAAGAATCAGTAAAAAGCTTGGAATAGCCAAAAATAGGATCCAAGTTAGTAAAACAATGCCACAGATCTCTGAATGAGACTACTGACAGATGCATACCAGTCCATGTGCTGGGTTCTAGGTTTCAAGGACATTCTGTGAAATTGCAAGGTGAACGAGCTAGTTAAGCACGTGACGTTGTTTGATAGGAAGACTTTCCAGGAGAATGTGTATTTTCTCTAACGAATTTTGCTATAGATATTGAAGCTGTCGTTAGGAGAAGGAGGAGGAAAACCCTTAGCTAATAACTTGGTTAGAGTCGACGTAGGTAATTTGTATCCTCTAAAACAAAATTGGTCATGTAATATTCCTGGTGCTGGTAATCTGATATGTGGTTATACATACAGCTTTGTTCAAAATGTTTCATGTGCTTGAACAGGGGCAGTCACCTATATTAACCTAACCTAACGTAGTGCAAGAACATTTTAGTAACCAACTGTGGGTAGATGTGACAGCAGAAACATCTACAGATTTACCAAAAAGCCGGCATGTTGTTATGGATTTCTTTAGAAACCTGTGAAGATTTTGGATGGTTATCTGCTGGTTTCAGAGGGACATAGAGATGCTGGACATCGCTATATTCTTATCCGGAAATTCACTATCTTCTTTCAATAAATTGGCGATAAACCTAGGAGAAACTCGCCATGGAAATTCACATACATACTCATACCAACTTACAAAACTTTCAGTCTTAAATATTCACGAAGGCTAACGCACTGCTTAACTCACCAGTCTATTACCCTTTCTCTCCGAGGCCTAGACCTAGACCTAGAACTGTTTACCTCAATATGGGAACTGTGATCTTCACATCGACTCGTGTACTTTAATTGATGTTTTAATTGTACACGTGTACGGAACATACAGACAGATATATACTACTGACACCGCGGTTAAAGCAGTCTACGAGATTCGTCAATCAAAATCTATGCAAATCGTTTTATTTCAAGTTCATGAATGAAATAATAAACAACATAGTCTAAAGTTCCAGTATGCTATGTTCGAATATACGTACTCGTATGGAGTATGGCTTTTTGTATAAATATAGATAATGTACTCGTATGTACCCATAAAGTGTATATATACGTAAATACATGTGTGAATTTGAATATTATAGTTATTATAAATTCTTTAGGAACTTACTCTGTGTGTGTCTAGGTTTACGGACATTTCCTATCTCTACCAACACGCGTCAATTTGACGCTTGAACGAATACATATATTTAAAGCAAAAACCACAGCAATATTTCAAGACTTTTGAAGAAAATAGACTTCAATATATATTCACCTCCTTCAACGGATAAAAGTCAGTACAAGAGATAAAATAAAAATGCGAACGGATTTGTAATTTTCTTTATAAAATTCGAAATGAGTCAAAGTGTCGCATTTCGTAAACCTAGTGTTAATGGATGAGGTTGTATAAATGGCTCAATATGTTCAGCATTAGCATAATTTTGAGGGTGTACTATACACAAGGAGGCACAAAAATCATCAGCCTATCGGAAGGTACTCTACTTTATGCAAATGGCGTCTTATGACGATGCGACTTTGACACTTGTGAAGTAAACAGAAGCGTAAGCAAACCATGGAGTACTGTACTCTTCAAGAACACGGAATTATTGTGTCAATCGGTCGGTAGCTTTGGCTCAACGTGAATTTCGTCGTCGATTCCTTGATTGTCTGGCACCAACTAGTTATACACTTCGGACTGGTTCAACACGAGACAGTAGCAGACGTGGCTGGCCACGGAGCAACCGTTCGATCTTGATTATCGCTGGAGATGTCTACGGGGACCCTCATTCATTAACCGGGCGACGGACCACTCAAATGAGCGTCAATAGAAGGTCTTTTCAGCGAATTTTGGTGAAAGACTTGAAGATGTACCCGTACAAAGTGCAAACAGTGCATCAGTTATTGCATGCAGACTACTAATCACGTGTAAATTACAGCCAATCTCCCGGACGCTTAATCTCACTTTTCGGCGATTTGCACTGGTCCTCAAGATCGCTCAATTTGACCGTTTTAGATTTCTTTCTTTGGGGTTCTTTGAAGTCATGGTCTATACGAACGAGCCACAAACTTTGGCGGACCTAAAGGAGCACATCCGACAAGAAGTTTTGAGAAAAGTCATGGAAAATGCTGTGGAACGAGCCCGAATGTGCACCTTCTCTGGCGGCGGCCACTTGACCGATATTATTTTCTTTTTATTTACAAACAAAGTTACTGCCTTAGGAAACCGAGTGAGGACTTTTACCCCACCTTGTACTATACATACATATGAGTATATGGTTGCCTGATTGTTAATATATGTACATCATGAATCTTGAAGTGAAATGGTGGTCTAGCAAACCTTATGTTTTGTAATAGGTACTAACTGACTAAAGGAGTTTTTTCATCAATCCGAAACTTATTTTATATGACATAGAAATGTTTTTGCATATTTGAAATCCTCAATTTTCATTTCATACTCGTACATATATGTATGTATGCCACATAATGGAAGAACATTTATTTCTTACATCATGTCTCTAAAATCGCATATGACAGATGAACAGACAGCCAGACACCGTGTTGCGTATTACCATTTTGCTGCGGCACACTTACTAGTAGACAATTTGCAAAAACAATTTTTACTTATGCTGTTGATCTGTTAATTGAATATTTCGTCTGGGGGAGTGTTAAAAACAACTGATAAGCTTTAAGGTCCATAGGTGGTTTTCAGTGAAAATAAATAAATATACAATTCCATGTCAACAATTTTGGTAGAATTATTTCTATCTATGATATCTGTAAGTAGATCTATTTTTGTCATTTGGAAATGATTAAATTATATAAAAAAAAAACTCATCAAGTGACAGCACAGCGTTTCCTCCTGCTGGATTTAGATTATTTTAAAGCCCATTGATATGCCGAGACGAACTTAACTCAAAGTAGTCGGGTTTCATTGAAATTAATTAAACGTGTAACAAAGTCAATTTATGAATATTTTTGAAACCTAACCGAACATATTACCCTTCTCTCCGTTCGATTTTGATGAAAGGCTAAGTGTAATATAAAATTTTATCAAAATCGGTTCATATTTAAAGAATTTTCAAACTTCACCCCGAATATTTTACTAGTCTTGGCGACTTCTAGCTCAGATCAAACAGAAATGGGGCTTGTATAAGCTGATACCTACCGACCCAGAGTATAGTCACGGCGGAAAGGAGCTAGTCTCCGCTTATCTTTTTATAAAAATGTGATTTTTGTAAAACCATTACAGCTAGTAAGTTTGCTTTTTTTTCATTTTGTATCAAAAATAATTTGGAAAACCGTTAAGAAGCTACAGACTTAAAAATCCAAAAAAATATATATTTTGCGTTTAACTTTTATTTTAAAAATCCCTATCAGAAAAATTTTTACATAAATTTTCAAATAATTTTCTATAAAAGCTATATAGAATATCTTTACGAATACCTGTAGTCAACAGGAAAGGAGTTAAGTTACTTGTGGACACTGTGGCTCAACAATAAAGTGCGCGATCACTGATCGGGAAACTAAAGGTTCGAGTCTCGGAAAGTACCAAAACAATTTTCCAATCTCACATCTCTCGAATGTTTCTCAAAATGGTATAAAACTGTAAACAAAATGTAAAGTTAGTAAATAAAATCTTTATTTCACCGTTAAATAGCCGTTTAGCTATTCGTTGATGAACGTTGAAAGCTGTTCCTGACGTCAAATAGTTGTTTGATGTTTTACTTGCGAGCAGAATATGAAAATGGGAGCACTGCTATTTTTAAAGTCAAAGAAAGTTTGGCTTGGTTGACATTTTGCTGCCAGTATAAACTTCAGTTGTATGTTTTATTTAATTATTTTTTATTTTCTGTATTCATTTCTTAAAATGTCGATGGTGACAGTTTATTTATTCGGTCGTTATTAAACATCAAATTATGCCGAAAAGTGTTTATTAATAAGAATTTGAGCTATTCGATAACTAAAGTAATGTTTTTACTTATTTCTTGATTCGTTTTTGAACAGAGACGGAAGTGCCAATACCAAACAAATACGATTGTTCAAAGATGTATCATCGTATGCACCAAATAATATATCAAAAAAAAAAAAAGGCCCCTCTTCATTCGCAGTCTCGATATGACTTTATCACTTAAAGCTTATGATATTGGTAGCATTTTCTCGAATGGATTGTGAACTTTTCAAGTAATCGATTAATAAATGCAAGTTATATTAGATGGATGTATGCACTTCTACCCCATTCTCAACAAATGCTGGTGTACCCCAGGGTTCAGCGCTCTCCCCGACCCCGTTTCTAATATTTACCAATGACTTTCGCAAATAACAGTATTGTTGACTTCATTTACTCTTTAACAATTTCTGAGTAAGGGCTCCAAGTTGCGGAAACCCAGGGACAGCAAATGTTAATCGAACTCAACTCTGACATTAATTCAATCATCAATTGGGGTGCGAAAAATAGAGTTGAGTTCAACGCGTCAAAAACCCAGTGCTGTCTTCTGTCTCTTAAAGCCTGCTTTCATGCGTACAGTGATATTCATAAGATAATTTTTTAAATACACAACACGAATGTTAAATAACTTTCAATGCTCAATATTTCCAGAACCCTATAATTTACAACGCGCATCGTCACTACTTCTCTTTTCTTTCCTCTCTAATCTTTAAATGCATGTTTGCAATAGTAAAACATTTTCTATATACTCGTAGGTACATATAAATACTATATAAACGTAATGTCTTGGCAAATTCGGGCACTGGACAAATTTCTCAATAGTTCTGTGAATGGAAAAAAAAAGGAAAAAAATAATAATTGAAAACGACTTCACTATCATTGAATACAATTTTTCAAGATGATTCAGCTCCGTCAAACCGGAAGTTTTTTTTCTTCCTGAATGATACTAAAAGTCATATGGAAAAACATAACGACGGACTACCGCAAGGATCGGTATTGGAACCAACCCTATTCGACCTGTATATCTACGGTATACCACCAACCTTGTCAAGAAAGCATTTTGAACCACGATCTTGAAGTGTTAAATATATACTTTAAATATATACTTCGGCATCTGTGTCCAAGCATGATGAAGACTGAGTTTTGATGTTTCCATCTGAATACTAAATTGGCATCTTACAAACTAAGACTTGGTTTTAACATTCATTATGGTATCGAGCCCATCTCGCAAAATTAACTGGAAAACTAAGGTCAAGCAATCCGCCAACGAACTTGTGTATTCGGCAGCTGAATACCGTCCTCCGGTGTGGATGAATAGTTCACATACTCGTACCTCAAAAGTATACATATGTGCAAATTTGGCAAATTTCGGGTAGAAAAAAACGACAAAATCAGTTGAAGCACTGAATGTAGTTGGGCACAATGCATTGACTCTCGCGAAAGTCTGACAAACATTCGAGAGCAAAACTGTCATGAAAAGCTTCTCTCAATCGAAAAAATTGACCTTCGGAAACGGCATAAAACTGTAGGTTCCAACCATTCCTGTGGCGAAAAGCAATACATATTTATTATTTATTGAAAAAAATGCTTTGCTGCTTTTGCTTAATATACTATTTTTAATTACTTGAAAAGATTCAGTTTTATACCCTTTTCCATCATAGACTGTACCAATTTTGGACACAAACTCGCAGATTGTAACATATCAAAATAATGAAGGCATATACCTATACATACGCACCCTATAAAGAATACTATACCTATACATAAATGATCGGTAGAAATAGCCAAGTCGATTGAGCCATGTTCGTGCTGGGAAAATTAAATTTTATACACAAGCTTTTCGGAACGCGAAGTAGTACAAAACACCCCCACTCGTGATAGATTTATTCGAAGTCGAAAAAGGTGCTTTTGTAAAATTCGTAAATAGATGTTGGCCTTCTGTAACACACATTCATACATTGCTCAGGGTCACGCCCACTTCTTGAGGGCGTTCTCTTAAAAAAAACAAAATTTTACTTTTTTAAAGCTTGTAAAGCAATGATAGGGCTCCATTTTAAGGATATTAAATCCGATAATTATGGTTATAAATGGTGACTGCCACGCCCACTTTCTGTTCAAATCTTTTGGACATAAAGAAAAAAGCATACACATAAATTTCACTTTATTAGTCCTGCGTAAAAATATGACGTTACCATACGATTCGTTTCAGAAAGATTGTAATTTTTGTAGATCTTAAAATATTATTATGGGTGGGTTCAACTTTAGACGAATAATTCTATTATTTTATTTTTGACTATTACCTGAATACAGTTAATATCCGGTCGCTTTACGATCCCCTGATCTGAATCTACTCAGATTTTTATTAACCTTCACAAGAGTTATATTTACTCTTAAAAGTAATTTTCAAAAACTCATCAACACAATTTTTTAGAAAGTAACACAAAATATCACTCGTACCAACATGTAAGAGATTTTGCATATTGATTGAACCAGTCTTACAATTAGGAAACTTTTGTCTACACTTTACACCAACACAAATGTCCTTGTCTTCTTTAAAAAAGTATATCTTTTCACCATTAGGACAAGTTTTAAAAAATTGTTTACAAAAAGTTTCAACGTCTCACAAATTCAACCACGAACAAGTTTTCACTTAACAAATCTCAAACTTAACGAAACACTGGAACGTCTGTTTACTTGCGGAGTTAGTATTTGACTAACTATTTAATTAGTATCGCTCAGGAACATAATCTTTTAATAATATAATTCATTATTTTCCTTATATAAAGAATAAACTGATCACTTTTTATATAAAGTATACATGCAAAAAATATAAAACAACATAAAAATCTATAACAGATAGGTGAATAGCGCTAAGCGTGATCCACAGTTCGTCTTAGGGGTTATCAGTGTTATAGAGGAGATTTCAGTTTATAGAGAAGAATCTCATGCGAAATAACAAGATCTATTCTCCCACCAGCATTTACTGGCTAAGTGGGCCGTCCGAACAGGAGTGATAACAGGCTTCTCGTCTACATACATATAGGTCCAATATAAAGCTGGAAATTTAATAAAATTGAAAAGTTTTCCTTTAAAAATGGACGGATAAGGAATGATAACGATTTATATTTGGACTTTGCCTATAAATTTGGTATGCGGTAGTAAATTAGGCTTGAACTATAGTTGAAATGGCGGTTTTGAAGATCCTTTTTTGTTTAAAGTTGCTTAAGATAAGAATGGCGGGGACTGAACTATGTTTATTTTTATTGTCGTTCCATTCGTATTTTAATCGATTTTTAACTTGACCAATTTGTTAAGATTAATAATGTAATATGTGTTTGTAATCAGTGAGAAAACGATAGGTCGATGGCTTGATGCACTTAATTTAAACAAGTCAGCTGTATTTATTGGGGCTTATCAATTTGAGCGTTCCATAGGTCGCAATTGGCCGTTTTAAATTGATCTCGCACTTGAAAATTGAATCTAAAGATCTGGCATTACAATGATACTCAGTTAAGCTACGACTTAGATTATTTTCTGAGAAATGACATGCAGTTATGTAATAGATTAGGTTATATTAGGTTTAAGTAGCTGTCTGCTCCATAAATACAGACATCAGACACAGGGTCAATAGATTTATCCGCCCTACCTCAAAACCAATTGGAGCTTCTACTGAGCGATGGAGATTTTTAACTTTTGAGTTAACCATTTTAGCGAGGTTGTCAGCTTCCTGCTGACAAAGAAAGCATGACTCTTTATGAAATTTCTCCAGCTGGTAGAATCTGCAAGGTTGAGTCATACGTAATGAGATCATCCGACCTGCAATTTCCTGGAATATCCGTAAGCCCCGGCACCCAGAACAGGTGAATCTTGAATTGTTCAGCCATTTCGTAAAGAGACGAGCGACTTTTGATGTAGAAAAGATCCATTCCTCTGCTGACAGTGAAGATGCTAATATCCTTGGAAGATATTTAATTTCATTTTATTCAACACAGAGCTTCTTTGATCGCTATATCTCCTCCGATGGTCGTGGTGAATTCCGTGTAGATTAATTGTTCAAGACCACATCTATCTCTTAGTCTTGTGTAAATGGGATAGAAGCCTGGACGTTTTTTCTAAAGTAGAATTTATGTAGGATGTAGTCGATGTTTTTGGAATGATTTCAAGAATATACGTTCAATGTAAGGTAGATTTGAGTCGAATGGTTGCACTAGCTGTCATTTGCTTGCCAAAAAGAAGTCTTCTGGGGCACCAGTGATGCATAGGCAAGATGGTTGCAGTGTACAGCTGGTTGCAGTGTACACGCCGTACATGGGTATATCTCTGATGACAGATACATGTAGCCAATAAATTATACGGCGTTGCATTTCCCACTTCTTACCTGTGGCCTTCTTGCAAGAATGTAGAGCTATAGTAGCTTTCTTAAAGCTTTGAATGTTGGGCTTCCCGCTAAGTTTCTTGTCAAAAAAAAAGACATAAGTACTTTGCTTTAGCTGTCATAATGAGGCTGGTTTTATTCAGTTAAAAAGGGGCTTAAGAGCTAACTTTATATTTCCTGGCAAGGTAGTAAAATCCCTAATAATATAAAATTAAGTTGTATCTTGTTCAGTTTTATGCTTTGTAACACTGTAACCAGTGTTGGTATGTTACGAATGTTTTGATAATTTTAATAACTTGCTTGTAACCGATGTAACGAATGTTACTAATGTAACTTTTCCAACATTTTGACAGTTCTGTCAATGAATATATTAAAATATATTCTACTCCATTTCACGGACGAAAGCAGAACAATCTCAAGAACTTTAAATAAATAAGAAGTAGAAATTGTTTCGCCTTTGAAGCAGGGCAAATTGGGATTAACGCCCCTACAATCATTATATGAGGTAGACACCACTTTCTGTCAATTCAGTGTACATAAAGCCCCTCGCTCTCGAAAACAGCTTGCCTTTTATCAAGACAACCGTTGTCTTTGAAGCAATTCATTTGAAAATACATGTTTGTTTCCGAACATTACCCGTATTTAATAGTCATGTTCGAGATACAGTCTTCCAATCCAGTGCAGGGCTGTTGAAGGAGCATGGATCACTTCACTCGCGGCAGAAGTTTTAAACCCTCAGTATTTTACTTTTGGTCGAACAGTCGCTTGGTGGTCTCGCTCCATTTTGTTTTGTTTCTCTTCTTTTTTTTATGAAGTTTATGACCTTTTGGTTGTTATTTTTTTTTTGTTGAGTTATTATCACGTGTCACCCTATCATCAACCAGGGAATACATAAAACGCAGAGCTTTGATTATCATCATCCATGGAATCGTACTTGAAAGTAACCAATTGTTTTTTTTCTATGATACTTACCTTAATGGGTTAGCTTTGCAGTAAAGCGGACATTTTTCAAAATTTTGTACAATTTTCGAAAATTCTCAAATGTGTTGAGCTTAAAAGCAGTACGCGACTTGTCCTTTACCTTTAGTAAGCAGATACGTTGCTGATTCGAGTTTGGCAAGTGTCATAACCGTTTAGATAGACTCGTCGTGCCTCAAACTGAAGAGGGGGTTTTTCTCGTTCATTGAGGATGTTCATTTGCAACATCATTATCAATACTTCTAAGAAATTTCTTGTAGAGTTGATCGCTCTTTCTGCTCCATCTGGATATTTTTTCTTTTCGGTAGCCATTTGGAATGTGCTTATTGGCAGTGTCTGCGTCCGTCAACTTTTGGATTTTCTGTATTCAGACTCAAAAGGAGACGTTGAAGTTCCGTACTGTTGTTATCCTTATCCGGGTACCAGCCTATGTACAAATCTGATCTTCGGATGCAGGCTGGTACCCGGAGCGGCCGCTCGCACTGACAGCATGAATTGGTCACCATAACAAACTTCAAACTGAAAATGAAGAAAAAATTATGGTTTGCTTGAATATTATGCGCAAATTCTTTTCATAATATAAATCTGTCTGTCAAATAGATTTTAAAGAGGCTAACGAAAGACTTTGAGGGAAGAATGATATTTGTGTATGTAAAGCTTGACATGTTGCTTGTTAAGTTGCGTGTACTTTTAATAATAAGTATTTCTTTTGACATCCCAAAGACCATGTTTAACTAGCGTAACTGTGTTGCCAACCTCGTGAGTTGAAACCTCAGCGACGGAGGAATTATATGAATAACTCAGCCGAGTTATCTTCACTAATGCGTCCAGATTGGCTGCAAATTAACTCTCAGCTGTGAACTGAGAGTGAACCAAATTTGGATGCATCTGTAAAGAGAACTCGTCTCCACTTTTCAGATGTCTAGCCTCGGTTACGAATGTCGTCGAATTAAAAGATTTGAATACAGCACTATACTGGTTGGGTCACTCCACAAATTTAAGTAACCTAGACTTTATGTTGGTATAGTTTAGTTCTGCTAGCATGCGCCAGATGGCGCGTTTTAAGGAAATGTTAAAATTTTATTTTAAAGTGACACATTTTATTGTGCCATCGAATTTGCCGCTTGCGAAGCCAGCGCCTTTTATTTCGCAATGATAAAACATATCAAAAACAAAAATAAATACATATAGGGGTTGCATTTTTTTTTCATTTTGATAGCTTTTTATTAATTTCAATTCATTTTCATGCTTGATAAAAACGCTTAAAACTAGTTTAAGTAATTTAACTATCTTATTCTAACTTGCTGGCCCTATGCGTGAGCTCTAAGCTAAACTTAATCCTTAACTCTTAACGGTTGTAATTGGACGGACGATGAGACATGAATATTGTGCTACGATATACAATAAATCAATGTATGGACTAAAGCCTGATATTGTACTGTTTTGTGTAAACTGACAGGACTTATGAGTAGACTAAATATTAGTGCTAGTCCGGACCTAATTCGTCAGAGTAAACTGGGCCAATGTAGCTCAGTTGTCTTACACAAGAGAGTTGATGAAATCAAGATGAAAATGTGTCAATCTTCAACGTTCGTCAAGTTTTCTGTCTAAATAATTTATTTAATTTTTTATTTTTATAACTCAACTTTAATAAAGATTTCAGTGATTTTGTAGCCGTTGCACTTTCTGTACCCGTCAGCGTATATACTTTTGGCTTCTATCCTATTTTTTTCTGTTTTCTACAAACAATGTGCCAAAATTAATATACTTACCCTATTGGCTAGGGAGAGTAAAATGTCTTAACAATAGTTTTTCACACAAAATTTCTTAAAAATTGAAGAGAAATATCTTCTGAGTAGAAAGGTGTCATTGCATCTGAACTAAACATTTCATAAAGCAACGTCAACTTTATTAGAGATGCGTTAAGATGTGGGATAGGATATCATTCGATCTGTTCTGGCGGATTGTAACTTTTCTATACGTTTTTTATAATGTCCTACTTTAAATCTTTTAAAAGCTGGTAACCCTATCCTTGCTATATGGGTTGTAGCTGATTAGAAACCGTAAGTCATAGCCAACTGAATGACTGACGCACGTGCGTACTAAATGCGGCTCAGTTGTGTTATTCAAGAGGCTTGACGAAATCAAATCATCTGTAGAGGGTCATTCATAGCGATTCTGTTCCTTGGGTGAAAAGATGAAAACGTGTCAGGGGGTGTGATTTTTGTGTTCAATGTTCAAGTCATGTTTCCCATGTTTATAACTCAACTTGTATTTTTCTGTTTTTAATTTAATTCAATCCGTGTGCGGTCCGTGGTTTCCGAGTGGACTCTTATCTTCAACAACATGCGTGATTGTCTCGTGCTTTCCACATTCCCCACGTTTTCGAAAATAAAAAAAAAATTAATAAATCAGTTTTGATGGCAATTTCAAGCGCATGATACAGCATTTTATTCACAAAATTTTTTTTTTTCTTAATACTGTAATAACTTTGTTATATAAAAATTTATATACTTATAGCCATATACAAGCTAGCAGAATATAAGGCTATCTTTTAAATGGAAAAATAATAAAGGTTTAATTGGCACATTATCTTTTGTTCCTGACTGTTAATGACATTTCTTTACATTAAATAAATATGTATTCGTATGTTCCGTAGTTTTCCGTCAACAACAATATATATATGAATTTAATACCATATCGCAAATCCCATAGGGTACGTAATAATTTAAATTTACACTTTGTAACACAGAAAGAGTAGGTAGATGTACCTAGTTTTGCACAAACAGATCTTCGACTAAACAATAATCGTCCTAATATGTATGTTGTGGTACTCTCGGATAGGATTTCAAACTTATAACCAACAAATACCTTCGTTATCGGAAACAGTATCTACTTTGTATTGTCCGGGAAACATCCCATTCAAAATTATGGTGGAAAATTAATTTTGTTATCAGTTTTCTTAGTTCATCGACAGAATAGAAATATGTACATGTAGATTATAAATGTTTTGGGGAGCAAAAATCCAAAATAAAAATAAAAAAATATAATATTGAAAATTTTCAAATCCCGGATCACTTATGTAGACTCGATTTCCGGTCCATTGTAGAACTATCAGGCGGAAACCCCTTTTTTTGGTGTAGTGGCAGAAGAAACTTATATTTTATTCGTTTCTCTTTTACGCTCGAGTGGCTGTCGGTTGGTGTTCCTCGTTCGTGATTGAACCAGTACAGTTCTCGTCACTAGCATCCACACTACTCACTACACCTTGACTACAAGTTACGTACTCGTATGTTATTGTGAATATTTCTATGATTTTAAGAATTTAAAAAAACAATATTTTTTTGGTGTCTTGAATTTTTTTTTTTAGATTTTCACGTTCGAATTGAACTTTTGATTGCATTTGACTTAAGCTGTCTATAGATGTTTCTGTAAGTATAAGGTAGGTACAGAGTCAAGAATCAATCAGATATAGGATTGTTTTCATTTGAATTATGTGCCCGATGGGAATTAATAAAAAACTGCTATTTTACATTTGCATATTTGCACTTACTGTCACTGGCATTGGTAGTTGCCCGACCGTCGCCAAAATAAATGAATCATACGAGTATGAATTTAAAAGAGTAAGCACGCACTTGCGATTTTAAACACCAAGATTAAAAAATCGTAGTCGCAATAATATAAAACACATGGGTTGTAATGGGAATGCGCGCATTTGCGACTAAATAATATGCTGAGCGGGTAAAAAACTTAGGGCTAAACTTTAATCGAAATCGATTTACGGATATGCCAAGGAATCGGTGACTTCAGGAGAAGGCTCTGGCAGTATCTGAATATATGAAAATCAATGATTTTCGTCGTCGTTTTGTAAGGGAGTAAGCAAACATTAAGGCAAGGGTGCTATGAATTTTTTCTACATTAATTAAATGAAATGAAGTTAAATTTGTATGTATATTATTGTTTATTGTTTTTAACTTTCTTCTTAAACTACCACTGTATAATTATTTAAATAAAATTGAAATTGAAATTGAATTAACTAACTAAGATTTGTGATTTTCTTCTGAGAGGTTTTCTCCTATTAAAGAGTTTTTTATTCGCATTTTTAGCATGTTCCATATATGTTCTATGAGTTTGACGCGGTCATTGTTTTCTTTGAATACAGACCTCAGAAGGTAACCAAGGTCCGGCATTATCTTTCACCGACAACAAATTCTCATCACTAATGAGGCCCCCACAAGATACAAATGCAATGCAATATTAAAGGATGCCACGAAAGCTGATTGAAATTATTCGTAGCTGCCTAGCAATGAACTACGAGAAGTAAGTGTGATCTTCATATCAAAGTCAAATAAAGCCAACCATATATTGACCAAAGATTGAACTCCTATCAGTCTAACTGCGTCCCTTCTAAAAACTCTGCAGCAGATTCTAAACATTCACGTACGCAGCAAAAAGCCCTGTCGAAAGGAACCAGAAATTTTGTACATCAATATTGACTTCGATCAAATAAGATCAACAATATTTGTCAAAATTTCAAACGCAGATTCGTGACGCTTGGGGGAATATGAGAAGGAAATGGTAAGTCTTCGCCATCATAAAGCGAAACAGTAAAAATAGATATGACCACACGTAACAAGCGATAAGTCAAGTTCTAAATTTAGTCCTAAATTTAAAATTATTACAGTTCAAGGAAATGCGCAATAAAATATTTTATAGATGGATGGGCTGTATGTGCACGCGTCATAGTGTTTTCTCTTCAGATCGTCATACTCACGCCCATTTTTGTTTTGAAATTTGAGCATTTTTTTTTAATCTATTAAACCGAAACTAACATAATCTCAAGTTTCGTAGGCAAATCTACACCATGTTCTATAGGGTACTCACAGTTTTTATTTACTTATTTGTGTAGGCTTAATAATGAATTCGTTTCACGAAACCGAGAGTAGCGCTTATGACGTTTTCCATATGTACAATATATGTATGTGCATAATAATGGAGTAAAAGTAATTTATTATTCAGATGAATATAATTGGTCCAAGATGGCTGCCTTAAGGGTCACCAGAGGTTGCGTTAATGGGGTCAGATACTGAGCATCTAAAGAACTCTGTACGTCGATCTTGCACTTTGCAAACATAGCATTTTCAGCCTTTTTATGGGTGAGGATGATGTAAGGGTTTTTTTTATTTTGGTTAAGCTCCATTTTGGAGGTCTATTCAAAATCCGTTAAAAATCGGGAGAAGCACGCTCATTTTATTTTAAGAAAATATTTTAATAACACTGCATTTGAATTAAAAATTTCTCAACGCACGCCTACTTTATTAGGAATGCGTTAGAAGATGAAGGATGCGGTATCACACGATCTGTTCACATGGGATGTGACTTTTCTGTATGTTTATAAGAAACAAAAAGTACCCGCGTATTATTAAAAATATAATGATCTCAATTACGCACATCAGTATGCGGAATTTTTCCTTAATGAATTTAAAATAAAAATTCACCAGCAACATCTTGATAGGGGATTCACTGACGTAAGCCCGGTTTTATTATCACTTTTTTCCGTGTTATTTTCTATAATTATTCCCAGCCCACTGTCTTACCAACTGAACTATGCAATTTACAAATTTACAAGTTACAAAAGCCTAGAGAAACGCAGACTGCCTATAACAATGTTTACACGACGATCTTGACAATGAAATTCAATTAACCTCAAAACAGATCATTTTCATTCTGAAAACTTCTAAACCAAATTAAATACGTCTTAAATTTATAATTATCTCTATTTGGGATCCATTTCTTTTGATCTGAAGAAAAATGTCAATAATATTTTTAAAAAAAACCAGCTAGGGGGTATATTAGAGATAACCTTTGATATAACCATGTTTTCCTTATCTTTGCAATGATTTTAGCGGCAATTTTTATAGAAATCTAAAGTAAAGTAAAAAGAGATTTCAAATTCTAATATTTGTTGCAATTTGTTGTGAAAATAACAAATAAATTGAAGAATTAGTGTCTTGTTGATGAAGAATTGATATTCCTGGTGCGTGGTATACTAGGCTAGGGGTTACCTGATTATCTAATCAGGTTGTTTATTTGAACCTATTTTTCATCAATTTTTCTATTAACCAAAATGGCATTGCTTTCTGTTCTGAACATACCTGGAGAAAAATTTAAGCAATCTGTCATTTCGAGGTTTGGATTTCACATCCCTGCGGCATCTGTCAAACTCATCTACCATTAATAGTGACAGGTAGTTAGTTCTAGCCTCGCCATTTTACAATATGAATCGTTTAACCACTACAAGTTGACGCCAAATTTTCGAACAAAATCTTTTCCAGCGATGAGGCTCATTTCTCTCTTAGCGGCTATGTAAACAAACAAAATTGCAGATCGTTGAGAGGCCATTGCATCTGGATTTAAGCAATCTGGAGTCCGAGTTTTGAATGGTATCCTAGGATTATAATGAAGTCTAACCTATCTAGCAGCATAAAAATCGCAATTATATACAGTTAGTCATTTCGAGGTTTGGATTTCACATCCCTGCGGCATCTGTCAAACTCATCTACAGGTAGTGACAGGTAGTTAGTTCTAGCCTCGCCATTTTACAATATGAATTGTTTAACCACTACAAGTTGACGCCGAATTTTCGAACAAAATTGAGGCTCATTTCTCTCTTGGCGTCTATGTAAACAAACAAAATTGCAGATCGTTGAGAGGCTATTGCATCCACCACGGGTGACAGTTTGGTGCGCGCCGTGATCAGGTCTTTTTTTTTGAAAATGATTAAAGTGCCACTGTTACAGTGAATTCTGTGCGCTATGGCCTGAGAGTGAAGACATTGATGTAACCGACATGTGGTTCCAACAGGATGTGGCTACGTGCCACATGCAAATTTGCCTTTTTGCACAAAAAGTTCCCCGGCCGTTTCATTCCGAGATTTGGCGACATCAATTGGCCACCAAAATCGTCTGATCTGACCCTGTTGGATTTCTTTTTGTGGGGTTATGATAAAGATTGTATCTTTGCAGGCAATCACCAAACTTTTGAGCACTTTAAAACCAACATCCGTAAAGTTATGGCCACAATACCTCACAAGAATCGAAGTTTGCTAGTGTTATTTGACACAGTCGTAAGTCCATTTAAGAAGTTTTCCAAGTGCTGTCTGCCTTGTTATTTTTAAAGCTGGATATTAACAGAAAAAGTAGGCCGCTTCTCAAAAGAGTGATAAGTTCCGTCTGTTTGAATGAATGAATAAATCGATGATGTGGTGCCAGCCGAGGTTATTCTCGCGCTAAAGCATCTTGGTGCAACTTGGTTTCCCTTAGGAACTCAAGACTTTGTATCGGGCCCAGGGATGGGAGGTCTTTCAGCTCTCTCTGGTACGTTCCCAGATAATTTACTCTGCTCCGAGATAGTTCTGAAGGATGTGATCTGAAGTTTTCTCGATTTCTTCGCAGAATCTGTTGCATTGCTTTTCAGGCTTAGCTTTTTGGTATTCACCTAGCTTACAGCGTCCCGTGAGGAAGCTTGCAAGTATTCGGAGCTTATTTTAATTTAAATTGATACAGGTCCTAGATCTTCTGCGATTGTAGTTCCCTAGGTGTGCCTGCGCTTGTCTTAGTTTTGGGAGTTCCATAAAGAATTAATATCCTTTTTTCATAGCTCTTCTCGAATAATGTGTTCACCCATCCCACAGAAGTGTTCTGGCCTACAAATGTGCTTATTGCCTCCACCTGTGCTAGCCTATCGGCTTCCTTGTTGCCCTTAACTCCAACGTGGCCTGGCATCCAGTATAGGGTAATTTAGCTGATCTTGCCTAGGTTGTTGGGTTTGTCTAGGTATTCCCATTATCTTTTTTCGAGAATCCTGAAACTTTAAATATTTAATAGGGCGAAACTTTATTACCTACTGCTGGTACAACAGTTAAGTTCTGAACTCATTTCATGCTTATCGTTTCCACTAATATTGTCATATGGATAAAGCTGTGCTCGTTAAGGTTATTAAACAGTACTTCAGTAGCTTGGCTTTGGTTATAGTAACTCTAGGATTCGATTTGAAGGAGGGTAAATTTTCAAACTCAGTTTTCAGATATCTTTGGCAATGCCTAGAACTTCAGATTGAAATACGCTTCCGTTTCTGGGAAGTTTCATACTGTTGGCCACTTCGAGACTTGCCGATTACACGCCGGTCTCATCTTAGGGCCATTTGGGTAGAATGATATTTGGTCTAATGACTGTATCCTCGACTCAGTTCACTCTAGGTAGTGTTCATGATGTAAGTGTGGTTCTAATGCTATATCTTGGTGAGTTTCACTCTAATGCGGTTTTCTCTTCTGCTTGCAAAAATACTGGACATGCACATAATAGGATCGGACTAGTACTAGTGATAACTTTCAGCCTATAATTCTGGCATGAAGCCGTATTCTCTTGTAGTTATGGAAATCCGTCGAGCGTTCTTTAATAATGTACCTATCGTTTATTTTCGTCTTCGTTTAATATGTTGTCGTCAATAATACTCCTATGCCTACGCACCAGAAGTATCGTGAAGAACCTCTTCCTAGAACCTCATCTGAAGGGCATTTCGCTTGCTAGAAATGTGTTGATGTTGATTGAAGTCAAAGTGCCCTCTATATATGTATTACATATGACTGCTTTCATAAGTCGGCAACGTATATTCATTTTATACTACTCATTTATTATTTTGCCATACACTTGGTTGGGCTTGGGAATGTCCCTTGGGTCCGGTTAAGAAAGGATTATAATAATTAGTCTCTCGAATGTTATGGGGAAAGGATAAGGGGTTTAACTAATTGGACTGAGGTTATAGGATAAATGGTTTTTTGACTTCTCGCTAATTTTACGATACGAAGGTGCATCCTCTGAACCAGCCTAATTCAAACTAGAATAATTCTTAGCGTATTGTACGAAGAAAAAGAGTCAATGCCCAATTTAATTTTTCTGCGGTTAACTATTTTTGGCTTCGTTTTATTTATTCTAGTCAAACCTGCTGCCTGACCTCTTCTAGATCAGGTTTGGTACAAGAGTAGCAGCTAGGATAGTGGGCATTGTTGATATCCGTGTCAAAGTGTGCCCTCGGAACTCCGGGTATACTATTCTCCGCTTGACGGACAAACCTGGATTTCAGTTAAAGTCGATTGAGTTAAATCCTCCTGTACGACTGTTAGAAACACCTACAAGCATATCTTACCCGCACTCTATCCAATTCTGATAAATTTTCGATGGGACGACCTAAACATTACAATAATGCAGAAACCAAAATTTCATCAAAATTCTTCTTTTAGCATTCAACTATCCATACCTTGCCCCCACTCCAACAAATGTTAATGATCTATAGGTTAGTCCATCTACACACTATACCAGTCTTAGACACCAAAATTAATCAAAATTTATTTTGTTGTTCTATCAAAATTCTTCAGATGTTTCTTAACAATCGTGTTTCTTTTTTAGACTTTTAAACCTATCCAACCAATGTTAATAATCCATAGATCAGACCTTCTGCACACTATACCAGTCGTAGAAATTAAATTTATTTCTGGTTGGTGGTTAGGCAAATCTGTTTGTCTGGCAAGGAGCAATAGTATAACTAACTGTGTTTCCGACAATGTATCCGGCAATCGTCCGCCATCTTTTATTTTTACGACTCCTTACAACATTGCAATGGTTTGATAATATTTTTATGAAAATCAGCCCAGTCGTTTAGGCTTAGACTTCAAAAAACCGCAAAGAAAAAACCGCTATAGCGAGAATCATTAACTGTTATTGCCTCACCTGTCGCAATTTCAAAGAAGAATGGTCCGATGATGCCTCCAGCCCAAAATCCGCACCAAACAGTGACACGTTGTGGATACATTTGTTTCCTAACAATCACTCGTGGATTTTCTGAACTCCAAATTCGACAATTTTGACGATTAACAAAGCCATCAAGATGAAAATGAGCCACCAAAAATTGAGAACTGTAGCTGCCAAACCTTCATTATTTTTTAAGTATTTTTCAACAGAGAAAACGCGTTGTTCTTTCGTGTAGCACTCCATTTTTAATAACCCTGAACTGTGAGCTGTCTTTTTTTTTTTCGTTGGCAACATAATAAATAACAGAGCTACATATACATTTTTGAAATCAGCGTATCGGTTTGATACCCAAACTAAATATAGGTATGTGCAAATTAATGTACGGGTTAGAAAACCTCATCTGTGATGTAAATTGTAACTTCTTACGTTAAACGGTTCAAAAGTTATAAGACTTTGACGTACAAACGCCTATTCTTAGGTTTTGTGTTCTTTTAAGTACCGGATCCATGAAAAGAGAAATCTAGATCGGTTTTCTTATAATTATATTGATTTACACAATTTAAATTGTCACAAATTGTGGTGGCAGACTTACTACCTTCTTGAAGAATCACAACCCAGCAAAACATGTAACATTTTTGTAGGCATACATTTCTATCAAATGAAAGGCATTTTGGTGCAAAATTGAAGAAATAGTTAAAAAAAATAAAAAAAATAAAAAAATTCAAATCTTCCGCGAATTTTGGGACACATTTTATTTTATGTCACGATGGAGTTAAATCCGCCTTCAAAACCATTGTTTTGTCTTTTTCTTTTCTTTTTTTTATTATTTTCGGTTGATTCCATAGATACCTACTATTTTATCAAATTTTTAATTCGGTACTCAAAAGTTAGAAGCGAGAGACAGCCTCAATATCCTGTTTTACCATTTTGATGTGTAAATCTAATTAGCATGAAAAACCTGTTATGAGCGCAAAGCTTTCTCGAATCTCAAATCGAACACACTCAAAAAAAGAAACTGTGTGGATTCTATGTAATGCTTTCGTTCCACAAAGCACTTTTATTTTGTATGTACTTTTTTGTACTGTCAGAATAATCACAACTATTTCAAGTAAATGTTTATTTTCGGTTATCATTTCTTCTTCCTTTTGTGGTAAAATTCACGGCTTAAGAGTTTATTCATTGAAGTAAGTTTTTGTTTACTCATTGTTCAAGATAATTCGAAACTGAAATCGTCTATAACTGTTTGCTGTTCCACAACCATAACACACCTCACAGATTTTTTTGAAAAATAATGCTTTATCTGAATGGTTGTTTCATTCTTTTTAACTCGTTTAATATGCATTGCAGTATTGAACTTTTGACTTTAAAAGGCAAGACTTGTTTGAGCACCTTTTTTTGCATTAAATGAATTGAAATTGAAAGTGCTATCAACAATTTTGCTGGTTCAATAAATTCGTTTTTATGTTTGCTACGGCAATGACAATGATTGTGCCCTTTGTAAATTGATAATGCCATCAACATATCGTGTCACTTGCGAGTAAAGCGGGTGTAGTCATCTTTTAAATTTTTGATGTTTATGTTGCAACGGTGGGTAGAGTAGGATTGTTGCATTTTACTTGCTAGTATGAAATGTCAAAACGTTTCTAACAAGAATGTGCTATCTGAACAGATCTTAAATAAACAATAACCGGAAATGCACTGTTCCTATTCGTTTGTTTCAAATTTATTTATTTTTATTTTTTTTTCGGTTAGTTGTGTTTTTATTTTAACTATTTCTTCAATTTTGCACCAAAATGCCTTTCATTTGATAGAAATGTATGCCTACAAAAATGTTACATGTTTTGCTGGGTTGTGATTCTTCAAGAAGGTAGTAAGTCTGCCACCACAATTTGTGACAATTTAAATTGTGTAAATCAATATAATTATAAGAAAACCGATCTAGATTTCTCTTTTCATGGATCCGGTACTTAAAAGAACACAAAACCTAAGAATAGGCGTTTGTACGTTAAAGTCTTATAACTTTTGAACCGTTTAACGTAAGAAGTTACAATTTACATCACAGATGAGGTTTTCTAACCCGTACATTAATTTGCACATACCTATATTTAGTTTGGGTATCAAACCGATACGCTGATTTCAAAAATGTATATGTAGCTCTGTTATTTTTACTGCATAAGGTGTCAAGGAAAATACAAAAAAAAAAAAAAACTGCCTACTGAATCGCATTTAAAAAAATCATGAGTACTTATTTTTAACAGGAAGTGTAATATTTTGAAAAATACGGTTAAGTGATTTATGTACCGATGGTTCCGGAGCAGTTACTGTATAGGTAAATACATTATTAGCCATTAAAGGAGTAGATTGTGTTATACTGCATTTCGCTAGTTATTACACTATGCGCACCATATGTTGTCTTTTTTATATTTTATTTGCTTTAACCAACTACGGGCAACCCAAAAGGGTGATACATTTTCACAAATTTTTTATAAATGTTCGTTTCAGTAGTTTTAGAGATAATGCATGGGGGGAGAGGTGTACCTTTTTCTGTAATTTTTTGAATTTATCTCGAAACTTGAAGTAAAAATATATTTTTTTGAAATAAGTCTTCCATTTGATATCCACATTTTATTTAAAACAAAATATATATG
The DNA here is from genome assembly GCA_963082735.1 of Pocota personata. NCBI lineage: Eukaryota > Metazoa > Arthropoda > Insecta > Diptera > Syrphidae > Pocota > Pocota personata. The sequence goes on along the minus strand of OY720432.1, from coordinate 83,243,786 downwards.
AGTAAATAAACATACAGAAAAGGTACAATCCGTCCAGAATGGATCGTATGATACTCCATCTCCCATCTTCTAACTCACCCTTAAGTGGCGTTGTGAAAAAATACTGTTGTTTCAACTTTTTCTCTGCAGAAAGTGGGCGTGGCTTTTACAATTTGTAATCGGAGTTCAGGGATTATAATGCGATATTCACAATAAGACTTAACCATCATCTTAAATAGATTTGAAAAGCCAATTTATGTTTTTTTTTTTTTAAGGAAATGCCCCCAAAGAGTGGGTTTGGCGATGCTAATGTACGGACGAAATGGAGAAAGTCAAGGTCTACATATCCCATGTAGACAATATTTTTCAGTTTCTATCAAAAATATTGAGAAAACCGATATTTAGTGAAAAGTGGGCGTGTCTGTGGACGGATTTCAAAAATGTTTACACTTTGACAGCTTCGAATTAGCTTAAAACCTAAAAAGTGGTGACATACGGACGGACATGTCTAGATCGACATAATTTTTGATGCTGGTAACAAATAGATATATGTATGTTTATACTTTTGGGGGTTACAACTATGTATGAGGAAATACAAAATTACCATAATTTGAAGAATGACAGTTAAGCATGAATGTGCTTCATGTTCCAAAGGATCCCCACCAGTTATAATAAGCACATCACCATATATCAAACAAATAATGACAAACTGACATTTGTGACGGTAACTTGCAATAACATAATGAAGCTACATATACCTGTCATAAAACAAGTCGTTAAAATGAATTTTTAGTCTCCCTAGTATCACACTACAGCAGACCCAACAAATAGGGCGAAAGTTGAAATGTTTTTTGGTGAAATCAATTCACCCTGTGAGTCCCTTGGTGTAAAAGCTGACTGAATCAGATTTGGATTTTACATCATGGTTAGAAATTTAGTTTTGGTAATTTTAGAAAGATTATTTAAATGGCAAAAAAAGTTAAATCCACGCCCACTTTTTGGGGGCGTTTTATTTTTAAAAAAAATAGCATGTATTGCTTTTTCAAAGCTATTTGCGGTGATGGTTAAGACCTATTGTAAATATCTCATCAGAACCTGTAACCACTTTTTGCTAAGAAAAAATTCTAAAGTTCTAAAGTTAAAGTAACAACAGTTTTTGCGATAAAATTTCTTCAAAATCGCGGAAATATCCTCTGTATGGTAAAATATTATTGTATCTGTTTTAAAAATTTCGCAACACCAAATGAGTTAGAAGATGGAGTATAGACGAATTGTAACTTTCCTGCATGTTTTAACCTATTAATAGCTTACTTAAATTAGCTCAAATTTTGGCCAAGCCTAGACATTCGAAATCACAAAGTGGAGGCTTTCGTAAATTATTCGAGAAATGTTCGAGATGCTAAATAGGAAAATCCTAGAAATATTCGGTGCGAGTTTACCGCTATTTTGCGAATTACTTTGCATATTTCCGTTAATAGAACATTTCTACATTAATGAACATATGGGTCTTAACGTTAAATTTAACTTAACCTATTAACATATGTCAAGACATAAGGATTTCATGCATCAAATAATCTGAAGCTATTAAAAATCAAAATGACAAATAGGAAACTGGTTATCGATAACAAATTATTTAATATGATTTGGGAATGAATTGGGATCTAGGGTTTTTTGCATTTTAGAGTTATTCAAGATGATGCCCTCTATACGGCGAATGTTTCCCGTCATCACACTTTATGATACCGTTAAAATTGCATAAAGATCGGTTAAATATTTTTCGATTTTACTGACTCATAATTTGAATTTGTAATATTGGAATGGTATCCTGGAGAGGGAAATACACTCGTAAATTCACTGGTAAATAAATAAACCAATATTCCCAATAATAATCAAATGTTACTTTCGAGTAACTTTAACTTTTTTTTGCTCATCGTTACTACCATTATCAAAATTCCGCCACATTATACCGTTCGTATCCACCCGTCTTAGAGCTTTCTTTGATTTAGCCGCATACATCATTTTTCATTTTTCATAAGTTATAAAATTGTAATATGATACATTTGCGAATTTTCTTTCTTTCCAGATGTCTACATGTCCCGAAAACAATGCATGTGAATCAGTTCAGCCAGACTCAGATCCATTGGATATCTTGCAGCTAAATGACGATTGTCTAATACAGATATTCAGCTACATGACTAACTATCAGCTAATTGATTTACTTGGAATTTGTCAAAAATTAGACGAAATCATTCATATCAATCTACGTCGATGCAAAGACTTAAATATCAACTTTAGATATCTTAATTCGGACTTGAATGATGAAAAACTGTTGCGAGTGGTTAGCCCATATCTAATTTCGATTAAATTTTCTGCTGGATATTCGATGAGCACTGAACTTGTTCTGGCAACTCTTAATCCGATAGTCCATTGTAAAAAATTAAAAGAATTAACGCTTCACTATGTTACAATGTGCGAGCAATATTTACAAATCATCGCAAGCATTTCAGATCATTTGGAAAAGATTGATTTTAGCTTTTGCTTGCTCACAGATGAACTGATGTCGGAGTTCTTCAAATGGCACTGTAGCTCATTAAAGGAATTGATTCTAATTGGGAATTATACATTTTTTGGTGGTTCTCTGGTTTATCTGAGAAATCTTAAAAGTCTAATTGTGGAAAGTCATGAGGAATTTGGCATGAAATTACATCAAATTAAGGAGAATAATCCAAATGCGGAGATTGTCATTTATGAAAAGGGACGATTGAACGTTATCGATATAAATACATGAATCTATTTTTGTTTTTGCTTTTAACCATTTCATTAGTTCGTCTAAAAATAAGAGGCGAACGATGGAGCCTGATGCTCCTCTATTTGAAAATTTATCTGGCAAGGTCGACTGAATAGAGATTCATCACCCGGCAGACGATATTATTTTCCTCAGCGACTACAACGTCGATAACACAAATTGGCTGCGATACTGATGAGACAGAGCTGAAGCCTTCGCCATCAGCAGCTGCAAGCTTACACAGCTCGTCGAAGAGCCCACGCGGTTTAAAGAGAATCCAAACAATTTTGGAAAAACTCAATCTCTTCTCTTCTCAGGACCAGGCAATTACACAATTAAAATGTCTGCTTCTTTAGGAAATTTGGTGCGTGTGTTAATATCAGCACTACACCTGTTAGTGACACCAGTGATAACACACCACAATCGTCTCCGCCTGATTTGAGATTATAAATTGTCTAACTGAGAGCAGCTCCGGGATTTTATAGCACCTTTTTCATTTCAGAAGTACAACGCTCCAACCCAACCTAGTAAACAAGATCTGACTTTGTCAGCTTCCGGAAGACATGTAATGAGATACTTGAATCCTTGAAGAAGATACTCGTGTATTATAAGTCCTTTCTGGTCAATCGAAAAGTTATAAACAAGGAATTCAATCACTCCTTCTGAAGGGTTTTTCAATAAGGATATAACAATTTTGTTTTCAAATAAAACACAGAATAATTGAGATATCGGGCTGAAATTTATTCCAGGTGTAGTACACATCTTAAAATTAAGTATGGAATTCGATCGATTCTTTGGAACTAATTTTCCACCACTCTTTCACACATATCGGCCAGAACGTTGTCAATTACGGGTTCGATATTATTCCTAAGCCCCCCTAACGTTGTTGGTTTGTTGGCATAAACCAACGACTTAACGTAACCCCATAAAAATAAATCCATCGGGGCTGAATCCCGTTTTATCGCTGAAGATGATTTGATCGATGAAATTCAGAATTTTCTTTAAACTTTTCGGAGAAGTTTCGTCGATTCAAATGATCAATTGGCTTCAGTTTTTGATTTAATTTGATCTTGTAAGGGTGTAGGCCAAGATCTTTAGGCAAAATTCGCCACAATGTGGACTGAGAGATTACCAATTCCTGCGAACGGCGTGGAATCGACTGATTTGGCTCATCTTGAACTAAATCACTTACGGGTGCGATATTTTCGGTACTTCGACCTGTGCGTTATCTCACTGACACAGGAACATTCAATAGTGAATATGTTGACTCGAACTTATCCACTATAGCATGCACAGCCTGCCTGGTGGGACGATTATTACGACCGAAAATTGAAGTAAGAGCTCTTGAAGTTGCGACCACCGACTCAGAATTTCGGTAGAATTTTTAATAATTTCCAAACGCTGCTCGTTCGTGAACTTCAACATGATAAAAATGTAAACTATGACTGACGTTTTGACATTGACAGATCATAAAAGAAGTTTAAGGGTGCGTTTGTATTAAAATACAAAATTGTTACATCTTTATTGAAAAACCACTAAAAAAAAAACAACTATTTGAAAACCTTACGCAATCCGACACTAAATTCTGTCTGATGTCTAGACTAGGGATGAACATATTGGACCCGGGTATCTAAAGTATCGATACGTTTGTAGAATCGGAAAGGATAGTATCGATACTACTCGGTATCGGGTGAAGACCAATTTAATAAAAAAATAATATAGACTACGAGTATCTTGTTCAGTTTTTCAGGTATGAATCTAGTCCTTGTATCAGTCATCAGATGAAGAGGAGCTACTCTAGTTCTAGCATTTGTTGAGATAACCAATTTCCTACTTACTGACTACGGAATTTATGAAGTGCAGATTTTTGAACCACAGATCAAACACCGTGGCTCCTGCAAATAATAAGGAGTGTTCGATTTCACCGAAAAGATTTGTTTTAGCTTCGTGCATAAGTCTGCTTTTACCCTTCTTTAGACTTCGTCTGCCTGCGTGTCAGGGGTTACATTTTGAGATAAGAAGGTGAAATTTCAAGTACACTGTTATTCCGTATTCGTATTCAATACGAATGTAGAATAAATCACCTTCCTCAGTATTTCCAGAAACCTACAATTTGCAAAGATTTAAAATAACCGCGCATCGTTACCTCACTCTTTTTCCTTATCTTTTTACTCTTTAACTCTTTCCCATACCTTTTCATTTCACTTCGTCATTGGGTTGTACAATTTTAAAAGAACACAGTTCTAAGTGGTGGAGAACATTAAAAAAAAGTGTAAATATTTTTGGTAATCCACCTACGGACACGCCCACTTTTAAAAAATATTGCCTTACTACTTCTCTACATTTTGTCTTATACAAGGTGGGGCAAAAGTGATGTCATAATGTGAATGTGCCATGATTTTTGCAAATGGCGTCAGAAGTTGTAATCCAACCAAGCTGCAATTTGCAAGCAGTTTTCAAAAATCTGCGAACGGTTTTAATGCATTTATTAAATTTTTAAGTCTGTTAAGCTTGAATTACAGCTTTATATTATGACATTACATTATGACTTTACTTTACATTATGACATTACTTTTGCTCCACCCTGTATTATTATAAGCCTTGTGTGTCGCATCCATTTACTACACAACTGTTAATATCATGATGCCAGGATAAGTCATTTGCAAAAATCATAGACAATTCGTATAGGGTCACCTAGCACGATCAACTTATAATAATAAGTTTTAGATGTCTTGAAAGTGGCGCTATTTAAAAGAAGGATTAGCAAATGACGTTTCGGATCCATCTTAAATTATGTCTGTTCTGCCGCATGCAAATCTTTAAGCAATGAAGTTTCAACTTTAAACGAGACGGAATTTGTAAGAATTGCTAATGAATTCAATAGTTTGTGGAATTTATCCAACTTCACAGCATTGTAATGATGGCTATAGCCGATGCCAATTATTAGTTTGTTTGCATTGATGTGAGTGCTTATTGAAGTGAAAGCGATGCAAACGGTTTTGGCGTAACTCATTTTTGGAAGGACATTCTGCAAGATAAGCTACCATTTCCAGAGGATATGTAGGATGGATTTGACCATACCATACTTTTTTTTGTTGCAGATGATGTTTTTCCCACTTAAAAAGTGAAAGCGTATCGCAAATTATAGGACAAGCAGGGCGAGACGTTGCGTAGGGAACTCTTATGAAATTTTGTGTTCGAAGTGGAACTGCCTAGGTAGTTTATAATGACGAGACTGGCTCTTTCAATCAACATCCCCTCAAACAAGTGCCAGAAGACATAGCAATTGTGAAATTTTTTTAAGAGAAAAGTCAAAAACGTTTGTAAAAATTCTAGCTTCTATCCCATGGTGTTTCTGGGAGGCAAATTTGTTTGGATGCGTTGCTAAAAAAAAAGCTCTTGCATCGGGTGCAAAATAAGAAGAAACGTCTAGAATGGGCTAGAGCTCACCACAACTGGAACATTGAGGACTGGAGAAGGGTTGGTCGGATTGATGAATTCTAGTTCGAATTGTTTGAAATGAAGAGAAGGGTTTTCATTCGACGTTCGGCAGAACAAACCACCTTGCCCAATGTATTGTTCCCACCGTAAAGCATGGAGGTGAGTTGTTTTGGCATGGGGAGTCTTCAGTTAATTGGAGAAGCGTTCGTCTTTCAAAAAGATAACGACCATAAATACACTTCAAAGTTGTGTCCAAGTTTCCTGCAACAGAATGATGAAGAGTGTTAATCAACGTGGTTTGGCCATTACAGTCGCCAGATTTGAATTGGCTGCTATTTTGTTAGAAATGAAACAAATTGGGCTCTGTTTTCACAAAAAGTTTATTTGAAGGTTCAGAATTGATGACATTAAGTTGAAAATATGATATCGGTTAAATGACCACCTTTTGAGGAAATGCACATTTGTGCTCGTTTTACGGCATTTTAATTATTGCTCGCAGAACATGATGATTTCTTCTTCAGTGTTGGCTTTAAAGACTTGCAAGGTTTGTGGTCTGTTGTGGTAATCGCGAGATTTCAAAAAGCCCCAAAGGAAGAAGTCTTGCGCCGTCAGATCGCCAAAACGGGAGATCACACGGCCCGGACATTCGTGATTCCAAATCTTCATCGTTGCCCGAGCTGTGTGAGCGGTTGCTCCGTCCTGCTGGAACCAAGAGTGTTTGAATCCCAAATCAGCAACTTGAGGCAAAAAAAACTCGTTTAATATCTGTCTGTAGCGCTCACCAGTTACGTTTACGGTGGTGCCGTCGAAGTCCTAAAAAAAAATAAGGGCAAATCACTTTTTCAATGCAAATGCTAAAATTCGACGCAACGAACGTCTGCTGATGCCAAATTTTGTGCATCGTTTTCTCATCGATGTTTCCGGACTCTCTCGGACGTCCTCGGCCACAGCAGTGATTTTCTCGGCTGAACGAACAATACGGGGCCGGCCACTTCTTGTGACATCTCTAGTGGACCCAGTTTGCACGAGACACTCAACCAAACGAGATGAGGAAACTGACGACGAAATTCACGCAGCGTTAAAACAACAGACCGGAAATTGGTCAAATAAATAGTAACAATAATTCCGCGTTCTTCAGGTGTGTATCACTCCATTGCTTGTTGTCAACTAATTCTCTATCTGTCTACAACATAAATGTCAAAGCACAACGACATTTGACTCCATTTGCAAAAATTATGGCACATTCACATTATGACATTACTTTTGCCCTACCTAGTAATTGATGTTATTCAATTTTTCCCTTGATTACTTTTAATAAAGACAAGTGGAAAAAACTAAAATTTTTTTTATTATAGTTCCATAGGAATTACAATTTTATACCGTTTTCTGCTAGCGTCTACGTTTTTTTGCACTTTTGTCGCATTTGTGGGAAATTTGTCCAGTGTTAGGAAGGACAATGAAATAAAAAAATTATAGATATGGCGCATGAGTGCTCTGTTTTCTTTTTTTTTGGCACAGAGTGTATATAGTGAACAAAAATAGTTTACCGCTTCCTTGTAACAACATCCTTTTTTCATATAACTTATTGGTGGGTTTAAACTTATAGACGGTAATATAGGTACATACATGGTGAGAGGGAGTTTTAATTCATCCCATTTTTTTTTTTTTTTTACAGCTAACGGTGCGATTGTCAGAATGCATAACAAGTTGTCCCAATCTGGCAACATTCTCGCATCGAGTAGGTAGCAACTTCACAATTCTTATGACGTCTTCACAATCCACATATCTATATGTACATACACTCGGAATTTGCCCCTTCGAGATTTCTCGATTCGGCGCACATTTCCTTGCCGAAATTTTTACTACCGCTAAGCATTGCATATGAGATTTTTCGTGGAACGTGAACTATTTTCATTTACAGACAGAACAAGCCTCAGTCTCAGTCCTCATCATAAAATATTCGTGAAAGGAATCCAAATTCCGTACTCAACAGTTTCGTTCGGAAGAAATAAACTTGATAAAATTAAATATTACCAATTCAATTGATATGAATTGATCAATCTAAATTAATTGAAATCGAAAACATATCAATAGCGAGAGTCTGTGATGCAAATTAATTGCTTCAAGAACATATGGTTCGAGTGAGATTTTTTTTGTTCGAAATCACATGCAATTTTCCATTCGAATTGCGATAAAAATAAACTACCGTCTTCGGGACTTATTTTCCTCATTGATTTTGAGAGCTATTTATACGTCCGCTTAGATACATTTTAGGTTTCGGTTGAGCAAGTGAAAATTTCCGCAACGTACGAGTATATGTACAATATGGGTATCTCGACGGATCCACCTTTATTAGATGTGGAGTTGCCATCAACTCTCATTGAATCACCTTCCGTTTCGACGTTCCTGCCAGAGGAAGATGTCTCTTTATGCCCCCTTTTATCGACAACTTCCTCCACCCCGTTGGCGTTTTCACATCCCTTAACGCCGAGTGCCGACAACGATAGTAATAATTCGGGCATTTGTGAAGATACCAAGGCCGAAACAAGTTCGTCATCGGGCAGTAGTTCTGGCATTGGAATGGATGTCACTGATACAGCAGCCGAGAGTCTGTTTTTAAATAATAATAACTCCTATCATCACCTTAGGAAAAATAATAACAATGAAGTGATGCAGGTGAGTTGATTTGTTGTTGTTATTTTGTTGCTTATCAAAGTGAGTGTTTCAAAGTGAGAAATTTTCTAGTTCGTTTTGTTATTGTTTTTAAAAATCATTCCTCTGCGGGGGGGAGAAAAAGGCAAATGAAGGTCAATTGTGAAATAATATATTGCCGCGGGATTGTTTAGATTACACAAACATATATGTACATACGTTCTCTTTCATTTAGAAAGAGTTCAAATTACCAAATGTATCTGTGGGGTGTTTTAACATGAAAGTTACGCTTTAATAGCACTAATTCTTGAGAATTATGTAAATTTTTTTTTATAAACAACAAGCATTCCAGTTTGTGGATGGAATGGGAAACGGAATGTTTTTTTGTCTTTATTTTTCGAAAGCCATCATAATAATTATGAATATACGATACGCAATAAAAAGAAAACTAAGAGATATGACGCAACAGCAACGAGATTCATCTCCAGCTACATCGACAAAAATATTGTTTACTGTTTTAAGCTGGCACGCCAATCAACGTTGTATGCTTTTGAGCAGCATCACCTGCAATAGATGTTTGACGGTCACTTTTTTACGTGATGTCTTGAAGGCACTTCAAGGCCAAATGTTGTCGACCTGTAGCTACACATAAGATAATTAAAAAATTCAGATGCAGATAAGTACTGGGGATGCTGTCTTTGATATAAAGAGCTTCTAAGACACGCTATTTCGGGCAAGTGAACGCATTTTGATGTCGACCTACTCTGTCATACAGAATCGTTCATTGCGTGCGGTCAGTTCTCAAAAACTGATAATAGCCGCTTAAATTGTATTTATTTTCTTTTTATTGTTTTATGCAATACAATAGTGGTATGGCATATTTAAATAATTCAAACAAATTTTTCGTTAACTAAAAAAGTGTTTTCTTAATATACATAAATAATAGACGTCCCACCCGGCTGCACACTTGTACGAGGGGGGGTAAATAAGTCCCTGCAAAATGAAATAAGGAACACTCGTTTCGGTATAAAAACATTTTATTTTTCAACATTGTCTCCTTTTAGCTCTACACACTTCATCCAACGTTTCTCCAATTTTTTGATGCCCTCCAAATAATACGACTTCTCGAGCCCCTCAAAATAAGCGTTTGTTTCAGCGATGACCTCTTCATTCGACCCAAATCTCTTACCTCTGAGCCATTTCTTTATGTTTGGAAACAAGAAATAGTCGCAGGGGGCTAAATCTGGGGAATATGCTGGATGAGGGAGGAGTTCGTAGCCTAACTCATGCAATTTTGCCATTGCGACTGAGGACTTGGGCGCAAGTGCGTTGGCATGGTGAAAAATAACTTTTTTCTTTGCCAAATGTGGCCGTTTTTGCTTCAAATCGGCTTGGAATTGATCCAGCAGCTCTGCGTAATATGAACCGGTGATCGTTTTACCCATTTCAAGGTAATCGATGTGAATAACACCGCGCGCATCCCAAAAAAACTGTCGCCATGACCATGTTTGCTGACAAACCCGCCTTGGCCTTCTTTGGCTTCGATTCACCAGGAGGAGTCCATTGTTTCGACTGTTCCTTGGTTTCTGTTGTGTTATGGTGAATCCAGGTTTCATCCACGATTACGAAACGGCGCAAAAACTCAGCCGAATTTTTCTGAAACATCGCCAAACACACCTTTGAAGTTGTCAAACGAATGCGTTTGTCGTCGATTGTGAGCAAATGCGGCACCCATCTTGCGGAAAGCTTTTTCATGTCCAAATATTTATGTAAAATCGAAATCACTGAGGCATGTGATAAGCCTGTGGCCTCTTCAAGCTCGCGCAGTTTCACTCGCCGATCGTCCATTATCAAACCATGAATTTTGTCGACCATTTCTGGTGTCAATTGGGCGACCAGAACGTTCGGCGTCACTTGTACTTGAACGACCGCACCGAAATTGAGTAAACCAGTGGTGAAAGAGTCCCCATAATATTTGTCAAGCTTTTGTTTGGTTTGCGTGATAGTTTTGTCTCGCAAAAAATAGTGTTTAATGAGCAATCGAAATTCACTTTTTTCCAATTTAACGAAAATGCTAGTAGGCGTCTATATAAAATGGCTACCACAACAAAACTATTTGACAGATCTGTCTGAAAATTTGGGTGCGTTCTTTTGAAAGATAATTCTTGACAAAAAAAAAAATTAATTTAAGGTGACGACACAATTTGTGTTAATTTTCAGGGACTTATTGACCCACCCTCGTACTAAGTAAAACAGTCGTGTTACTCGTACTAACATTATGTCACTGTAACAGATTACTGTTCGGGTTATCTAGTTTTGAATAACCTTTTTGTTTAAAATAAAGTTAGTTAAGGTACTTTATTTTCCAATCCATTTTTTCAAATTACAATAAAAATAATACAATGTAGGCAATGGCTTCGCATTGGCAATTGTATAATTTGATTACCGATACATATATGGGTATGTATGTAACTTGCATAAAATAAAGTTTTTTTTTTACTTCATTTGCCTTTGTTTCAAATTTGTTCGGTAATTTTATGTAGCGCCACCTATCTCCGAAAACACAAAATTGTCAACACCCATCTATAGCTTTCTTTATGCACTGTTTTCAACGTTCAGTCTTGGAGTCTCGAAAAGGCAACTATTCGGAACTCTCAAACTTTATTAGAAAGTGTTTCATTCCTTAGTGAAATACTAGTAATTTAAATATGTAATATGAACGAAAATATTAAAATTAAAAGTTGATCAAGCGTTACTTCGTTCGCACAAAGAGGGTTATGTTAGAACGAAGATGCTTAGAACGAGAGTATATCAAAAAGTAACCGGACTGATAAAATAAAGGACACAATATAAGTTTCTTAAATTCTATTTTTCTACATGCTTTGCATTCGGTCGTGCCACTTCTTTAGACCTTTTATATAAAAGGCAGCTACCCTCAACGAAAACCATTTTAAAATAGACCGTTCAGCGTCCTTTGTCGATTTCCATATTTTCCCTTTGATGTAATATTTTGTTTGTTTTGGAAGTAAAAAATAATCACATGGAGCCAAATCTGAGCTAAAAGGTGGATGGGACAAATTGACTTATCGAAGTCCCTTAAAACAACTCAAGATCCCCCCGAATAATGAGTTGAAGCGCTATCGGGATGGAACAAGACACGCTACTGGAGCTTTCCACGTCGTTTATTCTGAATTTCAGCATTCAGTTTTTGTAAAACCTCAACGTTATAAATTCCCGCACTGACTTATTTGTTCAAAATATAAAAAAAAGGCTAGCCGCGTGGGCTGATCGATAATAAAGGGTGTCCCAAAATTCACACAAGAGGTCATTTTTATAGAAACCGCAGGTTTTTAAATAAATTGTAAATGTTTTATTGATTCATAAAGTATACAGTATGGGATTATGTATGGAATAGCATATCGGCTAAATGCCATCCACGGTTTTGCTGACATATACGCATTCTTTTGTCAAAATTTTCCATGACCAATTTGCATAAATGAGGCTGAATTTCCTTGATGCAGCTCTCAATTTGCGCCTTCAAAGCCTTGGTGATCGTGGGCTTGTTGGCATAAACCTTAGACTTCCAAAAACCCCAAAGAAAAAACTCGTTAAATCGCATGATCAGGCAGATAATTCTGATCACCAAAACGGGAAATTACATGACCCGGAAATGACTCATGCAGTAATTGAATTGTTTCTCGGGCTGTATGGCATGTAGCACCGTTTTGTTGAAACCACTTGTCCACATTCATATTGTAGTATGCGAGCTACGGCTCGAGTAGATAAAACAATATTCTGTGAAATTTATTTCTTTATTTTCTAGTCTATAGAACAATTCAGGTTCACACTATATTATTCTTCGCAATTCTTTTCTTACAATGGTCTCTGTCCTCTCAAATCACTTTATCTCCTTTCGATTACTTATTACTTGTTAAATCTCAAGTTTCAATTTATCACAAAATTACAACTTCGCTTTCTCAATCGCCATCTGTCCTTATATAGCAGAAGTTTCTGATAGCCAGAAACTTCTAGCAAATTCTTCGACCACTGGAACAAGAGAAATAATTCTTGCAGTTATAATTCCCTTTTATCCCTGATATTATTCGTCTCTTTCGTTGACATGAGCTGTGGAAACTTCGTCCCAGACACGAACCTCGAATGAAAGGACAGTTCGAACCAAAATTCTGCCAGAATGAAAAGTCACTTCGGAATTTGTTGCGTCATATTTTTAGGGGGCGTAGTTATTATTATGCTACAATATCTTGCAATTTAGGCACAAACTGGATTCTCATGTCGCTGTTATTACTTGACGAACCGCGTTATTGCCTTTAGCCCAAAATCCGCACCAAACAATGACACGTTGTGGATGCATTTGTTTCTCAACAATTACTAGTGGATTTTCGACAATTTTGACGATTAACAAAGCCATTAAGATGAAAATGAGCCACCATATTTTGTACAAAAATTGCGAACTGTAGCTGCAAAACCTTCATTATTTTTAAAATATTACGCAACAGTGAAACGCGTTGTCCTTTCGTGTAGCACTTCATTTTTAATAACCCTGAACTGTCAGCTATCAAGCTGTCTTTTTTTTTTTCATTGGCAACGCTTTATTGCACAAAATGCGCAAAATTTAAGTAGAATTTTCGAATGCTCGAATTTTGGGACACCCTTTAAATGTCTAAGCTACTGGCTATTTCCATGATAGAAACTTGTCGATCCTCGTCTAACATTTCTTGAACTAAAGAACACATGTTCACATTTGCTGACGATGATGATCTTCCTGACCATTGATCATCTTTGAGCTCTTGCCTGCTTTATTGACTACACCTAGAAAACTTAAAGAATGTTTCTTTTAAACTCTCTAAATAAGCTGATGAGTTTGTATTGGGGATAAATTCTCATTAATAGAAATTAGTTCCCTTCACTGGGAATATACAAATAATCAAAATGACTCTCGCAAAACAGTCTTATTTTCGCGGTTAAATTAAAATACATGAATTTGATTATAAGTAGAAAACTCAGCTGGCAATGTGACATCAAATTACGTGTCAAGAAAATTCAGACAGCTCTTTACTCCTGCAAAAATGTTTAGACAATGCTATGCAATGGAAACACCGGAAATGTTGATAGCGGTTTTACAAGGACTGACCATCGACGACTTGATAATCATCAGTTATGATATGAAAGCTTTCTGTTTTCTTCGATGCACATCCAAGGCGCACTCTACATTTCTGAAAACCCTAGAATCCATTTCAGTGAACACCAACCAGTCCACCACTTGAATTACAGTTTCAGGACAAACCATAATAATTCGTCTATGTACAGTGAGTGTCTAAAATAAGTTAACATTTATTTTTGCCAGGTTTAACTTTTATTTACAGATATAATACGTTTTATATTTTAAAATTACCTGTACCGAATTATTGTATATTCCATTTATAATTAAAAATAACGATAACATCATCAAAAATAAAAAAAAAAAACAAAAATTTCATAGAACAAAAACAAAAATAAGAAGAATTTTTGTTTTTGTTTAAATTTGATAATGTTTTGGTTAATTTTCTTTATAAATGAAATATGCAAATGTAAAATGTATTATATCTGTAAATACAAGTTAAACATTAAAAAAACGACTGTTAACTTATTTTTGTCGCTCACTGTACATTTCTTTTGAAAATCGCTACCAACGAATTTATCGTTCGTAGTTCTCAGTTCTTCAGTTTTAAAGGAAATTGGAGTCAATCCCTTAGGGAACACCATGATGCATTTAAAACTCTACCTCAGTGAAGGCAGTGATAACAGATTGTGGGATTTCGCCGAAATTCTGTGATTTTTTTTACCCTAAATGGACGCGAGGGATATTGGCCCGAATAGTGGGATTTTTATGTCTGCAATACTTTTAATTTATTTCATGATTTGATGAAGCTAATAAGCTAATTCGAATGACTGGTGACGATTCAACTGTATTTTTTGGTTGTAAAAAGAATCAAAACAGAGTCAAATTCCAGATGATTTCTCCGGATAAACGGGAAAGAAAAAAGTTGAAATGACAGAACGGAATTCCCGAGGTCCCGTTTGACTTTTTTTTTATATTCTTAGTCACTGTGACAATTCGTGGCTAAGTATCCTCTGGCAAGAATTTGACGCTCAGGTGGGGTGAGATTATAATCTAACTTTGGGCAAAAAAAAGTGAATAAATTTTTTTTCAACATTACAGTATTATAAATTGTGGTTTAGCGGTGTAGAGAACGAAACTTCCGGTATTTTTATATTTCCTCGTATTTAAAATCACAATATGGCGGAAAAACAATTATTTCTTTTTTTCCTTCGGCCATTTTATTTCTCAAAAATACAAACACCGGACCAAACTCCATATAGAAGGGAACGTTAAAATGTATACTACTCCAGGGCAGGTTAAATTGAGTCGTCTAATATTTTAATTTTTGTTCACCACGGGAATGTCAAAATTTAGCCAGAGTCTAAAATGTTACACAATTAGCATATTCGTTATTCGGAGAATATTAAGAAGCAATGTGATAATCTGTCAAAGTTGGAAAATGTCTGGTCTTCGATCTTTTCGTATTCCGATGGCGTTACTCAAGAATTATAAAGATAGTTTTTTATTTTAGAATAGCCCCTATTTCCAAAATTTTGCGCAAGGGAGCGCTGTGATATTAACTGTCAATGTTTTTTTTTGTTATTCAAATAAATGCAATTTTGTATGAGATTACTTCGAGGTATTTTTACTTTAGTACGTGGGATAAATGTACTTTTTATTCTCAATTTTGGAGTTTTTCGAATTCACGATCTGACATCACTGGATAGAGTTTACTGATGGGAATATTATCCAACCGGGCAAAATCATTGAACAGTGTTGCAAGCGGAGTAAACCAAATAGAAGTTGTAGTGCCTGTGCCTGTAAAATTAGAGCTAAACCACTTGTTTCAATCCAATTTGATAGTCTAAATCCGTCGTTGTTATCCGCTTCGTATCTGTTTATATCTACAGTAGAGACAGAGGTAGCATTTCGATAGGTTAGGACCTATTGGGTGATTTATATTTGTTGACGATTTTTAAGTCTTGTTTCGTATGTACATATGTCAGTGTTTTTTTTAACGAGTACCACGGCGATTTCGATCTCATCCAGATGATTGCATAGGTCATAGGTCTTTTATCTATATAGTCAAGCGGCGTTGACTATGCGAAAAGCATACCGGTAT
Source organism: Pocota personata (assembly GCA_963082735.1). NCBI lineage: Eukaryota > Metazoa > Arthropoda > Insecta > Diptera > Syrphidae > Pocota > Pocota personata. The sequence goes on along the minus strand of OY720432.1, from coordinate 83,227,706 downwards.
ACAACACTCCTAGAAGCAATTTTCACTTCATTACTCTTTCAGCGCCTTTCAAATAAAATAAATATGTAATGCATGGGTTTATTTTCCAAAAACTTACAGAAATACAATTTTAACTAATCAATTTCTCAATTTTAGGACTCCAATGGGCTAGGCATAAAAGGACACTTAGTCATGAAATCATCAAACGACACACCGTCATTTGTCTCATGGAATTGGCCGCTTATACGAAAATGCACATTCTATATTTTTATGTCCAGTTTACTGGCAATGTGTGCAATAGTTGTGGCTATGATCATTACGCTGCCAAGAACCTGCAATCCAAAGTAAGTCCTAGCAATTCTCCAACTCATTTCTATACTTAAATGAACTATTCTCTTTCAGAACCGCATGGTATAGGGGCAGTGTATTTTATGAAATCTTCCCGGCTAGCTATCAAGACTCCAACGGTGATGGCCTCGGTGATCTTCGCGGCATTGCTAATCGTATTGACTATTTAACTACTCTAGGCGTGGGAGCAGTTCGTTTGAATTCAATTTTTTCCACCGAAAATTATCCAGATGACTTCCAGAATATAACATCTCTGGCTAATATTGAACAAGGTTTGGGAAGCATATCGGATCTACTCCATTTATCACAGACCCTACATCATAGAAATATATCACTGATTTTGGATCTGCCGATTTATCCCTACCTCAAGAGATTAGAGGAAGCAAATGAGGTAAATCATACAACTGATGGCAATGCCACTGCATCTGCACCAATCGAAACCGATAATCTCGTATCCATTGCAATGCAAAAGTGGATCGGATTTGGAGTCGATGGATTTTACATAAAAGGTTTAGAGATGTACTCCAACGATGACAATCTTCTAAACAACATTGCTGAGTGGAAACACATTCTTGGACCACAACGAGCCTTAATTATCGATAATGCAGTTTTCGAGAAACTAAGTCTCACCAAGGCACATCAAATTCTGAGCCACGTGGATTTGGTCGATGTCCATTTGGATGTCACTAATGGCACACAACGACTGATGCATCAGATCCAATCGATATTGCATGGAATGCTAGCGCCAACGGAAGACGGTGCTTGGATTCACTGGTCAATTGGAGGAGTCGGTGAGCAACGTGTCTCAAAGCAAATGAATGGCAATGGTACTCTAGCAGCGACCATTATGCAGCTTATGTTGCCAGGATCTCCAAGTATTTTCTATGGTGACGAAATCGCTTTAGAGAACATCCATGATCCGCATAATGAGCACTCGGAATCAAGACACTTACATCATTTATCAACCATGGAGTGGTCTGACGCAACAAAGTTCACGGGTATGGAATCCCTACCGTGGTTGCCACAGACTGCTTCATTTAATTTGGATACCTTCCAGTACGTAGCCAGAATGATTCATTTGCGTAATGGGTCTCCGTCGATATACAAGAATGTCATCTGTAAGCCAAATCAAAATATACCAAACACACAAGTACGGCACAGTAGGAACGACATAATTGTTGTGGAGAGAATTTATCCAAGAAGGAATTCGTTCGTATCGATATCGAATTTTGGCAAAAACTTGGTAACAATGGATATGACTTCGATGTACTACAGTGGACAAGTTATGCTGGACAATACTAAAAGGGATAAAATTTATTTCGGAGAATTTCAAATCGGTGGCACAGAGACTATTGTTGTTAGACTTGATAAATAAATGTGGTTTTAATGTTTTTTTTTTTCTATCTAAAATTCCAAAATGTTTAATATTTTATTTTTTATTAGTTTCTCATCATTATGGGGCCATTCACGAGTCGAATAAAAAATTCGGCGAATGTAAATACTCGTAATTGTTATTATGATTTGAAAATCGAACAATTCTCACTCGCCTCTAACTCAGAAATCGGGCAAATAAAAATGTTCATCGATACAATTGGCGAATGTGAAGCAAAAAATAATAGGTTAATTCGTGTACGCATATGAAAGCGTCTTTATGTGTATAAAAAACCGCTCGAAACAGCCCAAAATGTATTAATTTTCTTGTCAATAGTGACAATAAGAAAAAATAACGAGTAACGAGTATTCTCTCTCAGTGCTTGAATGTGCTTATATACATACATATGTATGTACTTGAAAACGTCAAAAAGAAATGGCTGATAGCGTAAAAGAAATATTACAGTTTTAAATTCGAATTAAATTGGAATTTTTGTGCGAACTATGGACATGACAATTCGCCTAAGAACAAATGTTGGTGCTCATTTGCCCCCCTGTGTAAATGAACCACGTTTAGACATGGCCCCAACAGTTAGCAATAGACTACTTATTTTTCCTAACTCAATTTGAGCTGACATTTCGTGGCTAACTCATTATAAGAAAAATAACAGCAACGTTTAGTAATACTTTAACACTTGCACAGTTTTGTCACGAAATGTATTCGTGTATTTTTGCCAGTAGTTTATATGTTTTTTGCTCGAAAAGTATGTGAACGGAATTAATTTTACTACTATTCCGTAGCTCGTTATTTTAACCTAGCGAATGATAAGGCAAGAGAGGCGATGCACGAATAATAATAGAGCCCTATAGTGTTGAACATACGTAAAAATTTGAATTGGCACGTTACTTATACAAAACTAAAAGAAATAAAGGCCGATGTACCACAAGGTAGTGTACTGGGCCCAATATTGTACTTATTATATACTAGTGATATTCCGGAAATAGAAAACCATTCAACAATATCATCAAATGAGAAGCAGCAAGGAAAAAAGTGAAGTTGAACGTTTTGGCACAATAATCTTGCGTGCTATTGCAGATAAGCTTAAAATATCGTCGGCAGTACACGATACTATACGTCATTTTAAAGAATTATCGACTTTTAAGACCCGGAAGAGAAGCAGAAGGTCCAAATTAGCATCAAAACAGGAGGACCACACTATAAAATTAACAAGCAAGAGGGATCGACGGCTTACATCTCCAGGTCCAGAAATCAGTACAGAGTTCAACAAAAACTTCGCTACGACATCAAACCAAAGCCAAGCAGTTAGATTGGACATCAATCAACTGGCCGAAAGTCTTATGGACGAACGAGTCCGAATTTGAAAAAAAGGTCGGCGGTCTGCTGAAGAAAAGATGCTCCCTAACTGTGTGGTCCAAACAATCAAGCATGGCGGTGGTCCAGTTGTCTGGGGATGTTTTTCTTCCGCCGGTGTTGGAAACCTCACCCATATCGATGGAATTATGAATAAGGAGAAGTACAGATAAATATTAGAAGAACACGCCATATCATCAGGTTTGCGATTAATAGGCCCTGGATTCATATTAGTGCAAAATAATGATCCGAAACATTGTTCCAAGCTTTGCCGATGATACGTGGACCAAGGAGAATAAGAAGGAACACTGAGAAATATGATATTGGCTGTCCAATCACCCAACCTCAACCCGACAGAGTTGCTTCCAACATCGAAAGATAAACTTTGGGAGATCGTTCAATAATAATTTTCGAGAAAATCTATATTTTTATTTGCAGTGCCGTTTATTTTGGGCTCAGAATAAAAATTCTGATTTTGTATCATATTGTGTTTGCCAAATATCGAGTTTGAAGAAAATCCGTACAGCTTTTTAGATTGCTTATGTCCGTCTGCATATATAGACATATACTTAGGTAATTATTTATAAAACAGCGTCACCCCATCGATTTTAATGAAATTTTAGTATGTTGTTGAAGGCATATTTCGAAGAAATGAAAGTCAAAGTACCTATCTACATATGTAAATAAAAACGCCAACTTTATTTATTTTAAATCAGACTACTCGTACACACGAGTACGTTCATTCAACAATAATAATATTATACCTACGGTGTATAGTATTTGGATTCAATCCTTTTATCGGACAATTTTCTATCAATCCATGGCCGTAACTTAGGCACATTGGTATACACTCCGGGTATATTCTCATCTCCACATCCAATACCCCAGGCGACAATGCCAACTTGGAAGAAACGATTCGGTTCATTACTCATGGGAATGGAACACACTAATGGAGAACCGCCATCACCCACACACGTGTCCTTGCCGCTTTCTCCACCAGCGCACATGAAGCTGGAATGAAGTTCGAAGTAATTGCCTAAACGAGTAGTTCTTAAATTCTCCTGACACTGGGCGTTCGGTATAACTGGCAAATCAATCTTCTTTAAAATAATCTGGTTTTGCCCATTTTTGAATTTATTACTCCCCCAGCCAGTGGCGTAACAGTGTACAGAATCAAAGTTTAAGTAAAATGGCGGCAGACATACCGTATTGACATTTGGAGCCAATTCGAATGGTGAATCAAGGAATACCAATGCAATGTCATTGTATGAGTTTTGCCTGTCGTATTTTTCATGGATAACAATTTCGATGACTTTCCTATCTTGTTCCGGATACCGTTTATTTTTGCTCCTTGTACTAATGTCCCATGCACCAGCACGCACCTTGAACCTATCCGCCTGCCCAACTTGAACACAGCGAGCTGTGGTTAATACGACTTGTGGGGCAATCAAAGAACCACCGCAGCGATATGAATAGCGGCGGACACTTTTTCCGCCAGGAGTTTTTAGATTAATATAAATAACCACCATCCATGGGAATTCACCAAATCGGGTTTGGTGAATTATTGATGTCCTCTCGAAACCAATACCAATTCCGTCGATGTTTCGATATCCGCAAGTACTTGTGTCTTCTTCTGATTCCTCGAATGAATCTATAATTACTTCAACTCCAGTCACCTTATCGTCAATGGTACAACAGACTTCAAGTATATCAGTACACGCTTTCCATTCATCTGTGACATCGCTTTCTTTCTCTGAAGAATCAGTATCATTCAACAAAAATTGTGCGTCATTGATACTGGTTTTGGTACGCATATCTATTAGCTTGGTACCGTCTTTGTTGATTTTTACGGGATCACAAAGGTAATATGGAACGCATTCTTTGCCCAAGCCGCAGGTTTCTCTTGAATTTTCAACGGCGGCACAGGTCCCAATCGAGAAAATTAAGATTAATAGAGATACTGCGTACATCACTGGTGACGCCATCTGTAATTGAAAATAAATTTATTAAGTTAGATGGAAATACATATATTGAAGGTCGGTACGTCTTGGAGTGCAGTCACATGCTTGTAACTTTTGCCCTGTTTAACCCAGACAGCTGAAATTGCACAAAAATAGTATGTGGTAGACCGCCCAAATTGTAGGAAATATTTTTATGAAGAGGCTTTTGAGGACATAACGTACAAAGAAAAATTAATTTTTGCACCCCATCATGCGATATGGCAAACTGAAGCCGATGTAACAGGGAGTCCAAATATAGTAGAAAAAAATATTTTCTTTGGACAAAATACAAACTTCCTTCAAAAAAAAAAAAACTTAAAAACCACGGCAAGGCCGCGCACCGAAACTAAAGGATTGTTTTTTTTAGAGGTTTGATCTTCGAATTGGCAATACTTTTTTCTGAGGTAGCCAATTTGACAGCCGATAGCTGATTTGTACTCAGTTTGGTTTGCCATTTAACCTTATGAATAGACTTACTTCCGAACAATACTTGTAAATTGGGAAAATTTATTTCGAAAATCGTGATTCAGTTCAAGAAACTTACCGTGCGCTACGTCCATCCGAGCAAGTGATACGAATAATCATGAATCATTTTCGCACTACGAATACTCCAATTAATAATACGCATCCGCAGAGACGTCATACAGTGCGTACCGAAGTAGCTGTAGGATGCTGTGGATGACAATTGGAGCTGTGTCCATCCACTTTATGGAAGATTTTGCGAAAAGATCTTGGTATACGAGCTTACAAGATCCAGCTCGTGGAAGAATTGAAGCGGCTTGATCATCACGTGCAGCGTACGTACAGTGAATTGCTCTTGATTATCATTTTCACCACAAAATTTTGTTCAACGATGAAGCTCATTTTTGGTTGAATGGCTACGTCATTAAGCAAAACTGATGAAGAAAATCTACAAGCCATTATTGAGACGCCATTATATCCACAAAAAGTCACTCTTTAGTGTGCTTTATGGGCTGGTGGAATCATTGGTCCGTATTTCTTCAAAAGTGATGCCTGCCAGAACGTTACAGTCAATGGAGAGTGCTATTATAGATCCATGATTACTGCCTTTTTCGTTTCCCAATTGAATGGCATTAATGTGGAAGACGGTGCAACATGCCACAATTAATTCATTGAAGGAAGCATTGGCATAATTTCGCGTAATGGACCTGTAAATTGGCCTCCAAGATATTGTGATTTAACATCTGTGGATTGTTTTCTGTGGGAATATCTGAAGTAGCTACGCCGATAAACCAGAGACAATGGACAACTTGAAAGCTAACATTCACCGCGTTATTGCCGATATACGACCCCAGCTGCTCGAAAAAGTGGCCGAAAATTAAACTTCCAGATTGAGCTTCATTCGAGCCAGCCGCCCGAAATCATATTCAAACACTAAAGGCATAAAATTATCCAATAATTTTTTATTATATTTCATTTTAAAGTTCTATACGAAAAATCTTTTAGCACCATCAGTTTTTGAAACAAATTGTAAAATTTGGGGTGAAAAGTTACCCCCTGGTCATATCTTACCGCCGCTTAGTGTACACATGTATTAAAATTTTGAAAACGGGTGTTTAATCTTCAAATTATTCCGATACTTTCATATCACAGCTTAAATTGGAAAAAAACATGTCGTGCATGTAATTAGAAACACCTGAAACATTTTGAAAAATGTGATATTTTATTTAATTTTTTTTTCTAATATTTAGTGCAATCTACGCGACAAAGATTTTATTAAATATTCACATAATGACTATGGAATGTAGATGGAGACATCGCATTAACGTTGTTTTTTAAGTTTTTCTTGTTCCACAAACTTTATCCGAAAAAAAATATTTTTTTTTAGAAAATCGAATTTGTTAAAGTTCTAGCTTTCATTGGATACTCGTATGTCGCATGATGGTGTAAATAAATATTTTATTTCTTGGGGTACATTATGCCCCCAAAGCTATTAGAATTTGTCTTCCTAATTAGTTTCGGAGCACCACATACTATTTTTGTGCAAAATTTCAGCTCTCTAGCTCTAACGTTAGTGTTCCGTTTTATTTCATTCTGGTCCGTTTCTAATTACATGCGCAATTCGTTTAGCCAGAGACTATATAATACTGTAATATGCAAGCTACGGCTCGAGTAGATAAAACAATATTCTGTGAAATTATTTCTTTATTTTCTAGTCTATAGAACAATTCAGGTTCACACTATTCTTCGCAATTCTACAAGGTCTCTGTCCTCTCAAATCACTTTATCTCCTTTCGATTACTTAATTCACAAATCCAAACTAATTACTTCTTCTTGTTAAATCTCAACTTTCAATTTATCACAAAATTACAACTTCGCCCATTATCACTTTTCTAATCTCTTCGCCACAGTTTAGAAACTACTGCTGCTTTCTCAATCGCCATCTGTCCTTATATAGCAGAAGTTTCTGATAGCCAGAAACTTCTAGCAAATTCTTCGACCACTGGAACAAGAGAAATAATTCTTGCAGTTATAATTCCCTTTTATCCCTGATATTATTCGTCTCTTTCGTTGACATGAGCTGTGGAGACTTCGTCCCAGACACGAGCCTCGAATGAAAGGACAGTTCGAACCAAAATTCTGCCAGAATGAAAAGTCACTTCGGAATTTGTTGCGTCATATTTTTAGGGGGCGTAGTTATTATTATGCTACAATACTATAAAACTTTCCACTTAGAATAAAATTTCTTCACATTTGCGACTATGATCTCATGAAATGGAGTCGTTGCAGCTGAAGTTATTTCGATTGGGTGAAGGAGTTATCTTTTTATAAATTTAGGTATCACTGGATAGGCGAAGCTGTAACGCTGAGACAGCGCGCTTGGATGTTTGTAGATGCTTGTTGATTTTTCTCCTGAATAGCTGGATATTAAAGCGGCCCTTACACGGTCAATCGATTGATATCAAGAATAGCGTATGATTGACGCTACCCATTACACAGTTCAATCGATTGACGTCAAATTTTTAGTTTTTGTGAGTTTTCGTGGTGTACGGGTGTACGATGAGTAAAACAGACGATTCTATTGCATATATTGCTCTTGCACTTTACATAAAGTGACGTCCGCTTTTTATGCATCAGGATACTTTTCTTTATATTTTTGTATTAAAACTTTATATTGTTGCAATTATTTGTTTTGGTCTCTGTAATCTTTCCTTTTCACATCCCATAAACTCGGAAATAATCGATAAGTTTCAATTAATTCTGATGCAAATGCTCGGGATTCATCGTCCCTCAATTTTTCGCTGGCGACCTACATATTTTCTCTTCCGCGACACAACACACAATGAAGTAATTATGTCAATCCAACCCTTATACACATCAATCAGCATGACGCTGGTCATGCAAAGTCAAATATGTTCTGATTTTCGCCAATAAGACTTCACCTAATGTGTGTGTCGCATACATTGAAGTCAATCGATTGACCGTGTAAGGGCCGCTTAAAAGGATCTACAAATATGGTTCGCTTGTTTGACAGGGAATACTCGTATAAAGGTGATGGCTTGGCTAGTTAAACGCTCAAATGTCACATTTTTGAGGATTATTACATTGAAGATTTCAGGACATCTGCCGGTAGGTAGTATCTATAGAAGGAATATATGTATGTATTACAAGGCTTTGATGAGTCACCGGTTAGAGATCAGAACGAAATTATTTAAATGATATATATATAATATATGCTTTAAATTTTTACCCAAAACTATATGTCGCTCAATAGCTATCTGAATTTAAGAAAAAAAGATTAGCGGGTTTCAACGAAAATGATTTCAAGTTGTAATATGCTGTGCAGTGATTGAATCTTTGAATTTAAAAGAAAATGATTTGTTAGTATTGTTTCAAAATCAACAAAAATATCCTTAAAGATAATACAAATTGTTTTCTTTAGTCTAGAAGATCATCTGGAACAACTCTTGTTTTGAAATATTTTTTCTATTGAAATATCATAGGTACAGTGTCTCAAACTCATATTCGTACACCATCTGCAAATAACTCTATTCCACTCTCCATTCAAATTGGCGAGAATTTAAATAATTATTTCTGAACTCTACAATTCCACAAGATTTTTAAAGATTTTCAACACTAGATAAGGTTTGGACACAAGCTAAAAGCAAACAGTAGACCTAAAATAGCTTAAATTCATATTCGTACAGTGACTTTTCAGCTGATATTATGACACAAGATATCGTTATGGAAAATGTGTGTCTTACTTATGGGAGTGGAAACTATTTTCTAAAATATTCAGCAGATACCTTTCAAGAAAAAAGAGCTCTGAAACATCTATTGAGCTACGCCAACTGATAATAAAATATCATAATGAAAATACAGTGATATCTCCAGAGTTGCAACAGTTGAACAAGGTGGAGGTTCGGTCATGGTGTGGGGCTGTTTTTCTGTAGCGGATGTGGGAAAACTTCACATAATTGAGGGAATTATGAACCACAAAGACTACATCAATATACTTAAGGCAAAACTGAGGGAAAGTGCAATTCAGTTGGGTCTAGAAGGTAGATTTATCTTTTACCAAGACAATGACCCAAAGCATAAAGTTTTTACAACTCATCAGTGGCTGCTTTACAATTGCCCTAAGGTGATGGAAATGCCGCCACAATCACCGGACATAAAGCCTATCGAGAATTTATGCAACGAACTCAACAAGAAAATTCGAACGGCAAGCATGAGGAACACAAGTGACCTTAAACAGAAGCTAGTGCAGGAATGGGCAAATATATTGTCGGAATACACTCACAAACTTGTAGAATCCATGCCAAATCGACTAACTGCCCGAACACAATGGTGAAGCTGAAGTGGTAGTATGCAGCGCTATCAGAGTTGAAATACACGTACTCCCTAGAGCGCGAACACAATGCGAAACTGCAGCTGAAGTACGAAAAGTCGCTGCAGTACAACTTGAGTCAACTTCAACTTCCGAACGAGCTGTACTACTTTTTGACAGTTAGAAACAAAAACAAAAAAACCTCCTCAGTCATTATTATAAAAATTAAAATTATAAAATCTACCACAAAAAACATTTTCACGAAACACAGCGCGATTAGCTTTCCGTTTTGACAGTTTGAACAATCGAGCTGCGCTTCACCTCTGTGTACGTGCATTGCTACTGCGGTGAGCGACTTATTTGACAGCTTGTACTACAGCGACTTCATCTGCTGCAGCTCTTCACCATTGTGTTCGGGCAGTAAAGCAGGTCATTTTGAGTAAGTATTAATTATTGAAGTACTAATTATTGAAAGCAGGTCGAGGATAAGGCTCGAATACGAATTTGAGCTAATTTTTGTTTATTAATTGTCATTTATCATAATATTTATTTATTAAAATTTAAGGTTTCGTGTTCGATTTTAAATATTTCTTGAATTGAAAAAGGTTTTTCTCAAAAAATATGTACTGTTTTTTAATTATTTCCATAAATATCTATGCTCATCAGCTGTACGAATATGAGCTTGATACACTGTAGTTCCTAATGCTTAATAGGTTTTTTTTTATTGAATTAAATTTCATTTAAAATTACAAAACATCTTGTACTGATTTTAGATTTTGAAAATCTTTCTATTAGCACTATCACCAATAAAATAATTCATAAGGCTATAATTTATTGGCTACCTGTAACTCAACTTTTCCGAATTTTTAATGTTGAAAAAGAAAATTAGCATAATGTGGAAGTTATATACGGAAAAATATAAAAATCCCAATTCTTTCGGTATATCAGAAACAATGCAGTTCAGTGTAAAGTAAAAAGTAAAATTTTCTTCACTAGTTGTTCACCTCATTTATTTTTTGGTTATTTTTTGGAGGGGATGCGGCTCTTTTCAAATTGTTGTTGCCTTCGGCGGTGATTATTTTTTCTTACTTTTTGGAGGGAATGCAAAGCTTCGACGTTGATGACGGCTTTCGAAAGGGTTTACACGTATTCACAAAAACAAGCCAAAGAGAGAGTTGTCATTTATGCGTTGAGGGTTTTGCAGGGCATTGCAATAATTTTTCTATAATTTAATTTTTCTTTAGTGCTAGTGTTTTTAAAAATATTTTCATCTGTACATAGGTTACGTTAGGTTGAAGTAGTTGTCAACAAAAAAAAAAAAAGGAGCCAACACACTTAGACCAATAATAGGTCCATTGTGATACCACATGGGTTTGAGATGCGGCCTCATTTGGAGCTTCTGATAAAGCGTAGAATGTACCTAACGTCAATATTATTCAGATCATTTAGGTCATTGAAACAGAAGGCTCCTAAGTGGAGTTTCCTTCTTTGGGAGAGAGCTGGGCAGGTGCAAAGAAGGTGAAGAATAGTCTCTTCCTCCTCCTCGTCCATGCAGCTTCTGCAGAAATCATTTGAGAAGACGCCAAGCCTTGTTGCATGCTTGCCTATTAGACAGTGGCCATTTATGACACCTATAACAGCGCTAATATGCTTCCTATTTAGAGAAATCAAATTCCTAGAGCGTTTCAGATCCAGCATAGGCCAAATCTGTTTTGTCGCTAGACAAGTTGTCCTCCTTGTCCACCTAGAATTTGTCTTTACGGCAGCATCCAGCTTTAACTTAAGTTTGCATGTAGTGATAGGCATACCCAGTAAACTTTTGCCTGGAAGGATGGGTATTGTTGTTTCATGTCTGGCAAGTTCGTTAGCCTTACAATTCCCTGGAATATCCTTATGCTCCGGCACCCGAATTAGGTGAATGTTAAACTGCTCTGTATAAGAGACGATCGTCAGTCTAGAGCTGTTAAAAATTTTGTTGACGAAGATACTAAGGATTTGATTGCGACTTGGCTGTCTGAAAAGATGCGGATATCAATTGACGATATCACGTTTTCCTTTAGCCAAGACAAGACTTCCCTTATTGCCATTATCTCCGCCTGGAACACGCTACAATGGCTTGGGAGGCGAAAAGAGACTTTTAAATTAAGCCTATCAGAGAAGACACCACCACCGTCGGTATGAAAATGTACCGACTTATCTTCCATAAAGCCACCTTCTTCCCAGAATGCTCTGGAAGGGATGGTAACTTAGAAGCTTTTGTCAAAATTTAACTTGGGGATGGTGTAGTCAATGCCTTTAGGGAAGATATTAAACTTATTTAAGATGGAGGCGTGGCCATATACTTTTTTGGACCACTGTGGAGTACCTTTAATTCGAATAGCAGAGTTAGCTGCCATTTGCCATCTGTACGTAAAAGCGACAACAATTCAAATCATTTTGTTGTTCGGAACAACGTCAACAATGAAATGTTGCTCCATCCATCAATCATAAGTCGTATTACATAGTCTGATTTAGCTCACTTCATTCAATAAGGTTGGCAGACGTGAGCACTAAAAACAAAAAAATTGAAAACGGATTAGGGTGACAACACAAATTCGCAATGGAAATCGTTTTTAATTACGTGCACGCAACGCATGTTGCATTGATTTTGAAACATGTTTCTTTTTTTTTACTTGTCCGACTTGAAAAAATATAGTATATGGGGTGCTTAGTATGTACATACCTGCATATACCAGTATATGTAAAAAAGGCTGTAACAAAAAGCAGTTTAACAGTGCACTTTCAATTTATTTTACAAATGGTCTTGAAAATATACAAACTGGTTCCGTCGGAAAAAAACAAAAGTTTATTTACCAGCAAAATTTCAAACAATCTTAAAATATTTAATATGTGACCGACGCAACACACAGATGTAGACTGCTCTATCTGTTTATTAAGTGTATAAAGATTATTATGTATTTAAGTATTTTCAAGATAACATCAAATGAACTGTAAATATTAAATATAAAGCTCAGCTAGCTAACCAGAAGCAACGACTTAATCTAGGAACTGATCTGACCTTATTCCACTTCGCATGGAGTTCCCTCTTAATATATTTTGTGTAGAGTATTTATCTACGAGTATATTAAAGGCAAAACCCACTGTCTGACTGGCTGAGTCATTCCATACCATATTACGGAAGCGCATCAATCAAAAAAATTTAAATTTTGCATGATGATTAGTTTTAGACTTTAATCGAGGGCTAAGACGGAGTTTTGTGAAATTTCCCTCATAGTCATTCTATCACGACTAAATATTTCAATTGCAGTCTTTGCTTTCGCGATTCGACTACTTACATCCAATTCGGTACCACTGTCAATCGATAGAATACTTCCAAGGTACCGACAATTGTGCACTCTCTCGAACTTTTGCCCAGCAATGCTTGGATAGAGTACAATGTTCCTGAGAGTTTTAATTTTTAGCGAAATTTATCTTCAGACCCACCAGGTTTGCTTCTGTCACCAAATCTGTGGATATTTGCTACAAGTCCAATATTCTATGCATCGTCAGCGTAGTCGAGATGTTGGAGATATAGTAGGTTGTAAGATTCCATTAGATTCCACCACTTCGCACCGACAAAGCACTTAGGAGAATGAGTAGTGGCGGATACCTCTTTGGATTTCCTATTCCTCCGACTACTCCTTATGTGGCATGTGACATTTCGCTCCTTTGCAGCTTGACTTTATGGTAGCCACCAGTTTCTTTGGAATGAGTTTACCACGATATCTCGAAAGACAAATGCATTCACACGAATATTTTCACATCTGCAATCCTTAGCAATCCTTTTACTAAAGTCAACAACTTTATTATTTACATTAATTATTGCCTTAGTTATACCACTTATATTATAAGTAGATGGACTCTCCTGACATCATTGTCGTGTGTAGTTTTCAGAAACTCACTCGCACTTGACCCATTTTTTTTAAAGTTAAATGTCTATAAAGAAGCCAAAACTAGATAGATAGAGTTAAGACCGTGCCCACGCGATTTTCTATGCTGATATCTTTGCTTGTTTTCCGCAATCAGTGCCATACTTACCTAAAAAAAAATTGCGCGTCTTCTCCACCCCGGTATAACAAAAAGTTACGCTCCCTTCGCAATAATAGAAACAAACTATGGCAATTCTTCCTTAAATCTAAATTCGACTCTGATACCCAATTCTAGGAGCTCTACTAAAAAAAAGCTCTATCTAGAATACCTAGATCTAATGCAATCAAATTTAATAACCGACCCCAAGAAAATTTTCAATTCATAAATGCCAAAAGAAAATCTGATGGCTATCCATCTACTCTCACTTTCTCGGACTCCACCTCGATAGATCCTAAAATAATTGCCAACCTATTCGCTAACTTTTTCGGCCAGTCGTTCGCTGCTCAACACTGCACTAACCTCCCTTGTCTCTGTGGACATAATCCCATCAATGGTTGCTAATAAGATTAACCAACTGAATGATGACTACTCCCCTGGTCCTGACGGTGTACCTGCCGTAGTACTAAAAAAAAATGTGCGAATCATCTGACACAGTCCTTCACTACCCTTTTTCAACTTTCAATAAACTAAGAAATTTCCTTCCATTATGAAAGGACGGTTACATTACCTCTAGTAGTAGTTTCTAATTATCGCCCTATTGCTAAGCACTCATGCATACCTAAGCTCTTTGAGAGCATCGTGTACTATGTAATGCCTTTTCACTGCAAGGCAATTTTCTCTACAAAGCAACAACCTTAAAGGGAGGTCAACAACCACTAACTTTCGTGCCTAGTACACAGATTTTAGTAATTCTTTTGACAAAATTTCTCACCAAATTATTCTTTCCAAGCTAAAAGCCCTTAGATTTCAACCACGGTTCACCTCATGGATCAAATCATACCTAGTGGACCGTTAATACAAAGTCCGTTTCAGATCAATAGTATCGGACCCTATTATAGCAACATCGGGCGTTCCTCAAGGCAGTCATTTTGGACCACTAATCCTCATCCTTACAATAAATGATGCTGACCGTATCATCTGGAACTCTTATCTTCTGGTCTACGCTGATGAAAATACCATGCGAATTGAGGCTGTGCAGCGTAGGTTCATTCGCTTCGCCTTAGGAGGTCTGCCTTGGGGTGATAACTTCAACCTGCCACCTTATGTGGATCGTCTTAGACTGATTAATCTTCACTCATTGGAAAAACGTCGTGATATTGCCGACATACTTTTCATTCATCAGTTGCTATTTGGTAACATCGATTACCCCGCCTTGCTTCAAGCTATTTCTCTAAATACCAAAACCCACAACCTCAGGTCTGTTCCTCTTTTCCGTATACCTCCTCATCGCACTAATTATTGTTACAACGAACCATTTTTAAGAATGCTGCGCAAATCAAATAATGCGGTACACATTTTTGATTTTAACAAGAATAAAGGTGCATTATAGTTTTAAGTTTAGATTAATTTATGCTTGTACTAAACTAAATAAATACCGGTAGAGCCGGCGCCAAAAATTCAAAAATTCAAATCCAAGAATACAATCAGATATATCTCTATTGAAAGGTAATTATAGAAAGAAGTACAATCTTTGTTGCAGGCAGGTATTTTTTTTTATATTTTAATTCGTAATTTATTTTTTATTTAATTAGCTAAAATACGTTGGTATGGCAACCCTGCACGGATAATCAAAATAATAAGGAAAGAAAAGGATGGCAAATGCAGGCAGTTATACCAAATGGCTCATTTCGAATTTTTTTTCTCTATTGCAAAAGTTTAAATAATTCTTTTTCTCTTTTAATTTTGTTTTTCTTTTTTCATTATTAAGATTATTTATTCAATACAATTTTTTTTTAAAGTTGCGGAAAATTAAAAGGACACAACGCCACCCCCACTTTATTACGGATGTAATTTTAAATATTGTAGCTTTTCTGTGTTTTCATTCTTTACTGTTTTTAAAAAACGAGCGTATTTACATATTTATTTAATACATCTCCATTTCTGCTAGATAAATCTACGATAATTTTTGTCATTCCACCGCAGAATAAATAAATAAAAACTGAACTTGTTCGCTATAAACAAAAAACAATTTTCTTTATGGAATTTTATAGATTTTTTTTTACTCACTTGCAGTTTTTTTTTTAAATTCGTGGAATGGGATGGAAAGTGATAGATATGTTTCAATATTATAATTTTATTTTTTAACCTAATCTCATTGAAAGATCCACATATTAATTTTTCTAAGTCTTCACCACCTATCTCCGAGACAGATCTAGACACTCTATGGATACGTCAACTTTTTTCAACTCTGAGCTCTTGTCTTCTTCACCTGTCCTAGAACCACAGAATCCTACTGATATAGCTAACAATTCTTCTCCCATTTATAATGTTATTTTCGGCATTGACCTCAGGTTAAGGAAAGCGTGAAAATGTTACTTCAATCAAAAATCTTTAGGAATCATGCTAAAAATTGTGTCACTGTCCCCGAAATGACTGTCACAAAACCAGTCATTAAGTCTCAGCCCGATGAATTTAATTAACAAACTTCAGTAGCTACTGTAACTCGCGCGCCCCGTCCAACTATTGAATCAATTCCTAAGCTTAGATCTGAGTTTACTTCTCTCCTGAAGCCCGTAACTTCCCCTGATGATGTCGTATGTCACTTAACCTCTAACAACTTAATTCCTACTGATATTACTGTTAAGTGTACTGAAATATAATAAGTAAATCCAACAGCCTCTATTGCCTCTGTTCCTATTTTCGATTCACTTTGCAACAGTGACTCGTGGCCTCCTAATAAAATAGAATTCTCGCATGGGTCATCGAACTAACATAAGTCAAGTACTCCTGCCTCAAAAAGCTTTACAGATTGAACCTCTACTAGGGCTTCGGATTAAAACTGCAAATATTTTTACCAACTCTCAGGCTTTTCCAGACAACTTTATCACTTTTACAGAAACTTGACTTAACGCAAGTGTTTCTAACCACAGAACTTTTTAATAATAAGTTTTTACTATTGGGTTTATAACTTAATTCGTGCGGTTTTTTTAAGAAAAACATGTACAATAGTATTATTCAAAGTATTGCCCATCTGAAGCTATGACTTTTTCCCATCTTTCTGGCAATTTGTGGATCCCATCCCAAAAGAACTGCGCCGGCTTGGCAGCCAAGAATGAATCAAGCCAATTTTTGATATTCTGCTCTGATGTGAACCGTATTTCAGTGAGGGCGTTCTGCATCGACCGGAACAAATGTAGTCAGAAGGGGCGTTGTCATGATTGAAAATTATTGCCTCTGTCTGGTCGCATATTCCAGGCGTTTTTCGGCTACTGCTCTCTTCAAACGGATTAATTGTGTTCGGTAGCGTTGTCCATTGATGGTTTCACCCGGTTTTAACAGCTCATAATACAGCACACCCTTCTGATCCCACCAAATACAGAGCATTACCTTCGCGCCATGGATATTCGGCTTTGCCGTTGATTTGGCTGGTTGGCCGGGTTTCACATATGATTTTTTGCACTTGGGGTTGTCGTAATGGATCCATTTTTCACCACCAGTAACAATCCGATGCAAAAATGACTTCCTTTTGTGGCGTTCCAGCAGCATTTCGGACATGCAAAACCGCCTTTCGACGTCTCTCGGCTTGAGTTCATGTGGAACTTTACTTTTGAATATATCCAGCTGCTTTTAAACATTTTTAAATGGCTGCTTGAGTGACACCCAAAGATTCTGCGAGCTCTTCTTGTGTTTGGCAACAATCTTCATAGAGTAATGCTTCCAGTTCTTCATCTTCAAACTTTTTTGGCTGCCCAGGACGTTCATCGTCTTCCAAGCCAAAATCACCACTTTTAAATCGTGCAAACCACTTTTGGCACGTTCGCTCAGCTAGCGCATGTTCACCATTTACTTCCACCAAAATACGATGACCTTCGGCAGCAATTTTCTTCATATTAAAGTAATGAATAAGAACTCCCCGCAAAAACACTTTTTCAGGCACAAAGTTCGACATATTTGAGTGAAAAAAAATTATTGTAGTTTACCCTTCAAATGAATGACATATACTGAAATGACGTACAATGACAGTAGCTTTCCAACGCATGTTCCAATGGAATAATAACAATGGAATAATACAAGTTACGCCATCTCTTAGCAAACCGCACGAATTAAGTTATTAACCCAATATATCGCAAAATTTGTCATGTGAACCTCTCAGTGGAGGAGTTCATATTGCTATTGAATATTGAATCTGCCTCACATAGGGTGGGTACCCTCAGAAAATAAGTCGAATAATTCAATTATTAATGACTGTTTGAATAGAAACATTCCGCTCAAAAGCAGCGCAGTTATACTACACTATAAGTGAAAGACAAAGTAAAAAAAGAAATTTAATATATATTTATACTCCGTGTATGAAGATATGTATGTATACGTTTATATATCCATCTTTCCATATTACGCATATCAGTATACACTCCGGGTATATTCTCCTCTCCACATCCAATACCCCAGGAGACAATGCCAACTTGGAAGACTCTATCTGAATTTATCATCGGACACATTAGTGGAGAACCGCCATCACCCTTGCATGCGTCCTTTCCACGTTCTCCACCAGCGCACATAAAACTCTCATGCAGTCGGAAGTACTTTGTTAAACGAGTATTTCTCAATAACGCCTGGCACTGGTCATTTGGAACAATTGGCAATTCGATCTTCTTGAAAATATTCGGACTGTGCCCATTTTGGAATTCATCATCACCCCAGCCAGTGACGTAACAGCGAGTCAAATCAAGTGTTGAGTCAGGTGTTGGCAGACATACTGGACTGATATTTGAGTTACAACCGAATGGACTTTCTAAATATAGCAATGCAATATCATTGAATAAGGTCGCCAGATCATAGTTTCCATGGATAATTATTTTATCTATTTTTCTTTCATCATATGTATACTTCTTATTGTTGATGTCCCATTCACCAGCACGCACCTTGATCATATGCGCTGGTACTGCTTGTACACAGTGAGCTGCGGTTAATACGATTTGCTTATGGATCAATGAACCACCGCAGTAATATGCATACAGTTCCTTGCCAAGGAGAGGAACCTTCAGGAAAATCCGCACCAACCATGGAGCTTCACCAAACTTTTCTAGTTTCTGAGGAACTACGACGAGTCTATAAAAAATGGTGTCGTTACTAAGAGGTCTTCCGCAACCACACCCGTTATCATATTCGTGTATTGGTATCGCATTGTAATTGGCACAACAGACCTCATCTTTAGGGCATCTAAAGTCATCATAGTCAAGCCTATCATGCTTATTCAAGCGGCTTGGAGGAAGGGTGAGTAATGGGGCATCACCAGCGGTACGGATATCTATTAATGTGGCTCCGCCTTTATTAATTTCTCCATTCAAACAAGAGGCTGCAGGTATGCATTTATGGAAACTGCCGCATAACTGTTGCGCATATGTCCCAATCAAGAGAATCGGTATTAATATAAATGTTTCGTACATCATTGTTGGTGCTATCTGCAATCCAAAAGAAATTGATTAACTGGATTAAATCCTATATTTATATGAATTTATGACTTATAACAGAACTTCATTAGATTCGCGTAACAAAAGATAGTGGAACGTCTAGTCGTTGTGAAATGAAGTGGTTTACAGAGAATGGCTGCACAAACCAATGCGAAACACTGCTTTCAAAAACGAAACCTCTCAAAAGCATAATGACCCCAAAATTAGGTACATACATTCATAATCTAGTATATATGTACTCGTAACTATAGAACAAACTTGAAGAAGAACGGAACGACGCCCTCTGACGCACCTTAATTTCCAAAAGAAAATAGACTGAAAGAGATCTTTAAATCTACGTATAATGGCGCAGGTACTAGAAGAAGACACGTTAAATCTTGAGAGGCTCATTACAGAGTTATTCTATTGCATCTAGAAATTCGGCACTGAAGGAATTTGGAAGCAGTAAGTTAGTAGGTATCCATACATACAAGCCATCAATGAGGTCACCAAAGTATGCAATGCCTCAATGATCCGCTGAAAAGCAGCGCAGTTATACTACACTATAAGTGAAAGTCAAAGTAAAAAAATTTTAATTAAGAACATTTTATGTTTATATATCCATCCTCCCATCTTAAGCACATCAGTATACACTCCGGGTATATTCTCCTCTCCACATCCAATACCCCCGGCGACAATGCCAACTTGGAAGAAACGATTTGTTGAATTTATCATCGGACACACCAGTGGAGAACCGTCATCACCCTTGCATGTGTCCTTTCCACGTTATCCACCAGCGCGCATAAAACTCCCATGCAGTCTGAAGTACTTGGTTAAACGTGTATTTCTCAATAACGCCTGGCACTGGTCATTTGAAACAATTGGCAATTTGATCTTCTTTAAAATATTCGGACTCTGTCCATTTTTGAATTCTGCAAAATCAAAAGTTGCGGAAATGAGTAGTATTGTGCTGTGGAACAGTAGCCAAAAATCGTTCACTACTGCGAAGTCCCTGAGCTATAGGATTACGGTTTAGAGAATACCCACTCCTTTTAAAAAAATTTCTTTGCATCTTATAGAAATACAAATGTTTTAGAGGAAGTATTTTCGAGTTACTGAAAAGTGGGAAACTGTGTTCCATACGCCATTTTTTCCATATGATTCTTAATATATGCTTTTGAACAACGAGCAAAGTTTGAATTTTAATATTGTAAGTGCCTCCCCAGCAACTTAGCCCATACTGTAATTTAGATTGTACCAGCCCAGAAACCGTATACTGGTTTCTAAGAGTTCGCGCGAACAAAACAATCTCAGGTGATACATAAAGCTTGATGCTTTCAATAGATACTTTCTTATTAAGGAAGTGTGGGCACTCCAATCCATTTTACTGTCAAATTCAAAACCAAGGTACTTGAAAACAGTAACTCTTTCAATAGCAAAACATTTAGGGGAACAATTAGTATCGAGATTACACATTTGACGAGTACTGTGACTACTACATGCATCAACACTTAATGCTAAATGCTTACAGCAGGTGCTATGGTAGGTCAAGATAGGAAATTGACGTTCCATTGCCGACAGATGAAAGAACATAATTTTCGTTTTATTACTTATAACCAGTTTGTGAATGGAAAACCAATGTCTCAGAATTTCTAAATCGCGGTTAATATCGGCAATTAGATCTAAAGGATTTGAAGTTGAATACGAGCAGGCTATGTCATCCGCAAAGACAGTTTGAATTCCTTTCAGGTTTTGGTAAAAAATGGAATTTATAAAAATAAGAAAAAGAACTGGGCAAAGAACCGAACCCTGCGAAACACCTATACGAATATCCTGACTTGCACTAAGTTTATCGTCTATCTTCACCAACTGTTTCCTACCTCTAATGTAGGATTCAAACCATTTAATTATAAACCCTCTAAAACCAGCTTTCTCAAGTTTGCACAACAATAAAGTGTGGTCCACGGTATCAAACGCCTTCGTAATGTCAATAAAAAGAGCTGCAGATAATTGTTTACTATTAAGACTATCATAGATACACTCATTCGATCACTGAGTGTCGTGGGGTGCGCATCTCATTTAAAAGTTTTATATCTATTCTCTTAAAATGAGTTCAATGTGTTCAGTTTGCTCGGAAAGAATTGAAAGAAATGATACTCTAAAAATTTCTTGTGGTGACTGCAATGGTCTTTTTCATATAGGAAAACCCTTTCGGTGTGATAAGTGCAGTATTCTGAGGCGGCGATCTCTTCATTTGCCTGCATCGTCTCTAAACAAAGTCAAGCAGCCTGCAGTGAAGAGTAATATTGGACCCGCTACTAATAAGGGTAACAAAAGAATCACTCAATCAACGGCCTCAGCCAAGTCAGTCTCTGGTGGAAAAGAATGCGAATTCTCACTACAAATGATTTATGAGAAATTAACGAAGAGTTTCTTCAAGCGTTAACAACATTGCATGAAGAGAATGCTGATCTTAAAGCAAAAATTCACCATCTTGAGAGCAATCTCAATTGGCAGCAGCAAAGTCTATTGCAGAACAGCATTGAAATTGTTGGAGTACCTGATGTTGACGAAAGCAACTCTAAAAGTGTAGCGCAAAAAATATTCCGAGATGCCTTGGGAGTGGATGTAGCTGATAATCAAATCAACAAATGCTATGTGTGATATTTTTAAGTCGTTTTATTAATGAATTTTGAAATAGACCTTGTTGGTGATGTTATTCCTACCTCCGATGTCAATTGCAATAATTGTGAAAATGTATTTATATCGAATTCGTATTGTATGAACAAACTTTTCTTCATTCACCAGAATATCAGAAGCTTGAGAGAGAATTTTGCATCTCTCACAACTCACTTAGATTCCTTTGTTTGCATTCCCGATTTTATTTTTGTATCTGAAATTTGGAGTGTTTCTGCATTTATGAAAGAATTTTCTAATCTTCTAGATAATGAAAGATCTAAAAATTTTATTATTTTCGGTGATTTCAACGTAGATATTGTAGCATAATAATAACTACGCTCCCTAAAAGTATGATGCAACAAATTCCGAAGTGACTTTTCATTCTGGCAGAATTTTGGTTCGAACTGTCCTTTCATTCGAGGTTCGTGTCTGCGGTTTCCACAGTTCATGTCTACGAAAGAGACGGATAATATCACGGATGAGAGGGAATTATAACTGCAAGAATGATTGTCATCTTGGAATTTCTCTTGTTCCAGTGGTCGAAGAATTTGCTAGAAGTTTCTGGCTATCAGAAACTTCTGCTATATAAGGACAGATGGCGATCAAAAAGGGAGCAGTAGTTTCTAAACTGTGGCGAAGAGATTAGAAAAGTGATATTGGGCGAAGTTTTAATTTTGTGATAAATTGAAAGTTGAGATTTAACAAGAAGAAGTAATTAGTTTGGATTTGTTAATTAAGTAATTGAAAGGAGATAAAGTGATTTGAGAGGACAGAGACCTTGTAAGAAAAGAATTTGCGAAGAATAGTATAGTGTGAACCTGAATTGTTCTAGAGACTAGAAAATAAAGAAATAATTTCACAGAATATTGTTTCATCTACTCGAGCCGCAGCTCGCATATTACAATATTTTAGAAAATACTGATTTTAGTTCGACTTCTTTATCCTTGCTGTCTTCTCATGGTTTGGCCTCTTTAATTAACGAGCCTACTAGACTGATTTCAGGTAAATGTTTAGACCATATTTATTGCCGTTTTACTAATGTTTTACTCAATTCTTGAGAAAAATGTGTTTTCGACTTGAATATTACTGACCACACTATGATAGGCTTATTAGTGAATACCTCTAAAATTAAAAATAGTATTGACTCTAGTTCGATTGAAATGGTAACCAGAATTGACTTCGCTAAGCTCAAATCAAATCTTTATTTTGAGTTATAGCTAGAAGTTTATTCTGAAAGCTGCGCCTCTAAGTCTTATGATATATTCATTGAAACTCTCTCTAATCATATTAATAATTGTAGTTACAAGGTTAACTTAGAAAAACGTTTAAAAAGGCTAAAACCCTGGATTACTAGCTGTTTATTAAAGAAAATTCATATAAAGAATAGGCTTAGAATTAAATGTGCAGTACATCCACAGAATCGTAACTTAAAAACAAGATATAAGAAATTGTGTTCGCAATTAAAAAGCGAAATTCCATTATGCCGTGATAGTTACTACAGCAATCAATTTCGTCTTGTTAAAGGAAATCTTAGGGGTGAATGGAAGGTAGTAAATAACATCCTTAATAAATCCACTCTCTCGAAAAGGACCATAAATATTTGTCTAGATGATACTGTAGTCTCCGATAAAAATGTTATAGCCGACAAATTTAATAACTACTTTGCTACGGTAGCTGAATCACTACAACCACTTTCCAATTTACAGAAGTGTAGTCATTTGGGTATTAGCGATGTATCTTTTCATGAAAGTTCTTTTTTCTTCGAGCCAATAACTGCTTTGAGCTCCTGAAAAGTATAGGTACTTTAAAAAATTCGAACTCTAAAGGTATTGATGGCGTATCAAATCGAATGCTAAAGAATATTGCATGTTTTATAGTCGATTTCCTAGCGCATATTTTCAATACAAGTATTCTCTCTGGGGTTTTTCCTGAAGCGCTCAAGTGTGCGGATATCGTGCCACTTTTCAAAAAAGGGGCAGCTAATGATATAAGCAATTATAGACCTATCTCTCTTCTTCCATCTATAAGCAAAATTTTTCAAAAAAATACAAACTTTTTCAGTACTGCCCAATTTGGTTTTCAAAAAGGAAAATCTACGGAAGATGCTCTTCTACACTTTTGCTCTAAAATATTTACTAACCTAGACAGTAAAAAGTTGAGTGCGGGATTATTTGTCGACATTACGAAAGCCTTCGATATGGTGAACCATAATATTTTGCTGACAAAGATTGAAAAAGCTGGTTTTCGAGGCTTCATGTTCGATTGGTTCAGGTCTTACCTGAATAATAGATCACAAAGAGTTAAGATTGATGAGATAAGGAGTGGAATAAAGTATATTAATCTGGGGGTACCCCAAGGCTCTGTTTTGGGACCCACACTTTTCTTAATCTATATAAATTCTCTTTTTGGGTTAAAATTCAGGGGCGTTCTCACTGCGTTTGCAGATGATGTGGGTTGTGCCTATGCGTCGAATTGTCCCTTAAATCTAGTTTGTGATATAAATTTTGACTTAAACTTACTACGAAACTGGTTTGCTGAACATAATCTGGTAATAAGTTCCAAAACAAAAATTATGTTTTTTAATTTGTCAGGATTAAATAACTTTGAGGCTGATTTTGTCTACCACGCTCCTGAGTGCCAACAATTTAAACTGGGGAGCTGCTATTGTTCCCCGCCTTACACTTTTTGTAGCAATCTCAACTGCAGCGATAAATGTTTCCAAATTGAGAAAGTCAATGAGTTTAAATATTTGGGGCTCATCATTGACTCTAAGATGTGTTTCTCTAACCACACCGATACATTGAAACAATATTTCCGTTCCACACTAAGAAATTTTTTTTATTTACGTAATGTTTCCTCTACAAATCTTTTAAAAAACAATTTACTATGGTATCTTTGATTCGAAATTACAGTATGGCATTAGTTGCTGGGGAGGAGCTTATTTTAACAAAATCGAACCTTTACTGATTTTACAAAAATATATCTTAAGAAAAATATGCAAAAAAACATAGGTTGTATCCTAGTCTTCCATTGTTTCGAGATTTGAAAATTCTACCTGTCCGACATTTATATTGTTTTAAAGTCCTATTTAGATATTTTATTTAAGATCAGGAAATCTAAATTTTAGAGTACTTGATAATTATAATTTGCGTGCTAACTTTTTGAATATTGTCTCTGTGCCCAACTTTCGTACTACAGCTTTTCGAAATTCTTATACAGTGGCATCCCGCCGTTTATTTAATAAACTTCCACAATCAATCAGGATACTAAGACTACTTATCAGCTACGTTCACAAGACACCTAAAAACTTGGCTTTTAAATATAAACATCGTAAACTTGGAATGTCTTCTTAATGTTCAGTTATAGTGAATTCTGATATTCTGGTTATATAATTTTCTCTTCACTGTTTTTACTTTTTTTCTTTTTCTGGCGAAATAATTTCTTTCAAATTTATATTCTTTTCAACTCGCTTGTTTTAGTAACTTTTTTTTTTTTTTTTTCTTTAATTTATTTATTGCAAAAATTGTAAACTACATGTTAAGGGTCACCCCACCCACTGTTATAATGTATCTAATGTTATGAATTTTGAAATGGCATTTAACACTATTTTTATTATATAAATATAAAATGTCATTATAATTTCTCATTCTTTATCATTTTTCCTGTTTAAGTACTTACTATTTTAATATTATAATGTAACTATTTGAATTGATTAAGAAATAAATGTATATCTATCTACCTATCTATCTATCTATACAGGTGGAAAAGTTTAACAGCACATTCTCAGTTGATTTACCAGCACTAAAACCAAACTGATTTTGACTAAAGAACGAACATTTTTCCAAAAACATGATAATTCTGGTTTTGACCAGTTTTTCCAATATTTTAGAAAAAACGGAAAGTTAAGAGATAGGTTGATAATTATTAAAATTTTTGATATCGCCTTTTTTAAAAAAAGGTATTACTTCCGTAATTTTTAGACTGTCGGGAAATTTTCCAGCGTAGATACTTTGATTAAAAATGTGGGCTAAAACATCAACAATATTTAGGGAAATTTTCTTAATAAATACATTAGAATAACTATTCCGAGTCGAAGAATTAGAATTGTTTAACGCTTTGATGGTTTTATAAAAATCAAAAGATGACAATGGAACAAAGAAAAAACTAAGCTCGTGCCACCTTTCCCCTCTGTAACAGTATTGAGAGCATAATTCGGTGGAATCAAAACCGGCATCGGAAAGTGTGCTGGAGGCAATACTCGTAAGAAAATCATTAAAAATATTAGCCATTTCAACAGATTTTCCAATATTTCTACCTTCAAAAGTTACACAAGACGGATTATCGAAAGATACTTTTTTTACTCAGTAATTCATCACGTAAAATTCTTCGAGTGATTTTTGGTCCCGTTTGCGTTGACGGGCTTTGGAGGAGAAGATTTAACAGCGAACTCTATGAGCTGTACAGCGACATCGACCTGGTCAGAAAAGTGCGCATCAGTCGTCTAAGATGGCTAGGACATGTAGAGCGAATGGACACCAACGCTCCTGCCCGAAGAGTCTTCGATTCCAACCCGGAGGGACAACGCAGTAGAGGAAGACCTCGCCTTAGGTGGCGCGCACAAGTGGAAGGGGACCTCAACCTACTTGGAGTGCGCAACTGGAGGCAGTTAGCCAAAGATCGCGCTAACTGGAGAGTATTGGTTGAGGCCCAGGTCCACCCCGGACTGTAGCGCTACCTAAAGTGAAAGTGAAAGTAAATTCATTAACAATTTCCCATTCCCTTTTTAAGTTCCCTTTAGCTGTGTGAAGTTTGTTAAGGTAATAATTGTTTTTATAGATAGGAACTTCAGTTGCAATTTCCTTGCATATTTTTTCGTAACGATTACGGTAATATACAATATTTGGATGCTTTTTACATTTGATTCGTAATTTATTTTTATAGTTAATCTTTACCAATAGAGCCCTAGGCATCCATGGTTTGAGCCTCTTCAATTTGTTAATACCATTATTAGAAGTAGACAAAGAACTCTTTTCAATGTGACTTTTTAAAATGCTACAAAATGTATCAAATGCGATAGAAGGATTATTAGAGCTATATACATTATCCCAACTTTCATATAACAGTCGCGTATTGAGAACATCAAAATTGACAGATTTAACCGGTACATAATTCGAAGTAGGTTTCGAATTATTAAATTGAAGGATTAGACCAGTGATCTAAAATTTTATAGTTCGATATGGAACTAATGAGAGATACATTTGTTTTACCATGCAGCCTACCAAATATGTGGTCAATACAAGTTCGAGAAGAGTGAGTGACCCTGGTTGGTTCAATGAAACAGGACACTAAGCCATTGGCTGACATTACTGATAAATAATTAAAGACAACAGAAGATTGGCTTAAGATATCCAAATTAATGTCACCAAGAAT
The DNA here is from genome assembly GCA_963082735.1 of Pocota personata. NCBI lineage: Eukaryota > Metazoa > Arthropoda > Insecta > Diptera > Syrphidae > Pocota > Pocota personata. The sequence goes on along the minus strand of OY720432.1, from coordinate 83,200,217 downwards.
AAATAAATTTGTACTCATTTCACAACTCAACAACAGACCAAGAATACCTTTAAGCCTAATGATGCTATCTGTGATGAACTTCTGAATCTCAATGAAAATGCCCGTTCTATGATTCCTCCGATTAAAATGCATGAGTTAAAATATGAGATAAAGCGATTAAAAGACAAAAAAAGCTCCAGGTTTTGACTTGAGCACTGAGGAAGTCCTGAAGGGACTGCCAAACAAAGGGTTAGCTAAACTCTTGCGGTTAATGAATAAAGCAATTAAGCTTGAGTATGTACCAAGTATCTGGAAAGTAGCTGACGTGATAATGATCCCTAAACCAGGTAAGAACCCTCACGAGGTATCCTCATATAGACCAATATCTCTACTTCCTTCAACATCAAAGTTGTTTGAAAGACTGATTTTTAAGCGTCTCAAACCAATCGTAGAGTCAAGAAACCTAATCCCAAATCACCAGTTTGGCTTCGAAGCAAACACTCCACAATAGAACAAGTTCACAGAATAACAACTGAAACCGAAAGAGCACTAGAAGAAAAAAAAGTATGTTCTGCAATTTTCTTAGACACTGCACAGGCTTTCGATAGAGTATGGCATGCAGGTCTACTCAACAAACTAAAAGTGTACCTACCAGAACAGTCCTTCCACCTGATGGAGTCTTATTTAACATAGCGATACTTCCATATAAAACAAGAAAACTACTGCTCTAAGCTAGTGCAGATCGAAGCCGGAGTTCCTCAAGGAAGCGTCCTCGGACCTCTGTTATACCTTCTTTACACTGAAGACCTACCTACAATGCCCTACACCAAGACTGCAACTTTTGCCGACGACACGGCAATCTTAGCAGTGGGAGATACAACGCTAGAATCGACGCAAAAGCTGCAAGCTGCTATAGACCAAATTATCAGGTGGACTCAAAGATGGCGTATAAAACTGAATTCGGGTAAATCTGTACATATATTATAGCAATATCAGGCACAACAATACCATATGCAAATACAGCGAAGTATCTAGGTATGACTCTAGATGCCAAGCTTCGTTGGAAAGAGCATATTAAAATCAAAAGACTAGAATTAGACATTAAATGGCGAAAATTAGAATGGCTTATAGGCAGGAAGTCAGGAATATCAATTACTAATAAAATTCATTTATATAACCAGATCCTAAAACCAGTGTGGAACTATGGCGCTCAACTCTGGGGATGTGCCAGCCAGACCAATATTGCAGTCATCCAACGATTCCAAAATAAGGTCCTTCGAAGTATTGTGAACGCTCCATGGTACATCAGAAACAGTGACCTCCATCGGGACCTAGGCATTCCTACTGTTCTTGAAGAGATCAACTCTAGGGCCAAAGTACACGAGAAGAGACTTCAGGAGCATATTAACGAGGAACCAACAATTCTTCTAAACGTATATCGCGTGAGACGACTGTGAGATCTTGCAAGTCAACCGCAACAGGACTTACCACGTACTCTACTAAATAGTAACAGAGCGACAACAACGAGCGAAAAGAGGCGCTCGGAGTGAACATAACCTTCAATCCCATCTATGCTCTTGTTACTGTCATTAAAAGTTAACAACAAATTACAATTATAATGTACCTTAAAAATAGTAAACTGTTAGCCATTTACTTTTCTCCTGCTAATAATACTGAAAAGTAAACTGCTCGTTAGTTTCATAACTAGTCGCAGTGTAAACAAACATTTGTAATTCCTGTAGTTTATTTTGTTTGAAATAAAAAAAAAAAAAAAAAATGTTCATAAATCCATATTTCTGACAAAAAGATTAAATCCGGCTTACTAATGAATGATTGCAAATGCACCAAGAAGAAATCAAAATTTTTACGTAAACTTCGAATGTTTTGATGAATAATAGAAAAGTTATTTTGAAAGTTTTTGGAATGAAAAACACTTTTAAAATTTTCTCTATCAAATTTGCAAAAGGGAACGCTGTGAGGATTTTCTGACAGCAAAGCTAAACAAATTTTTTTTTATAAATTATCTAAATCCTCAAAAGACAATATTTTTAGGGCTTTATCCCCCTCAAATTTGTTCATTAATATAACTCGGCTTCTAATCCATAAAAAAGAAAATTTTTTCTCTAATTTAATTTGTTTCGCTCTATTAAATTTGGTAAGAGTTTCATTAATAAAAATTGTTTTGGCTCTAAGTTAATCACCAAAAATGGCCGTAGTTAACTTATTCTTCCTTTTTTTTTTGTATATAAGTTTATGCTCAAACTTTTTGAACTTAACACACAAAACATCAAGTGTTTTAGCCCGTATAGATGCTGTGTTAGACTGCTGCTTACAACTTATAGTATTGTTTTTATATGACAACTCTTAATGTCATCGGGAGTTACTTTTTCACCTAACCCTTCTGACAGTAATTTGACAGCTGAATTTAAACTCCGAAAATATCGATGCATTTATGCAGCGGCTTTTGTTGAATAATAAATATTGACTAATTTTTGCAAATTGTTTACCTTATTCAAGAGAGATCTGTTTTCTTCTTGAAGGTTATTGATAAGTAATAACGCATTAGAATTTATTTCCTTAAGCGAAATTATCTCAGTGTACAACACAACCAGTGAGATTTTAGCACAAGAATTGACGTCTATATCCACATGAGGACAAGCAAATTTCATCAGCTGGTGTTGGTGCAGTTTCGTGTCGGCAGACATACTGCCATCTGAATGGTGTTTCTAGAACTAGCAATGAAACATCAGATCATAGTTTTCTTGGATAATAATTTTAACTACTTTTCTTTCATGAAATGGATACAGCTCCTGCTTATTGCTGATGTCCCATTCACCAGCACGCACCTTGATGATATGCGCTTTATAAAGATATGGATAGTCGGATAAAGTACAATTTAAAATTATCTTAGCACGTAACAAAGTGTTTTGATAATTATAGTCGACTTAAAGCCCACTTTATCGTTAACACCTCGTGATGAAATTAAAGTCACCCGGAACCTCATTTTAAGTATTTAACGTGGAGTTATTCTTATATATCATCGGTCATTTCAGTGAAAAAAAAATCGTAAAATTCATATTCCGAAAACATTTGTTGCAGTTATTTTTCGCCTCAATAATAATGGTGTTGTCAATTGATATGTCTTCAAATAATTCCTAACATTTGGGCTCAAAATATATATCTTATAGAGGTAAATAGCAGTCGTTAAAACTGCATTCATCATTGTAAATTATATTGTCTAACTTGTCAGGTTTTATGAAATTTTGACGAATAGAAAACATTAGCTTTATACATTCATCTGTTAAAGTGTATATCAAGATATTTCTTCCTTGAAACAGAGCATTCAATTTCTTAAAAAAATAAAAGGGCATAGTTTAAAAAGTGTAAAGAAAATCCAATGTCCTTTCTAAGCAATAATTCTGATATTTCTTTTGCCTTATTATGCTTTTTTTCGAATGATTCTAAAAGAAAAAAAATGTGCTCCTTGTTTGTATTGTGTGTGCAGTTTGCCTGTTTACATTTTGTTGACATTGTGTTGGGGAGAACAAAACGAAAGAAGAACACGCAATGAGCTATTTCTTTCGTTAGTTTAAAGCGAGTTTCGTTATTTTTATCTTAATGAGTTGGAATAGGTAAATTAAAACTATTAATCGATTCTCTTGGTTTAAATTTTATAAATAAAACAAATTCCCACAAAATCAAATAATTCCCACAAAATCATATAATTCCCATAAAATCATAAGGTTTTCCCTTTATCCCTTTTGAGGTCCAAATTCCCACAAAAAGGGACTTTTCCCACGATCCCCCAGCACTGCTTGAAAGGCTCATTACAGAATTATTCCATTGCATCTAGAAATTCGGCACTGACAAAATTTGCAAGCAGTAAGTTAGTATGTTGTTCGCTATAGAAATTAAGTAGGTTTTGCCGTAAAGATAAGCTAAATTGGGAAACTAGATTTTTTATTGACTTTTTGGCTCTGTGGCTCCTATAAGTAGAACCAGAGTAGTAAGCACAAATGTAAGTTTTTGCAAACAAACAAAATCATAAGCAATCGCGTGTCACTGCAATCAATAGTGCAACAGTGGATCATACTCATCCTCATCATGTTCATTTAACGAAACTGTATTTATTTGTCTCTCCTTTTTGTTCCTTTTATACCCTATCCAGGGTTTTCAGCTATGAACATGAACTTTGGTGTTGAAGCTTTCTAGGATTCGAAGCAGTACAAGTGTACGAACTGTTAAAATCTGCCTACAGTCACGCCCACACGCCCAAAATATCGTTTTTCTCAATATTTGATTTTTTTGCTGTAAACTGATAAATATTGTTCAGGTAAAGTATGTAGACGTTGACTTCCTCTACATTTCGTCCATATATTATAAATGGTCACGCCTGCTTTTTGGGGGCGTTTTTTTAAGAATAAACATATATCATGTATATAGCTTTTTCAAAGTTATTTACGGCGACGGTTAAGTCTTTTTTTGAGTATATCATCAGAATTCGTGAACTTCGGTTGCAAATATTGGGAGCCACGCCCACTTTCTGCTAAGAAAAAGTTGTCACAACAGTTTTGTGATAAAATTTCTTAAAAATCTTGGTATGTTTTGGACTTGGATTTTCTTTTTTAAAAATATTTAGGTTTTTTTTTTATTTTCAAATAAAATTTACAAATCCCGGAGCACTCAGGCGCACATGTCCATTGTACTACCAAGCAGAACCCCTGTTGGTGTAGTGGTTGGAGAAACTTGAATTTTATTCGTTTCTCTTTTATGCTTGGTTGGTTGTGATTGCTGTTCCCCGTCCGGGCTTGAACTTGCACAGTTCGGGTCACAAGCGAGCACACTACCCACTACATCATGCTCCTTTACTTGAACATTACTAGCGTACAATGGAAACGAAATTAACAAAGTTAAAGGTAAAAATCTTTAAAACAAAAGTCCAACGGAGCATATTGGCTAACATTTTGTTTGTGTGTCCAAACCTGGGTGGGTCAAATGAAGGGTAAACAATTTTCTATTTCAAAAAAAGTGGCAGTGTTCTATAGAAGTGTATAGGATTTAAATATTTCCAGAAAATTAGTTCATTATTGTGCATACAAAATTGCATATTAGGTAACACAGCTATGCGTGTACAACTGGCTAGTTACATAGGTATATGAAAATAGAGGGCATGACTGGATCGCACGTACTTGCTCGTATGTACTGTTCCTTCCTAATTTGTTCAGATTTATAATTTATTTACAAAATATAGGATGGAATTGAAAATAAATTTTCGAAAAATGCGTTAAAATACATGCATAAGTCGAAGGTGACTTAGATGTCAATTTTGAAAAACAAATTTAGGCAAGTCCGCTGGCAAGTAAAGTAGGCTGGACCCAGGAAGGTTTGACAGGCATGATGGTTCGTCTTTTTTTTAATAAACGCATCTAAAAATTATTGCTTGATCCGAACAAAACATAGTTACCTCTGCAAAATGCCTCAATATGATTTAAGAATCGTAAATGAATTTATCATTTTCAGTTTGGCATTTTTAGTTTTGTTTGATGTAAATCTTATTTATCGGTGATATTTTTGGACGCGTTGGTGATTGTATGTACGTGTATTTCTGTTGACTTTAAGACAGTGTTCGACACCGTCAATAGCTAATCGCTAATTTACAAACTCTCAATGATTGATCTGTCAACGAAATTTATAAAGGTGTACACAAAATTAATTTCAAATACCTTCTCAAGTATGTGTTCTTAGTCCAAAATTGTTGGCTCTTTTTCTGATGATTTGTACAGAAAACTGCCTAGAGGTGTTGAGGCTAAGATTATTCTTTATGCAGACGAACTCGTTATTCTGGCTGACAATCCAAACACGCCACAGCTTCAAATCAACAAGTTAAAGAGCTACTGTGATACCTGGTAACTTAAAATCATTACAACGAAGCCTAGAATAATGATTTTCCAACCATCATCTTGTAAGGAGATCGTTACAGGAAAATTGGCCCTTGGAAAGAGAGCCTATTGAGGTAATAAAATAATTTTATGTATTTAGGTGTCCTCATTTCTAGCAATCTTGATTTGCGTCCCCATGTTAGAGAGAAAACTATAGCGGCTAATACAACCATCAACCTCATTTGGAGCAGGTGATTTTTTAACAAACGTGTGGATATCACTTCAAAATTTCGCGTCTTCGATGCTGCAATTAAGGTCTTTGCTATGGGAACCAAGCCTTTGGATATCAGGAACTTGAAGACGGTATTTTTTCAAACTCTTTTTCAAGATTCCATCAACAACTCCCACCTACGCAATACATATTGAATCAGGGCTCAATCAAAGGACACCGCACGAAATGTATCGGAGTTTCAGATTCCCTAATCAAAAATGTCTGCGGGCACAAGCCTTACAAATTGACAGTTTAGGCGCAATCATTTTTCAAAGTTGTAGACAAAAGTCAAAGTTGTATTTATACCTAAAGCGCAAAATAGCTCTCAAATCTGCCCTAAAGACCCCAGACCCATCTTGAAAAGATTGATCGATAGTCATGTCCGTTGCAATATTGCTCCTAACCTTTTGTCAGCATCCCAGTATGCGTATACTAGGGCAGGTCGGTAGAAACTGCTCTACAATAGCTGATACGCAACATAGAAAAACCATTAGAGTGCAAGGAGTTTACCATGGTTGCTTCCTTTGATATTGAGAAAGCTTTTAACAACGTCGTACCAGAGTCTATTGCTTGTGCGTTGACTAACTCTAAGATAGAAGCTTCGTTTGGCGTACTAATAATCCAATTGCTAAGGAATCGGATAGGAAACTTAGCTAGAAGACCAACATCCAGGAACTCGTTAAGAAGGCTACCTTAGCTTTATACTCGTGCAATAAGTGGGGAATGCAACTTCACATAACTTACTCTATGTATCCTTTATCAGGTCCATATTTATATACGGTGTGATCGTTTGGTGGCCAGTTCTCTCTAAAGCTATACACCGCAACCAGCTAGTGAAAATACAGAGATCAGCTTGTCTGTGCATTAGTGGTGTACTTAGAACCACTCCTACGGATGCACTAGATATTCTGTTCGATCTGATACCACTAGACCTCTTTGCCTCTTCGGAGTATTCGTCCTCACTTTTACTGAGACCGTTATTGTTTATTTAGATGATGTTATGATTCCTTGCAATATCACCATAGAGTGACAAAATAAATTACGCGCCCTGCTTGAAGGGTTTGGGGAATCTAGAAAGACATTCAAATTAGAGAAATGTAGTTACTTTTACACAGAAATAGAAATACTAGACAGAAAATGGAATCAAACTGTGGTCCAAAACAAAAGCTATTTCAGAATACCCAGCAGCCCAAAATGTTCATAAGTTATGCCGATTTTTTAGGCCTGAGTGGATACTTTCGTAGGTTTGTCAGAGATTATGCTACATTAGCATAACCCTTGACGGCACTACTTCGGAAGGATACAACGTTTGTGTGGAGTTGTGATCAGGACGCAGCTTTTTGCAAATTAAAACATCTACTTTGCAATGAACCAATGCTGACCATTTACAACTTGAATGCTAGACATCCACTATTGGGCTTTCTGGAATTTTGACGCAGGAAGGAGCCGGGGTTCTTAGACCTGTGCAGTATTTTAGCCGACAAACAAATTCTGCGGAGAGTTCTTGCCATTGTGGAAAGTTTGGAGCGGTTTCGAATGTATGTTCTGGGGAAGCATCTGACTATTGTCACTGATTGTCAAGCTATAGTACGTTACCAAATATATACCATCCTGCGTCGAGTGCTGCTATAACAAACGTCGAGTAGGCAAAAAAGAGGGAGAGCTTCATTCATTCCATTTGGGTCTGTTTGTCAAGAGTTCTGTTGGAAACCAATATCTATTTGTCTTTACGGACGTATTTATTAAATACGTTTTATTAGGGGCGGTTAAAGATACACCCCGTGCAACAAAAAAAGCCGCATACGGGTTTTCCATTTTTTTGCGCTAATTACCTTTAAGGGATTCACCGAATTATATTTATTGCTTCCGGGTTAGGTAATGCACATTTTGGAATGTGTCGGAATTCATTCTGGCAGTATTTAACAGTGTGTGCAGTTGTATTTCTTAAATAAAAGTGAAAAGAGTATATCACGATGTCTAAAAGGGGACAATTGAGTAAAGAAAATAAGGCAATTATCGTCGCCTTATCCAAACAGAATCAGTCATTTCGTGAAATTGCTCGACAAATTGGATGCAATGAGAGTTCTGTAAGAAGATTCTGTAACAAATATCGTCGGGATCACAATCTGGACAGAAAAATTGGCACAGGATTGAAGAGATGTACCACTGTTCGGGAGGACCGGGAACTGAAGAGGCTAAGCTTATGAAACAGGTTTAAAAATGCATCGGAGTTAAGAGCTGACCTGCGAGAAGCTACTGGGGCTGAAGTTAGCGTCAGAACTATCCAGAATCGTCTCAACGAGATGGGTTTGCTAGCAAGAAGACCAGCGAAAAAGCCACTTCTGACCAGCAAAATGAAGAAAACGCGCCTTAGCTGGGCTAAAGAAAGGCAAAACTGGAGTGTTCAAGATTGGTCAAATGTAGTGTTCTCTGATGAGTCCAAGTTTAACCTAATCGGACCGGATGGAAAGCAGATAGTTCGTCGTAGAAAAGGGGAACGCTACAACGACGAATGCATAGCTCACACCGTAAAACATTCTCCTTATGTTATGGTGTGGAGATGCATCACCGCAATCGGAGTTGGATCTCAAATTATGCACGAGGGTACTGTTAACGCCATGCAGTACAAACAAATTATCTTAGATGGTGTTGTACCGAGTATGGAAATGATAACAGCAGAAACATCAAAACCAATTTTTCAAGATGATTCAGCACCTTGCCACCGAGCAAAACCTGTGAGTAATTCGAGGTTTTTTTTATATTTATGGGTGTTCTGAAAATCTTCTGATTTTAATTTATAAATTTCCTCCACAGATTAAAACTTTGAAAAAAGAATTAGGAATAGAATCCCTAATTTGGCCGGGAAACAGTCCAGATCTCAACCCCATCGAAAATGTTTGGGCTCTTATGGGAAAGAAGATCCAAGATAAAAAACCAAAAACCATGCAGCATCTAAAGGGCATCATTGAAGAAGTGTGGTTCAATGAAATTAATAACAATTACCTCGGTAATCTCTATGCCTCCATGCCAAACAGGGTTCATGACGTTGTTAGGGCGAAGGGTGGTGCTACGAAATACTAGAATCATTTTTTAGTATTATGAAAGTCTTAAATTATGTAAAAAGGTTTCTTAGTTAATATGAAAAAAGAAATTTGCTTTTCAAATTGTTGCTCTTTTTTAATTTATGTATATTGATAGTACTTGGGTAATATCTGATATTTTGTAGTCTGATCTTCACGATCATTACTTTTTTTCAATTAGGCTACGAAATGTATTGTCAAATTGGGGAATGTGTTAACTTAAATGTTAAACATCAAAAATACAAAGTGACACGCAGTGATTAGTCAACATTTATTAAATTTCTTCCATTTTGTTAAAAATTACCATGTGCGGCTTTTTTTGTTGCGCGGGGTGTAGATAGAAGCAACCCTTATATTTGGTACACTGAGCAAAATAATTTCAGATAGGGGAACATCGTATACATCAAAAGCGTTGGAAATTAATTGCAAAGAGAGTGACATTTATCATATTAAGAATGCTGTTCGAACTCCTTGAGCTAACGGACAGGTTGAGCGTACATATAGGACACTGCTTAGTGCAATAAACACAACGACTGCTAAAGATACTGGACGCGACTTGGACAAAACGTTACATAATATACAGTGGACAATAAACAGTTTGCCAAATAACATCACAGGAAAAGCCCAAAAGAACTTCTCTTTGATATCAGACCACGTGATATCCTACACAACAAACTTTTGCAACTCACTCAATACGACAAGGAGGACTTGGTTGTCACCGAGTCAGAGCCCACTTCTACTGGAGAGTCCCCAAAACTGGAACAAAAATATATCGTTTCTGCTGTGCTTCTAAACGATAGGTATTTCATTGAGGATGTACCTGGTATGCAGAAGAAAAGCTGATTCTATCAGTCCGTGTTCGCCTCCGATAAAATGAAGCCGTAGTATCAATTAGATCCAGAATTCGATAGGATAGATGACAAAGAAACGGGATCGTTGCACATCCTACACGCTCTATGGTATATGATGAGGCACCAAGGAAACATTACAACTCCCGTCAATTATCGTTTAAAAGTTGAACGAAGTGGTTGTGTGAATAAACTTGAATTTAAGAATTTTTTTTAACACTATGGACATTAATGGGTTAAAACCCGTGAAATTAGGACCGCAATACAGCCAGAAAGCCAGAAATGTGCCGAAAAGACATCGGAAATTAACTCACAAGAATCGAAGTTTTAAAATCCTAAAGCACAAATTGAACAGCTCTGTGTTATCAAAATTGAACAAAATCTCGGGATCGAAAACTTTCACAACAAAAACAATACAAGACGAATGAAATACAATAGCAAATAAAAACCAATATTTTTTTCCTTTTTTTTCGCAGTTTCCCAAATAGTCCACATCCCTCTCACCTCATTAACCATGTGAAACTTATCCGAAAGAAAATCCTCTTGAAAAACTTATTTACCAGAAAAAATTCAAACGATCCGAAATTGTTTACGGTGTAACCTTGTTAAGTGTTTGAAGATGACTAAATAGCAATGGTCCCGAAGTATTTTCATAGCCATAGCGATAACTTAATCTCAGCACTATTCTGACCTAATAACATTTACCATGATTATTATGCAGATTATTTCGTACATCGGAAAAAATTGGATACGATAGGAAATGTTGAAATATGCCTTACTTACGAGTAAGTGTACTGTGCAACATAGCGCGCCATGGTTTTTTACTGTGATACACCTCGAAACACGCTATATTGCTAAATTGAAGTTTATAAATTGGCTTTACTATCAATAAATAATGTATTTGTGAGCAATTCCATTGCATTAAAATTTATGTGTCTGTGGTAAGTGGTAAGTGGGAAGAAAAAATGGCTTTCTAACAATCCGCAACCCGAAAATTAAACTGTCCATTACTTATCGGCAAAAATCCTGCGATTGTTCATAAATTTCGTCCTTTACCTCTGGAATAGTTTTGGGGTCATTGACATACACCTAGCATACGGGTTAGAAAATTCAGCACAAGAACGTTTAAGAAAGCCAAGCATAGAGTTTGCTTTAGCAACTACATAATCGACGTGAAACGAGAATTTAAGCTTTGTGTCAAAGAGCACACCAAGATCTTTAACGTCAGTTTTACGAATCAGGGCGGTCCCAGAAATTGTGTAGTCATAAATTATTGGTATCAATGTACGATGAACAGAAAAAGAATGACATTTATTTATATTTAATGAAAGACAGTTTATTCGACACCAATCGACTATTACATTTAATTCATTTTGAAGACTTAGGCAATCATAAATGTTATTGACACGTAGAAATATCTTAAGGTCATCGGCATACAACAGACAGTTAGCACGATGAAACAACAATGGGATATCATTGATGGACATGTTAAATAGTAAAGGTCCCAAGTGGCTATCTTGTGGAACGCCAGATAAGACCTTAATAACTCTAGATTGAGAAGAACCAATCTTAACAACCTGTTTTCTATTCAATAAATAACTAGAGATCCATTTAAGCAAACTGGAATGAATCCCAAAAGACTTAATTTTGTTAATAAGAATGATATGGCATAGTGAGTCAAATGCCTTCACAAAATCAGTTAAAATAACATCAACTTGGTAACCTGATTCCACAGAATCAAATAGATATTTAGTGAATAGAGTCAAGTTTGTTAAATTGGATCTACCAGATATAAATCCATGTTGTTTCAGAGATATCTGTTCTTTTACACTGAAATAAATTTTTTTAGTAACTATTGACTCAAAAAGTTTAGGAATAGCTGAAAGTTTAGTTATTCCTCTGTAATTTTCAATTTTTTGCCTGGGCCCAGCTTTGTAAACGGGAGTTATAAATGACAATTTCCATTCATCTAAGAATACCACCTAAGTTTCAAACCAACTACACCAATCTGTCTTTGTCTCTGTCTCTTCCCCTTTCCACACAAAATACGTCCGTGTCCAAAAAAAAAAATAGTATAAGAGTATTCATATCCCCTTCACAAGGGCAAAATATAAAAAAAAAAAAATTGTTGTCGAATTGAGAGATGACGCGGCAGGGAAAATTTGTGTGCAATAACTGCATTGTTTCTCGCGCTGTGTGGCAGGTGACACCGTCTTATTATAATCACATATCTTTCACATCAATGTCGTACAATAAGTGACAAAAATAATTTATTACCATGTCCCGATAACATTCACCATTGACTGTTACAGCAGCACAATGAGACTTTTCGAATAAATACGGCCCAATCAGGCCGCCGACCCAAAATCCACACCAAAGAGTGACTTTTTGTGAATGGTCCGTAGATTTTCATGTCTCCAAATGTGATAACTTTGTCTGTTTACGTAGTCATTCAGGTGAAAGTGAGCCTCATCGCTAAAGATGATTTTGTTCGAAAAATTTGCATCAACTTGGGGTGGGAGCCGTGGCTGAATGATTAAGGGCGAGATCACTGAGCGAGAGGTTCAAGATTCGTATCCAAGAAAACACAAAAAAAAAAAAAAAAAAAATGCTTTCTCACGGTCCCACAAATATTCAAGAGTAAAACTGTCATGAAAAGCTTCTCTCAATCGAAAAGTTGCCTTTCGGAAACGGCATAAAACTATAGGTCCCAACCATTCGTGAGGCGCACAGCACGAGTGGCTGCGAGAAGCTAGGCCAGGCCCTGCATTGGCTGTTAGCGCCAGAATATATATATATATGATAAGACCTTCCTTTATATTAAGTCACGTTAAGTCGATCTAGTCATGCCCATCTGTTCGTCCGCCTGCATGTGATCACTTTTTGGGCCTTAAATTTCGAGCTAGAAATATGAAATTTGCTTTCTAGTCCACTTTTCCCAAAATTTCGTTTTTCTCAGTATTTTTGCTTGAACGTGATGAAATATGTAGATATTCACTTTCTCTACATTTCAGCCATACATTATACAAGCCCACGCCTACTTTTTGGGGGTCTTTTCTTAAACAAAAAACAATATTTGTTTTTCAAAGCTACATCCATATTTGCGGTGATGGATAAGTCTCATTGTGAGTACCTCATCAGAATCCGAAAAGTTCGATTACAAATTATAGGAGCCACGCCAAATTTCTCTTAAGAAAAAGCAACAAATTTTGTTATAAAGTTTCTTAAAAATTGCGGAATGATAGAAAGATATTATTGCATCTGTTTTAACAATTTCGCAAGGCCACGCTCAGTTTATTAGCGATAAGTTAAAAAAGGGGGATAGGGTATCATGATATCATGTTGTTAAAGCTCTCTCTAAAGCATGAGATTTATATTCAAGTTGCGGAGAAATACGGACAAAATGTGGTAGCCAAACCTGTAGAAATGAAAACCTCTTAACATATTTTGAGAATCCAATGCATACGGCTCCACATTCCTTGTCCCGCGAAATTAAGCTTACATAAATACAAATCACAGAGAAAACATTAAATGAATTTTGTTAAAAAGGACTATCGATAGTCAAGCACCCAACTATAGATAACTATCCATAGCTTTTCATGGCTACTAGAAACGTTGTATGGGATGTTTTTTTGGCAAATTTAATGAATAAAACTGCACTATTAAAAAAAAAAAAAAAATTACGAAATTTCCACAAAATAGCAGTTCAAAAAAGAAAAAACCTTTTTGAGGACCACCACACTTGCATATAGTTTCTAGATTTGCTTTAAGTATTAAATTATGAATTTAAAATGTGTGCCAGTTCTTCTTTGAGGTACCATAGTTGGACAGTTATAACCCATAAGTTGGGTTTTTTGAAATGCAAATGACAGTAGCAGCTCAGTGGGTGGAATGTCTTATCTTGACGTGAAACACAATTTGCAATCCTAATAAAAAATCGAAAATTTAGCGGAGCCACACTGCACTGTAAGTCTAAATGGTTAAATAAGAAAATATTTATATAAATTTATTTGGAATCAGAGTAAATACATACACGTATATAACGGCAAACAGTTAAGTCTAATATCAAAACCTTAATGTCTATGGTGTAAAGAATTGCGACACGATCCTTTTGTATTTCAATTGTTCATTAATCCATTCGCGTAACTGGGCAACATTGGTGTACACTCCGGGTACATTATCCTGTCCACATCCAATACCCCAGGCGACAATGCCAGCTTGAAAGAAACGATTTGGTGCATTTATCATGGGACACACCAGTGGAGAACCGCCATCCCCCTTGCATGTGTCCTTTCCACGTTCTCCACCAGCGCACATGAAACTCGAATGCAGCTCGAAGTACTTGCCTAAACGTGTATTTCTCAATGACGCCTGGCACTGGTCATTTGGAACAACTGCCAATTCGATCTTCTTTAAAACATTCTGATTCTGTCCATTCTGAAATTTGTCATTACCCCAGCCAGTGGCGTAACAGCGTGCGAAATCAAAGTTTAAATGAGATGACGGTAGACATACTGTCCTGACATTTGGAGCAAATGCGAATGATGTTTCTAGAACTAGCAATGCAATATCATTGTATGAATTCCCCACGTCGTAGTTTTCGTGGATAATTATTCGCCTGACTTCTCTGTCTTGATGTGGATACAGCTCCTGGTTATTGCTGATGTCCCATTCACCAGCACGCACCTTGATGGTATTCGTTGGCCTTGCTTGTACACAGTGAGCTGCGGTTAATACGGCTTTTGGAGTGATCAATGAACCTCCGCAATGATATGAATACAGATCCATGCCAAGGATGTTAACCTTAAGTAAAATCCCCACCATCCATGGGAATTCACCAAAAGCGGTTTCGTTGTTCATAATTTCGTGCATGAAACCAACGCCGCCAATATTACGATATCCGCAAGCATTTTGTGTATCCTTTGGTTCCTCAACCTAAAATAAAACATATTAATTTGATTAGTGATTATGAGATTAAATGAACTCCAATCACCTGATCGTCAATGGTACAACAGATCTCATGTTGAGGGCAAATAGTGCCATCATCGAACCGACTACTAAACATTATGCCGTCGTCTTTGTCTGAAGAAATGGTGAGCAATGGGGCATCACCAGTGGTACGAATATCTATTAATGTAGCGCCGCCTTTGTTAATTTTTCCATTTAAACAAAGGTATGCAGCTACGCATTCTTTGCCAATACCGCAAGACTTTTTAGAAAAACTATCTGCGGAGGTCGGTGTTGTGGGCACGTCCGACCATACCGGCAAAGGTGCTTCAGCAATTGTTACTGATTCTAGGGTGATGTTGGAAGGTGTTCTTATTTCCAATACTTCATTTATCATATCTTCCAGAGTCTTTTCCGCACATGCCCCAATTAAGAGAATCGGGATTAATAGGAATATTTCATTCATCATTGTTGGTGCTATCTGTAATTTAAAAGCAATTGATTAACTGGATTAAATCATAAGAGGGACCCAAATGGTCAAGATACCGCAACGAAGAAGGAGATCCCTCCGAGAAAGAGCCTCCACAGACGACTGCAAGAGTACGAAGAAGCTAGACGACGAATTTTCGGAGAAGAGATAGCACGACCTTCAAATCTCCGAAACTTTAGAAAGATACATAGGCTTAGGGAAAAGGTTGCAATATATAGACGACGAAGGAATCAAATAGAAGCATCTGTGATATGTACCTCGGACGATAATAGGCCATATGCAAAAGTAAGAATAGAAGGAGAGGAGATTCTAGGGCTATTAGATAGTGGAGCCTCTGTTAGCTGTTTGGGGAAAGGTGCACTCGAATTCATAGCTAGGACGAACGTAACGTTAACTAGGATGGCAACAGACATTAGGACCGCAGACGGGAACCACCAACGGATACAAGGACGTTTTACAACTTTTGTTTCATGGGGCGGCAAAGCCCAAGAAATGGAGCTGTATGTTGTTCCTAGTTTGCAACAGCAACTCTATTTAGGGGTAGATTTTTGGAGCGCTTTTAAGGTCGCTCCTCACATTATCGACGAACTCGACACTCCATCTCCGACGGTAGAGAATTCTCCTGTCCAGGCATTGTCACCCGCACAAACAGCTCAGCTGGAAAGAGTCAAGCAACTGTTTCCATCTTTTGCAGTGCGAGGTCTGGGTAAGACCTCCCTCGAAAAGCATGTTATCGAGGTGGATGACGAGCAAATTCCCATTAAGCAAATGCATTACCCGATCTCGCCAGCAATACAGAAGCTGCTTTTCGATGAACTCGACCGAATGCTTTCTCTCGGGGTCATCGAAGAGAGTAACAGTGCATGGAGCTCTCCAGTGGTGTTGGTGCGGAAACCCGGCAAAAATAGACTTTGTCTGGACTCGCGAAAAGTAAACGCAGTCACCAAAAAGGACGCTTACCCTCTTCCTCACATCGAGGGTCTGTTGAGCAGACTTCAGGATACACGATTCATATCGGGTATTGATCTGAAGGATGCTTTCTGGCAGATTCCCCTGGAGAACAAGTCGAGGGAGAAAACAGCCTTCACAGTTCCTGGACGGCCGCTATATCAGTTCACGGTTATGCCGTTCGGACTGTGCAATGCCGCCCAGAGAATGTGTAGGTTGATGGACAAGGTCATTCCCGCTTGGCTGAAAGAGAATGTCTTTGTCTACCTGGATGACCTCTTGGTTTGTTCTCCAGATTTCGAGTCACACGCCAGACTGTTGGAAGAGGTAGCGAGATGTTTAAGGGAAGCGGGTTTGACGATCAATGTTGAAAAAAGTAAGTTCTGCTATAAGGAGGTAAGGTACCTCGGATATATCGTCGGGGATGGATGTCTACGGATGGACAAAGACAAGGTGTCGGCGGTCGAGAATTTCCCGATACCGAAGACTCCCAAGCAACTCCGTCGGTTCCTAGGGATGACGGGTTGGTACAGACGTTTTATCCCCAATTTTGCTTCTGTATCGGCTCCCATGACCGATTGCCTTAAGAAAGGACAGACATTTACAATGACCGACGAGGCGCTGAGGGCATTCCAACAACTCAAAATGTCCTTGGTGACAGCGCCTATACTGACAAATCCGGACTTCACCAAACATTTTTACATACAATGTGATGCTTCGACATCTGGTGTGGGGAGTGTGTTGTTCCAATTAGACGCCGAGAAAAACGAACGACCAATAGCATTCATGTCCCAGAAGCTCAACTCCGCTCAGCGAAATTACAGTGTGACGGAACTTGAATGCTATGCGGCCGTTCTGTCAGTAAAGAAGTTCAGGGCCTATGTGGAGGGATTACCATTCACTATAATCACTGATCACGCAAGTTTGAAGTGGTTGATGACTCAGAAGGATCTGTCTGGTCGATTGGCCAGATGGAGCCTGAAGCTTCAGGGTTTTGACTTCGTGATCGAACATAGGAAGGGTGTCCAGAACGTAGCCCCTGATACTCTCTCGCGTGTCCATATGGAGGAGCTCACTTCCGATACGATAATGTTAGAGGTAGACCTTAGTTCGCCATACTTCACTTCGGGGGAATATGACGAATTAAGGAAGACAGTCGACATGAACAAAGACAAACTACCAGACGTATGTGTGTCCGACGGATTTGTTTACAAACGGACGGAGATACGGACAGGTGACGAACTACAAGAAGATCGGGCATGGAAGCTCTGGGTACCGAAGGAGTTGCGTGGTAGTCTTCTACAATCTGCTCACGATTCTCCTGCTGCAGGACATGGGGGAATAAGCAAGACACTAGCAAAGTTGAGACAGAAGTACTTCTGGCCAGGTATGGTATCAGATGTACAGGCTTACGTTAAAGCGTGCGTAACCTGTAAGTGCAGCAAATCACTAAACGTGATATCCCGACCGCCGATGGGACAACAAACGATTACCGAACGACCTTTTCAACGCCTCTACATCGACTTCTTAGGACCGTACCCACGAACGAAGACAGGACATACTCACATATTTATAGTCTTAGATCATTTTAGCAAGTATGTTTTATTGCGGCCTATCCGCAGAGCAACGGCAGCTGAGGTAGTAAAATATTTAGAAGAAAATGTTTTCCACGTTTTTGGTGTCCCCGAGTTTATCCATTCAGACAATGGGAAACAATTCGTTTCCGAATTGTTTTCCAGCTTGCTAAACAAATATGGGGTCAAACACGTTCGCACCGCGTTCTATTCTCCTCAGGCAAATGCTTCCGAGAGGGTAAACCGTTCCTTACTGGCCAAACTACGGTCGTATATTGACGGGGACCAGAAGAACTGGGACCTGCATGTCAGTAGTGCAGCATTCGCCTTGAGAAGCGTAGTACACGATGCGACATCATTCGAGCCCTACTATGCCGTATTCGGGATACCCATGATACAACATGCTAGTGCCTATGAAGTCCTGCGCAGACTGGACATGCTTAAGGATCCAAGGGTAAATATTGAGAATAAGACTGATAAATTAGCTTTAATTAGAAATAAAATATTCGAGAACTTAAGACTGGCACATCAAAAATCCACCAAAGTCTACAACACGAGAAGCCGAGATGTCAAGTACGCCGTAGGGCAAACTGTCTATAGGCGTAACTTCAAACAAAGTAGCCTACCTGATGGATACAATGCCAAATTAGGCCCGAAATTCTTACCATCGGTAATCTTGAAGGTGATCGGCAACTCCCTGTACGAAGTAGGCAACCAGAGAGGTGAAGTAGTGGGCAAGTTTCATGCCAAAGACCTTCACGTATGAAGGACAAGAAGACTGTGATAGACCTGACGCACATAAGCTGTCGTTGCTATAGATATGATAGTTTATAAGTAGAGATATAGGTAGTTTTTTATTCATATAGAGGTATATATAGTTTATTTATTGAGTACAGAGAGTTATTTTTTTATGTAGAGGTATAGTATATTTAGTTATTATAGATAGATATTTATGTTTTCAGAGATTCATTTATGTATATCTAGGTATTTATATATTTAAGATATTTTTTTTTTCTAGTCATAAAGTAGGTATATTTACAGATTTATTTATTTATTTATATATAGAGTGTATTTAGTCAGATTATATTTTGTTTATTTATTAGAAGAGCAATTTAATTTCTTTATATAGATTAATGTGTAAAAAAATAGAGTTCGCTAGGCGTATAACACACCCAGGATAGAGCCTAGATGTTTTAATATAAACCCTTAGATATGGAGAGGAATCCCCACCCAAAACTGCAAGAACACATACAGACACACAAATAGTACACACACACTCGCACACGCGCAGCCCATCAGACTCCTTTATAATAAATAGACGATCAGAACTAAGAAAATCCTAAAGCCCAGCCAGTCCGTAGAGCACGAGACTCCTAAACTCAGGGCGTGGGCCCTTGCCACACGTTAGCCTATAAACACACGAAGGGTAGGAAGGGACACCGCAGTCATCACAGGCCTCCTTTTTTTTTACGAGGCCAGTGTCCTCACGACCACTCAGACACTGCCGTCGATCCTGTTACGAGGCCTTACACACCACAAAAAGTTAAATCACAAAAAAAAAAAAAAAAAGAGAAAAAGAAAAAAATAATAATTAACAAAACAAGTGATTGAGGAAGGTGACTAGTCATCAGGCCCGCAACGCTAAACACACACAAAAAAAAAAAAAAAAAAACAAACAATCATTTGGTTGCGGCGACACTAGTCACCAAAAGTGACCCTAGTCACTAAAGGTTGCACTCTAAGTCAAGCACACAACGCAAATATGAAATATAAATAATGAAAAATTAAGAAGCTAGGAATACGAACCCATACAATACCAGCTAGTAGTAGGCCATCATCCACAGAGGAGCAGAATCACTCACGCTGGCACTGAACCTCCGTATAGGGTATACTCGGACGTAGAACATCCATATATCACCGTCTCTTCCCCAACCACTTCGCGTACATGGCCAAATCCCGAAGAGGTGAATCCTCATTGGCCATGGGTAACCCAGGAACAAACGACGTATTTAAAATAATAATAAAAAAAAAAAAAAAACAGGAACCAAAACAAATCGACCGCCGTATCAAAAAATAAAAAAATCACGAAATAAGAAGCGAGCCCCTTTTGTTTTGACAGAAGCGTACAGGCTAGTAGGCCTGTTCGCACACAACTTTCTCCCTCTTGGGAAGAAATTCGGCGAAAGAGAAAACTTCAAAACGAAAAACCGAAGGGAAATGGAAAAGATCCCAATTTAAAAATGATATACGTTCCGTTGGTAGTAATTTCCGTAGTTTGTCATTAGTAAATAGATTTGAGGTTAATTAGAGTAGGTTAGTTATGTTAATGTAAGGTATGTTGTATTATTTTATTGTTCGAATTTAGGTAAATGTATTAATTTATTAAAGTGTTATATCTAAGTATTATCATCTTGACGAAGGATATTGGCAAAGGGAATTCCCCTTTTCCAATGTTCCGAAAGCAGTAGAGATGCTGACAAGGACGACCGACATGACACAGAGGGAGACAGAAAAGACATAGACGAACGAAGAGAAACGTAGCCAACGACCATGATAAAGAGAGAAAAAAAAAAAAATCAAGAAAGATAAGAAACTAGAGCAAAAGAGCACCGACCGTTGATGACTTTTTCTGATTAAATTCAATCGAGAACGGTCGATGCCCTGACAATACAGATAGTGGAAAAAGCAACAGACAGTGACACACAAAACAAAGGGAAGGAACCTTAATTTTTTTTGATTTTTGCGGAAGACGAAAAAAGGTGCGGAGGGGCCATCTATACTTTTGGTGGTAATAGCATAGTATTCTTCGAGAAGAGGACCCGGGGCGAATAGCAGAGGACTTGGGTCGAGCTGCCATACCCAAGCCTCTGCAGTGTTTTTTTGATAGGCCCCGTTTTTTTTGGTAACAACGGCTAGTGGGAACCGTAAGGGAATCCGCAAATACAAGCCAACCTACCGGTAATCCACAAGGGCATACTAAGGTACAGCAAGGAGCAAAGGCCACACAGGGAACTGAAGCGGGGTGCTCCGCCCTAAGTGTTCCGTACCATTGCCGCTGCAGCAGTATCAGAGATACAGTGATACTAAAGCCGCAGTAGAAGCAGAATTCCGCGAAGGAGCAACATCTTTTTTTTTGTGTGAAAAAAAAGGAGAAAAAAAAAAAACAAAATATGAGAGAAGTGCTCTACCGATGAAGTGTAGCTTAGAGTTTTTTTTATATTTTAAATATTGAAAAGTTAAGGTTAGGAGTGAAGTGATTCTGCATTTAGTATTGGTTTTGTGCCCGCGATATTTCAGCTGGAACTTCAGCAACTGGGATCTCTTCTTGTGCTGCCGGCAGGACAACGGGGGACAACAAAAACGTGAGTAATTAATCTTTTCTATGATTCCTTCTTTTAAATGGAGTAATGCTAAGGGCAGAATTAGCTTTGATTAGGATAGGTTAGCTTTAATTGATTTTTTTTATAGAATTTTTAATTTTCCACCTGAATAAACTCAAATGTACAGATTTAATTTAAGTATTTATTTGTAAATGATGGACAGATAATTTCCCTTGTGCGGTGATGGTGTGTGGGGGAATTGGAAGGCCGTCCTTCCGTTGATCAGGCGCGACGATGACTTGACTGAACAACTACACCGACTTGACAAAGACCGTACGCGACGACCATACGCATTTTAAGTACAGGACATTCGACAGTAGTGGCTGGATTGTGGTATTAGGGGCCATCTCCAGTGAATATTGGCCAAGGAGATGGCGAAGGTTGTGTCATCCAGACACAAGGGTGGGTTGGCCATGCCGGTGCCAACAACATCTGGCACGTCTCCGGGACGAGACGAACCCACATCCTGGAGAGACTAGGGGATATAAATGCCGTAGTATAGGGCTAGAATAGGATAGTTATAAGTTAGTTTAGGTATAGGTTAGGGCGTATCGTAAGTTTTAGTATAGATTAGGTATAGATTAGAATAGTTAGGTTAGATCTAGCATACCCTTCTTTCTCCGGGATATGGGCATAAGCCCTTGAGCTTCTTCTTCTTCTTCTCCTGTCTTCTTTTCTATCTTTGCTTAAGTCCGTCCGTGGTCTAATTAGGTTAGCTTTTCTCTTCTCTATTAGGTTCTTTTTTTATACATATGGCACGATTCCTTTTTGTGTTTGAGTAGGTGGTGTGAGAGTGATGGGAGACAAGAACCAGCCCCGTCCGACGAGTTAAGCCGTGCAACCGCGTGCGTGCCGCCGTCCCCTTCACCTACACCGAAGACGCCTCCGTGGCCTGCCCCGTCTTGGCCTTCTTCGGCTTTGATTTACCAGGAGAAGTCCATTGTTTTGACTGTTCCTTGGTTTCTGGTGTGTTGTGGTGAATCCAGGTTTCATCCACGGTTACGAAACGGCGCAAAAACTCAGCCGATTTTTTCTGGAACATCGCAAAACACACCTTTGAAGTTCTCAAACGAATGCGTTTGTTGTCAATTGTGAGCAAACGCGGCACCCATCTTGCGGAAAGCTTTTTCATGTCCAAATATTTATGTAAAATCAAAATCTCTAAGCCATGTGATAAGCCTGTGGCCTCTTCAAGCTCACGCACTTTCACTCGCCGATCGTCCATTATCAAACCATAAATTTTGTAGACCATTTCTGGTGTCAATTGGGCGACCAGAACGTTCGGCGTCACTTGTACTTGAACGACCGCACCGAAATTGAGTAAACCAGTGGTGAATGGTTCCAATCGATGGTGAAGAGTTCCCATAATATTTGTCAAGCTTTTGTTTGGTTTGCGTGATAGTTTTTTCTCGCAAAAAATAGTGTTTAATGAGCACTCGAAATTCACTTCTTTCCATTTTAACGAAAATGCTAGTAGGAGTCTATATAAAATGGCTGCTACAACAAAACTGTTTGACAGATCTGTCTGAAAATTTGGGTACGTTCTTTTGAAAGATGATTCTTGACAAAAAAAAATTAAATTTAAGGTGACGACACAATTTGTGTTAATTTTCAGGGACTTATTGACCCACCCTCGTAATTGTACAATTCATGGTCAAAGATCCAGATTTCTAATAAGACTATAATTTGAGGTTGGACTGAGAAGAAATTATGCAAATAGTAAAAAAGTAAAAGTATCAAAATTTTTTCTCGTGTTTTTTATATTTTGGTGGAGCAGTGTTAAATTTGACAATGCATGGAAATCTGAGCCAATAAATAAATTATTACTTGCACTACAGTTATTAAGATCAAAATTTTCATTTGAGAACAACATTAAGTTATAAAGAAAAAATTAGTTAAAAGAAAAAAAATCATAAAAGATTAAGATTATCTATGGAATTAATAAATTTGATCTCCATACCCCAAGATATTCCGGAACGATATGTGACACGCGGACGTACATATAATGTGAATTAGTATTTGATAAGGCATGATATTCATATTTTATTTTAGGTTTTGATCTCTCCAAACGTTTTGATCTCTCTCTCTCTGACGATGAGATTATAAATTATAAAACGATTAAATTGACCGAAAGAATCACGGAATGCACGATATGCATTTTGATTTGAACGCCCATTTTCGTAATAAGCCTGAATAACTTTAACGCGTTGCTCGATTGTGTATCTTTCCATGGTTCAAATTGAGTTAGTCTGAAATTGAGAAATGTCAAATGAAATGCAGAAAAAAACTTGACGTTTAGGTGTGGTTCACATTCAACATGGGCCCTTAAAATTTAACCACCCTTTACATGCTGTACCAGAAAAGATAGTCCTTATAGGTAGTGAAATTGTACATCCAAACGAAACTCCAGTGGTTGCTGATCATTTTGAAGAGTAACAAGAAGTTGCAGAGGAGAAAGAGCCAACAGCCGGATCAAGTAAAAAAACAACTAAGCCTCAACATGATAACCCCTAATCGAAGACTTGGTTTTCAACACAAATTCGTATGCTATCAGAAAAGTAGTCCGTAATTTCAAGCCACTGCAACAGAAATGGAAATATTTTTGGGTCTTTATATCATAATCTAAAAGTTTCCGCGTATTCGTTTGTATTGGGATTCCAGTCTAGATATGAAATTTTTTTCGTAGAGTATAGCTAGATTTATTCAGTTGAGAAATAATTTGCATGTAATTGATAACAACTCTATTGCACACGATAATTCTGATCGTCTTATAAAAGTCCGGCCATTGTACTCGTATGATTCGGTCAGAAAACGTTGTCTCGAACTAAATTTAGAACAAATACTGAGTGTGGATGAACAGATTGTACGCTTTCGAGGAAAACTTGAGATCAACCAATATGTAAAAGGAAAACCTGAGCTATGGGGCATAAAAATATTTATGATTTGTGCTATTACAATACAAATATGGTGCAACTGCCGCTTATGAAAATCTACTGTCTAAAAGAATAAATGGGAATGGTTATTACCTGTTGCAGGATCTTCGCGAAAGAGAAATATATAACAATGAACAATCTTCTGGTTTTCAGTAATCCATCAGAACATTCGCAGTTTGAGAATAAATTTTGATGCATTTTCCACTCATCTTTCCTCTTTAGACCACTTACCAGATCTAATTTTTGTTTCTGAAATTTAGATTTTTAAAGACGAAATTTCTGATTTTAGTATTCCTAATTTTTTATTTGATGCAGCGTGCAATGATTCATATGCAGCTGGTGGTGTTGGTGTATTTTTTCAAAGTGGCATAGCAGGTCAAAAAATCCAAAAGTATAATATAATTTACAAAGCGCTGACATAATTAGTTTTTGTTGTGAAATTTCTGGTATTTACTATTGTTTTATTTGCGTTTATATTGTAGATTTCACAAATGTTCAGTAAAATCCTTTATTGAAGAATTTTCTGGGTTTTTGGAATTTCAAACTTGTAAAAATATAATTCTGCTTGGCGACTTTAATATAAATATTCTGTCTGACTTAACAGATGTCGATCACTTCTTGATGATTCTATCTGCGTTCGGTTTTGAATCTTTGCTGGCCCAGTCCTCAATAGCCTTCGACATATTCTTAATGAAGCTGCAGTCTCACATTACGAACAGCAAACAGACACAAAGTAACATTAACAACAAAATTAAATGTCTGAAGCCATGGATGACTCTCTCACTTCTGAACAAAATTCGAAAAAAATAGGCTCTGTCTTCGAGTTAGAAAACACCCAAATAATACTAGACTTAAACAATATTACGAAAAGTTAAATAAAGAGCTTAAATTGGAAGTCCCTTATTGTAGAAATAATTATTTTCGTAGTAAATTAACAGCAAGTCTTAGTAATTCCAAAAAAGAATGGCGTGTTGTTGATGAAATTCTTAATAGAAAATCTTCAGAGGTGAACGTCAACAACTCAACTATCTCTGACCCTTTGAAAATTGCGAATTTATTTAGCGATTTCTTTTGCAATATTAGTTCTTTTCAAAACTCACCAAGCAATAATTTCAATTGCATGAGTAATATTGATTTAGTAGATATGGAAAGTCAAACAGAGAGTTTTTTCTGTGAACCATTCACTGCTCTGGAGATCCATAAAATAATTTACTCTCTTAAATCATCGAATTCTACTTCTTGTGATAAGATTTCAAGTTTTATGTTGAAAAAAAATTTCGTTTCAAATCTCTGATGTTTTATGTTTTATTTTTAATAGTAGTATTCAGTTAGGAAATTTTCCGCAATCTTTAAAAACGGCAATAGTAATGCCACTTCATAAAAAGGGCGACAATACAATTTTAAATAACTATCGCCCTATATCTTTGCTGTCGGTATTTTCAAAAATATTTGAGAGGGCTATTAAATCTAGAATATTGTCATTCCTAGAAAGAACACACTTTTTCAGTGATTGCCAATTTGGTTTTAGAAGTGGAATGTCTACTGAAACTGAACTGCTGAAACTAACTGGTAAATTATATCACAATTATAACTGGTAATTCATCAGAGATTCCGGCTTCTTTGTTTATAAATATCACTAAAGCTTTTGATATGGTGTATCACTCAATATTAAATAAACTTTTCCGTATAGGTTTTAGGGGCTATACATATGATTGGTTTGTTTGTTTGTTTGTTTTGGTTGGTGTTCCACAAGGGTCAGTTTTAGGTCCTATTCTGTTCTTAATATATGTAAATTCTTTGTTTATTCAACCTTTTAAAGGTAAAGTTACTGCTGTTACTGATGATACTGCGCTTTCATACTCAAATAAAAGCTTGCTTAATGTTTTATCGGATGTAAACTATGACCTCGATTTACTGAGAAAATGGTTTTCCTTACACAAGCTCACAATCAGCGATAAAACGAAATTTATGATATTCAATATCAACAGTAAAATTTGTGATGATTTGTCGTTATTCTATCACTCTACGAGTTGCACACGCTTTCGCTTATTTAATAATGATGATAATACTTCCTCCTTTAATAATTTAACGTCTTGTTGCAGTACTTGTTTTAAAGTTGAGTGCGTTGACAATTTTAAATATTTACGTATTGTCTTAGATAATAAGCTTAGTTGGTATAATCATACAAGTTATTTTAAACAATATCTTAACAAGTGGTAAGTGTATCACCTAAGCCTCTATTGCCCACAATCAATTTTAAAACTTGTATATAATGGTATATTTAAATCTAAGTTGGAATATGGCTTTACTTGTTGGGGTGGTGCATTTTTTAAAAAACCTGAGCCTTTACTAATGAAACAAAAGCATGCAATTCGAATCTTATGCCGAGTAAATCGCAGAACTCCAAGTTTTAATTTGTTCAGAAACCTTGAAACTCTTCCTCTAAGGCATCTCTTCTGCTATAAAGTCTTAAAAATATTTTTCTAAAATGCGGGTTTTTACTCAGTCAGAAATATCGAAAACTATAATTTGCGAGGAAATACTAGAAATTTTGTAACCGTTCCTGCAGTTCATAAAGTTCACTTTGGACGATTTCACTTTGCTACCGCACCCCGTTTGTTCAACCTACTTGCAGATACTATGAGACGTGAAAGAGTGGAAAATGCATTTCTTAAAGGTATTAAAAAATGGGTACTGTCTTTTGACTACTCAGCTATAAATAGTTTGTTTATTAATGAATTTTGTTCTTTGAATGTCTAATTATTCTTTTATATTTTGGTCTTTTAAATTATTGTAACTTTTTGCTCCCCATCAACTATTTCAATATTTTAATTTTTTGTAGACTGCTTGGTACATTCAACTCTTGTCACTTGGACAATAGATTGTACCTAACAATTTCATTTTAATTAAACAATGAATTTGTAAAATCATAGATTTGTTATTCAATAAAAGTGAAATAAAGCATAAAAAAAAAAAATAAAAAAAAATAAAAAAATATGCTGGAGGGATGATCAGAATAAATAGATTTGGAAAACCGCCACTCATAACGGACAAAGAAGGGGCAAAAAGACAAGAGGATATACTGATCAAGTTACGAACAGCACCAAAGACGTAGTGGTCATTAAGTGGATGGACAACAAAGGTGTAGTTCTTGCTTCGAATTTTGCTGGAAAGCGCGAAGATGCAACAAAACATCGAAAGAATATATATCGATTCCGCGTCCTGAAATTGTGCGATTATATAACAACGGAATGGGTGGTGTAGATAAAACCGACCGTTTGTACCGTATCTTCAACAGATCCAGACAATGGACTTTGAGAATGACTTTTCACGCCATTGACATAGCATTAACCAACAGCTGGCTAGAATACGAGGAAGATTGCAAGACCTGTAATACACCAAGCAGAGATGTTTTAGATCTGTTGCACTTCGGCAGTGTGTTGCAGATGCTCTTATAAAAATGGCACAACCAATAATCAGGAAAAAAGGACGTCCTTCTTCAGGTAATAGCTGTCAAAGCGACGTCGTTGCGGTACTGAAATCCGAACAGCAAGTGAAATCCAGTATGACACTGTCACTGAACCCACAAGGTGTAAAAAACCGAAATGTAAACAAAAAATACATGTTTACTGTCTAAAATGCGAAATACATCTATGCTTCACTACTGGCCGAAATTGTTTCCGAATATTCCACCACCCATTTTTAACTAAAATAAGTAACTTGAAATAATAAAACTATTTGTGTTTTACTTGAAGAAGGCAGGCACACCATCACACATGGCTTTTGGCAGACACCTGGAGATGGATCGAGGAGCGTACAACAATAAAGGCTCGGATTGCAGCGGCCTCAGCAGTAGAAGAAGAAAGAAGTACAGCGTAGTGTGAGACGTGACAAACGTCAATATATCGACACACTGGCTTCTAGGGCTGAAGAAGCAGCGAGCAGGTGCGATAGCAGGACTGTTTACAGCATCACCAAGGAGCTCATTGGTTTCCGAAACTCCAAACAACACCCGGTGAAGAGTCTGGATGGTAACCTCCTGATTTCGGATGAGGATCACCTCAATAGATATAGAGAATATTTTGCTTCAGTGCTAAATCACTTAGACGATGGCGATATGATCTCAAATTCGAATGAGTATACGCACGGCACCTCCCAAGCAATCAAGTCCCTCAAGAAAAACAAAGCGGTGGGTATTGATGGCATCCCTGTCGAATTGTTTCAAGCGGCGCCAAACACATCAGCAGATCTGCTGCATCCGCTGATACAGAGAGCTTGGGATAGCGAACAATTTCCACAGGAGTGGAAAGGGGGATGATCATTAAGCTTCTGAAAAAGGGACACTTGATGGAATGCGAAAACTGGAGAGGTATATGTGTTCTTCCAGCTGTAGCCAAAATAATAGCAAAAATAATTCTGGACCGAATTAAAGAGCATTTAGATTCTACTCTGGACGTCGCGAACAGGCAGGCTTTCGCGCTGGATCCTCCTGCATCGACCACATAAACACCTTACGAATCATAATCGAACAATGCATTGAGTACAGGTCTCCGCTACATCTGTTGTTTATCGACTTCGAGAAGGCTTTCGACAGCTTGAATCGAGATGCTACTCGTATTTGGCTGGCTTACGCAGGAGAGGCATTCCGGAAAAACTTATTGCTATTATCAAGGCTACATACGAGGGCGGTAAGTGTCACGTTTTACGCAACGGTAAGGTGTCAGAGGAATTTGGTGTCCAAAGTAGAGTACGTCAAGGATGCATTCTGTCACCACTATTGTTCTTGGTGGTTAACAGCTATGTACTCCGTGCAGCATTGACGGAAGGAAACAATGGAATTCGTTGGACTATGACATCTTACCTTAAACACCTAGACTACGCTGACGATGTTTGTCTACTTTCACATCGGCCCATAATCTAGAAACTGAGGCAAACAAAGTGGGGCTCAAAATAAACACGGCCAAAACAAAAGCCCTTAGCACTTCCAACACTAACGCTCAACTTAACATTGCCGGACAGGAAGTCGAAAAAGTTGACAACTTTCTATATTTAGGAAGTGTGGTCTCGGCTAACCTCGGTGGCACCCAACTGGACGTATGCAGTAGAATCGGGAAGACTAAAGGTATGTTTCGGTATGCTATCCACAATCTGGAAAAGTAATGTTATCAGCTTAAGAACCAAGCTGCGGCTGTTCCGCTCTAACGTAGAATCGGTACTGCTGTATGGGTGCAGTACCTGGAAGGTGGACACCATTAACACACACAGGTTGCAAGTCTTCGTAAATAAATGTTTAAGAATCATCTTGAGGATTTTTTGGTCGAACCGGATCTCCAACGAACAGTTTTATATGAGAACGGGCCAAGAACCTATAAACATTACTATACGAAGGAGAAAGTGGCAGTCGATTGGACACACCCTACGGCGCGAAGACAACTCCATTGCGAAATACGCCATGCAGTGGAATCCGCTCACCCAAGCAGGCAGAATAGCGGGACGCCCTAGGCAAACATGGCGCAGAACAGTTGAGGAGGAATCGAGCTCTATAGGAA
This sequence comes from Pocota personata, assembly GCA_963082735.1. NCBI lineage: Eukaryota > Metazoa > Arthropoda > Insecta > Diptera > Syrphidae > Pocota > Pocota personata. Next base: position 83,170,339 of record OY720432.1, on the reverse strand, counting down.
TGAGTTGGAGGCAGCTCAAACGCGTTGCAGAAGTACGAACAAGATGGGGCGCAGGCGTGGTTGACGCCCTATGCCTCCCGAGGGGTTAAAGGACCTAAGTAAGTAAGTAAGAAAGTTAAAACTAGTATTTATATATTTGTTTACGAATGAATGATTATTAAAACATTAGAATTTGTAGATAACAATATATCCTATGAAAACCAACACTGTAGACCTGATGTCCATGTGAGTGGTCATTAAATTTTCCAAAAATCTATAAAACATACAATCATTTTTTTTGGTAAATATTCTTCAATTAGATCCTAACTACACTGGAAAATGTTGAAAATATTTTTAATGGTGCGTCAAATTAATTCAGGTTGAAATCTTAAGGAGGGAGATGTTGAGAATTACATTTCAATTACTCTAAGATGCAGCTTTCTTCAGCAGCTACCCAGATTGTCTATGAGCTAAGCCTGACATGTTGTGTTCACACTGTTAGAAGAGGCTCGTGTTCTTTTTGCTCAATATTTCCTGGATAAGTTTGAAAAAGGAGAGTCAAGCTGCTTCAATAAGATCGTTACAGGTGATGAATCTTGGTTTTACAAGTACGACCCGGAAATCAAACAGCAGTCCATGGTATAGAGCTCAGTGCAAATCCCCCAGTAAAGGCCAAACAACAAAAGTTAGCGTCAAAAGTTATAATGTCGATGTACTTCACCAGGGCGAAAATAGTCGCCGTCATCCCGCTTGAAACTGGTCAAACAGTCACTGTATATGTTTGAGATCATCTTTTATGTACTAACACCTTAACTCTCTTCTTTTATGTTTGAATAAAGTCAGTCTGCATTTAGAACTCATAGGCCATATTTCATTTGTCTTACACTATACGTATCGAACAGTGCACCTAGTTATACGCCATTTGTTTGCACTTGTTCACCATAACAAACTATTTTCGAGAAAATTTATATTATTCAAAAGTGGCCACTAGCAATGTAGCGTAAATTTTTGGGTTATTTCTTAGACCTCGGGGTACCTCTTAGACCCCAGATATGAAGTTTGATTAAAATTTAGAGTTCGAAAGTTTTCACGAAACAATACCTGCCTTTTTACAAGTGTACGCAAAAAAAATGTATCTCTTGTCGATCGTTTGAAATCAAACACCCGCACTTTTTGTTATTTTTGCTAAGTTTTGCTTTTCACTGACCAAAAAATCATAGTTTAACGAGCGATAGAATTATGTACTCGTATTTAAACCCATAGAATGTGTTAGTAACAAAAAACCATATTTGTAAAAAATAAAATTAAGATCAGTTAATGTTTTAAAAAATAAAATGTATATGCACATACTTAAGTGAAATGCAAAACAATCGGGAGTTAATTTATGATGTGACCGAAGCAAAGTATAGATTTATACTGTAGTACGAGTATCTGCTTGTTAAGTCTTTGGGGATGACTAGACATAGCATCCAGTACATAGGCAAAGATCAGTTGCTATATTTTTAATCAACTTATGTGGGGAATTCCTATATTTTGAAAAATAAAACACTTCCCTACAAGACTGAGCTCCATCAGCTCCTTATCCTGAAAGTTTTTTTTATTATTATTATTAATAGCATGTGTATGGAAACAAATACACTATCTACAGTCGTGTGGTAATTGTTGTACGGTCAAGTCAGATTAGTTTTGTAGAATCTGTTTCAAGAAATGAACATCATTTATTTTAAAATTGCATTACTGATATGTTATATTTTATTCGCTCAATCAGCCTGAGTAAATGTCAGAATTCCCACAAAGTCGAAGAGAAGTCACTTATACCAGTATAAGTCGAGGTCACATATACTCGTATAAGTGATCTTTGGCCCAATTCTAAAGCTTGGACTATTGCTTTGTGTTTTTTTTACCTTTAGTTAAAAATACTAAAAAAAAGAACATTTGCCGCTTTGCTGCATGCCAGAGATGTGTAGAATATCCGTATCCATATCCACGGATAATCACTGTACTGCTACTTTACTTTTTCCTTAAATTGGGTAGTATAAACGACATCCACAAAGGTTTGAACTTATGTCTACCTATCTTGTTGATCTAATTTGGGCGAAAAAGCCTGCTCCAATTTGCTCTTGCTGTCAAATGTCGTATTGGTTCAAAAATTATGTTTCCAAATCAATTTATTGACTTGGACAATTTATTACTTCAAGAGTGTGTATTCTAAATGTGGCGTATTTAATTGTTGCCATATATATAGCTTTTGGATCGTCTTCGATAGTATATTAAAATTACGCAAATTCACTTTGCAAAATTGTTGAGTGTGCTGGAAATGATCAAATGTGAAATTAACACATTAATTTTGTTCGCACATATTGAGCGTTAGAAGTGGAATATAATGAAAGTGGCATCGTCTTGTTGAAACCATATGCAGAGAAGCCCAAAGTAACAGTAACAGTAACAAAAACAGTAACAGTAACAAAATCGCGTACCACACATTCAATTCTTCATGATGTAAAGTGACTCATGAATAACTTGTCGATTTGCATTTGCCCCGAACCGACTGTAACATAACCATTTAAATGAAAATACGCTTCATCTCTAATTATACATTTTTTCTTAAAACTCAGGGTTATCATTAATAAACTGTAACATATCATTGGCATATGCCCGGCGGCGTCAATGGTCTTGTGATAGAGACTGTTGGTGTCAACTGAATCTTGTGCGGGAACAAATGCAAATCTCTATAAAGAATTCGCCTTAAAACATTTGCACTAATTTTAAGTTCCTAAGAACGCTGTCGAATTGATGTTGAGGGAGATTATTTGCAACAGTGTGGGGGTACCTCTTTCTTCAAATTCACGCATTATACGGTAGATAGTCATACTTCTTGGTGCATTATTTCGACCCAAAATTTCCCTTAATTTTCATATGGTTACCGTAATCGAATATTATTTCATGATAAATTTACCCTACACTTCACTAATGCCAAATAAAAACTGTCAAACCTAACCTATACCAAAATGGCGGCCTTTCAAAACACATAGTAAACCTTTCCTGTATAAACAACATCCGTCATTTTTTAAACTTAGAATCACACACGATTTCAATATTAATGGCGTGATTCATAATTTTATATTACTAATCATTATAACTAAATTTGGTTTGCGTAGGGACGCGTATTATTTCCCACTATAATTTAATCGCATTCCTATCTACCAGTGGCGTGGGGTGAGATTTCAAGAGAGGGAAGCCGAAAAAATGTTAAGTAAAATGTTTTATTCAAGACTTACCATTTTGGTGCTTATTCGAAACACAGACTTAAGATATGCAATCTAAGCCACCTTTGTTATACTTTAAGTCATTGAAATTTACGTAAACAATGAGTTCATCGCATAAAAAAAGTGGCTTCGAAAGAAGCCGTTCTGGGCAGAATAATCTATATAAGTTATTGATAACTCGGAGCGTTGTTAAATATAAAAAATTTAGAAATTACAATTATGTACTACCTATTTGTACTCTAAAGCTATCCTACGATTCTTTTTTACGAATTCTGCTGAAACTCTTTCATAAAAATTTGAGTTATTTTTAATTTCTAAAAGAAGGTGCTTTTCGATGCCAGGTCTGAGAGTCTTTCTTCTTTGTGGGAATTTCTTAAGTGTGGACTAGTTTTAAAGTCGAAAAAAATCTTTCGACAGAGGCCACAGTCAAAGGCAGGGTTAAAAATACTTGAGAAAAAAATATCTCTAAGCATTTCCGTATTAAAATGCTTATAAAGTTGAAAAACCTCAAGCTTTTTAAGTGAAGGGGTAGTTTATAAAACTTTGAATTCCTTTTTTTGAAGTAGTAAAATTAAAAATTCCATGAAATAGGGTAATTAAAGAAGATATTTTGTAATCCGGCATTGAATTAGAAAAATATTCATATTTTGATTTGTTTAATAAATCAAAGAAAATATATGAACTAAATTAACTATACCTATTCTTAATCTGACTTGTAACATTATCTATAATTGCTACAAAAATATATATGGCTATAATTTGTTTTTGAATCAATATTAAGTAGTCGGCGTTTGCGTGGAGGTTCTGACCAGTCACTTACGCTCTCATAGATTGAGTCAAATGAGTTTAAAAATTCAGAATGAATCCATGACTCAAAACCCTTGATCTCTTGCTTCGGAAGCTCTATGTCTTCTCTGCAATTGAATAAGACGTTCACTATACGCGAATGATGTGTAAATTTCGAATATGTTTTTTGGAAGAATTAATAAAATTGTTTATATCAAAGAAACCTGTGTGACTCCAAACACTAGGAGAATTAGAAAAAAGAAGACTAGGAAAACAAAACATTCTATTTAATTTGCAACTGCCAGTCAGACATGGATTGTTTTTGTAAAAAGATTCATGAAAATGTTTCTGATACCCATCCTTTCGCGTATAATCAATTTTCATTGATGGTGTCGAGCGACCTAGTTCTATAACTTTTTTTTTTTTTCGTTTAGAAGAAAATCAGTTAAACAATACTCAAAATTAACTAGAGACATCTTGTCTAAGAATAATAAGAATGTTCAATGGGGCACCTCTTGAGTAGATTTATAATTACTTACTTGGTATATAGCTAATAACTATTCACTTATCTCACTCAGTATTTTATAATAATTTAATAATTTAAAACACTAACTTAACTACCAATATGTAATTACTAAATTTTTAAAATTTTCTAATAATTAGCAGTATCAAAAATCACAAAAATTTGCATCCAAATTTTCAATAAATCACGCATAATTACACAACCGATTTGCAACCGTCATTTCAAATTTGCAAAAAAAAAATACCCAACAAGTAAGAAAAACCTCAAACGCCATCACACAATAACTCGATTTTCGTCGGCTTATTTTGTTGCCTAGAATAAAAAAAAAAAACTCCCTTGAACCAAAACCTTTCTCCTCCACTAATGTTCATCCACAAAAGCCGAGAAATCGCGGTTTATTTTCCTCATAAGCGAATGTATGTTAGACAAAGAAATCTCAAATAAACTTCTGCGCCAGAAAGGAATAGAGTTGAAAGTTCGTACTGTGAAGAAATGAATGCATAAGCCGGAAAATGAATGGCTTCTCAAAAAAATTCATTGCAAGCTCTCTCGCTAGAGGAGTTCATACTTGTCTCGCCTATGTGTGCGAGTTTATGTATGAGTAAAAATGAATAAACAACCGAAGTGGTCGCAGCATTTCATCTTCGAGCGTGTATAAAGTTATGAAAAATGGTTTGATGAACAAATAATTGAATGTGATGGTTGGCAAGTGGCAAAATAAAAATTTTTGATATTTGAAAAGGGAAGCCGGAAGGAATCGGCTTGTATGGACGCCACGCCACTGCTACCTACATACAGTGGCGAGCCAAATAAAAGCAGTGCCACTTTGTACGCAACACTTTCTTTAATATTTTCATAATGTAATTTTTTTTTTTTCTTTTTTGTGACTTCTACTGTAATATTGTACTTATCGACAACAAGTCAATCATGTGACTTCATATTATAACGGTAAACCCTAACTTTTGCTTTGAAATGTCAATTGGTAGTGCATCTGGTACTTTTTCATGGCAGCAAAATAATAGCAGTGCATATCAGTTCTAAGAATAGAAATTTTGTTTTTACTTGAATTTTGAATTTAAATTATAGGAAAGTAAGATGAAAGCCTCTACGAGTATTTTATGTTTTCAATTAATTTGTAGTAAAACCGATTAATTTTATTCTTTGAAAGTGGGTCGTGGAATACACTGCACACCAGAGAGGCGCGAGTTAATTCAATCGTTTAGGAAAGACGGGAACACCTACAAAGAAATTGAAGACCTCCTAGGATGTTCCGCTAAAATGCTAAGCAATGCGATGAAATATGAAGTGGAGGTTGAAACACGCGGCCGGAAGAGAATATTGCATACGTCAGTAGTGAAACATGTTCTAAGGTACTCTAAGATGAAGCTTTCTTCAGTAGCTACCCAGATTGTCTATGAGCTAAGCCTGGCATGTGGTGTTCACACTGCTAGAAGAGGCTCGTGTTCTTTTTACTCAATATTTCCTGGATAAGTTTGAAAAAGGAGAGTCAAGCTGCTTCAATAAGATCGTTACAAGTGATGAATCTTGGTTTTACAAGTACGACCCGGAAATCAAACAGCAGTCAGAAGGTGCAAATCCCCCAGTAAAGGCCAAACAACAAAAGTCAGCGACAAAAGTTATGATGTCGATGTACTTCACCAGGGCGAAAATGGTCGCCGTCATCCCGCTTGAAACTGGTCAGACAGTCACTGCTAATTGGTATACTGAAACTTGCTTACCACAAGTTTTCCAAAATTTACTAGGACGCCGACAAAAAGAGGAGCTGCGCCACTACTTTTTGCACAACGATAATGCGTCTGCGCGCACTGCTGAAAAACCCAACAACATTCTTGTGTTCTCGGGCATCAATGAAATTCATCCAGCACCTTATTCTCCGGATCTATCGCCGTGTGACTTTTGGCTGTTTCCGAAAATTAAAAAAAGATTTAAGGGGAAAAATCTTCACATCTAAGGAGGAGCAGAAAAGCTCCAAAAAAGGATTTTGAAAGCTGTTTTAAAAGATGGACCTATCGGCTGAAGAAATGTATTGAAATAAATGGGAATTATATGGAGAAATTAAAAAAAAAAATGAAGATTAAATATTTAAAGTTAAAATAATTTTTGTGCATTATTATTTAATCATCTAAGCGAACTTTTGTTAGTCTTTACGTATATGTACATCCTACACAGAACTAGTCTATGAGCCGTCCAATGATCAACTGTAATGAAGTAGTCTACTGTGGGGGTCTCTGTCAATTTGTCCCCAAACTCTTTGTTCGGCATCGATGTACATATACATAGGTTCCATTTGAATAGCAAGCAGACGCATTTTAGGCGCGATACATTCTAACCGTTGGTATAGCCAATGTAATGACAGTTAGGGACATTACCCCTCTGCCAAACTGATTTTTAAGAATGAAAATTAGTTATACTCATGAAAAAGTCGATACAAGTGTACTTTATTATTATTATTTATTAATCCCCAAAACCGTCAAAAGCTGCAATACAAGTTGTACCAAGATAATGACCCGAAGCATAAGTCACTCTTGTGCAGGACTTGGTTGCTTTACAATTGTAGCAAAATGTTCGACACGCCTGCGCAAAGCCCAGATATGAACCCTATCGAAAATTTGTGGACATTTTTGAATTGTGTTAATTTGTTTTGTTGTAGCTATTAAGAATAAACTTGTTAATAAAATTATGAAAAAAATTTTCACATTTCAGCTAAAATTGCAAGAAATTTTTCCTTATGCAAACAATTATTTGACATACTGTGCGAGTATATGTGCGGAATAATGCCGCACATATTGGACCGAGTCATCAAAAATTGAACGATGCAACTAAAAACTGCTTAACAATACAATACCAATTAATTTACAAAATGGTCTTGAAAAACAAGAAACTAGTGTTCTGTGTACTAAAAAAGATAGATTTATTTACCAGATTAATTTTAAAAAAATACGAGATTGTTTATTATCTGACCGAAGCAACGTACTATACAGACCTAGACTGCACACTTCATTCAGTTTTAAATATGATTGTGTAACGGTGAGGTCATAGGCGATTTAATTATGTGAGTATATAAGATAATTTCAAATGAACTCAAAATGTTAAGTACTAACCTCAACAAGACAACAACAAGTTGTGACTGTTTTCCAGCGTTTTTAGCTGAACGATTTTCTAAACATCATATCATATCCGGTCCCATAGGGTCAATTAATTTTGATACGATAGACCCGCAAAACTATATAAATATGTTTATATACATGTGATCAGCATCGAAAGCTAAGTCGATCTAGTCGTGACCATCCGAATATACGTATGTCACCACTTTTTCGGCTTTAAATTTTGAACTAACAATACGAAATTTTATTTATAAGCTTTCTAGAACTCGAAGCAGTACAAGTGAACAAATTTTTTACTTGAAACTGAAAAATATCGCCGTAACAAAATGCACGTTCACTTTCTACACAATTCATCTATACATTGTATTATACTACACCTACTTTTTTGGGGCGTTTCCTAAAAAACCTTTTGATTTTTGAAAGCTTTACGGTGAAAGCTAAGCGTTACTTTCAAGATCTCATCAGAATCCGTGCCTTTCGATAACAAAGATAAATAGTAACCGCCACGCATACCATTTCCCTAGTACAAGTTGCTTTTCTGATAAAAATATTATGAAAGTTGCGGAAAGTTAAAAGGACACAACGCCACCCCCACTTTATTACGGATGGGTTAGAAAGGACAAAGATCCACTCCAGACGTATTGTAACTTTTCTGTGGTTTCATTCTTTACTGTTTTTAAAAAACGAGCGTATTTACATATTTATTTAATACATCTCCATTTCTGCTAGATAAATCTACGATAATTTTTGTCAATCCACCGCAGAATAAATAAATAAAAACTTAACTTGTTCGCTATAAACAAAAAACAATTTTCTTTATGGAATTTTATAGATTTTTTTTTACTCACTTGCAGTTTTTTTTTAAATTCGTGGAATGGGATGGAAAGTGATAGATATGTTTCAATATTATAATTTTATTTTTTAACCTAATCTCATTGAAAGATCCACATATTAATTTTTCTAAGTCTTCACCACCTATCTCCGAGACAGATCTAGACACTCTATGGATACGTCAACTTTTTTCAACTCTGAGCTCTTGTCTTCTTCACCTGTCCTAGAACCACAGAATCCTACTGATATAGCTAACAATTCTTCTCCCATTTATAATGTTATTTTCGGCATTGACCTCAGGTTAAGGAAAGCGTGAAAATGTTACTTCAATCAAAAATCTTTAGGAATCATGCTAAAAATTGTGTCACTGTCCCCGAAATGACTGTCACAAAACCAGTCATTAAGTCTCAGCCCGATGAATTTAATTAACAAACTTCAGTAGCTACTGTAACTCGCGCGCCCCGTCCAACTATTGAATCAATTCCTAAGCTTAGATCTGAGTTTACTTCTCTCCTGAAGCCCGTAACTTCCCCTGATGATGTCGTATGTCACTTAACCTCTAACAACTTAATTCCTACTGATATTACTGTTAAGTGTACTGAAATATAATAAGTAAATCCAACAGCCTCTATTGCCTCTGTTCCTATTTTCGATTCACTTTGCAACAGTGACTCGTGGCCTCCTAATAAAATAGAATTCTCGCATGGGTCATCGAACTAACATAAGTCAAGTACTCCTGCCTCAAAAAGCTTTACAGATTGAACCTCTACTAGGGCTTCGGATTAAAACTGCAAATATTTTTACCAACTCTCAGGCTTTTCCAGACAACTTTATCACTTTTACAGAAACTTGACTTAACGCAAGTGTTTCTAACCACAGAACTTTTTAATAATAAGTTTTTACTATTGGGTTTATAACTTAATTCGTGCGGTTTTTTTAAGAAAAACATGTACAATAGTATTATTCAAAGTATTGCCCATCTGAAGCTATGACTTTTTCCCATCTTTCTGGCAATTTGTGGATCCCATCCCAAAAGAACTGCGCCGGCTTGGCAGCCAAGAATGAATCAAGCCAATTTTTGATATTCTGCTCTGATGTGAACCGTATTTCAGTGAGGGCGTTCTGCATCGACCGGAACAAATGTAGTCAGAAGGGGCGTTGTCATGATTGAAAATTATTGCCTCTGTCTGGTCGCATATTCCAGGCGTTTTTCGGCTACTGCTCTCTTCAAACGGATTAATTGTGTTCGGTAGCGTTGTCCATTGATGGTTTCACCCGGTTTTAACAGCTCATAATACAGCACACCCTTCTGATCCCACCAAATACAGAGCATTACCTTCGCGCCATGGATATTCGGCTTTGCCGTTGATTTGGCTGGTTGGCCGGGTTTCACATATGATTTTTTGCACTTGGGGTTGTCGTAATGGATCCATTTTTCACCACCAGTAACAATCCGATGCAAAAATGACTTCCTTTTGTGGCGTTCCAGCAGCATTTCGGACATGCAAAACCGCCTTTCGACGTCTCTCGGCTTGAGTTCATGTGGAACTTTACTTTTGAATATATCCAGCTGCTTTTAAACATTTTTAAATGGCTGCTTGAGTGACACCCAAAGATTCTGCGAGCTCTTCTTGTGTTTGGCAACAATCTTCATAGAGTAATGCTTCCAGTTCTTCATCTTCAAACTTTTTTGGCTGCCCAGGACGTTCATCGTCTTCCAAGCCAAAATCACCACTTTTAAATCGTGCAAACCACTTTTGGCACGTTCGCTCAGCTAGCGCATGTTCACCATTTACTTCCACCAAAATACGATGACCTTCGGCAGCAATTTTCTTCATATTAAAGTAATGAATAAGAACTCCCCGCAAAAACACTTTTTCAGGCACAAAGTTCGACATATTTGAGTGAAAAAAAATTATTGTAGTTTACCCTTCAAATGAATGACATATACTGAAATGACGTACAATGACAGTAGCTTTCCAACGCATGTTCCAATGGAATAATAACAATGGAATAATACAAGTTACGCCATCTCTTAGCAAACCGCACGAATTAAGTTATTAACCCAATATATCGCAAAATTTGTCATGTGAACCTCTCAGTGGAGGAGTTCATATTGCTATTGAATATTGAATCTGCCTCACATAGGGTGGGTACCCTCAGAAAATAAGTCGAATAATTCAATTATTAATGACTGTTTGAATAGAAACATTCCGCTCAAAAGCAGCGCAGTTATACTACACTATAAGTGAAAGACAAAGTAAAAAAAGAAATTTAATATATATTTATACTCCGTGTATGAAGATATGTATGTATACGTTTATATATCCATCTTTCCATATTACGCATATCAGTATACACTCCGGGTATATTCTCCTCTCCACATCCAATACCCCAGGAGACAATGCCAACTTGGAAGACTCTATCTGAATTTATCATCGGACACATTAGTGGAGAACCGCCATCACCCTTGCATGCGTCCTTTCCACGTTCTCCACCAGCGCACATAAAACTCTCATGCAGTCGGAAGTACTTTGTTAAACGAGTATTTCTCAATAACGCCTGGCACTGGTCATTTGGAACAATTGGCAATTCGATCTTCTTGAAAATATTCGGACTGTGCCCATTTTGGAATTCATCATCACCCCAGCCAGTGACGTAACAGCGAGTCAAATCAAGTGTTGAGTCAGGTGTTGGCAGACATACTGGACTGATATTTGAGTTACAACCGAATGGACTTTCTAAATATAGCAATGCAATATCATTGAATAAGGTCGCCAGATCATAGTTTCCATGGATAATTATTTTATCTATTTTTCTTTCATCATATGTATACTTCTTATTGTTGATGTCCCATTCACCAGCACGCACCTTGATCATATGCGCTGGTACTGCTTGTACACAGTGAGCTGCGGTTAATACGATTTGCTTATGGATCAATGAACCACCGCAGTAATATGCATACAGTTCCTTGCCAAGGAGAGGAACCTTCAGGAAAATCCGCACCAACCATGGAGCTTCACCAAACTTTTCTAGTTTCTGAGGAACTACGACGAGTCTATAAAAAATGGTGTCGTTACTAAGAGGTCTTCCGCAACCACACCCGATATCATATTCGTGTATTGGTATCGCATTGTAATTGGCACAACAGACCTCATCTTTAGGGCATCTAAAGTCATCATAGTCAAGCCTATCATGCTTATTGAAGCGGCTTGGAGGAAGGGTGAGTAATGGGGCATCACCAGCGGTACGGATATCTATTAATGTGGCTCCGCCTTTATTAATTTCTCCATTCAAACAAGAGGCTGCAGGTACGCATTTATGGAATCTGCCGCATAACTGTTGCGCATATGTCCCAATCAAGAGAATCGGTATTAATATAAATGTTTCGTACATCATTGTTGGTGCTATCTGCAATCCAAAAGAAATTGATTAACTGGATTAAATCCTATATTTATATGAATTTATGACTTATAACAGAACTTCATTAGATTCGCGTAACAAAAGATAGTGGAACGTCTAGTCGTTGTGAAATGAAGTGGTTTACAGAGAATGGCTCCACAAACAAATGCGAAACACTGCTTTCAAAAACGAAACCTCTCAAAAGCATAATGACCCCAAAATTAGGTACATACATTCATAATCTAGTATATATGTACTCGTAACTATAGAACAAACTTGAAGAAGAACGGAACGACGCCCTCTGACGCACCTTAATTTCCAAAAGAAAATAGACTGAAAGAGATCTTTAAATCTACGTATAATGGCGCAGGTACTAGAAGAAGACACGTTAAATCTTTAGAGGTTCATTACAGAGTTATTCTATTGCATCTAGAAATTCGGCACTGAAGGAATTTGGAAGCAGTAAGTTAGTAGGTATCCATACATACAAGCCATCAATGAGGTCACCAAAGTATGCAATGCCTCAATGATCCGCTGAAAAGCAGCGCAGTTATACTACACTATAAGTGAAAGTCAAAGTAAAAAAAGGAAATTTAACCTTTATTTAATTAAACGTAAGCATTATCGTATGTGTTTAAACTACTTGTAAACTATATTTTCAGATATCCAATCGATCATCTTAAGCACATCAGTATACACTCCAGGTATATTCTCCTCTCCACATCCAATACCCCAGGCGACAATGCCAACTTGGAAGAAACTCGATGAATTTATCATCTTACACACCAATGGAGAACCGCCATCACCCTTGCATGTGTCCTTTCCAGGTTCTCCACCAGCGCACATGAAACTCGAATGCAGCTCGAAGTACTTGCCTAAACGTGTATTTCTCAATGACGCCTGACACTGGTCATTTGGAACAATTGGCAATTTGATTTTCTTTAAAATATTCGGTTTCTGTCCATATGTAATTCCATCTTTGAATTCATCATCACCCCAGCCAATGCCGTAACAGCGAGTAAAGTCAAGTGTTTGGAGAGGTCCCGGCAGATACAATGGATGGAGATTTGGAGCCATTTTGAATTGTGTTTCTAGATATAGCAATGCAATATCATTGTATGAGGTCCACAGATCATAGTCTTCGTGGATAATAATTTTAACTACTTTTCTTTCATCATATCGATACGGCTCCTGGTTATTTCTGATGTCCCATTCACCAGAACGCACCTTGATGAAATGCGCTGGCACTGCTTGTACACAGTGAGCTGCGGTTAATACGATTTGCTTATCGATCAATGAACCACCGCAGTAATATGCATACAGTTCCACGCCAAGGAGAGGAACCTTCAGAAAAATCCCCACCATCCAAGGAACTTCCACAAACTTGGCTTGGTTATCACTAACTTGGGTATCTTTACATTGGGTATTAAGAACTTGGGTGTGACCAATATATTCAATGTTGCTATGACAATGTATAATGCCAGAGGAATAGGAACAACAGACCTCATGTTGAGCGCAATCAAGCCTACTAGCCTTCATGCCGTCGTTTTTGTCTGAAGAAACAGTGTGCAATGGGGCATCACCAGCGGTACGGATATCTATTAATGTGGCGCCGCCTACGTTAACTATTCCATTTAAACAAAGGTATGCAGGTACGCATTCTCCCCTGAACATGCGGCATTGTTTTTGCGCATATGTCCCAATCAAAAGAATCGGTATTAATAGAAATGTTTCGTACATCATTGTTGGTGCTATCTGTAATCCAAAAGAAATTGATTAACTGGATTAAATCCATTTATGACTTATAAGAGAACTTCATTAGACAGATAGATAGATATATTTATTTTCATAGTATTGTAGCATAATAATAACTACGCTCCTATGTCTATGCAGCAAATTCCGAAGTGACTTTCCATTCTGGCAGAATTTTGGTTCGAACTGTCCTTTCATTCGAGGTTCGTGTCTGGGACGAAGTCTCCACAGCTCATGTCAACGAAAGAGACGAATAATATCGGGGATAAAAGGGAATTATAACTGCAAGAATTATTTCTCTTGTTCCAGTGGTCGAAGAATTTGCTAGAAGTTTCTGGCTATCAGAAACTTCTGCTATATAAGGACAGATGGCAATCAAAAAAAGACACAGTTGGTTTAGAACCGTGGCGAAGAGATTGGAAAAGTGATAATGGGCGAAGTTGTAATTTGGTGATAAATTGAAAGTTGAGAGTGAACAAGAAAAAGTAATTAGTTTGGATTTGTGAATTAAGTAATTGAAAGGAGATAAAGTGATTTGAGAGGAAAGAGACCTTGTAAGAAAAGAATTTGCGAAGAATAGTATAGTGTGAACCTGAATTGTTCTATAGACTAGAAAATAAAGAAATAATTTCACAGAATACTGTTTTATCTACTCGAGCCGCAGCTCGCATATTACATTGGTGTCAGAAGTGGGATAAGACTTATTCTGTGAATAACTATTTCCGTGGTGTGAAATTGCACAATACAAAAAAAAAAAAAAAAAAAAAAAAAAACGATTTCTGTGTTGAGTTAATTAGTTGCGCAAAATGGGTCGCAAATTGGGAAAACTAACTGTAACTCAACTAAAGGCAGAACTCAGTAAGCGCAACCTCGACACAACTGGGGGAAAAGATGCCCTACTGATTCGTCTGGAAGAAGCAGTAACGCAGGAAGGTGAAAATCCGCACGACGTAGAGTTTGACGTGGAAGAGAAACCAGCAAGTACAGCAGCCGACCCGGGTATAACAAGTCTGCTCCTGCAACTTAAGTTAGTCATGGACGAACAAAAGAAAGCAATAGAAGATCAAAGGAATTCTCTAGAACTTAAGCTGGGCGAACAAAAGAAAGCGATGGACGAACAAAAGAAAGCAATGGACGAACAAAAGAAAGCAATGGGCGACCAAAGGAATTCTCTAGAACTTAAGCTGGACGAACAAAAGAATTCTCTAGAACTTAAGTTGGATGAACAAAAGAAAGCAATGGACGAACAAAAGAATTCTCTAGATGCTCTGGAAAGTAAACTTGATGAGCAAAACAAGAACTTGGAATCCAAATTCGAAGTGATCGAAGAGAAAATCGAGAAGGTCGAGACACAACTCGAAAAAGTCGAAACTAGATTCGATGAAAATTTTGAGAAACATGAAACTCAGTTCGGGAAAATAGAGACTCAGTTTGAAAAAGTGGATACGCAATTCGAGATAGTAGGAAAGCAAGTCGAAAATCTTGCTAAGGAGCTCAGCAACGTGAAGAGACAGAAAGCACGGGAATATTCCACTGACGGTCTGAGAAGAAAGGAGATGCAGCCTCCTATCTTCGATGGTCAAACATCATGGCCAATTTAGAAAAGGCAATTCGAAGCGGCCGCAATGACCAATAGCTGGGACGATGAAGAGAAGTCCATTGCACTCACACTTGCACTGAGGGGTCCAGCTGCGGAGCTCTTGCAGACCATCCCGGAAGATAAACAGCAGAACTACGATTCTCTGGTTCAGGCTATCGAGATGCGGTTTGGGGATGAACACATGCAGCAGGTGTACAGGGTTCAGCTACGTAGTCGAGTCCAGAAAAGGGGGGAAACGCTCCAACAGTTGCAAGCGGATATAGAGCGACTAGCCCATCTTTCATACCCTAAAGCCGGTGAGGAGCTTATCAACGAAATGGCGGTGGAAGCTTTTATTCAGGCCATAGAGGACAGACAACTGCAAATGGCTGTAAGGATCGCTGAAAAGCGAACACTCCCCAAGGCATTGGCATTCGCTTTGTCAATGAAGGCTGCGGACCAAGCATACCAGGGAATACACCGTGTCAGGGAAATGTCCGTCGTGGAATGCTCATGCCAGAGAACAGCCGTCATGGATGAAGACAGACCTCGCGGAAGTCAAATCCGTTGCTGGAATTGCAACCAAACCGGACACCTACAACGGCAGTGCAGAAGTGCACCTAGACGAGGAAATTGTTCACATTGCGGAAGTAGGAGAAGCAGAGAGGAAGCATCTGGCTGTCAGTCAGACTTACCAAAACCAGCAGTCGGGAAATGCGTAAGGACCAACTTCGCGGGGCAGAAGTTGGTTACTGGAATCGAGGCCCCCAGGACCACCATTCAAGTTTCGCAAACCAAACGGGGTAACAAGAGCCTGACAGTGGAGGCACTAATCAACAAGAAGAAGTGCGTAGCCACCATCGACACAGGCGCCACTGCCTCCATTGTAAGAAGAGATATCGTCAGAAGCGCCTGGCTGCACAACACCAACAGCTACTGCCTGAAGACTGCAACGGGGAAATGGCGAAAGTGTTTGGAGAAGTTCGTCTTACGATTACTCTGGCGGGACTGACGTTCTCCCATGCGTTTCTGGTGGCAGATATATGCGACGAGTGCATCATCGGAATAGACTTCATGAAAGCAAATGAAGTAATCCTGGACATCGGGATGTAAGTACTGAGGTATCGAAATGTGGAGATTCCGATGGTGTACGGAAACGAGAATGCCGTAACTCTCAGGACAGTCATCAGCAAAGATGAAGTTTTGCCGCCGTCTTCAGAGACAATCATTTGGACGAAGCTGGAAGGTGATCTTGGGAGCCACCGATTCTACATAGTAGAACCAGACCCAGAGAAGAATTCTCAAGACTACATCGTGGGAAAGACGTTAGTCGAACCAAAGAACACCATGGTTCCAGTGAGAGTTTTGAACGCAAGACCGCACACTGTCAAACTAAGGCGAGGGGAGGTGACTGGAAAATGCACGCCGATTACCGCCGTCGCAACAATATCTGAACGTGATGCTCCAAAACCTCTCCCATCACCTTGGACAGCGGAAACGAGAGAGACGATTCTCCAGTCCAGTGAGCTGAATCAGGAGCAGCGAACTATGGCAGAGAATCTTATCAATGAGTACGCTGATGTATTTGCCTCACAGGACGGAGAATACGGCCGAACACACCTGGTACAACATCGAATAGACACTGGTGATACTAGACCAATTCGTCAGCCTGCTAGGCGCCTTCCATTGGCAAAGCAGACAGAAGTTGCAGAGATGGTGTCGGCAATGGAGAAAGAAGGTCTGATTGAAAGTTCCAAAAGTCCGTGGGCATCACCGGTTGTACTTGTTAAGAAGAAAGATGGCAGCACGCGGTTCTGCGTGGACTATCGGCAGCTCAATTACGTCACCAAGAAAGACAGCTACCCTCTGCCACGGATTGACGACACGCTAGACACACTATCAGGAGCCCGATGGTTTTCCACTCTCGACTTGAAGAGTGGCTACTGGCAGGTACAGATCCATCCAGAAGACCGGGAGAAAACCGCCTTCACCGCAGGAAATGGGCTATGGCAATTCACGGTAATGCCATTCGGGCTGTGCAATGCTCCGGCGACTTTCGAGCGATTGATGGAATGTGTCCTGCAAGGGTTAACATGGAAAACCTGTTTGGTATACTTGGATGATGTCATCGTCGTAGGAAAATCGTTTGCGCAACACCGAGACAATCTAAGGGATGTGTTTCAAAGGCTTCGAAGTGCCCACCTGAAGCTCAACCCCAAGAAGTGCGCCCTGTTTAGAGCGGAAGTCAAGTACTTGGGGCACATAATTTCAGCGAAAGGAGTGAGAACCGATCCAGAGAAGGTCGAAGCGGTGAAAAACTGGCCAGTCCCCAAGGATAAACACCAACTAAGGAGCTTCCTGGGCCTAGCCACCTACTACAGACGGTTCGTGAAGGATTTTGCCGGGATCGCAAAGAACGTGCACCAGTTGACGGAAAAGGGAAAACAATTCAAATGGACAATTGAGTGCAAGAGCTTCAAGGCACTTAAACAACGGCTATGCGATGCCCCGATACTGGCTTACCCCACTCCCGGGGAAACGTTCATTGTGGATGCAGATGCTAGTAATGTTGGGGTAGGAGCCGTACTCTCCCAGGTGCATGACGGCCAAGAGAAGGTGGTTGCGTACTTCAGCAAGGTGCTCTCTAAGCCAGAAAGGAACTACTGCGTGACAAGGAGAGAACTTCTAGCTTTGATCTTGGCTACGAAGCATTTTCACAAATACCTCTACGGGAGGAAGTTCGTTCTTCGCACAGACCATGCAGCCTTAAAATGGCTATTACAGTTCAAGAGTCCTGAGGGTCAGGTCGCAAGATGGATCGAAAGGCTGCAAATCTACGACTACGAAATACAGCATCGTAAAGGAAAACTCCACTCTAATGCGGATGCACTGTCCCGGAGACCATGCAGAACGGATTGTAAACATTGTGCGCGTCAGGAAGAACGGGAGCTGGTTTCCATCCAAAGAATGAGAGCCGAACCTATCGCCGGCTGGAGCGTAGATGAGATCCGGAACGCTCAGAAGGAAGACCCGGATATCGAGCCGATTCTGGCCTGGAAGGAGAACATGGAGAAACCGGATCATCAGGACATCTCTCACAGAAGCCCGACCTTAAAGGCATATTTTGCGCAGTGGGACTCCCTCCATGTCCAAGAAGGTGTTCTGAGAAGAAAATGGGAATCCTCCGACGGAAAGTCGTTTGTAATGCAGCTTGTAGTACCGCGGACGAGGGTCAAGGAGGTGTTACAGGAAATGCATGGCGGGGCGTCCGGAGGCCACTTGGGAGTGAATAAGACGCTAGAAAAGGTACGAGAACGTTTTTATTGGTTAAAAGCGAAGGAAGATATCGAAGACTGGTGCAGAGAATGCGACGTGTGTGCAGCTAGTAAGGGTCCGAGAACCAAAACTCGAGGTAAGATGCACCAATACAACGTGGGAGCACCTTTCGAACGAATCGCCATTGACATCGCAGGGCCCTTTCCGGAAACCGACAATGGTAATCGGTATATACTCGTAGTGATGGACTACTTCAGTAAGTGGCCGGAAGCGTTTCCGATCCCTAACCAGGAAGCCAGAACCGTGGCGGAGCAGATCGTCTACAATTGGGTTAGCAGATTCGGTGTGCCCTTGGAATTGCATTCTGACCAAGGGAGGAACTTCGAGTCAAGAATCTTCCAAGAGATGTGTCAACTACTCGGAATCAGACAAGGACAACCCCGCTTCATCCACAGTCGGACGGTATGGTGGAGCGTTTCAATAGGACTTTGGACGAACATCTCTCGAAGGTCGTAGGTGACTACCAACGGGATTGGGACCGGCAGATTCCCTTGTTTTTGATGGCCTATAGAAGTGCCGTGCATAGCACTACTCGACATACGCCGTTCGAAATCTTATTTGGTGGAATAGCTCGTTTACCCAGTGAGGTGAAATTTGGATCTCCTACCAATGAGCCCAGAAATGAAGAAGAGTACGTGGCGGACCTTAGGGAAAGGCTTAGGGACATACACCAAAGGACCAGAAGCCAGATTAAGATGACGAGCGACCGCATGAAGACCAGGTATGATGCCAAGGCAACAACGTCAGGATTCCAGGAAGGAGATCTAGTGTGGCTGTATAATCCCCATCGCCAAAAGGGGAAATCACCTAAATTGCAGCGGAACTGGGAGGGTCCATACAGAATAGTAACCCGCATCAACGATGTTGTCTACCGCATCCAGCGAGGACCAAGGGCCAAAATGAAAGTGGTTCATGTGGACCGACTGAGTCGATACAATGGTCGAAGTGAGGACGCACTTGTTCGGGACGAACAAGTCTAAGAGGGGGGCAGTGTAACATCGTCTAAAAGTTCGCAATAGCTGACAACGCCACGGATAAAGAGAGAATTATAACTGGAAGAAATGATTGTCATCTTGGAATTATTTCCAGTGGTCGAAGAATTTGCTAGAAGTTTCTGGCTATCTGAAACTTCTGCTATATAAGGACAGATGGCGATCAATAGAAAAGACAGTGATTTTTAAACTGTGGCGAAGAGATTAGAAAAGTGATAATAGGTGAAGTTGTAATTTTGTGATAAATTGAAAGTTGAGAGTTAACAAGAAGGAGTAATTAGTTTGGATTTGTGAATTAAGTAATAGAAAGGAGATAAAGTGATTTGAGAGGAAAGAGACATTGTAAGAAAAGAATTGCGAAGGATAGTACAGTGTGAACCTGAATTGTTCTATAGACTAGAAAATAAAGAAATAAATTTCACAGAATATTGTTTTATCTACTCGAGCCGTAGCTCGCATATTACATTATTTATTAGTGGGTTATCTATACATTCACATTTAAATAAGAATTTTCCATTTGAAATTTCAACTTTCCTTGTGATTGGTATGACTCCGGCTTTCTCGTGTAGAACCATTGTAGAAAAGAACCAAGGTAAGCGGAATATCATTTTTAATTAGAATTTGGATCTTCTTCAGCAATTTCCCCAAATTGGGCATCCATATAGCATTATGGCTTGAAAAATAGTTTTGAAAATGAGCAGTTTGTTGATTTGCGATTTATAAGGGGATTTGCACTGAATATTTTTCACATGTTCACCAAATGTATCCGTTTTATCGAGGTAAATAACAAGGTATTTGACTGAGCTTACCCAGGGAATATCACAGTTGTTGACTTTTAAGTTATTTGTTGATAAGAAACAATTCTTTCTCTTTCTTGTAAAAAAGATAGATTGAGAGTTTTCAGCATTGATTTTAATTTTCCAGTGCTTATAGTACTCGAAGATGGTGTTTAGTGTATTTTGTAAATTAGCCTCTACAGCATATCCATATTGATCAGACGAATGTATTGCAGTATCATCTGCATACTATACATCGCAATTTCACAATTTGGAATAGTGGGAAAGTCAGATGTATAGACATTATAGAGAGTTATTTCTTTCTGTTTTACTTGCCTTTACACTTCTTTTTTTAGTAGATAATACAAATAGCTTCATTCCCCATCAATCAAATTCTATTTGAGATTTTTATTTTATTCATACTGGTGCATTCGACTCTTGTCCCTCTGACAATAGAATGCTCCTAACTTTTCGTATGAAAAATATCTTCTACTTAATTTTAATTTTACCTATATTGTAAATTGTGTACTTTTATATGAAATAAAGCATAGAAAAAAAAAAAAGTTGGCACCAATACAGAACCCTGAGGAACCCCTGCTGGAACTATTCTTTGGATGGAGTAATTTTTATTAATGAACACGGTGAAGTATCGGTCCGTCAGAAAACTTTGGATAAGTTTAATCAAATGTGGAGGGCATTCGCAATCAGTTCAGTTTATAAAGAAGACCTTGGTGCCAAACTGTGTCGAAAGCTTTTTGGACATCCAGAAGTACTAGACCAGTTGATTGCTTCGCTGCTAATTTTGCTTTCACGTGCTTGCAAATTCTAAGATTTTGGTGAGACATATTGTGGTGTTTTCTAAACCCAAATTGTTGAAATGGAGTGAAATTTCTTTCATCAAGAAATAAAAGAAGCTTATTCCTTATAATTTTCTCCAAGATTTTGCTGCTTTGCAAAGCAAGCTTTGCAAGCTTTGGTAGTTGCTTTAAGACCAAAATGTTGGTTTCATCTAGACCAGATGATTTGTGGTTCGTTAGATCCAAGACAATGTCTTTAGCCTCTTCAATAGAGACATCTATTGCCAGAGTTTCAGACTCTTGATTATTAAAGTCATCTATTGCATTCTGGACTAAAGAATCTACTTGGGAAATTGAAGTATTAGCCGATACCTGATGATTTTGAAGGAAGGCGTCTGCTAGCATTTCAGATATTTCTTTATTAGTGATTTCAAGCCTACCTGAAACTTCGAATTGGAGAATTCGCGAGTTTTTTTTTCTCAGAATTTTAGACAAGTTCCAGAAAGGTAGCAAGTCTTTTGTTCCATTCTTTATTTCTAAATTCGAAGATTGCAGATGCTATCAATCGATTTTGGAATTCCATTTCACTGAGATCATTTGGAGACCTTCTGTTCTGCCAAAGTCTTTTACATCGATTTCTATTTTTTATTAAGTTTAGTATATAGCGGGGAAGTATTATACTATAACTCGTTTCCTTGTATTTTTAATTGGGACCAAAAGCGGATACTGTTCAAAAGATTGTGTTCAAAAAATTCTATACTCTGGAAACATATCAACATCACTAGCATTTTTTACGAATACCTCTGGCGTTCCAACAGACTAATTTTAAGGAATTAATTGTGTTACTTGACATTAGAATAAAGAAATTTTGTAGCTAGCTGTATAATAACATTGAATTGTTCTGCTTTAGATTTGCAGCTTCCCAGACGAGAGATCATCTCCGATGTAAGAGAGGACAATTCCTCTTCAGAGAACAAGGCAGGCAAAATCTCTTTCGCTGAATTGGAGTAGCTAGTTGTTGTATTCGCACGAACTGCAGGTACAGGGTGGCGCACGAATCGTGCTACAAAAAAAAAAACCTGATAACTTTTTTTCTGTGTGAGTAATCGGCTTATTTTTTTTTATTTTCCAGGTTACTATTTAGATTTATTAAAATGAATGCTTGGGATACCGAAAAGTGGATTTGGATAGTGCAGCGGTACCATGCTCTGCAGTCCTTCATTTCCGTCCAAAGGGAATTTAGGCGGGAGTTTGGCGGCACTGCCCCGAGTAGATGGACCATTATGAGGCTGGTAAATATGTTTGCCGAATCTGGAAGCATTGCACGAAGACTGTACCATCGAGATTTCTATGTTCGGGTTCATGACATAATCGCGGCTGTAGCATCAATTCAGGCAAATCCAAGCGTGTCGACTACAAACTTATCGGCGCAAATTGGAGGTAGCAGACGGTCATTACAACGGATAATTCATGATGACTTAAACTTGTTTCCGTACAAAGTCCAAATTACAAGCAATTTAAACCCTCTGGATTTGCCTATTCGCTTGGAATTTTGCCAAAAAATGATTAAAATGGCCGAAGAAGACAACAGCTTGATAAATTGCTTGTTTGTCTGGTGAGGTCCATTTTGATCTAAACGGCAATATAAACAAGCAAAATTGCCGTATATGGAGTGGAATCTAACTGTCAATGGGGACCGTTATTTAAAAATGTTGAAGGAGTTTTTTTTTACCCAGTATTGCGCCGAAGAAGTATCCGTTTCAGCAGCGTTTGGTTCCAGCAAGCTACTGCACACATAGCCAGTCTGGCTATGGCGGAACTCCAACGAAACTCCACTTTCCGCTGGCCCTCAAGATCACCTGTCGTGACTGCACCAGTCTTTTTTTTATGGAGGTGTACAAAATGAAACCAAGGAATTTGACTGAATTGAAGCAGTCCATTAAAACAATTCGTTCAGGCCGCAATGAATAATTTTCTGATCAGGTGTCGCATATGCGTGGATGGGCGTGGAGGTCATTTACGGTCTATCATCTTCAAAAACAATTAGTAAATAAATGAAATACATTGATTAAAAAAAAGTTATTTGAATTTCTTATTGTAGCACAATTGGTGCGCCACCCTGTACTTGTGATGGTTGCTGAAGTTTCACGTAGTTCGATGATTTTGGGAGAGGTGGATAAACAACAGCACAGCACTCATGTAGTTAAATGTTTTTGTTGGTACACTATGATCTTGCATGTATTGAGGTCGATTTTGAACGACTTATACAGACTGGATCGGTTGAACGATGATTGGCTTTACAATTCTTTTCGCCATGCCCGAACATTTGGCAATTTCGGCATAGGGTGACTTTATATTTAAAGCGGCGTTGAAATTCCCATCTGACTTGGGTGTGAAGAATTGTTTTAATGTTTTTACGTAAGTCTGAGAGGCGTATCGAACTATTTTCTAAATAAACAATATAGAACACATCTTGGAATAATTACTATTGGAGTTTACACTACGCGACGCAATGTTTGACGGAATACTTTTTGTTCTTGTTTTATTGATAGAGGATACAAGGTCCTCATCACTTTTGGAACGCGCACGCTTTAGAATTTTCACTTATTTAAGTAACACTGGTGAGAAAATCAGTACTCGGGAGATATGTCTTACACGGCTAAGAGCACGCGATAGAATGAGAACTTCATTAGATTCGTGTAACAAAAGATAGTGGAACGTCTAGCCGTTGTGAAATGAAGTGGTTTACAGAGACTGGGTCCACAAACCAACGCGAAACATACATACATTCATAATCTAGTATATATATATGTAACTATAGAACAAACTTAAAGAAGAACGGAAAACAGAAAATCCGATTCTAGTAAACTGAAAATTCGACCCCCTTTAAACGCACCTTTAACGGAACGATCACATATCCGAGGTCGTTAAAAATGCTGCAAAATATCTAGGATTCCTTAAACGGTGAGAGAAATATTTTACCCCGTCTGATCTGGCCTCAATTTATAAGGCATTCATCCGCCATCGGATGTTTGTCAGACGTTGCGAGAGGTGGGACCGTGAGAATTTTTTCGGCGCCCACTGCTCCCACAATGTTCCCTTAATTATTTTTGATAAAAAAAGTGGAAAGAACTACCCTAATATATTTTCGTTTTTTTTTCTTGTAGCGTGCACTTTTGTCGTATTTGGGGGAAATTTGGCCACAAATAGGTACATTGTTAGCATTAGTAAGGTTATTGTCTCATAAAAAATTATACATATGTATATTGAAATAAGTTTTTTTTTTGCATGGAGTGTATATACATATACATATGTGTGATCAGCGTCAAAAGTTATATCCAGCTAGTCATTTCCGTCCGTCCATATATCACCACTTTCGAGGCTTAAATTTTGAGCTAGGGACATGAAGTTTGGTATAAAAGCTTTCTAGAATTCGAAGTAGTACAAGTGTACGAATTGTTAAAATCTGCTTACAGTCACGCCCACACGCCCACACGCCCAAAATATTGTTTTTCTCAATATTTAATGTTTTTGCTGTAAACTGAAAAATATTGTTCAAGTAAAATATGTAGACGTTGACCTCCTCTACATTTCGTCCATATATTATAAATGGTCACACCTGCTTATTGGGGGCGTTTTTTTAAGAAAAACCATATATCATAATCGTATATAGCTTTTTCAAAGTTATTTACGGCGACGGTTAAGTCTTATTGTGAATATCTCATCAGAATTCGTGAACTTCGGTTGCAAATATTGGGAGCCACGCCCACTTTCTGCTAAGAAAAAGTTGTCACAACAGTTTTGTGATAAAATTTCTTAAAAATCTTGGTATCATTCGATCCGTTCTAGATGGATTGTACCATTCCTGTATGTTTTGGACTTGGATTTTATTTTTTAAAAATATTTATGTACGAGCACGTACTTGAAAAATGTTTTTTTTGTTTTTTTTATTATATTTTTTTTTATTATTATTTTTAAATGAAATTTACAAATCCCGGAGCACTCAAGCTCACACGAAGTCCTCCACCCCCACCCCCCCTGGAAGGGCAGGTCTCCGCGAGGTACCTGCAGAATGTCCTTGCTAAACTCTCCAAATGGACTAATACATGTGGACTTAGGGTAAACCCACAAAAAACTTAAATGGTCCTTTTCACCAGGAAATATAAAATTCCTTACTTGACCCGTTTTTTACTGAATGGAACCAGCCTCATTTTTAAAGACAAAGCAAAATATCTGGGTCTTATTTTGGATAGGAAACTTAGCTGGAAGCTCAACGTACAGGAACGCGTTAAGAAGGCTACCTTAGCTTTATACTCGTGCAAGAAGGCCATTTGAAAGAAGTGGGGAATGCAACTTGGCATTACTGCCGCTATGTATCCCTCATCAAGCCTCTACTTATATATGGTGTGGACGTTTAGTGGTCAGCTCTCTCTAAAGCTATACACCGCAATCAGGTAGTGAAAATACAGAGATCAGCTTGTCTGTGCATTAGTGGTGTACTTAGAACCACTTAGTTCACAATGTGAACAAATTTGCAGATTCTACCGGAAAAGGAGAATCTCGGTAAGCCTCTCTCTACATGTAAGCAATTGCTCAAGCTAAATGCTATCAAGGAGCCCAACTTCAGGTGCAGTTCTGTCAAAATGGAATCAATTGGCAAACGAGCTTAAAAACTTAAATCCCATACAAATTTTTGAAAAGCTTTTCGGTGATGGGATTGTAGACCTTATAATTAGCAATACAAAGCTTTATGCTAGCCAAAACAACAGACACACATTCGATATAAATGTATCCCAATTGAAAGGTTTCATTGGAATACTACTGAGAGACTATTCGTCTTTAGAGAGAAATGTGTTCATGGAAACAAAACGAAAATTCCACTTTGTAGACAACAATAAAGCCAACACTTTCAACAACAAAATGTTCCAAGTTTCCCAGTGGAATGTCTTTCATACCGATTTGTCGATAGATGAGTCAATGATAAAATACTTCGGCCACCACCCATCTAACTGATTCATAAAATGTAAACCTGTACGCTTCGGATACAAGAATTGGGCGGTAACAAGTTCCACGGGATACTGCTACAATTTGGATGTTTACTGTGGCAAAAAAAGTGATTGGATTGAACACAAAAGAGTCGTTAGGTTCAAGAGTACTAAAGTCTCTTATAGGAGAGCTACTGTTTATTTCGACAATCACCAACTGTTAAATGACTTGCGTGTTGTCGGATATCCAGCTACGGGTACTGTTCGTAAAAACCGGACCAAAAAGTATCCTGTTTGACTACCGATTTGACAGTAACAACGAAGTTCATCTCGTTCGATGAAACGAAAACAGTGTTTGAACAATGGGAACAAATTTCGACACCGTTGAACCACTCCGCAAGGTAATGTAACGCGATGCTGTAACATTGGTGTAACGAAAAGAAAGAAAAGGTTGAGATGAATATACCAAAATTGTTTCAAAACTATAACAGACAAATGGGCAGTGTAGACGAAATGGATCAGACTTGTTTTGCAAAATATCATACTTAAGTGCCCATTGTGCTCCATCGAGTCTCACTCATGGATTGAAATCATTTTACTTGCGTAAAAGGTTGTATACGAACTGGAAAGCAAATTTTCAAAATAACAATCACTGTAACTTAACTATGGACATTAATGGGTTAAAAACCAACACCCGTGAAATTAACACTGTAATACAGCCAGAAATGTGCCGAAAACTCAACGAAAATTAACTCACAAGAATCGAAGTTTTAAAATCCTAAACCACAAATTGAACAGCTCTGTGTTGTCAAAATTGAACAAAATCTCGGGATCGAAAACTTTCACAACAAAAACAATACAAGACGAATAAAGTACAATAGAAAGTAAAAACCAATATTTTTTTTCTTTTTTTTCGCAGTTTCCCAAATAGTCCACATCCCTCTCACCCCATTAATCATGCGAAACTTATCCGAAAGAAAATCCTCTTAAAAAACTTATTTACCAGAAAAAATTCAAACGATCCGAAATTGTTTACGGTGTAACCTTGTTAAGTGTTTGAAGATGACTAAATAGCAATGGTCCCGAAGCATTTTCATAGCCATAGCGATAACTTTATCTCGGCACTATTCTGACCTTATAACATTTACCATGATTATTATGCAGATTATTTTGTACATCGGAAAAAATTGGATACGATAGGAAATGTTGGAATATGCCTTACTTACGAGTAAGTGTACTGTGCAACATAGCGCGCCATGGTTTTTTACTGTGATACACCGCGAAACACGCTATATTGCTAAAGTGAAGTTTATAAATTGGCTTTACTATCAATAAATAATGTATTTGTGAGCAATTCCATTACAGTAAAATATATGTGTCTGTTAGTGGTAAGCGGGAAGAAAAAATGGCTTTCTAACAATCCGCAACTCGAAAATTAAATTGTCCATTCTGTTCATAAATTTAGTCCTTTACCTCTGGAATCGTTCGGGGGTCATTGATATATACCTTCTGCTTCAGATAACCTCAAAATAAATTCAAATGGTGGTAACATCATCGTTTGTCACGCTGCAGGTTCACGGTTCTAATCTTGATGTCAAGAATGAAATAAATAAAAAAAGTCGATCAATTGCGAAAGCTTATGTCAACTCTACTGCGAAGGCATACGAGTAACACTGGCAGTAGAGTGGTCATATGGGTAAAATGCAACTTGATCGGGATTATGACATCAGGAGGACGGACAAAAATACTGCGAATTATAAGCAACGACAATAATAGAGAAATAAAAATACTTCCCAGTTATCTGGACGCCACTCTTGGAGTTCACTGAAACTTAATACCACCTAAGTTTCAAACGAACTACACCAATCTGTCTTTCTCTCTGTCTCTTCCCCTTTCCGCACAAAATACGCCCGTGTCCTAAAAAAAATTAGTATATGGGTATTCATATCCCTTGGACAAGTGCAAATTTTAAAAAAAAAAAAGTTATTGCCAAATTGAGAGATGACGCGGCAGGAAAAATTTGTATGCAATAACTGCATTGTTTCTCGCGCTGTGTGCCAGGTGGCATCATCTTGTTATAATCACATATCTTTCACATCAATGTCGTACAATAAGTGACAAAAATAATTTATTACCATGTCCCGATAACGTTCACCATTGACTGTTACAGCAGCACAATGAGTCTTTTCGAATAAATACGGCCCAATCAGGCCGCCGACCCAAAATCCACACCAAACAGTGACTTTTTGTGAATGGTCTGTAGATTTTCATGTCTCCAAATGTGATAACTTTGTCTGTTTACGTAGTCATTCAGGTTAAAGTGAGCCTCATCGCTAAAGATGATTTTGTTCGAAAAATTTGCATCAACTTGGGGTGGGAGCCGTGGCTGAATGATTAAGGGCGAGATCACTGAGCGAGAGGTTCAAGATTTGTATCCAAGAAAACACAAAAATAAAAATAAAAAATGCTTTCTCACGGTCCCACAAACATCCGAGAGTAAAACTGTCATGAAAAGCTTCTCTCAATCGAAAAGTTGCCTTTCGGAAACGGCATAAAACTATAGGTCCCAACCATTTGTGAGGCGCACAGCACGAGTGGCTGCGAGAAGCTAGGCCAGGCCCTGCATTGGCTGTTAGCGCCAGAATATATTGTACTATGCTGGCTACGGCTCGAGTAGATAAAACGATATTCTGTGAAATTTATTTCTTTATTTTCTAGTCTATAGAACAATTCAAGTTCACACTATACTATTCTTCGCAAATTCTTTTCTTACAAGGTCTCTTTCCTCTTCCAATCACTTTATCTCCTTTCAATTACTTAATTCACAAATCCAAACTAATTACTTTTTCTTGTTTACTCTCAACTTTCAGTTTATCACCAAATTACAACTTCGCCCATTATCACTCTTCCAATCTCTTCGCCACGGTTCTAAACCAACTGTGTCTTTTTGATCGCCATCTGTCCTTATATAGCAGAAGTTTCTGATAGCCAGAAACTTCTAGCAAATTCTTCGACCACTGGAACAAGAGAAATAATTGTTGCAGTTATAATTCCCTTTTATCCCTGATATTATTCGTCTCTTTCGTTGACATGATCTGTGGAGACTTCGTCCCAGACACGAACCTCGAATGAAAGGACAGTTCGAACCAAAATTCTGCCAGAATGGAAAGTCACTTCGGAATTTGCTGCATAGACATAGGAGCGTAGTTATTATTATGCTACAATATATATATATGATAAGACCTTCCTTTATTTTAAGTCACGTTAAGTCGATCAAGTCATGGCCATCCGTCCGTCCGCCTAAATGTGATCACTTTTTGGGCCTTAAATTTCGAGCTAGAAACATGAAATTTGCTTTCTAGAATCCGAAGCAGTACAAGTGTAATTGTTAAAACGTCCACTTTTCCCAAAATTTCGTTTTTATCAGTATTTTTGCTTGAAACTGAGAAATATTGTTTAGATAAAATGTGTAGATATTCAATTTCTCTACATTTCAGCTATACATTATACATGACCACGCCTACTTTTTGGGGGGTCTTTTCTTAAACAAAAAAAAAATATTTGTTTTTCAAAGGTACATTCATATTGGCGATGATCATTGTGAATACCTCATCAGAATCCGAAAACTTCGATTACAAATTATAGGAGCCACGCCAAATTTCTCTTAAGAAAAAGCAACAAATTTTGTTATAAAGTTTCTTAAAAATCGCGGAAATGTCCTCTGTATTCAAAGATATTATTGTACAGGTTTTAACAATTTTGCAAGGCCACGCTTACTGTATTAGCTGTAAGTTAAAAAAGGGGGGCAGGGTATCATGATATCATATTGTTAAAGCTCTCTCTAAAGCATGAGATTTATTTTCAAGTTGCGGAGAAATACGGACAAAATGTTGTAGCCAAACCTGTAGAAATGAAAACCTGTTAACATATTTTGAGAATCCAATGCATCCAGCCTTCCTAGCATCGGAAATCTACTTAGTCACGCGAAATTAAGCTTACATAAATAGAAATCACAGAGAAAACATTAAATTAATTTTGTTAAAAAGAACTATCGGTAGTCAAGCACCCAACTATCGATAGCTTTTCTTGGCTACTAGGAAAAAAAAACTTTTTGGCCAAAACACTTGCATGTAGTTTCTAGATTTGCTTTAAGTATTAAATTATGAATTTAAAATGTGTACCAGTTCTTCTTTGAGGTATCATAGTTGGACAGTTATTACCCATAAGTTGGGTTTTTTGAAAATTTATTTGGAATCAGAGTATATACATACACGTATAATATATAACGGGAAACAGTTAAATCTAATATCAAAACCATAATATTTATGGTGTAAAGTATTTCGACTCGATTCCTATGGATTCCAATTTTTCAGTAATCCATTCGCGTAACTGGGCAACATTGGTGTACACTCCGGGTACATTCTCCTGTCCACATCCAATACCCCAGGCGACAATGCCAGCTTGAAAGAAACGATTTGGTGCATTTATCATGGGACACACCAGTGGAGAACCGCCATCCCCCTTGCATGTGTCGTTTCCATGTTCTCCACCTGCGCACATGAAACTCGAATGCAGCTCGAAGTGCTTGCCTAAACGTGAATTTCTCAATGACGTCTGGCACTGGTCATTTGGAACAACTGTCAATTCGATCTTCTTTAAAATATTCTGGTTCTGTCCATTCTGAAATCTGTCATTACCCCAGCCAGTGGCGTAACAGCGTGCGAAATCAAAGTTTAAATAAGATGACGGTAGACATACCGTCCTGACATTTGGAGCAAATTCGAATGGTGTTTCTAGAACTAGCAATGCAATATCATTGTATGAGTTCCCCACGTCGTAGTTTTCGTGGATAATTATTCGCTTGATTTCTCTGTCTTGATGTGGAAACAGCTCCTGGTTATTGCTGATGTTCCATTCACCAGCACGCACCTTGATGATATTCGTTGACCTTGCTTGTACACAGTGAGCTGCGGTTAATACGACTTTTGGAGTGATCAATGAACCTCCGCAATGATATGAATACTGATCCATGCCAAGAATGTTAACCTTAAGTAAAATTCCCACCATCCATGCGAATTCACCAAAATCGGTTTCGTTGTCCATAATTTCGTGCATGAAACCAACGCCGCCAATATTACGATATCCGCAAGCATTAAGTTTTTCATTTGGTTGCACAACCTAAAATAAAACATAATAATTTAATTAGTGATTATGAGATTAAATAAACTCCAATCACCTGATCGTCAATGGTACAACAGATCTCATGTTGAGGGCACGTAGTGCCATTATAGGACCGACTACTAAAAATTATGCCGTCGTCTTTGTCTGACGAAACGGTGAGCAATGGGGCAGCACCAGCGGTAAGGATACCTATTAATGTGGCTCCGAATTTGTTAATTTTTCCATTTAAACAAAGGCATGCAGGTACGCTTTCTTTTCCAATGCCGCAAGACTTTTTAGAAAAACTATCTGCGGAGGTCGGTGCTATGGGCACGACCGACCATACCGGCAAAGGTGCTTCAGTAATTGTTTCTGATTCTAGGGTGATGTTGGAAGGTGTAGTTGAGCCAAATATCGAAGAGATGAGATCTTGTAGATCCTGATGCGCATATGTTCCAATCAAGAGAATCGGGATCAATAGGAACGTTTCATACATCATTGTTGGTAATATCTGTAATCTGAAAGAAATTGATTAAATCACAAACGAACTGAAAGAGCCAAAAGGCGACTTTAGATCTGCGGTGATTTTGGCCAACAAGACCTGGAGGAGGTTAGCAATACATTGGATTAGTACATACACAGAAATGTTTGAATTTTTTTCGTTTAAACAAAGATGAGAAAATTGCTGTGTGGGAACTACAGAAGAGGTCAGGGCAATTATAAGAAGGCTGAGACCTAAAGCAACTGAGACAACGCTTCGCACAAAATTGGAAATAGACTTTAACCAACTTCGTGTGCAAAACTGGAGGCAGCTAGCACAAGATGGAACTGGCTGGAGGAGCTTGTTGGTTGTGGCCCAGGCCCAACTCGAACTGTAACGCCATCTTAAGTAAGTAAGTAAGTTGTTGTAGAAACTTGAATTTAATTTGTAAGTAATACTCCACGGGTGGCTATCAGGTCGAAACAATGAGGAATTTTTAAATAAATAAAAATTATTTTCTCTGGTTGGTATTTAACCAACAACTTTTGACACAACAAGCCAACACTGTGCCCGTTAGACCACTGCTATAACTTCATTCAAAAACGCCCTAATTCACACATTATCTTCACTATTTTTGGAGAAAATACTAAAGCGTGTAGTAAACACCCAGCTTTATTCATTTCTATTAAGAGAAATCATTTCTTGCTATGAGTTGGTAGTTACGATAGTTAAAGTATTAAGAGAAACAAGAGGATTCACGTGGAATGAATCCATTGGCAATAAATACTAGTATGATTTTCTTTCAGATTAAAGACGCATAGTTTGTTCACGATTACTGTCATAGAATAAAGAGCAACCTTCAGGTAAGCTATGACTGTCGCAGGAGGCGACTAAAATCTATCCAGAGGAAATAACCTTAATGATGCTATGAACAATGCAGTCCAATACTCCGGCGCCTGACAGGGCCTCTCTAAACAGTGAGGTCAGAGTTGAAAGGCGAAACTAAAGGTCCGCACCTGACTTCAGAGGAGCCGCTGCTACATACATGGGTGGTACCTTTCCTACCTCACCTCATATTCACTTCAAAACTTTTGACCTTTAGCTCAATAGCTTTTCCTAATGTTTAGACCAACAACTACCTAGCAACTGCTTAGTTTCTATTCACATCACATCACGTTTTATTCACAAAACCCAATAGATTTATTGAATATGATTTGCAAATTAGTAAGTTTTAAATTTGAACAATATCGTTAAATCATATCGATTTTGAGGAATGCCAATATCTGCCAATTTTCAAAAATCGCTTAATAAGGAAAGTACCGTTATACAAATATTTAACGCTAGTACGCTAACTGCTAGCATTTGTATAAGGTTTGTTTTTTAGATGTTTGTTTTTTCAAACTGGCAATACTTTGTCCAGCGACGGCCAATTTGACAGCTGATAGCTGATTTGTGCTCAGTTTGGTTTGTCATTTCACCACGAATAGACTTACGTCAGAACAACGTTTGCAAATTGTGCAAATTTATTTCGCAAATCGTGGTTAAGTTCGGGAAATTTACCCTGCGACATAATCATCCATCCGAGAAAGTAATTCGAATAACTATGTGACGTTTTCACATCACGCATACTCTAATTGATAATACGAATCCGCCAAGATATCGCACAATGCGCACCGAAGAAGCTGTTGCTGCTGTGGAGCGTAAAATTGAAGAGGATCCGAAAGAATCGATTCACCATCGTGCAAAGTAATTGGACCTGTGTCCAACCACTTTATGGAAGATTTTGCAGAAAGGTCTTGGTTGACGAGTTTACAAAAGCTAGCTCATGGAAGAATTGAAGCCGCTTGATCATCGTGTGCCGCGTACGTTCGGCCCTTGATTCTCATTTTCACCACAAAATGTTGTTCAACAATGAGGCTCATTTTTGATTGAATGGCTACGTCAACAAACAAAATTGATGCATTTGGAGTGAAGAAAATCAACAAACCGTTATTGAGACACATTGAGGCACCGTTACATCTACAAACAGTCACTGTTTGGTGTGCTTTATGGGCTGGTGGTCCATATTTCTTAAAAAGTGTCAATGCTATAGTGCTATAGGTCCATGATTATTGACTTTTTCGTTCCCTAATTGGTGTTAATGTGGGAGAGCTGTGGTTTCAATAAGACGGCGCAACATGCCACACAACGAATGCCACAATCAATATATTGAAAGAAACATTCGATGGGCCCATAATTTCACGTAATGGACCTGTAAATTGGCCTCCAAGATCATGTGATTTAACACCTTTGGATTGATTTCTGCGGTAATATGTGAAGTCGCTAATCTACGCTGATAAACTAGAGACAATGGACCACTTGGAAGCGGCTCCAGCTGCTCGGAAAAGTGTTCGAAAATTGGACTTCTAGATTGTACCAGCTGCGGCACCGATAAGCCAATACCATTGCCATTACCATGATTTTTATGTGTTTTATGTCATTTTAAAGTTCTATACCTCTAAAAAAAAAAACACCCTTTATGTATAATACCATAACTCAAATATTAAATTTGAAGAAAATCATTACTGGTGTTTACGAGATAATCGATTTTTTTTCAAAATAGGCCATTAGTAAAGTACCATTAATTTGTGGGGTTAAAATGAAAGCTCCCCTTGCAGACTCCAGCTGCAGTCGTGCGATCTTTAACTCTTTTCTGAGTTAATGATCGTCAATAGTTATAATTCTTAACAGCATCACTTTTCTAAAATTCAAAACCACATAGCCAGTCCTTCTGCAACAAAGTTAACTACGGTTAAGCATAGATGAGGACAGGTGTAAGGATTTATCTTCACTATTTTTTAACAATCACATTTGGAGCATACACCAATAGAAATTGGGGACATATTAAATAGTCGTATGTGTTAGGAACAAGTTATATCAAAAAAATAAAATACATATTTCTTTTTTTTTAAATCTTCCTAACTCACACTCTCCTCACAAAAATAACAATGGGCTAATGTTATTAAAAATATATTTACTCGTATAGAAGTGTTCCAGAAAAATTTCAAACCAAACCGAAATTATTTACGATGTGTCTGTTGTAATGCACAGACTAAGACTGCAAAATCTCTTTGTCAAGTCCTTAAAGATGGTTACGTTTGGGTCCATACAAATATATAACGATAACGTGAGAGATTATATTTAAATAGCAACAAATTAATCTTGGACTTATTGTGACCTTACATTTATCATGGGACTTACCCAACAATTTTATTTTCTTGTGTATTTATTTCTATAATGCCCTATACATATGTATGTAAAGTTTTTTTTTTTTTGTAAATTTTGTCTCAAGAGAAACAAACCTATAACGATTGAAAAGCTGAAGATTAAAAGCTTGTGATTTACTTGTTCTGCAGCAAAATAAATAAATCGTTGGTTGCCAGGTTAACATAAAGGTGATGGGCCCTAGGTTTTTGAAGCTCTGCCATAGTACTTACTTACTCGTACTTAAATCCTGCCATATATCGAGGAGCAACATCTTCGCTCCATCTTGTTCAGAGTTCTACAATGCGTTTCAGCTCTCTCCAACTCATTCCTAAGGACCTTAATTCCACCTCGACTGTTCTGTGCCACGTTTCCATCCTTCTTTCTAACTTGTTGAGTGACCTCCACTGCAGAGCGTACTTTGTAATGGATTTCTTTTCACGTTGTAAGGAGTACGCCTACGTACTAAACCACACCCTGCACACTTCGAACCACTCTACCCGCGGGACTGCCGTTAGGTATTACTTCGCAGAGCTGGGTAGCCTTTTAAGGCTATGTTCTCTTCTACACCTTTTGTGTTCTTAGGCGATTGGCACTCCAGTGTTCGAATTATTCGCGTCACGTTGGCGCTCTATGCGCCTGAGGTCACTGAGTATGCTTACCGCCACATTACTTACGATGGTCCAGTTTTCGTTGTTCTGAAGCACATAATTTACGACATTCTCGGGTGTGGGCCATTCCCCAAATTGGTCTCGGAGGACGATCCTCTCGGCTTCATACTGTGGGCAATGAAAAAACAGGTGTTCCGCGTTTTCGGGACATTTTCACAATATGGACAGTTTGGGATAGCTTCATGTCCGCGTTTGAAGAGGTATTCTCTGAAACAGCCATGTCCCATCAGAAACTGAGTCAGATAAGAGTTCATTTCGCCGTGTTTTCGTTTTATCAATACATCAATCGCTGGTATAAGGTGATGCGTCCATCTCCCCTTTTTCGGAAACGTTCCATTGTTGTTGCCAGGTAGCAATACTGCGTGTTCTTTCGTATTCTCTTCTTTCGTTGTCTACGCGGCCATTTCGAACTAGTTCGCTTTTTAGTCTTGTCTTTCCTTCAGCGAGTAAGTTGATGGGTAGCATTGAAGATACAATGAGTATAACACCCTAACACTGGCTACCCCTAGTGCGCTAAGACAGTGAACGGTTTTAACTCCACGCACGTACGACTTAACTTTCGCAGCACTTGACCATATTTCTGCTGCGTACATATACATATATAGAACTGGCAGCTCCTGTAAGGCTTCCGATATTACTCATTAGCCTTGAAAGTGCACTAATAGCTTTTGAAGATTAGTTGCATGCATACAAATCACTTTGTGCCGTCTGACTCTAAACGATATCGTTTCGAGAACTTTTCTACTTGTAACTCGGTTTTATGGACAGGAAGCTGCAAATCAGCGTTAGCTAGCCAATGGCGTACCGCTGTGATTGTTTCGTTGCGGTGGAGTTCAACTTCTTCTAGAGTTGTTGCTACAACCACCACCGCGATGTATTCCGAAAAGCTGGCGATTGACGATTCTCTTGGAATTGGTAGGCGTAGAATTTCGTCATAGCGTTCCACAGCAGGGGCCCAAGGACCGAACCTTCTGGGATCCCGCCAGTTACTTTGTATGTCTTAATTCCCTCGTCAAAATCGTAGAGGAGGACTCTGTTCGCAAAATAACTTGTTATTATTTTGCAGAGATAATCCGGTATTTGTATCCGATAAAGACAGCTCATAATGCGTTCCCAATTCGCTGAGTTAAACGCGTTTTTCATGTCCAAATTTATAATGGCGCAGTATTTTTTGGTGCCGCCTTCCCAGCGACTGCCTTCTGTAGCGGTTCGGATTCTCGTCGTTGGAGAATCGTCGGTAGACAGCTTCTGACTTAGTGGCTACCCTTAGAAGTAACCATCGAATCGATATTTCCTTTAAAACTGTTGGCAGACGACTCAACGAATTTGGCCTCAAAGTAAGAAAGGCTAGGCATAAGCCTTTGCTTTCAGAGACTAACAAAAAGAAACGACTTGCTTGGGCTAAAAAGTGTAAGGATTGGGCAGCTTCAGACTGTGAGAAGGTCTTATAGTCCGATGAATGTAACATCGAGGTAAGGTGCATTGCATCATAGTAAATAATAATAAACCATAACCTTAAGCGGAAACATAAGAACATGAACATTTTTTAACCTAAACATTCACACAGTTTTTTGCTTGCTTCTTTCCAGCTTTTCGACTCCTCTGGCGTAGTGCACGTACGTCGCAGAGTTGGAGAAGCTTATAATCCCGAATGCCTGGTTCCTACCATAAAACACGATGGGGGCAGTGTGACGATTAAGGGCTGTATGACGTCCATTGGAATCGGAACTCCGTTTATTTGCCAGGACGGATAAACTCCGAGGACGGATAAACTTCAGATGCTGAAGCAAAATTATTTGGAAGGCGAAAGAATCAAGCCATTTTTCAACAGAATAACGCTCCGTGCCACACTGCGAGCAAAAGCAAGGCTTAGTTCCACCAAAATCGGGTTAAGATCTTAGAGTGGCCCGCTCAGAGTCCAGACCTTAACCCAATTGAGCATTTATGGGGTCATCTTTTATTTTCCGAGAGGTTGAAGATCTTCTAAAGACACCATAAGGCCCGACCTCTCGTGCTTATGGTAGCGTGAGATTTTTACTCAATAAAAACACCATTCTTCAAGATTAATACTACAACTACGACGACGCTAGCAGTTTTATTTTCGCTTACGAGACTCGTGATTTTTGGAAAAAGATGTTGGTATGTAATTAAAAAGAATGTAGCGCTTTAGGCAGGTTAAATTCCAATGAAAGTTCCTGCCATATATTATGACGCGAGGTAAAAAGGTTTTGTCGTTTGCAGACGACGAATTGAATTATTCGCGTCAAGTAGTTGAATGACGGTACGGTTACAATGGCCGTGAACACGATCTTTGTGTTTACGAGCAAATTTTGTTATCTCTTCGACGACGCTGGTGAATATCTTCGTTACGTACGTACCACGGTGCGCTAACGATCGTTCTAAGAACTTTATTTTCAAAAGTTTGTAGGATGTTTCTCCTGGTACAACCCCATAGTTGTAGACTATACGTCCACACTGGCTTTATCACTTGCTTATAGATATCGAATGTTTTCCGAGTAGCCAGTACATTTGTAGGTATTTGTTTTCGAGCTCGTCGCGTTTCTTTTTTACGTGCGTTTTCCGTTTAAGCTTAACATCTAGAGTCATTCCTAGATATTTTGCTTTGTTCGCGTACGGTATTTGAGCCGAATTTAAATATATAGTTAAGGTTGATGTGAGTAGATTTGCTTTCGTTCAGCACAATACCCCAAGAATTCGTCAAAGCCTGGACTTTATTAATAGCATGTTGCAGCTTTTCAGTTACTGCTTCAATTGTATCTCCCGTTTTCAATAAGGCTGTATCGTCCGCAAACGTGTTGACGACGCAGTTTCTATCCTGCGGGATATCACGCGTGTAGAGTACATATAGAAGGGGGCCGTGGACCCTTCCTTGTGGGACTCCGGCCGCAATCTCCTTGAACTTAGAGTAATCATTTCTGTGCTTAACATGAAAAAGTCTTTCGGTAAGGTACGATCGTAAGAAAGAGTTGCCGCGACTTTTATACTCCAATTTTGTGGACTTGGTCGATTGTAGAATGTTTGACTCAAAATCCAAACTCATGGTCAGGAATGAGACGTCTTTTGTCGATTACGGGTTGTAGTCGTTTAGAAAGTAGTTTTTCGAATATTTTAGAGATAACCGGCAATAGAGAAATGGGCCGATATGATTTCTTCTCATTCAGAGGTTTGCCTAGTTTCGGCACCATTATAATCTCTGCGACTTTCCATTGTCTCGGAACGTAGAGCAATCTGAACGAAGCGTTAATCAAATATAGCAGTTCGATAAGAGCTTTCGGCTTTCCTTGACCACCTGCGCCGTTATCAAGTCGTAACCCAGTGCTTTTTTCGTCTTTAGATTTTTAATCACTTCCCTCAGTTCACTCAATGCAACTTTTTTCGGTTAAGGACCTTTTTATGCTGCGTTGCACGAGGGATTTGCCATTTCTTTCTTGCTTTTCTTTTCTCCCTCACCAGTTCAATGATTTCTCTGGGATACTTTTCCTTGCGGTTAACCTTATAGCTTCTAGAAGGAGTGTTTCTCCATGCCGCTCTTTGGATTGCTTCCACGAAACGATCAACTTCGTCCTCCAGTTCACAAGGTGTTTTAAGTGATACATTTAGGGCGATATTTGTTTAGCAATCTTTTCTAAAGCCCTCCTAGTTTATTCTATTGCTAGTAAGTCTTGGTGATCCTTCTTTCTTGATCAACGCCTTATTACCGGAGAGTGGTCAAATGAGAGATCAAAACTTTCTTCGACTGTAATAAATTTATCGTAAATGCCTTTTGAAACGAACAAATCGATAAGATCGGGAATTGTTTCTGAGTCGGTTGGCCAATAGGTGAGTTTTCCTGTCGAATAAAAACAACAACCCAATTCATTTGCCACTTCGTAGAGAATTTTTCCTTTAGAAGATGTTCATCTTGAACCCCAGAAGGTGTGCTTCGCGTTGAAATCTCCACCAATAAGGAAATTTGAACCAATGGCATTGAAGATGCGAAAGTAGTCTTTTTTTTCGAGCGAACATCGCTGCGGACAGTACACAGACACTATATTGTAGCTCAAGTGTTTATTTTTAACCCTTATCGCGCACAACTGAAGTTTTTATATTGGCTCATCTGAAAAAAAAAAACATCCGTACCCACAAGTGCAAAATCAATTTTTTTTTTTTGTAATTTGCGCGCGCCAAATGGGATATGAATACGATTAAATTATTTCAGGGCACGGACGTTTGTAGAAATTGAGAGAGAGATAAAGAAAGATTGATGTAGTGGGTTTGAAACTTAGATGGTATTAGTTTCAGTAAACTCCAAGGGTGGCGTCCAGATAACTGGGGAGCTTGTTTGTTTTGCTTTTTGTCGTTGCTCATGATTCACAGTATTTTTTTCCCTCCACCTGATGATCACGATCAAGTTGCATTTAATCCATATGACCACCCTACTGCCAGTGTTATGCCTTCGCAGTAGGTTGACTAAGCTTTCGCAATTGATGGACTTTTTTATTTATTTCAGACGAAATAAATAGATGATTTTTGAGATCAGGATTTGAACCGTGAACCAAAAGTGTGACAAGCGTTGATGTTACCACTACACCACGGCCACCACAATTGTAGTTAGAACGTACAATTCATAGAGTGTAAGAAAGTATAGTATAAATCCTTCTATATGGAAACGATTGGTGGATAGCTTCATCATAAACATGGGTGGACCAAAATAAGTTCATTATTTATTTACATATAAACTAATACTACATAAGAACAATAAAAATCAGAAATAATGAACTTATTTTGAATGGTTTTCGAGTACGAGTGAAAATTTAGGGGTACCTAATAATTTTGTCTATGACTGTACATACTGGAAGAAATACATTAGCTCATAGATTAAATTTTCACATGTCTTCAGAAATAAGCATCAACTAAAAAGCAACTGCTTCTGTACGTATGTGCAAATACATATTTTTAAATCTAGCAACATGACCTTTCCAATCAAGTATACGAATTTCTTGGACATATGGGAAATACCCACAGAAGTCGACTGAATGTTATCACAACTTTTTTATAACTTCGTGCATATATGTATGTATGTATGTAATAATTTTCAGAGCCTGAACAAACAGATATTGCAGTCTAAATCCATTTATGGTATCGGTAACAGCGTAAATAATTTCGCAATTTATGTAATTTTGTCGGTAATACATTTTTAGTATCACATCATTCAAAATAAATAAATACTCGTGTTATACGGCTGACGCGGATTATTTTGTTGAAACAGACCAAACACAATAATTAAATAATTTGTTTAATAAATGAATACTAGACAACGGGTGTGAAGTGCTTTAATTTGGTTGTTAGGTAGGTCCCATCATGCTTTAAAGTGCAAGTGCAAGTGCAAAAAAAAAATAAAGAGAATATATCTAATATCTGATTATTCATAGTTTTAAATACTTTGTTCTTCAATCTAAAATTTATTGTTCTTAATGTGTCACTCTGTGCTAACCGCAAAACTATGTGTATTCTCTATTTCATCATAAAAGATCTTTTTGGTACAATGGACAAATGTGTTGTTGAATCAAAACCTTCTTGAAACCCCCAATGTAAAAATAAATTGACAACAAGAGACTAACAAGTTTGTTAATCACGTTATCACAAACCTTCATTGAGGTATCTAGGTGAAATCGAATGGAAATGGGAACCAAACTTTTGACCTTGCCGAACTGAGAGAACGAGTTAAAGTCAAATCGAAATACGACTGATTTTAATACTAAGGCAGGGCTACCATTGCGCTACTAAAATCCCAATTTGACCCAATTTTCACTAGTTCAACCCCGTCTGCGTAAGTGTTGCGTCTGCAAAATCACAGAGTTTTCCGGGATACGAACTTAAGTTGAAACACCCCACATATGCAGTGTATCAGTACATACTCGTACGCCGCAGTTGGGTAGTATGCAGTTGAGTCGCACGAGTACGTTTCGGGGTAAGTTAAAGTCGGGTTCACAAAAATTAATGAATCCACTTGTTTGACTATTCGCCCATTGGGTTAGACATTCGCTGCTTACGTCAAAAGGGTTGTGATCTAGAATGTAGATGTCATTGTGTGTTGTTTGCTATTTTGGCATGTCCTCGGAATAGCGAATGAAACCGAAGGATATTTGGTGGTGCTATGTGACTTAGCACTGGAAACCAATGTGTTGGTGTATATTTCAGGGGTCGAATTACGGCATCAGTTAACGAGTGAATGAAATCCATACGCTATCGAGTGATCGAGTAACTGCATTGGGATGATCACATAAGAATGGTCACATATCGAGTGTACTTTGATGATTGTACTAGTACAATTCTACTACATTGAATTGAGATGGCTGACAAATGTCAAAACTACTTATTTTTGTGTGAGGAAAAGTTTTGAATTTATCGTCTTCAATTAAAAATTTAATATTTACTTTATTTTTCATCTTCTGATTCAGAGGATGATCGCTATGAGTGTATTGAACGAGGACGTTTAAGAGATAAAAGCGATGCTTTTCCTTTACAAGGCAGTACTTACGTATACAAAACTATAATTTTCTGAAAATATCTTTCACAGCATACACTTTTGATTGCAGTTCTATCAAAACAGTCAAATAAGAGTGCATTTTTATTTATAATGGAGAAGATAAATTTTAGAGGATGTACCTAAACCGCTGTCCCAGCTCATAATATTTACCAAAATCTCCTTCTGCAGAGGGTTAATTTTAGTTAGACTCAACGTGAAATAATTTTCAAACAATAAATTTAACCAAACGCAAAAATAACAATAAACAAAGATATTCTCACTTATTTTCTCCCAAATGCACCTCAGCTCGTCAGCAGGAACCATATCGAATAAATAAATACACGATCACTGATGGGAGAATGCTAAATTTCGATACTCGATACTCGATCTCTTAAGCGGTCATGTCAAATCAACATTTATCAGTCACGTGTTGCTCGATAACTAATGCGGTAATTCGACCCCAGATTTCCCGTTATAATCCGCATGGTGTTGTTAAGTTGGTCATCTACTTTTGAGGTATTTAAACTATTCATTCACACAGGGGAACAGTATTCAGCTGCCGAGACCACAAGTCCGATTCCGGAAGAGCGAAGTGATGAAGAACTACCTCCCCATGACGTCCCAGCGAGTTTTTGGATGATGTTATTTCTTGTCCTTAGTTTTCCAGCTAATTTTGTGAGATGGGCTCGGTAGCATAATGATCCATTCCAAGGTACTTTTTATGTGAGTTGTGAATCAGAAGGGTGCCATTCAAATGAATTCTTAGTTGCCAATGGAAACAGCAAACCTTTTATCATGCTTTGAACACATTGTCATGCTTGAACACAGACGCCGTTCTCTAAAGTATATATTCTTCAAGGTCGTTGTTCAAAACACTTTCGGTTACTGTGGTATTTTGGTGAATATTCGAATGTTTTTATTCACTATAGTCCAACGCTAATGTAAGTGTTTAATATTTATAATTCTTTCCTTAGTTCAGATTTCTCGTGAAGCCTATTTCCTATTTGTCAATCTAGGTATATTGCTATGACCTCTTATGCACGCGTTGCATTGCTGGTGGCGTAGTACACATTTTCATGGTGTCTGTTTTTTTTATGTAAATCAAGATGTGGTAAAGTATTGTTTCGATGACTGCGCTCTGAATGATTCTCATATGGAGCTAGTTATATGCGAATTCATGTTAGGCGTT
This sequence comes from Pocota personata, assembly GCA_963082735.1. Lineage (NCBI taxonomy): Eukaryota > Metazoa > Arthropoda > Insecta > Diptera > Syrphidae > Pocota > Pocota personata. Next base: position 83,126,937 of record OY720432.1, on the reverse strand, counting down.
GATTCTTTTTTTTGTGAATTTTGTATAGTTTTGTGGCTTTTACCGAAATTGGTCACGATACCGGGGCCTTATGATTGCTGGGTATTTCCTTCTTAAGGCATAAAAGTAATATTAAAAAAAAGTACTCGATACCAGTAGTTATCGAATACTTTTGGATAGTTTTATAAGCAGTACCGATACTTTGATTCGATACTACTCACATTAGTAGGTATCGATTCATTGATAGAATCTTTGAAACCCTATTTAATATTTACTGAGTGCATGAAGTTAGATAACCAAGCAATTTTATGAGTGCACTCATTTCCCTTCCTCCGATGTAACTTCAGGAAAATACTTTCTCTTCCCTCTTCTTTTTCAACTTTATCACAAAAATTGCTATTAATTATATTTTCACTTAATCTGAGTTCACATGAGATTGAATACGGATTCAACTCACCATTTAAACAAGATATGTGTCCATTCTATACTTTTGGTTCGATACTGAGTGGTATCGAAGCAAACGTATCGATACTTTACTTGAATTTTAGTCTATCGTTCCATCCGGAATAGGGTGAAATTTGTCAACAACAGTGACAGTGAACAAATATATTTGTGATTGAGCCTTAAGATATGGGTTCCCAAAATATCTGCAAGCACCTACTAATTCTAAAACATAAATTGGTCACTCATTGCCATTATTACTTGTTCGTTATTCAGAGAAAATTAAAAAAACAATCTGCCTTATAATAATAATAAAAAAAAAATTTACCCAAAGTTTTGATTTGACCCCTTTTACACCCTGTATGTTATGGTGAAAATGTTTCTCCTGACTTAAACATATTATATGATTTTCCAATGTGTTACTCAATACCCCTCCAGAAGCTCCTAGACGATATACGAAGCTTGCAATTCACATACTTGTAGACTGGATCTTAGAAAAAAAAAAAAAACTGAATGAAAATACAAGGTGTTGCAATTAATTCTATTTCTTCAGACTTAAAAGTAAAATTTCCGGATGATGTATGAAGCTGTAAGCTTGTGTGCTCAGAGCACGAATCAAGGTTCAGAATACTACGTAGTCAAATTTTCAATTTTCGTAGTTTCCTAGGTAACAGGGTGCTCCAAATATTTTATTTCTTCAGTACATTGCAACATAGTTGGTTGACTTAACACCAACAGGCTCAACACAAATGCATTATTTAGTGATAACAATGCGAATTTATAAACTTCCGTGAAATAATTACGTAAAGTTTAGTAAAAAAGCGAGTTTCTCTTTTTTTGCGGAAAAATCACGACCGGCAAGTGGAAATTCAGAACGCTGCTCAATATATTTAACTAAACTGGGCCCATTTGCACAATACCTACACAAATGCATTCTATATCTATGCAGGATGGTATCGATACCTAAGAGGTATCTCGCCATCTCATATATCACTTATGGTGTGTGAGTGTTGAGCCCTTAACTATTAATTGATGATTTCTGATTCAACAAATTGATTTCATTTGATTTACAGATATCGCCACCAAGGATGTACGCAAAATTCCTATTAATCCCGATTCTCTTGGTTGGAACGTGTACGGGTCAGAATATCAATGATCTTATTTCTATGATATTTAACACTAGTGCGGGTATACCTTTCGCCAGTAACCCAGAACCAGTGACACCTACCCGAATGCCGCAGCCAATATTGACGGTCACAGATGGACCCAAGACACTACCACCGGAACATGATATGAACGATCTTATCTCTTCGATATTTAACACTAGTGCGGGTATACCATTCGCCAGTAACCCAGAGCCAGTGATACCTACCCGATTGCCGCAGCCAATATTGACGGTCACAGATGGACCCAAGACACTACCACCAGAACATGATATGAACGATCTTATCTCTTCGATATTTAACACTAGTGCGGGTATACCATTCGCCAGTAACCCAGAATCAGTGATACCTACCCGATTGCCGCAGCCAACATTGACGGTCACAGATAGACTCGAGACACTACCACCAGAACATGATATGAACGATCTTATCTCTTCGATATTTAACACTAGTGCGGGTATACCATTCGCCAGTAACCCAGAGCCAGTGATACCTACCCGATTGCCGCAGCCAATATTGACGGTCACAGATGGACCCAAGACACTACCACCAGAACATGATATGAACGATCTTATCTCTTCGATATTTAACACTAGTGCGGGTATACCATTCGCCAGTAACCCAGAATCAGTGATACCTACCCGATTGCCGCAGCCAACATTGACGGTCACAGATAGACTCGAGATCCTAACACCGACCTCCGACAACGTAGGTTTTCACTCTTATAAGACATGTGGCATCGGCAAAGAATGCGTTCGGGAATACCTTTGTTTGAATGGAAAAATCAATAAAAACGGTGACATGCTAATAGATATGCGTGGCGCTTTTGATACATCTAAATCTCTCAATGGAAGAGGTGCCACACTGGATGATGATTATGTCGATAATGATATGCAGTGCCCATTTCTTGAAACCTGTTGTTCCATTGATGATGAGGTGATTTTACTTAAATTAATCCCAAAACTATTATTCTCAACATTATGTCTTACTTTAGGTTGAAGAAGCAGCAGACGACACACTACCTTCTTGCGGATTTGGAAACATTAACGGCATTCGTTTCAACATTGAAGGAGTTGCCGAGAATCAAGCTGAATTTGGTGAATTCCCATGGATGGTGGGGATTCTGCGTGAGGAAATTGTTATGCATAAGGTTCTTTATATATGCAACTGCGGTGGTTCTTTGATCACTCCAAAAGTTGTATTGACCGCAGCTCACTGTGTACAAGGCACGCCAGCGAATACCATCATAGTTCGTGCTGGTGAATGGGATGTCAGCAATAAGAACGAATTGTATCCACATCAAGAGAGAAAAGTTGTGGAAATAATTATCCATGAATTCTTTAAAGGTCATGGTTTACGCAATGATATTGCGTTACTGTTTCTTGAGTCACCATTCAAATTGGTTCCAAATGTCAATACGGTGTGTCTGCCGCCAGCTGACTTAAGCTTTGATCTCGCGCGCTGTTACGTCACTGGCTGGGGTAAGGATCAACATAAAAATGGAAACTATCAGAATATTTTAAAGAAGATTGACGTGCCAATTGTACCAAATGCCCAGTGCCAGGCGAACTTGAGAAAAACTCGTTTGGGCAGGTACTATAGACTACATCCGAGCCTCTTGTGTGCTGGTGGAGAAGGTGGCAAGGACGCATGTAAGGGTGATGGTGGTTCTCCACTGGTGTGTCCCATGAAAAATGCACCGAATCGTTTCTTTCAAGCTGGCATTGTCGCTGGAGGTGTCGGATGTGGACAGGAAAATGTTCCCGGATTGTATGCCAGTGTGCCTAAATTGCGTGCATGGATTGATGAACAATTGGAAAGCAAACAAATCAAGTCGACATACTTTACACCATAGATATTGGGATTCTAATAAAGGCTGAAAGGTTTTACAGCTCATTTATATAATTTAAATTTAGTTTTTTTGTTTCCGAAGATTTTAATTTAAAGTGCAATGTCGCTCCGCATAAATAGATGTAAACTGCAATTTAATAAACCAAAGATGTGTTACCAATGATTCATCTTAATGCCGCGAATAGCTGTTCTATATAATAAAATAAACATTTTTATGGGAGCAGAGATTAAATGTAATATAATAATACAACTTAACATAATTAAATAAACTAACCTTACATAAAATGTTCAGCTTGATAAAATGTACAATTAAATAAAAATAAACTCAAAGTTAGCTATCCTAGTCCTATCCTTAATAAAATAATATTTACAATTATTTAAAAGGGACCCAAATGACAAAAACTAACCTTCTCTAAGTTAAGCAAAAAATATTTACAGTGCAGCGAAATATAATGGACCTGAGTCGCGTCAAGTCTCATGTGATGGCAAGCTACACACCCCAGTAAACCCTAAAATATTTGGCCTAATCGACTTGAACTTCATAATCTTCTTCCGAAATAATCAACATTCGCCTGCATATGCAGGCATATGTACACCAACGAATACTCACAATCTTATCATCCAACACATAATAAGCCCAGCGTCGATTCGTTAAATGTTCGTTCACTTTTGCAAACATTGTTAGCTCATGTAAGAGATAGCGGTCTCAGTCGTTCGTTGCATACGTAAATCTGACAGTTGTCATATCTGTTTTGAAAATATTCCAAAAAAAATGTCGGACTACGAATTTGTGCACGTATTAATAGAAAGTGTTCCCAAAAATAGGTGCCTTTTCAATAAAAGAGGTGCATTTTTTTTTAATAAAACTAAAAAGGAAAGGGCATGGGATGATGTTTCAAAAGAAATGGGCAAAGATTCATTTGACAGATAAGAATGCAGGCAAAAGCAATATGGTCAACGGTTGGTATTGGCAGAACATAGGGAAGCATTTTGTTCAGTTATGACATTAGCTTATCTTTCCCAATGTTGATTATGGTTGAGCCTTTAGGTCCAGTTGAATTCAGCCGTGGCTCGTATACTACCGCCTTGCCTGTAGCCCTGCGGTACGCATTCAGTCAAAAAAAAAAATATTTGGCGCAACAGCTCTTTAAGTGCCAGGGCCTAGTTTCTCGCAACCACTCGTGTTGTGTACGTTATATTTTTCACACGAATGGAAGGGACCTACAGTTTTTGAGAAGCTTTCTCGCGACAACAATACTCTCGGATGTGTTTCAGACGTTCGCGAGAGGTGGGATCGTGAAAAAACTTTTTGGTGTTTTTTGGGATTCGAACTTGGAACCTCTTGCGTAGTGATCCGACACACTAACCACTACGCTACGATGTCCACATTCAGTCACGTTCAGTTTGAAACATGACCCAATTCCAACGATCTTTTAAAGAATAGCGGATTATAGTAAAGCGCTGGCCAGGCACCAAATTATTTTCTACAACTTCTGTCGATCGCATAAAGTGATCCTTAATATACAATTTTCTACGCACAAAGTTCCCCGATTGTGTGCACCATCAAGGTGCGTGCTGGTGATGGAACGTCAGCAATAATAACGAATTGTATGCACATCAAGAAAGAGAAGACGTGGAAATGATTGTTCATGAAATCTTTAGTGCCCGAGCCTTTCAGAATGATATTATGTTGCTGTTTCTTGACTCAACATTAAAATTTGATGTAATTGTCAATACGGTGTATCTGTCGCCAGAGGGCTTAAACTTTGACCTCGCACAGTGTTACGTCACTGGCTGGGGGTAAGGATCAACATATTGTAATATGCGAGCTACGGCTCGAGTAGATAAAACGATATTCTGTGAAATTTATTTCTTTATTTTATAGTCTATAAAACAATTCAAGTTCACACTATACTATTCTTCGCAAATTCTTTTCTTACAAGGTCTCTTTCATCTCAAATCACTTTATCTCCTTTCAATTACTTAATTCACAAATCCAAACTAATTACTTCTTCTTGTTAACTCTCAACTTTCAATTTATCACAAAATTACAACTTCGCCCATTATCACTTTCCCAATCTCTTCGCCACGGTTCTAAATCAACTGCGTGGTCTGGATCGCCATCTGTCCTTATATAGCAGAAGTTTCTGATAGCCAGAAACTTCTAGCAAATTCTTCGACCACTGGAACAAAAAAATTCTGATGTAATAACTCCAAGATGACAATCATTTCGTGCAGTTATAATTCTCTCTTGTTCTCTCTTATCCGTGATATTATCCGAACTGTGGAGACTAATTGCAGACACGAACCTCAAATGAAAAGACACTTCGGAATTTGTTGCCTGTTCGAGGGCGTAGTTATTATGCTACATTATGTTACAATATAATAAAAGACCAACCTTAATGATTTAATAAATATATTTACATATATTCCTAATACTACGTTGTCACTAGAGCCAAATGAGATGATTACAGCAAACAAACAAGTCCCAAATGAGGTAGGAAATTATCTCATTTCTCATTCATTTCCTCATTTGCCAAACTATTTCGTTACTAGCGAATGAGATGGCAAATAAGTGGAGAACAGAGTTCAATAAGGCATTAATTTGATTGTCATTTGGAGGTCGTTCCATTTTCAAGCACGGAAACAATGTCTCTATTTACAGTGTCCATGCATTTCTTCATTATTACTTAATGCTCACATATAAACCCTAAAAGTGTCAGCTTTGCGAATTGAAGCTTCGAATGTACTTACAAGTAGACAATGGTAGCTCACTTATGAGAGGAGTAACAACTGGTCGTCTCAAATCACAAACCTAACATATTCTAGTGCTTGAACCTGGAACGTCCTCTTATTGTATCAACTGTCAAAGCAAATGAACTGAGTGTAGAGAAGACATCACGAAATGAGTCATTTGAAATCATCTCATTTGGCTACAATGAAAACGTAGAACGACAAAAGTCGTGACAATAGTTTTTCTAACAATGTCTTTAAAAAAACGAATATCTCACCTGTAGAGAAGAAAAGATATCATTGCGTTATTCTAACGCCATTCCCACTTTATCAGGGATGGGTTAGAAAATGAAAGATAGGCTGTTCTGTGACTATGATCCATTCCAGATGGATTGTATCTTTTTCGTGAGTTTATAAAGTTAAATTTCCTTACAGAGCATATACTTTAATAAAATCAATATGGAGACCAGCATCATACCCCTTCCAAGTAGATCTCCAATTTGTGCGATCTTTCCAAAAGTTTAACATTGCCTTTGGATCGCCATTCTTCCAAGGTTTCTTTGCTTGACCCGGTCCATTTAAACATCCGTCAGGAAAATCGGCATGACCACCAACTGACACGCCGAGTGTCAAGAAGAACTGAAATGAATGTCCAGTATCGATAACAAAGTCAACGATAAAATTACAAACATACTCACCTCTCTATCAAATGGCGCAATTTGATGACCATTTTTCCAACGTCTTGAATATTTTAAATCAACAAAAGTTAAGCGGTTTTCAGTTTGTCCATACACAATGTCATCAATTCCGAGCGTAAAGCCTTTTTCAGTCCATGTTAGCGAATAGTTGTGGTAATCATTTCCCAATAATTCGTCTCTTAATGCGTAGCTTAGGAAAGAGTCACGCACAGGTTGTCGACTTTCTAGCACAGGTCCACCAGATATCTTTACGTTGGAAATACTTCGGCCCAAGATGTCAACAAGTATTTCATTACCGAATGTATGTACGATTCTAATTTGTCCGGATGCATATTCTGTAAATCCGTAGTAGTTCTCCAGAGGATCCAATACGATCACTGCCAAGAATTTTTCATTTATTAAATTGCTTGCACTTATTTTATAAAGAAAAAACCAAACTAACATGGAACTATCCAATCACCCTTTGGCACCTTTGCTCGTATCACAACCCTACCATATCGAAAGCTGAATGAGTCTTTCGTACGAATCTTTGCCGATACTATTGGTGGTAAGATTTGTGAATATTGTGCCTTCATTGTACACTCCCGCAACTCATCTTCAATTGGTGTACAACTGAAAAGATAAATTTAGTAAAAGTAATAATCTAATCTCACAGAACTCACTCTGGCAGATGCATTTGTCCAGTTCGAATATCTGATTCATCATAATGACGACTATCGGACAATAAAGTTGGAATGATGTGCAGTTGTCCATTGAAGGCGTAGCAGTTTGTTGAAGCATTTTGAAATGAGACAAAAGAAGAATCTTTACTGTCAGTTGGTATTCGAATTTCCTTCTTCCATATGTTCGAATCCAATGTATCGAAATTATCTTCGAATATAAGTTCTCCCTTACATACGGGTTTTCGACCAACTGTAGTCACCGATTTTTCACATTTGTCCAAATCTCTTTTATCTGCATCAAATGATTTTTGTCTTGCTGGTGCTCTAACGATTCTGTTATGCAATGAATCGTTTATTTCAGAAGAAAATGTTTCAAAAGTAGTACCACCATTGTAACTAGCATTGATAGAAACTGAATAAGCGATCCTAGTGAAATGGTTTATACGAACATTAGTATTGTCGTACACCCATTCACCAAGCACGGGTTCTCTAATAGTGGCAATAAAATCAGCATCCGCAGGGTTTTCTAGATTCTTATTAACATTTACGTGAAATCGAACATAGATTATAGAATAGTTATTCAAATGATCCATTAGATTTTCAACTGGAATTACAAGATTGGTTAGCATTAAATTTACGGTTGCACTGTCGTCTTACTAATCAACATACTAAACACACATACAAGTCGCAATCCTTCTAGAACCGATCGTGTGATACCCTATCCTCCATCTTCTAACTTATTCCTATTAAACGCAACAGCCGAGTTGTGAACTTTTGATTCGAATGCAGTCATCTTTCTAATCAAGGGATATTCTCACGATTTTTAAGTGATTTTATCGGATAATTTGCTGCTAACACTTTTGTTTAGAAGAAAGTGGGCGTGGCCCTTGACATTCGTAACCGATAGGTCACGGATTCTGGTGAAATATTCTCAATAAGACCTAACCATCATCATAAATAGCTATTAAAAGGCAAAATATGATTTTCTTTTTTAATTTTGGAGGTGTGGGCGTGGCATTTTACAATGTATGGATATTTTGTTAAGTAAATGTTTTCCAGTTTACACTTATACTACTTCAGATTCTAAAAAAAAACATATGCATGAAACTTCATCGTTCTAACTCAAAACGAAAGTACCAAAAACGTGACATACGTACGGACGGACGGACGTGGCTGTATTGACATAACAAAAACAAAATGAGAATCTATCAGAAGAAAATCAAATCTTTTGGAAACTGAAACTTAATACCACCTGAGTTTCAAACCAACTATACCAATCTGTCTTTCTGTCTGTCTCTTCCCCTTTCCACAAAAACGCCCGTGTCATAAAATTAGTACGTAGGGACTAACAAAAGTTCGCTTAGTTGTTGTCAATTTAGTAGTTTTTTTCTAAAAAAAGATGCATTTCTCTAGCTTATAATCTAACAATATTTATTTCCAAATTTCAGAACAATAGGTAAAAATGGAGACGAGAAAGAGAAAAATTAGTGACGTAAGCTCGGTTGAAACTCCAGCGCCAACACAGGAAGATGCCAGGATGACACAGGAGATGATAGCGGATGAACTGGACTTGAATACCATGGCTGAGTCACGAATTTTAAATTATCACCTGAAATATTCGACGAAGTCAGCTCGATGGGTTCCAAAAATTTTTAATGGAGAGCAAAAGGAGGCTCGTGTTCGTGTTGCACAATATTTCCTGGATAAGTTTGAAAATGGAGAGTCAAGCTGCTTCAATAAGATCATTACAAAACCAAACAGCAGTCCATGGTATGGAGCCCAGAAGGTGCAAATCACCCAGCAAAGGCCAAACAACAAAAGTCAGAGACAAAAGTTCGATGTCGATGTACTCGTACTTCACCAGGACGAAAATGGTCGACGTCATCCCGCTTAAAACTGGTCAGACAGTCACTGCTAATTGGTATACTGAAACTTGCTTACCACAAGTTTTCCAAAATTTGCTGGGACACCGACAAAAATAGGAGCTGGCCGCTACTTTTTGCGCACTGTTAAAAAACCAACAACTTTCTTGCGTTCTCAAGCATCAATAATTCTCAGGATCTAGCGCCGTGCGACTTTTGGCTGTTTGAGGGGAAAAATCTTCACATCTAATGAGAAGATTATTAATGCAGTCAATGTCGAAATCGAAAAGCTCCAAAAAGATGATTTTGAAAGCTGTGTTGAAAGATGGATCTATCGGCTGAAGAAATGTATTGAAATAAATGGGAATTATGTGGAGATATTAAAAAAAGATGAAGATTAAATATCTAAAGTTAAAATTATTTTTGTGTTTTATTATTCAATCAACTAAGCGAACTTTTGTTAGTCCCTACGTATGTAGGTATGTCGTATATGTCGTAAGAAAACAGCAACGAGAACCTTATGATACAAGTTGAAATTATCTCAATTGACGTTTGGAACTAAGCATCAATAGTAAGACTACACTTTCTAATACCAGTCGACCACTAATCGGACATCTTTGAAGTCGACGAACTTAACAATCTATCAGCAGAATTAACTATTAGCATATGCAGACAACACTTCAGTAGGTATGGTATACCAGAAAAAGTTGTCATAGACAATGGAACAAAATTTTGTAAACACCGAATTCAACAAGAACACAGCCTATCAAGCCCACTTCATATTAATTAAGAAAGCATTAGCATCTAACATCGACTTCTAAAAATCTTTACTCATTTGGAGGAACAAACCGAATAAAGTTGGTTTGAGTCCACCGAAAAGGCTATGACTAAGATGCAGCATACCAATCCACCGAGACAACGATGATCGACGAGGGAAACCAACCCGCCAACACTATATAACGGCGACGAGCTTTATTAAAGTCGGAAAAACAGAAAGTATAAAACCATGTGTTATCACCTCAAAGATACATTGGCAACACTATCGGATTCTGACACTTGGCTCAAGGATGGACTACAAACAACACGCAACCAGACTTTTATTATTTAATCTTATTATTCATAATTTATTTGAAACATTAAAACATATTACAGGTGGTCTATCTATATTTTTTTTTTTGTTACAAACTATGAGTAAAAATTAATATACCCTATCGAACTGTAATCCTACTCACCTTTAAGTAAAAGGCGAAATCCTCTTGGTCTTAGTGCTATTAATTTTGTTTCTGTAAAGAGTGGTCCAATAGTTGAAGCGCCTTCGATAACGATTAGGAACAAATACAAGCAGATATTGCACTGATTCATGATTGAGTAAATTAAAAACTTGACACTTAACTTATCAGATTAATTTCATTTAGTACAACCAGCTTAGAATTTTCGCGCTGCGAACAGCATTGAAAGCTGCATTCAACTGATAATTTTAGCAAAAGAGAACATCAAATATGTGATGAAATACATAACATATTATTTTTGTGACAATTTTGTTATTTATACTTTCTATAGGGGAATTGAAAGACACAGTGAATTTATGTTTAAACTCCGCTTATCACAAAGGGTAGATTAATTGTGAACTTTTAACCCATAGAACGTATAAAAACACAGTCTAGTACAATTTTTTTTACAACTTTTGCAGATCGGCATTTAGTTCAGTAATTGATGTGCAGCCTGTCTGCTCGAATACAATGGAGAAGCGCTGCGGCAGATGAAGTCGCTGTAGTACAAACTGTCAAATAAGTCGCTCACTGAAGTTGTAATGCACGTACACAATGGTGAAGAGCAGCTCGATTGCTCAAGCTGTCAAAACGGAAAGTTAATTGCGCTGTGTTCCGTGAAAATGTTTTTTATGGTGGATTTATTTTATAATAATGACTGAGGAGAAGAAATCGCATGCTATAAATTCTTCCATAGACGGCTCTGCCATTTTCGTTTTTTTGTTTTAGTTTTTTAACTGTCAAATAGTACTGCAGCTCGTTCGGAAGTTGAAGTTGACTCAACTTGTGTACGTGTATTTCAACTTTGACAGCGCTGCGTACTGCAGCTGCAGCTTCACCATTGTGTTCGGGCAGTGTGTGTATACATCAAATTTGTTGCTTTAACATGACTAATCCGTTGCGTTTCTTGCGCAATTTCCCTTGCAACATTAGCACTAAGGGAAAATATGCTGTTTCAACACATGTCGTCTCGCACTGGAAAACTATTAAGTTACTGAAGACTTTTAACAGTTTTTTCTATGATAGTTTTCGAGCTGCAAGCAGTATTCGATTTCGATACCTCGAACATATTGATTATTTACTTCGACATCAGCCCAGTAACTATGAGTAGCAAAAATTATTACTATTGGCACAGCAGCATCAATTCGATAGTCACCAATTGCAGATTAATAAAATTCAACAATAATTAATAGATCAACATACGAATATACATATATAACGCACATAACCAACAATACACACAAAAACAACTACAAGAACTACACGATGCACAAACAAATTCAACACATAAAGTGTGATTCAATTAGAGGTTACAATTTAAATCTGGCACTACTGTGGTTCTGTCATAGATAAACAGCTGATATTTGACATTTGTGAATAACAAGCATTGACATTTGTAATTATGGAGACACGAGATTTTAAGATTTGTTAAAACTCATCTTGAAAATGGGGAAAATCTGTCCAACACGATTCGCGCATTCCGAAATAATGTCGGTGTACATAACCGTCCATCTTGAGCTGCAATTAAAAAAATTAATTAAAAATTCGATCGAACCAGGTCAGTACAAAAACCAATGCGTCCTCCTAGTGACCTGCCATGCGAAAAAATGGCCGCAGTGAGAGGCAATGTTCGTGACAATCCGTCAAAATCCATTCGCCATCGTACCCAGCAATTGAGCATTTCCTGCAGCCCCAAGCAGCTACATCTGCATGCCTACAAGATCCAATTGACTCAGGAATTGATTGGTGTTAGAGGACCACCAAGTTGATGGTGATTTTTCAAACAAAATCGTCTTCACCGATGAGGCTCACTTTCAACTGAATAGCTATGTACGTAAACGAATAAAATTGTCGCATTTGGAGTTATGAAACTCCAGGGGCCATTCACGAACAACCAATGCATCCATAAAAAGTCTCTGTTTGGTGCAAAATTTGGGCGGGCGCGCGGCGTGATTATGCAGTACTTCTTCGAAAATTTTTTTTTGGTGCTGCTGTAACAGCAATGGTAACGTTCTTCATTGCCTGTTCGGGATGTGATAACAAATTATTTTTGGCACCAACTGAATGATATTGATGTGGAAGATCTGACATTTTAACAAGGCTGTGCCACACAAAGTCCCGGATCGTTTTTTTTGGCGTTAATTGAAGTATAGAGTTTATGCCAATGACCCCCAAACGAGGTAAAGAACGAGATTCGACTGCAAGGCCATTTTTCATGTTTGATGTCAATATTTCAACATTTTATTGACATAAAAATATCAGCAGTTTATCAAAAGCCAATGTGTTTATTTCAATCATCATTTATAATACTTGTGCATTTTTTTTTTTTAGGGTCGATTGTACCGAAGAAAGTTCAATTGTATCTACTTTTTCAGCCCTACTGCAACCAATTTTCTTTCTTGACAGTCAGTTTGACAAAGGATGCCCGTGGTGTAGTAGTAACATCATCGCTTGTCACGCTGTAGGTTCACGCTTCAAATCCTGATGTCAAGAATCATCTATTTATTTCGCATGAAATAAAAAAGTCGATCAATTGCGAAAGCTAAGTCAACTCTGCTGCGAAGGCATAACACTGACAGTAGAGTGATCATATGGCTGAAAATCTAACTTGATCATGATGATGACATCAGGAGGACTGAAAGAAATACTGTGAATCATAAGCAAAGACAATAACAACAAAACAAAAATGCTTCCCAGTTATCTGGACGCCACCCTTGGAGTTTTTCAGAAACTTAATACCACCGGAGTTTCAAACCCATTACACCAATCTTTCTTTCACTCTCACTTTATACAAACGTCCGTGCCTTACAAAAAATTAAAGGGTATTCATATCCCCTTTGGCGAGCGCAAATTGTAAAAAAAAAGTACACATCTATGCCGTTTGGGGGCGAATTAAGAGAGGCTCTCGAAGTATACTGCCTCCTTGTAGTTGATCTCTGCCCAAAACACATCAGGGCAACCCAACCAGTCTGAGTGCAGTTTTGAAATCAGCCATAAGCTTTTATTGCAAACTGAAATCTGGTTTGAAATTTGTCGTCTACATATCATAAGCCATTTTGAAACGTCATTTTTGTTGTTAAAATATTGTTTAATGATCTGAAATGCTGATTTCGAATCTGCATTCACCATTCTAGTCAGCGAAGAAAAGAGTATTGTATTTTGTTTAACGTTGGGGGACCCCTATTGTTATAAAAATGAGAAACTTTTAAACAAAATTGAATTCCAAAAAAAATACAGAATAGTTAAAATCCATCTGGAATGGATCGTATGATACCCTAACCCTTATTTTCTAACCCAAAACCATGAATTTTGCAAAAAATTAAAAAAATAAATCGTACCGAAGCAACAAGCGTAGAAAGCATAGCATAAATTTATAACCAGCCCCTCGAAGTAAAACCTGTGGATTAGTACATAGGTGCATTCCTGGTATTGATTATTCAAGTTTGCGAATCGTGCACGTGGTAGACCGGGCTACTAATATCTTTAGTAGGTGACACATCCAATGACGTAAGTAGCATCAAATTCTGCATTCTGAATGATTTTTATATGCATTGAAATAGATAGCTCAAAATACCGAGCCTTGTGGTACAGCTAATGGTTAAATCGTACTGCGAACTAGTCACTCATCATAGTTCTTTGAATTTCTCTAGTTACTCGTATATATAAGCCAAAAAGTGGAAAACAGTCTTTTAAATAACCATAATCTTTATTTGACAATGCAATCAAAAATTAAATCAATAACAAATGTGATTTCGTACCTAACGAATATGCCTACATAGGAATATACTCGTAGTATGACGAATCTATCTTCCTGTTGGTAAATTGCTTATCAATCCATCCACGGAACATTGTCACATTTGCATAGACACCCGGAACATTCTCCTTCCCGCATCCAAGGCCCCAAGACACAATGCCAGCTTGATAATAACGATTCGTGGTCTTCTCTATTGGACAAACCAATGGGGAACCACCATCACCATAGCAAGCGTCCTTATCAAGTTCACCACCAGCGCACATAAAACTCCAATGAAGATTGAATGTTGGTCCCAAGCGAGCCTTTCTTACGTTGTCCTCGCACACATGAAATGGTACAACTGGCAGGTCAACCTTATTCAAAATACGCTGATGTTTTCCATTTATGAATGGATTCCTAATGGAATCCATTTCCGAATTGCTTCCCCAGCCAGTGGTATAGCACCGTGCAGAATCAAATTGGAATCCAATAGGCGGCAGACACAATGTTTGAACATTTGGAGCCAAGTCAAACGGTGACTCTAGGAAGAGTAGAGCTACGTCACTGGACATATTTCGATTGTTATAGTCCTCGTGTAGTAACATATCCACAACTTGCCTGTCTTGATGCGGATAAAGTTCAATATCGATATTGGTTTTCCATTCACCAGCACGGACTTTGAAGTCGGACGCTGGTCTACCGTAAACGCAATGGGCAGCCGTCAGTGCGACTTGAGGATGAATCAACGATCCACCACATCCATCAAGGCCAAAGAAATGCCTTTTGCGATCTTCATCGGGATCATTCTTTTCGCGGATAACGGCTAACATCCAGGGGAATTCACCAAATAACGCCTCATTTAGAACTTCTTTCGTTTTTAAATCAATGCCGTCCAAGTTTCGATATCCACAACCAGTTGGCGGTTTCGTTTTTGTAATAATTGGACCGCTAATCTAAAATGGTAACACATATTCGTATATACATACATGAAATGGCAAATGATCTCATTTAATGCTGGGAAACTTACAATTTTATTAATGGGACAACAAGTTTCCATGTATGGACACTTTGTTGGTTTTTCAAATTCAAAGCGAACGTCTATGTCATTTCCTGTATTCGAGCAGAGATATTTCGGGACGCATTCTTTGAAATAGTCGCATCTTCTATTCCATTGTTCTACTTTGTTTTCCGTGGATTTAATATTTGGTGGCGTCTCTTCAATCATGGGTTTAGATTTTCCATAATTTAAGTCAAAAATTCCGCCGAAAGAGCCATCGAAGCTAACATCAGCGTAAACTGCAACCAGGAGGACTGTGATAAGAAATAATTTAGCATGCATGGCTCTGAAAGGAAAAGAATACGAAATACTTGAAGTTTGCTATTTTTTTTATTTTTATAATTTGCACGTTTGAAAGGGGGTATGAATACCCTTATACTAATTTTAGGACACGGGCGTTTTGAGGAAAGGGGTAGAGACAGAAAGAAAGACAGATTGGTGTAATTGGTTTGGAACTCAGCTGGTATTAAGTTTCAGTGAACTCCAAGGGTGGCTGTCCAGATAACTTGCTTGTTTGTTTTTGTTTTTGTCGTTGCTCATGGTTCACAGTATTTTTTTCCGTCCTCCTGATGTCATCATCACGATCAAGTTGCATTTCAGCCATATGACCGCCGTACTGCTAGTGTTATACCTTCGCAGTAGAGTTGACATAAGCTTTCGCAATTGATCGACTTTTTATTTATTTCATGCGAAATAAATAGATGATTATTGACATCAGAATTCGAACCGTGAACCTGTAGCGTGACAAGCGAAATGTTACCACTACACCACCACCACGGCCACCCTTTTTTCGGAACAAAATTTGGAGACAAATTTCATGAACTGATTGAACAGAAAAAAATAACTAAAAATAAGCAACGATTCATTAGGTGCATACAGCTGTTATGAGATAGAGTTCCTCTAAAGAAATGATATATATATTTCAAGCTTAAATAAGACCCAAAGAGTATAGTCTGCAGCGTCACTAGAAGAACGTTTACGCTAAGCACTCTCCATTTGATCCAGGCGGTAGTGGTTTTAATTGTGCAGCTGTGTCGGTGTTTTAGAACAATGAGATAGTGGCACTACCATGGAGAACCAACCGTGCTACGAAGCAACTAAACAGCCTCGGATAAGGAGGATTCAAATGTTGGCGACCCCAGCAAACGTACCAAGGACAATGATATTCTGATCTGTACAAACTGCTTGCGACTGATCAACTAGTGCCACCCCTATAAAGCAGAAATAACCTCTATGCTGGAAGTTAGATGGAAAACACGCACCTGTGACAACCATTAGAGAGACTGCTAGTACGGGTGTGGGATTATTGTTAGAGGTGAAGTTAGGCACTTTTCGACGTATAAGTGGAAATTTCAAAATATCAGTCTTATTTGCTCACGAAGACACAATGATCACGTCTACAAACTACTCACAAGTCTTGTGACCTATGAATCAGATACAACGTTAAAATTGTTCCTGGCAATTGTATCGCGAAAACTACAAAAAGGAGACATTACGATACCACCTCTGGAAAAAGACTTTGCTGCAGGAAATCGAACAAAACTCCTCCAGTGTACTTGACGTGTGGACGTTCCGAAGTACCAACGTTGACTCGAACCATTGCCTGGTTACAGCGAATTTTACCTTCGAAATTACCTCCGTAATGGCGTAATATGCAGAACCATGACCGTAAGAAAGTTCAACGCTAAAGGGTCGAAAGTTCAATCGCAAGATACAGCCAGAGCATTTGTCGATCGGTTATCCCTAGACCTCTCAAAAAATTCATCAGCAGCAACAGAAGCGCGGAAATAAAAAAAAAAAAAAAAAAAAAAAAACAGAGCAACGTTACAAAACAGGAAAAGAGTCTCTCATCAGATCTGCGGGCAATAATAAAGGAATGTAAACAACTTACAATAGAGCTGCAATCCATTTGAAAAGGATCGTATGATACCCTATGGGAGCCGTGGCTCAGTGGATAAGTGCGCCATCACTGAGCGTGAGGTTCAAGGTACGAAACCGAGAAAACACAAAAAAATGCTCACGGTCCCACCTTTCGCAACGTCTGACAAACATCCGAGAGTAAAATTGTCTCAATCTCAATCGAAAAAAATTGCCTTTCGAAAACGGTAGGTCCCAACCATTCGAGTGGCTGCGAGAAGCTAGGCCAGGCCCTGCATTGGGCTGTTAGCGCTTAAATATTTATATAATTATGTATGATACTCTATGCTATCCAATGCATAATAAAGTGGGGGTGGGGTTGCGAACTTTTTGATTCAAATCCAATGATACCTACCTACTCAGAATGATACCGAGAATTTTTCAAGATTTTATTAGGAAAATTGTTGACACTACTTTTTCTTAGAAGCAAGTGGGCATGGCTGTTATTATTTATAACCGAAGTTCACGGATTTTTATGATATATTCTCGATAATACCTAACCAACAACGTAAATGGCTTCAAATATGCAAAATAATTTTTTTTGTTAATAAAACGCCCCTAAAAAAGTGGGCGTGGTCATATATAATGTGTGGGCTACACAAGCAGTAGATACATCGTGTCATATTATTGAATGCAACAAGGAGTTTGTGCCCAGAACAGGAATCCATTCGAGGATACACGACTTCAAAAAAATGATATTATTGTTAGAAGTAAGGATTTCACTAAATGAAATTTTGTTTCAAGCGAAGTAAAATTGCCGGACATATATACACACATATATGCGACCTACAACCTACGTGGTCATTGAATAAATTTGAACTCAATTTGTATCTAAGCCTGGAAACGGACATCATACTGAAAGTTTCAAGACTTACCAAGGGAAAGTGTTCTGTATTTAAACCTCTTTTTGAAAACACTATAGCCGGGCTCTTTCTTGAATTTAGCTCCAAGATCTTCGTTTATTCTGCAAATGAGACAATGGGCCTTGAATAATAAATTTAAATATCGTCTGCATATAAATGAAATGATAAGCTTTTACAAACTTTGGGCTAAAGTTTGACTTATCTACATGCTGAAAAAGAATCGGACCTAGTACATACCCTTGAGGAACGCATGTCAAAACATCTCTCGGTTCTGAGATCGTTCCATTTACAACAACTCTTTGCGTTCTGCATGTTAAATAATTTTCTATTAGAAGAGCTGTTAAAAGCTTTAGAGATGTCAAAAAGGCACAGAACTGCCGAGCAATCTTTATCAAATTGATGTCTAATATCGTCCAATATTTTTATCATGGCGGTAGAGCAGCTATGATTCGATCTGAAACCAGACTGGTATTGAGTTTAATAGACTTTTTGCCTCACGATGCTGAACACTCTGTTCTGCTACCATCTTCTCCAAGATCTTTGACAGGCAAGGCAGAAAGTCAGTTGCATAGGTTTATATTTGGTTGATGTTTATTGGACTATATGTAAGGGAAAACGTCGAAGAAGTACGCTGTATTTTATTATATGAGTAAGTGAGCTCAGAAGGTACGGAATTATCGGCTTCACAAACCAAAGAGTTATGCCATCTTCTTCAACAGCGTTCAACTTCAGTACGTGAACAGAGCAAGTACTTCACCATCAGCAACAGCTTGAAAATCAAAGTTATTCTCGTATTCGTCTAGTACGATTGACTTGAGGTATTGGCAAGGAATTCGGCATTCAATTCAGTAGGATCTAACATGCAGTCCAACTTTTCTTTCTTACTTACACCAATCGCTCCAAGACTAAACCATTGAATCATCATTTAACGAATCAAGTTGATTTTTTACATCGACACCAAGATAAATCTGTTTTTTAACGTTATTTGAATTAATGAACTCTGATTTAATGAAAGTGTCCAGTATCAGTGATACTAAACGCTTAATTTGACGGATGTCGTTTATACAGGGTGTTCTACGGAAAGGTTTACTATGTGCTTTGAAAGGCCGCCATTTTTAATTCTTGAAGTTTAGATGAAGCAATTTTATCATGAAGCAATATTCGATTACGGTAATCCTATGAAAATTACGGGAAATTTTGGGTCGAAATAAGCGCCAACAAGAGCAACTATCTACCATATAATGTGTGAATTTAAAGAACGAGGTACTCGCATTGTTGCAGATAATCTCCCTCAAAATCAATTCGACAGCGTTCTCAGGAACTTGAAATTAGTGCAAATGTTTTAAGGCGAATTCTTTATAGAGATTTGCATTTGTTCCCGCAAAAGATTCAGTTGACACCAACAGTCTCTTTCACAAAACCATTGACGCCGCCGGGCAAATGCCAATGAGAGGTTACAGTTTATTAATGATAACCCTCAGTACAAATTGTACAATGGGTGATGAAGCTTACTTTTATTTAAATAGTTGTGTTAGTAAACAAAACAGTTGGTTTTATGTATTCGTGGGTCAGCTTAACATGCTGAAGAAGTGAATGTACGCGATTTGGTGTGGTTACTGTTATTGTCGCTGTCATTGTCACTGTCACTGTTATTGCTACTGTTACTGTTACTGTTACTGTTACTGTTACTGTTACTGTTACTGTTACTGTTACTGTTACTGTTACTGTTACTGTTACTGTTACTGTTACTGTTACTGTTACTGTTACTGTTACTGTTACTGTTACTGTTACTGTTACTGTTACTGTTACTGTTACTGTTACTGTTACTGTTGCTGTTACTGTTACTGTTACTGTTACTGTTACTGTTACTGTTACTGTTACTGTTACTGTTACTGTTACTGTTACTGTTACTGTTACTGTTACTGTTACTGTTACTGTTACTGTTACTGTTACTGTTACTGTTACTGTTACTGTTACTGTTACTGTTACTGTTACTGTTACTGTTACTGTTACTGTTACTGTTACTGTTACTGTTACTGTTACTGTTACTGTTACTGTTACTGTTACTGTTACTGTTACTGTATACTATAGAATGGTACCGGCACGTGATTGGAAAATTGTTGACACTTGCTTGCTTTGGACTTGCTCAAAATGTGGTATCAACAAGACGGTGCCACATTGCACATGAATATTACAACGCAATAATTTAATTACTCTAACGACTGTGTCCGGCCCGAATTATCGCCGGAAATGATGATGTCGGCCCCCACGGTTGCCAGTTTTAACAGACCTGGACTTATTTTTATGAGGATATCTAAGGATATCTCAAACAAAATATTTGAGATGAAATACTGGAATACCGGCCGACATGTGTGAAAATGTTATGAAACATGTCATTAAAAAGAACTCGCATTTGTGAGTCTAATAGAGCCGCACGTCTATCCCATACATAATTCCCGACCCTCAATATGTGCGGACAAAATTAAAGTGTTTATTTCACATTCAATCATTTCCAGCACACTCAACAATTTTGCAAAACGAATTTGCGTAATTTTTAAATACTATCTAAGACGATCCAAAAGGTTTTCAGAATATACACTCTTACAGTAATCAATTTTCCAAGTCCATAAATTGAGTTGGAAACATAATTATTGAACCAATACGACATTTAACAGCAACAGCAAATTGGATCAGACTTTTTCTCCCCAAATTAGACCAACAAGATATGTGCAAACCTTTGGGGATGTCGTTTATACTACCCAATTTAAGGAAAAAGTGAAGTAGCAGACAAGCACTACAATTCAATACAGCGATCATCCGTGGATATGGATACGGATATTCTACACATCTCTGGTATGAAGCAAAGCGGCAAATGTTCTTTTTTTTAGTATTTAAATAGACGATTGGATTTTTAACTAAAGGTAAAAAAACACAAAGCAATAGTCCAAGCTTTACAATTTCCCCAATTTCAAATTTAACAAAGAAAGACAATATATTACATTAATTAATGTGTGCGTAAACAAATTAAACCAAGTAAAGTAGGTATTTACCAGTGAAATGACCGACGATCGAGAATTACTTACGATGTGGCCGATGCAAAGTACAAATATGGACTGCAATTGGGTTTAAAATCTACAGCCAAACACCACTTATATGTATATGTGAAAACTCTCTTCGACTTTGTGGGAATTTCCTAGATAACGTCAAGGGAATTCTGACATGAGTAATGTAATTTTAAAATAAATGTTGTTTATTTCTTGAAACAGATTCTACAAAACTAATCTGACTTGACCGTACAACATTTACCACGCGACTGTAGATAGTGTATTTTTTTTCATATATACATGCCATTACTTCTAATAACAAAAAACTTTCAGGATAAGGAGCTGTGGAGGTCAAAATATAGAAATTCCCCATAAAAGTTGAGTAAAAATATCACAAGTGATCTTTGCCTATGATTGATTGCTATGTATAGTCATTTCCAAAAACTTAGCAAGCAGGTACTACAGTATAAATCTATACTTTGCTTTAATCACATCGTGAATCAATTGTTTTTCGTTCCACTTACATAAGTATGTGCAGATACGTTTTATTTTTTAAACCAATAACTTATAAGATACGACTTATTGATCTTGATTTGATTTTTTAAAAATATATTTTTTAACAAATTGTTACCAACTTCACGTCGCTGTGTCTGCCAAACTACGAATGATAGCGCGCTGAAAATTTGACAATTGTTAATTCATTTCGTGTTAATTCATTGCGTGCATTTTTTATCGCGAGTTTAATTTTTGTTCTATCGACAATAGAATTCAAACGTAATAGTGTTATTGCTTTTTTGTTGGCTGGAAAATCACAACTAGCTATTGTTCGTGAGCTGAAACATTTGAAAGTGAATAAAATGTTTGTGTATCGCACCATATCGCGTTACAACGAAACCGGCAGCATTGCAAAATGCTATGGAGGGGGTCCGAAAAAGACAGCAACATCGTCAACAGTGATTCGGAGTGTGGAGGCCAGAATCATCGAACGAAATCTTCGGCGTAGCGGAAGAAAAATGGCATCGGAGTTAAAGATATCTAGAGAACGGATGCAACACATTTTGAAAAATGAGATCGGACTCAAAGCCTTAAAGTTCCAAAAAGTGCACGATCTCACACCTGACCAAAAAGAAATTAGAGTGGAAAGAGCAAAGGAGTTGATCCACGTCAGCGTTTTTGATGGCTTGGGCCGCAGTGACTGCCGATGGTCGGTCTCCGTTTGTATTTCTGGACCGAGGCGTTAAGATAAACGCGATGGTTTATCGTGAAACTGTCTTGAAAGCTGTGTTGAAGCTATGGGCACCCAAACATTTCGTCCAAAGACCCTGGACATTCCAGCAGGACTTTTCCATAGAGCTCGACCAAATCAAGAATGGCTGCGGCAAAACGTTCCGCACTTCATTTCCTCGACACAATGGCTATCGAATTCTCCCGATGCGAATCCATCAGACTTTTATGTCTTTGGCATTTTGAAGGCCAAGGTTGGCACTAAAATATACCAAACAACGGACGCGTTCAAGTTAGCGCTTCGCTGGGAATGGAAGCGCATTCCACAGGCACACTTGCGTGTAGCGTGCGATAAATTGATTGACCGTCTCAAGGAAATTGTTCGTGCCAATTTGAATAAATTTCCAACATTTTTTTCTTTGAATTCAATAAAAAATGTTCACAATAAAAATACAGCTATTTGAATTAGTAACAGATCATGTCAGCCACCCTGTGCATTCCTAAAGCTCTTTAAACTATGGATTTTGGTCAGTGAAAAGCAAAACTTATCAAAGATAAAATAACAAAAAGTGCGGGTGTCTTGTTTCAAACGATCGACAAAAAATGCACATTTTTTTGCGTACACTTGTAAAAAGGCAAATATTATTTCGCGAAAACTTTCGAACTGGAGATTTTAAATAAACTTCATATCTGGAGTCAAAGGGGTCCCCTGTGGTAGGGGATAATCCCAAAATTAACGCTACTTGATAATGGCCAATTTTGATTTAAAAACAAAACAACAATATACTTAATTTTTTTCAAGGGAGCTTACTTGCATACATCTTTAGCCCCTTCTGTAAGCCCCGGGAAACTTTAGTAATTTCCTTCAACTGCCGTGATGCTTACGGAGCATTCAGTTCCTTTTCGAACACTAAACTTCATGCAGATCGTCCAGCGGCTGCGCGGAGGCCAAGCAACATCACCAAAACCGCTAATTATATAGGTACACGATTATTGCAATTAGTGCAAAAAAGATCGATTGTTGGATGGCTTGTATGGCCCAGAGAAGCGATAACGAAGCGGGTGGCCATTTTTCTTCAATTTCTGAGTCAGTTGGACCTCGAAAGGGAATAATCCGATCCATAATTCTCCTCAGACTAGTGCGGCTTATGTTCAATTGCTGAGATTTGTGGCGAGTTGAGGTTTTCGGGTTTAGGTGGGCACTTTCTACACACCCTGTGCACATTGGAGGATGGCAAGGAAATCGATGTTGTTTGCTATCGATTTCAGCAAAACCTTCTATAAAATTTCGCATGCAATTGTATTTTCGGAACTCAAAGCTCTCTAACTTCATGAACGTCAATATGAAGTCCTTTTTAGATCCTTTGTAACTGATCCCATTATGGCCCCCTCTGGTGTCCCTCAAGGTAGCCATCTTGGTACCCTAACTTTCATTTTGTAAATTAATGATATTGACGGCAGCATTAAATATTCCCGTCTATCAGTTTATGTGGACAACATGAACATTTTTGCACAGATCTCCACTCCCACTGACTCCCGTGCACTTCAATCTGACGTGAACTTTCTTGAGTTAAATGTCAATAAATGCCAAGCTATTACTTAATCCCAGAAGCTTCTTCCGACAGCTACTAGAACGTACGTGATTTGCGACGAGCCTGTTCCCACTGTCACCTTTCTGCGTGATTTCGTAGTCATATTGACAATATTATTAGCAGAGAAAATTCTGCGCTAGGTTATGTGAAACGTTGATCCAAGGAATTCTCTAATCCTTACGTCACGATATCTCTGTACATCACATATGTACATACGAGTATGTTAGACTAATTCTAGAATATGCCATCCAAGTCTGGTCTCCATTTTGCTCTACGTGGACTTCCGTGGCCTGACAGATTCAACCTACCTCCTTATGAGCATCGTTTGAACTTGCTAAATATGCAATCGCTTGAAAAGTGTAGAAAAGTTGCCGACATACTATTTGTATTAGGTGCGCAACTAAGTTTTTGATGAAAATGCAACTTTATTGTGAAAAAATTATTACAAATGAATCGTTCAAAGTATTGCCCATCGCTAGCTACAACTTTTTCCCATCTTTCTGGGAGAGCTCGAATACCGTTGCGGTAAAAGTGTTCATCTTTTGAGGCTATCCACGAATCAAGTCTTTTTTTGATGTCTTTATATGAGCGGAACTGCTGATCATCCAAACCATGTGCCATCGAACGGAACAAGTAATAATCGGATGGCGCAATATATGGGGAACATGGCGTGTGGGGTAGGACTTCCCATTTGAGCGTTTCCAGGTAAGTTTTAACGGGTTTGGCAACGTGAGGCAGAGCATTGTCATGCTATAGAATCACTTTTTCGTGCCTCTGCTCGTATTGTGGCCGTTTTTCGAGCAGTGCTTGGCTCAATCGCATCAATTGAAGTTGATACCGTTCCCCAGTGATGGTTTCGTTGGGTTTCAGTAGTTCATAATAAATGACACCGACCGGGTCCCACCAAATACACAGCACAACCTTCAAAGCATAACACGATGTAGAAGCATGACCGGGCAGTCCCCATGACTTTCTTTTCTTTGGGTTGCTGTAACGAATCCATTTTTCATCACCCGCCACGATGCGATGAAGAAACCCTTCCTTTTTTGCCGTTGGAGCAGTTGTTCACAGGCGAAAAATGACGCTCAACGTCCCTTGGCTTCAAATCATAAGGAACCGAAGTTCCTTGTTTTTGAGTCATTCCAAACGCATGCAATCGCTTGGAAATGTCTTGACAGGAAACCCCTAATGCTGAAGCAAGCTGTTCTTGCGTTTGGCACGGATACTCATAGAGCAATGCCTCCAATTCAGCGTCTTCAAAGGATTTTGGCCTTCCTTCATGCGGACGGTCGTCAACATCGAAGTAACCGTCTTTAAAGCGACGGACATTTGGCACAAAATCAGACATATTCACTCAACCAAAAGTATACGATGCCAGGTCGGTTCATGATGTTTTGGATATGTCAAAATCAATCAGCACTTACTGCTGGAGCCATCTATTGACATTTAGAGAACTTAGTTGCACACCTAATACATTAGCTATTAGCAGGCAACATTAATAATATTAATATTCTGAAGAAACAGAGGCTGGACCGACGTGCAAAATATGCAATGCTGTGTTTAAGAATGGGAAATCGACGTTTCCTTTAAACAAGCATCTCATTTATAAGCATTTACAAAAAAAAGCACGACAATGAGCAAGACGGGAGTGTTGACGATGAAGCATTTATGTAAGTATTTTATGGTTATATATTTTTTTTTTTTTAATTCTTTACATTTTAGATTTGAGGATAATATCGACGACCTTTCATCGCACCCTACATCATCTCGATTAATGTACTCGTAGCCTTCACCTAAACTTCGTAAGATTCTGTCCAAAGTTGACAGAAATTTAGAAATCAGTCAAGTTTTGGCGAAAATGATAGCAGTAAACAATCTGTTAAATTTTTTTATTTTTTATAATTTGCGCGCGCCAAATGGGATATGAATACCATTAAATTATTTCAGGGCACGGGCGTTTGCAGAAATTGAGAGAGAGAGAAAGAAAGATTGGTGTAGTGGGTTTGAAACTTAGATGGTATTAGTTTCAGTAAACTCCAAGGGTGGCGTCCAGATAACTGGGGAGCTTGTTTGTTTTTGCTTTTTTTGTAGTTGCTCATGATTCACAGTATTTTTTTCCCCCCACCTGATGTCATCATCACGATCAAGTTGCATTTAAGCCATATGACCACTCTACTGCCAGTGTTGTGCCTTCGCAGTAGAGTTCTTTCGCAATTGATCGACTTTTTTATTTATTTTAGACGAAATAAATAGATGATTGTTGAGATCAGGATTTGAACCGTGAACCAAGAGCGTGACAAGCGTTGATGTTACCACTACACCACGGCCACCCTCACCCTCATATTTTTATACATAAATCCCTTTTGATGTTATTACCCGCACACGAGTATGACAATCTAATCGTACGTCTCTCCTCTACCTGAAGAGCATGCATCCTCATATAATATTTTTTTAACTGACAATGCTGCTACTATGAAAGCAGCGGTGCTAAATGTATTTTTTTTAGTATTGACTTCAGGTTTGACATGCGCCGGCGCACACATTACATCCATGCGTAACTTAATCTTTACAACAACAGGGAATTGTATTAATCTCATTCAGCACTCATTTTCAGCACTCAAATCTTGCCACCAAAGAACTGATAAAAATGCAAAAATCTCGGGACATAAAGAAACAACAGTTAATTCTGAGCTGCCCAACCAGATGGAACTCAAGGTATATGATGCTTAAATCAGTCCAGCAAAGTAAACTTGCTATACAGGCAGTGTTGAGTAATCGAAAAATCAGATCATTCAACATTGATACTTTATTTTTATTTTTATAATTTGCACGTGAGAAAGGGGTTATGAACACCCTTATACTAATTTTTTAGGACACGAGCTTTTTTTTTTTTTGTGGAAAGGGGAAGAGACAGAGAGAAAGACAGATTGGTGTAATTGGTTTGAAACTTAGGTGGTATTAAGTTTCAGTGAACTGCAAGGGTGGCTGTCCAGATCATGATTCACAGTATTTTTTTCCGTCCTCCTGATGTCATCATCCTGATCAAGTTGCATTTTAGCCTCGTCTCTCTCTAACGGATGATGACTGGTTAGAACCATTGCATCTAGCCACGACTGTATTTTCCGGAACCAATGCTCCGATATCCTTAGTACGACCTGTGGTAAGTAGTCTTTCCAAGTTACATTTATCCTGATAGGGATTTATAGTTTTAAGCCGTTTGCGAAGGGAAATTTGTTCGTTCGAGAGAAGATTCTTATGACAATTTTACTTTCGGAAGTTTGTCAGACGTTCCCGAAAATTGGGACCGTGAAAATACTTCTTGGTGTTTTGTGTGATTCCCCCTCACTACAACCTTCAAACACTTAAAGCCAACGTATACAGGCTTTTTCTCTGTTCTTCTTAATCCTTTTCTCAAACGCCCGTGCCCTGAAACAATATAAGGGTATTCATATCCCCTCTGGCACGCGTAAAATATAAAAAAAACTCGATCTTTGACCCACGGCGCCCATAGTCTATTAATCATCTTTCATTGATATCATGACTACAATGAAGAACAGTTCTAAGTCTAAATCACATGTTTTTCCAAAATATTGGTCAGAGCGAAGCCTTTTATATGTATCGTGCCTGTGTTAACAAATTAAGTCATTTTCAATTAAAACGATTAGAATAAAACTTTAAATGGCTCTCCTGAAAAATAACAAAAATCGACTTAAGCTTGTTCTGCATTGTAGTGACGATATGTGCAGTCAGTGGTATAATTTTAGAAGATACGCCAAATCAGGTAGTGACCTCAATTTGGTCCAAGCCGCTGTAATAACTTGAAAGATAAGTCGTTTGTCGAATCTCGGGACAAAGATTATTCCGTCGGGACATTCGAATTTAGGCCAGCAATTTGAGACTTCCAGGAATTTTCGAAATTTTCGGACGTGTGCATGTTAAGCTAAAAGCATTTTTAGCTCCTCTTGTCATTGAAAAACAATATCACAAATCCATAAGCAACAACAACTAAGAAAATAATTCGGAACATATAAAAAAAAAATTCTCTATTTTGCAAAATACTGCAGCCCTATATTGAACCTTTTTAAATGCTTATTGTCCGTTACCGGTATAAGTAAAGCTATAAAGTTACCCTCTCAGCTGAGTTTGAACTACGTCAACTTTATTGGTCACCAAATAAATACAGAAAAAAATAAATAAATAAATTGATTGTACAATATACACCAATTAAGAGTGCCACAATGTCTATACCGTATAGTCAGCCTTGACGTTTCTATTGGCCAATTGTCCATCTATCCATGTTCTGAACTTTGCAACATTTACGTAGACACCAGGAACATTCCTTAGACCGCACTCAATTCCCCAAGCCACGATGCCGGCTTGATAATAACGATTTTCAGTATTATCTATGGGACAAACCAATGGGGAACCACCATCACCCTCACAAGTGTCCTTATACTGTTCGCCACCAGCACATAAGAAACTCCAATGCAATTTGAAAATATCGCTTAACCGAGTCTGTCTTAATTGATTTTGGCACATATTTCTGGGTACAACTGATATTTCGACTTTTTTCAAAATATTTTGAAAATTTCCTTTTGGGAATTCTTCCCGACCCCAGCCAGTGGCATAGCAACCACGTGCAGCATCAAAGTTAAATCCTGCAGGTGGTAGACAAACTGTATTCACATTTGGAGCCAACTCAAATGGAGTCTCAAGAAAGAGTAAAGCCAAATCATTTTGCATATTACGACTGTTGAAATCTTCATGGACTACCATGTCCGCAACTCGCCTGTCTTGATGCGGGTGCAGTTCCTTACTGCCTATGATTTCCCATTCCCCAGCACGGACTTTATAGGTTGACGCTGGGCTATCGTAAACGCAATGGGCGGCGGTCAGGACGACTTGAGGATGTATTAAAGATCCACCACCCCGATAGATATTTCGTTCTTTATCGGGGTCGTTTCTTACTTGCAAAATTGCCAACATCCATGGAAATTCACCAAATTGAGAGTCATTGATAGTTCCGTTTATTTTGAAGCCAACGCCGTTTATGTTTCGATATCCACAGCCTGTTGTAGTTTCAGCTAATTTAACAATTGGTGCCTGAACCTAGAACGGAAATACATTATATACACATGGATATATGTGGTGCGTAAAATGGTTGTATTGGATACATAGATACTTACAATATCATTTTTGGAACAACACTTTTCTAGGAAGGCACACACCTTTAATTCCTCAAAGTCAAAACGAACGTTGATCAATGTTCTACCATCTTCGGTCGTTGTCGTATTCGCGCAAAGATATTCCAGGACACAAGATTTTCCGTAGCCACATATCTCTTTCGATTTTTCTTTTATATTTGTTACTACAATTTGTGTGTTAAAAACCGACACTGTGCGTTGCAGTAAGGCTTCCCTATAGCAGAATCCCATAAGGAAGAATGTGATAATAAATAATTTAGCGTACATGACTCGTTTAATTACCTGAAACGAGAAAATAGCAAGCGGGTTAAAATTGGCTATTTTATCTAGCGATATAATCGAGAAAAAAGTCTATAAACGTAAGGACAACAACCAGTAAATCAGACTGCAATCCTTATCCCTTGCAAAATCCAGAGCCCAAAGGCTTGGTTGCCACTATATAGTAAGTGAGTGGTATATAGGGCTAAATATGTATGTATCGAATATCCGCAGAAATATTTGCATCCTGTCATACGGAGGGCAACAGTGGACAATGGTATCTTGCCACAAACATTTGCACTGTGCTGATGACGTTTGTTGCTTTCCAATAGAAAGATCGTAAAGATCGTTTCTACGAACAGCTTGACAGCATCTACATATGACTAATACTAGCTAAGTCACAGGAAAACAGACTTTAGACTTATTTAGAATGCTATTGGAAATTAAGTGAAAATTCCACGCATTCTTCTCAAGCGCTTTGTCCACGGCAAATAGATTCTGCAGTTTTTTCTGCAGGATTTGGCAGGATTATTCAAAAGCTTTCGACCAACTTTAACACAACCTTATCTTTCGGACAAGTTGTATCAAGTTAAATTTAGAGGATGCCTTTCCAAGCCCTTCATAGCAAAATCGGACGTTCCACAAGGCAGTCACTTGGGGCCTATTCTTTTTATTCTGCCCATCAATTATGTGACTTCAATCATAAAAGATAGTCTTGTTCTTATATATATATACGAGTATATGCTAATTGATAACACAAGTTATCTTCGTGTTCGTTATTCGGAAAACCCACAGATAGTCGTAAAGAAGCGAATGCATCCTCAACGTGTGACCTGTTTGGTGAGGTTTGTGGAATTATGGCATTATTGACCCATTTATCTTCGAAGATGAAGATGGCAACAACGTTCCGGTCAACAGAGAGCGCTACAAAGGCAAGATAACCGATTTTTTATTTTTTTTTGTTTGCCAGAAACTGAGAAAATACACTTGGACAATCTCCGTTTCCAGCTAGATGGCGCTAAGTGCCATACATGCCATCCAAAAATCGATCTTTTGAGCACTAAGTTCAATAATCGTGTAATCAGCCGCTTTGGTGATGTTGCTTGGCCTCCGCGGAGCTGCGGTTTGACGTCGTTGGACTTTTTTTTTTTTTGTGGAGTGCCGTTAAAGATCGATGTTATGCTGACAATCCAGAAACCCTTCAAGTACTTAAACACAATATT
This sequence comes from Pocota personata, assembly GCA_963082735.1. NCBI lineage: Eukaryota > Metazoa > Arthropoda > Insecta > Diptera > Syrphidae > Pocota > Pocota personata. The sequence goes on along the minus strand of OY720432.1, from coordinate 83,096,165 downwards.
GTAGCATAATAATAACTACGCTCCTATGTCTATGCAGCAAATTCCGAAGTAACTTTTCATTCTGGCAGAATTTTGGTTCGAACTGTCCTTTCATTCGAGGTTCGTGTCTGGGACGAAGTCTCCACAGCTCATGTCAACGAAAGAGACGAATAATATCAGGGATAAAAGGGAATTATAACTGCAAGAATTATTTCTCTTGTTCCAGTGGTCGAAGAATTTGCTAGAAGTTTCTGGCTATCAGAAACTTCTGCTATATAAGGACAGATGGCGATCAAAAAGACACAGTTGGTTTAGAACCGTGGCGAAGAGATTGGAAAAGTGATAATGGGCGAAGTTGTAATTTGGTGATAAACTGAAAGTTGAGAGTAAACAAGAAAAAGTAATTAGTTTGGATTTGTGAATCAAGTAATTGAAAGGAGATAAAGTGATTTGAGAGGAAAGAGACCTTGTAAGAAAAGAATTTGCGAAGAATAGTATAGTGTGAACTTCAATTGTTCTATAGACTAGAAAATAAAGAAATAAATTTCACAGAATATCGTTTTATCTACTCGAGCCGTAGCTTGCATATTACAATATTTATCAAGCGATTCGTGAAATAGGGCCTCGAACCATCGTAAATATACCGCAAAATTGGGTTGACAGAATGGGCTACTGCCAAGCCAACCGTCTTCCATAAATAATCGGAAAGTGTATGCTCTCCAAAAAAAAACTTTGAAAAGTATTAAATGGATTTTTTTTTCATAGCAATTTGAAAAAGAAACCGACAGATGGCTCACACTTTATATGAAATTTTATCTTCCTAATTCAAAATTTAAATCGTGGAAACAGAACACAAACAAACATGGCTAGATCGGTATAACTTTCGATGCTGATCACAAATATTTATGCTTTTAATATTATTTATGTATGCAACATACAGAAAGATACAATCTATCTGGAACAGATCGTATAATACCCTATTCCTCGTCTTTTAACTGAACCCTAAAAAAATGGGCGTGGCTTTGTGAACTTTTTAATGTAGATGCAATAATATTTTCCTACCAAAGTATACAAATTTGTGATCAGAACCGAAAATTATGTTGATTTACCTATGACTATCGAAGCTGCGAAGTGGCAAAAGGGCTCAAAAAAAGGCGAGATACATTTAAAAATAATTTATGCCAGATTACTCCCGCTTAAAAAGAGACATGAGACCGCTAAGGAAAAGGTTACGAAAGAAATTAAATCCGCAAAAATAAAGACGAAACAAAGGAAAGTTCCTCTGTCAAAAATTAAGGAAAAGCCAGAATTTTCAGGAGCGCAAACATATGCTTAAGCCGCATCACAAGAACACAAACAGAGCGGTGTTACGGCAGACCCAATCTCCCAAGTTTTCTCTATAATTCTCGCGAAACTTGAGGAGCAAACCAAAACAAACAACAAGCTTGAGTTAAGACCTAGCAGTAAAAGAACTCCCACATGAATATGAAACGGTTGCTAAAAATTTTAACGTGGAACGCAAACGGCCTCCAACAAAAAATCACCGAACTAGAGGTATTCTTGCTGAACGACAACATTGACCTATGCTTGATCCCTGAAGCCCACCTTACAAAAGAATCTCAAGTTAAAATAAGAGAATTTCGTGCGTATCAGGCATACTATCCTTCCGGAAGAGCCAGGGTCCTCCGTATTCATTAAAGACTGCATTAAGCACTCCATGATTTTAATGCAAAACACACCTTTTGAGGTTCGAGATACAATTCACCGAAAGGCAAACTTCTGTACGAAATCGGTATGCAATTTGGGGTTGATTTCTATTCGACAGGGAAACCGACATATTGGCCCTCCGATGCAGCAAAAACACCTGACCTAATAGACTTCTTCGTAACAAAAGGAGTGTCTGCTAATTTTGCGAGAGTAGGGGAAAGCTTTGATCTCTCCTCAGATCACTCACCGGCAATTTTAGCAATAAGTGACCGGCTAATGAAAGTAGAAGGTGTGCCTAAATTAACTAACAATAAAACAAACTGACAAACTACTTATGTAATAAACTTAGAAAAGCAATTCAAGATATAAAAAACCGCGAGACCTCTGCTTATCTTGAAGGCTTAACAGTCGAAAAATGCACAAGGAAAAGGCAGATTTTTTTTTTTCCGAACACCTACAAGAAAAGTTTAAGCCATTTGATGGACAAACATTGATAGGCAATCTTAGAGGTATGACAACGACATCTGAAACGAATAACTTTAGAATATAAAGTGTATCGTTAACCGAACTTTGCCAGACGATAAAAAATTCGAAAAATAATAAAGCCCCTGGCTATGATTTAATAACCGGACAAATACTTAAGAAATTGCCAAAAAAGCATTAATTAAACATTTATAAACGCTTCTATTAGACTGTTATACGTTCCAGATCCGTGGAACGTGGCAGAAGTGATAATGATTCCGAAACCGGGAAATTCTCCAAACGACAAGAAATCGTACAGACCGATATCGCTCCTACCAATAATATCAAAGGTATTTGAAAGACTCATATTGAAACGCATCCAATCGATCATTGAAGAAAGATGCCTCATACCTGACCAACAAATCGGGTTCAGAATCAAGCATTCCACAATTGACCAGGTTTATAGAATAACCGCTCTAGCGCTTTTCTTGACGTCTCTCAAGCCTTCGATAAGGTTTGGCACGATGGCTTGAAGTACAAGCTAAGGCGGGTTCTTTCGGAGCACTTATTTGCGATCTTAGAATCCTACCTTGAAAACAGATTATTTCGTGTTAAACACGGAACTGAATATTCCGAGTTCTAGGAAATCGCCTCTGGAGTTCCACAAGGAAGTGTCCTTGGTCCTGTTTTATTCTTGCTGTACACTCGAAATATACCCCAAACTGAAGGCACAATAGTAGCTACATTCACGAACGATACGGCTATTTTGGCTACTGAAAGTTCAATCGAGTCAGCAACTGAAAAACTCCAACGAGCTTTGGATAAAGTCTGCGACTGGACAAAACTTTGGCGCATTGTTCTTAACGAGACCAAATCAACACATGTTAACTTCACATACAAGAATTCGGTACAAATGAAGCTAAATATCTGGGGATGACACTAGGCGCGGAACGCGATGAGCTTGAAAATTGCTTTAGAGAAATGTATTGGCGACTTGGAAGACATTCCGAGCTAAGTACGAGTATATATAACAAACATAAGCTAAAGCCTATGTGGACGTACGGTATACAACTCTGGGGTTGTAGGTACCACAGTAAGCAATAGACAATTTATACAATTTTTCCAGTGATAAGAGCAATCGAACCTTGATAAGGAAAACTTAGTTGTAGTAAATAAGAAAAAGGAACGGTTGAGTTTAGTCAGTAAAAATCTGACACTACTATGAGTACACGGTGTCTCATAGTGTCTCATGAAGATTCTCACCTACCCACGAAAAAAAAAAAAAAAATGCACCTATGAATTGGGCTTTAAATTTTCAGCTAAGAAGATGAAATTCTGTATAGTTTAAGATGAGGGATAGGGTGTTATACGATCCAATCCAAACCGTGTGTAAATTTTCAGTTTGTTTTTCTTAATTTCTCCCAATACTGGGTGTTAAATGGTCTTAAATAGGGGCTCGCTACTTCAGGTTGATAATTGACTTTTAATTTTTACCATTTTCCTTTGATTCTTTTCTTCACCAAATCTGTACCAATTTTAACAATTCCTCTTTTAATAGAACACAAAATATCTAATCCACAAAATTTTGTAACATTTTGGAAACATTTGGCTTCCAGTTTCCTTGTAATTTTCAGATAACTTTTTCTTAATTTTTTCTAATATTTTTCACTTTAACATAATTTTTTGAGAAAAAATGCACAATTAACTAAATTTCTCTGTTAAATTCTGATAGGTATCCGTACGTAAACTTATATTCCTCACTAAACATGCATTACATATTTTCATTAATTAATGAGCGCTTAAACAAATCGTAACTGAAAATTAATGAAACCGTTTAGGGATGTTTTGTAGGAAACTTAAACTTATTTACCAGCAAACCAGTCGGGAAGTTATTTACGATGTGACCGATGCAATGTACTGATTCGCACTGCGATATCAATTTGATTAGTCTCTCAGTATAACTGGGTGTCGCTGGTCTAGAGACAAATATGAGTTTGTGGATATTTCGCTGATTACGTCCAGTAAATTATTATACAATATTTATATATTGTACATAAGTATTTACTCCAATTAATGCAGACAGATTATTTTTATTACATAAAAACATTCTCATTAAACTGAAAAAAAAAATTCTAATAATAATAATGTTTATTTTGTTGATGTATTTAGTATGTGAATTTGTTTGATAAGGCGTCGCACACAAAACAATCACGTGGAGCTTATAAAGGGAGAGAAGATGGAGGTTGCAATTTAAATCTAGAATTTTACAAAAGATCATGCAGTTGTGCGTACTAAACACGTCCCTACTTCACAACCGTCAACATACATACAGAGCGGGCAGATGCACTGTGACGGCTCTATTCCAGTTGACGGAAACCATACAGAAAGTTCTCGAAACGAAAGAGGAGAGTTCTCTGCGTTTTCCTATAACATCGAGGCATTCGATAACACTTCGCATGAAGCCATTAATCGAGCCTTGGACAGAAAAGGAGTCAGCAGAACAGTATCTAAGTGGATGTACGAGTTGCTGAGAACAAGATCAGCAGAAACTCAGACGTCGCATAGAATTATTAAAATCAACACAAAAAGAGGATACCCACAAGGAGAAGTACTATCTCCTTTAATGTGAAGTCTAGTTGTGGATGAACTACCTCCTGGATGAAAACCTCAGAATCAACTGTTAAGCCTACACTGATGACATACTGTTGATTGCCAGAAGAAAGTTTGAACGATCCCTTTGCGACATCATATGTGTAGCTGCGTGAAAAATCATCAAACATCGCATGCGAGCTTTGCGATAGTGTGGAACTTTAATCCACTAAAAACAACTGGAGAAGGCATGATTTAATGTCATCCTTCCAATTATTGCACCTAGTGGCCAAACTAATTAGCAATTTCTTTTTAATACTTGAAGGTTTGTGTATTCAGTAACTGTGTATACAAACCTTCCTAGTTAACTAGTTTGAAGGGTTTTACACTTCCTAATCTTCGGACTAAATTGGTGTGATTGCGAAGTCTAACTTCATGTCTTCTTGCGACCTTCCTGACCTCGTCCTCTACTATTTCAATTTTTAGATCTCTATGTAGATCAACGTTAGATATGTACTCGTACCATGGCGCATTAACTATATTGCGTAGTACTTTATTCTGGAAGCCTAGTATGCTTTGTAGGTTTGTCTTACTTGTGCACCCCCAAAGCTGGAGACCATATGTCCATATCAGCTTTAATACCCGCTTGTAGAGCAGCAATTTATTGTATATCGAGAGACAGGAATATCTCCCTAACAGCCAATACATTTTTTGATGTTTAATTCGTCATGCTTTTTCTTTCGCAATTTCGCGTCAAGAGTCATGCCTAAGTACTTAGCTGAGTTCGAAAAAAGAACTGCATTGTTATTTATGTACACAGGTATGTGTTGTATATTTTTATCTGTAAAGTTTACATAAACTGACTTCAGTTCATTTAATTTTATTTGCCATTTTTTTGGTCCATTCATAAATATCATTTATTGCTCTTTGCAGTTTTCTAGTAACTTCTTGCACCGTATTACCGACTGCAGTATCGTCTGCAAATGTGGCAACAGAAGTTTCCTCATTTTGTGGTAGAACATTGGTGTATAATAGGAACAAGACAGGTCCTAATACACTACCTTGGGGTACACCAGCTTTTAAATGATTTAATGTGGAATACTCATCTTCTTGCTTTATTCTAAATAATCTCTGCATTATATATGACTCTAGGATTTCTGAGTATTGTTTTGGTATATATTTTTGCAGCTTATGGACTAGTCCTTTATGCCACACCTTATCAAAAGCCTGAAGATGGTAGAGTATATTTTTTTTTTCCTTCTAGGGCTTTTTCTATTTTATCAGTTATTCGGTGAACTTGGTCTATAGTTGAATACCTATTTCTAAAGCCAAATTGATGGTTTGGTATCAATGTCTTTTCTTCTATGATCGGATGGAGTCGTTTTAGAAGAATTTTTTCGAATAGCTTTGACAGTATTGGCAGCAAGGAAATCGGACAATATGAGGTAACTTCGCTAGGTATTTTGCCAGGTTTTGGTATAATAATTACTTCTGCGATTTTCCACATTCGTGGAACATACCTTAGTCTGAATGCTGCATTTATTATTTGTGCTATTTTTTTCATACCTATTCTAGGTAATTTTTTCAGAATTTCTGCAATAAGATCAAATCCCGAACCTTTTTTCAGGTTAATCTTTTCTTTTATTTCTTTAGCTATTTCGTTAGAGATTGCTGGCGGAATTAATCTATCCTCTTCATACATTTCTTCTGTTTCTTGGGGAGTCTAATAGCAATTCAAGAATGGTTGGGCTCAACATAAACACGGTAAAACTACAATAGTAACATTTACGAAAAAAAATGAGATTGAACTGAAGCCAATCCGGCATGGAACTGCTACCAGTAAAAGAAGTGAAATATCCTAGATAGTAAAGTCATGTGAAAAAAGCACACAGAGGAGATATCCGAAAAGGCCACCCAAGCTCTCATGATATGCAGGAGCCTGACATTTGTCAAGATTTATTCATTTATTAATTTAGTATGACAGTAAGATACAATATCTTATAAGATAGAGATAAACTATAAAAGAAAAATTATAAATAAGCGTTTTTGACGAAATTTTCCATGACCGTCAGCTCTCAATTTACTCCTTCAAGGCGTGGGTGATCGTGGGCTTGTTGGCATGAACCTTAGACTACAAAATACCCCAAAGATAAAAGTCCAACGGCGTTAAATCGCATGATCTGGGCGGCCAATTCTGATCACACGACCAGGAAATGACTCATGCAGTAATTGAATTGTTTCTTGGGCTGTATTGTATGTGGCACCGTCTTGTTGAAACCACATGTCGTCCACATATATATTTTGCAATTTAAGCACAGAAAACTGGATTATCATGTCGCGATAGCGAGCACCATTAACTGCTTTGCCTGACCAGCCCAAAATCCACACCAAACAATGACACCCTGTGGATGCATTTGTTTCTCAACAATCACTCGTGGAACCCCAAATTTTTGCGATAGCAATCAATGGCAACCTTCAAATGATATATTTCATGATAAACAAAAATGTTAATCTGTTCATTGTCCTCTCCTTTTCAGTCAGTAGTATAATAAAGTAAGCTTAAAGTGACAGCTATCAAATGCCAAAAAAAAAAAAAAAAAACAACACAGCATTGACAAAAGCGAAAATCAAGAAACATAACGCCATCTGTTTGTAAAAACCGAAATTACTTTCTTGCCAGCCCAATATAATAATTTTATTTTTATTATTTCAAGACGAATACCATAACTTCACTATCTAAGTGAAAACTTTTGTATTTAGTTTTAGATTACTTGTTCTCATAGACCAATGGCTGAAAATAACCTCAGCTAACTTCACTAAGTCCATAGTGTCTTCCGCTGTGTATGTCTAAGTGAAAACTTTTGTATTTAGTTTTAGATTACTTGTTCTCATAGACCAATGGCTGAAAATAACCTCAACTAACTTCACTAAGTCCATAGTGTCTTCCGCTGTGTGTGCAATGGCACCATTGGGTATCAAAAAGTCACAACATGGTTCTGCAGCGCTGCTCGCCAGGGATAGTTATCGCGTTATCGCGTTAATCACCCTTTCTTTACCGGCGCCATACCTCACAGTAACTTTCAGTGGATATAGAGGCGATCCTTGAATGTCGACATGTCCAAATGTGCTTCCTCTCTCATGATTAATTTTGAAGGAAAATAGTTCGCTACATGGTTGAGGCTTATGATACACTGGCTGTATTCAGGACGGGTCTCCAGGAAGCGGCAGAGTTTTATATGAAAACATTATCAAGTCTTTCACCAAAATACCCTGCAGAGACCGCCTCAAAATGCTCAATTACGTGGTCCGTCCAGTATTAATGTTTTCGGCCGAATGGAGTATTTTTGGGCTGCCAGCTATCGCGTGTTGAGTCACTCTCTTCGAGGCATGCAGCTTGACGCAGAATTGTGCGACCAGATGATGCTGAACTGTGGGGAAATCTTCGACGAAATTCACGTCACAATCGACACAATTATTCCGCGTTCTTGAGGAGTATAATGTTCCATTGTTCATTGTCATGTTTTTCGCATCTGTTTACTACACAACTGTCAATATCATGATGACAGGAGACGCCATTTGCATAAATCATAAACAATTCACATAGCGCCACCTCGTACTAGTAGTTATCGAATTTATTTTATGAGTCTAATGAGTAGGCATCAATAGTTTATATATATATATTGTAGCATAATAATAACTACGCTCCCTAAAAGTATAATGCAACAAATTCCGAAGTGTCTTTTCATTCTGGCAGAATTTTGGTTCGAAGTGTCCTTTCATTCGAGGTTCGTGTCTGCGGTTTCCACAGTTCATGTCTACGAAAGAGACGGATAATATCACGGATGAGAGGGAATTATAACTGCAAGAATGATTGTCATCTTGGAATTTCTCTTGTTCCAGTGGTCGAAGAATTTACTAGAAGTTTCTGGCTATCAGAAACTTCTGCTATATAAGGACAGATGGCGATCAAAAAGGGGGCAGTAGTTTCTAAACTGTGGCGAAGAGATTAGAAAAGTGATAATGGGCGAAGTTGTAATTTTGTGATAAATTGAAAGTTGAGATTTAACAAGAAGAAGTAATTAGTTTGGATTTGTGAATTAAGTAATCGAAAGGAGATAAAGTGATTTGAGAGGACAGAGACCTTGTAAGAAAAGAATTGCGAAGAATAGCATAGTGTGAACCTGAATTGTTCTATAGACTAGAAAATAAAGAAATAAATTTCACAGAATATTGTTTTATCTACCCAGCCGTAGCTTGCATATTACAATATATTAACACTGTATTAATTGGATTAACTTGTCTTTATTATTTTTCGAAAAAAATTGCCCATCGAAAAAGGCATAAAATTGTAGGTCCAAACCACCCGTGCGGCACAACTGACACATTTCCAAATGCCTAGCTATTGACAGCAGCACTTTTAATTCGCTGATTTTTCATTAGGTATTAAAAATATCACTAAGGAAATAAATTATTTATCACAACAATAAAATCGTCTAAATTTAGTCGCGGAATTATGAAACGTCACTCACTGACTCACATGAAACTATGGAAATATAAGTAAGCCACTGCTGTCACCCAATATTAGATGTGATGCGACTGGGGAATAAGAATGCTTGTTTTATTTTGAAGACCGAAAAAAAGTCCGTTTCTGACATTCAAAAAATAAAAGAATATGCATTTATTATTTGACATCTATATTATTTTACTACAGTAGTATTCAAATCCAGGCTGTATCTGTAATCAGTTAAATTTCTATAAAACGCATCTTGGGAAAAAAGATTTCAGCCTAAATTTGCAGCAATCTTAAAATTTTTGACTGGAAATGTTCATAGAATAGTTGTTCTTTTGTGTACAAATATTGCGGCGAATGGTGTCATAGTGGCAACGCTGGTCCATTTTAAGCTGAGGTGCCATTCCATTCATTCCAGTATCGTATTCGCAACTTTATTTCATTTCTTTGCATTATTTATTCTGGAACTGTATTAGTAAAAGTGGTTATGTTCGGTCGAAAATATAGAATTTAAGAGTTAAATGCTTTCGTGGAATTTTGTTTAAACGTTTTTGGTTGTTCACGTGCTCATGAACGTGCTGCCACTGCCCTGCTGTACGTTTTAACTCATATATCTCTATGTACACGTATGTATACATATCTATCTATATTTTCCTGCAACGAGTTTATATAGGTATATTCTACATAATCAAATTATCCAAACTAAACTAAAACGTCAATTAAAGCTTGAAATAACTAAAAATTAACTTTATTTGCTGCACAAAATACTCGTAGGTATAAGAAATCACAAAAAGTTGTATACTTTGTACAACACCAAATATGTAGCATCTGAATGGTCGCAGCCTACGTTGCTATATAGTATGACGAATCAAAGTTCTTAAAGGCCATTTGCTCATCAATCCATTCTCTGAACTCTGCCACATTTACATATACTCCGGGAACGTTCTCCTCACCGCATCCAATACCCCAAGCCACAATGCCAGCTTGCTGATAACGATTCAAGGAATTGTCTATTGGACAAACCAACGGGGAACCACCATCACCCTCGCAAGTATCTTTGTCACGTTCGCCACCGGCACATAAGAAACTCCAATGCAGCTCGAACTGCTCACCCAAGCGAGTCTTCCTTAAGTAGTCCTGACACACATAGTTCGGTACAACTGGTAAATCGATCTTTTTCAAAATATTCTGATACTCTCCATTTTCGAACTTATTCTTGCCCCAGCCAGAAGCGTAGCAACGTGAAAAATCAAAATTAAATCCAGCAGTTGGCAGGCACAATGTATTGACATTTGGAGCCAAGTCAAATGGTGTCTCAAGAAAGAGTAAAGCCACATCATTATGCACATTGCGGCTGATGAAGTCGTCATGGATTACCATGTCCACAACACGCCTCTCTTGATATGGATATAGTTCAGCCTGGCTGTTGGTCTCCCATTCCCCAGCACGGATTCTAAAGCTGAATGCTGATCTATCGTAAACGCAATGGGCAGCGGTCAGGACAACTTTAGGATGTATCAAAGATCCACCACACCGATAGATATTGCGTTCCTTATCGAAGTCTTTGCTTATGCGCATCACCGCCAACATCCATGGAAATTCACCAAACTCAGAGTCAGTGCTCTCTCCATCGATTCTGAAACCAACACCTTCTATATTTCGATATCCACAGCCAGTTGGAGTTTCCATTTGTCTAACAATTGGTGTGGTAACCTAGAACAAAAGCACATAGATATTTATTCGAATATTAGACGTTTAAAATGATCGTATTGGACACTTACAATATCAGTTTTGGGACAACATATTTCGAGGAATGGACACTCCCTCGGTTCATTCAAGCCAAAGCGGACGTTGATCGTTGATGCACCATCTGTGCTTGTTGTCGAATTCGCGCAGAGATATCCCAGGACGCACCTTTTTCCGAATCCACATGACTTTCTCGATTGTTCTTCTTCATTTCTTGTGTCTGGGATTTTTGGAGTTGTTTCTTGAAATTCGAATTGTTCTTTGGTCGTTAGTTCTGGTTTTCTTTTAAAAATCGAATCTAAAAGTTGCATTAAGTCATCGCCAGCACAAAAGCCCGCCAGCAGGACTGTGAGAAGAAATAATTTAACATGCATGACTCGCTTTGGTTATCTGAAAGGAGAGGAGTACAAACGGATTTATATTGACACATTTATCACGTATACAGGGTTGATACAGAGAGAGCCGGTATACATACTCGTCATCTTCCAACCCATCTCTAATAAAGTGGGCATGGTAATTGTGGAAATCGTTTTTATGTGTGAATATCTCGAAAACGGCCACCGCACGCAAAAAATTGTTTTGGTCTAAATTTTAGGAAATTCTTTATAAGACGGATGCCAAATTTTGTAAAATTTTCCAAAATCGTAATCTAAAATATCTGACTTTACAATGAAGTTAATAGTGCAAATCATTTTGAGTTTGAATACCTCGAAAACGGTGTATCATACGAGAAAAATTGTGACAATCGAAATTTTAGGGCTTGAAGTTTTCTACAAGATGAAAGCCGAATTTTTTAAAGTTTTATCTACGCAATTCTCCAAAATGAAAGACTCTACCCCGACGTTAATGGGAATCTATCATGAATATTTGTTCTTAAGTGCGAAGAATTGACCGAAACACAGTATCATATCTCTGCAGTATGAAATGAATCGACGATTGAACAACGTTGGGAAATATTGAAAACTTCTTTCCAAATTTTGTACTGTGTTGCCGAAACGGTGCGAATTTTGAAAATAAATTTGGGTCGCAATAATGCACCGTTATCTATTTTCTAATCATAGATTTTGATAAAAAAAAAAATAGCGGTTATGTAATCAAGCAAAACTGCTGTATTTGGGACTCGTAAAAACCACACATAGTCGTAGAGAAACGACTGTTTGGTGGTGTTTGTGGATTGATGAAAATGGGAATAATGTTGCGGTCAACAGAGAGCGCTATAGAGGCATGATATGTGATTTTATACAACTGCCATACAAGCCGTCCAACAATTGATCTTTTGCGCACTGTTATGCTGACAGTCCAGAAACGATTCAGGCATAAGCACAATATTGATCGAGATATTCGTATTGATATCCCGCTAATGAATAATAATATCGAAATCAACTTATCTGCCCTATTATCATCATTTTTTCAAATCTATGGGTCACGTACTTTGAAAACGTGAGGGGTGGATTCATTTCATCATTTTTCGCAAGCATTCATCCACTGTGAGCGCAAACCTTTAACTGGAAAATTATTTTTTGAATTTTACTTAGTCTTTTCGGCAATATGTCACAAAGTTGGGACAAAACATTTTTAATTTTCAAAACTAGGTCAATAAGTAAAGTACATACTGTTACACCATCCAGTGAAGAGTTTAGATGGTAACCTTCTGATTTCGGATAAGGATCAGTTCATTAGATGAAGAAATCATTTAGCTACAGTCCTTAACCAATTAGACGATGGTGATATGATCTCGAACCCTAATGAGTCTTCCGAAGCAACAAATTCCAGAATTCGCACCGGACCTCCCAGTAAGACCGAAATAACAGCAGCGATCAAGTCCCTCAAGAAAAATAAAGCTATGGGTATTGATGGCATCCCTGCCGAACTATTCCAAGCGGCGCCAAACACATCGACTAAACGCTACACCCGCTCATACGGAGATCTTGGAAAAATGAGCAATTTCCCCAAGAGTGGAAAAAGGGGATGATCGGCAAGCTTCCAAAAAAGTGAAATCTGATGGATTGTGGAAACTGGAGAGGTATATGCGTTCGTATCATCAATCATAGAATCATATTAGAACGCATTAAGGAACATTTAGATTCAACTCTCGATGTCGAGCAGGCAGGCTTTCGTGCTGGATCCTCTTGCATCGATCACATAAACACCTTACGGATCATAATAGAGTAATATGTCAAGTATAGGTCTCCGCTACATCTATTGTTTATCGACTTCGAGAAGGGTTTCGACTCATAACTATTATCAAGGTTACATACTAGGGAAATAAGTGTCATGTCTTACACGATGGTAAGGTGTCGGAAAGTCCAAAGTGGAGTACGTCAGGAGTGCATACTGTCACCGCTGTTGTTCTTGGAGGTCATCAGCGAAGTGAGGCTAAACACAGATGAAACAAAAGTCCTAAGCACTTCTAACACCCGCACTCAACTCAACATTGCAGGACAAATAGTTGAATTCGCTTACCCAGGCAGGCAGAACAGCGGGGGGCCCTAGGCAAACGTGGCGCAGGACAGTCGAGGAGGAATCAAGCTCTTTGGGAATGAGTTCGAGGCAGCTCAAACGCGTTGCAGAATTCCAAATAAGATGGCGCGCAGGCATTGTTGAAGCCCTATGCCGCTCGAGGGATTCAAAGATTTAATCTAATCTATACTGTTACACCTGGTACCCGATCTGAAAGCATATGTCATCTCCAATTCGAACATCAAATTTTAAAAAGTCGCTAGAGCCGTTTTGAAGAAAATCGAATTTCTCAATATTGTCCCGTTATACATTTTTTTTTAGATACGAATTGTGACCACTATATTGAAGTAAATCTATCCAACCACTTAATAACCAGTTGACTGTACTTTCCCACAGGCAGACAGATAGACTTGAAAGACCCACGAGATCGAACATTTTCACGAAACCAATACTTTCCCTTTTCAGGTTCTAGTAAAAACAAAATAAAAAAAAAAACACTTTTATCATAATCATTAAACAAATCCATAAAAACCATAATATACGAGTAAATACAAATAAACTAGGTACACTCACTGGAAAAACGATGTGACGAGATATTGGCAGCAAATTTGGATTTTTTTTTTCTGAAAATACACTACAGTGACGTCACTCGTATATCGTGATAGAAATTCGAGTACATAGTGTCATATACTCGTATTCTGCAAAGCGTTTGCGAAAACGTGGACGCTACAATAATGTTTAATAGTCCGAAACAGACTCTTAAAATGTGCTTCAAAATATCATGAAATAGAACAAAATTTAAGAAATACTTCGTCCCGTCTCGATTGATTGAAGTGCCTTAAAGTACCATACATGTTAACGGCTCGTTTGCAAACGGAAATTTCGAAAATGAAAAATTCAATATAGACGTGCAAAAATGGATGTGGTCAACTGTATTATACGAGTATGTATCATAGAAGGATCACCTGCATTCGTTTGTGCGTTTCTAATTGATCCACTGAGTTTAAGGTATCAGGTTGGCAACTAAGTAATTGCCGATTTCACACATAGATGTCTTTGGCCATATTTTGTAATGGCTTCTGTCAATGACATATTTTTTTCCTTTTGACATTTGTTAGCTGTCAGTCTTACTTTGCTTTAGAAGCAAATTGCGAGAAGGTATTAGTTTGGCGTCAGTTTTAATATGGAGTCTTCGTCATATTTTACTTTTTTATTTCCGTAAAGGAAAGAAAGCTGCGCAAGCTGCTAAAAAGTTACGTGATGTGTATGGTGAAAAAGCCTTAAAAGAAAGACAGTGCCGGGATTGGTTTGGCAAATTTCATTCCGGAGATTATCTGATATCCACCAAAAGAAGATTTTGCTCTCAATTTGGTGGGATTGGAAAGGTGTGGTGCATTTTGAGCTGCTTCCAAGAAATCAAACGATCAATTTGGATGAGTACTGTCAACAATTGGACAGATTAAATACAGCGACCAACGAAAAACGGCCAGAGTTGGTCCACCGAAAAGGTGTCATTTTTCACCAGGTCAACGCTAGGCCACATACATCTTTGGTCACTCGCCAAAAATTATTGGAGCTTGGTTCGGAATTTATGTTACATCCACCATATAGCCCTGACCTTGCTCCATCAGATTACCATTTATTTCGATCTTTGCAAAACTCTTTGTATGGTAAAACTTTCAATGATGATGACGCTGTGAAATCGCACTTGTTTCAGTTTTTTGCCGATAAAGATCAGAAGTTCTACGAACGTGGAATTATGAAATTGCCAGAAAGATGGCAAAAGGTCATCGAACAAAATGGAAAATATATCATTGATTAAAGTTTATTCGTTGTATTTATAAAAATGTGTTTTATGTCAAAATGTCAATTATACAGCTCCGAATGTACGAGTACAAGAAATATCCAACCAATTGTCGTAAAAGATACAAGAAAATTAAAACTACTGAATTACTGGATACATTTGTGAATTTATCTTCCAGTTTTGACAACTCTTCTCACGTTCATTGGTTACAGTACATATAATCAATAAAGAAAATTAATATATTGTAAATTGATGATAGTTTCACAGTAAGAATAATCCATCATATTTCACTCAATTCCACGAAAAGCCATAATAAAAACATCTAACATTCGAGACACTTCCTAATTTCCAATAAACAATCTTCTAAACCGATGGTTTGTCTGGCGAATTTTTTAATGATTATGTAATCAGTAGAACATAACAAGAACAATAAAACACAATTAACACCCACTAATCGTTTTGAATCTTTTGGATTACAAAGTATTTCGCACGAGTACTAACAACTGATATTTCTATTTACCTCTAGAGAATAAAAAAAAAAAAAAGAAAAACCCGAATTTATTTACGATGCGACCGATGTAAAGTGTAAATTAAGACTGCAATATCTATTTGTTAGCTCTTTGAAGATGACTAGTAGGTATGAGTATCTTTGGCAATTATGACGTGCAAACTTTTGTCAGCTATTGTGGGGATTTCCTGGGTTACGTCGACAAAGAATTCTTATTCGTGTTTAAATAGTAAGCTGCGCATCAGAATAAGAATTGAGGGAAAGAACGTTTCATTCATTTAAATTCTGACTTATGTACCTAATTTTTTGTTTATGTTTTACGGAAATTTACGCGGATTTAGGAAGGGGGAAAATTGTCTGGTTGGCCGGCTTATAGCATTTTGTATAAAAAACAGTATTTCAGATGGGGTTTGCCCCCAGCACTGCCGCCCACGGTTGTTGTCGAACACGAAAGGTCTACCAGTTTTTTTTTTGGGAAAACTGTGAAAAATTATTGCTACTCTTTCATGCTTGATAAAAAGAAGCTCGTCAACTTCATTCGCTGGCTTATAATAACAACTTCAGTACCAAACACGAGTATATGGTAATATTCTCGAATTCATTAAAAATTCGTTGACATTAGAGACTAGTTGCTGAGTTAATTAAACAGGGGCCAATTAAGAATGTCAATTTGTATAACAAACTTATCAACTTATTTCAGTATTAATTTACATAATCAATATTTACTGACACTCATAAAGCAGCAGACATATACAGTCAGGAGGGTGGGTCCAGATGATCCGGACTCCTTAAGTAGTCCAGTTAGTCAGATAGTTTTAGCTGGAAATAATTCAAAGATTTTCGATTTCTTGTCCATTGGGATAGATAATCGCCCAGCAACACCGTCTCCTCCTGACAGAAATTTTTATGGAGACGGGGAAGAAAACAAATAAGCAAACAAAGGTGGCTGAGAAAATCAATTGGTTCAAGCTGGACAATGGAAAAGGCGAATCTTTTATTATCAACATAACAAATTACCTCTTTACCATCATCTATGACGTCGGTGATGAGGAGTGCAAAGCACAAGATATGCGGGATTCCCTACAGCGATCTTGCTTGGATAGAGCCAAATCACTGCTTGGAATGTCAACAGGCCCCTGCCAACACGCGAAAGTAACATGGTGGTGGACAGATGACCCTAAAGTAGTGATATGGGAAAAGAAAACGACTTTCAAAGCTTGGTCAAAGTGCTCTTCTGTTGCAAAGGTCTCGCGAAGAAGAAGTGCGCCCAATTTCAAGCAAAAAGTATGGAAGGCCTTTATCGGGAGTTGGAGGAAATATTGTCTGATAGGTAGCAGGATATCGAGGAGTTTCGACAAAACAACTTGAACAAGGGAACAACTATCTTCAAAATAGCCGCACAGAGAGGAAGAAATGCTCAGGAGATTCGTTCCCCAAAGTTCATTAACAATGCTCAAGGCCAGCTTCTTGTGGAAGACGACAAAATTCTCCACAGATGGCAACAATATTGTGAAAGACTTCTGAACGAACAGCTTCCCCGGGTATACTTGGCGAGAGCCGCTCCTAACCATGACGAAGTATCCGACATTACTGTCAAAGAAGTTAGGAATACGGTCAAATATTCAAAAAAAAGGAAAGCTATTGGACCAGACGAGATACCCTCTGAGTTCTGGAAAAAAGTGGGAGACATCGGGTCCAGATGGCTTATGATTCTTATCTCCAAACCTTTGAGCGGTGACCAAATGCCTAATCAGTGGAGGGAAAGTTATCTTCTTCCTTTGCACAAAGGAAAGGCCGATACGCGAAACTGCGATAACTACCGTTCTGTTAAGCTGATGTCACACACCATGAAGATCGTTGATCGACTACGGAAAATAATACGGCTATCTGATGACCAGTGCAGGTTTGTCTTGGGTAAATCAACAACAAATGCAATCCAAAGTATAAGGATCAAAATGGAGAAACATCGTGATTCCTTAAAGGACTTGCATATGGTGTTAGTTGATTCTGAAAAAGCCTTTGATACTCGTAGACAACCACTTATGGGTGGCGCTAAGACAACAAGGAGTTCTAGAAACCTGCGTGCGCATGATCGTGAACATGTATTAGGGAGCAAGGACAAGAGTAAGATGTCCCACAGGAGTAACCGAAGAGTTCCGAATCAAAGTCGGTGTACACCGACAATCCTTGATTATCTGCTTGAAAGAAAAGTGACGGACCCCAAAGTGCATCAGTTATTCTTTGCTGACGATGA
The DNA here is from genome assembly GCA_963082735.1 of Pocota personata. Taxonomy (NCBI): domain Eukaryota; kingdom Metazoa; phylum Arthropoda; class Insecta; order Diptera; family Syrphidae; genus Pocota; species Pocota personata. The sequence continues at coordinate 83,078,146 of OY720432.1, read as the reverse complement.
AGCTATCATAAGTGAAGATCAAACGTCCCTGCAACGAGCACTTGATGTATGGGTGGGCGTTTTGGAGGGAAATGGGTACCGTGTTAATTCAAAAAGACAGAGTATCTGTGCTGCCCGTTCTCTGATCCACACCGGCCTATTCCAGACATTTACTTGAATGGAAAAGTGCTTCCCAAGTGCGAAAAGTTCAAATATCTGGGATCTACGATCAATAGCGAAGTAACTTGTGATGATGACATCAATCATCGCGTAAGCGTAGGGTGGATGAAGTGGCCGCTATCTTCTGAGATCGAAAAATGTCCCCTAAGCTGAAAGGAAGGCTCTACATCGCAGTTGTATGTTCACAATGCTGAGGGCAAATTAACGGCAGCTGACATGAAGATGCTTCGTATGACAGCAGGAGTAACAAAGCTCGATAGAATAAGAAGTTCGAAGATTCGATTCATTTAAAAGAGCCCATCACAAGCAAGATAAAGCACGACCGGCTTAGTTGGTATTTTCATGTTCAAAAGAGAGATCCTTCGAACCCCGTCAAAATGGCAATATCAATCAATGTTCCTATACAATTGCGCAAAAAAAGCAGACCACAAAACAAATGAATCACACAAATGCAAAAACACCAACATTTTATTTGATTGGCCTCAGTGACGAAGTGATCCGAATCCGGGAAGCCTGCCGGGACTTCCTGAGATAAAACTGGCAAACCCCACAGGCGGACCAGTAGGGATGCAGTAAAGTGGGGGGGTTGTGATCCTTTTACTTCGGAACATAACCTCACCGTAAGGAAAAGAAGAAGAAGAAGTAATGCGAATTTTAATGATAACCAATTATGGTAGATGTGTTCCAGCTGTCTATATTCCTCCTACCTATAGAATAAAATAAAGTGCGGGTCACACTAATTTGAATTTATTTCGTGATGTTTAATAAAACTACAAATATAAACGAATTCAATAAAAATTAACTACAACGAATAGCATCCACATAAACCATTTTGCACTGAAAGCATTTACATAATCTATTCATTTAACCATTAGTTACTAGAGTGGATTGAAAAAATAGATTTTATTCGAAACATATGCATATACCACGAATACGAATGAAGGGTACGACTACGCATGTACTTGCTCCATATGTGCTGATCGTTTGTGAATTGTTATATTTCAAATGTATTCAATGTCGAAAAGAAGAGACAACATTTGAATTTTCGAAAGGTTCTCCGTTTTAGAGAAAATTGCGCTTTTCCAAAATTGACCATAAATAAAGTATTTTGAGGTTAGAATGAAAATTCGAATTCTTTTGAAAAGCATATATCTACCATGATCAAAATCGTCAAATAGGCCATTAGTAAAGTACCGTTAATTTTGGGGTTAGATTGAAAATTGTGATAGGAAGTTTGAAGAAAATATATCCAGCTGTTTAGGCTGCAGTCGGTCATACATACAGACAGACAGACATACGGAATTAAGGGACTCAATTTTTTGGAATTCTAATACTTACCCTTACGAGGGTACACTCTTTTAGGTATAAAAACCTTTTATTTTTCAATATAGTCTCCTTTTAGCTCTATGCACTTCACCCAACGTTTCTCCAATTTTTTGATGCCCTCCAAATAATACGATTTCTCGAGCACCTCAAAATAAGCGGTTGTTTCAGCGATGACCTCTTCGTTCGACCCAAATCTCTTACCTCCGAGCCATTTTTTCATGTTTGGAAACAAGAAATAGTCGCAGGGGGCTAAATCTGGGGAATATGCTGGATGACGGTAGCCTAACTCATGCAATTTTACCATTGCGACTGCGATGTATTGTGGTGAATCCAGGTTTCATCCACGGTTACGAAACGGCGCAAAAACTCTGTCGAATATTTCTGGAACATCGCCAAACACACCTTTGAAGATGAAACGAATGCATTTGTTGTCGATTGTGAGCAAACGCGGCACCCATCTTGCGGAAAGCTTTTTCATGTCCAAATATTTATGTAAAATCACTGAGCCACGTGATAAGCCTGTGGCCTCTTCAAGCTCGCGCACTTTCACTCGGCGATCGTCCATTATCAAACCATGGATTTTGTCGACCATTTCTGGTGTCAATTGGGCGACCAGAACGTTCGGCGTCACTTGTACTTGAACGACCGCACCGAAATTTAGTAAACCAGTGGTGAATGGTTCCAATCGATGGTGAAGAGTCCCCATGATATTTGTCAAGTTTTTGTTTGGTTTTCGTGATAGTTTTTTCTCGCAAAAAATAGTGTTTAATGAGGACTCGAAATTCACTTTTTTCCATTTTAACGAAAATGCTAGTAGGCGTCTATATAAAATGGCTGCCACAACAAAACTATTTGACAGATCTGTCTGAAAATTTGGGTGCGTTCTTTTGAAACATGGTTCTTAACAAAAAAAAAATTAAATTTAAGGTGACTACACAATTTGTGTTAATTTTCAGGGACCCACCCTCGTATATGTAGATGCAAGTAAAAAGGAGTAAGAGAGCGAAATAGAAATAGTTGCTCTTACTTTGCTTTTGGACTTCATTCATTATGAACGAGGTAGCAATTCATTAGAAATATTCAAATAAAAAATGTGCATGATATACGAGTAATATCTACTAATCTATTCATCGACTGACTTGAATTTGAGAATTAATATTCCACTATTGATTTACCTTGTCGGTAAATCATAATAATACATGCGATAGTGTTTGACAACCCTTGCAGAAAGATACCCAAACAGTCAAGTAGTAGCGTTCAAACAAATCGGGAATGGCCATCATATTTCAGTCGAAATATCTAAAATTCACATTCCATCTGGCAAGATTGCTTGGAATCTTAGACTTTATATATTACAGTAGGAAAAATAGATTCAAAAAAGTTTGCATACTAACAATCTATAACATTTGCCTAATGTGGTTGTGCCGTATCACAGTTCTAGGTGTTTGTTTCATGTATTTGTGTATGAAAATTAAACTCAAGTTGTTACTTGAAGATAATGATAAAGTCGGCATACAGGAATGTGTAATGGAGTTTCTTAGCTTGTTCCAACTTTGGATTGCCATTTTGACTACGTACACCAATCACAGGTCCCAAGGTCACTTGTTGCGGCACCTTTTGAATGAGATTCTAAAACTTGATCTCATTGTTGATGGTCTAATTGGCAGGAACTCAATAATTGTGGATAACAAATTAAAAAGATTCTTAAAAATTAAGCTATGCACAATGTTTTTTGACATCTGTTTAACTTTAATGAGATCAATACTGTTCGAGTTGGCCTTCTTCTGGGAGTATAAGCCTTTGGTAATAATTAATAAGATTGTATTATCTGTGGTATTTTTTGAATGGGCACTCATTCAAGGACATCTCACAATTACCTGCCAACACCTAAGCAATTTTATCAGGACAAATCCCAAATTTAGTCAAAAGCATTATAAAACTATTTCCCTTATATGTACTCGGATATTCAAACTGAAACAAAAATCGAACAAGTACTTCAAATCGTTTCTGATAATGACCATCTCCAGTATAATCAGGGTTATCTATTTGACCTATCACATTACAGCACTCTTTTTAAGCACGTATAAGTTCCAACTCAATTGCCGAATCGGCGGGTTACTTTGTTTGACATTCTTACCAGTAATTTGTATTATGAGCGATATATTAATGTTGAACATTATTGTGGAGGACCTGAATAGTGAGTCGAAAAGGCTTCGGTTAGAAGTCCTTATAAGTGGATTAAAATATAATGAAAAACCAAGTGTCCAACAGACGGTATAAGATGATTGCAATAAATTGTTCTTTACACTATAACTGGATACTATTTTCAGATAGAAACTATATTACTGCAGACACATTTTTAAATTGCAATAACCGGTATTAAGAAAACATTGCCGTTTAATCGGCGGACTACTACTTGGATAATCGTTTGCTTGTTATCTTGTATCTAAGAGTCATGTAACGCCTTTTATGCATTGTGTGTATTTCTATTACATATTTTAATTACCTATACATATATGTAAAAGAACAAAGAAAAAAAACTTTAAATTATAAACTTTAAGAGCTAAAGGTGCATCCACACTATCACAAAATACATTTCTATAATAAATTTTGATTTAAATTTTGTGTACAATTTTGGCTTGGCAACATTTTAGGACTACACGGCGATTAAATAGGGGCTAAATCCTATAGCTATTTCTAACTATTTTTGGACCATCGCATACTATATCTGTGCAAAATGTTAGGAATCTAGTTTAAATGGTTCAAAAGTTACAAGCTTATAACAGACACAGGGAGACATCGTGTTGAATCCATTAGTGTTTCGTATGTACTCGTACCATTCTGGTATGGAAGACTAAAAATTACAACATTGGTCTACAAATTTAGTTTTCCTGTAAATAACAGCTTTAAATAACAGTGATAAAGTCAAATTAATCCACATTTGTAAATCAAAATTTCACGGTGCTTCCAAAAGCAGTTTTTAAAATCCATGAGCGCATACGGAAAGGTGAGATATTATACTTTATATTTCATTCCAACATTTGTGTGGAAAGTACCTACAGAAGGAGTTCTGCAGTGGCATCTTTTGGTGGTTTCAAGTCGCCGGATATCGATGGAATATATCCAGCCATGATGTTGCCATAGTTTCTGTCGGATCATACCTAAAGACTGTCTGTGCTAAATTCAAATGGCTTTGGATATGATCGCCGAATGGTGCACTAGGAATAGACTTTCGGTCCATCCTCTCAATTGACCGGTCTGACTCAGCCAGTGCTAAGGGGCGTCACTATCCAGATCTTCAATGAAGCCAAATATTTAGAAGAATTCCTTGATAAAAAGACTCCTTTGGTTAAAACATATCGAGTCGAAAACAGCCAGGGCGCTCTCAGTTTTCTGGGGCTTATCACCAAAAAAGGTTTCCTTAATCTATACGGCTATGATAAGACCTTTCCTAGCATATGCGTCAGTTGTTCGGTAGAAGGGGCTTTCGCGTAAATATGTGGCTGCCTTTTACATCCAAATCCAAACAATAGCTTGTCTCGGCTGCAAGGGAGCTTTTCCGAGTATGCCTGTACTCTTCTAAATGCACTGCTCAATCTACCTACTGACTTATATCATAGGCAGTACTATCAAAGCAATCTATCATCTTAGGCGAGGTTGCTTTTGGTACAACCCACACTGGACTTTTGACCCGTGTCTATAGATATGCCGTCTGACGCAATAACACCAGAACTTCGGTTGTTGCGCAAATTTAATGTTTAGGACTTGCTTCGGCCAGAACCAGAACCAGGAAAGAATTGTAGCCGAATTTTCACGGATGGCATCAAAATCTGTCAGGGGTCCGGTGCTGATGTCTTCTTGGAGGACGACAATATCAGGCTGCATTTTCCGTTAAGCAAATGTGCGTCTGTTTTCCAAACGGGACACTATGTTGTAAGGAATAGGTGGAAAGATATGTGTATTTACGTCCGTAGTGACAGCCAGGCTGCGATTAAGTCCTTGCTCAACCTTTTAACCACTTCCAAGGTAGTTCTGTAATGCAAGAACTCTCTGAATTTGGTCGCAAGGCTGAACTCTGTGATTCTTGTCTGGGTCCCAGGCCACACTGGAATAATGAGGAATGAGATTTCCGATGAGATTGCAATGCAAGTCTCACAGGTGATTTTCTCAGGACCCGAACCTGCGTTGAGTCAGGGCTTCGATTGACGTTTGGGTTTCTTATGAACATAATTTTGTGTGGCACGGTTCTCCAGGATGTGGACAGACTAAACGAATGTTCCCGGACGTCTGTAAGAAATCCACGGCATTCTTGCTGTTCCTCAGCAGAAAAGACTGCAGACAGTTTATCGGCTTTCTCACGGGGCACTTTGCTTTTGCTAAATACCTCAGTGTGGTAGGCTTAAATGATACAACAGTCTGCGATGCTTGTAGAGAGGGTGATGACTCTGCGGAACACTTCATCTGTGATTATTCTGATTTTGCTTGTATCAGGTGGCAGATTTTCGGCGCTGATATTGGAAACCCCTCACCAATGAATTGTTAGTAAATCGTTTTTGTTTTTAAAAAAATATACCGCTTTGTTTTTCTTTCATTATTACGTAAATATTAATTAATTTTATTGAAACTACAATATATTAGAAAGAAAAATATTTACATTAAAATGTTGACTTGCGTCAGAAAGACATTAGAACCTATTCGTCGATACAATTCAATCTAAAGTTTTCGAGTAATCCTTATATTGACTTGTGTCGCATAGTGCACTATGCACATATTGACTTCTGTTTTATACAATACTCTCAGGTTCCAAAAACAATTAATTAGATAAATTCATCAGCGTAGTGAATATATGTATGTTTGATTTCAATGACAGCTGTTTCATTGTTTAGTTATTCGAATAACATACCAAAAAAACACCATAAAAGGCTTCGTTAATGTTCATTTGAAAATATTAATACCTAGTTCTTTGGAACGTATAGAGCCTTCTTCTTCTTGTTGGGTGCCAAATTGTTCAGTATGAGGACTGTTATTCTGCTTGCTGTCATTTGTGCACTGTGCGCCACACTTGTCATAGCTAGGTCCTCTAGCAGCGAAGAATCGTCAGCCAGTCAAGAATCGTCTGCCAGCGAAGAATCGTCTACCAGCGAAGAATCGTCTACCAGCGAAGACTCGTCTACCGAAACATCGAACTCAGAATCATCTAGTAACGAAGAATTACCACCACCGGAAGAACAAAATGACCAACAATCTGGACAAAATTCGTCCGCGTAGAGTGAATCACGAGGTTAAAGAGTTAAATTTGTAAAATGTTATTAAAAAGCAATAAATTTACAGCATTTGTGTAGAAAAAGCTGCTCATTCAGGAATAACTTTAATGGCTATTTTTCATAGTTAATTCTCCTATTTTCATTTCACATGAATAGCAATAATGGCTATTTTTCATAGTTAATTATGCTATTTACGTAACAACCGGTGTGCTTTGGACTACTAACAGAAGGTTCAGGTTTCGGATCCCAGAAAACACCAACACGTTTTTCAAAGTTTTTCACCTCCTGCGAATATCTGACAACCCTCCAAGACTATAGATGTGTCATTATGGAGCTCCTCAATACCGCGGAAAACGCAATAAAAACTGAGGTGCACGCGCTACTTTTCACATCACTAACAAATGACAGGTATCTTCTGATGGTTAGCTAAGGCAGCTATGTGCATACAATTTGTATTGCTGGTCATTTTGTTGTTGCTGTTACTATAAAAATTTGAATCTATAGTACAATTCTTTGCAGTTTTTACCTATAAATAGCACATACTGCTATAATATTTCACTATTTCTAGTTTGACTATGTTTATAGAACTATCCTTGGAAGAAAAAATAGATGGCCAAGCATGAAAGTGCTTCATGTGCCGAGGGTTCTGGAGCAATTCTAATAAATATATTGCTAGATACGAAACAAATAGTGTTAAACTGCTTTTTGTTATTATACAGTTTGTATTTTTTTTTTAGTTGTACTCGTATCTAGTTCTATTGTCTTAAAGGTCGAATCAACAAATTCACAAATTAGCACATCGTGATATCCATATTGCAAAGGATGACCAGATAGCAATGATAGTTTTTCCAATTGTTATGTTTTACAAGCTGTCAAAGTTACTAATGACATCTAGCTGTCAAAATATTCAGGAAGGTTTGCCATTTCACCGTGCATTGTTTGATGCTTCCTGAATGTGGGGAGATTATTAAAAAATATTATCGAAATTCTGGCTCAGTTGTCAATACGCAACGTGAATTTCGTCGTCATAATGGCTTCAGTGCCCAGGCAATTCCTCGTACAGTGAAAAAGTGTGAGCATGAGCACACTCTTTTGGAGCTTAAACCACCAAGCAGACAGAGATCAGTGAGAAGTGAAGAAAACATAGCCGCCGTAGCGGCCAGTATCGGAGAGGGCCCAGATATGTCAATTCGGCGCCGATCAGCTGAATTGGGCATCGCCAGAGAGTCAACCAGGCCGGACGACCATAGACAACGCCGTGAGTTCGCTAATTGGGCGCTGGAAATGTTGGCCGGAGATCTGGATTTTGGCCAATAAATCATCTTCTCGGATTAGGTCCATTTTTGGCACAGCGGCTATGTCAACAAACAAAATTTCCGTTATTGGGGCGACCACAATCTACAAGTGTTCGACCAAACATCAATGCATTCACAAAGATTGACTGTTTGGTGTGGTTTATGGCAGGCGGCATCATCGGACCTTATTTCTTTCGAAATGAGGAAGGAGACACTGTTACCGTCAATGGTCCAGTACAAAGCGATGTTAACCGACTTTCTGTGGCCAGAGCTCGACAATATCGATATATCCGAGCTGTGGTTCCAGCAAGATGGCGCTGCATGCCATAAAAGCGACGCAACTCTCGAAGTGGTGAAGGAGAAATCTGGTGACTGGGTCATATCACGGCGAGCGTTCATCAATTGGCCGCCGCGATCATGCGACTTGACACCCCTCGATTATTTTCTCTGAGGATACGTCAAGTCCTTAGTCTACGCTAATAAGCGAACCACTTTGGATGAGCTCGAGGCCAACATTCGGGACGCTATTGCCGGAATAACGTCGCACATATTGGACCGAGTCATCAAAAATTGGACCGACCGCTTGAAGCACTGCCAGCAAAGCCGAGGCGGCTATTTAAATGATGTGCTATTCCATACATAATGTCATGAATGTAGCTTCAAAATAAAGTCAGAATATTTTATTTAAATTTCTTTTCCTATCGTTCTTATCTGGTCACCCTATACTCCTATATGTCTACCATAACTCGCCTATCAAATTTGATCAAAGTCGTTAGAACCGTTTTCGAGATAATTGATGTTTTTCAAAATCGGTTACCGATAGTACCGTTAATTTTAGGGTTACAATGAAAGCTCCGACTTTGCCTCGAATTATGACGCTACTGATACCAGATATATGACCTAAAAGGTCAGATTTTTAGTGTTCCGTTCCAGAATGGTATAAACGGAACACTAATGGATTCAACACGATGCCTGTCTTTGTGTCTGTCATACGCTTGAAACTTTTGAACCGTTTAACTAGAGTGCTAAAATTCTGCACAAAAATAGTGTGCGGCAGTCAAAAAAAAAAATAATAATAAAAAAAAATAGTTTTCAGAAATATTTTCGCGAGGAGATTAATGGAAATATATTTCTTAGACAAAGTTTCTTGAACAAAAAAACTCAAAAGCCAGGGTATTGACAATATACCCCCATGCCCCATACCACCGAAACTATTAATGCCACAAAATTTGGAAAAAGAATTGGTGCATGGAAATTTATGAGAATACGTATATAATGCGAAAATTATAAAGCGTCTTCTGGTACAGGCAGTTCTTTTCCCAAATTTGTAAATCCCGGAGCACTCAGACACTATCAGGCAGAACTCCTTTTGGTGTAATGGTTGAAGAAACTTGGATTTTATACGATTCTCTTTGATGCTCGGGTGGCTGTGGTTAATGTCCCCCCTTCAGGCTCGAATCTGCGCAGTTCGAGTCACAAGCGAACACACTACCCACTACACAATGGTCACCTCACAAGCAATTCTTGAAAAATATTGGAATACGTGAGGTGAAAAGTAACCTCACCATATCTTACCCCGTTTTCATCCGATTTCAATAATATATCTACCTATAGATATCTGAAATAACTCTAAATTCAACTTCAAAAGGATAAAATGTTGTTGCCCTTTTCTAACATTCGTTGTCCCCTTTTTCTGCCACTGTTCAGAATTCTTCAATTGTAATTCTTTCTTTACTCAAGTAAACACTTGAGAATATACTATTTGTTCAAGTTTCAAGACAATTATCGCACTCCGGAACATTATTAGGTTATTTTAAAAATCATGACGTGCACTTGGGAAATTTTGGGACTTTCAGTTTGTTGTTGAGTACACTTTTAGCCATACCTTGTTTATTTTGGGTTTGATCCTAATTAAGCCTAAAATCCTTGGTCTATTAACAGTATAACAAGCAAAATAAACCTTACTTCTCTAACTAAAAATAATTATTCAAAAGTTTTACTGTAATTCTTTGCTTTAAGGCTAGTCGTCGTAAATTTGAATTCGAAAAGCCTACTAGTAGTAGAAAATTCTCCAATATTTGGAGCGTGGATGGTCTAGCTTGACCTACGCACTGTTTTGTCCTTCAACAAGCTAAGTACCACTGTCCTTGGCAGGTTTATACTAGTCTACTAGTACTACATAATTACAAGTAGGTACATTCTAGTGTGTAGAGTGACAAAGTAAATTTTGTACTTACGGATAAGAGTACTCTAGGATGGTGCGACATGATGAAGGAGATTCCATCGTACACTGCGCGGGCTGTACAACCTCCGGCTCGGAAAAATAACACGGACCATATGATAACACATGAAGTTTGGATTTACTTAAGCATTTTATAAACAAAAACTTTGACCAAATTACAAGATTCCATCAGATCAAGCTGTAGAATATTTATTGCTTTTGAATGAGATTTGTATGCTTAGCACTTTAACCTCGTGGAGGAGGACCACGATTGCTACTTTGTCCATTTTGTGGTGGTGGAGGACCTTGTCCATTTAGTGGTTGTGGGGGACCTTGCCCATTTGGAGGTGGTGGTGGAGGACCCTGTCCATTTGGTGGTGGTGGTGGGGGACCTTGTCCGTTTGGCTGTGGTGGAGGACCCTGTCCATTTGGTGGTGGTGGTGGTGGTGAGGGTCTCTGTCCGTTCGGTGGTGGTGGTGGACCTTGTCCATTTGGTGGTGGCGGTGGTGGGGGTGGTTGTCCATTTGGTGGTGGTGGAGGGCCTTGTCCATTTGGTGGTGGACCCGGTGGTCGTGGTGGTGGTGGTGGTGGCGGTGGTGGTGGTGGCGGCGGTGGTGGTAATTCTTCGTCGGTTGTTCCAGTAGACGTACCCGTACCGGTGGTGGTGGAGGTGCCAGTACTGGTAGGACCAGTGGCAGTACCAGTACTGGTAGGACCAGTGGCAGTACCAGTGGTAGTACCAGTACCAGTACCAGTACCAGTACCAGTACCAGTACCAGTACCCGTAGCTGGCCTAGCAATGGCAAGTGTGGCGCACAGTGCACAAATGACACCAAACACAACAAAAATCCTCATGTTTAAGAACATGGTCTTCAACAGCAAGAAGGAAACCCTATACGTGCTAGAGAACTGTCTATATATTTTCAAATGAAGATCAACGGTTACTTTTATAGTTATTTTTTGGTACGTTTACCGAATTGTCAAACAATAAAACAGCTGTGCACTGAAATTAAATATACATGTATATTTCAGTTTGTTTAGTTGCCTATTTGTTGGCATCCATTCGAGTTGGATACATTTAAGTAAACAAAAGTCAATATTGGCAATAGTGGAATATGCGACATACACCTCAAATTAATGGTTAATAAAAAGCTTTTACGAATAAGTTTATAATATCTTTCTCACACATGCCAAAACTTCACAAATATTTGCTCTAAATAACCATTCTGTATAGTTTTGTGCATTACACGCGCGGTAAATGACGAATTGTTGTCAAAAGTATGGCAAATAAAGTCAGACTTAATGAATATTGCATCACACCGGGAACAAGTGATGCCCAAAAAGTCGTTGGCATATCACAACCCTAGAATATCAAATTTCTAACTGAGCGAGGTATAATTCGGAGCAAATCGATATTGAAGTTTGAAAAGTTATAATTTACCACTCATATTTCCATATTCCTGTGAATAGGCCAGGCATGAGAGACTAAAAGAGGCCATGACCAAAGTTAAGTTTTACGCAGACAGTTTTGAAGTACAATTTTTGAAAGAAGACCAAAAATCACTCGATCTGCTTGTCGTCCATGATTGTGCTCCGTATAGTAGAACCAAGATGATAAGGATCTTATATAAAGTCACCTTAGTTGCCCATGAGAGGGTTTTGCTACTCAATTGCCTTCTTAGCTCAAAAAAACAGCGGTCGGTAAGAGTGATTCTTCGCTTGATCTCTGTGCTTTGTCTGCCTAGGCTCTGTTGTAAATTCAAACAATGGAATTTACAACAGAGCCTAGGCAGACAAAGTCCTTAATTACCCCAAAAATTACAGGTGTCTAATGTGACGTTCTATCCAAGTCACCGATGTTGATGTTCTCACCGACTTTGATGGAGCAGCGTGCATTCTCCACTGTCATCGTGGCCAGACGGACGACTTTGGCAGGAAAGCCAAAACTAGATATGGCTTTGCACAGCTCATCTCTATAGATACTATCAGCATTAAATCTATGAAAATGTGGTGAGTATCGATTTGAGTTCCCGTGTTTTTTTTTTTTTTTTCATGATCTGCCTCAATGTGATTATCTGATCTATGGTGGACTTTTCTGGTTAGGTATCAGTGTGGTCTTAGGACCTCACTGATACTAACCAATCAGATTGTTGGCAAAAGGTTTAAGGCTTTCACATAATATTACAGACAACTTTTTTTTACGCGCTGTTCAAAGAAGCTCCTTTTTTAAGGATCGAGCAAACGATGCTGAGATTCCAACTACAGGGTATACTTTCATACGACCATATCTTATAGATGAATTCATATATGCTCCGTATCAAATCATCTCTAGCTGTTTTAAGTAGCTCTGCAGTTAGACTCTCTGCTCCAGCACTCTTGTTGGATTTAAGCTTAGATATTGCTATCTTCACTTCACTTCACGTCGGACGTTGATCGTCATCTTCCGGGTTGAATTGAGCATTTTGTGGGATAGCGGAGTTTTGATCATCACAGTCTGCAGAAGTACTTAGCATCGACTGTGACTCTACTACTAGACTCCCTACAGGTTTCGTAGCCTTGACATGCTCTTTTTATCTTCCGGTTTAGATCTCCAGAAAAATCAAACAAAAAAAAAAATTTATTTAATTTAATTTATTTTTATTTTGTTATATTCATGTTTTAAGAATATGGAAGTATGATGATGGCTTCCAAAAAATGTATTCGAAACAAAGTCAGATGTAAAGTAAAATTGACTTTAGGTGACGACGGTATAATGGGTAGTGTGTTTGCTTGTGATCCGAATTATGCAGGTTCGAGCCCGAATGGGGAACAGCAAGCAACTGTCACCATAGAAGAGAAACAAACGAAAGTTTCTTCAACCATTACACCAAAAAGAGTTTACTGTCTGGTAGTATAAAGGACCGAAAATGAAGTCTGAGTGCTCTAAGATTTGGAAATTTCCTTTTATAAAAAAAAAGAAAAAAATCGTTTTTGCGTCTTTCTTCTTTAGTTCTCCTGTTCACTACAAAAATGCGCAGCACAATTTCTGTTTCTTTGATTGCCATTAAACTCAAAATCAACGAAAGTAAAGGGTTATTCATATCAAGGTTGGGATGTCAAATCCAACTGTCATCCATAGTGACAGGTAGTTAGTTCTTTCCTTGCCGTTTTACAACATAGATCGCTTAACCACCGCTCAGTTCAAGGTTCTGTAATATCTGTGTATAACAAGTTGACGCCGATTTTCCGAAGAAATTCGTTTGCAGTGATGAGGCCAATTTCTTGCTCGGCTACGTAAAGAAATAAAATTGCAGAATGTGGGGTTTTGAGAATCGAAATGTAATTGTTGAGAGGCCATTGCATCCACCACGTATGACAGTTTGGTGCCCGCTGTACACCGGCGGCGTGATCGAGCCGTATTTTTCTGAAAACGATGAAGTCACCACAAAACTTTCCCTCCTACAAGAACGAGCTAGCATGAAATATTTACTTACTGTTAGATCAAAGCACGAGAAACTCGATCAACTTTCATACATTTCCATCTTCTTTTGCATGAAGTATCCCAAAACATTGGGTAAACTGTTTTGGGATACTTCATGCCCAATCATTTTAAATCTGAAAAGTAAGGAAATACTATTAAAGTTTATTGATTTAGTGAGAAGAATTAAATATTAGAGAGGAAAAAAAAGCAGGTTAAAAATGATACACTAGGCCTGCGCGTTGCCAAGTGTGTGATTTAAGCTGCTCCTAACCTAGAAGAAAATGCTATTCGCAACCGCCCATTTTGGGTCAGACGCAGCGGTCTATGCCTTGGTGTTTATTTTAAGGCGATATCTGCTCGCCTTGTCGATATTGGACCCAGGATATATGTGGTCCAGGCTTTTCATATGAAATCGCTAAGCCAAACTGCAGAGTTCACCCCACCTGTCTAATATCTGGAAACGACCGTACTATAGATATAGTTTTAGCCACCAATGCTTTACTCTTAATTTAGCTGACACGCAAGCAAAAAAAAAAAAATAAAAATATTTTATGGATTTTATCGGTGATCTGCCGACTTTTTTCTAGAATCTCCCGATACATTTTGAAACAAAGTTAGCACCATTTTGCAACTGCATAGTGAGTTTTTTTTTTTTAAATTGGGACACAATTTTACAAAAAAAAATGCGAACTTAAATGATCACCTCATGTATCTTTACAAGTTGATGAAATATACGAGTACATTGGACCAGAATGCGGTGAGATAATAAAAAGTATCCCAAAAAACGCTGCAGATAAGATAAGACTTGATTGTTTACAAGTTTGCATTACAGCGTTAGAGGGATTCAAAAAAGGTTACCCATTAAATAGTGCTATGACGGATGATAGCAGTACCCACTATGATCACGTGTGCTGATACTAACTTTTTGATAACGCCATAGTATTTTATCGAACGCGTGCATTGGACAACTTTCTTTCACACAGGCCTCTCTTGATTGCGTTGCAAATTATACTCGTAAGACTTCTTTTTGCATCTCCAGTTTCGACCTTAAAGCAACATTTGATCAAAATTAACTTTACGAGTATTTACCATATTTTTGAAAACAATTTACTATTTACATCACGTGTAAGGCCTGCGTCCTTTCTGGTTGTAACTATGAAACAATTGTAAAATGTTGGCGTCATAAAGGTATGTATATATTATAAATCTATTCGTGGATACAATGAAACCTGAAGCTTTCGACTATTTGACGTCTGTCACACATTACACTATGCTTATGTAATTATATTCAACTCAAACAGATGCCAACGAGTGATTGCGGAAATACCTACATATTTCATTTCAGTGGCATGACAGTTGTTTTATTGTTTAATTCGAGAGACTCGAAAAATACGATAAAAGTCGTCATTGATCTACATTTCATCATATATAGTTCTCTAGCATGTATAAAGTTTCCTAGGACCTTATTCTTTCTCTTGGAGACCCAATTTTTCAATATGAGGATTTTTATCTTGCCATTGCTAGGCCAGCGTCTGGTACTGGTACTGCCACTAGTCCTGGTAATCCTACTAGGACTATCTACCAGTACATGATCGACTACAGGAATAACTGACGAAGAATTACCGCATTAAATTAACTTTAACAACAAAAATTTCTTAAACTTTAAAATAACTACTGTAAGGGCAATTATCCAAAAAGATGTAACGAAGAGTTTAAAACCTCTGACGCTATCGAAGCGACCCACAGATGTATTCAAAGATCTAAAAATTTATATAAATGCTCGAGCAAAATGTATATAAATTTAGCGCTCTTCGTTAGTAATGAAACAGGACAAGAACAGGGGGCCTATTCTCGAATTTCATGCAGAAAGTTCCGCATGGGAATAATTGTCAAAATAAGCAAATTCTAATCAAACAATTTGGCTAATCTCAAGACAAACTTTCCGAAGCAGTTGCTTCTTAGGCCAAGCGTCAGAGACTAAAGAAAGCCCCGATTCTGAAATTATTCACATAAAGCTCTCTCAAACGCTTTAGTTAGCCTAGTTTACGCCGCTGATTTGGTCTAGAACCAAGCCTATGTATTTTACAAATGTCAAAGGTGTAAACGCTTTGAATACAGCACTATACTGGTTGTGCCAGTCCACAAATTTAGGTGACCTAGATTTTATTGTCGTATAGTATACGGATGGCGCTTTTTAGGAAAAATTTTAAAATGTCACTTCAAAGTGACACATATTATTGTCCTATCAAATTTGCGGCTTGCGAAGTTTATTTTGCAGTAATAAAACATAATGGAGATGGACACAAAATAAATAAATAAATAGGTTATAATTAAACGGATGATGAGAAGCGAACATTCTGCCCGTCAGATGGCGTCTTTGAAGACAACAGTGACATCTATGGAAGGATCGATAGTGATCAATGTAGGGACAAAAGCCTCATATTGTTCTGTTTAGTGTAAATTCAAAGGACTTAGACTAATTTTAGTGCCGGACTAAATTCGGCCGTGTAAGCCACGTCATTATAAGTTTGTAAACAATATATCATTTTCTTCCTGCGGGTTTTGTGTTCAGCAAAAACGGCGTCGAAATTAGCTTTTTTCGTGAATATCTCGCAACATGCCAATATTATGAACAAAAATGTTAAAAATTTTATTATTTAGGATGGTTCTGGATCGCTTTCGGGTTAGATCGGCGAGAAATTAATGTTTTTCCCTAGAAATGCATGAATAAAAAGTTGTCTTATTAGTAGCATTTGCAAATTAAGGACATTGGTAAATGCCGTCAGCCGAAAAGCACATCTTAGATTGAAATGAGAATAAAGTTTTTAGATCAACTGATGTGACATATTATATTTGGTTTTATAAAAATATTTAAAGTGCTTCATTCTATATTAATTTGTTGACGATATTTTGCTGCGGATTTAAAATCCGCTTAACCGTCTTAACCATTTAAATGCTCGATCCCAGAAGATACGGACTGTAGTTCCCTACTCGTACCATTCCATTCATAAGTTGCTTTCCATTTTAGCCACATAAAATATGTACCACCCCAGAGAAATTCAACGTAAAGACTGTATTAAAAGCACGACTATTATTCCAAACGGAAGTAAACAGTCAGTCGTTTTTGTAATATAAATTCAAATTATTGAACCGATTTTGATGAAACAATGGAATAGTATCATTATCTCGGTCACTCCCTTAGCACGCGTAGGAAGCGATGTGTAATAAAGTAAAATACTTTACTTACATAGAAAATGTGATATGAGTTTTGCAAATTAATTGCTCTATTACCACGATTTTTACCATATTGTTGGATTGCTATGGAAAAGTGAGAGAATTCTTATTTTTCACAGACATTCCTCGACTAAGAGCGCAAATATATAATTTTTAAATCATTCAACGAGTTTTTTTTAACGATATATCAGATATGTATGTTAAAGAAAATAATTGTGACAATGACACTGGCATTATCCAGAGTTCCGTGGTCTATTTACAGAAACCTGAAAAGGAAAAGAAATTGATTCTGTGTACTTACAACACAGCAACGAAAACCTTTCCACTGGTGCAGAGCTGCTGGCAATGGCACATGCACATTGAACATAAATTAATTAAAATATCAAGAAACAAAAACTTTAGCTTTGTGATAGATTGTGAGCATTTTAACAGAGGTAAAACTTAAAAAAAAAGTAGTATGACGTTAAAAAAATTGCACAACGGTACCTAATGCTTGGCTATTCTTGAACCTACTTTAAAAAAGCTTCTAATAAACAAATTGGTATGGAAATAGGCTAAGCTGTGTTTTACAATGCATATTTAGGCAATCAGGCAAAGCCTGACAAGCTGGATGGCTAGTAGTACCTGATTAAACACATCGCGGCAATATGTGGTTACCTACATACATATGCGCACGGAAGCAACTAGTACAATAAGCCGTTTGAAAACGTAATTCGGAGATAACTAACGTAATATGATACAACTTTTTCTAAGTTAAACAATTAAACAGCTGGCACTGAATTTTAATACGAAAATATAACTTTTATTTGCGTAACGGAATATACGTCAGATGTCGAATTAATGTATCGTATGTATTGTACATAACGTCTGACAATCCGGTGAAGCCTTCAAAGAATTCCTTCATTGTACCGATGCGAATACTTTTAATCTGTCTGCACTGAAGACGTTAGTATTGAGTCTTGTATCAAATTTAATTTAAGTCATTCGTGTCTCTGTATGTATGTAGCAGCAACTCACATCTGGCGTTAAGTTTCGGATATTCTATTATTCAAATACAAATATTGTCAGTTGTCTAATTTGGGCATGGCAACAGTTGCGCTTCATGGTTCAAGAATTGTATAAAAGCAGCGCCTGATCTTCATTTCAATACATATCTGTACAAGTTCACAATAATTTTTAGGTCTCAATCGGAACTATTCAAGATGAAGATTGTTCTAGTAATTTGTGCCGTTTTTGCATTATTTGTAGCAGAAGCAATTGCTAAGCCAGCTTCAAAACAACTTCCTCCAACATCGCAAGGTGGCCAGCAAAGTGGACAGCTTCCTCCACCACCGCAAGGCGGCCAGCAAGGCGGACAACTTCCTTCACCACCGCAAGGTGGCCAGCAAGGCGGACAACTTCCTCCACCACCGCAAGGTGGTCAGCAAAGTGGACAGCTTCCTCCTCCACCGCAGGGCGGTCAACAAAGCGGACAGCAAAGTGGACAAGTTCCTCCACCATCGCAAGGTGGCCAGCAAGGCGGACAACTTCCACCACCACCGCAAGGTGGCCAGCAAAGTGGACAGCTTCCTCCACCACCGCAAGGTGGCCAGCAAAGCGGGCAACTTCCCCCACCACCGCAAGGTGACCAGCAAAGTGGATAAAGAATGAAAGATAACAGATTTGTCATTAGAAGCAGTAAAAGGTTCCGCAAAATTTAAGATATGCTTTGGTTTTAATTTTACTTGATACGTTCGAGCTTCCCGTTCAGGTATTTTTTTTTTATCGCTCTCTTCCAGAATTGCAGAACGGGACACTATTGGATTGAATACGGTGTCGCAAATAAGGCTCACAAACCATTGCTAAATGGAATCCCCTTCCCCGCCCTCCTATCTGAGAAAGAAAAATTTCCTTTCGCAAGTAGTTTTTGAAAAAATTTGGGAGATGTAGGTTAAAAACCTCCCCACCATATCTTACCGAAAAGTGCTTATCGATGTAAAATTTGTTGGTTTTCTCCAAGATCTGCCATAGTGTACCGTAGTCGACGGTAGACTTTACTGGTCTATAACCGCACTGATAAGAAGAATCAGGTTGTTGGCGAAAGGTTTTAGGCAGTCACACAGTACAGGTGACAAAATCGTAAAAGCGATGTTTAGGAGACTAAAGCATCTGTTCAGAGTATCTCCTTTTTTTGTGGGTCCAGCATACGATGCTGAGATTTCAATCATCGGGTACACTCTCATTTTCAAATGATTTAAGCTTTTACTGAAGTAAACTATCGAATAAAAACTGTCAAATTATTCGATAGTATCGAAATACTCAATCATTCGTTGCTAAAATTCATTCTGTTTGTTCGAACTATCGAACACCTTCAATTTCTCATTCATTCAGTTTATTTCGTTCAATAGTTCGGTCAATGAACTGAAATTTTCAAATCCCGGAACATTCAGACTCGATTTTCGGTCAATTTTACTCGTAGTACCAGAAGAAACTTAGATTTTGATCGTTTCTCATTTAAACTCGGTGGCTGTTGGTTGCTGTTCCCCGCTCGGGCTCGAACCTGCACAGATCGGGCCGCAAGCACACACACTATCCACCTATGAGCTGACCTTACTCCAATACTAATTATGGAAAACGTATACTCGTATAAGTGTATATCGAATATCTCGAAAACGGTACGTCAAACAATCAAAATTCTGTTTCTATTCTACAACGGCTGCTTGTGTTCGATTTTCTGTAACTCTTTTCAGCTTACTCCAACTTATTCACAAAAAAACTAGGTCCCCTTTCAACTGTTCTGCGCCACCTTTTCTTATGGCGACCTACTATTCTTCTGGATTGGGTAAGTGAACTTTATTGCATGGCATTTTTAGCAATGGAATAAGGTGTAACTAATCCACTGCTACTCCCTCCATTGAATGGTGATGTTTATCGGTTCCTGGCCCGTTTTCGTGTGGAGCTATTCGTTCGAGCACGATTAGGCCAAAAAACCCTCAATTTGATACCTACTTAGACACCTATTTACAAAGGTTAACAGTTCACGAGTGGTTGTCACTTTTCAAATATTACACCCATAGAGAAGTACTGATCCCATGTTGGAGCGAAACAGTTGTAGCTGGGTTTTAGTATTTTAATCATTGCTCTTCCAGATTTTGAATAGCATTCCCAACGCAGCTCCCAATCATGCTGCCTACATCCAGTTCTCGTGCCACCGAAGACCGAAACCATACTTCCTAGATAAAAAAAAGTTGTCGACTTTATCGATCTTTTGGTCAGCAATGTTTAGTTGAGCGTTGGAGTTTGAAATGCTCGGGGCTTTTGTTTTGACCTTATTTATCTTCAGCCCTACTCTGTTTGCATCGATTTCCAGATTGCGAGCTCTATGCTGGCAGTAAAGGGCTCGATCGGAGAAGTTTGGAGCAGTTTCTTGCGATAGTAACTGCCCAACAGTATTGCATTATTCTGTTGTATGACAGAGTAGTGGGTCGAGCGAAGCTGACTGTTGGGAAAGTTCGGATATCCAGTATACTGGATGCGTTCCTGGTGTCGATCACAATATGATTAATTTCTTGTTGATATGGGTACTGCTAAATCCCTTTATGAATGTTCGGATGGTCATGTTTCCGCCCGCTGTATAGTTAATTACCCTGAGCTCGTTTGTCGAGCTTTCCCACTGTACTACCAAAGAAACCCCCTTTCCCACTTTGGCGTCTTGCATAGGAATTCGTGGTAGCATTTTTCGGTTGCGTCATCTTTCTCATATATGGGAGCGTCAGCACATATTAGCGTCATGTTTTTGAATTCGTCTTTATTTAGGATCGTAATTAGGTGAAAAAGTTGCAAAAATCTTCCTCCGCTGTCTCTGCCCTTTGCTGTATTCACCGTAGTAGACGTCTCAGTTTTTCTTCTTCCTTATACCCGGTCCATCCCATTGAACTTCCTGGATGACAGTGATATCTTCTTTGTACCAATCCAGGGTCTCCGCGAGTTCTTCGGCTGCATATGACATGTTAACGTCCGAAAATTTCACCCACACATCAAAAGGTCATTGTCCTCATTTCGTTAGTTAGGGTCGTCAGTATTCAAATCATTCATATCCAGGGCTTATGGCAAGTTTGTAGCTATAGTTTCTCTTCCATGGCACCCCGACGCAGAACCCCTAACCTGAAGCTCTAGATCCTAAGTTACAGCCCTTAAGACAAGAGGCCGGGTAAATCGATGCTATTAGGAGTTTATCAGACCCTGGTTCAGTTTTAGAAATGTCTTTCACATGCTCGTTTAAAGGACAGACATTTACTCGTAGTTCTGCTTTGCCTTGGCTAGTGTATTATACTAACATTCTTGGCAGCCAAAGCTGGCGGTCGTAATTCGTAGTGTTGTCATCGCTACATCCGCCAAATACTGACCTATCTACGAACTAAGTCCCTGACCTACTGTGGCTACAACCCCACCTTATGTACAAATTTAAGCGTAAAAGTAAAAATAAAAAAAAGCCTAAATGTAGTATATGTAAACGAGTATGTTTATTTGAAATCAGAGTAAGCAGCTCACATGAAACCGTTCAATATTTATCAAAATCTTAATATTTATGCTGTAAAGAATGTCGCGTCGATCCTCTTGTAGGCCAATTGTTCATCAATCCATGCACGCAAATAAGGCACACTAGCATACACTCCGGGAACATTCTCCTCTCCACATCCGATACCCCAGGCGACAATGCCAGCTTGGAAGAAACGATTCGGTGCATTTGCCATGGGACACACCAGGGGAGAACCA
The DNA here is from genome assembly GCA_963082735.1 of Pocota personata. NCBI lineage: Eukaryota > Metazoa > Arthropoda > Insecta > Diptera > Syrphidae > Pocota > Pocota personata. The sequence goes on along the minus strand of OY720432.1, from coordinate 83,056,432 downwards.
CCATCACCCTTGCATGTGTCCTTGCCGAGTTCTCCACCGGCGCACATGAAACTCGGATGTAATTCGAAATACTTGCCCAAGCGAGTATTTCTCAAATTCGTCTGGCACTGAGGATTCGGTACAACTGGTAAATCGATCTTTTTCAAAATATTCTGATACTGTCCATTTTGGAATTGATCCTTGCCCCAGCCAGTGGCATAACACCGTGTGAAATCAAAGTTAAGGCTAGCTGGCGGCAGACACACGGTATTGACATTTGGAGCCAAATCAAATGGTGTGTCAAGGAACAACAAAGCGACATCATTGTATAAGCTACCCTTGTTGTAGTGCTCATGGACTATCATCTCTACAACTTGTCTGTCTTGATCTGGATACAGTTCATTCTTATTATTGGTTTCCCATTCACCAGCACGCACCTTGAAGGTATTCGCTGGCCTGGCCTGAACGCAGTGAGCTCCAGTTAATACGACTTGCGGAGTGATCAAAGAACCACCGCATTGGTATACATTGAGAACCCTGTCGAGAGCGGTTTCCTCACGGAGAATTGCCACCATCCATGGGAATTCACCAAATTCGGCTTCGTTATCTGTTCCTCCTTCGATTTTGAAACCAACGCCATCAACGTTTCGATATCCGCAAGCAGTTGGTGTGTCAACTGGTCTGATAATTGGTTCGTCAACCTTTCAACAAAAAACAAAAAAACCTAATTAGATTACTAGTTCTGGGGATTAATTGAACTACGATTACCTTATCATCAACAGAACAGCAAGTTTCAAGGAATGGGCACACATCATCGTCAATACGGATATCAATCAGGGTGGCACCGTCTTTGTTGATTTTTCCACTCGAACAAAGGTATTCCCGTACACATTCTTTGCCCTGGCCGCATTTCTTATATGAATGACCGTTTGTACTAACGGTGGACGGATCAGGATCAGTTCTGGTCGGGGTCGGTATTATTGGTGCTGTTGTTGGCGTTACTGGTACTGGATTTATGATTAGGGGTGTAGTTGGCTGTTGTGTGGTCGGCAGACCTGCACTAGTGTTAAATATCGAAGAGATTAGATCAGTTAAATCCTGACCCGCACACGTCCCAATCAAGAGAATCGGGATTAATAGTAAGTTGGCATACATCACTGGTGGCGCTATCTGTAATTCAAAAGAATTGGGTTAGTTAGGAGAAACCATACCTAACATTTGTAAAAGCTGTTGCTCTACACTTTTTGGAGGACACAAAATACTAATACTTAAGAGATATCTAAATTAGAAGCACTGTATCGTTAAGCTCTTGCGAAATTGTGTGTCTTAATGCACACTTAAAAGAGCGTCATATACTCAAGAAAAAAAAAATAATTATAATCGTAATTCCATTCAATTTGAATTTAGGAAGAGGAATTCTGGATTTATAATCCCTTTCAACAAACTTCTTGCGAAGGAGAGGCAGGCAACTCCTCAATGGATACTCGTATAGCGAGTTGTACACCGTAAACGTGGACAGGGAAAACTGGTACAGCAGGAAAAAAATAAAGTAATCTTGCAGGAGATACATCCACGACATCAACTGGTGAAGAAGACTCCAGGAAAACAACCAGCGCCAATGCGTTCTGAAAGAATACCACGACGACCCGGCAGCTGAACACCAACCAAGAATGTGCATTTCATACCTTCAACGGAACCACGGGCGGTGCTTTGCCCGATTTCACGGGACCATTACCGCGGACCAAGCATGGAAACATTTTCCGTATCCCACACCAAATTTGTAACGAGCAATAGTCTTACAAAAGCATTCAGAGAGAATATTGGTCTGATTTGGGGTTTGAAGAATTTCAATTTCGCTGACAATAGGACACAGTACACCAGTCGCGACTTTAAGAAGTTCCTGCCCAACAACGAAATTCAACATCAATTCACCAGAATGAGCTATCAGGGCCATAAAGACCATGATCGCCCAGCATTCAGAACTCATTCCGCGATCATCCCGCATCTGTGATGGTTTGGTGGAGAGTCAGCTACGAAAGCGTAAGAGAGTAAAACCATAGGCAAAAAACTACCAAATGGATGTTTTGGAAGGCATTGTGAATTAACAATTGTTTTCAAACTCCCAGTGGACTCTCCAACAAGACTCCGCGGCAACAATGTACCGGACTTCATAGCAGCAGATAATTGGACAGCAGGCAATCCTTTAGATTATAAGCTGTGATCTATTTTAGAGGCGATGGTTTGTTCTATTCGACACCCAAATATTCAGTCCTTGAAGCGCGCGCTTATCCGTGCAGTGGACGGCTTCGATCAATGAGTAGCCAGAACGACTCAAGGCCTGCATAAATGCAAATGGCGGTCATTTCGAATAAATTCTTTATATATTGTTTCCTAAATAATCAATTAAAGCTTTACAGAAAAAAAATCCCCTAATCCCTTTATGGGATTTATTTTCAAATTTAAATCCCTAACGCCTGGTAAAAGTTCGAGTTTGACATTTTCTAATAGACCTTCCTTCTAGCACATGACAAGATTGTGACCCTTCATTTTATACTAAACTGAAATACCTGACTTTTTAACGCAGTATTTCCGGTATTTTGATTGACAAGCTTTTGTGTTTATAGACTTGTGGTACAAGATTTTAAGATACAGACTTTCGTTGTATCCCGAAAAAGATTCTTCGTAAAAAATTATTCAAATGCATACATTTAGGCAGGGTAAAAAGTCAAAAACACTTTAGAAAAAGGACCAAATTGTCCAATTTTTAAAAAAATGGTCTTATGTGACATGACAGTAAAAAGGGTTAAATTTCGAATACAACCGCACAGCGATAGCCTCGAACCATTGGAGATTGAATGTAATAAAATAGCGGACGCAATACAAAGATGGGATCGAGTCCCAAACCATTTGCCGCTCTAGGCAGAGGCACGAAAAGGCTACGAGTAATCCTATCGAGAAATAAGTCAGCAATGAACGACGGAATTGTGGAGAAACGCAGATAAACCAAAATTAAAATTAGTATGTCTGTAGAGCTTACCCAAAGAAACGTTCTAACAATGAAGCGACTGTGAACATAGTAACTTTAGGTCCCGTCTAAAGGAGATGGGACCTGCTTGTTATGCTTGGAGAATGAGAATATAGCGGCATAATAGTATATTGTGTCAATGTCAGGTATAAGCTACCAGAAAGAGAGATGTACAGGCTACAACTAGTGGAAAATCCAGAAGATTTTTCCATACATTCTTCAAGCAAACGTTAGAGTTGACAAGAAAAATTTGGGAGAAATTCAGGGAGTAACTCTGGCTCAGATGACTAGGTAAAAAATCATAGCACTCCACTTAGCAAAACTGGACATAAAATTACATAAAAAATGTCGAACTATTTTTGAGCTGTTGAATACCGCAAAGTAAAATGGTAAAAGCATACGACACTGCTAGAATTCACAACCTTAGCAGTCAAGTACCAATAAATACTAAAAAAATATATTTTGTTCATGCAATAATTTCAAAATCTGTTCGTTGGTTAGGCAAATCTGTTTATCCGGCAAGGAGCAATAATACAAGAAAATGCGTTTCCGACGTCACGTACTCGTATACGGCTAACAGATAAATCGTGTGAACGCCTTCAATAAATTCTATATACTTCGATGTACTCGCATCTGGTTTCGGATTAAACTGATATTTGTCCGAAAATGAACGAACGTTCTCGTTTCTATACATTTCTAGCTAAATGTCCTCCGATAAATATCCGGTGGCCGATATGTGTGAAACGGTGCTTATTTTTATTTTCCAATATCAAAACTAAACTTTCAACACAGTAGCCTACTCGATTTCTTTTCAAAAAGCATTCAAATTTTAGGGTTGGTGCCATAATTTCCAGTCAGAAAATCCCCAAACTAAAATCCACATATCTAAATTCACAAATCAAAATCCCCAAGCATCAAAATCCCCTATAGTTCGAGCCTATCAAAGAAATTAATTTTGGCGTCAAACTTAATTTCTTTGATAGGCTCGAACTATAGAGGATTTTGGTTCTTGTTGAATTCAAGATTACCTGGATTTTCTCTAGTGTCTTCGAAGTACAAGTGAAACGTCTATTTAGGTTTCATACTTTGGGTTGTACGGGACCAACACGAGGACGTGAAGAGACAACAGCTCCATAATTTTCACTATTTTTTTTCATTTTAGTTTTATATTTTTTTAATTTTTTTTATGAATTTTTTTTTTTTGTATTTTAAGTTTTATACTTTTTTATAATTTTTTTTTATCAGTCTATGAAGCTATGAACGGCAAATTGCCTACGCTACTGTCATTAACAAGCAATGGTCTGTTGGCATAAAATGTAAATTTTGTGTTTGGGGATTTTGTGCTTGGGAATTTTCTGTTTGTACAATTTTCAAAAGTTGGGTATTTTTTAGTTTGGGGATTTTATTTTTGGACATTTAGTAGGTCTCCCAAAATTTTATTTTTGAAATTCTTTGCAGTATTTTTAAAAAATTTTAAAAATCTCTGATTTTTCCAGAAAAGTAATGAAAACTATTTTTAAGTGGAATATCAGAGGTGATTTGAGATAATTACTGTATTTTTCAATATTGTAGGCACAAAAGCTTCTATAATGTTCGACTTTACATAGAAGTTTATGAAAATCGTTTTTAAGTGTGAACATCTCGAAAACGGTGAGCCCTTTAGAAAAAAAAAAATATACATAATTTTACTGTCGAGACTTTAGGTACTGAAACTCTCAAGGTGGCTACCAAAAACAGCCCAATGCAGGGCCTGGTCTAGATTCTCGTACTGTGCGCCAAACGAATGGTTGGGACCTACAGTTTTATGACATTTCTCAAGGGCAATTTTTTCGATCGAGAGAAGCTTCAATATTTTTATTCTCGGATGTTTGTCAGACATTCGCGAGAGGTAGGGCCGTCTTGGATTCGAACCTTGAACCTTCCGCTCAGTGATCATGCACTTTAAAAAAAAAAAAATAGGAAATGTTACAAAACTTTTAGTTAAAATTTTTGTCTGTACTTATTTGTCATAAAGAATGTGATGGGAGTAACAATTCTTCTGCATATATATATATATATAGTAACGGACATAGAAATCCGGACAGAGTAAAAAAATTCTTTAACTTAAATTATCTTGGGAACTAGCGGGTAGTTTTTCTTAGGATTTTGCGTAAAAAAGCTTTGATGACGTGATTCTAGTTCACTTTATAATAGTTCATTGAAAAAAAAAGTAGTTTGAGTGAAAGTGGAAATAATTTTATTAATATGAAAATGAGTGAAAAAACAAAAGTCGAAATAATGACTTTAAAAAATATAGATATAGCGCGAAAAGTGGGATTCAACAAGTCGTCCTTGGCTGAATTCATCAAAAATTTCGAGTCAACGGGTTCATTGCAAAGAAAAAAAAAAGGACGAGTCGCAGAAGAAGAAAGACCACCAGAATAAGTCTGCGTGATCGATTCAAAACTACTGAAGATTTAAGGATAGAGGCTTGAGGGTCAGAGATTAGCTCACGGACTGTAAGACGAAGGCTTCAAAAAACCATTTCTAAATAAACGAATGCGCCTAAAATATCTCCAGTCGGCCAAAGATCATGGAAACTGGACCACAGGTGATTGGAAAAATCTGATCTTTTCAGATGAATCCAAGTTCAACATATTCGGCTCTGACTGAATACAGTACGTGAGGCGAAGAACTGGAGAAAGATGCAATGGTGAGTGCGTGACAACAACCGTAAAACAAGGAGGCTCAAGGATGATTTGGATATGCTTTTCCTATCACGGCGTTGGACGGCTGGCTCTAATAAATGGTACGGCAAACGCAGAATATATAAATATTGAAAGAAAATCTGCTACCATCTTTAGAAGAACACTTATCATACACAGATAAGCTGATTTTCCAAGACGATTCTGCGGCTTGTCACCACGCGAAGTTGGTAAGTGCCATTTTGTTTACCTTCCCCAAAATATTAGCAAAACGTTCGTAAAGTTTTATTATTGTAAATGTATTTTTTCATTTCAGGTCAAAAATTTTCTAACCAATATTGCAAAATTATAATGGCCTGGAAATAGCCCTGACCACCCGATTGAGAACCTTTGGTCCATAATTAAGGCTCAGGTAGCGAAGAAGAAGCTACGAACTATAACCGAGTTGGAAAAATTCATTGAAAAAGTGTGGTATGAGGAAATCGCACTGGATACTTTACACAGCCTCTGTTTACATCAATGCCCGACCGCATAAAAACCGTAATAAAAAAAAGGTGGGACTACAAAGTATTAACATGTTCAGTTCTCGGAAGTTTGAGAAGCCATAAACTCATAAACTCGGAAATTGGTTTATTGTTTTCAACAAATTAACGTTCGGTAAAGATGGATCTTGATTATCTTTAAAATCTCCAAAATGATTCTACTAAAATTAGTTCTTCCACTGTCCGGATTTCTATGCCCGTTACTGTATATATATATACATATGTATTTTTTATGGAAAAAGTTCATATACCCCGGGTAATAGACGCGCTAAAAAGTAATTTGACGATCATACTTGAACTTCAATCTTTCAAAGAAGCGTCTGAAGACTGCCGGACTCAAAAGAATTTTTCTTTGGAAGATGTGCATCTTGGAAGGCAGTGATTGCACTGATATTCTTTGTATAAGTTACGGGTTTTTTGACAGGTATGTGGTCACGCCCAAATGGCGTGTAGGCACTTCGACCAATGAAAGATATATTGTGCCAGAGGCCACTTTTTAAGGCAGCAGTACTTCTACTTTCCTTATGAAAGCTATAAATACGGCTGCGGAGGAGTTCCTTAAGTCTAATGGAGATATGATCTCCTTAAGGAAGAAGCTTCTCCTAATTCTACACAGAGATACACACGTCCATTTCTAGGCAGAGACGGCAGGTGATATCCTCTGAAATTCTTATTTTATTAAGGTAAAGTAATTGACAGTGACCAGTAAGAAAGCTCACAGGCCTTCTTATGTTGTTTCTGCTATATTTTAGGATATCAACTGCCTTTTTTTGGAAGGGTTGGACAGCTCTTTTAGCTTATCTGAGAACTTGGGAGTTATGCCAGTGGGAAATGCACATGTTACGTTCCCAACTGTTTAGGGTCAGTTTAAAGGCAGAATCTGATATTCCGCAAAAGGGTTCAGGTCCAATGAACAACTCAGAGGAACCTTTTCTAGCTGGTCGATCTGCAGTTTCGTTGCCGTCAACGCCTACGTAACTCGGTACCCACCTCAATTTTACTTTATTGTATCGGGCCAAATTTTGTAAACTGTCGAAGTACCTTAAAACTGATTTTGAACTGATCGGGTGGGAGATCAGTGCTTTAACCGCCGCTTGGCTGTCGGTGAGTATGTGGATAGCGGCACCTTTCATGCCTGAGTGCAAGTTTACACTAGGTCACATGTCTCGATAGCGTAAGGCTCGACCTGGTCCATACACACCGGCGACAACTCCTGAATCCATTTTTGGTCGCGTTTCAGGGTTAATCACTATTTGTAAAAATATTTAAAAATATGTGGGGTTCATAACGGTTGTCCACTACTATGGCCGGCCTTCAGCAAAACGCAAAATAGCTTATTAAACCTCAGTCAACATAGCAAGAATTGTTCTTATCCGGGCTAGATATAGGTAAAGTAGCAATGCGCTGCTAAAAAGAAAAATAGCTAAACGATACTTTTCATTCCTGACTCTCAGGTTTTCCCCAGTCAAAAAAAAAAAACCATATCGATGACGAAAAACCGCAATCAAACTGCCGCATGCCGTAGCCACATAAATTTGTTTAATTTCCAAATAATCAATCTTTCGCTCTTAACGATTGTTGAATAAACAAAAACTGCAAAAGTCATCAAATAAGGTTGCGTTTTTTTTGATAATTATATAAAGTGGAAAACCGGACTGCTATAAGAAAATATTCAGCGTGTTGACAACATCACATTAACGTCAAGAAGATTCTTCCCCATTAAATTTAAAATAATCACCCTAGGACTGGCTTTGCCTGAGTATGTGCAATCTATCATGTATGTGATGAGAGCCGTCTGATAAGAAGTTCTAATTTTGAATTTTCGATTAAGGTTTAAACATGAAAACGACTAATCGCGTTTAAGTATTTTCCAAACAATGTATTTGGTTAGCCGGATTCAGGTTTGCTGTTAACTTGTGAACTTAACAATTCATATTAGCGTTCTTGGGAAGGTTCTTAATTTTGTTGACGCTCTTGGTGATTAAGGTAATTAACACTTTATTTAATGTTGTAGCCACACACACAGACTCTATGAGAACATAAGGGTAGAACAACGTGTCACGATTTCATTACAAATCAAAAGTGAAATTCTACTGCTCAGATAATTAATACTTCAATCACGATAGGTCAATACAATTATTCACTATTCTCACATAAATATACCTACTCAATGTTACATGCAATTTGTTTTTGAAGGAAAAATTTTCAAAATTGTATCTGATTTAAATAAAATTATACAAATTCGGTTACGTAATGCACACAGAGAACAGGTAATTTTGTTTTCCTTTTAATTTACTTTAAATGCACGAATCAACACAATAATTGAAACTGGATTTAAAACATCTTCCAGATTCTCAGTTTTATTACTAAAATATTGGCAACAAAATAAAGTTACCTATAAACTGTAGTCCGAAAAATTTAAATGCGTACTGACCGGTTTAACGTACGGATTAAAACTGCGATATTTATGCCTTCTCGGTTACTGAAGATGACTTCTGTATCTGTACAAGTCCAGCAGTTTGACCGGCTGATGAGCTGAAGGGGATTTTAGCTCAATATGATCGTCTACAACAGCGTCTTACGCTTGAGTGATAAGACCAGATTAGGGCTGAGGTTGTATCACTTTTTTTTGAGTGTGAAACGAACATGGGAAAATTTGTTTATTGTGTATTGTTTATTGAAATTTGATTAGTTTTCGAGGGAAATACCTATGTACTTCCTTCTTACATTTCTTATGTATTTCATTACAGTCCAATTACCTGAATGAGTAGTGTTAAGAGACCCTGTGAGTAATTGGAAAGTGTTTTAATGTGGGCTCCGTAGCTCAGTGGTTAAGTGCGCGATGACTGCGCGGGAAGTTCAAGATCCGAATCCAAGAAAACGGTCTCACGGTCCCACCTCTCGCGAACGTCTAACAAACATCCGAGAGTAAAAATTGTCATGAGAAGCTTCTCCCAATCGAAAAGACAGCCATTTGGAAACGGCATAAAACTGTACGAGTGGCTGCGACAAGCTAGGCCAGACCCTGTATTTGGCTGTTAGCGCCAAAATACTTCATTTGATCTTAAGCAAACAAACGAAAAAAATTGTATGAAGCAAACTTAGGTCAGGTTAGTCTAAATAGCTAGGGTTATATTATAAAACACTAGGCTCCAAAATAAAGTCAATCTATTCCTCGAAGCACCTGGTACCCCTGCCAATATTAAAGATTTTGATGTATAAACAATTTTGTAACAGTTTCGCGATCGTCATTTCCGCAAAATAATGGTCCAATTATCCCACCAGCCCAAATCGCAGACCAAAAAGTCATTTACGAGGATGAAGAGGTCGCTCATATTTGCTCGTGGGTTTTCTGCTAACCATATCAGGTTATTCTGTTTGTTTACAGTTCCACTCAAGTCAAAATGCGCCACGACACTCATAATCAATTTTTGAAAATATTCATTCAGGGTCATCTCTATTCGATTGGAATATTTTTGCACTCCAGTCCCGTCATCCCTGGTGGTCATTTTCTTGGAGTTCTTTAGTCACTTGAATTTTGTACGGAAAGAAATGCAAGTCGCGATGCATAATTTCCCACATACGAGTACTTTCCCACATACGAGTATACGAGACGTTGGAGAAATCTCAATTTTTTGAGCACGTCGACGAAGTTCCGGACTTTCACTCACATTGTTTCTCACTGCATCAATGTTTTGTTGTATACGTGCTGTACGATGTTTAGGTAAATCACTTACTGTCGAAAAGTTCTCGAAATTGTGGATAATTGTTTGAATAGTGCGCTTTCCTGGCACTCCACGTTGCCAAAAAAATCACGTCATTTACGCTGTGTTGCAATAATTGATGAACAATTTTGATAAAATGTAAAACACGCTGTTGTGGCATTATCAGTGGCATTGACAGCTGAACACTACTGCCAACTTTCACATAATAAAACCATTTCTGTGAAAAATTGCGCCAATTTCAAATCGGCCACAATCACAAAAAACACCATGTACTGAAAAATTAACTGCCTAATGGCTGATTTGTTCAGCTCAGGGTAAATCATCGGTTAACTGGTCTCTGGTTAATCAGGGGTAATGATTTTCCCTTAAACGAAAAGTGATTGTTGAATATTCCGAATCTGGATCTGGACGCTGACAATGGTGCTATGAACCAAGTATACGTACCACCATCCTGATAAAAGTGAGTATGTCCTTAATAGAGGAGTTTCTGAACTCTTCGAAAGTATCCTTTTTTTTCTTAATTGGTTACGCTTTGTTGTTTTGCATTGCATACATAAAAGGTATGAATTAAATTGAAATAAAATGCCTTTCCCAGTTCTTCCATAGAGCTACCTCTTGAATATTGAATAAAATATTAAAGCGGTAGAAGGGAATCCACACTATTATTATATATTAAAGAAAATTGCATTATCAGTTGTGTTGTTATCTGAATTCTATATAAGTGTATAAACAATAAGACAACATGTTTCCTCGAAGCCTTAAAGGCTTATCTGCAGAAGGTTGCGTACCAAAGCTATTAAATTTATAGTGATTAATTCTTGGAAATTGCTTCATTTATAAAATCTATGGATAAATAGATTTAAAAGTGTGTAAAGATACATTAAACAAATTTAATTTAATATTTCTTTTTCTAATTGATTTTGAAGGGATGTCCAACAGCTCACGAGGAAGTTGATTATAGATCGTCGGTACTACGAATGATAGCTGTTGTCGCCCATAGGAATTGTGAATTGTCGGCATTTTTTAAAGATCCTTGTGCCCTTCGTCTGGCGTTAACATCATGTTCTATCGTAGTAAGTTTCATTTATCCATGATAAAGAGAAAAAGTTTATTAACAGTGAGCAAGCCCAGATTGGTACTTTAATTTGTGGAGTTTTCTACATTCTGATTATCACATTTCGCTCTCAGAAAAAATTTTAAAATTCGGTTTTGAAGCTGCTGCAGATGTTTTACTCAATGCGGCTATTCCGTCTTGCAAAATAGATTCAACCAAGGAGAAATAAACTTGTTTGACATCCGGAAAAGACGTATAGTTGCCCAGATTGTATACAGATAATTTATGTGTGTATCCCAACTGCAATCAGTTTCAGAACCATAACATCAATATACGTTGGCATTTTCTATAAAATCGTTGCACTTATCTGTTTGATTAATTCATTGTTGAGTATTGTTTTTATGAAGACATTTAAACTTGTGGAATCTTATTTTTATTGGAGTTCTATGTATGGATGTGTGATATGCATAAGTTTGATTTATTTTCATCGAACTCTGATGCATTGTTTAGACTACACAGTTCACTTCTCGGTAACTCACAATAATTGCAGTATCATGAGCATATTGCAAACCGATTCTACTTCTGTACTGTTAGCATATCATTGACATTAAATGATTAAAATAAGTGTTCCTAGAATAGAACCTTGGGGTACTCCAAAAAAATGCGCCTTGAAATTGGCTTAAGCTATTCAAAATTTGTACTTTAGAACCTCTACCAAAAAGGTAACTACCAAACTATTCTAATATTCTACTTCGAACTGCAATTTTTTCCGACATTTATATTATTTTCTTGTTGCAAAGGGTATCGAAGGCCTTCTTGAAATCAATGAAGATCACTAAAGAATGGTGTTTCTTATTTAAGCTGCTGTTTATTGTATTCGAAAATTATAGTAAAAGTTGGTTGGCTATTTTTCAAAAACACAGATTGATTTTTATTTACTATTTCGCATTTTGCTAGGTAGTTTTGTAATCGGCTGGTCATTACTTTAGTTGAGCGCATTCAATTTCTCTCCCGCATTGTAAATTAAAGAAACTATTGCTACTTTAATGACATATTAACAAAGTGTTTTATGACAGACATTAGAACATAAGAATTATATCTTATAATTATATTGTCAATCCCTGCTGATTTATTTATTTTTAGTTTCTTTATAATATTTTTAATTTCAGTGTCAGTTACACTTGCAATAAATATTGATTGCACTGAGTTTCTTTGTATAGATAGATTTTATTTCTTCTGTGAATTGAGTGACAAATTTATTAGCGATGCTTTGTGGATTTACAATAGATGAAAAGTTGCGACGAATTATTTAATCTAAGTTGTCTTTTGTTCTGCCCAGAGTATTATTTATAAATCTTCATGTATTTTATTTTTATCTTTCAGGTACTCGGAAAATTTATTCCTATAATAATCTGACTTAAGGCTTTCAATTGTTTTATTTGCATAATTTCTGTTGTTTTTCCATTTATTATACGTACATATCTTATATCTCTGCTTACAATTCACAATTCTTTACAATTAACAATCCCCATTGTTATCCACAAATGACTTCTATCTGTAAAAGATAAGACGTCTTAACCAGATGTGTGCCAGACATTCACAAAGAATATGCTTGGATGTTTGCCTGTTTCCAGGCATTCTGTCCTTGAAGACAGGTTTAGCTTATTAAGGTAGTATCTCAACCAACAGTGGCCTGTGAGAAAACCTGCAGGTTCCTTTAATTAGTCGAAGGATTTTGTTGAAGGATTAAGCCCAGAATCATTTTCCCAATAGAATAGGTGAAGTTGATGCTCCCAATTACTACTGTGGTAATTGACTCCACAGAAAGTAATGCTGTTCATTGGTGGTCAGGCACCAAACAAAGCTTGACTTTATTGTGTCTGGCAAGGGATTGTGAGGCATCAAAGCAGCACTAGAACTCAGTGCTTTGAGTGCTGCTTAACTTTACGACTTTATGAAAATGTGTCCAATGTCCTTTTCTAGGCTTATCCTAGCGCAGATCTCTATGCCTTGAATTTCCGAATGGAAAACACTAGGACACATACCCAGTGGTACCAATACCCTGGTGTTAGGTCCAATGACACCAGCTCCAAGTCCTGATTCCATTTTCGATCCGTCAATAAGTCATACCAGACTTCTGGGGTCCAGTGACGATTGATCGTTAGACTAATTTATTATCTAATATTTCTACCTCAAGTAACCTATGAAAGAAGTATTCTCTGATCAGTAGAATTGGAGTAGGTATTTCCAGGTTACCCATAAGATTACCTGGTTTGTACTTGTGTTCTAGCTGCAGTTTAATAGCACATCTCGCAGCCATCTTCTCTATGGGCGACGGCCCTTTTGACGTAGAACTGTGTCTTCCCTGACAGTATGAGGGTACTATATAGGCATACATATAAACACGATAAGTTCTATTTATAATTAAAAAGTTCCTTCCCTTAACCCTTAAATACAGTAAATGAAAGAGTGTATTTTTTTTCAATTTTTTTATACCAGTTTTACGTAAAAATCGCGGAACCGATTTTGATCGGATTTTCACAATTGTTTAGCTTTAGTTCCTAGAAGTAAACTGGGGTATGTTATATCTTTATATAACAACACGAAGCTGAGAAATTAAGAACAAAAGTGCTGTTAAGGTGTCTAGAAGTGTAGAACGGTTTCACCAATTTTAACGAGGCTAATTTTGTTGCTTAGAGGATATCTCCGCGAGTAACTGAAACATTATTCTACTTTGTATTTTGTTCTGAAGCTGAGAAGTAAATAAATAAATTCCGTTTAAATTATAAATATTAAAACCGGCGATAAACCATTGCCATTGATCGTTTGTGCTTCTCAATTTCCATTGGTTTCCCATTTACTTTGCTCTTTGTGTTGCAGGGGAGAGTGAAATGATTATTTATAGCTGTCATAGCTATAGCATCTCGCATGTGCACTGTTTATTTTTCTTCTATCACAGCAGACAAGACAGGAAGAGTAAGACTGATTCTTGGATTTTGTCTTCCTCGGTAACATCACAGAACTTCAAAAAACATGCTGGGATAGACCAGGTACTGAAAATGTTTTACAGCTCCATATTGACAACACCAAATTTCGAGTTATCTGCCTTTGTTAATAAAAAAAAAAGTCTACTTTTAGGGCACTGAAAATCCTCAATTGATACAACAACTTCGTTTACACCCTGTGTTTTTGCAGACGTAAGAGGTAATGCTGTAACAATTACAAACAAAACTTCTTGGTGACCGAATTGGATCGAATGGATCGATTGGACCTACAACGCATACGATTCCAAAAGGACGCTGCCACATCACATACAGCTAACGATATGATAAATATTTTGCGAGAAATGTTTGCCTGCCGCATAATGTTAAACAGATGTGATATCGACTGGCCCCCTCTACCCCCTAATTTGACCGCCAACGAGAACCTCTATCGGGAGTACTTGAAGGAAAAGGTCAATGGCAATAAGTCAACTACAATCCCGATGCTAAAGGACAAGATTATTCAACAAATTGCTGAAATAACGCCCGAACTGTTCCAAATTGTTGTTATAATGTTGTAATAAAAAAAAAACAATTTGACATTTTGATTTTTAAAAAAAGTGCACAAAATGGTAACACCCTGTATATCCGAAACCAAAACTTTGGGTCGATTTTCTGATTTTGTATGATACGTGTTACAAGTCTGTCAAGTCTGGACTTTTGACGTTATGCGGGAACTTTTGGAGGAGTGAGGGAAAACGCGTACAGCTAGGAGAATTGTTGTAAATCGAAATGAAAGTGTGCCACTTAACGCCCTGTATTTCGAACATAAATAATTGGACTAGACTACACTTTTCCAAATGAACTGCTTAATATGCAAGTCTGTTACAGAAAAGTTGAAATCCATCTGCGACGGATCATATGATATCCTACCGCTCATCCGCTAAACTAACTCTAATAAAGTGAAATTGGCGCTGTGGTAAATTCAAATTCAAGTGCAATGATGTCTTTCTATTTACGGTGTATCCTGCGATTTTTAATAGGTTTTATCAGAAAAACTGTTGATACGAAAGTGGGCGTGACAATCATCATTTGTGACCGAAGTTCATGGTTTCTAGTGCGATGTTTAAGAATTAACCATCACCGTAAATATGTAGATTTGGAAAAGCAATACATGATTTTTTTAATAAAACGATCCTAAAAAGTGGGCGTGGTCATGTAGAATGTATGGACGAATTGTAGGGAAGTTCAACGTCTACATATTTTGTGAAGGCAATATTTTTCGGTTTCTAGTAAAAATAGTGAAAAAACTACATTTTTTTAAAAGTTTCTTTACACTTGTACTGCTTTGAACTTGAAAATTTGTATACATACACATAGGACATTTCGTCTTCATTCATCACCAACAAGCCTTTCCAATTCATATATAAAGTTGGTTTGGGTCCCTTTTCACTTGTGTGCGCCACCTTAGGTGAGGTCTTCCATTACCGCGCCATCGCTCCGGGATGGATTCAAAGAATGTCAGGGCCAGAACGTTGATGTCTATTCGGTCTACATGTCTTTACCATCTTAGGCGATGAATTCGAACCCTTCTAATTAGGTCGATGTCGCTATACATTCGGTAGAGTTCTTCTCCTTCATACTCCGTCGATACAAATGAGACCAAAAATCACTCAAAGAATTTGTCTTTGACACAACCAAGGATGTTCCCATGCGCCATTTATAGATATCAGTTATCCGTGAAAGAACTTGCTGCTCAATTATCTTTTCGCCAACTATATCAGTATCAGTCTTCTCAGCATCGCGTATAATATCCTATCTGCCATATTATGTGAGCACCTTAAACCTTTTGTCAACAATCGAGTGTGTTGAGGACCTTCTGCCGAAAAATCCAGGATCCTACTCTTCCATTATTTTTAATTGCATCTATAAGATATTCTGTTCGTCTGTCTGTATGTACGTTTGTCCTGTGTCAATGGGCTATAGTCTAAACGGGTGGACGGATTTAGATCAAACTTCGTAACTGGGGTCTGTGGAGTCAGAATTTTAGGTCAAATCGGAATTTTCATTCTAACCTTTAAATTTATGTTTGGAAAGTGAAATTTTTTCGAAAATAGCTAACAATTTTGATAAAATTTCATATCTGAGATAATATAGACGTTTGCAGTAAGACTCAGTATTTCACTAAAAAAAATTTAATAACGGCACTTTACTTATTAGCGGACTTCCGTAAATTGGACGGTATATATACTGGTTACGACTAAGACAATTTTATTGGAACCTAGACATGGCATTAGAGTTTTGGACACATTAAGTTGCATGAATTTTAAATCTAAGTATGTGCAACCCAGAGTCCCCCTTATTTCTTCTAGTCCGGTTAAGGGAGCTCCAATGAAAAGCCCCTCATCACTGAAGATGAAATCAAAACTCACCACATTAGTCCTAACAATTTAGCACAACAGATGGATAAAGGCAGGACTATAGCAGAGGAGCTGCTCCGCAGCATCGTCATCCTCTTCACCCGACTTAACTTAAAATGTGCTACACAATTCGTACCACTTCGGATCGTGTTAAGGTGCAAAAATTAAAAGACCAACCTGCGGCTATTTGACGTTTGATACCTACATACTCGTACATACTCATACAATGCTAACCAAAAGCAAACAAGACAATAACTTCGGACAAAGTTTGAAGGTGTTCCGCTTACTCAAAACGCGGGGGGTAACCTTCGGCCAGCAATGAAATATTCATCGAATTAACAGCATACAACTTGTTTATAATCTTTAAACTAAATATTCGTCACTTATTTTTTTTGCATTTTATTTATCAGGCTTTATAAGGGAATTTTCGCAAGTGGATTTACCTGAGCGATGTGTCGCAGTTGGGAAGGAGATTCAAGCTGAAAACCAGATGTTCCGGATATATTTTACCAAAGATACAAGAAGATAACGAAAACATTGGGGTTTTTACTATGCATAAGTTCGTGTATAATATACCTACTATGTGTGTATCATAGTTTATGACGTACGTAGCGTAAGCCGGTTTTTGTAGCTAGAACACGTAATAGATACACCTCTTTAGGGAATACATTAAAACGTGCTAAAAATAACATTGAGCCCGTCACTATTCAACTATACGTATGCTCCGACTCTGAGGCTGTTGGAAGTGCGATGACTCAGAATACGTACATAATGTATAAATAATTTGCAAATCCAACGATTTTATTGAAAGTCTTGTGAACTACAATTGATAAAAAGAATTACGCGATTGTTTCTTAGTGCAATGAGTTTTTTTTTTTTTTCCTCTGGAATTACCCATATGATGATCGGTTTTTCTTTTAATTAAACTTTTGAAATGCGCAAGGCATAAGTGATCGCGAGAATATTCGAAAAACATGTCATGTATACATGCACTTAGATTTTATGTACGAAATTGGCAGATGCTTCCGTCAACTAATCAGAGAATTTCAATTTCAGAAATCAAAGATAGTCTGCAGTGAAATAATACATACCCCTCGTTTTAAAGAATACTGTGCAATGAGTACACTGAAAAAATTAGCAATAGTGGAATATTATAGCAGATTGTGTTACTTATTGCATTCTCGTAAGAACTGCAAGAATTTATACAACAGATTTCTATTTTTATATTGGGTCAATAACTTAATTCGTACGGTTTGCTAAGAGATGGCGTAACTTGCATTATTCCATTGGAACATGCGTTGGAAAGCTACTGTCATTGTACGTCATTTCAGTATATGTCATTCATTTGAAGGGTAAACTACAATAATTTTTTTTCACTCAAATATGTCGAACTTTGTGCCTGAAAAAGTGTTTTTGCGGGGAGTTCTTCTTCATTACTTTAATATGAAGAAAATTGCTGCCGAAGGTCATCGTATTTTGGTGGAAGTTTATGGTGAACATGCGCTAGCTGAGCGAACGTGCCAAAAGTGGTTTGCACGATTTAAAAGTGGTGATTTTGGCTTGGAAGACGATGAACGTTCTGGGCAGCCAAAAAAGTTTGAAGATGAAGAACTGGAAGCATTACTCTATGAAGATTGTTGCCAAACACAAAAAGAGCTCGCAGAATCTTTGGGTGTCACTCAAGCAGCCATTTCAAAACGTTTAAAAGCAGCTGGATATATTCAAAAGCAAGGAAATTGGGTTCCACATGAACTCAAGCCGAGAGACGTCGAAAGGCGGTTTTGCATGTCCGAAATGCTGCTGGAACGCCACAAAAGGAAGTCATTTTTGCATCGGATTGTTACTGGTGATGAAAAATGGATCCATTACGACAACCCCAAGTGCAAAAAATCATATGTGAAACCCGGCCAACCAGCCAAATCAACGGCAAAGCCGAATATCCATGGCGCGAAGGTAATGTTCTGTATTTGGTGGGATCAGAAGGGTGTGCTGTATTATGAGCTGCTACCGAACACAATTAATCCGTTTGAAGAGAGCAGTAGCCGAAAAACGCCCGGAATATGCGACCAGACAAGAGGCAATAATTTTCCATCTTGTCAACGCTCGGACCCACGTTGCTATTCCGGTTGAGAACTATTTGGAAAACAGTGGATGGGAAGTTTTACCCCACCCGCCTTATAGCCCAGACCTTGCCCCTTCTGACTACTATTTGTTCCGGTCGATGCAGAACGCCCTCACTGAAATACGGTTCACATCAGAGCAGAATATCAAAAATTGGCTTGATTCATTCTTGGCTGCCAAGCCGGCGCAGTTCTTTTGGGATGGGATCCACAAATTGCTAGAAAGATGGAAAAAAGTCATAGCTTCAGATGGGCAATACTTTGAATAATACTATTGTACATGTGTTTCTTAAAAAAACGTTCAAATTTTGACAAAAAACCGCACGAATTAAGTTATAAACCCAATAGTAACAGCAGGAATGTAGTCACCAAGAAAATTACTAGGCTAAAAAAACATCGCCCAAATCTGTTATAGCTTTAATTTATAGGAAAAATAGCTATGACCTAATTTGATGATCAGAGGGTCACTCAGCCCCAAAATAAGAATTCAAATTTAATAAGATTGCTAGTATAGTTATAATCTCAACATGGTGGTTGGAAGTAATAATGCTCAAAGTTGTTTCGTGTAAATAATGTGGTAGCGCACAAGTTACTGGAGAACTTGTTAATGCCATGCACCTTGATAGGGGGTGTACCTATACTTTTGACTACAACAGCTTACATATATCTGATACTTCAAACTAGCAACCACTATGCAAGAACCTACTCGTGCATAGGTCCCTTTTTTTGCTAGAACTAGAAAAGCCTTAAAAAAATAATTTTCAGAAATTTTGCAAAATAAATGGTTATTCATTTTATGCTTCAGGATTTTAATTATAAATAAAATAAAAAGTATTCAAGGTTTCAATGGGATTTGTTTACAGTTTTAAATTTTGGACAATGCCATATGGAATACAATATCGGTTAAATGGCCGTCATGGGAGTTCGATGACTTTTCGGCACATTTCTAGCTGTATTGCGGCCATAACATAACGGATGTTAGTTTTTAAGTGCTCCAAAGTTTGGGGATTGTCTGCATAGATGCAATCTTTAGCATAGCCCCACAAAAAAAATCCAAAGGGGTCAGATCACATGATCTTGGTAACCAATTGATGTCGCCAAATCTCGAAATTAAACGGCCGGGGAATTTTTCTTGTAATAAAGCCAAATTTGAGAACGCTGTGTGGCACGTAAACTCCTCATGTTGGTACCACATGTTGCCTACATTAATGTCTTCAATCTCGGGTTAGAAAGAGTTGGTTATTATTTAACCATAGCGCAGAGAAGTCACCGTAACAGCGCGCACCAAAGTGTCACCCGTGGTGGATGCAATGGCAACGATCACATTTGGATTCCCAGAAGCCCAAATTCTGCAGTTTTGTTCGTTTACGAAGCCACCGAGTAAGAAAAAGCCTGAATAACTCTTTATTTTTTGAGTTCTAATAAGTTAAAAATCGAAGTGAAAGGCAAAAGGTGGAATGCTGTCCATCCCACTCGACTTATCGAATGTGAAATGCTGGCTGGTTGCAATCTCGTTCAGAGCTCGACTATCTAATGAAAAAAACCTGCGACCGACCTGAAAAAAATCCTAATTTTGGTGGGAGTGAAAGCTCCATTTATTTAGCTTATTACAAGCTACAGTTAAATTAGGGCTAAAACTTAAAACTAAGACTAAAAGCTAAAGAGAGTGGTGTTTGAAAAACTATTAAGCTCTTGTTGAAGGAGACAGTAGTCATGTGGTGAAGGGATGGCTTTGAAAAATTTGGTATCATCAGCGTACAGAGAGAGGGAAGAGTGTTTAATATCCCCCTCCACATCATTTATGGTTAGAACGAAGAGAAGTGGACCTAGATGGCTGCCTTGTGGAGCACCAGAGGTGGCCAAGAAAGGAGTCGAAAGGACGGATCTGAAGCGAACTCTGTAAGAACGATTTTCCAGGTAAGAGGTTATCCAATTTAACAACATTGGTTCGAAACCGAGGGCAGACAATTTGAATAGGATTAAGTTATGAGATGCCTTATCAAAAGCCTTACTAAAATCAGTTGCAATTACGTCGACTTCTTTGCCATTCTCTAAGGCAGACATGGCAAAAGACACGAATTCGACTAAGTTAGAGGTAGGCGATCCCAAGAAAACTGAAAATAAGAAATAGGTCCCCTGAGCAATTCCAAATGCGCACATGATGTCTTCAAGAAGATGCGTGTTAATTAATTTTCTTCAACTTTCATACTGAAGCAAATAGTGCACTATTTTCGCAGGTATATCCACTTTCTGGGCTTTTGGGACACACTGCTCCTCGGAAGAATTATAGAAGTGAACAAGGAAAAACTCAAACATTCTATCGACAAACAAAAAATGATCTGTAGGACAGAAGGACAAAGTCGAAAGTTAATGATCTTGGGGACTGACTCGTTATATTATGCAGTACCGATATTAGGCTTTTTCGAGGGAATACTCCTTCGTCGGATATTTGGTTCTATGTGCGAGGAGGTGAACGGAAAAAAAGATACAACTGCGAATTTTATGATATAATCGAGAAAAGCGAAGTAACGACGACTATATCGGCTCAATCATAACGAACGAATAAAAAGCAGCACTCCTCCTCACCTCACTAGCCTCACTATTGCGGAGAGCCTGTGGTCAAAACTTAAGTTGCATGAATTTTGTATAAAACCTCCAGATTTTGTTACAACCGCGAGGCTTTACGATTTCTTTAAGCTTGGAGGTAACGTGAATTCTATTTCTTTCTCTCTTTCTTGCTGCTTTTGTCTTACGCTGAAGCGCTTGCAATGTACTTCATAAGTTACTCTTTTCAGATGTGTGTGCAATCGTTACCTACAGTAACCTCAGGTACCTTTTCGATAATGGTAAGACATAGCAATCAGCCAAATATGCTTCCATTTTGGAGTCAAGGTATTCTGACAACGATTTTAACATCATTAGATTCGTCCACTTACAGGAGGTCATCAAATTATTCCTTAATAGACTTTGTCGGTAAAGCATATTAAGTTTTAAATACTCGAGGTAACGAAACCTTGAAAGGCAAGGTATTCCACATTTATTTAGGGTTAAAAAAAAGGATCTACTACGGTGATCGTAGAGCACAGAACCAAGCTCTACTGTATTCTTCTGTAGAATGGGCTTTAAGTGTATTACAATTAAATAGACGGACAGGCGAGACACTACTATATATTTCGTCCAAACATTTATGGTGTAAATGCCGGTACAAGAGCGCTAAGCATCCAAGGTTTCGTCGACTGTAGACTGTTCACGGATCAGTTTACAAGCTTGTCGATGAACATGATCAAGCAAACTCAAGCAAGTGACGGGAGCTCCCACTCAAATATGTGAGTGATATTCAAGTTTCGGTCGAACATAAGTCTTATATGAAATTCGCAGGAGTGAAAAACCGTTACCACCTTTTGCAGCATCAGTAACCTGCTGATTTCATCAAATGTCTGGGCTAACATACGGTTATATGCCAAGCATTGATAAGCCATTAGATTCTTCAATACTTACTACACTATTGGAGTTAAAATGCATAACGAACTGCCCAGTGCTAACGACAGCAAAATCCTCCCAATCGACGATCTAGAACATTCCAATGCTAGCATGCCAAGCGTTCGTGACCTGAATACCCTTCCACCTTTGCTGTGAGGACTGACTCAATGTGCCTTTATATCGTCGGGTTATAATGGTGACATGGAAAGTGGAAGAGATAATTCAAAATTGGAAGTGAACACCAAGGCAAACATTCATTTCGGAAAGCGACATCTATTCGATGCTTAATTACTCCAATTTAACATCACCTCTCTTCAAAAAAATTTCATTATTAAGTCAGTAACCCTTGACCGCTGCCAATTCGCCCTAACTCAGTCTTGAAAATCCTTAGAGACTTGAGCTTTAAATATGTCGAAGTAACCCATAAGATATTCGCTAAGCAGTGCAGCTCAATTGAAACTGTTGACACCACCATTGCTTGCGATGATCTGACATGAGCTAGCAATTAATTTAGACTTTAAGAATGCCAAGGTAATCCAGCCTAATCTTGTTCATCTCATTGCTTGATATATTAATATACAAACGACTGGCCAATTATTTAATTCTCTGTTGGTTGTTATGTCAACTATTTATCTAATATCAAACTTAAATCAACATCCCCGAAAGTGTTGCTGCTGCTGTGAATACAAATTAAAACTAAGATGACGTTCAACCGAAGACGAAACTTAGGAAACATGGCTTAGGTTTTATATTTAGATTACATGATTTGTTTTACTTCCTTCAATAAAAAGAATACAATCATTCTGCAATTAGATTCCACATGATTATGCCGCGTGCTATAAAAAAGAAAAAAAAAAAAAACTTCAGATAGTTCTTTACGAGTTCTATAGGTACAATAATGATAATAGGTTTCTCTTGACCATCAACAACTACGGAACGTATAGGACGTGATGGCCCGTGCGATCCAAACACGAATGTACAGACAAAGCAGATAGATATGTTGTATATATTTCCGCACCTGTTTTCAATTGAGGCTTGAAATTGAAATGACCTGGCTTCCGTCTATCAGTCTGTCTGTCCCTCTAAAAGTGTTTAACAATTCTGTAGCTATACTCGTAAATGTTACTGAACGCAAAGTCAGATCATCGTCGTCAGCTCATTCAACTTGGCCTTTGTTTATTCCAGATGTGCATAGAAATGTGATTGTGTGTATACTGTGTCATATGGGTGCAGAGAGTAGAAGACTTTCTATTTGTTAATAAAAAAAAAAAAAATATTTTAATTTTAATTTCTTTGGAATTATAATGACAATAATCGATGTGCATTAAGAATCATGAAAGGTCGTTAATAAATGGATAAAAATAAATGTTGGCTATTAGTATTCATTTATAAGCCCTAGAAGTCTACCTAAATTTATTCAGATATGCACTAAAAATAATAAGATCTTATATTCACATCCACATAAGGCGTTATGTAATGTCCAAGCTTGTGTAATTTAGAAATGTGAAAGAGAATTATTAATAGACCGAAAAAAGCGGAATGAAAAGACCATAACGCAGATCTTACACTTAAAAAAAAATTCTTTCGGAAATATTGTTTTAGGATTTTAAAAGCAATGACGTTTGTGACAGATTGAAATTAAGGTTTTCTACCGAAAAATCTGAGCTATGACGATAAGCTTTAGGAATGCTTTCAAATTCTTCCATGAAAAAATAGAAGGTTCTGCTTCATCCACCATCCCGGCCCTTGTCTTCAATGGTAAGAATATCACGGACTCCAAAGAGAAATGCTTACTTCAATATTCACAGAAATTCCACCTTACCAGATTGCAATCTCTCTCTACCTATGTTGAATTCGGTAAAATATTCGTTGGGACAAATATTTTTTTAAAACCCGTTCAGTAGTTTGAGTCCTCAAAGTTCTCAATAGTAACAAGTCTTCTCAGAGCCATTCTCGATTCCTCCTCTTATTTTAAAGTGATGTTCTTCTACCCTGGCCAAAACTTTTCTACTTATAGTATTCCACCAGCATTTTTCCAGATAGATGGAAACTTGCACACGTCCAGGAAATTCGAACCATTTTTAACTACCAACCAATAACTTTAATATCAGTTTTTCCAAGTTCGTAGAGAGCATTGTTAACCACCATCTTATGAGTTGCCTTGAAAAAGACCATCTCTTAAAATGACCGCTAGTTTGGTTTTCGGTAATAGCATTCCACAAGGCCCGACAAATAGAACTTCACCATTCACGATCATGGTGAATGAAGAATTGTATCCCTTGAAATCTCCAAAACTTTCGAAAGAGTGTGGCATACTCGTAATGCCTCCATTAACAAGCCTGAAGCACATGGCGTCGTTAACGTTTTCGCGCAGTGTATTTCTACACCATTGCCGACTAATGCTGGTATTCCCCAGGGCTCAGTACTCTCCGTACCTTTTTCTGATTTATATCAATGACCTTCTGCCTGTTACTCGTAGTCCGATTCATTTCATTGCGGACGGCAACACTCTTTACTTCGCCTATTCGCAAAAGATAATGCATCAATCGTCGAGTCATAACGTCAGCGAATGTATGCCGAACTCGACTTTAGGGTGGCCGTGGTGTAGTGGTAACTTCATCGCTTGTCACGCTGTTGGTTCACCGTTCGAATCCTGATGTCAAGAATCATCTATTTATTTCGCATGAAATAAATAAAAAAGTCGATCACTTGCGAAAGCTAATTCAACTCTACTGTGAAGGCATAACACTGGCAGTAGGGCGGTCATATGGCTAAAATGCAACTCGATCGTGATGATGATATCAGGAGGACGGAAGACGGAAAAAAATACTGTGAATCATAAGCAACGACAATAATAACGAAAACAAACAAAATACTCCCCAGTTATCTGGACAGCCACCCTTGGAGTTCACTGAAACTTAACTACCACCTGAATTTCAAACCAACTACACCAATCTGTCTTTCTCTCTATGTCTTCCCCTTTCCACAAAAACGCCCGTGTCCTAAAAATTAGTATAAGGGTATTCATATCCCCTTTAACACGTGCAAAGTATAAAAAACAAAAAAACATTAATGCAATCACCAATTGGGGTGAGGAAAATCAAGTTGAACTGAACGTTAATACCATGAAGCGAGATACCAACATAGTCAAACTATGTGTGGATTTAGATAAACCTCACATGAAACCAGCAGACAACTGATACTGCAAAAGGTGGTGCTAGATGCCTAGTAGTCCTCAAAAGTTGTAAATCATTTTTCTCTAATGCAAACTTGGCCAAAATCTATAAAACTTTTGATCGTCATAAACTTGAATATAACTTCCATGTTTGAACGGAAGCTCCGTCCACATGTTTGAGTTTGTTTGATCGTGTTCTCCAACATGCTTGTGAATTGATCGGTGATCGGTATGTGCGGTCACCACAGATGTTCAGTTTTGAACCGATATTTCAACACGAATGTGGAACAACTTGCCCTACTTAGTACTTCCAGAAATCTATAATTTGCATAGATTTAAAATTAAAGCCCACTGTTACCTCACTCTCTCCTCATCTGTCCACTTTTCAGCTCTTCCCTATATATTTTCCTTTCACTCCATCACTGGGTTTTACTAATTTTAAGGACCCACTATGCCCAAAAAGGTTTATGCTCGTGTATTGCGATGAATGTTATAAATTTGTTATTATGCAAATCACTGGTCATTAGGTTAGGTTAGGTTGAAATGACTGCCTGGATATTGAAAGCAGCTTACTTAGACCAGATGTTGGCCAAGTTTTGATCCAATTCAGACCTGGTTTTGATCCAATTCAGCCAAAATCTGTCTAGTGACGTCATAGGTAGCGAGAGGATTCCCCTTCTCCGGTAGAATCGTTAAGGTTATATGTATACCACACCTGGCGAGTATGCTAGATTGGGTGAATTTTCAATAGCTCAGACTTCTAATTAAAAAATAAGCAAAAGTCTAGAGCGGTTTTAAAACAAAAAGAAAATGACTTGAAGGACTTAATCGCAACTTGGTTTTCAGTGAAGATGTTACAGTCAACTTTAACTACGACAATGCCCCCTATAGAGAGCTTAGAGAGGTCATTTTGCAATACGAGTAGTTTTCCAAGCGATGATCGCACAATTTCCGCCTTTCAGGTTCAACAGTAGCTAGGAGTAATTCACCACCAAGTTCCAAAGAAGATGAAATAAGACACCTCCTTACTAGTATTCCCATACTGACAGACCAACATGTATAGGCCCCGTCTCTGCGTTGATAAACTTGCTAGTGAACAACGAAATGATCAATAAGGAAAGATCGGTAAGCCAAGGTTCGAGATTAAACGTGCGATTCGATTTTTTTTAAAGTTCCAAATAAGTCCAAAAAGTTTTAGTTTTTGCACCCTAGAGATTTTTGAATGTGGTCACGAAAAAGTGAAGGAAGCTGGACTTTCAGGACTTTCCTTCTCATTATGCATGTTAGGACGCAAATTTGGGTCGATGCTGTAGCTAAGATGGATATCCATTCGATGATAAACATATTGGTCTGGTCGCCCTAGCTGTGAAGACTACATTAACCTCTGCCTACATACTAGGAATATTAACTAAATCTAGATAGCTTTTAAAGACAACATTCTACGGTGGGCCATTCCTACTACTTTAAATGGTTTGGAGTTACTCGTAGGAACTGCCCAGAGATTGTCGTCTTTGCCATCAGGCTGTTGAAGTAGCTTGACGATGGTCTTTGTACATACTAGTAACATAAGACTGGTTGCAGCCAGGAAAGTGAGTGTACATTACAAAATTAAGTAAACCCTTACTGGAAGACCATGACCCACCCGACTTTTTCAAGTAGCTGGGTATGGTAGGCTTGTTAGAGAGGATTTTTCTAAACTTCGACGATTGGGTCTTCCTCAGTTCAAACTTAAATATTTTGCCACCTCTTTGTTTGAATTCCAATCTAGAGCACTCATTTATCGTTTCGTTTGGTTGATAAACCGCATTCCTACATTCCTTCCTAAAGGCTTTAAAAATCTGCGCATCATTGAGATGATCTGAGCTTACACCTAGGTTGACCAACTGGATAGAAGATTATCGTTGCATTATTGAAGGCGTCTGTAAATTTGTCTAAAATATTATTAAATTCTTGGGTATTTCTTGGAGAATGTGGGGATCTAAAAAGTATTCATCATTCATTTTTAAACCAATCGGTCTTCCTATGTTTCTGGTTGAGAGGATGATCGCTAAGGACAAATTGAATGTATCGTTAAGCTGAGAAGGATAATAGCAGGTTCCACCACCTCCGTTTTCTCTTCGTATTGTTCATAAACTTTTAATGATGTGGACCAGAAGCCATAGTTGATCGGTCCATTGGTAGCGGCCGAAGGAACAAGTTATTCCCTGATGGTCACTATTACGACATATCTAGTGTCCCCACTTGACTCCTTCAGCTTGCCAATCTTTCAATTACATACATATGTACAGGAAGCAATAGATTATGATGAGGATCGTCATCAGTTCTGGGGATTACGCAGGAACGTTCTCAACCTAATCTTTTAAAACCACATCGAAACTGCGAGCCCGACGAAACTTTCGAAGAGCGATTTGGGATGTTCTTGGACAATTGGTTGTGTGTTACCTATGTGCTCCAGAAGATGATGGATCGTGTGACCTTCTCTCTAGCTTATAAGGGAGGAGTAGACGTGCTGCGAGCTCAAAACAGGACTTATGATGGGGATTATCTCACAGATCCACGCTGCTTTTAGCTTCGTGCAGTGAACTGATGACACTACCTGCTTAGAATTTGTCTAAATAAAATCTATTAAAGAAATATTTGTCACAAACAGCCCATATAAGGGACCAGCTTTCCATAGCCATTCGTGATCTGTTTGCTATATTTTTCACAGGAATGGAACAGCATAATTAAGAAGCTAATCATGACAGTTTTACACTCATTAGCGAAAGGTGGGACAGTAAAAAAAAACTTTCAAATAGAAACTATACGATCAGTTAATGTGGTTTTAAGTATACCACTTAAAAAATTATCTACTTCTACTTTCAAAGTATATTCTGAACTCTTGAGATACTTTATTTAAGCATTATTAGTAATTAATAGAACTAGTCAAAATTGACTGATCATTTGTAAAATAAAATAAATATTTTCATTTCGTTTTAATTAATACCTATTATGTAAATTATATTTTTACATTTACATGGGTACCACTGTGATGCTTTTCCTGACCATCTTCACGCTCTACCTATAATATCTCGTTGATTTAAATTTACATAACGAGATTTCAAACATTTGCCTACTTATCTTGATTTGATTTTCTATGAATTTTCATTAATGAAACTTTCAGTTTCAACAAGCAAAGGCGGTATAATCTGTAGATGTCTCATTTTATGTTAAATTTTATGTAAAATAAAATAAATACATAGGAAACCCTTAGAAATATGTAGTTTAAGCAGATTGAATTATACTCTATCATATGGATTATTATTACACAAGGCTAGTATAAATAAATTTATTCAACCACATAATGAGTAATTGAATAGTAATATAGTACATACGAGTATATAGGTATATAGATACATAAGATAAGATAATGTTGCATGTTATCGACAAACAAATGGACGTACATGTGGAACTAGGGCAGACTTTTAGACCAAAAAATATCCAAAATCGCTCGAAAAGAACATGTCCTGTTTTAATAAAGAGTTGGTTTAATGCTGCTGCCGATGCTTTGACTATTGGCTTCAACGCAAATTCGAATAGTGAATTGAACTTTTCAGGCATTGCAGCCATTTAACTTCAAAGGTCTAACTTTGGATAAGAAAAGTTGCAATTTTGTGGCACTGATAGTATTTGCGATACAACTTTCTATACAACTGACTTAACAAAAGTACGAAAGTACCACGCTTAACCAATTTTATTTTAATGAGCAAAAATACATAAATATAATCCATTCCAATTTAATACATTGAAAACAATTCCAGCGTATGTTTAATTTGTTTGATATGTATGCTTTATTTACGGACGCATCCAAATGTGGAGTAGTTTGGCGTAGTGACTTGGGATATGCCCGAGTGCATAATTTAATTTCATTAATTCATAGCTGATGATAGTTGATTTATATGTTGTATTTCTTAAAGAATAATTTGCACTGTTACGATATGTTTCTTGAAAGATCATCACCCACCATGAATTGTTTATAATTCCTTCCAGTGTCTCTCAAACCAATTAAAAGGAGTTCACCACACCAACTAAATATTCACTACAGTTTCACTGACTGCACAAACAAAAATTTCAATGCCACAGCCACATAACATACATGTGTGTACAGCCCAAAAGATACCACCTACTATCGTATAGCTTCAGGATGACGTAGGATAAGTCTTTGTGTGCACTTTGGATACATAAATTTGAAAGTTGTAAATTCGTTATAATTAATTGCTCAGCTTTTGCAGAGCGGTGCGTAATGTTTAGCTATCCATAAATATTCTAAGAGAAATTACCTAATCAACAAAGCAAATAGCATCGAAATCGATTCAGCCGTCCGTGAGGTATACAAATACATCACAATAGACGTAGCAGCTTACCACACCTAATTTTAATATATACTCGCAGTTTGTGACATAGAGAAATAATAATGAAAGACCCGAAAAGCTATATATATTTGTGATCAGCATCGAAGTTATGACGACCTAGGCATGTCCGTCCGTTTGTTTGTATATGTTTGAGGGTGGCCGTGGTGTAGTGGTAACATTAACGCTTGTCACGCTCTTGGTTCACGGTTCAAATCCTGATCTCAACAATCATCTATTTATTTCGTCTGAAATAAATAAAAAAGTCGATCACTGGTCATATGGCTTAAATGCAACTTGATCGTGATGATGACATCAGGTGAGGGAAAAAAATTCTGTGAATCATGAGCAACGACAAAAAGCAAAACAAACAACCTGCCCAGTTATCTGGACGCCACCCTTGGAGTTTACTGAAACTTAATACCACCTAAGTTTCAAACCCACTACACCAATCTTTCTTTCTCTCCCTCTCTCAATTTCTTCAAACGCCCGTGCCCTGAAATAATTTAATGGTATTCATATCCCATTTGGCGCGCGCAAATTATAAAAAAAAAAAAAAAAAATGACATAAATATGTAAACAGCCCATACAGGGCCAGGCCTAACTTTTCGCAGCCACTAGTGCTATGCACCACACGAATGGTTGGGACCTACAGTTTTATGCCGTTTCCGAAGGCCAATTTTTTCGATTAAGAAAAGCTTCTCATGACAATTTTACTCTCGGATGTTTGTCAAACGTTTGCGAGAGGTGCAACCGTGAGAAGCCTTTTTTTGTGTTTTCTGATATTTGAACCTTGAACCTCCCGCACAGTGGTTGCGCACTTAACCACTGAGCCACGGGGCCCATCAATAGGTTTATTTTATTGAAGCATCGCTGTCCAGTAAAGTTAGATTTTACATATAAAATAAAATACGACAACTGACTGCCAATTACTCTTGCTTTCATTTTCAGGCAAATGAAACTTTGGATACATTTTCTGATAAGTAGTTCGCAGATTGGACACGTGGCGCTTAAATAGTTAGAAACTAAACTTTATTGCTGCTAATTAATGGGGGGGTTGTGTCCTTACTTACCTTTGTTACTACTTTTTTTTTTTTACTATTTTTGACATCTGAAAACCCAAGCCACAATCTGACTGCCAATTTCACTAGCAGTCGTTTTTTTAGTGTCCCCTGTACCAAAATGATGTATTGTAAGTATATGTAACACTAATAGATTCAACACGGTGTCTGTCAGCTTGTTTGCCTGTCAGTATGTCAGACACCAATAACTTTTGAACCTGTAGAACTAGAAATTTGAAATTTTTTTTCTGATGCATAGAAAATAGCCAAGAAAAGAAATTTGAAAATATGTCTAATGTACTGAAAACTAAGCCTAATGTACTGAAAACTAAGAAAAAATGTATGACAAACACTAGCGCCGCATAGCAGGACATGGATAATGAAGATCTTTACAAATTCCCATGCTGTTAGTGAGAGGTGTTCACTACTCAAATATCTTTGTAAGCCAAAGAAACAGATATGTGCCCAAAATATATGTATTCGTATCTGCATTTGAGGCGTATCTCACATTCGGTGTTCGCTAACACGCCTACTGTAGTTGCACATAAGTCAGAAAAAGCTTTGCTACTAAGCCAGTCATAAGAGACTAAAAAACGCCCCAATTTGGAAACAATTCGCATAAAATTGAAAATGGTCTCAAACGCTTTATTATAAGTCCTTGAATAACATAACAATTTGTTCCCCTTACGCGAGGTGTGCGCTCGGAGCCATATTGAAAAGAAAGGTGCAAATATCTCTCTTAGCACAGAAGGGAGATGAAGTCAAATCGACCGTTTTTATGTAAACCCGTTCAGGATTAAAAAAATTGCGAAATTTTTACTCGTAAAACGATTTCTTTGAGAAGAGTTAGATCATAACTCCGAAGAACATTCTTTTTCAGTGTAGAACATCTACAGCCATACCATTGTTAAATAAGCGCAGCAATTCTCAAAGCCAGCCGACAACTCGCACTCATTCAATTTCCCCTACTTCAGCCACTTGCGAAAAGATATGTAATTTAAATTCATCACGTTCACAATAATGCCCCAGACTGTATACGGATCGTATTTGGGTCAAAAGAGTTAAAAGAGGAATAAGAACAAGACCATGGCAAAAGAATAACAATCGGACGAAGGCCAAAATATCTTAAGCTCTGCCAAACAGAGAGAGAGACACACTTCCAATTCCAATTCACTTTGAGGTGCTCAACTCGAATTCTTGATCCGACAACAAATCACACATACTCGTACTCGTACCAACGAGCAACAAAGCCATTTCCCTTTCTTTCTACCATCTACCTTCTCCCCGATCATATGTTTTATTTCAGCGAAGAAGGCACCTCTGTGGGGCAACACCAAGCCCCAGCATGGTCAGTTTTGTGATAGTAGCGACCTGGACAAGAAGACAATTGCAAAGCAGATAGTATCATTTGGAATACGACACCGGAAGAACGTACGCATAGTCCGCTAGTGTTATACGCGCCACGAATAATTGCATTTTCAATTTGTATCTCAAAAATGGCATCAAAGTATATTTTAATTGCCGCAATCACGCTCTGCTCGCTGGCAATTGTTGCCTGCATTCCGAAAGCAGTCTCTGAGGTGCATCAAGACCCGAAGCAGCTGTTAGATGGCGCCCAGGGCAAGGAAACTTCCACACCTGACTTTGTTCGACTGGTTGTGATGCGATTAGTCTATGGCATCGCATCAACAATGGGATTAGAAGAACGATTGGCCGACATGTTCAATGGAGCCTTTGTACCGCCAGGTGAAGAGGATGGTGACTATGGACTTGATTTCGATGGCTTGGATGGTATCTTCGAGGAGAGATAAATCGAAATGAAGAATGTTGTCTTCAGAGTGTGACGCGGTGCAAATAGCTTTAGTTTAGAACTTTTAAAATGTAAATTATTTATTTTATTTATTTGTAGAGGTTAAGTGTCAGCAGGTGGAGGCGTTGCCCTCCACTTAATAAATGTGAATGCAACGAAAGAACGAGAAAAGTGTTTTTGTTTCGATTTTTATTTGTTTACGGCGCTCTATGATGTCAACTGGCGGAGAAATTGATTGTTTAAATAAACAATTTGTCAAAAAAAGATACTTAGTAACTTTCTTTTCAATGTTATTGTCAGAAAAAAAAAAATACTCGCCGTAATTATCGACAAAGTGACAAAGAAATTTCGTGTTCCATTTTATTTTCACTTTTTTTTAAAGAACGTAGTTTACACAAAAAGCTGCCAAAAAAAACGATACACACCGGGGAAACTTAAATTTCATCAAGTGACTCATTAGTGAAATATGAAAAGTTGAACAAAATAAATAATAATAATGACGACAGAAGATGTCATAATTGGGTGTAATCAAGTGAAACTAGATAAGAGATGTTTTTAATTATTTCTCTGGGCTATTAATATGGGACCAACAAAGGGGTTATTAGAATATGATTGGTGTAGCTCTAATGACAATAGGTCAATGGATATTGAAAGTGAATTCGGGTCTCATTCTTGTTGTATCAATGTCAAGTGGTACTAATTTTATTCTTAAAAATCTGAAATAACAATTAAATTCGTGATTTTTAATTTTAAAATCGAAACTAAAAATCAATCATGATTTTAAAAAAAAAATAAAATCAAAAGTCATGATTTTCACTTTTAAGAACCCAAGAAAATGATCCGAACATAATTTTTTTGAAACAGGTCGTTCGACAAGTCAGATAAAGTAAAGTCACTTTAACAATTCTCTATTTCTACAGATTTTAAAATTGAAAATGTTTCTCAGTCTGTCTGTTTGTCTGGGTAAACGTTTATAACTCAAGAACCCTTAACCTCTTAATTTTGATGCAATTTTCTTCAGTGCATTTGAACATTTTCTGAGCACCTACTATCAACACGCTGAGCTCTATAACGGCTAAACTGTAAACGGAAAACAGTGTATGAAAGACTTTTAGAGTTCAAAAATCTATAAAACCAAATCGTATGCATACCTAAGATATCTAGATAGCCAACAGTAAGCACTTTACATATTACTTGAGAACAGCTGAGCCGATTTCAGTGCAGTTTTTCTTAAGTTTTCTGGGAGAGATATTTAGCTGCATTTGATAATTGTCCGACATCACGAAGTTGATAAATGTATTTCACAATTCCCGGAAAAATTATTATCATTATCTATTTTTTTTTTTCGAGGGTAGGTGAAAAGTCTTCAAAAAGACACTACGAGGACCGTAAAACGCGTGCTCATAGTAGAGTGGCCGTGGTTTAGTGGTAACATCATCGCTTGTCACGTTGTTGGTTCACGGTGCAAATTCTGATGAATCATCTATTTATTTTGCATGAAATAAATAAAAAAAAGTCGATCAATTGCGAAAGCGAAGGCATAATACTGGCAGTAGGGTGGTGATGTGGCTGAAAATCAAATTGATTGTAATGATGACATCAGGAGGACGGAAAAAAATACTGTGAATCATAAGCAACGACAAGGAAAAACAAAAATGCTCCACAGTTATCTGGACGCTATCCTTGGAGTTTACAGAATCTTAATGCCACCTGAGTTTCAAACCACTACATCAAATCTTTCTTTCTCTCTTCTTCAAGACGCCCGTGACCTGTAATAGTAAAAGGGTACTCATATCCCCTTTGGTGCGCGCAAATTATAAAAAAAAAAAGTGTGAGATTTTTACCCACTTAAGAAGATTATAGATTATATCATATCCTACATAGACTTCGACAAGAACTACTCCACTTTTATTCCCGAAAGACAAGAGTCTTAATGTACAGGATATTCAGCTCTACACTGACGGGTCTAAAAATGGATATCGGAACTGGCTCTGGAGTTCTTTGTGAGTCACTTAAAATCAACCACTCATACGAACTTCTGGATGACTATACTATCTTCCAAGCTGAGGTTTTTGCCATTGATAGGGCTGCACAGACTATACATAGCAAAAAACTAAATCCTTCAAAGATTACAATTTTCGTGGAAGTCAGATCGAAAACAAAATATGTAACACCCATGACTCCAGAATATGCAACACTCCAGCAGAGAGTGCTGGATTCTTGGACATAGTAATATAGAAAGAAACGAGACAGCACATGAACTAGCTAAAAAGGGATCAGCATTGGATTTTCAACATACTCGGTTATCAGCAGAAGCACCAATAGGTGAACTAAAAAGGAAAACAGACTTAAAATCAAGAGAACTGATTAACTCCGCATGGTCCGCCGGAAGCGACTATGGTATATCTCGCAGCTTATGGCCGACAGTGGATGAAAACAGATCAAAAAGCCTATTCGCAGTGAATAAAAAAGAAACTCGCATCTTGATAACCTGTTTAAGCCCTTGCTGGTATAAAAGCAGTTTATGCTCTACGTTAAGCTTGGAATATTTTCCAAGTAATCAGTAC
This sequence comes from Pocota personata, assembly GCA_963082735.1. Taxonomy (NCBI): domain Eukaryota; kingdom Metazoa; phylum Arthropoda; class Insecta; order Diptera; family Syrphidae; genus Pocota; species Pocota personata. The sequence continues at coordinate 83,021,421 of OY720432.1, read as the reverse complement.
AATTTTTTGTATTTACTTTAGAGTTCTTTGCGTTTTTTTCACGTGCAGCTTCCACTTCAGTTTTGAGTCAAGTGTCATCCCGAGGTATTTAGCCTCGAATTCCTCAAAAAGGAATTCGAACTTTTTTATAGGAAAAATTTACATGAACAGAATTGGTTTCGTTGAGCACGATCCGCCAAGTCTGTGACCATTCATTTGCCATATTTAATGCTTCTTTCAACTTTTTAGTGGTTTTTCTATAGTTTTCCCTGTCGCCAGAATGGCAGTGTCGTCAATGTGATGCCTGCTTCTTGCGGTATATCACGAGAATACAACAGATACAAGAGAGGAACTAGAACACTCCCTTGTGGTACCCCAGGGCTATTTCTTTAAATTCTGAAAAGTCGACATCGTGTTTAATACGGAAGAGTCTGTTCGCGAGATATGACTTCAAAATATCATTTAAATATCTTAGCAAAACTTGTCGCAATTTGAACTTCAAGCCTTCGTGCCACACCTTATCAAAACCTTTAGAAACGTCTAGAAATACATTTGAGCAAATCTTCTTTTCTTCAAAAACTTTTTCAATTACATCGGTTATTTTATGTACTTGATCAATTGTAGAATGCCTGCATATAAATCCGAACTGATGATAGGAATAAGATGTTTTTCTTTTATAACCCGCTGCAACCCGCTGAGCAATATCCTTTCGAAGACTTTGGGTATAATCGGGAGAAGCGAGTTCGGTTTACCGGGTTTTGAAACCATTATAACTTCCGCGATTTTCCGTTGACTTGGAATATACTTTAGTCTAAGAGCAGCGTTTATAATATACAAAAGTTTGATTCCCGCTTTTCTAGGTAATTTTTTGAAAACCTCTCTTGTGATTAAGTCATATCTAGGAGCTTTTTTAAGTTTCAATTTCTTTGTTTCCAGTTTGAGTTCAACTAGCATTGCACTTGTTACTGTATAGTTGTCAAGTGTTATGTCCCATGCACTGATATTTCCAATGAGTGGTTGACCATCGAACGGTTTAAATGTTTCTTCCAGGTGGGCTTCAAAGATTTCCGTTTTTTCCTTATCATTCTTGGCCCATCCGCCATTATTTTTTTTTTTTTTTTTTTATTTTTTTTTTTTATTGGCAGCACTTCGATGGTTGCCATTTTGTTCGCGCTTTCTTTTTTTCTTCCACTAACTCTTTAATTTCCGGAGGATATTTTAAAGCTTTTTGTCAGTGTTGGAGTATTATTCCAGGCGGCACACTGCAAGATTTCAATAAAGCGATCGACTTCAATTTAAGTGATATACTCAGATCTATATTTTCTACACACTTCAAAGTTGTGTTCAAGCTTTCTGCAACAAAATTAAGAAGAATGGGTTTGGCCACCACAGTCGCCAGATTTGAACCCAATTCAACTTTTATGACACCTGGAATATTCCAACTGAATAAAGTTAAATAGTTTTTCTTTTTTTTAAATAATTTATTTTGTTCATTTGTGTTTCCTAATTTCATTGAAATACTGTATTAAATTTATCTACAGGGTGGCGCAAAAGTCATCACCCTATCGGAAAATGCTCTCATTTTTGCAAATGGCGTCTTATGTCATCGCGATTTTGACATTTGTGAAGTAAACAGAAGCAGAATACACGTAGATAGACCATGGATTGATATACTCTCCAAGAACGCGAAATAATTGTGCCAATGTTTTTGACAAATAATCGGTCTGTGGTTTTGGCTCAACGTGAACTTGGTTCCTACTGGGCCACTGAAAATTCGCATGTAATGCACGAAAAGTTATTACATCCTCTCAAAGTCACTGTTTGGTGCGGTGTTTACGGAGGAAAGGTGATTGGCATATATTTTTTCGAGGACGGCGTCGGCAACGCTGTTACAGTGACTACAAAACCATCATTATCAACGACTTCTTGCTGCCGCAAATTGACGAATTGGGTCTGGAGAACAGCAGGACGGTGGAACCGCACACACAGCACAAGAGAGGGTTTTTTTTTTAAGTCACGGGTCTATACGAACAAGACACAGACCTTGACGGCCCTAAAGGAAAACATCCGACAAGAAGTGGAGAATTTATCGGCAGAAGTTTTGAGAAAAGTCATGGAAAATGCTGTGGAACGAGCCCAAATATGCATCAACTCTGGCGACGGCCATTTAACACTTAATGGAAACAAATAACCACTTAATGGAAACAAATTTAAACTTCTAATTAAACACAATCAACAAACAGAACCAACACTTTTTATTTACAAACAAATAAGGGGAAACTCATAGAATTTATTGGTTTTTTAAACTTATGAACAGCAGTGTATGCTGTTTATGAGAGGGAAGTAGATATTTTGCCCCTTTTTTTCTTGTATAATTTTGGGCTGTATAACATCTAAGACATAAACCACGGCGCAGTTCTGGGAGCGCCTTACAGCATATTTGGATTCGAGTTTTGCTGTTTTGCATGGAAAACTAGATTTGGCGCATACATACTCGTACATATGTATGTACATATGAATGTACGAGTATGTACGGTAGCCGATTTAATCAAAATTTGTTTACTGCGCTTGTTTGTGTTATATTGAATAATTAAAAATTAGAGTCAAATTAGCCGCGTCATTTTCATTAACCTTTAAACACCTGCAATACGCCATAGATTCATAGAAGCTACAATTTTCAATTTATGTGGTTTCTTTGGTGAAGTGGGGATTCCCCCGCCACCCATGATATTTTAATTGAAATTCCTTGAACTCTTCAGAGAGTTAGTGGAGTCTTAATAGCACCGCTCTGATTGCTTAGATGCCGTGTTACTTATGCTCTCTCTTCGTAGAGCTATCGTTCTTCTTCTTCTAGTTTTGTTGCAATGATATTAGAGCTGTTCTTCGATTAGCTTTTTTTATAATTCACACTCGCTCAAGGGATTTTAGATATCCTTATAGTTTACATAGTGTGGACGTTGAGGAAAAAAGATTCTAGAAGATTGGATGCACATTAGTTTTTAAATCTTTGTGAATTGTATTGAGTAGGAAACATTTAACAGTTCACATGCATGTTGTACGGCTCGCGGAAGAATCTTTACATAATTATTCGTTTTAATGCGCAGTTTTGAATCGTATCCAGTAAGTGCAATCAGGTTTCTTGTGCACCAGACCAGATATGAACGTTTTACTCAAGTTTGGAGCGAATAAATCAGACGTCAATTTCCAATGCTGTCAAGATCGGAATTTAATCAATTTAACATACATACGTTACTGGTTCTAGTTCTACGGTCGAAGAGCAGGGACGTGAGTCTTGGACGCAGTATGACAAACTAAGTGTGCTGTCATCGGCGAAGGAATGGATTGAAGTCAAAATTGTAGGCAAGAGATCATTTATAAAAATGAGAAAGAGTCGGAGACAAGACAGAGCCTTGGGGAACACCAGTATTCATTCATTGTCCAATACAGGGACGTTAGTGCAATAGATCAGGAGAGAGAAGAAGATTTACTTTTTTTGGGACGGGCTACTAGGAAAGAATCCAGAGGACTAGGACATATAGAAAAGCTTACGCAGAGGTTGGCCAGCGTATAAGAACACCTCTTTAGAATTAAGAACGATCCAAATCAGCGGATCTGTGTATATTGAGGTCATGAAGTACTCTCGTAAATGTATGAGTGCCAAAGTGAGGCTAAGCCTAAAGCTAGTTGCAGCAAGTACATTAGCTTTGTCTAGAGAGCTGACAGTTTGAATGTCATTACAAATTAATGTTGGGACAGATGATGAGGCCGAGTTTTTCCTAGTTCCTACTACCCTTGTTATATTGAAGTATTTTTTGCCTCAACTTTTGGTCATAAGAAAATTTAACAACTTTAATGGAATCATATCTGGCACGTTTAAGCTTCTCTCAGGTTGCCTCAGATGGTTTAGCCTAGTATTGTAAGGCCAAATAAAAATGTGTTCCACCATTCATTTTTCAGATGAAGAAGAATCTTCTATCCCAGACGAATAAAGGAAATGACATGATTTTATCTCAAGGATTCAAACCATACAAGACTAGGTCAACATTGATATACTCGTACCTGGCGCAGGAGAGTAGAAATTCTATCAAATGAGAAAAATTGGGCGGATTTTAAGAATAATGTCGGAGATCTTCCATGATAGTAGGTATTTGCGCTTCAATCAAATCAATTTACTTTCTTCTGTTGAAAACAATGTTTATAGAGTCGTAAACGAGATCGTGAAGGTTAAACTTGTGCTAAACATTTTATTGTTTAAGCTTTCAATTGGTTCTATATTATATTTAACGCATTTTTTTTAAATTGTTTCTTCTGGATGAATAACTTTGTCAAACAACAGCGATACGTGCTAATCAATATGTTAAAAAGCTCATCGTACAACGCAAATTTTGCCCGCTTATTAGATCTTTTTAACCACCTGTCTATATTGTCGTATTTTATCACCTGAATTTGTGAATTGTTTGTATATTTAATAAACTTATAGTTGTATGACATCAACGAATACTTAAACGAGCTCATTGATGATGTTATGCTGTGAAATTAGAATTTCATTACCAGTAGTGCATTTGCATTTTACATAAATTACTTTGGATAAGTTTTGATGGGAAAGCTTTTATGAAACGCAACGACGAACATTGGAATGAGATGCATGTTGAAACTGTTATTCATGTTCTTATATCATAACGTATTTTTTTTTTTTTTTTTAGGTTAAACCCGTTTTACTGTGTGTTTTGTGTAACGAAATGAAGTTGTGGTGAAGCCAAGCTTTTTTCTAATTTAAGGCCAATGAATGATCATTAGTCGTAAACCTGTGTATACAAGCAAATTTATATTTCACAGCTAAACTTAAGAATTTAAAGAATAAGAATTGTATCATCCTAAAATAATCCCGCCACAGAGCAAAAGGAAAGAAATGAAATCCTACGACAAAATATTTTCAGCACAAAATCTAAAGGCTGAACTATAATAGTCGGAAGCAATCGGAAGCTAATGTCATAATTCTACGTTAAGTTTCCTTCAGTACTGTCAATTGCTCAAGTAGCCCATAATAGGCGTATGTGTTCGGAAGCAAAGGTTCTCGTCCGATCACTGAAATCAAGCACCATTGGGCCCTGTTATTAATTAGATGGGGGACCGCTTGTCAAGTTTTCATACGTACACATACGAGCAAAAGTGAACGAAACTTAACGAATCGAAGCAAAAAGCTATTATGGTCACACAATACAAATCCTGCGTATTCGCTCTGTTTCGGAGGTCATGTCACTCATAGGATACAATCCTTTATAATCAGATGTTTCCGTATTAACTTGAGAATTTTCTGGCCGAATTGTATTTCGAACGATAAGTTTTATGCGAGAATGGGTCAGAAACCTATAGACATTACAATTCGATGCAGTAATTAACAATTGATCGGTCACATCTTATTGTGTGAATAAAATTTCGTTGCAGAATATGCAACATAGGCCAGTTACTCAATCTGACAGAAAAGAGGGTGACACAAATTAAACATGACGCGGAACAGTTTAGGAGGAACATGAAACACTGCGAATGATTCGGAAAAACGTTACAGAAATTCGGAAACGATGGAACGAAGGTTGACAGACGACGTTAGAACCAAAAATGGAACTGGAGCTGATTGTCATTTAGATAATAAATCCAAGTATTCTTATGGAATGCATGACGTTTATTTGCATTTGCAGTGACAATCTGACTACTTTGAAGTCTATCTATACTCTCTCAAATCACGTAGTTATTCAGATTGTTCTGAAATGCAAAAACAAACTAAACAGGCTTTTCAAGCCGAGGTGAGATTGTTTATTTCACAAAGGATCCTAGAACAACGAAAATGAGCAAAAGTAATCAGTAAGTCGATTTTAATCAACGGATTTCAGTCTCATATGGATTCCATCCTTAAAAATGTTGGCCAGACTTAGTTTCTTGCAGAAAAATCAAGTATTTTTTTTTTTTTTTTTTATAATTTGCGCGCGCCAAATGGGATATGAATACCATTAAATTATTTCAGGGCACGGGCGTTTATATAAATTGAGAGAGAGAGAGAGATAAATTGGTGTAGTGGGTTTGAAACTTAGGTGGTATTAAGTTTCAGTAAACTCCAAGGGTGGCGTCCAGATAACTGGGGAGCTTGTTTGTTTTGCTTTTCGTCGTTGCTCTTGATTCACAGTATTTTTTTCCCTACACCTGATGTCATCATCACGATCAAGTTGCCTTTAAGCCATATGATCAACCTACTTCCAGTGTTATGCCTTCGCAGTAGAGTTGACTAAGCTTTCGCAATTGATCGACTTTTTTATTTATTTCAGACGAAATAAATAGATGACTGTTGAGATCAGGATTTGAACCGTGAACCAAGAACGTGACAAGCGTTGATGTTACCCCAACACCACGACCACCCTCATTCAGTGGGCTTGTCTTCGGTTTATTAACGGCATTTGTATTCAGTGGAATTGCATGGATTGGTGGATTGTTATATGGTGTACGGCTCTGAATACCAGCTCGGTTGGTTAAGGCTCGAGTACGACGGCGCTGATAGTAAATGAGAGACTCCTATAGATAATTTACCGTGCGAGATGCTTAAAGAATAGATTCACTGGGTCCTATGTCGCCAATCCCATCAATGATAAATTAGACTAATTCCATTTCGGTGATATCGGCATAGCTATTCCCTGCATTTCAATTATGTACTGGCGAATAGATTAATTTCGATGGATGGGCCGGTTGGCGAGTTTCTGTTTAAATTCCAAAAATAGTTGTTCTTTTAGAGAATTCCAATCGTGCGATTTCTTCCATCATCTGGCGGGCAAAAATGAATTTATCCCTTTCGACTACTTGACCAGAAGCCAGGATTTCTTCGTCAACCCACTTCTGCTCTCCATAATTATCAACGCCATTAAATTTCTGGAGGGAGTACTCGATGTCACTAAATTCAAGGCATCGACGATGGCTTTGGCTTGTTGATTCGGTGTCGTCGACTTCTGATGCACTTAGTTCAGCCCTAAGCTTTGCAATTTCTGTCATCTTTCGTTCGATTTAATTCAGCATCGATACTTGCAGCTGATTGGAACGACGGCAATGGTGCGTGATTACTATGGGCAGATGCCTTCAGTGGTACTGGTGACGGTGAACGGTTTCGGTTGCTGTCTTGCGGTTGTGGATGCTCGGTCAGGACGTCAGCCTTCCCCCAGTTTGCATTGTGAAAACTGTCGGCACGTTCAGCTGGTTGGTGGCGGTGACGGTCAGCGGTCTTGATTGGATTGACAATACTACGTGTGAATTTTGCGTAGTGAGGCGACAGAGGCTGTCTGAGGGAAATCAATACCAGCCAGTGTATAACAATTTGTCTGCACCATCATCATTTGCAATGATGATGTTGGTTCATAGTCAGTCTTCCTTGAGTTCTACACAAAATAAAGAGAAATATGTACATTAAAGAATAAAAGTTATGGACTTACGCTACACTTGGTCTTTGTATTACAAATTATTGCTACCACTACTCTTTAGCTGTTTCCATTTGAATCAACAGATATTTTCGTTCCACACTCCATTCCAATTATAATAAAACCATTTGCAAATTATAGGTTTGCAGCACTTGTATTCTATGAATAATGAATTTACCTACCCAGTGGTAACTATCGACAATAACTTAATTACGCCAAAAACCAGTATAACCAACCATCGGTTAAACACCTCTTCGACTATTGCGTGACTTGAAATCGTTCAAATCGTAACCTAATTAACAGTCAGAAAGCGAAACTATTACCCTCTCAAGAAAGGTCAAAAGACCCTCACTAGCACACCATCTACGTATGAATATTTGCAACTTCAACTAACCCAGTTGGAAGCCAGAAACTCATTGAAATTCTCCACCCATCGCACACCATTGCCATATTACGCACAAGTAAATCGAAGAAGTGAACACATCATGCCGCCTAAACAAACTTTACATAGTCTTGGGATTTTTTTTCTTCCACAATTGCTCAGTCGTAACTTGAAAACACCTGAGACCGGACGGACCCAGAGATCAAAACAAAACCCGAAAACAAAAAAAAAAAACAAAAAACACAGATTTAAGAGGTAAACACAGATACTGAGAACTATTGTCGTTGGTCTTGCATTCCCAATTTCGAAAATAATAAAATTTATTTTTAAAATTTAAACAAACAAGTGGTGTCATCATCTCTTCCAGATTTCAAGTGTTCAGTATCCATTGAACGTTTAACAACCGAAGACAGCTTTAAGTGCGCGCTACTATGTTGAAACAATTGATCGTTGCCCTAGTTTTGGCCTTGTGCCTAGTGAATACCTGTAAGTATCTCGCTTGTATCCATAAGGATTTTCTAATTAAAAATTCGTTTAAGGCTCTGCTATCAAGTGCTACTCATGCCGATCCACATTGGATCCTAGGTGTGCTGAGGAGAAAATCGATGAAAGCACTCAACTGAGGCAGGTGGATTGTGATACCGTAACCAGGGCCTCCAGCCTGTCCACCCCGTTACCTGTGACCAAGTGCAACAAGGTCATCACAAAGGGTGAGTTATTTGTATTTTTCCAAACAAATTTTATCCAAATTGGCGACGATTTCAACAGAGTGATGTCATTTTCCCGAAATTTGAATTTCTGAATACATTACTTAAAGCTTTTTCGTGTATGTGTGACTGTGCATGGAAGATTTCTAGTGGGCTGTGGCGATCGTAGAAAACTAAGAGAAAACGTACATACATACATACATAACCATGTATCTTTTACAAGCGTTATGTTACTGCGACTCTGCTTTGGTTCACGACGCAATTAGAATCAAGTTGTAAACTAAGAAAAGCTCTCTAAATCTGGTTTTAGATTGTTTACAGTAAGCAGCCCCTGCAGAGGTCATCATGATCAAAACCCGATATCACTAATTATTTTATTATTCTTAAATTTCTTGTTTTCTGAGCATAATTTGAAATTTTTTTTTTTTTTTTTTATAGATCGCGCTGGAACGATTGTGTCCCGTGACTGTCACTTCGAGGAATTCGGTGAGGATCCAAATAAATGCTCGGTGAGCCATAGTCAAGCTGTTGAAAGCTGCCAGATTTGTAAGGGTGATTTGTGTAATTCCGCAACTGGTTACACTGCGATGGGCGTCATGGCTGTGCTGGCGATCGTTGCAACAACTTTAACCCTGTAAATGACTAATTTTAATTTACAATAGGTGCCTTAATGCCTCGAGTACACAGTTTGGGATGATTGTTAACTTTTAATTTGTATTACTTTTGTTCGTTGTTGGTAGCTACGCATTTATACATTTTTTTTTTCCGTAAGAATGAATATGTTGTAACAATTGCTAGGATATTTAGAATTTAATTAATTCTTCTGAAAATGTAAATATCCATGAAACTAATTCGTCCATTTAAAGTATTAACCTGGCAATAAATTTGTTTAATTGAAAGTGAATCGTAATTTTTTTTTTTTATACTTCGATTTTGGACTCTAAACCCTGGTACTCTAAGTTTAGAACAATGTTACTGACGTCAAACGAAAAGGCAGATCGTCTTTCTACGAGATACGACATTAATTTTCAAGATAAATGCGACTTTGTATGTTTCTATCTTCATCGGATCTGTTCCGATTTAAACGATTTTTCTTAAACTGTTGTTGATTTCTGTTCTCCGCTTGGACTCGAACCTGCACAGCTCGGATCATAAGTGAACACACTGCACACTACCTGCCCAGTGCTTACAATAATGGAATAATAGGAAAGAGCTGGTAGTTTTTAAGTAAAGATCGTATTTTAAAAGTAATAGTCGTTTAAAGAGATCTAAAGGCGACAATTTTGAAAAAAAAATTAAGCGCCAAACAGATTGCTTCCGATCCCATCCGTTCCAGTGATTCCCCACACAATGTACGTTTCGATCGGAAAGATCGAATTTGCCGGATAGATCGGAAAGCATATCCTATAAATTTGCTATTTGTTGATAGAATAGGCACATAAAAGTTTGTTAAGTGCTTTTCATAACAATTCGAACAACGGAGGAGTTTGTTTTGAAAATAAAATTCCAAAGGAATTGTGTTAATGGTCACACAAAACAAACTCACCATCTTCATTAATGTGTTATTGTTGGTTGGTTGTGCATACAAAACGTGTCATAAATATACAAAAAGATTCAATTATTGATTTTCCTTTTATAAAGGCTGAGCCATCTGTCGGTTATTTCTAAAACTATAGCTATAAAAATCAATTTAACATTTCGATTATTTATGAAAAATAATTTCACTTACATGGCTAGCTTGGCAGTAGCCGATCCTGTCAACCCAAATTTGCAGTATATTTTCGATGGGTCGAGGCTCTATTTCACGAATAGCTCGATCAATATTGTGCTTAAGTGGCTGAATCGTTTCTAGATTGTCACCGATCTTCAACGGCACCACACAAATAAAGTCAAACGATGTGTAATCGCAAACTCCGCGGAAGCCAAGTAACTGATCACACGATTATTGAACTTTGTGCGCAAAAGATCGATTGTTGGACGGCATGTGTGATATGATATGTAGCGCCATCTTGCTGGAACCAGAGATAGTCCAAGTTCATTTCCTCAGTTCCTGCTCAAAATAAATCGGTTATAATGCCTCTGTAGCGGTCTCCGATGTTCGCAATATTGTTACCATTTACATCTTCGAAGGGCCAATAATGCCGCCATTCCACAAACCACACCAAACAGTCACACGCTGAGGATGCATTCGCTTCGAAATACGAACGAAGGTTAAACATATATCTGGCAGTCGAGTTTAAGGCTACATTGAGTTTACGGAGGAAGGCAACATCAGAACCGGCGAACAGTTCGCCTCGAATTTATATCTACGAACATGTGTAAGAAGTGTTTTCTTGCTGATAAATCTCTAAGCGCTCCGTTGTAGACACGACGCAGTTAATGTGGTCATCCCAAGATAGTCCTCTGTTGAACATTGTTCCAAGATTTCTAATTTTCGACATCATTTGTACCCTGGAGATATACAAAACAATAGCTGGAAATTCAGATACACTCAGTTGGCGTTTATAAAAGGGGATAGCTTTCGCTTTGGAAGTATTTAAAAGCAGACCATTCGGAGAGGACCATCGCTACGGGAACTAAATCAATGTTTATCTTTGTAATGGCCTCCGGCAGTAGACCCATTAGAGAATTCATGTACAATTGCGCATTATCCGCATATATATGGAAGTTACTATTCTTTACGTCCATAGTCAAGTCGTTAATAAACAATAAGCGTAAAAGTGAACCAAGTACATGCCCTTTAGGAACGCTGACGTTATATGCATTTTTTGTTAAAAACTTGGTACGCCATCCGTTTTCACCATAAATCAAATTTCAAATTTAATCAAAATCTTAAGAGCGATTTTTTCAAAATCGGCCATTAGTAAAGTGCCGTTCATTTTGGGGTTAGAATAAAAATCCTGATTCGATTCCCAGATATGAAGTTTGAAGAAAATCCGTTTCCACTTTTTTAGATTCTCTATTATAGTAATGTCAAGTTTGATCGAAATTTCGAGATCGAACATTTTCGGGGAACTAATATTTGCCCTTACAATCAAATATGTTAGTGTTACCAATGTACTATAAAGATATTTGTTACCAACTTTAAATGACTACAACTCTTGATCGGCATGTTTTCGCGGATTATTTTTTGTCATATTAATAATAAGCACTAAAATCCCCCACGAATGAATGAGTGAACGATTTATGCCAAAATCTTAGGGTTTCTAATCTTCATTTTTTATACGCTCATTTGGATTATTTTCTTAAAAAATCTTGATAATGTTAGAGCAAGAGGAGGGGGGTTATTCCTCCTGGATATAAAGACGGTATCAAGTGCGTTGGGATACTATAATGATGGTTGACTATTGTCGGAAACTCAAAAATAGAAAAACAATAAAGAGAAGCATTTCTGGCTAAATATAGAGGGGCTTCAAGGCAAAGACAGATTGAAATTTGTTTTTAACTAGCTAATGCCCGAGGCCTTGCTTGCGTTGATTTTGCTACTAAAAAATAAGCTTTAGAATAAAGTGTAAAAAGTGAACTTGAACAAATTAGGGGAGTAACCTGGATTGAGTCGGCAATGAAGAGTCACAATCTATTATGAGACGAACAAAAATTGAAATCAATATTTTACAGTTTTTTCGACATTATCGATATTAAACTGTATCCTACTAGAATAAAATTTGGCATATACGTGTACATATGTACATATATTTGGAATCAGGAGATCATGCCCTTTAACATTTCGACTCATTTGCGATCTATAGTTTTTACTATCAATAGTTTCGATAGTGATTCTTAAAACTATCGATATTATAGATACTACTATCGAATTTTTATATAGTTTATAACGATATATGGGCGAAGCGGAGTTAAGGTTGATGGTGGCACTAATATCAGAACATATCTGTCTTAATTAGCACGCTTTCAGACTTGGCTTGGCAAAACGCTGTGAGTGGGATCACATAAAGCATTTCATTCGCCAACAACAGCGAGGTTGTGATAGAAATTACTGGCGTCAACAATTAGATGTAGAATCCAAAAGTAATCAAAGAGGAGAGGCATGCGTGAAGATTGATTAGCGCATTCCATGCAAAGTGAAAATTTGAGAGAAATCGGTAAAAAACAAGATGATTCAACTGAAAGAAAACTTTTCAGGGGTGTCTAGAGAGACCATATAGCATAACAGCTGGCATTACTATCGATAATAAAAAAAAATATTGTCGATGGTTCGATTGTTTCATAACTATCGATAGTTTATTCTTTCTATTTTCAACCGAGATTGTCGTTTTATAAATTCATATAGTCAAGCAAGGCCTGACTTGCACTTGACGGACTTTTCATTTCGTAAAATAAACAAATTAAATTGAAAAATAATTTGTATCTTGTGGCACCGTGGCTCATTAGTTAAGGCGCGATCACTGAGCGGGGCACTCAAGGTTCGAGTCCCAGAAAAAAAAGGCCTATGACAAACTTCCAGAGTAAAGTTGTCATCAGAAGTTTTTTTCAATCGAAAATGGAGCGTTGTACGATAAATTTTAGGTTTTGAAATTCTTTTCATGCGAATATCTTGAACGGTGGTGCTTTGTACGAACAAAATTATTTCGCCCGAAATTTAAGGCCTTGTAATTCTCTACAAGATGGATGACGATTATTTTAAACTTTTTCGAAACACAAAGCTAATGGTGAAAATGAGTGAGAATATCTCGAAAACGTTAAGTCCTACAAACAAATTATTTCGACCCAAATATATACGCAATCTTCCAAATTGTCAAACTTTACTACGCAGTTAATCACCCTTGTTACGACTGGCGTTTAAGTTGATCGCCTCTTGTCGTTTTTTGAGTCATGGCGGTTTAGTGGCGTTTTAGTGTCGGTATTACGGGAGCGAAACGCCTCAAGTGTCGTTTTACTTACGTTCGACATAAAAAACTAACAGACAGTTGCCTGCTTACATCTTTTATTATTTACCCAGGCAATGATTTTGTTTTAGGTTTAGCACAACCTACAGTAAGTAAAAGGCGTTTACCAATTTCTTTACGACAAAAACAGGTGTTTAACTAAGCGTTTTGCCACACTTAAACGACCGATAGAATACCGATAAAGATACTTAAACGCCAACTGTCGAACAAGAATTACGTTCCACAAAACATAAAATGACAGCTGTTAGAAATGACGTTAAACGAGTTCGCACTGTCGTTTTTTGACGATCACTCGTAATAAGAGTGATTAGTTGAATTTTGAGTAGAATGTCTCGAAAACGGTGCGTCATACGAAAATGTTGTTGGTTTTTAGGTTTTAAAATTATCTCCAAGATGGATGCCAAATTTTTATGTACTCAATCCTCCCAAATGTCATAATTTACCCAGAAATTAATGAGTCTTCATATTATGAATTTTTGTTCTTGAGTGCGAATATCCCCAAGACCCCATTCCTCAAGAATCACTACTGATCTGCGTAGGGAATTTTTTCCTTTTTTTTAATTTTATGCTCCACTTTCTGAGTAAAGGATCGAAATCATTCGACAGTTGAAATCATTCGATAGTTGAAATCATTCAGTTAGTAACTATCGATAGTCGATTCCAATCTATAGTGTCCAACACTGCTCTTGCTCCATTGTTCGGTCTATTAGAAAGGTGTTCAATAACCCTCGGCCTTACTCTCACTGCTGGAAACTTGCTGGCCCTATTTTCGTTCTGCTAAACCGCTATAGATTGCAGAAGAGCTATACTTGCAAACTTTTCAGCGGATGTCCAACGTTCTCGTCAAGACCTCCAACAATACTTCACTCCTTCAGCAAAAACTCCCAAAACTTGGTATATACGTTTTATTGTGTAAAAATATGTATGCATATATAAATCCTATGTAAAACTGAAAAGTACTGATTGTAAGCATTTGAACACTAAACTAGACTAGTGCGCTAACTTGAACTTCTATTTTAGTGTTTGGTTTCGGAATATCGGTCTCGTTAAGTATAAATGTTAAAAAAGATTCATATGGACGGAATTCGTGGATTTAAGTCCCATTATCTACTTAAAACCTTTGAGAAGGCACTTTAAACATCGGTAACTTGTGTTACTTCGACGGAATTTAAATTAAAGAATTCAACTTAATAACTACTTTGCTAGCATCGGTGGCGACTCGGGTGATCTCTCTAAACATGCAAGAGCCACGCGACAAAACACACAAATCCCGATGTGATTGCCACAGCCACTGTGTTGGGTGATAGAAAACCCGCGGAATTGCAGCCATCTTTACTGTTGCAGGTGCAGAACTCCATGAATATGTTGTAGCTGCCGGTACGCATCAAGCAAAATCGTTCGTCACCCTCAATACCCGGTTCACCCATGTAGGCGCAACTTCTGAAGTATCGCCATTCACCAGCAACTGGAAGAAAGCATTCATCGCATCAGCTTGAGGCTTCAATTTTTTTATTTCAAAGTTACTCACCCTTCTGACGAATTTTTCGGCACATAGTCGCACTAACGCCTGGCAAATGGGGAAGTTCTCTCTCTTGGGAACAATCTGTAATCGCCAGAGTGCTGTTGTCGAAAGGATCTCCACATTTTGGATCATTGTCCGAACGGCAGTCCCAGCACTTTATGGTCAAACCTGGGCGTAGACGAAAATGAGGAAAAAGTATATTCAAAGTGCTGCTTTGAGAGTCGATTTTTTGTGAATTAATGTGCCTTACCTGTTTGAATTATACATAAAACAGCAAACAGAACGCAAGCTGTATAATTTTGAGCATTCATTTTGTTAAACAAATAAACTACAAGTAGGAAAACAACGAAAGAAAAATTAAAAACAAATTAAAAGGCCCCCGCCCAACAGCAGGTACAGTGGTATTTCAGAACTGACACTTAGTTTGAGCGTCGGGATGATTTTACCAAACTGTATTGTCGACATGAGAAACAATTCCATACAGCGGCTGTTGATGATGGTTATGTTGGATTTAAAATTTGCAAATGGTTCGTTTCGAGGTGTTTTCACATTCGGCTCATTTGGTTTGTTAGTGGCTTGTATCCAGGTTCAATCAGGGGAACATGTTTAATGTGTAGCTTTGGATAACAGGATGTTGCTCCTGGCATATGTAGGTGAGCTATATTTGTCAAAATTTATATTTTTGAGAGTTTTTCATTCAATTCGATTCAATAAAAGGTAAGTTTGCCTTGTTGAACTTTGTTTTGCACATATCTGCAATTTTTGTTTTACGGAAAATTAGATAGTCAGCACCTCATTTGTATTTTTTTGCCCTAATCATTTAATTTGTATGTAAGCTGAATTGCGCTAAAGTTTCTGTTTCCTAAAACACGCACTGGGCGTAACACAAAATTGAGCGCATATGACAAATGTCTGTTGACGCTGTTCACTTCGCACCGCAATTTGTTCTAATAAAGTTTATAGTGGAGGTAAAAATATTTTCAGTAAAATTTACAAAATTTTCGGGACATCTACGGAAAAATTTTAAACCGAGAATTTGCTTATTCAATTCGATAAACACGAAATACCGATTACTGGTTGTGTTTTATACCGTATTGTAGGGGTTATACAATTACAATATAATTGATAATATACTTGGATAACGTTATAGCGAAAAAAGTATTAAAGAAAGTATAATACAGTTTGTAAAATATGGTCTCCATTTGCTTTGCGTTACGCCTGACGTATTTCTAAGAAAAGGGTCTTAGGCGAGGCAGTAGTTATTTATAATTTTTTCAGCAGTTCTTGTTTATCCTTCAAACCGAGCTGTAAAATTACATTTCTATTTTGTTCCGGTTTGACATGTCTTCCCTAGAGCCAATGCCTAATATCACTTACTATACAAACATGTTCGTAAAATTTGATTAAGTTCGCACATCATATGTGGTTAAATTAGTTGACATTAAAATATGTCACCAAGTAGTGATCCAACCTTTTTCAAAGTGTCATCTTTTTTAAAAAGCAGTTCGTACTTATTATTACGTAGGCATTGGTATATTTCGGCGTGAATTAAATAAAGGTTTATGGCTAATTCCTGTGCTTTTATTTCTAGTTAAAATTGCTTTCATCTTTACAGATTTTCGCTACGGTTTTTAGGATTAAGTTCCAAAACGTGAATAAACTTTCCATTGTTCACCTTGTAAATGTAATGCTTTCTATTGTATGAAGTTTCAAAAAGATTTCAATGCTACGACGATTTAGTTAAAAAATCATAACGGGATTTATTGACAGAAATTGTCAAGATGTTAATCACCTTAAAAATAAATTTGGGAGATTCTATTAACGGTTCTGATTTCCGCGCTGCCTCTAGAACTTCATTTCATATATACTGATTTCTAAGCATTTTTAGCCACAAAAAATGTATTTTTTAACCAAATCTATTGTTATTATTATAAACAAAATCTAAATTCATTATAAAAAAAGAACGATTTAACAAAATTTGCATTTAAACATCATTTTATGTCGTTAAAAATTAAAGTAGAAGGAAAAAACAAATCAGCATAAGATTTCTTCATTATAAAGAAAGAGAAATGTCAAAAGTAAAAGGAAAGGGGAGGATTGATTCAATTCCATCCGGTTCGGTGAAAGCCAAACGAAGAGAGAGGGTAATTATTCAGAACTGCAAAATGCATTGTGCTAACACACTTCCATATTTTTGACAGAATAGTATTTACTGCAAAATGCAAGGTGGATAAAGGCTCTTACGCTGTCGAAATTTATAGAAAAAAAAGTAATTATTCCGTATACCTTTGTTACGCCTTTTTTCTCTCAATAGGCGTGTTCCAGTTACTTATCATAATATCTCGGCTTTCCAATTTCCTGAGACTAAAATTGTTTGGATTCTTTCTGAACAATCCAGATAGCTGTATTTTGACGTTTAAGAATGGCAAATGGGAGCCAATGGGGTTGCTGGTGGAAAAGATTTTTGTATTATAATTACACATAATCCATAAACTGCTCTAATTTATATTTTATTTTGCAATTATTTGAATATAAAATAGCTACAAAAATCGCATAGCATATAACGGAATAGGTACGTATCTTCTTTTTTCTTAAAAAAAAATAAAAGAGAATCAAAGAGCGAAATGCTTTTGACAGGCGAGTTTTTCCTCAGCAGAGAATTCGTGTTCCATCTAACAAATATTCTCCACTGAGGAATCTGAGGAAAATCTCTGAATCAAACACTAAGATGTTTCAAGAAGAGTTAAGCCTTCTCTTATGCAGATTACACGGCGATTGTCATAAGTTTATAAAAGAAGCAATAAGGATGTAGCAGGCTGAATTTGAAGAAGCAGGAAATTGGTACTATGACAATGGTTCAGTAATCAACGGATCGAAAACGAAACTTATACACATTAGAAGCCCATAATATCTAGTGTCACAAATTAAATTGAAAAGCTTCAATTAAAATTACAAATTTTAATGTAAAGCGACATTAATTAATATAACAGTTTGTGCATATTGTATTTTATATTTTCATACATTTTGATGATAGAATAATAAAAGAAAGTAAATTGTATATAACCTCCTGCAGATAACCCTAATGGCTCTGACGGTCAGTAATCACATATAGTATACCATTTATAAGAAGTATGGAATTATTTAGAAAAAGTTTTGTTAAATTAAACGATATTACCGAAGTACTACTATCCCACCTTACCGACCTTAGCATCGAATGCAACAGGTTAACGCCATCTTTGAATGTGTCATCTTTGACAAGTGTCATTTCAATTAATCGAATCTCAACAAAACAAACGAAACAAGTGCCTATTTTTAGTAAATAATACAAATTAAATAAACTCCCCATACGAAAATGGCTCAAAACAAATCAGTATTGCTATTAATTACCCTACTTTCTATCATTATCGTTCCTGGTGAGTTAAACTTTCCAAATTCTAATCAACCAGTCATACACCCCTTGTTGGGTGTGGTTACCACGATGTTAATTACATATCCGAACTTTTCACCTTTTTTAATTATCCGTTCGTCCCACAAGCGTTGACGATAAGGTGCTATCAATGTTCATCCGATCAAGACGGCAAGGGTCATGACAGCTGTGGGGCGTATAAAAAATTCAACAAAACCGAACACATTCCCATCGAGTGCAACAGCGATGAGTCTCACATGCCTGGTTCGTTCTGCATGAAGGTCGTACAGCAGGGTCCGAGGGGATTCATTTGTAAGTAGGAGCGGAGCGGCCAAGCGAATTACACACTCAAATGAATTTTCCGCATTTTTCAGGGGATGGTAGGTGGCGTCAAGTGATTCGTCGTTGTGCATCTGTATCGGACACTGGTGTCACGGGCGTTTGTAATTGGGGTGTCTACGAGAATGGAGTGTATTGGGAGGAATGCTATTGTGCAAGTGATAGTTGCAATGGAGCCGCCACACTTAGGATATCCATTGTAGGAATCCTACTGACTGGAGGCTTCCTCATGATGAGATAAGAGAGTGGGGAAAGTCAAATGCTTGAGAATCTCATCGAAACGAAACTGATTCCGTCCACATTTCAATTAACTGTAGGTTTTAAGTTCAATTTTTACAACTAGACAAATATTTAATGATTCCATAGAGACGTACATAAATTTTACTTGTACTTTAGATTTTAAGATAAACATTAAAATACACACGACTCTTGTCCACTTGGCACAGAAGAGTACAAACTTCACATCAGACATTATTTTCGAAATTATATGTAAGAAATCCGTTCTCCTGCCATCCCAGCTCTGGTTCATAGGCAACAGCCAAGTAGACAAGCATTCCAAAGCCTGGTATATTTTTTGTTGCTACGAATGTTCGGCGGTCTGGCGACCACAACGAGGTTTCTTCGGCTTTCCTATCCTTCTGCTGGAACTAGGGAGATGATACACATTTTTAAGAGGAATTCTTTGTTTGGTTGGACTTTTCTTACCCACTGGTCATATTGAGGGGGTTGGGTTTTATTGGTTTTGTCAAGAACTTTAAGGAAATACTTGGTAAATTTATTTCGGTTAGCTTTCACTCCCAGGCTGTTCGTATTTAGACTCTCAACACGGTTAATCAACCGTGACGCGATTGTACGATCTGGAAGAGGTATTTCGCTGGGATTTAACTAAAAAAAATTACTGTTTACTTGAAATGAGAACCTTTAGGTCTTTTTAGCTCCTTAAGTATGCGTTTAGCAATTCTGATGTCACAATAAAACTCCGTGTCGAGTTCCTCTAGGAAGCTCTCATCAGTTGAAGTTGTTGACGACATAAGGGAAGTTATTTGCTGATTTATGTGAAGAAAAAAAAATTGACGAATTTAGTACGAAGTTTACGTAGCTTCCTATGACTAATTCGAAGCAAGGAGGAGTATTACAAGGTGTGCTCTCTCACTTTAAATTTTGAATGGAATACATGCGGGTCTGTACGTGGGCTGTACAAAACCTTTATGCAGACTTACAATTGGCACACGCCTCTTAGATTGCTATAAAGCAATCATCACAGCAAAGGAATGACGAAAAACTGTGACATCTACTACGGTGACTGCTACAGACAGCAAAAGTAGCGTCAATTTGAAGGGGAGTTTGTCATTAGAGACAGACTTAGCCCTGATTCACATAACAACAAGGCTTTACAAGAAGCCGTTCCGAAAAAAGATGCTGCGCACTGCACGTTTTCAAGGTACATCTGGGAGTTGGTCCCCAAGGAGAGGTCCTCTTTTATTTTAAACGTGTAACAAAAACAAGTTCACAAGAAAAGTGAGACTAGAAACGCTGGATAGGATCATTTTCACAAACTAAAAACTATGTAGTGAGGTCATGAGATGCATTAATTGCTAAGACAGCAATAACTAGGACTGGAGGAATGAAGATATTACAGAAATCTGGTGAAAATACTGTTACGACATTTGTTGCCCCCAAGAGTTAGGGCGTACCCAGGTATTGACAACATTTTTAGCATTTTACCTCATAGTTGTTAGTTTATTATATAAAAATATTTGAAATTGGTTTACGCTTTCGATATGGAATGGCCTAATAAAGAGAATAACATCGCTGTTGTAGCGCTTCGTAGGTGCGATGTGAATAAAATTATTCGTGGATACTAGCGACATTAAAGACCGCAAGCAATCTGGTTGCCCATGCACGACACGAACGGCACACATCATCAAACACTTCAAGGCATGAATGCAAAGAAACCTTTTTCGAAAGAAAGAAGCACTGGCCCGTGAGATGAATGTAACGCAAAAGTTAATGAGTCGAATTATCAAGAAAAACATGGGGCTGGGGATATTAAAACGACAGACTGGACAATTGCTGACTGTAACCCTTAAAAAAGGTAGGGTCCACAAACCAAAGCTACTTTTGCCGGAGTACACAGAAAAATTCTGTTTACCAACGAGAAAATCTTCATCGTGCAGGCAAAATTTAATAAACAAGATCATAGGGTATATGTAAGGTCATCTAGGTAAATGTCCGACCTGATCTCAAAAGGCCAGAAAGGACACCACCGATCGTCAGCCATGGTTCGGTTGGTAGGTTGTCTTCTCTCTTATGGGTCAATGATCTGTATTTTTGTGAAAAAGGCATCAAGACGACAGCCAAAGTGTACCAAGAGACCGTTTTAGAACCCTTTGTGAAACCTCTAAACCATACCAAATTCCAATTTCCGTGAACAGTCCAGCAATATTCGGAGCCAGTCCATAAGGCCAAAACTACCCAGACCTGGCTCCAGAGAAACGTACCCCGTTTTATTAGTACCGAAGATTGGCCTTCTGCAAGCCGAAGCATTAAGTCCAAAAGAGTACGTTTTGAATAAAGTTTACATTTTGTAGTCGAAATACTTGTGTAAATAAATACTGAATAAATGTGTATAAATTATGTTTGCTACTAGGTATGTATTAGCAGAGAAGTCCAGAGGAGCGTACACCCGCAAGGAACGAATGATAGCCATCCGTACAAGTAAATGCAGTAGTTTGACCAAATTTCGGTAAATCCCGAAAATTTTTCTTAATTCTGTATTTTAAAAATCTCCAAATCGAATTCGGGTGTCAAATTCAGAAAATTCTGTACTATGTATGTGACTAAAATCTTTTCCTTTTTGGATCAGTCTCTTAGTTCATTTTTACCTGCTCTTATAAACATTTAGCATTGGTTTTGTGCAACTTTTCGACTTCGATATAGAAAAAGTGCGTCTTTCCATTGTGTGTGTCTGTACGTTCGTATGTACAGCTGACTGTACCTTAACGGCAAAAGGGATTTTCTTCAAACCTTGTATAAACAATTAAATCATGCTCGAATTTTTGTAAACTTTGATATATTACTTCTCGTAATTTCTAAGGACACCAGAAACTTCTAGCAAATTCTTCGACCACTGAAACGAGGAAATTCTGATGTAATAATTCCAAGATGACAGCTGCAGCCAATAATCTCTTGTGATTATAATTCTCTGTTAATTCCGCGACGTCGTCTTATACATATTCCTTCTCTTCCGTGGACACGAACCTCGAATGTGTTCCGAAAAGACACTTCGGAATGTAATTTTGTGTTGCTTACTTTTGGGCGTAGTTATTATGCTACATTATGTTACAATACAATAGAACTGTCTATAACATCATCTTGGAACTCATTGGTGGTCGGAACTCTAAACAATATCCAGTGAAGAGTTTAGAATCTATGTGTTGTGATACACAGTTAAAGGAGAAATTCCATCAAGTTGGTTTGGAAGAGTTCTATAAAACGTATTTGGACAAGGACAAGACTGCATTTTACAAACATGCTCTGTCGATGGTTTCGCTATTTGAAAACTCTTATGCGTGTGAACAGCTTTTTAGTCGCATGTAGTACATCAAATCACAAGTGACAACACGAATCACTGATGTTCGTTTGGAAAACGTTTGGGTGTAGCCACAACATCAGTCGAGATCAGTTTTGATGCACCTAGTTCTATAAAAAAAAGCCAGATGTCTCACTTTTAAATATTTTTAAATTGTCTTGTTCTGTTTTATTTTTTTCCAAAAAATAAATGCACCTACTGGGAAGTGACGATGTGGTCGAAGCTGGAGAACGCTTGCTGGTTTACTTTAATTAACAAAAAAAAAAAAAAAATTAGGTGCTTGGCCTGGCAGGAAATATTGTTTCTGAAATTTGGCCGCCTGCTGAAAAGGTTGGCTACCCCTGGTTTAGATGGTAACCTTCTGATTTCGGATGAGGATTAGCTCACTAGATGGAAAGAAGACTTCGCTACAGTTCTTAACCACTTAAAAGATGGTAATATGATCTCAAACTCTAATGACTCTTTCAAACCAACAAATTCCCGGATTCGCACCGGACCTCCAAGTAAAAAAAAACCGAAATAACAAAATCAATTAAGTCCCTCAAGAAAAACGAAACTGTATGGGTATTGATGGCATCCCTGCCGAACTATTTCAAGTGGCGGCAAATACATCGTTAGAACTGCTACACCCGCTCATACGGAGAGCGTGTGAAAATGAGCAATTACCGAAGGAGTGAAAAAGGGTCGATCATCAAGCTTTCGAAAAAGGGAAATCTGATGGATGCGTTCTTCCGGCCGCAGCCAAGATGATAGCTAGAATCATATTAGAATGGATTGGAGAATAATTAGATTCCACTCTTGACCTGCATCGATCGCTTAAACACCTTACAGATCATAATAGAGCAATGCGTCGAGTACAGGTCTCCACTACATCTACTGTTTATCGATTTCAAGAAGGCTTTCGACAGTTTGAATCGAGGTCTCCTTGTGTAGGAGAAGCAAAAAAAAAACTCATAGCTATTATCAAGGCTACATACAAGGGTAGAAAGTGTCACGTCTTGCACAATGATAAGGTGTCTGAGGATTTTGATGTCCAAAGTCATCGCTGTTGTTCTTAGTGGTCATCAGCGATGTACTCCATGCAGCATTGACTGAAATTAACCATGCAATTCGATGGACTATGGCATCTTTGCCTACTTCTACATGGGATAATGGACCTTCACCTGATGGCCCAAAATCTAGAAGCTGAGGCAAACAAAGTGGGGCTTAAAATAAACAGCCAAAACAAAAGCATTTTTATTACCCGTGCTCACTCAACATTGCCGGACAGGAAGTCGAGAAAGTAGACAAATTTCTATATCTAGGAAATGGACTGTAGGAATTGGGCTCTAATCGTAGTGGCACAGAACTGGATGCGTGCAGCAGAATCGGAAGGCAAAAGCTGCGTTCGGGATGTTATCCATAGTCTGGAGAAGCAATGATCTCAGCACAATAATCGCTCCAACGTAGAGAGAGTACTGCTATATGGGTGCAGTACTTGGAAGCTGGATACCACTAACACACGCAAGCTGCAGATTTTCGTAAATAGATGTCTTAGAATCATCTTCAGAATTTTTTGGCCCAATCGTATCTGCAGCGAACAAATTTAACAGAGAACGGACCAAGAACCTATAGACATTACTATATGAAGGAGAAAGTGGTAGTGGATTGGACACACCCTACGGCGAGAGGACAACTCCATTGCGAAATATACCATGCAGCGGAATCCGCTCACCCAGGCAGGCAGAACTGCGTGACGCCCTAGCCAACTTGAACAGTTGAGGAGGAATCAAGCTCTTTGAAAATGATTTGGATGTAATTCAAACTCGTTGCAGAACTTCTCACAAGATGGTCCGCAGGCGTTGTTGACGTCCTATGCTCCTCGAGGGGTGAAAGGATTAAGTAAGAAGAAGAATGCAGACATACTACGAGTGTCTATAAAATCAAGAGAATAGTATATGATTCCAATTAGTTCCATGCGTAAACGAGACAAAATCGAATGCATGGCTTAAGACTGTAACGGTTACCCAACTTACTCTTCGCATTTAGGGTTCCTGGTGTTCCTGTAAATATATAAAAATATAGGACGGCGGTCCAGAGTAGTAAAACTAAAACTAATCGATGATTTATTTTGTCTCAAGCTCTCACTTTTTTTTTTACCATTACAAGAAGCTTCGCCTTTAGCGTTGGATATTTGTAAATATTTTTCGTTTCCTCTTCTTTTTGGAAACCGTTAAGCAGCTAGATTCCCAAACTCAAATAAATCTCATTCGTCCTGTTAAATATTTTTCTTTTATTTTTATAAATAATTAACATTTATTTCCCTCATATAATATGTAACTTTACATTCTACATATTTCTTTTATTTTATTTTTTCTTAACAAAAAAATTTAAAATTTTCTTTTATACACACATATATCAATACATTTACATTCTTATTTCTATATTTAATGTTCCATATTTGTTTATGCTTTTATGCTGTTTGTTTTTTTAAAAGGAAAATTATATTTCTAATTTTATGGTTGGTTGTTGTATAAAACACATATTTTTTGTTTGTTTTTGTTTTATTATGTTAACATTTATTGTTCTAACATTTAGCTATTATTTGCTATTGAATATTGATGAATTGAATTGTGAATTGTAAAAACATTTGACATGTGTAAATCTTTAAAATAATTTGGATATAAGCAGGCAGCGGACAAGTATTGCTTTCTCGATTTTGATTGATCTCGACCATCCATAAGTTTTTATTAGCTTCATGTATGCACATACTCGTGTATGTGTAATATAGATACATCCATACTTTGATAAATCTTTAATTCAATGCTACTGCCTGCATATACCTAACAAGTTTTTGATTATCTATAAGGTCCGGTGGTTATAGAAACTCAACTAAAATGAAAGCTTGTAGAGTGATGTTTTAAATAAAGGATCAAAGTCGGCCCCCAGATATATGAGTAAAAAAGAAACATCGAAAGACCCATGCTAGAAAAATGCGTATGATCATCATGAGATCAATAGGAAATGTCAGACTTTTAAGGAAATTCTAAAGAGGTAACCCAAGCATCACAGCCCAGCCTGAAAACTTGCAGAAATCATTTCTGTGGACTGTTAAGCGGTGATGAAAGCCAACATGCTGGTTTGAGGCAGATGGCCCACGTTGCTGCCCACCCAAGCTGATCGATATTAAAGCATCTACAATCGGTTTTAAAGCAAAACAAGTTGTTGGTCATGAACACTGAAAATTGAAGTATACAATGGTTGGGTGAAAATATGTCCGATAATTGGCGACTGATCGCCCATTCCGCAGCAATAGACATCGGCTTAGCTCCATCAAAAATAAATGCATAAATGAAGAGCACTCTAGAAAACATTGAGTAAAGGTCACGTGTAGCTATGTGAATATTGATGAGGTACACTTGAGGAATCTTATTATTCCTAAGGCTGAGAACATACATAGTGCAGGGGAAAGTACGAGGAATTTTTTACGTAACTCAGTATGGTTGGCTTTTTAGAATATCATGTCAAGAATCCCTCAGCAACAAAGTAATAAATAGCAGTAGGTTGTCTCATGGCCATCGAGGGAGCCTTTGACAAGTTGAATCATGCCCAGATATGCAAATGTATCTAAAACACAGGAGTTGATAATACCACATGTAATTAGATAAAGTGCATGCTGGAAGACACGAGAATAAAAACTGAACTAGGTAGCGACAAACTTAATGTTATTGCTGCTAAAGTTTGCCCCAAGGAGGAGTTCTCTGCCCCTTACTATTATCTATCGTAATAAGTGAACTGTTCAAGGGCACGCAGATAAAAGTACCATAGTTAGGAATGGACCAGAAAAAGTATACTTTGCTGTACTTAGCGATAGGAAGACTAATGCAGCATAAGACGAAACATATCGCACAAGCTAAGCTCAATAAACTGCAAAGACTAGCCTGTGAAAACAACTCCCACGGCAGCTCTTGAGATAATCCTTAACCTCCCAACTTTACATCTTCATTTTAAGAAAGAAGTTATGGTCAGTGCCGACGTGCTCATCACCGAAGATGAAACGAATTCCAAAATAATTCATCCAGATCTCAAACGAGAAGTCAACAAGAATGATATACTTGGAATAGCTATCTCAGACAAACGTCTAACAAAATACCACTTCAGCCATAACTTCGAGGTCGCTTTTCCAAACCGAAGGAACTGGGAACATAACACCAGACAAAACAGATAAAATAGCTGGGGCTCTTTGGGTGCCAAATAGTCATGTAGTCAGGCGAATGAGCCCGAAAAGGATTTGCACAAAATTCAAGACGCTAAGACAATTTTGCGACTTACCAATTAGCATTGCTTAAAGCAGTATCAAAGAGAGGCTAACTGAAGGAGCAAACCATTACCGGACAGAAACTGAAGACAACAGACGGGCTAAAAATTTTATTCCAAGTAGGAGTCCAACTCCTACAAATAAAGATTCTTAACCGGACACTGCCGATTTAAAAAAAAACATCTAATGACTTGGTCCTTGTCAGGGCATTCCTAGGCTTTTGTATTCACAGCTGAAAAGCAGAACTGACAGTAAAAGTCAGGTGCCTCCGACACTCAATGTGCGGAACACTAGTCAGCGTCTGACCCCAGAGGAGGGTAGATAAGGACTCACCCGGTGAGATACCACCACATCTTACCATAGGTCCTGTGAAGTAGTCATGATTACGTTTCAGATTTTGATTTTGTGATTACGTTTCAGATTTGGGGCTGTACACAGGGTTACTGGTTCGCCTTCCTGAGAGAAGTTAAAGCATCTCAAGCTCCATCTTAAAGCATATGCCTACCTCAGCTGAAATATGAAATTTAATCAAAATCGTTTGAGTAATTTTTCGACAAAATCTGCCATTAGTAAAGTACCGTTAATTTTGGGGTTAGATTGGAAATTCTGATTTCACCTCGAATTGTGACCCTACAGATTCCAGATGTCAAGTTTGAAGAAAATCCGTAAAACTGTTTAGGCTCCAATCAGCCATACATACAGACAGATGTACAGACTGACAGACAGACAAACAGAATTGAGAGACCTAATTTTTTGAGAAACCAATACTTGCTTTTTTCCCTGAAGACATTGATCACACCATACCCAAGCGAAATTTTGACAAAAACTTCCAAGTTACTCAAAAACTAACGACGAGGTGGGTGGTGGTGTCTTCTCTGATAGGCTTAATCTAAACCTCTCTTTTTCGATAATGCCAATAAGGGAAGTCTTGCCTTGGCTAAAGAAAATCGTGATATCCTCCGTTGATATCCGCATCTTTTCAGACAGCCAAGCAGCAATCAAATCCTTGGAATCATCCTCAATAAATTATTTAACAGCTCTTGAGAGCCGATCGTCTCTTATAGAGATGGCGGAGCAGTTTAATATTCACCTAAGTTGGGTGCCAGGCACAGGGACATTCCAGGGAATTGTAAGGCTAACGAACTTGCCAGACATGGAACAACAATACCCATCCTTCCAGGCAAAATTTCGCTGGGTATGCCTATCGCTACATGCAAACTTAAATTAAAGCTGGATGCTATTGAAAAGACAAATTCTAGGTGGACAAGGGGTACAAGCTGGATCTGAAACGCTCTAAAAATTTGATTTCTCTCAATAGGAAGCATATCAGCTCTGTTATAGGTGTCATAACTGGACACTGTCTAATAGACAAGCATGCAACAAAGCTTGGCGTCTTCTCAAATGATTTCTGCAGAAGCTGCATGGACGAGGACGAGGAAGAGACCATTCTTCACCTTCTTTCCACCTGCCCAGCTCTCTGTCAAAGAAGGAAACTCCACTTAGGAGCCTTCTGTTTCAATGACCTAAGTGATCTGAACAATATAGACGTCAGGGACCTTCTACGCTTCATCAGAAGCTCCAAATGGTTCAGCGAGTAGGATAGAGGCCGCGTCCCAAACCCATGTGGTGTCTAAGTGTGTTGGCTTTCTGTTTACAGCCACCTCAACCTAACCCAACCTAATATTTGCTCTTATAAGTGCAAGTTAAAAAGTGGAATGTGCAACTGGAACGAAGAAACAGCAGAGCATATACTTTGCCACTGTAATTGTGTTATCAGGTCTCCATTATTTAGATGAGTATAGGCAACTTGGTGTGCATCATACGGGGGGCATCTGAAGGCTCTGCACATAGCCACCTGTCGTTCCTTCTATTGACCTTGTGGTCCTGGTCTATATTCTTTTCATCGAAAAAAAAAAAAAAAAAAAACCAAAAAGGATCCCACAACTTGTTGAGGAGCTGCCCTCCTCGGAGCACATGCTGGTTTTTCGTTTCCTCCGACATAACTGCTCACTTCTCATGGCATAAGACTTATATCGGAGGTTTTCATGAACCACACCGTGAATTGGTAGCTCAAATACTTGAAGGTCCCTTGCGACGATGTTCCACGGTCCTAGTGCATACGATGTTGCACTTGGGCTTTTCTTGCTGTGCAAACGTGTTGAATGCTTTTTACGCTTCGAAACAGGAGAAATATCGCCGGTAGAAGCCTCCAACTCGACGCAAACCTTGTGAGCGATCGGGGAACTTTCAAAAAGTGCCATATTTCGAGATCACTCTGGTCTGCATATATGGCAACAATCACGGCGTATCTTTTCATCTCTTGAGTTAGGTATTTATTTGGCTTATACCCGGGACAAATTTAAACCTCTGTTATCAACTAGATCAATACTTCGACTGAAAAAAGACATATCTTCAAAAAGCACCCCGCACCCTGTACTATAGCATCCTGTACTATCATGAAACATATGATA
This sequence comes from Pocota personata, assembly GCA_963082735.1. Classification (NCBI taxonomy): domain Eukaryota; kingdom Metazoa; phylum Arthropoda; class Insecta; order Diptera; family Syrphidae; genus Pocota; species Pocota personata. The sequence goes on along the minus strand of OY720432.1, from coordinate 82,992,371 downwards.
TAGCTGCAAGTCAACCCAAAGATTTAGCCAAATTGATCACCAATTCAGGCGTCACGAACAAGCTTCAATATGAGGAAAATACGATTGGCCCATAAGTGGCTGCAGTGATATGACCTAATGTCCTACCTAATCGCAAAATCTACCTGATGCCTGGTCTATTCAGAAGGATTTCAGTTGATGTGCTGCTTTTAAAGTGATGAAAGCTTTAAATTACAGGTCAGCAGAAAATTACACTATGCAGGATACAGTCTGATAAATTAGTTGGTCAAGGTGACATCAAAAGTTTGATTCAGTTCTAAACGAGACTTTTGAGCCCCGGGAAATTTTTCATTTTAAGCACCACTCTCATATGCTTCACCGCTGGACCTTGCATCTCAGTAATAACATAAGTAAAAGATTCTTTTCTATATCTAGTTACATACTGTTTACTTTAATTATCTAAAAATCGTACTTACAATAAATTCTCATACATTAACCATTTTCACTGAAACAAAGAAACAATTTATACTAAATTTAATAATTTTTCAAAAGTACAAAAAATTAACCAAAAAAAGAATTCTTATACTTGTGTGTGATTTTGTATTTATATAGAAAGGGTATAAGTGTTTGTGTGTGAATTTTTCTAGAGTGTATTATAAAATTTGCAAAATAAATTTTTGTATGTGCTGTCTCTAAATATGCTAAGGACAAAAAAAAAAAAAAAAACGTATTATATATTTTTTTAATGTAATTTTAACTCTTTCCCCCTGTCTCTGTCACTATAATAATTATATCGGTGTGACAGAGAATCAGAAAGAGGAGGACATTATTCGGTCCCCGTAAACTTCAAAGCTTCAAACGAAGTGGAAGAAATTGCTCAAAAAACTCAACGAATCGTTAATTATTTTATTATATTATTTTTATACCATCATATACCATACAACACTGTTTCGCGTGTGCTAATTATATGCGATATGTTGTCCATTTCCGGTCATGTTTGAAATATAGCCTTGGGTGTCCTATAAGTTACTCGTATGCAAAGGACACAAAGAATTGCATGAATAAAATTTGGCCGAAAGTATTCTCAATTGAATTTATTCCTGTGTGTGCACACAGGGGTAACCTTTAATTCTTAAATCCCATAAAATTAAGGTTTTCTATAGAATGGAAACAAAATGATGTAATGAAAGTTGCGAAAGAGTCCCTTTTTTTGTTGTTGTTGTCTTTAACCCTATGTCAAGCTTGGACAAGCGAAATAATCCGAAAAAAGGTCGAAGAGTACACCTTTAATAGATGTTTGCCCAACGAGTAATAAAGTTTGTTTTTTTTTTTTTTTATAAATACACTTAAAGTAGGTATTGACCCCCCATGTAGGTGGTAATAAAATTGACTGTCGACCGTCTTGCGAAGGATTGATTTAAAAGTAACCCGAAAGAATCAAGAAGCACAAAGCTGTTATCTCTTGTATGGATATTTTTATTTTTATTAATTTTATCCATGGCCCAGCTTGTACGGTTACGACTAATTAGGGTTAGAATTGACAAAATTTAGTACCAAGTAACAGTAGGTGGGCGTAGTGTAGCATGGTGGCAAAGGAGATAAGATGAAATTAGTTTCCTATAATCCCTTTTGAGGTGGTTTTTAAATAAACAACCTTTTTAAGGGTTGATTAGAATTTGTGTTCTTTTCCTCGGTCGTAAGTAATCCTTTTGGTTGTCATTTGAAGTTTATTGCTGTGGGTACTGAATTTAAATGAGGTAATCAAACAATAAGATACCTAATTCTTAAGATCATATCGTTGTCATCGTCTAAGCCAATTTCTGAGCAAAATTCTGAGCTAATAAATTTGTTCCTATATACCTACATATAGTAACTTTTTTTTACATTCGCCTATAACTTTGTTGAGAATGATGTCAACCAGACTTTCCATTGTGAGTTCTGAATGCAAATACAATATTGATGACGAGTCAGTAATAACTTTTGCATTGTATGCTTGTCGTCTGCACATGTTTCGATTTTCCATTGCTGTGTTCCTCAATTTCAGTTTATTACACCAGCAGCATCACAAGTATCACATGTCATGTATGTAAGTACTATGTGCATTTACATTTGACATTTAAATACAATTTCCTTATTTCGATTTACTCCACATTTTCAGTAACTCAATTCCAAGGATATGTGTATGTAGTCTATGGAACTTTTTATTAAGTTGTTTGTCGTTTTCGATTAATGAATGAAATATGTCAAAGACAGTCGTCCTTTGACATGTTTCGTTTTGTACGAGTAAGTTACAGAAAATAATATTAAAGGTCGTATACTCGTACAGGGTGATTATTTAATAGGGGCCATTATTTCGGGATCTGGTAGAGTATTGAATTTGACGATTTGCACGTACTTCCACTGTACTATTGTTAAGATGTAAAAGAAAATATTTTGAAATTTTGCAAACTTGGTTAAGAAATAAAGTACCGTTATACGCATTTTTTCCAAACTTGGTACGCCATTTAGTAACACATGGCTAGGTCAACTTAAATATTAAATTTAAACAAAATTTTAAGAGTTGCTGTCGAGAAAATCGATTTTTTCAAAATCGTCCATTTGTAAAGTACCGTTAATTTTGGGGTTAGAATGAGAATTCCGATTTGGACTCGAATTGTGATCACATAGACTCTAAATATGAAGCCTGAGTAAAATCCTTCCGACTGTTTAGGCTGCAGTCAGCCATTCATACACACAGACAAACGGATAGACAGACGGAGTTTTGAGTTCTTCTGCAGGTAGGTAAAGTGGTGATTCGGAAGAACCCAATTAGCGCTAAGTGCGCCGTTTTGATACCACAAAAACTCGTGTACCCTGTTTGTTTACATGTGTTATTGGAGATAGAAGGATATAATTAAACCCAGCCCGTGGAGTTCAGAAACATCCGTTTAGAGGCTGAAATCGTCAAAGAAGGGTTTACCTAACGTGCGTTGTCTGGTCCTTGCTAGGGCAGGATAACTGCAAAGAAAGTGGAAAAGAGTTTCCCTCTCGTTGCTGTCTTTGCAGCTGCGACAGAAAATGTTTTGAGGAATACCAAGCTTGGCCGCGTGGTCACCTAGAGGCTAGTGACCTGTAATAATGGCTACAATTCTGGTAATAACAGGCCTTGATCTGCCTAATAGCTCATTTGATTTAGGTCTGTTGGAACTGGGGCATGTCTTTCTTGATATAGCAAAACTGGTAAGGTTGTTCCACTCGAGATTGGCTAGCTATAGGAAGTGAAGGTGTAAATTGCCTTTAACGACTCCTATCGGAATATTGACTCTTTCCGCTGGCGAGCCGTTAAGGGCTGACCCTCGCCTGGCCAGCTCGTCTGCTCGCTCGTTACCCTCATAATTACTGTGTCCTGGGATCCAAATGAGAGTAATTCCAGAATGGATACTTTGCTCGTTTATTTCAAACCAGTTTGAGTTCTTCTGCACTAGTAATACTTAAATTGATCAAAGATTATAACGAAACCAATACTTGCAAGTGAAAATGTTTTATACTAGTAAGTATTGGTTGTTACGTTTCTACCATCTTCTTTACTTGGCTCTATCTTCACCAAAATTGTACCGATTTCAACAATTGTACTTTTATTCCAACACTAAATACCCAGTGCATAAAACGTTAAGCTACAGATCTCCTGTAAATTAGAGATAAACTGGATTTTTCGTAATTTTTTTCTAATTTTAACATAATTTTTGGAGAACAAATGCGTAATTAATTAGCTATTTTTGTCCCACAATGTGAAGGGTACTTAAAAGTGAAACAAACTTATGCTTTGGAATATACACTACAAACAAAAGTTAAACATCACAAGTCCTAGAGACATTTTTTAGTGTTTTTTTACGTTGAGGCAGTCATTTGAATATATTGCTCTAGGATTTGTGACTTTTCACTTTTATTTCTTACGTACCTTAGAAATATTTTATAAGTTCCACATAAAAACCGATATAACTCCATACTTACAATAAATTGTTTGCTTTGAAATTTAATGTTCTATCAGATCACAAAGTAGTGGCTTCTTTTTGAGAAACACCCTGTATGTGATGAATTCCGATCGCACGTGCAGGCACAAACGATTTATTCGAGAGGCGGAACAGAATTTATTTGAGTAAGGAATTATTTATCAGAGACAACAATCTTGGAAACGGGATGAATAAATTCAGAATGGTGACAGGGTTCCAAGTTACGGTTTTAATATTAGATCGACAAAAATGGGGCCTTTTAAACAACTAGGACTATACAGTACTTTGATGAACATTCGTCAATGTCAATGTATTTCTACTCCAAATCTCTGAGAGGCCGAAATATCTAGGGGAATTTTAGATATCAAGCCAATATCTAACTGGGTTTAGCCGCGTTTTATTTGGAACATTTATATGCAGCTACTCATGCACTCAGCAGTGCGGTAGGTGAGTAGTATAGTTGTGATAACAATCGAATGATGTCATCTGGTAGACTGGATTTTTTTTTTTTTTTACAAAAAAGTAGATAGACAAATGCATTTGCTGAAAAGATACAAAAGTGTTGATGAGAAGAATACAATTGAGGTCAGGTTTTTTGCCACTGGTGAAAAAAAGTGCGTTGTATTCAACAACTCATCGCAATTATCTGCACGTACTTCCCCAGGATCAATGGAGCACGGCTATTAAATAAAGTGCACTACTTTGTCCTACGTACTTGCACCTAAGTTGCAAATAGCTATGATAAGCGAAATTTTTAAAATTTAAAAATCAATAATCGTTGTTATACAATTTTCCAAAACTTGATATTTCATGTCTTTCTATAAAATGCGGCGCAGATTTCGATTTGCTACAAAATCGTTTGCGTCATTTCCGAGAAATATCCAATTTTCAAAAAATTCGGTAATGAGTAAAGCACACATTCTTACGTCATCTAATCACACATGACCAGCTCAACTTGAACGAAATCGTTTGAGCCGTTTTCGAGAAGAGTAATTTGATTTTCCAAAATGTGCCGTCAGAACTAGTACCACTGCCGACCTCTGCTATTTGGACGAAGATAAAAGTTCTTCGTCAATTGTGCTGTACCAGGTATTGGCTGAAGCTTTAGGACGTCGCCTGCCTTGCGGATCTTAACGAAGAGCCTGTCTCGCTATGTAGGCTGACGGAGCATATGACCATTTTCGTTTCTAAGTTTCCAGGGCTCCCTTTTTATTCGCAGTGCGGTTCCAAAGTTCAACGTTGGATATTCTTTCTTCGATTTGCGTAGAATATTTTCAAGTCTTGCATCTACAATACAGTTCTGATTTTACATTTGAATTAAAAATTCAATTTTTCATTCTCATTCTCGTCACAAAAGTACTGTTTATTGGGGTTAGAATGAAAATTCAAATTTCAACTCAAATTGTCACCTCACAGAATATAGATATGAAGTTTGAAGTAAATCGGTCCAACCGTTTAGGCAGCACATACTTTCGGGCGGGATGACATGTATCCGGCGTTTGACGACTTCGGGCCCTTCTACCTCAAAATCTGCATATCATCGTTTAGCACCAACCTTCAAATGACACGTGTCAAAAATTTCAGACAGATTTATTGAGTAGTTTTCGTTTGACAGCTGTTGAAAGTGGACAAGTTTGTGTTTTTTTGCAATCATCAAAGCAGGTTACTCTACCAATTGCCAAATTATTCACTGTATTCTTCAGATTTGGGCCTCTGTGATTTCTTTTCCGCTCTAAATATGGAAAAGTGAATAGCTTGGAAAATTGCTGGACTAAGTGTATCGAGCTGAAAGCAGATTATGCTGACAAATAAATTAAAAAAAAGGTGTTTTCTTTCCTAACATGGGTACTTATCATACTGCAACTAAGTAATTTTCGATTTCACACATACATAGATGTCTTTGGTCATATTTTTTAATAGCTTCTGTCAATGACATATTTTTTCCTTTCGATATTTGTTAGCTGTCAGTCTTACTTTGCTTTAAAAGCAAATTGCGCGTATTTTTGTGAAAAGGTATTAGTTTGGCGTTAGTTTTAATATGGAGTGCAAAAACGAGCATTTTCGTCATATTTTACTTTTTTATTTCCATAAAGGAAAGAACGCATCGCAAGCTGCTAAAATACATACAGTCAGAAAGACAGACAGAATTCGCAGACATACTTTTTTGAGTTCCTCTACACTAGTAATACCATAATCGATCAAAACCTCGAGATCGAACATTTTGTGTTTATTTATGGTTAAATACACAAAAATACTTGTTTCAAAGATGATTAATGTCAATCAAATTTCAGTTAAGTTTTGTTTTAGTTTTTCCATTTGAGATAGAATGATAGAATACGTACTGCCCGACAGAAGATTGAGAACTGGGTACGCGATGCTGAGGTTTTATTCAACGGACATATATCGGACATGTATGTACTTTTACCCGACAGATGAATTGTTACCAAATAATCCATTGCTGCTTTAAATAGTTTGGTACGGAAGCCGTCAGCTCCAGTAGCATTATTCGATTTGAGGTCCAGTATTGCTACCTTAAACTCAATATGACTGTCATCTTGGTCTTAGTCCTTATCGCCGTTAACAGCATCGTGCAGACAAGTTATGTAAAATGTATATTAAAATTGCTGATCAAATTATTTATTTTTTGCTGATGTATTATTTTTCTGCTGGTTGATTATTATTCTTTGCAATTATTTAGGTGATCACTAATAATATAAGCGAAAAACAAATAATCGAAATAGGAGAAAATGATTTTGCCACCGGGTAGGTACTCTGCAACAGTCATCTACATATTTTAGCCTCAGCCAAATTGTAGCGCTTTCCTAATATTAGAGATGGGTTTTGTGCAAAAGACTCCTGCCTTTCTTTCTCAACTTGGAACACCCTTTTTGTATATCATGCTAAACTATAATACAAATATCGACCCACAAATTAAATCTGAAGTGAGTTGGCATTGCATACCTTTCCCTACCTGGAAAATGAAAAATATAAATTTAACACCGCATTGGAGCAGCACCCACATCGATATAACTAGCACTTCTAACACGCACTGACTTATTGTAAAACGACTTTAAACAACACTTATGCTTGGATTACTTTTTAGTTTAAAAAAATTCTTTTCTTAAGGTTTTGGACGAGAAACAACAAATACGTTTAAGTTTTTAACCTCAGTTTTAGTACTTTTTTTTTTAACAACGTTTTCAACGTTGGCTTTGTAAAATCCTATCCTATTATTGGTTTCACGCAAGTTTTGTTTGCTTTTAATTTTTTTTTTTTAAAATACATTTTGATTAATCACTTTTAAGTTTTTGTTTTGTTTTAGCCCATTTTTTTTGTTACTAATTATTTATCTATACACATGTATCTTATACTAAACTCCCTACTAGGATAAAACTTATACCAATTGTTTTGTATTGATTCCTGTTTTGCAGTTGCCTATTGTTGTTGTTTATGTTGTTGGCGGTCGTCGTCGTCGTTTGGCGAGTCCTTATACAGAGTAATTGTAAAACAATAGAGAAAAGACATCCAGAATGGTTTGTAGAAGGGATAGATATGAATATGAAAGGTGGTTAGGTGGGAGAGAGGAGGTGGTCGGATGAATTCTTCTCTTAGACTACAATTGGAGATCTTATGTCAATTGTCTTACTGTCGGTAAGGGTGGATGACAATGAAAGTGATGTCAGGTTGTTGTTATAGTTTTCGGTAAATGTGATGGCAGCATCACTGGTGGGCGATGGAGTGCGCGTTGAGGCGAATGCGTCTGATGATATTGTAGATGCTGTGGATGCCATCTCGGTGATGTTATTTACAGTTGACATTGAGTACTGCATTCCTAGGTTGAATTCAATTGAGCAATCTATTCCACTTCGTTCGTCTCGTCAAACCTTCTCCTTGATATTGTGTACTTGTGGCGTTTGTATATGTGGCGGGACAGCAAATCTGAAAGTTAAGTGAAGAGAAAGAGTACTATTAAAACATTTTATAGTGTACTATTGAGGTTATTTAAAAACTAAATAAAAACACGAAGGTAAAAAGAAGAAAAATCTTCGAGCGCAACATAGAGCGTTCCGTTAAAACTAAGATACTTAAAAATTCGAACTATTCTGCCGGTAGTTTTCTTGCATAATTTTTGAATTATTGAACCGATTTTGGTGATTTTTGTTGGTTAAAGGACTTTCATGAGACGCCTCAAGATATAACCTTTATTTTCAGGCGCTATATAAGAAAGCGATATGATACAAACAATCCTTCACTTACGTATGAATAAATATCACTATTTTTGTAAGTTTTTGGACGATGTACTTTGGAAATGAGACGATGGGCGGGGCCATCCCGTGGCCTAGTTTCTCCCATCAAAATTGACGAAGACAGTATGCGCCTATCTGCAACCGTTTCTAAGTTCTATGAAAATTTGATTTTGAAGTCCTGTGGCAGAAATGCAAACTGTTACAAGGAATATAGCATACCGTTGAATAGGAAATGCTTTCGAACCATATCTCTCAAATTAACTTGGGCAGTATAAGTGGTTTGAGTCAAAACAAACTTCTAGCCACCGAAACTAGAAACGGGGGAAGATAGACACCCCTCCCTCCCATACAATTTGTTTATTGCCGTAGTACGACCTTTCACCTCCCGAAGTTTGAGGTGGAATCACCCTTTGGTAAGAGATCATCCAAGTATTTTCTCTATGGGGTATTAATATCCTATCCACTTGGTACGAAGCTGATTAAAAAAGCAACACAGTGAAGTAAATTCGCAAGATTGCTTGACCATGTTTTACTTACAAATTTGTTTCGTATGACGTACCCTTTGAGCACTTTTAAACGCGAAGACTCGACACGAAGAGACTTCGTTATTCTCTTTTGGTGTCGTGTGTTACTTTTACATGTCGAGATTCTGCACAGGGGATTTATGATATTTCCGTTTCTAGTTTTATTCGTATTTTACTGTGTTCAGTGGTAGTCGAAAAAGAATGAAGCAAATGAACACAATTACGAACGAGGCAAAAGAAAAGACACAAAAGTCTTTCAGATTCTTCTACCCGCCTACATGGACTACCCCCTCTACTTATCACCTCCCGTTTCGTTACTATCTAGTGTCTTTCGTGTCGAGCCTTCGCGTGTAAAGTGCTCTTTGCGAGACATTCGCAATCAAAAAAATTGTTTTCATTAACTTTCGGATAAAGTCGTACATTTTGGAAGATTCCGTACTCTCAAGCTTCTAAAATTTTGAAAAATTCGTCATCCATCTTTTAGAGAATTTCTGAACCTAAAATTGCGATAGTAATTATTTGTTTTCGCACAAAGTTTTAGATATATTGAGCAGTTAAAACCGTCTCCCAACCTGAGAGTGCATATGTATTTTAAATGTCAATTTACAAAACTATTTCTCAACGAATTTCAAAATTTCTGTGTACAATTGCGAAAAAACTTTCTGCGAGGATGTAGAGAATGTAATTTCCTCATTGCTCAAGAGAATTACATTATGGGAATTTTGCTTTAGGCACACATATTCTGTGCACAATTCGCTGTTGGCGCTAACACCCCACACAGAGCCTGGCGCTGTGGGACACACAAATGGAAGAAACCTACAGTTTTATGCCGTTTTCGAAGAGCATTTTTTTCGATTGAGAGAAGCATTTCATGACAATTTTACTCTCGGATATTTCTCAGACTCTTGCGAGATATCAGAGGTCACTTGAGTCATTGTGACCCGGTGTCCCAAGTATATTAAAGCAACGTAGCTATGCAATATATATATGTATGTATGTATGAGATCAACTCGTGACCTACTATTTATTGAAGATAATTATGTAGTGAAGAGCTTTAAAAATATTTAGAACCTAGAAATTAAATTACGTGCGATTTTTTAAAACGAAATAGGGAGTACACCTCTAGACGAGTCGTTCATAAGTTGAAAGGTTGTTGGTGGCAGCTAACTAGAAACGGGGGTAAGAGTGTGTCCTCATGAAGGCACTTCTTCTTGTTACAGATGGCCGCCGATGAATTCTCTTGACATTCAGAGCTCAAGTCACTAAGCATGGTCGCGGATGAGCTCTAATTAGGCCAACGAAGTGGGTTACTGGTATCGGTTTAGTCGGCGCCTTGTCCTAGGTGTATTATGCAAGGAACTGGCTCTCCGGGTTGGGGGTTTTGTCGTAGACGTAACTTTTTACCACTTGAAAATATAGTTATAAGAAAAGCACCAGCATTGGATAACAGTCGACCCTAAACGCATGCACGTTGTGCGAAAGCTGCTGCTTAAAAACTTGAATCTGTATTATTACAGTATAAGGGAAATATTACTGCGATCCAGGAGACATATACGATAAATAGAATAGGAAATGCTATAAAAGACCAAGCTGCGACATTTATTATAGTTGTCATAAAAGATTGCAAATGTTAGGATACGGAGCGATCATGGGAAATTATCTACGTTAAGTGATCGATTGACTGTGATCTGCATCAAAGCTACTACAGCATAAGCCCCTACCGAAAAGGCTAAAGACCCTATCGAAAACTAATTTTATGACCTGTCCGGACTCCACGATACGACAATAAACAACGGCTTCCGACTAATTGACTTTGCAGCAGCTCGTAATATGGTAATTACATAGTAGCACTAAGAATCCATATAGCAACCTCACCAGATGACCGAACCATAAACTAAATCGACCAGGTGCTAATCGATGCAAGGCACGCATTCTGGATATGCATACATTCAGAAGGGCCAACTTAGATTCTGACTACTTTCTTCTTCGAGTTAAAAATCAGAGATCATCTCATGAATACTGATTTTTGTAACTCGTGCCATGCACACAAACTGGGTTAAGTTACTAATTATCTGTTAAGGTTTTCTTGCACTTCATTTCTACTCACTTCTAATTCTGGTTCTTTGTCAATCTGTCTAAAAGAATCAAATTAGCCACACCATTCAAAATCCTTCAAGCAATCTATCAATTTAAGAGCCAATAAAATCCATTTTATGACATTGCACTTTTTCCACTTTTCCCCATTTACAGTAATAATAAACCACCATCTCTCTACTCGTATCTCCATCATCACTATCCTTAATCTCAAACCCTCGGGAGGAGATTTTTCTTCTGTATTTTTATATTTGCTGTTTCATATCTGCGGTTCGTGGCTATTAATTTAATAGTACGATTTATGGATACTTTGACCATCTGAATATAGTCAAGTTGCTGCGTGACCCTAAAATAAGTCACCATCGCTGGCTCTTGGTGACGTTTTGTCAAGGTTATAGCTTTTGATTAACCCTCTGAACATGTGTTTTTTATGTCACATATTTATTACTACCTGTAGTATCGATCCTATTTTTTTATGAAATATGATATCATAAAAATATTCTTTATAAGCGTGAGTAAGCTTTTGAGAGCATTAAATCTATTGAAATATTAAAGTACGTATCCATGTATACCGATGAAATGGACAAAAGTATGAATAGAGTTGAAGTTGAGAAATCTACCGACTTGAAAATGTTTATCATTCTTGCTAGCCCAGACCTTCATCAGAATCAGCAGATAACTGATGCCAAAGGTGGCGTTAGATGACTCGGATTCCTCAAAAGATGGCAACGTTTTTTCACTTCTACAGAAATCCAAATGTCATCAATTTTTGGACCTTACATTTTGAGCTAGGAAAATGAAACTTCGTATAAAAATTTTTTGGAGCCCGAAGCAGTGCAAGTTCATGGGTGCCCACGGTGTAGTGGCTAGAGTATTTACTTGTGAAACGAACTGTGTAGGTTCGAGACTGAGCGGGAAATAGCAACCAACAGCCACCCGAGCATAAAAGTGAAACGGTTGGAGAAACTTAGATTTTAAGTTTCGCCAACCACTACACCAAGAAGAGGCTTCTGTCTGGTAGTACAATCGATCAAAAATAGAGTCTGAGTGCTCCGGGAATTAGAATTTTAGATCGTCTGAGGATCTGTAAACATTTGGGGTTGCTGCTGTACAAATTATACAGCTGTGGCGTTGGTGAATAACTTTGGATGTGTTAACTTTGTGTAGATATCTGGAGTTGGTGCACTTTTGCACGTCCAATTGTATGAGGACCTGGGGAGGGTTATATCATCAATGCTAGGAGATGTAACCATCCGGAGAAGCGTCTGCAGAGGAACCCCTCAAGGCGGAGTTCTATCTCCTTTATTGTGGTTCCTCGTAGTGGATGAGATCTTGGTGATACTGAAGGAAAACGGCTTCAACGCGACGGCCTATGCCGACGATGTGGTCATCCTGGTTTCGGGAAAATTCCCTTCAGTCCTAAGCGAAAGACTAAATCTTGCACTACAACTAGTGAATGATTGGGTCAGCAGCAAAGGGCCGAGGTAGTTCTTTTCACTAAGAAGAGATCAATTCCTACCTTCAGACCCCCAAACATCGGTGGTACTGAACTAAGTATTTCAAGTTCAGCCCGATACCTGGGCGTAATTTTAGATTCCAAACTGAACTGGAAGGATAATACTGCCGAACGCATCAAAAAAGCTAGCGTAGCTTTCTATTCTTGCAAAAAGGCATTCAGCAATACGTGGGGCTTCAAACCAGCTGTGGTGTACTGGATATACACAGAGGTCGTAAGACCCATTCTCACATATGGTTCACTAGTCTGGTGGATGGCTCTTCAGAAGCAATATCATCTTTCTAACATCACCAAAATCCAGAGAGCAGCGTGTATCGGAGTTATGGGGTCAATAAGAACAACACCATGGAAACCATGCTCAGTTTCATTCCGCTTGATGTATACTGTAGCAGTCTGGCGGCCAAAACCGCAGTAAGACTGAGAGAAGGCCGATTGTGGTCATCGAGCTTTTACGGCCATGCCTCCATTTTATCCCGATGGGGAACTACCAGCAGATCGGCGGAAACTGATTTCATGACCCCTACGCTAGCATTTGAAAGGAGATTCAACATAAGAATTCCTGACAGAGCGCACTGGAGGAACCTGAGAAGCATGAAGAAAAAGGAACTGGCGTTCTATGCCGACGGTTCTAAGATGAACGTTGGCACGGGAGCCGGAGTTTATTGTGAGGCCCTAGGAATAAACAACTCCTTTAGAATTAGCGACGACTGCAGCGTCTTTCAGGCCGAAATCACAGCCATCATACAGGCTGCGGAAATTATACGCGAGAGTAATATCGTTGGTAAAACGATAACTGTCTATATAGACAGCCAGGCAGCCATTAAGGCTCTGGACTCTGCTGTAATTAGATCAAGTCTTGTGAGAACCTGCAAATCGGTCTTAAATAGAATATCCAGAGCCAATGTGGTGACCCTCTGCTGGGTTCCAGGGCATATGGATATCGAAGGAAATGAAAGGGCTGATGAGCTTGCTAGGAAAGGGTCGGCGCTGCGCTTATCGCGGGCCCTCCCTTTTGTAGTAACCCCAATCAGTTTCCTAGAAGACGAAACCATCGATAGAGCAAACAGCCGATGGATTTATCTGGAAACATGCGCAACGGCCAGGGCGCTTTGGCCGGCCTTTAGCAAGAAGAGATTAACCTCTCTGGTGAAACTTAGTCGTTATAATACACGGGAATAATTACTGGTCATTGTGTCATTGGAGTTCACGCGGAGCGACTTGGTGTGCTACATAACGACTACTGTAGAAGCTGCAGGGACGAAGAAGAAATTGAATCAGTTCGTCACCTGCTGTGTGATTATCCTGCCCTATCCGTCACAAGAATGAGGACTCTCGGAAGTTACTTATTCTCCGATTTGGAGGACTTAGGTAACATAGAGCTTACGGACCTCCTGAGATTTATATCATTATCTGGGTGGTTCTAACAGCGGACTTTTTAACATTTCCAGGGTTAAACGATTGGGCACAATGGACCCGAATTTGTTGGTTTAAGTGAGCAGTGACTCTATTTGTCACAAGGCACCCATCTACCTAACCTAACCTATGAGGATCTGGGGCTGGTGCTACACAAATTGCATAGAGAATTTATTGCTCTCAAATATAATATTATCGTTTCGAAAATGTTGTCAAGAATATTTTCCAAAAAGATATTTTCGAGAATCTACTACGGGAAACCAGCTGTTACATAGGCTTCTCACATATTTTTGCTGCCATCACTTTTTTTTGGTTCTACTAGGTAGGGCAAAAGTAATGTCAATCTTACTTTGCTTTAAAAGCAAATTGCGCGTATTTTTGTGAGAAGGTATTAGTATGGCATCAGTTTTAACATGGAGTGCAAAAACGAGCATTTTCGTCATATTTTACTTTTTTATTTCCGTAAAGGAAAGAACGCAGCACAAGCTGCTAAAAAGATACGTGATGTTTATGGTGAAGAAGCCTTAAAAGAAAGACAGTGCCGGAATTAGTTTGACAAATTTCGTTCCGGAGATTTTTCACTGAAAGATGAACAACGATCAGGTCGACCATCGAGTCGGATCGTCATGTAACTGTACGAGAGGTAGCAAAAAAAGTTAAAAATGTCACATACAGCGATTGAGAAACATTTAAAACGTATGAAACTAGTTAAAAAGCTTGATATTTGGGTTGCACATGGTTTGAAAGAAATTCATTTAACGAAGTGCACCAGCGCTTGAGATTTGCATCTTAAACGCAATGAATCCGACCCTTTTTTGAAACGAATCGTCACTGGCGATGAAAAATGGGTTATTTACAGTGACGTCAATCGAAAATGATCTTGGTCCAGGCTTCATGAGCCAGCACAATCCACCTCGAAAGCTGATATCCACCAAAATCTGATATCCGACCAATTCGCATCTGTACTGTCAACAACTGAATAGGTTAATTGCAGCGATCAACGAAAAACGGCCAGAGTTGTTCCATTGAAAAGGTGTAATTTTTCACCAGGACTACGCTAGGCTACATACATTTTTGGTCACTCGCCAAAAATTATTGGAGCTTGGTTGGGCCCTGACCTTGCTCCATCAGATTACCATGTGAACAAGCGAGCATTTTTTTTTTGAGCATTTTCGGTACCCAGCGTGAACAATTTTTTTTTATACTTAAATGCTGATGTGCAATTCGTCTGCTATCTGCCACATTTTTATTCTTCGGTCGGCCAGAACTAATTTTTAAATTTTTTCGACGTTTTATTCAGTGACCACTTCACAGCTACTTCGTCCTTGTTGAAATAAGCCCATTTTTTGATACGAAGGCCCAGAATCCTGAAGATTCGATGACATGTCTTCGAAAATTTCTTTATTCGATTTTCCTTTTTTTACGAGGTACTTTATAACGATGCGGTGCTCAAAATTGTGAGAATTTCCGATTTCGGCTGACATGGTGAAGTATCCTACCACAGATAATAACAAAATGAGATTATTATTGAAACGAGGTGACATTTAAACTACTAAATAGTGCTGCAATTAGTGCTATCACTACTAAGAAGATAACTCATTCGCCCCTCGTATGTACGCACAATTTAGAAAATTGTTATCAAATCCGTTCCTTCCATTTTAGTAGCTCCTACCAATCCGAAAAGAACGTCTTATGCAACGGCTTATACAAAACTTGGGATTCTGATCGGAATTTGGGACACCTTGCAGATGCCCAAATTAAACTCAAATTTCTGCCTGTATTGTGACCATAACTAAGCGGATGTTGGTTTTTAAGTACTCCAAAGTTTGGGGATTATCTGCATAAATACGATCTTTAGCGTAGCTGCACGAAAGGAAATCTAACGGGGTCAGATCACAGGATCTTGGTATCGCCAAATCTCGAATCGGTTGGAGAACTTTTCGTGTCGCTCAATGTCTTCAATCTCAGGCTTTGGTTATCATTTGACCATAGCGCAGAGAATTCACCTCAACAGTAGCGCCTTCGTCGTTTTTAACAGAATACGACCCGGTCTGTCATCTGTGGTAGATGCAATAGCTTATCAACGATAGGATTCTCAGAACCCCAAATTCTGGAATTTTGTATTAGAGAACTGTAATTTTTGTAGTAAGATGTAACAATTTTAATGCATGCACAAGTGGTGGTTAAACGATCCATACTGTAAAATAGCAAGGCAAGAAGCAACAACCTATCACTATGGATGACAGATGGATTTGACAGGTGCCATATGGCAGGGATGTGTAAAATGCAACTTGATCGTAATGATGACATCGGGAGGACGGAAAAAAATACTGTGAATCATAAGCAACAACAATAACAGCAAAACAAAAATACTCCACAGTTATCTGGACGCCACCCTTGGAGTTCACTCCAACGCCACCTGAGTTTCAAACCAATTACACCAATCTGTCTTTCTCTCTGTCTCTTCCCCTTTCCACTCTTCCCTGCAATTTATAAAAAAAAAAAAAAATTATTGCTTTCTCGTAATTCGGGGAGTAGTAAAAAACGAAAGAAATTCTAAAAGCCAAACAATCGTTGGTCTATCCATTTGAGGTCAAAGAAAGCAGTTCTTGTCCCGTGTCCATCCGTCTGTCCAATCAGTATGTCGCGCCTAGATCAACAACGAATTTTGATGAAATTTGGTCTGTTAGTTTGGTCAGAAACTAATAAAATCAGGTTAGAAATATGTAGAATGGGGTTACAAAAAATTTCAAAAATCTTTTTCAGCAGCGGGCTAACTCAAGAACATATTGAACGTATATTGATAGACGCAACGTATATATGATTAGTCGCCTTTGCTTTCTAAGCAACAATTTTCTGTAAAATAAAGGAAACTATCACATCAAAGTATCCTTTTTTTTACTTAGACTTGGTTCGGATTGTCATGACCTTCAACTGTCTAAAATAAAAATTATTTGAATTCTTTATTCGATTTGAGAGAGCTGCGATTTTAGTCACCTTTAATTTTTACAAAAGCAGTACTAGGCTTAGCCAGTTGAAAGTATTACTTCGAACTCAAACTTAATTATTTGCTACTTAGAGACTTAGCTTCGTAAGATTGCCTCTAACCTCCAACGACGCGTACATTAATTACATATGTATAGACATTACATTCCGGGAAGAATGCTACTCTGCTTACTAATAATTTTCTTAGAATTTTGCTTATGGATAATACTCGTATTCATATCCTGCTCATGTATTTCCATTAATTGAAAAGGACTCTGTCGGGGCACATACTCGTATGCGAAAAGCTATTCTATTCAATCTGCAAATCCCATCGGTTGAGTTCATAACTAACCTATTAAGCAGCTACATTGATAAGTATAAATACAATCTACCCTTGAAACTAGGCATCCCACTCGATTTACACTCCCAACCTTTCGATGTTAAAAGTGCCTACACACACAGCAATTTACGGAACTAATCTGTAGGATTTATTTATTTATTTTCTTTAACAGCTATGTGGCCATGCCTACATGGCATGTAGGCACTACGACTAGAAAGATCTATTGTGCCAGACGCCACTTTTTAAGGCAGCAGTACTTCTACTTTCCTTATGAAAGCTATAATTGCGGCTGCGGAGGAGTTCTTTAAGTCTAATGGAGACATGATCTCTTTAAGGAAGAAGCTTCTCCTAATTCTACACAGAGCTACACACTCATATAGTACGTGTTCTGCGGTTTCGTCCTCTTCTAGGCAGAGGTGGCAGGTGATATTCTCTGAAATTCTCATTTTACTCGTATTAAGGTGGTAAAGTAATTGACAGTGACCAGTAAGGAAGCTCACAAGCCTTCTTATGTCGTTTCTGCTATATTTTAGGATATCAACTGCCTTTTTTTTGGAAAGGTTGGACAGCTCTTTTAGCTTGTCTGGAACCTTGGGAGTTATTCCAGTGGGAAATGCTCATGTTGCTTTCCCAACTGTTCAAGGTCAGTTTAAAGGCAGAATCATATATTCCGCAAAAGTGTTCAGGTCCAATGAACAACTCAAAGGAACCTTTTCTAGCTAACAGATCTGCAGTTTCGTTGCCGTCAAAACCTACATGACCCGGTACCCACCACAATTTTACTTTATTTGTAAACTGTCGAAGCAGCTTAGAACTGATTTTGAACTGATCAGGTGGGAGATCAGTGCTTTAAGCGCCGCTTGGCTATCGGTATGTAGATAGCGGCACCTTTGATGCCTGAGTGCAAGTTAATACTAGCACAGGATAACGTAAAGCTCGGCCTGGAAAACACTAGGACTCTTTCCAAGTGATTTCAAAATCTTATAATTGGGTCCATACCTCCTGAATCCATTTTTGATCTATACCACACGATTCCTTTTGGATCAAGCAACGGTCCGCCATTATTACATATATCACGGTTTGGGATCTCAATCTCAAACCTTCTACCAAAGTAGAGTGATTTGGGCGTAAAGTCAGAAACCGAGCTGAGCATATCTAGCTCGGGGAAGTCGGTTAGTAGATCCATGAGATCCACATGATCCCATGTACTATTAACACCCGACTTTTAAAGACTAACTGCACTGCGAATTGCCAATTTTTGATGGAAATATGCAACGGAGTGAGATCGATTATAGCTTCTATGGCTATTGTGGGACAGGTATGCATAGTATCTGTGATTCCAAGGCAAGCTAATTTTTAAAGTTTGCTGAGTTTGTTGATGGTTGTGACCTCCTTGGTTTTCGTCCACCAGACAGCGGACACATATATAAGGATGGGTCTTACCATCGAAATTGGTCCCTGCAAATTGTTGTGTGTGTAGGCACTTTAATGAAGCAGATGTAATGCCATCTATACGTACCGGTGTTTGTTCCGTCTCTCCTCTTCTATTTTCAAACCTGTACAGTAAATAACAAATTAATCCCGTCACTTTCATTAGCTCCGTCGGTATATTGTTTACACATATCAGCCTCAAGTCATTCGCATCTTTAATTCGCTTTTTATTGATCTTGTATCTGCCTAGCAGGCAGATATGTACTTACATACTCATCAGCTCATTGGCTTAGTAACTCTTTATTAGTCCCTTATCGAATCAATATAATCAATCACTTACCCAATTGAATTGACACCTATACTACTGTTCGTGCCACTGTGTCCATCTTCACTAATGCAGCTACTATTTGGCGGTTGGGCTGGAGACTGATGATGCTGGTGTTGCTGATGGGTCGAAGTTCCCTTTGACGTCTGGGTCTGTGCCGACGAGACGGGTGTTTTTGTGAAGGGTGCTTGAAATGATGTTGACGTGATTGTGAAATAGCCGCCAGGCTTCGGTTTCAAGTGACGGTTATTCATTTGCATGTGGACAGTCTTCATAAATTCAATTTGATGAGCTAACTTTTGGATTTGTTCCTGTCAAAGAGATGGATGATGAAACGGATGTCTCAACGTCGAGCACACGCACAAACTTACCTTTAACTCCTCGTTCTCCTGATACAAATCGGGTGATTCTTCAGGCACAAGACCAACACCGTTCAGAGAGAATGATGCAGTTATGCTTCGTACTCGTGCCTTATTATCCCATTGGTCACCTTGTCCCTTAAATACCCGAGAGATTTTCGGTCCGAAAACCAACACAATGGTGACTGTTGTGGACATCTGTGTGCGTATGAATCCCAGGAGATACTTAATGTCCGGACCAGCTTGCGGGAAGATAAAAAGACTGTGGCAAAAGAGAAAAGGGGAAGGCATAAGCACAATGATATTATTTTTGGTTTAAGGGGATTCAAGAATAGGATTGAGTTTTGTTTTTTGTATCTCTGAAATCCCTTTTGACAACCAAGTGCTAAGTGAAATGGGAAGGTACTATAAAGGGTTCTTGAAATTAAGAATTTTTGTTTTCTCTTTAGTAGTTATGATGCAATAAAAGGCTGGAAATAATCGATAACCATATACTCGTAGTCAGTGAGCTTCTCAAAATCACGTCAAATAAAAGTAGGAATGCGCGTAAACTTGTCGTGCATATAAATAAACTGAAATGACCATTGGGGAATAATAAGAGACGTGACTGTATTCTGGCGTACAGAAACGATAATTGGAATTATAGAGGATAGAGAAAATTGAACCACGGAATGCCTAAGGACATAAGCTGGGTAGGGTATTGTTGATGGGACATTTAATTACAATCTTACGTAGACTACCAGCTGCATTTATCGCTTGGATACCAGCAAAGAGACCACTAAATCGGATCCAGCTAGTTAAAATTATGAGTTCAGGAGGTCCCTTGGGTTAATGTTTTTTAAATTTAGAAAAAGGCGATTAGGTTATCTCCTTTCCATCAAATAGGTATGTAGATAGTATTAATTTCATTATAAAGGTCAAACTGTGACAACAAACTGAGTGGACGTCTAATTATAAATAATTAATTTAATCGTGACGTTTCTATTTGTACTTCATTCAAAATAACCCATTCATACACAATACCTACGAATATTTCGCTGTCTTGAATATTAAATTAACTTCTGCGAAGAAAAGGAACTAGGCAAATGGCAAGGTTGAATCGTATTAACTCTCTAATGTCACAAATGGAATGACAGAATGAATTAAATTACTAAATTTATATGCTACGCAACTAGTTATCATTATGACGCAATCATATCCGTCATGATTTCGATTATTTCTATTCTATTCGGAGAGAAGTAGATGAAAGACTAAAGTAAAGTAAAAAAAGGATATAGAGGTTAGTGGAATTGGCATATGAGAAAATATGAAATAGGCACTTCAACGACATATGGTGTATCTCTATGTTACCGTGTATAGTGAGGTAATGATGTCCATTAAATAATACACAAAATCGCTAATACTTGGTGTATTTTTTTGTATCTTATACAGGTTGGGCCATTTAAAAGTTCGGAATATCAAAGTTATAGGATTGTCAGATGACGAAGGTTTAAATGGACTACCCTGTATATTTAAAGGGTGTCCATCGGAAAATCTGCAAGTTTAAATTGTAATTGCTTGTAAATTAAAAGGGTTAGGTATCGTTCGACGTGCGTGATTTGCGGATTTTCCAGTCAAAATGAGTCACTGGCCGGGTTGTGACTTATAAAGTATGGTGATTCGTTGGTTCGTGCGCGTCACGCGTTTTGTATTCACTTCAATATTCGACGAGTAAGTGAGGGGCCGAGCACGCAACTTATCTGATTGTGGGTTCAAAAGGTTAGACCAGAAGGGACAACGATTAACCAAAATCCTCCGGGGCCATCAATGTCAGTGACTCGAGTTCGATGCGAATTTATGCGCTATCACCGTAAAACGATAAGGAAGATTGCGACCTGTATTGGAATAAAAAGATCAACAGTGGACGTTACTTTGAAAAAGAAACTAAAGTTTCACCCATACAAAATGCAAATCATGCAGTTTCTCAACGATAATGACTATTCTTTAAGAGAAATTTTAGCGAGAACGATGCTGGAATGTTTCCGAACAGCATGAACGCTTGGAAACATATTGTTTACTGAAGAAGCACATTTTTATGCCGATATGTATGTTAATAAACATAACATGAAATACTGGTCCCCCTGCAATCCTAGGGAGCACCATTAAAAACGTTTGCATTGTCCAAAAACGACAGTGCGGTGTGCAATTTCTGCCCGAGGGATCTTGGCCCTTACTTTTTTTAACCAGCGAGAGACAGTCACTGCTGAAGTGTATTACCGAATGATCGACGAGTTTTTGGTACTGCATCTGCAGCTGTTTCCCGGGTTCACCAACAGAATACAATTCCAGCAAGACGGGATCACTCCACACACAGCTAGAGTATCAATGGAGAAGCCGAGGGTAATTTTTTGTATGGAGACATACCCTAGGCACCTCGGTCACTGTACCTTACACCGTGCGCCTTTTTTCTTATGGGGATACCTTAAGTCGCGGGTTTACAGTAACAATCCCCGAACAATTCAGACCCTTCAAGAAAATATCCCCAGTGAAGTTGATGCCATTGAACCAACGCTTTGCTCTCGCGTGTTCACAAATTTAAGAGTCCGATTTCAAGAGCGTCCGGAGAGAAATGGACGGCATCTAGACGATATTGTTTTGAAAACATGAAATCCGCATTATCAAACTCTATTTTGTATAAAAAAAAAATGAGAATAACGTTGTAATTTTTTTTTATTTAATATTAAGCTTGGAAATTTTCCGCTGGACCCCCTTTATATACAACAACAACGATAACTTATATCGCATAAAAAAAGTGCGCCCATACTGTTTTTTCCTCATGTTATCGATAACTTGCAAGGAGATGTCACAAACGACTTCATCCGCCATTTTTAAGGACGCCATTACAAAACAAAGGGACACAAAATAATGGATAAATAAATAAATAAATAAATATTTTGGCGCTAACAGCCCAATGCAGGACCTGTTTAATAAGCGCCTGATTGTTACAGTGTCATTTAGATGCATGAGTTGCCAGGTTTTTATAATGGTATTTTTTGTGTGTACTTTATTTAAAAAAAAATCCACTTATTATCAGCTAAATAATTAAACGACCAACAAAATATGCTAATGCCGGCGAAACTAAATCAATCAAATATAAATCATCCGCAATAAAAACAATTTACAATCAGAAACAAGTAATTTTTAGATCTCCAGAGAATAATAATAAAAAAAAAACAAATCAGCAGAAAAAGCAAATGATTGCTAGCACGAAAAATAAAATATGAGCTGAGAAAATGTTTTCTCAGCCTAAAATAATTACTGGATCAGCAGAAAGAAACATTTATCCAAGAAAAAACTTGAGTGTAAATTTTTCACTACTAATTTCTGAAATTCGTAATTGCTCAAATTTTTCCTGGAATAAGTGTTTCTTTCTGTTCGTTTTCTATTCCACAATGAATCCTAATATTTTCCAAGGCTATTTTTTTACTTTTTTAATTGACATTGTTCACATAATTTTCCAGGCAAACTGTTAACATTTTTGCTGAACTACTAATTTTTCTATTAATCAAAAAATTAGTTTCTGCTCATAAAAAATGATATTCTGCTGATCAAATAATTAATTTTTTAATAGGAAAACATTTTCTAGGCTCATCTTTTATATACTTTGAGAATATTATTCGTTTTTTTTTTTTTTTTAATTTCCGCAGATAAAAAAACTTCCATTGATGATCAAATGATCTAATTTTGCTGGTCAAAAACCTCTGATCGATTAAATGGTGATAAAAAAAAAATGTTTTAAAGCTACATA
This sequence comes from Pocota personata, assembly GCA_963082735.1. NCBI lineage: Eukaryota > Metazoa > Arthropoda > Insecta > Diptera > Syrphidae > Pocota > Pocota personata. The sequence continues at coordinate 82,969,382 of OY720432.1, read as the reverse complement.
ACAGCTCACACAAAGGCTTGGTCTAGCTCATCGCAGCCATTCGTCTTTAGCGACATACGATTCGTCCAATGGAGACTTTCTGCTTGCAAGAAGGTACATCGGTGTTTATCTTTGCTTAAGAAATATGAAAAAGTTGTTGCCATTGCTAAAATACGTCTTTGGGAGGAAAACCAAATTAAAGCCTTTGCTTAAAACCTAAAGTGTGTACACAAAGTGTACGATTTGTTCGCACGTTTTTGCACCTATATGTCGTTTATTTGCAAAAATTCATTAAAACTTAAAGAAAGTGATTACAATGATTTTTTTCTAAATCCGTTTTTCCAAAACTTGGTGTGCTATGACCTCGCATATGTCATATATTACAAACAAAATCGATTGAGCCATAGCAGAGAAATAGTCATTTTTCAAAAACTAGTTAAAAAAAATACGGTTATACGTTGTTTTTTTTTGGCAAAAAGCAGATAATCCATCCTATAGCATATTTTTTCGAAATCGTTAGAGCCGTTTTAGAGAAACTCAATTTTTTTTTTTCAAAATCGGCTTATTTCAATTTTCATTTTAACCTCAAAATTAACAGTATTTTACAATTTCTTTTAAAAAAATGTGTTTTTCTCGAAAACCGCTTTAACGATTTCGTTAAATTTCAAATAACGGTACTTTATAGGATATGCTTCGGGTGATTTTTCTGACCTTTGGTATCTGGGTAGTTTAGACATTCAAATACTAAACATACAGTCAAAAGTAGTTATCGAACTTTTTCCAACTACTTTGCTAATTTTTTTAAAACCCTAATTTCTCGAAAAATTCATACGTACCTACATACAGTGTATCAATCTCATATTCGTACACCTGATGGGGCGATATATGTATATTTAAGGGAAAATGTAAGCAAATTGAGCATATACTGCAAACTTTTATTGATTTTAGTAAGAATACATAAGAATAAAAAAAAACTTCAATTAATTCAAATATTTCAAATAAAGTATTGCATAATAAACAAGTATTACATAATAATTTTCCGTCGCCGTTGTATTTAATTATTAGTTCGCGCAGTTCATTTGATGTCTCACCTTGTTTTCTACCCATTTTTCCAACAAATCTCGAAGAACCTCACAAAATAATTTTTCTTTTCTTTAATTCACTTTGAGAAATAATAATTCAATGCAAAGGACAACTTTGACAAGCAACATAACAGTAATTTTTGTCTTTTTAGTAAATAAACGATCGGTGTACGAATACGAAATTGAGCTACTTTTATTTACTTTTTTTTTACTTCTCTTCTATTTCCAAACCAACGTGAATGTTAACTATTCTTAAAACTAGATGGAGTGCAATTGCTCAATATCCTGTAATAATACATACAATATTAAACTTAATTTTTCAAATTGTTTGTGATCAGATTGTACGAATATGAGATTGATACACTGTATGTACACTCCGGGACAAAATGATAAGATAGTCTCACAAATTCTTAAGAAAAAAAAAAGTGTGCGTAACATTTGTCAAATCTAATTGTACCTACATATTTAGACCGCACTGCCATAAAATTTACTTGTTTTGAGGGAAAAACCGAAAACTGGATGACACAAAAAGATAGAACTTGTTGATAATTTGTGTCGATATTTCCTTCAGTAAGGATGTACATATTTAGGCAAATATTGGTGAAAGTAGTATTTAATTATTTTTTTTTTCAAAAAAAGGATAATATGGGATGAAGAAAAATGTTAAATTAAGCTGAAGTACAAATAATTTTGAAATTTAGGAGCGAAGGCTGGAAGTATTGCAAAAATATCAAAGTCAGCGAAGAGATTTATTTAATAAACAAACATGAAATTTATGGCCAAGAGAAAAACGTGCGATTTTGCGGAAAGTTTAAAATTCTTCTTTAACGTCAACTAAAGCGGGAGTTAAGACCAACATAGAGTTTTACAACAATTCTAACTTCTCCATAGGCGAAAACTGCTTGCGAAGCCACCTATAACAGAAGCTCACAAAACATGTCGTCAGAGTTTGTTCGCAGCCATTGCGATTGGAAGAAAAAGTGGAGAATAGTTATATTTACAGAGGAAAAAAAGTTAAATTTAGATGAACCTAATTGCTGGGATTACTATTTTCATGATCTGCGTAAGGAGCAACGAATTTTAAGACACCGTCAAATGAGAGAAGGTTCAGTAATGTTATGGGCTGGAATGAATTGCCTACAACGGGAGGACCGAAATGAACTTAAAAAAAATGTTTGAGAACTATTTCCTGCAGATTATTTAAATTCAAATGTAGACAGTATGTAATACAATAGGTTGCGCCATTCAGAAGTTACGAGTATAGTGATATTTAACTACAAAAAAAAAAAACACTTATTCCTATGCAAACTTTAAATACATTGAAAAATTTGTTTGTGTTCAACATTTCTCAGAAGCTCAATGCCTTCGATAAATTTCACGTGATCGCCTTAAGTCAAATGCTAGTAATATTCTCTTGTCTTTTTTTCTGACAACTAATGAAATATTCGCATGTTCGTTTATTTATTCAATTCCACAGGGTAATCCAAACAGCATATACGAGTATCCACATTTCCGCTAAACCAAAACAACAAATACTCGTATTTACTCAAAAGGAAAAGTATCCGCAAATTAACTGAAACATCCATTCACGAATACTAGATACAAAAGCCACGCGCCATCATTCAAATGTCACTCGAAAATCAGTAGCTTGCCCACATTGACCAAGCGTCCCTTATTCATCCCTTCAATTTCCAAAAATCGTACTAACGTCGAAATTTCCGTTATCAATCCAAATGCGATAAAATTTCGTATGCGTAGCTTGAGGTTTGTTGCGGCGCATTCAGTCGGCCAAATTCTATCCTTTTTCTTCAGGACAACTACACAACCCACACAACAGAGCGTAAAAATATAGCTGAATGTAATTCCGATATCAAATGGCTCAATCTCAATGTAAGCAATTGTCAATTTGGAAAATGACTATTTCGGGCACAAAAGCCCAAGCGTCGTCGGTAGAGCGCGGTACTGCTGAGTCAGTTACAAATGATAAAACATGGTAAATCCGCCCGTAGGTATGGAGTAGTTGTTTATTGATTTTCTGTGCCAATACCTTTTGTGACAATGCAATGGGACCTGGCATAGATTTCGATCTCTCCGAGGCAATGATAGTACTGAGGAGAACCTCAATGAATTTGGATGTAATGAAAATGTAGGATTTCTCCTCCGGAATGTTCTTCGTAACCGGAGAATGGGTACTACTGTGGGACTGAATTGTATTTCTAGAAAATGTGTATGATGAAGAGTCTTTACTGTTATTGCTTTAGAAATGCTTTAAGGTCAGACTTTAGGGTTAAGTACCCGATCTGATATGTGTGTTTCTTGGGTCTAAAATGTGGGTATTCATTTAAGCTTTCCTTACAAACTATTTCGACGATAAAATAATTCGATTCATTCCCATTTAAGAGATTTATTGTTCGAGATAAAACCATAAATCTCGAAAAGGGAAAGTTAATGACCCTAAAAAAAGACGTAAGATATTTTAATCATGCAAAGTACTATTGCAAATAAGGATGCTTTCAAATAGTTTTGCTTCCATTGGGATTTACGTTTAAGTGGCAATCTTTTCAAATGCAATTATCTACGCCCTAAGCATACTACGATGTAGGCATTGAAGACGAATCGGGCATCTGCTTTTCCACTTCAATTTACCCTACTTAACGACCATTCGGTTAAAAACAAAAAAATTCTTTTGACCCTATTCCGGGGCAATCTGCCTGAAGATGATTTCTATAAGCTTGGTTGTGCGCAACTTTTTTTTTAGCGGACGTCAATAATATACTCTTAGAGTATAGTTTAGGGTACAGATGTTACTATGGGATCAAAGTTATTATGCCTTCGAATATCCTCTAAAAGTTGGTCGCAGTTTCATTGATGTATTCTAAACAAAGTCGATCCTTCTTTTATAGGTACGTTTGGAACCTTAAATACCTTTACACACTTACGTGGATATTCAGTTGTTCACCAAACTTGCACACTAGTCTGGTTTCGTACCCGGACTCACAATGGAACGTGAACTGAACGGACGCCTTATTATGACGTGGTTTTTAGTGTTCCGTAATAAGCCGGTAAACTAAAACACTAATCGACTCAATACGGTGGCTGTCTATCTGTCCATTTTACAAATAAATTAGTTAAGAACATTTCAGTGTTCCATACCAGAGAATAATGCAAACGGAACAGTAATGGACTCAATACGGTCTGTCCGTGTGTCTGTTACACGCTTGTAACTTTTCAACCTTTTTTTACGAAAATTGTAGGTGCTGGACCATAAAGAATTAGGAACAATTTTAAAGAAATATTTTTATGGGGAGCGTTTTTTTAAGCACAATGTACATACCTATACCTAAAAAAAAAAAAAAAAATATTTTTATACCCCATCAAGTGACATGTCAAATTGAAGCTGAACTTCCAAGGTGTCCACACATTTTCTTTGGATAAGGGATCTTGAACAAAAAAGATGCTCCCTCTATCCATGAAACTATTAACGCGAACAATTTGAGGACACAATTAAGGGTATATACATTTATGAAGAGGTAAGAGGAAAATTATAACAAATTTTTTGGCACAGAGTTCTTCAAAAATATTGGAATACGTGGGGTGAAAAGTCTCCCCACCATAACTTACCCCATCTCTATCCGATTGGGATAATTTTCGGAAAAAAACATGTCTACACGTTCGACGTGACCAAAACTTCACCAAAATCTGTTAAGTGGTTCTTTAGTTAGTATGAGAGAGATTATTCGAATGCGTTTTAGGCCCCTCCTCCCTCATATCTTAACACAACTTCATTAGACTTCAATGACTTTCAACTGACACTTCGAAAGTGTTCGTCTAAATCTAGTTAAATTTCATTGAAATCCGTTCAGGAGTTCATGAGTAAGGCCGCTCATAAAAGTGGTTTAACGATTTTTGTTTGTAATGAAGACGTTGACATCAACTTCTTTCTATGGGGGGTTTATTTGTATTAAAATTTACATTAATTTTTTTAATTGTTTCCCAGCCTTCAAAATCGCTACCAATTTGGGATTCGGAAAGCACTGAAGCTTTAGACATGCATTCATCAGAAAAGTTAAAAATCGTGTCCCTGATTTTGGTAGTTGCTTGAGATGTAGGTTTTAATACCATCAAGACGGTCTGATTTCCTAAATCGCAAACTTTTCAACATATCCTCGACTTCCATTCGAGATAATTACTCACCTGGGGATGGGTCACAGCTTTGGAGAAAAATCCTTCCATAGGCTTCATTTACCAGGGCGTTCGTGTCTGTATCACCGAGGTGCTGAGATACAGTGTGGTTCTTAGTAAAGGTTGAACCGAACATGTTGGCTTTGTTGATATCCGTGTGAAAAACGTTGCCAGAGCTTTGTAGAATAGGAATTCTCCTGTTATTATTCTTTCTAATCTTAACTACATTCCAGAATGGCCTTGCATTTTTGTCTAAAAAGCTTAGTTTCCTATTCCACTCTTTATTCCTATACTTTTTAATTTCTGTAGAAATAAGTTTATTTAGATACCTCATTTGATTGCAAAGAAATGGCAAACGATGCCTTTGCTATTGTCTCTTTAAAGAATTTCTGATATGTACATATGTATTCAAGAACACGGTCAGGGATCTTGGCAAAGAAATTATTCCTCACTGTTTTCGGGACACTCGATTCTACAGATCTATGTATACGAGTATATTCCGAAAAAACTTCCACCAGACTGTCAATGTGTTTATTAGTGGAAACATTATCTAAGTCACAGGAGAGCTTCTTAAATCGTTACCTAGAAAAGCGTTAGTTAAGTTCCTCTACATTATAAACGCAGCGATAAGGCTAGAATATGTTCCGAGTCAATCGAAAGTCGCGCAAGTAATAATGATTCTGAAGCCAGGAAAACCGCCGAATGATATAAAATCGTATAGACCTATTTCGCTGCTGCCGATTATGTCTAAAGTTTTTGAAAGAATAGTACTTAAGCGATTACAGCCGGTTATAGAAGAAAGATCTTTTATTCCCAATCACCAGTTTGGGTTTAGAACCAAGCACTCAACAATAGACCAAGTGCATAGAATAACTGATTTAATTGAGAAAGCTTACGAAGAAAAAAAGATTTGCTCGAGCGTATTCCTTGATGTTTCTCAAGCTTTTGACAAGGTCTGGCATGAAGGATTGAAATATAAATTAAGACAAGTACTGCCGGAACACTTATATAATATTCTGGAAAAATTCTTGACGAATCGTCTTTTCCGAGTCAAACACGGAAATGAATATTCAGAATTTAAAGAAATAAGGGCTGGGGTGCCGCAGGGAAGTGTTCTTGGACCGCTTTTGTACCTACTATATACTCGCGATATACCGCAAGAAGAAGGCACCGTATCAGCTACATTTGCCGACGACACTGCCATCCTGGCAATGGGTAAAACGATCGAAGAATCGACTGAAAAATTGCAAGAAGCATTGAATAAAGTAAATGAATGGACAAAGATTTGGCGACTAGCTTTAAACGAAAACAAATCTGTTCATGTCAATTTTACTTATAAGAAAATAAATAATTTGCCCATCTTTTCAAACTCGGTTCAAATTCCGTTTGCAAACGAGGCTAAGTATCTTGGAATGACACTTGATGCTAAGCTGAAGTGGAAATCGCACGTGAAGAAAAAACGTAAAGAACTCGAAACCAAATACAGAGAAATGTACTGGTTACTTGGAAAACATTCCAAGCTTAATATAGAGAACAAACTGCTTTTATATAAGCAAGTGCTAAAGCCGATATGGACATATGGAATACAACTTTGGGCTTGTACCAAAATAAGTAATGTCAATATTTTACAAACTTTTCAAAATAAAGTGTTAAGATCAATAGTTAATGTACCGTGGTTTATTAGAAATAGCGATATCCATAGGGATTTAGGAATTGTAACAGTCGAACATGAAATCAAAAACTTCGCGCGTAAGCATAAAGACAGATTACAAGGACACGTTAACAATGAAGTCCTTCAAATTCTAGATGAAAGGAATCTACTGTGTCGTCTACAAAGGACTAAACCTTTGGACTTAACGCGATAGCAAGAAACCGCGTCTAATTTGCGGAACAAGCAGGAACTTTCAATGGAAAGGGACCTGCCAAACGATCTCAATACATGAAAGAAAAACTGCTGGATAAGTTAAAACTTTGTTGTAGTAATCAAAGAAATTTATCACGAAGCGAGGTTTTTTTAGAGAGTAAAAATCTCACACTACTATGAGCACGCGCTATCGATCCTCATAGTGTCTTCATGAAGAATTTTTAAATACCCTCAAAAAAAAATATCTAAGTCTGTTGAAATGTTTCTGAGTCTCGACTTTATTTCCGATCGAAATTGTGCCCAGTTTGCGTGTTTAAAATCTAGAAAGTATTGCACAATTTTTTTACCCGATTTAAGAAGTTGACAGAAGACTGGGTTATGGTCAGAACTAAGTTCGTTTAACGCAACTGACTCAGAGAGTAAACTAGGTGAATTTGTTATCGAGTGTAGAAGGGTGACCGAATCGAACCAGATGGGGTATATGTGGGACTAGACGGAAACAATATAGAGAACGGAAACGCATTTAACAGACTTGACAGTAAGTTACCACACGCATTCGCAGTCTCCTATGTCTACAGTTTAAGTCATTTCCGATAACATAGTCTTCATTTATCACTAACAATTTCCTTAAATCGGTGTTGTCTTTTTTTCAGCAGATGAATTACCACCAGGAAAATAGACACAAAGAATTTTGATTGCCCTACCATTATCCAGCCTTACCACTATACCTAGATTGTCTACGTAGCGAGTACGAACGATTTTTTTTTTTTTTATAATTTGCGCGCGCCAAAGAGGATATGAATACTCTTATACTATTACAGGACACGGGCGTTTGTGAAGGAGAGGGAGAGAAAGAAAGATTTAGTGTAGTGGTTTGAAACTTAGATGGTATTAAGTTTCTGTAAACTCCAAGGGTAGCGTCCAGATAACTGGGGAGCTTGTTTGTTTTGGTTTTGTCGTTGCTCATGATTCACAGTATTTTTTTCCGTCCTCCTGATGTCATCATCACGAGCAAGTTGCATTTTCAGCCATATGACCGCTCTACTGCCAGTGCTATGCGTTCGCAGTAGAGCTGACTTAGCTTTCGCAATTGATCGACTTTTTTATTTATTTCAGACGAAATAAATAGATGATTGTTTACATCAGGATTTGAACCGCGAACCAAGAGCGTGACATGCGTTGATGTTACCACTACACCACGGCCACCCTTAATTGGTAAAAGGGAATGTTGACTAGATCTCCGAATTAGAATAGCACTGCCACCACCTCTTTTAGCATTTCTATCTACCCGACAGCATTTGAAATCGGCAGTGGAGAGTTTGATGTCCGATTTTAGCCACGTCTCGGTTACGGGGGGTTAAAATTTTAATTTGACACAAACAACTTATGCTACTTTAACAACATTTTTTACAAAGCATTAATTTATATCGCTAGAGTAAATTTTGTATAGAATTTTTCACAAAATGTTGCACTATGTTAATTCCAGTTATCCACCCTGTGTATCTTTCTTGCACTACTTTAGAAAGTTTACATAATTATTTATCGCTATTTGGAAAACACCTTTAAGTGATGTATTGCGCTTTTTGCTATAAACTCTCTAGAAAATATACATATAATACCAAATCATAACATTCCTTTCAATTGGCTTTTACTGGTTTTCAATTGGCCACAAATTCGGCTCTGAGTACGTAAGATATGTAATAATCCTCATCGCAACCTCTCTGACATATCATATCTACTGGCCACTGAAGTTGACTTCAACGTGGGTTTCAAGTATCTAATACCGGACAGAGAAGCACTTTGAATGTCGTTAACCTGCCAATGTCACTTGTTAAGTAAAGGGTGTCCTAAAATTCGCACAAGAAGTAATTTTGATAGAAAACACAGGTTTTTAATTAAACATTGTAAATGTTTTATTGATTCATAAAGTATACAGTATAAGGTTATGTATGGAAGGGACTATCGGGTAAATGGCCTCCACGGTTTTCCTGACCTATGTCAGGAGAACCGCACTCTTTTGTCAAAATTTTCCATAACCGTTTTGCGTAAACATGGCTGAAATTCGTTGATACAGCGCTCAATTTGTTCCTTAAAGGCATGGGTGGTCGTGGGCTTATTGGCATAAACCTTAGACTTTAAAAAAACAAAAAAAAAAGAAGTCCAGTGGCGGTAAATCGCATGATCTGTGCGGCCAATTCTAATCACCAAAAATTGAAATGACTACACCAGGAAATGACTCATACAGCAATTGAATTGTTTCTCGGGTTGTATGGCATGTGACAGTGGCACCTTCTTGCTGAAACCACGTGTCGTCCACATCCATATTTTGCAAACTGCATTATCATGTCGCGATGACGAGCACCATTAACTGTTATTGGTCCGATGATGCCTCCAACCCAAAATCCCCGTCAAACAGTGACACGTTGTGGATGCATTTGCCTCCATATTTTGTACGAAAATTGCGAACTGTAGCTGCCAAACCTTCATTATTTTCAAAATATTGCTCAACAACGAAAACGCGTTGTTCTTTCGTGTCTTTTTCTGCCTGCCACACTGTCTTTTTTTTTGTTTTTGTTGGCAACACTTTACAGCACAAATGGCGCAAAATTTAAATCTTGCTTGAATTTTGGGACACCCTTTAGCTTAGCATCTTAATAATTGTAACACTTATAGGCTACAACGGCCAAATATAGACCTTAATAGGTCAAAGATACATCTGCAGATGCTGGAGGTGGAGACAGGGCTCAGATTTCATGCCTATAAATGCGGGCTAAAATCAGCGAAAAAAGGGTGCTAAATTAAAAACTTCCGGGCTGAATTTTAAACTTAAATAAAGTTTTCTACCACAGTTGCTCGGCATAGAGGTTTAAAAATGAGATTTAGATGGTTCCAGATAGATAGGTATCGTAATCCCTGCTCTATAGTGGATCTGTGCTGATCTAATTGCACCACGTCGAGGACCAATTCTAATCAATCGATCTGGCTTTAATAACAACAAATTATAGATAAAAACTGTGAACTGCAAGAATGAAAAATGACGAAAAACAACGAAAACAATGACTCCAAAACTTTTACTGAAGTTTTGAAGACTACCTATTTCTGTAGACTTAAACGGCGAAAGCTCATATTCAGCTCTGAGAGTTCTGTTTCTTTTCTTTCTTTATCGGGCTCCCAACACTTAAAGAGTCTCACAAGTTCACTGACTGGCCCAAGGTTTCTGAGGAGGTTCGGTCTCACTTGTCGTTTGGAATCTGGTGGTTTGAATTCAAACACCCTCTTGGTTGGACCCTCAAGTCGTACGCTTGATGTGGCCAATCCAATGTCAATTATCAAACACTGGAGTGGCTTTTTTGATGTAGCTAATCTATTTGTCCTTCTCGCACACAGGACCAAATATTAGACGAAAGATTTTTTTTCGAAGGCCTGAAAGACAACATTTAGCGCTCTGTAATCGACAATCGACTTAAACTTCATTTTTCTTTAGATCAAGATTCTGAAGAGAGCCTATACGGCGGTATTCCCATACCTAACTAGTTTTGAAATCCCAGTGAAGCTCATTATTCAATAAAAAAGTTAGCTGTGCAAAATTCTCAAGTCAATACATCAATCTCAAAGAACGAAGCAAGGGCCTTCGCTAGTTTTGAATTGCAGGCAAAGGATCTGGTTGCAAATGTATCGAAGAACCTATTAGATTTCAAAATACTTCTAATAGCACCTAAGAGCAAGACTCCCAGCTATTGTTCTGCTCCGGGCTAATGTTATTAAGTTTAGAAGCCTAATCCGTTGGTTGTAAGAGGACAACCGGATTGCAAAATGACTGAAATTTTGCGGAACTATCGGTAGAATCCAGTTGATCCTTAAAGGGGATTACCATCATAAATTATTATAAAGACCTTACAAATGCATTCATGTGTTTGGTGCATACCATTGAATGAGTCTCTTCTGGAAGGAACAGCAAGGCAAGCGGCAACATTAATCATTCGAATTAAGCAAACGAAATGCACCTACGAGTATCTTAAAGCACACCTTTCCCATTAAAGGTTTAACACCCATAAAATTATTCAACTAAAATTTCAACTGTAAGCTCTCGGCAAAGCCTGATCTGTGCTCGCGAATATAATTTAAGCAAACATAAATCCAATAGAAAATTTAATTAAATTCATTTGCGAAATTGTTCTCACAGCCGATGATGTCGACTACAACGACGACGACGACAAAGACGCGCGGGTGTAGAATAACTCATGTCTTTGTGCTCCACGTTTCAGCTGCCTCGTCTTGTTAGATTCTTTTATCATCTACCCTCACTCTTTATGTGAAGTCCCCCAGTACCAATAAAAATGTTAACCCTCACCGAGAATCACCCTCGTTCCACTACGATATCTCTTCATATAAAACAACATCCTTGTTCAACATCTTCTCTAAATAAAATCCACGTCGGGGAAGGGGTGAGTTAGGCACAAGTGTTACAAGTTTAATCTATGACAATACTTAAAGTGAGGTTCGCTTCAATGTTCCTTGTCTTTTTGGCAGCGAAATGCTTTCCGTTCCGTCCAAACAACAACTGTTTCAAATTTAAAACTTTTCTCTTTCCAGCGCAAAAGGACAACGGCGAACCCATTCGTCCCTTAAAGTGTGTCAGTGAAAAAATAAAAATAAAAAATAAAGACTTCTCTCCTGCCCTGCTACACAACGAGCCTATTGCGAGTGTAGCTTAATTTCGTGTGAAGCATTGTCCTGGAAGCACTTTATCTGCTGCTGCCTCCTACCATTACCGTCGCGGTCGTCAGGACAGCCCCTTTGCCGGTGATGGGCTCCGATAAATTTTATCTGTCATAACAATGAATGTTTAGTTCAGTGGAGTTATGGGTCTTATTTTGCCGATTTAGTCTTTGCGCCGGAATGACAATAATATACCACAAAGTCAGTCCGCCACATCCGCCATGGAAGGGGTTTGGCTAACGAAGGATGTGCAATCTCGCGTAAAATGTTTTACGATCAGCATACATATTTCGACCAACTGCTGTCGTCATTTTTAAGCATTATAATGCAATTTGGATAAATTGAAAGCTTCTGGAGGAATATTACCTAAACGTGATTATTATTAAATTTTAATTTTTGGACGAGAATGGATAAAATGAGTACGTCGTCGTCGGGGCCATCACAAATTAAAATAGCTATTAAATCACGGTGATAAGTAGCTCATCTGTGAAAGAATATACGGTACGGTATTCAAATAAGGATTTTCCAATGATAAAAGCTTTTATGTTTGCAGAGCTATTAAAGTAGCTATTCCTCACGTTCATAATTAGGATTAAGGTCGCGAAAATATAGAGATAAAGCGACCGACGATATGTTTATGGTGACCAGGAGAAGAGAAAGGGGCACGATACGATCTTGAACTGAAGCACACTGCAGAAGAGTTTAATGACGCAATAACAGACGATTTGGATTCAGATTGCCCAACAAATTTCAGAATAGATTAAGAGATGGCCTCAGGAAGAGTATGAGATTCCTTAACAGATTATATGAGTCGTTGATCTTGAGTGACTTACAGAAAACCACAGTGCCGGTGTATAGAGTTGGATATAATGTTCACTGGTTAATGTATTGGATTCCCATTCTTATCTTTCGGGAATAAGAATGGAGTAGTTCTTCTCATAGTCTGTTGTTCTATCGAGATCAACTGATCTGTATCTATAAAGTACAGATCCGTGTCCATAGGAGATTTGCTTCCACGAACCTGAATGTTTAAGGCGAATCGCACGTTTGCCTATCGTATGTACTCATCAAGGGGAAGAAGATTTAACATCGCTCCTAACCCTGCCTGTTGTGTTGATCTCTTTGCTCCTGTTATATTATTGTAGACTAATCTTTGTATCGCCACAAAATTGTCAAGATGTTGTCTGTTGCGTTCCATTCTAGATCGCGGTATACATATATCCAGTGGATTATGGACAGACGCAGGGGACGGCGTTTACCAAAGGGTTTCTTGCATACGTAGAAAGCGTATAGTGTTTTGTTCATTCTTTCTTCAGGAAATTATTCTGCCAAGTCTAATTCATATATTTCAGAGCTGTCTTGATCTGATCCATATTACGCAACTATGGAGAGAAGTTAATGTGGTTTTCATACCCAAAACTGGAAAATATTCATACGCCAGTCCAAAAGACCTCAGACCTATACTCGTAATATCTAAAATACTAGAACGACTGATTGATATCCATTTACGCGAGAGTATTGACACACAACTACTGTCCGCGGCTCAACATGTATACTGTAAAGGCAAGTCAGTAGAAACAGCATTGCATACGTTAGTCAATAAGATTGAGTACTCCCTGTATCATAAGGAGTACACAATGGTAGCTTTCCTAGACATAAGAAGGCGCTTTTAATATCGTCTATTCATCTGCGATAACGAAAGCACTGTCAAAGCTGAAGGTAGATAGCTCACTTGGCGAGTTACTGTTTAGTAGTCGGATTATCAACTCAAAGCTGGGTGGGACATCTGTTAGATGATTTGTCAGTAGAGGAACCCTGTGGGTGGCGTCCTATCCCCACTTCTTCGGAATTTGGTGGTTAATGAACTGTTGATAATTCTAGAGGCTAAGGGATGCAAAGTTATAGCTTATGCGGACGATGTCTCCGGAAAACACTTCACTACCTTAAAAGAGTTCCTACAAAACGCTTTGAATAAGCTATCTAGATGGACAGTTCTGTGTGGTCTAGGAGTCAACCCCCACAAACCCGAACTTGACCTCTTCTCAAGGAAATGTAAAATCCCACGTATTGACCTTCCATCTCTTAATGGAACAAGCTTAATTTTCTCCAACGAATCAAAATATCTTGGTCTTATTTTGGATAGGAAACTAAGGTGGAAACTTAATATACAGGAACGAGTTAAGAAAGTCACTGTCACATTCTTCTCTTGCAAAAAAGCCATTGGGAGCAAATGGGGCTTACAACTCGGATTAACTCACTGGGTCAATATCACGGTTATCAGACCGATCTGCCTGCCTTGGATAAGGCGATAAACCAGAAGTTATTAAACAAAGACCAACGTTCAGCTTATCTGTGCATTATAGGAGCACTACGAACGATACCTTCCGCAGCTATGGACATTCTTTTTCATTTAACACCCCTCGACATTTATGGCAGCTAACTCAGCTATTTGCCTTAAAGATACTTTAAATGGTCCAACAAAGTACCTATATATGGCCACGATTCCATATTCAATAATTTTAAAATCTTCCCTGAAAACATTGATTACACCATACCCAAGCGAAATTTTGACATTAAACTTTCTCTGGCAGCTCTAGACTGCCGCTCGTCTCGAATAGAGATAACGGACCAGTTCAGTATTCACCTAATTTGGCTGCTGGGGCACAAAAGTCCACTGGGTATGCCGATCACTACATACAAACTTAAATTAAACCTGAATGCTACTGAAAGGACAAATTCTAGGTGGACAAGTAGTACAATGTGCCTAGCGACAAAACTATATTTGACCTAAGCTGGATGTGAAACGCTCTGATTTGATTTCTCTCAATAGATTGCATGTCAGCGCTGTAATTGGTGTCATTACTGGACACTATCTAATAGGGAAGCATACAACAAGGTTTGGCGTCTTCTCAAAGGATTTCTGCAGAAGCTGCATGGACGAGGAGGAGGAGGAGACTGTTCTTCATCTTCTTTGCACCTGCCCAGCTCTCTCCCAAAGAAGGAAACTCCACTTAGGAGCCTTCTATTTCAACTACCTAAACGATCTGAAAAAATAGACGTTAGAGACCTCCTACGCTTCATCAGAAGCTCCAAATGGTTCAATGAGTAGGCTAAACTTTACAAATCCACGTGATATCACAATGCACCTAATATTGGCCTAATTGTGTTGGCTTTTAGCTGACAGCTAGCTTCAGGAATAGTTCTAAGATTCTTAGCTTCTGAGAAGAGTTTCAGATGAAACCCATTGAACTTTGGAAAATCGTATTTGTCTGGTTTCCGTCTTCTAGTGAAGAAACGGCCCGATCACACCAAACTATCACCCGTGGTGGATGCAATGGCCTCTCAACTATCACTTTTGGTTTCTCAGAACTCAGCCTCCGAGCACGAAATGGGCTTCATCGCTTAAGAAGATTTTGCTCGAAAAATAGGCATCAACTTACAGATACGCAGATATTGCAGAACTGTTATTTTTGTATGAAGATCCAACAATTTCAATGCATTGATCGGTATTTAGCGATCCATATTGCAGAATGGCAAGACAATGACTAACTACCTGTCACCATGGATGACATATGGATTTGACAGATGCCATATGGCAAGGATATGAAGTCCCAACCTCAAAATTAATAACCCTTTACATATTGCTATCAATGATATTTAAATCTATTATGTAGCTCATACGGAGAACAAACTCATTTGCGTTAGGCCTTACAAATTGGGTAGCCAACATTTCTGGAAGTACCTATCATATTTATAAAGAGTTGAATTTTCGACTCATTGTCATTATTGCTTCCTCGTGCTTAGGAGAATGGTAAGAAACGAACTTAGTGGTAAATTCTGAAAACCGAACAAATGTTGGTCTCTTAATTTGAGGTCAAACCAAATAGTTTTTGTTCCGTGTTCACCCGAAGGTCTGTCGGTTTGCCGAACCTAACTCAAGAACGAATTTTTATGAAATTTGGTCTTTTAGTTTGATCAGAAACTAATCAAATCAGGATAGTGCTTGTGACTCAGTTGTGTCCTCATGTTCACTGAGCATTTGCTCAGATTTATATTATTTTATAATTAAAGCTCGACTTGTAAATTTCAGTTCAAAATAAAAAAGGATCTTCACATTCTACGAGTAATTACATTAAATCAATTCATTCTTTGATTTATACAAGCTGTTTTGCTGTTGAATGTGTCGTAGGTATCACTCGATTGAAAGGGTAAACACTTTACAACAAATCACAATATCCCAATGCAAGTATCATTACTCCAAGGATTCAATGGCGACATGTTCAACCCTCAAGTAAACAACTTAGCTACATTAAGGACAGCAAACTATTGATTGCAATTATGTACAAGGCCGAGGATTACTTTATAGCTGTCACGTGTATTAAGAGGGGATGATTTCTTAGCAAACATTTCCAAATCAGTTTGTTTTCCTTACGTAATTGTCAACACATCTTGTGCAGCACGTCTTCTCACTAAACTCATCCTTTTGAATTCGACGACATTATAATCGTTTGATGAGGTGATAACTGTGCACAAAACTGATTAAAGCCAATTTACCAACCACAGTGGATCGTTCATCATTTTGAGCGTCTACACAGGATGGTCCTAAAGTGGAAAAGCCTATTTACGTAAGCACAACACAATTCGTCTTCAATTAACAAGTCTAATTGAATTACACAATTAAAAGAACGAATTAAGTAAATTTAATTGCATAACAGACGCCGCCGACAATAATCTCCTTTCGAATAGGACATGCCGACACTCGTTAGGGATACTCTCTGTAGGTGCGTTCGTTGTCATTCTCATCCTCTTCTCATGCTCGTCATGTTATTTTAGGCATTTTAATCAGCGGAGAATTTCATTTTAATCTCACTTTGTGTGAATATTCACTTAAATTGAATAGAAAACCCAAATGGAATGCCAACAAAAGCATAGCTTCCTGCAACGTATTAACGTATGTAGATCCTCGTGTGGTTAAGCAAACGAGTATACGAGTATTCATCGGTATTCGGTAGGTAGGTGGGTAGGTTGTATATAAAACAGATACTTACTGAAACGCAACCATTGTTATATTAACAATAGCTATGTTGTAGATGGCATATGATATTAGTCGTGCTTCATTGTACAGTGATTCGGCATTCCGTACATTGTAGCAGACCCGAATGCCCCAGGCCAAAAAGAGTACTTCGCCAATTGCCAAGCTGTGGTCCCACCAATTGTACGAGCATTGTTTGAATTTTAATCCATCCTGGTCGCGAATCTGTTGGAATGAAAAAAAAAGAATAAAAATTAAATGAGATGCGGGTGTTAGAGGAGAAGAGGTTAAAAAAAAAATACTAGTTGGTTGGGTTTGCTGAATGCACACGACCTACTTTGGGGATTTATTAGGAAAACAACAAACCATGTTTCGGCGTGTGGTGTGGTAATTAATATCCCGCCATGCACTTGCAAATATGTATCTAATTGTTTCGAAGCGAAATAGATACGACCTGTAGTTTAGTTGAACACTTGAAGCGTTTTTTTTTTTTTAATCACAACTGGGTGTTTTTTTTCCCAATTATTTCGGATTGTAGGTAGTGCAGGCTGCATTTTCCTAATAAAGATGAGTCAAAAAGACGACCAAAGACGAAACTCTTAAGCCTCTGTGCCTTGCGCAATGATCCTCTTTATCAGTGCACAAACTGTCATGCATCCTACCAAGCATTCTGAAGTGCTTTACGAGTAATGCAAGTCCCATCTTTTGTTAACGCGAGTTTCTGCCATTGGTGACCTTCCCTACTCGTGAGAACAAGCTTCTAATCTAAACTGCAAAACCTAGTTTTGGATTTTCGTTCATTCATTAAAAAAAAAAATCCGTATTCAGATCAGTGACGACTCATGGTGGAATATTCGCACTCAAAAACCAATATTTACTAATTTCGGGGTAGAGTCATACATATAATTTTGAAGTACTCGGTGTCCATCTTGTGGAGAATTTCAAAGCCTAAAATGTGGAGCGTCTTAGTTTTTCTCATATGACGTACCACTTTTGAAGTATTAGTACTCAAAAACGATTTTCGCCATTGGCTTTGGGATAAAGTTGGACATTTTGTCAGACAGCGTATATACAACTTTCGAAAATTTTAAAAAGCTTGGAATCCGTCTTTTAGAGAATTTTAAAGTTTAAAATTCCGGTCATAGCAATATTTATCGTAGGACGGATCGTTTTCAAGATATTCCTACTCAAAGCAATTGTCGTCATCAGCTTTGGGATAAAGGGGGTTACACTTTTTGTTAACGAGGAAACCATTTCAATTCGTCTACAGTAGGATAAGCTGAAAAGTTTAAACACAACAGCAAGCAAGACAAATCGTACCGACTAGTCTTTGCCTATACTATCTCGACTTCGAAGACTTCACCGCTTAAGCTAGAGCTGATATTTTTTTTGCAATAAAAAAGTTAAATAAACATTTCAGAGTTCATTACTAAGGGCTTAGTTACAATCCACGGTAGATCGCAGGAAAAGGAGTACAAGTAGATTATTATTTGCCGCGTCAGAGGATAACTTTAAACTCTTGCAATACGAGATACACACGTCGTCTACAGCTAAAACGTCTATTTGGGGCTGTATCGGGATATCATAATCCATAAGATCAACAACCACAGTTGCACTACAAACTTTGTTAAAATTAAGCCTGCGTAAAGTTAAGCCGCTGAAAATAAAAATTTTCAAAGTTCTTCCAGGTTGTTCCAAATTTTTCCTAAATTGTTCCAAATTATTATTTGCAAAATATTAAGGACTACAAGAATAATTTCAGAAGAAAGACTCCTCTTTCTATTAAATTTAAAAATTTCAAACAAAACTTTACATATTGTTTCAAGTTGTTCTAATTGTCCTGAATATTACTAAAAATTCTTCGACTTCTAAGCAAAATTTGGGCGAAAATTACAAAATCACTCGACCATGTTCTATTGCAAATCAAAATTTTTAAAAATGATTCCAACTTGTTCTAGTTGCTCTGAGCATTGTTCCACATTTTAAAAAAATTTAAGTCAAACCGCTTGCAAAATATGACCAACAATTTAAAAGTTGTTAGCCCCCTTTTTTTCGAAAATCAATGCTAGAAGCGTTGTTCGAGATTGTTGTTCTGAACAATATTGACCCAAATGTGAAGTTTAGCCCCATATTTTTGGAAAATCTAAATTTTAAAAATTTCTCCAGATTTATCTAGGTTTGTTCTAAATTGTTTTGAGTTTCAGACTTTTAAGTCTCATAGTTCATAAAACATGGTAACATTTTTCAAAATCACCTGATGATGCAAATCAAAATTTCTATTTTCAAAACCAACATTTTGAAAAAGTATTATTTCTTGCACTAATTCTTGCAGTCTTAGAGAAAACTTACAATAACCTGCAATAATTTCTAAATTTTTCGAGATTTGAAATATAAATTTTGATTTTCAAAAATGTCAGAAAAGAGTATTTATTTTTTTTTATTTCATATTTTGCAGAAATTATTTGGAACAGTCAAGAATAAATCCAGATCAACTTGGAACAACTTTCAAAATTTTGATTTTTAAAATGGAAATTTTAAATTTTGAAAATATGATCATATCTCAAAAACTTTGAGAGTCAAACGTTAAACATTTTTAAACAATCTAGAACAAATCCTTCTAAACCAGAAACAACTTTCGAAAGTTTGATTTTTGAAAAAAGGGGTCTAACTTCACACAGGCTAAATTTTATTCATCTGGATATATGATGCAACAGTGCAGGGATGCAGCAATATGGAACTAGTTTTGACAGATGTTTCGCTAGTAGAATTCCTAACAGAGGCACAATTTAAAAAGAGCTTGTCTTCTACACTGACGGATCCAAGATGGACGTTTTCTGGGGTTTTTATCCGAAGGCCTATGAATTTATTGATCCTTTAGGATTAATACTGATTGCGGTGTGTTTCAAGTCAATACAAAAGCCTTCCTTTAATATTTTCGAGGAGGTCACTCATGTCCCCGGACTACATATGTACATACATTTTTCGGATTAAAACTTTATGGACACTAAATGTTGCTTTCTGACTCATGTTAGGAAGCTGGGGCTATAAGGTCATTACTGTATATGTTGATAGGAAGGCGATCGTTAGGACTCTCCAATCAGAGGCAGCGCGATCAGAACTGGTTAAACTCTGCAAGCAGCAGAGCCGTGATTCTATGTTAACTGCCAGCACACAAGGGTATTCCGGACAATAAAAAAGCAGATGAACTAACAAGAATGAAGTCGGTAATGCATCTCTTGCACACTAGACGGTGGGTGATTTCTGAAATATTCCCCTCTGTCTAAAGGAAGGACGAGGACTTTTCGCTTCTTTGTAACTTGGGGGACTTAAGAAACATCCAGCCGAAAGGCTTCACAATATTTTTATCTTTATCTGGTTAGATCTAATTTTGAGATCATTTTACAGGCTTTCAGGGTACTCTTCTATGAGCACAATGGACTCGCCTGGTGGTTTATTGCCTACTTCAAAGTAATTATCGATTAAGATGTGGCCACGGTGTAGTGGGTAGTGTGTTCGCTTATGATCCGAACTGTGCAGGTTCGAGCCCGGACGGGGGACAGCAATCACAGCCACCAACATAAAAGAAAAACGAATAAAACCTAAGTTTCTCCAACCACTACACCAAAAAAGAGTTTCTGCCTTGTAGTACAATGGACACAGCAAAATGGAGTCTGACTGTTCCGGGATTTGGAAACTTTCTTCAAAAAAAAAAAAAAAAAAAACATCGATTGGTAAAGTTGAAAACGAGCTCAGTTAGTGATATTAACCCCGCCTCTTCAGGGTGAAATTGCTTCAGCATAATAGATTTTTCTTACTAATTGCTTTGTACCCTTTCAGCTAAATTGAACAGCAAATGATCCTAATAACGCTATCAGCCAATGTAACTTAACAAATTAGCTGATGCTCTTACCTAATTTGTCCCAGAAACACAATCAATTACCCCCGAGGCATTGGCCAATACATAAGCTAATAAATCATTCCATCACCAGGCATCAATTCAAAGTGGGACCTACACAATGCGCACCACACCGCCTCCACCAGCAACACCTCCAATACCGCCTCTTGTATAAATTACCTCCGGGGCAACACATGCTAGAGTGCCTCTGTGTGTCGAACTGTCGACTGTTATTGTTTATCGATTTAATGAAATAAACCCGAATGAAGTTATTAAGATACGTAGAGAAAAACCCATTCAACGTAATGCTTGTGCATTTCAGGACTAATCATTCCCAAACACTTGCTAATTTACTCCTTCAGAAACACATCCACGTGAACCACCCTATCCCCACTTGGCGCGTGGTCCTTTTACCAAAGAGAATACAAAGTGTGCAAATCCACGTGTCAGTTAAAATTACATGTTGTTCTGATTATACTTGCAATATTGCACACGCAATGTTTCTATACCATTCACTGAGACTACGAGTATACTTTGCAGAACAGTGTTCATCAAAGGATAACCTTCAACTGATTGTGCAACAAATTTTCTTGTATAACTTTGATTTCATTTCTGATTTATGAGACTTTGCCGCACTCTGCTTACGTTAAATACAAACACAGAAGTAGCACGAAAAGAAAACTTGGATAAAAGTAAAATAATAAAAGTAAGGATAAAGAATCACAGCCTTACACTTACATTCTCGGCAAAAGGAGTCGCAGAAATGGTCCAAGTTCCCAAATAAATAAGCATCACCAACAGTATGGGCACCATCCACTGTAGAAGTTGTTGGTCGGTTAGTTTGACTTTATGGGCTGATTTCACTCGATACGTCAAGGACACTCTAATGGAATGAAAATGAAGAAACATTACTTGTAGTACTCGTAGATCCTTTAAAAAGAAAAATGGTTTAGTTTGTCGTGTTGAAACTTTTACCTCCAAGTTTTCATAAGTAACGAGGTGTATGTAATACAGAAGCCCATGTGCCGAGTCCATTTCGTGGCAATGCACCAGTAGGTATCTAGAATGGGGAATATTGCTGCCATCTGGAAATAATTTAAGAAAAATTTTAATTTTTTAGTGCATCCACGCACGTATGTACGAGTATATTAAAGGTAAATTCAGCAATAAATTTGTTCGCAAATAATCGCAATATAGTGAAACTAATTTCGTTTGTCGTAGCTAGTACGCGGTTCCCGAAGATACTGGGATCCCCAAGGATACCGGATCTAACCCAGCCTTAGTAAGAAAGGAAACGGTGATATATTGGAGTTCACTAAACAAACAAAACGATTTCCCGATCACTCACTTCCCGATCGCAATACCTACATCTTCTCTCATCACTTAATTCCTACATTACATTACTTTTTGTATAGCTCGACGGACGAGAGGAACACAACGGCTCCAGTGGAGGCCTAAGTGCAGAGCATAAGCTTACCCTCTTATACCAACCAACGCGGTTCCCACATCGCAATATTCACAAGGGAACTTGGAGATCTGCTGACCAGTCAACTGGAATCGTAAGTTAACCTTGTCAAGACAATAAGGCCCCAACTGAAGCCTGCAAGGATGATCAAGGGAACATCGTAGTAGAAACGCAGTCGATGCTGAGGATGAACCATTTCTGCAGACTGTATAATGGCGATAACGAATCGAATCCTGCTGTCAGGCAGAATGAACTATTCAACCTGGACGATGTAGATCAATAATTCCGTCCACCCGATCTAGACGAAGTGAGCTGCTGGAGCTGGCGGCCTAGCTCCCGAACTATTCAAAGGGGCGGGCGATGACTTGGTAAGGAGCATGCACCAACTCACCTGTAAAATATGGTCGGATGAAAGAATGTTCGATGAATGGAACCATCTGAACTGCGCCAACTACAGAGGTATCAGTGAACGCCTGAAGCCGTTCGGCAACAACCTGATGTGTTCATATTAGTGTGGCTTTAGGCCAGGAAAGTCCACCATCGACCAAATATTTACACTACCGCAGAACTTGGAAAAAACCCAGGAGCTTCAAATCCATACCCACCATCTTTTCATCGATTTTAAGGCTGCGTATGACAGCATTTATAGAGACGAGTTATATAGAGCAATGTTTAGTTTTGGCATCCCTTCCAAACTCGTCCGTTTGTACTGGATGACGATGGATAATGCACGTTGTTCCATCAAGGTCGGTAAAGACCTCACCGAGACCTTTGATGTTAAAAACAATCATTCAAAAGTCCGTCCAATTACTCGAATACGCCGACGATATTTACATGAGGGTGGCCGTGGTGTAGTGGTAACATCATCGCTTGTCACGCTGTTGATTCCTGATGTCAAGAATCATCTATTTAATTCGCATGAAATAAATAAAAAAAAGTCGATCAATTGCGAAAGCTAAGTTAACTCTACTATGAAGGAATAACACTGGCAGTAGGGCGGTCATATGCCCAAAATGCAACTTGATCGTATGATTACATCAGGAGGATGGAAAAAAATACTGTGAATCATAAGTAACGACAACAATAACAAAAAAACAAACAAAATACTCCCCAGTTATCTAGACAGCCACCCTTGGAGTTTACAGAAACTTAATACCACCTGAGTTCCAAACTACACCACTCTGTCTTTCTCTCTGTCTCTTCCTCTTTCCACAAAACGCACGTGTTCTAAAAATTAGTATAAGGGTATTAATATCATCTTTAACATGTCCAAATTATAAAAAAAAAAAAAAAATTACGGAAGCGGCGAAGATGAATTCAATGGTCAATGAGGCAAGACCAAGCACGTGCTCTCGGGCAGAACATCACCGTAGACAGATATAACTTTGAGGTAGTTAGGGACTTTGTCTACCTAGGCAGACAACGACAGGAGCGCTGAGATCAAACGAATAATAACTGTTGTCAACCGCTGCTTCTTTGGATTAAGAAGTCAATTTAAGCAAAGCTAAGCTTTCTCAGTGACCCTTTATAAAACCCTAATCATCCCAGTTTTTCTCTATGGCGCAGAGGCATGGACTTTATCAAAAGTGGATGAGGTTGCTCTCTGCTTTGAGAGAAAAATCTTCGGTTGGTTGAGGCCCAGGTCCAACCCCGGACTGTAGCGCCACATTAACTAAGTAATTTCATTTGTAGTTGAGCAGAAAAAAAAAACATGTGGTATGGATCTCGAGTTTTAGCTAAAACTAGTCGAACCTGAACAGCATCATCTTCAGAGAAACTACGAGGATAAACTACACCGGCAATTTGATGTGAATCTTTTTTTCAATTCTAAAGCTTACTGAACAGGATAGTTCTTTGCAATAAAATTCATATTTTTCAATCACTTCATCTGGCAAAGGATTATCCCAGTCTATTTGCGACTTAACCACTTATATAGGGTGGGCCATCTCTTGTTTTTTTTTTCTTTTTTTAATTTGCTATAAACTACTCGTACATCTTTCTATTATCTATGGAAAATAATTTAATTTAAATGGCTGCCCTGTCTGGCTTGGCAATAGCCCATTGTGTCAACCCAATCTTGTATTATATTGTCGTTGGTTCGGGGACTTATTTCAGTGCCTGAATTGTTTCTGGATTGTCAGAATAACATCGATCTTTAACAGCACCCTACAAACAAAGTCCAAAGGCGTGGAATCACAGCTCCTCACTTAGTGCGCTAAAGATGGTTTATTTGATGGCTTGTATTTGCACGTAGCGTCATCTTGCTAGAACCAGAGGTTGTCCAAGTTAATTTCCTCAGTTTCTGGCTATCATGCCTCTGGTTATCATGCCTCTGTAGTGCTCTCCGTTGATCGTAAAGTTGTTGCCATCATCATTTTTGACGAAAAATAAGCCAATAATGCCGCCATTCCATACTCGTAAACCACACCAAGCAGTCACAGGCTGTGTATGCATTCGCTTTTCTAGGACTACGTGTGGGTTTTCCAAACGACGAACACGAGAACAACTTGCGTTATCAACTAGCATGCTAATCTTACGAACTTTCTTCACAAACTTGCGTACAGCAGGCACGTTCCCAACGTTGTTCAAGCGCAAATCGAGTCATTTCGTACCGCGGAGATATGATACTGTGTTTCTGAAAATTTTTTGAGCGCGAAACAGCTGTCAGTATCAGAATAACGTATAATTTAAAAATAATTCTGCAGATGGCCCACCCGTTATATACCAAGTCCTTTAATGTTTAAAGGAGAGAGAATAGAGAAGTATTGTATAAGGTAGACATTTTGAATTTCTAAAATTCATACTATTGAGGAAGACAAACTTTTTCACATTCGAGTTAAACGACTAAAGGATGATCTTCTGAATTTCATTGAGTGACCGAAAGTAGGCTCTAAAGAATCACGATTCAACAGACGGATTGGAGGAACACAACCATAGATTTCGTCGAAACAATAATGGCTGAGGAACCGGTATAAGAATTCCGGCGGTGTATAAAATTGAAAATATACTTAACACCGACCAACCTACATGCTTTTGTCAAAGCTACTTACGAAGGGTCCAAATGTCACGTTCTGCACAGAGGAAGGTTGTCTGAGGAATTTAATATCCAAAGTGGGGTAAGACAAGGCTGCATTCTTTCACCAATACTATTCCTATTGGTGATTAGCGACGTGCTTCGTGCAGCTTTGTCGACGGGAAACGGAGGAATTCGATGGACTCTCACATCCCAACTTAAACATCTCGACTACGCTGACGACGTATGCTTACTCCCTCATAGAATTATGGACCTCCACCAAATGACAGCAGATGTGGAGAGGCAGGCTGGCGTCGTCGGGCTGAAAATTAATTCCGCAAAAACTAAAATTATCAGTCTTGGAACGAACTCATCGGCTCAAATATGCATTGCTGGACAACCGGTAGAGAGAGTAGAGGATTTCCAGTATCTTGGGAGTATTGTCTCGACCGATGGTGGAACTGAACTGGATATAGCCAACAGAATCGCCAAAGCAAAGTCCGCGTTCGGGATGTTGTCCAAAATATGGCGAAGCAATGCAATCAGTTTGAACACCAAGCTAAGGCTGTTTCGCTCCAACGTTGAACCCGTGCTGTTATATGGATGCAGCACTTGGAGAGTGACCACCGCTAACACCAGAAAGCTGCAAACGTTCGTTAATAGGTGCCTGCGCAACATCTTAAGGATTTTCTGGCCCAATCGTATCTCTAACGAACATCTTTACGAGAGAACGGGTCAGGAACCAATAGGCACAACCATCCAACGACGGAAGTGGCGGTGGATTGGTCACACGCTCCGAAAGGGTGACAGCTCCATAGCGAACCATGCTATGCAATGGAACCCCTTAACTCAGGACGGCAGAAGACCTGGTGGTCCAAGGAGAACATGGCGCAGAGCAGTCGAGAAGGAAGCACGGCAGTTGGGGAAAAGCTGGGGAGAGCTGAGACACATTGCCAGAAACCGTACACGATGGCGCGTAGGCGTAGTCGAGGCCCTAGGACCCACAAGGGGATATAGGACATAAGTAAGTAAGTAAGTAACCTACATGCTTGTCGTCGAAAGGAATAGAGTACTCGTATGCTCAAGGATGTGGGTGGAAGCTACCTCCCAAATATGCGAGTTGTATTCACGTCTCGGACGAATGTACGAGTATGCTATAGATCGTGTGGTAGTGAAAAATCGTTTCTTTTGAGGAATCCAAGGCATTTAGCATCTGATTCCAGCAAAGTTTTGGACTTATGTGCGTACCAAGTCATTTGATTCCTCAACATCAACTTGATTCATCCTCAGTTTGGCAACCCACTTCAAACACAGGACGAATTTTTAGTTATTTTCCCAAAACTGGGAAACGTTCTCGCACAGTTGAATAAATTCCACTTTCAATCATTTGTTCCCTTACTATACACAACAACTGAATAGTGCCCTAAAGGTTAATATACATTTTCTACTAATTGCAA
Source organism: Pocota personata (assembly GCA_963082735.1). Taxonomy (NCBI): domain Eukaryota; kingdom Metazoa; phylum Arthropoda; class Insecta; order Diptera; family Syrphidae; genus Pocota; species Pocota personata. Next base: position 82,942,694 of record OY720432.1, on the reverse strand, counting down.
CAAACCGAAGTATAATAATACTTGTAATCACTTTATACTCGTAAAGGAGATTGTGGTTTGCTTTAAAGGAAACCTTTGCCTACTCTCTTTTTGTCCTCATCTCCAAAGGGCAACCCACATATACGCCTAGGCTTTGCAGCAATAAACATTCTGTCAAATTCATTATTCATCACCACTCTATGTCAAATGCCAAAGTGTAACTACACACACAAGACACGCACAAATACACATCAATTTGTTATTCATCGTACAAGGATACCAAAGGACCCATCAAATGGATAAAACTGTACACTAATTTATATACCAAATATTGAAACTGATTTTATTGAGAAATAAAGTGGGCGAGTTTAGTGGGTTGCTTCCAAATTTCTAATATTACTAATGTCCTTAAAATAAGTCCTTAGAGGCTTGGCTAGAATGACATTTATTTTTGTTCTACAGAGAGTATCTCTCTGTGTTATCAACCATCGATCAGAATCGATATACCCTATGGTGTATGCTATAAAAAGTGATGATATCCTTCTTTCTAAAAGACCGCATTGCCAAAAAACCAGAGAGGGGGATGATACCAAAACAACATTACACTTGTAATATCTTGTTCCAGAATTAACACGAAATTCTCGCAAAAGAAAGGATTTCCCGACAACGGAATGAATTAATAATTTACATATGAATTAGGTTAAGTTTTCTCTCAGCAATTGCACTGTGTGACAGCAGACACCATCTAAACCACGACTCTTGGAGCAAAGCGAAAGGACCTCATAACAATTTGTCAAATTAACACCACACTTCAGGTTTTGCACGAAACCGGATCATTAAGGTGAATAATGAGCCAATGGCTGTGTTAGTGGTTGTGTGCTGCTGAAAGGGTGATAATGATTCCTTTTTAATTTTTCAACCAAGGATCTGCCCTCGAAAAAAAGAATGTAGGTCCGGATTGTCCTTTAACCTTCTGAGTGGCAATGCAGTTTGTGTGTCAATTAAAGGTGAGCTTTAAGGACCGACAACATAGCCAAGGGTAGGCTCTACTTAGTTCTGTTGTTTCAGTGGTGGAAAGGTATTTTTAGTTCACAGGCGCACACCGAAAGGGTAATCACATGAATAATATATGTATTTTATTATTAGAACACAGGGCAGAAACAATATTAGGATGGGGTAGCAAGAAAGACAGGAAGGAAAAGGATATTCGCTTTTATATGTGTTGGTAGTATAAGCTGTCAATTAATTGGGGTAGGAGCTGGGGGTTGGTCTTCTTTAGTACACAAGGAAGTTAGAGTGTAATTACGGAAGGATTGGGATTATGATCCGTTACTGCAGAAGGCGAAGGTGTTCTAATTGGAGATACTATTGTGTGTGGGTGGAGTAAGTATCTACCTACTGGGGTTTGTGGGCAGATATAGTCGTTAAATCTGAGGAGAGGCGTTTTTGATAGATGAGTAGGCATGTTGTTGCAAAGACATTTTGTAAAGGTAGATTGGCACATGACTTGAGTGTTTGTATGCACTTTACAATTAGTAGACCCAGTGTGAGGTGTTACATGTATGAAGCTCTTTAAGCTCTTGTACCTACCCTTGATAAGAATTTGAAAACGGAAGCGGAAGGAAAATCCTGATGCTACTCTTAGTCCCAAGAACTGTAATAATTACCAGCATCTAACCATCTTATGAGAAGGATCACTACAAATATTTTAAACTATGGTATGGCTCGACTTGTATGGTATGGCTCGACTTGTAATGCAAGGGGGTATACATCCCTTTTTAACCTTCAGCTGCCTTATCGTGGCGGGAAGACTTAACAGACAAAGACATTAAGGGTCTCAAAAGATTTTACGTGAGACATAGAATTAAGAACTAGAGGCATCTTGGCTTTGATGATAGATAAGTCAAATTGAATAAGGAGCATGCAATGGAACTCGCAATAGCGAAAATCCATCCACGGTCTTCTCGACCTGCTTAGGCGTTGAGATAGCAGTTGTGAGAACGTTTACTTCTGAGGACACATGCAGTTCTCTTGGATACATTCAGAAGATTGAGCTTGAAAAATGGATGTAGTGGACGAGAGGCCCAACCTGTATACTTAACCTCAATTTTAGTAGACAAGTACATAGCTAATTGGTAGTGGTTGGAGAAACGTAGATTGTATTCGTCTCTCATTTTATGTTCGGTGGCTGTTAATTTCTGTTCCCCGCTTGGGCTCTTACCTGCACAGTTCATGTCACAAGCAAACACTGGCTCAGATGAAGTTGATAGGCAACGTTCAGAGGAGGACTTCTCAGGACCTGAAACTGGGTGGAGTCTTTATGCGTCCTCATCATGAAGAAAACCGTAGGTGGCATAGCTTTTCAGCATATAGACAGACTAAATGAGTGCTTTGCGATGTTCATAAAAAATTCGCATAATTTTTGCTGCCTCTCAGCTTCAGACTGCAGACAACATACTGACTTTCTTATGGACATAACCATCTGCAAAGCTTGTAAAGTGGGTGATTGACGACACTGTGGAACACTTTATAGCCATTACTCGTATTAGGAGGCAAAAATTTGGGGCTGATGTGGTGGGAGCTAATTACTTAAGCTTCTCAGTACTGAAGCGCCTATTTGTCCTTGCATAAAAGACGTAGAAATTTTACATGAGGCTGTTATTTGCGACATGAATACCATTATTGTTGATAGGATGATCAAGGGGCTAATAGGTGGTCAAAGCCTGAATAGACGATTCCTTGTTGATATTGAATGAGAATGGAAATTTTCCCGCGTTATTAAACTGCTTTGCTAAAATCGTTAAGGGCTTCCACCAAATGATACACAATTTAGCAGGAGCTGAGTTCTAATACGAACGCGACAATGTGAGCAGCAGAACCGGCAAGCAATCCTTCTTTCTGTCAGAAATCAGTCATATGCTCACGTGGACCAATAATTAAGTCCATTGTAACTTTAGTAGAATACCTCACCTGTCCATATAAATGTATGAATTTTAAGAAGTCTCTAAGTTCGATTTCATGAAAATCTCCTAACCTTCTGGGTAAAGCAGGACATTTGCGAAGCAGGTGACTGGCAGATTTAATTCATCCTCAGCTAAGGCGTCCCGCATGGATACCGATAGTTCACGTATATCCATGCAATTAAACTTAACCAGATTGGTTGAAGATTGTCCACAGTGTTACTCATATATTCAAGTAAGCACAGCCCTTTCATTCCCAAAGCAGTAACACCTACCCACTCCACCGCAAAGGATTTTAAACCAATTAATGTTTTCTCCTTTCTCTTGAAAACAATGGAAAGAATAATTGACACGTGAGAAACTCGCTCGATGAGCACAATTCATGTAACACCTAAAACGCCTATCTTAAGGGGAATTCAATGGAGGCAGCCATACACGAGGTTGTCTCAGAAATCAAGAAAGTCTTCAAAGAATTCACACTGGCTACTTTTTTAAAAACAAAAGAAGGGAGTCAATTAAAGCAGTTTTTACTGAACTTTGAGTAGCTACAAAGATAACAAATTTGATCGATGAATTGCTCAACATCAGAGTAGTCAACTCAGAACTCGGAACGAGTGTCGTAAGGAAAACCGTTACTAGAGGAACTCCACAGGGGGGACTTATTCCTTTGATGTGACTTCTAGTCACGAATCTGACATACAACAGTGGCATATGCAGACGACGTAGTGATAATGATTGATGGGAAACTTCTTCCTACAATCAGTAACCTTATGGAGTCTGCACTGAAAGTATTATCCTCATGGGTGGGACTAAACGGTTTAGGATTAAATCCAACAAAAACTGAACTAGTTCTGTTCACTAAAAGGAGAAAAATAGAAAAATCCGACCTTTCAAAGTTGAATGGAATCTCTCTGAATCTCTCCTCAGAAACCAAGTATCTAGGAACGATCATCGATTCGAACGATCATCGATTTACTTTCGGTAAACGATGGGGCTTGCTTGATCAACGCTTCAGGTAGGGTTGGAAATGATTCTTAATCTTTCTCCTCTGGATGAGAAGCACGACTGCCGCGATTCGTCTTGGACAATCATGAAAGCAAAGCTCCTATGGACTCGGATCCATATTTCAAAGATACAGCTCAATTCATCTCGATAGAACAACCTTATATAGACTTTTACAAGAAATACTCCATTTTTTTTCGCAGCAGACAGAATTTTCAGCTCTACACTGACGGGTCTAAAATGGACATAGGAACCGGCGCTGAAGTTTTCTGTGAACCACTCCACAACAACAATTCATACAAACTCCTGGGTGTCTGTAGTATCTTTCAAGTCAACTACGGACTATATATACAAAGAAACTAAACCCATCTAGGGTCACAATCTTTGTGGACGGTCAACCCGCACTAGACAGTTTGATAATCAGATCGAAAATAGTCTCCGCATGCCTACAAACTATAAACAGAATATAGTATGCAATACCCATGAAGTCGCACGGAAAGGGTCAGCATTAAATGAGGAATTCACCCAGACACCGGTAGTTATTCCTATTGTTGTACTGAAAAGGAAAATAGACCTTAAAGAGAAAAGATCAACACCTCCTGGGCAGCCAGAGGAGACTGTATCATATCTCGCAGCTTGTGGCCAATTTTGAACTAAAAATAGGACCGAAAGTCTTTTTTTAATAAAAAAAAATAAAAAAAATAAAAACAGCATCATGCTTGGTATACTAACAGCCAGACTAGGTATCAACTCATCTGAGTACTGTAATGATACAGAAGAAATCGAAAATATCAAACACTCGCTGTGTGATTATCTCAATCTTCAAACTCGTCGCTTCTGTTATATGGGAAACAGATTTTTAGTAGAACTGGAGGATCTGGCGTAAGTCCCACTCGGGACCATGTTATGTTTCGTCAGGACTACAGGTTGTTTTGATTCTAGATCAACCGAGAGGCAACCAATATGTAGATGGTACCACAATTCATAGGGAATCACAAAGGACCAAAAGGCTCCCGTGCAAGCATCCTCCAAGGTGCACTTTCCCCATACCATACCATACCATACCAGAATTTTGCAACGAATCGAAAAAGTGATTTAAAACTTTACAATAGCTCCTAATATCAATTCATAGTCACGTTGACTGCGAAAGCAATCACTTTGTTGCACATCATCTACAAAAATCACTCAAATACATCTCACCACTCTCTTCCATGCGGTATGCTGCATATTCAATTAAAGTAAAAAGTACTCACCTCCATGTACATAATAGCGCATCCAATCAATGTTATGAGCAGGAATATTGGACTTGCAACTTTGAAAACTTTCACCTTCCTATGATGGAAGAGATATCCAGCCAGAACGAATGTTGACACAGCGCACCCAACCGATACGACCAACAGAGATATCCTGCGATCGAAAGTCAAACACATAATAAAAACTGCTTCCTTCCGTACCATATTCCAGCGTACTGTACACTTACCTAAATGGCCAATTATAGGTAGCCAAACATGGTTCCGGTCCCAGGCAAAAGCCACAACCGGGCGCACATTGGTAGCATACGAAAACATCGGTATAATAATTGCTCATGTTGTCCCTTTGCTCCTGCCAGGCGATCTCCATAACTGTCCCATTGAAACCGTCCGGATGTCGTACCGAGTAGAAGCCACGTTTGCACAGACACTGATAGGAACCACGCGTCCATCCATTTGGTGTGGCGATAATTTTATTGGTTATTGTCGGTGATTCTATGGGTATGCGGTATTCGCACTATTCGTGTTGAAAATTATCATCAAACGGATACCCAAAGTAGTTATAAAATTTAAAGCAGCACAACTTACCTCCATCGTGTCTCGGTGGCATTTATGTGATGCGTGGAACGCTTGAATATCATTGATGGACTCAGTCATTTGGGTGTCGACTAAATGTAAACGACGTGACTGTATCTGCTGGTAATTGAAACGATAAATTGGCGCCTCACATTGGTTCACTCGCAGACCAGTCACATCGATGTCGATGCTAATGAATCCTCTTAGACCGTGACGGCCAACCGGTGGTATGGCTATGCTGTAGGATAGAATCCATTTGCCTACATTGCATGAAAAGTATGGAAACGTCCACCAGCCCTTGTAGTAGATATTAGGTGGGCTAAGTGCGAATTTTGGCGAACGCAGGCCAGGTGAGGAGGTTTCATCTTCAAACCTAAAATGGAAAATTTAAAAGGTAGGCAAATTTAATGATTGAAAAGTTTAAGAGGGTAAGGGAGTGAGTCTTGGAGAAAAAAAGTATAGACAATGTTGACTGCAGTACCTTTACTAGGCATTAAGTCGGCTTACGAGTTTGCTTAACTTAAACCAGAGGAATTTCTAAAACACTTACAAGACACAACTGTGACAAGTATATGCTGGAGTTAGGAGAGGCATAGTAAGTGATTTATAATAATACTAAGGTAATTAAGGCTGAAAGTGATCTTGTTTAAGTAGATGGATGTTTAAACGCATTGTGACTTGAGAAAATCTATTGTACCCCTTTTCAAGTCTCCGCTGGTCCAGATGGTACCTCTCCCACAGTTCTGAAGCTTTTCTGTCTATCGTACTCTTCAGAGCTCTTTCCGAGCAGATGGAAAACAGCGTTTGTTCAGCCCGTCCCTAAAAGAAGGCAAACCTTCTCCCGTCCCGTTGCGAATCTTACTTTCGACCCCCTTCCAAGGTCAGGCAAATGCTGATGAATCATCAGCTTATGCAATTTCTTGTTTCACGAATGGTTTTCGCAGCAACAGTTAAACTGGTGATTTGATGTGAGAAGTGGAACCAATCTCTAAGATGGTTGCGCTTGATATTTCAAAGGCATTTAACAGAGTTTGGCATCAGGCTTTTTTGTTGAAAATGCGTACATAGGTCGATGAGTCTCTTCTTCAATGGATTAGAAATTACCTATCGGGGCGTCCAATACAAGTTGTCTTGGACGGCTTCAAGTCTGCAATTCATCATATAAATGCTGGTGTTCCCCAAGGCTCTGTTTTGCCTGCGATTCTTTTTCTTATTTTTTTTTAATGACCTCTTGTCTTCAACTTCTAATCCAATCCATTCCTTCACTGATGACAGTATCCTCAATTTTTTTAATTCGTTCGCGAACGAACGCTGGCCGTCCTGGACAGCATAATCAAATGGGGTTCAACCAACAGAGTGGAATTTAATGCTTCCAAAACACAATGCTGTCTCTCAAGTGAAACCAAAACCAAGAAAGACTTGCCGTTCTCGGTACGTGTACTAATAACCATCTTCGATGGAACAATCTAGAATTCCTTAAGCAGGGCATGAAATATTTTACCCCGTCTGATCTGGCCGTCAATTTATAAGGTATTCATCTGCTCACATCTGGTCTGGTGCAACCAAGACAATTCTGAACATCCCAGATAGGTTACAAAATCGCACGTTAAAACTTATAGGTCATAGAGACATTGTGAACTCCAAACAATCATTTGAACGTCGTAGAAATGTCTTGTGCCTTTCCCTATTTTATCGCTTTTTTTTACAAAAAAAAAAAAATGCTCCACCGAAATAGCCAGTTTCATTCCTCCTCTTCTAAATTTCACCTGCAATACGCGCCATGTTTCGAATGCACATCAGTTCAACCTTTGACCCAACTTCGGTCGTACCGTCGGGATTCGTTTATAAGCGCAACGACATGAATGTAGAACGATCTATCAGGCTCTGCATTTCCTCGTCACTACAACCTTCAAACATTTAAAGCCAACGTGCATAGGCATCTCCCGTGTTCCTCTTCGCCATTTTCGCAAACGCCCTTGCCTTGAAAAAATATAATGGTATTCATATCCCCTTTAGCATTAATCCCCTCCGACGGTCGCAGGCCTTTTAAGTAAATAAGTAACATGCCTTAAAGTACACTGTTTCGACAATAACAATAAGACTGAGATGACGATAAAATACCAAAGAGAAAATCCTAAGAATCCAAATTCAGTTGATCTGAGCTCAAGCTCAGAAATTTTAGGTGAAATCTGGCTCAAACCTCGGAGATATCTGAGACTGAATTTGTCAAAATAAGCCGTACTTAAGTGCACTGAAAAACATACTAAAAAACGAGAATCTAAGCCAGGCCCTGTATGGCGTTAGCGCCGAAACTTAATTAAGAACGATAAAAAATTCTAGTGTAGTTTATAGATAGTTGCGTTTAAAAATCATTAAATTCAAATAGAGTGGGGGTAATATATAGAGGGGTTATTTCAAAAATCTTCAAATCATGCCCTCATACAGCTAACATTAGCCCCATTGAACGGATTTTGGTGAAATTTGCTTTATAAATTGGATTTAACGTGCTGATGGATATGAAATTATTATTTCTTTTACTTTTGCATAGAGTCAAAAGTTAGAATGATTCATTCATTCATTCAGAAATCGCGGAATATAATACAATAAAAAATAAATCTGTATGCAGACCAGTGGGGCCTCGTAATGATGAGGATGATGAGGTAGGCGGTTGACATTACAATAAAAAAAATTTTTCGGGTTATTCGCACGCAAGAATAAGTATTCATTAAAAACTTATATTAACTCCGAGGTAGTCGGAATTTTAAAAAATTCGATATCCATCTTGTAGAGAATTTAAAAACCTAAAATCTCGATCGTAATTATTTTTTTCGCAAGACGCACCATTTTCGAGATATTTGCATTCAAAAACGATTTCCTACTAATGGAGATCGTATCTTTTGAATATAACTTCAGAAGCCCATGGCTGATCTAGAAGAAGTTGAAGCTTCGCAGGTACATAGGTAGAACCATAATGATAAAAATGGAACCCAACTTCAGAATTTTCAAGTACAGTGTGTTAGACGTCAGGCAAGGCTTACGTTTTTATCATGGTTTAGAAACTATTAAAAATTACCAGCGAAATTCTGAATCGATGATCGCAACTTTAAGAGCGCTGACTATAATTTTCGATCGTAATAATCATCCCACCAGACAGGCTGTGCATGCTATGATGGATAAATTCGAGTCAAAGTATTCACTATTGAAAGTTCCTGTGCTAGTGAGACAACGCACTGGTCGAAATATCGAAAAATCACAGACGTATATGCTTCAGTTCAAAATGAGCCAAATCAGTCGATTCCACGCCGTTCACAGGAATTGGGAATCTCTCAGTTCAGATTGTGGCGAATTTTGCATAAAGATCTTGACCTACACCCTTACAAGATCAAATTAACTCAAGAACTGAAGTCTCTTGATCGTTTAAAGCGACGAAACTTCTCCGATTGGGCTCTACGAAAGTTTGAAGAAGCTCATATTTGGCTTTATGGCTTTGTCAATAAGCAAAATATGCACTATTGGACAGCAACAAACCCACATGTACTTCAAGAGATTCCATTGCATCCACAAAAAGTGACCGTGTTGTGTGGATTTCATGCCGGAGCACAATGGAATATGCTAGTACAAGTGCTGATCAAAAATACCTTTTGCCAATGCTGCAAATTGCTTATGTTTTTTAGCTACGAAAACAAACTTTAGTATTCACTTATTTTTGTATGTACTTAGTACGCAAACTAGAGAGTAAATTACGTTGGAAACCGACATTATGCAAATTCTGTATATTTTGGCTGGAAAATTCTTTACGTTCAGAGTAAGATTTCGGGCATTAGTTCCAAGAAAAGTCGTATTGTTAGATAGTTATATAGAAAAAAATATGGTTTTTAGATTGGAAAACCGTTATGGGCATTATATTTCGAGATAAAATATTGCTGCCATAGTTTTTCTCATACAACGACCAAGAAAAATAATTTCTTTCAACTTCGATAAGACTTTTGACAGTTAGCTAAGTTTGTCTAAGTTGTAAATTTTGTTTCATTTCGTGCCCAAGGTGTCTGCCTATTACATATGTAAAAAAATTAACGGTTTTGAAAATTATAGCATATCTTGTACATAAAACGACCCACAGTGCATTATCACATTAAGTCAAATAAAATAATTTGCAATAGTGCGTCACAATCGTTAGTGTACATTAATAGATTTTATTAGTTTTCAATAAATATTCATGATATTTATAGTATTAACAATGAGTTTTTTTAACTGTTCAAGACGTGAAGTGTTACTTTTCTATATTGAGAACGGAAAAAAAGTTTCGGCGCTGTTTACATTTTTACGTGAAAATTATCAAATTTCGGAAGACAATTTAAAATTCATAATTTGTGATTTTCAGAAAATATTGTTACCACAATTCAATAACCGTTGGGCTCAAGCTTCGCGTAAAAGGGATCAATTTCTTAGCACTTGGCTTGATTCTGAATATAATGTAACTCTGCCTACTAGAATGTCAGAAGATGACTCAATTCTCTGCATGCCTTCAACTTCTTCTGAGAAGCGAGGAAGACCTAGTGTTGCTTTCGAAGACTCTTCGGAGTCAAATAAAAGGCGTAAAATACTACGCTTTTCAGAGAATATGGGTTTGAGCACATCTATGAAGCATATTTGCAAGGATTAAGATCGATGGGTGAAGGAATTGAGGCAAATCTTGTGGAAGTTATAAGGACTGCAGACACAGAAAAAAGAAAACAATGTTAGACTTAATTGGTTCAGATAAAACTGAAATGTTGTCCGACGAAGAAGCTTTAAGTGTTTACATTGACTTAGATCTAACCAAAGCACAGTATTTGCACCTGAGAAATCTAACAAATGAAAGAAACTGTTTTTTGCTGCCACCTTATAACAAAATATAGAACTGCAAACAAAGCTGTTACCCTCATCGATGGAAATTACCAACACGTATGCAAAAATTATTTCATTACAAGATTTGTTGGACCACACAGCAGCTAGGATTCTATTGATTGACTCAGTGAATACAAATGGGATAACAAATTTGATTTTATATAGCAAGTGGGGGTGTGACGGCTCATCTGGGCAAAGTGAATTCAAACAAAAACTTCCAGAGGAGTCTGAACATATTTCAGATTCAAATTTGTTCATAACGTCTGTTGTTCCCATAAGATTGGTTGATGAAGCAATTGGTGCCTTCATCTGTAAGGTTTTGTCGCCCTATTTCGATCGAGTTTTCCAAAGAAACTCCTGAAAACCAAATTGAAAATTTATATCCATTATTGACCAAGAAATATGGTGAAGAAATGCAGGTGAAACATAAACTCTTCCTTACAATGATAGACAGAAAAGTGGCTCAGGTATTAACTGACACTCCTTCAAGTTCCACATGTAGTATTTGTAATGCTACCCCGCGTCTAATGAACGATTTAGTAAAAGTCACTGCCAGGCCAGAAAACGAAAATTGTTTCCGGTATGGATTATCCACACTACATGCCTGGATTAGGTGTATGGAGATGATTTTACATATATCATATAATCTTTCCTTCGAAAAATGGTCAGCTACCAATGATCAAAACAAACGATCAAAACAAGAAAAGAAGAAAATAGTTCAAAGACGTTTTCGCGAAGAGTTGGGTTTAATTATCGATAAACCGCGACAAGTAAGCGGCAACTCTAATGAAGGTAATACAGCAAGAAGATTTTTTAGTAATGCCAGTTGTTCTGCAGAAATAACAGGTGTCGCTGTAGTACTGATACGCAGATTGCATATAATTCTACAAGCTTTGTCATCAGGTATAATGATTGAAGAATATATGTAAATAAATACAACTGGTACTATATGCCATCATTAGTACACAAAATATTAATTCATGGAGAGAGTATTATAAATCATTTTTCTGTATTACCAATTGGACAACTCTCGGAAGATGCTCAAGAGTCTCGCAATAAAGACTATAAATATTTTAGACTACATCACGCGAGAAAAAGTTCAAGATCTTCAACAAACGAAGATGTATTTCATACATTACTGTATACATCAGATCCGTACATCAGAAGTATCCGTAAACCATACGTAAAAAATGTCAAGCAACTAGATGAAGACACTCTGCACCTTTTAAAAGTGACTCAACTCATCGCGGATCCTGAGGTTGCAATGTGACAAATTTATGCTCTTATCTACATATGTATGTAACAATCTACCTACCTAGCGCACTTATTTAACTCTTTATATTTATATTTAGTTATTAAATCACGAAAAGAAACATTTACTAAATATATATGACTGAAACTGAAATATATATATGGATTTTGGACAGCATTATAAATTCAAACGCGAGTGAAGCCACGAGCAAGGATAAGTTTTTGTTAAATATGTACTTGATTGAATTCATATATAAAATACTATGTCTATGCAAAATTTCAAATCTGTATCTTTAAAATCAAAAAAGTTATAGATTTTTGATCAGAAACTGACCCATATATTCCACAGTGCGGAGGTGTGATTGGACCGTGTTTTTTCGTCGATGAAAATGATCGCCATGGAGTTCGCTATCGTACCATATTGGAAGACTATTTTTGGCCAGCATTGGATACTCTTGACATCAGTGATTTGTGGTTCCAACAGGATGGTGCCACATGCCACACAGCTGGTCAAAAAATCAACCTATTGAAGGGGAAGTTCGGTAATCGTGTAATCTCGAGAAATGGTTCGGTCGAATGGCCAGTTCGCGCATGCGATTTAACGCCGATGGATTTCTTCTTATGGGATTACGCTAAGTCGTTGGTTTATGCAAACAAGCCAACAATGTTAGGGGAGCTCAGGAACAATAAAGAACGCGAAATTGTCAGCGTTCCGGCCGATATGTGTGGAAGAATGGTGGAAAATTGGCTCCAAAGAATCGATCGCTGCAAACGTGCTCGCGGTGATCATATGAACGAGATCGAATTGCCTACTTAAATTTGGCATGAGTACTATACTTGGAATAAATTTAAATACAAAATTGTTATGTCCTTATAGAAAAACCCTATATATAAAAAAAAAACACTAACTTTAGTGATTGCTTGACCAGACTGGTTTACAAATGTTAGCTTGGGCGAGTTACCAGCTGGGATGGTCAATATCCTTAAGAGCTTGTTTTCTTGGAACTGCATAATTTGCATATTAAGTTTTCCAGTTATCTAGAACTACAGAACGAGGAGCTATCCTGCCGGAATATCTGGCTACTTACTTCATGCGTTTCATGCGTAAATGACCAGAGTCCACCATAATCATCCTTCAGGACCAGGAGCTTATTCTCGTGTTAGGTTTTAGATATATCGTCACGAGTAGATTCCATTAAATAAGGCAGTTCCTTGCTAAATTATTTACAACTGATCATAATGGTACTTTGTCCTGGTTAATCACCAGAATGACTGATGAAGGTCAGGTAAATAAACACTCAATTCTTAAACACGATTTGGAAGTCGTGCAAAGTAACTGATAAATGATGAAAAAAGTTTATACACCAAGTTCTGTAGTAAAAAAAAAAATTTATAAGAGTTTTCTCTTAATTCAGAAAAATCAATTCCACATTTGTAAGTATGTGTATCAAAACAAAAGCAAACATTTTGGTGATTTGAAAATAAAGTTATCTGAGCTCGATATGCTCATACTAAAGTCTTACAGATACTCGTATGAACTTGTACGTAATCATGTTAGGTGCTTAATCCTCGGTACAAGCAAAGTTATTATTCGCAATGTACAATGCTGTACCACCTTTATAGTTCTTTAATGTACCAACAGACATAGTCGAGCTACCTACCTACTTATACATTACTCATGTTTCTCAAGTCATAAAGTGTATCTCTCTTAAAATTTCTACTTAACTAGAGCCCATAAAAGCATACGTATATATATGTGGAATGAAGCGGAGGACAACAAGAGATAAAATCCCTCAACAACCGCAATAAATAATAAATGTTCCCTTGTCATTTCAATTAGTTTCATATGTACATTTGCTGGCATGTTTTGTGTGCTTTTTTTGCGTCTCTACATCGCTCGTGTTTTAGAAAAAATTTTCCGAATGGAAACATTTGTCTGAAGGATGTCATCTGCTTGGAACAAAAGTTTTAGACATTGTTTTGATTTCCGTTCATTCGAACTTATACACACACACATACACACTCATATAGGGCAACATATAGTAGAAGCGTTAGTGAGTTGATAGTGACAACTAAAAGTTTTCACATAATTCCATGTCCTTGAATCAAGTTTTTCATCGAACTTATAAGCTGCGGAAAGTATTTGTTTTTTTTTTTTTTTTTTGTACAAAAAAAATATAAAATCGATTCACGTTCTGTCACTACTCGTATTTCAGTGAATGTCCTATGACACTGATGGACAGGGTTGTATTTATTGTTGAAAATTGCTTAAGGACGATGAAATAATGGGATTTTTATTTTCCAGGGATTGGTGAGCTATTAACCGTTTATGTGTGCAACGAGCTGGTAGGGCTTCGGGGCCTTCCTTGGTCAATAGCTGACCGCAAAATCTGACAATTGATTTACTGAATTTCAGTTAAAGGATATCCCTTCATCCATGACGATTAAGTTGTTCCTTAATCTGTAGCTATACATCGCAGATTTTGTGGATTTTACGGGAGTGCATTTTTTCGAATAGAAACGACATGTTATGTGCACGTGAACCCCCAATTTCGATTTAAAAAAAATCAAAAAAAGCCTTTAAAATACATTCTACCTTTCTTATTTCTAAATTTTTTTAAAACACTTCCACAATTTGCTTTTATTTACATAATGTTGACAACTTTGCTTTTTACTTACATTTTTCCAGACAATTACTCGTAGTGGAAGGAATATTGTAAGGGAATGGAAAAAAAATGTGGAATATCCTTCCACTAATTGTCTGGAATGAGTAAAATGGCACGTGCTCATCTAAGCTTAAGGTTAAGGAGGTTACGTTACTTTTATGTGGAAGGGAACTGTGCACACAAAATTGGTGCCTGCAGCATAATTTCAGTAACGTAATTCTCTTGAACAATGGAAAATTGCAGAGTTTCTTAACGATTTGTTCGCTGTCGTGAAGAGATCTACTTACGACAAGTATGGCGTTGACAGAAAATGCTGTGAGTTGAGATTTAAAATTATATATGTACCTTTGGATTGTACTTAGTTAATGGAAATCCGTTTTAATTGCGAATATCTCGAAAACAGTGCGTCCTACAGAAAAAAAATGATTCCATTCGAGTTCGAATTCTCCAAAAGATGGATGCCGATTTCTCAAAGTTTTCGAAAGCAATCACTTTTAAATGCGAATTTCTGGTAAACGTTGCGGCCTATGAACAAAATTTCAGGGGTTTGGTATTCTCTGCAAGATGGATGCCGAGTTTTTCAAAATTTTCTACAATTAAAGGTATGTAGTTTTAAAAGTACCGAATTTTTAATATTTTTCGAAAATTGTTCGAAATCATCCAAAAAATCTGACTTTTCAACGAACTTGATGGAAATTGTTTTTCAGTGCGAATATTCCGAAAAAGTAAGAGCCCCCACTGTGGCCAATCACTTCATTTTTTTTTGTATTTTTGACGATGTCGGCCTAACCAAAGCTGTGGAAAAGATAAGCGCTAGCAGCTTGTAGTTTATAGTATTTTATACGATGTTATCACTACCCGATCGTACCTATATTAATTTAGATACATCACCTACACACCCTAATTATATTAAGGAGCACCGTGAAATTCACGAGATCAAATTTGCTTTACCCAAGATACATATAATTTGCAAATATTATATTAAAAGTCCGTTAAAAATCTAAGAAGATATTTCGAACTTGGTGTGCCTTGCATGTGTCAAATACTGCCTGGATACTGTTTTCAAAAGAAGATCAGCTCAGTTATAGCGTTAGCAAATAAATAGGGGAAGGATGTTTCCAATAAAGTACTATTCCTTGAATCCAGGCGGCAGAGAAAAAATTCTTCAGAGGGAAACAAGTAATATGATAGTTAGAAAGCAACCGCAAGCCTGGGAAACATATGGACCTACTTTTGATGATCCTTTGTAAATGAAATAAGGACAAAGACCTTCGGGTCTGTACATGGAATGTTCAGACCTTTTATAGACCACGTGAAGCCGAATAGCTATCAGAGGCCTAGACTGCTATAAAGCAGATATAACCGCCATCCAGGAGTGCGATGCGGGCCGGCAAAAGGAGGATAAAAGAAAAAACTGTGATATTTACTGTGGTGATCGATAAAGAGAGCAGAATCAGCGCTTATTTGGATGCGGATTTGTCATAAGCGGCAGACTTAGGCATAAAGTTTGAAGCTTCCGATATGTAAGCCAGCGTCTTATTACAATTCGCCAAGATATTATAATATGCCCTCGTGCCTCCACAGAGGACAATGTCGGCGCCACCAAAGAGTGTTTCTAGGAGATTCTCGACAAAACCTGTGAGCAATATCTTAGATACGACATTGAAATTATGTTAGATGATTGAACCATTCAACCTAGACTTCAATTTCTACCTACCTAATCAAAACAAAGTGAGCAAGCAACAAGGCTACTGGACCTGATGGCTTACTGGCGGAGTTATTTGTAGCAGCTAGAGATGAGTTAGCTAAGGACCGGGCTAAGGACCGAGAGGTTTTTTGATTGAGGCCCGGGTTCACCCCGAACTGTAGCGCCAATTGAGTAAGTAAGCAAGGTAATAAGTAAAATACAGTTATAGGAAGTTTTTACCGAAAATCCGGTACGCCATCTGGTAGCAAATGCCTACCTCAACCCAAATATAAAATTTGAATAAAAGGTTTGGAGTCGTTTTCGAGAAAATTAGTTTTTTCCAAAATCGGCATATTAGTAAAGTACCGTTAATTTTGGGGTTAGAATGAAAATTCCGATCTCGCCTAGAATTGTGAGGCGAGATCGGGATCGGAAGTTTGAAGAAAATTCATGCAGTCGTTTAGGCTGTAGTCGGGCATACACGCAGACAGACCGACAGGCAGGCAAATGGAATTGAAAGACTCACTTTTCACTTCAAGCAGAAATGACTCAAGAGGGAATGGCAGGTTTTGAAAATATACACAATTGTTGCTAGAAACGTAAAATTTTACATGTAAAGCAAATACAACAATCGGCTGGCTACAACTAGGAAAAGTTGTACTCCTCACAGATAGACGGCCTATTTTTACTCATAGATGTTGGTACGCCTGCATATTTTTCGATTGTGGCTTGTTCGTAAAGTGAAAACATTTTCCATGAATCTCGTGCAATGGCTTTGATTGGCCGAAAAATAAAATGTTATTTTAATATTGAATATTATGCATGCTATAAGCACTTTTACTTCTTATATCACTTTTTGTTTTGTAAGTAGATAAGAAAAAGGTTTGAGTAATCGAAATTTTGAAAAGTTTTCATACGAAACCTGATACACCATCTGTTAGTCTAACCTAACTCAGATTTTAAACTTCAAATATAAAACCGAAGAAAGAAATTAAAAATTATTTCCCAAAACTTGTTTTGAAACACTTTATACGAAAGTAGGTAGCATACGTCTAGCATAACTCATATATTAAATTTGAACAAAATTAACTTAAATAAGGTAAACCAAATTTCCCACATAAAATTAGAAACGAATATATATTTTTTTTTTCATTGAGAAATGACCTTTATTCATCACAAATTCATCTTCTAAATTATTCTTCTGAACAATTGAACCACAGCCGCCTTCAGAAAATTCGTCGCATGAATAAAATGTCCATAATCTATAATTCTGCTTCGCAATTTGATTCATATTGCGGTCAGTATACTTCACGAACATAGCCCCTTGTTCGACAATTGACAGCAAATGTCAGGCAGAAAAAATATTAAAAACCCGATTGGCTAGAAATCATTTTGAACCACTGGCTAGATAATTTTGTTTTTTAAAAAAAAACACGCCGTACGAGTATGCACATATCTACTCGTATATCTGCTAATAGTGACTTCCTCGTAAATTCTACAAAAAAAAAAGATGTTGCCACTGAAAGTCTGTGCGTGTATCTTTTTTCACACAGATATTATTAAAACATGAGAGTGCTTCTGGGAGGTTTTCCGAGGTACATACGACACGGACTTAGCTTGATCGTACATATGTACATACTTCTTTCAGAGGCCCCTTTGCGTTTACCGCCTACTATCAGTTTCCCTTACGTGCGGCCATGCACCATCGCACATGGACAGTATGAGGAATAATTTTCAACTTAAGCAAAGTTTCCAATTCGCTTGTCAACAAAATCAAATTTTATAATGGCTTTGTGTATAAGGAAGGCTACTGCTCTGTACAACCATATCTTGTCCATTGATCGAGAATTAATTTAGAGGAATTCAGTGCCATGCGTTACCATCCATAAGACGAGGAACATCATCAACACATGTACACATAAAGTTAACACAAAAAGACACACGGGGGAGTTTCGTCCTTGTTGAGTGCGCTTTGAGTGTGCCATTATGTCGTAACAGTTTAATTGTGTGTACTAATAGATTGCGAATTGAATTGTGTTTGGAGATGAATTTTTTTTTGGAAAACAAGTTGTATCCTCCAAGTGAATTCTGTTTCACAGAATGTGGATGCGAAACAGCAGAAACTTTATGGTCTGGCAATTATCGTTTGTTGGGTGGTGGAATACATTATATTGGGAATTTATACATTGCCTGGATTAGCTTAGAACATGGCCTGGAAGTACTTGTGCACAGAATAATATTTCCTTGTTTTTGGCTATTATGTGTAGGTACGTAGGTACATAAGTATCTGTCACAGCATAATTTCATTTTGAGAAATAATGAAGTCCTTGCGGTAAATATAATCTCACCGTAGCAATGAATTTTGATGGCTCGATTTATTGTTGGATTATCGTTTGTCGAAGACCTTTAGGGCTGTCAACAATTTAACAGATGAGTTTATCGGGGAGAAAATGGATTGAGTCTCAATCGACAGCCATACAATAAATTACTTTCTGGATGGAGGTTTTGTTTCGGTGCTAAGCACCATCTGCAAGAAAGCACTGCGTGCTTTGAGTGATTACAAATTCTGATCGGTTAAGTATATTTCAATGAAGATTTGGATATTTGATGGATTTTGAAATGATACGCAGCTTTACACTCCTCATTATGATTAAGTGATGTGGATATACATCATATATTGGTTTCAATTTAGAAATTTAATAGAGCAAATGTTTTCTTTCTCTGAATAGAAATGTATTGGCATGATTGATGTGTAAAAAGAGACTGGCATTGAAAAATTACCAATAAGCTAGAAACTGCGTCAAATACATACAAAAAATTAAAACGCGTTGAGCGAACTCAGTGACATTAGGCTGATGTACATCCCCCGTTTACGAGCACGTAAGCCCATTGTAAGCGATTTTTAGTTATTCAATTCAAAACTTTCTATTTATTGGTCCTGCAAGGAGCGATAGACGAACGATATTTTTGCGGCAAGGGTGCGCATTTATCAAATTAAATTTGGTTTAATTTTTAGAACGTGCGTTCTGTGATAAATCAGAAGATTATCCGGATGCATACTACTTATTCCTGTGTCTCATACTAAAGGGTGTTTAGAAATTTAAAATAAAGTAAAACAAGTCCAGTTTTCGACCACTTTTCCGACCAGCTGGGGCTCGAAACATTTGCCGACAATAACGCTGCAAATGTTGGCTTCCAAGTCGGCCATCGTCTCTGGTGTATCGGCATAGACTAGGGACTTCACACATCCCCACAGAAAATAATCCGAAGGTGTTAAATCACACGATTTTGGAGGACACTTACCAGGACCATTACGCGAAATTATGCGCTCGTCGAATGTTGCCTTCAATAAATTGATTATAGCGAGCATTGTGTGACATGTTGCACCGTCGTGTTGAAACTACAGCTCTTCTACTTTAATGCCATTCAAGTAGGAACCGACCCATTGACTGTAACGTTCTGGTCGGCATCACTCATGAAGATAATATGAACCAATGATTCCACCACCACATAAAGCATACCAAAAAATGACTTTTTGCGGGTATGTTTGCAGCTTTTCTTCAGTCCAAATACGGCAATTTTGTTTGTTGACGTAGGCATTCAACAAAAAATGAGGCTCATCGCTGAACAAAATTTGTTGGTGAAAATGAGGATCAAGAGCAATGTCGTTTTCAACCCATTCACCGAACGTACGAAGCTGGATGGTTATTCGAATTACTTGCTCGTATGCACGATTATGTCGACCGTAAAGTGAACGTAGCAAGATAGGTTTCTACGCCACACTCAAGTAATTATAGACCCATTGTGATGCATTTGTGAGCACTCTCCTGTTGCCTTCGGACTACTAACAACCCTGAAGCTTTGATAGACTTATAGATATCATTGATAGGAATGTCGCACAGTTCTTCAATATCCCGAAAAAAGTATCTTCCAAGAAATTTATGTCTGGGGTGGTAAAGGCCTGGACAGTGGTGTAGAAAGTGGGCTGTGTCCCCATTGACTTCCTACTCCTTGCTTCATGTTTAAGCTTATACGGCGGGACTTTTACTGAGTGATCAGCTTGCTCTGGGTCTAGCGCAGATCTTTTCCTTGCCAGTTCATCAGCTTTCTCATTCCCTGGTATACTCTCATGACTCATTCTCTGGTATACGCTCATGTCCAAGCACCCAGCATTGCTTTATCGTCCCATATGCCTGTTAGACAGAATGGGTAAAATACTGGAGCGAATCATATGCAACCGACTGGAAGTGACAACTGATGAAGCCGGGGGACTCTCAAACCAACAGTATGGATTTAGAAAAGCTCGTTCAATAGTAGATGCTATACGGAATATTACTACAACCTTGGAAGAAGCTATTCAGGGCAAAAGATGGAGAGGCGGTTCAACAAAATAAGAAGCTGGGGACTTATAGTACACTCCCGTAGGTCAATGATGGTGGCATGGTTCCTAATTAAAATGATACTAAGCTATTTAGAGAAATGGTTCCTGCTCTTCGATACAGACGATGCAGTAAAGCAGTACCACATATCTGGCGGAGTTCCATAAGGATCGGTACTAGGACCTATCCTATGGAACATTATATATGATACGGTTCTAAGGCTCGGGATTCCAAATGAGGCAAAAATCACAGAACTACAAAGCACCTACGAATACGATGCCAAAATTCGGGACCCCCAAGCATCAGTCAAAGCTATCAAGCTGGAAGAAAGACAGCGGACTATGGGAGCATGGCAGGAGAGATGGAACCAGTCTTCGAAGGGAAGATGGACCTATACACCAATACCAAATATGCAAAATGGATGGACCGGCAGAATGGAGAAGTAAATTTCTACCTCAGCCAGTTCCTAACCGGACATGGCTGCTTTCTAGCGTATCTGAACCGATTCGGGCTCAATGAATCTCCCACCTGTTTAAATTGCGTAGAGGCCAGAAAAGATGCGCCGCACGTATTTTTCCAGTACCCACGTTTTGATATAGAGCGCAGAGAACTAGAGGAAAGAATTGGAGAACCACCAACTCCAGAGAATATTATAAACCTCAGTATAGTATCGAGCACAGTATGAGATGCGGTGAAATAGGTTAAAGCAGTAATCATGAAGGAACTGCGGCGTCAGGAAAAGCAACAGTGAAAATAAAGCCCAGACGACATCTCTCATGGAGCAAAGACCTGCAAACGCTGAACTCATTTTTGAATCAGCAAACTGGGAAAGAAGGGCATAAATTGTAAACCAGCCCCGCGAAGGAATACCTAGCGGTAGTCCCGTGGGGAGAGTGGTTGAAGTGTTAAGGATGTTGTTTCGTACATAGGCGTATTCCTGGCATCGAGTATTCAGGTTTGCGAATGGTACATGCTATTAGCCCGAGCTAGTGGTAGAAGATTACACATCCCTTGGCACAACTAAAAGAAAAAAGCACAGTGTGCCATAAATTCTAAACTCTCCGCGACAGCACTTCACAAACTTCGATTTCAGCTTTATAGCGTACTCTTAAATGTCTGAATGGCGCTTGGCTGTCGATGAAAAAGGTGATATCACCGCGTGGTATTGCCCTTATCGCTGTCTCACGGCAGCAATTTTCAATCTCTGGCTCAGTTTGCCAGAGATATTGTGCAACTTTGATGCTAATTATACATATATTGTACCTACAGTACTCGTATATTTAAATATCACTTAATTATGCTTTACACTCACATAATAATGACTCTTATTCGCTTCTGTACATTTTTGCCTACCTTTCTGCTTGTATATACGAGGGTGGGTCAATAAGTCCCTGAAAATTAACACGAATTGTGTCGTCACCTTAAATTTTTTTTCTTGTTAAGAATCATCCTTCAAAAGAACGCACCCAAATTTTCAGACAGATCTGTCAAATAGTTTTGTTGTGGCAGCCATTTTATATAGACGCTTACTAGCATTTTCGTTAAAATGGAAAAAAGTGAATTTCGAGTTTAAACACAATTTTTTGCGAGAAAAAACTATCACGCAAACCAAACAAAAGCTTGACAAATATTATGGGGACTCTTCACCATCGATTGGAACCATTCACCACTGTTTTACTCAATTTCGGTGCAGTCGTTCAAGCGCAAGTAACGCCGAACGTTCTGGTCGCTCAATTGAGGTCACCACACCAGAAATGGTCGACAAAATCCATGGTTTGATAATGGACGATCGGCGAGTGAAAGTGCGCGAGCTTGAAGAGGCCACGGGCTTATCACATGGCTCAGTGATTTCGATTTTACATAAATATTTGGACATGAAAAAGCTTTCAACAACCGCATTCGTTTGACAACTTCAAAGGTGTGTTTGGCGATGTTCCAGAAAAATTCGGCAGAGTTTTTGCGCCGTTTCGTAACCGTGGATGAAACCTGGATTCACCACAATACACCAGAAACCAAGGAACAGACAAAACAATGGACTTCTCCTGGTGAATCGAAGCCGAAGGCGGGTTTGTCAGCAAACAAGGTCATGGCAACAGTTTTTTGGGATGCGCGCGGTGTTATTCACATCGATGACCTTGAAAAGAGTAAAACGATCACCGGTGCATATTACGCAGAGCCGCTGGATCGATTCCAAGCCGATTTGAAGCAAAAACAGCTGCATTTGGCGAAGAAAAAAGTTCTTTTTCACCAGAACAACGCACCGGCACACAAGTCCGCAGTCGCAATGGCAAAATTGCACGAGTTAGGCTACGAACTCCTCCCTCATCCAGCATATTCTCCAGATTTAGCCCCCTGCGACTATTTCTTGTTTCCAAACATGAAGAAATGGCTCGGAGGTAAGAGATTTGGGTCGAACGAAGAGGTCATCGCCGAAACAAACGCTTATTTTGAGGGGCTCGAGAAATCGTATTATTTGCAGGGCATCAACAAATTGGAGAAGCGTTGGATGAAGTGTACGAGTTAGAGCTAAAAGGAGACTATGTTGAAAAATAGAATGTTTTTGTATACCGAAAAGAGTGTTCCTTATTTCATTTTTCATTGAATTATTGACCCACACTCGTATCCTCTTAGCAATTCATGCCTACTATTTGCAGATCGTTACATCATAGTTAGTTCCCAGATAATTAATATAAAAAGAGACAGTAACAAAATATATTCTTCGTTCATAGAAAAAAAGCGAGAGATTAAATTTCGGATAAACTGTAAGTAAATGGACGACCTCAGGATGAGTACAGAGTACATACAGTAGACTCCTTGAAAAATTTAAGCATTCCATAGATCAGAGTGTATCCTTTTTATAAGACTTACATTCAAACCATTTCCCATTCACTTCCGATCCAATGAAATGTGAAAATATTTTACTTATTTTCAGATAATAGCAGAAACACACAAAAGGGTCTTCTTTCTCCAGTTAAAAGCTCTGAATGGCAAAATGAGTCTACGTCTACTCTTACCCTTGCGATAGTTACTCCCAACAAAAAAAAAAAAAAAAAACTTTATAAACCATCCCACTTACCATGGATAGCTAGGAACTGGCTTCTTTCCAATTTGCAGTCCATCTTCCTCATAACGAGTATACTCGCCGGCGCTGTTGTCTTCGTTCTTCGTCCACCAGACGTACGACTGCACAGCTCCATTGGTCATATTTAAGGCAATAATTCGTGCCCCAGTTATGTACTCATCGGAGAGTAAGCCCTTAGACAAGGCATCTGAAAGACCTGCGAATTGAAAAGAAGGGTAAAAAGCATAATGAAAAGGGATATTCGATTAAATGAAAATATGATTTGAACATTTTTTCCGCTCCTTATCCTTAACGAAAATAGACTTCCCCTTGGTGATGGTAGTGTGGTAATATTTTGTGGAAACGACGACGGAGGAGAGTATAAATTTAGAATGATTCCCTTACCTCTGGGTAGAGCATGCAACTCGGTAATAAATGTGAAAACGTGAAGAAAAGTGAGAGACACAAGAAGCACTGGCAGCCAGCCCCAAAGTAAATAAAATGTCAGTCAGGGAAAAAAAGAAAAACAACAACAACAGCAATAAAACCGCGTGCCACAACACTGTATAGGGAGTCACTTTAAATTCAAGGTTATCCAAGCAGTCAACACAGGATATCCCCAGTTGCGTTGTGTCGGCCTTGTTGCCGGCGGTTGTGCGTGGTGGAAAACATCTGTTGCGCTCCCCTTTATCACAATACCATGCAACCAATATCCAACGAGCTCATCCTTATTTTCCGGAAGGGCAGAATTTTGTGGGCTCCATTCGAAACGCGCAACATCTTAAGCCATGCAAACGCAAGAAAAACTGACAAGCCGAAGTGGGTTGTATGTGTTTTGTATTCATGTTTGGCTTGTAGAGGGATCCTTCGTGCCCTGCACGCCGGCCGTCTATCAACACGGTCTATATAAAAGGGATGCCTTGATGGATTGCTTTTAGAGATATTAAAATGTTGGGGACACATTTAAATTCATTCGAGCGTATAATGATGTTTTGATAAGATTAGATACTTCTTTTTTATTTTGCGTATACGGACGCACATACTCGTATCCTGTCCCCTTTGGTGTTATTGTAGTTTATTTGATTTGCCTGTTCATCCTTGTGGATTCTTCCTGTTCTTGGGAAAATAAATGACAATTCGGAAATAAAATTATAGATGTATGATTATGTGTGTGCCTAGCTTCCTTATTTAAAATTTGAATGATTGGGGTCTGACATTTTTACAATCTACAGTTATAGAAGGTTTCTATTGTTTTATTGACAGGAGCATTTAGGTGGAAACCTGGGCTCCTTTGTTTTATGTATTTTCTTCCTGATATTTGAGAATACCTAAATTCTTAATTGATGACCATCTGACAGAGAGATGATGACAGCAGCTTGTCTATGGCAGGATTTTAGACAAGCTTTGGTAATGGAAAATTGAATATCTTTGGTCTTAATATTTGACAGTGAGTTTGTTATCTTGAAGTTTGATTACGGTTTTGAATTTAGAGTTCTATATGGAGAATTTCATACCCTGACCTTCATCCCTTCATACAGCACTGTGGCCGCAGATTTGCGAGTGCTTCCAATAGTTGAGGAACACACTGTTCTAAAAGGTGGTTAAGTTTTAAGGGCCGATGTTGATTTTGAATAAAACACAAATTATTTAGGAAATTACTGTCATTTCTTTTTATTATGATAATATTGGTATGGTTCAATTATGTATGGAACAAAATATCGGCCAAATGGCCGCCGTGACCTCGGCGGCACACCTCCATCCGATGGTCCAAATTTTCGATGACGCTGAGGCATAATTGAGGTTCTATGCGGTTAATATGCCGAATTATCTCATCCTTTAGCTCTTGAATTGTTGCTGGCTTATCGACGTACACCTTTTCTTTCAAATAACCCGAAAGAAAGAAGTCCAACGGTGTCAAATCACATGATCTTGGCGGCCAATTGACATCGCCACTACGTGAGATAACACGGCCATTGAATTTGTCACACAAAAGAGCCATTGTTTCGTTAGCTGTGTGGCAAGTGGCACCATCCTGTTGAAACCACATATCGTCCACATCCATATCTTCCAATTCGGGCCATAAAAAGTTCGTTATCATCTCACGATAGCGAACACCATTCACAGTAACTGCCTGACCGGCCTCATTTTGGAAAAAATACGGCCCGATGATGCCGCCAGCCCATAAACCGCACCAAACAGTCACTCTTTGTGGGTGCATTTGTTTTTCGACAATCACTCTTGGATAATCATTCGCCCAAATGCAGCAATTCTGCTTATTGACGAATCCACTGATGTGAAAATGTGCCTCATCACTGAAGATGATTTTCTTCGAAAATTGATCATCCACTGTTGCCATTTCTTGCCACCATTGTGACCATTGACGACGCTTGAAATGGTCAAGAGGCTTTAGTTCTTGAGTCAATTGCACCTTGTAAGCGCGTAAATGCAAGTCTTTATGCATAATGTTCATCAACGACGAGCGTGAGAGGTGCAATTGTTGGGCACGACGACGAGTTGAGGTGGACGGCTCTTCAGCCACACTATCGCGAACAGCAGCAATATTTTCTGCAGTACGAGCTGTACGAGCATGTACTGGTGTTTTCACATCTCCTACAGTTCCGGTTTGCACAAATTTTTGCACGATTTTTCCGATTGTACGCACATTTGGACGATTAAATTGACCGAAAGAATCACGAAATGCACGATATGCATTTTGATTTGAACGCCCATTTTCATAATAAGCCTGAATAATTTTAACGCGTTGCTCGATTGTGTATCTTTCCATGGTTCAAATTGAGTTAGTCTGAAATTGAGAAATGTCAAATGAAATGAAGAAAAAAACTTGACGTTTAGGTGTGGTTCACATTCAACATCGGCCCTTAAAATTTAACCACCCTTTATATACCACTGTGCATAGCTGTCTTCACCAAAACCGTTTTTTTTTTTTTTTTGAAAAATAGGGCCATCATACTTTTGGTAATGGGACGAGATCTTCGAGGTTAAGTCGGAAGATCTTCATTTTCAAAGACCTAAACATTGCTATCAGGCTTTGTTGGAACGAAGCCAGATCTCGTCACCCGTGCATGGTGTTCTCGGATATGCATTTCACTCTGCAGTATTTTTATTCTGTTGTAAGGTATTAGGTATCCATATTTAGTTCTGTCCCCGAATGGTATAAACAGAACACTAATGGATTTGACGCGGTGTCTGTCTGCCGATTTGTTCGTATGCCTGTCACACGGTTGGAGCTTTTGACCTAGAGAGCTGAAATTTTTCATAAAAATAGCACATCGTGGACTAAAAATGAGAATAAATGTAACACGACATATTAAATTAAAGCTGGGCTTCCAAGAAGTCCAAATACAATATATAAAAAGTTTTCTGTAGTATCTTCAATAAAAAAACTTAAAAACCAAATTCCAATTGGGAGTGACCCCACTTTTCTTACAATGATGAATGAATTGTACACATTTTTCCTATTTCGAATGATATATCGATATATTTTTTAATGAATTAGGCGTAGAGGGGTTTATTAGCTCCATACTAGGTTCTAGAATTATGTTAACCCAAATAAAAACATGAAGCGATGCTTCTTAACACTAAAACCATTATATTGGCCTTCGCGCCTCTGCAGCTAAATAAACCATTATGCATGTAGTTTCTCTTCCAGCGCTAAGTGTCTAGAAGTCATACTCGATCTAAAGGTCAGCTGGAAGATGAACATTGAGCAGCATTACCAGAATGCATATATAGCTTTCTATGCCAAGTAAATCCTTCGGTAAGATATGGTGACAATAGATGGTCTTGAGGATGTATACCAATCTAATCGTAGGTACTTATGGCTTCTCTAGCTTATTGGTTCACTCTGAGTAAGGAGCTCAGTAAGATTAAAACAAACAGTAACCATGCGGTCATGCCTGATCGAAATTCTGAATTTGCATGTCTACCTCTTGACCTACATCACATATTGAAAACATCGTGTCGAATTTGAGTATAAGTTTGCTAAGCTGTACAGTCATAGTAACATGGATTCGTTACCAGAAGATCTGGTAAATGACTCCGACTAAGAACTATAGTCGCATTACGTGGGTTCTGTTTTTTTTTTTTTAAAGGCGTTCGAGTGCTAATTGGATTCTGGCTAGCTACGCCGGAATAACCGCTTCTCTCTAACTACCTCCAAATAGACTATTAATTTTCTATACTGTATTGGATGATCGGTAAGTTAGGGGAGCCAAGAGGAGATACTACTTCTGTCATTATAGTGACCAAGGAAGAATCACTTGATCTCTTGATCGCTACCTATGGACTTATCATTGCAGCATTGTATCCACTGACCTTTTTCCCCGTCTATCCACATGTAGGGAAGACATTGTCTTGGTCCAAAAACGTTATGTTATTGGTGACCTGGTGCATAAGCTCAAGACTAAGGTAGTTTTGTAGGCCTACCTAGAAATTGGTTCTGTGATATCGGCGTATCTGGCCAGCGATCACGAAGGGTTGCTTCCTCCGTTTAACTTGAAATTTTAATATAGAACGGCAAAAGACTATATTCATTCTTGGCTGCAGTTTGAACCCACGTCAGTTATTGAAACCATTGTTTGTCATGCATATCTAGCTGTATCTTCAAAAATGCGGCCGAAAAATTACGAATCGCATGCTCCCTGCGCCAAAAAAAAAAAACTTTAAGTTTCAGTTCAGTCATGAGCTAGTGACGCTGCCAAAAAAGCTCAGATAGGCACTTGTTAGACCTATGTATATACAAGAGAGGAGCCAAACATGAGATAGCAAACTTCGATGGCAATAATGCCGGCGAGAGAAAAGATCTTGAAGCAAATCATCGCAGATCGAATATGGAAATTGATAAGCTAATAAGCAAGAACCAGTACGGTTTTCAGAAGGGAAAAACACCAACCAACATCTAGGCGGTTTCGCAAACTTAATTAACATCAGCTTTAACAAAAGTCGCCACCTGTTAGTGCTTTCCCTAGATTTCAGCATAGCATACAATACCATCGATTACAACAAACTCATCGATGCAATGCAAAGAATCAGAATTAGAGGAAAAAAATTGGTAGATTGGTTGAGAGTCTATCTCAAAACGAGGACATTTCGTGTCGGTCTTAAAGGCTACTGCAGCGAAGCTAAACCCAATGAAGTATGGAGGAGCCACGAGGCTCTAAACTTGGTCTCCTACTGTTCATATTATACACCAACGAACTACTAAAATCGTTCAAGAGGAACTTTCCCTTAACATACATATACAAATGACACGGCGATTGTTGTTCGCCACAAATCGATCATAGAAGCAACCAGGATGATGCAGGCAGAGTTCGATGTAGCATGGAAATGGTGTCACTATAAATGGGCTCGTATTAAATGCAGCAAAAATAAAACTATTGCATATTTGTAGGTACTGTATCAAAACATTTAACTGCGCCGATCCAAGCAACTATCAGGTTATAGATGTCGTGGATACATACAAATATTCGGGTGTGACTATCGACAGTCATTCCCTATGGGCATCACACATAACTGATCTACGAAAGAAGATGAAAGGATCCCTGTTTGCATTAGCTTACGAGTATCTGAAGTATAAGTTTTCAAGTTGTGTGGAAAAACAAGTGTGCCAAGCTCTTGTTGAGTCAAGATTGAGATATGGCGTACTAGCTTGGAGAGGTGCAGCAGATAAACACATCGCGAAACTTCAAAATATTCAAGAAAACGTAGATTTTAGAGTGAAAAGAGAAAAAAATATTGTACTAGATCAGGTGTCAGAGACTAAAAAAGCATCAATTCGGAAATAATCGTCAAAGCTAGAAAGCTTTTTCTAAATGTCCATTTTAGGAATAAAAATGTTAATGCCTTTGTTGTTCAGGATGAAGTAGTTTCTATAAAAAGGATTTCAACTTTAATTTTGGAAAATGAACCGTTTTCGAGTTAGAGCTGCGAGGAGTCGGTAGATACGAGTAATAAGAGGTATTCTGGGTGTCAATTCTAAGCAATCACATGCTATCACGCAGAGGGTGTCCATTTATTTGGACACCCTCTGAATGTCTATTGACACTAAGCTTGGTGTTAAAATTAAGTGCTACTTATGACAAGATGATCAAAGTTGTAAAAACCCACAAATATTTCCGCTGCGGTTGCCGAGGATGCAAGTGCTGTCTCCTCACTAATTAAGGTTTGGTTCTACCCAATTTGTGCGTGAAAAAATTTCCTACTCTAAGTTACCTCTCAGTCCGACATAAGCAACAACACTCATCTCACAGTTAAAGCATCCTCAACCATCCTCAATATTGTAATATTTCCCGGCAATGAAACTCCTCCAGTCTCGTGTAGATTTTCTCGCGATTATACACAAAACGTTCTCAAGTGCCCCCCAATAAAATTATCGCACACACAACAAATCACGAACACTCAACACACAACTAAAATGCTCTTCATTGCCTACAGGCAGTGCCAACCCGCCTGAGTTATGAATTGTTCACATAGAATCCTCACAAGTACACACATTCATGTCAAATACCACCCACTGTCTCTTATCCGCATACCCATGGAAACAGCGAAAAGGACGATGAGGAAGGAAAAAAATGTAAAAATTTCAGTACATTAGCGCATTTAGAAAACATGAATTTCAAATCGACTTCAACGAGTCACCTTACGAGTACATACCTCCGTGACGAATTATTCCCACTTCCTGAAGAATGGAGGCAGCCAAATCGGCTTTCTGGCGTGAGCTCTCGTAGCGTTCAGAATTCAAGGGCACCTGCAGCGGTCGGAATAAAGTTGAGATGCAAAGTGTTCCGAGGTTTTCAGTAGAAATGTCATGTATTGTCACCAGGGATTGTTCAATGGCATCCTATAAGTATGCAGGAAGAGAAATAAGAATTTAAATGTTCTCTGTCTGTGCAGAGGGGAAGGAATATGACTTTATTTTTATTTATTTTTTTGTTTTTTTATTAAAAATTTATAACTTACCCTGCTGACTACACTACCGTCTGCAATACGGATTATGTCCTTCAGTGCTGTGGCGTTCTCAACTTTTATACTGAGGACAAATAATTTGAAAATCCATGCTAAATATATTAGCAAGCATTTTCCAGCTATAGAGCGGTGGCACCTCCATGGCCATGTCATCAGCAATTTCATTGCTGATTTGCATTGGTAATTGATCCTGGAAAAAGAGAGAGAGAGTAAAAGTCACCATAAAAAACAATTGTGTTGTAATAAAAGTGAAATCAGATTCGAGTGGTGTTAAAGATTCGGGGCAATAAAGCTATATTATCTTGTTGTAACAGCAGGGGATACACACATTCCACCGCCAATGTAATCAATGACAATAAAATATCAATAGCCCATCGGGGATCCGACTGTAAATCTGTGCAACTATAGCACGCAATCATGGTGTTCTCAGCAATTCTGATTATTTCAGTAAATCGTGTAATGTTCCTTCCGATTAGATTCGGGTGATTGGGAAAAGTGGAATTTTTGGATATATACTACGGAAATCTGAAATAGAATGGAGACAATCTGAAGTTGATAGAGAATACGTGTGTGAAGTCTTTTTTTTTGAACTGATGTTACTTTTCTACTTTCATGACCACTGAGCAGTAAAACTGACATGTGTCGGTTTGATAGGTACCTTAGACTGAGAGCCAATTACAATCAAACGACTGATCATATTAAATGAGTTTCTTCTATGACTTTCCCAGGTACTAGATGATTTGCTTTAGGTTGTCTACGAAAGTCTGTCAGCCAAATGCAACGTTTATAATCAAAGTGGTGTAAGTGCACCTTGGACCTATTGTCTTTGGACCATGCAAGTGCAAAACAAAGAGTGGACAGTGATTCACTTGCAGCCTTGGCCATAAATGAAAAGCACCCTCTATAAAATACGTTTTATAAGCGTGAGTCTTTAAAAAATTGTCAAAAGACCTCTTCTGAACTAGCTGCTTCGCTTCAGGAATGCCAACCAACTGAAGCCGGCCTTAGAGGTAGGTAGAGGTGTAGTAGATTTGTCGGTGTTTCCTTTTTTTTTTTTATAATTCGCGCGCGCCAAAAGGAATATGAATACCTTTATACTGTTACAGGGCACGGGCTTTTAAAGAAAGGGAGAAGAGGAACAGAGGAGAAGCCTATGCACGTTGGCTTTAAATGTTTGAAGGTTGTAGTGATGGGGAAATACAGAGCCTGGTAGATCATTCCACATTCGTGTCGTTCGGCTTATAAACGAATCCCTATATTTAACAGTACGACCGAAGTTAGGCTTTAGGGGAAACTGATGTGCATTCGAAGCATGTCGCGTATTGCGGGTGAAATTTTGAAGGGGAGGAATGCAACTGGCTATTTCGCTGGAGCATTTTTTGTAGAAAAAACGATAAAACAGGGAGGGACAGGAGACATTTCTCCGATGTTCTAATGAATGAATGGAATTCACAATGTCTCTATCACCTATAAGTTTTAACGCGCGATTTTGTACCCTATCAAGAATGTACAGAACGGTCTTGGGTGCACCAGACCAGATATGGGGGTTATATTCCAGCTTAGGGCGGATGAATGCCTTATAAATTGAGGCCAGATCAGACGGGGTAAAATATTTCTTGCACCGTTTAAGCAATCCTAGACATTTTGCAGCATTTTTGGCGACCTCGAATATGTGAAGATGGTTATTAATACACATACCGAGAATGGCAAGTCTTTCGGTTTCAATGATGCAAGTACCATCCATGGAAAATGTTTGAGGGTTTTGGTTTCGCTTGAGAGACAGAAGACAGCATTGTGTTTTGGAAGCATTAAATTCCACTCGGTTGGTTGAACCCCATTTAATTATGCTGTCCAGGGCGGAATTTAATGTGTTTAATATATGTTGTCGTTCCCCTTCTACGGCCGAAGAGAAAGGACGTGAGTTAGGGAACGAATATGAAAAACTGAGGGTACTGTCATCAGCGAAGGAATGGATTGGATTAGAAGTTGCAGACAAGAGATCATTTATAAAAATGAGAAAGAGAGTCGGAGACAAAACAGAGCATTGGGGAACACCAGCATTTATTTGGTGAATTGCAGACTTGAAGCCGTCCACAACAACTTATATTGAAGCCCCGAAAGGTAATTTCTAATCCGTTGGAGAAGAGACTCATCGATGCCATATGCACGCATTTTCTACAAAAGAGCCTGATGCCAAACTCTGTCAAATGCCTTTGAAATATCAATCGCAACCATCTTGGTTTCGCCGAAGTGATGGAGAGATTGGTTCCACTTCTCGGTGAGATATGCCATCAAATCACCAGTGGACCTGTTGCTACGAAAACCATACTGCCGGTCATTAAGGAGTTTTCGTGAATCTAGATATTTCATAAGCTGACGATTTATCAGCGTTTCCATGACCTTGGAAAGAAGGGACGCAAGTGCAATGGGTCGGTAATTGGACGGGGAGGAAGATTCGCCTTTTTTGGGGACGGGCTGGACAAATGCTGTTTTCCATCTACTCGGAAAGATCCCTGAAAAGTAGGATAGAAAGAAAAGCTTACGCAGAGGTTTTGCCAGCGTAGAAGAACACCTCTTCAGAACTATGGGGGGGATACCATCTGGACCAGCGGATTTGTGTATGTTAAGACCTTTGAGTACTCCTGCAACAGTACGAGTGCTAAAGTGGATTTGTCCCATAGAAAATTTGACGCTCTCAAATACAGGTAGAGACGAAGCATTATCTGGCAGTGTTGAGTTCGCTGCAAAGTGAGCAGCAAGCAGATTAGCTTTGTCTAAGGAGCTGACAGCTGGAATGTCATTGTAAATGAGCGTGGGGATGGCAGACGAGGCAGAATTTTTAATATTTTTGACGAATAACCAAACATTTTTACTACCTTTGGGACATTGTAGGATTTTTTGCCTCAATTTTTGGTCATGTAAGAATTTTACACGTCGAATATGGGCATTGCAGTCTTTTCTGGCTTGTTTAAACTTCTTTCGGTTTTCCTCAGATTTGTTGGCTTTATAAGACCGAAAACTTACTTCTTTCAACCTGATAGCCTCTTTACAGCTCTGGTCAAACCACGAGTTTTCCTTAGGTTTAATGCTCTTTATTCTGTTAGGAATAAAGTCATTCATACCTAAGAGTATAGTGTTAGTCATCATATCAGCAGCGGCATCCACGTCGCTATCGAGGAAGCATAGCGACCAGTTAAAACTCCTAAAGAAGCTTTCTCGTATTGCCATACTTTTCTTTTAGGAGTTTTTTCTTTAACTGTGTGGTCAGAGTACGAGAATTTAGCTGATACGATATTGTGGTCAGACCGACCTAGAGGCGCTAAAACATCAATAGTGTATTTATCAGGGTGAGAAGTAAGAAACAAGTCCAAGGTGTTGGCGGAATGACTTACAATGTCCGGTATACGTGTAGGCTCATTCACAAGCTGAGTCAAATTGTTAATCTCAGCAAAAAGTTCAACATACCTTCCTTTGGGTGTTGTCTGGCCAGAATGTTGAAGCCAAAATTGTGTATATTGAAATCGCCAGCAATGACAATTTCAGTATGAGGATACCAGGAGACAATTCGAGTGATGGAATCGGACAACGCATCAAATTCATCAAAAGTTGAGTTGCTGTCCGCACAAGGGCTTCTGTAAATAAAGCAGTAGTGAATTATTTGCTTATGGATGGTGAATTTTATCCATTTGAAATTAAATTCCGGGTTGGAACAGTGGCCATACTGTGGTGGAACTTGGTAAGCCATATCACTACGGACATAAATGGCGAGGCCACGGTGTTTATTGCTGCAAGAGGGTGCAGTATGCCTCCCAGGGGC
This sequence comes from Pocota personata, assembly GCA_963082735.1. Lineage (NCBI taxonomy): Eukaryota > Metazoa > Arthropoda > Insecta > Diptera > Syrphidae > Pocota > Pocota personata. The sequence goes on along the minus strand of OY720432.1, from coordinate 82,908,195 downwards.
GTATTATGTATTCTTCTGGGTCAAAGTGATATATCAACAAATATTTATCATATTGCAGGGCTCTTTTTGACCATTATGTACAATATAGGAGGCATTAATAAGTTGGTATACCAAGGGTTTCGGAAATAGGCCACGGAGCCCTATTGCTCTTGCTCACGCGTCCGCTTGTCTGCTTCAAGTTGCTGTACGGATATGCGTTTTTTTTTTCACAACTTATGTAAAACAATGACAATTGCTGCAATTTAAAAAAGGCGGAGCTAAAATGGCGCCCGACAATTTAAAAAGTCTGCGATAATTGACGTCGATTAGTCTATATACATATACGAGTACTCGTATGCATATAGGTTGTCGAAGTCGTTGAATCCAATTCCAACAACATTTTAAAATTTAAAATGGCGGGGTTTTTTCATTTCTGCGGAAATTGTTAACGCCATTTTGAATTTGAAAATTTTGACCAGTGTAATCGTATCTATGAGTGTAACCGTATATTTTCTGTCGACAATTTCAAATTTTGTTCATTTCTTGGGCCTATTTTGAATCCGCCATTTCTATTTTTGAGTTTTGAACCTGCATTTGCTGGGTATGAGTCTTCGATTTTAATCGGCCATTTTTAATTTTGAAACTGTGATTTTGATCTCGAACTGAACGACCTAAAATACACATTTGCTTCATTAATGTCTTTTGATAATAGTTTAGAAGGAAATTGATTTTGCTTATATATTTGTTTGCTTTATTGATTTTCTGAGGAAATGGTAAAAAGTGGTATCAGTCTGCTCAACATCCCATATAGGATCTTATCTGCTACTCGTATATGTTATGAACACCTTAAGCCTTCTGTCAATAATATGATTGATCCTTGCCAGTGTCCAGTTAAGACCACCATGGATCAGATATCCTTATTGCTGCAGATCTTGGAAAAAACCCAGGAACTCCAAATCGATACTCATTATCTTTTCATCGATTCTAAAGTCGTCTATACAAGTGTCTGTAGAGACAAGCTGTTTTTTTTTCATTCCTACCAAACTCGTCCGTCTGTGCAGGATGACGATGGAGAATGCACGCTACTCAACAAGGACTACGAGAAGATGACGTGCTGTCATGTGATTTCTTTAACATCATACTTGAAAGGATTGCACAGAATTTTCAAGATAAAATTAGGGGTACGATCTTTCAAAAATCTGTACAACTACTCGCATACGCCGACGGCATTAACATAATTGTCCTTTCGTGTGTATTGAAACAAAAGTGGCGAATATGGGTTTAGAAATTAACGAGGGCAAATCAAAATATATACTGTCATCGAAAACGGACAGTCATCATCGGCGATTTGGACAAAATGTCATAATGGACAGCCTTGATGTAGTAAAGGACTGCCTACCTAGGCTCCTCTGTAAATTCAAACAATGACACCAGTGCAGAGATCTAGTGAAGAATCACTCTTGTTAAGAGGACAACTAAAGTGATATATAATTTATAAAAGGCCCTCATCATCCCAGTCCTGCTATATGGCGTAGAAGTATTGGCGTTAGTTATCAAAGCGGATGAGAACACCCCTGCTTGTTCTGAAGAAAAATTGTTCGAGTGCTTTTTGGTTCCGTTTGTATTGTCGAGCAATGGAGGAGGAGATACAACAACAAACTGTACCAGTTGTACAGCGACATCGACCTAATTAGATGAGTTCGAATTCATCGCCTGAGATGGCTAGGATATGTAGAGCGAATGGACATCACCCTCCGGCCCGGAAAGTCGTCGATTCCATCCCAGGAGTACGTCGCTGTAAAGAAAGAGCTCACGTAAAGTAGCGCACACTAGGGGAAATGTACCTCAGTCATCTTCGCCCAAGACCGATCCAGATGGAGACACCATCTTAAGTAAAGTAAGCAAGAGGAAACAATTGGCCGAATTGCAGACACCCCAGGGATCCCGCTCTTTTCTTCGTAGTTTTACTGGACTAGGGGGGGCCGTTGGGCTGGTGTTGGGTTGAAGTGCCTAATTGGGCTGATTGGACTTTGTTTTCTTGCCCGGAAATCATGACTCAAAGGCAAATAACTACAATTTGACCAATTTTTCTAATTTTGGATCGACATTTTTATCCAATCACACACTGATCACCTATGCCTAAAGTGTACTTCCGATCAACAATGAAGTGTTCGAGTTAAAGTTAAAGAAAAAATGAGAAAACTGAATATTTCGACTTGGTTTCTAAGAAATGGGTGTGCCAAAGGGTGTACCAGTATAATAGATGTATGTGAAGGGTATTTTTCATCATCTTCATATTTCTTTTAACCCCGGGTGAGGCATAGGGCGGTAACAAATCTCTTCCATTTGTCTCGGTCTGCAGCTAGAGCACGATATCCTCTGAGTCGCTACTTCTATCAAGACTGTTGATCTCCACATTGTTCTTGGTCTACCAAACCGTCATGCACTGCTTCGCAATGTTGTCATTTGGCTTCTTCAGTGTGTGACCATTTCAGGGTCATTTGCACTACCTTATTTCGACATCCAACAGCTTCTGACGGATTTTATCCCACAATTCCTGTTATATTTTGCGGCCAGCGAATCTTTGGGATGTATCGCAGATAGCGATTAACGAAAGCCTGTAACTTTCGCATGATATTTGCCGAGACTTTTCAGGTTTCACAGGTATGTATACCTAGGATTTAACGGTGCATTTAATTTTGGATTCGAAGTGTCTCAACATAGTACTGGATCTGACTGGATGTCCACATTATAGGGGATACAGGCAGAGTGAGCTTTATTTATTCTGTTTTTAACGTCCAGGTGCGTTCCGTCATCAGATGATATAAAACTTCTCAGGTAGTTAGACTGTTCGACCTTCAGAACAATACGCTGATATGTGGAGCAGCCTGTGAGCATTTTTTGTGTCCTTTTGCCGTTGATCCTTAGACCGACTCTCCATTCACCTGCAGTGATTGATACATCTCGTCTAGTCCACTGATGATATTTGCCAGGAAACAGATATCACCATAGTCGAAATGTCTTAGCCTTTTTAAAAGGTTCCCATTGGATGCCATGTCTTTCAGATAGAGCTACGATGTCAGACAGAATACCATCTATCGCCAATAGAAAGAGGATTGGCGATAGAGTATACAATTGTGCAGAACGAAACACCTTGGGTTATTATTATAGGACTCCTTTATTATAGCAACTATCTTTGGATGGATTTCTCTCCTGAGAATAGATCTTCATATGCCTTCTCGAATTCCACGAATATGAGGTAATGTGATCACTTGAACTCGGCTGATTGCTCGAGAATGATACGCAAGTTGTTGGTATGGTCGAAGCACGATCCACCACTGCTAATGCTGCTTGATGCCTTTTGAGTGTAGTCTCGATTCTAACCTTTACATGCTAGAGAATGATAGTTGCCATTAGTTTCGGAAAATGGTCAAAACGGTAATACACGTCAGTTATTGTAGTTCTTTAGATTGCCTTTTTTTGGTATCTTTGACATTAATACCGTCCTTCCAGTCTCTGGGATAGGTTTCATTTTCCCAAATGGCCTGTATTAAGCTCATATTACACCAAGTCCAGCTGCTTTATTCACTTTGAGGAGATTGATCGCAGTTTGGATTTCTGCAACTGTTAAAAGTCCGGTATTAATACCCCTGTCGAGCAACTGGGACTCATTGCTGCACTCTGCACAAAAATGTTCCTTCCATCTGCGTAGCTGATCTTCAATTGATACCAATAGAGTATCGTTCATACCTAGTACAGGATGGTTGGCGTTGCTTTTTTGGCCAACAACTGTTCAGTTCACTGATATCTCCCCTTCTAGCAGCGTTTTCCACCTCGTCCTTCTGTCACGCCTCACACAGCTATAAACAATCTGCTTTGTAATTTCACCTTTCGTTGAACTTCTGTCCCGGCGTTCATTTTTATCTTTAAACGACCAACGATGCGCTATTTTTTCTCAGGTGTCTTGGGATATCCAGGAGTCTCTAGCTCTAGATTGTCTGCGCACAATATTTTTAGTTAATATAAAAACTTGAAAATCGGTACAGAGATAGTACTTGGCCTACAGACAAAAGATAGAATGAGTAAAATTGGCTTTTAATATTCTTTCCAAAAAAATTAGTATGTGGGGGTGTGTCAGTATGCTGTAAAGCTATCAGAATCTATTCAGTCAAGACATGTAGATACTGAAATTTAATACAGATGCAGTATTTGGTGTGAAGACAAAGGATGACACACAAATTTACGTACACCTGTAAGTAGAAAATGGTAAATTTTATTTAGAAAAGTTGTTGGAACAGGTTGAGCTTGGCCCAGATCTCACTCCTTTTCGTATCTGAGTAGTTATAAGGAACTTGGTCCATTTTTTACGCTAATGTTTTAGCTGAGATACAATATATCACAGAACACCTTACTCTGTACAAAAACTGGATAATACCGTGCTATTCTTATTCAAATCTTAAATTCAGTGAAGTCATTAAATGAAAACATCTAATTAACATTCCTCAGGATTTGTATTACAAAAAAAGAATGCTTCACAGAATGTATACGTATGTATAGGTATCTATAGGTATAGAGTGTCTAATGGGAAAAGTTTTCCATGTGGATGAGCCGACAAATCCGGATTCCAGATATCAACACCAATCGTAGGCGTTTTATTATCATCTCGCATTAAATAAAACAAAAGGCAAATGAAAACTTCGTTTACTATCTTCAAATTACCCTCAGACCAAATTATTAAAATGTATTCATTCAAAAGACATTTCTCAACTTTTCCCTCCGTTTTCGGTGGCGTATGGGTACTTTTTTCCCAACCCCCTCCATGGAAACTTTAATCGTTTTATTAAGAGCAGAAGTTTTTTATTACTTCAAAATGCGTAGGCACAAGGGAAGGAATAATAATAAAGAAAAAAAAAAGCAGGAAATTTTAATTTACCCGTCAAGTGTTGTTGGCATTTCAATTTCCGGAAATTGTAATGACCCCTGCCCCCTATTCTCATAATTACTCAAAAAATACTCGTATCCTTGTAGTTGGGCCAACACTTGAGTAAGAGTTCGTTGTACTGTTTAATTGTTCAGCGTCACGATATCAAGATATTACCGGCAATTTGTCAAATGACCACTCACGGTACGTGTATTGGTTTATATGTCAGAAAAGAAGTCCTCTCGTCGTGTTTGAAGTACCGTAGCGGCTATCATCATTGGCGGTAACGTGCCAAAGTCTGGTCGGCAATATAAACTTTCTCTCTGACTCACTTTCATACACATGTATGTCGTCCTTTTCAATTTCGATGTACACACGCATTCAAACACAAAACCACTTAATTCAACATAATTTAGGACATGATGACAGCACAACTAGTACTATATACCGGTGTCTCATACTCGTACATATAAACTTATAGCGTGCTGTGGATTTATCGATTTTCTGGTCTGTTTATGTTTACCCAGCCTCCTTTTGTATGCCTACGGCCGAAGGGATGACAGAAGTGGGAGTTTAATGAGAGGATAGCCATGCCATTTCCACAACGAATACATCAAAGTACAGAACCGAAGTTAGGTATTTTTTTCGGTTTCGTTTACGTCTCATAAAGCACAATCCGTGTTATTATTAAACGCATAGCTAACCTGGCGGCAGTAATTTGCGTAAAAAAAAAAAAAATTACGCAAGACAAATACTAGTGGGCTGACAGGACACGGATGTGGAACCGATGGATTTCATTAATTTCATGGACTGATTAAGTCGGGATTGGAGTTTTTTTTTTGGTAGTTGACAAAATTGCATTATAATCATTTGATTGCTACAAAGTTATTAGATTATCTTTGCGTAATGTGGTGAATTTGCGTTTTTCTCTTGTTGGTATATTGCAGAGTATATGATTTTAGTTGGCAACCAGCTTCGCCTTCATTAGCTCAATTACCTACAGGCGACTAACTCACATTATGGTCGTTTTATTTATTTTTTTTGAAAGAATTATTATTGTCAGAAGAAAATATTATAGATTCCCTTGAATATTATTTTATTGGTGTGTATTCGTTTTGTTATTTGTTTTTATGCTCCGAAATCGACTTCAATTTGGGACTGCGGCCGATTTGAAATTGGCGCCATTTCTCACTTACATATTATGTGAAAGTTGGCAGTACTGTTCAGCTGTCAATGCCATTTCATCACGGAGACTTTGAAGCTACAACAACGTGTTTTAGTGATTAAAATATTTTATCAATTATTGCGACACAACATAAATTACGTGATTTTTTGTAGTCGACGTAGAGTGCATGTAAAGAGCACTGTTCAAAACATTATCAACAATTTCGAGAACTTTTACACACTAAGTGATTTAGCGAAGCCTGGTGTGTACCATCTTGTGTTGTTGCAGGATGTACATCAGTGCTGATGCAGTGAGGGACAATGTGAGTGACAGTTCGGAAACTTTGATTCGTCGTTGTGTTCAAAAAATTCGGATTTCTCCAACGTCTATGTTGAAAATTATGCATCGCGACCCGCATTTCTTTCGGTACAAAATTCAAGTGATTCAAGAACTTCAAGAAAATGACCACCAGGGACGACGGGACGGAGTGCAAAAATTTACCAATTGAATAGAGATGACCCTGAATTTTGCAAAAAATTGATTATGAGTGCCGAGGCGCATTTTGACTTGAGTGGATCTATAAACAAACAGAATAGCCGGATATGGGGAGCGAAAAAGTGAAAAAAACATGAACGACCTCTTCATCCTCGTAGAGTGACTATTTGGTGTGCGATTTGGGCTGGTGGGATAATTGGACCATTTTTTAGATCGATATCGTGCGATGTTACAAAATTTGATTTTGCCTAAAATTGTTCGGCTTCATCTCTGAAACATGTGGTTTCAACAAAACGGTGACACATGTCATAGAACTAGATTAACAATGGAAATTGTGAAACATGCATTTAGTGGAAGAGTCATGTGAAAATTTGGGGATATCAATTGACCGCTGCGCTCACCAGTTTTAACCGCCCCCCCGACTTCTTTCTCTCGGGTTACTTCAAGGACAGGGTATACGCTGCCAAACCAACAATATTGCAACAATCAAAAGAAAATATACGCAACGCAATTGCAGATATTTCGAATTACATGCTGCAAAATGTGATTGAATGGACACGTGTTTGTGCTAGAGGTGGTCATTTGGCCTACATTATTTTTCATCATTGGAAACATAGGGTGTTCGATAAGTCAGTGGTTTTGAAATGAAATACTTTATTTTTAAATGTAGTCTCCTTTCAGCGCGATACACTTTTCCCAATGACATTCTAAATTGTTTAACCCTTCAAAGAAATATGATTTCTCAAACTCTGCAAGTTAGGTATTTGTTGCATAGATAATTTCTTATTACAAAATTAGGAAACAAAAAATAGTCTCACGGAGGCAAATCTCGAGAATAATGTAGATGAGGAAGCAATTCATATCACAATTCAGCTAATTTTGCTGTTGCTACTGCGGACGATGCATTACCGTGATGTAATAGCACTTTTTTCGCCTTCAAATGGGCAATGTTCCTCCAATTCTGAATTAAATTTATTTAATAAATTGGCGTAGTACTGTCCGGTGATCATTTTCCCCTTTTCCAAATAGTCAATGAAGATTACGCCGTGGGAATCCCAGAAAACCGTTGCCATGACTTTTCCGGCCGACGAAACCGTTTTTGCCTTCTTTGGAGCACGTTCGCCTAGAGAAGTCCACTGTTTTGATTGTTCCTTCATTTCTGGCGTGTATCTAGGATTCATCAACTGCTACGAAATGCCGTAAAAATTCACTTGAATTGCGCTTGAAGAGTTCTGAATTCTTTTAAAATCTTCCCCGAATCCGTTTTTTGTCCACCGTTCGCGAAAGGGGCACCCATTTTGCCGATAATTTTTTCATGTCCAAATGGTCATGCAGGATTCGAATGATGGTATCATTTGAAATTGCTACAATCTCAGCTATCACAAGAGCCTTGACCCGTGTTGACCATTTCTTCCATTGCGACGTCATTTGGACGTCCTGTGTCCTCTGCGTCTTTTGTGCTCATACGACCGCAACGAAATTCAGCGAACCACTTGTGTACCATTCCATGCGAGAGAGCAGAGTCTTCATAATATTTTTAAGTCTGTCTTCGGTCTCTTTAATGGTTTTACCTAGCAAAAAGTAGTGCTTTATTAAAACACGAAACTCATTTTTTTGCATTTTGGCCAAATCTCACAAACCAAAGTTCTGTCGATCATTGTAAAAAGCTAAGTGTTTGACAGATCTATTTCACTTTTTTTTTATCTATGCAGGGAGAGAAACAAAGATGTCAGAAAAAAAATCCTCTATGCGATCGAACAGACTTAACGAAATTCAGAGATATATAGTTTTTTATTTATTAATTAGTGTTCCACACCAGAATCATATAAAACGGAACACTAATGAACTCAACATGGTGTCTATCTGTTTGTCCATCAGTATGCCATACAGTTGTAACTTTGTTGTGAGGCTATTGGGGGCATAATGTATCCAAAAAAAACTGAACTTCAAGGTATTCCTTTCTATTGAAATATATATCTTATATCCATGTTTCATGAAGTTTTGATGATTTTAGTGCTAACACATCCACAAACCCAGCTAAGCTCAAGGCCCAAATCCATTAAAGCTCCTTCCCATATTTTACCTCCACAACAGACAAACACATAAATCAAAACGCATGAGAATTGGCAGAACACCAATACTGTTTCCGAAGTTCACGGACAGCGATAGATGCAATTCGGTCGTTGGCACACCGAAAAAAGCCATTGAAAGCAGAAGATGGAGTTATGGTGCTAAACTATATTGCGCTGCAATCAGGACGTCGGTCTAACTGGAAGCACGTCTTGAAAGTTTTTCGAAATATTAGGGTACATACATACATACATCAAGAATATAGTGATGGATTAATTCAGCTAAAGGATCCTGATATATGACACAGATGATGGCCTCAAGGAGTATACTATCATAGGAGGGGTTCCATAAGGTTCAGTGGTGGGTACATTTCTGTAGAACAAATCTGCCTTTACCACAATAAAATAAGATCGTAGGCTTTGCGAACGATATTGCGATAGTCGTGGTCTTCAAGCTACTGAAAGAAATGGTCCAAATAATCAACCACACAATTAGGATTGTTTAAGCGGTGTCAATCAGTAACAGAAATAAGAAGGAAACGATCACTTTAACCATAGGATGGCACAAGATTATATCGAAGCAAACTATTAAATACCTAGGAGGCATGATTGATACAAGGCCCACATTTAATGAACAAATAGAGTGTCAAAGCCTCACGAGTGAATAATGCAGCCGAAGATGGCTTTTGGCCAGAGTGGTTATATCTGTGATGCTCCACTATTCACCAATATCGATACTTTCGCGCGTATCTCCAGGGTCAGAAAGATGTGGGATATGCATTTGTTCACTGTCCGCGGTTCAAAACTGAGAGGCAATCACTGCGAAATGAGCTTGGGGAATTACCAACCCCGGATAATATCCGATATATGGCCCAATTCCAGGAGACATGGAATGCTTTGAGTAATTGCGCAATACAAATTACGACACAGCTAAAACACCTCGAGAAAAGCGACAGAGTGAAAAATAAGATTGCGAGCATGCTGTGCTCAATATTTCTAAAAGCTGCAGGAAAGGACTTGGTAGAGACTATACAGCGACATATCTGTCAGATATGTTTGAACAAAAATATCGAAAAGTAAGCTGTCGCTTGATTAACTTCCTTCAGTATGGTTTAGGCAATTCGATAATCGAACAAATCTTCATCCATAAAATTCTGGAGGAATACCAAATTGATACCGACCACTTCTTTATTGATTTCAGAAAAGATACCATGAAAGCGATGTTCAGACCTTCAATACCATCAAATATTTATGGATGGCAAATTTTATTGACTATACAGCTATAAACATGGTAAAGATGAAACATGTTCAGTGCTTTAAAAGTGTGTCCCTTGTAGGGTGTAGCATTCCTATGCTAACCACCGCGGGCAGGCATCATCTCTGATGGCGTTTGCAAGTAAAGGGTACTTCAACAAGGATAATCTGCCGAAATCGATTGAAATGGATCGAAAAACTTATTGGTAGTGGTCGAGTTTCACCCCGGATTGTACAATCAAAAGATAAGTAGCCAAATAAACGAGGGTGTGTAGTGGACGTGGTAGCACTGCACCCATTTCAAGTGAAACTGAAATGCAATCCGACTAAAAGAGTTTTTCGAAATCACAATAGGGCTTACTTATGACTGTTGTGATGAAGAGAATAGTACCAACACTTGAATGCAGAGTTTAATTTAATCTAAAAGTATTAAAAAGGGGCAAACTTTCAAGCTTTTTATCGATTGGTGTGCATCCATAGAGTGGTGTTTTTGTTTTATCATTGGGAACACAATATAGGAAGACTATTAAAAGTACATCTGCTTTATTCTAAAATACATATTTTCATTAAAAAAAATAGCTGTGTGATAATAATAAAGAACCTTTGCGAGAGATTTTTCATTTAGACAGAACGGAAATAAAAGCGACAGACATCCTCTACTATTGTATATCACTGAAGCGAGGAAAAAAGATATCAAAAGCGATTGCCTTTCTGTATTCATACCTGTTATAGATAAAAAAAAAATGAGTAAAAACTTCACTTCCATGAACCCGGTCAGTGGGCCAATCTGTTGCATTCATATTCCATAAAGTGGCTGCTATCATGCAAGGAGTACAATTTCTATGGCTTAACCGTTTTGTGCATCTCTTCCTATTCCATCTTAAAACCCTTGTTTGCCTTTTTAGGGTAACACACAAATAGGTTATACAGTCGACAATTTCTATGAATATAGGTCTTTTGAATCCTAAATATCCTTGTATTCGGTCAAATTGCTAGTGAACGTTTCTTCATACAACCTGGATGTTGTGAAGGATACCATAAATGCAAATAAAAAAAAAATCATCCTTTCAAAAACTGTGGGTAGTTTTCTTCTTTTTGACTTCCTGTTCAGAGTAAGGAATAGGGAGCTTTATTCATATGTACTTGAAGGTACGGTGAATTGAAATTTGAGTTCCAAATAAGTGAAATACGAATACATTCATTTAATCCTTCATAAGGAAAGTTTGTTGAAGTTTAATTAGGTTTTCCTTTGAATTTATTAAGGAATGCTATTCGAAAGGCTTACACTTGTAATAAAGTTTAGGTATATTTTAAGGACACTTCTATACAACTATGTAGTTTGTGTTCTTTAAAAGAATCTTCTGACTAATTTAGAACAAAGGAAGGAATATTTGATTGCGATAGCAACCACAAGAATTAGAGCGGCAAACCCTTTGTGGTTGTCAAAAAAAGGATTTCATTTGTCTGCAACAGTAATTGCACTGAAGAATGACGTGAATTTGAAGGTATTCGTAAGAAACAAAAAGTTGAGACGACACTACACCAGGTTGTATCCACAATAGAAGATGCTTTTGAAACCAAGGAATCAGTCGCAGGCGTTTTTCTAGATATCGAAGGGGCATTTAACAATGTGAAAACTCGAAAAATTGTGGAGGCACTCTCGATATACTGTAATAACCAAATAATAAACAATTGGCTAGAACACATGCTTACAAACCGCATTATCACAGCTTCACTGGGAGAAGACACAAGAAGGGGAAAAGTCCGTACGGGAACACCACAGGGGGGGATAATATCTCCTTTTCTGTGGGTGCTCACAATGGACAACCTTTTAAAAGCACTGGATGGAACATGTGCGAAATGTGTAGCGTACGCAGATGACCTAGCCGTTCTGATAAGATGTAAGCACCTGAACATCATAGGAGAGCTTATGCAAAACACCCTTCGAATCATAAAAGAATGGGCGGAGGAGAGTGGATTAGAAATAAATCCAAATAAAACGGAAATGGATCTCTTCACAAAGAAAACCAAAACTAGTGACTTTCATATTCCACAACTCGGAAGAGTATCACTACAACTCCGCGCCAGCGTCAAGTATCTGGGCATTATATTGGACTGGAAACTGACCTGGAGAAAGAACCTGGAAGAAAGAGTCACCAAAGCAAAGAGAGCATATTGGATATGCAGGAGGGCCATCGGGAAGTCATGGGGCTTGAAACTGAAACAGGTCCACTGGATATACGAATGCGTAATAAAACCCATCATCTTCTACGGAGTAGTTGTATGGTGGCCAGTGATGAGTAAAAAGTATGCAAGAGACTTGCTAACTAAGGTGCAGCGTATGGTCTGCCTGGGTATTACAGGAGCACAATCCTCAACACCAACCGCGGCCATGGAAGCGATACTTAACATTCTACCAGTGCACCTCGAAGCGAAAAAGATTGCCGGTATTTCAGCCTCACGGCTTAAAACTATCGGCCATTTCACCGGTGGTGCAAATACGGGACATCAAAAAATCACTGAAATGATAAGAGTAATGACACCACTCATCGATTGCCCCAGTGATGTTGTTGGGAAATCGTACACATTCTCCAACAACTTCGAAACAATTTTTCCCGCAAGAGAATATTGGACGTATGAAAGAACGACAAGAAACTCCAATGGGATATCGGTTTATACAGATGGCTCTAACATATCAGGGGAATCAGGGGCTGGCATCTTTAGTGCTAACTCACCGATTGAACTTGCTATTCACCTAGAACCATTTGTATCGGTGTTCCAAGCAGAAGTCTATGCAATTATGAAGGCAACCGAAATACTCGCAGAAGGCACCAGCGAAGAAAGGCAAATTGACATCTGCTCGGACAGCAAAGCAGCAGTTAGCGCGATCACAAACCCCATGTCGAAATCACGACTAGTAAGGGAGTGCAAAACTAAATTGAACTTACTTGCCAGACGCAATAGAGTCCGTCTTACATGGGTACCGAGGCACGGGGGTGTACCGGGTATCGAAAAGGCAGACGAACTAGCAAGGAAAGGAGCAGGCAATACAGAACTGAACCCGGATAATACAATAGGGGTCCCTCTGACAACTATTAAAACAATAATCAATGATAAGATATGACAGGAGTGCAGTAACTACTGGACGAATCTAGACACCTGCAAAGTGGCTAGATCTGTAATAACCAAAGTACGAGTAACAACACAGCAAAAAGAGCTCTTAATTCAAGCAGAACACAATTGAGATTGATGGTGGGACTTTTAACAGGGCACATCAATCTCAACAAACATTCGTTCAGACTCGGGATAGCTGATACAGCAATCTGTGCCAACTGTGAAGAGGAGGAGGAAGATATAGAACACTTCCTCTGTCACTGCCCCGCTACAGTGAGGCTAAGTCTGAAAATTCTGGGATCTCCAAGGATTCCGGATATTACACACATCAATAAGAAAGAAATCGGGGATATACTGGAGTTCGCCAGACGAACATTACGATTCCCCGATCACTATACGATATAGTTGATACTCCCCATGATCCCTAGACCTAAATCCTCTCAATACATAATTCCCAAAACACACCACTATTCCTTACAGTTACGCAGATGAGGGTACCCTGAGGTGTTTGAAAGACCGGAAAGTTGCATGCACGAATGGGGTTCCTCTTGAATTCTATAAGTATGGCACAGGAAAACTCAATGTCAAACTCAAAGGTTGTTCACAAAGATTCAAAGAAGTTCTGATCTTTCTCATTCACAAAAAAGGTGCTACGTCAGACCTAGCGAATTACCAAGGCATTTCCTTCCCAAACGCATTGTGTTTTAAGCATTGTGACGACAACAAAGCAGCGGTATGGAATGGTGAGGTGTTATTCGAATGGTTTCAATCGATGACCGGCGTACGACATGGATGTACCCTGAGCCCAAGCTGCTTTGCTATTTTTCTTGAGGATATATTTGATATTTTAACAGGAGGTGTAATGTATGCAGGGTTGCCAATCAAAGTCCTCATATTTGCGGAAGATATTGTCATTTTAGCATACTCACCGGAATTCTTACAGCTAATAATCAATCGCCTATAGAAAATTACTGCAGATTATGGAACCTTGTTGTTAATTTGAACAATTCGAAGCTAATGGTATTCCGAAAAGGGGGGAAACAGTAAAGGAATATAAACACCTCGGGGTCTACTTTACGAAAAATCTCAGTACGGAGAGACATCTAGTAGAAAAATTAAACAAATTCTAAAACTGTCATCAACACAGCATGGAAGAATTTTTTTAATAACAAAAAAGTGTTTTTTTAGTGGTTTGTTTTTCGAATTGGCAATACTTTTCAGTTGACAGCTGATGTGTGCTTAGTTTGGTTTGACATTTCATCATGAATAGACTTATGCCAGAACAACGCTTGCAAATTGTGTAAATTTTTTTTCGAAAATCGTGATTTAGTTCGCGAAACTTACTGTCCATTTTACGTACGGTAAAACGTCCATCCGAGCAAGTAATACGAATAACCATGGATTATTTTCGAATCACAAATTGATAAGGTGCACCGGCAAAGATGTCATACAGTACGCACCAATAAAGCTGTTGCTGCTGTGGAGCGTAGTATTGACGGGGACCCGAATGAGTCGATTCGCTATCGTGCACAGCAATTGAAGCTGTGTCCATCCATTTTCTTGAAGATTTTACAGAAATATCTTGGTGTACGAGATTACAAGATCCAGCTCATGCAAGAATTGAAGCTTGATCATCGCGTGTGTCGTGCGTTCGACGAATGGGCCGAAATCGAGATTGCTCTTGATCCTCATCACAAAATTTTGCTCAGCAATGATGCTAATTTTTGGTTGAATGTCTACGTCAACAAGCAAAATCCCTGCATTTGGAGTGCAGGATGCAACCCAAAATAAGTTACTATTTGGTGTGCCTTATGGGCTGGTGGGATTATTGGTCCATATTTCTTCAAAAGTGATGTTGGCCAGAACGTTCCAGTCAATGGAGAGCGCTATAGATCCATGATTACTGACTGCTGTTCGTTCGTAAATTTCTATTTTTCTTTAAGTATGCTCAAAAACTTATCAACAATTTGAGTATGGAAATGACTTCGACGTCAAATTTTAATAAAATCATCCCAGCTACGAAGCCGCCCCTCGTTCGCGGTCTAAGATACTAAACAACGAGTCATCTTCTCATTAGTGATAGCACTAACTATGGCACTCTTTAGTAGTATAAATGTCACCTCGTTTCAATAATAATCTCATTTTGTTATTATCTGTGGTAGGATAAACATCACCACATCACTCGAAATCGGAAATTCTCGCAATTTTGAGCACTGCGCTGTGATAAAGTATCTCGTCAAAAAAGGAAAATCGCCTAAACAAATTTTCGAAGACGTATCATCGAATCTTCAGGTTTCTGGGTCTTTGTATACCATGGTCAAGAAATGGGCTCGCTTATTTCAACAAGGGCGAGAGAGTTGTGAAGACGACCCCTGCTAGTGGTCACTGAAGAAAACGTCGGAAAAGTGTAACAATTAGTTCTGGCCGACCGAAGAATAAAAATGTGGCAGATAGCGGACAAGTTGCATATTAACAAAGAATGGTTTGGAGCAATTTTCCATGCGCATTTAAACATGAATAATTTTGTGCGCGCTGGGAACCGAAAATGCTCCCGTTCACAAACAACGACGACTCGAGTGCGGATTTAGAGACGGGCCTTAAAAGATACAGGTTTTTCAACGATAGACCCTACAGCCTAGACTTGGCCCCGAGCGACTTTTTTCTTTTTTCTAATTTGAAAAAGGAGTTACGAGGCTGGAGATTTGCAGATGAGAACGAGATTAAGGCGGCATTTTGAAGGCAAATAAAGAGAATTTTTTTCGGCGGTATTAAGGTACTGTACAACTTCAGCCACAACTTCAAGGTTACATTTCCAGATAGAAATAACTGAGAACATAATAAATCTACATTTACTAGAGACTCCTATGTATGGTACACAGATGGGTCCAAAACAAGTGAAGGAGTCGGGGCCGGAGTATATGGACTGAGCACGAATACTCTCCTATACGCAAGTATGGATTAAAGTAGCTCAGTATTTCAAGCCGAAATACATGCAATAGAGCTGTGTATGCGGGAGAACATGAACAGATCTATAACCAACAAGAACATTTATATTCTCTCCGATAGCAAAGCCGTGCTGTTTGCTCAAAACTAGTATGGAATTACCTTCAACTGCTCATAACATTGACCAGCACAAACAGAGTTCATCTCATTTCGGTACCTGACCACAGCGGTTATGAAGGTAATGAAAAGCTGATGAACTAGCTAGAAAAGGATCTGTCAAGACCATTCTGCGGAATACCTAACAGCACTGCAAAAACCAGTATTAAAAATAGGCTCAAAGAAAAAGCGCATAATTACTGGATGGAAGCTGAAGGTAACAGACAGGCCAACAAATTCTTGCCAAATGCTTCCCACCTAAGAACGAAACAACTCTTACAACTAAGTAAGAGTCAGATTCGCTTGGTCACAGGCTTCTTAACGAGATACTGCGGAGATAAAAAATACCTCATGGCCATGGGAATAGCACAAGACGCATGCAGAAGAGAACGAAGAATCAGCAGAACACTTACTTTACCAATGTGACTGGCTTATCAAAACACATCATCGCTTGTAACGCTCAGGGTTCGAATCCTAATGTCAAGAATCATCTATTTATTTCGCATGAAATAAATAAAAAAGTCGATCACTTGCGAAAGCTAAGTCAACTCTACTGTGAAGGCACAATACTGGCAGTAGGGTGGTCATATGGCTAAAATGCAACTTGATCGTGATGATGACATCAGGAGGACGGAGAAAAATACTGTGAATCATAAGCAACGACAGTAATAGAGAAATAAAAATAGTCCTCAGTTATCTGGACGCCATCCTTGGAGTCCACTGAAAGTTAATACCACCTAAGTTTCAAACCAACTACACCAATCTGTCTTTCTCTCTATCTCTTTCCCTTTCCACAAAAACGCACGTGTTCTAAAAATTAATATAAGGGTATTCATATCCCCTTTAACACGTGCAAATTATAAAAAAAAAAAAAAAAAAAATAGACAACTTTTGAAAGTCTGGCCATAATTACAGTTCCAGAATTTCAAGATAAAAACAGTGTATGCAGCCTTAATTCAAACCTTTATATTACCTTAGATATTAATTTTAATCCGAATCGTTAAATCTGCTGTCGAGAATTTGGAATTTTCGAAAAAAGCTTTTTTAAGCGTCATGTCAACGCATATATGTATGTGTACATACATATATCTACAATGGGTAAGATATTCAACTTCAAAATTCGAATTTTTTCGAAAAACTGAGGAAGGTACGCAGTCTTATTGCAGTCTTCCCTTTTACTCCAGATATGAAATTTTATAGAAAACGTTAGAGTCGGTTTCGAGAAAATTGCAATTTTTCAAAATTAACTCCAAGTATCTTTAATTTTGAGGTTAGAATGCAAATTCCGACTGCGATTTATAGGAGCAAGTGGAAATATTACAAAAAGTACAAATAGTGGCGCCGTTTCCGCCTGGGAGATTTTAGGCACCCCTGAACACATCAAACAATTTTCATCTTTCTAAAATATTTGGTGTTACGAAGAAAATTAGCAGATGCTTTTTCGTACAGAACTTCCTCGACTCCAATTTAGTCCTAAACACTTGTAAATACGTAAAGAATAATAAATTTTAACCGCTATAAAACTAAATGACTAAATTGAAGTGTTTACCAAAATTTGTCCGAAGTAAAACTTCAGTAAATGTCAGGACAGTTGTATAAATTTGTTGATGTTAATTTTTGATTAAAATTTCCCCTGGTAAGGCAGTAGGAGTATGGTATCACTCGTATCTTTCAGAGAGAGACCTTAAATCCGACGAACCCACATAAATTCCTTTGATTTAAGTTACAACATTTTTGGAGTGACGTAAACGTAATTGATATTAGTACCACAAAACAAATTACTTTCTTAACCCAAGGGTTAGCTTCAGTTAAATCTCTTGGCCAGTTCTAACCTACCAATTTTCGTATTATGTCCAGCACGTGCCCTGACCATTGCATAGAATAAATTCTTGTCTGTATTTTCTCGTCGACAATACATTTCCTCATTGTCTTGCTTTGCACAGTATTCATTATGAACTGTCCTTTCGCTAAGTTGAGCAAATTGTTAGCTCTTTTAATTAGCCATAACATCTTTTATCATGATGAAGAAGCTTAAATGTACTCTTTTGATGTATTTTTTTCCCACGGGCAAACAAAGTCCATTTGTATTGTTCATTTCTTTTTGGCATGTCCTTCTTTTGAAATTCGTTGTTGTGAAATTAGAGTATTACCATCTACGATAAGGATTTTGCAAATGTACTCTTGTCTCTAATTCCGCGTGAGACAATTAGAACATAAGCCACCCGAAACAAAAAAAGGATATTAGTCCATCCAAAATGCTGTGTAAAATAAAAGAAATAATAAACAAATTTATATGTATATTTGGAAACTTAATTAAATCCTTTGCTTAAGGATTTACTTTTATGATGCAATCGGGAATAGGGAAGGATGCTTCAACATGACTATGCTCTCACGCTCATCCATCAAATAGCTCCAGTAAAGTATGTCACACTCTTATAAATGTACCATGGGAAATTAAAAGTCATGTTTTGTTAATGGATCCTACACATTACTGCTAATTAAATTCACTGAGAGCCTAACAATGTACCTGAGATCTGATTAAAAGCACAAGCTTATAAGTTAATTAGTCGTATTGTTTGCCAGAGGCTCAACATCAACAGCAAAACACAAATATTTAAATTCTAATTTACTCCTGGTTCTTTTCATTCCAGAGAAAAAAAAAAAACAGATGCAACACGTTGCTGTTGAAGTGGTCCTTGAAAATCTTCATCCAATGAATGTTTTTCTTTTTTCCGCTTCCTTTTTCCTCATCTACTTCATAAAGAAATTTTTTTGCATAATAAAATGAAAACAACGTTTCATCTATCTCATCTACACAGCAGGAGCTTGCTTGGAGAAGACTTCATTGCAAAACAGCTTGCAATCATCAACCACAAGATGGATGATTTCATTATGGCAACCGGAAATCATTCACTTTTCGATTACCGACAAATAACGTAGCAATCGAGTGCACTTCCCTTGAAAATTCTAATTTCCGAATCCAAGAACTAGGGGAATTTATGTGATTTGCTGTAAGTGGCTTTTTCCTTAGCAGAGATAGGATAAGTTTGTTGGAAGTTAGTGCAGTACACAAAGAATAAGATAAAGAATTTGTTTACGTTAGCATTACGTCAGATTCTGACCAATCGGAACATTATGAATACTTTTACCAATTTTGAACAAAGGCAACATGGGAGGATGTGAATATTCGAGATAATAAAAAATCACAGCTTTATTTTATGAATTTTTATCGAATTGGTTGGAGCCTTTTCGAGAAAATTGCACTTTTTCGAAGTTGGTCTTAAGTAAAGTACCATTAATTTTAAGGCTAGAATGAAAATTCGAATCTAGCCTCTGTCCATTTATCGTACAGACCCCAGATATTAAGTTTGGAGAAACTCCGCCAAGGAACAAACAGACAGACGGACAGACAGATAGAACTGCAAGACCTGCTTTTTCGAGTTCCTCTATAATTCGTTGAACATTTTCACGAAAACAAAACCTGGAGGCTGCCGCCCAAGCAACAAACAGACAGACGGACAGACAGATAGAACTGCAAGACCTGCTTTTTCGAGTTCCTCTATAATTCGTTGAACATTTTCACGAAAACAAAACCTGGAGACGAACAAACGTCTGCTGCTATGAAGTCCGGCACATTGTTTTGGAGCCACCCTTGAGTTGTTTTTGCCTTATGAGCTGGTTCGACTCGTGAAATGAGTTCTTCTTTGGATGACCGGGCATAACTCTGTCATTTTGCTTATTGAACGATTCCTCATTTTTTCAACCGTACCGGTGAAATAGAGCTTTAGATCTTTCATTCCGTTTTTACTTTAATTGGTCCAGTGTGTCTTTGATATGCGTTGAGTCCCAAATCTTATTTGATTGATGTGAGACATGGATTTTTGTGAAATTTTCATTTCTCGTGACAAAATTGTTTGCTTTCCACAGTCAATGCGCGTATAGAGCCGGGAAATCTACCAAAACCGCACTCTACTAATTGACAAGTATAGTTCATGATGCCATAGACTGCAGAGAAATGACCATCTGCGCTTTCTTGGACATCGAAGGTGCTTTCAACAACACATCTCATGATGCAATCAATAGGGCCCTCGAAAGGAAAGGAGTAAACCAAACGACATCTAACTGGATGTGGGAGATGCTAAGGACCAGGACAGTTGAAATGTTCTCTCACCATTAATGTAGAGCCTGGTGGTAGACGAGGTACTGCAAATACTAACTAATATCGGCATAAACTGCCAAGGATATACCGAGGATATAGTTATCATTACGGAAGGTAATTTTGAGGAAACACTCAGTGAGATAATACAGAGGGGACTAAGAGTTACACGGTAGTGGTGCTTAACAGTAGGGCTAAACATAAACCCACCCAAGACCACTGTAGTACTTTTCATCAGAAAAAGTCAGTCAAAACACATGCAACCAATAATATTGGATAGAATCAGAATCGACCCACAACAACAGGTCAAGTATCTAGGTATAACACTAGATAGCAAACTTCTCTTTAAAGAAAACCACGAAGAAGCTTTGGTAGCCAAAACCTAGGGATGCAACCCATAAACATTAAGAGGGATGTATACTATGATGGTCATGCCTATTATAACGTACGGAGCAGTAGCAAGGGCCAGAAGAACCAGAGTGAGCACGATAAGGAAAACCCTTAAATAGTAAAGTACAAAGGTTGGCTTGCTTATGTATTACATGGACTATCCCACAGCGGCAGTAGAAGTAATATTGTGACTCACTCCTACACACCTAGTGCTAGAACGGATCGCCAAAGAAACCATAGTAAGAATAATTAAAGAGGGAGTCGGGAAAGGTACATAAATGCATCACACATAAAGAGTTAGACTCGCCTAGAGATGATATGGTAAAAAGGGGTTGAGGTCACAATTCCGAAAATCCAAAATCCGAAATCCCGAAAAATTTGATTGGGTACAAGTGTAAGGCGGTCTAGTATGTCACACTCAACGGGTTGATCACATTCCCTAATTGTGGTACTCACATTATTCTAAGCCCTTATAATCCTAAGATAAATAAAATAAACGCTTGTTGTCTGCTCTCTTCGCAAGATAAAAGGATTTAACACTATGGGGCATCTCTTCGACTCATGCACCGGACGGTCTTCGGCGTCACAAGAAGGTCCTTAGTGAGCCAGTATGCGTGTAACCAAACACCAAATTTTTCAATTTTTTCTAGAATAAAATTTTCAGTTTCACTTTCGGGATTTTGGATTTTGGGCTTTTGGGATTATGTTTTTCGAAATTCTGTCCTACTCCCGGTAAAAAGATACTGCTTCGGGAGGAAATTCAACTCAAGGTTAAGTATTAAAAGAGAATGGAGCAATGAATCAGAGAAGTACCAAATAAAACAAAATACCATGGGAACTTTCCCCAGAATTTTTCAAGCAGAGGTACATGTAATTGAAAGATGCGCCCAATTTAACATCGACAGGAAGTATCGCGGACAAGAAATCGCAGTATTGACGGGCAGCGAGGCCGCCATAAAAGCAATGATATACTCGTAGCATGAAATTAGGTCAAAACTGGTATAGGAGTGTCCTGACAAGCTAAATAGACTTGCCCAGAACAACAGAATCACCATCTACTGTGTACCAGGTCATATGGGAGTTGAGAGTAATGAACTAGCAAGCGATCTGAGACCGCCTTTGTCGGACCAGAATCATTCTGCGGGCTGGGACCTCAAAAAATACGGGAAGAACTAAGAAGAGAAGAAAACTACAAGAGATTCAAACTATGGAAGGAACTCTCGAGGCTGAGATAGGTTAAAGAACTTCTCGGTAAGCACAACCGAAAAAGATGTAATAAGTCTTTATCAATATCAATAAAAACAGGTTCCGCATTCTAACAGGCTCCCTGACGGGTCACTGCTCGCTTTCAGAACATTTCAGGAAACTGGGCATAGAGCAAAATGGAAACTGCAGATTCTGCAAGGACGTCGAGGAAACCCCAGGGCATCTACTTAAAGAATGTGGAACATATAAAGAAGGAACCACCTGGATTCCTACCAACTATCAGAAGAAGATCTACAATCTTTGATCCACTTAATATACTCCGATTCATCAATGCAATTGGACTGTGGAGGAGGTGCAGTAAGTCGAGTATATCTTCGAATTGAGCTCCAAGTCAGGGGAGCACAATAGATCTATAAAGATCGCAATGCACACACATCCCTATAACTAATCTCCTTTGGCAGGCGTAAATTATAAAAAAAAAAAAAATTTGCGACACAGAAAATGGCCACCTTTTTTATTTTGTACTTAAAAAAAATATATAATTTTCTCCGAAATAAAAAAGTTGCAACGAATTCAAAGGATAAATGTCATTTTGCGCCCACCTTGTACAAGTAGCAGGATATTACTGGGAGTCAGAAAGAATCCCGAAAAACATAATCCCAAAAACCCAAAATCCCGAAAACTCAAAGCCCCGAAAACCCAAAATTCCGAAAATCCACAATCTCGAAAGGCCAAATCCTACAGTGACCCCAAGCAGGGGGGTTACAGCATGCCCCCCATACATATTCTACTGTGTGTGCATTGTGGATATAATATATTTATATATATTTGAACATTTGACGGGAAACCCCCCAGGGGGACCAGTAGGGATGCAGTAAAGTGGGAGGGTTGTGATCCTTCTACTTCGGATCATAACTTCTCCGTAAGAAGAAGAAGATTTGACAAATTTTTAATTTTATATAATTTTTCGGGATTTTTTTTTGGGACTTTGGCCTTTCAGGATTTTGGATTTTCAGGATTTTGGTTTTTCGGGATTTTGGATTTTCTGGATTTCAGTTTTCGGGAGTTTGACCCCAACCCGATATTACTATATTCGACTCAAAAACATCATAATCGGACGCATAATGACACAAGATCCGCTCAAGATCCCTCTCAGTGGTACCTTCCTACGCTCTTATAAAAAATTCAAAATTTTTACTTTTTTTTTATTCATGTTCTAGTCTACATCTTTCGAAAATTTGTAGCTCTGTTTCCGATTGAAAATGTGACAAACAAAAAAAATTAAAAATTAAGTGAGCAGTAGCTTTGTATAAATAGAAGCACTCGGTTTGAAACTAAAGCTCCATCCAAACTACTAGGTACCCGTACATGATGTTGACAACGCAGAACTGAAGTTTGTAGACAGAGAACATTCTCTGTGAGCTTAAAAAGCAATTTCTCAGTCATAGAATTTTTCGAACACGATTTATCGTTTACGTAAAGCAAATGATGCTTTAACCTTTTAACTTTTCTGCAATTTAAGTCTTTAAATACAACAAACACAATTTTATAAGCAAACAACCGAAATTTCATGGAACATCATCACGCCTAAATACATACATACTACGAGTAGATACATATTCGCATTAAAGATTGAGTATACTTCAAATTGAATTCTTTAAATCCTGACATTCATAATGGAGTTGTAATTTATTACCTACATTTCCGGAAGCACAAAGATTCTACAAAAAAAAAAATCAGAAAAAACAAAAAAAAAATATGAAAATCTGCCACATACAGATCTTCTCCTTCCCCGACACCATTCATGTTATTCATGCCATTTATTCCCTATAAACGCCCCCAAGAATCGTCAGGCGAAAAAGGACCAAAGAAGAAGAGAAAATAAAGTAAATAAACGTAAAAAGGCGAACACAAACGCATTCAGCCAACGTTGAAAGATGAAAATTTTGATTTTCATTTAAGATGAATATCCCTTAGTGTTTCATCGCCTTTGAACAAAAAGAAAGGAAAACATTTCTTGCAAACAGACAGCAAAAAAAAAAAAATGGTGTTTCTACCACAAAAGTGGAATTGCTAACGTCGGCGAGAAAACACATAGTCGTCCTTAATGGCGTTTATATTACGCACAAACACAGCCACATACGCTAAATTGCTGCTGTAGAGAATGGCTTTGTCGATCTTGGACTTGTCTCCTGAATCTTGAAGTTGTCTGCTATGATTCGTTTCAATTCTTGATTTTCTATTCCCCGGGAGCGTATCATTTCCAAATAGGAGAACTCTCTCACACACACACACACTAGGCAACATGTCCAAGGACCATATCGTTGACTACATGGACCATCGATGGCTACCAACTAGGAAAGAAACAGTCAACATCCTCGCTACCCAAGCGAACAATACGGTACGTATCGTCGCCGTCGTCATCATAATAATCATCAGAGCTGACTAGTGGCAGTAACCGACAATGTCGTCGTCTTCGTCGCCATCACCCCAGGGGTATCCATGGATACTCTGTTCCCTTTTATATTAACCTGGTATCCAGGAATTTTGCAGGGACAAAGTAATTTCCTTTTTATATGCTGCCATTTACGTCGACGTTGTTGGTTGCTTTACTTTGCGATAGTTCGGCGTCCTGAGATGCCCGCTGGTGGTTGGAGGCGGGTCTCACTTGGTGTTGTCCTCGTGCAATGATGCTGCAAGAGGAAGCAAATATCTCATACATTTTGTGGTCGTTGTGATAATAGGGGTCAGGGAACTTTTACAAATAATGACTAAACTAACTCCTGCTCTACCATCATGGTTGTCGCTTTGGGGCAAACGAGTGGAATTTAATCAGACTTTGATACATGGAATCTGTACAAAGAGCTGGCCATATTTGCAAGAAGTATTTGGATTAATGGGGTACATACTGGGTGAGTGAAATTTATATTGTAAACACCCACTGGTACTCATTGGAGACGCCCTCATCGGTAACTAATGACGAAAGTGCAGTGGGTCGTTTTCATGTGCAGGGATAATGTCAGATTTCTGGTAGGATTATGGAATGCTGTATTTACAGAGGAGGGACTTTTCTGGAAAAAGCACATTTAAATGTGCTCCAGCTCAAATTACTAATTAACGGAGAACAAAAGAAGAGAAAAACAAAATAATATGAACCAAAAATGGATAATAAGGGGTGTCCCAAAATTTTCGCAAGATTTGAATTTTGCGCCATTTGAGGGGCAAAGTGTTGCCAACGAAAAAAAAAAAAAAGCGTGACAGCTGACGGTTAAGGGTTTTTAAAAATGGAGTGCTACATGAAAGAACAATGCAAAGCCACGCATTTTCATTGTTGAGCAACATTTTAAAAAATAATAATAATTTTGGATGACATGTGGTTTCAACAAGACGGTGCCAGCCCGAGAAACAATTCAATTACTACATGAGCCATTTCAATAGGACATTTTTCTTTGGGTTTTTTAAAGTCCACGTCCACCCACGCCTTGAAGGACAAAAATTGAATGCTGTGTCAACGAAATTTAGCCACATTTATGTAAAACGGTTAAGGGAAATTTTGACAAAAGAGAGCGTACCGATTACCCGATATGCTATTCCATATATAACCGTATACTGTATACTTTATGAATCAATAAAACATTTACTACTTTTAATTAAAAACCTGTGTTTTCTATCAAAATTACTTCTTGCGAGAATTTTGGAACACCCTTTATTGAATTTATTTCTTCATTGAATTAAGTTAATGTATATCGAAGCTTTCAGTTTTTGTTGTTCAATATTTAAATTACTTCATCCCACGATAGCACATAATGCTTCCAATATATTCTCCTCAGTTCCTGCAGAATAGAGCATCTTCCCAGAAAGTGCTACATATTTTCCTGTGCCTTTAAATTGCCTTTAAACAGCATGTTTCTTTTCATAGAGGGTCCTTAATATAGCTTTCATTGTTGCACTCCAGCTACTTTGTCTTCCCATCTTAGAGACATGGCCACATTGCAATATTCGCTGAGTTGTTTCCATTTTCTGAAGTGTAAGGCTTTTCTATTAAGCAGATAGCGAAGCACAATTTTAGAAAGCCGGTGGTCTCATATGTCCTTGAAGTGCAAATCCAAGGCATACAGGCTCATCATAGGCTCATACAACATAATGTATAAAGGTGGTTTAAAAAGTATCTTTGCAGCACCTCGACTTCATCATTGATCTTGCGTGATCTTGAGAAACTAAATGGCCAACCACTCTCCATATCACCCAGTGACAGCTATCTAAGAGTTATCCTAGATCCTAAACTTAACTGAAAACTAAACATAGAACAACGGGTGAAGAAAGCATATATAGCTTTCTATGTCTCTAACAGAACCTTCGGCAAAAGATGAGACCTGAAACCAAAATTTACCAAATGTATGTACACAGCAATGGTACGTCCTATCCTCACATATGGCTCAATAGTATGGTGACCGGCTCTAAGTAAAGGCTACAACATAACCAAACTTAACAAGGTTCAGTGAGCAGCATGCATAGGCATCACAGGTGCCCTACGATGAACACCATCAAATGCTCTAACGGTTCTTCTGCATCTCTTACCTCTAGATCTACACATAACAAACATTACAGCACATAGCGCGATCAGACTCAGAGAGTCTGAATGCTGGACTGCGAAACCCTACGGCCATAGTAATATTTTGGATTCTCTAACGAGAGAACTCGTATCGACTCCAACAGATTACATTACCCCCAAAATGATCTTTACAAAATGTTTTGATGTACTATTCCCCTCAAGAATAGAATAGCAGAATAGAATAGAGGTGGTCAAGGATTTTGATCTAACAATCTATACCGACGGTTCAAAGATGGACTGTGGAGTGGGTATGGGTGTGTTTTCTGAATCAGAATCGCCAGGCGAAATTACTAGTTATCCGCGGAGCCTGCCGCCAGATCAAACTATACACAAATATATCGTCATGGCAAAAGATCGCCATATTTATTGACAACCAAGTAGCTATTAAAGTTATTGTCTCGGTTACTATATCATCTAGTAAAAGAATGCTGAAGTGAGCTAGCCTCCCCTGATTTGAGTTCCAGGGCATAGTAACGTTTATGGAAACGAACAAGCCGGCGGACTGGCTCAGCCCATCACTGTTCACTCACAGAATCCGTTCACGTTCCGCTGGGTGCAGTCAAGGCAAAAATCTCCTCAATTTTTCTTAGAAAAGCCAACCTCAGATGGGCTAGGCTAACGAACTGTGTCATATCTAGAATGACGTGGCCAAACTACAACAAGGCAAACCAAGACGACTTCTTAAACAGAATGCGTAAAGACATCGCCAGAATAACAGCGATCACCACGGGACACTGGCCGATAGGAGGCCATGCAGCCAGACTTGGTCGCTGCAAGGTCGCAACTGAAAAAGAAACCCTCACCCACTATATATGCGCCTGTTCGGCTCTAGCTAGGGCCAGACAACGAGCATTAGGCAAACCCTTTTCAGTTCACTCGAGGAGATCTCAGGTAAAAATATTAAGAACTTTCTTAAATTCAACAGGTTGGATTTAGAGACTTCTCATCAACACACCTTAATAGCCAGGTTTACATGAGTTGTGGTATCAAAACGGCACCTAGTGCTAATTGGGTTCTTCTTACAGAAACGCCGGACTCCTACCTACCTACCTACCTTACAGTGATATGTATCTTCCGTATGTAGTTGTCTTCTATTTTTAAGATACAAATACTTTCCAAGCCATCATTATATTCACAGACATAAAACTACTCGTATATAGATTACAAGGAAAACAATGCAAACAAATGGTCGGCTCGGGGCAAGAGGGTCTTGAGTTTGATATCTACTCGTATTCACTTATTGATTTGTGTGTGAAGAAGGGACTACTGTGGGAAAGAAATCTACTGTCTGTAGATTCACTCCAGATACTCCGGTACAAGAAAGTAGCCTAGCTGGAGTATATGACATGGTAGCACAACCTACAGTATCTATCTTACTGATAATATCCGTACACAAATAAATATTTTGACGCTAACAGCTCACACAAGTTCGGGCCCAGCTTCCCTGTAGCCACTGGTGCTGTGCCCCATACGAATACTTTGGACCTACAATTTTATGCCGTTTTAAGAGAAGTTTCTGATCGGTCGGATGTTTGTCAGATGATCGCGAAAGGTGGGATAATGGTTCAACTTAATTTGGTTCCTCGTAACCACATGTATAGACACTATGATGCTAATAAAGATGCACAATAGTTCCAAAGCTGTCACTATACTACCGATATAAACATAGAAATAACTATCGATTTTTTCAAGCAAAATTTGTTAACGTATCTACACTAACCACCTGCAAAGGTAGGTACAAAATAAACAAGTTGAAATAAATTTGATTATTGCTGTGCTTTTGCCATTTGATTAGCGTAGGTATCAAATAACTTTACATGCTTACATCCCTAAGGCGGGTAGGTGCCTATATAAACATACTCTAACACAATTCATGCATAATTCTATGTAAATTATATTACATCTCATAAAACCTACATCTGAACTACACAACGAACCTCTGCAAAGCACATACTAAAAACTTTTCACGAGTTAACCACGGGTAGGAGCAGCAAATCGAGGTATCTTCCTCTTCTATGTCATCAACTGTATCTCCGTATAAACCGACCTATACGCTCATATTTTCCCTTAACTTAATTTCACAATGAATATTCAATTGTCGTGTTTTATTACATCTTCCCGTATACACGATCCGACGATGGAAACAAAACTAATTTTCGTCAGACAAGTTGCACGAACACACCCTCGAAACAGGAAACAATAGATAGCGCACCCCATGGTGAGCTCTCATGTAATACAGCTCAAGAGCTAAATCGTAAAAGTTTTTCTCTTTTATTTTCAATTAAAAATTCGGAAAAATAAAGAAAAGCAGAACTTAATAGTTCATTCAAGCATTGTCCATGTCCATCCCGCCCCTAGGTGTTTTCCACATTTTATTTCATCTGCACTTTTCCAGTGGTCCTGCTGACGAAAATGTAAATGAATCCCGACCTTTAAATGGAAACAATATAAACACAGCACTGGCGCTTAATTAAATGTGGAAAATACTTTTTCAAAACGTACGCCAACAAAGGATCTGAGAGGGACAAGCAGGACACTCGAGAGAAAAACGATCGCCCAGCTATTGTTATATGCAAATGTGAGTGTCCATTATTGCCGCCTTTTTCCAATAACGTTTGACTACAAGCGTGCACATAAGATCCTCCTCCAATAGAAAGTTAATCTGAAAAATGTTTCCTTTCGGCAGTTTCGCAATCCTCTGAGAGTAGGTGTGAAGACCGACGGGTGGCGGGATAAGAGTGCTTTAACAATTTTATTTTTTGTCACTTTTTGTTCACTCATGATGAGAGTAATTGCCACTGGTATCGAGGGAGGGTTAGGGTTGCTGTGTAAAACTTTTTGGGGTTCCTTTCATCTCTCACTGAAAATTGTACAACAAATTGGAAAAAAAAAAAATTCCCATTGTGGGTATTTCATTATTGATTTTGGGTTAATACGAGGCGCAGATGCATATATCATTGGAATGATGATGAAAAAAGCAGGCAAAGGAAAAGCTTCTACAGGAAGGCTGTTGGTCCCCAGTTGGAGTGATGAATTTCGAATACGTTTTTGATGATTCAAAATTGATTTGCCTTTCATTATTTAAATGATTGACGCTGTTGCTGTTAAGCGATAGGGATAGGTGATAGTAGCTAATACGATATTTGTCATTTGGCCTTATTTTAAAATTGAATAAGTTTTTTGACATAACATGGAGGTGCTATCTATTGGGAATTCGTAACAGATGCTGGTATATATACTAATTGAGCTTGCTTGGTAAAATTGAACGAGTGTAGATGTTGAATGGAACGCACTTTTTCTTAACACTGGTAAAATCTAACCTTTTTCTTATTGACACACTTTCTTTATTTAGTAAAGATTTGCATTTTTCAGTGAAGACAAACACCTTTTTGTATATTCTTAGCACAGATAATCACCGATCTACCTTTCAGTAAAGAAACGCTTTACTAGATGGCGTTGAATCGATCGCCCCATAGTGGAAAACTTAATCGCAATTACACGGCCCATTTATCCGCTGCTGAGAGCATATATAGTTGGTGGCAGCTACGTGTCACACAGCTTTCTGCAAATTCTGATCAACAAAGTGCTGGTATGCAGAGGATTATCGTCATACTTATTGAGCATTCTGCATGAAATCACTGAACTACGAGATCAGTTTTCTTTAAAAGAGTCTCTATAGTTGAGCTGAAACAAAATTGTGGACTATACAGCCATATGTGCATTTAAGGAAACACAACCGTCAATAGGTTTTCTTCCTTACTCAGCTCTGTCTACCGCCTCCTAGTATCACTCTGAATGCCTAGTATTGGCAGCAGAAGAATTCTCCCCCCAGGTTGGGGTTTCTGACGTCGGGATCACTTCCTTAACATGAGAGAGATAATATTTGATTTAATGGATAATATACGATGGTCAAAAGTAATGTCATAATGGCTGCCATTTTGTTAGAAATGAAAAAAATTCGACTCTGTTTTCACGAAAAGTTTATTTGAAGATGTAAAATTGATGACATTAAGTTGGAAAAATGTTATCGATCAAATGACCACCTCTTGAGGAGATGCAAATTTGTGCTCATTTTACGGCATTTGGAATTGTTGATCGCAAAACGTCTGGCTCCAAATTGGTGATTTCTTCTTCAATGTTGGCTTTTAAGACTTGCAAGATTTGTGATTTTTTGTGGTAAACGCAATATTTCAAAAAGCCCCAAAGGAAGAAGTCTGGCGATCTGGCCGGTTCACCAAAATGGGAGATCACACGGCCGGGAAATTGGTGATTCAAAATCTCCATCGTTGTCTGAGCTGTGTGAGTGGTTGCTCTGTCCTGCTGGAACGAACAATGCTCGAGACCCTATTCAGCAACTTGCGGCAAAAAAACTAGTTTAATATCAGTCTATAATACTCAGCAGTTAAGGATATATCCTCTCGGACGTCCGAATGAGCAATACAGGGCCGATCACTTCTTGCTACAACTCTTCTAGTGGACGATTAATTGTCTGCGCACATGGTGCAGGACGACGCTGCGTTAAAACAACAGACCGGAAATGGGTCAAATAAGCAGTAATAATAGTTCCGTGTTGTTCAGATGTGTATCGCTCCATTGCTTATTGTCAACTAATTTTCTATCTGTCTTCAACATAAATGTCAAAGCATAATGACATTTGACATCATTTGCAAAAATTATAACACATTCACATTATGACGACTAGGATCATCCTAGGACTACAATTTGAAAGTATCGAAAGACTCGCGATAAGGAGTTATTGACTTTAAGCCAATAAGGGATCGCCTAACAGTGATGTGCTTCACATCTGCATTCTACAACATCAGCCTAATAAGTGCACAAACCCATACCAACAATCCAGTCAGTGAGAAACTGTATGACCTTGTGGATGATACTCGTATCTACCAAGCCTGTAGCGCTAGATTTTCTCAACTTTGTATTTATACAACAACCTGCGTATCTCCAAATGGTCGAACCACGTGCTAATCGATGCAAGACATGCGTTAAATATACTGGATGTGCACACATTAAAAGGCTGCAATGTTACCTCTGACCATATTTTAGTTGCAGACTGGACAGTTGTCCAGAAGAAGAAATTGAATAAGGCGTCCACCTTAGCACGTCTGGAATAGTGAACATTTTTAGAATGACTTTGGCGAAAAACTCTCTAATATACCACCATCATCTATCCAGTGTCGCAACATCATCAAAGAGGTAGCTGAAAGCACCACAGTCTTCCAAGCTTTGGCTTTTTGTGTATTCTTAGCACAGATAACCACCGATCTACCTTTCTGTAAAGAAACACTTTACTAGATGGCGTTGAATCTATCGCCCCATGGTGGAAAACTTAATCGCAATTACACTGCTCATTTATCCGCTGCTGAGAGCATATATAGTTGGTGGCAGCTACATGTAACACAGCTAGTAACGAGCCCGCAAAGTGGTGGTTTTCTTTCCGAGATCAGTTTTCTTTAAAAGACTCAATATAGTTGAGCTGAAACAAAATTGTGACGCAACCGTCAATAGGATCTTTTCCGAACTCAGCTCTGTCTACCAACTCCTAATCGAGCTCCGTGTACCTGGTATCGGCAGAGGAAGAATTCTCCCTCCAGGTTGGGGTTTCTGACATCGGGATCATTTCCTTAACATGTAAAACAAAAAGTAATTATGAGGGAGACAATATTTGATTTAATGGATAATATGTGATAGTACGACTAGGATCATCCACGGACCATAATTTGAAAGTATGAACTTGGACACTGTCCTATTGAGGCAGGAAAAGGAATGCAAAAAAAAGAACCAGCATTTATCACGGCTGCCACGAAAGACTTGCGACCAGGAGTCGTATTGACTCTAAGTCAATAAGGGAAAGCTTGACAGTAATGTGCATCACATCTACATTTTACAACATCAGCCTAATAAGTGCACAGACCCGAAGAATGCCGAACATCTACCAAGCCTGTCCAGTGTATGATGTCAAAATTGTACCTGGGGATTTTAACCCCAAAATTGGCAAGAACAAATCGTTGATGGATTGGTCGAAAGACAATTTGAATTCTTTTTTCTAGCTCAACTCGCAGAAGAAAGAATTCAACATTCGACGCCTTAGCACGCCTGGAGAAACCAACATTTTTAGAGTGACTTTAGCGAAAAACTCTCTAATATACCACCATCATCTATCCAGTGTCGCAACATCATCAAAGAGGTAGTTGAAAGCACCACAGTCTTCCAAGCTTTGGCTACAAATAATTTGTGGTAAGATGAATATTACAGACATCTAAAAAAAAATAGTCAAGTATAACACTGTGATAGCGTCCCGAGATACTGTAGAAGATGAGTGTTGGTTCTGTTCTTGAATAATTGGAGACTAAAAAATATAAGGCATAAGAATATGTAGTACTTGGGAAGGATTTTTAATGCACAATTTTGAAAAAAAGCACTTAAATTCTACAAAAGTTATATGAAATAATTGATTTTGAAGTATCTCGTGGCCTGCAAATGTTTTTTTTTTTTTAAATAAAGTTGTAGATTCAATTCAATTTCTATGCGTATTTCAGTCATTAATTTACGTTATACTATTATAGAAATAAAGCAGTATAAGTGGTTTAAGACAAAACAAACTTCTAGCCTAGGAATGGAGGAAGGTAGATTCCGGTGCCGTGAAATAAGGCCAAATTTTAACATTTGGCTTTAATTTACTTTGTGAAAGTGAAATAAGGCCAAATGAATTCACTAATCCAAAGTGAAATAAGATGAAATGCTAAAGTTTAAACGTCTGGTGTATGAGTCGAAGAGATGTTTTTTTGTTGGCGCCATCCAAGTACTGTGATTCACATCTAATTTTAATTTATTAAGAAAAATTAAAAACAATGGAAAGTGAAATAATGCCAAATTGGAAGAAAAGCGTTAAAATTTGGACTTACTTCACTTTCACAAAGCAAAATAAGGCCAAATTTTTACATTTGGCCTTATTTCACGGCACCGTAGATTCCCAGAAGTTCTATTACTGGGTATTGATTGATCAAATTAGCACTTTTATGTACACCTGATATTCCACTTTTAGTAGATATAAACCTTAAAGGTTTTAATCTACAGCTTTTCAAGAGCATAATCAAAAAACAATCCACAAGCATCTCAGGGCACTTTCCCAGCGTTATAGGCTCGCCTCATCTAGAAGAAGAAGGTCTTATCGTTCTTTTCTTTAATTCAACTCTTAACTTCAAATTAAAATTTAATTCTCAGCCGATGATATGCCAATTAAATAAGTACGTTGTCAGGTACGGAACTTGATGTTAATCGAGGCAAAATAGAACTTATGTTCTTCATTAACCAAATCAAAATTCCTAGGCTTATCCCACTCTCGTAATCGCTCAGAGCTGCCTATCTAGACATTATTCTCGATGAAAGTTTTACTTGAAACTAAATAGGGTTAAGAAAGAATGCATAGGTTGCAATCGAATCTTTTTTAATGAAATGTGGGCAGTCACAGAGTGACTCTATGTAAAACAGCCATAGTACGTCCAAATTTAATATACGGGTTACTAGTCAAAGACGTACTAAGTGTGCTCTTACACCTTATATCCGTACCTCCTGATCAGTCAATTCACCCTTATGCTCATAGCCAAAGTATTATCTATTATCATCTCATTTCATTATCCCCTGTCATTATACAAATTTTCAATGCGGGAGTGAACCCTATGTGACCTCACTTTTGTGTGTCACTTGAATCGACTAAGAGAATAGAAATTTGTAGTTGTTCCTTGTTTTTCAGGTGACGCGACTACGAGTATAGGGGTGATTAAAAGCATCGAATGATTCATACATATACCGGCTCAGTGAGTTTGGGTGGTGGACTACTAAGCCGTAAAGTCAATGTCACATTCCGAACTTATTACCACAAGAACTAGCTAAGTCTCCTGCTGACCACTTCAGCTCTAGACTAAACTTCAGGAAAGCATTCCTTGTGGATTTCCTCACTGAGAAAGGAATGAAAGAACAGTAGATTGATTTCACATTCAAGTACGATCCAACGGCCTGGAAACGGAACCGCTTTTTAAAGCCATAACTAATCAGCTTAAGTTCATTTTGCCGTGGTCATCGTGGCATTGATAGTAAGGATCAGCACTTCACACTACAATTGCATAAAGTATTGGAAGCTAATTAAGTAGCTGCGTCATAAAGCAGAAGATATGACTCATCTGGAACAGGACTATCACGAACGAACTCGTTAAAAGATTCGTGCACATATTGCCTGGACTGTGGCAATGAGTATGGATCACTAGCTAATATGGAATCGAATCAAATACCGCGAACAATGCATTGCCAAAATATTGGAAGCTTCGGGATTGCGCGATATTGTCAAAGATAAAAAGTCGAGTTAGGGGCTATCCATATACTACGTCAAATTATTTTCGCCCCATTACCCTTCGACTCAGGTAAGCAAGCAATTGTTTAGAAATTAGGCTTTGTGCCACTGGTCCAAGAATTTATTTGAGCAGTTAGCAATTTTTGACCAGTAACCATTCCGGCCCCCAAGCGAATCATGAAGTAAAGTACGTATAATACTGCTTAACCTTCATTTATATGTTATATAGGGGACGTGGTGTAGTGGTAACATAATCGCTTGTCACGTTGTTGGTTCACGGTTCATATCCTGATGTCAAGAATCATCTATTTATTTCGCATGAAATAAATAAAAAAGTCGACTAAGTCAACTCTATTGCAAAAGCATAATACTGGCAGCACTGGTAGGGTGGTCATATGGCTAAAATGTAACTTCATCAGGAGGGCGGACAAAAAAAAAATACTGTGAATCATAAGCAATGACAATAAAAACGAAACAAAAATGCTCCCCAGTTATTTGGACGCTACCCTTAGAGTTTACAGAAACTTAATACCACCTGAGTTTCAAACCACTACACCAAATCTTTCTTTCTTTCTCTCTCTTTTTCACAGCGCCCGTGCCCTGTAATAGTATAAGGTTATTCATATCCCCTTTGGAGCCCGCAAGTTACATATAACAAAAAAAAAAAAAAATATATATATATATATATATAGAAGGTAGAATTTAAACAAAAATTCACAAAATGAATCTTACGTAGCAAGCAAGTTTGTACCCACTGACTTTGACATTAATATCTTCTTAAGTAGGTACTAAAGGACTTCTTTCCTAACTACACCAGATATTTTAAATACTCGTAGATAGGCAAAACTTGGTGAATATGTTCAGAGGTTACACTGGAAAGAATTACAAAAAGTTTTCTAAGATGAGATCCCATGCGGAAATGCCGTCATCTTAGTTTTTAATATCAAATTAAATTAAAATAAAAGTTCTAACAACCCAATTCGTTATGTGTATTTTAATCGTTTTAAATAAAATGGTAAAGACACCAGTGTCACCATTGAAAGGCATTAGATGAACAATTTCCAGATACGTTTCCTTATCGAATGTTTCTATGAAAAAATATCTATCAATAATAGAATTAGAAATCGTAGATACTTTTATATAAAATCATAAGAATCATTCAATATGGCTGCGCTATGCAGTGCCTTCCAATACTTCACTCATTAACTCGAACTCAGCTTTAATGGCAAGATTCCAGGATTTTCTAAAACGCTTCTGATGACGTTTTGTCAATTTTTACTTTCTTCTATATCGCAAGCCTTGCTTTAAGTCTGCAATTCACCATATAAATGCTTTCTGATTTTTATAAATGATCTCTTGTCTGCAACTTCTAATCCAATATATTCCTTCGCTACTGACAGTACCATCTGTTTTTCATATTCGTTTCACGTCATTGCTCTTCGGCCGTAGTAGAGGAATGGCAATGTATGTTAAACACATTAAATTCCGACCTGGACAGCATAATCAGAGTGGAACTTAATGCTTCCAAAACACAATGTTGTCTTCTGTCTCTCAAGCGATACTAAAACTGATAGACTTCCAGCCTATAGCTGGAGTATAACGCCCACGTCTGGTCTGGTGCACCGAAGACCGTTCAGAATAGGGTACAGAATCGCGCGTTAAAACTTATGTGTGATAGAGACATAGTGAACTCCACACATTCACTTGAACATCTTAGAAATGTCTCGTGTCTTTCCCTATTTTATCGCTTTTTTTTATAAAAAATGCTCCAGCGAAATAGCCAATCGCATTCCTCCCCTCAAAAATTTTACCCACATACGCGTCATGCTTCGAATGGACATCAGTTCATCCTTAAGCCCAACTTTGGTCGTACTGTCAAATATAGGGATTCGTTTATAAGCCGAACGACACGTGTGTGGAATGACCTACTCAGGTTCTGAATTTCTCCATCACTACAACCTTCAGACATTTAAAGCCAACGTGCACAGGCTTCTCCTCTGTTCCTCTTCCCCTTTTCCTAACGCCCGTTCCCTGAAACAGTTTAAGGATATTCATATCTCCTTTGGCGCGCGCAAGTTATATAAAAAAAGCGAGGAAGGTAAACAAATGTCCGATACCTTGAAAGTATTGTCCCGGTTGACTGTGTAAAAGCTGCTTCGGTATGTTGTGTTAGATCTAGATATTTGGACAACCATGGTTTAAACACCAAGCTGTGACTATTTCACTAAAACGTGGAGTCGGTGCTGTTATATGGATGAAGTGGAAAGTGACTACCTATGTCACAAGAAAGATGCAAATTTGCGTTAATTTATATCTCAGAAACATATTGCAAGTCTTTAGACCAAACCATATCTCAAATTAATAGCTTTACGAGAGAAAGGATCAAGAATGTAGAAGCGAAAGTAGGAGTTGATTGGTTACACTCTGGCCCGATAGGCAATGCAATGGCTATCACTATTACTACCACTTACCCAAGTGGAAAGAATAGCGAATCCCGCAGAAAAACTTGACGCACAGCAGTTGAAGAGAAAACTTGGTAGAGTTGGTTGAATCTAAGATATATCGCCAGGAACTATATACAAGGCCGAGTGGGCTTGATAGATGCTCAAAGACCAAAGATAAAGGCCCTAAGTAAGTATCATAAGTAGTTTATCTTAGGTCATGCCCATTTGGAGAAGTTTAACCTTGCTCGCGTAGCAATGCCTGCCCAAAATCTCCTGTTGCCTTGAGTTTCGAACCACCCTGAAGCTTTAATGAACTTTATTATACATTGGCCATAAGCTCACTTTAGCAAAGCTGCTTCTGTGAAAGACTCACTACCTGCTTATGTTTTCATGGCGGGACTTTTACTGAGTGATCTGTTCGCTCTAAGTCCAACGCAGAGCCCTTTCATCCCAGTTTATCAGACTTCTCATTCCCTGGTTTGCGTTCATGCCCCTGGACCTAACAGAGCTTTATTTTGTACTGTGTTTCAAGAACCCTAAACGATAGTACTCCACATTGCCTTCACCGCAGTTTCATGGGCGACTATTGTCACTGCAAGGATGTCCGCCTGGAGAAAGCTGCTATGGTTCAGAAGTCTTATTAATTTGGACAGGCCCAGCATGTCGGAAAAGATATCTGCATCTACGCCAATGGCCATCTTGGATTTATCAGTTTAGAGGGCTATGGACTGTATGCTTGGTATTATCCCATTTCTAGTCTAGCGAAAGCGTTGTGCAGTCAGTGGTTAATGCACTGCCTAGGTAGATGTTAGTTTTAGAAGACCTATCTGACTGACTGTTTCTCAGTGCTAGCCACAGATTCATGTATAAAAATGTCTTATGGAAGCAGGTTAAGTATAGTCTTGAGTCCTGATGTTGGTGTGATTCTGTACAATAGCACAGGTAGCTCCAATCTATGTCAGCCTTTATATTTTCCTTCCAGGCTTCCATATGTGATTACAGACCTCACGATTGCCGTATAAATCTTTAAGATGATTTTGGGACTTAGTTCCCAGGTTTTTCGGTATCTTCTGCTGCACGGGCAGAAAGATATTATGGCCTTCTTAATTCTTTTGTTACTGTTTGGTCTCCAATTCCACTTCCAATTTTTGCCCCTGGTATTTTCTACCCTCAACAGATGGCGTTCTCAATTGCAGTACAAACTAAGTTTTCTGGGGGTTGACTAGTCCACATTTCTTGGTCTAAAATCTTTAAGATTCCTTCTACTTGTTGGAATGAATTTTCCTTTTCGCTAGCACCACGTGTGCTACTACTATTATATTACAGACATAGCTAATTAGGTTGAAATTGAGTTTAGAGAAATTGTGTCCTCGATCAGAACCATTGAAATACGCCAAGCATCCTTCAGAAGATCTGTCAGATTGCACAATAAATTATTAGAGCTACTACTTTGTTTTCTTTACCTGTTTATGGTTCCGTAATAACCAAATCTATCAAAGTTTGGAATATATCATAAGATGATGTGAATTTCGTTATCAAACTATAATTCTCACTGTTGCACACTATCAATTACGACTAATACACCCCACTGGATTGAGTACGAAAATTCAATTATTTATCTATATCTTCTGCCTAACACACAGATTCGAATAGAAAAAAAGAAAGACACTCAATCGCAGCGTCTCATGAAAGCTCAACCATCTCTATTGAATACAAATTAGACGCTAAGAGAAAACCCAGACACAGAGAGAATGAGAGGACACCAACTACTAGGTATACTCAGAGGAACAATTTCGAATGTCAAGGATAATACTCGTAGACCTCCCGCATTTTCCCAAAGCGCACATATGAGTTAATCCACTCCCATACGAGTAGAAAAGAATAATTTATATAATCAATTAATCAGAATAAAATACAAACACCTTTGGGCATACAACGATGGATACATCTCCTCACAAAAGGGACATTCAGGCAGATTAACTTCTCTACATAGATACCTCCTCTATAGTCATGCACCTGTAGATATCAATAGACGACTCATGTCAAAAAAAGAACATTGCATGTATCTATTCGAACACAACAAGAGCAGTAAAAAGGTTACCCAAAGAGGACAGAACATATGCCCTTGAGGCACGTTTCTGCGTATATACACAACGCCTAACCTATTATGTAAGTTAATTTTTATACCTCCATCTTATTAAAATGAGGAAAAAAAAAAGGCTAAAAACTCCTTCAGACACACAAGTTTCCATTGCGTAACTTAGAAAATTACAAGAAACGTGAATTAATAAACAAAATATGCACAAATTGAACTTACTCCTCTCAAATCATAATCCTTTTTGCCCACAGTCCTTCAGATGGTGATGTTGTGTTTCTTATCTTTGTGAATCCGTTTCCGTATCCAAAACACTCGCACTGAATACCGACTGGAAATGTTTTATTTTCCTTTACAAAAAATTGCCTTCTTATTATCCTTGCAAGGATACAAACGCACAAATCTCAATTATCACGCAGAAAATTTGATTATTTTTACATATATAATTTGAAAGATATTACACACGGGCCGCGAATATGGCTGGGGTACAAAAAAAAGTATACGTATGTGTAAAATTCACTGAAAAAAAGTAGTGTGGGCAGGACAATTTTATTTTATGCTTTTCGCTTTGCTCCTTTTTATTGCACGATAATCAAAAGAAAGCCTGTCCTCCAGTTATCCCTTTTTCAAAGGAGACACTCATTCAAGATAACAAAAAAACGCAAATTACTTCAATGAAATTTCCCGTCCCTTTCAATTAAATTTGCAACCATATTCTCAAAAAAATAAAAAAACAAAATAATAATCACAGACAGAGAAGAAAAAAGGATACTCCCGCGCGTACGCAAATTGTTCGCACAGCACAACCGACGGTGATAAAAGTCCGATGAGAACTAATCTCTCAATTCACATGAATTGATAAAAAACAACTTTTGTGGGAGTGCTTCGCTTTTGGAATAGAGTCCTTTTTGTAAGGACTCACTGTATGGTGGGTTTTCTCTATAGTTGAATTTGTGATATCAAAAAATGACACCTGTGGTGCTTCTGGCCTATGCTTTGGATGCGTGAATTGTTTGTGTGTTCAATGAGCTTTCAGTGTACGAGTAGAGGGCTATATGTTTTCCATCTTATCAATGAAATCATAGAGGAGTTCTGCCAGGATGCGCATGAAACAAAAGAGTATGAGAAAAGTTCTCTTTAGAGTGCATTAATGAAACCTGCGCATTTATTGCTTTATCCTGGAGAAATGTGCTTCCCTCCGAAACAACTGTTGAAATACTGTTATTGTGCAAGGATGTCTATTTTTTTATATACATTGAATTAGAAATATACTCGCACTTGTATGTATTGAAATTCAAATGTCAAAGTTCATTGCACATTGTAATGCATCAGACAATGGCAAAGATGTTGCGCCAGGAAAAGAACTTCTGAATGGGCTTAGCGATTTACGTGTTGGGTAAGGTAATTATTTTTGAAAAGAAATTTTTCAAATTCAAGACATGCCAATCAGGTACACCGTGTTGCATTTTTTCGTAAGACATTACACCTGGCTTTGTTTGCAAAGTTTTAATAGGGAGCGTTGTCCGCCTTAAGAATTGTCTTATGGCACAGCACTTCCTTCTGCAGAATTTTACAAATGTTGATGATGTAAAAGGTTTTTGAAACCATACTAAATACAATACTTGTAGTTTTCTGCCATAGGCCCCAAGCACTTTAGAGCTAGGCATGTGACAAGGATGGTAAACGACTAACAAAGGCCTCGTAGGATAGCTGTTCATCCTCTAAATAAAAAGAAAGAGTCACTGCAGTCGAAAACCTAGCAGCTCTGTTAGTAAGCCCAACTCCTACCTCCTCGCGATGCCATCTTGAAATTTATTTGGAAATTGCAAATGGGAGAGAGCGAAAGGACACCGAGCCATAATTGTAAAAAAAAAACCCAAATTGCTCCGAAACGGAACACAACGCCTCAGATGCGGACGAATATTTTGTTTGGCTATCGTAGACAGTCAACGATCGGTTTCTGGAACGTCAAGACCCTCCTCGACTAACTCCACGAAGGGCCTTAAAACGCCAGATTCCACCAACTAGAAAGTGAGTTCACACGATATAAGGTAGACATCTTGGGACTGAGTGAGATAAGATGATTCGATGCTGGATAATACCACTCCCCACCAAAAAACACTTTTAAGCTTTTCTCTGGTAGACCAGCTGGGAGTGCGCGGAGGTGCGGAGTAGGCTTGATGCTAACTGCAGCAACACGAACCAGTCTCATATCCTGAAAACCTCACAGTGACCGAATATTGGCAGCTTGATTCCAGAGCAGAGTAAGCGAAATTACCATCATACAGTGTTACGCTCCAATCGAAGATGCGACTGAGGATGGTAAGAATAATTTCTAAAGCCATTTAGGACCATCTATAACCAAATGTCTAATGTTTTTTTTTTTTTTTTTGCGTTGGAAAGTGGGAATCTTTTAAAGACGAAAGTAAGCCCATACTCAGTAACAGTGTGGGATTTCCACCCACTAAACCCACCTCCCCTCCTACCCCCGGTCCTTGCGGCACTGCCGTCAAGTATTTCGTCGTGAGGGGGGCTTTAGCCTTACATACTCGGCTCGTTCGTGTTGGCAGCCGTCTGCGCAACGTTTTTCTGTCTTCTGTTCTGCTGTCTTCGTTGTTCTTTCATGATGGTAGCCACAGTTTGGTTTACTGTTTCCCAAGCTTCTTACGTGCTCGTCATCTGTCTGGTGGTGTTCTCTGGTGTTAAGTCCACACCCAGTCTGTTCGCCAGCAAGTTACGTTCTTCGTAATATTGTGCGCAGTGGAATATGATGTGTTCTGCATCCTCGACTGTTTCCGTGCATGTTGTGGAGGTGGGCTTTGAAACATCCATGACCAGTAAACATTTGCGTTAAATAGAAGTTCCGCTCTCCATGCTTCCTATTGATCCAAGGGTCTATATTGGGGATCAATCTCTGTGTCCATCTGCCTTTTTTAAAAAAGTTTAATTTTTCTTGCTATTCTTCGAGGCTTGTTCTTGGTGGTACTTCGGCGTCACTTCGACTCGTCCCTGATGACACCACTGTCCTGTTGGCACGATATTTCCGTTCGGCTTCTTTAACGAGGAGGTCTTTTGGAACCATTGCAGATACAACTCATGCCGCGTCGTAGGAGGTTGTTCGAAAGTCGCTACATACTCTCAAGACATTGGTTCTGTAGATCGCCTCCGTCTCCCTTCTGTACGATTTCGTCTTCATGGCATTTGCCTATATTTGGGAGCCGTAAAGCATCATCGACGTCGCAACTCTTGCTAAGAGCAGTCTCTTCTTCTATATAGGTCCTCCAATGTTTGGCATGATCCTTGCTAGTGCAGCCGTTGTTTGTTCTCGCTCCCTTCTCAGCTACGTGTTGCAAATGTTGCTTAAAAGTCAACCTTGAATCTATAGTAACGCCAAGGTACTTCAGCTTTGGTTTAGAAACTACAACGTGATCGCCCACGGTTACTCTTATAATCTCTATAACTCGTCTGCTGCTGATGAGCACTACTTCGGTCTTTTCCTCTGCTAGTTTTAGGTCCATGCTTACTAGCCAATTCTGTACCATCCCGATAGCTTCATTACAGTCGTGATCTAACTCCTCAAGAAATTTGGTCATTACAACGATCGCTATGTCGTCGGCGAAGCCAATTATTTTCGAGAACCTTGGGATTCGAAGTCTGAGGACGTCATCGTATATTAGATTCCACAGTAGTACGGAGCCTTGGGGGATACCGCCTGTGACGTTATACTGCC
The DNA here is from genome assembly GCA_963082735.1 of Pocota personata. Taxonomy (NCBI): domain Eukaryota; kingdom Metazoa; phylum Arthropoda; class Insecta; order Diptera; family Syrphidae; genus Pocota; species Pocota personata. The sequence continues at coordinate 82,865,104 of OY720432.1, read as the reverse complement.
TCATTCCGTCGTCCAAAATAGTCCGCCATTATTTTCTGCAGGTAGTCCTGTACTCTCTGTAAGTACTCGCAGAATGTTACTCCAGTTTGCGATGTTGAAGGCGTTTTAACATTGCGCAGTACCGTTTACTTCCGCCCTTCCATCATCTTCCTTCGATGGATTTTTCCGTTGTATATTGGTAATGAGGTATTTCAACGCCAAGGTAGCTGGCGACATCACTGTGCTTAAGCACGTAATGGGAGTTTATGGCATTCGAGACAGTAATGACAATGGTGAGCGGTTTGTGGTCTTCTGCAATGCCAACCGAATAGTCAATGGAGCTAGAATGTGGTGACCACTGGAATGTTTTTGCGACTGGGGTACGGACCTATGTCGGCAAAAAGACAGAAAAGTCACCGCACATGAACACAGGAAGATGGATCACTGAGCGTACATTGCTGTAAGGCTCAGATTGCAGCGTCATCAGAAGTAGAGAGAACTGAACTGGAAGCCTAATATCACGTGAAAAGCAAGTGCAGCGTAGTCTGAGACGAGCAAACGTCAGTAAATCTACTCATTTGCCTCAAGGGCTGAAGAAGCAGAAAACAGGTGAGACAGTAGGACTTTCTATAACATCACCATCACATCCAGTGAAGAGTTGAGACGATACCTTCTGATTTCGGATGAGGATCAGCTCACTAGATGAAGGGAACATTTCACTACAGATATGATCTCGAACTCTAATGAGTCTTCCGAAGCAACAAATTTCCGAATTCGCACCGGACCTCGATAAAGCGCCAAACAGATCGGCAGAACTGCTACACGTGCTTATAAGGAGAGCATGGGAAAATGAGCAATTTTCACAGGAGTGGTAAAGAGGGTTGATCATCAAGCTTTCGAAAACGGGAAATCTGATGGATGCGTTCTCCTGGCCATAGCCAAGATAATAGCTAGAATCATATTAGAACGGATTGAAGAGCAATTAGATTCCACTGTCGACAATGAACAGGCAGGCTTTCGCGCTGGATTCTCCTGCATCGACCACATCAACTCCTTACGGATCATAATAGAAAAATGCGTCAAGTACAGGTCTCTGGTACATATACTGCTTATCGACTTCGAGGAGGCTTTCGACAGCTTGAATTGAGATGCTATTTAGTTGGCCTTGCGCAGGAGAGACACCGCAGAATAACTCATACGAGAATAGTAAGAGTCACATCTTATAGTACATAATAGTAAGATGTCGGCGGATTTTAAAGTCCAAAGTGGAATACGTCAGGGGTGCATACTGTAACCGCTGTTGTTCTTGGTGTTGATCAGCGATATACTCTGACATCTTACCTTAAACACCTCGACAACGATGTTTGCCTACTTTCACATTGGATAATGGACCTTCATCTGATGGCTCAAAATCTAGAAGTTTTGGAAAACAAAATGGGGCTTAAAAAAACAGCCAAAACAAAAGTCTTGAGCATTTTTACCACCCGTGCTCAACACAACATTGCCGGACAAGAAGTCTTAACTACTTCAAGACAACAACTTTCTATATCTAGGAAGTGGGGTCTCCGAACTAGATGTGTGCAGCAGAATCGGGAAACAGCATTCGGAATGCTATCCAAAGTCTAAAGAAGCAATGTTCTCAGCACAAGGACCGCTCCAACGTAGAATTAGTTCTGCTATATGGGTGCAGTACTTGGAAGCTGGCTATCACAATCACACGCAACATGCAGACCTTCGTAAATAGATGTCTCAGAATCATTTTGAGAATTTTTTGGCCCAATCATATCTTCAAAGAACAACTTTATCAGAGAAAGGGCTAAGACCTATAGAGATTATTATATGTTTACTCTACGTAGTGGCAGTGGATTGGACACACCCTATGACTCGAAAACAACTCCATTGCGAAATATGCCATGCGGTGGAATCCGCTCACCCAGGCAGGTAGAACTGCAAAACGCCCTAGGCAAATCAAGCTCTTTGGGAATGAGTTGGAGGCAGCTCAAATGAGTTGCAGAGCTTCGAATAATATGGTGCGCAAGCATTGTTGACGCCCTAGGCCCCCTGGTCCCTTTGTAGACAGTGCAATCAATTTCTCTCTTCCATAATTTGTAGGACTGTATTATTAACTTGTCCGTTTATTCGAATTTTTGTACTTTCGCGCAAAGTTTCCGGTTTCATCTTCGACTGTAGGAATTCTGAGATCTCCATGGATATAGCCGTTCCTTATGTACCACGGTTCATGGACAATTTCTATTAGCACTTTAATTTTAAAAGTTTTTTAAAATATTGGCAGTAGTTTTCTTGGTAGAACTCCAGAGTTGTATGTCATCGGCTTCAGCACTTGCTTGTACAAGAGAAGCTTATTCTCACGTATTTTTACACGTATCATTTTCACGTGCGACTTCCATTCCAGCTACGCCTCGAGTGTCATTTTAAGGTATTTAACCTCCTTTGCGAATGAAATATGGACCAAATTTATAAGGAAATTTACATGAACAGATTTGGTTTCGTTAAGGGCGATCCGCCAAAACTTTGTCCATTCACTTACATTATTCAGAGCACTGTGCAGTTTTACAGTTGTTTCTTCGATCATTTTTCATATTGCTAAGATAGGAGTGCCATAGGCAAATGAAACTATGATGCTGCCTTCTTGTTGCAGAATATTACGGGTATATAGAATATACAGAAGCGGACCAAGAACGATTCCTTGCGGCACGCCAGTTGAAATTGTTTTTAAATTGCGGGTATTCGTGTTTGTATCTAACACGGAAGAGTCATAACATACTGTATCTAACAGTATGTTATATAGGCGTACAGGGAGAATCTGTAGTAATTTGAATTTCGAGCCTTCTAGCCACACCTTATCAAAGGCTTGCGAGACATCAAGAAATACGCTTGAGCAAATTTTTTTCCTTAAAGAGCTTTCTCAATTACGTCAGTGATGTACTTGGTCAATGGTTGAATGTTTGCTTCTGAACATAAACTGGTTATCAAGGATACGATTTTGTTCCTCAATAACTGACTCGAAAATTGTGAATATAATTGGGAGAAGCGAAATGGGGCTATACGACTTCTTGTCACTCGGTGGCTTTCCTGGTTTTATTGTCATTATGACTTCCACAACTTTCCAATGTCACAATATGGAGGTGATTATCTGTCATTACCTCACCGTTCTTCTATTCCGCTCTGGTGTGGAAATCCATAGCGAAAACTTTTCTGAAGTTAAAGCTAGTGATGATGTAGTCAGTTGGAGATAGAGTTGGGCGCTATCGAATGCATTAAACTTTCGATAGATAGTAACTGAACTATAGAATGATTTTTTTCATTCATTCATTCGGAAAACTTACCACGAAAAAAAGCTTTTCAGTATATTCATGATATCCAGTAGTATACTCGCATATATAAATTAGGTGTATAATCGAACATTTTCGAAGACTATGTCTCTAAAACTTTCTTCGCCTTGCATGTAGAGAATTTCAAGAGGAAACATTTTTATCATAATTAAGGGCTATGCATTTTGAGGTTGGGATTTCACATTCCTTCCATATGACATCTGTCAAATCACACATTCCTTCTATACGACATCTGTCAAATCTATCTGTCATCCATAGTAACATGTAGTTAGTTCTTGCCTTGCCATTTTACATTATGGATCGTAAAACAAATTGACTCCGATTTTTCGAACAAAATCTTCTTTAGCGATGAGGCCCATTTCTCACTCGGCGGTTACGTAAACAAACAAAATTGCAGAATTTGGGGATCTGAGGATAAAAATTTGAGAGGACATTGCATCCACTACGGGTGATCGGGTCGTATTTTTTTGAAAACGACGAAGCGTCACTGTTATGGTGAATTCTCTGCACTATGGTTGAACAATAACCAACTTTGTTTGGCCAGAGACTGATGACATTGATGTGAGCGATATGGTTCCAATAAGACGGGGCTACGGGTCACACTATTGCATGAAAATTGTGCAGCCCAACAGATTGATTAATCACATTTACGAATTGGACTCAGTGGATTCATAGAGTCATTTTCGGTTGAAGCCCCTACTTTATATGACTTAATTTGGCAGGTGATAGATTGTAGGACAAGAAGAAATAAATAGCATATGTGGCAATTCGTTTGTAAATTTCTCAGATTATGCATTTACTATGTCCAAAAATTGAAATGACATGCCCTCACATACATATGTCAAAAATTACTTAGATATGAATTTTCCTCTTTAATAGTAGGGTGTTTCTTGAAATTGGAATCATTTAAAAAGCAAACACATAAATCTTTGGGTTTTGCTATAAATGTATTATGTATTCAATACCTATAGCACTGCCCTTTCAATCACACGTACCCTTTCAATCAGAGTTTTCATCACATTCTGCAGCATGTCATCCGGAATATCTACAATTGCGTTGCGTATATTGTCTTTCTGCTTTCAGTATTTGCAATGTTGTTGGTTTGGTAGCGTACACTCGGTTCTTCAAGTAACCCCAGAGAAAGAAATCGGGGACTGTTAAATCTGGTGAGCGTGGCGGCCAATTGATATCCCTAAATTTCGATATGATCCTGCCTGGAAATGCCTGTTTCACAATTTTCATTGTTAATCTTGTTGAAACCACATGTTTCGGAGACGAAGCTGAGGAATTTGAGGAAAAAAAACACCAGCACAAATCACACACTAAACACTCTACGAGGATGAAGAGGTAGTTAATGAATTGTTCGAGTATTTTTCACTACCCAAATCTGGCTATTTTGTTTGTTTACAGCTCCACTCAAGTCAAAATGCGTCTCGTGACTCTTAATCATTTTTTGAAAAAATTCAGGCCATCTCTATTCAATTGGTAAATTTTTGCACTCCAGTCCCGTCATCCCTGGTAGTAATTTTCTTGAAGTTCTTGAGTCACATGAATTTTGTACGGAAAGAAATGCAGGTCGCAATGCATGTTTTTCCACATTCGAGTAGAAGTTGGAGAAATCCCAATTTGTGGACTACAACGACGAATCGAAGTTTCCGAATTTTCAATGAATCAGTTGCTGTGTAAAAGTTTTCGAAATTGTGGACAATTTTTTTAATAGTGCTCTTTACAGGCACTCCACGTCGACCAAAAAAAATCACGTAATTTACGCCGTGTTGTAATAATTGATGAACCATTTTGATAAAATATTTTAATCACTAAAACACGTTGTTGTGGCGTCAAACTCTCCATGATGAAATGGCATTGACAGCTGAACACTACTGCCAACTTTCACATATTTAAATCGTCTCTGTGAGAAATGGCGCCAATTTCAAATCGCCCGCAGTCCCAAAAAGCACCTTGTAGTACTAAAATTGACAAAAATAGCGAGATCGAAAATTTTTACGAAAACAATACGAGTACTCGCCATAATCTTGTATGAAGTCAGTTTTGAATTAAGAGTTGAAGTCTTATTTTAGTGCCATTTTTTTATTTTAATTTACGTTAGTTTGCAAAAACCATCTCGAAAACGAAAGAAGTGGGAAAAACAATTCACCGCTCATACTCGTTCATATATTCATACTCGTACTCGTATATTATTACTTGATTACATTCCCCGGGATATTGTGATATTGACAGGATTCCTGTGAGAATAACTGAGTATATACTCGGATGTATTCACATACTTTCTTTTCCAACCATCTGAAAATGCCAATCAAGAGAGTAAATAACAACAGAAATCTTCTCATTTAGTGCAGTTCCAGTGAGATATATCTATAGGTACATGCTGCCATAAATCAACCCCCAACACCAATCTGATTCATTAATATAAATGACCTTGGAAACGACGTTACAAGTGTATCAACTTAATATGTCCCCACGGACGTGACCTTCAATGTATTTCCCTGTAATCTCCAAATATCAAATCACTTTAATCAGAAAGACAATAAGAAATTACCTAAAATAAGAAAAATTTAATGCGGCTTATCCATTGAATTCACAAAAAGATCCGATGAAATCTTTTATGCAGTACAACAACAAACAACAGTAAGTAGATAGGTACTTAACTTTGGATGGGTAAAGGATGTCCTACTCCATAGGGAAGTAGTAAAATATAGATTTCCCAAGAGGATATCGAAAGAGTTTTATCGATGGGGTGCGTATCCAGTTTTATCCGCCGTGATTTAGAAGGTCCTGCCTTCATTGTTTGTGAAACAATTAACTAGATACATGGACGGTCTTTGCTTTAGTCATTAAATCACGGCAAAGTAAAAGCGGACGCACTTAAAGGACCAATCGAGGAAAAAAGCACACATGCCTAGGATAGTAAAAGTAAGAGTTTACCCATAAATCCTGGCATGATGTTGGTACACAAACAATTATCAGGCTGTTAGAAGTTGCTCATGCTCTTAAAGAAAAGAACAGAGTTACACTGTTAATGGATAAAGCCAACAATGATTTTCATAGGGGGGTGTTTCGCATGGATTTGTAGGTTTGTGATGGGGTATTGCGAAGCAGAATGAAATTCTAATGAGAAATTGGTACAGTATACATACAATCCTTTTGGTGAGAGAGTTATCTACCTACCAGTTGAAATATTATGAAGGATGAAGACAGAAAAGAGGGATTGTAGACTAGGTAGGTACTACTTATTTAAAATGCAGGACCTATTAGCTGGGATAATTGGGGAATTTGTAAACGTGAAAAGCGGATTAAAACTGTACGTGAATTAGTTATTTCTGAATGGATGCTTGAAGGGATCAAAAATTACTTGGAAAGTAGAGCTGTATACGCGTACAATAGATACTTTAATGGAACTTTAACATACCAGTAGATTTACAAATACAAAAAAGAGTTTATTGGCTCCTGAGAAGATTTGCTTTTGAAAATTAATACGACTGCGTCACATGTACACTCGTACTTCCTATATGATGTCTTTAAGGGTGGTCGTGGTGTAGTGGTAACATCATCGCTTGTCACGCTCTTGGTTCACGGTTCAAATCCTGATGTCAACAATCATCTATTTATTTCGTCTGAAATAAATAAAAAAGTCGATCAATTGCGAAAGCTAAGTCAACTCTACTGCGCCTTCGCACTGGCAGTAGAGCGGTCATATGGCAGAAAATGCAACTTGATCGTGATGATGACATCAGGAGGACGGAAAAAAATACTGTGAATCATGAGCAACGACAAAAAGCAAATCAAACAAGCTCCCCAGTTATCTGGACGCTACCCTTGGAGTTTACAGAAACTTAATACTATCTAAGTTTCAAACCACTACACTAAATCTTTCTTTCTCTCTCTCTCTCCTTCACAAACGCCCGTGCCCTGTAATAGTATAACAGTATTCATATCCTCTTTGGCGCGCGCAAATTATAAAAAAAAAAACTTGATGTTCCATGTCTACCACTTTGTTTGTTCACACATGGCTCGCTCCACAACCACTGAAGAAATTTGATTTGTATTTTTATTCTGGTATATACATATGTAGTTTGATCAAACAAATTTCAAAATCGAATTTAATGCGAGTAATAAATATTTAAATTATATTTTTGGCCACTCAACTCAGGAATGTCTAAACATCGACTTTACCTTGGTTTTGAGGTTTTTGTGCAACAAACTTTATCAACAAATTTTAACATATTCGAACTTCTGCAACTCTTGCTTTCATTTGGTATGTTGTGTGTATGGGGCAGTATTTGTGTTTGGGTACACTATGACCCGAAAGGAGCCACCCCAAAAAATATTTTGAACAATTTTTCTCCCTAATCGTTTTCGGTTCACCCCATACCATTTTTGTACAAAATTTCACCTCCCTAGTTCTAACTGTTCAAAAGTTTTAAGCGTGTGACATACTGATGGATAGACAGACACCGTGTAGAATAAATTGGTGTTCCCTCATACCACTCTGGTATGAAATACTACCCTGGTATGAAATACTTGAAATATGACAAGTGTGAGGTCTTGCGCCGTAAGTATTTTACGCCTTTTCCTGACTTTATCCCTTCATTGATCCAGGGGATATTACTAATGGGATGACAAATGTATACACAGTCTTCGCTCGAAAACAGCTGGAATGTTGGATGCTTAGCGCTCCTGTACCGATATTTCCATCACAAATATTCGGACGGAATACAGTGTTTTTCAATAAGGTCATAACAATTTTATGTTTAAATAAAACACAGAATAATTGAGACATCGGTCTAAAATTTATTTCAAGTATAGAACACATGTTAAATTTAAATATAGAATTCAATCTCGTTCATATGACCACCGCGAACACGTTTACACCGATCGATTCTTTGGAGCCAATTTTCTACCACTCTTCCACAAATAGCGGCCGGAACGATGGCAATTTCGCGTTCGATATTGTTCCTGAGTTCGTCTAACGTTGTTGGTTTATTGGCATAAATCAACGACTTAATGTAATCCCATAAAAATAAATCCATTAATCCATCCTATAAAAATAAATCGCTCATGAAGTTGCGACCACCGACTCAGAATTTTTGTAGCAATTTTTAATAATTTCCAAACGTTGTTCGTTCGTGAACTTCACCATGATAAAAACGTAAACCTTGGCTGATATTTTGACGTTTAAGGGTGCGTTTGTATTAAAATATCCCTGTTATATCCCTATTGGAAAATCCTTTATATATGTACTCGTAGTTGAGCTATATAGCTACACGTGTAGTCCACTCTGAACATGGGTGTATTTTAGCTCCTGCTTTCTCCCTGTTTATCACAGGATATCCCTTTTTTTAGCCATTTAACAATGAACCCTCTTCAGTATTTCCAGAAATCTATAATTTGCAATGATTTAAAATTAACGCACATCGTTATCTAACACTCTTTAACTCTTCCCTATACGTTTTCCTTCCACTCTATCACCAGTTTTTAAACCGTATCATTTAGCAGCCTAATTCAAGAACGTCTAAATATATTTTGAAGAAATCTGGCTTGACCTTGGTTTAGACTGATATACTAGTAGTCCCACTTTAAAGTTATCAATGTTGAATGGATGTGAATGTGTTTAAGATATGGGACGGCGTTTAAAAATCTTTGAATCACTTTCCTCATACTCCTTTTTTCATAATTACCTAACGAATTTTGATGAAATCTGGGATTTAAGTCGGGTATGTAGGGTATGCTGAATTTATCTTAATACGATTTAGGCGAGATAAGAAATTGTGGGTTAACTTTCGAAGCAAATAGCTATTCTTATTTTTTTTTTTCTAAAACTGTGTCTGCCTTGTTGTTACTTTCTTATGAGTCTACATTTTTCCATTCTGTTTCAGAATTTTCATTACAACTTTCAGTGATAGATTTTGTGCGACATTGCTTTTGCCATGGTTTTTGAGTTTTTTGTTCAATAAACTTTGCCGGGAAAAGAATATTTGTTACATACTCGTATGTACATATTTAGATTCCTTATTTTTTCTGGTTTCATTTCATTTATACATTACAAATTCAAGTATCTTGAAGATAGGAATATACTAAATTTAAGAATTAACAACAAACCCCTATTCATAATCCCTATTTACATCAACGGTAAAAACTGGAAAAGTAATTATGATCAAATTATAGATACTTTGTTTAAACTCTGTTCATCGGACATTATGCTGGCTGGAGATTTTAATGGAAGAATTGGACTCTCACAAAAGTAAGCGGTTTAACAGCTCCACTATTAAATGCAACACGTTTCTCCAAGGATACTATTTGCGATACAAATGATAATAAGATTCTTGATCTAGCGGACGCGTTGGATTGTCGAATTTTAAACGGAAGTTGTGAAGGCGACTCTAGAGGAGAATACACGTTTATTCGAGGAACAGCTTGCTCCGTAATAGATTATTGTCTTGTTTCTGGTGATTGGAATCATCTAATATCTGGCTTCAGGGTCGCAATGAAGACATTCTCAGATCACTTGCCTCTTCAAATTGCGTGCAAAGTACAGGTATCAAACATCTCTTGAAGAAAATGCAAAATCACTTACTCTTTTGCCAAAACTGATTTGGAAAGACAGCCTAATTACACTATTCTAGAGAAATCTAAACGAAGCACTTACGAGTCTGAAAATATCAAACACGCCAATAAACATTGACAACCTTACAGAAATAATCAAGCATGCTACACCGAATGAGTCAACAAGGAGGAACGTCCAAAGCAAACAAAAGTGGTTTAATTTTGAATGTCTGAAAGCAAGAGAGAGGTCTTTCACAGCTCTTGGACTTCTGCGAAAACACAGCACAATTGTGTTTAAAACCATCTATGCTGAAGCGATTAAGGACTTCAAGCGCATCTGTTACAAAAAAAAAAATTATCCTTCGAAGAACAAACCATTGAGATAATCAACAGATCGAGATCCTCAGCAGAGTTTTGGAAGGCTGTAAAGTATATCAACGGCAAAGCCAATATCATTGGATCCAAACTGAAGGTACCACAGTTGAGGAAACATTTCAGCAAACTTCTAAATCCAGTCCAAATTTCGCCAGCCTTTCATTATGCGGCCCCTCTGGTTGACGATGTCTTTCTGGACGCACCGATTTCTCTTTCGGAGGTGCTACAAGTTATTAAGGATTCGAATTCTGCAAAAACTGCACGAATGAATTCTTTTTAGCACTTACTGCAGAATTCAACAAAATCTTCGAAACAGCGGATGTTCCTAGTAGCTTCAAAAGAGCAATTATTTTCCCATTGCACAAAAAAGGTGACTATGATGATCCAAAAAATTACAGGGGCATATCTTTCTTAAATACATCGCCTAAGCTGTTCGGAACTATTTTGTTTAAAAGACTCATTCAGTGGGTCTTTCATACTAAAATTCTTCGAGAATTCCAAGCGGGTTTTAGAAAGAAATACTCAACCATTGATAAAATTAGATAGAGGAAAATTTTCATTCACAACTAAATATTTGTTGAGCCTTTCAAGTATCATTCTTATGAAACACGTGGGGAATTATCGCACATGCGTTTCGAAACTTCAATGTAAAAGCTCAATGATGGTTTTAACCTTAGATGAGAGCTTTTGAAGAAAGCTAACGGAAATTTCGTGGGACCATGTTTTTTCTCCAGATTCATTTTTCGTCATCTTCCCGGGAACTGTTTCACTACCATACAATTTAAAAAAAAAAAAAACTTTCGAAATTTTATTCATTAAACAGACATACTAGAAAGTAAAGCCTCAAAATAAAAATAAAATTATGACGCAAAATATTATACGGAATATAACAGTGTAAAACTATCGATGGATGATAGTTTGAACTATCGAATATATCGATGGGTTTTGAATCGATAATCAATAATAAACGATGAACTTGAATGAAGCTGAAATCTGAAATTTCTCGACGACCAGTATATACATAGTTCTTAGGTCCGATCTAGTTCATTGTTCATTAAATTCGGATGGAGTGGGGTTTTGATATGGGGTGAGGTTGGCTGCTAAATGTGGTTAAAAATTTTGATTGTCAGATAAAATTTCCTCTTAATTAAATCTCCAGTTTGGAAATGATCAAAATCTTGTTAGTTGGAGGTAAGTTATATTGTGTAGGGCTTGAAAATGTTGGAAATTTATCCTCGTCACAAGTCTACGTAATTCACAGAGAAGGTAAGGACCCGCCAATGTACGAGCGAAGTACTTTACTCAAAATTCTGCCAATCGAATTTCCATGAGTATATGAACCGTCATAAACCGTGAGGCGCACATCACGAGTTGCTGCAAGCGCCATTGGGCTGTTAGTGCCAAAATATTTATTTATTTATTTAAATGAAATTCATCGATCTTCTTTCATTTATTTTGATTTTTGATATTTTGAATGCCGATTTTTGTCGATCATAATTTCCAACTGTTTGCTGTTACCGAAAGAAAAAAAGTTTTTACATATAAAGTGTCAGTTTGCCTGCCTTTGTTGATTGAGTTATGCAATATTAAAATTAATTAGTAGAGCATATTACTGATGAACAATCACTCAATCGATTTATGTATTAACTACGTAGTTAGAAACGCTGGCACTACATTTTCAGCATTTTTCTGCTGATCGCAGAGAAGGTAGGGGAACATATGCACATGCTAATCAAATTATTTAAGAAGCAAAAAGAAATCCAGAACTTTCAATAATTATCGATAGTCAGCACCCAACTATCGACAATACTCCATCTGTAGTCGATAACATTTGGCATTTGAAATGACAAAATCGGAATGTCAATGCTTAGGAAATTTGTTTGATTATGGGATCGGCTTTTATCAAAAAAGTTAGAATTGGTAGCCAAGTTTATTGGAAACTTAAAACACAGTCCAAATGGTGTACTAGGTTTATGACAGAAAAATACGATTTCTAACGATTTTAATAAGATTTCGTATTTGAGTTCGGTTATGCATGTTCTATCCGATAGCGTATTAGGTTTTTGTTAAAAAATTGGCACAACTAAACGAATAGGAAAAACTAGAAAATCTAAACTATATTTGAAATAATATTTTTGGAAATTAGTCGAAATAGGTTTTTTGTTTTTATTTAATTTTTCAAAAATATACATTTTAACGATTGTGCTTAGATTCCGTCAAAAGGAGTGCAAACCCAATATAGTACCTAAATCGGTATTTAAATATTGTTTAGGTAATAGGAGACAACTCCCTGGATTTTGGCAGCACTGCATAGGATAAATTGGTACAAATGTGTTTTCTACGATAGTAATTTCCGCAGCGAGGCATTTTTCCTTCTATTCGAAAAATTACGTCCCAATACACATTTTTCGGATATAAATTTTCATGAATTTCATGTTATTCACAATAGCCAAGAATATCCTCTCGACATCCGGTTCTGAAAAATAATACTGACGCAAATACGGGCAAAAATGTATTGTACTAGGTATATGCACTAGGTCCATAGTTTTATAAGATTTATTATAGGTGTCGCTGGGATTGACTTATACATCGGAGAGAGTGTTTGCACATTGGATGAACGACTACCATCTCTTAGATACAGGCACAGCCGGTGCGGTCGTTTAACCAAAGTAAATGTGTGAAAGGTTGCATTGTATCAAATTTAACAGAAAGTGTTACATTTTAATTAAAGTGGTACTCATGGGATAATGCGAGAGTGGCTTCTTAAAATATTTTTAATTGAATTTTTTATTCGACTCTTATCATTATCAAACAAATATTTACGTTGATAAAGCTATGCACAGACCAAGATAAAAGCGAAAGAGCAAGCGCGAACTGTAGGCGAACATTTTAGCACATAATGAAGTGTCCGTACATACTCCTATGTAAAGGGTGGTTAAATTTTAAGGGCCGATGTTGAATGTGAACCACACCTAAACGTCAAGTTTTTTTCTGCATTTCATTTGACATTTCTCAATTTCAGACTAACTCAATTTGAACCATGGAAAGATACACAATCGAGCAACGCGTTAAAGTTATTCAGGCTTATTATGAGAATGGGCGTTCAAATCAAAATGCATATCGTGCATTTCGTGATTCTTTCGGTCAATTTAATCGTCCAAATGTGCGTACAATCGGAAAAATCGTGCAAAAATTTGTGCAAACCGGGTCTGTAGGAGATGTGAAAACACCAGTACATGCTCGTACAGCTCGTACTGCAGAAAATATTGCTGCTGTTCGCGATAATGTGGCTGAAGAGCCGTCCACCTCAACTCGTCGTCGTGCCCAACAATTGCACCTCTCACGCTCGTCGTTGATGAACATTATGCATAAAGACTTGCATTTACGCGCTTACAAGGTCCAATTGACTCAAGAACTAAAGCCTCTTGACCATTTCAAGCGTCGTCAATGGTCACAATGGTGGCAAGAAATGGCAACAGTGGATGATCAATTTTCGAAGAAAATCATCTTCAGTGATGAGGCACATTTTCACCTCAGTGGATTCGTCAATAAGCAGAATTGCTGCATTTGGGCGAATGATTATCCAAGAGTGATTGTCGAAAAACAAATGCACCCACAAAGAGTGACTGTTTGATGCGGTTTATGGGCTGGCGGCATCATCGGGCTGTATTTTTTCCAAAATGAGGCCGGTCAGGCAGTTACTGTGAATGGTGTTCGCTATCGTGAGATGATAACGAACTTTTTATGGCCCGAATTGGAAGATATGGATTTGGACGATATGTGGTTTCAACAGGATGGTGCCACTTGCCACACAGCTAACGAAACAATGGCTCTTTTGCGCGACAAATTCAATGGCCGTGTTATCTCACGTGGTGGCGATGTCAATTGGCCGCCAAGATCATGTGATTTGACACCGTTGGACTTCTTTCTTTCGGGTTATTTGAAAGAAAAGGTGTACGTCGATAAGCCAGCAACAATTCAAGAGCTAAAGGATGAGATAATTCGGCACGTTAACGGCATAAAACCTCAATTATGCCTCAGCGTCATCGAAAATTTGGACCATCGGATGGAGGTGTGCCGCCGAGGTCGCGGCGGCCATTTGGGCGATATTTTGTTCCATACATAATTGAACCATAGCAATATTATCATAATAAAAAGAAATGACAGCAATTTCCTAAATAATTTGTGTTTTATTCAAAATCAACATCGGCCCTTAAAACTTAACCACCCTTTATATGCGATCTAAATTCTAGACAATTTAGTATGTAGGCAAAAAGTAAAGGGTGTCCCAAAATTCACGCAAGAAGTAATTTTGATAGAAAACACAGGTTTTTAATTAAAAATTGTAAATGATTTATTGATTCATAAAGTATACAGTATAGAATAGCAGATCGGGTAAGTGGCCTCCATGGCTTTGCTGGCACATACGCATTCTTTCATTTGTCGAAATTTCCCATGACCGTTTTGCATAAATGTGACTGAATTTCGTTGATACAGCGCTCAATTTGCTCGTGGGTGGCCTTGGGCTTATTCGCATAAACCTTAGACTTCAAAAAAAAGTCCAACAGCGTTATTTCACATTATCTGGATGGCCAATTCTGATCACCAAAACGGGAAATTACACCGCCAGGAAATGACTCATGCAGTAATTGAATTGTTTCTCGGGCTGTGTGGCATGTGACATGGTCTGAAAACAAATGTCGTCCACATCTATATCTTGCAATTTAGGCACAAATTGTCGCACCATTAACTGTTATTGCCTGACCAGCCGCATTTTCAAAGAAAAATGGCCCCATGATACCTCCAGTAAGACGTTGTGGATGCATTTGTCTCTCTCTTGTGGATATTTTCAACCCCGAAATCGACAATTTCGACGACAAAGTCAAAAATCAGCATCCACTTTTTGTTGTTCCATAATCCATTCCACGAACTCACTTCGCTATGCGTCAGTAGGCTTCAGTTCTTGAGTCAATTGCACTTTGTTTTGCATGAAGATGCAAATCTTTCGTGAAAATACTCGTACGCTGTAGAGAGCTTCTCGAAATGTCCAATTCTCGACCACGGTGCCGAATTGATGTTCCTGGACTCTCAACAATACTCTCGCAAACTGCTTCGATGTTTTGTGTTGAACAACTTGTTGAAGGACGGCCAGAGTGTCTAAGATCACTAATTGATCCAGTCTCCCTGAATTTTTGAATTAATCTCTTCACAGTTGATGCAGTTAAATTACTATTCCGACCTTCATTATTTTGTAAAATATAGCTCAACAATAAAAACGCGTTATTCTTTCGTGTACTCGTAGCACTCCATTTTTAATAACCCTGAACTGTCAGCTGTCACGCTGTCTTTTTTTTTCGTTGGCGCAAAATTCAAATTACTTTAGAATTTTGGGACACCCTTTACTAAAAATAACATTTAATTCGTGAACTACAATACAAACCATATTTTTCACACAATAGATACTCTTTGTGAACTTGTTCTTATTTTCAACACAAAATGTTAGCCGACAAAGTGGACAAAGTGGTTAGAGGACAAATGAGCAAGAGATTATATAGGATGGGATACGAGTAGGAAGGTTTGGGTAGAATGATCCTTGTGGTTTGTGGGGATGATGTGTTGTGTATGTTATTTTTCTTGCAGTGTATTGAAGTCTTTTGTGAAAATGTGTACATGATGTGTTGATTATAATCCATGCACATGTCTATATGTACGTAATATGAATATTATGTGAGAGAGTCGCGGATTATTGAAAAGGTACAGGGTTGGTAATAGAAGTTGATCGTACTAAACGAAAAGCTGATGGTAATATTCTCAAAAACTCCCAGAAGAATACAAATTCCTGCAGAAGTGGATGTGTCGCAAGGTAGGGTGTCCGGTCAGCACTGTGAGAAAGGCTATATAAATTTTATATATCAACAACTTTAAAACTAAAGGAAAGAATAAATTTGAGTTCACTTTAAATTTAGAAAACCTAGAGGTAGAGTTGGTATCGCTGATTGTAGTCCGCCAACTGTTATGAGAAAAATAATTGTGTCTTTTTTTTCCATGGATATCGAACCTTCATATATTCCCTATCAAGGGTATATTACCTTCGATACATAGTTTGTAACATACAGAAGTAATAACGATAGACCACCAAAAGTATATACATAGGTACATATATTTCTGATCAGCTTTAATAGTTATGTCGTCTGTATGTCTCCACTTTTTGGGCCTTAAATTTATGTAGACACTGACCTGCTCGTGCATACATTATATATAGTCACTCCCACTTTTTGGGGGCGTTTAAAAAACACAAAACATATACTGCTTTTCAAATCTATTTACGGTTATGGTTAAGGGTTATTGGGAACTGTATTCGAGAACTTTGGTTACAAATTTTGGAAGCCACGCCCATTTTCTGCTAAGAATAAGTTGTGACAACAGTTTTGTTATATTATTTCTTTAAAATCTTGGAAATATCATCTGTATAGACAGATACGTCTGTTTCAAAATTTCGCAACTCCACGCTCACTTTATTAAAGGTGAGTTAGAAGACACTATCCTTCTTTTTGTTTGTCTAATTTTGTTCCTCGGTAATCCGAAACAGCGTCGTTTGTACTACTATAGTAGTATTTGCATACCCTCAGCGTAGCTTGTTAATGTTATGTAAGAAACAATGTTTAAACTATTAACTTTGTGAAAGAACAAGTATACTTTACTTTACATTTTGTAAAGCCAACTCAAGCAATAAGATTCAAATAATCTTATACCAGTAGATGTCTGGTGGATTGCCGATGAGGCGATAAACCAGAATTTATTAAGCAAAGTCCTACGTTCAGCTTGTCTGTGCAATAGCGGAGCACTGTGAATGACACCTTCCGCAGCTTTTTACACTCTTTTTCATTTAACACCCCTCGACATTTATGGCAGGCAAATGGCTAAATCAGCTATTCGCCTTAAAGCTACTTCACAGTGGTCTAAAAAAGTATTTGGCCACGTCTCCATCTTAAACAAGTTTAATATCTTCCTTGAAGACATTGACTACACCATACCCAAGTTAAATTTTGACAAAAACTTCCAAGTTACCATCCCTTCCAGATCATTCTGGGAAGAAGGTAGTTTTACCGAAAATAAATCAGTACATTTTTATAGCGACGGTTCAAAAACTAACGACGTTTCCCAAACCACTGTAGCGTGTTCCAGGTGGAGATAATGGCAGTAAGGGAAGTCTTGTCTTGGCTAATGAAAAACGTGATATCATCCGTTGATATACGCATCTTTTCAGACAGCCAAGCAGCAATCAAATCCTTGGAATCATCCTCAATAGATTATTTAACAGCTCTAGACTGCCGATCGTCTCTTATAGAGATGGCGGAGCAGTTTAATATTCACCTAATTTGGGTGCCAGCGCATAGGGATATTTCAGGGTATTGTAAAGCTGACGAGCTTGCCAGACATGGAACAACAATACCCATACTTCCAGGCAACAGTTCACTGGGTATGCCTAAACTTAAATTAAAGCTGGATGCTATTGAAAAGACAAATTCTAGGTGGACAAGTTGTACAACCTGTCTAGCGACAAAACAGATTTGGCTTAAGCTGGATCTGAAACGCTCTAAGAATTCGATTTCTCTCAATAGAATGCATATCAGCGCTGTTATAGATGTCATTACTGGACATAGTCTAATAGACAAGCATGCAACAAGGCTTGGCATCTTCTCAAACGATTTCTGCAGAAGCTGCATGGACGAGGAGACTATTCTTCGCCTTCTTTGCACCTGCCCAACTCTCCCCTAAAGAAGGAAACTCCACTTAGGAGCCTTCTCTTTCAACGACCTGAATGATCTGAATAAAATAGACGCTAGGGACCTTCTACGCTTCATTAGAAGCCCGAATGGTTCAACGAATAGGCTAGAGGTCGCTTCCCAAACCCATGTGGTGTCGCAATGGACTTATTACTGGTCTAAGTGTTTGGCTTTTTGCTGACAGCCACCTCAACCTATCCTATACCAGTAGATCGTGTTTGTTATTCTTCAAGCACACGGTTACAATAGTTTGTGCGACGATATTTTTACATTTCCCACATTTTGCTTCCTCATCTATACTCGTACAGAAGAATCTTTTAATTTTTCTTTGTTTTTATTTCAATTTCAGGGTAAATCGAAACCTCTGTCAACTTAGACATCTTCTAGTACAAGGTATATCTGCTAAATGCGTTTAGCACCAAAATTTTGAATTTCTCGCATAATTAGCACATAGTTTTGGCATCATTTTTTTTTTCAATTACTCGTACTAACCAAAGTAGCATGTTCTCTGCTAGGTTGACGTCATCTCTATCAGATATATCTGCTATTATCTGCTAAACGGGTAAAACACACAAATTAGAAACTCAGTTAACACATATTTTTCGGCTACAAACCAAATTAGCATAGTCTCTGCATAGTCGGCTGACGTCAATCTAGCAGAGACATCTTCTAGTGCTACTATCTGTTACAAGGATAGAGCACAAAAATTAAAAACTTATCCCAAAATTAGATAAAAATTTGGGTTGTTAAGATAAGTTTCATCTGAAAACCATCACAACGGATGAAGTTGGGGTGAAGTTAATTTAAATTATTCAATTTATTCAATTGGACTTTTTCAAAATAGTCGGCATTCTCAGTGAAAGCGACGGCCTTTAAGGCATTTTAACGCAGGGGGACATACAAAAGTCGTACGAGGCTAGGTTACGCCTGTAGGTAGGTAGGTAGGTAGGTAGGTAGGTGTGGTTGTGACAGCATGCTATGCTGAAACATAATTAGCGCAGAGGCGCCGTTTTAATACCACAACTCAAGTGACCTAAATTGTTGTAGAAACTGACGTTGGACTTGTGGGAAAGGAGAGAAAAGATTATTTAAAACCACCCCGCGGCATTGAGGAAACTGATGATGTCCCCGATGCTTGTCTCCGCTAGCTCACTAATATTATCAAAAAGGTGTCTGCCAAGTATACGGTGTCTGACCCTACTAAGGGTCGGACACTTACAAAGGAAGTGAAGGATTGTTTCAGGCTCGTTGGCCATATTGCAGCTACGACAATGTGCATTAAAAGTAATGCCCAGTCTGGCTGCGTGGACCCCTATGGGCCAATGGCCAGTGCTAATTGCTAGAACTCTAGCAAAATCTGCCCGATTTCTGTTTAATAGCTCTTGTGTTCTGCGCCAGTTATACTTGGGCCATATCTGCCTGGATATGACACAGTTCTGCAACCCTCGCAATCTATTACCAGCATCTGCAAGGAAATGAGCAAAGATTCTACCCTTAAGGGCCCCTAACGGAATGTTGACATCCTCCGCCCGGGAGCAGTAAAGGGCAGATCCCTGCCTCGCTAATTCATCAGCCCTTTCGTTTCCGTCAATGTTACTATGACCAGGCACCAAGATGAGGCTGAACCTAGACCGATGACCGAGTGCGGCAAGCTCCTCCTTGCATTGTTCAACGAGTTTGGATGAGGAAGCCGCAGATACGATGGCTTTGATAGCGGCCTGGCTATCAATGAAAATGGCTATGGTGTTAAGTTGTATCGATGTATGTTTGAGGAGACGGCACGCCTCTCGTACAGCAAGAACTTCCGCCTGGAATACTCTGCATGAATTGGGAAGACGGAAAGAACTAGAGATTCAGAAAAGATTCCCGCCCCTACCCTGCAGTCCATTTTCAACCCGTCAGTGAAAATGGCTGTTTTGAACTCGTTAGTCACCGTGCCACATTTCCATTCCGCCCTGGAAGGTAATTTCACAGTGACATCATTGCGAAAGTTCACCCTGGGAGTTACGTAGTCGGTCGGATTTGCCGCCAACTCCCGAGGTAGCAGATTAAGGATGCCGTTGTGGCCGTAGAGACTATCGAACCAGCTACCTGTTTCTCTTAATCTAACCGCACTACATGCTGATATGCACTTTATATGAAGGTCGAGTGGTATAAGGTCTTCACCTTCATGTTCAAGGCTTCAGTTGCATGTTCTCATCGCCCCTGTAGCACCTAGAGCCGCAGTCCTTTGTACTTTGTTGATGAGTTTGGTAATATATGCTTTATTAACCGCCGGCCACCAAACTAGCGATCCATAGGAAAGTATAGGGCGCACCACCGCAGTATAAATCCAAAGGACCATCTTCGGACGGAGTCCCCATTTCTTACCGAATGTTTTGCTACAAGCATAAAAAGCCACTCGCTTCTTTACTCGCTGTTCAATGTTAAGCTTCCAGCTTAATTTAGGGTCGAGTACCACATCTAGGTACTTAGCACTAGATGATAACGAGAGTGATTGGTTATTAAGCCGTGGAGTCGTGAAAGCCGGTATTTTGGTTTTTGTGGTAAAGAGCATCAATTCAGTTTTGCTCGGATTAACACTAAGTCCACATCCAGTGGCCCATGTGCTAATCTTATCCAAGGTACCTTCCATAGTCACACTGATCACAGAATGAAATATCCGCGATACCAAAACTACCACATCATCCGCATACGCGACAACCTTGACTCCATCTCAGGTTACGCCTGTACGAGAGGTAATCTTCAGTGAGCCTTACCCCGTGTGTCGGTTCTCACGAGGTACTACTACTATTAACAATGAGCAAGCCCAGATTCCTGCATACATTTACAAAGGTTTCTACATACCGATAGCTCTCTCTTTTAGAAAAGACTTGAAAATTCGGTTTTGAAGCTGCTGCAGGTACATTATAATAAATTGCGATGTATTACCCTTTATGATTGCAGTATATGGACTTCACAGTTCACTTCTCGATGACTCACAATAATTGCAGTATCACCAGCATATTGCAAACCGATACTATTTCTTAGTACTGATAGCATGCCATTGACATAAATGATAAAAATAAGTGGTCCTAGAATAGAACCTTGGGGTACTCCAAGCGATGCATCTTGAAGTTGACTTAAGCTATTCGAAATTTTTACTTCAAAACGTCTATACCAAAGCATTCTAATATTCTATCTCGAATTCCATTTTTTTTCCAACATTTCTTATGGTAAAGGGTATCGAAGGCCTTCTTAAAATCGATGAATTGATATTGAATGATAGTTGAGTATATTTGATTTCTCTTCCGCCCTACTTGAAGTGTGTTTGGAAAAGAACTTTGTTCAAATGACTTATTAACAAACTGTGCTATGATTGGCATTAGTACTCGTACACAAGAATTATATCTTATCACATGTGCTCCAATTTTTGATAGGTTTTGCGAATAAGCAGCCGTTTAGGGTTCTGGCCAGCTTCCAGAAGGAACGATTATCTCGTACTCTATTTAGCTCTCGTATTATGTAATGTGCGTGTGCTTTCTGTTTTTTTCTACATAAGATTTTATACATCCTGTTGGCCTTATGGCGAAATTTGTAGATTAGGATTTTTTCCTGGCTGTTGCACATTCCGAATCGCACCATGGTTGATTATTCTTTCGTTTTCCCGTAGATTGAAAAGGCATCGCAGCATCTATGATACAAGATATAAACTTGTCTGTACCTCTATGGGAATAAATTTCACTTGAATCTCGAAAGTATCTCTCCTTCTACAGAACTTTAGGAAGCAATTACCACTCTCTAGGGACTTCTGGTCATGTCTCCAGCTTTAATTGCTTGACCTCTGTTATCTAGATGATACCACAAAAAACCGCTCGGTATGGACGAAATATTTGGAGAAAGCACTGAAGCACATCTGATTTATATGGATTTTTTTTTTTAAATTCATTCCGCAATGTCCTGTGAACATTCCCACCAAAAATTAGAAATGTACAAGTAAAAACCTAACTGACTTGCAGGTTATATGTAAATGCTTTATTTTTCAGAAAGTTTTGTTAAATGTTAGCAAATAATGATGCGCCAAGGCACATCCAAGGATCACTATGTCAATTGCATTCTTAATGAACTTAAGAGTCACTTCCGAACTGCACGTATACTACCCATTACTTTGTTACTACCTAAACTCATGCAGGCAGACTCAGAAGCACAAACAGCACTTTTCCTGGTCACGTTTTTGCTCGTTAGCGAGGAATTTTCTATTCATCCGGATTTATGGCCAGCAATCGATTTTAAGTAATTTTACGCGTCCGACAGAGCACAGGATACTGTTGTAGTTGACTTTGTTGCCGGCAAAAGGCTCCTGTGTTCTTAGCATTGTGGCACCTTGTAGCCTCCTAGGAATAAACGTCCTTAGTGTGTTGCAATCGTATTTAGGCTTCAATAACAGCAAAAAAAGGAAACTAAATTCCTGTGTGGCAGAGGAATGCATGAGTAAATCTAGGTGATATGGTGATAGTCTTGCTCCCTGCCTGGATGACGAACGCAACAAAATCAATTTACGTGTACGTTTTGTGGCGAGGCGATAACGATTTAATTGAAAGATTCTACGGATTGCAGTCTTTATTGTGCTTTGTTGGCATTTTTTTTACGTCACATTAAGAAAGTGATTCGTTGATTGAGACTATAAAATTCGTGCTGTTTCATGTGGTGCGGTTAACCATTCGTACAGAGTCTGATTACTGGTGTAGTAAAATAGGATGTTGAATTTGGGTTGTTTCTGTTGGATTGAAATAATGAAATGGTTCAACGGATGATGATAGCTTGTTTTTATAGGTAAGGGTAACAATTTACGACGTACTATAAATTTCAGTGTGATGGGAAGGGTCAATTACCTTTGTGGCATGGGATGATATGGCTACGGACCCTCAATTAAAATGAGGAACTCAAAAGTTAGGTACATACTGGTGCTATAAATGTGTAATTGAAACTACTGCCTGATGGGATTCTTAGAACGTTTTCCAACTGTCAGGGAAGATTTCTCGTCCAGCTAAAATGTGCATTAAAGACCTTCAAGCAGAGCAAACGACCGGGACTAGACGGTATTTTCCATGCTCTGCTATAAAAAGGGCAGAAAGCGATTATGCCGCAACTTCTTAGATTAATGGGACGTAGTTTAGCTATCGGGTACACAACGAGACCTTGGAGAAGGGCAAGGTTAATTTGTATTTCGAAATTGCGATAGAAAGACGTGACCTTACCTAAAGATTTTAAACCAATTAGCAATCCACAAAAATCGTAGTTCAGGATGCAATAGACTGCAAAGAATCGACTGTCTGCTTTCTTAGATGTTGCAGGAGCGATATCTAACAAGACTAGGACAGCTCAAACCATTACCAGTTCAACTAGCGGCTGATCAAAACAAGGAGTTCGCTTATCACTAATGCTGAGCTTAGTTGTGTGGACGAATTGCAAAAGCTAATAAACATAGGTATAAACTGTCAGAGGGTATGCCGATGACGTGGGAGAGAATTTTAAGGAAACACTCTTCGACATCGTACAGAGTGTAGATTAAAAGTCAGCTGAAAGACAGTTGAAGAACATGCAACGAAGGATACTTAATGACATTAAAATTTAAATTGCCAAGCATCTAGGCCGTATAACATTAGATACTAAACTTTTTTTTGGAAGAAACGCAAACAAACTGTGATAGCCAAAGCCATTCGAGCACGCATGGTGTTCAGAAACATTTCATGAAAAAACGGGGGATACAATCCAATCGCACTTAAATGAATGCACCTATACCTTGATGGTTAGACCGGTCATCATGTATGAGGCAGTGGCATGAGGCAGAACAACTACTGAAAAAGTGCAAAGTGCATAACAGAGGCTAAGAGAAGCTGTCCGCCAAAGGCTCCAGGGGTGATCTTGGGACGTACCCCGTCTCACCCAACAAATCGTCAAGGAGATCATAAGAATAACCAAAGAGGTCGAGAGATGATATTGTCAAGACACATTGCTTTGAAAAAAAATTTGAATCAAAGCTGAGAGAAAACTTATACATATCAACAGTTCTTGCCAATAGAAGACTGAGGACTCTTGGCAGTCATTCTTTCATGGAATTGGAGGACAAAATCGAGTTTAAAAACCTCCTGATTGTCATATTCAGATCAGCGGCTTTCTCTTATCTCTTTCTTTTTAGGTTCCCAAAGTAAAAACAACTCATATGGGCACAATGGACCCGACTGTTGGTCTAAATGGTCAGTGACAAGCAAGTCACAAGGCATCCATCTACCTAATCTAACCTAATCACATTAACTGAGACAGAACTACGAGTATGTATTCAAAACTCGTGTCAACTTTGCCCAGTATTTTATCAAGGGAAACACATGATAATCAGGCAGCCACTAAGGCCCCGAAATCCTACGAAATCAGGCGCAAATTCATATGGGAGTACCTAACTGAGATAAATAGGCTAGGTAGGAGCATCTACTAGATATCAAGTTACGTAGGAGTAAGGAGAATGATTAGGCTTCACTTCTCATTGGGAAAATACACATCTGTCTTCCAGGCAGAAATATATGCTATCCTAATGGCAGCGGACTATATTGGTAAGAACAGGTGGAAGGGGCGAAGTATCTGCGTCTGTAGTGACAGTCAGGCTGCGCTTAAGGCCTTGCTCAATCCTTTAACCACTTCCAAAATAGTTCGAGAATGCAAAACATCCTTGAATTCGGTCGGAAGGCTGAACTCACTGAATCTTGTTTGGGTCCCAGGGCACAGAGGGATAACAGGAAATGAGATCTCTGACGAGCTTGCTAGACAAGGCTCAGAAGAGAATTTCTCAGGACCTGAACCCACGTTGGGTTTGCCAGCGTCCTCGGTTAGGGCTTCCATTGACGACTGGGTTTTCAGTGAACACAATCGAAGGTGGCATGACTCTCCAGGATGCAGGCAGACTAAACGAATGGTCCCCGTCGTCTGTAAGAAATCCGCGGCTTTCTTGCTATCCCTTAGCAGAAAAGACTGTAGACAACTTACTGGCGCTCTTACGGGCCACTTCGCCTTTGCCAAGCACCTCCATGTGCTAGGTTTGAGCGCTACCCCCGTCTGCAACTCCTGTGGAGAGGGCGATGACACTGCGGAACACTTCCTATGTGATTGTTCTGCCTTTGCTCGCATCAGGTGGCAGATTTTCGGTGCTGATGTGGTGAGTGCTGATGACCTAAGCTCTTCATCACTAAAGCGTCTACTCGTCTTTTTACAAAAGAAAAAAAAAACACATTAAAATGGGGTTCTCTGCCTGGTTGTACAATGGACCTGTTTTTGAGTCTGAGTGCTCCAGTAGGGTGTACCTGCCCCGACAAAAAAAAAAAAAAAAAAAGGAGAATGAGGCATCCGATAAACTAGCACTACTAACTAACTACCGCACCCATTCAGCGGACTAGAGCCGCACTAAATACGGAAGGAGCCCAAAAACCAAGATAAGTGCTCCTTAAACTTCTTAAACTGAGGCACTATCTGAGAGCAAATTTATCATCGTCAGATCCACTATAGATACTCCGGTTCATCAAGGCCGTGTGACTGGAGGAGGTAAAGTGTAATTGCAGGCCTATATTTCTTTTTGACGCATTTCTTTTCTTAGCGTAGAATAAAGACTTGAGGTAGCCCCAGAGCAAATAATCGAGGGGTGTAAAGTCGCAAAATCGCGGCTAATTGATAAACGCTCGCCAGTCGCCATATTTCATCTTCACCACTTTGAGCTTGTATGGCATGAAGCGCCATCTTGTTGGAACCACAGCTCGGACATATCGATGTTGTCGAGCTCTGGCCACAGAAAGTAAGTTAACATCGCACTATACCGAGGACCATTGACGGTAATGGTCCTCATTTCGAAAAAAATAAGGTCCGATGATGCCGCCGTGCCATAAACCGCTCCAAACAGTTAATCTTTGTGGATGCATTGATGCTTGGTGGAACACTTGTGGGTTGTGGTTGCTTCAATAATGGCAATTTTGCTTGTTGACATAGTCGCTGAGCCAAAAATGGGCCTCATCCGAGAAGATGATTTTTTGGCCAAAATCCGGCCAACATTTCCAGCACCCAATTAACGAACAAACGGCGTTGTCTGTGGTCGTCAGCACAATCTTATATGGACCGCAAAAAAGCCTAGTTGACTCTCTGGCGATTCCCAATTCAGCTGATCGACGCCGAATCGATATTTCTGGGTCTTCTTCGATACTGGCCGCTACGGCAGCTATGTTTTCTTCACTTTGCACCGATCTCTACCTAGTTGGTGGGTAAGGTTCAAAAGAGTGTACTCACGCTCAAACTTTTCCACGGTGCGACGAATTGCCTGGCACTAAAGTCATGATGACGACCGACCTCACAACAGACACACCAACAGACAGACAGATACTATGTTGCATTCATTAGTGTTCCATTTATACCATTCTGGTACGAAACACTAAAAATATCTCTCTGAGCTTAGCCTAGAACTCGACGGGCCTTACAGATTCTATGATGGGGCAAAGTAAACTCCGAACACTGCGGAACACTGACTTACAATAAAATAAGCTGCATGGGAGTCTACCTCTTAGAGGATAGGGTCTTACACCATCTCAAGATTCCTTTAGTTTATTAACTTTCTAAGGACAAGTAAACCGTATGAGATACTTTAGGCCGAGAATAGCAGAAGGTGGCACAATTGAACTTTTAAATCGCAGTGCATAGGGTCTGAATGGTCTATGACACAATTATATTTGTTGCACATAATTCTAAAGCATTTTATGGAGAGAAAGCATTTTATAGATAGATAGCACAAGAACACTCTACGAGTAAATCTGACATTTTCCCACCATCCATGTAATTTTTTTTTTTTTTTTTTTATAGATGTCAAATGCATAAAATAGTAAACATTTGCCAGGAAACACAAAGCTTAAAATTTCAATTGCATTTCCTTTGGTGAAACTTTTCAATTAACCCCACACCCGGACTGAACCTCGCAAACCCCATTGAACCGTATTCGATCTTTTGTGTAAATCACAGATACGCTCTTGCAAAAAAAAGTAAAATCGCAGAGAGCAATACTCGTACTCGTACTCGTATATTGCGCGTCTGTTTCACAAACTGGTGGAGCACTTTCAGTATTTATTTCGAAATTCGCCTCTGTCATGTAGACTTTGTTTATGGCTTCCGCATATGTTTTCCGTTGAGGCAGCCTTCGAGCATTCAGCATCCCATGGATAGACCAAATCGATGGCTGTTAGTTGTAAATAATGAGAGGCTTCCAGTTATAACTTTTTGTAATGTCATTTGCTGAATAGACCGAGATAATATGAATTTTTGTAATTTTCTATTCCATTCTGTATCTCGGTGTGGTCCAGTGTAATGATGATTTTATAAAATACATTTCAGTGGTTGGTTATGTAACAAACAGAAACAGCACGTGAGTTCAGCATGCTAAATATACGAGTATGTAAGTTGAAACGCTTGGGGATGAGCGTAAGAATGTGGTTTTTATGGTGGAAAGCAAAATGAATTCTAGGATGGGACAATTGGGTATTGTAGATAATTTTTGGTTATGTTATGAATATTAGTAGAAATTTTTCTTTTAAACAAATTTAAAGGTAAACCCTTAATTCTTCCCTACACGTCCAATAGATTTGTGTTAATTTGGCTCCCCAAGTTTCGATTAATATGGACTTTTTTTTTATCAATTTCTTATGTACACTTTGGTACAACTTTTATTTTATGTCAATGTACGAATAATGCTGAGACATTGACATCAAACATGAAATATGATATCGGCCTAATGGGCGCTACGGCAGGCCTTGCAGACTTCCGCCAATTAGGGGAAACAAATATTTTTTGCGGGAGGCTTTTGTGGGCATAATATAACCCATCATGTGATATATAAATATATATTTATTTTTTTATAAAGTTTGTTGAAAATAAAATCTCAAAACCCATGGCAAAAGAGATTTCCCCCACTCTGTAACCGTTACTATTGGCTATGAAAAAAATGTAGGGTATGTTAGCCTATGAGGAGGTATGAGGCAAATTATTCCAAGTCTTCTGGTACAAACAGTTCTTGAAAAATATACGTGAGGTGAGTCACCCCCATCCCTCGTCTTCAAACCGATTTTGATGATTTTTAGGATAACGTGTTTGCATAATTCAAATGAAATTCATCGAAATCTGTTTAGTGGTTCTTGAGTTAGGCATTTGAGAAATATGACTCAAACATGTTTTACTCCCACTTCATTCGATTTGAATTATTTTCAACTTGTACTACTTACGCGCTAGTCGAGGTCTTAAAGCTAACTTCCATTCAAATCCAACTATAAAGATGATTTAACGATTTTTGATCTTCACTTTTGAGTCTCACTCCAGATTCAAGTGCAAAAAACAATAAAACGTTTTTGCACGGCCCAATCTCTCCCGAATGTCTGACAAACATCCGAAAGTAAAATTGTCACGGATAATGTCTCAATCGAAAAAATTGCCCTCATCCAGTCCATTAACACTTCCTTTCTTTTATCATTGGATTTAGTGAACTTTAAAGGACAGCATTCTAAGTGGTGAAGGATATTTTAAAAATCTTCGTTTTCCACAACACTTTCATTTTTATTGTTAATAGTCGAGAGTAAACATTTGACGAGAGTGGATTCGCGGCCTACCATAGAAATAATTTTAATTCTAAATTGGTACTTCCCCCTTTTATTTCCCAACATTCTAAGAGTGACTCTATTAAATTGAATTCCTGTGCTCCATTTAGTACTGCTCCTACACGTGCTTAAGTGAGCAAATTTTTTAAAAAATGGATCGAACATCATGCTGTTATAAAGTACCTGTTTAAAAAAAAAATTTACCCCGAAGCAGGTTCATGAAGATCTGGTGACAACTTAAGGGAAACCTGCCCCAATCAAAAGTTATAAGGTGGGTAGGCGAATTCAAACGTGGACAAGAGAGTGTTGAAGACAACCAATGCTGTGGAAGACCATCAACCTCAAGTTCAGAGGAAAACATCAAGAGATCTCTATGTATCTTGAAAGCTTCAGTGACGAAAATAGTTCGAATTATTCACTATGGAAAGCCATGAAACGTATTAAAATACCCCAAATACAATCGCTACCGATAAGAAAAAAACAATGGCGAATGAGCAAAAGGAGACAAAGGGAAGGCGGATTTACAAGTATTTACCGTGCACCTCGAAGAAACGTTTAAGCCATTTGATGGACAGGCGCTAACAAAAGACCTTGGTTGTACGATTACGACACCTGACAAACTTTAAAATAAACTTTGCCAGACAATACAAAATCTTAAAAATTACAATGCCCCTGGATATGATTTAATAACCTGATCAAGCTTCTGCATATTATAAATGCCGCACTATGATTATTATACGTTCCAAGGCAAAGGAAAGTCGACGGGGTTATAATGGTTTCAAAAGCGGGAAAGCCTTCAAACGACAAAAAATCGTGCAGACCGATATCGCTGATACTATAGTATCTAAGGTATTTGAAAAGCTTTTGTTAAAGCACCTACAACCGGTCATTGAAGAAAGACGTTTGATTCCTGACTATCAATTCGGGTTCAGAACAAAGCATTCCACAATTCATTAGGTTTATAGAATAACAAATGAAGTGGTGAAAACCTTACAGGAGAAAGAAAAGAAAAAAAAAACATGTTCTAGCGCTTTTCTGGACGTCTCCCAAGCCTTCGACAAGGTATGGCATGAAGGCTTGAAGTTTAAGTTAAGACAGGTTCTTCCCGAACAATTAAATGAGATTTTAGAATCTTACCGTGTTAAACGTGGAACAGAATACTCCCAATTTAGGGAAATCGTTGCCGGAGTACCACAAGGAAGTGTTCTTGGTCCGGTCTTGTTCTTACTGTACACTCGAGATATACCGTAAGAAGAAGGCACTGTCGTAGCTACGTTCTCGGAATATATAAATCAGTCGTCTCCCGGCTTTCTGTAAGATTAGTTCCGAAACTGCTTTCAGTTGAACAAAAATGCAATCAACTGATGATGTCTCGCGATTGTTTGGAGCTATTTCAAACCGATCCCGGATTTGGCCAGATTTGTGACAACAGTTGAGACCTTGTACCAAACTGCAATCAAAGGAGTGGAAAACGTGAAATTATTGCCGGATAAGGTAAAGGCATGGGTATTTTGGGACCCAAATCATCATGTTTGATTACCTTGTCAATGGTCAATAAATTAACGCTGATTTCCACTGCGGTCTTTTAAGTTGGCTACGAGCGGAAATAATGAAAAAGCGTTCAGGAATATTGAGGAAAACGATTTATTTCACCAGAACAATGCGCACCAGAACACGTCGCGTCATACCATGGATGAAATCCATAAGTGTGGGTTTGAATTACCGCTGCATCCTCCCTATTCGCTTGATCTGGCTCCAAGCGACTTTTATCTGTTCTTCAACTAAAAAAAAAAAACACTTTTAAGGACAGAGATTTTAAATGAATCAAGAGATCGATGCTGTAGTGAACTTATTTTTTGGAGGATTTGAGGAAACTTTCTTTAAAACTGGTGTAATGGCTATAAAGAAAGAAGAGTATTGAGCTTAAAGGAGATTACGTTGGAATATAAAAGCATTTTGTAAACTTCCGAGTTCATTTACGTAGTCAGACTACGAACTTTTCAATTCACCCTCGTTCTTAGTAGTATGCAGCATAATTAGGAAAGGAGTGTTTTCATTTTCGGGTGTTTTAATTCCGGGATACATATTTTGATTCAGGGATATTTTGAGTCAGTATATAGTACATATACCAAGCTGTTCCTTACAAAAATCGATCTAATTGCTTATTAGTTTATTACGTATATCTGAACACAGCCAGACACATGGCATTCAATTTCTACTCCTTAAGTCAACAAAAGTTTACTAAAATTTTATTTGGGGTGTTATTTGCTAGATTCTTTTGACGAATGGCTGCCACATATTGCTGGTGCCCGCGGGCTCTTGAAGTTGGAGACTCCTGACATTTTTTCTCTGGGTCGCTGCTTCTGTCAAGACTGTTGAACTCCACGTTGTTCTTAGTTGTCCAAGAATGTTGGCATATGGCTTCCTAAGTATGTGAACAATCCATCGCCATTGTCGCTGTACTCATTTTAGGCCATAATTTCTGACTGAATATAATTAATGGCCAGCGAGTTTTTAGGATGTATCTTACACAGCAATTAACGAAAGCTTGTAACTTTCTCGTGATGTTTGCAGAAACTTTCCTGGTTTCACAGGCACATAAAAGCACAGATTTAACGTAGGATTCAAAGAGTCTCAACTTAATAGGTAAGGAGATTTGACTGGATTTCCAAACTGGAGACAGGATACCAAATGCAGGGCGAGCTTTATTTATTCTGCTTTTAAGGGGTAGGTCTATTCCGTCATCAGATAATACAAAACTTCCCAGGCAGTTAAACTGTTCGACATCCTCAATTGGCGTCTTTTTCTGAAAAAAACTCGCTGATGTGTGGAGCGGCCTGTGGACATTTTTTAAAACATCTCGTCTAACCCTATGATGGTACTTGCCAGGAAACAGATATCATTGGCATAGTCCAAATGGCTTAGCCTTTCAAATGGCCTCCATTGGATGCCATGTCTCTCAGATACACTTACGGTGGCAGTCAGTAGATCGTCTATCGCCAGTAGAAAGATTGGTGACGAATTATTTCCTTGTCTCACTCCCTGTTGCACTTCAAAAGAGCCGTGAAGCTGTCCATTAGAATATCGTAAGACAACATTCTAAGATCAGGTTGACCTGATGCAGGGAGGACTTGTTTTGAATATGCCGTCTTTAATTTAATTAAAAATGAATAGCTGGTCATAACATGGTAGGTTGCTACTACGAAAACTCATGCGTAATACAAAATCTATAAACTCAAGTTTCCAGTGAGACATTTCAGGGTAGATACGACGAGTGGTTAATAAAAAAAAAATAAAACTGAAAAACTGAAAAACTATTCTAAAAGGCGTGTACTTTGTTCTTTAATTTATTCACAGCCATCAGTTTCCTTGACCTGGATTCGTACGAGTATCTCCTAACCACTGTTCTTCCACCGCGAAATAATGTTAAAGGGTGCAAAACTATTCAGTCATCTCGGAATTCATACGTGCGCGTGAATAAGAGACACGTGATTCATTCTACATATGGTATTACAACCTCGATTATCATCTCGCACATTTTCGAGATAACCATGTACAAATCAGATTCCAGGAGTGCATTTCTCATTTACATGTCGGGAAGGACATTTCAACTCAACTACCACCAATGCTACCATCGCGTGATACTCGTACTTCCGTGAAGTTCAGTCGTTCGTTGGTTATCCTCATGGTGGCCCTATTTCCATTGTTGGTGCACTCCTTAGTAGGCACATGGCATAGTCACGGACAGCATTGCATACATACTCGTACTATGTAGTGAGATGAAATTTTGTACGCTCATTCAAGAGTTGAATGTCGCTTGAATATTTTTCATTTAATTTGTCTTTTCGTCGCATACACTCGAGTGGCGACGGTAGATGTGCTAATGAACTACCTGTTGTTTATGACAGGGTTACCGCTGTAAAATTCTCAAATGTTGACAAAAGCACAAAAATATTATTCAAATTAAATTTCTTTCTTTCCATTTCTGAGACGTCATGATAGTATGGACAGATTTTATCAAAAAGTTGTATAATTTTATTCAACGGACTTCCTTCCCAAGTCATGGTGCATGTCTGATAAACCAAAGCTTGCCAGCAATGTCATCTTTGTCGTGGGATCAATAAATTAGGAAATATTTGTGGAAACAAGGAAATTGAAGAATGGTGATCTTGTGGTCGAGATAAGGTCAGATTCTCACTGTACTACATCACATATGGATTTTAACAGCTACTTGTATAAAAACTTTTGCGGTAGATATGGCAACACTGGGTAATTTTGAAATTTCGGTCATAACGAACAAATGAACCAATTGCTAAATTTTTGTCTGTTCAACATGATTTTATCTCTTTAAGTCACTATGCTTTTAATTTTGAAATCATTTGACCTAACATTTTGTACAAAAATAATAAGAGGCACTTCACTTCGTAATTTCCAAAATGTCGTCTTTTAAAATTTTCGAAAAGAGAAGTGAAGTGAACGCATTACCATATACTTCTCTTTTTTTTTATTTTTTAAAGACACTTGATGGCTCTCCGTTACCAAATAGTGCGCTGCTAACGTCACTAAAACATCTCCTTAATCAGGACCAATCCATAAAATATTTTTCTTTCTTATATTTAAAATCACGTTAAGGAAGTGAAGGAGTTTTAAGTACTTCCCATAGCTTTTAGACCATTAGCTCATGAGACTTGGTTGTTCTCAATCTCCTGATATATAGTAGTCTCGTACATTTAATACGATTTCAATTTCAGAGTTGATGTGGTTTTGAAGTCGCTGATTGTGTGCCACAGCGTGCTTTTCTGTCATCATGTCTAATTGTAGGTGACGGTGGAAATCACTATTTCTTATATACCAAAGGGGCATTTATTATTCCACGAAGGACTTTGTTGTGGAATGTCCGTGTGGTTCTGATATGTATTTTCTTTGCAAAGGGCGACCAGATAGCAATGATAGTTTTTCCAATCGTTATGTTTCAGCAGCTGTCAAAGTTACCAATGCCATCCAGCTGTCAAAATATTCAGTAAAGTTTGTCGTCATGCATCGCCTGACGCTTCCCAAACGTATAAAATTTATTAAAAAATATGATCGAAACTCCGGCTCAGTTTTAAATATGCAACGTGAATTTCGTCGTGAGGTCGGTCGTCATCATGGCTTCAGTGCACAGGCAATTCGTCGCATAGTGAAAGAGTTTGAGCGCGAGTACACTCTTTTAGACCTTAAGCCACCAACCGGACAGAGATCGGTGCGAAGTGAAGAAAACATAGCCGCCGTAGCGGCCAGTATCGAAGAAGACCCAGAAATATCGATTCGGCCCCGATCATCGCCAGAGAGTCAACCAGGATTTTTTTTTGCGGTTGGATTTGGGCCTACGTCCATATAAGATTGTGCTGACGCAAGAATTGAGGCCGGAAGACCATGGATGTGAGTTCGCTAATTGGGCGCTGGAAATGTTGGCCGGGGATCCGGATTTCGACCAAAAAATTATCTTTCCGGACGAGGCCCATTTTTGGCTCAGCGGCTATGTCAACAAGCGAAATTGCCATAATTGGTGCAACCACAATCCGCAAGTGTTCGACCAAGCATCAATGCATCCACAAAGATTGACTCTTTGGTGCGGTTTATAGCACGACGGCATCATCGGACCTTATTTCTTTCGAAATGTGGAAGGAGACACCGATACCGTCAATGGTCCTCGGTATAGAGCGATGTTAACTTACTTTCTGTGGCCAGAGCTCGACAACATCGATATGTCTGAGCTGTGGTTCCAACAAGATAACGCTACATGCCATACAAGCGACGCAATGCCCGAAGTGGTGAAGGGGAAATTTGTCGACTGGGTCATCTCAGGGCGAGCGTTCATCAATTGGCCGCCGGGATCATGCGACTTGACACCCCTCCTATATTCTCTGGGGCTACGTCAAGTCCTTAGTCTATGCTAACAACCCAATCATTTTCGACGAGCTCGAGGCCAACATTCGATAAGCTATTGCCGGAATAACGCCTCACATATTCAACCGAGTAATCAAAAATTAGACCTACCGCCAGCGAATCCGAATCGGCTATTTAAATGATGTGCTATTCCATACATAATGGCATGAATGTGGCTTCAAAATAAAGCCAGAATCAATTTGATATCTCACACCGTTGTTGTTTCATTTAAATTTCCTTTCGTATTGTTCTTACCTGGTCACCTATATAGGGTGAAGGCTATGTATTTATATTTAGATCTAGATTTTCGTTCAGAACTTAAGTCATAAGGCCTTAATCTTTCAAGCCACCTAATGTACTCGTATTGGTGCTTTCTTCCACCATGTATTGTATTTGAGGACTTATATCGTCTGCATGTTTTTAACAATTTCACTAACATTGTCTAGTTGTAAATCCCTGTGAAAGGTTGTCATTTCTTATATGTCAAGGTGCATGAACGATGCCTTTTAGTACTTTGTTTTGAAAAGTTTGTATCATTCTTAGATTTGCCTTTTAGGTACAGCCCCAAAGCTGTATCCCATACGTCCATACAGGTCTCAGTACTTGCTTGTATAATAGCAGTTCGTTGTCAATTGATAGCTGGGAATTCCTTCCCATTAACCAATGCATTTGTCTGAGTCTAATATTTAGCTCCTTTTTTTTCTTATTGACATGCAGCTTCCATCTGCGCTTGGCGTCGAGTGTTATACCTAAATATTTGCGTACTTCTTCTTCCTGCTGAGGTAGGTCTCTTGTATATAGGATATAAAGTATTGGTCCCAAGACCCTTCCTTGTGGAACTCAGATATTTTCTTTTAATTAGAGTATTCATCTTCAGATCTTACCCGAAAGTAACGATCTACGAAATAAGATTTAAGAATCAAGTAGAATTATTCGGGGATATCTCTTTGCAGTTTAATTTCTAGTCCTCGAGGCCAGACTTTAGAAAGATGGCTGAGCAGACTTTTTTGTTCTCAATTGGCTTTCTCTACTGTACTCGCGATTCTATGCACTTGTTGTACTGTGGAGTGGTACTCTTTAAACCCAAATTGGTGGGAAGGTATAAGATTTATTTCTTCTATTATTGGCTTGAGCCTTTCAAAAGCAGTTTTTCAAATACTTTCGATATGACTGATAGGAGCGAAATCGGTCTATGCGATTTACTTTCATTTGGTGACTTATCTGGTTTCAGAATCATGATTACTTCTGGCTGCTTCCATTGCATCGGAAAGTACTTTAGCCTGAGTGCTGCATTAATTATGTGTAATAATTTACGTTTAGCTTTATTTGGGGTTCTGAGAATCCAAATGTGATCGCTGAGAGGCCATTGCACCCACCACGGGTGAGAGTTTGGTGAATGTTGTTGTCGTGGTCGGGTCGTATTTTTTTAAAAACGACGAAGGCGCAGCTATTACCGTGAATTCTCTGCTCTATGGTCAAATGACAACCAACTTTTTTTGGGCTGTTATTGAAGACACTGATGTAAATTCCAACAAAACGGGGTCACGTGCCACACAATAGAAGCAAATTTCGCTCTATTGCACGAAAAGTTCCCTGGACGAGATTCGAGATTTGGCGACATCGATTGGCCAACAACATAGTATGATCTATCTCCGTTGGATTTCTTTATGTGGGTCTTTGTCTTTGGAGACAATTTCCAAACTTTGGAGCACTTAAAAATTAACGTAAGTGAAGTTATGGCCGCAATACAGCCAGAAATGTCCTGTAAGTGATCGAAAATTACTTCACAAAGATCGAACTTTTTGCAAAAACTCCCATGGCGGCCTATGTTGTATTATATTCCATACTCAATGGCATACTCGTAATCCATAATTTAAAACAGTACAAACTTTTCAATGTTCAATTCTATTTTATTTAAATTAAAATCCTTAAGCACAAAATATTCATAACCATGTAATTGCACATGTACTCGTGTGTATTGATAGTTTTTGGAAAACTTTACAAACTATTTTTACCTTGTACGGAATTTAATTTCATTCGATACTGATGACAGAACTGCAAAATGCTCTTCCCTTAAATAACGTTTCTCAAATTGCAATTTGAAGTGCTGTGAAGAACTCCATTCGTGATGTCCGCAAAGCGACTACAAAAATATAAAATCACCACGGATACGAGTACCATTCCCGAAATTGAGATGGCAAGCTGAACACGTATAAAAGAATCAAAATACATTTACGACAAACAATAAAAACCGAGTGCATTTGCCACATTCTCGTTTTCTAAACCACCCACCAATTCATGCATTGGAATGTACCATGTCGAGGACGACGAGGACATTTTTTTTATGATATTTCGGTTGAACGATCAAATCTCTTAACCTGTGAGGTTTCCAGGTCCCACCTCTCTGACTTGTATTTATTCAGATTTTGATGGCTACGACTGTGGTGTGCCACTTTCATGTTCCAAATTTTGCCTCCCGAAATCAAGGATCAATAGTTCAATTGAATTTTTACGCCTTAGGGGGTTATCTTTGTACCTTGCCTTTGAGATTACATACTTTTGCAATATTTGTTGTGAGTTGTTAGCGATTATGTGAATGCGGAGGTGCAGTGCAGTGTAACGTATGTCATTACCCTGAATTGCTATCAAGAAAAATCACTGAGTTAAGAATCTCCCTGATAAATAATTCAGGGAGTCTTTTAGCTCAGTGCTATGAAAGTCTTCGAGAGAAAATGACTGTAAAGAGTCCGCAATCTTTTGTCGGCAAGGGCATGACTTTCGCAAAGCAAATAATGGAGAGAATAAATGTTCACTTCCTCCCTATCAGAGTGGAAACGTGAATTTTTGCGGCTAGTCCTAATCAGGGAAAGGGATTTCTTGTTATCGTAAACTGCTCACAGAATCCTTGCAGTTGCGCATGTATACAAGTGGATCCATCGCATGCAGAGTTTTACTACTCCTGATCTGAATACAGCTGACTTCAGAGGACTAGTAGTTGACTGGCTGCCAATGTATAATACTTAGTAATGATCTTTCCTACGATATTGTCTTCATTGGCACTTTTGTAGCATGATTATTGACTGTTATTTCGGCTTGAAAGACACTGCAGTCATTCTTAATTCTTAATGAGAGGTTGACTCCTAGGGTTTCGCAGTAAACTCCAGCTCCAGTACTGGCATCCGTTTTTTGTGCCAGTAACCTGTCTGTTTGTCCAGTCGTTTTTGTTATGAATTTTGGTGCCAGGTTTTTGTCTCCTTGTTCGGAGATGGAAGCATGACTATAGGCTACTGAAGACCAAAGTCTTACTTGCCTCAGCTTGAGTGCAATTTCCCCTGCCCTGGCGTTCAGTAGATGTCCAGAGGAATGGAATTTAGGATGGTATTATTTCGATGCAGACTGCTCTCATGTTTGAAAGATAGCATTTCTTCTCCTACCATGTACAACCAATATACCACACCTGGCTTGAAGCTTCAGATAATACTGAAGCCTACGCATGCATTTTAATGCTCCTTTAAGTTTAGAATGAAATCGAAAATTGCACCCAGAAATTTTACTGTCCCTTCCTATTCTCGTGACTTTTCCTAGTGAAGAGCACGATCTCCATCTTTGAAAGTAAACTATCTGATACAAGGATGACAACGTAGTCAGCAAAAGCTTTCACGTTAAAGTCATTCCCTCTAATATTTTTAAAATCTCATCACAAAAAGTCATATAAGTGGGGAAAGAACGCCACAAAAAAGTGTTCCCCTGCTGAACTTTCTCCTGCTGTCTCCCAGGAATAAGTTTATCTGCACGACCTAATTGCCAAGCTGTCTTATGCTCTTCGATTATCTTGCTCCAGTGTCTCTACATGCGGGTGAGTCCTACTAATCATAATAAAGATATTTGCGGTTTGGATATGATCACCTGGAACAGTTCCTTTATTTTGAAGGAACTGAATGGCTACGAACCTGCATGATCATGCCAAATGCGATCGAGTCCTCAATAATGCGACAATTCTGTAGTCAGGATGTCGTAGCTACTTAAATGTATCATCGTAGTGAGTAAAAACGTCATGAGGCAATTATTGTTTCCGCTTATCTTCAATACGACTCAAGCTAGGGAGCTGAAGGAAGTAAAAAGATACGTACGTGCAAAATTTAACAGTTTGGGGTTAATTATCGGCTGTGATGCTAATTCCCAGCACACCCTGTGGGATGGCAGTAAATTTAGAAAGACAGGCGGTGTAATCCAGCTGGATTAACTTCGAAAGTCTGACGGTCAAAACACTAGTTCCACACAGGAGGCCAATGACGTTCTGCTCGCGATACACATTTATGGTCTGCATTTGAGCAGACCACCTTGACCGAAAGCTCTTATTCTAGGACCATAAGACTCAACAGGAATATGGCCTCCCGTGTAGTGATCGAAGAGACGACTAGTTTTTCTTTTCGTCCTTTGAGAACTATAAATCATCCAGTATTGATGGCATACACCCAGTAGTGGTAAAAAGTGGTAGTGTCAGACTTACTAAGGCTTTGAAAAGGGTTTTTAGGAAGTGCTTAGGTCATGGGTGTGTACATCTCTTTGATGCGATATCAAAGTCGTTTTTATTCCCAAGCCAGGGATATCATACTCGTACTTTGATAAAAAGGTTTAGACAAACCAGCCTTTAGTGATTTTTGCTGAAAAGTTTAGTGCGCATGGTAGAAAAATAGGTGAGACTGGAAGTTTTGAAAAGAAAGCCTCTGAGTGGACATCAGTAGTCCTATCAGAGTGTTAGATTCTGTCAGTCTGCCTTTCACGACCTATGATCGAGGCTGGATAAGCGGAACTATACTTTTAGAATATTCTTCGACATAGATATGTGATTCTGCCAGAGCTATGGGGTAGATAAAAATATCGTCAGATAAATTTATTCGATTTTGTTCCTAAGGCTCCTAACTGCTGAAAGTAAATGAGAGGGTAACGGTTAAGGTTGAGAGAGGCTGTCTACAAGGTGGAGTTCTTTCGACCTTACTACGGAGCTGTGTTTGCCGATTCATTGCTTACAAATGGCAGAATTGTAGACTGATAATGTTTCTCTAATGGTATCAGGCAAATCTTTAAGAGGTATCTGTAATAAAAAGTAAACCGCTTTAAATAAAATAGATGATCAGTGCGCTATGGGCTATCCGCCAATCCGAACAAAACAACCTAAGTGTTCTGTGTTTCGTATGCGAAAGTGTCCATTTTAATTGGACACTGATGCGAAATATTGATGAGTAATCTTAGATAGCAAACTGAAGTAAAATAAATACGTTGATTTGAAATCAGCACGGGCTTCCAGAACTTAGTGCCGAGGGGATGTCGACAAGATGTGTGATCTGAGGCTTAATAGAGATCATCAGACCAATCTCCACCTATACGTCTGTAGTGCTGTAGCTAAGGATAGTAATAGTTCATAGTTAAACCTACTTTTATAGTTAAACCTACCTTTATAGTTAAACCTACCTCTTCTACACTCACCAGACTGTAAAGAGAGGTCTGCCTTGGGATTGCTGCAGCCGTACGCACCATTCCTGGCGACGTCCAAGGCTTTGCCTAATTTGCAACCACTGGACTTAACCATTCAAAAGGAGGTGGCTTAGAAAAAGAGAAATCTGACACGACGAGCATAACTTTCTTCATGGAGCACCATTTTTGTTTAAGATTTGCTTGCAGCATTCTTTGTTCATAATGCAATCGATAATATGTGCCCTGGCGTCATGTTTGGTAGGAGATATGAAGTTTACTTCTATTAGAGTGTCTTCGGGATTCACTAATGTTATCAGTTCTACAGAGACGGCTTTAGCACTTCTAGCGGAACTGAAGTTGGTTGGCATTTGTAGGAAGTAATGAGGAAGTTTTTTTCCATACCCTGAGTAACAAACTGGATAACTGAAGAGAGTTGGCGTGATAGAAGTATCAGCATTTGCAGTGCCAGCAAACATGCAATCAAGACACTAGAGACTCCCGCAAATCACTCAAAGATTTTTCAAAAATCTAAGAATAGACTACACAAGCTTTCTAAATGGAAACGGTTTTATCTTATTTGGTTATCAAGTCATCAATGAATTGTTGGTAACCACATCTCTGTCGCCCTAACAGAGCAGAGTTCCGAGACTATTCCTCTAAGCCCTGATCCACTAAATAGG
Source organism: Pocota personata (assembly GCA_963082735.1). Lineage (NCBI taxonomy): Eukaryota > Metazoa > Arthropoda > Insecta > Diptera > Syrphidae > Pocota > Pocota personata. The sequence continues at coordinate 82,824,320 of OY720432.1, read as the reverse complement.
GTCAGTTTAGCACAAATTATGAATTGGATCGATTACCATATGGGTCCAGTTAAGTTTCTTGTAAAACCACCAAATACGAATATTTCGTGAAAGAGCCTGATAAGAGGACTGCAAAATTTATTTTCATTTTTGTTATACTAAATGCAGGACACAACACATGTGGTCATCACCTGCGCAACGTGGCATGGCACAGATTCAATCGAATCTTCTATAGATATTCTCCGTTTTACTAAGAAAATGAATGAATTTACTAAGACTAGTGTTTTATTTTGAGGGTTGAATAGAGAGAACTGTTTTGTGTCTGAGTGCTTGAGATAAAATAACCCTTTTCCTCCCACTTCAAATTGTTAATTCATTCATTCAGCCAAATGAGGTAAAATCTTATAGACCAATTTCGCTACTTCCAGTTACGAGTATATTCAAAATTTTCGAGAGGATATTACTAAGGCGTCTCCAACCGATTATAGAAGGAAATAATCTTATTCCTGACCACCAGTTTGGGTTCAGAAGTAATCATTCGACGATTGACCAGGTGCATATAATTACTGACGTAATCGAGAAAGCACTTGAAGAGAAAAAGATATGCTCAAGCGTATTTCTTGACGTCTCGCAAGCCCTGGATAAGGTGTGGCATGATGGCTTGAATTGCAAATTACGAAAAGTTCTCCCTGTATGCCTATACGACATTCTAGAATCATATCTCGGGAATAGACTCTTCCGTGTTAGATATGGAAATGAATACTCGGAGCTCAAAGAAATTTCGGCCGGTGTACCGCAAGGAAGCGTTCTCGGGCCACCTCTCTATCTGTTATATACTCGAGATATACCGAAAGAAGATAGCACTATCCTGGCTACGTTTGCCGATGACACCGCTATCCTAGCCGTAGGTAAAACAATCGAAGAAACGACTGCAAAACTGCAAAACGCACTGAATAAAGTAAATGAATGGACGAGGGACTGGCGGATCGCCCTCAACGAATCTAAATCTGTTCACGTGAATTTCACTTATAAGAAAACTAATGTCTTACCAATTTTCCTAAACTTGGCCCTAATACCTTTTGCAAACGAGGCCAAATACCTTGGAATGACACTCGACGCAAAACTGAAATGGAATTCGCACGTGAAAATGAAACGTAAAGAACTCGAAATCAAATATAGAGAAATGAAGTGGTTGCTCGGAAAACACTCCCAGCTCAGTACTGAGAACAAACTGCTTTTATACAAGCAAGTGCTAAAGCCGGTGTGGACTTACGGTATACAACTTTGGGGCTGTACCAAGAAAACAAACGCCAATATTTTACAAACTTTTCAAAATAAAGTGCTAAGAGAAATTGTCCACGCACCGTGGTGTACTACAATCGAAAGTGAAATTAGAAGCTTTGCGAGAAAGCATAGAAACCGACTAATCGGACATGTCAACAATACAATCCTACAAATTCTGGATGAAAGCAATTTATTGCGCCGACTACAAAGGACGAAACCTTTCGACTTGGCAAGATAGGAATCAACCGTACCTAGATTGCGGAACATGCAGGATCTTTCAGTGGAAAGTAACCTGCCAAACGAGTTTTTTCATGATAGAAAAATTGCTTGATAAGGTCCTCTTAGTTGCAATATACAACAAATTAAATCGCACGGTGGTTTTTTTTAGTCAGTAAGAATCTGACACTACTATGAGCACGCGCTTGCTATCCTCATAGTGTCTATGGAAGATTTTTTCACCAACCCTCGGGAAAAAGATTCATTCAGTCCAGCTATCGTCGCTTCTCTTAATGGAAGACGTTCTAGGAGAGATAAAAATAAATAAATAAATTCCATAAATTCTTTTTTTGCGAATGTAAAATAAATTCTTTTTTTGCGAATGTCTTTGTAAGTAGGATACACGATAACCTTCTCCCTTGCTAGTGAGCAGCAAATAAGCTCTGCAATTTTAGAGTTCCATCATATGGCAGGTAATTTCTTCCAGTTGAGCCACTAACAGGGAAATATATCTTCAAAGGGCGGTTGAGAGTACCGGTCGACTATCGACTGATCCTCTCCAGTACAATAGAAAAGAGCTCCCCACAGAATCTCTCCCAGTTTGCTCTCTGTGGAATTCGAAAGATCCTCTTACCCGCAGTGTTCAGCTGTAAACTGAAAAGTATCAAAGAATGGTCAGGGACCCTTTTCAGTTGACCCTTTTCAGTTTAAATAAAGGTAACGTCTAAAACATTCATTCTATTTTCTGTGACAAATGTGTAGTCATCGCCTCTGTTACTTACAAGAAGACTGGAGTTTAGGATAAAATCAAACAAAACCTCGCCTCTAACATCATGTCCTTGCTACTCCAGAAAATATGATGAACGTTCGTGGAGGTGATAGTTCAGCAGTTAAATGCGCGATCACTGAGCGGGACACACAAGGTTCGAGTCCTGGCAAACATCGGAGAGTAAAATTGTCATGAGAAGCTTCCCCTAATCAAAAAACTTGTCCTTCGGAAACTATAGGTCCCCTACCATCCACGCATGAGTGGTTGTGTAAAGCTAGGCCAGTGTCAACACTTATTTTTTCCATCTGTATGAATATGCAACTGTCCCCATTGGGGATAGGAAGGGAAGTATACCGATTAACCGAATGACATGACCTAGCATCAATAGAGTAATTAAAATTCTTTACGATATCGTAAAAAGGAAAATGTTTTATTACCGAAAAATAACATATTTATAACATTGGGAGGGGTTATTCAGATATTCAGTCCCACTCCTTCGTACCCCAATTCCCTAACAATAAAACGAACACAGATGAGCGCTCCTGTGAAAACATTTGTTCATAGGAATCGAATTGCCTGACAAGTACACGCGGAGCAAACGATTGCGCGGCGCGGTTGTTGAAACTTTCAGCCTGAAAAGTGAATTTATTGAATGTTTTTATTTATTCCCTGCATTCAGCTATACAAACTGTACAAATGCAGATATAGCTACGTACCTCCTCCACTGGTATACACATGGAAGCAGAAAGGCAATTTCGATTTAAATAAATGCGCGATGATGTACGGCTGCAAGCAGGTATGGTTTTGTGGTGGTTGTTTTGTATACGGAAAGGGTGGTAATTTCAACGCTACTAAGGTGGCTCTGACGATGGCATTATTATCCTGGGATATGTGTGAATGCGAAAAACCACTTACGATGCGTGCCATGGAAATTTCAAGGTGGTTTATGCCAGTGAGAGTGCTTATTATACAGTTGATGGGGGTAGATAATTCTTTTCCACAAGGCAGAGGTTCCATCTGCGCATACAACTTGAAGAATAAATCAATTTTCAAATTATCCATAAGTACAAATCAATTCTGTGCAATTCGTATGAAAGGAAAAAGGCAATTATTTTTCCTTTTTTATCGGATTGAATACTCGTATGTCGTCATAATTCGATGGAAAGTGTTGATGATGTCTTTACAAAGTACCCCGTAGGGAATTTTTCGCTCATCCAATGTTTGACAATACCTACATGTATGTTTAACCATTCATCGACGGAAAATTGGAGTAAAAGGGGCAATATGCCGGCATTGTTACCAATTTAGACTTTCGTTCGATGATCCCCATGGTATAAAGACATGATTTCTCGTGGCGGCTCAAAGTGGAAACGAAAACGAAGATATGTTTGTGTGGAACAAGAATTATAGAAAACGCTTTTCCTTTATGCTGGTAAATTGAAAGACTCCCAAGAAAGCAAATAAATGTTTGTAACAAAATTGTCGTCCATGCTGCAGGCTTACGATCTAAAAAACAAAACGATCCATAGCCACTGTTAAACTTGAGACCTGCCGATACACAAACATCACGCAGAATTTAGAGCCATTGCCCTGGGGCCAAATCGTATCGCCCGTGAATGAATAACTCGGCCGGGATATCTTCAACACTGTGACTGGGTGGACAATTTTCTTCAACGCAAATCAATTCGAGTTGTGGTCGATGGTGTGTCTTCTGATACCTTTGCTGTCAATGGTGGAATGCGACATAGATCTATACTTTCGCCAACTCTATTTCTACTCCATATCAGTGACCTTACCCTATACGAATAGATTACTTCGTCAGAGATACGACTAAATCGACTCGTTAAATGAAAACACCCAATTCACCACCTTTTCAAGAAATAACACGCCTACTCTACTAGATGAACCTCAAATGAACAAATACACCAGAGTCAACCCAAGGAAGCAATGCATCTTCTTAGCGCTACAGTCAACTCTGGTGTAAAAGGGCACGACCGCATATCCAAAATCGCAAAAACGGAGTCCATGAAGTTAAGCTATCTGTTTAGAGCAAAGAGATACTTTACAGCGAAAAAGCTCCTTCTTCTGTATAAAACACAAGTTAGACCGCCGTTTGAGTATTGTTCTAATAAATGGAGCTCGGCCCCAGAGACGAGTCCTTTAGTTAACTGATGACGCCGCACGAACATCCAATCACCATTTGTTGGCTCATGGAATGCTGGTAGTAATCCTATGCCCGTTCTATAGATACTACTTTGGCAGATATTTCGAAGACCTTAATGAAATGATCCAATTTAATTTAACTATAACTTTTTTTCTAAACTAAGAAAAGATGGACCTTCAATTTTGTTTCATTAAGTACTGAAGATGATATCTCGTTTAAATGTTGGCATCCAGCATTTATTTAAATTTCAGCACTTTTATTGCATTTTCATTACTTTCATCAATACTTCCGCTGGTATGTTCTCTATTTCTTGTCTAATGTTGTCTTTCAGGGCTGGCAGAATCTTTGGGTAGTTCACGAAGACCAATAATTTCAAATAACCCCAAACAACCAACTCTGGAATGATCAGTTTGGGTGATCTTACGGGTCAAAGCAAATCGCCAAAACTGGATATAACACGACCTGTAAAAATGTCCTTCACTAAATCTATTGTGTCGCCCGCTGTGTGTCCGGTGCGACTGGACACACAGCGGGTCTTATTGAAACCACATATGCTCCGACCCCATTTCATTCAATTTGGGTATCAAAAAGTCACATATCATGGTTCAGCAGCACTTGCCAGTGAAAGTTATCGCGGTGCCAGCAACATCTTCGAAAAAGTAGGACCTAATCTCCCTTTCAGCATAGACGCCGCACTACACAGTCAGTGGAAGTACCGACGATTCTTGAATAATACATGGGTTTTCAGTGCCCCAAAAGCGAGTATTCTAGTTGTTGACATGTACGGGGAGATGGAAATGTACTTCGTTACTTATGATTAATTTCGATGGAAAATCGTCCTCTACATGGTTGAAGCTTATGATGCGCTATCTGTATTCCAGACGGGTTTGGTGGTCTGTATTTTGGTGGTAGATGGGTGCACCATCTGAGTTTTATACAGACACATCTTCTCACCAAAATACGGTGCAAAGACCACCTGAAAATGCGCAATTGAAATTGGTGTACTGCTATCATCATCGCTCGTCGCGCTGCAGATTCACGGTTCAAATCCTGATGTCAAGAATCATTTATTTATTTCGCATGAAATAAATAAAAAAATCGATCAATTGCGAAAGCTTATGTCAACTCTACTGCGAAGGCATAATACTGGCATTAGGATGGTCATAAGGCTGAAATGCAACTTGATTGTAATGATGACATCAGGAGGACTGAAAAAAATACTGTGAATCATAAGCAGTGACAATAACAGCGAAACAAAAATGCGCCCCAGTTACCTGGACGGCCACCCTTGGAGTTTACTGAAACTTAATACCACCTGAGCTTCAAACCACTACACCGATCTTTCTTTCTCTCTGTCTCTTCCACAAAAACGCCCGTGTCCTGAAATAGTATAACGGTATTCATATCCCCTTTGGCGAGCGCAAATTAAAAAAAAAATTGCGTATACCGTCATCTTGTTGATTTCTCTGGACACTCTTCAACACCATCGCGCATAGTATCAATATTCTCGACCAAATGGCCTGTTCTTGGTCTGCCAGCCCTTGCCCTATCTCGCGTTGAGCTAATCTCTTGGAGGCATGTGGCTTAGCATAGAATTATGCGAACAGTCGGCGCCAAACGGTGGGGTAATCTTCTACGAAATTCACGTTGTGTTCCCATCACTGATTCCACAGAAAAATTGACACAATTATTCCACATTCTTGAGGAGGATAGCATTCCATTGTTTACCGTCCATTCCATTGTTTCCTCTTTATGTTGTCAAATTTTGTATTTAATTTTTTTTTTAAATAACCTTTTCACACAATGTACGTTCGCATAACCTACAGAGCTGTGATAGTTCGCCGAGATGCCTATAGTAACAGAGAATCTGCCAAGATGTGGTGGTATCCCACCGAGCTATAAGGGGGTGGTCCCTGTAAAATCTGTATGCCCGATGAATAGAATCTCAGCTTTGAATGCCCGATTCATAAAACAAGGAGGTACTCTGAATTACTAGCATTAGTCTCCTAAACATCTTGTCTACTCTACTGTGCTGTGTGAACGCTTAAAACCTTTCACCAACAACCTAATTGATGAATGGTTTTATAATACGAAAGTCTACCATCATCGATTAAATATTCACACTACGGCAAATTTTGGAGAAAACCCAAGAATTTCAAATCGATACCAACTACCCGATATATAGAGACGAACTACATAGTGGCATGACAAGTTTAAGCATCCTTGCTAAGCTCGTCCGTCAAGGTCGGCAAAAAGCTGTCCGAACCGTTTAATATCCGAGACGGTTTGAGGCGAAGCACAACGTCATCTATAGGACAAAACGTACAAATAAGGAACTACAACTTGGAGGTAGTTAAAGATACTGTCTACTTGAGCTCCGCCGCGGTTAGCTCTAAAATCGAGACCAGTGCTGAGATCAAACGAAGAATTACAACTGCTGTTTCTTTGGGATAAGAAAGCAATTGAGAAGTAAAGCCCTCTAAAAATCGACTAAGGAGACCCTGTGTAAGACACTCACCATCACACAGGCCTGCCATAAAGCTCAGAAGCATGGACGTTAAAAAGAGCAGATGAAAGTAATCTTGGTTGTTTCGAAGGGAAAATTCTTTGTGGATATGCGGCCTAGTTTGTATTGACGAGATGTACAAGAGAAGATTCAACGATTAACTATCAGTCTACTCCGGTGGGATAACGCAGCATAGAAATATCCCACCTTAGGCGGGGCGCATAGCCAACATGATGTGCAAAACTGCAGGCAGCTAACGAAAGGTCGAACTGGCTGGAGAGGTTTGTTAGGTGAGGCACCGTACTAGTCTGGACTATCCATAGTCGAATTTATTAGATAGTACCCAACACTAACTGACAGAGCTGACAACAGAGCTTAACAGCTTAGATAAACAGAATCCGCAACTGCATCGAAGTTCATGTTGAGAATCGTTGTTTGTAAACAGCTTCTTTCTTTCCTTACGGCCAGGATATTATCCGGAGTAGAAGAATCACAGTACTGCCACTTTACTGCATCCCTACTGGTCCGCCTGTGGTTTGTATACAGTAAATAAACACAGAAATAAATATTCTGCTGCTAGCAGCTCATGCCGAGTCTGGTCTGGCTTCTCTCAACTAGCCACTCGTGCTGTCCGTGCTATATTTTCGCGCACTAATGGAAAGGACCCACAGATTATTGCCATTTTTGTAGGGCATAACAGAGAAGCTGTTTCATGAGAGTTTGTCCGACTATCGTGAGAAGTGAGACCGTGAAAAATCTTGTTGGTGTTTGCAGGACTCGAACCTGAGTCTCTCTTCAGATTTGATACCAGCGAACACTTTTTTCCTGCTTTATATCTTCTATCGATTATGTCAAAGTTATCTGCTAACCCAAGTACCTAATAGTTGTAAGACCTGTCAAAGATACTGCCCTTTATGCTGGCCTGGGAGTATCAGACTTTAATAAGGAAACTGCACGACAGCGAGTACCCTTTCTTGGAACATTTGGTGATGTTAAAGGTCTCGGTGTTGTTTTTTCCTACCTTGACGCAGCAGTAAGTGTTCTTAAGACTATGGTTTCAGGCTATCGGCAAATTATGTCAAAGATAGCTCGGCATTCTTAACGTAGTTTAACTTTCACTCTAACATCAAACAATTTTTTACTTTTCACTTTGACAAGCTTTAAGGTTGACAAAACTGAAAACCTACTACCTATACAAATGTACATTTTTACCTCCTTGATTGCAATTGAGTTCCAACCCGCGCAAACCCTTTACAAGGGTTCCCACTGTCGTTCGTGAATTCTTATCGTATAATCTCATCTGACAGAACAATTGAATAACGATTCTTTACGATTGGAATTTGGCTAGGCTACAATTCATCTATGCCCTTGTTCAATCAACTTTTGTAGCAGAACAATCTACCAAGGCTGCGAAACAAGAACAAACTGAATTTTTCTCGAAAGTCCTAAACAATGGAACCTAGAAGGATCAACAATTTGCATATTTGCAGTACAATCCATTGAACAAAGCCTATTGACTTCTCAAAATCTTAGGATAACCTCATGCTGCTGTTGGTGAACAAGGACGAGCTGGGTGACAGGACATACATATACACCATGTAACAGAAGAAAATATCTGAATTTTTTTTGCGGTATAAATCATCGTCATCAACTCGACTTCTTTTGATGGGCTCTTCCGTGGCCGCAATAATGGAAAACCATTTCTCATTCATAACCTTTCAGGAATAGGAACACACTCACACGCACCCAAATTGCAAAAATGATGAACAAGGACACAAGGATACATTCCTGTGATATAGTAATGTTGAACGAAACCTCAGTTTATTGTCCCCTTGTTCCCTAATGCTCCAACAGTTTGCTGGTGGCATGCTTTATGAAATCTCCGTTGCATGATGGACCGACCGACGATGGTTCTTGGTCGATCCCTTCCGTCAGTCGTCCTTTTACTCCAATGCCAAAAAAATGTTAACATTTTGTTGGTTTCATGAATTATTTATCTCCACATACATGCAACCAAAGAGAATGTGCGTTCAGATGGGGGTGAATTGTCTAATCGTTCAACTACAAGGCGACCTCTATGGTATGTACATATGTATAATACTGCTCCCAGGATGTGAGACTAGTTTTGGGGGGGAAACATCATCTTCTTTGGTTTTGTTTTGATTATACTTTGTCGCTGAACCATGGAAATTCCTTTGAATCTAACAACTTTGAGTATAACAATGATCCGCTTCATCGTGCTGAAGGGATTCCACTGTTTCTTTTATTTGAGATTAAATAGCGAAGGGTTTTTGGATTCCAATCAATGGAATTCGTTATAATGTTTATAAAGGAATTGTGCAGTGAAATAAAATACAGACATAAACTTTCTTTGCATTTTTATAATTTTTGCGAATAAAATGTTTCTAAAAGGTGGAACAAAAGTCATCACCCTATAGGAAGATACCGTAATTTTTTGCAAATGGCGTCTTATGTCATCGCGACTTTGACATTTGTAAAGTAAATAAAAGCAGAATACACGTAGAAAAGTCATGGATTGCTATACTCTTCAAGAACGCAAAATAAATGTGCCAAGTGAATTTCGTCGTCGATTCCCTGGTCGTGTGGCACCAAATTGGCAAACATTGCAGCGGTTAGCCGCTAGCCTCGAGGAGACTGGCTCAACACGGGACTGTTTCTGTTGAGGTCGGCCGTTCGGTAGAAAATACGCTCCTGTGGCTTCAAATGTCAAACATCAACCAGACGACGGGCCACACAATTGACAGTGCATACGTGAATAAGCAAAATAATCGTTTCTGGGGCACTGAAAATCCGCGTGTAATGCACGAAGAGCCATTACATCCTCCCAAAATCTCTGTTTGATGCGGCGTTTATGGAGGAAAGGTGGTCTAAATTTATTCGATGATGGCGTCAGCAACACTGAAACACAATAACGTCGCTGTCGTAGTCGTAGTCGTGGTCGTAGTCGTATGAGTTGGGTAAATTGTATCTTTTGTCGTACGACGAGGCTAAGTAGTAAACAATGGAAGAGCAGTACACTGAACAATTTATAGAAATGGTTAAAGAACATCAAATAATATGAAATTTATTTATAATTTACAAAAACGTAAAAATAAAATGTAAAAATGTAAATGTAGTAAACGACGAATAGATGTGGATGAATCTTTTGAGAGGATATGCGACCTTAAGCGACAGCGACTACGACTACGACAGCGACGTCATTGTATTCCAGCCATGTGAATCCAGCAGGACGGTGCAAACGTACAAACAGCACGAGCGACAGTGAACATTCTGCAGCAAGCGTTTCCCGCTTAATCTCTTGTTTTGGAGATTTGCACTGGAACGCAAGATCACCCGATTTGACAGCTCCAGACTTCTTTGTTTGATGTTTTTTGAAGTCACAGGTCTTTACGAACAAGCCACAGACCTTGGCGGTGATGGAGAATTTATTGCCAGAGGTTTTGAGAAAAGTCATGGAAAATGCTGTAGAATTATCCTGAATGTGTATCAACTCTGGCGGCGGCCGTTTGACCGATATTATCTTCACGACTTAATTTAAACAAATTTAAACATCTAAGTAAACATAATCAACAAACAGGAGCAATTCTTTTTATTTACAAACAAAGTTGCCACGGTGCACATATTTATATTTGAGGCTGAATTAATCGTTCAGCCTCAAGTAAAAATAGAAAAGTTGTTTTATACAGGCAGGGGAACATACAGACCGTCCCGCGCGGTCAGTGTTCCTTTGCTTTGTTTCCTCGTTAATCCACAGAAAAAGGGAAAGCTATGGTCTTGATCAAATACTTCTTGTTCCATGTCTGCTCATATGTGTGTTGCTCACTCGAGAACCTTTAGATGCAATTTGGTTTACATGTAAAGGGTCTTCCATTGGGAGCTTTTATTTTAAATTTGGCGGTATTCTGGACCTTTCAAACATAAAGCTGTCATTCCTTGACAGCTGTCAAGTAAAAACTATATGGTTCAAGAAAATAGAACGATATGCACGTGAGCAACGCACAAAAATGGTGAAAATTTCGCTACGAAGTACCTTCTCGCCGAGCTATTGTGAACCTGTTCAATAAGTTTGAGTCAACCGCTCAGGTTAGTGATGTGAAGACTCCAACTCGTGCTCGTAAAGCCAGGTCAATCGAAAACATTTCTGCTGTGACTGAAAGTGTCGCTGAAAACCCAGGTTTGTCCATTAAAAGACGTTCGCAGCAATTAGGCTACCGCGGATTTTCGATAAAGATCTTAGAATTAGACCCGAAATTGATTGTCGAGCAACCTCCCCATCCACAACGCGCGACAGTTTGGTGTGGTTTTTGAGGTCGCGGCATCATCGGACGTTACTTCTCCGAAAATGAAGCCAGTGTCAGCTTCACAGTCAATGGATTGCGCTAACGAAAAATGTTAACCGATTTTGTTTGGCCTAAAATTGAAGAACTAGACTCCAGTTCACTTCCAGCAGGATGAGAATACGAGTCACACAAGCCGTGAAACAACTGATTTCAGGAGACTTCAATTAGCCGCCTAGATAGTGGGATTTAAAGCCTCTAATTGCCAGTTGAAAATAATTGAAGTCGACTGAAATGGCGGTAAGCTATGAGGAAGGTCTAAAAACATATTTGAATTATTATTCTCATACGTCTAATGCAAGCACCACCAAACAGATTTTGATAAGTTTGGCATTTCAGTTGGATGTGTAGACACTCAATATCATTGAAATGCGATGGAA